>OX328016.1:12759592-15159592 GCA_946811545.1 Netelia fuscicornis | reverse complement strand
GCGTGGACCGAACGAGGCTCGGCGACGGCGCGTGGACCGATCGGCGCTCGGAGACGGCGCGTGGAGCGGTCGGGGCTGAGGAGACGACGCGTGGATCGATCGGGGCTCAGGAGACGACGCGTCGACCGATCGGGGCTGAGGAGACGACGCGTGGACCGATCGAGGCTCGGAGACGACGCGTGTGCGGATCGGGGATTCGAGGACGACGGGTGGACCGATCCGAGCTCAGGATACGACGCGTCGTCCGATCGGGGCTCAGGATGCGGCGCGTGGACCCATCGGGGCTCGGAGACGGCACGTGGACCGATCAAGGCTTAGGACACGATGCGTTGACCGATCGGGACTCAGGAGGCGGCGCGTGGACCGATCGGGGATCAGGAATCGGTCCGTGGAGCGATCGGGGGTTAGGAGATGGCACGTGGACTGATCGGGGCTCGGGAAGCGGCGCCTGAACCGAGCGTGGCTCGGAGACGGCGCGTGGAGGCATCGGGGCTGAGGAGACGACGCGTGGACCGATCGGGGCTTAGGAGGCGGCGTGTCGAACGATCGGGGCTCAGGAGACGGCGCGTGCACCGATCGGCGCTCGGAGACGGCGCGTGGAGCGGTCGGGGCTGAGGAGACGACGCGTGGATCGATCGGGGCTCAGGAGACGACACGTCGACCGATCGGGGCTGAGGAGACGACGCGTGGACCGATCGGGGCTCGGAGACGGCGCGAGGAGGCATCTGGGCTTCGAAGACGACGCGTGGATCGATCGGGGCTCGGAGACGGCGCGTGAACCGACCGGGGCTCAGGAGGCCGCGCGCGGACCGACCGAGGCTCCGCGACGGCGCGTGGACCGATCGAGGCTCGGAGACGACGCGTGTACGGATCGGTGCTTAGGAGACGATGCGTGAACCGATCGGGTCTCGGAGACGGCGCGTGGACCGATCGGGGCTCAGGAGACGGCGCGTCAACCGATCGGGGCTCGGAGACGGCGCGTGGAACGATCGGGGCTCAGGAGACGGCGCGTGAAATGATCGGCGCTCTGAGACGGCGCGTGGACCGATTGTGGCTTACGAGATGGCGCGTGGATCGATCGGGGCTCGAAGACGACGCGAGGACCGACCGGGGCTAAGGAGGCCGCGCGTGGACCTATCGAGGCTTAGGACACGACGCGTTGACCGATCGGGACTCAGGAGGCGGCGCGTGGACCGATCGTGGCTCGGAGACGGCGCGTGGAGGCATCGGGGCTTCGAAGACGACGCATGGACCGATCAGGTCTCAGGAAAGGGCGCGTGGACCGATTGGAGCTCGGAGACGACGCGTGGACCGACTGGGGCTCAGGCGGTTGCGCGTGGACCAGTTGGGGTTCGGCGACGGCGCGTGGACCGATCGCGGATCGGAGACGGCGCGTTAACCGATCGGGGCTTAGGAGACGATGCGTGAACCGATCGAGGCTCGGAGACGGCCCGTGGACAGATCGGGGCTTAGGAGACGGCGCGTGGACCGATCGGGGCTCAGGAGACGGCGCGTGGACCGGTCGGGGCTTAGGAGACGACGCCTGGACCGATCGGGGCTCGGAGACGGCGCGTGGACCGATCGGGGCTTAGGAGACATCGCGTGGACCGATGGGGGCTCGGAGACGGTGCGTGGACCGACTGGGGCTCAGGAGACTCGCGTGGATCGATCGGGGCTCCGGAGACGCCGCGTGGAGCGATGGGGATCAGGAGACGGTGCGCGGACCGATCGGGGCTCGGAGACGGCGCGTGGACCGATCGGGGCTTAGGAGACGACGCGTGGACCGATCGGGGCGTAGGACACGACGCGTGTACCTATCGGGGCTCACGAGACAGCGTGTAGACCGATTGGGGCTCAGGAGACGGCGCGTGGACCGATCGGGGCTCGGAGACGGCGCGTGGAACGATCGGGGCTTAGGAGGCCGCGCGTGGACCGATCGGGACTCAGGAGCCGGCGTGTGGACCGATCGGGGCTCAGGAAGCGGCGCGTGAACCGATTGGGGCTTAGGAGACGGCGCGTGGGTCGATCGGGGTTCAGGAAGCGGCGCCTGGACCGATCGTGGCTCGGAGACGGCGCGTGGAGGCATCGGGGCTAAAAAGACGACATATGGACCGAGCGGGGCTCAGGACACGGCGCGAGGAGCGATCGGGGCTCAGGAGAAGACGCGTCAATTGATCGGGGCTCAGGAGACGACGCGTCGACGGATCGGGGCTTAGGAGACGACGCGTGAACCGATCGGGGCTTAGGAGACGACGCGTGATTCGATCGGTGCACAGGAGACGGCGCGTGAACCGGTCGGGCCTTAGGAGACGACGCGTGGACCGATCGGGGCGGGGAGACGGCGCGTGAACCGACCGGGGCTCAGGAGGCCGCGCGTGGACTGATCGGGGCTCGGCGACTGCGCGTGGACGTATCGGGGCTCAGGAGACGGCGCGTGGACTGATCGGGGCGGGGCGACGGCGCGTTAACCGATCGGGGCTTAGGAGACGATGCGTGGACCGATCGCGGCTCGGAGACGGCGCGTGGACCGACCGGGGCTAAGGAGGCCGCGCGTGGATCTATCGAGGCTTAGGAGCCGACGCGTGGACCGATCGGGGCTCAGGAAGCGGCGCCTGGACCGATCGTGGCTCGGAGACGGCGCGTGGAGGTATCGGGGCTTAAAAGACGACGGATGGACCGATCAGGGCTCAGGAAACGGTACGTGGACCGATCGAGGCTCGGAGACGGCGCGTGAACCGGTCGGGTCTTAGGAGACGATCCATGAATCGATCGGGGCTCGGAGACGGCGCGTGGACAGATCGGGGCTCGGCGACTGCGCGTGGACGTATCGGGGCTCAGGAGACGGCGCGTGGACCGATCGGGGCTCGTAGATGGCACGTTAACCGATCGGGGCTTAGGAGACGATGCGTGGGCCGATCGCGGCTCGGAGATGGCGCGTGGACCGATCGAGGCTTTGGAGAAGGCGCTTGGACCGATCGGGGCTTAGGAGACGGCGCGTGGGCCGATCGGAGCTCGGAGACGGCGCGTGGACCGATCGGGGCTCGGAGACGACGCGTGGACCGATCGGGGCTCGGAGACAGCACGTGGACCGACTGGGGCTCAGGCGGTTTCGCGTGGACCAATTGGGGTTCGGCGACTGCCCATGAACCGATCAGGGCTTAGGAGACGGCGCGTGGACCGATCGGGGCTCAGGAGACGACGCGTGGACCGATCGTGGCTCAGGAGACGGCGCGTGCACCGATCGGGGCTCAGGAGACTCGCTTGGATCGATCGGGGCTCCGGAGGCGCCGCGTAGACCGATGGGGATCAGGAGACGCTGCGCAGACCGATCGGGGCTTAGGAGACGACGCGTGGACCGATCGGGGCGTAGGACACGATGCGTGTACCTATCGGGGCTCACGAGACAGCGTGTGGACCGATTGGGCCCCAGGAGACGGCGCGTAGACCGATCGGTGCTCAGAGACGGCGCGTGGATCGAGCGGGGCTCGGAGACGGCGCGTGGATGGACCGTGGCTTAGAATGCGGCACGCGGACCGATCGGGGCTCGGAGACGGCGCGTGGAATGATCGGGTCTCAGGAGACGGCGCGTTAAATGATCGGCGCTCGGAGACGCCGCGTGGACCAATTGGGGCTTAGGAGACGGCGCGTGGACCGATCGGGGCGCAGGAAGCGGCGCCTGGACCCATCGTGGCTCTGAGACGGCGCGTGGAGGCATCCGGGCTAAGAAGACGACGCATGGACCGAGCGGGGTTCAGGAGACGGCGCGAGAAGCGATCGGGGCTCAGGAGAAGACACGTCAATTGATCGGGGCTCCGGAGACGACGCCTCGACGGATCGGGGCTCAGGAGGCGGCACGAGAAGCGATCGGGGCTCAGGAGAAGACGCGTCAATTGATCGGGGCTCAGGAGACGACGCGTCGACGAATCGGGGCTTAGGAGCCGACGCGTGGACCGATCGGGGCTCAGGAAGCGGCGCCTGGACCGATCGTGGCTCGGAGACGGCGCGTGGAGGTATCGGGGCTTAAAAGACGACGGATGGAACGATCGAGGTTCAGGAGACGGCGCGTGCACCGATCGGCGCTCGGAGACGACGCGCCGACCGATCGGGGCTGAAGAGACGACGCGTGGACCGATAGGGGCTTAGGAGAAAACGCGTAGACCGATCGGTGCTCGGAGACAGCGCGTGGACCGACTGGGGCTCAGGAGGTGGCGCGTGGACCAATTGGGGTTCGGCCACGGCGCGTGGACCGACCGGGGATTAGGAGACGACGCGTCGACCGATCGGGGCTTAGGAGACGACCCGTCGACCGATCGGGGCTTAGGAGACGACGCGTGGACCGATCGCAGCTTAGGAGGCGGCGCGTGGACCCATCAGGGCTCGGAGACGGCGCGTTAACCGATCGGGGCTTAGGAGACGGCGCGTGAACCGGTCGGGGCTTAGGAGACGACGCGTCGGCCGATCGGGGCTCAGGACAAGGGGTGTGGACCGTTCGGAGCTCAGGAGACGGCGCGTGGACCGATCGGGGTTCGGCGATGGCGCGTGGACCGATCGGGGCTCGGAGACAGCGCGTTTACCGACTGGGGCTCGAGAGGTCGCGCGTGGACCAATTGGGGTTCGCCGCGGCGTGTGGACCGACCGGAGCTCAGTAGACCGCGCGTGGACCGATCGGGGCTCGGCGACTGCGCGTGGATGGATCGGGGCTCAGGAGACAGCGCGTGGACCGATCGGGGCTAAGGAAGCGGCGCCTGCACCGATCGTGGCTCGGAGACGGCGCATGGAGGCATCGGGGCTTCGAAGACGACGCATGGACCAATCGGGGCTAGGAAACGGCGCCTGGACCGATCGGAGCTCGGAGACGACGCGTGGAGCGGTCGGGGCTCAGGAGAAGACGCGTAGATCGATCGGGGCTCAGGAGACGACGCGTCGACGGATCGGGGCTTAGGAGACGACGCGTGGACCGATCGGGACTTAGGAGCCGACGCGTGGACCGATCCGGGCTCAGGAGACGGCGCGTGGACCGATCGGGGCTCGAGGAAGGCGCGTGAAACGATCGGGGCTCAGGAGACGGCGCGTGGACCGATCGTGGCTCAGGAGACGGCGCGTGCACCGATCGGGGCTCAGGAGACTCGCTTGGATCGATCGGGGCTCCGGAGGCGCCGCGTAGACCGATGGGGATCAGGAGACGCTGCGCAGACCGATCGGGGCTTAGGAGACGACGCGTGGACCGATCGGGGCGTAGGACACGATGCGTGTACCTATCGGGGCTCACGAGACAGCGCGTGGACCGATTGGGCCCCAGGAGACGGCGCGTAGACCGATCGGTGCTCAGAGACGGCGCGTGGATCGAGCGGGGCTCGGAGACGGCGCGTGGATGGACCGTGGCTTAGAATGCGGCACGCGGACCGATCGGGGCTCGGAGACGGCGCGTGGAATGATCGGGTCTCAGGAGACGGCGCGTTAAATGATCGGCGCTCGGAGACGCCGCGTGGACCAATTGGGGCTTAGGAGACGGCGCGTGGACCGATCGGGGCGCAGGAAGCGGCGCCTGGACCCATCGTGGCTCTGAGACGGCGCGTGGAGGCATCCGGGCTAAGAAGACGACGCATGGACCGAGCGGGGTTCAGGAGACGGCGCGAGGAGCGATCGGGGCTCAGGAGAAGACACGTCAATTGATCGGGGCTCCGGAGACGACGCCTCGACGGATCGGGGCTCAGGAGGCGGCACGAGAAGCGATCGGGGCTCAGGAGAAGACGCGTCAATTGATCGGGGCTCAGGAGACGACGCGTCGACGAATCGGGGCTTAGGAGACGACTCGTGGACCGATCGGGGCTCAGGAGACGGCGCGTCGACCGACCGGAGCTCAGGAGATTCGCGTAGATCGATCATGGCTCGGCGACGGCGCGTGGACGGATCGGGGCTCGGAGACGACGCGTGGACCGATTGGGGCTCGGAGACGGCGCGTTAACCGATCGGGGCTTAGGAGACGACGCGTGGACCGATCGGACCTCAGGAGACGGCGCGTGGATCGATCGGTGCTCGGAGACGGCGCGTGGACGGACCGTGGCTTAGAATGCGTCACGCGGACCGATCGGGGCTCGGATACGGCGTGGGGACGTATCGGGGCTTAGGAGACGATGCGTGAACCGATCGGGGCTCAGGAGACGGCGCGTGGACCGATCGGGGCTTCGGAGACGGTACGTGGACCGACCGGAGCTCAGGAGATTCGCGTGGATCGATCGGGGCTCCGGAGGCGGCGCGTGGACCGATTGGGGAGCATGAGATGGTACGTGGACCGATCGGGGCTCGGAGACGGCGCACGCACCGATCGGGGCTTAGGATACGACGCGTGGACCGATTGGGGCTCAGGAGGCCGCGCGTGGACCGATCGCGGGTCGACGCAGCGCGTGGACGGATCAGGGCTCAGGAGACGGCGCGTGGACCGATCGGGGCGGGGAGACGGCGCGTGAATCGACCGGGGCTCAGGAGGCTGCGCGTGGACTGATCGGGGCTCGGCGACTGCGCGTGGACGTATCGGGGCTCAGGAGACGGCGCGTGGACTGATCGGGGCGGGGCGACGGCGCGTTAACCGATCGGGGCTTAGGAGACGATGCGTGGACCGATCGCGGCTCGGAGACGGCGCGTGGACCGACCGGTGCTAAGGAGGCCGCGCGTGGACCTATCGAGGCTTAGGAGCCGACGCGTGGACCGATCGGGGCTCAGGAAGCGGCGCCTGGACCGATCGTGGCTCGGAGACGGCGCGTGGAGGTATCGGGGCTTAAAAGACGACGGATGGAACGATCGAGGTTCAGGAGACGGCGCGTGCACCGATCGGCGCTCGGAGACGACGCGCGGACCGATCGGGGCTGAAGAGACGACGCGTGGACCGATAGGGGCTTAGGAGAAAACGCGTAGACCGATCGGTGCTCGGAGACAGCGCGTGGACCGACTGGGGCTCAGGAGGTGGCGCGTGGACCAATTGGGGTTCGGCGACGGCGCGTGGACCGACCGGGGATTAGGAGACGACGGGTCGACCGATCGGGGCTTAGGAGACGACCCGTCGACCGATCGGGGCTTAGGAGACGACGCGTGGACCGATCGCAGCTTAGGAGGCGGCGCGTGGACCCATCAGGGCTCGGAGACGGCGCGTTAACCGATCGGGGCTTAGGAGACGGCGCGTGAACCGGTCGGGGCTTAGGAGACGACGCGTCGGCCGATCGGGGCTCAGGACAAGGGGTGTGGACCGTTCGGAGCTCAGGAGACGGCGCGTGGACCGATCGGGGTTCGGCGATGGCGCGTGGACCGATCGGGGCTCGGAGATAGCGCGTTTACCGACTGGGGCTCGAGAGGTTGCGCGTGGACCAATTGGGGTTCGCCGCGGCGTGTGGACCGACCGGAGCTCAGTAGACCGCGCGTGGACCGATCGGGGCTCGGCGACTGCGCGTGGATGGATCGGGGCTCAGGAGATAGCGCGTGGACCGATCGGGGCTATGGAAGCGGCGCCTGCACCGATCGTGGCTCGGAGACGACGCGTGGAGCGATCGGGGCTCAGGAGACGACGCGTCGACGGATCGGGGCTTAGGAGACGACGCGTGGACCGATCGGGACTTAGGAGCCGACGCGTGGACCGATCCGGGCTCAGGAGACGGCGCGTGGACCGATCGGGGCTCGAGGAAGGCGCGTGACACGATCGGGGCTCAGGAGACGGCGCGCGGACCGACCGGGGCTCAGGAGCCTCGCGTGGACCGATCATGGCTCGGCGACGGCGCGTGGACGGATCGGGGCTCGGAGACGACGCGTGGACGGATTGGGGCTCGGAGACGGCGCGTTAGCCGATCGGGGCTTAGGAGACGACGCGTGGACCGATCGGGCCTCAGGAGACGGCGCGTGGACCGATCGGTGCTCGGAGACGGCGCGTGGACGGACCGTGGCTCGCAGACTGCGCGTGGACGGACCGCGGCTTAGAATGCGACACGCGGACCGATCGGGGATCGGAGACGGCGCGTGGAACCATCGGGGCTCGGAGACGGCGCGTTAACCGATCGGGGCTCAGGAGGCCGCGCGTGGGCCGATCGAGGCTCGGCGACGGCGCGTGGACCGATCGGGGCTTATGAGACTGCGCGTGTACGGATCGGGGCTTGGTGACGGAGCGTGGACCGATCGGGGCTCACGAAGTGGCGCCTGAACCGATCGTGGCTCGGAGACGGCGCGAGGAGGCATCTGGGCTTAGAAGACGACGCGTGGATCGATCGGAGATCAGGAGACGACGCGTGCACCGATCGGCGCTCTCGAAGCGGCGTGTGGAGCGATCGGGGCTCAGGAGACGATGCGTGGACCGATCGGGGCTCAGGTGACGGCGCGCGGACCGACCGGGGCTCAGGAGACTCGTGTGGATCGATCGGGGCTCCGGAGGCGCCGCGTGGACCGATGGGGATCAGGAGACGGTGCGTGAACCAACCGAGGCTCAGGAGACGGCTCGTGGACCGATCGGGGCTCAGAGACGGCGCGTGGATGGACCGTGGCTTAGAATGCGGCACGCGGACCGATCGGGGCTCGGAGACGGCGCGTGGACAGATCGGGGCTCAGGAGACCGCGCGTGGACCGATCGGGGCTCGGAGATAGCGCTCGAACCGACCGGGGCTTAGGAGGCCGCGCGTGGACCGATCGAGGCTCGGCGACGGCGCGTGGGCCGATCGGGGCTCGGAGACGGCGCGTTAACCGATCGGGGCTCGGACACTACGCTTGTACGGATCGGGGCTTGGTGACGGAGCGTTGACCGATCGCGGTTTACAGACGGCCCGTGGACGGATCGGGGCTTAGGAGACGGCGTGTGGACCGATCGGGGCTCAGGAGACGGCGCGTAGACCGATCGGGGCTCGTAAATGACGCGTCAACCGATCGGGGCTTAGGAGACGATGCGGGGATCGATCGGGGCTCGGCGACTGCGCGTGGACCGACTGGAGCTCAGGAGGTTGCTCGTGGACCAATTGGGGTTCGGGCGACGGCGCGTGGACCAATTGGGGTTCGGGCGACGGCGCGTGGACCAATCGGTGCTCGGAGACGTCGCGTGGACCGATCGGGGCTCGGAGACGACGCGTGTACGGATCAGGGCTTGGTGACGGCGCGTTTACCGATAGCAGCTCGGAGACAGCCCGTGGACGGATCGCGTTTTAGGAGACGGCGCGTGGAATGATCGGGGCTCAGGAGACAGCGCGTGGACCGGTCGAGGCTCGGAGACGACGCGTGTGCGGATCGGGGATTCGAGGACGACGGGTGGACCGATCCGGGCTCAGGAGACGGCGCGTGGACCCATCGGGGCTCGGAGACGGCGCGTGAACCGACCGGGGCTCAGGAGACGGCACGTGGTCCGATCGGGGCACAGGAAACGGCGCGTGGAACGATCCGGGCTCAGGAGAGGGAGCGTGGACCGATCGGGGCTCGGAGACGGCGCGTGGACGGACCGCGGCTCAGAATGCGGTACGCGGACCGATCGGGGATCGGACACGGCGTGTGGACCGATCGAGGCTCGGAGACGACGCGTTTACGGACCGAGGATCAGGAGACGACGCGTGGAACGATCCGGGCTCAGGAGAGGGAGCGTGGACCGATCGGGGCTCGGAGACGGCGTGTGGAACGATCGGGGCTCGGGTGACGGCGCGTGAACGGATCAGCGCTCGGAGACGGCGCGTGGACCGATCGGGGATCGGGGACGGCGCGTGGAACGATCGCGGCTCGGAGTCGACGCGTTAGCCGATCGGGGCTTAGGAGACGATGCGTGGACCGATCGGGGCTCGGAGACGGCGCGTGGACCG
This sequence comes from Netelia fuscicornis, assembly GCA_946811545.1. NCBI lineage: Eukaryota > Metazoa > Arthropoda > Insecta > Hymenoptera > Ichneumonidae > Netelia > Netelia fuscicornis. Next base: position 15,149,783 of record OX328016.1, on the reverse strand, counting down.
ACCGGGGTTTAGGAGAAGGCGCTTGGACCGAACGGGGCTTAGGAGACGGCGCGTGGACCGATCGGGGCTCGGAGACGGCGCGTGGAACGATCGGAGCTCAGGAGACGGGGCGTGAAATGATCGGCGCTCTGAGACGGCGCGTGGACCGATCGGTGCTCGGAGACGGCGCGTGGACGGACCGCGGCTCAGAATGCGGTACGCGGACCGATCGGGGATCGGACACGGCGTGTGGACCGATCGAGGCTCGGAGACGACGCGTTTACGGATCGGGGATCAGGAGACGACGCGTGGAACGATCCGGGCTCAGGACACGAAGTGTGGACCGATCGGGGCTCGTAGACGGCGTGTGGAACGATTGGGGCTCGGGTGACGGCGCGTGAACCGATCGGCGCTCGGAGACGGCGCGTGGATCGATCGGGGATCGGGGACGGCGCGTGGAACGATCGCAGCTCGGAGTCGACGCGTTAGCCGATCGGGGCTTAGGAGACGATGCGTGGACCGATCGGGGCTCGGAGACGGCGCGTCAACCGATCGGCGCTCGGAGACGGCGCGTGGACCGATCGCGGCTTAGGAGACGGCGCGTGGACCGATGGGATATCAGGAGTTGACGCGTGGACCGATCGGGGTTGTGGAAGCGGCGCACGGACCGATCGTGGCTCGGAGACGGCGCGTGGAGGCATCGGGGCTTTGAAGACGGCGCGTGGACCGATCGGGGCTCAGGAGACCGCGCGTGGACCGATCATAGCTCGGAGACAGCGCGTGGAATGATCGGGGCTCAGGAGACGGCGCGTGAACCGATCGGCGCTCGGAGACGGTGCGTGGACCGATCGGGGCTTAGGAGACGGCGCGTCGACCGATCGGAGATCAGGAGAGGACGCCTGGACTGATAGGGCTCTGGAAGCGGCGCACGGACCGATCGTGGCTCGGAGACGGCGCGTGGAGGCATCGGGGCTTTGAAGACGACGCGTGGACCGAACGGTGCTCAGAAAACGGCGCGTGGAGCGATCGGGGCTCAGGAAATGACGCGTCGATGGATCGGGGCTTAGGAGACGATGCGTGAACCGACCGGGGCTCAGGAGGCCGCGCGTGGACCGATCGCGGCTCGGCGACGGCGCGTGGACCGATCGGGGCTCAGGAGGACGCGCGTGGACTGATCATGGCTCGGCGACGGCGCGTGGACCGATCGGGGCTCGGAGACGACGCGTAGACCGATCGGTGCTCGGAGACAGCGCGTGGACCGACTGGGGCTCGGAGATCGCGCGTGAACCGATCGTGGCTTAGGAGAAGGCGCGTTGAATGATCGGGGCTCAGGAGACGGCGCGTGGACCGATCGTGCCTCGGAGACGGCGCGTGGAGGCATCGGGGCTAAGAACACGACGCATGTACCGAGCGGGGCTCAGGAGACGGCGCGAGGAGCGATCGGGGCTCAGGGGAAGACGCGTCAATTGATCGGGGCTCAGGAGACGACGCGGCGACCGATCGGGGCTTAGGAGACGACGCGTGGACCGATCGGGGCTCAGGAGACGGCGCGTGGACCGATCGGGGCTTCGGAGACAGTACGTGGACCGATCGGGGTTCGGAGACGGTACGAGGACCGACCGGAGCTCAGGAGATTCGCGTGGATCGATCAGGGCTCCGGAGGCGGCGCATGGACCGATTGGGGAGCATGCGATGGTGCGTGGACCGATCGGGGCTCGGAGACGATGCGTGGACCGATCGGGGCTCGGAGACGGCGCGTGGACCAACCGGGGCTAAGGAGGCCGCGCGTGGACCTATCGAGGCTTAGGAGCCGACGCGTGGACCGATCGGGGCTGAGGAGACGGCGCGTGGACCGAACGGGGCTCGGAGACGGCGCGTGGAACGATCGGAGCACAGGAGACGGCGCGTGAACCGATCGGCGCTCGGAGACGGCGCGTGGATCGATCGGGGCTTAGGAGAAGGCGCGTGGACCGATCGGGGCTTAGGAGACGATTCGTGGACCGATCGGGTCTCGGAGACGGCGCGTGGACCGACCGGGGCTAAGCAGGCCGCGCGTGGGCCGATCGGGGCTCAGGAAACGGCGCGTGGACCGACCGCGGCTCAGGAGGCCACGCCTGGACCGATCGGGGCTCGGCGACGGGGCGTGGACCTATCGAGTCTCGGAGACGACGCGTCGACCGATCGGGGCTCAGATGACGGTGCGCGGACCGACCGGGGCTCAGGAGACTCGCGTGGATCGATCGGGGCTCCGGAGACGGCTCGTGGAGCGATGGGGATCAGGAGACGGTGCGCGGACCGATCGGGGCTCGGAGACGGCGCGTGGACCGATCGGGGCTCGCAGACTGCGCGTGGACGGACCGCGGCTTAGAATACGACACGCGGACCGATCGGGGATCGGAGACGGCGCGTGGAACCATCGGGGCTCGGAGACGGCGCGTTAACCGATCGGGGCTCAGGAGGCCGCGCGTGGGCCGATCGAGGCTCGGCGACGGCGCGTGGACCGATCGGGGCTTATGAGACTGCGCGTGTACGGATCGGGGCTTGGTGACGGAGCGTGGACCGATCGGGGCTCACGAAGTGGCGCCTGAACCGATCGTGGCTCGGAGACGGCGCGAGGAGGCATCTGGGCTTAGAAGACGACGCGTGGATCGATCGGAGATCAGGAGACGACGCGTGCACCGATCGGCGCTCTCGAAGCGGCGTGTGGAGCGATCGGGGCTCAGGAGACGATGCGTGGACCGATCGGGGCTCAGGTGACGGCGCGCGGACCGACCGGGGCTCAGGAGACTCGTGTGGATCGATCGGGGCTCCGGAGGCGCCGCGTGGACCGATGGGGATCAGGAGACGGTGCGTGAACCAACCGAGGCTCAGGAGACGGCTCGTGGACCGATCGGGGCTCAGAGACGGCGCGTGGATGGACCGTGGCTTAGAATGCGGCACGCGGACCGATCGGGGCTCGGAGACGGCGCGTGGACAGATCGGGGCTCAGGAGACCGCGCGTGGACCGATCGGGGCTCGGAGATAGCGCTCGAACCGACCGGGGCTTAGGAGGCCGCGCGTGGACCGATCGAGGCTCGGCGACGGCGCGTGGGCCGATCGGGGCTCGGAGACGGCGCGTTAACCGATCGGGGCTCGGACACTACGCTTGTACGGATCGGGGCTTGGTGACGGAGCGTTGACCGATCGCGGTTTACAGACGGCCCGTGGACGGATCGGGGCTTAGGAGACGGCGTGTGGACCGATCGGGGCTCAGGAGACGGCGCGTAGACCGATCGGGGCTCGTAAATGACGCGTCAACCGATCGGGGCTTAGGAGACGATGCGGGGATCGATCGGGGCTCGGCGACTGCGCGTGGACCGACTGGAGCTCAGGAGGTTGCTCGTGGACCAATTGGGGTTCGGGCGACGGCGCGTGGACCAATTGGGGTTCGGGCGACGGCGCGTGGACCAATCGGTGCTCGGAGACGTCGCGTGGACCGATCGGGGCTCGGAGACGACGCGTGTACGGATCAGGGCTTGGTGACGGCGCGTTTACCGATAGCAGCTCGGAGACAGCCCGTGGACGGATCGCGTCTTAGGAGACGGCGCGTGGAATGATCGGGGCTCAGGAGACAGCGCGTGGACCGGTCGAGGCTCGGAGACGACGCGTGTGCGGATCGGGGATTCGAGGACGACGGGTGGACCGATCCGGGCTTAGGAGACGGCGCGTGGACCCATCGGGGCTCGGAGACGGCGCGTGAACCGACCGGGGCTCAGGAGACGGCACGTGGTCCGATCGGGCTCGGAGCCGGCGCGTGAACCGATCGGGGCTCAGGAGGCCGCGCGTGGACCGATCGAGGCTCGGCGACGGCGCGTGGACCGATCGGGGCTCGGAGACGACGCGTGTACGGATCAGGGCTTGGTGACGGAGCGTTTACCGATAGCAGCTCGGAGACGGCCCGTGGACGGATCGCGGCTTAGGAGACGGCGCGTGGAATGATCGGGGCTCAGGGGACGGCGCGTGAACCGGTCGAGGCTCGGAGACGACGCGTGTGCGGATCGGGGATTCGAGGACGACGGGTGGACCGATCGGGGCTCGGAGACAGCGCGTGGACCGACTGGGGCTCAGGCGGTTTCGCGTCGACCAATTGGGGTTCGGCGACGGCGCGTGGACCGATCGGGGCTCAGGAGATCGCGCGTGGACCGATCGGGGCTCAGGAGACGACGCGTGGACCGATCGGGGCTCAGGAGACGGCGCGTGGACCGATCGGGGCTCGGAGAAGGCGCGTGGACACATCATGACTCGGCGACGGCGCGTGGACCGATCGGGGCTCGGAGACGACGCGTGGACCGATCGGGGCTCGGAGACAGCGCGTGGACCGACTGGGGCTCAGGCGGTTTCGCGTCGACCAATTGGGGTTCGGCGACGGCGCGTGGACCGATCGGGGCTCAGGAGATCGCGCGTGGAACGGTCGGGGCTCAGGAGACGACGCGTGGACCGATCGGGGCTCAGGAGACGGCGCGTGGACCGATCGGGGCTCGGAGAAGGCGCGTGGACCGATCGTGGCTCAGGAAGCGGCGCCTGGACCGATCGTGGCCCGGAGACGGCGCGAGGAGGCATTTGGGCTTACAAGACGACGCGTGGATCGATCGGGGCTCGGAGACGGCGCATGAACCGACCGGGGCTCAGGAGACGGCGCGTGGACTGATCGGGGCTCGGAGACGGCGCGTTAACCGACTGGGGCTTAGGAGGCCGCGCGTGGACCGATCGAGGCGCGGCGACGGCGCGTGGACCGATCGGGACTCGGAGACGGCGTGTGAACGTATCGGGGCTTAGGAGACGATGCGTTGACCGATCGGGGCTTTGAAGACGACGCGTGGACCGATCGGGGCTCGGAGACGGCGCGTGGACCGATCGGGGCCCAGGAAACGGCGCGTGGATCGATCGGTGCTCGAAGACGACGCGTGGACCGACCGGGGCTCAGGAGCCGATGCGTGGATCGATCGGGGCTCAGGAGGCGGCGCGTAGACCCATCGGGGCTCGGAGACGGCACGTGGACCGATCAGGGCTTAGGAGACGACGCGTGGACCGATCGGGGCTCAGGAGACGGCGCGTGGACCGATCGGTGCTCGGAGACGGCGCGTGGACGGACCGTGGCTTAGAATGCGTCACGCGGACCGATCGGGGCTCGGATACGGCGTGTGGACGTATCGGGGCTTAGGAGACGATGCGTGAACCGATCGGGGCTCAGGAGACGCCGCGTGGACCGATCGGGGCTCGGAGACGGCGCGTGGAACGATCGGGGCTCAGGATACGGCGCGTTAACCGATTGGGGCTTAGGAGACGATGCGTGGACCGATCGGGGCTCGAAGACGGCGGGTGGACCGATCGGGGCACGGAGACAGCGCGTGGACCGACTGGGGCTCAGGCGATTGCGCGTGGACCAATTGGGGTTCGGCGACGGCGCGTGGATCGATCGGGGCTTAGGAGACGGCGCTTGGACCGATCGGGGCATAGGAGACGGCGCGTGGGCCGATCGGAGCTCGGAGACGGCGCGTGGAACGATCGGGGCTCAGGAGACGGCGCGCGGACCGACCGGGGTTCAGGAGACAGCGCGTGAAATGATCGGCGCTCGGAGATGGCGCGTGGACCGATTGGGGCTTAAGAGACGACGGGTGGACCGATCGGGGCTTAGGAGACGGCACGTGAATCGATCGGGGCACAGGAGACGGCGCGTGAGCCGGTCGGGGCTTAGCAGACGACGCCTGGACCGATCGAGGTTTAAGGGGCGGCGTGTGGAACGATCGGGGCTCAGGAAACGGCCCGTGGAGCATTCGGGGCTCAGGAGACGGCCCGTGGACGGATCGGGGCTTAGAAGACGGCGCGTGGACCGGTCGAGGCTCGGAGACGGTACGTGGACCGATCGGGGCTTAGGAGAAGGCGCGTGGACCGATCGGGGCTTAGGAGACGGCGCGTGGACCGATCGGGGCTCAGGAAGCGACGCCTAGACCGATCGTGGCTCGGATACGGCGCGTGGAGGCATCGGGGCTAAGAAGACGACGCAGGGACCGAGCGGGGCTCAGGTGACGGCGCGAGGAGCCATCGGTGCTCAGGAGAAGACGCGTCAATTGATCGGGGCTCAGAAATCGGCGCGTGGAGCGATCGGGGCTCAGGAGACGACGCGTGGATCGATCGGGGCTCAGGAAACGACGCGTCGACCGATCGGGGATCAGGAGACGGCGCGCGGACCGATCGGGGCTCCGGAGGATACGCCTGGACCGATCGGGGCTCGGCGACGGCGCGTGGAACGATCGGGGCTCAGGAAGCGGCGCCTGGACCGATCGTGGCTCGGAGACGGCGCCTGGAGGCATCGGGGCTAAGAAGACGACGCATGGACCGATCGGGGCTCAGGAAACGGCGTGTGGACCGATCGGAGCTCGGAGACGACGCGTGGACCGATCGGGGCTCAGGAGACGGCGCGAGGAGCGATCGGGCTCAGGAGACGACGCGTGGATCGATCGGGGCTCAGGAAACGACGCGTCGACCGATCGGGGCTCAGGAGACGGCGCGCGGACCGACCGGGGCTCCGGAGGATACGCCTGGACCGATCGGGGCTCGGCGACGGCGCGTGGACCGATCGAGGCTCGGAGACGACGCGTGTACGGATCGGGGATTCGGGGACGACGCGTGGAACGATCCGGGCTCAGGAGACGGCGCCTGGACCGACCGGGGCTCAGGAGACAGCGCGTCGACCGATTGGGCGTCAGGAGACGGCGCGTCGATGGATCGGGGCTTGGGGAACGACGCGTTGACCGATCGGGGCTCAGGAGACGGCGCGTTGATCGATCGGGGCTCGGAGACGGCGCGTGGAACGATCGGGGCTGAGGAGACGGCGCGTGGAACCATCGGGGCTCAGGAGACGGCGCGTGGAGCGATCGGGGCTCAGGAGACGGCGCGTGAACCAATCGGCGCTCCGAGACGGCGCGTGGACCGATCGGGGCTCGGAGACGGCGCGTGGAACAATCGGGGCTCAGGTCACGGCGCGTGAACCGATCGGCGCTCGGAGACGGCGCGAGGACCTATCGGGGCTTAGCAGAAGGCGCTTGGACCGATCGGGGCTTAGGAGACGGCGCGTGGACCGATCGGGGCTTAGGAGACTACGCGTGTACCTATCGGGGCTCAGGAGACTGCGCGTGGACCGATTGGGCATCAGGAGACGGCGCGTCGATGGATCGGGGCTTGGGGAACGACGCGTGGACCGATCGGGGCTCAGGAGACGGCGCGTGGACCGATCGGGGCTCGGCGACTGCGTGTGGACGTATCGGGGTTCAGGAGACGGCGCGTGGACCGATCGTGGCTGGGAGACGGCAGGTCCACCAATCCGGGCTTAGGAGACGACGCGTAGACCGAGCATGGCTCAGGAGGCCGCGCGTGGACCGACTGGGGCTCAGGAGGTTTCGCGTGGACCAATTGGGGTTCGGCGACGGGGCGTGGACCGATCGGGGCTCGGAGACGGCGCGTTAACCGATCGGGGCTTAGGAGACGATGCGAGGAGGCATCTGGGTTTACAAGACGACGTGTGGATCGATCGGGGCTCGGAGACGGCGCGTTAACCGATCGGGGCTTAGGAGACGATGCGAGGAGGCATCTGGGTTTACAAGAAGACGCGTGGATCGATCGGGGCTCGGAGACGGCGCGTGAACCGACCGGGGCTCAGGAGACGGCGCGTGGACCGATCGGGGCTCGGAGACGGCGCGTGGAATGATCGGGGCTCAGGAGACGGCGCTTGAACCGATCGGCGCTCGGAGACAGCGCGTGGACCGATCGGGGCTCAGGAGACGGCGCGTGAACCGATCGGAGATGATGAGACGATGCGTGGACCGATAGGGCTCTGGAAACGGCGCACGGACCGATCGTGGATCGGCGACGACCTGTGGACCGATTGGGGCTCAGGAGGCCGCGCGTGGACCGATCATGGCTCGGCGACGGCGCGTGGACCGATCGGGGCTCGGAGACGGCGCGTGGAACGATCGGGGCTTAGGAGGCCGCGCGTGGACCGATCGGGACTCAGGAGACGGCGTGTGGACCGATCGGGGCTCAGGAGGCGGCGCGTGGACCGATTGGGGCTTAGGAGACGGCGCGTGGGTCGATCGGGGTTCAGGAAGCGGCGCCTGGACCGATCGTGGCTCGGAGACGGCGCGTGGAGGCATCGGGGCTAAAAAGACGACATATGGACCGAGCGGGGCTCAGGAGACGGCGCGAGGAGCGATCGGGGCTCAGGAGAAGACGCGTCAATTGATCGGGGCTCAGGAGACGACGCGTCGACGGATCGGGGCTTAGGAGACGACGCGTGAACCGATCGGGGCTTAGGAGACGACGCGTGGAACGATCGGGGCTCAGGAGACGGCGCGCGGACCGACCGGGGCTCAGGAGACTCGCGTGGATCGATCGGGGCTCAGGAGGCGACGCGTGGACCCATCGCGGCTCGGAGCCGGCGTGTGGATGTATCGGGGCTTAGGAGACGACGCGTGGACTGATCGGGGCTCAGGAGAAGACGCTTGGACCGATCGGGGCTTAGGAGAGGACCCGTCGACCGATCAGGGCTCAGGAGACGGCGCGTGGACAGATCGGTCTCAGGAGACGGCGCGTGAACCGATCGGCACTCGGAGACGGGGCGTGGACCGATCGGGGGTTAGGAGACGACGCGTGGAACGACCGGGGCTCAGGAGACGGCGCGTGGACCGACCGGGGCTCAGGAGACTCGCGTGGATCGATCGGGGCTCAGGAGGCAACGCGGGGACCCATCGGGGCTCGGAGACGGCGTGTGGACGTTATCGGGGCTTAGGAGACGACGCGTGGACTGATCGGAGCTCAGGAGAAGACGCGTGGACCGATCGGGGCTTAGGAGAGGACCCGTCGACCGATCGGGGCTCAGGAGACGACGCGTGGACTGATCGAGGTTTAGCAGAGGACGCGTCGACCGATCGGGGCTCAGGAGAGAGTGAGTGGACGGATCGGGACTCAGGAGACGGCGCGTGAACCGATCGGGGCTCAGCAGACGGCGCGTGGACCGATAGGGGCTTCGGAGACGGTACATGGATCGATCGAGGCTCGGAGACGGCGCGTGGACCGACTGGGGCTCAGGAGACGGCGGGTGAACCGGTCGGGTCTTAGGAGACGATCCGTGAACCGATCGGGGCTCGGAGACGGCGCGTGGACAGATCGGGGCTCGGCGACTGCGCGTGGACGTATCGGGGCTCAGGAGACGGCGCGTGGACCGATCGGGGCTCGGAGACGGCACGTTAAGCGATCGGGGCTTAGAAGACGATGCGTGGGCCGATCGCGGCTCGGAGATGGCGCGTGAACCGACCGGGGCGCAGGAGGTCGCGCGTGGACCGATCGAGGCTCGGAGACAGAGCGTGTACCGACTGGGGCTCAGGAGACCGCGCGTGAACCGATCGGGGCTCGGCGACTGCGCGTGGACGGATCGGGGCACGGAGACGGCGCGTAGAACGATCGGGGCTCAGGAGACGGCGCGTGAACCGATTGGGGCTTAGGAGACGTTGCGTGGACCGATCGGCGCTCGAAGACGGCGCGTGGACCGATCGGGGCTCAGGAGACTGCGCGTGGATGGATCGGAGCTTAGGGAACGGCGCGTTGATCGATCGGGGCTCAGGAGACGGCGCGTGGGCCGAGCATGGCTCAGGAGGCCGCGCGTGGACCGACTGGGGCTCAGGAGGTTGCGCGTGGACCAATTGGGGTTCGGCGACGGGGCGTGGACCGATCGGGGCTCGGAGACGGCGCGTTAACCGATCGGGGCTTAGGAGACGATGCGAGGAGGCATCTGGGTTTACAAGACGACGTGTGGATCGATCGGGGCTCGGAGACGGCGCGTGAACCGACCGGGGCTCAGGAGACGGCGCGTGGACCGATCGGGGCTCGGAGACGGCACGTTAACCGATCGGGGCTTAGGAGACGATGCGTGGACCGATCGGGCTCGGAACCAGCGCGCGAACCGATCGGGGTTCAGGAGACGGCGCGTGGATCGATTGGGGCTTGGATACGGCGCAAGCCGCGACCGGGGCTCAGGAGGCCGCGCGTGGACCGATCATGGCTCGGCGACGGCGCGTGGACCGACCGGGGCTCGGAGACGGCGCGTGGAATGATCGGGGCTCAGGAGACGGCGCGTGAACCGATCGGCGCTCGGAGACGGCACGTGGACCGATCGGGGCTTAGGAGACGGCGCGTGGAACGATCGGGGCTCAGGGGACGGCGCGTTAACCTATTGGGGCTTAGGAGACGATGCGTGGACCGATCGGGGCTCGAAGACGGCGGGTGGACCGATCGGGGCTCGAAGACAGCGCGTGGACCGACTGGGGCTCAGGCGATTGCGCGTGGACCAATTGGGGTTCGGCGACGGCGCGTGGATCGATCGGGGCTTAGGAGACGGCGCGTGCACCGATCGGGGCCCGGAGACGGGTCGTGGACAGATTGGGGCTTAGCAGACAGCGCGTGGACCGATCGTGGATGGGAGACGTCACGTCCACCAATCGGGGCTTAGGAGACGACGCGGAGACCGATCGGGGCCCAGGAGACGGCGCGTGGACCGATCGGGGCTCAGGAAACGGCGCGTGGACCGACTGGGGCTCAGGCGATTGCGCGTGGACGAATAGGGGTTCGGCGACGGCGTGTGGACCGATCGGGGCTTAGGAGAGGACCCGTCGACCGATCGGAGCTCAGGAGACGGCGCGTGGACGGATCGGTCTCAGGAGACGGCGCGTGAACCGATCGGCACTCGGAGACGGGGCGTGGACCGATCGGGGGTTAGGAGATGGCGCGTGCACCGATCGGGGCCCGGAGACGTGTCGTGGACAGATTGGGGCTTAGGAGACGGCGCGTGGACCGATCGGGGCTCACGAGACGGCGCGTGGACCGATCGGGGCTCAGGAGACGGCGCGCAGACCGATCGGGGCGCAGGAGGCGGCGCGTGGACCGATTGGGGCGCAGGAGACTACGCGTTGACCGATCGGGGCTCAGGTGACGGCGCGCGGACCGACCGGGGCTCAGGACACGGCGCCTGCCCCGATCGTGGCTCGGAGACGACGCGTGGAGGCATCGGGGCTAAGAAGACGACGCATGGACCGACCGGGGCTCAGGAAACGGCGTTTGGACCGATCAGAGCTCGGAGACGACGCGTGGACCGATCGGGGCTTAGGAGACGGCGCGTTGACCGATCGGGGCTCAGGAAGCGGCGCCTGGACCGATCGTGGCTCGGAGACGACGCGTGGAGGCATCCGGGCTAAGAAGACGACGCATGGACCGAGCGGGGTTCAGGAGACGGCGCGAGGAGCGATCGGGGCTCAGGAGAAAACGCGTCAATTGATCGGGGCTCAGGAGACGACGCGTCGACGAATCGGGGCTTAGGCGACGACGCGTGGACCGATCGGGGCTGAGGAGACGGCGCGTCGACCGACCGGAGCTCAGGAGATTCGCGTGGATCGATCGGGGCTCCGGAGACGGCGCGTGGACCGGTCGGGGCTCACGAGACGGCGCGTGGACCGATCGGGGCTCAGGAGACGGCGCGCAGACCGATCGGGGCGCAGGAGGCGGCGCGTGGACCGATTGGGGCGCAGGAGGCGGTGCGTGGACCGATTGGGGCTTAGGAGACGGCGCGTGGACCGATCGGGGCTTAGGAGACAACGCGTGGACCGATGGGGGCTCGGAGACGGCGCGTGGACCGACTGGGGCTCAGGAGACGGTGCGTGAACCGTTCGGGGCTCGGAGACGGCGCGTGGACCGATCGGGGCTCGGAGACGACGCGTAGACCGATCGGTGCTCGGAGACAGCGCGTGGACCGACTGGGGCTCGGAGACGGCGCGTAGACCGATCGGGGCTTAGGAGACGACGCGTGGACCGATCGGGGCTCAGGAGACGGCGCGTGGACCGATCGGGGCTCAGGAGACGGCGCGTGGACCGATCGGGGCTCGGAGACGGCACGTTAACCGATCGGGGCTTAGGAGACGATGCGTGGACCGATCGGGCTCGGAGCCGGCGCGGGAACCGATCGGGGTTCAGGAGACGGTGCGTGGATCGATTGGGGCTTGGATACGGCGCAAGCCGCGACCGGGGCTCAGGAGGTCGCGCGTGGAATGATCGGGGCTCAGGAGACGGCGCGTGAACCGATCGGCGCTCGGAGACGGCACGTGGACCGATCGGGGCTTAGGAGACGGCGCGTAGACCAATAGGAGGTCAGGAGAGGACGCGTGAACCGATAGGGCTCTGGAAGCGGCGCACGAACCGATCGTGGCTCGGAGACGGCGCGTGGAGGCATCGGGGCTTTGAAGACGACGCGTGGACCGAACGGTGCTCAGAAAACGGCGCCTGGAGCGATCGGGGCTCAGGAGACGACGCGTCGACCGATCGGGGCTCAGGAGACGGCGCGCGGACCGACCGGGGCTCAGAAGCCTCGCGTGGATCGATCGGGACTCCGGAGGCGCCGCGTGGACCGATGGGGACCAGGACACGGTGCGTGGACCGATCGGGGCTCGAAGACGGCGGGTGGACCGATCGGGGCTCGGAGACAGCGCGTGGACCGACTGGGGCTCAGGCGATTGCGCGTGGACCAATTGGGGTTCGGCGACGGCGCGTGGATCGATCGGGGCTTAGGAGACGGCGCGTGCACCGATCGGGGCCCGGAGACGGGTCGTGGACAGATTGGGGCTTAGCAGACGGCGCGTGGACCGATCGTGGATGGGAGACGGCACGTCCACCAATCGGGGCTTAGGAGACGACGCGTAGACCGATCGGGGCCCAGGAGACGGCGCGTGGACCGATCGGGGCTCAGGAAACGGCGCGTGGACCGACTGGGGCTCAGGCGATTGCGCGTGGACGAATTGGGGTTCGGCGACGGCGCGTGGATCGATCGGGGCTTAGGAGACGGCGCGTGCACCGATCGGGGCCCGGAGAGGGGTCGTGGACAGATTGGTGATTTGCAGACGGCGCGTGGACCGATCGTGGCTGGGAGACGGCAGGTCCACCAATCGGGGCTTAGGAGACGACGCGTAGACCGATCGGGGCCCAGGAGACGGCGCGTGGACCGATCGCGGCTCAGGAAACGGCGCGTGGACCGACTGGGGCTCAGGCGGTTGCGCGTGGACCAATTGGGGTTCCGCGACGGCGCGTGGACTGATCGGGGCTCGGAGACGGCGCGTGGAGGCATCGGGGCTTTGAAGACGACGCGTGGACCGAACGGTGCTCAGAAAACGGCGCGTGGAGCGATCGGGGCTCAGGAAATGACGCGTCGATGGATCGGGGCTCAGGAGACGACGCGTCGACCGATCGGGGCTGAGGAGACGACGCGTGGACCGATCGGGGCTTAGGAGAAAACGCGTGGACCGATCGGGGCTCAGGAAGTGGCTCGTGGACCGACCGCGGCTCAGGAGGCCACGCCTGGACCGATCGGGGCTCGGCGACGGCGCGTGGACCGATCTAGTCTCGGAGACGACGCGTCGGCCGATCGGGGCTCAGATGACGGCGCGCGGACCGACCGGGGCTCAGGAGACTCGCGTGGATCGATCGGGGCTCGGAGACGGCGCGTGGACGGACCGCGGCTCAGAATGCGGTACGCGGACCGATCGGGGATCGGACACGGCGTGTGGACCGATCGAGGCTCGGAGACGACGCGTTTACGGATCGAGGATCAGGAGACGACGCGTGGAACGATCCGGGCTCAGGAGAGGGAGCGTGGACCGATCGGGGCTCGGAGACGGCGTGTGGAACGATCGGGGCTCGGGTGACGGCGCGTGAACGGATCAGCGCTCGGAGACGGCGCGTGGACCGATCGGGGATCGGGGACGGCGCGTGGAACGATCGCGGCTCGGAGTCGACGCGTTAGCCGATCGGGGCTTAGGAGACAATGCGTGGACCGATTGGGGCTCGGAGACGGCGCGTGGACCGACCGGGGTTTAGGAGAAGGCGCTTGGACCGAACGGGGCTTAGGAGACGGCGCGTGGACCGATCGGGGCTCGGAGAAGACGCGTGTACGGATCAGGGCTTGGTGACGGCGTGTTTACCGATAGCAGCTCGGAGACGGCCCGTGGACGGATCGCGGCTTAGGAGACGTCGCGTGGAACGATCGGGGCTCAGGAGACGGCGCGTGGACCGGTCGAGGCTCGGAGACGGCACGTGGACCGATCGGGGCTTAGGAGAAGGCGCGTGGACCGATCGGGGCTTAGGAGACGGCGCGTGGACCGATCGGGGCTTAGGAGACGATGCGTGAACAGATCGGGGCTCGGAGATGGCGCGTGGACCGACCAGGGCTCGGAGACGGCGCGTGGAACGATCGGGGCTCAGGAGACGGCGCGTGAACCGATCGGGGCTCAGGTGACGGCGCGCGGACCGACCGGGGCTCAGGACACGGCGCGTGAAATGACCGGCGCCCGGAGATGGCGCGTGGACCGATTGGGGCTTAAGAGACGACGGGTGGACCGATCGGGGCTTAGGAAACGGCACGTGAATCGATCGGGGCACAGCAGACGGCGCGTGAACCGGTCGGGGCTTAGGAGACGACGCATTGACCGATCGGGGCTCAGGAGAAGGGGTGTGGACCGATCGGGGCTCAGGAGATGGCGCGTGGACCGATCGGGGCTCGGCGATGGCGCGTGGATCGATCGGGGTTCGGAGACGACGCGTGTACGGATCGAGGCTTGGAGACGGCGCGTGGACCGACCGGAGCTCGGACACGGCCCGTGGACGGATCGGGGCTTAGGAGACGGCGCGTGGACTAATTGGGGCTCAGGAGACGACGCGTGGATCGATCGGGGCTCGGAACCGACGCGTTTGCCGAGCGGGGCTTAGGAGACGGCGCGAGGAACGATCGGGGCTGAGGAGAAGGCGCGTGGTCCGATCGGGGCTTATGAGACGGCGCGTGGACCGATCGGGGCTCGGAGATGGCGCGTGGAATGATCGGGGCTTAGGAGATGACGTGTGGACCGATCGGAGATCAGGAGACGACGCGTGGACCGATTGAGGTTCAGGAGACGGCACGTGGACCGATCGGGGCTCGGAGACGGCAGGTCCACCAATCGGGGCTTAGGAGACGACGCGTAGACCGATCGGGGCCCAGGAGACGGCGCGTGGACCGATCGCGGCTCAGGAAACGGCGCGTGGACCGACTGGGGCTCAGGCGGTTGCGCGTGGACCAATTGGGGTTCCGCGACGGCGCGTGGACTGATCGGGGCTCGGAGACGGCGCGTGGAGGCATCGGGGCTTTGAAGACGACGCGTGGACCGAACGGTGCTCAGAAAACGGCGCGTGGAGCGATCGGGGCTCAGGAAATGACGCGTCGATGGATCGGGGCTCAGGAGACGACGCGTCGACCGATCGGGGCTGAGGAGACGACGCGTGGACCGATCGGGGCTTAGGAGAAAACGCGTGGACCGATCGGGGCTCAGGAAGTGGCTCGTGGACCGACCGCGGCTCAGGAGGCCACGCCTGGACCGATCGGGGCTCGGCGACGGCGCGTGGACCGATCTAGTCTCGGAGACGACGCGTCGGCCGATCGGGGCTCAGATGACGGCGCGCGGACCGACCGGGGCTCAGGAGACTCGCGTGGACCGATCGGGGCTCGGAGACGGCGTGTGGAACGATCGGGGCTCGGGTGACGGCGCGTGAACGGATCAGCGCTCGGAGACGGCGCGTGGACCGATCGGGGATCGGGGACGGCGCGTGGAACGATCGCGGCTCGGAGTCGACGCGTTAGCCGATCGGGGCTTAGGAGACAATGCGTGGACCGATTGGGGCTCGGAGACGGCGCGTGGACCGACCGGGGTTTAGGAGAAGGCGCTTGGACCGAACGGGGCTTAGGAGACGGCGCGTGGACCGATCGGGGCTCGGAGAAGACGCGTGTACGGATCAGGGCTTGGTGACGGCGCGTTTACCGATAGCAGCTCGGAGACGGCCCGTGGACGGATCGCGGCTTAGGAGACGTCGCGTGGAACGATCGGGGCTCAGGAGACGGCGCGTGGACCGGTCGAGGCTCGGAGACGGCACGTGGACCGATCGGGGCTTAGGAGAAGGCGCGTGGACCGATCGGGGCTTAGGAGACGGCGCGTGGACCGATCGGGGCTTAGGAGACGATGCGTGAACAGATCGGGGCTCGGAGATGGCGCGTGGACCGACCGGGGCTCGGAGACGGCGCGTGGAACGATCGGGGCTCAGGAGACGGCGCGTGAACCGATCGGGGCTCAGGTGACGGCGCGCGGACCGACCGGGGCTCAGGACACGGCGCGTGAAATGACCGGCGCCCGGAGATGGCGCGTGGACCGATTGGGGCTTAAGAGACGACGGGTGGACCGATCGGGGCTTAGGAAACGGCACGTGAATCGATCGGGGCACAGCAGACGGCGCGTGAACCGGTCGGGGCTTAGGAGACGACGCATTGACCGATCGGGGCTCAGGAGAAGGGGTGTGGACCGATCGGGGCTCAGGAGATGGCGCGTGGACCGATCGGGGCTCGGCGATGGCGCGTGGATCGATCGGGGTTCGGAGACGACGCGTGTACGGATCGAGGCTTGGAGACGGCGCGTGGACCGACCGGAGCTCGGACACGGCCCGTGGACGGATCGGGGCTTAGGAGACGGCGCGTGGACTAATTGGGGCTCAGGAGACGACGCGTGGATCGATCGGGGCTCGGAACCGACGCGTTTGCCGAGCGGGGCTTAGGAGACGGCGCGAGGAACGATCGGGGCTGAGGAGAAGGCGCGTGGTCCGATCGGGGCTTATGAGACGGCGCGTGGACCGATCGGGGCTCGGAGATGGCGCGTGGAATGATCGGGGCTTAGGAGATGGCGTGTGGACCGATCGGAGATCAGGAGACGACGCGTGGACCGAGAGGGCTCTGGAAGCGGCGCACGGACGGATCGTGGCTCGGAGACGGCGCGTGGATGGATCGGGGCTTCGGGAACGACGCGTGGACCGATTGAGGTTCAGGAGACGGCACGTGGACCGATCGGGGCTCGGAGACGGCACGTGGAACGATCGGGGCTTAGGAGGCCGCGCGTGGACCGATCGGGACTCAGGAGACGGCGTGTGGACCGATCGGGGCTCAGGAGGCGGCGCGTGGACCGATTGGGGCTTAGGAGACGGCGCGTGGACCGATCGGGGCTTAGGAAACAACGCGTGGACCGATGGGGGCTCGGAGACGGCGCGTGGACCGACTGGGGCTCAGGAGACTCGCGTGGATCGATCGGGGCTCCGGAGACGCCGCGTGGAGCGATGGGGATCAGGAGACGGTGCGCGGACCGATCGGGGCTCGGAGACGGCGCGTGGACCGATCGGGGCTTAGGAGACGACGCGTGGACCGATCGGGGCGTAGGACACGACGCGTGTACCTATCGGGGCTCACGAGACAGCGTGTGGACCGATTGGGGCTCAGGAGACAGCGTGTGGACCGATCGGGGCTCGGAGACGGCGCGTGGAACGATCGGACCTCAGGAGACGGGGCGTGAAATGATCGGCGCTCTGAGACGGCGCGTGGACCGATCGGTGCTCGGAGACGACGCGTGGACCGATCGGGGCTGAGGAGACGGCGTGTGGACCGATCGGGGCTCAGGAGACGGCGCGTGGACCGATTGGGGCTCGGGAGACTGCGCGTGGATGTATCGGCGCATCGGGAACGACGCGTGGACCGATCGAGGTTCAGGAGACGGCACGTGGACCGATCGGGGCTCGGAGACGGCGCGAGGAGCGATCGGGGCTCAGGAGAAGGCGCGTGGGTCGATCGGGGTTCAGGAGACGACGCGTCGACGGATCGGGGCTTAGGAGACGACGCGTGGACCGATCGGGGCTCAGGAGGCTCGGAGACGACGCGTGGACCAATCAGGGCTCGGAGACAGCGCGTGGACCGACTGGGGCTCAGGCGGTTGCGCGTGGACCAATTGGGGTTCGGCGACGGCGCGTGGACCGATCGGGGCTCAGGAGGCGGTGCGTAGAACGATCGGGGCTCAGGAGACGGCGCGTTAACCGATTGGGGCTTAGGAGACGTTGCGTGGACCGATCGGCGCTCGAAGACGGCGCGTGGACCGATCGGGGCTCGGACACAGTGCGTGGACCGACTGGGGCTCAGGCGGTTGCGCGTGGACCAATTGGGGTTCGGCGACGGCGCGTGGACCGATCGGGGCTCAGGAGGCGGCGCGTGGATCGATCGGGGCTCGGAGACGGCGCGTGGAACGATCGGGTCTCAGGAGACGGCGCGTGAAATCATCGGCGCCCGGAGACGCCGCGTGGACCGATCGGGGACTAGGAGACAACGCGTGGACCGACCATGGCTCAGGAAGCGGCGAGTGGACCGATCGTGGCTCGGAGACGGCGCGTGGAGGCATCTGGGCTTACAAGACAACGCGTGGATCGATCGGGGCTCGGAGTCGACGCGTGGACCGATCGGGGATCGGGGACGGCGCGTGGAACGATCGCGGCTCGGAGTCGACGCGTTAGCCGATCGGGGCTTAGGAGACGATGCGTGGACCGATCGGGGCTCGGAGACGGCGCGTGGACCGACCGGGGTTTAGGAGAAGGCGCTTGGACCGAACGGGGCTTAGGAGACGGCGCGTGGACCGATCGGGGCTCGGAGACGGCGCGTGGAACGATCGGGGCTCAGGAGATGGCGCGTCAACCGATCGGCGCTCGGAGACGGCGCGTGGAACGATCGGAGCTCAGGAGACGGGGCGTGAAATGATGGGCGCTCTGAGACGGCGCGTGGACCGATCGGTGCTCGGAGACGGCGCGTGGACGGACTGCGGCTCAGAATGCGGTACGCGGACCGATCGGGGATCGGACACGGCGTGTGGACCGATCGAGGCTCGGAGACGACGCGTTTACGGATCGGGGATCAGGAGACGACGCGTGGAACGATCCGGGCTCAACAGACGAAGTGTGGACCGATCGGGGCTCGTAGACGGCGTGTGGAACGATCGGCGCTCGGAGACGGCGCGTGGATCGATCGGGGATCGGGGACGGCGCGTGGAACGATCGCGGCTCGGAGTCGACGCGTTAGCCGATCGGGGCTTAGGAGACGATGCGTGGACCGATCAGGGCTCGGAGACGGCGCGTGGAACGACCGGGGTTTAGGAGAAGGCGCTTGGACCGAACGGGGCTTAGGAGACGGCGCGTGGACCGATCGGGGCTCGGCGACGGCGCGTGGAACGATCGGGGCTCAGGAGACGGCGCGTCAACCGATCGGCGCTCGGAGACGGCGCGTGGACCGATCGGGGCTTAGGAGACGGCGCGTGGACCGATCGGAGATCAGGAGTTGACGCGTGGACCGATCGGGGTTGTGGAAGCGGCGCACGGACCGATCGTGGCTCGGAGACGGCGCGTGGAGGCATCGGGGCTTTGAAGACGACGCGTGGACCGATCGGGGCTCAGGAAACGGCGTGTGGCGCGATCGGGGCTCGGGAGACGACGCGTGGATCGATCGGGGCTCAGGAGACGACGCGTCGAACAATCAGGGCTCAGGAGACGGCGCGCGGACCGACTGGGGCTCAGGAGACTCGCGTGGATCGATCGGGGCTCCGGAGGCGCCGCGTGGACCGATTGGGATCAGGAGACGGTGCGTGAACCGTTCGGGGCTCGGAGACGGCGCGTGGACCGATCGGGGCTCAGGAGACGGCGCGTGGACCGATCGCGGCTCGGAGACGGCGCGTGGAACGATCGGGGCTCAGGAGACGGCGCGCGGACCGACTGGGGCTCAGGAGACTCGCGTGGATCGATCGGGGCTCCGGAGGCGCCGCGTGGACCGATTGGGATCAGGAGACGGTGCGTGAACCGTTCGGGGCTCGGAGACGGCGCGTGGACCGATCGGGGCTCAGGAGACGGCGCGTGGACCGATCGGGGCTCGGAGACGACGCGTAGACCGATCGGTGCTCGGAGACAGCGCGTGGACCGACTGGGGCTCGGAGATCGCGCGTGGACCGATCGTGGCTTAGGAGAAGGCGCGTTGAATGATCGGGGCTCAGGAGACGGCGCGTGGACCGATCGTGGCTCGGAGACGGCGCGTGGAGGCATCGGGGTTAAGAAGACGACGCATCGACCGAGCGGGGTTCAGGAGACGGCGCGAGGAGCGATCGGGGCTCAGGAGAAGACGCGTCAATTGATCGGGGCTCAGGACACGACGCGGCGACGGATCGGGGCTTGGAGACGGCGCGTGGACCGATCGGGGCTTAGGAGACGACGCGTGGACCGATCGGGGCTCAGAAGACGGCGCGTGGACCGATCGGGACTCAGGAGACGGCGCGTGGATCGATTGGGGCGTGGATACGGCGCGTGACGCGACGGGGGCTCAGGAGGCCGCGCGTAGAGCGATCATGGCTCGGCGACGGCGCATGGACCGATCGGGGCGCGGAGACGGCGCGTTAACCGATCGGGGCATAGGAGACGATGCGTGGACCGATCGGGCTCAGGAGACGGCGCGTGGACCGATCGAGGCTCAGGAGGCCGCGCGTGGACCGATCATAGCTCGGCGACGGCGCGTGGACCGATCGGGGCTCGGAGCGGCGCGTAGAACGATCGCGGCTCGGCGACGGCGCGTGGACCGATCGGAGCTCAGGAGGCTGCGCGTGGATCGATTGGGGCTCAGGAGACGGCGCGTGGACCGCTCGGGGCTCGAAGACGGCACGTGGAACGATCAGGGCTCAGGAGACGTCACGTGAAATGATCGGCGCTCGGAGACGGCGCGTGGACCGATCGGGGCTCAGGAGAAGGCGCGTGGACCGATCGGGGCTTAGGAGGGGACCCGTCGACCGATCGGGGCTCAGGAGACGACGCGTGGACCGGTCGGTGCTCAGGAAGCGGCGCCTGGACCGATCGGGGCTCCGAGACGACGCGTTAACCGAGCGGGGCTTAGGAGACTATGCGGGGACCGATCGGGGCTCGGAGACAGCGCGTGTACCGACTGGGGCTCAGGAGGTTGCGCGTGGACCAATTGGGGTTCGGCGACGGCGCGTGGACCGATCCGGGCTCAGGAGATGGCGCGTGGACCGATCGGGACTGGGAGACGGAGCGTGGAGCGATGGGGGCTCAACAGACGGCGCGTGAACTAATCGGCGCTCGGAGACGGCGCGTGGAACGATCGGGGCTGAGGAGAAGGCGCGTGGTCCGATCGGGGCTTATGAGACGGCGCGTGGACCGATCGGGGCTCGGAGATGGCGCGAGGAGGCATCTGGGCTTCGAAGACGACGCGTGGATCAATCGGGGCTCGGAGACGGCGCGTGAACCGACCGGGGCTCAGGAGGCCACGCGTGGACCGATCGAGGCTCAAGATGCCACGCCTGGACCGATCGGGGCTCCGCGACGGCGCGTGGACCGATCGAGGCTCGGGGACGACGCGTGTACGGATCGGGGATTCGGCGATGACGCGTGGACCGATCCGGGCTCAGGAGACGGCGCGTGTACGGATCGGGGCTCGGAGACGGCGCGTGGATCGATCGGGGCTCAGGAGACGGCGCGTGAACCGATCGGCGCTCGGAGACGGCGCGTGGACCGATCGAGGTTTAGCAGAGGACGCGTCGACCGATCGGGGCTCAGGAGACAGCGCGTGGACGGATCGAGTCTCAGGAGACGGCGCGTGAACCAATCGGTGCTCGGAGACGGGGCGTGGACTGATCGGGGCTTAGAATGCGTCACGCGGACCGATCGGGGCTCGGATACGGCGTGTGGACGTATCGGGGCTTAGGAGACGATGCGTGGACCGATCGGGGCTCAGGAAACGGCGCGTGGACCGACCGCGGCTCAGGAGGCCACGCCTGGACCGATCGTGGCTCGGAGACGGCGCGTGGAGGTATCGGGGCTTAAAAGACGACGGATGGACCGATCGGGGCACAGGAAACGGCGCGTGGACCGAACGGTGCTCGGAGACGACGCGTGGACCGATCGGCGCTCAGGAGACGGCGCGTGGAGCGATCGGGGCTCAGGAGACGACGCGTTAACAGAGCGCGGTTTAGGAGACGATGCGTAGACCGATCGGTGCTCGGAGACAGCGGTTGGACCGACTGGGGCTCAGGAGGTGGCGCATGGACCGATCGGCGCTCGAAGACGGCGCGTGGACCGATCGGGGCTCAGGAGACTGCGCGTGGATGGATCGGAGCTTAGGGAACGGCGCGTTGATCGATCGGGGCTCAGGAGACGGCGCGTGGACCCAGCATGGCTCAGGAGGCCGCGCGTGGACCGACTGGGGCTCAGGAGGTTGCGCGTGGACCAATTGGGGTTCGGCGACGGGGCGTGGACCGATCGGGGCTCGCAAACGGCGCGTTAACCGATCGGGGCTTAGGAGACGATGCGAGGACCGATTGGGGCTCAGGAAGCAGCGCCTGGACCGATCGTGGCTCGGAGACGGCGCGAGGAGGCATCTGGGCTTCGAAGACGACGCGTGGATCGATCGGGGCTCGGAGACGGCGCGTGAACCGACCGGGGCTCAGGAGGCCGCGCGTGGACCGATCGAGGCTCAGGAGGCCACGCCTGGACCGATCGGGGCTCCGCGACGGCGCGTGGACCGATCGAGGCTCGGAGACGACGCGTGTACGGATCGGGGATTCGGCGATGACGCGTGGACCGATCCGGGCTCAGGAGACGGCGCGTGGACGGATCGGGGCTCGGAGACGGCGCGTGGAACGATCGGGGCTCAGGAGACGGCGCGTGAACCGATCGGCGCTCGGAGACGGCGCGTGAACCGATCGAGGTTTAGCAGAGGACGCGTCGACCGATCGGGGCTCAGGAGACAGTGAGTGGACGGATCGGGACTCAGGAGACGGCGCGTGAACCGATCGGCACTCGGAGACGGGGCGTGGACCGATTGGGGTTTAGCAGAGGACGCGTCGACCGATCGGGGCTCAGGAGACAGCGCGTGGACGGATCGAGTCTCAGGAGACGGCGCGAAAACCAATCGGTGGTCGGAGACGGGGCGTGGACTGATCCGGGCTTAGAATGCGTCACGCGGACAGATCGGGGCTAGGATACGGCGTGTGGATGTATCGGGGCTTAGGAGACGATGCGTGGACCGATCGGGGCTCAGGAAACGGCGCGTGGACCGAACGGTGCTCGGAGACGACGCGTGGACCGATCGGCGCTCAGGAGACGGCGCGTGGAGCGATCGGGGCTCAGGAGACGATGCGTGGACCGATCGGGGCTCGGAGACGGCGCGTGGACCGACCGGAGCTAAGGAGGCCGGGCGTAGACCTATCGAGGCTTAGGAGCCGACGCGTGGACCGATCGGGGCTGAGGAGACGGCGCGTGGACCGATCGGCGCTCGGAGACAGCGCGTGGATCGATCGGGGCTTAGGAAGGGGCGCGTGGACCGATCGGGGCTTAGGAGACGATTCGTGGACCGATCGAGGCTCGGAGACGGCGCGTGGACCGACCGGGGCTAAGCAGGCCGCGCGTGGACCGATAGAGGCTTAGGAGCCGACGCGTGGACCGATCGGGGCTCAGGTGACGGGGCGTGAAATGATCGGCGCTCTGAGACGGCGCGTCGACCGATCGGTGCTCGGAGACGGCGCGTGGACGGAGCGCGGCTCAGAATGCGGTACGCGGGCCGATCGGGGATCGGACACGGCGTGTGGCGCGATGGAGGGTCGGAGACGACGCGTTTAAGGATCGGGAATTAGGAGACGACGCGTGGAACGATCCGGGCTCAGGAGACGAAGCGTGGACCGATCGGGGCTCGGAGACGCCGTGTGGAACGATCGGCGCTCGGAGACGGCGCGTGGATCGATCGGGGATCGGGGACGGCGCGTGGAACGATCGCGGCTCGGAGTCGACGCGTTAGCCGATCGGGGCTTAGGAGACGATGCGTGGACCGATCGGGGCTCGGAGACAGCGCGTGGACCGATCGGGGCTCAGGAGACGGCGCGTCAACCGATCGGCGCTCGGAGACGGCGCGTGGACCGATCGGGGCTTAGGAGACGGCGCGTGGACCGATCGAGGCTCGGAGACGGCACGTGGACCGATCGGGGCTTAGGAGAAGGCGCGTGGACCGATCGGGGCTCGGAGACAGCGCGTGGACCGATCGGGCTCGGAGCCGGCGCGTGAACCGATCAGGGCTCAGGAGGCCGCGCGTGGACCGATCGAGGCTCGGCGACGGCGCGTGGACCGATCGGGGCTCGGAGACGACGCGTGTACGGATCAGGGCTTGGTGACGGCGCGTTTACCGATAGCAGCTCGGAGACGGCCCGTGGACGGATCGCGGCTTAGGAGACGGCGCGTGGAACGATCGGGGCTCAGGAGAAGGCGCGTGGACCGATCGGGGCTCGGAGACAGCGCGTGGACCGATCGGCGCTCGGAGACGGCGCGTGGACCGATCGGGGCTTAAGAGACGGCGCGTGGACCGATCGGAGATCAGGAGATGACGCGTGGACCGATCGGGACTCAGGAGACGGCGCGTGGATCGATCGGGGCTTAGGAGACGGCGGGTGGACCAATAGGAGATCAGGAGAGGACGCGTGGACCGATAGGGCTCTGGAAGCGGCGCACGGACCGATCGTGGCTCGGAGACGGTGCGTGGAGGCATCGGGGCTTTGAAGACGACGCGTGGACCGAACGGTGCTCAGAAAACGGCGCCTGGAGCGATCGGGGCTCAGGAGACGGCGCGCGGACGGACCGGGGCTCAGAAGCCTCGCGTAGATCGATCGGGGCTCCGGAGGCGCCGCGTGGACCGATCGGGGCTCGGAGACGGCGCGTGGACCGATCGGGGCTGAGGAGACGGCGTGTGGACCGATCGGGGCTCAGGAGACGGCGCGTGGACCGATTGGGGCACGGGAGACTGCGCGTGGATGGATCGGGGCTTCGGGAACGACGCGTGGACCGATCGAGGTTCAGGAGATGGCACGTGGACCGATCGGGGCTCAGAGACGGCGCGTGGAACGATCGGGGCTTAGGAGGCCGCGCGTGGACCGATCGGGACTCAGGAGACGGCGTGTGGACCGATCGGGGTTCAGGAGGCGGCGCGTGGACCGATGGGGATCAGGACACGGTGCGTGGACCGATCGGGGCTCGGAGACGGCGCGTTGACCGATCGGGGCCTGGGAGACGACGCGTCGAACAATCGGGGCTCAGGAGACGGCGCGTGGACCGACTGGGGCTCAGGAGACTCGCGTGGATCGATCGGGGCTCCAGAGGCGCCGCGTGGACCGATTGGGACCAGGAGACGGTGCGTGAACCGTTCGGGGCTCGGAGACGGCGCGTGGACCGATCGGGGCTCGGAGACGACGCGTAGACCGATCGGTGCTCGGAGACAGTGCGTGGACCGACTGGGGCTCAGGAGACGGCGCGTGGACCGATCGGGACTCAGGAGACGGCGCGTGGATCGATCGGGGCTTAGGAGACGGCGCGTGGACCAATAGGAGATCAGGAGAGGACGCGTGGACCGATAGGGCTCTGGAAGCGGCGCACGGACCGATGGGGGCTCGGATACGGCGCGTGAAGCAACCGGGGCTCAGGAGGCCGCGCGTGGACCGATCATGGCTCGGCGACGGCGCGTGGACCGATCGGGGTTCGGATACGACGCGTGGACCGATCGGGGCTCGGAAACAGCGCGTGGACCAACCGGGGCTCAGGCGGTTGCGCGTGGACCAATTGGGGTTCGGCGACGGCGCGTGGACCGATCCGGGCTCAGGAGACGGCGCGTGGACCGATCGGGGCTCGGAGAAGGGGCGTGCACCGATCGGCGCTCGGAGACGGCGCGTGGGCCGTTCAGGGCTTAGGAGACGACGCGTCGACCGATCGTGGCTCAGGTGACGGCGCGCGGACCGACCGGGGCTCAGGAGACAGCGCGTGAAATGATCGGCGCTCGGAGATGGCGCGTGGACCGATTGGGGCTTAAGAGACGACGGATGGACCGATCGGGGCTTAGGAGACGGCACGTGAATCGATCGGGGCAGAGGAGACGGCGCGTGAGCCGGTCGGGGCTTAGGAGACGACGCCTGGACCGATCGAGGTTTAGGGGGCGGCGTGTGGAACGATCGGGGCTCAGGAGAAGGGGTGTGGACCGACCGGGGCTCAGGAGACGGCGCGTGGACCGATCGGGGCTCGGCGATGGCGCGTGGATCGATCGGGGCTCGGAAACGACGCGTGTATGGATCGAGGCTTGGAGACGGCGCGTGGACCGACCGGAGCTCGGACACGGCCCGTGGACGGATCGGGGCTTAGGAGACGGCGCGTGGACTAATTGGGGCTCAGGAGACGACGCGTGGATCGATCGGGGCTCGGAAACGACGCGTCAGCCGAGCGAGGCTTAGGAGACGACGCGTGGACCGATCGCGGCTCGGCGACGGCGCGTGGACCGATCGCGGCTCTGGAGACTGCGCGTGGATCGATCGGGGCTTAGGGAACGACGCGTGGACCGATCGGGGCTCGGAGACGGCGCGTTAACCGATTGGGGCTCAGGCGGTTTCGCGTGGACCAATTGGGGTTCGGCGACGGCGCGTGGACCGTTCGGGGCTCGGAGACGGCGCGTTAACCGATCGGGGCTTACGAGACGATGCGTGGACCGATCGGGGCTCAGAGACGGCGCGTGGACCGATCGGCGCTCGGCGACGGCGCGTGGACAGATCGAGGCTCGGAGACGACGCGTGTACGGATCGGGGCTTTGAAGACGACGGGGACCGATCGGGGTTCGGAGACAGCGCGTGTACCGACTGGGGCTCAGGAGGTTGCGCGTGGACCAATTTGGATTCGGCGACGGCGCGTAGACCGACCGGGGCGAAGCAGCGCCTGGACCGATCGTGGCTCGGAGACGGCGCGAGGAGGCATCTGGGCTTCGAAGACGACGCGTGGATCGATCGGGGCTCGGAGACGGCGCGTGAACCGACCGGGGCTCAGGAGGCCGCGCGTGGACCGATCGAGGCTCAGGAGGCCACGCCTGGACCGATCGGGGCTCCGCGACGGCGCGTGGACCGATCGAGGCTCGGAGACGACGCGTGGAACGATCGGGTCTCAGGAGACGGCGCGTGAAATCATCGGCGCCCGGAGACGCCGCGTGGACGAATCGGGGCTTAGGAGACGACGCGTAGACCCATCGGGGCTGCGGAGACGGCGCCTGGACCGATCGTGGCTCGGAGACGGCGCGTGGATCGATCGGGGCTCGGAGACGGCGCGTGGAACGATCGGGTCTCAGGAGACGGCGCGTGAAATCATCGGCGCCCGGAGACGCCGCGTGGACGAATCGGGGCTTAGGAGACGACGCGTAGACCCATCGGGGCTGCGGAGACGGCGCCGGGACCGATCGTGGCTCGGAGACGGCGCGTGGAGGCATCCGGGCTAAGAAGACGACGCATGGACCGAGCGGGGTTCAGGAGACGGCGCGAGGAGCGATCGGGGCACAGGAGAAGACACGTCAATTGATCGGGGCTCCGGAGACGACGCCTCGACGGATCGGGGCTCAGGAGGCGGCACGAGAAGCGATCGGGGCTCAGGAGAAGACGCGTCAATTGATCGGGGCTCAGGAGACGACGCGTCGACGAATCGGGGCTTAGGAGACGACGCGTGGACCGATCGGGGCTCCGTAGGCGGCGCGTGGGCCGATTGGGGCTTAGGAGACGACGCGTGGACCGATCGGGGCTCAGGAGGCTCGGAGACGACGCGTGGACCAATCGGGGCTCGGAGACAGCGCGTGGACCGACTGGGGCTCAGGCGGTTGCGCGTGGACCAATTGGGGTTCGGCGACGGCGCGTGTACCGATCGGGGCTCAGGAGGCGGTGCGTAGAACGATCGGGGCTCAGGAGACGGCGCGTTAACCGATTGGGGCTTATGAGACGTTGCGTGGACCGATCGGCGCTCGAAGACGGCGCGTGGACCGATCGGGGCTCGGACACAGTGCGTGGACCGACTGGGGCTCAGGCGGTTGCGCGTGGACCAATTGGGGTTCGCCGACGGCGCGTGGACCGATCGGGGCTCAGGAGGCGGTGCGTAGAACGATCGGGGCTCAGGAGACGGCGCGTTAACCGATCGGCGCTCGGAGACGGCGCGTGGACCGATCTGGGCTCGGAGACAGCGCGTGGACCGACTGGGGCACAGGCGGTGGCGCGTGGACCAATTGGGGTTCGGCGACGGCGCGTGGACCGATCGGGGCTGTGGAGAAGGCGCGTGGTCCGATCGGGGCTTATGAGACCGCGCGTGGACCGATCGGGGCTTGGAGATGGCGCGTGGAATGATCGGGGCTTAGGAGATGGCGTATAGACCGATCGGAGATCAGGAGACGACGCGTGGACCGAGAGGGCTCTGGAAGCGGCGCACGGACGGATCGTGGCTCGGAGACGGCGCGTGGAGGCATCGGGGCTTTGAAGACGACGCGTGGACCAAACGGTGCTCAGAAAACGGTGCGTGGAGCGATCGGGGCTCAGGAGACGGCGCGTGGACCGATCGGGGCTCAGGAGCCGGCGCGTGGACCGATTGGGGCTCGGATACGGCGCGTGAACCAACCGGGACTCAGGAGCCCGCGCGTGGACCGATCCCGGCTCGGCGACGGCGCGTGGACCGATGGGGCTCAGGAGCCGCGCGTGGACCGATCATGGCTCGGTGACGGCGCGTGGACCGATCGGGGCTTAGATGACGATGCGTGGACCGATTGGGGCTCAGGAAGCAGCGCCTGGACCGATCGTGGCTCGGAGACGGCGCGAGGAGGCATCTGGGCTTCGAAGACGACGCGTGGATTGATCGGGGCTCGGAGACGGCGGGTGAACCGACCGGGGCTCAGGAGGCCGCGCGTGGACCGATCGAGGCTCAGGAGGCCACGCCTGGACCGATCGGGGCTCCGCGACGGCGCGTGGACCGATCGAGGCTCGGAGATGACGCGTGTACGGATCGGGGATTCGGCGATGACGCGTGGACCGATCCGGGCTCAGGAGACGGCGCGTGGACGGATCGGGGCTCGGAGACGGCGCGTGGAACGATCGGGGCTCAGGAGACGGCGCGTGAATCGATCGGCGCTCTGAGACGGCGCGTAGACCGATTGGGGCTTACGAGACGGCGCGTGGACCGATCGGGGCTCAGGAAGCGGCGCCTGGACCGATCGTGGCTCGAAGACGGCGCGTGGAGGCATCGGGGCTAAGAAGACGACGCATGGATCGAGCGGGGCTCAGGAGACGCCGCGAGGGGCGATCGGGGCTTGGAGACGGCGCGTGAAATCATCGGCGCCCGGAGACGCCGCGTGGACGAATCGGGGCTTAGGAGACGACGCGTAGACCCATCGGGGCTGCGGAGACGGCGCCTGGACCGATCGTGGCTCGGAGACGGCGCGTGGATCGATCGGGGCTCGGAGACGGCGCGTGGAACGATCGGGTCTCAGGAGACGGCGCGTGAAATCATCGGCGCCCGGAGACGCCGCGTGGACGAATCGGGGCTTAGGAGACGACGCGTAGACCCATCGGGGCTACGGAGACGGCGCCGGGACCGATCGTGGCTCGG
Organism: Netelia fuscicornis; assembly: GCA_946811545.1. Classification (NCBI taxonomy): domain Eukaryota; kingdom Metazoa; phylum Arthropoda; class Insecta; order Hymenoptera; family Ichneumonidae; genus Netelia; species Netelia fuscicornis. The sequence goes on along the minus strand of OX328016.1, from coordinate 15,120,377 downwards.
AGACGGCGCGTGGAGGCATCCGGGCTAAGAAGACGACGCATGGACCGAGCGGGGTTCAGGAGACGGCGCGAGGAGCGATCGGGGCACAGGAGAAGACACGTCAATTGATCGGGGCTCCGGAGACGACGCCTCGACGGATCGGGGCTCAGGAGGCGGCACGAGAAGCGATCGGGGCTCAGGAGAAGACGCGTCAATTGATCGGGGCTCAGGAGACGACGCGTCGACGAATCGGGGCTTAGGAGACGACGCGTGGACCGATCGGGGCTCCGTAGGCGGCGCGTGGGCCGATTGGGGCTTAGGAGACGACGCGTGGACCGATCGGGGCTCAGGAGGCTCGGAGACGACGCGTGGACCAATCGGGGCTCAGAGACAGCGCGTGGACCGACTGGGGCTCAGGCGGTTGCGCGTGGACCAATTGGGGTTCGGCGACGGCGCGTGTACCGATCGGGGCTCAGGAGGCGGTGCGTAGAACGATCGGGGCTCAGGAGACGGCGCGTTAACCGATTGGGGCTTATGAGACGTTGCGTGGACCGATCGGCGCTCGAAGACGGCGCGTGGACCGATCGGGGCTCGGACACAGTGCGTGGACCGACTGGGGCTCAGGCGGTTGCGCGTGGACCAATTGGGGTTCGCCGACGGCGCGTGGACCGATCGGGGCTCAGGAGGCGGTGCGTAGAACGATCGGGGCTCAGGAGACGGCGCGTTAACCGATCGGCGCTCGGAGACGGCGCGTGGACCGATCTGGGCTCGGAGACAGCGCGTGGACCGACTGGGGCACAGGCGGTGGCGCGTGGACCAATTGGGGTTCGGCGACGGCGCGTGGACCGATCGGGGCTGTGGAGAAGGCGCGTGGTCCGATCGGGGCTTATGAGACCGCGCGTGGACCGATCGGGGCTTGGAGATGGCGCGTGGAATGATCGGGGCTTAGGAGATGGCGTATAGACCGATCGGAGATCAGGAGACGACGCGTGGACCGAGAGGGCTCTGGAAGCGGCGCACGGACGGATCGTGGCTCGGAGACGGCGCGTGGAGGCATCGGGGCTTTGAAGACGACGCGTGGACCAAACGGTGCTCAGAAAACGGTGCGTGGAGCGATCGGGGCTCAGGAGACGGCGCGTGGACCGATCGGGGCTCAGGAGCCGGCGCGTGGACCGATTGGGGCTCGGATACGGCGCGTGAACCAACCGGGACTCAGGAGCCCGCGCGTGGACCGATCCCGGCTCGGCGACGGCGCGTGGACCGATCGGGGCTTAGATGACGATGCGTGGACCGATTGGGGCTCAGGAAGCAGCGCCTGGACCGATCGTGGCTCGGAGACGGCGCGAGGAGGCATCTGGGCTTCGAAGACGACGCGTGGATTGATCGGGGCTCGGAGACGGCGGGTGAACCGACCGGGGCTCAGGAGGCCGCGCGTGGACCGATCGAGGCTCAGGAGGCCACGCCTGGACCGATCGGGGCTCGGAGACGGTACGAGGACCGACCGGAGCTCAGGAGATTCGCGTGGATCGATCAGGGCTCCGGAGGCGGCGCATGGACCGATTGGGGAGCATGCGATGGTGCGTGGACCGATCGGGGCTCGGAAACGGCGCACGGACCGATCGGGGCTTAGGAGACGACGCGTGGACCGATTGGGGCTCAGGAGGCCGCGCGTGGACCGATCGGGGTGTAGGAGACGACGCGTGTACCTATCGGGGCTCAGGAGACAGCGCGTGGACCGATCGGGGCTCGGCGACTGCGCGTCGACGTATCGGGGCTCAGGAGACGGCGCGTGGACCGATTGGAGCTTATGAGACGGCGCGTGGACCGATTGGGGCTCGGATACGGCGCGTGAACCGATCGGGGCTTAGGAGACGACGCGTGGACCGATCGGGGCTCAGGTGACGGCGCGTGGACCGATCGGGGCTTCGGAGACGGTACGTGGACCGATCGGGGCTCGGAGACGGTACGAGGACCGACCGGAGCTCAGGAGATTCGCGTGGATCGATCAGGGCTCCGGAGGCGGCGCATGGACCGATTGGGGAGCATGCGATGGTGCGTGGACCGATCGGGGCTCGGAGACGGCGCACGGACCGATCGGGGCTTAGGAGACGACGCGTGGACCGATTGGGGCTGAGGAGGCCGTGCGTGGACCGATCGCGGCTCGACGCCGCGCGTGGACGGATCAGGGCTCAGGAGACGGCGCGTGGACCGATCGGGGCGGGGAGACGGCGCGTGAACCGACCGGGGCTCAGGAGGCCGCGCGTGGACTGATCGGGGCTCGGCGACTGCGCGTGGACGTATCGGGGCTCAGGAGACGGCGCGTGGACCGGTAGGGGCGGGGAGACGGTGCGTTAACCGATCGGGGCTTAGGAGACGATGCGTGGACCGATCGGGGCTCGGAGACGGCGCGTGGACCGAACGGGGCTCGGAGACGGCGCGTGGAACGATCGGAGCATAGGAGACGGCGCGTGAACCGATCGGCGCTCGGAGACGGCGCGTGGACCGATAGAGGCTTAGGAGCCGACGCGTGGACCGATCGGGGCTCAGGTGACGGGGCGTGAAATGATCGGCGCTCTGAGACGGCGCGTCGACCGATCGGTGCTCGGAGACGGAGCGTGGACGGACCGCGGCTCACAATGCGGTACGCGGACCGATCGGGGATCGGACACGGCGTGTGGACCGATCGAGGCTCGGAGACGACGCGTTTAAGGATCGGGAATCAGGAGACAACGCGTGGAACGATCCGGGCTCAGGAGACGAAGCGTAGACCGATCGGGGCTCGGAGACGCCGTGTGGAACGATCGGCGCTTGGAGATATCGCGTGGATCGATCGGGGATCGGGGACGGCGCGTGGAACGATCGCGGCTCGGAGTCGACGCGTTAGCCGATCGGGGCTTAGGAGACGATGCGTGGACCGATCGGGGCTCGGAGACGGCGCGTGGACCAATCGGGGCTCAGGAGACGGCGCGTCAACCGATCGGCGCTCGGAGACGGCGCGTGGACCGATCGGGGCTTAGGAGACGGCGCGTGGACCGATCGGAGATCAGGAGATGACGCGTGGACCGATCGGGGTTGTGGAAGCGGCGCACGGACCGATCGTGGCTCGGAGACGGCGCGTGGAGGCATCGGGGCTTTGAAGACGACGCGTGGACCGATCGGGGCTCAGGAAACGGCGTGTGGTGCGATCGGGGCTCAGGAGACGACGCGTGGATCGATCGGGGCTCAGGAGACGACGCGTCGAACAATCGGGGCTCAGGAGACGGCGCGCGGACCGACTGGGGCTCAGGAGACTCGCGTGGATCGACTGGGGCGCAGGCGGTTGCGCATGGACCAATTGGGGTTTGGCGATGGCGCGTGGACCGATCGGGGCTCGGAGTCGGCGCGTTAACCGATCGGGGCTTAGGAGACGATCCATGAACCGATCGGGGCTCGGAGACGACGCATGGACCGATCGGGGCTTAGGAGACTACGCGTGTACCTATCGGGGCTCAGGAGACAGCGCGTGGACCGATCGGGGCTCAGGAGGCGGCGCGTGGATCGATCGGGGCTCGGAGACGGCGCGTGGAACGATCGGGGCTCAGGAGGATACGCCTGGACCGATCGGGGTTCGGCGACGGCGCGTGGACCGATCGGGGCTCAGGAGACGGTGCGTGGACCGATTGGGGCTCGGATACGGCGCGTGAACCAACCGGGCCTCAGGAGACCGCGCGTTAACCGATCGGGGCTTAGGAGACGATGCGTGGACCGATCGGGGCTCGGAGACGGCGCGTGGAACGATCGGGGCTCAGGAGACGGCGCGTTAACCGATTGGGGCTAAGGAGACGATGCGTGGACCGATCAAGGCTCGAAGACGGCGGGTGGACCGATCGGGGCTCGGAGACAGCGTGTGGACCGACTGAGGCTCAGGCGATTGCGCGTGGACCAATTGGGGTTCGGCGACGGCGCGTGGATCGATCGGGGCTTAGGAGACGGCGCGTGGACCGATCGGGGAGCAGGAAGCGGCGCCTGGACCGATCGTGGCTCGGAGACGGCGCGTGGAGGCATCCGGGCTAAGAAGACGACGCATGGACCGAGCGGGGCTCAGGAGACGGCGCATGGACCAATTGGGGTTCGGCGACGGCGTGTGGACCGACCGGGGATTAGGAGACGACGCGTCGACCGATCGGGGCTTACGAGACGACCCGTCGACCGATCGGGGCTTAGGAGACGACGCGTGGACCGATCGGGGCTTAGGAGGCGGCGCGTGGACCCATCGGGGCTCGGAGACGGAGCGTTAACCGATCGGGGCTTAGGAGACGACGCGTGGACCGATCGGGGCTCAGGAGGCCGCGCGTGGAGTGATCGGGGCTCGGCGACTGCGCGTGGACGTATCGGGGCTCAGGAGACGGCGCGTGGACCGATCGGGGCGGGGAGACGGTGCGTTAACCGATCGGGGCTCGGCGACTGCGCGTGGACGTATCGGGGCTCAGGAGACGGCGCGTGGACCGATCGGGGCGGGGAGACGGTGCGTTAACCGATCGGGGCTTAGGAGACGATGCGTGGACCGATCGGGGCTGAGGAGACGGCGCGTGGACCGAACGGGGCTCGGAGACGGCGCGTGGAACGATCGGAGCACAGGAGACGGCGCGTAAACCGATCGGCGCTCGGAGACGGCGCGTGGATCGATCGGGGCTTAGGAGAAGGCGCGTGGACCGATCGGAGATCAGGAGATGATGCGTGGACCGATCGGGGTTGTGGAAGCGGCGCACGGACCGATCGTGGCTCGGAGACGGCGCGTGGAGGCATCGAGGCTTTGAAGACGACGCGTGGACCGATCGGGGCTCAAGAAACGGCGCGTGGAGCGATCGGGGCTCAGGAGACGACGCGTTAACAGAGCGGGGTTTAGGAGACGATGCGTAGACCGATCGGGGCTCAGGAGACGGCGCGTGGACCGATCGGGGCTCGGAGACGGCGCGTGTACGGATCGAGGCTTGGAGACGGCGCGTGGACCGATCGGAGCTCGGAAACGGCCTGTGGGCAGATCGGGGCTTAGGAGACGGCGCGTGGTGGCATCGGGGCTAAGAAGACGACGCCTGGACCGATCGTGGCTCGGAGACGGCGCGTGGAGGTATCGGGGCTTAAAAGACGACGGATGGACCGATCGGGGCTCAGGAAACGGCGCGTGGACCGAACGGTGCTCGGAGACGACGCGTGGACCGATCGGCGCTCAGGAGACGGCGCGTGGAGCGATCGGGGCTCAGGAGACGACGCGTTAACAGAGCGGGGTTTAGGAGACGATGCGTAGACCGATCGGTGCTCGGAGACAGCGCGTGGACCGACTGGGGCTCAGGAGGTGGCGCATGGACCAATTGGGGTTCGGCGACGGCGTGTGGACCGACCGGGGATTAGGAGACGACGCGTCGACCGATCGGGGCTTAGGAGACGACCCGTCGACCGATCGGGGCTTAGGAGACGACGCGTGGACCGATCGGGGCTTAGGAAGCGGCGCGTGGACCCATCGGGGCTCGGAGACGGAGCGTTAACCCATCGGGGCTTAGGAGACGACGCGTGGACCGATCGGGGCTCAGGAGACGGCGCGTGGACCGATCGGTGGTCGGGGACGGCGCGTGGACGGACCGTGACTTAGAATGCGTCACGCGGACCGATCGGGGCTCGGATACGGCGTGTGGACGTATCGGGGCTTAGGAGACGATGCGTGAACCGATCGGGGCTCAGGAGACGGCGCGTGGACCGATCGGGGCTCGGAGACGGCGCGTGTACGGATCGAGGCTTGGAGACGGCGCGTGGACCGATCGGAGCTCGGAAACGGCCCGTGGGCAGATCGGGGCTTAGGAGACGGCGCGTGGTGGCATCGGGACTAAGAAGACGACGCATGGACCGAGCGGGGCTCAGGAGACGACGCGGCGATGGATCGGGGCTTAGGAGACGACGCGTGGACCGATCGGGGCTCGGAGACGGTACGAGGACCGACCGGAGCTCAAGAGATTCGCGTGGATCGATCAGGGCTCCGGAGACGCCGCGTGGAGCGATGGGGATCAGGAGACGGTGCGCGGACCGATCGGGGCTCGGAGACGGCGCGTGGACCGATCGGGGCTTAGGAGACGACGCGTGGACCGATGGGGGCGTAGGACACGACGCGTGTACCTATCGGGGCTCACGAGACAGCGTGTGGACCGATTGGGGCTCAGGAGACGGCGCGTGGACCGATCGGGGCTCGGAGACGGCGTGTGGACCGATCGGGGCTCAGGAGACGGCGCGTGGACCGATTGGGGCTCGGGAGACTGCGCGTGGATGGATCGGGGCTTCGGGAACGACGCGTGGACCGATCGAGGTTCAGGAGACGGCGCCTGGACCGTTCGTGGCTCGGAGACGGCGCGTGGAGGCATCGGGGCTAAAAAGACGACATATGGACCGAGCGGGGCTCAGGAGACGGCGCGAGGAGCGATCGGGTCTCAGGAGAAGACGCGTCAATTGATCGGGGCTCAGGAGACGACGCGTCGACGGATCGGGGCTTAGGAGACCACGCGTGAACCGATCGGGGCTTAGGAGACGACGCCTGGAACGATCGGGGCTCAGGAGACTCGCGTGGATCGATCGGGGCTCAGGAGGCGACGCGTGGACCGATTGGGGCGCAGGAGGCGGTGCGTGGACCGATTGGGGCTTAGGAGACGGCGCGTGGACCGATCCGGGCTCAGGAGACGGCGCGCGGACCGACCGGGGCTCAGAAGCCTCGCGCGGATCGTTCGGGACTCCGGAGGCGCCGCGTGGACCGATGGGGATCAGGACACGGTGCGTGGACCGATCGGGGCTCGGAGACGGCGCCTGAACCGGTCGTGGATCGGAGACGTCGCGTAGACTCATCGGGGCTAAGAAGACGACACATGGACCGAGCGGGGCTCAGGAGACGGCGCGAGGAGCGATCGGGGCTCAGGAGAAGACGCGTCAATTGATCGGGGCTCAGGAGACGACGCGTGGACCGATCGAGGTTTAGCAGAGGACGCGTCGACCGATCGGGGCTCAGGAGACAGTGAGTGGACGGATCGGGACTCAGGAGACGGCGCGTGAACCGATCGGCGCTCGGAGACGGGGCGTGGACCGATTGGGGTTTAGCAGAGGACGCGTCGACCGATCGGGGCTCAGGAGCCGGCGCGTGGACGGATCGAGTCTCAGGAGACGGCGCGTGAACCAATCGGTGCTCGGAGACGGGGCGTGGAGGCATTGGGGCTTTGAAGACGACGCGTGGACCGAACGGTGCTCAGAAAACGGCGCCTGGAGCGATCGGGGCTCAGGAGACGACGCGTCGACCGATCGGGGCTCAGGAGACGGCGCGCGGACCGACCGGGGCTCAGAAGCCTCGCGCGGATCGTTCGGGACTCCGGAGGCGCCGCGTGGACCGATGGGGATCAGGACACGGTGCGTGGACCGATCGGGGCTCGGAGACGGCGCGTGGAACGATCGGGGCTCAGGGGACGGCGCGTTAACCGATTGGGGCTTAGGAGACGATGCGAAGACCGATCGGGGCTCGAAGACGGCGGGTGGACCGATCGGGGCTCGGAGACAGCGCGTGGACCGACTGGGGCTCAGGCGATTGCGCGTGGACGAATTGGGGTTCGGCGACGGCGCGTGGATCGATCGGGGCTTAGGAGACGGCGCGTGCACCGATCGGGGCCCGGAGACGGGTCGTGGACAGATTGGGGCTCAGCAGACGGCGCGTGAACCGATCGTGGATGGGAGACGGCACGTCCACCAATCGGGGCTTAGGAGACGACGCGTAGACCGATCGGGGCCCAGGAGACGGCGCGTGGACCGACCGGGGCTCAGGAAACGGCGCGTGGACCGACTGGGGCTCAGGCGATTGCGCGTGGACGAATTGGGGTTCGGCGACGGCGCGTGGATCGATCGGGGCTTAGGAGACGGCGCGTGCACCGATCGGGGCCCGGAGACGGCGCGTGGACCGACTGGGGCTCAGGCGGTTGCGCGTGGACCAATTGGGGTTCCGCGACGGGGCGTGGACCGATCGGGGCTCGGAGACGGCGCGTTAACCGATCGCGGCTTAGGAGACGATGCGAGGAGGCATCTGGGTTTACAAGACGACGCGTGGATCGATCGGGGCTCGGAGACGGCGCGTGAACCGACCGGGGCTCAGGAGACGGCACGTGGACCGATCGGGGCTCGGAGACGGCACGTTAACCGATCGGGGCTTAGGAGACGATGCGTGGACCGATCGGGCTCGGAGCCGGCGCGTGAACCGATCGGGGCTCAGGAGGCCGCGCGTGGACCGATCGAGGCTCGGCGACGGCGCGTGGACCGATCGGGGCTCGGAGACGACGCGTGTACGGATCAGGGCTTGGTGACGGCGCGTTTACCGATAGCAGCTCGGAGAGGGCCCGTGGACGGATCGCGGCTTAGGAGACGGCGCGTGGAACGATCGGGGCTCAGGAGACGGCGCATGGACCGGTCGAGGCTCGGAGACGGCACGTGGACCGATCGGGGCTTAGGAGAAGGCGCGTGGACCGATCGGGGCTTAGGAGACGGCGCGTGGACCGATCGGGGCTCGGAGATGGCGCGTGGAACGATCGAGGCTCAGGAGACGGCGCGTGAACCGATCAGCGCTCGGAGACGGCAGGTGGACCGATCGGGGCTTAGGAGACGGCGCGTGGACCGATTGGGGCTTAGGAGACGGCGCGTGGACCGATCGGGGCTCAGGAAGCGACGCCTAGACCGATCGTGGCTCGGATACGGCGCGTGGAGGCATCGGGGCTAAGAAAACGACGCAGGGACCGAGCGGGGCTCAGGTGACGGCGCGTGGATCGATCGGGGCTTAGGAGAAGGCGCGTGGACCGACCGGGACTAAGCAGGCCGCGCGTGGACCGATAGAGGCTTAGGAGCCGACGCGTGGACCGATCGGGGCTCAGGTGACGGGGCGTGAAATGATCGGCGCTCTGAGACGGCGCGTCGACCGATCGGTGCTCGGAGACGGCGCGTGGACGGACCGCGGCTCACAATGCGGTACGCGGACCGATCGGGGATCGGACACGGCGTGTGGACCGATCGAGGCTCGGAGACGACGCGTTTAAGGATTGGGAATCAGGAGACGACGCGTGGAACGATCCGGGCTCAGGAGACGAAGCGTAGACCGATCGGGGCTCGGAGACGCCGTGTGGAACGATCGGCGCTTGGAGACATCGCGTGGATCGATCGGGGATCGGGGACGGCACGTGGAACGATCGCGGCTCGGAGTCGACGCGTTAGCCGATCGGGGCTTAGGAGACGATGCGTGGACCGATCGGGGCTCGGAGACGGCGCGTGGACTGATCGGGGCTCAGGAGACGGCGCGTCAACCGATCGGCGCTCGGAGACGGCGCGTGGACCGATCGGGGCTTAGGAGACTACGCGCGTACCTATCGGGGCTCAGGAGACAGCGCGTGGACCGATCGGGGCTCAGGAGGCGGCGCGTGGATCGATCGGGGCTCGGAGACGGCGCGTGGAACGATCGGGTCTCAGGAGACGGCGCGTGAAATTATCGGCGCTCGGAGACGCCGCGTGGACCGATTGGGGCTTAGGAGACGGCGCGTGGACCGATCGGGGAGCAGGAAGCGGCGCCTGGACCGATCGTGGCTCGGAGACGGCGCGTGGAGGCATCCGGGCTAAGAAGACGACGCATGGACCGAGCGGGGTTCAGGAGACGGCGCGAGGAGCGATCGGGGCTCAGGAGAAGACACGTCAATTGATCGGGGCTCCGGAGACGACGCCTCGACCGATCGGGGCTCAGGAGGCGGCACGAGAAGCGATCGGGGCTCAGGAGAAGACGCGTCAATTTATCGGGGCTCAGGAGACGACGCGTGAACCGACCGGGGCTCAGGAGGCCGCGCGAGAACCGATCGCGGCTCGGCGACGGCGCGTGGACCGATCGGGGCTCAGGAGGCCGCGCGTGGACCGATCATGGCTCGGCGACAGCGCGTAGACCGATCGCGGCTCGGAGACGACGCGTGGACTGATCGGGGCTCGAAGACAGCGCGTGGACCGACTGGGGCTCAGGAGGCGGAGCGTGGACCAATTGGGGTTCGGCGACGGCGCGTGGACCGACCGGGGATTAGGAGACGACGCGTCGACCGATCGGCGCTCGGAGACGACGCGTCGACCGATCGGGGCTCGGAGACGGCGTGTGGAACGATCGGGGCTCAGGTGACGGCGCGTGAACCGATCGGCGCTCGGAGACGGGGCATGGACTGATCGGGGCTTAGTAGAAGGCGCTTGATCCGATCGGGGCTTAGGAGACGACGCGTGGAGCGATCGGAGCTCGGAGACGGCGCGTGGAACGATCGGGGTTCAGGAGACGGCGCGTGAACCGATCGGCGCTCAGAGACGGCACGTGGACCGATCTGGGCTCGGAGACAGCGCGTGGACCGACTGGGGCACAGGCGGTGGCGCGTGGACCAATTGGGGTTCGGCGACGGCGCGTGGACCGATCGGGGCTGAGGAGAAGGCGCGTGGTCCGATCGGGGCTTATGAGACGGCGCGTGGACCGATCGGGGCTCGGAGATGGCGCGTGGAATGATCGGGGCTTAGGAGATGGCGTATGGACCGATCGGAGATCAGGAGACGACGCGTGGACCGAGAGGGCTCTGGAAGCGGCGCACGGACGGATCGTGGCTCGGAGACGGCGCGTGGAGGCATCGGGGCTTTGAAGACGACGCGTGGACCAAACGGTGCTCAGAAAACGGTGCGTGGAGCGACCGGGGCTCAGGAGACGGCGCGTGGACCGATCGGGGCTCAGGAGCCGGCGCGTGGACCGATTGGGGCTCTGATACGGCGCGTGAACCAACCGGGACTCAGGAGCCCGCGCGTGGACCGATCCCGGCTCGGCGACGGCGCGTGGACCGATGGGGCTCAGGAGCCGCGCGTGGACCGATCATGGCTCGGTGACGGCGCGTGGACCGATCGGGGCTCAGGGGACAGCGCGTGGACCGATCGGGGCTCGGAGACGGCGCGTGGAATGATCGGGGCTTAGGAGACGGCGCGTGGACCGAACGGGACTCAGGAGGCGGCGCGTGGACCGATCGAGGCTCGGCGACGGCGCGTGGACCGATCGGGGCTCGGAGACGACGCGTGTAAGGATCAGGGCTTGGTGACGGCGCGTTTACCGATAGCAGCTCGGAGACGGCCCGTGGACGGATCGCGGCTTAGGAGACGGCGCGTGGAATGATCGGGGCTCAGGAAACGGCGCGTGGACCGACTGGGCCTCAGGAGGTTGCGCGTGGACGAATTGGGGTTCGGCGACGGCGCGTGGACCGACCGGGGCTCAGGAGGCCGCGCGTGGACCGATCGAGGCTCGGCGACGGCGCGTGGACCGTTCGGGGCTCGGAGACGACGCGTTTACGGATCAGGGCTTGGTGACGGCGCGTTTACCGATAGCAGCTCGGAGACGGCCCGTGGACGGATCGCGGCTTAGGAGACGGCGCGTGGAATGATCGGGGCTCAGGAGACGGCGCGTGGACCGGTCGAGGCTCGGAGACGACGCGTGTGCGGATCGGGGATTCGAGGACGACGGGTGGACCGATCCGGGATCAGGAGACGGCGCGTGGACCGATTGGGGCTCGGAAACGGCGCGTGAACCAACCGGGGCTCAGGAGGTCGCGCGTGGACCGATCGCGGCTCGGTGACGGCGCGTGAACCGACCGGGGCTCAGGAGACGGCACGTGGTCCGATCGGGCTCGGAGCCGGCGCGTGAACCGATCGGGGCTCAGGAGGCCGCGCGTGGACCGATCGAGGCTCGGCGATGGCGCGTGGACCGATCGGGGCTCGGAGACGACGCGTGTACGGATCAGGGTTTGGTGACGGCGCGTTTACCGATAGCAGCTCGGAGACGGCCCGTGGACGGATCGCGGCTTAGGAGACGGCGCGTGGAATGATCGGGGCTCAGGAGACGACGCGTGGATCGATCGGGGCTCAGGAAACGACGCGTCGACCGATCGGGGCTCAGGAGACGGCGCGCGGATCGACCGGGGCTCAGGAGCCTCGCGTGGGCCGATCATGGCTCGGCGACGGCGCGTGGACGGATCGGGGCTCGGAGACGATGCGTGGACCGATGGGGGCTCGGAGACGGCGCGTTAACCGACCGGGGATCAGGAGACGACGCGTCGACCGGTCGGGGCTTAGGAGACGAAGCCTGGACCGATCGGGGCTTAGGAGGCGGCGAGTGGAACGATCGGGGCTCAGAATACGGCGCGTGGACCGATCGGGCTCGGAGCCGGCGCGTGAACCGATCGGGGCTCAGGAGGCGGCGCGTGGACCGAACGAGGCTCGGCGACGGCGCGTGGACCGATCGGGGCTCGGAGACGACGCGTGTACAGATCAGGGCTTGGTGACGGCGCGTTTACCGATAGCAGCTCGGAGACGGCCCGTGGACGGATCGCGGCTTAGGAGACGGCGCGTGGACCGATCGAGGCTCGGAGACGACGCGTGTGCGGATCGGGGCTTCGAGGACGACGGGTGGACCAATCCGAGCTCAGGAGACGACGCGTCGTCCGATCGGGGCTCAGGATGCGGCGCGTGGACCCATCAGGGCTCGGAGACGGCACGTGGACCGATCAAGGCTTAGGACACGACGCGTTGACTGATCGGGACTCAGGAGGCGGCGCGTGGACCGATCGGGGATCAGGAACCGGTCCGTGGAGCGATCGGGGCTTAGGAGATGGCACGTGGACTGATCGGGGCTCGGGAAGCGGCGCCTGAACCGATCGTGGCTCGGAGACGGCGCGTGGAGGCATCGGGGCTTAGAAGACGACGCATGGACCAATCAGGTCTCAGGAAACGGCGCGTGGACCGGTCGGGGCTTAGGAGACGACGCCTGGACCGATCGGGGCTCAGGAGGCCGCGCGTGGACCGATCGGGGCTCAGGAGACGGCGCGTGGAACGAATGGGGCTCGGATACGGCGCGTGAACCAATCGGGCCTCAGGAGGCCGCGCGTGGACCGATCGCGGCTCGGCGACGGCGCGTGGACCGATCGGGGCTCAGGAGGCCGCGCGTGGACCGATCATAGCTCGGCGACGGCGCGTGGACCGATCGGGGCTGGGAGCGGCGCGTAGAACGATCGCGGCTTGGCGACGGCGCGTGGACCGATCGGGGCTCAGGAGGCTGCGCATGGATCGATTGGGGCTCAGGAGACGGCGCGTGGACCGCTCGGGGCTTAGGAGACGGCGCGTAGACCGATCGGGGCTCGGAGACGGCGCGTGGACCGATCGGGGTTCGGATACGACGCGTGGACCGATCGGGGCTCGGAAACAGCGCGTGGACCAACCGGGGCTCAGACGGTTGCGCGTGGACCAATTGGGGTTCGGCGACGGCGCGTGGACCGATCCGGGCTCAGGAGACGGCGCGTGGACCGATCGGGGCTCGGAGACGGTGCGTGGAGCGATCGGGTCTCAGGAGACGGCGCGTGAACCGATCGGCGCACGGAGACGGCGCGTGGACCGATCGGGGCTCAGGAGGATACGCCTGGACAGATCGGGGCTCGGCGACGGCGCGTGGACCGATCGGGGCTCAGGAGACGGTGCGTGGACCGATTGGGGCTCGGATACGGCGCGTAAACCAACCGGGGCTCAGGAGGCCGCGCGTGGACCGATCGCGGCACGTGCGACGGCGCGTGCACCGATGGGCGCTCGGAGACGGCGCTTACCGATCGTGGCTTAGGAGAAGGCGCGTGGAACGATCGTGGCTCGGAGACGACGCGTGGAGGCATCGGCGCTAAGAAGATGACGCATGGACCGATCGGGGTTCAGGAAACGGCGTGTGGACCGATCAGAGCTCGGAGACGACGCGTGGACCGATCGGGGCTTAGGAGACTACGCGTGTACCTATCGGGGCTCAGGAGACAGCGCGTGGACCGATCGGGGCTCAGGAGGCGGCGCGTGGATCGATCGGGGCTCGGAGAGGGCGCGTGGAACGATCGGGTCTCAGGAGACGGCGCGTGAAATGATCGGCGCTCGGAGACGCCGCGTGGACCGATTGGGGTTTAGGAGACGGCGCGTGGACCGAGCGGGGCGCAGGAAGCGGCGCCTGGACCGATCGTGGCTCGGAGACGGCGCGTGGAGGCATCCGGGCTAAGAAGACGACGCATGGACCGAGCGGGGTTCAGGAGACGGCGCGAGGAGCCATCGGGGCTCAGGAGAAGACACGTCAATTGATCGGGGCTCCGGAGACGACGCCTCGACGGATCGGGACTCAGGAGGCGGCACGCGAAGCGATCGGGGCTCAGGAGAAGACGCGTCAATTGATCGGGGCTCAGGAGACGACGCGTCGACGAATCGGGGCTCGGAGACGACGCGTGGACCGATCGGAGTTCGGCGACCGCGCGTGAACCGACTGGGGCTCAGGCGCTTGCGCGTGGACCAATTGGGGTTCGGCGACGGCGCGTGGACCGTTCGGGACTCGGAGACGGCGCGTTAACCGATCGGGGCTTAGGAGACGATGCGTGGACCGATCGGGGCTCGGAGACGGCGCGTGGACCGATCGGGGCTCGGCGACGGCGCGTGGACAGATCGAGGCTCGGAGACGACGCGTGTACGGATCGGGGCTTTGAAGACGACGCGTGGACCGATCGTGGCTCAAGAAACGGCGTGTGGAGCGATCGGGGCTCAGGACACGACGCGTCGACCGATCAGGGCTCAGGTGACGGCGCGTGGACCGACCGGGGCTCAGGAGACAGCGCGTGAAATGATCGGCGCTCGGAGATGGCGCGTGGACCGATTGGGGCTTAAGAGACGACGGGTGGACCGATCGGGGCTCAGGAGACGACGCGTGCACCGATCGGGGCCCGGAGACGGGTCGTGGACCAATGGGGGCTTAGGAGACGACGCGTGGACCGATCGGGGTGTAGGCGACGACGTGTGTACCTATCGGGGCTCAGCAGACAGCGCGTGGACCGATCAGGGCTCGGCGACTGCGCGTGGACGTATCGGGGCTCAGGAGACGGCGCGGGGACCGATCGGGGCTCGGGGACGGCGCGTTAACCGATTGGGGCTTAGGAGACCATGCGCGGACCGATCGGGGCTCGAAGACGGCGCGTGGACCGATCGGGTGTCAGGAGGCCGCGCGTGGACAGATCATGACTCGGCGACGGCGCGTGGACCGATCGGGGCTCGGAGACGACGCGTGCACCGATCGGGGCCCGGAGACGGGTCGTGGACCGACCGGGGCTCAGGAGGATACGCCTGGACCGATCGGGGTTCGGCGACGGCGCGTGGACCGATCGGGGCTCGGAGACGGCGCGTGGAACGATCGGGGCTCAGGTGACGGCGCGTGAACCGATCCGCGCTCGGAGACGGCGCGTGGACCGATCGGGGCTCAGGAGACGGTGCGTGGACCGATTGGGGCTCGGATACGGCGCGTTAACTGATCGGGGCTTAGGAGACGATGCGTGGACCGATCGGGGCTCGGAGACGGCGCGTGGACCGACCGGGGCTCAGGAGGATACGCCTGGACCGATCGGGGCTCGGCGACGGCGCGTGGACCGATCGGGGCTCAGGACGCCGCGCGTGGACCGATCATGGCTCGGCGACAGCGCGTAGACCGATCGGGGCTCGGAGACGACGCGTGGACTGATCGGGGCTCGAAGACTGCGCGTGGACCGACTGGGGCTCAGGCGGTTGCGCGTGGACCAATTGGGGCTCCGGAGGCGGTGCGTGGACCGATTGTGGAGCAGAAGATGGTGCGTGGACCGATCGGGGCTCGGAGACAGCGCGTGTACCGACTGGGGCTCAGGAGGTTGCGCGTGGACCAATTGGGGTTCGGCGACGGCGCGTGGACCGATCCGGGCTCAGGAGACGGCGCGTGGACCGATCGGGGCTGGGAGACGGAGCGTGGAACGATGGGGGCTCAGGAGACGGCGCGTGAACTAATCGGCGCTCGGAGACGGCGCGTGGAACGATCGGGGCTGACGAGAAGGCGCGTGGTCCGATCGGGGCTTATGAGACGGCGCGTGGACCGATCGGGGCTCGGAGATGGCGCGTGGAATGATCGGGGCTTAGGAGATGGCGTGTGGACCGATCGGAGATCAGGAGACGACGCGTGGACCGAGAGGGCTCTGGAAGTGGCGCACGGACGGATCGTGGCTCGGAGACGGCGCGTGGAGGCATCGGGGCTTTGAAGACGACTCGTGGACCAAACGGTGCTCAGAAAACGGTGCGTGGAGCGATCGGGGCTCAGGAGACGGCGCGTGGAACGATCGGGGCTCAGGAACCGGCGCGTGGACCGATTGGGGCTCGGATACGGCGCGTGAACCAACCGGGACTCAGGAGCCCGCGCGTGGACCGATCCCGGCTCGGCGACGGCGCGTGGACCGACCGGGGCTCAGGAGGATACGCCTGGACCGATCGGGACTCGGCGACGGCACGTGGGACCGATCGAGGCTCGGAGACGACGCGTGTACGGATCGAGGATTCGGGGACGACGCGTGGAACGATCCGAGCTCAGAAGACGGCGCGTGGACCGATCGGGGCTCGGAGACGGCGCGTGGAACGATCGGGGCTCAGGTGACGGCGCGTGAACCGATCCGCGCTCGGAGACGGCGCGTGCACCGATCGGGGCTCAGGAGACGGTGCGTGGACCGATTGGGGCTCGGATACGGCGCGTGAACCATCCGGGGCTCAGGAGGCCGCGCGTGGACCGATCGCGGCTCGTGCGACGGCGCGTGCACCGATCGGCGCTCGGAGACGGCGCTGACCGATCGTGGCTTAGGAGAAGGCGCGTGGAACGATCGGGGCTCGGAGACGGCGCGTGGAACGATCGGGGCTCCGAGTCGGCGCGTTAACTGATCGGGGCTTAGGAGACGATGCGTGGACCGATCGGGACTCGGAGACGGCGCGTGGACCGACCGGGGCTCAGGAGGATACGCCTGGACCGATCGGGGCTCGGCGACGGCGCGTGGACCGATCATGGCTCGGCGACAGCGCGTAGACCGATCGGGGCTCGGAGACGACGCGTGGACTGATCGGGGCTCGAAGACAGCGCGTGGACCGACTGGGGCTCAGGCGGTTGCGCGTGGACCAATTGGGGCTCAGGTAACGGCGTGTGGAGCGGTTGGGGCTCAGGAGACGACGCGTGAATCGATCGAGGCTCAGAAGACGACGCGTTGACCGATCGGGGCTCAGGAGACGGCGCGTGGATCGATCGGGGCTCGAAGACGCCGCGTGGAACGATCGGGGCTCAGGAGACGGCGCTTGAACTTATCGGCGCTGAGAGACGGCCCGTGGACCGATCGGGGCTTAGGATACGGCGCGTGGACCGATCGGGGCTCAGGAAGCGGCGCCTGGACCGATCGTGGCTCGGAGACGGCGCGTGGAGGCATCGGGGCTAAGAAGACGACGCATGGACCGATCGGGGCTCAGGAAACGGCGTATGGACCGATCGGGGCGCCGCGACGGCGCGTGGACCGATCGAGGCTCGGAGACGACGCGTGTACGGATCGGGGATTCGGCGATGACGCGTGGGCCGATCCGGGCTCAGGAGACGGCGCGTGGACGGATCGGGGCTCGGAGACGGCGCGTGGAACGATCGGGGCTCAGGAGACGGCGCGTGAACCGATCGGCGCTCGGAGACGGCGCGTGGACCGATAGAGGCTTAGGAGTCGGCGCGTGGACCGATCCGCGCTCGGAGACGGCCCGTGGACCGATCGGGGCTCAGGAGGCTGCACGAGAAGCGATCGCGGCTCGGCGACGGGGCGTGGACCGATTGGGGCTCAGGAGGCCGCGCGTGGACCGATCATGGCTCGGCGACAGCGCGTAGACCGATCGGGGCTCGGAGACGACGCGTGGACTGATCGGGGCTCGAAGACAGCGCGTAGACCGACTGGGGCTCAGGCGGTTGCGCGTGGACCAATTGGGGCTCCGGAGGCGGTGCGTGGACCGATTGTGGAGCAGAAGATGGTGCGTGGACCGATCGGGGCTCGGAGACGGCGCGTGGACCGATCGGAGCTTAGAAGACGACGCCTAGACCGATTGGGGCTCAGGAGACAGCGCGTGGACCGATCGTGGCTCAGGAGGCGGCGCGTGGATCGATCGGGGCTCGGAGACGGCGCGTGGAACGATCGGGGGTCAGGTGACGGCGCGTGAACCGATCCACGCTCGGAGACGGCCCGTGGACCGATCGGGGCTTAGCAGAAGGCGCTTGGACCGATCGGGGCTTACGAGACGGCGCGTGGGCCGATCGGAGCTCGGAGACGGCGCGTGGAACGATCGGGGCTCAGAAGACGGCGCGTGAACCGATCGGCGCTCGGAGACGGCGCGTGGAGGCATCGGGGCTTAGAAGACGACGTATGGACGGTTCGGGGCTCAGGAAACGGCGCGTGGACCGATTGGAGCTCGGAGACAACGCGTGGACCGACTGGGGCTCAGGCGGTTGCGCGTGGACCAATTGGGGTTCGGCAACGGCGCGTGGACCGATCGCGGCTCGGAGACGGCGCGTTAACCGATCGGGGCTTAGGAGACCATGCGTGAACCGATCGGGGCTCGGAGACGGCGCGTGGACCGACCGGGGCTCGGAGACGTCGCGTGGAACGATCGGGGCTCAGAAGACGGCGCGTGAACCGATCGGCGCTCGGAGACGGCGCGTGGACCGATCGGGGCTTAGGAGACGATGCGTTGACCGATCGGGGCTCAGGAGAAGGGGTGTGGACCGATCGGGGCTCAGGAGACGGCGCGTGGACCGATCGGGGCTCGGCGATGACGCGTGGATCGATCGGGGCTCGGAGACGACGCGTGTACGGATCGAGGCTTGGAGACGGCGCGTGGACCGACCGGAGCTCGGAAACGGCCCGTGGACGGATCGGGGCTTAGGAGACAGCGCGTGGACTAATTGGGGCTCAGGAGACGACGCGTGGATCGATCGGGGCTCGGAAACGACGCGTTAGCCGAGCGGGGCTTAGGAGACGACGCGTGGACTGATCGGGGCTCGAAGACAGCGCGTGGACCGACTGGGGCTCAGGCGGTTGCGCGTGGACCAATTGGGGCTCCGGAGGCGGCGCGTGGACCGATTGGGGCTTAGGAGACGACGCGTGGACTGATCGGGACTCAGGAGACGGCGCGTGGCCCGATTGGGGCTCGGATACGGCCCGTGAACCGACCGGGGCTCAGGAGGCCGCCCGAGAACCGATCGCGGCTCGGCGACGGCGCGTGGACCGATCGGGGCTCAGGAGGCCGCGCGTGGACCGATCATGGCTCGGCAACGGCGCGAAGACCGATCGGGGCTCGGAGACGACGCGTCGACTGATCGGGGCTCGAAGACAGCGCGTGGACCGACTGGGGCTCAGGCGGTTGCGCGTGGGCCAATTGGGGCTCCGGAGGCGGCGCGTGGACCGATTGTGGAGCAGAAGATGGTGCGTGGACCGATCGGGGCTCGGAGACGGCGCGTGGACCGATCGGAGCTTAGAAGACGACGCCTAGACCGATTGGGGCTCAGGAGACAACGCGTGAACTGATCGGGGCTCGGAGACGGCGCGTTAACCGATCGGCGCTCGGAGACAGCGCGTCGACCGATCGGGGTTCGGTGACGGCGCGTGGACCGTCCGGGCCTCAGGAGGGGATGCGTGGACCGATCGCGGCTCTGGAGACTGCGCGTGGACCGATCGGGGCTCGGAGACCACGCGTGGACCGATCGGGGCTCGGAGACAGCGCGTGGACCGACTGGGGCTCAGGCGGTTGCGCGTGGACCAATTGGGGTTCGGCGACGGCGCGTGGACCGATCGGGGCTCAGGAGGCCGCGCGTGGACCGATCGCGGCTCGGCGACGGCGCGTGGACCGACCGGGGCTCAGGAAACCGCGCGTGAACCGATCGAGACTCGGCGACTGCGCGTGGAGCGATCGGGGCTCAGGAGACGGCGCGTGAACCAATCGGCGCTCCGAGACGGCGCGTGGACCGATCGGGGATGAGGAGAAGGCGCGTGGACCGATCGGGGCTTAGGAGACGGCGCGTAGACCGATCGGGGCTCGGAGACGGCGTGTGGAACGATCGGGGCTCAGGTGACGGCGCGTGAACCGATCGGCGCTCGGAGACGGCGCGTGGACCGATCGGGGCTTAGTAGAAGGCGCTTGGTCCGATCGGGGCTTAGGAGACGACGCGTGGACCGATCGGAGCTCGGAGACGGCGCGTGGAACGATCGGGGCTCAGGAGACGGCGCGTGAACCGATCGGCGCTCGGAGACGGCGCGTGGACCGATCTGGGCTCGGAGACAGCGCGTGGACCGACTGGGGCACAGGCGGTGGCGCGTGGACCAATTGGGGTTCGGCGACGGCGCGTGGACCGATCCGGGCTCGGAGACTGCGCATGGAATGATCGGGGCTCAGGAGACGGCGCGTGAACCGATCGGCGCTCGGAGACAGCGCGTGGACCGATCGGAGCACAGGAGACGGCGCGTGAACCGAGCGGCGCTCGGAGACGGCGCGTGGATCGATCGGGGCTTAGGAGACGGCGCGTGGACTGATCGGGGCTCAGGAGACCCCGCGTGGACCGATCGGGGCCCGGCGACTGCGCGTGGACGCATCGGGGCTCAGGAGGCGGCGCGTGGACCGATCGGGGCTCAGAGACGGCACGTTAACCGATCGGGGCTTAGGAGACGATGCGTGGACCGATCGCGGCTCGGAGACGGCGTGTGAACCGACCGGGGCTCAGGAGGCCGCGCGTGGACCGGTCGAGGCTCGGCGATGGCGAGTGGACCCATCGGGGCTCGGAGACGACGCGTGTACGGATCGGGGCTTGATGACGGCGGCTTTATCGATCGCGGCTCGGAGACGGCCCGTGAATCGATCGGCACTCGGAGAAGGCGCGTGGACCGATCGGGGCTTATGAGACGGCGCGTGGACCGATCGGAGATCAGGAGAAGACGCGTGCACCGATCGGGGCTCTGGAAGCGGCGCACGGACCGATCGTGGCTCGGAGACGGCGCGTGGAGGCATCGGGGCTTTGAAGACGACGCGTGGACTGAACGGTGCTCAGAAAACGCCGCGTGGACCGATGGGGATCAGGAGACGGTGCGTGGAGCGATCGGGGCTTAGGAGACGGCGCGTGGACCGATTGGGGCTTAGGAGACGGCGCGTGGACCGATCGGGGCTCAGGAAGCGGCGCCTAGACTGATCGGGGCTCGGAGACGGCGCGTGGAGGCACCGGGGCTAAGAATACGACGCATGGACCGAGCGGGGCTCAGGAGACGGCGCGAGGAGCGATCGGGGCTCAGGAGAAGACGCGTAAATTGATCGGGGCTCAGAAATCGGCGCGTGGAGCGATCGGGGCTCAGGAGACGACGCGTGGATCGATCGGGGCTCAGCAAACGACGCGTCGACCGATCGGGGCTCAGGAGACGGCGCGCGGACCGACCGGGGCTCAGGAGGCCGCGCGTGGACCGATCGCGGCTCGGCGGTGGCGCGTGGACCGATCGGGGCTCAGGAGGCCGCGCGTGGACCGATCATGGCTCGGCAACGGCGCGTGGACCGATCGGTGTTCAGAGACGACGCGTGGACCGATCGGGGCTCAGGCGGTTGCGCGTGGACCATTTGGGGTTCGGCGACGGCGCGTGGACCGATCGGCGCTCGGAGACAGCGCGTTAACCGATCGGGGTTTAGGAAACGATGCATGGACCGATCGGGGCTTGGAGACGGCGCGTGGAGCGATCGGTGCTGAGGAGACGACGCGTGAATCGATCGGGGCTTAGGAGACGACGCGTGGACCGATCGGGGCGTAGGACGCGGCGCGTGTACCTATCGGGGCTGACGAGACAGCGTGTGGACCGATTGGGGCTCAGGAGACGGCGCCTGGACCGATCGGGGCTCGGAGACGGCGCGTGGAACGATCGGAGCTCAGGAGACGGCGCGTGTACCGACCGGCGCTCGGAGACGGCGCGTGGAGCGATCGGTGCTGAGGAGACGACGCGTGAATCGATCGGGGCTTAGGAGACGACGCGTGGACCGATCGGGGCGTAGGACGCGGCGCGTGTACCTATCGGGGCTGACGAGACAGCGTGTGGACCGATTGGGGCTCAGGAGACGGCGCCTGGACCGATCGGGGCTCGGAGACGGCGCGTGGAACGATCGGAGCTCAGGAGACGGCGCGTGTACCTATCGGGGCTCACGAGACTGCGTGTGGGCCGATTGGGAATCAGGAGACGACGCGTTTACGGATCGGGGATCAGGAGACGACGCGTGGAACGATCCGGGCTCAGGAGACGGAGCGTGGACCGATCGGGGCTTGGAGACGGCGTGTGGAACGATCGGGGCTCGGGTGACGGCGCGTGAACCGATCGGTGCTCGGAGACGGCGCGTGGACGGACCGCGGCTTAGAATGCGGTACGCGGACCGATCGGGGATCGGACACGGCGTGTGGACCGATCGAGGCTCGGAGACGACGCGTTTACGGATCGGAGATCAGGAGACGACGCGTGGAACGATCCGGGCTCAGGATACGGAGCGTGGACCGATCGGGGCTTGGAGACGGCGTGTGGAACGATCGAGACTCGGGTGACAGCGCGTGAACCGATCGGCGCTCGGAGATGGCGCGTGGATCGATCGGGGCTCGGATACGGCGCGTGGACCGACCGGCGCTCGAAGACGGCGCGTGGACCGATCAGAGCTCGGAGACGACGCGTGGACCGATCGGGGCTTAGGAGACTACGCGTGTACCTATCGGGGCTCAGGAGACAGCGCGTGGACCGATCGGGGCTCAGGAGGCGGCGCGTGGATCGATCGGGGCTCGGAGACGGCGCGTGGAACGATCGGGTCTCAGGAGACGGCGCGTGAAATGATCGGCGCTCGGAGACGCCGCGTGGACCGATTGGGACTTAGGAGACGGCGCGTGGACCGATCGGGGCGCAGGAAGCGGCGGCTGGACCGATCGTGCCTCGGAGACGGCGCGTGGAGGCATCCGGGCTAAGAAGACGACGCATGGACCGAGCGGGGTTCAGGAGACGGCGCGAGGAGCGATCGGGGCTCAGGAGAAGACACGTCAATTGATCGGGGCTCCGGAGACGACGCCTCGGCGGATCGGGGCTCAGGAGGCGGCACGAGAAGCGATCGGGGCTCAGGAGGCCGCGCGTGGACCGATCATGGCTCGGCAACGGCGCGAAGACCGATCGGGGCTCGGGGACGACGCGTGGACTGATCGGGGCTCGAAGACAGCGCGTGGACCGACTGGGGCTCAGGCGGTTGCGCGTGGACCAATTGGAGCTCCCGAGGCGGCGCGTGGACCGATTGGGGCTTAGGAGACGACGCGTGGACTGATCGGGACTCAGGAGACGGCGCGTGGCCCGATTGGGGCTCGGATACGGCCCGTGAACCGACCGGGGCTCAGGAGGCCGCCCGAGAACCGATCGGGGCTCGGCGACGGCGCGTGGACTGATCGGGGCTCAGGAGGCCGCGCGTGGACCGATCATGGCTCGGCAACGGCGCGAAGACCGATCGGGGCTCGGAGACGACGCGTCGACTGATCGGTGCTCGGAGACGGCGCGTGGACGGATCGTAGCTTAGAATGTGTCACGCGGATCGATTGGGTCTCGGAGACGGCGTGTGGACGTATCGGGGGTTAAGAGATGATGCGTGGACCGATCTGGGCTCAGGAGATGGCGCGTGGACCGATCGGGGCTTCGGAAACGGTACGTGGACCGATCGAGGCTCGGAGACGGCGCGTGGACCGACCAGGGCTCAGGAGGCCGCGCGTGGACCTATCGGGACGCGGCGACGGCGCGTGGACCCATCGAGGCTCGGAGACGACGCGTGTATGGATCGGGGATTAGGGGACGACGCGTGGAACGATCGGGGCTTAGGAGACGGCGCGTGCACCGACCGGCGCTCGGAGACGGCGCGTGAACCGATCGGGGCTCAGGAGACGGCGCGTGGACTGATCGGTGTTCGGAGACGGCGCGTGGACGGACCGTGGCTTAGAATGCGTCACGCGGATCGATCGGGGCTCGGAGACGGCGCGTGGACCGACCGGGGCTAAGGAAGCCGCGCGTGGACCTATCGAGGCTTAGGAGCCGACGCGTGGACCGATCGGGGCTGAGGAGACGGCGCGTGGACCGAAAGGGGCTCCGAGACGGCGCGTGGAACGATCGGAGCACAGGAGACGGCGCGTGAACCGGTCGGCGCTCGGAGACGGCGCGTGGATCGACCGGGGCTTAGAAGAAGGCGCGTGGGCCGATCGGGGCTTAGGAGACGATTCGTGGACCGATCGGGGCTTAGGAGACGATTCGTGGACCGATCGGGGCTCGGAGACGGCGCGTGGACCGACCGGGGGTAAGCAGGCCGCGCGTGGACCGATAGAGGCTTAGGAGCCGACACGTGGACCGATCGGGGCTGAGGAGACAGGGCGTGGACCGATCGGGGCTCGGAGACGGCGCGTGGAACGATCGGAGCACAGGAGACGGCGCGTGAACCGATCGGCGCTCGGAGACGGCGCGTGGATCGATCGGGGCTTAGGAGACGGCGCGTGGACCGACCGGGGCTAAGCAGGCCTCGCGTGGACCGATAGAGGCTCAGGAGACTCGCGTGGATCGATCGGGGCTCCGGAAGCGGCGCGTGGACCGATCGGGGCTCAGGAGGCGGCGCGTGAACCGATCGGCGCTCGGAGACGGCGCGTGGACCGATCGGGGCTTACGAGACGGTGCGTGGACCGATCGGGGCTTAGGAGACGACGCGTGGACCGATTGGGGCTCGGGTGACGGCGCGTGAACCGATCGGTGCTCGGAGACGGCGCGTCGACCGATCAGGGCTCGGAGACGGCGCGTGGAACGATCGGAGCACAGGAGACGGCGCGTGAACCGATCGGCGCTCGGAGACGGCGCGTGGATCGATCGGGGCTTAGGAGACGGCGCGCGGACCGACCGGGGCTCAGGAGACTCGCGTGGATCGATCGGGGCTCCGGAGGCGCCGTGTGGACCGATGGGGCTCAGGAGACGGCGCGCGGACCGGCCGGGGCTCAGGAGCCTAGCGTGGATCGATCGGGGCTCCGGAAGCGGCGCGTGGACCGATCGGGGCTCAGGAGGCGGCGCGTGAACCGATCGGCGCTCGGAGACGGCGCGTGGACCGATCGGGGCTTACGAGACGGTGCGTGGACCGATCGGGGCTTAGGAGACGACGCGTGGACCGATTGGGGCTCGGGTGACGGCGCGTGAACCGATCGGTGCTCGGAGACGGCGCGTGGACGGACCGCGGCTTAGAATGCGGTACGCGGACCGATCGGGGATCGGACACGGCGTGTGGACCGATCGAGGCTCGGAGACGACGCGTTTACGGATCGGAGATCAGGAGACGACGCGTGGAACGATCCGGGCTCAGGATACGGAGCGTGGACCGATCGGGGCTTGGAGACGGCGTGTGGAACGATCGAGACTCGGGTGACAGCGCGTGAACCGATCGGCGCTCGGAGACGGCGCGTGAACCGATCGGGGCTCAGGAGACGGCGCGTGGACTGATCGGTGTTCGGAGACGGCGCGTGGACGGACCGTGGCTTAGAATGCGTCACGCGGATCGATCGGGGCTCGGAGACGGCGCGTGGACCGACCCGGGCTAAGGAAGCCGCGCGTGGACCTATCGAGGCTTAGGAGCCGACGCGTGGACCGATCGGGGGTCGGAGACGACGCGTGGACCGATGGGGGCTCGGATTCGGCGCGTGAACCAACCGGGGCTCAGGAGGCCGCGCGTGGATCGATCATGGCTCGGCGACGGCGCGTGGACCGATCGGGGTTCGGATACGACGCGTGGACCGATCGGGGCTCCGGAGGCGCCTCGTGGACCCATGGGGATCTGGAGACAGTGCGTGGACCCATCGGGGCTCGGAGACGGCGCGTGGACTGATCGGGGCTTAGGAGACGACGCGTGGACCGTTCGGGGTGTAGGAGACGACGCGTGTACCTATCGGGGCTCAGGAGACAGCGCGTGGACCGATCGGGGCTCGGCGACTGCGCGTCGACGTATCGGGGCTCAGGAGACGGCGCGTGGACGGATCAGGGCTCAGGAGACGGCGCGTGGACCGATCGGGGTGCGGAGACGGCGCGTGAACCGACCGGGGCTCAGGAGGCCGCGCGTGGACTGATCGGGGCTCGGCGACTGCGCGTGGACGTATCGGGGCGCAGGAGACGGCACGTGGACCGATCGGGGCGGGGAGACGGTGCGTTAACCGATCGGATCTTAGGTGACGATGCGTGGACCGATCGGGGCTCGGAGACGGCACGTGGACAGACCGGGGCTAAGGAGGCCGCGCGTGGGCCAATCGAGGCTTAGGAGCCAACGCGTGGACCGATCGGGGCTGAGGAGACGGCGCGTGGACCGAACGGGGCTCGGAGACGACGCGTGGAACGATCGGGGCTCAGGAGACGGCGCCTGGACCGGTCGGGGCTTAGGAGACGACGCCTAGACCGATCGGGGCTTAGGAGGCGGCGTGTGGAACGATCGAGGTTCAGGAGACGGCGCGTGCACCGATCGGCGCTCGGAGACGACGCGTCGACCGATCGGGGCAGAGGAGACGACGCGTGGACCGATCGGGGCTTAGGAGAAAACGCGTGGACCGATCGGGGCTCAGGAAGCGGCGCCTGCACCGATCGTGGTTGGGAGACGGCGCAAGGAGGCATCTGAGCTTAGAAGACGACGCGTGGACCGATCGGGGCTCAGGAAACGGCGCGTGGACCGACCGCGGCTCAGGAGGCCACGCCTGGACCGATCGTGGCTCGGAGACGGCGCGTGGAGGTATCGGGGCTTAAAAGACGACGGATGGACCGATCGGGGCTCAGGAAACGGCGCGTGGACCGAACGGTGCTCGGAGACGACGCGTGGACCGATCGGCGCTCAGGAGACGGCGCGTGGAGCGATCGGGGCTCAGGAGACGACGCGTTAACAGAGCGGGGTTTAGGAGACGATGCGTAGACCGATCGGTGCTCGGAGACAGCGCGTGGACCGACTGGGGCTCAGGAGGTGGCGCGTGAACCAATTGGGGTTCGGCGACGGCGCGTGGACCGACCGGGGATTAGGAGACGACGCGTCCACCAATCGGGGATTAGGAGACGACGCGTCGACCGATCGGGGCTTAGGAGACGACCCGTCGACCGATCGGGGCTTAGGAGACGACGCGTGGACCGATCGGGGCTTAGGAGGCGGCGCGTGGACCCATCGGGGCTCGGAGACGGCGCGTTAACCGATCGGGGCTTAGGAGACGACGCGTGGACCGATCGGGGCTCAGGAGACGGCGCGTGGACCGATCGGTGCTCGGGGGCGGCGCGTGGACGGACCGTGACTTAGAATGCGTCACGCGGACCGATCGGGGCTCGGATACGGCGTGTGGACCTATCGGGGCTTAGGAGACGATGCGTGAACCGATCGGGGCTCAGGAGACGGCGCGTGGACCGATCGGGGCTCGGAGACGACGCGTGTACGGATCGAGGCTTGGAGACGGCGCGTGGACCGATCGGAGCTCGGAGACGACGCGTGGACCGATGGGGCTCAGGAGCCGCGCGTGGACCGATCATAGCTCGGTGACGGCGCGTGGACCGATCGGGGCTTAGGTGACGACGCGTGGACCGATTGGGGCTCAGGAAGCAGCGCCTGGACCGATCGTGGCTCGGAGACGGCGCGAGGAGGCATCTGGGCTTCGAAGACGACGCGTGGATCGATCGAGGCTCAGAAGACGACGCGTCGACCGATCGGGGCTCAGGAGACGGTGCGTGGATCGATCGGGGCTCGGAGACGCCGCGTGGAACGATCGGGGCTCAGGAGACGGCGCTTGAACTTATCGGCGCTCAGAGACGGCCCGTGGACCGATCGGGGCTTAGGATACGGCGCGTGGACCGATCGGGGCTCAGGAAGCGGCGCCTGGACCGATCGTGGCTCGGAGACGGCGCGTAGAACGATCGCGGCTCGGCGACGGCGCGTGGACCGATCGGGGCTCAGGAGGCTGCGCGTGGATCCATTGGGACTTAGGAGACGGCGCGTGGAACGCTCGGGGCTCGAAGACGGCGCGTGGAACGATCAGGGCTCAGGAGACGTCACGTGAAATGATCGGCGCTCGGAGACGGCGCGTGGACCGATCGGGGCTCAGGAGAAGGCGCGTGGACCGATCGGGGCTCAGGAGACGACGCGTGGACCGGTTGGTGCTCAGGAAGCGGCGCCTGGACCGATCGGGGCTCCGAGACGACGCGTTAACCGAGCGGGGCTTAGGAGACTATGCGGGGAGCGATCGGCGCTCGGAGACGGCGCGTGGACCGATCGGGGCTTAGCAGAAGGCGCTTGGATCGATCGGGGCTTAGGAGTCGGCGCGTCGACCGATCGGAGCTCAGGAGGCGGTGCGTGGATCGATCGGGGCTCGGAGACAGCCCGTGGACCAACTGGGGCTCAGGAGACGACGCGTCGACCCATCGGGGCTTAGGAGACGACGCGTCGAACGATCGGGGCTTAGGAGACGACGCGTGGACCGATCGGGGCTCGGCGACTGCGCGTGGACGGATCGGGGCTCGGAGACGGTGCGTAGAACGATCGGGGCTCACGAGACGGCGCGTTAACCGATTGGGGCTTAGGAGACGTTGCGTGGACCGATCGGCGCTTGAAGACGGCGCGTGGACCGATCAGGGCTCGGACACAGTGCGTGGACCGACTGGGGCTCAGGCGGTTGCGCGTGGACCAATTGCGGTTCGGCGACGGCGCGTGGACCGATCGGGGCTCAGGAGGCGGCGCGTGGATCGATCGGGGCTCGGAGACGGCGCGTGGACCGATTGGGGCTTAGGAGACGACGCGTGGACCGATCGGGGCTCAGGAGGCCGCGCGTGAACCGATCATGGCTCGGCGACGGCGCGTAGACCGATCGGGGCTCGGAGACGACGCGTGGACCGATCGGGGCTCGGAGACAGCGCGTGGACCGACTGGGGCTCAGGCGGTTGCGCGTGGACCAATTGGGGCTCCGGGGGCGGCACGTGGACCGATTGGGGAGCAGAAGATGGTGCGTGGACCGATCAGGGCTCGGAGACGGCGCGTGGACCGATCGGAGCTTAGAAGACGACGCGTAGACCGATTGGGGCTCAGGAGACAGCGCGTGGACTGATCGGGGCGCGGAGACGGCGCGTTAACCGATCGGCGCTCGGAGACGGCGAGTCGACCGATCGGGGATCGGTGACGGCGCGTGGACCGTCCGGGGTTCAGGAGGGGATGCGTGGACCGATCTCGGCTCTGGAGACTGCGCGTGGATCGATCGGGGCTTAGGGAACGACGCGTGGACAGATCGGGGGTCAGGAGACGGCGCGTGAACCGACCGGGGCTCAGGAGACCGCGCGTGGACCGATCGCGGCTCGGCGACGGCGCGTGGACCGATCGGGGCTCAGGAGGCCGCGCGTGAACCGATCGTGGCTCGGCGACGGCGCGTGGACCGATCGGGGCTCGGAGACGACGCGTGGACCGATCGGGGCTCGGAGACAGCGCGTCGACCGACTGGGGCTCAGGCGGTTGCGCGTGGACGGATCGGGGTTTAGGAGCCTCGCGTGGATCGATCGGGGCCCCGGAGGCGCCGCGTGGACCCATGGGGATCAGGAGACAGTGCGTGGACCGATCGGGGCTCGGAGACGGCGCGTGGACCGATCGGGGCTTAGGAGACGACGCGTGGACCGATCGAGGTGTAGGCGATGACGCGTGTACCTATCGGGGCTCAGGAGACAGCGCGTGGACCGATCAGGGCTCGGCGACTGCGCGTGGACGTATCGGGGCTCAGGAGACATCGCGTGGACCGATCGGGGCTCGGGAACGGCGCGTTAACCGATTGGGGCTTAGGAGACCATGCGTGGACCGATCGGGGCTCGAAGACGGCGCGTCGACCGATCGGGGCTCGGAGACAGCGCGTGGACCGACTGGGGCTCAGGCGGTTTCGCGTGGACCAATTGGAGTTCGGCGACGGCGCGTGGACCGATCGGGGCTTAGGAGACGGCACGTGCACCGATCGGGGCCCGGAGACGGGTCGTGGACAGATTGGGGATTAGGAGACGGCGCGTGGACCAATCGGGGCTGGGAGACGGCACGTGGACCAATGGGGGCTTAGGAGACGACGCGTGGACCGATCGGGGCTCAGGAGACGGCGCGTGGACCGATCGGGGCTTAGGAGACGATGCGTGAACCGATCGGGGCTCGGAGAAGGCGCGTGGACCGATCGGGGCCTAGGAGACAACGCGTGGACCGACCGTGGTTCAGGAAGCGGCGCCTGGACCGATCGTGGCTCGGAAACGGCGCGAGGAGGCATCTGGGCTTACAAGACAACACGTGGATCGATCGGGGCTCGGAGACGGCGCATGAACCGACCGGGGCTCAGGAGGCGGCGCGTGGACTGATCGGGGCTCGGAAACGGCGCGTTAACCGATCGGGGCTTAGGAGACGATGCGTGGACCGATCGGGGCTCGGAGACGGCGCTTGGACCGACCGGGGCTAAGGAGGCCGCGCGTGGACCGATCGAGGCTCGGTGACGGCGCGTGGACCGATCGGGACTCGGAGACGGCGTGTGAACGTATCGGGGCTTAGGAGACGATGCGTTGACCGATCGGGGCTCATGAGACGGCGCGTAGACCGATCGGGGCTCCGGCGGCGACGCGTGGACTGATCGGGGCCCAGGAAACGGCGCGTGGATCGATCGGTGCTCGAAGACGACGCGTGGACCGATCGGGGCTCAGGAGCCGATGCGTGGACGGACCGTGGCTTAGAATGCGTCACGCGGACCGATCGGGGCTCGGATACGGCGTGTGGACGTATCGGGGCTTAGGAGACGATGCGTCAACCGATCGGGGCTCAGGAGACGCCGCGTCGACCGATCGGGGCTCGGAGACGACGCGTGGAACGATCGGGGCTCAGGAGACGGCGCGTGAAATGATCGGCGCTCTGAGACGGCGCGTGGACCGATTGTGGCTTACGAGACGGCGCGTGGATCGATCGGGGCTCGAAGACGACGCGTGGACCGATCGGGGCTCAGGAGCCTCGCGTGGATCGATCGGGGCTCCGGAGGCGCCGCGTTGACCCATGGGGATCAGGAGACAGTGCGTGGACCGATCGGGGCTCGGAGACGGCGCGTGGACCGATCGGGGCTTAGGAGACGACGCGTGGACCGATCGGGGTGTAGGCGACGACGCGTGTACCTTTCGGGGTTCAGGAGACAGCGCGTGGACCGATCAGGGCTCGGCGACTGCGCGTGGACGTATCGGGGCTCAGGAGACAGCGCGTGGACCGATCGGGGCTCGGGGACGGCGCGTTAACCGATTGGGGCTTAGGAGATCATGCGTGGACCGATCGGGGCTCGAAGACGGCGCGTGGACCGATCGGGTCTCAGGAGGCTGCGCGTGGACAGATCATGACTCGGCGACGGCGCGTGGACCGATCGGGGCTCGGAGACGACGCGTGGACCGATCGGGGCTCGGAGACGGGTCGTGGACAGATTGGGGATTAGGAGACGGCGCGTGGACCGATCGGGGCTGGGAGACGGCACGTGGACCAATGGGGGCTTAGGAGACGACGCGTGGACCGATCGGGGTTCAGGCGACGATGCGTGTACCTATCGGGGCTCAGGAGACAGCGCGTGGACCGATCAGGGCTCGGCGACTGCGCGTGGACGTATCGGGGCTCAGGAGACGGCGCGTGGACCGATCGGGGCTCGGGGACGGCGCGTTAACCGATTGGGGCTTAGGAGACCATGCGTGGACCGATCGGGGCTCGAAGACGGCGCGTGGACCGATCGGGTCTCAGGAGGCCGCGCGTGGACAGATCATGACTCGGTGACGGCGCGTGGACCGATCGGGGCTCGGAGACGACGCGTGGACCGATCGGGGCTCGGAGACAGCGCGTGGACCGACTGGGGCTCAGGCGGTTTCGCGTGGACCAATTGGGGTTCGGCGACGGCACGTGGACCGATCGGGGCTTAGGAAACGGCGCGTGCACCGATCGGGGCCCGGAGACGGGTCGTGGACCGATCGGGGCTCAGGAGACGGCGCGTGGACCGATTGGGGCTCGGATACGGCGCGTGAACCAATCGGGGCTCAGGGGCCGCGCGTGGACCGATCGCGGCTCGGCGATGGCGCGTCGACCGATCGGGGCTCAGGAGGCCGCGCCTGGACCGATCATGGCTCGGCGACGGCGCGTGGACCGATCGGGGCTCGGAGACGATGCGTGGACCGATCGAGGTTCGGCGACAGCGCGTGAACCGACTGGGTCTCAGGCGGTTGCGCGTGGACCAATTGGGGTTCGGCGACCGCGCGTGGACCGTTCGGGGCTCGGAGACGGCGCGTTAACCGATCGGGGCTTAGGAGACGATGCGTGAACCGATCGGGGCTCGGAGAAGGCGCGTGGACCGATCGGGGCCTAGGAGACAACGCGTGGACCGATCGTGGCTCAGGAAGCGGCGCCTGGACCGATCGTGGCCCGGAGACGGCGCGAGAAGGCATCTGGGCTTACAAGACGAAGCGTGGATCGAAAGGGGCTCGGAGACGGCGCATGAACCGACCGGGGCTCAGGAGACGGCGCGTGGACTGATCGGGGCTCGGAGACGGCGCGTTAACCGATCGGGGCTTAGGAGACGGCGTGTGAACGTATCGGGGCTTAGGAGAGGATGCGTTGACCGATCGGGGCTCATGAGACGGCGCGTAGACCGATCGGGGCTCAGGAGACGGCGCGTGGACCGATCGGTGCTCGGAGACGGCGCGTGGACGGACCGTTGCTTAGAATGCGTCACGCGGACCGATCGGGGCTCGGATACGGCGTGTGGACCGATCGGGGCTCGGAGACGCCGCGTGGACCGATCGGGGCTTAGGAGACGACGCGTGGACCGATTGGGATCAGGAGACGGTGCGTGAACCGTTCGGGGCTCGGAGACGGCGCGTGGACCGATCGGGGATAAGGAGACGGCGCGTGGACCGATCGCGGCTCGGAGTCGGCGCGTGGAACGATCGGGGCTCAGGAGACGACGCGTGGACCGATCGGGCGTAGGAGACGACGCGTGTACCTATCGGGGCTCACGACACAGCGTGTGGACCGATTGGGGCTCAGGAGACGCCGCGTGGAACGATCGGGGCTCGGAGACGGCGCGTGGAACAATCGGGGCTCAGGAGACGGCGCGTGGACCGATTGGGGCTCGGATACGGCGCGTGAACCGAACGGGCCAAAGGAGGCCGCGCGTGGACCGATCGCGGCTCGGCGACGGCGCGTGGACCAATCGGGGCTCAGGAGGCCACTCGTGGACTGATCATGGCTCGGCGACGGAGCGTGGACGTATCGAGGCTCAGGAGACGGCGCGTGGACCGATCGGGGCTCGGAGACGACGCGTAGACCGATCGGGGCTCGGCGACTGCGCGTGAACCGACTGGGTCTCAGGCGGTTGCGCGTGGACCAATTGGGGTTCGGCGACCGCGCGTGGACCGTTCGGGGCTCGGAGACGGCGCGTTAACCGATCGGGGCTTAGGAGACGATGCGTGAACCGATCGGGGCTCGGAGAAGGCGCGTGGACCGATCGGGGCCTAGGAGACAACGCGTGGACCGATCGTGGCTCAGGAAGCGGCGCCTGGACCGATCGTGGCCCGGAGACGGCGCGAGAAGGCATCTGGGCTTACAAGACGAAGCGTGGATCGAAAGGGGCTCGGAGACGGCGCATGAACCGACCGGGGCTCAGGAGACCGCGCGTGGACTGATCGGGGCTCGGAGACGGCGCGTTAACCGATCGGGTCTCAGGAGACGACGCGTGGACCGATCGGTGCTCGGAGACGGCGCGTGGACGGACCGTGGCTTAGAATGCGTCACGCGGACCGATCGGGGCTCGGATACGGCGTGTGAACCGATCGGGGCTCGGAGACGCCGCGTGGACCGATCGGGGCTTAGGAGACGACGCGTGGACCGATTGGGATCAGGAGACGGTGCGTGAACCGTTCGGGGCTCGGAGACGGCGCGTGGACCGATCGGGGATAAGGAGACGGCGCGTGGACCGATCGCGGCTCGGAGACGGCGCGTGGAACGATCGGGGCTCAGGAGACGACGCGTGGACCGATCGGGCGTAGGAGACGACGCGTGGACCTATCGGGGCTCACGACACAGCGTGTGGACCGATTGGGGCTCAGGAGACGCCGCGTGGAACGATCGGGGCTCGGAGACGGCGCGTGGAACAATCGGGGCTCAGGAGACGGCGCGTGGACCGATTGGGGCTCGGATACGGCGCGTGAACCGACCGGGGCTCAGGAGGCCGCGCGTGGACCGATCGCGGCTCGGCGACGGCGCGTGGACCGATCTGGGCTCAGGAGGCCACTCGTGGACTGATCATGGCTCGGCGACGTCGCGTGGACGTATCGGGGCTGAGGAGACGGCGCGTGGACCGATCGGGGCTCGGAGACGACGCGTAGACCGATCGGGGCTCGGCGACTGCGCGTGGACGTATCGGGGCTCAGGAGACGGCGCGTGGACGGATCGGGGCTCGCAGACGGCACGTTAACCGATCGGGGCTTAGGAGACGATGCGTGGACCGATCGCAGCTCGGAGATGGCGCGTGAACCGACCGGGGCTCAGGAGACGGCGCGTGCACCGATCGGGGCCCAGAGACGGGTCGTGGACAGATTAGGGCTTAGGAGACGGCGCGTGGACGGATCGTGGCTGGGAGACGGCACGTCCACCAATCGGGGCTCAGGAGACTGCGCGTGGGTGGATCGGAGCTTAGGGAACGACGCGTGGACCGATCGGGGCTCAGGAGACGGCGCGTGAACCGACCATGGCTCAGGAGGCCGCGCGTGGACCGACTGGGGCTCAGGAGGTTGCGCGTGGACCAATTGGGGTTCGGCGACGGGGCGTGGACCGATCGGGGCTCCGAGACGGCGCGTTAACCGATCGGGGCTCGGAGACAGCGCGTGGACCGACTGGGGCTCGGGGGGTTGCGCGTGGACCGATCGGCGCTCGGAGACGGTGCGTCGAACGATCGGGGTTCGGAGACGGCACGAGGACCGTCTGGGGCTTAGGACACGATGCGTGGACCGATCGGGGCTCAGGAGACTGCGCGTGGATGGATCGGGGCTTAGGGAACGACGCGTGGACCGATCGGGGCTCAGGAGACGGCGCGTGGACCGATTGGGGCTCGGATACGGCGCGTGAACCGACCGGGGCTCAGGAGGCCGCGCGTGGACCGATCGCGGCTCGGCGACGGCGCGTGGACCGATCGGGGCTCAGGAGGCCGCGCGTGGACTGATCATGGCTCGGCGACGGCACGTGGACGTATCGGGGCTCAGGAGACGGCGCGTGGACCGATCGGGGCTCGGAGACGACGCGTAGACCGATCGGGGCTCGGCGACTGCGCGTGGACCGATCGTGGCTTAGGAGATGGCGCGTTGAATGATCGGGGCTCAGGAGACGGCGCGTGGACCGATCGTGGCTCGGAGACGGCGCGTGGAGGCATCGGGGTTAAGAAGACGACGCATCGACCGAGCGGGGTTCAGGAGACGGCGCGAGGAGCGATCGGGGCTCAGGAGAAGACGCGTCAATTGATCGGGGCTCAGGACACGACGCGGCGACGGATCGGGGCTTGGAGACGGCGCGTGGACCGATCGGGGCTTAGGAGACGACGCGTGGACCGATCGGGGCTCAGGAGACAGCGCGTGGACCGATCGGAACTCAGGAGACGGCGCGTGGATCGATTGGGGCGTGGATACGGCGCGTGACGCGACCGGGGCTCAGGAGGCCGCGCGTGGAGCGATCATGGCTCGGCGACGGCGCATGGACCGATCGGGGCTCGGAGACGACGCGTGGAGCGATAGGGGCTCACGAGACGGCGCGTGGACCGGTCGGGGCTTAGGAGACTCGCGTGGACCGATTGGGACTCAGGCGGTTGCGCGTGGATCAATTGGGGTTCGGCGACGGCGCGTGGACCGATCGCGGTGCGGAGACGGCGCGTTAACCGATCGGGGCATAGGAGAGGATGCGTGGACAGATCGGGGCTTAGGAGCCGGCGCGTGGACCGATCGGGGCTCAGGAGACGGCGCGTGGACCGGTCGGGGCTTAGGAGACGACGCCTGGACCGATCGGGGCTTAGGAGGCGGCGTGTGGAACGATCGGGGCTCAGGAGACGGCGCGTGGACCGATCGGGGCTCGGAAACGGCGCGTGGAACGATCGGAGCACAGGAGACGCCGCGTGAACCGAGCGGCGCTCGGAGACGGCGCGTGGAACGATCGGGGCTTAAGAGACGGCGCGTGGACCGATCGGGGCTCAGGAGACCCCGCGTGGACCGATCGGGGCTCGGCGACTGCGCGTGGACGCATCGGGGCCCAGGAGACGGCGCGTGGATCGATCGGGGCTTAGGAGAAGGCGCGTGGACCGATCGGGGCTTAGGAGACGATTCGTGGACCGATCGGGGCTCGGAGACGGCGCGTGGACCGACCGGCGCTAAGCAGGCCACGCGTGGACCGATAGAGGCTTAGGAGCCGACGCGTGGACCGATCGGGGCTGAGGAGACGGCGCGTGGACCGATCGGGGCTCGGAGACGGCGCGTGGAACGATCGGAGCACAGGAGACGGCGCGTGAACCGATCGGCGCTCGGAGACGGCGCGTGGATCGATCGGGGCTTAGGAGACGGCGCGTGGAACGATCCGGGCTCAGGAGACGGAGCGTGGACCGATCGGGACTTGGAGGCGGCGTGTGGAACGATCGGGACTCGGGTGACGGCGCGTGAACCGATCGGCGCTCGGAGACGGCGGGTGGACCGATCGGGGCTCGGAGACGGCGCGTGGACCGACCGGGGCTCAGGAGGCCGCGCGTGGACCGATGGGGGCTCGGCGACGGCGCGTGGACCGATCGAGGCTCGAAGACGACGCGTGTACGGATCGGAGCTTTGAAGACGACGCGTGGAGCGATCGTGGCTCAGGAAACGGCGTGTGGAGCGATCGGGGCTCAGGAGACGACGCGTCGACCGATCAGGGCTCAGGAGACGGCGCGCGGACCGACCGGGGCTCAGGAGACTCGCATGGATCGATCGGGGCTCCGGAGGCGCCGTGTGGACCGATGGGGCTCAGGAGACGGCGCGCGGACCGGCCGGGGCTCAGGAGCCTAGCGTGGATCGATCGGGGCTCCGGAGGCGGCGCGTGGACCGATCGGGGCTCAGGAGGCGGCGCGTGAACCGATCGGCGCTCGGAGACGGCGCGTGGACCGATTGGGGCTTAGGAGACGGCGCGTGGACCGATGGGGGCTTAGGAGACGACGCGTGGACCGATTGGGGCTCAGGAGGCCGCGCGTGGACCGATCGGGGTTTGGATACGACGCGTGGACCGATCGGGGTTTGGATACGACGCGTGGACCGATCGGGGCTCGGAGACAGCGCGTGGACCAACCGGGGCTCAGGGGGTTGCGCGTGGACCAACTGGGGTTCGGCGACGGCGCGTGGAACGATCGGAGCACAGGAGACGGCGCGTGGACCGATCGGGGCTCGGAGACGGCGCGTGGAGCGATCGGGGCTCAGGAGACGGCGCGTGAACCGATCGGCGCTCAGAGACGGCGCGTGGACCGATCGGGGCTTAGGAGACGGCGCGTGGACCGATCGGGGCTCGGAGACATCGCGTGGAATGATCGGGGCTCAGGAGACGGCGCGTGAACCGATCGGCGCTCGGAGACGGCGCGTGCACCGATCGGGGCTTAGGAGACGGCGAGTGCACCGATCGGGGCCCGGAGACGGGTCGTGGACAGATTGGGGCTTAGGAGACGGCGCGTGGACCGATCGGGGCTGGGAGACGGCACGTGGACCAATGGGGGCTTAGGAGACGGCGCGTGGACCGATCGGGGCGTAGGAGACGACGCGTGGATCGAGCGGGGCTCGGAGACGGCGCGTGGATGGACCGTGGCTTAGAATGCGGCACGCGGACCGATCGGGGCTCGGAGACGGCGTGTGGACCGATCGGGGATCAGGAAACGGTGCGTGGACCGATTGCAGCTCAGGAGACGGCGCGTGGACCGAACGGGGCTCGGAGACGGCGCGTGGAACGATCGGAGCACAGGAGACGGCGCGTGAACCGATCGGCGCTGGGAGACGGCGCGTGGATCAATCGGGGCTTAGGAGACGGCGCGTGGACCGATCGGGGCTTAGGAGACGACGCGTGGATCGAGCGGGGCTCGGAGACGGCGCGTGGATGGAGGGTGGCTTAGAATGCGGCACGCGGACCGATCGGGGCTCGGAGACGGCGCGTGGAATGATCGGGTCTCAGGAGACGGCGCGTTAAATGATCGGCGCTCGGAGACGCCGCGTGGACCGATTGGGGCTTAGGAGACGGCGCGTGGACCGATCGGGGCGCAGGAAGCGGCGCCTGGACCCATCGTGGCTCGGAGACGGCGCGTGGAGGCATCCGGGCTAAGAAGACGACGTATGGACCGAGCGGGATTCAGGAGACGGCGCGAGGAGCGATCGGGGCTCAGGAGAAGACACGTCAATTGATCGGGGCTCCGGAGACGACGCCTCGACGGATCGGGGCTCAGGAGGCGGCACGAGAAGCGATCGGGGCTCAGGAGAAGACGCGTCAATTGATCGGGGCTCAGGAGACGACGCGTCGACGAATCGGGGCTTAGGAGACGACGCGTGGACCGATCGGGGCTCAGGAGACGGCGCGTCGACCGACCGGAGCTCAGGAGATTCGCGTGGATCGATCGGGGCTCGGATACGGCGCGTGAACCGACCGGGGCTCAGGAGGCCGTGCGAGAACCGATCGCGGCTCGGCGACGGCGCGTGGACCGATCGGGGCTCAGGATGCCGCGCGTGGACCGATCATGGCTCGGCGACGGCGCGTAGACCGATCGGGGCTCGGAGACGACGCGTGGACCGATCGGGGCTCGGAGACAGCGCGTGGACCGAACGGGGCTCGGAGACGGCGCGTGGAACGATCGGAGCACAGGAGACGGCGCGTGAACCGATCGGCGCTCGGAGACGGCGCGTGGATCGATCGGGGCTTAGGAGAAGGCGCGTGGACCGATCGGGGCTTAGGAGACGATTCGTGGACCGATCGGGGCTCGGAGACGGCGCGTGGACCGATCGGGGCCTAGGAGACAACGCGTGGACCGACCGTGGTTCAGGAAGCGGCGCCTGGACCGATCGTAGCTCGGAAACGGCGCGAGGAGGCATCTGGGCTTACAAGACAACACGTGGATCGATCGGGGCTCGGAGACGGCGCATGAACCGACCGGGGCTCAGGAGGCGGCGCGTGGACTGATCGGGGCTCGGAAACGGCGCGTTAACCGATCGGGGCTTAGGAGACGATGCGTGGACCGATCGGGGCTCGGAGACGGCGCTTGGACCGACCGGGGCTAAGGAGGCCGCGCGTGGACCGATCGAGGCTCGGTGACGGCGCGTGGACCGATCGGGACTCGGAGACGGCGTGTGAACGTATCGGGGCTTCGGAGACGATGCGTTGACCGATCGGGGCTCATGAGACGGCGCGTAGACCGATCGGGGCTCCGGCGGCGACGCGTGGACTGATCGGGGCCCAGGAAACGGCGCGTGGATCGATCGGTGCTCGAAGACGACGCGTGGACCGATCGGGGCTCAGGAGCCGATGCGTGGACGGACCGTGGCTTAGAATGCGTCACGCGGACCGATCGGGGCTCGGATACGGCGTGTGGACGTATCGGGGCTTAGGAGACGATGCGTGAAACGATCGGGGCTCAGGAGACGCCGCGTCGACCGATCGGGGCTCGGAGACGACGCGTGGAACGATCGGGGCTCAGGAGACGGCGCGTGAAATGATCGGCGCTCTGAGACGGCGCGTGGACCGATTGTGGCTTACGAGACGGCGCGTGGATCGATCGGGGCTCGAAGACGACGCGTGGACCGATCGGGGCTCAGGAGCCTCGCGTGGATCGATCGGGGCTCCGGAGGCGCCGCGTTGACTCATGGGGATCAGGAGACAGTGCGTGGACCGATCGGGGCTCGGAGACGGCGCGTGGACCGATCGGGGCTTAGGAGACGACGCGTGGACCGATCGGGGTGTAGGCGACGACGCGTGTACCTTTCGGGGTTCAGGAGACAGCGCGTGGACCGATCAGGGCTCGGCGACTGCGCGTGGACGTATCGGGGCTCAGGAGACAGCGCGTGGACCGATCGGGGCTCGGGGACGGCGCGTTAACCGATTGGGGCTTAGGAGATCATGCGTGGACCGATCGGGGCTCGAAGACGGCGCGTGGACCGATCGGGTCTCAGGAGGCTGCGCGTGGACAGATCATGACTCGGCGACGGCGCGTGGACCGATCGGGGCTCGGAGACGACGCGTGGACCGATCGGGGCTCGGAGACGGGTCGTGGACAGATTGGGGATTAGGAGACGGCGCGTGGACCGATCGGGGCTGGGAGACGGCACGTGGACCAATGGGGGCTTAGGAGACGACGCGTGGACCGATCGGGGTTCAGGTGACGATGCGTGTACCTATCGGGGCTCAGGAGACAGCGCGTGGACCGATCAGGGCTCGGCGACTGCGCGTGGACGTATCGGGGCTCAGGAGACGGCGCGTGGACCGATCGGGGCTCGGGGACGGCGCGTTAACCGATTGGGGCTTAGGAGACCATGCGTGGACCGATCGGGGCTCGAAGACGGCGCGTGGACCGATCGGGTCTCAGGAGGCCGCGCGTGGACAGATCATGACTCGGTGACGGCGCGTGGACCGATCGGGGCTCGGAGACGACGCGTGGACCGATCGGGGCTCGGAGACAGCGCGTGGACCGACTGGGGCTCAGGCGGTTTCGCGTGGACCAATTGGGGTTCGGCGACGGCGCGTGGACCGATCGGGGCTTAAGAAACGGCGCGTGCACCGATCGGGGCCCGGAGACGGGTCGTGGACCGATCGGGGCTCAGGAGACGGCGCGTGGACCGATTGGGGCTCGGATACGGCGCGTGAACCAATCGGGGCTCAGGGGCCGCGCGTGGACCGATCGCGGCTCGGCGATGGCGCGTCGACCGATCGGGGCTCAGGAGGCCGCGCCTGGACCGATCATGGCTCGGCGACGGCGCGTGGACCGATCGGGGCTCGGAGACGATGCGTGGACCGATCGAGGTTCGGCGACAGCGCGTGAACCGACTGGGTCTCAGGCGGTTGCGCGTGGACCAATTGGGGTTCGGCGACCGCGCGTGGACCGTTCGGGGCTCGGAGACGGCGCGTTAACCGATCGGGGCTTAGGAGACGATGCGTGAACCGATCGGGGCTCGGAGAAGGCGCGTGGACCGATCGGGGCCTAGGAGACAACGCGTGGACCGATCGTGGCTCAGGAAGCGGCGCCTGGACCGATCGTGGCCCGGAGACGGCGCGAGAAGGCATCTGGGCTTACAAGACGAAGCGTGGATCGAAAGGGGCTCGGAGACGGCGCATGAACCGACCGGGGCTCAGGAGACGGCGCGTGGACTGATCGGGGCTCGGAGACGGCGCGTTAACCGATCGGGGCTTAGGAGACGGCGTGTGAACGTATCGGGGCTTAGGAGAGGATGCGTTGACCGATCGGGGCTCATGAGACGGCGCGTAGACCGATCGGGGCTCAGGAGACGGCGCGTGGACCGATCGGTGCTCGGAGACGGCGCGTGGACGGACCGTTGCTTAGAATGCGTCACGCGGACCGATCGGGGCTCGGATACGGCGTGTGGACCGATCGGGGCTCGGAGACGCCGCGTGGACCGATCGGGGCTTAGGAGACGACGCGTGGACCGATTGGGATCAGGAGACGGTGCGTGAACCGTTCGGGGCTCGGAGACGGCGCGTGGACCGATCGGGGATAAGGAGACGGCGCGTGGACCGATCGCGGCTCGGAGTCGGCGCGTGGAACGATCGGGGCTCAGGAGACGACGCGTGGACCGATCGGGCGTAGGAGACGACGCGTGTACCTATCGGGGCTCACGACACAGCGTGTGGACCGATTGGGGCTCAGGAGACGCCGCGTGGAACGATCGGGGCTCGGAGACG
Organism: Netelia fuscicornis; assembly: GCA_946811545.1. Taxonomy (NCBI): domain Eukaryota; kingdom Metazoa; phylum Arthropoda; class Insecta; order Hymenoptera; family Ichneumonidae; genus Netelia; species Netelia fuscicornis. Next base: position 15,078,473 of record OX328016.1, on the reverse strand, counting down.
GCGCGTGGAACAATCGGGGCTCAGGAGACGGCGTGTGGACCGATTGGGGCTCGGATACGGCGCGTGAACCGACCGGGGCTAAGGAGGCCGCGCGTGGACCGATCGCGGCTCGGCGACGGCGCGTGGACCAATCGGGGCTCAGGAGGCCACTCGTGGACTGATCATGGCTCGGCGACGGCGCGTGGACGTATCGGGGCTCAGGAGACGGCGCGTGGACCGATCGGGGCTCGGAGACGACGCGTAGACCGATCGGGGCTCGGCGACTGCGCGTGAACCGACTGGGTCTCAGGCGGTTGCGCGTGGACCAATTGGGGTTCGGCGACCGCGCGTGGACCGTTCGGGGCTCGGAGACGGCGCGTTAACCGATCGGGGCTTAGGAGACGATGCGTGAACCGATCGGGGCTCGGAGAAGGCGCGTGGACCGATCGGGGCCTAGGAGACAACGCGTGGACCGATCGTGGCTCAGGAAGCGGCGCCTGGACCGATCGTGGCCCGGAGACGGCGCGAGAAGGCATCTGGGCTTACAAGACGAAGCGTGGATCGAAAGGGGCTCGGAGACGGCGCATGAACCGACCGGGGCTCAGGAGACCGCGCGTGGACTGATCGGGGCTCGGAGACGGCGCGTTAACCGATCGGGTCTCAGGAGACGACGCGTGGACCGATCGGTGCTCGGAGACGGCGCGTGGACGGACCGTGGCTTAGAATGCGTCACGCGGACCGATCGGGGCTCGGATACGGCGTGTGAACCGATCGGGGCTCGGAGACGCCGCGTGGACCGATCGGGGCTTAGGAGACGACGCGTGGACCGATTGGGATCAGGAGACGGTGCGTGAACCGTTCGGGGCTCGGAGACGGCGCGTGGACCGATCGGGGATAAGGAGACGGCGCGTGGACCGATCGCGGCTCGGAGACGGCGCGTGGAACGATCGGGGCTCAGGAGACGACGCGTGGACCGATCGGGCGTAGGAGACGATGCGTGGACCTATCGGGGCTCACGACACAGCGTGTGGACCGATTGGGGCTCAGGAGACGCCGCGTGGAACGATCGGGGCTCGGAGACGGCGCGTGGAACAATCGGGGCTCAGGAGACGGCGCGTGGACCGATTGGGGCTCGGATACGGCGCGTGAACCGACCGGGGCTCAGGAGGCCGCGCGTGGACCGATCGCGGCTCGGCGACGGCGCGTGGACCGATCTGGGCTCAGGAGGCCACTCGTGGACTGATCATGGCTCGGCGACGGCGCGTGGACGTATCGGGGCTCAGGAGACGGCGCGTGGACCGATCGGGGCTCGGAGACGACGCGTAGACCGATCGGGGCTCGGCGACTGCGCGTGGACGTATCGGGGCTCAGGAGACGGCGCGTGGACGGATCGGGGCTCGCAGACGGCACGTTAACCGATCGGGGCTTAGGAGACGATGCGTGGACCGATCGCAGCTCGGAGATGGCGCGTGAACCGACCGGGGCTCAGGAGACGGCGCGTGCACCGATCGGGGCCCAGAGACGGGTCGTGGACAGATTAGGGCTTAGGAGACGGCGCGTGGACGGATCGTGGCTGGGAGACGGCACGTCCACCAATCGGGGCTCAGGAGACTGCGCGTGGGTGGATCGGAGCTTAGGGAACGACGCGTGGACCGATCGGGGCTCAGGAGACGGCGCGTGAACCGACCATGGCTCAGGAGGCCGCGCGTGGACCGACTGGGGCTCAGGAGGTTGCGCGTGGACCAATTGGGGTTCGGCGACGGGGCGTGGACCGATCGGGGCTCCGAGACGGCGCGTTAACCGATCGGGGCTCGGAGACAGCGCGTGGACCGACTGGGGCTCGGGGGGTTGCGCGTGGACCGATCGGCGCTCGGAGACGGTGCGTCGAACGATCGGGGTTCGGAGACGGCACGAGGACCGTCTGGGGCTTAGGACACGATGCGTGGACCGATCGGGGCTCAGGAGACTGCGCGTGGATGGATCGGGGCTTAGGGAACGACGCGTGGACCGATCGGGGCTCAGGAGACGGCGCGTGGACCGATTGGGGCTCGGATACGGCGCGTGAACCGACCGGGGCTCAGGAGGCCGCGCGTGGACCGATCGCGGCTCGGCGACGGCGCGTGGACCGATCGGGGCTCAGGAGGCCGCGCGTGGACTGATCATGGCTCGGCGACGGCACGTGGACGTATCGGGGCTCAGGAGACGGCGCGTGGACCGATCAGGCCTCGGAGACGACGCGTAGACCGATCGGGGCTCGGCGACTGCGCGTGGACCGATCGTGGCTTAGGAGATGGCGCGTTGAATGATCGGGGCTCAGGAGACGGCGCGTGGACCGATCGTGGCTCGGAGACGGCGCGTGGAGGCATCGGGGTTAAGAAGACGACGCATCGACCGAGCGGGGTTCAGGAGACGGCGCGAGGAGCGATCGGGGCTCAGGAGAAGACGCGTCAATTGATCGGGGCTCAGGACACGACGCGGCGACGGATCGGGGCTTGGAGACGGCGCGTGGACCGATCGGGGCTTAGGAGACGACGCGTGGACCGATCGGGGCTCAGGAGACAGCGCGTGGACCGATCGGAACTCAGGAGACGGCGCGTGGATCGATTGGGGCGTGGATACGGCGCGTGACGCGACCGGGGCTCAGGAGGCCGCGCGTGGAGCGATCATGACTCGGCGACGGCGCATGGACCGATCGGGGCTCGGAGACGACGCGTGGAGCGATAGGGGCTCAGGAGACGGCGCGTGGACCGGTCGGGGCTTAGGAGACTCGCGTGGACCGATTGGGACTCAGGCGGTTGCGCGTGGATCAATTGGGGTTCGGCGACGGCGCGTGGACCGATCGCGGTGCGGAGACGGCGCGTTAACCGATCGGGGCATAGGAGAGGATGCGTGGACAGATCGGGGCTTAGGAGCCGGCGCGTGGACCGATCGGGGCTCAGGAGACGGCGCGTGGACCGGTCGGGGCTTAGGAGACGACGCCTGGACCGATCGGGGCTTAGGAGGCGGCGTGTGGAACGATCGGGGCTCAGGAGACGGCGCGTGGACCGATCGGGGCTCGGAAACGGCGCGTGGAACGATCGGAGCACAGGAGACGCCGCGTGAACCGAGCGGCGCTCGGAGACGGCGCGTGGAACGATCGGGGCTTAAGAGACGGCGCGTGGACCGATCGGGGCTCAGGAGACCCCGCGTGGACCGATCGGGGCTCGGCGACTGCGCGTGGACGCATCGGGGCCCAGGAGACGGCGCGTGGACCGATCGGGGTTCGGAGACGGCACGTTAACCGATCGGGGCTTAGGAGACGATGCGTGGACCGAACGCGGCTCGGAGACGGCGTGTGAACCGACCGGGGCTCAGGAGGCCGCGCGTGGACCGATCGAGGCTCGGCGACGGGGCGTGGACCGATCGAGTCTCGGAGACGACGCGTCGACCGATCGGGGCTCAGGAGACGGGGCGTGGACTGATCGGTGCTCGGAGACGGCGCGTGGACGGACCGTGGCTTAGAATGCGTCACGCGGATCGATTGGGGCTCGGAGACGGCGTGTGGACGTATCGGGGGTTAAGAGACGGTACGTGGACCGATCGAGGCTCGGAGACGGCGCGTGGACCGACCGGGGCTCAGGAGGCCGCGCGTGGACCTATCGGGACGCTGCGACGGCGCGTGGGCCGATCGAGGCTCGGAGACGACGGGTGTATGGATCGGGGATTAGGGGACGACGCGTGGAACGATCGGGGCTCAGGAGACGGCGCGTGGACTGATCGGTGTTCGGAGACGGCGCGTGGAACGATCGGAGCACAGGAGACGGCGCGTGGATCGATCGGGGCTTAGGAGACGGCGCGTGGAACGATCCGGGCTCAGGAGACGGAGCGTGGACCGATCGGGACTTGGAGGCGGCGTGTGGAACGATCGGGACTCGGGTGACGGCGCGTGAACCGATCGGCGCTCGGAGACGGCGCGTGGACCGATTGGGGCTTAGGAGAAGGCGCGTGGACCTATCGAGGCTTAGGAGCCGACGCGTGGACCGATCGGGGCTGAGGAGACGGCGCGTGGACCGAACGGGGCTCGGAGACGGCGCGTGGAACGATCGGAGCACAGGAGACGGCGCGTGAACCGATCGGCGCTCGGAGACGGCGCGTGGATCGATCGGGGCTTAGGAGAAGGCGCGTGGACCGATCGGGGCTTAGGAGACGATTCGTGGACCGATCGGGGCTCGGAGACGGCGCGTGGACCGATCGGGGCTCGGAGACGGCGCGTGGAACGATCGGAGCACAGGAGACGGCGCGTGGATCGATCGGGGCTTAGGAGACGGCGCGTGGAACGATCCGGGCTCAGGAGACGGAGCGTGGACCGATCGGGACTTGGAGGCGGCGTGTGGAACGATCGGGACTCGGGTGACGGCGCGTGAACCGATCGGCGCTCGGAGACGGCGCGTGGACCGATTGGGGCTTAGGAGACGGCGCGTGGACCGATGGGGGCTTAGGAGACGACGCGTGGACCGATTGGGGCTCAGGAGGCCGCGCGTGGACCGATCGGGGTTTGGATACGACGCGTGGACCGATCGGGGCTCGGAGACAGCGCGTGGATCAACCGGGGCTCAGGGGGTTGCGCGTGGACCAACTGGGGTTCGGCGACGGCGCGTGGAACGATCGGAGCACAGGAGACGGCGCGTGGACCGATCGGGGCTCGGAGACGGCGCGTGGAGCGATCGGGGCTCAGGAGACGGCGCGTGAACCGATCGGCGCTCGGAGACGGCGCGTGGACCGATCGGGGCTTAGGAGACGGCGCGTGGACCGATCGGGGCTCGGAGACATCGCGTGGAATGATCGGGGCTCATGAGACGGCGCGTGAACCGATCGGCGCTCGGAGACGGCGCGTGCACCGATCGGGGCTTAGGAGACGGCGAGTGCACCGATCGGGGCCCGGAGACGGGTCGTGGACAGATTGGGGCTTAGGAGACGGCGCGTGGACCGATCGGGGCTGGGAGACGGCACGTGGACCAATGGGGGCTTAGGAGACGGCGCGTGGACCGATCGGGGCTTAGGAGACGACGCGTGGATCGAGCGGGGCTCGGAGACGGCGCGTGGATGGACCGTGGCTTAGAATGCGGCACGCGGACCGATCGGGGCTCGGAGACGGCGTGTGGACCGATCGGGGATCAGGAAACGGTGCGTGGACCGATTGGAGCTCAGGAGACGGCGCGTGGACCGAACGGGGCTCGGAGACGGCGCGTGGAACGATCGGAGCACAGGAGACGGCGCGTGAACCGATCGGCGCTGGGAGACGGCGCGTGGATCAATCGGGGCTTAGGAGACGGCGCGTGGACCGATCGGGGCTTAGGAGACGACGCGTGGATCGAGCGGGGCTCGGAGACGGCGCGTGGATGGAGGGTGGCTTAGAATGCGGCACGCGGACCGATCGGGGCTCGGAGACGGCGCGTGGAATGATCGGGTCTCAGGAGACGGCGCGTTAAATGATCGGCGCTCGGAGACGCCGCGTGGACCGATTGGGGCTTAGGAGACGGCGCGTGGACCGATCGGGGCGCAGGAAGCGGCGCCTGGACCCATCGTGGCTCGGAGACGGCGCGTGGAGGCATCCGGGCTAAGAAGACGACGCATGGACCGAGCGGGGTTCAGGAGACGGCGCGAGGAGCGATCGGGGCTCAGGAGAAGACACGTCAATTGATCGGGGCTCCGGAGACGACGCCTCGACGGATCGGGGCTCAGGAGGCGGCACGAGAAGCGATCGGGGCTCAGGAGAAGACGCGTCAATTGATCGGGGCTCAGGAGACGACGCGTCGACGAATCGGGGCTTAGGAGACGACGCGTGGACCGATCGGGGCTCAGGAGACGGCGCGTCGACCGACCGGAGCTCAGGAGATTCGCGTGGATCGATCGGGGCTCGGATACGGCGCGTGAACCGACCGGGGCTCAGGAGGCCGTGCGAGAACCGATCGCGGCTCGGCGACGGCGCGTGGACCGATCGGGGCTCAGGATGCCGCGCGTGGACCGATCATGGCTCGGCGACGGCGCGTAGACCGATCGGGGCTCGGAGACGACGCGTGGACCGATCGGGGCTCGGAGACAGCGCGTGGACCGATTGGGGCTCGGATACGGCGCGTGAACCAATCGGGGCTCAGGAGGCCGCGCGTGGCGCGATCGCGGCTCAGGAGGCCGCGCGTGGCGCGATCGCGGCTCGGCGACGGCGCGTGGAGCGATCGGGGCTCAGGAGACGGCGCGTGAACCGATCGGCGCTCGGAGACGGCGCGTGGACCGATCGGGGCTTAGGAGACGGCGCGTGGACCGATCGGGGCTCGGAGACATCGCGTGGAATAATCGGGGCTCAGGAGACGGCGCGTGAACCGATCGGCGCTCGGAGACGGCGCGTGCACCGATCGGGGCTTAGGAGACGGCGAGTGCACCGATCGGGGCCCGGAGACGGGTCGTGGACAGATTGGGGCTTAGGAGACGGCGCGTGGACCAATGGGGGCTTAGGAGACGGCGCGTGGACCGATCGGGGCTTAGGAGACGACGCGTGGATCGAGCGGGGCTCGGAGACGGCGCGTGGATGGACCGTGGCTTAGAATTTGGCACGCGGACCGATCGGGGCTCGGAGACGGCGTGTGGACCGATCGGGGATCAGGAAACGGTGCGTGGACCGATTGGAGCTCAGGAGACGGCGCGTGGATCGATCGGGGCTCGGAGACGGCGCGTGGAACGATCGGAGCACAGGAGACGGCGCGTGAACCGATCGGCGCTGGGAGACGGCGCGTGGATCAATCGGGGCTTAGAAGACGGCGCGTGGACCGATCGGGGCTTAGGAGACGAGGCGTGGATCGAGCGGGGCTCGGAGACGGCGCGTGGATGGACCGTGGCTTAGAATGCGGCACGCGGACCGATCGGGGCTCGGAGACGGCGCGTGGAATGATCGGGTCTCAGGAGACGGCGTGTTAAATGATCGGCGCTCGGAGACGCCGCGTGGACCGATTGGGGCTTAGGAGACGGCGCGTGGACCGATCGGGGCGCAGGAAGCGGCGCCTGGACCCATCGTGGCTCGGAGACGGCGCGTGGAGGTATCCGGGCTAAGAAGACGACGCATGGACCGAGCGGGGTTCAGGAGACGGCGCGAGGAGCGATCGGGGCTCAGGAGAAGACACTTCAATTGATCGGGGCTCCGGAGACGACGCCTCGACGGATCGGGGCTCAGGAGGCGGCACGAGAAGCGATCGGGGCTCAGGAGAAGACGCGTCAATTGATCGGGGCTCAGAAATCGGCGCGTGGAGCGATCGGGGCTCAGGAGACGACGCGTGGATCGATCGGGGCTCAGGAAACGACGCGTCGACCGATCGGGGCTCAGGAGACGGCGCGCGGACCGACCGGGGCTCAGGAGCCTCGCGTGGACCGATCCTGGCTCGGCGACGGCGCGTGGACGGATCGGGGCTCGGAGACGACGCGTGGACCGATGGGGGCTCGGATACGGTGCGTGAACCAACCGGGGCTCAGGAGGTCGCGCGTGGACCGATCGCGGCTCGGAAACGGCGCGTGGACCGATCGCGGCTCAGGAGGCCGCGCGTGGCGCGATCGCGGCTCGGCGACGGCGCGTGGAGCGATCGGGGCTCAGGAGACGGCGCGTGAACCGATCGGCGCTCGGAGACGGCGCGTGGACCGATCGGGGCTCGGAGACATCGCGTGGAATGATCGGGGCTCAGGAGACGGCGCGTGAACCGATCGGCGCTCGGAGACGGCGCGTGCACCGATCGGGGCTTAGGAGACGGCGAGTGCACCGATCGGGGCCCGGAGACGGGTCGTGGACAGATTGGGGCTTAGGAGACGGCGCGTGGACCAATGGGGGCTTAGGAGACGGCGCGTGGACCGATCGGGGCTTAGGAGACGACGCGTGGATCGAGCGGGGCTCGGAGACGGCGCGTGGATGGACCGTGGCTTAGAATTTGGCACGCGGACCGATCGGGGCTCGGAGACGGCGTGTGGACCGATCGGGGATCAGGAAACGGTGCGTGGACCGATTGGAGCTCAGGAGACGGCGCGTGGATCGTTCGGGGCTCGGAGACGGCGCGTGGAACGATCGGAGCACAGGAGACGGCGCGTGAACCGATCGGCGCTGGGAGACGGCGCGTGGATCAATCGGGGCTTAGAAGACGGCGCGTGGACCGATCGGGGCTTAGGAGACGACGCGTGGATCGAGCGGGGCTCGGAGACGGCGCGTGGATGGACCGTGGCTTAGAATGCGGCACGCGGACCGATCGGGGCTCGGAGACGGCGCGTGGAATGATCGGGTCTCAGGAGACGGCGTGTTAAATGATCGGCGCTCGGAGACGCCGCGTGGACCGATTGGGGCTTAGGAGACGGCGCGTGGACCGATCGGGGCGCAGGAAGCGGCGCCTGGACCCATCGTGGCTCGGAGACGGCGCGTGGAGGTATCCGGGCTAAGAAGACGACGCATGGACCGAGCGGGGTTCAGGAGACGGCGCGAGGAGCGATCGGGGCTCAGGAGAAGACACGTCAATTGATCGGGGCTCCGGAGACGACGCCTCGACGGATCGGGGCTCAGGAGGCGGCACGAGAAGCGATCGGGGCTCAGGAGAAGACGCGTCAATTGATCGGGGCTCAGAAATCGGCGCGTGGAGCGATCGGGGCTCAGGAGACGACGCGTGGATCGATCGGGGCTCAGGAAACGACGCGTCGACCGATCGGGGCTCAGGAGACGGCGCGCGGACCGACCGGGGCTCAGGAGACGGGGCGTGGACTGATCGGTGCTCGGAGACGGCGCGTGGACGGACCGTGGCTTAGAATGCGTCACGCGGATCGATTGGGGCTCGGAGACGGCGCGTGGACGGAGCGCGGCTCAGAATGCGGTACGCGGGCCGATCGGGGATCGGACACGGCGTGTGGCGCGATGGAGGGTCGGAGACGACGCGTTCAAGGATCGGTAATTAGGAGACGACGCGTGGAACGATCCGGGCTCAGGAGACGAAGCGTGGACCGATCGGGGCTCGGAGACGCCGTGTGGAACGATCGGCGCTCGGAGACGGCGCGTGGATCGATCGGGGATCGGGGACGGCGCGTGGAACGATCGCGGCTCGGAGTCGACGCGTTAGCCGATCGGGGCTTAGGAGACGATGCGTGGACCGATCGGGGCTCGGAGACAGCGCGTGGACCGATCGGGGCTCAGGAGACGGCGCGTCAACCGATCGGCGCTCGGAGACGGCGCGTGGACCGATCGGGGCTTAGGAGACGGCGCGTGGACCGATCGAGGCTCGGAGACGGCACGTGGACCGATCGGGGCTTAGGAGAAGGCGCGTGGACCGATCGGGGCTCCGCGACGGCGCGAGGACCGATCGAGGCTCGGAGACGACGCGTGTACGGATCGGGGATTCGGCGATGACGCGTGGACCGATCCGGGCTCAGGAGACGGCGCGTGGACGGATCGGGGCTCGGAGACGGCGCGTGGAACGATCGGGGCTCAGGAGACGGCGCGTGAACCGATCGGCGCTCGGAGACGGCGCGTGGACCGATCGAGGTTTAGCAGAGGACGCGTCGACCGATCGGGGCTCAGGAGACAGTGAGTGGACGGATCGGGACTCAGGAGACGGCGCGTGAACCGATCGGCACTCGGAGACGGGGCGTGGACCGATTGGGGTTTAGCAGAGGACGCGTCGACCGATCGGGGCTCAGGAGACAGCGCGTGGACGGATCGAGTCTCAGGAGACGGCGCGAAAACCAATCGGTGGTCGGAGACGGGGCGTGGACTGATCCGGGCTTAGAATGCGTCACGCGGACCGATCGGGGCTAGGATACGGCGTGTGGATGTATCGGGGCTTAGGAGACGATGCGTGGACCGATCGGGGCTCAGGAAACGGTGCGTGGACCGAACGGTGCTCGGAGACGACGCGTGGACCGATCGGCGCTCAGGAGACGGCGCGTGGAGCGATCGGGGCTCAGGAGACGATGCGTGGATCGATCGGGGCTCGGAGACGGCGCGTGGACCGACCGGAGCTAAGGAGGCCGCGCGTAGACCTATCGAGGCTTAGGAGCCGACGCGTGGACCGATCGGGGCTGAGGAGACGGCGCGTGGACCGATCGGCGCTCGGAGACGGCGCGTGGATCGATCGGGGCTTAGGAAGGGGCGCGTGGACCGATCGGGGCTTAGGAGACGATTCGTGGACCGATCGGGGCTCGGAGACGGCGCGTGGACCGACCGGGGCTAAGCAGGCCGCGCGTGGACCGATAGAGGCTTAGGAGCCGACGCGTGGACCGATCGGGGCTCAGGTGACGGGGCGTGAAATGATCGGGGCTCAGGTGACGGGGCGTGAAATGATCGGCGCTCTGAGACGGCGCGTCGACCGATCGGTGCTCGGAGACGGCGCGTGGACGGAGCGCGGCTCAGAATGCGGTACGCGGGCCGATCGGGGATCGGACACGGCGTGTGGCGCGATGGAGGGTCGGAGACGACGCGTTTAAGGATCGGGAATTAGGAGACGACGCGTGGACCGATCGGGGCTCGGAGACAGCGCGTGGACCGATCGGGGCTCAGGAGACGGCGCGTCAACCGATCGGCGCTCGGAGACGGCGCGTGGACCGATCGGGGCTTAGGAGACGGCGCGTGGACCGATCGGGGCTCGGAGACGGCACGTGGACCGATCGGGGCTTAGGAGAAGGCGCGTGGACCGATCGGGGCTCGGAGACAGCGCGTGGACCGATCGGGCTCGGCGACGGCGCGTGGACCGATCGGGGCTCGGAGACGACGCGTGTACGGATCAGGGCTTGGTGACGGCGCGTTTACCGATAGCAGCTCGGAGACGGCCCGTGGACGGATCGCGGCTTAGGAGACGGCGCGTGGAACGATCGGGGCTCAGGAGACGGCGCGTGGACCGGTCGAGGCTCGGAGACGGCACGTGGACCGATCGGGGCTTAGGAGAAGGCGCGTGGACCGATCGGGGCTCGGAGACAGCGCGTGGACCGATCGGGGCTCAGGAGACGGCGCGTCAACCGATCGGCGCTCGGAGACGGCGCGTGGACCGATCGGGGCTTAAGAGACGGCGCGTGGACCGATCGGAGATCAGGAGATGACGCGTGGACCGATCGGGACTCAGGAGACGGCGCGTGGATCGATCGGGGCTTAGGAGACGGCGGGTGGACCAATAGGAGATCAGGAGAGGACGCGTGGACCGATAGGGCTCTGGAAGCGGCGCACGGACCGATCGTGGCTCGGAGACGGTGCGTGGAGGCATCGGGGCTTTGAAGACGACGCGTGGACCGAACGGTGCTCAGAAAACGGCGCCTGGAGCGATCGGGGCTCAGGAGACGGCGCGCGGACGGACCGGGGCTCAGAAGCCTCGCGTAGATCGATCGGGGCTCCGGAGGCGCCGCGTGGACCGATCGGGGCTCGGAGACGGCGCGTGGACCGATCGGGGCTGAGGAGACGGCGTGTGGACCGATCGGGGCTCAGGAGACGGCGCGTGGACCGATTGGGGCACGGGAGACTGCGCGTGGATGGATCGGGGCTTCGGGAACGACGCGTGGACCGATCGAGGTTCAGGAGACGGCACGTGGACCGATCGGGGCTCGGAGACGGCGCGTGGAACGATCGGGGCTTAGGAGGCCGCGCGTGGACCGATCGGGACTCAGGAGACGGCGTGTGGACCGATCGGGGTTCAGGAGGCGGCGCGTGGACCGATTGGGGCTTAGGAGACGGCGCGTGGACCGATGGGGATCAGGACACGGTGCGTGGACCGATCGGGGCTCGGAGACGGCGCGTTGACCGATCGGGGCCTGGGAGACGACGCGTCGAACAATCGGGGCTCAGGAGACGGCGCGCGGACCGACTGGGGCTCAGGAGACTCGCGTGGATCGATCGGGGCTCCAGAGGCGCCGCGTGGACCGATTGGGACCAGGAGACGGTGCGTGAACCGTTCGGGGCTCGGAGACGGCGCGTGGACCGATCGGGGCTCGGAGACGACGCGTAGACCGATCGGTGCTCGGAGACAGTGCGTGGACCGACTGGGGCTCGGAGACGGCGCGTAGACCGATCGGGGCTTAGGAGACGACGCGTGGACCGATCGGGGCTCAGGAGACGGCGCGTGGACCGATCGGGACTCAGGAGACGGCGCGTGGATCGATCGGGGCTTAGGAGACGGCGCGTGGACCAATAGGAGATCAGGAGAGGACGCGTGGACCGATAGGGCTCTGGAAGCGGCGCACGGACCGATGGGGGCTCGGATACGGCGCGTGAAGCAACCGGGGCTCAGGAGGCCGCGCGTGGACCGATCATGGCTCGGCGACGGCGCGTGGACCGATCGGGGTTCGGATACGACGCGTGGACCGATCGGGGCTCGGAAACAGCGCGTGGACCAACCGGGGCTCAGGCGGTTGCGCGTGGACCAATTGGGGTTCGGCGACGGCGCGTGGACCGATCCGGGCTCAGGAGACGGCGCGTGGACCGATCGGGGCTCGGAGAAGGCGCGTGCACCGATCGGCGCTCGGAGACGGCGCGTGGGCCGTTCAGGGCTTAGGAGACGACGCGTCGACCGATCGTGGCTCAGGTGACGGCGCGCGGACCGACCGGGGCTCAGGAGACAGCGCGTGAAATGATCGGCGCTCGGAGATGGCGCGTGGACCGATTGGGGCTTAAGAGACGACGGATGGACCGATCGGGGCTTAGGAGACGGCACGTGAATCGATCGGGGCAGAGGAGACGGCGCGTGAGCCGGTCGGGGCTTAGGAGACGACGCCTGGACCGATCGAGGTTTAGGGGGCGGCGTGTGGAACGATCGGGGCTCAGGAGAAGGGGTGTGGACCGACCGGGGCTCAGGAGACGGCGCGTGGACCGATCGGGGCTCGGCGATGGCGCGTGGATCGATCGGGGCTCGGAAACGACGCGTGTATGGATCGAGGCTTGGAGACGGCGCGTGGACCGACCGGAGCTCGGACACGGCCCGTGGACGGATCGGGGCTTAGGAGACGGCGCGTGGACTAATTGGGGCTCAGGAGACGACGCGTGGATCGATCGGGGCTCGGAAACGACGCGTCAGCCGAGCGAGGCTTAGGAGACGACGCGTGGACCGATCGCGGCTCGGCGACGGCGCGTGGACCGATCGCGGCTCTGGAGACTGCGCGTGGATCGATCGGGGCTTAGGGAACGACGCGTGGACCGATCGGGGCTCGGAGACGGCGCGTTAACCGATTGGGGCTTAGGAGACCATGCGTGGACCGATCGGGGCTCGGAGACGACGCGTGGACCGATCGGGGCTCGGAGACAGCGCGTGGACCGACTGGGGCTCAGGCGGTTTCGCGTGGACCAATTGGGGTTCGGCGACGGCGCGTGGACCGTTCGGGGCTCGGAGACGGCGCGTTAACCGATCGGGGCTTACGAGACGATGCGTGGACCGATCGGGGCTCAGAGACGGCGCGTGGACCGATCGGCGCTCGGCGACGGCGCGTGGACAGATCGAGGCTCGGAGACGACGCGTGTACGGATCGGGGCTTTGAAGACGACGGGGACCGATCGGGGTTCGGAGACAGCGCGTGTACCGACTGGGGCTCAGGAGGTTGCGCGTGGACCAATTTGGATTCGGCGACGGCGCGTAGACCGACCGGGGCGAAGCAGCGCCTGGACCGATCGTGGCTCGGAGACGGCGCGAGGAGGCATCTGGGCTTCGAAGACGACGCGTGGATCGATCGGGGCTCGGAGACGGCGCGTGAACCGACCGGGGCTCAGGAGGCCGCGCGTGGACCGATCGAGGCTCAGGAGGCCACGCCTGGACCGATCGGGGCTCCGCGACGGCGCGTGGACCGATCGAGGCTCGGAGACGACGCGTGGAACGATCGGGTCTCAGGAGACGGCGCGTGAAATCATCGGCGCCCGGAGACGCCGCGTGGACGAATCGGGGCTTAGGAGACGACGCGTAGACCCATCGCGGCTGCGGAGACGGCGCCTGGACCGATCGTGGCTCGGAGACGGCGCGTGGACCGATCGGGGCTGAGGAGACGGCGTGTGGACCGATCGGGGCTCAGGAGACGGCGCGTGGACCGATTGGGGCACGGGAGACTGCGCGTGGATGGATCGGGGCTTCGGGAACGACGCGTGGACCGATCGAGGTTCAGGAGACGGCACGTGGACCGATCGGGGCTCGGAGACGGCGCGTGGAACGATCGGGGCTTAGGAGGCCGCGCGTGGACCGATCGGGACTCAGGAGACGGCGTGTGGACCGATCGGGGTTCAGGAGGCGGCGCGTGGACCGATTGGGGCTTAGGAGACGGCGCGTGGACCGATGGGGATCAGGACACGGTGCGTGGACCGATCGGGGCTCGGAGACGGCGCGTTGACCGATCGGGGCCTGGGAGACGACGCGTCGAACAATCGGGGCTCAGGAGACGGCGCGCGGACCGACTGGGGCTCAGGAGACTCGCGTGGATCGATCGGGGCTCCAGAGGCGCCGCGTGGACCGATTGGGACCAGGAGACGGTGCGTGAACCGTTCGGGGCTCGGAGACGGCGCGTGGACCGATCGGGGCTCGGAGACGACGCGTAGACCGATCGGTGCTCGGAGACAGTGCGTGGACCGACTGGGGCTCGGAGACGGCGCGTAGACCGATCGGGGCTTAGGAGACGACGCGTGGACCGATCGGGGCTCAGGAGACGGCGCGTGGACCGATCGGGACTCAGGAGACGGCGCGTGGATCGATCGGGGCTTAGGAGACGGCGCGTGGACCAATAGGAGATCAGGAGAGGACGCGTGGACCGATAGGGCTCTGGAAGCGGCGCACGGACCGATGGGGGCTCGGATACGGCGCGTGAAGCAACCGGGGCTCAGGAGGCCGCGCGTGGACCGATCATGGCTCGGCGACGGCGCGTGGACCGATCGGGGTTCGGATACGACGCGTGGACCGATCGGGGCTCGGAAACAGCGCGTGGACCAACCGGGGCTCAGGCGGTTGCGCGTGGACCAATTGGGGTTCGGCGACGGCGCGTGGACCGATCCGGGCTCAGGAGACGGCGCGTGGACCGATCGGGGCTCGGAGAAGGCGCGTGCACCGATCGGCGCTCGGAGACGGCGCGTGGGCCGTTCAGGGCTTAGGAGACGACGCGTCGACCGATCGTGGCTCAGGTGACGGCGCGCGGACCGACCGGGGCTCAGGAGACAGCGCGTGAAATGATCGGCGCTCGGAGATGGCGCGTGGACCGATTGGGGCTTAAGAGACGACGGATGGACCGATCGGGGCTTAGGAGACGGCACGTGAATCGATCGGGGCAGAGGAGACGGCGCGTGAGCCGGTCGGGGCTTAGGAGACGACGCCTGGACCGATCGAGGTTTAGGGGGCGGCGTGTGGAACGATCGGGGCTCAGGAGAAGGGGTGTGGACCGACCGGGGCTCAGGAGACGGCGCGTGGACCGATCGGGGCTCGGCGATGGCGCGTGGATCGATCGGGGCTCGGAAACGACGCGTGTATGGATCGAGGCTTGGAGACGGCGCGTGGACCGACCGGAGCTCGGACACGGCCCGTGGACGGATCGGGGCTTAGGAGACGGCGCGTGGACTAATTGGGGCTCAGGAGACGACGCGTGGATCGATCGGGGCTCGGAAACGACGCGTCAGCCGAGCGAGGCTTAGGAGACGACGCGTGGACCGATCGCGGCTCGGCGACGGCGCGTGGACCGATCGCGGCTCTGGAGACTGCGCGTGGATCGATCGGGGCTTAGGGAACGACGCGTGGACCGATCGGGGCTCGGAGACGGCGCGTTAACCGATTGGGGCTTAGGAGACCATGCGTGGACCGATCGGGGCTCGGAGACGACGCGTGGACCGATCGGGGCTCGGAGACAGCGCGTGGACCGACTGGGGCTCAGGCGGTTTCGCGTGGACCAATTGGGGTTCGGCGACGGCGCGTGGACCGTTCGGGGCTCGGAGACGGCGCGTTAACCGATCGGGGCTTACGAGACGATGCGTGGACCGATCGGGGCTCAGAGACGGCGCGTGGACCGATCGGCGCTCGGCGACGGCGCGTGGACAGATCGAGGCTCGGAGACGACGCGTGTACGGATCGGGGCTTTGAAGACGACGGGGACCGATCGGGGTTCGGAGACAGCGCGTGTACCGACTGGGGCTCAGGAGGTTGCGCGTGGACCAATATGGATTCGGCGACGGCGCGTAGACCGACCGGGGCGAAGCAGCGCCTGGACCGATCGTGGCTCGGAGACGGCGCGAGGAGGCATCTGGGCTTCGAAGACGACGCGTGGATCGATCGGGGCTCGGAGACGGCGCGTGAACCGACCGGGGCTCAGGAGGCCGCGCGTGGACCGATCGAGGCTCAGGAGGCCACGCCTGGACCGATCGGGGCTCCGCGACGACGCGTGGAACGATCGGGTCTCAGGAGACGGCGCGTGAAATCATCGGCGCCCGGAGACGCCGCGTGGACGAATCGGGGCTTAGGAGACGACGCGTAGACCCATCGGGGCTGCGGAGACGGCGCCTGGACCGATCGTGGCTCGGAGACGGCGCGTGGATCGATCGGGGCTCGGAGACGGCGCGTGGAACGATCGGGTCTCAGGAGACGGCGCGTGAAATCATCGGCGCCCGGAGACGCCGCGTGGACGAATCGGGGCTTAGGAGACGACGCGTAGACCCATCGGGGCTGCGGAGACGGCGCCTGGACCGATCGTGTCTCGGAGACGGCGCGTGGAGGCATCCGGGCTAAGAAGACGACGCATGGACCGAGCGGGGTTCAGGAGACGGCGCGAGGAGCGATCGGGGCACAGGAGAAGACACGTCAATTGATCGGGGCTCCGGAGACGACGCCTCGACGGATCGGGGCTCAGGAGGCGGCACGAGAAGCGATCGGGGCTCAGGAGAAGACGCGTCAATTGATCGGGGCTCAGGAGACGACGCGTCGACGAATCGGGGCTTAGGAGACGACGCGTGGACCGATCGGGGCTCCGTAGGCGGCGCGTGGGCCGATTGGGGCTTAGGAGACGACGCGTGGACCGATCGGGGCTCAGGAGGCTCGGAGACGACGCGTGGACCAATCGGGGCTCGGAGACAGCGCGTGGACCGACTGGGGCTCAGGCGGTTGCGCGTGGACCAATTGGGGTTCGGCGACGGCGCGTGTACCGATCGGGGCTCAGGAGGCGGTGCGTAGAACGATCGGGGCTCAGGAGACGGCGCGTTAACCGATTGGGGCTTATGAGACGTTGCGTGGACCGATCGGCGCTCGAAGACGGCGCGTGGACCGATCGGGGCTCGGACACAGTGCGTGGACCGACTGGGGCTCAGGCGGTTGCGCGTGGACCAATTGGGGTTCGGCGACGGCGCGTGTACCGATCGGGGCTCAGGAGGCGGTGCGTAGAACGATCGGGGCTCAGGAGACGGCGCGTTAACCGATTGGGGCTTATGAGACGTTGCGTGGACCGATCGGCGCTCGAAGACGGCGCGTGGACCGATCGGGGCTCGGACACAGTGCGTGGACCGACTGGGGCTCAGGCGGTTGCGCGTGGACCAATTGGGGTTCGGCGACGGCGCGTGGGCCGATCGGGGCTCAGGAGGCGGCGCGTGGATCGATCGGGGCTCGGAGACGGCGCGTGGAACGATCGGGTCTCAGGAGACGGCGCGTGAAATCATCGGCGCCCGGAGACGCCGCGTGGACCGATCGGGGCCTAGGAGACAACGCGTGGACCGACCGTGGCTCAGGAAGCGGCGCCTGGACCGATCGTGGCTCGGAGACGGCGCGAGGAGGCATCTGGGCTTACAAGGCAACGCGTGGATCGATCGGGGCTCGGAGACGGCGCATGAACCGACCGGGGCTCAGGAGGCGGCGCGTGAACTGATCGGGGCTCGGAGACGGCGCGTTAACCGATCGGGGCTTAGGAGACGATGCGTGGACCGATCGGCGCTCGGAGACGGCGCGTGGAATGATCGGGGCTTAGGAGATGGCGTGTGGACCGATCGGAGATCAGGAGACGACGCGTGGACCGAGAGGGCTCTGGAAGCGGCGCACGGACGGATCGTGGCTCGGAGACGGCGCGTGGAGGCATCGCGGCGTTGAAGACGACGCGTGGACCAATTGGGGTTCGGCGACGGCGCGTGGACCGATCCGGGCTCAGGAGACGGCGCGTGGACCGATCGGGGCTGGGAGACGGAGCGTGGAGCGATGGGGGCTCAGGAGACGGCGCGTGAACTAATCGGCGCTCGGAGACGGCGCGTGGAATGATCGGGGCTCAGGAGATGGCGTGTGGACCGATCGGAGATCAGGAGACGACGCGTGGACCGAGAGGGCTCAGGACCCGCGCCTGGACCGATCATGGCTCGGTGACGGCGCGTGGACCGATCGGGGTTTAGGTGACGATGCGTGGACCCATTGGGGCTCAGGAAGCAGCGCCTGGACCGATCGTGGCTCGGAGACGGCGCGAGGAGGCATCTGGGCTTCGAAGACGACGCGTGGATCGATCGGGGCTCGGAGACGGCGCGTGAACCGACCGGGGCTCAGGAGGCCGCGCGTGGACCGATCGAGGCTCAGGAGGCCACGCCTGGACCGATCGGGGCTCCGCGACGGCGCGTGGACCGATCGAGGCTCGGAGACGACGCGTGGAACGATCGGGTCTCAGGAGACGGCGCGTGAAATCATCGGCGCCCGGAGACGCCGCGTGGACGAATCGGGGCTTAGGAGACGACGCGTAGACCCATCGGGGCTGCGAAGACGGCGCCTGGACCGATCGTGGCTCGGAGACGGCGCGTGGATCGATCGGGGCTCGGAGACGGCGCGTGGAACGATCGCGTCTCAGGAGACGGCGCGTGAAATCATCGGCGCCCGGAGACGCCGCGTGGACGAATCGGGGCTTAGGAGACGACGCGTAGACCCATCGGGGCTGCGGAGACGGCGCGTGGAGGCATCCGGGCTAAGAAGACGACGCATGGACCGAGCGGGGTTCAGGAGACGGCGCGAGGAGCGATCGGGGCACAGGAGAAGACACGTCAATTGATCGGGGCTCCGGAGACGACGCCTCGACGGATCGGGGCTCAGGAGGCGGCACGTGAATCGATCGGGGCAGAGGAGACGGCGCGTGAGCCGGTCGGGGCTTAGGAGACGACGCCTGGACCGATCGAGGTTTAGGGGGCGGCGTGTGGAACGATCGGGGCTCAGGAGAAGGGGTGTGGACCGACCGGGGCTCAGGAGACGGCGCGTGGACCGATCGGGGCTCGGCGATGGCGCGTGGATCGATCGGGGCTCGGAAACGACGCGTGTATGGATCGAGGCTTGGAGACGGCGCGTGGACCGACCGGAGCTCGGACACGGCCCGTGGACGGATCGGGGCTTAGGAGACGGCGCGTGGACTAATTGGGGCTCAGGAGACGACGCGTGGATCGATCGGGGCTCGGAAACGACGCGTCAGCCGAGCGAGGCTTAGGAGACGACGCGTGGACCGATCGCGGCTCGGCGACGGCGCGTGGACCGATCGCGGCTCTGGAGACTGCGCGTGGATCGATCGGGGCTTAGGGAACGACGCGTGGACCGATCGGGGCTCGGAGACGGCGCGTTAACCGATTGGGGCTTAGGAGACCATGCGTGGACCGATCGGGGCTCGGAGACGACGCGTGGACCGATCGGGGCTCGGAGACAGCGCGTGGACCGACTGGGGCTCAGGCGGTTTCGCGTGGACCAATTGGGGTTCGGCGACGGCGCGTGGACCGTTCGGGGCTCGGAGACGGCGCGTTAACCGATCGGGGCTTACGAGACGATGCGTGGACCGATCGGGGCTCAGAGACGGCGCGTGGACCGATCGGCGCTCGGCGACGGCGCGTGGACAGATCGAGGCTCGGAGACGACGCGTGTACGGATCGGGGCTTTGAAGACGACGGGGACCGATCGGGGTTCGGAGACAGCGCGTGTACCGACTGGGGCTCAGGAGGTTGCGCGTGGACCAATTTGGATTCGGCGACGGCGCGTAGACCGACCGGGGCGAAGCAGCGCCTGGACCGATCGTGGCTCGGAGACGGCGCGAGGAGGCATCTGGGCTTCGAAGACGACGCGTGGATCGATCGGGGCTCGGAGACGGCGCGTGAACCGACCGGGGCTCAGGAGGCCGCGCGTGGACCGATCGAGGCTCAGGAGGCCACGCCTGGACCGATCGGGGCTCCGCGACGGCGCGTGGACCGATCGAGGCTCGGAGACGACGCGTGGAACGATCGGGTCTCAGGAGACGGCGCGTGAAATCATCGGCGCCCGGAGACGCCGCGTGGACGAATCGGGGCTTAGGAGACGACGCGTAGACCCATCGGGGCTGCGGAGGCGGCGCCTGGACCGATCGTGGCTCGGAGACGGCGCGTGGACCGATCGGGGCTGAGGAGACGGCGTGTGGACCGATCGGGGCTCAGGAGACGGCGCGTGGACCGATTGGGGCACGGGAGACTGCGCGTGGATGGATCGGGGCTTCGGGAACGACGCGTGGACCGATCGAGGTTCAGGAGACGGCACGTGGACCGATCGGGGCTCGGAGACGGCGCGTGGAACGATCGGGGCTTAGGAGGCCGCGCGTGGACCGATCGGGACTCAGGAGACGGCGTGTGGACCGATCGGGGTTCAGGAGGCGGCGCGTGGACCGATTGGGGCTTAGGAGACGGCGCGTGGACCGATGGGGATCAGGACACGGTGCGTGGACCGATCGGGGCTCGGAGACGGCGCGTTGACCGATCGGGGCCTGGGAGACGACGCGTCGAACAATCGGGGCTCAGGAGACGGCGCGCGGACCGACTGGGGCTCAGGAGACTCGCGTGGATCGATCGGGGCTCCAGAGGCGCCGCGTGGACCGATTGGGACCAGGAGACGGTGCGTGAACCGTTCGGGGCTCGGAGACGGCGCGTGGACCGATCGGGGCTCGGAGACGACGCGTAGACCGATCGGTGCTCGGAGACAGTGCGTGGACCGACTGGGGCTCGGAGACGGCGCGTAGACCGATCGGGGCTTAGGAGACGACGCGTGGACCGATCGGGGCTCAGGAGACGGCGCGTGGACCGATCGGGACTCAGGAGACGGCGCGTGGATCGATCGGGGCTTAGGAGACGGCGCGTGGACCAATAGGAGATCAGGAGAGGACGCGTGGACCGATAGGGCTCTGGAAGCGGCGCACGGACCGATGGGGGCTCGGATACGGCGCGTGAAGCAACCGGGGCTCAGGAGGCCGCGCGTGGACCGATCATGGCTCGGCGACGGCGCGTGGACCGATCGGGGTTCGGATACGACGCGTGGACCGATCGGGGCTCGGAAACAGCGCGTGGACCAACCGGGGCTCAGGCGGTTGCGCGTGGACCAATTGGGGTTCGGCGACGGCGCGTGGACCGATCCGGGCTCAGGAGACGGCGCGTGGACCGATCGGGGCTCGGAGAAGGCGCGTGCACCGATCGGCGCTCGGAGACGGCGCGTGGGCCGTTCAGGGCTTAGGAGACGACGCGTCGACCGATCGTGGCTCAGGTGACGGCGCGCGGACCGACCGGGGCTCAGGAGACAGCGCGTGAAATGATCGGCGCTCGGAGATGGCGCGTGGACCGATTGGGGCTTAAGAGACGACGGATGGACCGATCGGGGCTTAGGAGACGGCACGTGAATCGATCGGGGCAGAGGAGACGGCGCGTGAGCCGGTCGGGGCTTAGGAGACGACGCCTGGACCGATCGAGGTTTAGGGGGCGGCGTGTGGAACGATCGGGGCTCAGGAGAAGGGGTGTGGACCGACCGGGGCTCAGGAGACGGCGCGTGGACCGATCGGGGCTCGGCGATGGCGCGTGGATCGATCGGGGCTCGGAAACGACGCGTGTATGGATCGAGGCTTGGAGACGGCGCGTGGACCGACCGGAGCTCGGACACGGCCCGTGGACGGATCGGGGCTTAGGAGACGGCGCGTGGACTAATTGGGGCTCAGGAGACGACGCGTGGATCGATCGGGGCTCGGAAACGACGCGTCAGCCGAGCGAGGCTTAGGAGACGACGCGTGGACCGATCGCGGCTCGGCGACGGCGCGTGGACCGATCGCGGCTCTGGAGACTGCGCGTGGATCGATCGGGGCTTAGGGAACGACGCGTGGACCGATCGGGGCTCGGAGACGGCGCGTTAACCGATTGGGGCTTAGGAGACCATGCGTGGACCGATCGGGGCTCGGAGACGACGCGTGGACCGATCGGGGCTCGGAGACAGCGCGTGGACCGACTGGGGCTCAGGCGGTTTCGCGTGGACCAATTGGGGTTCGGCGACGGCGCGTGGACCGATCGGGGCTTAGGAGACGGCGAGTGCACCGATCGGGGCCCGGAGACGGGTCGTGGACAGATTGGGGATTAGGAGACGGCGCGTGGACCGATCGGGGCTGGGAGACGGCACGTGGACCAATAGGGGCTTAGGAGACGACGCGTGGACCGATCGGGGTGTAGGCGACGACGCGTGTGCCTATCGGGGCTTAGAAGACAGCGCGTGGACCGATCAAGGCTCGGCGACTGCGCGTGGACGTATCGGGGCTCAGGAGACGGCGCGTGGACCGATCGGGGTTCGAGGACGGCGCGTTAACCGATTGGGGCTTAGGAGACCATGCGTTGACCGATCGGGGCTCGAAGACGGCGCGTGGACCGATCGGGTCTCAGGAGGCCGCGCGTGGACAGATCATGACTCGGCGACGGCGCGTGGACCGATCGGGGCTCGGAGACGACGCGTGGACCGATCGGGGCTCGGAGACAGCGCGTGGACCGACTGGGGCTCAGGCGGTTTCGCGTGGACCAATTGGGGTTCCGCGACGGCGCGTGGACCGATCGGAGCTTAGGAGACGGCGCGTGCACCGATCGGGGCCCGGAGACGGGTCGTGGACCGATCGGGGCTCAGGAGACGGCGCGTGGAACGATTGGGGCTCGGATACGGCGCGTGAACCAATCGGGGCGCAGGGGCCGCACGTGGACCGATCGCGGCTCGGCGACGGCGCGTGGACCGATCGGGGCTCGGAGACGATGCGTGGACCGATCGAGATTCGGCGACAGCGCGTGAACCGACTGGGTCTCAGGCGGTTGCGCGTGGACCAATTGGGGTTCGGCGACCGCGCGTGGACCGTTCGGGGCTCGGAGACGGCGCATGGAGGCATCGGGGTTAAGAAGACGACGCATCGACCGAGCGGGGTTCAGGAGACGGCGCGTGGACCGATCGCGGCGCGGAGACGGCGCGTTAACCGATCGGGGCATAGGAGACGATGCGTGGACCGATCGGGCTCAGGAGACGGCGCGTGGAGCGATCGGGGCTTAGGAGACGAAGCGTGGACCGATCAGAGCTCAGGAGACGGCGCGTGGAGCGATCGGGCTCGGAAACGGCGGGTGGACCGTCCGGGGCTCAGGAGGCCACGCCTGGACCGATCGGGGCTCGGCGACGGCGCGTGGACCGATCTAGTCTCGGAGACGACGCGTCGACCGATCGGGGCTCAGATGACGGCGCGTGAACCGACCGGGGCTCAGGAGACCGCGCGTGGACCGATCGCGGCTCGGCGACGGCGCGTGGACCGATCGGGGCTCAGGAGGCCGCGCGTGAACCGATCGTGGCTCGGCGACGGCGCGTGGACCGATCGGGGCTCGGAGACGACGCGTGGACTGATCGGGGCTCGGAGACAGCGCGTCGACCGACTGGGGCTCAGGCGGTTGCGCGTGGACCGATCGGGGCTTAGGAGCCTCGCGTGGATCGATCGGGGCTCGGAGACGGCGCGTGGACCGATCGGGGCTTAGGAGACGACGCGTGGACCGATCGGGGTGTAGGCGATGACGCGTGTACCTATCGGGGCTCAGGAGACAGCGCGTGGACCGATCAGGGCTCGGCGACTGCGCGTGGACGTATCGGGGCTCAGGAGACATCGCGTGGACCGATCGGGGCTCGGGGACGGCGCGTTAACCGATTGGGGCTTAGGAGACCATGCGTGGACCGATCGGGGCTCGAAGACGGCGCGTCGACCGATCGGGTCACAGGAGGCCGCGCGTGGACAGATCATGACTCGGCGACGGCGCGTGGACCGATCGGGGCTCGGAGACGACGCGTGGACCGATCGGGGCTCGGAGACAGCGCGTGAACCGAATGGGGCTCAGGCGGTTTCGCGTGGACCAATTGGGGTTCGGCGACGGCGCGTGGACCGATCGGGGCTTAGGAGACGGCACGTGCACCGATCGGGGCCCGGAGACGGGTCGTGGACAGATTGGGGATTAGGAGACGGCGCGTGGTCCGATCGGGGCTGGGAGACGGCACGTGGACTAATGGGGGCTTAGGAGACGACGCGTGGACCGATCGGGGCTCAGGAGACGGCGCGTGGACCAACCGGGGCTCAGGCGGTTACGCGTGGACCAATTGGGGTTCGGCGACGGCGCGTGGACCGATCCGGGCTCAGGAGACGGCGCGTGGACCGATCGGGGCTCGGAGAAGGCGCGTGGAGCGATCGGGGCTCAGGAAACGGCGCGTGAACCGATCGGCGCACGGAGACGGCGTGTGGACCGATCGGGGCTCAGGAGGATACGCCTGGACCGATCGGGGCTCGGCGACGGCGCGTGGACCGATCGGGGCTCAGGAGACGGTGCGCGGACCGATTGGGGCTCGGATACGGCGCGTGAAACAACCGGGGCTCAGGAGGCCGCGCGTGGACCGATCGCGGCTCGTGCGACGGCGCGTGCACCGATCGGCGCTCGGAGTCAACGCGTGTACGGATCGAGGATTCGGGGACGACGCGTGGAACGATCCGGGCTCAGGAGACGGCGCGTGGACCGATCGGGGCTCGGAGACGGTGCGTGGAGCGATCAGGGCTTAGGAGAAGGCGCTTGGACCGATCGTGGCTCAGGTGACGGCGCGCGGACCGACCGGGGCTCAGGAGCCAGCGCGTGAAATGATCGGCGCTCGGAGATGGCGCGTGGACCGATTGGGGCTTAAGAGACGACGGATGGACCGATCGGGGCTTAGGAGACGGCACGTGAATCGATCGGGGCACAGGAGACGGCGCGTGAGCCGGTCGGGGCTTAGGAGACGACGCCTGGACCGATCGAGGTTTAGGGGGCGGCGTGTGGAACGATCGGGGCTCGGAGACGGCGCGTAGATCGATCGGGGATCGGGGACGGCGCGTGGAACGATCGCGGCTCGGAGTCGACGCGTTAGCCGATCGGGGCTTAGGAGACGATGCGTGGACCGATCGGGGCTCGGAGACGGCGCTTGGACCGACCGGGGTTTAGGAGAAGGCGCTTGGACCGAACGGGGCTTAGGAGACGGCGCGTGGACCGATCGGGGCTCGGCGACGGCGCGTGGAACGATCGGGTCTCAGGAGACGGCGCGTCAACCGATCGGCGCTCGGAGACGGCGCGTGGACCGATCGGGGCTTAGGAGACGGCGCGTGGACCGATCGGAGATCAGGAGTTGACGCGTGGACCGATCGGGGTTGTGGAAGCGGCGCACGGACCGATCGTGGCTCGGAGACGGCGCGTGGAGGCATCGGGGCTTTGAAGACGGCGCGTGGACCGATCGGGGCTCAGGAGACCGCGCGTGCATCGATCATAGCTCGGAGACAGCGCGTGGAATGATCAGGGCTCAGGAGACGGCGCGTGAACCGATCGGCGCTCGGAGACGGTGCGTGGACCGATCGGGGCTTAGGAGACGGCGCGTCGACCGATCGGAGATCAGGAGAGGACGCCTGGACTGATAGGGCTCTGGAAGCGGCGCACGGACCGATCGTGGCTCGGAGACGGCGCGTGGAGGCATCGGGGCTTTGAAGACGACGCGTGGACCGAACGGTGCTCAGAAAACGGCGCGTAGAGCGATCGGGGCTCAGGAAATGACGCGTCGATGGATCGGGGCTTAGGAGACGATGCGTGAACCGACCGGGGCTCAGGAGGCCGCGCGTGGACCGATCGCGGCTCGGCGACGGCGCGTGGACCGATCGGAGCTCAGGAGGACGCGCGTGGACTGATCATGGCTCGGCGACGGCGCGTGGACCGATCGGGGCTCGGAGACGACGCGTAGACCGATCGGTGCTCGGAGACAGCGCGTGGACCGACTGGGGCTCGGAGATCGCGCGTGGACCGATCGTGGCTTAGGAGAAGGCGCGTTGAATGATCGGGGCTCAGGAGACGGCGCGTGGACCGATCGTGGCTCGGAGACGGCGCGTGGAGGCATCGGGGTTAAGAAGACGACGCATCGACCGAGCGGGGTTCAGGAGACGGCGCGTGGACCGATCGGGGCTCACGAAACGGCGCGTGGACCGACTGGGGCTCAGGCGATTGCGCGTGGACGAATTGGGTTTCGGCGACGGCGCGTGGATCGATCGGGGCTTAGGGGACGGCGCGTGCACCGATCGGGGCCCGGAGACGGGTCGTGGACAGATTGGGGCTTTGCAGACGGCGCGTGGACCGATCGTGGCTGGGAGACGGCAGGTCCACCAATCGGGGCTTAGGAGACGACGCGTAGATCGATCGGGGTCCAGGAGACGGCGCGTGGACCGATTGGGGCTCAGGAAACGGCGCGTGGACCGACTGGGGCTCAGGCGGTTGCGCGTGGACGAATTGGCGTTCCGCGACGGCGCGTGGACGAATTGGCGTTCCGCGACGGCGCGTGGACCGATCGGGGCTCGGAGACGGCGCGTTAACCGATTGGGGCTTAGGAGACCATGCGTGGACCGATCGGGGCTCGAAGACGGCGCGTGGACCGATCGGGGCTCGGAGACGACGCGTGGACCGATCGGGGCTCGGAGACAGCTCGTGGACCGACTGGGGCTCACGCGGTTTCGCGTGGACCAATTGGGGTTCGGCGACGGCGCGTGGACCGATCGGGGCTTAGGAGGCCGCGCGTGGACCGATCGCGGCTCGGCGACGGCGCGTGCACCGATCGGGGCTCAGGAGGCCGCGCGTGGACCGATCGGGGCTCAGGAGACGGGGCGTGGACCGATTGGGGCTCGGATACGGCGCGTGAACCAATCGGGCCTCAGGAGGCCGCGCGTGGACCGATCGCGGCTCGGCGACGGCGCGTGGACCGATCGGCGCTCAGGAGGCCGCGCGTGGACCGATCATAGCTCGGCGACGGCGCGTGGACCGATCGGGGCTCGGAGCGGCGCGTAGAACGATCGCGTCTCGGCGACGGCGCGTGGACCGATCGGGGCTCAGGAGGCTGCGCGTGGATCGATTGGGGCTCAGGAGACGGCGCGTGGACCGCTCGGGGCTCGAAGACGGCGCGTGGAACGATCAGGGCTCAGGAGACGTCAAGTGAAATGATCGGCGCTCGGAGACGGCGCGTGGACCGATCGGGGCTCAGGAGAAGGCGCGTGGACCGATCGGGGCTTAGGAGGGGACCCGTCGACCGATCGGGGCTCAGGAGACGACGCGTGGACCGGTCGGTGCTCAGGAAGCGGCGCGTGGAACGATCGGGGCTCCGAGACGACGCGTTAACCGAGCGGGGCTTATGAGACTATGCGGGGCCGATCGGGGCTCGGAGACAGCGTGTGTACCGACTGGGGCTCAGGAGGTTGCGCGTGGACCAATTGGGGTTCGGCGACGGCGCGTGGACCAACCGGGGCTCAGGAGACCGCGCGTGAACCGATCGAGACTCGGCGACTGCGCGTGGAGCGATCGGGGCTCAGGAGATGGCGCGTGAACCAATCGGCGCTCCGAGACGGCGCGTGGACCGATCGGGGATGAGGAGAAGGCGCGTGGACCGATCGGGGCTTAGGAGACGGCGCGTCGACCGATCGGGGCTCGGAGACGGCGTGTGGAACGATCGGGGCTCAGGTGACGGCGCGTGAACCGATCGGCGCTCGGAGACGGCGCGTGGACCGATCGGAGCTCGGAGTCGGCGCGTGGACCGATCGGGGCTGGGAGACGGAGCGTGGAACGATGGGGGCTCAGGAGACGGCGCGTGAACTAATCGGCGCTCGGAGACGGCGCGTGGAACGATCGGGGCTGAGGAGACGGCGTGTGGACCGGTCGGGGCTCAGGAGATGGCGCGTGGACCGATTGGGGCTCGGGAGACTGCGCGTGGATGGATCGGGGCTTCGGGAACGACGCGTGGACCGATCGAGGTTCAGGAGACGGCACGTGGACCGATCGGGGCTCGGAGACGGCGCGTGGAACGATCGGGGCTTAGGAGGCCGCGCGTGGACCGATCGGGACTCAGGAGACGGCGTGTGGACCGATCGGGGCTCAGGACGCGGCGCGTGGACCGATAGGGGCTTAGGAGACGGCGCGTGGGTCGATCGGGGTTGAGGAAGCGGCGCCTGGACCGATTGGGGCTTAGGAGACGGCGCGTGGACCGATCGGGGCTCAGGAAGCGGCGCCTGAACCGGTCGTGGATCGGAGACGGCGCGTAGACTCATCGGGGCTAAGAAGACGACACATGGACCGAGCGGGTCTCAGGAGACGGCGCGAGGAGCGATCGGGGCTCAGGAGAAGACGCGTCAATTGATCGGGGCTCAGGAGTCGACGCGTCGATGGATCGGGGCTTAGGAGACGATAAGTGGACCGATCGGGGCTTAGGAGACGACGCGTGGAACGACCGGGGCTCAGGAGACGGCGCGTGGACCGACCGGGGCTCAGGAGACTCGCGTGGACCGATCGGAGATCAGGAGATGACGCGTGGACCGATCGGGGTTGTGGAAGCGGCGCACGGACCGATCGTGGCTCGGAGACGGCGCGTGGAGGTATCGGGGCTTTGAAGACGACGCGTGGACCGATCGGGGCTCAGGCGACGACGCGTCGAACAATCGGGGCTCAGGAGACGGCGCGCGGACCGACTGGGGCTCAGGAGCCTCGCGTGGATCGATCGGGGCTCCGGAGGCGCCGCGTTGACCCATGGGGATCAGGAGACAGTGCGTGGACCGATCGGGGCTCGGAGACGGCGCGTGGACCGATCGGTGCTTAGGAGACGACGCATGGACCGATCGGGGTGTAGGCGGCGACGCGTGTACCTATCGGGGTTCAGGAGACAGCGCGTGGACCGATCAGGGCTCCGCGAAAGCGCGTGGACGTATCGGGGCTCAGGAGACGGCGCGTGGACCGATCGGGGCTCGGGGACGGCGCGTTAACCGATTGGGGCTTAGGAGACCATGCGTGGACCGATCGGGGCTCGGAGACGGCGCGTGGAACGATCGGGGCTCAGGAGACGGAGCGTGAACCGATCGGCGCTCCGAGACGGCGCGTGGGCCGTTCAGGGCTTAGGAGACGACGCGTCGACCGATCGGGGCTCAGGTGACGGCGCGCGGACCGACCGGGGCTCAGGAGACAGCGCGTGAAATGATCGGCGCTCGGAGATGGCGCGTGGACCGATTGGGGCTTAAGAGACGACGGGTGGACCGATCGGGGCTTAGGAGACGGCACGTGAGTCGATCGGGGCACAGGAGACGGCGCGTGAGCCGGTCGGGGCTTAGCAGACGACGCCTGGACCGATCGAGGTTTAGGGGGCGGCGTGTGGAACGATCGGGGCTCAGGAAACGGCCCGTGGAGCAATCGGGGCTCAGGAGACGGCCCGTGGACGGATCGGGGCTTAGGAGACGGCGCGTGGACCGGTCGAGGCTCGGAGACGGCACGTGGACCGATCGGGGCTCGGAAACGGCCCGTGGACGGATCGGGGCTTAGGAGACGGCGCGTGAACTAATTGGGGCTCAGGAGACGACGCGTGGATCGATCGGGGCTCGGAAACGACGCGTTAGCCGAGCGGGGCTTAGGAGACGACGCGTGGACCGATCGGGGCTCAGGAGACGTCGCGTGAAGTTATCAGCGCTCAGAGACGGCACGTGGACCGATCCGGGCTTAGGATACGGCGCGTGGACCGATCGGGGCTCAGGAAGCGGCGCCTGGACCGATCGTGGCTCGGAGACGACGCGTGGAGGCATCGGGGCTAAGAAGACGACGCATGGACCGATCGGGGCTCAGGAAACGGCGTGTGGACCGATCAGAGCTCGGAGACGACGCGTGGACCGATCGGGGCTTAGGAGACTACGCGTGTACCTATCGGGGCTCAGGAGACAGCGCGTGGACCGATCGGGGCTCAGGAGGCAGCGCGTGGATCGATCGGGGCTCGGTGACGGCGCGTGGAACGATCGGGTCTCAGGAGACGGCGCGTGAAATGATCGGCGCTCGGAGACGCCGCGTGGACCGATTGGGGCTTAGGAGACGGCGCGTGGACCGATCGGGGCTCAGGAAGCGGCGCCTTGACCGATTGTGGCTCGAAGACGGCGCGTGGAGGCATCTGGGCTTACAAGACGACGCGTGGATCGATCGGGGCTCGGAGACGGCGCGTGAACCGACCGGGGATCGGAAGCGGCGTGTGGAACGA
Organism: Netelia fuscicornis; assembly: GCA_946811545.1. Taxonomy (NCBI): domain Eukaryota; kingdom Metazoa; phylum Arthropoda; class Insecta; order Hymenoptera; family Ichneumonidae; genus Netelia; species Netelia fuscicornis. Next base: position 15,048,192 of record OX328016.1, on the reverse strand, counting down.
TCGGGGCTTAGGACACGGCGCGTGAACCGATCGGCGCTCGGAGACGGCGCGTGGACCGATCGGGGCTTAGGGGATGGCGCGTAGACCGATCGGGGCTCCGAAACGACGCGTTAACCGAGCGGGGCTTAGGAGACGATGCGTGGACCCATCGGGGCTCGGAGACAGCGCATGTACCGACTGGGGCTCAGGAGACCGTGCGTGAACCGATCGGGGCTCGGCGACTGCGCGTGGACGGATCGGGGCTCGGAGACGGCGCGTAGAACGATCGGGGCTCAGGATACGGCGCGTTAACCGATTGGGGCTTAGGAGACGATGCGTGGACCGATCGGGGCTCGAAGACGGCGGGTGGACCGATCGGGGCACGGAGACAGCGCGTGGACCGACTGGGGCTCAGGCGATTGCGCGTGGACCAATTGGGGTTCGGCGACGGCGCGTGGATCGATCGGGGCTTAGGAGACGGCGCGTGCACCGATCGGGGCCCGGAGACGGGTCGTGGAACGATCGGGGCTCAGGTGACGGCGCGTGAACCGATCCGCGCTCGGAGACGGCGCGTGGACCGATCGGGGCTTAGGAGAAGGCGCTTGGACCGATCGGGGCTTAGGAGACGGCGCGTGGGCCGATCGGAGCTCGGAGACGGCGCGTGGAACGATCGGGGCTTAGGAGACGGCGCGTGGACCGATCGGGGCTCAGGAAGCGACGCCTAGACCGATCGTGGCTCGGATACGGCGCGTGGAGGCATCGGGGCTAAGAAGACGACGCAGGGACCGAGCGGGGCTCAGGTGACGGTGCGAGGAGCGATCGGGGCTCAGGAGAAGACGCGTCAATTGATCGGGGCTCAGAAATCGGCGCGTTGACCGATCGGGGCTTAGGAGGCCGCGCGTGGACCGATCGCGGCTCGGCGACGGCGCGTGCACCGATCGGGGCTCAGGAGGCCGCGCGTGGACCGATCGGGGTTCAGGAGACGGGGCGTGGACCGATTGGGGCTCGGATACGGCGCGTGAACCAATCGGGCCTCAGGAGGCCGCGCGTGGACCGATCGCGGCTCGGCGACGGCGCGTGGACCGATCGGGGCTCAGGAGGCCGCGCGTGGACCGATCATAGCTCGGCGACGGCGCGTGGACGGATCGGGGCTCGGAGCGGCGCGTAGAACGATCGCGGCTCGGCGACGGCGCGTGGACCGATCGGGGCTCAGGAGGCTGCGCGTGGATCGATTGGGGCTCAGGAGACGGCGCGTGGACCGCTCGGGGCTCGAAGACGGCGCGTGGAACGTTCAGGGCTCAGGAGACGTCAAGTGAAATGATCGGCGCTCGGAGACGGCGCGTGGACCGATCGGGGCTCACGAGAAGGCGCGTGGACCGATCGGGGCTTAGGAGGGGACCCGTCGACCGATCGGGGCTCAGGAGACGACGCGTGGACCGGTCGGTGCTCAGGAAGCGGCGCCTGGACCGATCGGGGCTCCGAGACGACGCGTTAACCGATCGGGGCTTAGGAGACTATGCGGGGCCGATCGGGGCTCGGAGACAGCGTGTGTACCGACTGGGGCTGAGGAGGTTGCGCGTGGACCAATTGCGGTTCGGCGACGGCGTGTGGAACGATCGGGGCTCAGGTGACGGCGCGTGAACCGATCGGCGCTCGGAGACGGCGCGTGGACCGATCGGGGCTTAGTAGAAGGCGCTTGGTCCGATCGGGGCTTAGGAGACGACGCGTGGACCGATCGGAGCTCGGAGACGGCGCGTGGACCGATCGGGGATGAGGAGAAGGCGCGTGGACCGATCGGGGCTTAGGAGACGGCGCGTAGACCGATCGGGGCTCAGAGACGGCGTGTGGAACGATCGGGGCTCAGGTGACGGCGCGTGAACCGATCGGCGCTCGGAGACGGCGCGTGGACCGATCGGGGCTCAGGAGACGGCGCGTGAACCGATCGGCGCTCGGAGACGGTGCGTGGACCGATCTGGGCTCGGAGACAGCGCGTGGACCGACTGGGGCACAGGCGGTGGCGCGTGGACCAATTGGGGTTCGGCGACGGCGCGTGAACCGATCCGGGCTCAGGAGACGGCGCGTGGACCGATCGGGGCTGGGAGACGGAGCGTGGAACGATGGGGGCTCAGGAGACGGCGCGTGAACTAATCGGCGCTCGGAGACGGCGCGTGGAACGATCGGGGCTTATGAGACGGCGCGTGGACCGATCGGGGCTCGAAGATGGCGCGTTGACGTATCGGGGCTTAGGAGACGATGCGTGGACCGATCGGGGCTCAGGAAACGGCGCGTGGACCGACCGCGGCTCAGGAGGCCACGCCTGGACCGATCGTGGCTCGGAGACGGCGCGTGGAGGTATCGGGGCTTAAAAGACGACGGATGGACCGATCGGGGCTCAGGAAACGGCGCGTGGACCGAACGGTGCCCGGAGACGACGCGTGGACCGATCGGCGCTCAGGAGACGGCGCGTGGAGCGATCGGGGCTCAGGAGACGACGCGTTAACAGAGCGGGGTTTAGGAGACGATGCGTAGACCGATCGGTGCGCGGAGACAGCGCGAGGACCGACTGGGGCTCAGGAGGTGGCGCATGGACCAATTGGGGTTCAGTGACGGCGTGTGGACCGACCGGGGATTAGGAGACGACGCGTCGACCGATCGGGGCTTAGGAGACGACCCGTCGACCGATCGGGGCTTAGGAGACGACGCGTGGAACGATCGGGGCTTAGGAGGCGGCGCGTGGACCCATCGGGGCTCGGAGACGGCGCGTTAACCGATCGGGGCTTAGGAGACGACGCGTGGACCGATCGGGGCTCAGGAGACGACGCGTGGACCGATCGGGGCTCGGAGACGGCGCGTGGACCAATCGGGGCTCAGGAGACGGCGCGTCAACCGATCGGCGCTCGGAGACGGCGCGTGAACCGATCGGGGCTTAGGAGACGGCGCGTGGACCGATCGGAGATCAGGAGATGACGCGTGGACCGATCGGGACTCAGGAGACGGCGCGTGGATCGATTGGGACTTAGGAGACGGCGCGTGGACCAATAGGAGATCAGGAGAGGACGCGTGGATCGATAGGGCTCTGGAAGCGGCGCACGGACCGATCGTGGCTCGGAGACGGTGCGTGGAGGCATCGGGGCTTTGAAGACGACGCGTGGACCGAACGGTGCTCAGAAAACGGCGCCTGGAGTGATCGGGGCTCAGGAGACGGCGCGCGGACGGACCGGGGCTCAGAAGCCTCGCGTAGATCGATCGGGGCTCCGGAGGCGCCGCGTGGACCGATGGGGATCAGGACACGGTGCGTGGACCGATCGGGGCTCGGAGACGGCGCGTGGACCGATCGGGGCCTAGGAGACGACGCGTGGACTGATCGGGGCGTAGGAAACGACGCGGGTACCTATCGGGGCTCAGGAGACAGCGAGTGGACGTATTGGGACTCAGGAGACGGCGCAGGGACCGATCGGGGCTCGGAGACGGCGCGTGGAACGATCGGGGCTCAGGAGACGGCGCGTTAACCGATTGGGGCTTAGGAGACGATGAGTGGACCGATCGGGGCTCGAAGACGGCGCGTGGACCGATCGGGGCTCGGAGACAGCGCGTCGACCGATCGGGGTTCGGAGACGGCGCCTTGACCAATTGGGTTTCGGCGACGGCGCGTCGGCCGATCGGGGTTCAGGAGACGGTGCGTGAACCGACCATGGCTTAGGAGGTCGCGCGTGGACCGACTGGGGCTCAGGCGGTTGCGCATGGACCAATTGGGATTCGGCGACGGCGCGTGGACCGATCGGGGCTCGGAGACGATGCGTGGAGCGATGGGGATCAGGAGACGGTGCGCGGACCGATCGGGGCTCGGAGACGGCGCGTGGACCGATCGGGGCTTAGGAGACGACGCGTGGACCGATCGGGGCTTAGGAGACGGCGCGTGGACCGATCGGAGATGAGGAGACGATGCGTGGACCGATAGGGCTCTGGAAACGGCGCACGGACCGATCGTGGATCGGCGACGGCCTGTGGACCGATTGGGGCTCAGGAGGCCGCGCGTGGACCGATCATGGCTCGGCGACGGCGCGTGGACCGATCGGGGCTCGGAGACAGCGCGTGGACCGACTGGGACTCAGGCGGTTGCGCGTGGACCAATTGGGGTTCGGTGACGGCGCGTGGACCGCTCGGCGCTCGGAGACGGCGCGTTAACCGATCGGGGCTTAGGAGACGATGCGTGAACCGATCGGGGCTCGGAGACGGCGCGTGGACCGACTGGGGCTCAGGAGACTCGCGTAGATCGATCGGGGCTCCGGAGACGATGCGTGGAGCGATGGGGATCAGGAGACGGTGCGCGGACCGATCGGGGCTCGGAGACGGCGCGTGGACCGATCGGGGCTTAGGAGACGACGCGTGGACCGATCGGGGCGTAGGACACGACGCGTGTACCTATCGGGGCTCACGAGACAGCGTGTGGACCGATTGGGGCTCAGGAGACGGCGCGTGGACCGATCGGGGCCCGGAGACGGCGCGTGGAACGATCGGAGCTCAGGAGACGGGGCGTGAAATGATCGGCGCTCTGAGACGGCGCGTGGACCGATCGGTGCTCGGAGACGACGCTTGGACCGATCGGGGCTGAGGAGACGGCGTGTGGACCGATCGGGGCTCAGGAGACGGCGCGTGGACCGATTGGGGCTCGGGAGACTGCGTGTGGACCGATTGGGGCTCAGGAGACGGCGCGTGGACCGATCGGGGCTCGGAGACGGCGCGTGGAACGATCGGAGCTCAGGAGACGGGGCGTGAAATGATCGGCGCTCTGAGACGGCGCGTGGACCGATCGGTGCTCGGAGACGACGCTTGGACCGATCGGGGCTGAGGAGACGGCGTGTGGACCGATCGGGGCTCAGGAGACGGCGCGTGGACCGATTGGGGCTCGGGAGACTGCGCGTGGATGGATCGGGGCTTCGGGAACGACGCGTGGACCGATCGAGGTTCAGGAGACGGCACGTGGACCGATCGGGGCTCGGAGACGGCGCGTGGAACGATCGGGGCTTAGGAGACGGCGCGCGGACGGACCGGGGCTCAGGAGACTCGCGTGGATCGATCGGGGCTCAGGAGGCGACGCGTGGACCCATCGCGGGTCGGAGACGGCGTGTGGATGTATCGGAGCTTAGGAGACGACGCGTGGACTGATCGGGGCTCAGGAGAAGACGCGTGGACCGATCGGGGCTTAGGAGAGGACCCGTCGACCGATCGGGGCTCAGGAGACGGCGCGTGGACGGATCGGTCTCAGGAGACGGCGCGTGGACCGATCGGGGCTCACGAGACGGCGCGTGGACCGATCGGGGCTCAGGAGACGGCGCGCAGACCGATCGGGACGCAGGAGCGCGGCGCGTGGACCGATTGGGGCGCAGGAGGCGGTGCGTGGACCGATTGGGGCTTAGGAGTCGGCGCGTGGACCGATGGGGGCTCAGGAAGCGGCGCCTGAACTGGTCGTGGATCGGAGACGGCGCGTCGACTCATCGGGGCTTAGGAGACGATACGTGGACCGATCGGGGCTTAGGAGACGACGCGTGGAACGACCGGGGCTCAGGAGACGGCGCGTGGACCGACCGGGGCTCAGGAGACTCGCGTGGATCGATCGGGGCTCAGAAGGCAACGCGGGGACCCATCGGGGCTCGGAGACGGCGTGTGGACGTTATCGGGGCTTAGGAGACGACGCGTGGACTGATCGGAGCTCAGGAGAAGACGCGTGGACCGATCGGCGCTTAGGAGAGGACCCGTCGACCGATCGGGGCTCAGGAGACGACGCGTGGACCGATCGAGGTTTAGCAGAGGACGCGTCGACCGATCGGGGCTCAGGAGACAGTGAGTGAACGGGTCGGGACTCAGGAGACGGCGCGTGAACCGATCGGCGCTCGGAGACGGGGCGTGGACCGATTGGGGTTTAGCAGAGGATGCGTCGACCGATCGGGGCTCAGGAGACGACGCGTGAACCGATCGGGGCTTAGGAGACGACGCGTGGAACAATCGGGGCTGAGGAGACGGCGCGCGGACGGACCGGGGCTCAGGAGACTCGCGTGGATCGATCGGGGCTCAGGAGGCGACGCGTGGACCGATCGAGGTTTAGCAGAGGACGCGTCGACCGATCGGGGCTCAGGAGACAGTGAGTGGACGGGTCGGGACTCAGGAGACGGCGCGTGAACCGATCGGGGCTCAGGAGACAGCGCGTGGACGGATCGAGTCTCAGGAGACGGCGCGTGAACCAATCGGTGCTCGGAGACGGGGCGTGGACTGACCGCGGCTCAGAATGCGGTACGCGGACCGATCGGGGATCGGATCCGGCGTGTGGACCGATCGAGGCTCGGAGACGACGCGTTTAAGGATCGGGAATCAGGAGACGACGCGTGGAACGATCCGGGCTCAGGAGACGAAGCGTGGACCGATCGGGGCTCGGAGTCGACGCGTTAGCCGATCGGGGCTTAGGAGACGATGCGTGGACCGATCGGGGCTCGGAGACGGCGCGTGGACCGATCGGGGCTCAGGAGACGGCGCGTCAACCGATCGGCGCTCGGAGACGGCGCGTGGACCGACTGAGGCTCAGGCGATTGCGCGTGGACCAATTGGGGTTCGGCGACGGCGCGTGGATCGATCGGGGCTTAGGAGACGGCGCGTGCACCGATCGGGGCCCGGAGACGGGTCGTGGACAGATTGGGGCTTAGCAGACGGGGCGTGGACCGATCGTGGCTGGGAGACGGCACGTCCACCAATCGGGGCTTAGGAGACGACGCGTAGACCGATCGGGGCCCAGGAGACGGCGCGTGGACCGATCGGGGCTCAGGAAACGGCGCGTGGACCGACTGGGGCTCAGGCGATTGCGCGTGGACCAATTGGGGTTCGGCGACGGCGCGAGGATCGATCGGGGCTCAGGAGCAGGCGCGTGGACCGATCGGGGCTCGGAGACGGCGCGTGGCGCGATCGGGGCTCAGGAGACGGCGCGTGAACCGATCGGCGCACGGAGACGGCGCGTGGACTGATCGGGGCTCAGGAGACGGTGCGTGGACCGATTGGGGCTCGGATACGGCGCGTGAACCAACCGGGGCTCAGGAGGCCGCGCGTTAACCGATCGGGGCTTAGGAGACGATGCGTGGACCGATCGGGGCTCGGAGACGGCGCGTGGAACGATCGGGGCTCAGGAGACGGCGCGTTAACCGATTGGGGCTAAGGAGACGATGCGTGGACCGATCAAGGCTCGAAGACGGCGGGTGGACCGATCGGGGCTCGGAGACAGCGTGTGGACCGACTGAGGCTCAGGCGATTGCGCGTGGACCAATTGGGGTTCGGCGACGGCGCGTGGATCGATCGGGGCTTAGGAGACGGCGCGTGCACCGATCGGGGCCCGGAGACGGGTCGTGGACAGATTGGGGCTTAGCAGACGGGGCGTGGACCGATCGTGGCTGGGAGACGGCACGTCCACCAATCGGGGCTTAGGAGACGACGCGTAGACCGATCGAGGCCCAGGAGACGGCGCGTGGACCGATCGGGGCTCAGGAAACGGCGCGTGGACCGACTGGGGCTCAGGCGGTTGCGCGTGGACCAATTGGGGTTCGGCGACGGCGCGTGGATCGATCGGGGCTTAGGAGACAGCGCGTGGACCGACTGGGGCTCACGCGGTTTCGCGTGGACCAATTGGGGTTCGGCGACGGCGCGTGGACCGATCGTGGCTCAGGAAGCGGCGCCTGGAGCGATCGTGGCCCGGAGACGGCGCGAGAAGGCATCTGGGCTTACAAGACGACGCGTGGATCGATCAGGGCTCGGAGACGGCGCATGAACCGACCGAGGCTCAGGAGACGGCGCGTGGACTGATCGGGGCTCAGGAGGCGGCGCGTAGACCCATCGGGGCTCGGAGACGGCACGTGGACCGATCAGGGCTTAGGAGACGACGCGTGGACCGATCGGGGCTCAGGAGACGGCGCGTGCACCGATCGGGGCTCGAGGAAGGCGCGTGAAACGATCGGGGCTTAGGAGACGGCGCGTGGACCGATCGGGGCTCAGGAGACGGCGCGCGGACCGACCGGGGCTCAGGAGCCTCGCGTGGACCGATCATGGCTCGGCGACGGCGCGTGGACGGATCGGGGCTCGGAGACGACGCGTGGACCGATTGGGGCTCGGAGACGGCGCGTTAACCGATCGGGGCTTAGGAGACGACGCGTCGACCGATCGGACCTCAGGAGACGGCGCGTGGACCGATCGGTGCTCGGAGAAGGCGCGTGGACCGATCGGGGCTCGAGGACGGCGCGTGGAACGATCCGGGCTTAGGAGACGGCGCGTGGACCGATCGGGGCTCGGAGACGGCGCGTGGACCGACCGGGGCTAAGGAGGCCGCGCGTGGACCGATCGAGGCTCGTCGACGGCGCGTGGACCGATCGGGACTCGGAGACGGCGTGTGAACGTATCGGGGCTTAGGAGACGATGCGTTGTCCGATCGGGGTTCATGAGACGGCGCGTAGACCGATCGGGGCTCCGTCGGCGACGCCTGGACCGATCGGGGCCCAGGAGGCGGCGCGTGGACCCATCGGGGCTCGGAGACGACACGTGGACCGATCAGGGCTTAGGAAACGACGCGTGGACCGATCGGGGCTCAGGAGACGGCGCGTGGACCGATCGGTGCTCGGAGACGGCGCGTGGACGGACCGTGACTTAGAATGCGTCACGCGGACCGATCGGGGCTCGGATACGGTCCGTGGGCAGATCGGGGCTTAGGAGACGGCGCGTGGAGGCATCGGGGCTAAGAAGACGACGCATGGACCGAGCGGGGCTCAGGGGACGGCGCGAGGAGCGATCGGGGCTGAGGAGAAGACGCGTCAATTGATCGGGGCTCAGGAGACGACGCGGCGACGGATCGGGGCTTAGGAGACGACGCGTGGACCGATTGGGGCTTAGGAGTCGACGTGTGGACCGATCGGTGTTCGGAGACGGCGCGTGGACGGACCGCGGCTCAGAATGCGGTACGCGGACCGATCGGGGATCGGACACGGCGTGTGGACCGATCGAGGCTCGGAGACGGCGCGTTAACCGTTCGGGGCTTAGGAGACGACACTTGATTCGATAGGTGCACAGGAGACGGCGCGTGAACCGGTCGGGGCTTAGGAGACGACGCGTCGGCCGATCGGGGCTCAGGACAAGGGGTGTGGACCGTTCGGAGCTCAGGAGACGGCGCGTGGACCGATCGGGGTTCGCCGATGGCGCGTGGACCGATCGGAGCTCGGAGGCAACGCGTGTACCTATCGGGGCTCACGAGACAGCGTGTGGACCGATTGGGGCTCAGGAGACGGCGCGTGGAACGATCGGAGCTCAGGTGACGGGGCGTGAAATGATCGGCGCTCTGAGACGGCGCGTCGACCGAACGGTGTTCGGAGACGGCGCGTGGACGGACCGCGGCTCAGAATGCGGTACGCGGACCGATCGGGGATCGGACACGGCGTGTGGACCGATCGAGGCTCGGAGACGACGCGTTTAAGGATCGGGAATCAGGAGACGAAGCGTGGACCGATCGGGGCTCGGAGACGCCGTGTGGAACGATCGGGGCTCGAGTGACGGCGCGTGAACCGATCGGCGCTCGGAGACGGCGCGTGGATCGATCAGGGATCGGGGACGGCGTGCGGAACGATCGCGGCTCGGAGTCGACGCGTTAGCCGATCGTGGCCTAGGAGACGATGCGTGGACCGATCGGGGCTCGGAGACGGCGCGTGGACCGACCGGGGTTCAGGAGACGGCGCGTGAACCGATCGGCGCTCGGAGACGGCGCGTGGACCGATCTGGGCTCGGAGACAGCGCGTGGACCGACTGGGGCACAGGCGGTGGCGCGTGGACCAATTGGGGTTCGGCGACGGCGCGTGGACCGATCGGGGCTGAGGAGAAGGCGCGTGGTCCGATCGGGGCTTATGAGACCGCGCGTGGACCGATCGGGGCTTGGAGATGGCGCGTGGAATGATCGGGGCTTAGGAGATGGCGTATGGACCGATCGGAGATCAGGAGACGACGCGTGGACCGAGAGGGCTCTGGAAGCGGCGCACGGACGGATCGTGGCTCGGAGACGGCGCGTGGAGGCATCGGGGCTTTGAAGACGACGCGTGGACCAAACGGTGCTCAGAAAACGGTGCGTCGAGCGATCGGGGCTCAGGAGACGGCGCGTGGACCGATCGGGGCTCAGGAGCCGGCGCGTGGACCGATTGGGGCTCGGATACGGCGCGTGAACCAACCGGGACTCAGGAGCCCGCGCGTGGACCGATCCCGGCTCGGCGACGGCGCGTGGACCGATGGGGCTCAGGAGCCGCGCGTGGACCGATCATGGCTCGGTGACGGCGCGTGGACCGATCGGGGCTTAGATGACGATGCGTGGACCGACTGGGGCACAGGCGGTGGCGCGTGGACCAGTTGGGGTTCGGCGACGGCGCGTGGACCGATCGGGGCTGGGAGACGGAGCGTGGAGCGATGGGGGCTCAGGAGACGGCGCGTGAACCGATCGGCGCTCGGAGACGGCGCGTGGACCGATCGGGGCTTAGTAGAAGGCGCGTGGTCCGATCGGGGCTTATGAGACGGCGCGTGGACCGATCGGGGCTCGGAGATGGCGCGTGGAATGATCGGGGCTTAGGAGATGGCGTGTGGACCGATCGGAGATCAGGAGACGACGCGTGGACCGAGAGGGCTCTGGAAGCGGCGCACGGACGGATCGTGGCTCGGAGACGGCGCGTGGACCCATCGGGGCTCGGAGACGGCACGTGGACCGATCAGGGCTTAGGAGACGACGCGTGGACCGATCGAGGCTCGGAGACGACGCGAGTACCGATCGGGGCACGGAGACAGTGCGTGGACCGACTGGGCCTCAGGCGGTTGCGCGTGGACCAATTGGGGTTCGGCGACGGCGCGTTGACCGATCGGGGCTCGGAGACGGCGCGTTAACCGATTGGGGCTTAGGAGACGATGCGTGGTCCGATCGGGGCTCAGGAGCCTCGCGTGGATCGATCGGGGCTCCGGAGGCGCCGCGTTGACCCATGGGGATCAGGAGACAGTGCGTGGACCGATCGGGGCTCGGAGACGGCGCGTGGACCGATCGGGGCTTAGGAGACGACGCGTGGACCGATCGGGGTGTAGGCGACGACGCGTGTACCTATCGGGGCTCAGGAGACAGCGCGTGGATCGATCAGCGCTCGGCGACTGCGCGTGGACGTATCGGGGCTCAGGAGACGGCGCGTGGACCGTTCGGGTCTCGGAGACAGCGCGTGGACCGACTGGGGCTCAGGCGGTTTCTCGTGGACCAATTGGGGTTCGGCGACGGCGCGTGGACCGATCGGGGCTTAGGAGACGGCGCGTGCACCGATCGGGGCCCGGCGACGGGTCGTGGTCAGATTGGGGCTTAGGAGACGGCGCGTGGAACGATCGGGGCTTAGGAGACGGTGCGTGGAGCGATCGGGGCTCAGGAGACGGCGCGTGAACCGATCGGCGCACGGAGACGGCGCGTGGACCGATCGGGGCTCAGGAGGATACGCCTGGACCGATCGGGGCTCGGCGACGGCGCGTGGACCGATCGGGGCTCAGGAGACGGTGCGTGGACCGATTGGGGCTCGGATACGGCGCGTGAACCAACCGGGGCTCAGGAGGCCGCGCGTGGACCGATCGCGGCACGTGCGACGGCGCGTCCACCGATCGGCGCTCGGAGACGGCGCTGACCGATCGTGGCTTACGAGAAGGCGCGTGGAACGATTGTGGCTCGGAGACGACGCGTGGAGGCATCCGGGCTAAGAAGACGACGCATGGACCGAGCGGGGTTCAGGAGACGGCGCGAGGAGCCATCGGGGCTCAGGAGAAGACACGTCAATTGATCGGGGCTCCGGAGACGACGCCTCAACGGATCGGGACTCAGGAGGCGGCACGAGAAGCGATCGGGGCTCAGGAGAAGACGCGTCAATTGATCGGGGCTCAGGAGACGACGCGTCGACGAATCGGGGCTCGGAGACGACGCGTGGACCGATCGGAGTTCGGCGACCGCGCGTGAACCGACTGGGGCTCAGGCGGTTGCGCGTGGACCAATTGGGGTTCGGCGACGGCGCGTGGACCGTTCGGGGCTCGGAGACGGCGCGTTAACCGATCGGGACTTAGGAGACGATGCGTGGACCGATCAGGGCTCGGAGACGGCGCGTGGACCGATCGGGGCTCGGCGACGGCGCGTGGACCGACTGGGGCGCAGGCGGTTGCACGTGGACCAATTGGGATTCGGCGATGGCGCGTGGACCGATCGGGGCTCGGAGACGGTGCGTTAACCGATCGGGGCTTAGGAGACGATCCGTGAACCGATCGGGGCTCGGAGATGGCGCGTGGACAGATCGGGCTCAGGAGACGGCGCGTGGACCGATCGGGGCTGAGGATACGGCGCGTGGACCGATCGGGGCTCAGGAAGCGGCGCCTGGACCGATCGTGGCTCGGAGACGACGCGTGGAGGCATCGGGGCTAAGAAGACGACGCATGGACCGATCGGGGCTCAGGAAACGGCGTGTGGACCGATCAGAGCTCGGAGACGACGCGTAGACCGATCGGGGCTTAGGAGACTACGCGTGTACCTATCGGGGCTCAGGAGACAGCGCGTGGACCGATCGGGGCTCAGGAGGCGGCGCGTGGATCGATCGGGGCTCGGAGACGGCGCGTGGAACGATCGGGTCTCAGGAGACGGCGCGTGAAATGATCGGCCCTCGCAAACGCCGCGTGGACCGATTGGGGCTTAGGAGACGGCGCGTGGACCGATCGGGTCGGAGGAAGCGGCGCCTGGACCGATCGTGGCTCGGAGACGGCGCGTGGAGGCATCGGGGCTAAGAAGACGACGCATGGACCGATCGGGGCTCAGGAGACGGCGCGTGGACCGATCGGGGCTCGGAGACGGTACGAGGACCGACCGGAGCTCAGGAGATTCGCGTGGATCGATCAGGGCTCCGGAGGCGGCGCATGGACCGATTGGGGAGCATGCGATGGTGCGTGGACCGATCGGGGCTCGGAAACGGCGCACGGACCGATCGGGGCTTAGGAGACGACGCGTGGACCGATTGGGGCTCAGGAGGCCGCGCGTGGACCGATCGGGGTGTAGGAGACGACGCGTGTACCTATCGGGGCTCAGGAGACAGCGCGTGGACCGATCGGGGCTCGGCGACTGCGCGTCGACGTATCGGGGCTCAGGAGACGGCGCCTGGACCGATTGGAGCTTATGAGACGGCGCGTGGACCGATTGGGGCTCGGATACGGCGCGTGAACCGATCGGGGCTTAGGAGACGACGCGTGGACCGATCGGGGCTCAGGTGACGGCGCGTGGACCGATCGGGGCTTCGGAGACGGTACGTGGACCGATCGGGGCTCGGAGACGGTACGAGGACCGACCGGAGCTCAGGAGATTCGCGTGGATCGATCAGGGCTCCGGAGGCGGCGCATGGACCGATTGGGGAGCATGCGATGGTGCGTGGACCGATCGGGGCTCGGAGACGGCGCACGGACCGATCGGGGCTTAGGAGACGACGCGTGGACCGATTGGGGCTGAGGAGGCCGTGCGTGGACCGATCGCGGCTCGACGCCGCGCGTGGACGGATCAGGGCTCAGGAGACGGCGCGTGGACCGATCGGGGCGGGGAGACGGCGCGTGAACCGACCGGGGCTCAGGAGGCCGCGCGTGGACTGATCGGGGCTCGGCGACTGCGCGTGGACGTATCGGGGCTCAGGAGACGGCGCGTGGACCGATAGGGGCGGGGAGACGGTGCGTTAACCGATCGGGGCTTAGGAGACGATGCGTGGACCGATCGGGGCTCGGAGACGGCGCGTGGACCGAACGGGGCTCGGAGACGGCGCGTGGAACGATCGGGAATCAGGAGACAACGCGTGGAACGATCCGGGCTCAGGAGACGAAGCGTAGACCGATCGGGGCTCGGAGACGCCGTGTGGAACGATCGGCGCTTGGAGATATCGCGTGGATCGATCGGGGATCGGGGACGGCGCGTGGAACGATCGCGGCTCGGAGTCGACGCGTTAGCCGATCGGGGCTTAGGAGACGATGCGTGGACCGATCGGGGCACGGAGACGGCGCGTGGACCGATCGGGGCTCAGGAGACGGCGCGTCAACCGATCGGCGCTCGGAGACGGCGCGTGGACCGATCGGGGCTTAGGAGACGGCGCGTGGACCGATCGGAGATCAGGAGATGACGCGTGGACCGATCGGGGTTGTGGAAGCGGCGCACGGACCGATCGTGGCTCGGAGACGGCGCGTGGAGGCATCGGGGCTTTGAAGACGACGCGTGGACCGATCGGGGCTCAGGAAACGGCGTGTGGTGCGATCGGGGCTCAGGAGACGACGCGTGGATCGATCGGGGCTCAGGAGACGACGCGTCGAACAATCGGGGCTCAGGAGACGGCGCGCGGACCGACTGGGGCTCAGGAGACTCGCGTGGATCGACTGGGGCGCAGGCGGTTGCGCATGGACCAATTGGGGTTTGGCGATGGCGCGTGGACCGATCGGGGCTCGGAGTCGGCGCGTTAACCGATCGGGGCTTAGGAGACGATCCATGAACCGATCGGGGCTCGGAGACGACGCATGGACCGATCGGGGCTTAGGAGACTACGCGTGTACCTATCGGGGCTCAGGAGACAGCGCGTGGACCGATCGGGGCGGGGAGACGGTGCGTTAACCGATCGGGGCTCGGCGACTGCGCGTGGACCGACTGGGGCTCAGGAGGTGGCGCATGGACCAATTGGGGTTCGGCGACGGCGTGTGGACCGACCGGGGATTAGGAGACGACGCGTCGACCGATCGGGGCTTACGAGACGACCCGTCGACCGATCGGGGCTTAGGAGACGACGCGTGGACCGATCGGGGCTTAGGAGGCGGCGCGTGGACCCATCGGGGCTCGGAGACGGAGCGTTAACCGATCGGGGCTTAGGAGACGACGCGTGGACCGATCGGGGCTCAGGAGGCCGCGCGTGGAGTGATCGGGGCTCGGCGACTGCGCGTGGACGTATCGGGGCTCAGGAGACGGCGCGTGGACCGATCGGGGCGGGGAGACGGTGCGTTAACCGATCGGGGCTCGGCGACTGCGCGTGGACGTATCGGGGCTCAGGAGACGGCGCGTGGACCGATCGGGGCGGGGAGACGGTGCGTTAACCGATCGGGGCTTAGGAGACGATGCGTGGACCGATCGGGGCTGAGGAGACGGCGCGTGGACCGAACGGGGCTCGGAGACGGCGCGTGGAACGATCGGAGCACAGGAGACGGCGCGTAAACCGATCGGCGCTCGGAGACGGCGCGTGGATCGATCGGGGCTTAGGAGAAGGCGCGTGGACCGATCGGAGATCATGAGATGACGCGTGGACCGATCGGGGTTGTGGAAGCGGCGCACGGACCGATCGTGGCTCGGAGACGGCGCGTGGAGGCATCGGGGCTTTGAAGACGACGCGTGGACCGATCGGGGCTCAAGAAACGGCGCGTGGAGCGATCGGGGCTCAGGAGACGACGCGTTAACAGAGCGGGGTTTAGGAGACGATGCGTAGACCGATCGGGGCTCAGGAGACGGCGCGTCGACCGATCGGGGCTCGGAGACGGCGCGTGTACGGATCGAGGCTTGGAGACGGCGCGTGGACCGATCGGAGCTCGGAAACGGCCTGTGGGCAGATCGGGGCTTAGGAGACGGCGCGTGGTGGCATCGGGGCTAAGAAGACGACGCCTGGACCGATCGTGGCTCGGAGACGGCGCGTGGAGGTATCGGGGCTTAAAAGACGACGGATGGACCGATCGGGGCTCAGGAAACGGCGCGTGGACCGAACGGTGCTCGGAGACGACGCGTGGACCGATCGGCGCTCAGGAGACGGCGCGTGGAGCGATCGGGGCTCAGGAGACGACGCGTTAACAGAGCGGGGTTTAGGAGACGATGCGTAGACCGATCGGTGCTCGGAGACAGCGCGTGGACCGACTGGGGCTCAGGAGGTGGCGCATAGACCAATTGGGGTTCGGCGACGGCGTGTGGACCGACCGGGGATTAGGAGACGACGCGTCGACCGATCGGGGCTTAGGAGACGACCCGTCGACCGATCGGGGCTTAGGAGACGACGCGTGGACCGATCGGGGCTTAGGAAGCGGCGCGTGGACCCATCGGGGCTCGGAGACAGAGCGTTAACCCATCGGGGCTTAGGAGACGACGCGTGGACCGATCGGGGCTCAGGAGACGGCGCGTGGACCGATCGGTGGTCGGGGACGGCGCGTGGACGGACCGTGACTTAGAATGCGTCACGCGGACCGATCGGGGCTCGGATACGGCGTGTGGACGTATCGGGGCTTAGGAGACGATGCGTGAACCGATCGGGGCTCAGGAGACGGCGCGTGGACCGATCGGGGCTCGGAGACGGCGCGTGTACGGATCGAGGCTTGGAGACGGCGCGTGGACCGATCGGAGCTCGGAAACGGCCCGTGGGCAGATCGTGGCTTAGGAGACGGCGCGTGGTGGCATCGGGACTAAGAAGACGACGCATGGACCGAGCGGGGCTCAGGAGACGACGCGGCGATGGATCGGGGCTTAGGAGACGACGCGTGGACCGATCGGGGCTCGGAGACGGTACGAGGACCGACCGGAGCTCAAGAGATTCGCGTGGATCGATCAGGGCTCCGGAGACGCCGCGTGGAGCGATGGGGATCAGGAGACGGTGCGCGGACCGATCGGGGCTCGGAGACGGCGCGTGGACCGATCGGGGCTTAGGAGACGACGCGTGGACCGATGGGGGCGTAGGACACGACGCGTGTACCTATCGGGGCTCACGAGACAGCGTGTGGACCGATTGGGGCTCAGGAGACGGCGCGTGGACCGATCGGGGCTCGGAGACGGCGTGTGGACCGATCGGGGCTCAGGAGACGGCGCGTGGACCGATTGGGGCTCGGGAGACTGCGCGTGGATGGATCGGGGCTTCGGGAACGACGCGTGGACCGATCGAGGTTCAGGAGACGGCGCCTGGACCGTTCGTGGCTCGGAGACGGCGCGTGGAGGCATCGGGGCTAAAAAGACGACATATGGACCGAGCGGGGCTCAGGAGACGGCGCGAGGAGCGATCGGGTCTCAGGAGAAGACGCGTCAATTGATCGGGGCTCAGGAGACGACGCGTCGACGGATCGGGGCTTAGGAGACCACGCGTGAACCGATCGGGGCTTAGGAGACGACGCCTGGAACGATCGGGGCTCAGGAGACTCGCGTGGATCGATCGGGGCTCAGGAGGCGACGCGTGGACCGATTGGGGCGCAGGAGGCGGTGCGTGGACCGATTGGGGCTTAGGAGACGGCGCGTGGACCGATCCGGGCTCAGGAGACGGCGCGCGGACCGACCGGGGCTCAGAAGCCTCGCGCGGATCGTTCGGGACTCCGGAGGCGCCGCGTGGACCGATGGGGATCAGGACACGGTGCGTGGACCGATCGGGGCTCGGAGACGGCGCCTGAACCGGTCGTGGATCGGAGACGTCGCGTAGACTCATCGGGGCTAAGAAGACGACACATGGACCGAGTGGGGCTAAGGAGACGGCGCGAGGAGCGATCGGGGCTCAGGAGAAGACGCGTCAATTGATCGGGGCTCAGGAGACGACGCGTGGACCGATCGAGGTTTAGCAGAGGACGCGTCGACCGATCGGGGCTCAGGAGACAGTGAGTGGACGGATCGGGACTCAGGAGACGGCGCGTGAACCGATCGGCGCTCGGAGACGGGGCGTGGACCGATTGGGGTTTAGCAGAGGACGCGTCGACCGATCGGGGCTCAGGAGACGGCGCGTGGACGGATCGAGTCTCAGGAGACGGCGCGTGAACCAATCGGTGCTCGGAGACGGGGCGTGGAGGCATTGGGGCTTTGAAGACGACGCGTGGACCGAACGGTGCTCAGAAAACGGCGCCTGGAGCGATCGGGGCTCAGGAGACGACGCGTCGACCGATCGGGGCTCAGGAGACGGCGCGCGGACCGACCGGGGCTCAGAAGCCTCGCGCGGATCGTTCGGGACTCCGGAGGCGCCGCGTGGACCGATGGGGATCAGGACACGGTGCGTGGACTGATCGGGGCTCGGAGACGGCGCGTGGAACGATCGGGGCTCAGGGGACGGCGCGTTAACCGATTGGGGCTTAGGAGACGATGCGAAGACCGATCGGGGCTCGAAGACGGCGGGTGGACCGATCGGGGCTCGGAGACAGCGCGTGGACCGACTGGGGCTCAGGCGATTGCGCGTGGACGAATTGGGGTTCGGCGACGGCGCGTGGATCGATCGGGGCTTAGGAGACGGCGCGTGCACCGATCGGGGCCCGGAGACGGGTCGTGGACAGATTGGGGCTCAGCAGACGGCGCGTGAACCGATCGTGGATGGGAGACGGCACGTCCACCAATCGGGGCTTAGGAGACGACGCGTAGACCGATCGGGGCCCAGGAGACGGCGCGTGGACCGATCGGGGCTCAGGAAACGGCGCGTGGACCGACTGGGGCTCAGGCGATTGCGCGTGGACGAATTGGGGTTCGGCGACGGCGCGTGGATCGATCGGGGCTTAGGAGACGGCGCGTGCACCGATCGGGGCCCGGAGACGGGTCGTGGACAGATTGGGGATTAGCAGACGGCGCGTGGACCGATCGTGGCTGGGGGGCGGCAGGTCCACCAATCGGGGCTTAGGAGACGACGCGTAGACCGATCGGGGCCCAGGAGACGGCGCGTGGACCGATCGGGGCTCAGGAAACGGCGCGTGGACCGACTGGGGCTCAGGCGGTTGCGCGTGGACCAATTGGGGTTCCGCGACGGGGCGTGGACCGATCGGGGCTCGGAGACGGCGCGTTAACCGATCGCGGCTTAGGAGACGATGCGAGGAGGCATCTGGGTTTACAAGACGACGCGTGGATCGATCGGGGCTCGGAGACGGCGCGTGAACCGACCGGGGCTCAGGAGACGGCACGTGGACCGATCGGGGCTCGGAGACGGCACGTTAACCGATCGGGGCTTAGGAGACGATGCGTGGACCGATCGGGCTCGGAGCCGGCGCGTGAACCGATCGGGGCTCAGGAGGCCGCGCGTGGACCGATCGAGGCTCGGCGACGGCGCGTGGACCGATCGGGGCTCGGAGACGACGCGTGTACGGATCAGGGCTTGGTGACGGCGCGTTTACCGATAGCAGCTCGGAGAGGGCCCGTGGACGGATCGCGGCTTAGGAGACGGCGCGTGGAACGATCGGGGCTCAGGAGACGGCGCATGGACCGGTCGAGGCTCGGAGACGGCACGTGGACCGATCGGGGCTTAGGAGAAGGCGCGTGGACCGATCGGGGCTTAGGAGACGGCGCGTGGACCGATCGGGGCTCGGAGATGGCGCGTGGAACGATCGAGGCTCAGGAGACGGCGCGTGAACCGATCAGCGCTCGGAGACGGCAGGTGGACCGATCGGGGCTTAGGAGACGGCGCGTGGACCGATCGGGGCTCCGTCGGCGACGCCTGGACCGATCGGGGCCCAGGAGGCGGCGCGTGGACCCATCGGGGCTCGGAGACGACACGTGGACCGATCAGGGCTTAGGAGACGACGCGTGGACCGATCGGGGCTCAGGAGACGGCGCGTGGACCGATCGGTGCTCGGAGACGGCGCGTGGACGGACCGTGACTTAGAATGCGTCACGCGGACCGATCGGGGCTCGGATACGGTCCGTGGGCAGATCGGGGCTTAGGAGACGGCGCGTGGAGGCATCAGGGCTAAGAAGACGACGCATGGACCGAGCGGGGCTCAGGAGACGGCGCGAGGAGCGATCGGGGCTGAGGAGAAGACGCGTCAATTGATCGGGGCTCAGGAGACGACGCGGCGACGGATCGGGGCTTAGGAGACGACGCGTGGACCGATTGGGGCTTAGGAGTCGACGTGTGGACCGATCGGTGTTCGGAGACGGCGCGTGGAACGATCGGAGCTCAGGTGACGGGGCGTGAAATGATCGGCGCTCTGAGACGGCGCGTCGACCGATCGGTGTTCGGAGACGGCGCGTGGACGGACCGCGGCTCAGAATGCGGTACGCGGACCGATCGGGGATCGGACACGGCGTGTGGACCGATCGAGGCTCGGAGACGACGCGTTTAAGGATCGGGAATCAGGAGACGACGCGTGGAACGATCCGGGCTCAGGAGACGAAGCGTGGACCGATCGGGGCTCGGAGACGCCGTGTGGAACGATCGGGGCTCGAGTGACGGCGCGTGAACCGATCGGCGCTCGGAGACGGCGCGTGGATCGATCGGGGATCGGGGACGGCGTGCGGAACGATCGCGGCTCGGAGTCGACGCGTTAGCCGATCGCGGCCTAGTTGACGATGCGTGGACCGATCGGGGCTCGGAGACGGCGCGTGGACCGACCGGGGTTTAGGAAAAGGCGCTTGGACCGAACGGGGCTTAGGAGACGGCGCGTGGACCGATCGGGGCTCGGAGACGGCGCGTGGAACGATCGGGGCTCAGGAGACCTGGCGTCAACCGATCGGCGCTCGGAGACGGCGCGTGGACCGATCGGGGCTTAGGAGATGGCGCGTGGACCGATCGGGGCTCAGGAGGCTGCGCGTGGATCTATCGGGGCTCAGGAAGCGGCGCCTGGACCGATCGGGGCTCCGAGACGACGCGTTAAACGAGCGGGGCTTAGGAGACTATGCGGGGACCGATCGGTGCTCGGAGACAGCGCGTGTACCGACTGGGGCTCAGGAGGTTGCGCGTGGACCAATTGGGGTTCGGCGACGGTGCGTGGACCGACCGGGGCTCAGGAGACCGCGCGTGAACCGATCGAGACTCGGCGACTGCGCGTGGAGCGATCGGGGCTCAGGAGACGGCGCGTGAACCAATCGGGGCTTAGGAGACGGCGTGTAGACCGATCGGGGCTCGGAGACGGCGTGTGGAACGATCGGGGCTCAGGTGACGGCGCGTGAACCGATCGGCGCTCGGAGACGGGGCGTGGACCGATCGGGGCTTAGTAGAAGGCGCTTGATCCGATCGGGGCTTAGGAGACGACGCGTGGAGCGATCGGAGCTCGGAGACGGCGCGTGGAACGATCGGGGTTCAGGAGACGGCGCGTGAACCGATCGGCGCTCAGAGACGGCACGTGGACCGATCTGGGCTCGGAGACAGCGCGTGGACCGACTGGGGCACAGGCGGTGGCGCGTGGACCAATTGGGGTTCGGCGACGGCGCGTGGACCGATCGGGGCTGAGGAGAAGGCGCGTGGTCCGATCGGGGCTTATGAGACGGCGCGTGGACCGATCGGGGCTCGGAGATGGCGCGTGGAATGATCGGGGCTTAGGAGATGGCGTATGGACCGATCGGAGATCAGGAGACGACGCGTGGACCGAGAGGGCTCTGGAAGCGGCGCACGGACGGATCGTGGCTCGGAGACGGCGCGTGGAGGCATCGGGGCTTTGAAGACGACGCGTGGACCAAACGGTGCTCAGAAAACGGTGCGTGGAGCGACCGGGGCTCAGGAGACGGCGCGTGGACCGATCGGGGCTCAGGAGCCGGCGCGTGGACCGATTGGGGCTCTGATACGGCGCGTGAACCAACCGGGACTCAGGAGCCCGCGCGTGGACCGATCCCGGCTCGGCGACGGCGCGTGGACCGATGGGGCTCAGGAGCCGCGCGTGGACCGATCATGGCTCGGTGACGGCGCGTGGACCGATCGGGGCTTAGGTGACGATGCGTGGACCGATTGGGGCTCAGGAAGCAGCGCCTGGACCGATCGTGGCTCGGAGACGGCGCGAGGAGCGATCGGGCTCAGGAGAAGACGGGTCAATTGATCGTGGCTCAGGAGACGACGCGTCGACGGATCGGGGCTTAGGAGACGACGCGTGGACCGATCGGGGCTTAGGAGACGACGCGTGGACCGATCGTGGCTCAGGAGACGGCGCGTGGACCGACCGGGGCTCAGGTAACGGCGTGTGGAGCGGTTGGGGCTCAGGAGACGACGCGTGGATCGATCGAGGCTCAGAAGACGACGCGTCGACCGATCGGGACTCAGGAGACGGCGCGTGGATCGATCGGGGCTCGGAGACGCCGCGTGGAACGATCGGCGCGCAGAGACGGCCCGTGGACCGATCGGGGCTTAGGATACGGCGCGTGGACCGATCGGGGCTCAGGAAGCGGCGCCTGGACCGATCGCGGCTCGGAGACGGCGCGTGGAGACATCGGGGCTAAGAAGACGACGCATGGACCGATCGGGGTTCAGGAAACGGCGCGAGGAGCGATCGGGGCTGAGGAGAAGACGCGTCAATTGATCGGGGCTCAGGAGACGACGCGGCGACGGATCGGGGCTTAGGAGACGACGCGTGGACCGATTGGGGCTTAGGAGACGGCGTGTGGACCGATAGGGGCTTAGGAGACGGCACGATATTCGATCGGTGCACAGGAGACGGCGCGTGAACCGGTCGGGGCTTAGGAGACGACGCGTCGGCCGATCGGGGCTCAGGACAAGGGGTGTGGACCGTTCGGAGCTCAGGAGACGGCGCGTGGACCGATCGGGGTTCGGCGATGGCGCGTGGACCGTTCGGGGCTCGGAGACGACGCGTGTACGGATCGAGGCTTGGAGCCGGCGCGTGGACCGATCGGAGCTCGGAGACGGCCCGTGGGCAGATCGGGGCTTAGGAGACGGCGCGTGGACTAATTGGGGCTTAGGAGAACATACGTGGACCGATCGGGGCTCGGAGACAGCGCGTTTACCGACTGGGGCTCGAGAGGTTGCGCGTGGACCAATTGGGGTTCGCCGCGGCGTGTGGACCGACCGGAGCTCAGTAGAACGCGCGTGGACCGATCGCGGCTCGGCGACTGCGCGTGGATGGATCGGGGCTCGGCGACGGCGCGTGGACCGATCGGGGCTCGGAGACGACGCGTGTAAGGATCAGGGCTTGGTGACGGCGCGTTTACCGATAGCAGCTCGGAGACGGCCCGTGGACGGATCGCGGCTTAGGAGACGGCGCGTGGAATGATCGGGGCTCAGGAGACGGCGCGTGGACCGGTCGAGGCTCGGAGACGACGCCTGTGCGGATCGGGGATTCGAGGACGACGGGTGGACCGATCCGGGATCAGGAGACGGCGCGTGGACCGATTGGGGCTCGGAAACGGCGCGTGAACCAACCGGGGCTCAGGAGGTCGCGCGTGGACCGATCGCGGCTCGGTGACGGCGCGTGAACCGACCGGGGCTCAGGAGACGGCACGTGGTCCGATCGGGCTCGGAGCCGGCGCGTGAACCGATCGGGGCTCAGGCGTTCGCGCGTGGACCGAACGAGGCTCGGCGATGGCGCGTAGACCGATCGGGGCTCGGAGACGACGCGTGTACGGATCAGGGCTTGGTGACGGCGCGTTTACCGATAGCAGCTCGGAGACGGCCCGTGGACGGATCGCGGCTTAGGAGACGGCGCGTGGAATGATCGGGGCTCAGGAAACGGCGCGTGGACCGACTGGGCCTCAGGAGGTTGCGCGTGGACGAATTGGGGTTCGGCGACGGCGCGTGGACCGACCGGGGCTCAGGAGGCCGCGCGTGGACGGATCGAGGCTCGGCGACGGCGCGTGGACCGTTCGGGGCTCGGAGACGACGCGTTTACGGATCAGGGCTTGGTGACGGCGCGTTTACCGATAGCAGCTCGGAGACGGCCCGTGGACGGATCGCGGCTTAGGAGACGGCGCGTGGAATGATCGGGGCTCAGGAGACGGCGCGTGGACCGGTCGAGGCTCGGAGACGACGCGTGTGCGGATCGGGGATTCGAGGACGACGGGTGGACCGATCCGGGATCAGGAGACGGCGCGTGGACCGATTGGGGCTCGGAAACGGCGCGTGAACCAACCGGGGCTCAGGAGGTCGCGCGTGGACCGATCGCGGCTCGGTGACGGCGCGTGAACCGACCGGGGCTCAGGAGACGGCACGTGGTCCGATCGGGCTCGGAGCCGGCGCGTGAACCGATCGGGGCTCAGGAGGCCGCGCGTGGACCGATCGAGGCTCGGCGATGGCGCGTGGACCGATCGGGGCTCGGAGACGACGCGTGTACGGATCAGGGTTTGGTGACGGCGCGTTTACCGATAGCAGCTCGGAGACGGCCCGTGGACGGATCGCGGCTTAGGAGACGGCGCGTGGAATGATCGGGGCTCAGGAGACGACGCGTGGATCGATCGGGGCTCAGGAAACGACGCGTCGACCGATCGGGGCTCAGGAGACGGCGCGCGGATCGACCGGGGCTCAGGAGCCTCGCGTGGGCCGATCATGGCTCGGCGACGGCGCGTGGACGGATCGGGGCTCGGAGACGATGCGTGGACCGATGGGGGCTCGGAGACGGCGCGTTAACCGACCGGGGATCAGGAGACGACGCGTCGACCGGTCGGGGCTTAGGAGACGAAGCCTGGACCGATCGGGGCTTAGGAGGCGGCGTGTGGAACGATCGGGGCTCAGAATACGGCGCGTGGACCGATCGGGCTCGGAGCCGGCGCGTGAACCGATCGGGGCTCAGGAGGCGGCGCGTGGACCGAACGAGGCTCGGCGACGGCGCGTGGACCGATCGGGGCTCGGAGACGACGCGTGTACAGATCAGGGCTTGGTGACGGCGCGTTTACCGATAGCAGCTCGGAGACGGCCCGTGGACGGATCGCGGCTTAGGAGACGGCGCGTGGACCGATCGAGGCTCGGAGACGACGCGTGTGCGGATCGGGGATTCGAGGACGACGGGTGGACCAATCCGAGCTCAGGAGACGACGCGTCGTCCGATCGGGGCTCAGGATGCGGCGCGTGGACCCATCAGGGCTCGGAGACGGCACGTGGACCGATCAAGGCTTAGGACACGACGCGTTGACTGATCGGGACTCAGGAGGCGGCGCGTGGACCGATCGGGGATCAGGAACCGGTCCGTGGAGCGATCGGGGCTTAGGAGATGGCACGTGGACTGATCGGGGCTCGGGAAGCGGCGCCTGAACCGATCGTGGCTCGGAGACGGCGCGTGGAGGCATCGGGGCTTAGAAGACGACGCATGGACCAATCAGGTCTCAGGAAACGGCGCGTGGACCGGTCGGGGCTTAGGAGACGACGCCTGGACCGATCGGGGCTTAGGAGGCGGCGTGTGGAACGATCGGGGCTCAGGAGACGGCGCGTGCACCGATCGGCGCTCGGAGACGGCGCGTGGACCGATCGGGGCTCAGGAGACGGTGCGTGGACCGATTGGGGCTCGGATACGGCGCGTGAACCAACCGGGGCTCAGGAGGCCGCGCGTGGACCGATCGCGGCTCGTGCGACGGCGCGTGCACCGATCGGCGCTCGGAGACGGCGCTGACCGATCGTGGCTTAGGAGAAGGCGGGTGGAACGATCGGGGCACGGAGACGGCGCGTGGAACGATCGGGGCTCCGAGTCGGCGCGTTAACTGATCGGGGCTTAGGAGACGATGCGTGGACCGATCGGGGCTCGGAGACGGCGCGTGGACCGACCGGGGCTCAGGAGGATACGCCTGGACCGATCGGGGCTCGGCGACGGCGCGTGGACCGATCGGGGCTCAGGACGCCGCGCGTGGACCGATCATGGCTCGGCGACAGCGCGTAGACCGATCGGGGCTCGGAGACGACGCGTGGACTGATCGGGGCTCGAAGACAGCGCGTGGACCGACTGGGGCTCAGGCGGTTGCGCGTGGACCAATTGGGGCTCCGGAGGCGGTGCGTGGACCGATTGTGGAGCAGAAGATGGTGCGTGGACCGATCGGGGCTCGGAGACAGCGCGTGTACCGACTGGGGCTCAGGAGGTTGCGCGTGGACCAATTGGGGTTCGGCGACGGCGCGTGGACCGATCCGGGCTCAGGAGACGGCGCGTGGACCGATCGGGGCTGGGAGACGGAGCGTGGAACGATGGGGGCTCAGGAGACGGCGCGTGAACTAATCGGCGCTCGGAGACGGCGCGTGGAACGATCGGGGCTGAGGAGAAGGCGCGTGGTCCGATCGGGGCTTATGAGACGGCGCGTGGACCGATCGGGGCTCGGAGATGGCGCGTGGAATGATCGGGGCTTAGGAGATGGCGTGTGGACCGATCGGAGATCAGGAGACGACGCGTGGACCGAGAGGGCTCTGGAAGTGGCGCACGGACGGATCGTGGCTCGGAGACGGCGCGTGGAGGCATCGGGGCTTTGAAGACGACTCGTGGACCAAACGGTGCTCAGAAAACGGTGCGTGGAGCGATCGGGGCTCAGGAGACGGCGCGTGGAACGATCGGGGCTCAGGAACCGGCGCGTGGACCGATTGGGGCTCGGATACGGCGCGTGAACCAACCGGGACTCAGGAGCCCGCGCGTGGACCGATCCCGGCTCGGCGACGGCGCGTGGACCGACCGGGGCTCAGGAGGATACGCCTGGACCGATCGGGGCTCGGCGACGGCACGTGGGACCGATCGAGGCTCGGAGACGACGCGTGTACGGATCGAGGATTCGGGGACGACGCGTGGAACGATCCGAGCTCAGAAGACGGCGCGTGGACCGATCGGCGCTCGGAGACGGCGCGTGGAACGATCGGGGCTCAGGTGACGGCGCGTGAACCGATCCGCGCTCGGAGACGGCGCGTGCACCGATCGGGGCTCAGGAGACGGTGCGTGGACCGATTGGGGCTCGGATACGGCGCGTGAACCATCCGGGGCTGAGGAGGCCGCGCGTGGACCGATCGCGGCTCGTGCGACGGCGCGTGCACCGATCGGCTCTCGGAGACGGCGCTGACCGATCGTGGCTTAGGAGAAGGCGCGTGGAACGATCGGGGCTCGGAGACGGCGCGTGGAACGATCGGGGCTCCGAGTCGGCGCGTTAACTGATCGGGGCTTAGGAGACGATGCGTGGACCGATCGGGACTCGGAGACGGCGCGTGGACCGACCGGGGCTCAGGAGGATACGCCTGGACCGATCGGGGCTCGGCGACGGCGCGTGGACCGATCATGGCTCGGCGACAGCGCGTAGACCGATCGGGGCTCGGAGACGACGCGTGGACTGATCGGGGCTCGAAGACAGCGCGTGGACCGACTGGGGCTCAGGCGGTTGCGCGTGGACCAATTGGGGCTCCGGAGGCGGTGCGTGGACCGATTGTGGAGCAGAAGATGGTGCGTGGACCGATCGGGGCTCGGAGACAGCGCGTGTACCGACTGGGGCTCAGGAGGTTGCGCGTGGACCAATTGGGTTTCGGCGACGGCGCGTGGACCGATCCGGGCTCAGGAGACGGCGCGTGGACCGATCGGGGCTGGGAGACGGAGCGTGGAACGATGGGGGCTCAGGAGACGGCGCGTGAACTAATCGGCGCTCGGAGACGGCGCGTGGAACGATCGGGGCTGAGGAGAAGGCGCGTGGAATGATCGGGGCTTAGGAGATGGCGTGTGGACCGATCGGAGATCAGGAGACGACGCGTGGACCGAGAGGGCTCTGGAAGCGGCGCACGGACGGATCGTGGCTCGGAGACGGCGCGTGGAGGCATCGGGGCTTTGAAGACGACTCGTGGACCAAACGGTGCTCAGAAAACGGTGCGTGGAGCGATCGGGGCTCAGGAGACGGCGCGTGGACCGATCGGGGCTCAGGAACCGGCGCGTGGACCGATTGGGGCTCGGATCCGGCGCGTGAACCAACCGGGACTCAGGGGCCCGCGCGTGGACCGATCCCGGCTCGGCGACGGCGCGTGGACCGATGGGGCTCAGGAGCCTCGCGTGGACCGATCATGGCTCGGTGACGGCGCCTGGACCGATCGGGGCTTAGGTGACGATGCGTGGACCGATTGGGGCTCAGGAAGCAGCGCCTGGACCGATCGTGGCTCGGAGACGGCGCGAGGAGGCATCTGGGCTTCGAAGACGACGCGTGGATCGATCGGGGCTCGGAGACGGCGCGTGAACCGACCGGGGCTCAGGAGGCCGCGCGTGGACCGATCGAGGCTCAGGAGGCCACGCCTGGACCGATCGGGGCTCCGCGACGGCGCGTGGACCGATCGAGGCTCGGAGACGACGCGTGTACGGATCGGGGATTCGGCGATGACGCGTGGACCGATCCGGGCTCAGGAGACGGCGCGTGGACGGATCGGCGCTCGGAGACGGCGCGTGGAACGATCGGGGCTCAGGAGACGGC
This sequence comes from Netelia fuscicornis, assembly GCA_946811545.1. Taxonomy (NCBI): domain Eukaryota; kingdom Metazoa; phylum Arthropoda; class Insecta; order Hymenoptera; family Ichneumonidae; genus Netelia; species Netelia fuscicornis. The sequence goes on along the minus strand of OX328016.1, from coordinate 15,020,108 downwards.
GCGTGAACCGATCGGCGCTCGGAGACGGCGCGTGGACCGATAGGGGCTTAGGAGACGGCGCGTGGACCGATCGGGGCTCGGAGACGGGGTGTGGAATGATCGGGGATCACGAGACGGCGCGTGAAATGATCGGCGCTTTGAGACGGCGCGTAGACCGATTGGGGCTTACGAAACGGCGCGTGGACCGATCGGGGCTCAGGAAGCGGCGCCTGGACCGATCGTGGCTCGAAGACGGCGCGTGGAGGCATCGGGGCTAAGAAGACGACGCATGGATCGAGCGGGGCTCAGGAGACGGCGGGATGGGCGATCGGGGCTTGGAGACGGCGCGTGGAGGCATCGGGGCTTTGAAGACGACGAGTGGACCGAACGGTGCTCAGAAAACGGCGCGTGGACCGATCGGTGCTCGGAGACGATGCGTGGACCGATCGGGGCTCAGGTAACGGCGTGTGGAGCGGTTGGGGCTCAGGAGACGACGCGTGAATCGATCGAGGCTCAGAAGACGACGCGTCGACCGATCGGGGCTCAGGAGACGGCGCGTGGATCGATCGGGGCTCGAAGACGCCGCGTGGAACGATCGGGGCTCAGGAGACGGCGCTTGAACTTATCGGCGCTGAGAGACGGCCCGTGGACCGATCGGGGCTTAGGATACGGCGCGTGGACCGATCGGGGCTCAGGAAGCGGCGCCTGGACCGATCGTGGCTCGGAGACGGCGCGTGGAGGCATCGGGGCTAAGAAGACGACGCATGGACCGATCGGGGCTCAGGAAACGGCGTATGGACCGATCGGGGCTCCGCGACGGCGCGTGGACCGATCGAGGCTCGGAGACGACGCGTGTACGGATCGGGGATTCGGCGATGACGCGTGGGCCGATCCGGGCTCAGGAGACGGCGCGTGGACGGATCGGGGCTCGGAGACGGCGCGTGGAACGATCGGGGCTCAGGAGACGGCGCGTGAACCGATCGGCGCTCGGAGACGGCGCGTGGACCGATAGAGGCTTAGGAGACGGCGCGTGGACCGATCCGCGCTCGGAGACGGCCCGTGGACCGATCGGGGCTCAGGAGGCTGCACGAGAAGCGATCGCGGCTCGGCGACGGCGCGTGGACCGATTGGGGCTCAGGAGGCCGCGCGTGGACCGATCATGGCTCGGCGACAGCGCGTAGACCGATCGGGGCTCGGAGACGACGCGTGGACTGATCGGGGCTCGAAGACAGCGCGTAGACCGACTGGGGCTCAGGCGGTTGCGCGTGGACCAATTGGGGCTCCGGAGGCGGCGCGTGGATCGATCGGGGCTCGGAGACGGCGCGTGGAACGATCGGGGGTCAGGTGACGGCGCGTGAACCGATCCGCGCTCGGAGACGGCCCGTGGACCGATCGGGGCTTAGCAGAAGGCGCTTGGACCGATCGGGGCTTACGAGACGGCGCGTGGGCCGATCGGAGCTCGGAGACGGCGCGTGGAACGATCGGGGCTCAGAAGACGGCGCGTGAACCGATCGGCGCTCGGAGACGGCGCGTGGAGGCATCGGGGCTTAGAAGACGACGTATGGACGGTTCGGGGCTCAGGAAACGGCGCGTGGACCGATTGGAGCTCGGAGACAACGCGTGGACCGACTGGGGCTCAGGCGGTTGCGCGTGGACCAATTGGGGTTCGGCAACGGCGCGTGGACCGATCGCGGCTCGGAGACGGCGCGTTAACCGATCGGGGCTTAGGAGACCATGCGTGAACCGATCGGGGCTCGGAGACGGCGCGTGGACCGACCGGGGCTCGGAGACGTCGCGTGGAACGATCGGGGCTCAGAAGACGGCGCGTGAACCGATCGGCGCTCGGAGATGGCGCGTGGACCGATCGGGGCTTAGGAGACTACGCGTTGACCGATCGGGGCCCAGGTGACGGCGCGCGGACCGACCGGGGCTCAGGAGACGGCGCGTGAACCGGTCGGGGCTTAGGAGACGATGCGTTGACCGATCGGGGCTCAGGAGAAGGGGTGTGGACCGATCGGGGCTCAGGAGACGGCGCGTGGACCGATCGGGGCTCGGCGATGACGCGTGGATCGATCGGGGCTCGGAGACGACGCGTGTACGGATCGAGGCTTGGAGACGGCGCGTGGACCGACCGGAGCTCGGAAACGGCCCGTGGACGGATCGGGGCTTAGGAGACAGCGCGTGGACTAATTGGGGCTCAGGAGACGACGCGTGGATCGATCGGGGCTCGGAAACGACGCGTTAGCCGAGCGGGGCTTAGGAGACGACGCGTGGACTGATCGGGGCTCGAAGACAGCGCGTGGACCGACTGGGGCTCAGGCGGTTGCGCGTGGACCAATTGGGGCTCCGGAGGCGGCGCGTGGACCGATTGGGGCTTAGGAGACGACGCGTGGACTGATCGGGACTCAGGAGACGGCGCGTGGCCCGATTGGGGCTCGGATACGGCCCGTGAACCGACCGGGGCTCAGGAGGCCGCCCGAGAACCGATCGCGGCTCGGCGACGGCGCGTGGACCGATCGGGGCTCAGGAGGCCGCGCGTGGACCGATCATGGCTCGGCAACGGCGCGAAGACCGATCGGGGCTCGGAGACGACGCGTCGACTGATCGGGGCTCGAAGACAGCGCGTGGACCGACTGGGGCTCAGGCGGTTGCGCGTGGGCCAATTGGGGCTCCGGAGGCGGCGCGTGGACCGATTGTGGAGCAGAAGATGGTGCGTGGACCGATCGGGGCTCGGAGACGGCGCGTGGACCGATCGGAGCTTAGAAGACGACGCCTAGACCGATTGGGGCTCAGGAGACAACGCGTGAACTGATCGGGGCTCGGAGACGACGCGTTAACCGATCGGCGCTCGGAGACAGCGCGTCGACCGATCGGGGTTCGGTGACGGCGCGTGGACCGTCCGGGCCTCAGGAGGGGATGCGTGGACCGATCGCGGCTCTGGAGACTGCGCGTGGACCGATCGGGGCACAGGAGGCCGCGCGTGGACCGATCGCGGCTCGGCGACGGCGCGTGGACCGACCGGGGCTCAGGAAACCGCGCGTGAACCGATCGAGACTCGGCGACTGCGCGTGGAGCGATCGGGGCTCAGGAGACGGCGCGTGAACCAATCGGCGCTCCGAGACGGCGCGTGGACCGATCGGGGATGAGGAGAAGGCGTGTGGACCGATCGGGGCTTAGGAGACGGCGCGTAGACCGATCGGGGCTCGGAGACGGCGTGTGGAACGATCGGGGCTCAGGAACCGGCGCGTGGACCGATTGGGGCTCGGATACGGCGCGTGAACCAACCGGGACTCAGGAGCCCGCGCGTGGACCGATCCCGGCTCGGCGACGGCGCGTGGACCGACCGGGGCTCAGGAGGATACGCCTGGACCGATCGGGGCTCGGCGACGGCACGTGGGACCGATCGAGGCTCGGAGACGACGCGTGTACGGATCGAGGATTCGGGGACGACGCGTGGAACGATCCGAGCTCAGAAGACGGCGCGTGGACCGATCGGCGCTCGGAGACGGCGCGTGGAACGATCGGGGCTCAGGTGACGGCGCGTGAACCGATCCGCGCTCGGAGACGGCGCGTGCACCGATCGGGGCTCAGGAGACGGTGCGTGGACCGATTGGGGCTCGGATACGGCGCGTGAACCATCCGGGGCTGAGGAGGCCGCGCGTGGACCGATCGCGGCTCGTGCGACGGCGCGTGCACCGATCGGCTCTCGGAGACGGCGCTGACCGATCGTGGCTTAGGAGAAGGCGCGTGGAACGATCGGGGCTCGGAGACGGCGCGTGGAACGATCGGGGCTCCGAGTCGGCGCGTTAACTGATCGGGGCTTAGGAGACGATGCGTGGACCGATCGGGACTCGGAGACGGCGCGTGGACCGACCGGGGCTCAGGAGGATACGCCTGGACCGATCGGGGCTCGGCGACGGCGCGTGGACCGATCATGGCTCGGCGACAGCGCGTAGACCGATCGGGGCTCGGAGACGACGCGTGGACTGATCGGGGCTCGAAGACAGCGCGTGGACCGACTGGGGCTCAGGCGGTTGCGCGTGGACCAATTGGGGCTCCGGAGGCGGTGCGTGGACCGATTGTGGAGCAGAAGATGGTGCGTGGACCGATCGGGGCTCGGAGACAGCGCGTGTACCGACTGGGGCTCAGGAGGTTGCGCGTGGACCAATTGGGTTTCGGCGACGGCGCGTGGACCGATCCGGGCTCAGGAGACGGCGCGTGGACCGATCGGGGCTGGGAGACGGAGCGTGGAACGATGGGGGCTCAGGAGACGGCGCGTGAACTAATCGGCGCTCGGAGACGGCGCGTGGAACGATCGGGGCTGAGGAGAAGGCGCGTGGAATGATCGGGGCTTAGGAGATGGCGTGTGGACCGATCGGAGATCAGGAGACGACGCGTGGACCGAGAGGGCTCTGGAAGCGGCGCACGGACGGATCGTGGCTCGGAGACGGCGCGTGGAGGCATCGGGGCTTTGAAGACGACTCGTGGACCAAACGGTGCTCAGAAAACGGTGCGTGGAGCGATCGGGGCTCAGGAGACGGCGCGTGGACCGATCGGGGCTCAGGAACCGGCGCGTGGACCGATTGGGGCTCGGATCCGGCGCGTGAACCAACCGGGACTCAGGGGCCCGCGCGTGGACCGATCCCGGCTCGGCGACGGCGCGTGGACCGATGGGGCTCAGGAGCCTCGCGTGGACCGATCATGGCTCGGTGACGGCGCCTGGACCGATCGGGGCTTAGGTGACGATGCGTGGACCGATTGGGGCTCAGGAAGCAGCGCCTGGACCGATCGTGGCTCGGAGACGGCGCGAGGAGGCATCTGGGCTTCGAAGACGACGCGTGGATCGATCGGGGCTCGGAGACGGCGCGTGAACCGACCGGGGCTCAGGAGGCCGCGCGTGGACCGATCGAGGCTCAGGAGGCCACGCCTGGACCGATCGGGGCTCCGCGACGGCGCGTGGACCGATCGAGGCTCGGAGACGACGCGTGTACGGATCGGGGATTCGGCGATGACGCGTGGACCGATCCGGGCTCAGGAGACGGCGCGTGGACGGATCGGCGCTCGGAGACGGCGCGTGGAACGATCGGGGCTCAGGAGACGGCGCGTGAACCGATCGGCGCTCGGAGACGGCGCGTGGACCGATAGGGGCTTAGGAGACGGCGCGTGGACCGATCGGGGCTCGGAGACGGGGTGTGGAATGATCGGGGATCACGAGACGGCGCGTGAAATGATCGGCGCTTTGAGACGGCGCGTAGACCGATTGGGGCTTACGAAACGGCGCGTGGACCGATCGGGGCTCAGGAAGCGGCGCCTGGACCGATCGTGGCTCGAAGACGGCGCGTGGAGGCATCGGGGCTAAGAAGACGACGCATGGATCGAGCGGGGCTCAGGAGACGGCGGGATGGGCGATCGGGGCTTGGAGACGGCGCGTGGAGGCATCGGGGCTTTGAAGACGACGAGTGGACCGAACGGTGCTCAGAAAACGGCGCGTGGACCGATCGGTGCTCGGAGACGATGCGTGGACCGATCGGGGCTCAGGTAACGGCGTGTGGAGCGGTTGGGGCTCAGGAGACGACGCGTGAATCGATCGAGGCTCAGAAGACGACGCGTCGACCGATCGGGGCTCAGGAGACGGCGCGTGGATCGATCGGGGCTCGAAGACGCCGCGTGGAACGATCGGGGCTCAGGAGACGGCGCTTGAACTTATCGGCGCTGAGAGACGGCCCGTGGACCGATCGGGGCTTAGGATACGGCGCGTGGACCGATCGGGGCTCAGGAAGCGGCGCCTGGACCGATCGTGGCTCGGAGACGGCGCGTGGAGGCATCGGGGCTAAGAAGACGACGCATGGACCGATCGGGGCTCAGGAAACGGCGTATGGACCGATCGGGGCTCCGCGACGGCGCGTGGACCGATCGAGGCTCGGAGACGACGCGTGTACGGATCGGGGATTCGGCGATGACGCGTGGGCCGATCCGGGCTCAGGAGACGGCGCGTGGACGGATCGGGGCTCGGAGACGGCGCGTGGAACGATCGGGGCTCAGGAGACGGCGCGTGAACCGATCGGCGCTCGGAGACGGCGCGTGGACCGATAGAGGCTTAGGAGACGGCGCGTGGACCGATCCGCGCTCGGAGACGGCCCGTGGACCGATCGGGGCTCAGGAGGCTGCACGAGAAGCGATCGCGGCTCGGCGACGGCGCGTGGACCGATTGGGGCTCAGGAGGCCGCGCGTGGACCGATCATGGCTCGGCGACAGCGCGTAGACCGATCGGGGCTCGGAGACGACGCGTGGACTGATCGGGGCTCGAAGACAGCGCGTAGACCGACTGGGGCTCAGGCGGTTGCGCGTGGACCAATTGGGGCTCCGGAGGCGGCGCGTGGATCGATCGGGGCTCGGAGACGGCGCGTGGAACGATCGGGGGTCAGGTGACGGCGCGTGAACCGATCCGCGCTCGGAGACGGCCCGTGGACCGATCGGGGCTTAGCAGAAGGCGCTTGGACCGATCGGGGCTTACGAGACGGCGCGTGGGCCGATCGGAGCTCGGAGACGGCGCGTGGAACGATCGGGGCTCAGAAGACGGCGCGTGAACCGATCGGCGCTCGGAGACGGCGCGTGGAGGCATCGGGGCTTAGAAGACGACGTATGGACGGTTCGGGGCTCAGGAAACGGCGCGTGGACCGATTGGAGCTCGGAGACAACGCGTGGACCGACTGGGGCTCAGGCGGTTGCGCGTGGACCAATTGGGGTTCGGCAACGGCGCGTGGACCGATCGCGGCTCGGAGACGGCGCGTTAACCGATCGGGGCTTAGGAGACCATGCGTGAACCGATCGGGGCTCGGAGACGGCGCGTGGACCGACCGGGGCTCGGAGACGTCGCGTGGAACGATCGGGGCTCAGAAGACGGCGCGTGAACCGATCGGCGCTCGGAGATGGCGCGTGGACCGATCGGGGCTTAGGAGACTACGCGTTGACCGATCGGGGCCCAGGTGACGGCGCGCGGACCGACCGGGGCTCAGGAGACGGCGCGTGAACCGGTCGGGGCTTAGGAGACGATGCGTTGACCGATCGGGGCTCAGGAGAAGGGGTGTGGACCGATCGGGGCTCAGGAGACGGCGCGTGGACCGATCGGGGCTCGGCGATGACGCGTGGATCGATCGGGGCTCGGAGACGACGCGTGTACGGATCGAGGCTTGGAGACGGCGCGTGGACCGACCGGAGCTCGGAAACGGCCCGTGGACGGATCGGGGCTTAGGAGACAGCGCGTGGACTAATTGGGGCTCAGGAGACGACGCGTGGATCGATCGGGGCTCGGAAACGACGCGTTAGCCGAGCGGGGCTTAGGAGACGACGCGTGGACTGATCGGGGCTCGAAGACAGCGCGTGGACCGACTGGGGCTCAGGCGGTTGCGCGTGGACCAATTGGGGCTCCGGAGGCGGCGCGTGGACCGATTGGGGCTTAGGAGACGACGCGTGGACTGATCGGGACTCAGGAGACGGCGCGTGGCCCGATTGGGGCTCGGATACGGCCCGTGAACCGACCGGGGCTCAGGAGGCCGCCCGAGAACCGATCGCGGCTCGGCGACGGCGCGTGGACCGATCGGGGCTCAGGAGGCCGCGCGTGGACCGATCATGGCTCGGCAACGGCGCGAAGACCGATCGGGGCTCGGAGACGACGCGTCGACTGATCGGGGCTCGAAGACAGCGCGTGGACCGACTGGGGCTCAGGCGGTTGCGCGTGGGCCAATTGGGGCTCCGGAGGCGGCGCGTGGACCGATTGTGGAGCAGAAGATGGTGCGTGGACCGATCGGGGCTCGGAGACGGCGCGTGGACCGATCGGAGCTTAGAAGACGACGCCTAGACCGATTGGGGCTCAGGAGACAACGCGTGAACTGATCGGGGCTCGGAGACGACGCGTTAACCGATCGGCGCTCGGAGACAGCGCGTCGACCGATCGGGGTTCGGTGACGGCGCGTGGACCGTCCGGGCCTCAGGAGGGGATGCGTGGACCGATCGCGGCTCTGGAGACTGCGCGTGGACCGATCGGGGCACAGGAGGCCGCGCGTGGACCGATCGCGGCTCGGCGACGGCGCGTGGACCGACCGGGGCTCAGGAAACCGCGCGTGAACCGATCGAGACTCGGCGACTGCGCGTGGAGCGATCGGGGCTCAGGAGACGGCGCGTGAACCAATCGGCGCTCCGAGACGGCGCGTGGACCGATCGGGGATGAGGAGAAGGCGTGTGGACCGATCGGGGCTTAGGAGACGGCGCGTAGACCGATCGGGGCTCGGAGACGGCGTGTGGAACGATCGGGGCTCAGGTGACGGCGCGTGAACCGATCGGCGCTCTGAGACGGCGCGTGGACCGATCGGGGCTTAGTAGAAGGCGCTTGGTCCGATCGGGGCTTAGGAGACGACGCGTGGACCGATCGGAGCTCGGAGACGGCGCGTGGAACGATCGGGGCTCAGGAGACGGCGCGTGAACCGATCGGCGCTCGGAGACGGCGCGTGGACCGATCTGGGCTCGAAGACAGCGCGTGGACCGACTGGGGCACAGGCGGTGGCGCGTGGACCAATTGGGGTTCGGCGACGGCGCGTGGACCGATCCGGGCTCGGAGACTGCGCATGGAATGATCGGGGCTCAGGAGACGGCGCGTGAACCGATCGGCGCTCGGAGACAGCGCGTGGACCGATCGGAGCACAGGAGACGGCGCGTGAACCGAGCGGCGCTCGGAGACGGCGCGTGGATCGATCGGGGCTTAGGAGACGGCGCGTGGACTGACCGGGGCTCAGGAGACCCCGCGTGGACCGATCGGGGCCCGGCGACTGCGCGTGGACGCATCGGGGCTCAGGAGGCGGCGCGTGGACCGATCGGGGCTCAGAGACGGCACGTTAACCGATCGGGGCTTAGGAGACGATGCGTGGACCGATCGCGGCTCGGAGACGGCGTGTGAACCGACCGGGGCTCAGGAGGCCGCGCGTGGACCGGTCGAGGCTCGGCGATGGCGAGTGGACCCATCGGGGCTCGGAGACGACGCGTGTACGGATCGGGGCTTGATGACGGCGGCTTTATCGATCGCGGCTCGGAGACGGCCCGTGAATCGATCGGCACTCGGAGAAGGCGCGTGGACCGATCGGGGCTTATGAGACGGCGCGTGGACCGATCGGAGATCAGGAGAAGACGCGTGCACCGATCGGGGCTCTGGAAGCGGCGCACGGACCGATCGTGGCTCGGAGACGGCGCGTGGAGGCATCGGGGCTTTGAAGACGACGCGTGGACTGAACGGTGCTCAGAAAACGCCGCGTGGACCGATGGGGATCAGGAGACGGTGCGTGGAGCGATCGGGGCTTAGGAGACGGCGCGTGGACCGATTGGGGCTTAGGAGACGGCGCGTGGACCGATCGGGGCTCAGGAAGCGGCGCCTAGACTGATCGGGGCTCGGAGACGGCGCGTGGAGGCACCGGGGCTAAGAATACGACGCATGGACCGAGCGGGGCTCAGGAGACGGCGCGAGGAGCGATCGGGGCTCAGGAGAAGACGCGTAAATTGATCGGGGCTCAGAAATCGGCGCGTGGAGCGATCGGGGCTCAGGAGACGACGCGTGGATCGATCGGGGCTCAGGAAACGACGCGTCGACCGATCGGGGCTCAGGAGACGGCGCGCGGACCGACCGGGGCTCAGGAGGCCGCGCGTCGACCGATCGCGGCTCGGCGGTGGCGCGTGGACCGATCGGGGCTCAGGAGGCCGCGCGTGGACCGATCATGGCTCGGCAACGGCGCGTGGACCGATCGGTGTTCAGAGACGACGCGTGGACCGATCGGGGCTCAGGCGGTTGCGCGTGGACCATTTGGGGTTCGGCGACGGCGCGTGGACCGATCGGCGCTCGGAGACAGCGCGTTAACCGATCGGGGTTTAGGAAACGATGCATGGACCGATCGGGGCTTGGAGACGGCGCGTGGACCGATCGGGGCTCAGGAGACGACGCGTGGACCGGTCGGGGCTTAAAACGACGCCTGGACCGATCGGGGCTTAGGAGGCGGCGTGTGGAACGATCGGGGCTCAGGAGACGGCGCGTGCACCGACCGGCGCTCGGAGACGGCGCGTGGAGCGATCGGTGCTGAGGAGACGACGCGTGAATCGATCGGGGCTTAGGAGACGACGCGTGGACCGATCGGGGCGTAGGACGCGACGCGTGTACCTATCGGGGCTGACGAGACAGCGTGTGGACCGATTGGGGCTCAGGAGACGGCGCCTGGACCGATCGGGGCTCGGAGACGGCGCGTGGAACGATCGGAGCTCAGGAGACGGCGCGTGTACCTATCGGGGCTCACGAGACTGCGTGTGGGCCGATTGGGGCTCAGGAGACGACGCGTTTACGGATCGGGGATCAGGAGACGACGCGTGGAACGATCCGGGCTCAGGAGACGGAGCGTGGACCGATCGGGGCTTGGAGACGGCGTGTGGAACGATCGGGGCTCGGGTGACGGCGCGTGAACCGATCGGTGCTCGGAGACGGCGCGTGGACGGACCGCGGCTTAGAATGCGGTACGCGGACCGATCGGGGATCGGACACGGCGTGTGGACCGATCGAGGCTCGGAGACGACGCGTTTACGGATCGGAGATCAGGAGACGACGCGTGGAACGATCCGGGCTCAGGATACGGAGCGTGGACCGATCGGGGCTTGGAGACGGCGTGTGGAACGATCGAGACTCGGGTGACAGCGCGTGAACCGATCGGCGCTCGGAGATGGCGCGTGGACCGATCGGGGCTCGGATACGGCGCGTGGACCGATCGGGGCTTAGGAGACTACGCGTGTACCTATCGGGGCTCAGGAGACAGCGCGTGGACCGATCGGGGCTCAGGAGGCGGCGCGTGGATCGATCGAGGCTCGGAGACGGCGCGTGGAACGATCGGGTCTCAGGAGACGGCGCGTGAAATGATCGGCGCTCGGAGACGCCGCGTGGACCGATTGGGGCTTAGGAGACGGCGCGTGGACCGATCGGGGCGCAGGAAGCGGCGCCTGGACCGATCGTGCCTCGGAGACGGCGCGTGGAGGCATCCGGGCTAAGAAGACGACGCATGGACCGAGCGGGGTTCAGGAGACGGCGCGAGGAGCGATCGGGGCTCAGGAGAAGACACGTCAATTGATCGGGGCTCCGGAGACGACGCCTCGACGGATCGGGGCTCAGGAGGCGGCACGAGAAGCGATCGGGCTCAGGAGGCCGCGCGTGGACCGATCATGGCTCGGCAACGGCGCGAAGACCGATCGGGGCTCGGAGACGACGCGTGACTGATCGGGGCTCGAAGACAGCGCGTGGACCGACTGGGGCTCAGGCGGTTGCGCGTGGACCAATTGGAGCTCCCGAGGCGGCGCGTGGACCGATTGGGGCTTAGGAGACGACGCGTGGACTGATCGGGACTCAGGAGACGGCGCGTGGCCCGATTGGGGCTCGGATACGGCCCGTGAACCGACCGGGGCTCAGGAGGCCGCCCGAGAACCGATCGGGGCTCGGCGACGGCGCGTGGACTGATCGGGGCTCAGGAGGCCGCGCGTGGACCGATCATGGCTCGGCAACGGCGCGAAGACCGATCGGGGCTCGGAGACGACGCGTCGACTGATCGGTGCTCGGAGACGGCGCGTGGACGGATCGTAGCTTAGAATGTGTCACGCGGATCGATTGGGTCTCGGAGACGGCGTGTGGACGTATCGGGGGTTAAGAGATGATGCGTGGACCGATCTGGGCTCAGGAGATGGCGCGTGGACCGATCGGGGCTTCGGAAACGGTACGTGGACCGATCGAGGCTCGGAGACGGCGCGTGGACCGACCAGGGCTCAGGAGGCCGCGCGTGGACCTATCGGGACGCGGCGACGGCGCGTGGACCCATCGAGGCTCGGAGACGACGCGTGTATGGATCGGGGATTAGGGGACGACGCGTGGAACGATCGGGGCTTAGGAGAGACGGCGCGTGCACCGACCGGCGCTCGGAGACGGCGCGTGAACCGATCGGGGCTCAGGAGACGGCGCGTGGACTGATCGGTGTTCGGAGACGGCGCGTGGACGGACCGTGGCTTAGAATGCGTCACGCGGATCGATCGGGGCTCGGAGACGGCGCGTGGACCGACCGGGGCTAAGGAAGCCGCGCGTGGACCTATCGAGGCTTAGGAGCCGACGCGTGGACCGATCGGGGCTGAGGAGACGGCGCGTGGACCGAAAGGGGCTCCGAGACGGCGCGTGGAACGATCGGAGCACAGGAGACGGCGCGTGAACCGGTCGGCGCTCGGAGACGGCGCGTGGATCGACCGGGGCTTAGAAGAAGGCGCGTGGGCCGATCGGGGCTTAGGAGACGATTCGTGGACCGATCGGGGCTTTGGAGACGATTCGTGGACCGATCGGGGCTCGGAGACGGCGCGTGGACCGACCGGGGGTAAGCAGGCCGCGCGTGGACCGATAGAGGCTTAGGAGCCGACACGTGGACCGATCGGGGCTGAGGAGACAGGGCGTGGACCGATCGGGGCTCGGAGACGGCGCGTGGAACGATCGGAGCACAGGAGACGGCGCGTGAACCGATCGGCGCTCGGAGACGGCGCGTGGATCGATCGGGGCTTAGGAGACGGCGCGTGGACCGACCGGGGCTAAGCAGGCCTCGCGTGGACCGATAGAGGCTTAGGAGACGACGCGTGGACCGATCGGGGCTCGGAGACGGCGCGTGGACCGACCGGGGCTCAGGAGGCCGCGCGTGGACCGATGGGGGCTCGGCGACGGTGCGTGGACCGATCGAGGCTCGGAGACGACGCGTGTACGGATCGGGGCTTTGAAGACGACGCGTGGACCGATCGTGGCTCAGGAAACGGCGTGTGGAGCGATCGGGGCTCAGGAGACGACGCGTCGACCGATCAGGGCTCAGGAGACGGCGCGCGGATCGACCGGGGCTCAGGAGCCTCGCGTGGATCGATCGGGGCTCCGGAGGCGCCGTGTGGACCGATGGGGCTCAGGAGACGGCGCGCGGACCGGCCGGGGCTCAGGAGCCTAGCGTGGATCGATCGGGGCTCCGGAAGCGGCGCGTGGACCGATCGGGGCTCAGGAGGCGGCGCGTGAACCGATCGGCGCTCGGAGACGGCGCGTGGACCGATCGGGGCTTACGAGACGGTGCGTGGACCGATCGGGGCTTAGGAGACGACGCGTGGACCGATTGGGGCTCGGGTGACGGCGCGTGAACCGATCGGTGCTCGGAGACGGCGCGTGGACGGACCGCGGCTTAGAATGCGGTACGCGGACCGATCGGGGATCGGACACGGCGTGTGGACCGATCGAGGCTCGGAGACGACGCGTTTACGGATCGGAGATCAGGAGACGACGCGTGGAACGATCCGGGCTCAGGATACGGAGCGTGGACCGATCGGGGCTTGGAGACGGCGTGTGGAACGATCGAGACTCGGGTGACAGCGCGTGAACCGATCGGCGCTCGGAGACGGCGCGTGAACCGATCGGGGCTCAGGAGACGGCGCGTGGACTGATCGGTGTTCGGAGACGGCGCGTGGACGGACCGTGGCTTAGAATGCGTCACGCGGATCGATCGGGGCTCGGAGACGGCGCGTGGACCGACCGGGGCTAAGGAAGCCGCGCGTGGACCTATCGAGGCTTAGGAGCCGACGCGTGGACCGATCGGGGGTCGGAGACGACGCGTGGACCGATGGGGGCTCGGATTCGGCGCGTGAACCAACCGGGGCTCAGGAGGCCGCGCGTGGATCGATCATGGCTCGGCGACGGCGCGTGGACCGATCGGGGTTCGGATACGACGCGTGGACCGATCGGGGCTCCGGAGGCGCCTCGTGGACCCATGGGGATCTGGAGACAGTGCGTGGACCCATCGGGGCTCGGAGACGGCGCGTGGACTGATCGGGGCTTAGGAGACGACGCGTGGACCGTTCGGGGTGTAGGAGACGACGCGTGTACCTATCGGGGCTCAGGAGACAGCGCGTGGACCGATCGGGGCTCGGCGACTGCGCGTCGACGTATCGGGGCTCAGGAGACGGCGCGTGGACGGATCAGGGCTCAGGAGACGGCGCGTGGACCGATCGGGGTGCGGAGACGGCGCGTGAACCGACCGGGGCTCAGGAGGCCGCGCGTGGACTGATCGGGGCTCGGCGACTGCGCGTGGACGTATCGGGGCTCAGGAGACGGCACGTGGACCGATCGGGGTGGGGAGACGGTGCGTTAACCGATCGGATCTTAGGTGACGATGCGTGGACCGATCGGGGCGCGGAGACGGCACGTGGACAGACCGGGGCTAAGGAGGCCGCGCGTGGGCCAATCGAGGCTTAGGGGCCAACGCGTGGACCGATCGGGGCTGAGGAGACGGCGCGTGGACCGAACGGGGCTCGGAGACGACGCGTGGAACGATCGAGGCTCAGAAGACGACGCGTCGACCGATCGGGGCTCAGGAGACGGTGCGTGGATCGATCGGGGCTCGGAGACGCGGCGTGGAACGATCGGGGCTCAGGAGACGGCGCTTGAACTTATCGGCGCTCAGAGACGGCCCGTGGACCGATCGGGGCTTAGGATACGGCGCGTGGACCGATCGGGGTTCAGGAGGGGATGCGTGGACCGATCTCGGCTCTGGAGACTGCGCGTGGATCGATCGGGGCTTAGGGAACGACGCGTGGACAGATCGGGGGTCAGGAGACGGCGCGTGAACCGACCGGGGCTCAGGAGACCGCGCGTGGACCGATCGCGGCTCGGCGACGGCGCGTGGACCGATCGGGGCTCAGGAGGCCGCGCGTGAACCGATCGTGGCTCGGCGACGGCGCGTGGACCGATCGGGGCTCGGAGACGACGCGTGGACCGATCGGGGCTCGGAGACAGCGCGTCGACCGACTGGGGCTCAGGCGGTTGCGCGTGGACGGATCGGGGTTTAGGAGCCTCGCGTGGATCGATCGGGGCCCCGGAGGCGCCGCGTGGACCCATGGGGATCAGGAGACAGTGCGTGGACCGATCGGGGCTCGGAGACGGCGCGTGGACCGATCGGGGCTTAGGAGACGACGCGTGGACCGATCGAGGTGTAGGCGATGACGCGTGTACCTATCGGGGCTCAGGAGACAGCGCGTGGACCGATCAGGGCTCGGCGACTGCGCGTGGACGTATCGGGGCTCAGGAGACATCGCGTGGACCCATCGGGGCTCGGGAACGGCGCGTTAACCGATTGGGGCTTAGGAGACCATGCGTGGACCGATCGGGGCTCGAAGACGGCGTGTCGACCGATCGGGGCTCGGAGACAGCGCGTGGACCGACTGGGGCTCAGGCGGTTTCGCGTGGACCAATTGGAGTTCGGCGACGGCGCGTGGACCGATCGGGGCTTAGGAGACGGCACGTGCACCGATCGGGGCCCGGAGACGGGTCGTGGACAGATTGGGGATTAGGAGACGGCGCGTGGACCAATCGGGGCTGGGAGACGGCACGTGGACCAATGGGGGCTTAGGAGACGACGCGTGGACCGATCGGGGCTCAGGAGACGGCGCGTGGACCGATCGGGGCTTAGGAGACGATGCGTGAACCGATCGGGGCTCGGAGAAGGCGCGTGGACCGATCGGGGCCTAGGAGACAACGCGTGGACCGACCGTGGTTCAGGAAGCGGCGCCTGGACCGATCGTGGCTCGGAGACGGCGCGAGGAGGCATCTGGGCTTACAAGACAACACGTGGATCGATCGGGGCTCGGAGACGGCGCATGAACCGACCGGGGATCAGGAGGCGGCGCGTGGACTGATCGGGGCTCGGAGACGGCGCGTTAACCGATCGGGGCTTAGGAGACGATGCGTGGACCGATCGGGGCTCGGAGACGGCGCTTGGACCGACCGGGGCTAAGGAGGCCGCGCGTGGACCGATCGAGGCTCGGTGACGGCGCGTGGACCGATCGGGACTCGGAGACGGCGTGTGAACGTATCGGGGCTTAGGAGACGATGCGTTGACCGATCGGGGCTCATGAGACGGCGCGTAGACCGATCGGGGCTCCGGCGGCGACGCGTGGACTGATCGGGGCCCAGGAAACGGCGCGTGGATCGATCGGTGCTCGAAGACGACGCGTGGACCGATCGGGGCTCAGGAGCCGATGCGTGGACGGACCGTGGCTTAGAATGCGTCACGCGGACCGATCGGGGCTCGGATACGGCGTGTGGACGTATCGGGGCTTAGGAGACAATGCGTGAACCGATCGGGGCTCGGAGACGACGCGTGGACCGATCGGGGCTCGGAGACAGCGCGTGGACCGACTGGGGCTCAGGCGGTTGCGCGTGGACCAATTGGGGCTCCGGGGGCGGCACGTGGACCGATTGGGGAGCAGAAGATGGTGCGTGGACCGATCGGGGCTCGGAGACGGCGCGTGGACCGATCGGAGCTTAGAAGACGACGCGTAGACCGATTGGGGCTCAGGAGACAGCGCGTGGACTGATCGGGGCGCGGAGACGGCGCGTTAACCGATCGGCGCTCGGAGACGGCGAGTCGACCGATCGGGGATCGGTGACGGCGCGTGGACCGTCCGGGGTTCAGGAGGGGATGCGTGGACCGATCTCGGCTCTGGAGACTGCGCGTGGATCGATCGGGGCTTAGGGAACGACGCGTGGACAGATCGGGGGTCAGGAGACGGCGCGTGAACCGACCGGGGCTCAGGAGATCGCGCGTGGACCGATCGCGGCTCGGCGACGGCGCGTGGACCGATCGGGGCTCAGGAGGCCGCGCGTGAACCGATCGTGGCTCGGCGACGGCGCGTGGACCGATCGGGGCTCGGAGACGACGCGTGGACCGATCGGGGCTCGGAGACAGCGCGTCGACCGACTGGGGCTCAGGCGGTTGCGCGTGGACGGATCGGGGTTTAGGAGCCTCGCGTGGATCGATCGGGGCCCCGGAGGCGCCGCGTGGACCCATGGGGATCAGGAGACAGTGCGTGGACCGATCGGGGCTCGGAGACGGCGCGTGGACCGATCGGGGCTTAGGAGACGACGCGTGGACCGATCGAGGTGTAGGCGATGACGCGTGTACCTATCGGGGCTCAGGAGACAGCGCGTGGACCGATCAGGGCTCGGCGACTGCGCGTGGACGTATCGGGGCTCAGGAGACATCGCGTGGACCCATCGGGGCTCGGGAACGGCGCGTTAACCGATTGGGGCTTAGGAGACCATGCGTGGACCGATCGGGGCTCGAAGACGGCGCGTCGACCGATCGGGGCTCGGAGACAGCGCGTGGACCGACTGGGGCTCAGGCGGTTTCGCGTGGACCAATTGGAGTTCGGCGACGGCGCGTGGACCGATCGGGGCTTAGGAGACGGCACGTGCACCGATCGGGGCCCGGAGACGGGTCGTGGACAGATTGGGGATTAGGAGACGGCGCGTGGACCAATCGGGGCTGGGAGACGGCACGTGGACCAATGGGGGCTTAGGAGACGACGCGTGGACCGATCGGGGCTCAGGAGACGGCGCGTGGACCGATCGGGGCTTAGGAGACGATGCGTGAACCGATCGGGGCTCGGAGAAGGCGCGTGGACCGATCGGGGCTCGGAGACAGCGCGTGGACCGACTGGGGCTCAGGCGGTTGCGCGTGGACCAATTGGGGCTCCGGGGGCGGCACGTGGACCGATTGGGGAGCAGAAGATGGTGCGTGGACCGATCGGGGCTCGGAGACGGCGCGTGGACCGATCGGAGCTTAGAAGACGACGCGTAGACCGATTGGGGCTCAGGAGACAGCGCGTGGACTGATCGGGGCGCGGAGACGGCGCGTTAACCGATCGGCGCTCGGAGACGGCGAGTCGACCGATCGGGGATCGGTGACGGCGCGTGGACCGTCCGGGGTTCAGGAGGGGATGCGTGGACCGATCTCGGCTCTGGAGACTGCGCGTGGATCGATCGGGGCTTAGGGAACGACGCGTGGACAGATCGGGGGTCAGGAGACGGCGCGTGAACCGACCGGGGCTCAGGAGACCGCGCGTGGACCGATCGCGGCTCGGCGACGGCGCGTGGACCGATCGGGGCTCAGGAGGCCGCGCGTGAACCGATCGTGGCTCGGCGACGGCGCGTGGACCGATCGGGGCTCGGAGACGACGCGTGGACCGATCGGGGCTCGGAGACAGCGCGTCGACCGACTGGGGCTCAGGCGGTTGCGCGTGGACGGATCGGGGTTTAGGAGCCTCGCGTGGATCGATCGGGGCCCCGGAGGCGCCGCGTGGACCCATGGGGATCAGGAGACAGTGCGTGGACCGATCGGGGCTCGGAGACGGCGCGTGGACCGATCGGGGCTTAGGAGACGACGCGTGGACCGATCGAGGTGTAGGCGATGACGCGTGTACCTATCGGGGCTCAGGAGACAGCGCGTGGACCGATCAGGGCTCGGCGACTGCGCGTGGACGTATCGGGGCTCAGGAGACATCGCGTGGACCCATCGGGGCTCGGGAACGGCGCGTTAACCGATTGGGGCTTAGGAGACCATGCGTGGACCGATCGGGGCTCGAAGACGGCGCGTCGACCGATCGGGGCTCGGAGACAGCGCGTGGACCGACTGGGGCTCAGGCGGTTTCGCGTGGACCAATTGGAGTTCGGCGACGGCGCGTGGACCGATCGGGGCTCAGGAGACGGCGCGTGGACCGATCGGGGCTTAGGAGACGATGCGTGAACCGATCGGGGCTCGGAGAAGGCGCGTGGACCGATCGGGGCCTAGGAGACAACGCGTGGACCGACCGTGGTTCAGGAAGCGGCGCCTGGACCGATCGTGGCTCGGAGACGGCGCGAGGAGGCATCTGGGCTTACAAGACAACACGTGGATCGATCGGGGCTCGGAGACGGCGCATGAACCGACCGGGGATCAGGAGGCGGCGCGTGGACTGATCGGGGCTCGGAGACGGCGCGTTAACCGATCGGGGCTTAGGAGACGATGCGTGGACCGATCGGGGCTCGGAGACGGCGCTTGGACCGACCGGGGCTAAGGAGGCCGCGCGTGGACCGATCGAGGCTCGGTGACGGCGCGTGGACCGATCGGGACTCGGAGACGGCGTGTGAACGTATCGGGGCTTAGGAGACGATGCGTTGACCGATCGGGGCTCATGAGACGGCGCGTAGACCGATCGGGGCTCCGGCGGCGACGCGTGGACTGATCGGGGCCCAGGAAACGGCGCGTGGATCGATCGGTGCTCGAAGACGACGCGTGGACCGATCGGGGCTCAGGAGCCGATGCGTGGACGGACCGTGGCTTAGAATGCGTCACGCGGACCGATCGGGGCTCGGATACGGCGTGTGGACGTATCGGGGCTTAGGAGACGATGCGTGAACCGATCGGGGCTCGGAGACGACGCGTGGACCGATCGGGGCTCGGAGACAGCGCGTGGACCGACTGGGGCTCAGGCGGTTGCGCGTGGACCAATTGGGGCTCCGGGGGCGGCACGTGGACCGATTGGGGAGCAGAAGATGGTGCGTGGACCGATCGGGGCTCGGAGACGGCGCGTGGACCGATCGGAGCTTAGAAGACGACGCGTAGACCGATTGGGGCTCAGGAGACAGCGCGTGGACTGATCGGGGCGCGGAGACGGCGCGTTAACCGATCGGCGCTCGGAGACGGCGAGTCGACCGATCGGGGATCGGTGACGGCGCGTGGACCGTCCGGGGTTCAGGAGGGGATGCGTGGACCGATCTCGGCTCCGGAGACTGCGCGTGGATCGATCGGGGCTTAGGGAACGACGCGTGGACAGATCGGGGGTCAGGAGACGGCGCGTGAACCGACCGGGGCTCAGGAGATCGCGCGTGGACCGATCGCGGCTCGGCGACGGCGCGTGGACCGACCGGGGCTCAGGAAACCGCGCGTGAACCGATCGAGACTCGGCGACTGCGCGTGGAGCGATCGGGGCTCAGGAGACGGCGCGTGAACCAATCGGCGCTCCGAGACGGCGCGTGGACCGATCGGGGATGAGGAGAAGGCGTGTGGACCGATCGGGGCTTAGGAGACGGCGCGTAGACCGATCGGGGCTCGGAGACGGCGTGTGGAACGATCGGGGCTCAGGTGACGGCGCGTGAACCGATCGGCGCTCGGAGACGGCGCGTGGACCGATCGGGGCTTAGTAGAAGGCGCTTGGTCCGATCGGGGCTTAGGAGACGACGCGTGGACCGATCGGAGCTCGGAGACGGCGCGTGGAACGATCGGGGCTCAGGAGACGGCGCGTGAACCGATCGGCGCTCGGAGACGGCGCGTGGACCGATCTGGGCTCGGAGACAGCGCGTGGACCGACTGGGGCACAGGCGGTGGCGCGTGGACCAATTGGGGTTCGGCGACGGCGCGTGGACCGATCCGGGCTCGGAGACTGCGCATGGAATGATCGGGGCTCAGGAGACGGCGCGTGAACCGATCGGCGCTCGGAGACAGCGCGTGGACCGATCGGAGCACAGGAGACGGCGCGTGAACCGAGCGGCGCTCGGAGACGGCGCGTGGATCGATCGGGGCTTAGGAGACGGCGCGTGGACTGATCGGGGCTCAGGAGACCCCGCGTGGACCGATCGGGGCCCGGCGACTGCGCGTGGACGCATCGGGGCTCAGGAGGCGGCGCGTGGACCGATCGGGGCTCAGAGACGGCACGTTAACCGATCGGGGCTTAGGAGACGATGCGTGGACCGATCGCGGCTCGGAGACGGCGTGTGAACCGACCGGGGCTCAGGAGGCCGCGCGTGGACCGGTCGAGGCTCGGCGATGGCGAGTGGACCCATCGGGGCTCGGAGACGACGCGTGTACGGATCGGGGCTTGATGACGGCGGCTTTATCGATCGCGGCTCGGAGACGGCCCGTGAATCGATCGGCACTCGGAGAAGGCGCGTGGACCGATCGGGGCTTATGAGACGGCGCGTGGACCGATCGGAGATCAGGAGAAGACGCGTGCACCGATCGGGGCTCTGGAAGCGGCGCACGGACCGATCGTGGCTCGGAGACGGCGCGTGGAGGCATCGGGGCTTTGAAGACGACGCGTGGACTGAACGGTGCTCAGAAAACGCCGCGTGGACCGATGGGGATCAGGAGACGGTGCGTGGAGCGATCGGGGCTTAGGAGACGGCGCGTGGACCGATTGGGGCTTAGGAGACGGCGCGTGGACCGATCGGGGCTCAGGAAGCGGCGCCTAGACTGATCGGGGCTCGGAGACGGCGCGTGGAGGCACCGGGGCTAAGAATACGACGCATGGACCGAGCGGGGCTCAGGAGACGGCGCGAGGAGCGATCGGGGCTCAGGAGAAGACGCGTAAATTGATCGGGGCTCAGAAATCGGCGCGTGGAGCGATCGGGGCTCAGGAGACGACGCGTGGATCGATCGGGGCTCAGGAAACGACGCGTCGACCGATCGGGGCTCAGGAGACGGCGCGCGGACCGACCGGGGCTCAGGAGGCCGCGCGTCGACCGATCGCGGCTCGGCGGTGGCGCGTGGACCGATCGGGGCTCAGGAGGCCGCGCGTGGACCGATCATGGCTCGGCAACGGCGCGTGGACCGATCGGTGTTCAGAGACGACGCGTGGACCGATCGGGGCTCAGGCGGTTGCGCGTGGACCATTTGGGGTTCGGCGACGGCGCGTGGACCGATCGGCGCTCGGAGACAGCGCGTTAACCGATCGGGGTTTAGGAAACGATGCATGGACCGATCGGGGCTTGGAGACGGCGCGTGGACCGATCGGGGCTCAGGAGACGACGCGTGGACCGGTCGGGGCTTAAAACGACGCCTGGACCGATCGGGGCTTAGGAGGCGGCGTGTGGAACGATCGGGGCTCAGGAGACGGCGCGTGCACCGACCGGCGCTCGGAGACGGCGCGTGGAGCGATCGGTGCTGAGGAGACGACGCGTGAATCGATCGGGGCTTAGGAGACGACGCGTGGACCGATCGGGGCGTAGGACGCGACGCGTGTACCTATCGGGGCTGACGAGACAGCGTGTGGACCGATTGGGGCTCAGGAGACGGCGCCTGGACCGATCGGGGCTCGGAGACGGCGCGTGGAACGATCGGAGCTCAGGAGACGGCGCGTGTACCTATCGGGGCTCACGAGACTGCGTGTGGGCCGATTGGGGCTCAGGAGACGACGCGTTTACGGATCGGGGATCAGGAGACGACGCGTGGAACGATCCGGGCTCAGGAGACGGAGCGTGGACCGATCGGGGCTTGGAGACGGCGTGTGGAACGATCGGGGCTCGGGTGACGGCGCGTGAACCGATCGGTGCTCGGAGACGGCGCGTGGACGGACCGCGGCTTAGAATGCGGTACGCGGACCGATCGGGGATCGGACACGGCGTGTGGACCGATCGAGGCTCGGAGACGACGCGTTTACGGATCGGAGATCAGGAGACGACGCGTGGAACGATCCGGGCTCAGGATACGGAGCGTGGACCGATCGGGGCTTGGAGACGGCGTGTGGAACGATCGAGACTCGGGTGACAGCGCGTGAACCGATCGGCGCTCGGAGATGGCGCGTGGACCGATCGGGGCTCGGATACGGCGCGTGGACCGATCGGGGCTTAGGAGACTACGCGTGTACCTATCGGGGCTCAGGAGACAGCGCGTGGACCGATCGGGGCTCAGGAGGCGGCGCGTGGATCGATCGAGGCTCGGAGACGGCGCGTGGAACGATCGGGTCTCAGGAGACGGCGCGTGAAATGATCGGCGCTCGGAGACGCCGCGTGGACCGATTGGGGCTTAGGAGACGGCGCGTGGACCGATCGGGGCGCAGGAAGCGGCGCCTGGACCGATCGTGCCTCGGAGACGGCGCGTGGAGGCATCCGGGCTAAGAAGACGACGCATGGACCGAGCGGGGTTCAGGAGACGGCGCGAGGAGCGATCGGGGCTCAGGAGATGACACGTCAATTGATCGGGGCTCCGGAGACGACGCCTCGACGGATCGGGGCTCAGGAGGCGGCACGAGAAGCGATCGGGGCTCAGGAGGCCGCGCGTGGACCGATCATGGCTCGGCAACGGCGCGAAGACCGATCGGGGCTCGGAGACGACGCGTGGACTGATCGGGGCTCGAAGACAGCGCGTGGACCGACTGGGGCTCAGGCGGTTGCGCGTGGACCAATTGGAGCTCCCGAGGCGGCGCGTGGACCGATTGGGGCTTAGGAGACGACGCGTGGACTGATCGGGACTCAGGAGACGGCGCGTGGCCCGATTGGGGCTCGGATACGGCCCGTGAACCGAACGGGGCTCAGGAGGCCGCCCGAGAACCGATCGGGGCTCGGCGACGGCGCGTGGACTGATCGGGGCTCAGGAGGCCGCGCGTGGACCGATCATGGCTCGGCAACGGCGCGAAGACCGATCGGGGCTCGGAGACGACGCGTCGACTGATCGGTGCTCGGAGACGGCGCGTGGACGGATCGTAGCTTAGAATGTGTCACGCGGATCGATTGGGTCTCGGAGACGGCGTGTGGACGTATCGGGGGTTAAGAGATGATGCGTGGACCGATCTGGGCTCAGGAGATGGCGCGTGGACCGATCGGGGCTTCGGAAACGGTACGTGGACCGATCGAGGCTCGGAGACGGCGCGTGGACCGACCAGGGCTCAGGAGGCCGCGCGTGGACCTATCGGGACGCGGCGACGGCGCGTGGACCCATCGAGGCTCGGAGACGACGCGTGTATGGATCGGGGATTAGGGGACGACGCGTGGAACGATCGGGGCTTAGGAGACGGCGCGTGCACCGACCGGCGCTCGGAGACGGCGCGTGAACCGATCGGGGCTCAGGAGACGGCGCGTGGACTGATCGGTGTTCGGAGACGGCGCGTGGACGGACCGTGGCTTAGAATGCGTCACGCGGATCGATCGGGGCTCGGAGACGGCGCGTGGACCGACCGGGGCTAAGGAAGCCGCGCGTGGACCTATCGAGGCTTAGGAGCCGACGCGTGGACCGATCGGGGCTGAGGAGACGGCGCGTGGACCGAAAGGGGCTCCGAGACGGCGCGTGGAACGATCGGAGCACAGGAGACGGCGCGTGAACCGGTCGGCGCTCGGAGACGGCGCGTGGATCGACCGGGGCTTAGAAGAAGGCGCGTGGGCCGATCGGGGCTTAGGAGACGATTCGTGGACCGATCGGGGCTTTGGAGACGATTCGTGGACCGATCGGGGCTCGGAGACGGCGCGTGGACCGACCGGGGGTAAGCAGGCCGCGCGTGGACCGATAGAGGCTTAGGAGCCGACACGTGGACCGATCGGGGCTGAGGAGACAGGGCGTGGACCGATCGGGGCTCGGAGACGGCGCGTGGAACGATCGGAGCACAGGAGACGGCGCGTGAACCGATCGGCGCTCGGAGACGGCGCGTGGATCGATCGGGGCTTAGGAGACGGCGCGTGGACCGACCGGGGCTAAGCAGGCCTCGCGTGGACCGATAGAGGCTTAGGAGACGACGCGTGGACCGATCGGGGCTCGGAGACGGCGCGTGGACCGACCGGGGCTCAGGAGGCCGCGCGTGGACCGATGGGGGCTCGGCGACGGTGCGTGGACCGATCGAGGCTCGGAGACGACGCGTGTACGGATCGGGGCTTTGAAGACGACGCGTGGACCGATCGTGGCTCAGGAAACGGCGTGTGGAGCGATCGGGGCTCAGGAGACGACGCGTCGACCGATCAGGGCTCAGGAGACGGCGCGCGGATCGACCGGGGCTCAGGA
Source organism: Netelia fuscicornis (assembly GCA_946811545.1). Lineage (NCBI taxonomy): Eukaryota > Metazoa > Arthropoda > Insecta > Hymenoptera > Ichneumonidae > Netelia > Netelia fuscicornis. The sequence goes on along the minus strand of OX328016.1, from coordinate 14,995,479 downwards.
GCCTCGCGTGGATCGATCGGGGCTCCGGAGGCGCCGTGTGGACCGATGGGGCTCAGGAGACGGCGCGCGGACCGGCCGGGGCTCAGGAGCCTAGCGTGGATCGATCGGGGCTCCGGAAGCGGCGCGTGGACCGATCGGGGCTCAGGAGGCGGCGCGTGAACCGATCGGCGCTCGGAGACGGCGCGTGGACCGATCGGGGCTTACGAGACGGTGCGTGGACCGATCGGGGCTTAGGAGACGACGCGTGGACCGATTGGGGCTCGGGTGACGGCGCGTGAACCGATCGGTGCTCGGAGACGGCGCGTGGACGGACCGCGGCTTAGAATGCGGTACGCGGACCGATCGGGGATCGGACACGGCGTGTGGACCGATCGAGGCTCGGAGACGACGCGTTTACGGATCGGAGATCAGGAGACGACGCGTGGAACGATCCGGGCTCAGGATACGGAGCGTGGACCGATCGGGGCTTGGAGACGGCGTGTGGAACGATCGAGACTCGGGTGACAGCGCGTGAACCGATCGGCGCTCGGAGACGGCGCGTGAACCGATCGGGGCTCAGGAGACGGCGCGTGGACTGATCGGTGTTCGGAGACGGCGCGTGGACGGACCGTGGCTTAGAATGCGTCACGCGGATCGATCGGGGCTCGGAGACGGCGCGTGGACCGACCGGGGCTAAGGAAGCCGCGCGTGGACCTATCGAGGCTTAGGAGCCGACGCGTGGACCGATCGGGGGTCGGAGACGACGCGTGGACCGATGGGGGCTCGGATTCGGCGCGTGAACCAACCGGGGCTCAGGAGGCCGCGCGTGGATCGATCATGGCTCGGCGACGGCGCGTGGACCGATCGGGGTTCGGATACGACGCGTGGACCGATCGGGGCTCCGGAGGCGCCTCGTGGACCCATGGGGATCTGGAGACAGTGCGTGGACCCATCGGGGCTCGGAGACGGCGCGTGGACTGATCGGGGCTTAGGAGACGACGCGTGGACCGTTCGGGGTGTAGGAGACGACGCGTGTACCTATCGGGGCTCAGGAGACAGCGCGTGGACCGATCGGGGCTCGGCGACTGCGCGTCGACGTATCGGGGCTCAGGAGACGGCGCGTGGACGGATCAGGACTCAGGAGACGGCGCGTGGACCGATCGGGGTGCGGAGACGGCGCGTGAACCGACCGGGGCTCAGGAGGCCGCGCGTGGACTGATCGGGGCTCGGCGACTGCGCGTGGACGTATCGGGGCTCAGGAGACGGCACGTGGACCGATCGGGGTGGGGAGACGGTGCGTTAACCGATCGGATCTTAGGTGACGATGCGTGGACCGATCGGGGCGCGGAGACGGCACGTGGACAGACCGGGGCTAAGGAGGCCGCGCGTGGGCCAATCGAGGCTTAGGAGCCAACGCGTGGACCGATCGGGGCTGAGGAGACGGCGCGTGGACCGAACGGGGCTCGGAGACGACGCGTGGAACGATCGAGGCTCAGAAGACGACGCGTCGACCGATCGGGGCTCAGGAGACGGTGCGTGGATCGATCGGGGCTCGGAGACGCGGCGTGGAACGATCGGGGCTCAGGAGACGGCGCTTGAACTTATCGGCGCTCAGAGACGGCCCGTGGACCGATCGGGGCTTAGGATACGGCGCGTGGACCGATCGGGGTTCAGGAGGGGATGCGTGGACCGATCTCGGCTCTGGAGACTGCGCGTGGATCGATCGGGGCTTAGGGAACGACGCGTGGACAGATCGGGGGTCAGGAGACGGCGCGTGAACCGACCGGGGCTCAGGAGACCGCGCGTGGACCGATCGCGGCTCGGCGACGGCGCGTGGACCGATCGGGGCTCAGGAGGCCGCGCGTGAACCGATCGTGGCTCGGCGACGGCGCGTGGACCGATCGGGGCTCGGAGACGACGCGTGGACCGATCGGGGCTCGGAGACAGCGCGTCGACCGACTGGGGCTCAGGCGGTTGCGCGTGGACGGATCGGGGTTTAGGAGCCTCGCGTGGATCGATCGGGGCCCCGGAGGCGCCGCGTGGACCCATGGGGATCAGGAGACAGTGCGTGGACCGATCGGGGCTCGGAGACGGCGCGTGGACCGATCGGGGCTTAGGAGACGACGCGTGGACCGATCGAGGTGTAGGCGATGACGCGTGTACCTATCGGGGCTCAGGAGACAGCGCGTGGACCGATCAGGGCTCGGCGACTGCGCGTGGACGTATCGGGGCTCAGGAGACATCGCGTGGACCCATCGGGGCTCGGGAACGGCGCGTTAACCGATTGGGGCTTAGGAGACCATGCGTGGACCGATCGGGGCTCGAAGACGGCGTGTCGACCGATCGGGGCTCGGAGACAGCGCGTGGACCGACTGGGGCTCAGGCGGTTTCGCGTGGACCAATTGGAGTTCGGCGACGGCGCGTGGACCGATCGGGGCTTAGGAGACGGCACGTGCACCGATCGGGGCCCGGAGACGGGTCGTGGACAGATTGGGGATTAGGAGACGGCGCGTGGACCAATCGGGGCTGGGAGACGGCACGTGGACCAATGGGGGCTTAGGAGACGACGCGTGGACCGATCGGGGCTCAGGAGACGGCGCGTGGACCGATCGGGGCTTAGGAGACGATGCGTGAACCGATCGGGGCTCGGAGAAGGCGCGTGGACCGATCGGGGCCTAGGAGACAACGCGTGGACCGACCGTGGTTCAGGAAGCGGCGCCTGGACCGATCGTGGCTCGGAGACGGCGCGAGGAGGCATCTGGGCTTACAAGACAACACGTGGATCGATCGGGGCTCGGAGACGGCGCATGAACCGACCGGGGATCAGGAGGCGGCGCGTGGACTGATCGGGGCTCGGAGACGGCGCGTTAACCGATCGGGGCTTAGGAGACGATGCGTGGACCGATCGGGGCTCGGAGACGGCGCTTGGACCGACCGGGGCTAAGGAGGCCGCGCGTGGACCGATCGAGGCTCGGTGACGGCGCGTGGACCGATCGGGACTCGGAGACGGCGTGTGAACGTATCGGGGCTTAGGAGACGATGCGTTGACCGATCGGGGCTCATGAGACGGCGCGTAGACCGATCGGGGCTCCGGCGGCGACGCGTGGACTGATCGGGGCCCAGGAAACGGCGCGTGGATCGATCGGTGCTCGAAGACGACGCGTGGACCGATCGGGGCTCAGGAGCCGATGCGTGGACGGACCGTGGCTTAGAATGCGTCACGCGGACCGATCGGGGCTCGGATACGGCGTGTGGACGTATCGGGGCTTAGGAGACAATGCGTGAACCGATCGGGGCTCGGAGACGACGCGTGGACCGATCGGGGCTCGGAGACAGCGCGTGGACCGACTGGGGCTCAGGCGGTTGCGCGTGGACCAATTGGGGCTCCGGGGGCGGCACGTGGACCGATTGGGGAGCAGAAGATGGTGCGTGGACCGATCGGGGCTCGGAGACGGCGCGTGGACCGATCGGAGCTTAGAAGACGACGCGTAGACCGATTGGGGCTCAGGAGACAGCGCGTGGACTGATCGGGGCGCGGAGACGGCGCGTTAACCGATCGGCGCTCGGAGACGGCGAGTCGACCGATCGGGGATCGGTGACGGCGCGTGGACCGTCCGGGGTTCAGGAGGGGATGCGTGGACCGATCTCGGCTCTGGAGACTGCGCGTGGATCGATCGGGGCTTAGGGAACGACGCGTGGACAGATCGGGGGTCAGGAGACGGCGCGTGAACCGACCGGGGCTCAGGAGATCGCGCGTGGACCGATCGCGGCTCGGCGACGGCGCGTGGACCGATCGGGGCTCAGGAGGCCGCGCGTGAACCGATCGTGGCTCGGCGACGGCGCGTGGACCGATCGGGGCTCGGAGACGACGCGTGGACCGATCGGGGCTCGGAGACAGCGCGTCGACCGACTGGGGCTCAGGCGGTTGCGCGTGGACGGATCGGGGTTTAGGAGCCTCGCGTGGATCGATCGGGGCCCCGGAGGCGCCGCGTGGACCCATGGGGATCAGGAGACAGTGCGTGGACCGATCGGGGCTCGGAGACGGCGCGTGGACCGATCGGGGCTTAGGAGACGACGCGTGGACCGATCGAGGTGTAGGCGATGACGCGTGTACCTATCGGGGCTCAGGAGACAGCGCGTGGACCGATCAGGGCTCGGCGACTGCGCGTGGACGTATCGGGGCTCAGGAGACATCGCGTGGACCCATCGGGGCTCGGGAACGGCGCGTTAACCGATTGGGGCTTAGGAGACCATGCGTGGACCGATCGGGGCTCGAAGACGGCGCGTCGACCGATCGGGGCTCGGAGACAGCGCGTGGACCGACTGGGGCTCAGGCGGTTTCGCGTGGACCAATTGGAGTTCGGCGACGGCGCGTGGACCGATCGGGGCTTAGGAGACGGCACGTGCACCGATCGGGGCCCGGAGACGGGTCGTGGACAGATTGGGGATTAGGAGACGGCGCGTGGACCAATCGGGGCTGGGAGACGGCACGTGGACCAATGGGGGCTTAGGAGACGACGCGTGGACCGATCGGGGCTCAGGAGACGGCGCGTGGACCGATCGGGGCTTAGGAGACGATGCGTGAACCGATCGGGGCTCGGAGAAGGCGCGTGGACCGATCGGGGCTCGGAGACAGCGCGTGGACCGACTGGGGCTCAGGCGGTTGCGCGTGGACCAATTGGGGCTCCGGGGGCGGCACGTGGACCGATTGGGGAGCAGAAGATGGTGCGTGGACCGATCGGGGCTCGGAGACGGCGCGTGGACCGATCGGAGCTTAGAAGACGACGCGTAGACCGATTGGGGCTCAGGAGACAGCGCGTGGACTGATCGGGGCGCGGAGACGGCGCGTTAACCGATCGGCGCTCGGAGACGGCGAGTCGACCGATCGGGGATCGGTGACGGCGCGTGGACCGTCCGGGGTTCAGGAGGGGATGCGTGGACCGATCTCGGCTCTGGAGACTGCGCGTGGATCGATCGGGGCTTAGGGAACGACGCGTGGACAGATCGGGGGTCAGGAGACGGCGCGTGAACCGACCGGGGCTCAGGAGACCGCGCGTGGACCGATCGCGGCTCGGCGACGGCGCGTGGACCGATCGGGGCTCAGGAGGCCGCGCGTGAACCGATCGTGGCTCGGCGACGGCGCGTGGACCGATCGGGGCTCGGAGACGACGCGTGGACCGATCGGGGCTCGGAGACAGCGCGTCGACCGACTGGGGCTCAGGCGGTTGCGCGTGGACGGATCGGGGTTTAGGAGCCTCGCGTGGATCGATCGGGGCCCCGGAGGCGCCGCGTGGACCCATGGGGATCAGGAGACAGTGCGTGGACCGATCGGGGCTCGGAGACGGCGCGTGGACCGATCGGGGCTTAGGAGACGACGCGTGGACCGATCGAGGTGTAGGCGATGACGCGTGTACCTATCGGGGCTCAGGAGACAGCGCGTGGACCGATCAGGGCTCGGCGACTGCGCGTGGACGTATCGGGGCTCAGGAGACATCGCGTGGACCCATCGGGGCTCGGGAACGGCGCGTTAACCGATTGGGGCTTAGGAGACCATGCGTGGACCGATCGGGGCTCGAAGACGGCGCGTCGACCGATCGGGGCTCGGAGACAGCGCGTGGACCGACTGGGGCTCAGGCGGTTTCGCGTGGACCAATTGGAGTTCGGCGACGGCGCGTGGACCGATCGGGGCTCAGGAGACGGCGCGTGGACCGATCGGGGCTTAGGAGACGATGCCTGAACCGATCGGGGCTCGGAGAAGGCGCGTGGACCGATCGGGGCCTAGGAGACAACGCGTGGACCGACCGTGGTTCAGGAAGCGGCGCCTGGACCGATCGTGGCTCGGAGACGGCGCGAGGAGGCATCTGGGCTTACAAGACAACACGTGGATCGATCGGGGCTCGGAGACGGCGCATGAACCGACCGGGGATCAGGAGGCGGCGCGTGGACTGATCGGGGCTCGGAGACGGCGCGTTAACCGATCGGGGCTTAGGAGACGATGCGTGGACCGATCGGGGCTCGGAGACGGCGCTTGGACCGACCGGGGCTAAGGAGGCCGCGCGTGGACCGATCGAGGCTCGGTGACGGCGCGTGGACCGATCGGGACTCGGAGACGGCGTGTGAACGTATCGGGGCTTAGGAGACGATGCGTTGACCGATCGGGGCTCATGAGACGGCGCGTAGACCGATCGGGGCTCCGGCGGCGACGCGTGGACTGATCGGGGCCCAGGAAACGGCGCGTGGATCGATCGGTGCTCGAAGACGACGCGTGGACCGATCGGGGCTCAGGAGCCGATGCGTGGACGGACCGTGGCTTAGAATGCGTCACGCGGACCGATCGGGGCTCGGATACGGCGTGTGGACGTATCGGGGCTTAGGAGACGATGCGTGAACCGATCGGGGCTCGGAGACGACGCGTGGACCGATCGGGGCTCGGAGACAGCGCGTGGACCGACTGGGGCTCAGGCGGTTGCGCGTGGACCAATTGGGGCTCCGGGGGCGGCACGTGGACCGATTGGGGAGCAGAAGATGGTGCGTGGACCGATCGGGGCTCGGAGACGGCGCGTGGACCGATCGGAGCTTAGAAGACGACGCGTAGACCGATTGGGGCTCAGGAGACAGCGCGTGGACTGATCGGGGCGCGGAGACGGCGCGTTAACCGATCGGCGCTCGGAGACGGCGAGTCGACCGATCGGGGATCGGTGACGGCGCGTGGACCGTCCGGGGTTCAGGAGGGGATGCGTGGACCGATCTCGGCTCCGGAGACTGCGCGTGGATCGATCGGGGCTTAGGGAACGACGCGTGGACAGATCGGGGGTCAGGAGACGGCGCGTGAACCGACCGGGGCTCAGGAGATCGCGCGTGGACCGATCGCGGCTCGGCGACGGCGCGTGGACCGACCGGGGCTCAGGAAACCGCGCGTGAACCGATCGAGACTCGGCGACTGCGCGTGGAGCGATCGGGGCTCAGGAGACGGCGCGTGAACCAATCGGCGCTCCGAGACGGCGCGTGGACCGATCGGGGATGAGGAGAAGGCGTGTGGACCGATCGGGGCTTAGGAGACGGCGCGTAGACCGATCGGGGCTCGGAGACGGCGTGTGGAACGATCGGGGCTCAGGTGACGGCGCGTGAACCGATCGGCGCTCGGAGACGGCGCGTGGACCGATCGGGGCTTAGTAGAAGGCGCTTGGTCCGATCGGGGCTTAGGAGACGACGCGTGGACCGATCGGAGCTCGGAGACGGCGCGTGGAACGATCGGGGCTCAGGAGACGGCGCGTGAACCGATCGGCGCTCGGAGACGGCGCGTGGACCGATCTGGGCTCGGAGACAGCGCGTGGACCGACTGGGGCACAGGCGGTGGCGCGTGGACCAATTGGGGTTCGGCGACGGCGCGTGGACCGATCCGGGCTCGGAGACTGCGCATGGAATGATCGGGGCTCAGGAGACGGCGCGTGAACCGATCGGCGCTCGGAGACAGCGCGTGGACCGATCGGAGCACAGGAGACGGCGCGTGAACCGAGCGGCGCTCGGAGACGGCGCGTGGATCGATCGGGGCTTAGGAGACGGCGCGTGGACTGATCGGGGCTCAGGAGACCCCGCGTGGACCGATCGGGGCCCGGCGACTGCGCGTGGACGCATCGGGGCTCAGGAGGCGGCGCGTGGACCGATCGGGGCTCAGAGACGGCACGTTAACCGATCGGGGCTTAGGAGACGATGCGTGGACCGATCGCGGCTCGGAGACGGCGTGTGAACCGACCGGGGCTCAGGAGGCCGCGCGTGGACCGGTCGAGGCTCGGCGATGGCGAGTGGACCCATCGGGGCTCGGAGACGACGCGTGTACGGATCGGGGCTTGATGACGGCGGCTTTATCGATCGCGGCTCGGAGACGGCCCGTGAATCGATCGGCACTCCGAGAAGGCGCGTGGACCGATCGGGGCTTATGAGACGGCGCGTGGACCGATCGGAGATCAGGAGAAGACGCGTGCACCGATCGGGGCTCTGGAAGCGGCGCACGGACCGATCGTGGCTCGGAGACGGCGCGTGGAGGCATCGGGGCTTTGAAGACGACGCGTGGACTGAACGGTGCTCAGAAAACGCCGCGTGGACCGATGGGGATCAGGAGACGGTGCGTGGAGCGATCGGGGCTTAGGAGACGGCGCGTGGACCGATTGGGGCTTAGGAGACGGCGCGTGGACCGATCGGGGCTCAGGAAGCGGCGCCTAGACTGATCGGGGCTCGGAGACGGCGCGTGGAGGCACCGGGGCTAAGAATACGACGCATGGACCGAGCGGGGCTCAGGAGACGGCGCGAGGAGCGATCGGGGCTCAGGAGAAGACGCGTAAATTGATCGGGGCTCAGAAATCGGCGCGTGGAGCGATCGGGGCTCAGGAGACGACGCGTGGATCGATCGGGGCTCAGGAAACGACGCGTCGACCGATCGGGGCTCAGGAGACGGCGCGCGGACCGACCGGGGCTCAGGAGGCCGCGCGTCGACCGATCGCGGCTCGGCGGTGGCGCGTGGACCGATCGGGGCTCAGGAGGCCGCGCGTGGACCGATCATGGCTCGGCAACGGCGCGTGGACCGATCGGTGTTCAGAGACGACGCGTGGACCGATCGGGGCTCAGGCGGTTGCGCGTGGACCATTTGGGGTTCGGCGACGGCGCGTGGACCGATCGGCGCTCGGAGACAGCGCGTTAACCGATCGGGGTTTAGGAAACGATGCATGGACCGATCGGGGCTTGGAGACGGCGCGTGGACCGATCGGGGCTCAGGAGACGACGCGTGGACCGGTCGGGGCTTAAAACGACGCCTGGACCGATCGGGGCTTAGGAGGCGGCGTGTGGAACGATCGGGGCTCAGGAGACGGCGCGTGCACCGACCGGCGCTCGGAGACGGCGCGTGGAGCGATCGGTGCTGAGGAGACGACGCGTGAATCGATCGGGGCTTAGGAGACGACGCGTGGACCGATCGGGGCGTAGGACGCGACGCGTGTACCTATCGGGGCTGACGAGACAGCGTGTGGACCGATTGGGGCTCAGGAGACGGCGCCTGGACCGATCGGGGCTCGGAGACGGCGCGTGGAACGATCGGAGCTCAGGAGACGGCGCGTGTACCTATCGGGGCTCACGAGACTGCGTGTGGGCCGATTGGGGCTCAGGAGACGACGCGTTTACGGATCGGGGATCAGGAGACGACGCGTGGAACGATCCGGGCTCAGGAGACGGAGCGTGGACCGATCGGGGCTTGGAGACGGCGTGTGGAACGATCGGGGCTCGGGTGACGGCGCGTGAACCGATCGGTGCTCGGAGACGGCGCGTGGACGGACCGCGGCTTAGAATGCGGTACGCGGACCGATCGGGGATCGGACACGGCGTGTGGACCGATCGAGGCTCGGAGACGACGCGTTTACGGATCGGAGATCAGGAGACGACGCGTGGAACGATCCGGGCTCAGGATACGGAGCGTGGACCGATCGGGGCTTGGAGACGGCGTGTGGAACGATCGAGACTCGGGTGACAGCGCGTGAACCGATCGGCGCTCGGAGATGGCGCGTGGACCGATCGGGGCTCGGATACGGCGCGTGGACCGATCGGGGCTTAGGAGACTACGCGTGTACCTATCGGGGCTCAGGAGACAGCGCGTGGACCGATCGGGGCTCAGGAGGCGGCGCGTGGATCGATCGAGGCTCGGAGACGGCGCGTGGAACGATCGGGTCTCAGGAGACGGCGCGTGAAATGATCGGCGCTCGGAGACGCCGCGTGGACCGATTGGGGCTTAGGAGACGGCGCGTGGACCGATCGGGGCGCAGGAAGCGGCGCCTGGACCTATCGTGCCTCGGAGACGGCGCGTGGAGGCATCCGGGCTAAGAAGACGACGCATGGACCGAGCGGGGTTCAGGAGACGGCGCGAGGAGCGATCGGGGCTCAGGAGAAGACACGTCAATTGATCGGGGCTCCGGAGACGACGCCTCGACGGATCGGGGCTCAGGAGGCGGCACGAGAAGCGATCGGGGCTCAGGAGGCCGCGCGTGGACCGATCATGGCTCGGCAACGGCGCGAAGACCGATCGGGGCTCGGAGACGACGCGTGGACTGATCGGGGCTCGAAGACAGCGCGTGGACCGACTGGGGCTCAGGCGGTTGCGCGTGGACCAATTGGAGCTCCCGAGGCGGCGCGTGGACCGATTGGGGCTTAGGAGACGACGCGTGGACTGATCGGGACTCAGGAGACGGCGCGTGGCCCGATTGGGGCTCGGATACGGCCCGTGAACCGACCGGGGCTCGGAGACGGCGCGTGAACCGATCGGGGCTCAGGAGACGGCGCGTGGACTGATCGGTGTTCGGAGACGGCGCGTGGACGGACTGGGGCTCAGGCGGTTGCGCGTGGACGGATCGGGGTTTAGGAGCCTCGCGTGGATCGATCGGGGCCCCGGAGGCGCCGCGTGGACCCATGGGGATCAGGAGACAGTGCGTGGACCGATCGGGGCTCGGAGACGGCGCGTGGACCGATCAGGGCTTTGGAGACGTCGCGTGGAATGATCGGGGCTCAGGAGACGGCGCGTGGACCGCTCGAGGCTCGGAGACGGCGCGTGTGCGGATCGGGGATTCGAGGACGTCGCGTGGACCGATCCGGGATCAGGAGACGGCGCGTGGAGCGATCGGGGCTCGGAAACGGCGCGTGGAACGATCGGGGCTCAGGAGACGGTGCGTGAACCGATCGTCGCTCGGAGACGGCACGTGGACCGATCGGGGCTTAGGAGAAGGCGCGTGGACCGATCGGAGCTTAGGAGACGGCGCGTGGACCGATCGGGGCTTATGAGACGGCGGGTGAACCGATCGGAGATCAGGCGAAGACGCGTTCACCGATCGGGGCTCTGGAAGCGGCGCACGGACCGATCGTGGCTCGGAGACGGCGCGTGGAGGCATCGGGGCTTTGAAGACGACGCGTGGACCGATCTCGGCTCGGAGACGGCGCGTGGAACGATCGGGGTCAGGAGACGGCGCGTCAACCATTCGGCGCTCGGAGACGGCGCCTGGACCGATCGGGGTTGTGGAAGCGGCGCACGGACCGATCGTGGCTCGGAGACGGCGCGTGGAGGCATCGGGGCTTTGAAGACGACGCGTGGACCGATCGGGGCTCAGGATACGGCGGGTTAACCGATTGGGGCTTAGGAGACGATGCGTGGACCGATCGGGGCTCGAAGACGGCGGGTGGACCGATCGGGGCACGGAGACAGCGCGTGGACCGACTGGGGCTCAGGCGATTGCGCGTTGAGCAATTGGGGTTCGGCGACGGCGCGTGGATCGGTCGGGGCTTAGGAGACGGTGCGTGGACCGATTGGGGCTCAGATACGGCGCGTGAACCAACCGGGGCTCAGGAGCCCGCGCGTGGACCGATCGCGGCTCGTGCGACGGCGCGTGCACCGATCGGCGCTCGGAGACGGCGCTGACCGATCGTGGCTTAGGAGAAGGCGCGCGGAACGATCGGGGCTCGGAGACGGCGCGTGGAACGATCGGGGCTCCGAGTTGGCGCGTTAACCGATCGGGGCTTAGGAGACGATGCGTGGACCGATCGGGGCTCGGAGACGGTGCGTGGACCGATTGGGGCTCGGATACGGCGCGTGAACTAAGCGGGGCTCAGGAGGCCGCGCGTGGACCGATCGCGGCTCGTGCGACGGCGCGTGCACCGATCGGCGCTCGGAGACGGCGCTGACCGATCGTGGCTTAGGAGAAGGCGCCTGGACCGTCGGGGCTCGGCAACGGCGCGTGAACCGACCAGGGCTCAGGGGGCCGCCCGAGAACCGATCGCGGCTCGGCGACGGCGCGTGGACCGATCGGGGCTCAGGAGGCCGCGCGTGGACCAATTGGGGCTTAGGAGACGACGCGTGGACTGATCATGGCTCGGCGACGGCGCGTAGACCGATCGGGGCTCGGAGACGACGCGTGGACTGATCGGGGCTCGGAGACGGCGCGTGGAACGATCGGGGCTTACGAGACGACGCGTGGACCGATCGGGGCTGAGGAGACGGCGCGTCGACCGACCGGAGCTCAGGAGATTCGCGTGGATCGATCGGGGCTCCGGAGGCGGCGCGTGGACCAATTGGGGCTTAGGAGACGACGCGTGGACTGATCATGGCTCGGCGACGGCGCGTAGACCGATCGGGGCTCGGAGACGACGCGTGGACTGATCGGGGCTCGAAGACAGCGCGTGGACCGACTGGGGCTCAGGCGGTTGCGCGTGGACCAATTGGGGCTCCGGAGGCGGCGCGTGGACCGATTGTGGAGCAGAAGATGGTGCGTGGACCGATCGGGGCTCGGAGACGGCGCATGGACCGATCGGAGCTTAGAAGACGATGCCTAGACCGATTGGGGCTCAGGAGACAGCGCGTGGACTGATCGGGGCTCGGAGACGGCGCGTTAACCGATCGGCGCTCGGAGACAGCGCGTCGACCGATCGGGGTTCGGTGACGGCGCGTCGACCGTCCGGGGCTCAGGAGGGAATGCGTGGACCGATCGCGGCTCTGGAGACTGCGCGTGGATCGATCGGGTCTTAGGGAACGACCCGTGGACCGATCGGGGCTCGGAGACGGCGCGTGGAGCGATCGGGGCTCGGAGACGACGCGTGGACCGATCGGGGCTCGGAGACAGCGCGTGGACCGACTGGGGCTCAGGCGGTTTCGCGTGGACCAATTGGGGTTCGGCGACGGCGCGTGGACCGATCGGGGCTTAGGAGACGGCGCGTGAAATGATGGGCGCTCGGAGACGCCGCGTGCACCGATTGGGGCTTAGGAGACGGCGCGTGGACCGATTGTGGAGCAGAAGATGGTGCGTGGACCGATCGGGGCTCGGAGACGGCGCGTGGACCGATCGGAGCTTAGAAGACGACGCCTAGACCGATTGGGGCTCAGGAGACAGCGCGTGAACTGATCGGGGCTCGGAGACGGCGCGTTAACGGATCGGCGCTCGGAGACAGCGCGTCGACCGATCGGGGTTCGGTGACGGCGCGTGGACCGTCCGGGGCTCAGGAGGGGATGCGTGGACCGATCGCGGCTCTGGAGACTGCGCGTGGATCGACCGGGGCTTAGGGAACGACGCGTGGACCGATCGGGGCTCGGAGACGGCGCGTTAACCGATTGGGGCTTAGGAGACCATGTGTGGACCGATCGGGGCTCGAAGACGGCGCGTGGACCGATCGGGTCTCAGGAGGCCGCGCGTGGACAGATCATGACTCGGCGACGGCGCGTGGACTGATCGGGGCTCGGAGACGACGCGTCGACCGATCGGGGCTCGGAGACAGCGCGTGGACCGACTGGGGCTTAGGATACGGCGCGTGGACCGATCGGGGTTCAGGAAGCGGCGCCTGGACCGATCGTGGCTCGGAGACGACGCGTGGAGGCATCGGGGCTAAGAAGATGACGCATGGACCGATCGGGGTTCAGGAAACGGCGTGTGGACCGATCAGAGCTCGGAGACGACGCGTGGACCGATCGGAGCTTAACAGACTACGCGTGTACCTATCGGGGCTCAGGAGACAGCGCGTGGACCGATCGGGGCTCAGGAGGCGGCACGTGGATCGGTCGGGGCTCGGAGACGGCGCGTGGAACGATCGGGGCTTACGAGACGACGCGTGGACCGATCGGGGCTGAGGAGACGGCGCGTCGACCGACCGGAGCTCAGGAGATTCGCGTGGATCGATCGTGGCTCCGGAGGCGGCGCGTGGACCAATTGGGGCTTAGGAGACGACGCGTGGACTGATCATGGCTCGGCGACGGCGCGTAGACCGATCGGGGCTCGGAGACGACGCGTGGACTGATCGGGGCTCGAAGACAGCGCGTGGACCGACTGGGGCTCAGGCGGTTGCGCGTGGACCAATTGGGGCTCCGGAGGCGGCGCGTGGACCGATTGTGGAGCAGAAGATGGTGCGTGGACCGATCGGGGCTCGGAGACGGCGCGTGGAACGATCGGGTCTCAGGAGACGGCGCGTGAAAAGATCGGCGCTCGGAGACGCCGCGTGGACCGATTGGGGCTTAGGAGACGGCGCGTGGACCGATCGGGGAGCAGGAAGCGGCGCCTGGACCGATCGTGGCTCGGAGACGGCGCGTGGAGGCATCCGGGCTAAGAAGACGACGCATGGACCGAGCGGGGTTCAGGAGACGGCGCGAGGAGCGATCGGGGCTCAGGAGAAGACACGTCAATTGATCGGGGCTCCGGAGACGTCGCCTCGACCGATCGGGGCTCAGGAGGCGGCACGAGAAGCGATCGGGGCTCAGGAGAAGACGCGTCAATTTATCGGGGCTCAGGAGACGACGCGTCGACTAATCGGGGCTTAGGAGACGACACGTGGACCGATCGGGGCTAAGGAGACGGCGCGTCGACCGACCGGAGCTCAGGAGATTCGCGTGGATTGATCGGGGCTCCGGAGGCGGGCGTGGACCGATTGGGGCTTAGGAGACGACGCGTGGACTGATCGGGACTCAGGAGACGGCGCGTGGCCCGATTGGGGCTCGGATACGGCGCGTGAACCGACCGGGGCTCAGGAGGCCGCGCGAGAACCGATCGCGGCTCGGCGACGGCGCGTGGACCGATCGGGGCTCAGGAGGCCGCGCGTGGACCGATCATGGCTCGGCGATAGCGCGTAGACCGATCGGGGCTCGGAGACGACGCGTGGACTGATCGGGGCTGGAAGACAGCGCGTGGACCGACTGGGGCTCAGGCGGTTGCGCGTGGAACAATTTGGGCTCCGGAGGCGGTGCGTGGACCGATTGTGAAGCAGAAGATGGTGCGTGGGCCGATCGGGGCTCGGAGACGGCGCGTGGACCGATCAGAGCTTAGAAGACGACGCCTAGACCGATTGGGGCTCAGGAGACAGCGCGTGGACCGATCGGGGCTCAGGAGGCGGCGCGTGGATCGATCGGGGCTCGGAGACGGCGCGTGGAACGATCGGGTCTCAGGAGACGGCGCGTGAAAAGATCGGCGCTCGGAGACGCCGCGTGGACCGATTGGGGCTTAGGAGACGGCGCGTGGACCGATTGTGGAGCAGAAGATGGTGCGTGGACCGATCGGGGCTCGGAGACGGCGCGTGGACCGATCGGAGCTTAGAAGACGACGCCTAGACCGATTGGGGCTCAGGAGACAGCGCGTGAACTGATCGGGGCTCGGAGACGGCGCGTTAACCGATCGGCGCTCGGAGACAGCGCGTCGACCGATCGGGGTTCGGTGACGGCGCGTGGACCGTCCGGGGCTCAGGAGGGGATGCGTGGACCGATCGCGGCTCGGAGACAGCGCGTGGAGCGATCGGGGCTCAGGAGGCGGCGCGTGGACCGATTGGGAGTCACGAGGCGGCGCGTGGACCGAGTGGGGCTCGGATACGGCGCGTGAACCGATCGGGGCTCAGGAGACGGGGCGTGGACTGATCGGTGCTCGGAGACGGCGCGTGGACGGACCGTGGCTTAGAATGCGTCACGCGGATCGATTGGGGCTCGGAGACGGCGTGTGGACGTATCGGGGGTTAAGAGACGGTACGTGGACCGATCGAGGCTCGGAGACGGCGCGTGGACCGACCGGGGCTCGGAGACGGTGCGTGGACCGACCGGGGCTCAGGAGGCCGCGCGTGGACCGATGGGGGCTCGGCGACGGCGCGTGGACCGATCGAGGCTCGGAGACGACGCGTGTACGGATCGGAGCTTTGAAGACGACGCGTGGACCGATCGTGGCTCAGGAAACGGCGCGTGGACCGACCGGGGCTCAGGAGGCCGCGCGTGGACCGATGGGGGCTCGGCGACGGCGCGTGGACCGATCGAGGCTCGGAGACGACGCGTGTACGGATCGGAGCTTTGAAGACGACGCGTGGAGCGATCGTGGCTCAGGAAACGGCGTGTGGAGCGATCGGGGCTCAGGAGACGACGCGTCGACCGATCAGGGCTCAGGAGACGGCGCGCGGACCGACCGGGGCTCAGGAGACTCGCGTGGATCGATCGGGGCTCCGGAGGCGCCGTGTGGACCGATGGGGCTCAGGAGACGGCGCGCGGACCGGCCGGGGCTCAGGAGCCTAGCGTGGATCGATCGGGGCTCCGGAGGCGGCGCGTGGACCGATCGGGGCTTAGGAGACGACGCGTGGACCGATTGGGGCTCAGGAGGCCGCGCGTGGACCGATCGGGGTTTGGATACGACGCGTGGACCGATCGGGGCTCGGAGACAGCGCGTGGACCAACCGGGGCTCAGGGGGTTGCGCGTGGACCAACTGGGGTTCGGCGACGGCACGTGGAACGATCGGAGCACAGGAGACGGCGCGTGGACCGATCGGGGCTCGGAGACGGCGCGTGGAGCGATCGGGGCTCAGGAGACGGCGCGTGAACCGATCGGCGCTCGGAGACGGCGCGTGGACCGATCGAGGCTTAGGAGACGGCGCGTGGACCGATCGGGGCTCGGAGACATCGCGTGGAATGATCGGGGCTCAGGAGACGGCGCGTGAACCGATCGGCGCTCGGAGACGGCGCGTGCACCGATCGGGACTTAGGAGACGGCGAGTGCACCGATCGGGGCCCGGAGACGGGTCGTGGACAGATCGGGGCTTAGGAGACGACGCGTCGACGAATCGGGGCTTAGGAGACGACGCGTGGACCGATCGGGGCTCAGGAGACGGCGCGTCGACCGACCGGAGCTCAGGAGATTCGCGTGGATCGATCGGGGCTCGGATACGGCGCGTGAACCGACCGGGGCTCAGGAGGCCGTGCGAGAACCGATCGCGGCTCGGCGACGGCGCGTGGACGGATCGGGGCTCGGAGACAGCGCGTGGACCGATTGGGGCTCGGATACGGCGCGTGAACCAATCGGGGCTCAGGAGGCCGCGCGTGGCGCGATCGCGGCTCAGGAGACGGCGCGTGAACCGATCGGCGCTCGGAGACGGCGCGTGGACCGATCGGGGCTTAGGAGACGGCGCGTGGACCGATCGGGGCTCGGAGACGTCGCGTGGAATGATCGGGGCTCAGGAGACGGCGCGTGAACCGATCGGCGCTCGGAGACGGCGCGTGGACCGATCGAGGCTTAGGAGACGGCGCGTGGACCGATCGGGGCTCGGAGACATCGCGTGGAATGATCGGGGCTCAGGAGACGGCGCGTGAACCGATCGGCGCTCGGAGACGGCGCGTGCACCGATCGGGACTTAGGAGACGGCGAGTGCACCGATCGGGGCCCGGAGACGGGTCGTGGACAGATCGGGGCTTAGGAGACGACGCGTCGACGAATCGGGGCTTAGGAGACGATGCGTGGACCGATCGGGGCTCGGAGACGGTGCGTGGACCGATTGGGGCTCGGATACGGCGCGTGAACTAAGCGGGGCTCAGGAGGCCGCGCGTGGACCGATCGCGGCTCGTGCGACGGCGCGTGCACCGATCGGCGCTCGGAGACGGCGCTGACCGATCGTGGCTTAGGAGAAGGCGCCTGGACCGTCGGGGCTCGGCAACGGCGCGTGAACCGACCAGGGCTCAGGGGGCCGCCCGAGAACCGATCGCGGCTCGGCGACGGCGCGTGGACCGATCGGGGCTCAGGAGGCCGCGCGTGGACCAATTGGGGCTTAGGAGACGACGCGTGGACTGATCATGGCTCGGCGACGGCGCGTAGACCGATCGGGGCTCGGAGACGACGCGTGGACTGATCGGGGCTCGGAGACGGCGCGTGGAACGATCGGGGCTTACGAGACGACGCGTGGACCGATCGGGGCTGAGGAGACGGCGCGTCGACCGACCGGAGCTCAGGAGATTCGCGTGGATCGATCGGGGCTCCGGAGGCGGCGCGTGGACCAATTGGGGCTTAGGAGACGACGCGTGGACTGATCATGGCTCGGCGACGGCGCGTAGACCGATCGGGGCTCGGAGACGACGCGTGGACTGATCGGGGCTCGAAGACAGCGCGTGGACCGACTGGGGCTCAGGCGGTTGCGCGTGGACCAATTGGGGCTCCGGAGGCGGCGCGTGGACCGATTGTGGAGCAGAAGATGGTGCGTGGACCGATCGGGGCTCGGAGACGGCGCATGGACCGATCGGAGCTTAGAAGACGATGCCTAGACCGATTGGGGCTCAGGAGACAGCGCGTGGACTGATCGGGGCTCGGAGACGGCGCGTTAACCGATCGGCGCTCGGAGACAGCGCGTCGACCGATCGGGGTTCGGTGACGGCGCGTCGACCGTCCGGGGCTCAGGAGGGAATGCGTGGACCGATCGCGGCTCTGGAGACTGCGCGTGGATCGATCGGGTCTTAGGGAACGACCCGTGGACCGATCGGGGCTCGGAGACGGCGCGTGGAGCGATCGGGGCTCGGAGACGACGCGTGGACCGATCGGGGCTCGGAGACAGCGCGTGGACCGACTGGGGCTCAGGCGGTTTCGCGTGGACCAATTGGGGTTCGGCGACGGCGCGTGGACCGATCGGGGCTTAGGAGACGGCGCGTGAAATGATGGGCGCTCGGAGACGCCGCGTGCACCGATTGGGGCTTAGGAGACGGCGCGTGGACCGATTGTGGAGCAGAAGATGGTGCGTGGACCGATCGGGGCTCGGAGACGGCGCGTGGACCGATCGGAGCTTAGAAGACGACGCCTAGACCGATTGGGGCTCAGGAGACAGCGCGTGAACTGATCGGGGCTCGGAGACGGCGCGTTAACGGATCGGCGCTCGGAGACAGCGCGTCGACCGATCGGGGTTCGGTGACGGCGCGTGGACCGTCCGGGGCTCAGGAGGGGATGCGTGGACCGATCGCGGCTCTGGAGACTGCGCGTGGATCGACCGGGGCTTAGGGAACGACGCGTGGACCGATCGGGGCTCGAAGACGGCGCGTTAACCGATTGGGGCTTAGGAGACCATGTGTGGACCGATCGGGGCTCGAAGACGGCGCGTGGACCGATCGGGTCTCAGGAGGCCGCGCGTGGACAGATCATGACTCGGCGACGGCGCGTGGACTGATCGGGGCTCGGAGACGACGCGTCGACCGATCGGGGCTCGGAGACAGCGCGTGGACCGACTGGGGCTTAGGATACGGCGCGTGGACCGATCGGGGTTCAGGAAGCGGCGCCTGGACCGATCGTGGCTCGGAGACGACGCGTGGAGGCATCGGGGCTAAGAAGATGACGCATGGACCGATCGGGGTTCAGGAAACGGCGTGTGGACCGATCAGAGCTCGGAGACGACGCGTGGACCGATCGGAGCTTAACAGACTACGCGTGTACCTATCGGGGCTCAGGAGACAGCGCGTGGACCGATCGGGGCTCAGGAGGCGGCACGTGGATCGGTCGGGGCTCGGAGACGGCGCGTGGAACGATCGGGGCTTACGAGACGACGCGTGGACCGATCGGGGCTGAGGAGACGGCGCGTCGACCGACCGGAGCTCAGGAGATTCGCGTGGATCGATCGGGGCTCCGGAGGCGGCGCGTGGACCAATTGGGGCTTAGGAGACGACGCGTGGACTGATCATGGCTCGGCGACGGCGCGTAGACCGATCGGGGCTCGGAGACGACGCGTGGACTGATCGGGGCTCGAAGACAGCGCGTGGACCGACTGGGGCTCAGGCGGTTGCGCGTGGACCAATTGGGGCTCCGGAGGCGGCGCGTGGACCGATTGTGGAGCAGAAGATGGTGCGTGGACCGATCGGGGCTCGGAGACGGCGCGTGGAACGATCGGGGCTTAGAAGAAGGCGATTGGACCGATCGGGGCTTAGGAGACGGCGCGTGGGCCGATCGGAGCTCGGAGACGGCGCGAGGACCGATCGGGTCTTAGGAGACGGCGCGTCGACCGATCGGTGCTCAGGATGCGGCGCGTGGACCCATCGGGGCTCGGAGACGGTCCGTGGAGCGATAGGGGCTTAGGAGACGGCGCGTTGACTGATCGGGGCTCGGGAAGCGGCGCCTGAACCGATCTGGCTCGGAGACGGCGCGTGGAGGCATCGGGGCTTAGAAGACGACGCATGGATCGATCGGGACTCAGGAAACGGCGCGTGGACCGATTGGAGCTCGGAGACGACGCGTGGACCGACTGCGGCTCAGGTGGTTGCCCGTGGACCAATTGGGGTTCGGCGACGGCGGGTGGACCGATCGGGGCTTAGGAGACGATGCATGGACCGATCGCGGCTCGGAGATGGCGCGTGAACCGACCGGGGCTCACGAGACGGCGCGTGCACCGATCGGGGCCCAGAGACGGGTCGTGGACAGATTGGGGCTTAGGAGACGGCGCGTGGACCGATCGTGGCTGGGAGACGGCACGTCCACCAATCGGGGCTCAGGAGACTGCGCGTGGATGGATCGGAGCTTAGGGAACGACGCGTGGACCGATCGGGGCTCAGGAGACGGCGCGTGGACCGATCGGGGCTCGGCGACTGCGTGTGGACGTATCGGGGTTCAAGAGAGGGCGCGTGGACCGATCGGGGCTCGCAGACGGCACGTGGACCGATCAGGGCTTTGGAGACGTCGCGTGGAATGATCGGGGCTCAGGAGACGGCGCGTGGACCGGTCGAGGCTCGGAGACGGCGCGTGTGCGGATCGGGGATTCGAGGACGTCGCGTGGACCGATCCGGGATCAGGAGACGGCGCGTGGAGCGATCGGGGCTCGGAAACGGCGCGTGGAACGATCGGGGCTCAGGAGACGGTGCGTGAACCGATCGTCGCTCGGAGACGGCACGTGGACCGATCGGGGCTTAGGAGAAGGCGCGTGGACCGATCGGAGCTTAGGAGACGGCGCGTGGACCGATCGGGGCTTATGAGACGGCGGGTGAACCGATCGGAGATCAGGCGAAGACGCGTTCACCGATCGGGGCTCTGGAAGCGGCGCACGGACCGATCGTGGCTCGGAGACGGCGCGTGGAGGCATCGGGGCTTTGAAGACGACGCGTGGACCGATCTCGGCTCGGAGACGGCGCGTGGAACGATCGGGGTCAGGAGACGGCGCGTCAACCATTCGGCGCTCGGAGACGGCGCCTGGACCGATCGGGGTTGTGGAAGCGGCGCACGGACCGATCGTGGCTCGGAGACGGCGCGTGGAGGCATCGGGGCTTTGAAGACGACGCGTGGACCGATCGGGGCTCAGGATACGGCGGGTTAACCGATTGGCGCTTAGGAGACGATGCGTGGACCGATCGGGGCTCGAAGACGGCGGGTGGACCGATCGGGGCACGGAGACAGCGCGTGGACCGACTGGGGCTCAGGCGATTGCGCGTGGAGCAATTGGGGTTCGGCGACGGCGCGTGGATCGGTCGGGGCTTAGGAGACGGTGCGTGGACCGATTGGGGCTCAGATACGGCGCGTGAACCAACCGGGGCTCAGGAGCCCGCGCGTGGACCGATCGCGGCTCGTGCGACGGCGCGTGCACCGATCGGCGCTCGGAGACGGCGCTGACCGATCGTGGCTTAGGAGAAGGCGCGCGGAACGATCGGGGCTCGGAGACGGCGCGTGGAACGATCGGGGCTCCGAGTTGGCGCGTTAACCGATCGGGGCTTAGGAGACGATGCGTGGACCGATCGGGGCTCGGAGACGGTGCGTGGACCGATTGGGGCTCGGATACGGCGCGTGAACTAAGCGGGGCTCAGGAGGCCGCGCGTGGACCGATCGCGGCTCGTGCGACGGCGCGTGCACCGATCGGCGCTCGGAGACGGCGCTGACCGATCGTGGCTTAGGAGAAGGCGCCTGGACCGTCGGGGCTCGGCAACGGCGCGTGAACCGACCGGGGCTCAGGGGGCCGCCCGAGAACCGATCGCGGCTCGGCGACGGCGCGTGGACCGATCGGGGCTCAGGAGGCCGCGCGTGGACCAATTGGGGCTTAGGAGACGACGCGTGGACTGATCGGGGCTCGGAGACGGCGCGTGGAACGATCGGGGCTTACGAGACGACGCGTGGACCGATCGGGGCTGAGGAGACGGCGCGTCGACCGACCGGAGCTCCGGAGATTCGCGTGGATCGATCGGGGCTCCGGAGGCGGCGCGTGGACCAATTGGGGCTTAGGAGACGACGCGTGGACTGATCATGGCTCGGCGACGGCGCGTAGACCGATCGGGGCTCGGAGACGACGCGTGGACTGATCGGGGCTCGAAGACAGCGCGTGGACCGACTGGGGCTCAGGCGGTTGCGCGTGGACCAATTGGGGCTCCGGAGGCGGCGCGTGGACCGATTGTGGAGCAGAAGATGGTGCGTGGACCGATCGGGGCTCGGAGACGGCGCATGGACCGATCGGAGCTTAGAAGACGATGCCTAGACCGATTGGGGCTCAGGAGACAGCGCGTGGACTGATCGGGGCTCGGAGACGGCGCGTTAACCGATCGGCGCTCGGAGACAGCGCGTCGACCGATCGGGGTTCGGTGACGGCGCGTCGACCGTCCGGGGCTCAGGAGGGAATGCGTGGACCGATCGCGGCTCTGGAGACTGCGCGTGGATCGATCGGGTCTTAGGGAACGACCCGTGGACCGATCGGGGCTCGGAGACGGCGCGTGGAGCGATCGGGGCTCGGAGACGACGCGTGGACCGATCGGGGCTCGGAGACAGCGCGTGGACCGACTGGGGCTCAGGCGGTTTCGCGTGGACCAATTGGGGTTCGGCGACGGCGCGTGGACCAATCGGGGCTTAGGAGACGGCGCGTGAAATGATGGGCGCTCGGAGACGCCGCGTGCACCGATTGGGGCTTAGGAGACGGCGCGTGGACCGATTGTGGAGCAGAAGATGGTGCGTGGACCGATCGGGGCTCGGAGACGGCGCGTGGACCGATCGGAGCTTAGAAGACGACGCCTAGACCGATTGGGGCTCAGGAGACAGCGCGTGAACTGATCGGGGCTCGGAGACGGCGCGTTAACGGATCGGCGCTCGGAGACAGCGCGTCGACCGATCGGGGTTCGGTGACGGCGCGTGGACCGTCCGGGGCTCAGGAGGGGATGCGTGGACCGATCGCGGCTCTGGAGACTGCGCGTGGATCGACCGGGGCTTAGGGAACGACGCGTGGACCGATCGGGGCTCGAAGACGGCGCGTTAACCGATTGGGGCTTAGGAGACCATGTGTGGACCGATCGGGGCTCGAAGACGGCGCGTGGACCGATCGGGTCTCAGGAGGCCGCGCGTGGACAGATCATGACTCGGCGACGGCGCGTGGACTGATCGGGGCTCGGAGACGACGCGTCGACCGATCGGGGCTCGGAGACAGCGCGTGGACCGACTGGGGCTTAGGATACGGCGCGTGGACCGATCGGGGTTCAGGAAGCGGCGCCTGGACCGATCGTGGCTCGGAGACGACGCGTGGAGGCATCGGGGCTAAGAAGATGACGCATGGACCGATCGGGGTTCAGGAAACGGCGTGTGGACCGATCAGAGCTCGGAGACGACGCGTGGACCGATCGGAGCTTAACAGACTACGCGTGTACCTATCGGGGCTCAGGAGACAGCGCGTGGACCGATCGGGGCTCAGGAGGCGGCACGTGGATCGGTCGGGGCTCGGAGACGGCGCGTGGAACGATCGGGGCTTACGAGACGACGCGTGGACCGATCGGGGCTCGGAGACGACGCGTGGACTGATCGGGGCTCGAAGACAGCGCGTGGACCGACTGGGGCTCAGGCGGTTGCGCGTGGACCAATTGGGGCTCCGGAGGCGGCGCGTGGACCGATTGTGGAGCAGAAGATGGTGCGTGGACCGATCGGGGCTCGGAGACGGCGCGTGGAACGATCGGGTCTCAGGAGACGGCGCGTGAAAAGATCGGCGCTCGGAGACGCCGCGTGGACCGATTGGGGCTTAGGAGACGGCGCGTGGACCGATCGGGGAGCAGGAAGCGGCGCCTGGACCGATCGTGGCTCGGAGACGGCGCGTGGAGGCATCCGGGCTAAGAAGACGACGCATGGACCGAGCGGGGTTCAGGAGACGGCGCGAGGAGCGATCGGGGCTCAGGAGAAGACACGTCAATTGATCGGGGCTCCGGAGACGTCGCCTCGACCGATCGGGGCTCAGGAGGCGGCACGAGAAGCGATCGGGGCTCAGGAGAAGACGCGTCAATTTATCGGGGCTCAGGAGACGACGCGTCGACTAATCGGGGCTTAGGAGACGACACGTGGACCGATCGGGGCTAAGGAGACGGCGCGTCGACCGACCGGAGCTCAGGAGATTCGCGTGGATTGATCGGGGCTCCGGAGGCGGGCGTGGACCGATTGGGGCTTAGGAGACGACGCGTGGACTGATCGGGACTCAGGAGACGGCGCGTGGCCCGATTGGGGCTCGGATACGGCGCGTGAACTAAGCGGGGCTCAGGAGGCCGCGCGTGGACCGATCGCGGCTCGTGCGACGGCGCGTGCACCGATCGGCGCTCGGAGACGGCGCTGACCGATCGTGGCTTAGGAGAAGGCGCCTGGACCGTCGGGGCTCGGCAACGGCGCGTGAACCGACCGGGGCTCAGGGGGCCGCCCGAGAACCGATCGCGGCTCGGCGACGGCGCGTGGACCGATCGGGGCTCAGGAGGCCGCGCGTGGACCAATTGGGGCTTAGGAGACGACGCGTGGACTGATCATGGCTCGGCGACGGCGCGTAGACCGATCGGGGCTCGGAGACGACGCGTGGACTGATCGGGGCTCGGAGACGGCGCGTGGAACGATCGGGGCTTACGAGACGACGCGTGGACCGATCGGGGCTGAGGAGACGGCGCGTCGACCGACCGGAGCTCAGGAGATTCGCGTGGATCGATCGGGGCTCCGGAGGCGGCGCGTGGACCAATTGGGGCTTAGGAGACGACGCGTGGACTGATCATGGCTCGGCGACGGCGCGTAGACCGATCGGGGCTCGGAGACGACGCGTGGACTGATCGGGGCTCGAAGACAGCGCGTGGACCGACTGGGGCTCAGGCGGTTGCGCGTGGACCAATTGGGGCTCCGGAGGCGGCGCGTGGACCGATTGTGGAGCAGAAGATGGTGCGTGGACCGATCGGGGCTCGGAGACGGCGCATGGACCGATCGGAGCTTAGAAGACGATGCCTAGACCGATTGGGGCTCAGGAGACAGCGCGTGGACTGATCGGGGCTCGGAGACGGCGCGTTAACCGATCGGCGCTCGGAGACAGCGCGTCGACCGATCGGGGTTCGGTGACGGCGCGTCGACCGTCCGGGGCTCAGGAGGGAATGCGTGGACCGATCGCGGCTCTGGAGACTGCGCGTGGATCGATCGGGTCTTAGGGAACGACCCGTGGACCGATCGGGGCTCGGAGACGGCGCGTGGAGCGATCGGGGCTCGGAGACGACGCGTGGACCGATCGGGGCTCGGAGACAGCGCGTGGACCGACTGGGGCTCAGGCGGTTTCGCGTGGACCAATTGGGGTTCGGCGACGGCGCGTGGACCGATCGGGGCTTAGGAGACGGCGCGTGAAATGATGGGCGCTCGGAGACGCCGCGTGCACCGATTGGGGCTTAGGAGACGGCGCGTGGACCGATTGTGGAGCAGAAGATGGTGCGTGGACCGATCGGGGCTCGGAGACGGCGCGTGGACCGATCGGAGCTTAGAAGACGACGCCTAGACCGATTGGGGCTCAGGAGACAGCGCGTGAACTGATCGGGGCTCGGAGACGGCGCGTTAACGGATCGGCGCTCGGAGACAGCGCGTCGACCGATCGGGGTTCGGTGACGGCG
Organism: Netelia fuscicornis; assembly: GCA_946811545.1. Classification (NCBI taxonomy): domain Eukaryota; kingdom Metazoa; phylum Arthropoda; class Insecta; order Hymenoptera; family Ichneumonidae; genus Netelia; species Netelia fuscicornis. The sequence continues at coordinate 14,969,888 of OX328016.1, read as the reverse complement.
CGTGGACCGTCCGGGGCTCAGGAGGGGATGCGTGGACCGATCGCGGCTCTGGAGACTGCGCGTGGATCGACCGGGGCTTAGGGAACGACGCGTGGACCGATCGGGGCTCGGAGACGGCGCGTTAACCGATTGGGGCTTAGGAGACCATGTGTGGACCGATCGGGGCTCGAAGACGGCGCGTGGACCGATCGGGTCTCAGGAGGCCGCGCGTGGACAGATCATGACTCGGCGACGGCGCGTGGACTGATCGGGGCTCGGAGACGACGCGTCGACCGATCGGGGCTCGGAGACAGCGCGTGGACCGACTGGGGCTTAGGATACGGCGCGTGGACCGATCGGGGTTCAGGAAGCGGCGCCTGGACCGATCGTGGCTCGGAGACGACGCGTGGAGGCATCGGGGCTAAGAAGATGACGCATGGACCGATCGGGGTTCAGGAAACGGCGTGTGGACCGATCAGAGCTCGGAGACGACGCGTGGACCGATCGGAGCTTAACAGACTACGCGTGTACCTATCGGGGCTCAGGAGACAGCGCGTGGACCGATCGGGGCTCAGGAGGCGGCACGTGGATCGGTCGGGGCTCGGAGACGGCGCGTGGAACGATCGGGGCTTACGAGACGACGCGTGGACCGATCGGGGCTGAGGAGACGGCGCGTCGACCGACCGGAGCTCAGGAGATTCGCGTGGATCGATCGTGGCTCCGGAGGCGGCGCGTGGACCAATTGGGGCTTAGGAGACGACGCGTGGACTGATCATGGCTCGGCGACGGCGCGTAGACCGATCGGGGCTCGGAGACGACGCGTGGACTGATCGGGGCTCGAAGACAGCGCGTGGACCGACTGGGGCTCAGGCGGTTGCGCGTGGACCAATTGGGGCTCCGGAGGCGGCGCGTGGACCGATTGTGGAGCAGAAGATGGTGCGTGGACCGATCGGGGCTCGGAGACGGCGCGTGGAACGATCGGGTCTCAGGAGACGGCGCGTGAAAAGATCGGCGCTCGGAGACGCCGCGTGGACCGATTGGGGCTTAGGAGACGGCGCGTGGACCGATCGGGGAGCAGGAAGCGGCGCCTGGACCGATCGTGGCTCGGAGACGGCGCGTGGAGGCATCCGGGCTAAGAAGACGACGCATGGACCGAGCGGGGTTCAGGAGACGGCGCGAGGAGCGATCGGGGCTCAGGAGAAGACACGTCAATTGATCGGGGCTCCGGAGACGTCGCCTCGACCGATCGGGGCTCAGGAGGCGGCACGAGAAGCGATCGGGGCTCAGGAGAAGACGCGTCAATTTATCGGGGCTCAGGAGACGACGCGTCGACTAATCGGGGCTTAGGAGACGACACGTGGACCGATCCGGGCTAAGGAGACGGCGCGTCGACCGACCGGAGCTCAGGAGATTCGCGTGGATTGATCGGGGCTCCGGAGGCGGGCGTGGACCGATTGGGGCTTAGGAGACGACGCGTGGACTGATCGGGACTCAGGAGACGGCGCGTGGCCCGATTGGGGCTCGGATACGGCGCGTGAACCGACCGGGGCTCAGGAGGCCGCGCGAGAACCGATCGCGGCTCGGCGACGGCGCGTGGACCGATCGGGGCTCAGGAGGCCGCGCGTGGACCGATCATGGCTCGGCGATAGCGCGTAGACCGATCGGGGCTCGGAGACGACGCGTGGACTGATCGGGGCTCGAAGACAGCGCGTGGACCGACTGGGGCTCAGGCGGTTGCGCGTGGAACAATTTGGGCTCCGGAGGCGGTGCGTGGACCGATTGTGGAGCAGAAGATGGTGCGTGGGCCGATCGGGGCTCGGAGACGGCGCGTGGACCGATCAGAGCTTAGAAGACGACGCCTAGACCGATTGGGGCTCAGGAGACAGCGCGTGGACCGATCGGGGCTCAGGAGGCGGCGCGTGGATCGATCGGGGCTCGGAGACGGCGCGTGGAACGATCGGGTCTCAGGAGACGGCGCGTGAAAAGATCGGCGCTCGGAGACGCCGCGTGGACCGATTGGGGCTTAGGAGACGGCGCGTGGACCGATTGTGGAGCAGAAGATGGTGCGTGGACCGATCGGGGCTCGGAGACGGCGCGTGGACCGATCGGAGCTTAGAAGACGACGCCTAGACCGATTGGGGCTCAGGAGACAGCGCGTGAACTGATCGGGGCTCGGAGACGGCGCGTTAACCGATCGGCGCTCGGAGACAGCGCGTCGACCGATCGGGGTTCGGTGACGGCGCGTGGACCGTCCGGGGCTCAGGAGGGGATGCGTGGACCGATCGCGGCTCGGAGACAGCGCGTGGAGCGATCGGGGCTCAGGAGGCGGCGCGTGGACCGATTGGGAGTCACGAGGCGGCGCGTGGACCGAGTGGGGCTCGGATACGGCGCGTGAACCGATCGGGGCTCAGGAGACGGGGCGTGGACTGATCGGTGCTCGGAGACGGCGCGTGGACGGACCGTGGCTTAGAATGCGTCACGCGGATCGATTGGGGCTCGGAGACGGCGTGTGGACGTATCGGGGGTTAAGAGACGGTACGTGGACCGATCGAGGCTCGGAGACGGCGCGTGGACCGACCGGGGCTCGGAGACGGCGCGTGGACCGACCGGGGCTCAGGAGGCCGCGCGTGGACCGATGGGGGCTCGGCGACGGCGCGTGGACCGATCGAGGCTCGGAGACGACGCGTGTACGGATCGGAGCTTTGAAGACGACGCGTGGACCGATCGTGGCTCAGGAAACGGCGCGTGGACCGACCGGGGCTCAGGAGGCCGCGCGTGGACCGATGGGGGCTCGGCGACGGCGCGTGGACCGATCGAGGCTCGGAGACGACGCGTGTACGGATCGGAGCTTTGAAGACGACGCGTGGAGCGATCGTGGCTCAGGAAACGGCGTGTGGAGCGATCGGGGCTCAGGAGACGACGCGTCGACCGATCAGGGCTCAGGAGACGGCGCGCGGACCGACCGGGGCTCAGGAGACTCGCGTGGATCGATCGGGGCTCCGGAGGCGCCGTGTGGACCGATGGGGCTCAGGAGACGGCGCGCGGACCGGCCGGGGCTCAGGAGCCTAGCGTGGATCGATCGGGGCTCCGGAGGCGGCGCGTGGACCGATCGGGGCTTAGGAGACGACGCGTGGACCGATTGGGGCTCAGGAGGCCGCGCGTGGACCGATCGGGGTTTGGATACGACGCGTGGACCGATCGGGGCTCGGAGACAGCGCGTGGACCAACCGGGGCTCAGGGGGTTGCGCGTGGACCAACTGGGGTTCGGCGACGGCACGTGGAACGATCGGAGCACAGGAGACGGCGCGTGGACCGATCGGGGCTCGGAGACGGCGCGTGGAGCGATCGGGGCTCAGGAGACGGCGCGTGAACCGATCGGCGCTCGGAGACGGCGCGTGGACCGATCGAGGCTTAGGAGACGGCGCGTGGACCGATCGGGGCTCGGAGACATCGCGTGGAATGATCGGGGCTCAGGAGACGGCGCGTGAACCGATCGGCGCTCGGAGACGGCGCGTGCACCGATCGGGACTTAGGAGACGGCGAGTGCACCGATCGGGGCCCGGAGACGGGTCGTGGACAGATCGGGGCTTAGGAGACGACGCGTCGACGAATCGGGGCTTAGGAGACGACGCGTGGACCGATCGGGGCTCAGGAGACGGCGCGTCGACCGACCGGAGCTCAGGAGATTCGCGTGGATCGATCGGGGCTCGGATACGGCGCGTGAACCGACCGGGGCTCAGGAGGCCGTGCGAGAACCGATCGCGGCTCGGCGACGGCGCGTGGACGGATCGGGGCTCGGAGACAGCGCGTGGACCGATTGGGGCTCGGATACGGCGCGTGAACCAATCGGGGCTCAGGAGGCCGCGTGTGGCGCGATCGCGGCTCAGGAGACGGCGCGTGAACCGATCGGCGCTCGGAGACGGCGCGTGGACCGATCGGGGCTTAGGAGACGGCGCGTGGACCGATCGGGGCTCGGAGACGTCGCGTGGAATGATCGGGGCTCAGGAGACGGCGCGTGAACCGATCGGCGCTCGGAGACGGCGCGTGCACCGATCAGGGCTTAGGAGACGGCGAGTGCACCGATCGGGGCCCGGAGACGGGTCGTGGACAGATTGGGGCTTAGGAGACAGCGCGTGGACCAATGGGGGCTTAGGAGACGATCCGTGAACCGATCGGGGCTCGGAGACGGCGCGTGGACAGATCGGGCTCAGGAGACGGCGCGTGGACCGATCGGGGCTTAGGATATGGCGCGTGGACCGATCGGGGCTCAAGAAGCGGCGCCTGGACCGTTCGTGGCTCGGAGACGACGCGTGGAGGCATCGGGGCTAAGAAGACGACGCATGGACCGATCGGGGCTCAGGAAACGGCGTGTGGACCGATCAGAGCTCGGAGACGACGCGTGGACCGATCGGGTCTCAGGAGACGGCGCGTGAAAAGATCGGCGCTCGGAGACGCCGCGTGGACCGATTGGGGCTTAGGAGACGGCGCGTGGACCGATCGGGGAGCAGGAAGCGGCGCCTGGACCGATCGTGGCTCGGAGACGGCGCGTGGAGGCATCCGGGCTAAGAAGACGACGCATGGACCGAGCGGGGTTCAGGAGACGGCGCGAGGAGCGATCGGGGCTCAGGAGAAGACACGTCAATTGATCGGGGCTCCGGAGACGACGCCCCGACCGATCGGGGCTCAGGAGGCGGCACGAGAAGCGATCGGGGCTCAGGAGAAGACGCGTCAATTTATCGGGGCTCAGGAGACGACGCGTCGACTAATCGGGGCTTAGGAGACGACACGTGGACCGATCGGGGCTAAGCAGACGGCGCGTCGACCGACCGGAGCTCAGGAGATTCGCGTGGATTGATCGGGGCTCCGGAGGCGGGCGTGGACCGATTGGGGCTTAGGAGACGACGCGTGGACTGATCGGGACTCAGGAGACGGCGCGTGGCCCGATTGGGGCTCGGATACGGCGCGTGAACCGACCGGGGCTCAGGAGGCCGCGCGAGAACCGATCGCGGCTCGGCGACGGCACGTGGACCGATCGGGGCTCAGGAGGCCGCGCGTGGACCGATCATGGCTCGGCGACAGCGCGTAGACCGATCGGGGCTCGGAGACGACGCGTGGACTGATCGGGGCTCGAAGACAGCGCGTGGACCGACTGGGGCTCAGGCGGTTGCGCGTGGAACAATTCGGGCTCCGGAGGCGGTGCGTGGACCGATCGGGGCCCAGGAGGCGGCGCGTGGATCGATCGGGGCTCGGAGACGGCGCGTGGAACGATCGGAGCTTAGAAGACGACGCCTAGACCGATTGGGGCTCAGGAGACAGCGCGTGAACTGATCGGGGCTCGGAGACGGCGCGTGAACCGACCGGGGCTCAGGAGGCCGCACGTGGACCGATCGAGGCTCGGCGACGGCGCGTGGACCGATCGGGGCTCGGCGACTGCGTGTGGGCGGATCGGGGCTCGGAGATGGCGCGTAGAACGATCGGGGCTCAGGATACGGCGCGTTAACCGATTGGGGCTTAGGAGACGATGCGTGGACCGATCGGGGCTCGAAGACGGCGGGTGGACCGATCGGGGCACGGAGACAGCGCGTGGACCGACTGGGGCTCAGGCGATTGCGCGTGGACCAATTGGGGTTCGGCGACGGCGCGTGGATCGATCGGGGCTTAGGAGACGACGCGTGGACCGATCGTGGCTCAGGAGACGGCGCGAGGAGCGATCGGGCTCAGGAGACGACGCGTGGATCGATCGGGGCTCAGGAAACGACGCGTCGACCGATCGGGGCTCAGGAGACGGCGCGCGGACCGACCGGGGCTCCGGAGCATACGCCTGGACCGATCGGGGCTCGGCGATGGCGCGTGGACCGATCGAGGCTCGGAGACGACGCGTGTACGGATCGGGGATTCGGGGACGACGCGTGGAACGATCCGGGCTCAGGAGACGGCGCCTGGACCGACCGGGGCTCGGCGACTGCGCGTGGACGGATCGGGGCTCAGGAGACGGCGCGAGGGCCGATCGGGGCTCGGAGACGGCGCGTTAACCGATCGGGGCTCGGACACGACGCTTGTACGGATCGGGGCTTGGTGACGGAGCGTTGACCGATCGCGGTTTACAGACGGCCCGTGGACGGATCGGGGCTTAGGAGACGGCGTCTGGACCGATCGGGGCTCAGGAGACGGCGCGTAGACCGATCGGGGCTCGTAAATGACGCGTCAACCGATCGGGGCTTAGGAGACGATGCGGGGATCCATCGGGGCTCGGCGACTGCGCGTGGACCGACTGGAGCTCAGGAGGTTGCTCGTGGACCAATTGGGGTTCGGGCGACGGCGCGTGGACCAATTGGGGTTCGGGCGACGGCGCGTGGACCAATCGGTGCTCGGAGACGGCGCGTGGACCGATCGGGGCGTCGGAGACGACGCGTGTACCTATCGGGGCTCACGAGACAGCGTGTGGACCGATTAGGCCTCAGGAGATGGCGCGTGGACCGATCGGGGCTTGGAGACGGCGCGTGGAACGATCGGGGCTCAGGAGACGGCGCGTGAAATGAACGGCGCTCTGAGACGGCGCGTGGACCGATTGGGGCTTACGAGACGGCGCGTGAACCGGTCGGGGCTTAGGAGACGACGCGTCGACCGATCGGGGCTCAGGAGAAGGGGTGTGGACCGATCGGGGCTCAGGAGACGGCGCGTGGACTGATCGGGGCTTAATAGACTACGCGTGTACCTATCGGGGCTCAGGAGACAGCGCGTCGACAGATTGGGCATCAGGAGACGGCGCGTCGATGGATCGGGGCTTGGGGAACGACGCGTGGACCGATCGGGGCTCAGGAGACGGCGCGTGGATCGATCGGGTCTCGGAGACGGCGCGTGGAACGATCGGGGCTCAGGAGACGGCGCGTGGAACGATCGGGGCTCAGGAGACGGCGCGTGGAGCGAACGGGGCTCAGGAGTCGGCGCGTGAACCAATCGGCTCTCCGAGACGGCGCGTGGACCGATCGGGGATGAGGTGAAGGCGCGTGGACCGATCGGGGCTTAGGAGACGGCGCGTGGACCGATCGGAGCTCGGAGACGGCGCGTGGACCGATCGGAGCTCGGAGAAGACGCGTGGACCGATCGGGGCTCAGGAGACGGCGCGAGGAGCGATCGGGCTCAGGAGAAGACGCGTCAATTGATCGTGGCTCAGGAGACGACGCGTCGACAGATCGAGGCTTAGGAGACGACGCGTGGACCGATCGGGGCTTAGGAGACGACGCGGGGACTGATCGGGGCTCAGGAGACGGCGCGAGGACCGATCGGGTCTTAGGAGACGGCGCGTCGACCGATCGGTGCTCAGGATGCGGCGCGTGGACCCATCGGGGCTCGGAGACGGTCCGTGGAGCGATAGGGGCTTAGGAGACGGCGCGTTGACTGATCGGGGCTCGGGAAGCGGCGCCTGAACCGATCTGGCTCGGAGACGGCGCGTGGAGGCATCGGGGCTAAGAAGACGACGCAGGGACCGAGCGGGGCTCAGGAGACGGCGCGAGGACCGACCGGGGCTCAGGTGACGGCGCGCGGACCGACCGGGGCTCAGGTGACGGCGCGTGAACCGATCGGCGCTCGGAGACGGCGTGTCGACCGATCGGGGCTCAGGAGACGGCGCGCGGACCGACCGGGGCTCAGGTGACGGCGCGTGAACCGATCGGCGCTCGGAGACGGCGCGTCGACCGATCGGGGCTTAGAAGAAGGCGATTGGACCGATCGGTGCTCAGGATGCGGCGCGTGGACCCATCGGGGCTCGGAGACGGTCCGTGGAGCGATAGGGGCTTAGGAGACGGCGCGTTGACTGATCGGGGCTCGGGAAGCGGCGCCTGAACCGATCTGGCTCGGAGACGGCGCGTGGAGGCATCGGGGCTTAGAAGACGACGCATGGATCGATCGGGACTCAGGAAACGGCGCGTGGACCGATTGGAGCTCGGAGACGACGCGTGGACCGACTGCGGCTCAGGTGGTTGCCCGTGGACCAATTGGGGTTCGGCGACGGCGGGTGGACCGATCGGGGCTTAGGAGACGATGCATGGACCGATCGCGGCTCGGAGATGGCGCGTGAACCGACCGGGGCTCACGAGACGGCGCGTGCACCGATCGGGGCCCAGAGACGGGTCGTGGACAGATTGGGGCTTAGGAGACGGCGCGTGGACCGATCGTGGCTGGGAGACGGCACGTCCACCAATCGGGGCTCAGGAGACTGCGCGTGGATGGATCGGAGCTTAGGGAACGACGCGTGGACCGATCGGGGCTCAGGAGACGGCGCGTGAACCGACCATGGCTCAGGAGGCCGCGCGTGGACCGACTGGGGCTCAGGAGGTTGCGCGTGGACCAATTGGGGATCGGCGACGGGGCGTGGACCGATCGGGGCTCGGAGACGGCGCATTAACCGATCGGGGCTTAGGAGACGATGCGAGGAGGCTTCTCGGTTTACAAGACGACGCGTGGATCGATCGGGGCTCGGAGACGGCGCATGAACCGACCGGGGCTCAGGAGGCCGCACGTGGACCGATCGAGGCTCGGCGGCGGCGCGTGGACCGATCGGGGCTCGGCGACTGCGTGTGGACGTATCGGGGTTCAAGAGAGGGCGCGTGGACCGATCGGGGCTCGCAAACGGCACGTGGACCGATCAGGGCTTTGGAGACGACGCGTAGAATGATCGGGGCACAGGAGACGGCGCGTGGACCGGTCGAGGCTCGGAGACGACGCGTGTGCGGATCGGGGATTCGAGGACGTCGGGTGGACCGATCCGGGATCAGGAGACGGCGCGTGGAGCGATCGGGGCTCGGAAACGGCGCGTGGAACGATCGGGGCTCAGGAGACGGTGCGTGAACCGATCGTCGCTCGGAGACGGCACGTGGACCGATCGGGGCTTAGGAGAAGGCGCGTGGACCGATCGGAGCTTAGGAGACGGCGCGTGGACCGATCGGGGCTTATGAGACGGCGCGTGAACCGATCGGAGATCAGGCGAAGACGCGTTCACCGATCGGGGCTCTGGAAGCGGCGCACGGACCGATCGTGGCTCGGAGACGGCGCGTGGAGGCATCGGGGCTTTGAAGACGACGCGTGGACCGATCGGGGCTCGGAGACGGCGCGTGGAACGATCGGGGTCAGGAGACGGCGCGTCAACCATTCGGCGCTCGGAGACGGCGCGTGGACCGATCGGGGTTGTGGAAGCGGCGCACGGACCGATCGTGGCTCGGAGACGGCGCGTGGAGGCATCGGGGCTTTGAAGACGACGCGCGGACCGATCGGGGCTCAGGATACGGCGCGTTAACCGATTGGGGCTTAGGAGACGATGCGTGGACCGATCGGGGCTCGAAGACGGCGGGTGGACCGATCGGGGCACGGAGACAGCGCGTGGACCGACTGGGGCTCAGGCGATTGCGCGTGGACCAATTGGGGTTCGGCGACGGCGCGTGGATCGATCGGGGCTTATCAGACGGCGCGTGGACCGATCGTGGCTGGGAGACGGCACGTCCACCAATCGGGGCTTAGGAGACGACGCGTAGACCGATCGGGGCCCAGGAGACGGCGCGTGGACCGATCGGGGCTCAGGAAACGGCGCGTGGACCGACTGGGGCTCAGGCGGTTGCGCGTGGACCAATTGGGGTTCGGCGACGGCGCGTGGATCGATCGGGGCTTAGGAGACGGTGCGTGGACCGATTGGGGCTCAGATACGGCGCGTGAACCAACCGGGGCTCAGGAGCCCGCGCGTGGACCGATCGCGGCTCGTGCGACGGCGCGTGAACCGATCGGCGCACGGAGACGGCGCGTGGACCGATCGGGGCTCAGGAGGATACGTCTGGACCGATCGGGGCTCGGCGACGGCGCGTGGACCGATCGGGGCTCAGGAGACGGTGCGTGGACCGATTGGGGCTCGGATACGGCGCGTGAACCAACCGGGGCTCAGGAGGCCGCGCGTGGACCGATCGCGGCTCGTGCGACGGCGCGTGCACCGATCGGCGCTCGGAGACGGCGCTGACCGATCGTGGCTTAGGAGAAGGCGCGCGGAACGATCGGGGCTCGGAGACGGCGCGTGGAACGATCGGGGCTCCGAGTTGGCGCGTTTACCGATCGGGGCTTAGGAGACGATGCGTGGACCGATCGGGGCTCGGAGACGGTGCGTGGACCGATTGGGGCTCGGATACGGCGCGTGAACTAAGCGGGGCTCAGGAGACCGCGCGTGGACCGATCGCGGCTCGTGCGACGGCGCGTGCACCGATCGGCGCTCGGCGACGGCGCGTGGACAGATCGAGGCTCGGAGACGACGCGTGTATGGATCGGGGCTTTGAAGACGACGCATGGACCGATTGTGGCTCAAGAAACGGCGTGTGGAGCGATCGGGGCTCAGGAGACGACGCGTCGACCGATTAGGGCTCAGGTGACGGCGCGTGGACCGACCGGGGCTCAGGAGACCGCGCGTGGACCGACTGGGGCGCAGGCGGTTGCGCGTGGACCAATTGGGGTTCCGCGACGGCTTGTGGACCGATCGGGGCTCGGAGCCGGCGCGTTAACCGATCGCGGCTTAGGAGACGATGCGAGGAGGCATCTGGGTTTACAAGACGACGCGTGGATCGATCGGGGCTCGGAGACGGCGCGTGAACCGACCGGGGCCCGGAGACGGGTCGTGGACAGATTGGGGCTTAGCAGACGGCGCGTGGACCGATCGTGGATGGGAGACGGCACGTCCACCAATCGGGGCTTAGGAGACGACGCGTAGACCGATCGGGGCCCAGGAGACGGCGCGTGGACCGATCGGGGCTCAGGAAACGGCGCGTGGACCGACTGGGGCTCAGGCGATTGCGCGTGGACGAATTGGGGTTCGGCGACGGCGCGTGGATCGATCGGGGCTCGGAGACGGCGCGTTAACCGATCGCGGCTTAGGAGACGATGCGTGAACTGATCGGGGCTCGGAGACGGCGCGTTAACCGATAGGGGCTTAGGAGACGATGCGTGGACCGATCGAGGCTCGGCGACGGCGCGTGGACCGGTCGGGGCTCGGAGACGACGCGTGTACGGATCAGGGCTTGGTGACGGCGCGTTTACCGATAGCAGCTCGGAGACGGCCCGTGGACGGATCGCGGCTTAGGAGACGGCGCGTGGAACGATCGGGGCTCAGGAGACGGCGCGTGGACCGACCGGGGCTCGGAGACCGCGCGTGGAAAGATAGGGGCTCAGGAGACGGCGCGTGAAATGATCGGCGCCCGGAGATGGCGCGTGGACCGATTGGGGCTTAAGAGACGAAGGGTGGACCGATCGGGGCTTAGGAAACGGCACGTGAATCGATCGGGGCACAGCAGACGGCGCGTGAACCGGTCGGGGCTTAGGAGACGACGCGTTGACCGATCGGCGCTCGGAGACAGCGCGTCGACCGATCGGGGTTCGGTGACGGCGCGTGGAACGTCCGGGGCTCAGGAGGGGATGCGTGAACCGATCGCGGCTCTGGAGACTGCGCGTGGACCGATCGGAGCTTAGAAGACGATGCCTAGACCGTTTGGGGCTCAGGAGACAGCGCGTGGACTGATCGGGGCTCGGAGACGGCGCGTTAACCGATCGGCGCTTGGAGACAGCGCGTCGACCGATCGGGGTTCGGTGACGGCGCGCGGAACGTCCGGGGCTCAGGAGGGGATGCGTGGACCGATCGCGGCTCTGGAGACTGCGCGTGGATCGATCGGGGCTTAGGGAACGACGCGTGGACCGATCGGGGCACGGAGACGGCGCGTTAACCGATTGGGGCTTAGGAGACCATGCGTGGACCGATCGGAACTCGCAGACGGCGCGTGGACCGATCGGGACTCAGGAGGCCGCGCGTGGACAGATCATGACTCGGCGACGGCGCGTGGACCGATCGGGGCTCGGAGACGACGCGTGAACCGATCGGGGCTCGGAGACAGCGCGTGGACCGACTGGGGCTCAGGCGGTTTCGCGTGGACCAATTGGGGTTCGGCGACGGCGCGTGGACCAATCGGGGCTTAGGAGGCCGCGCGTGGACCGATCGCGGCTCGGCGACGGCGCGTGGACCGATCGGGGCTCAGGAGGCCGTGCGTGGACCGATCGGGGTTCAGGAGACAGCGCGTGGACCGATTGGGGCTCGGATACGGCGCGTGAACCAATTGGGCCTCAGGAGGCCGCGCGTGGACCGATCGCGGCTTGGCGACGGCGCGTGGACCGATCGGGGCTCAGGAGGCCGCGCGTGGACCGATCACAGCTCGGCGACGGCACGTGGACCGATCGGGGCTCGGAGACGACGCGTGGACCGATCGGGGTTCGGCGACCGCGCGTGAACCGACTGGGGCTCAGGCGGTTGCGCGTGCACCAATTGGGGTTCGGCGACGGCGCGTGGACCGTTCGGGGCTCGGAGACGGCGCGTTAACCGATCGGGGCTTAGGAGACGATGCGTGGACCGATCGGGGCTCGGAGACGGCGCGTGGACCGATCGGGGCTCGGCGACGGCGCGTGGACAGATCGAGGCTCGGAGACGACGCGTGTACGGATCGGGGCTTTGAAGACGACGCGTGGACCGATCGTGGCTCAAGAAACGGCGTGTGGAGCGATCGGGGCTCAGGAGGCCGCGCGTGGACCGATCACAGCTCGGCGACGGCGCGTGGACCGATCGGGGCTCGGAGACGACGCGTGGACCGATCGGGGTTCGGCGACCGCGCGTGAACCGACTGGGGCTCAGGCGGTTGCGCGTGCACCAATTGGGGTTCGGCGACGGCGCGTGGACCGTTCGGGGCTCGGAGACGGCGCGTTAACCGATCGGGGCTTAGGAGACGATGCGTGGACCGATCGGGGCTCGGAGACGGCGCGTGAACCGGTCGGGGCTTAGGAGACGACGCGTTGACCGATCGGCGCTCGGAGACAGCGCGTCGACCGATCGGGGTTCGGTGACGGCGCGTGGAACGTCCGGGGCTCAGGAGGGGATGCGTGGACCGATCGCGGCTCTGGAGACTGCGCGTGGACCGATCGGAGCTTAGACGACGATGCCTAGACCGATTGGGGCTCAGGAGACAGCGCGTGGACCAATTGGGGTTCGGCGACGGCGCGTGGACCAATCGCGGCTCGGAGACGGCGCGTTAACCGATCGTGGCTTAGGAGACGATGCGTGAACCGATCGGGGCTCGGAGACGGCGCGTGGACCGACGGGGGCTCGGAGACGACGCGTGGACCGATCGGGGCTCGGAGACGGCGCGTTAACCGTTCGGGGCTTAGGAGACGATCCGTGAACCGATCGGGGCTCGGAGACGGCGCGTGGACAGATCGGGCTCAGGAGACGGCGCGTGGACCGATCGGGGCTTAGGATACGGCGCGTGGACCGATCGGGGCTCCGGAAGCGGCGCCTGGACCGTTCGTGGCTCGGAGACGACGCGTGGAGGCATCGGGGCTGAGAAGACGACGCATGGACCGATCGGGGTTCAGCAAACGGCGTGTGGACCGATCAGAGCTCGGAGACGACGCGTGGACCGATCGGGGCTTAGGAGACTACGCGTGTACCTATCGGGGCTCAGGAGACAGCGCGTGGACCAATCGGGGCTCAGGAGGCGACGCGTGGATCGATCGGGGCTCGGAGACGGCGCGTGGAACGATCGGGTCTCAGGAGACGGGGCGTGAAATGATCGGCGCTCGGAGACGCCGCGTCGACCGATTGGGGCTTAGGAGACGGCGCGTGGACCGATCGGGGCGCAGGGAGCGGCGACTGGACCGATCGTGGCTCGGAGACGGCGCGTGGAGGCATTCGGGCTAAGAAGACGACGCGTGGACCGATCGGGGCTGAGGAGACGGCGCGTCGACCGACCGGAGCTCAGGAGATTCGCGTGGATCGATCGGGGCTCCGGAGGCGGCGCGTGGACCGATCGGGGCTCGAAGACGGCGCGTGGACCGATCGGGGTTCGGAGACAGTGCGTGGACCGACTGGGGCTCAGGCGGTTGCGCGTGGACCATTTGGGGTTCGGCGACGGCGCGTGGACCGATCGGGGCTCGGAGACGGCGCGTCGACCGCTCGGGGTTCGGAGACGGCGCCTGGACCGTCCGGGGCTCATCAGACGGCGCGTGAATCGATCGTCGCGCGGAGACGGCACGTGGACCGATCGGGGCTTAGGAGACGGCGCGTGGACTAATAGGAGATCAGAAGAGGACGTGTGGGCCGATAGGGCTCTGGAAGCGGCGCACGGATCGATCGTGGCTCGGAGACGGCGCGTGGACCAATTGGGGTTCGGCGACGGCGCGTGGACCGATCGGGGCTCAGGAGGCCGCGCGTGGACCGATCATGGCTCGGCGACGGCGCGAAGACCGATCGGGGCTCGAAGACGACGCGTGGACTGGTCGGGGCTCGAAGACAGCGCGTGGACCGACTGGGGCTCAGGCGGTTGCGCGTGGACCAATTGGGGCTCCGGAGGCGGCGCGTGGACCGATTGTGGAGCAGAAGATGGTGCGTGGACCGATCGGGGCTCGGAGACGGCGCGTGGACCGATCGGAGCTTAGAAGACGACGCCTAGACCGATTGGGGCTCAGGAGACAGCGCGTGAACTGATCGGGTCTCGGAGACGGCGCGTTAACCGAGCGGCACTCGGAGACAGCGCGTCGACTGATCGGGGTTCGGTGACGGCGCGTGGACCGTCCGGGGCTCAGGAGGGGATGCGTGGACCGATCGCGGCTCTGGAGAGTGCGCGTGGATCGATCGGGGCTTAGAGAACGACGCGTGGACCGATCGGGGCTCAGGAGACGGTGCGTGAACCGACCGGGGCTCCGGAGACCGCGCGTGGATCCATCGCGGCTCGGCGACGGTGCGTGGACCGATCGGGGCTCAGGAGGCCGCGCGTGGACCGATCGTGGCTCGGCGACGGCGCGTGGACCGATCGGGGCTCGGAGACCACGCGTGGACCGATCGGGGCTCGGAGACAGCGCGTGGACCGACTGGGGCTCAGGCGGTTGCGCGTGGACCAATTGGGGTTTGGCGACGGCGCGTGGACCGATCGGGGCTCGGAGACGGCGCGTTAACCGATTGGGGCTTAGGAGACCATGCGTGGACCGATCGGGGCTCGAAGACGGCGCGTGGACCGATCGGGGCTCGGAGACGACGCGTGGACCGATCGGGGCTCGGAGACAGCGCGAGGACCGACTGGGGCTCAGGCGGTTTCGCGTGGACCAATTGGGGTTCGGCGACGGCGCGTGGACCGAACGGGGCTTAGGAGGCCGCGCGTGGACCGATCGGGGCACAGGAGACGGCGCGTGGACCGATTGGGGCTCGGATACGGCGCGTGAACCAATCGGGCCTCAGGAGGCCGCGCGTGGACCGATCATAGCTCGGCGACGGCGCGTGGACCGATCGGGGCTCGGAGCGGCGCGTAGAACGATCGCGGCTCGGCGACGGCGCGTGGACCGATCGGGGCTCAGGAGGCTGCGCGTGGATCGATTGGGGCTCAGGAGACGGCGCGTGGACCGCTCGGGGCTCGAAGACGGCGCGTGGAACGATCAGGGCTCAGGAGACGTCACGTGAAATGATCGGCGCTCGGAGACGGCGCGTGGACCGATCGGGGCTGAGGAGAAGACGCGTGGACCGATCGGGGCTTAGGAGGGGACCCGTCGACCGATCGGGGCTCAGGAGACGACGCGTGGACCGGTCGGTGCTCAGGAAGCGGCGCCTGGACCGATCGGGGCTCCGAGACGACGCGTTAAGCGAGCGGGGCTTAGGAGACTATGCGGGGACCGATCGGGGCTCGGAGACAGCGCGTGTACCGACTGGGGCTCAGGAGGTTGCGCGTGGACCAATTGGGGTTCGGCGACGGCGCGTGGACCGACCCGGGCTCAGGAGACCGCGCGTGAACCGATCGAGACTCGGCGACTGCGCGTGGAGCGATCGGGGCTCAGGAGACGGCGCGTGAACCAATCGGCGCTCCGAGACGGCGCGTGGACCGACTGGGGCTCAGGCGGTTGCGCGTGGACCAATTGGGGTTCGGCGACGGCGCGTGGACCGATCGCGGGTCGGAGACGGCGCGTTAATCGATCGGGGCTTAGGAGACGATGCGTGAACCGATCGGGGCTCGGAGACGGCGAGTGGACCCATCGGGGCTCGGAGACGACGCGTGTACGGATCGGGGGTTGATGACGGCGGCTTTACCGATCGCGGCTCGGAGACGGTCCGTGAATCGATCGGCGCTCGGAGACGGCGCGTTAACCGATCGGGGCTTAGGAGACGGCGCGTGGACCGATTGGGGCTTAGGAGACGGCGCGTGGAGCGATCGGGGCTCAGGAGACGACGCGTGGATCGATCGGGGCTCAGGAGGCCGCGCGTGGACCGATCATGGCTCGGCGACGGCGCGTGGACCGATTGGGGCTCAGGAGACCCCGCGTGGACCGATCGGGGCCCGGCGACTGCGCGTGGACGCATCGGGGCTCAGGAGACGGCGCGTGGACCGATCGGGGCTCGGAGACGGCACGTTAACCGATCGGGGCTTAGGAGACGATGCGTGGACCGTTCGCGGCTCGGAGACGGCGTGTGAACCGACCGGAGCTCAGGAGGCCGCGCGTGGACCGATCGAGGCTCGGCGACGGCGAGTGGACCCATCGGGGCTCGGAGACGACGCGTGTACGGATCGGGGCTTGATGACGGCGGGTTTATCGATCGCGGCTCGGAGACGGCCCGTGAATCGATCGGCGCTCGGAGACGGCGCGTGGACCGATCGGGGATTATGAGACGGCGCGTGGACCGATCGGAGATCAGGAGAAGACGCGTGCACCGATCGGGGCTCTGGAAGCGGCGCACGGACCGATCGTGGCTCGGAGACGGCGCGTGGAGGCATCGGGGCTTTGAAGACGACGCGTGGACTGAACGGTGCTCAGAAAACGCCGCGTGGACCGATGGGGATCAGGAGACGGTGCGTGGAGCGATCGGGGCTCGGAGACGCCGCTTGGACCGATCGGGGCTCAGGAGACGGCGCGTGGACCGATTGGGGCTTAGGAGGCGGCGCGTGGACCGATCGGGGCTCAGGAAGCGGCGCCTAGACTGATCGGGGCTCGGAGACGGCGCGTGGAGGCACCGGGGCTAAGAAGACGACGCATGGACCGAGCGGGGCTCAGGAGACGGCGCGAGGAGCGATCGGGGCTCAGGAGAAGACGCGTCAATTGATCGGGGCTCAGAAATCGGCGCGTGGAGCGATCGGGGCTCAGGAGACGACGCGTGGATCGATCGGGGCTCAGGAAACGACGCGTCGTCCGATCGGAGCTCAGGAGACGGCGCGCGGACCGACCGGGGCTCAGGAGGCCGCGCGTAGACCGATCGCGGCTCGGAGACGACGCGTGTGCGGACCGGGGATTGGAGGACGACGGGTGGACCGATCCGGGCTCAGGAGACGACGCGTCGTCCGATCGGGGCTCAGATGACGGCGCGCGGACCGACCGGGGCTCAGGAGACTCGCGTGGATCGATCGAAGCTCGGAGACGACGCGTGTGCGGACCGGGGATTGGAGGACGACGGGTGGACCGATCCGGGCTCAGGAGACGACGCGTCGTCCGATCGGGGCTCAGGATGCGGCGCGTGGACCCATCGGGGCTCGGAGACGGCACGTGGACCGATCAGGGCTTAGGACACGACGCGTTGACCGATCGGGACTCAGGAGGCGGCGCGTGGACCGATCGGGGATCAGGAACCGGTCCGTGGAGCGATCGGGGCTTAGGAGACGGCACGAGGACTGATCGGGGCTCGGGAAGCGGCACCTGAACCGATCGTGGCTCGGAGACGGCGCCTGGAGGCATCGGGGCTTAGAAGACGACGCATGGACCGATCAGGTCTCAGGAAACGACGCGTGGAGCGATTGGAGCTCGGAGACGACGCGTGGACCGACTGGGGCTCAGGCGCTTGCGCGTGGACCAATTGGGGCTCGGCGACGGCGCGTGGACCGATCGGGGCTCAGGAGACGGCGCGTGGACCGGTCGAGGCTTAGGAGACGACGCCTGGACCGATCGGGGCTTAGGAGGCGGCGTGTGGAACGATCGGGGCTCAGGAGACGGCGCGTGCACCGATCGGCGCTCGGAGACGGCGCGTGGAGCGATCGGGGCGTAGGACTCGACGCGTGTACCTATCGGGGCTGACGAGACAGCGTGTGGACCGATTGGGGCTCAGGAGACGGCGCGTGGACCGATCGGGGCTCGGCGACGGCGCGTGGACCGATCGAGGCTCGGAGACGATGCGTGTACGGATCGGGGCTTTGAAGACGACGCGTGGACCGATCGTGGCTCAGGAAACGGCGTGTGGAGCGATCGGGGCTCAGGAGACGACGCGTGGACCGATTAGGGCTCAGGAGACGGCGCGCGGACCGACCGGGGCTCAGGAGACTCGCGTGGATCGATCGGGGCTCCGGAGGCGCCGCGTGGACCGATGGGGATCAGGAGACGGTGCGTGCACCGACCGGCGCTCGGAGACGGCGCGTGGAGCGATCGGGGCGTAGGACTCGACGCGTGTACCTATCGGGGCTGACGAGACAGCGTGTGGACCGATTGGGGCTCAGGAGACGGCGCGTGGACCGATCGGGGCTCGGCGACGGCGCGTGGACCGATCGAGGCTCGGAGACGATGCGTGTACGGATCGGGGCTTTGAAGACGACGCGTGGACCGATCGTGGCTCAGGAAACGGCGTGTGGAGCGATCGGGGCTCAGGAGACGACGCGTGGACCGATTAGGGCTCAGGAGACGGCGCGCGGACCGACCGGGGCTCAGGAGACTCGCGTGGATCGATCGGGGCTCCGGAGGCGCCGCGTGGACCGATGGGGATCAGGAGACGGTGCGTGGACCGATCGGGGCTCGGAGACGGCGCGTGGACCGATCGGGGCTTAGGAGACGACGCGTGGACCGATCGGGGCTTAGGAGACGGCGAGTGCACCGATCGGGGCCCGGAGACGGCACGTGGACCGATCAGGGCTTAGGACACGACGCGTTGACCGATCGGGACTCAGGAGGCGGCGCGTGGACCGATTGGGGATCAGGAACCGGTCCGTGGAGCGATCGTGGCTCGGAGACGGCGCGTGGAGGCATCGGGGCTTAGAAGACGACGCATGGACCGATCAGGTCTCAGGAAACGACGTGTGGACCGATTGGAGCTCGGAGACGACGCGTGGACCGACTGGGGCTCAGGCGGTTGCGCGTGGACCAATTGGGGTTCGGCGACGGCGCGTGGACCGATCGGGGCTCAGGAGACGGCGCGTGGACCGACCGGGGCTCAGGAGGCCGCGCGTGGACCGATGGGGGCTCGGCGACGGCGCGTGGACCGGCCGGGGCTCAGGAGCCTAGCGTGGATCGATCGGGGCTCCGGAGGCGGCGCGTGGACCGATCGGGGCTCAGGAGGCCGCGCGTGGACCGATGGGGGCTCGGCGACGGCGCGTGGACCGGCCGGGGCTCAGGAGCCTAGCGTGGATCGATCGGGGCTCCGGAGGCGGCGCGTGGACCGATCGGGGCTCAGGAGGCGGCGCGTGAACCGATCGGCGCTCGGAGACGGCGCGTGGACCGATCGGGGCTTAGGAGACGGTGCGTGGACCGATCGGGGCTTAGGAGACGACGCGTGGACCGATTGGGGCTCAGGAGGCCGCGCGTGGACCGATCGGGGTTTGGATACGACGCGTGGACCGATCGGGGCTCGGAGACAGCGCGTGGACCAACCGGGGCTCAGGGGGTTGCGCGTGGACCAATTGGGGTTCGGCGACGGCGCGTGGACCGATCCGGGCTGAGGAGACGGCGCGTGGACCGATCGGGGCTCGGAGACGGCGCGTGGAGCGATCGGGGCTCAGGAGGCGGCGCGTGATCCGATCGGCGCTCGGAGACGGCGCGTGCACCGATCGGGGCTTAAGAGACGGCGAGTGCACCGATCGGGGCCCGGAGACGGGTCGTGGACAGATTGGGGCTTAGGAGACGGCGCGTGGACCGATCGGGGCTTAGGAGACGACGCGTGGATCGAGCGGGGCTCGGAGACGGCGCGTGGATGGACCGTGGCTTAGAATGCGGCACGCGGACCGATCGGGGCTCGGAGACGGCGTGTGGACCGATCGGGGATCAGGAAACGGTGCGTGTACCGATTGGGGCTCAGGAGACGGCGCGTGGATCGATCGGGGCTCGGAGACGGCGCGTGGAACGATCAGAGCACAGGAGACGGCGCGTGAACCGATCGGCGCTGGGAGACGGCGCGTGGAACAATCGGGGCTTAGGAGACGGCGCGTGGACCGATCGGGGCTTAGGAGACGACGCGTGGATCGAGCGGGGCTCGGAGATGGCGCGTGGATGGACCGTGGCTTAGAATGCGGCACGCGGACCGATCGGGGCTCGGAGACGGCGCGTGGAGTGATCGGGTCTCAGGAGACGGCGCGTTAAATGATAGGCGCTCGGAGACGCCGCGTGGACCGATCGGACCTCAGGAGACGGCGCGTGGACCGATCGGTGCTCGGAGACGGCGCGTGGACGGACCGTGGCTTAGAATGCGTCACACGGACCGATCGGGGCTCGGATACGGCGTGTGGACGTATCGGGGCTTAGGAGACGATGCGTGAACCGATCGGGGCTCAGGAGACGCCGCGTGGACCGATCGGCGCTCGGAGACGGCGCGTGCACCGATCGGTGCTCGGAGACGGCGCGTGGACGGACCGTGGCTTAGAATGCATCACACGGACCGATCGGGGCTCGGATACGGCGTGTGGACGTATCGGGGCTTAGGAGACGATGCGTGAACCGATCGGGGCTCAGGAGACGCCGCGTGGACCGATCGGCGCTCGGAGACGGCGCGTGGAACGATCGGGGCTCAGGAGACGGCGCGTGAAATGATCGGCGCCCTGAGACGGCGCGTGGACCGATTGTGGCTGACGAGACGGCGCGTGGATCGATCGGTGCTCGAAGACGACGCGTGGACCGACCGGGGCTCAGGAGCCGATGCGTGGATTGATCGGGGCTCAGGAGGCGGCGCGTAGACCCATCGGGGCTCGGAGACGGCACGTGGACCGATCATGGCTCGGAGACGGCGCATTAACCGATCGGGGCTTAGGAGACGACGCGTGGACCGATCGGACCTCAGGAGACGGCGCGTGGACCGATCGGTGCTCGGAGACGGCCCGTGGACGGACCGTGGCTTAGAATGCGTCACACGGACCGATCGGGGCTCGGATACGGCGTGTGGACGTATCGGGGCTTAGGAGACGATGCGTGAACCGATCGGGGCTCAGGAGACGCCGCGTGGACCGATCGGCGCTCGGAGACGGCGCGTGGAACGATCGGGGCTAAGGAGACGGCGCGTGAAATGATCGGCGCCCTGAGACGGCGCGTGGACCGATTGTGGCTGACGAGACGGCGCGTGGATCGATCGGGGCTCAGGAAGCGGCGCCTGGACCGATCGTGGCTCGGAGACGGCGCGAGGAGGCATCTGGGCTTCGAAGACGACGCGTGGATCGATCGGGGCTCGGAGACGGCGCGTGAACCGACCGGGGCTCAGGAGGCCGCGCGTGGACCGATCGAGGCTCAGGAGGCCACGCCTGGACCGATCGGGGCTCCGCGACGGCGCGTGGACCGATCGAGGCTCGGAGACGACGCGTGTACGGATCGGGGATTCGGCGATGACGCGTGGACCGATCCGGGCTCAGGAGACGGCGCGTGGACGGATCGGCGCTCGGAGACGGCGCGTGGAACGATCGGGGCTCAGGAGACGGCGCGTGAACCGATCGGCGCTCGGAGACGGCGCGTGGACCGATAGGGGCTTAGGAGACGGCGCGTGGACCGATCGGGGCTCGGAGACGGGGTGTGGAATGATCGGGGATCACGAGACGGCGCGTGAAATGATCGGCGCTTTGAGACGGCGCGTAGACCGATTGGGGCTTACGAAACGGCGCGTGGACCGATCGGGGCTCAGGAAGCGGCGCCTGGACCGATCGTGGCTCGAAGACGGCGCGTGGAGGCATCGGGGCTAAGAAGACGACGCATGGATCGAGCGGGGCTCAGGAGACGGCGGGATGGGCGATCGGGGCTTGGAGACGGCGCGTGGAGGCATCGGGGCTTTGAAGACGACGAGTGGACCGAACGGTGCTCAGAAAACGGCGCGTGGACCGATCGGTGCTCGGAGACGATGCGTGGACCGATCGGGGCTCAGGTAACGGCGTGTGGAGCGGTTGGGGCTCAGGAGACGACGCGTGAATCGATCGAGGCTCAGAAGACGACGCGTCGACCGATCGGGGCTCAGGAGACGGCGCGTGGATCGATCGGGGCTCGAAGACGCCGCGTGGAACGATCGGGGCTCAGGAGACGGCGCTTGAACTTATCGGCGCTGAGAGACGGCCCGTGGACCGATCGGGGCTTAGGATACGGCGCGTGGACCGATCGGGGCTCAGGAAGCGGCGCCTGGACCGATCGTGGCTCGGAGACGGCGCGTGGAGGCATCGGGGCTAAGAAGACGACGCATGGACCGATCGGGGCTCAGGAAACGGCGTATGGACCGATCGGGGCTCCGCGACGGCGCGTGGACCGATCGAGGCTCGGAGACGACGCGTGTACGGATCGGGGATTCGGCGATGACGCGTGGGCCGATCCGGGCTCAGGAGACGGCGCGTGGACGGATCGGGGCTCGGAGACGGCGCGTGGAACGATCGGGGCTCAGGAGACGGCGCGTGAACCGATCGGCGCTCGGAGACGGCGCGTGGACCGATAGAGGCTTAGGAGACGGCGCGTGGACCGATCCGCGCTCGGAGACGGCCCGTGGACCGATCGGGGCTCAGGAGGCTGCACGAGAAGCGATCGCGGCTCGGCGACGGCGCGTGGACCGATTGGGGCTCAGGAGGCCGCGCGTGGACCGATCATGGCTCGGCGACAGCGCGTAGACCGATCGGGGCTCGGAGACGACGCGTGGACTGATCGGGGCTCGAAGACAGCGCGTAGACCGACTGGGGCTCAGGCGGTTGCGCGTGGACCAATTGGGGCTCCGGAGGCGGTGCGTGGACCGATTGTGGAGCAGAAGATGGTGCGTGGACCGATCGGGGCTCGGAGACGGCGCGTGGACCGATCGGAGCTTAGAAGACGACGCCTAGACCGATTGGGGCTCAGGAGACAGCGCGTGGACCGATCGTGGCTCAGGAGGCGGCGCGTGGATCGATCGGGGCTCGGAGACGGCGCGTGGAACGATCGGGGGTCAGGTGACGGCGCGTGAACCGATCCGCGCTCGGAGACGGCCCGTGGACCGATCGGGGCTTAGCAGAAGGCGCTTGGACCGATCGGGGCTTACGAGACGGCGCGTGGGCCGATCGGAGCTCGGAGACGGCGCGTGGAACGATCGGGGCTCAGAAGACGGCGCGTGAACCGATCGGCGCTCGGAGACGGCGCGTGGAGGCATCGGGGCTTAGAAGACGACGTATGGACGGTTCGGGGCTCAGGAAACGGCGCGTGGACCGATTGGAGCTCGGAGACAACGCGTGGACCGACTGGGGCTCAGGCGGTTGCGCGTGGACCAATTGGGGTTCGGCAACGGCGCGTGGACCGATCGCGGCTCGGAGACGGCGCGTTAACCGATCGGGGCTTAGGAGACCATGCGTGAACCGATCGGGGCTCGGAGACGGCGCGTGGACCGACCGGGGCTCGGAGACGTCGCGTGGAACGATCGGGGCTCAGAAGACGGCGCGTGAACCGATCGGCGCTCGGAGACGGCGCGTGGACCGATCGGGGCTTAGGAGACTACGCGTTGACCGATCGGGGCCCAGGTGACGGCGCGCGGACCGACCGGGGCTCAGGAGACGGCGCGTGAACCGGTCGGGGCTTAGGAGACGATGCGTTGACCGATCGGGGCTCAGGAGAAGGGGTGTGGACCGATCGGGGCTCAGGAGACGGCGCGTGGACCGATCGGGGCTCGGCGATGACGCGTGGATCGATCGGGGCTCGGAGACGACGCGTGTACGGATCGAGGCTTGGAGACGGCGCGTGGACCGACCGGAGCTCGGAAACGGCCCGTGGACGGATCGGGGCTTAGGAGACAGCGCGTGGACTAATTGGGGCTCAGGAGACGACGCGTGGATCGATCGGGGCTCGGAAACGACGCGTTAGCCGAGCGGGGCTTAGGAGACGACGCGTGGACTGATCGGGGCTCGAAGACAGCGCGTGGACCGACTGGGGCTCAGGCGGTTGCGCGTGGACCAATTGGGGCTCCGGAGGCGGCGCGTGGACCGATTGGGGCTTAGGAGACGACGCGTGGACTGATCGGGACTCAGGAGACGGCGCGTGGCCCGATTGGGGCTCGGATACGGCCCGTGAACCGACCGGGGCTCAGGAGGCCGCCCGAGAACCGATCGCGGCTCGGCGACGGCGCGTGGACCGATCGGGGCTCAGGAGGCCGCGCGTGGACCGATCATGGCTCGGCAACGGCGCGAAGACCGATCGGGGCTCGGAGACGACGCGTCGACTGATCGGGGCTCGAAGACAGCGCGTGGACCGACTGGGGCTCAGGCGGTTGCGCGTGGGCCAATTGGGGCTCCGGAGGCGGCGCGTGGACCGATTGTGGAGCAGAAGATGGTGCGTGGACCGATCGGGGCTCGGAGACGGCGCGTGGACCGATCGGAGCTTAGAAGACGACGCCTAGACCGATTGGGGCTCAGGAGACAACGCGTGAACTGATCGGGGCTCGGAGACGACGCGTTAACCGATCGGCGCTCGGAGACAGCGCGTCGACCGATCGGGGTTCGGTGACGGCGCGTGGACCGTCCGGGCCTCAGGAGGGGATGCGTGGACCGATCGCGGCTCTGGAGACTGCGCGTGGACCGATCGGGGCACAGGAGGCCGCGCGTGGACCGATCGCGGCTCGGCGACGGCGCGTGGACCGACCGGGGCTCAGGAAACCGCGCGTGAACCGATCGAGACTCGGCGACTGCGCGTGGAGCGATCGGGGCTCAGGAGACGGCGCGTGAACCAATCGGCGCTCCGAGACGGCGCGTGGACCGATCGGGGATGAGGAGAAGGCGTGTGGACCGATCGGGGCTTAGGAGACGGCGCGTAGACCGATCGGGGCTCGGAGACGGCGTGTGGAACGATCGGGGCTCAGGTGACGGCGCGTGAACCGATCGGCGCTCGGAGACGGCGCGTGGACCGACTGGGGCACAGGCGGTGGCGCGTGGACCAATTGGGGTTCGGCGACGGCGCGTGGACCGATCCGGGCTCGGAGACTGCGCATGGAATGATCGGGGCTCAGGAGACGGCGCGTGAACCGATCGGCGCTCGGAGACAGCGCGTGGACCGATCGGAGCACAGGAGACGGCGCGTGAACCGAGCGGCGCTCGGAGACGGCGCGTGGATCGATCGGGGCTTAGGAGACGGCGCGTGGACTGATCGGGGCTCAGGAGACCCCGCGTGGACCGATCGGGGCCCGGCGACTGCGCGTGGACGCATCGGGGCTCAGGAGGCGGCGCGTGGACCGATCGGGGCTCAGAGACGGCACGTTAACCGATCGGGGCTTAGGAGACGATGCGTGGACCGATCGCGGCTCGGAGACGGCGTGTGAACCGACCGGGGCTCAGGAGGCCGCGCGTGGACCGGTCGAGGCTCGGCGATGGCGAGTGGACCCATCGGGGCTCGGAGACGACGCGTGTACGGATCGGGGCTTGATGACGGCGGCTTTATCGATCGCGGCTCGGAGACGGCCCGTGAATCGATCGGCACTCGGAGAAGGCGCGTGGACCGATCGGGGCTTATGAGACGGCGCGTGGACCGATCGGAGATCAGGAGAAGACGCGTGCACCGATCGGGGCTCTGGAAGCGGCGCACGGACCGATCGTGGCTCGGAGACGGCGCGTGGAGGCATCGGGGCTTTGAAGACGACGCGTGGACTGAACGGTGCTCAGAAAACGCCGCGTGGACCGATGGGGATCAGGAGACGGTGCGTGGAGCGATCGGGGCTTAGGAGACGGCGCGTGGACCGATTGGGGCTTAGGAGACGGCGCGTGGACCGATCGGGGCTCAGGAAGCGGCGCCTAGACTGATCGGGGCTCGGAGACGGCGCGTGGAGGCACCGGGGCTAAGAATACGACGCATGGACCGAGCGGGGCTCAGGAGACGGCGCGAGGAGCGATCGGGGCTCAGGAGAAGACGCGTAAATTGATCGGGGCTCAGAAATCGGCGCGTGGAGCGATCGGGGCTCAGGAGACGACGCGTGGATCGATCGGGGCTCAGGAAACGACGCGTCGACCGATCGGGGCTCAGGAGACGGCGCGCGGACCGACCGGGGCTCAGGAGGCCGCGCGTCGACCGATCGCGGCTCGGCGGTGGCGCGTGGACCGATCGGGGCTCAGGAGGCCGCGCGTGGACCGATCATGGCTCGGCAACGGCGCGTGGACCGATCGGTGTTCAGAGACGACGCGTGGACCGATCGGGGCTCAGGCGGTTGCGCGTGGACCATTTGGGGTTCGGCGACGGCGCGTGGACCGATCGGCGCTCGGAGACAGCGCGTTAACCGATCGGGGTTTAGGAAACGATGCATGGACCGATCGGGGCTTGGAGACGGCGCGTGGACCGATCGGGGCTCAGGAGACGACGCGTGGACCGGTCGGGGCTTAAAACGACGCCTGGACCGATCGGGGCTTAGGAGGCGGCGTGTGGAACGATCGGGGCTCAGGAGACGGCGCGTGCACCGACCGGCGCTCGGAGACGGCGCGTGGAGCGATCGGTGCTGAGGAGACGACGCGTGAATCGATCGGGGCTTAGGAGACGACGCGTGGACCGATCGGGGCGTAGGACGCGACGCGTGTACCTATCGGGGCTGACGAGACAGCGTGTGGACCGATTGGGGCTCAGGAGACGGCGCCTGGACCGATCGGGGCTCGGAGACGGCGCGTGGAACGATCGGAGCTCAGGAGACGGCGCGTGTACCTATCGGGGCTCACGAGACTGCGTGTGGGCCGATTGGGGCTCAGGAGACGACGCGTTTACGGATCGGGGATCAGGAGACGACGCGTGGAACGATCCGGGCTCAGGAGACGGAGCGTGGACCGATCGGGGCTTGGAGACGGCGTGTGGAACGATCGGGGCTCGGGTGACGGCGCGTGAACCGATCGGTGCTCGGAGACGGCGCGTGGACGGACCGCGGCTTAGAATGCGGTACGCGGACCGATCGGGGATCGGACACGGCGTGTGGACCGATCGAGGCTCGGAGACGACGCGTTTACGGATCGGAGATCAGGAGACGACGCGTGGAACGATCCGGGCTCAGGATACGGAGCGTGGACCGATCGGGGCTTGGAGACGGCGTGTGGAACGATCGAGACTCGGGTGACAGCGCGTGAACCGATCGGCGCTCGGAGATGGCGCGTGGACCGATCGGGGCTCGGATACGGCGCGTGGACCGATCGGGGCTTAGGAGACTACGCGTGTACCTATCGGGGCTCAGGAGACAGCGCGTGGACCGATCGGGGCTCAGGAGGCGGCGCGTGGATCGATCGAGGCTCGGAGACGGCGCGTGGAACGATCGGGTCTCAGGAGACGGCGCGTGAAATGATCGGCGCTCGGAGACGCCGCGTGGACCGATTGGGGCTTAGGAGACGGCGCGTGGACAGATCGGGGCGCAGGAAGCGGCGCCTGGACCGATCGTGCCTCGGAGACGGCGCGTGGAGGCATCCGGGCTAAGAAGACGACGCATGGACCGAGCGGGGTTCAGGAGACGGCGCGAGGAGCGATCGGGGCTCAGGAGAAGACACGTCAATTGATCGGGGCTCCGGAGACGACGCCTCGACGGATCGGGGCTCAGGAGGCGGCACGAGAAGCGATCGGGGCTCAGGAGGCCGCGCGTGGACCGATCATGGCTCGGCAACGGCGCGAAGACCGATCGGGGCTCGGAGACGACGCGTGGACTGATCGGGGCTCGAAGACAGCGCGTGGACCGACTGGGGCTCAGGCGGTTGCGCGTGGACCAATTGGAGCTCCCGAGGCGGCGCGTGGACCGATTGGGGCTTAGGAGACGACGCGTGGACTGATCGGGACTCAGGAGACGGCGCGTGGCCCGATTGGGGCTCGGATACGGCCCGTGAACCGACCGGGGCTCAGGAGGCCGCCCGAGAACCGATCGGGGCTCGGCGACGGCGCGTGGACTGATCGGGGCTCAGGAGGCCGCGCGTGGACCGATCATGGCTCGGCAACGGCGCGAAGACCGATCGGGGCTCGGAGACGACGCGTCGACTGATCGGTGCTCGGAGACGGCGCGTGGACGGATCGTAGCTTAGAATGTGTCACGCGGATCGATTGGGTCTCGGAGACGGCGTGTGGACGTATCGGGGGTTAAGAGATGATGCGTGGACCGATCTGGGCTCAGGAGATGGCGCGTGGACCGATCGGGGCTTCGGAAACGGTACGTGGACCGATCGAGGCTCGGAGACGGCGCGTGGACCGACCAGGGCTCAGGAGGCCGCGCGTGGACCTATCGGGACGCGGCGACGGCGCGTGGACCCATCGAGGCTCGGAGACGACGCGTGTATGGATCGGGGATTAGGGGACGACGCGTGGAACGATCGGGGCTTAGGAGACGGCGCGTGCACCGACCGGCGCTCGGAGACGGCGCGTGAACCGATCGGGGCTCAGGAGACGGCGCGTGGACTGATCGGTGTTCGGAGACGGCGCGTGGACGGACCGTGGCTTAGAATGCGTCACGCGGATCGATCGGGGCTCGGAGACGGCGCGTGGACCGACCGGGGCTAAGGAAGCCGCGCGTGGACCTATCGAGGCTTAGGAGCCGACGCGTGGACCGATCGGGGCTGAGGAGACGGCGCGTGGACCGAAAGGGGCTCCGAGACGGCGCGTGGAACGATCGGAGCACAGGAGACGGCGCGTGAACCGGTCGGCGCTCGGAGACGGCGCGTGGATCGACCGGGGCTTAGAAGAAGGCGCGTGGGCCGATCGGGGCTTAGGAGACGATTCGTGGACCGATCGGGGCTTTGGAGACGATTCGTGGACCGATCGGGGCTCGGAGACGGCGCGTGGACCGACCGGGGGTAAGCAGGCCGCGCGTGGACCGATAGAGGCTTAGGAGCCGACACGTGGACCGATCGGGGCTGAGGAGACAGGGCGTGGACCGATCGGGGCTCGGAGACGGCGCGTGGAACGATCGGAGCGCAGGAGACGGCGCGTGAACCGATCGGCGCTCGGAGACGGCGCGTGGATCGATCGGGGCTTAGGAGACGGCGCGTGGACCGACCGGGGCTAAGCAGGCCTCGCGTGGACCGATAGAGGCTTAGGAGACGACGCGTGGACCGATCGGGGCTCGGAGACGGCGCGTGGACCGACCGGGGCTCAGGAGGCCGCGCGTGGACCGATGGGGGCTCGGCGACGGTGCGTGGACCGATCGAGGCTCGGAGACGACGCGTGTACGGATCGGGGCTTTGAAGACGACGCGTGGACCGATCGTGGCTCAGGAAACGGCGTGTGGAGCGATCGGGGCTCAGGA
Organism: Netelia fuscicornis; assembly: GCA_946811545.1. Classification (NCBI taxonomy): domain Eukaryota; kingdom Metazoa; phylum Arthropoda; class Insecta; order Hymenoptera; family Ichneumonidae; genus Netelia; species Netelia fuscicornis. The sequence goes on along the minus strand of OX328016.1, from coordinate 14,940,469 downwards.
GACGACGCGTCGACCGATCAGGGCTCAGGAGACGGCGCGCGGATCGACCGGGGCTCAGGAGCCTCGCGTGGATCGATCGGGGCTCCGGAGGCGCCGTGTGGACCGATGGGGCTCAGGAGACGGCGCGCGGACCGGCCGGGGCTCAGGAGCCTAGCGTGGATCGATCGGGGCTCCGGAAGCGGCGCGTGGACCGATCGGGGCTCAGGAGGCGGCGCGTGAACCGATCGGCGCTCGGAGACGGCGCGTGGACCGATCGGGGCTTACGAGACGGTGCGTGGACCGATCGGGGCTTAGGAGACGACGCGTGGACCGATTGGGGCTCGGGTGACGGCGCGTGAACCGATCGGTGCTCGGAGACGGCGCGTGGACGGACCGCGGCTTAGAATGCGGTACGCGGACCGATCGGGGATCGGACACGGCGTGTGGACCGATCGAGGCTCGGAGACGACGCGTTTACGGATCGGAGATCAGGAGACGACGCGTGGAACGATCCGGGCTCAGGATACGGAGCGTGGACCGATCGGGGCTTGGAGACGGCGTGTGGAACGATCGAGACTCGGGTGACAGCGCGTGAACCGATCGGCGCTCGGAGACGGCGCGTGAACCGATCGGGGCTCAGGAGACGGCGCGTGGACTGATCGGTGTTCGGAGACGGCGCGTGGACGGACCGTGGCTTAGAATGCGTCACGCGGATCGATCGGGGCTCGGAGACGGCGCGTGGACCGACCGGGGCTAAGGAAGCCGCGCGTGGACCTATCGAGGCTTAGGAGCCGACGCGTGGACCGATCGGGGGTCGGAGACGACGCGTGGACCGATGGGGGCTCGGATTCGGCGCGTGAACCAACCGGGGCTCAGGAGGCCGCGCGTGGATCGATCATGGCTCGGCGACGGCGCGTGGACCGATCGGGGTTCGGATACGACGCGTGGACCGATCGGGGCTCCGGAGGCGCCTCGTGGACCCATGGGGATCTGGAGACAGTGCGTGGACCCATCGGGGCTCGGAGACGGCGCGTGGACTGATCGGGGCTTAGGAGACGACGCGTGGACCGTTCGGGGTGTAGGAGACGACGCGTGTACCTATCGGGGCTCAGGAGACAGCGCGTGGACCGATCGGGGCTCGGCGACTGCGCGTCGACGTATCGGGGCTCAGGAGACGGCGCGTGGACGGATCAGGGCTCAGGAGACGGCGCGTGGACCGATCGGGGTGCGGAGACGGCGCGTGAACCGACCGGGGCTCAGGAGGCCGCGCGTGGACCGATCGGGGTGGGGAGACGGTGCGTTAACCGATCGGATCTTAGGTGACGATGCGTGGACCGATCGGGGCGCGGAGACGGCACGTGGACAGACCGGGGCTAAGGAGGCCGCGCGTGGGCCAATCGAGGCTTAGGAGCCAACGCGTGGACCGATCGGGGCTGAGGAGACGGCGCGTGGACCGAACGGGGCTCGGAGACGACGCGTGGAACGATCGGGGCTCAGGAGACGGCGCCTGGACCGGTCGGGGCTCAGGAGACGACGCGTTAACAGAGCGGGGTTTAGGAGACGATGCGTAGACCGATCGGTGCTCGGAGACAGCGCGTGGACCGACTGGGGCTCAGGAGGTGGCGCGTGAACCAATTGGGGTTCGGCGACGGCGCGTGGACCGACCGGGGATTAGGAGACGACGCGTCCACCGATCGGGGATTAGGAGACGACGCGTCGACCGATCGGGGCTTAGGAGACGACCCGTCGACCGATGGGGCTTAGGAGACGACGCGTGGACCGATCGGGGCTTAGGAGGCGGCGCGTGGACCCATCGGGGCTCGGAGACGGCGCGTTAACCGATCGGGGCTTAGGAGACGACGCGTGGACCGATCGCGGCTCAGGAGACGGCGCGTGGACCGATCGGTGCTCGGGGGCGGCGCGTGGACGGACCGTGACTTAGAATGCGTCACGCGGACCGATCGGGGCTCGGATACGGCGTGTGGACCTATCGGGGCTTAGGAGACGATGCGTGAACCGATCGGGGCTCAGGAGACGGCGCGTGGACCGATCGGGGCTCGGAGACGACGCGTGTACGGATCGAGGCTTGGAGACGGCGCGTGGACCGATCGGAGCTCGGAGACGACGCGTGGACCGAGAGGGCTCTGGAAGCGGCGCACGGACGGATCTTGGCTCGGAGACGGCGCGTGGAGGCATCGGGGCTTTGAAGACGGCGCGTGGACCAAACGGTGCTCAGAAAACGGTGCGTGGAGCGACCGGGGCTCACGAGACGGCGCGTGGACCCATCGGGGCTCAGGAGCCCGCGCGTGGACCGATCCCGGCTCGGCGACGGCGCGTGGACCGATGGGGCTCAGGAGCCGCGCGTGGACCGATCATAGCTCGGTGACGGCGCGTGGACCGATCGGGGCTTAGGTGACGACGCGTGGACCGATTGGGGCTCAGGAAGCAGCGCCTGGACCGATCGTGGCTCGGAGACGGCGCGAGGAGGCATCTGGGCTTCGAAGACGACGCGTGGATCGATCGAGGCTCAGAAGACGACGCGTCGACCGATCGGGGCTCAGGAGACGGTGCGTGGATCGATCGGGGCTCGGAGACGCGGCGTGGAACGATCGGGGCTCAGGAGACGGCGCTTGAACTTATCGGCGCTCAGAGACGGCCCGTGGACCGATCGGGGCTTAGGATACGGCGCGTGGACCGATCGGGGCTCAGGAAGCGGCGCGTGGATCGATCGGGGCTCGGAGACGGCGCGTGGAACGATCGGGTCTCAGGAGATGGCGCGTGAAATCATCGGCGCCCGGAGACGCCGCGTGGACGAATCGGGGCTTAGGAGACGACGCGTGGACCGATCCGGGCTCCGGAGACGGCGCCTGGACCGATCGTGGCTCGGAGACGGCCCGTGGAGGCATCCGGGCTAAGAAGACGACGCATGGACCGAGCGGGGTTCAGGAGACGGCGCGAGGAGCGATCGGGGCACAGGAGAAGACACGTCAATTGATCGGGGCTCCGGAGACGACGCCTCGACGGATCGGGGCTCAGGAGGCGGCACGAGAAGTGATCGGGGCTCAGGAGAAGACGCGTCAATTGATCGGGGCTCAGGAGACGACGCGTCGACGAATCGGGGCTTAGGAGACGACGCGTCGACCGACCGGAGCTCAGGAGATTCGCGTGGATCGATCGGGGCTCCGTAGGCGGCGCGTGGACCGATTGGGGCTTAGGAGACGACGCGTGGACCGATCGGGGCTCAGGAGGCCGCGCGTGAACCGATCATGGCTCGGCGACGGCGCGTAGACCGATCGGGGCTCGGAGACGACGCGTGGACCGATCGGGGCTCGGAGACAGCGCGTGGACCGACTGGGGCTCAGGCGGTTGCGCGTGGACCAATTGGGGCTCCGGGGGCGGCACGTGGACCGATTGGGGAGCAGAAGATGGTGCGTGGACCGATCGGGGCTCGGAGACGGCGCGTGGACTGATCGGGGCTCGGAGACGGCGCATGAACCGACCGGGGATCAGGAGGCGGCGCGTGGACTGATCGGGGCTCGGAGACGGCGCGTTAACCGATCGGGGCTTAGGAGACGATGCGTGGACCGATCGGGGCTCGGAGACGGCGCTTGGACCGACCGGGGCTAAGGAGGCCGCGCGTGGACCGATCGAGGCTCGGTGACGGCGCGTGGACCGATCGGGACTCGGAGACGGCGTGTGAACGTATCGGGGCTTAGGAGACGATGCGTTGACCGATCGGGGCTCATGAGACGGCGCGTAGACCGATCGGGGCTCCGGCGGCGACGCGTGGACTGATCGGGGCCCAGGAAACGGCGCGTGGATCGATCGGTGCTCGAAGACGACGCGTGGACCGATCGGGGCTCAGGAGCCGATGCGTGGACGGACCGTGGCTTAGAATGCGTCACGCGGACCGATCGGGGCTCGGATACGGCGTGTGGACGTATCGGGGCTTAGGAGACAATGCGTGAACCGATCGGGGCTCGGAGACGACGCGTGGACCGATCGGGGCTCGGAGACAGCGCGTGGACCGACTGGGGCTCAGGCGGTTGCGCGTGGACCAATTGGGGCTCCGGGGGCGGCACGTGGACCGATTGGGGAGCAGAAGATGGTGCGTGGACCGATCGGGGCTCGGAGACGGCGCGTGGACCGATCGGAGCTTAGAAGACGACGCGTAGACCGATTGGGGCTCAGGAGACAGCGCGTGGACTGATCGGGGCGCGGAGACGGCGCGTTAACCGATCGGCGCTCGGAGACGGCGAGTCGACCGATCGGGGATCGGTGACGGCGCGTGGACCGTCCGGGGTTCAGGAGGGGATGCGTGGACCGATCTCGGCTCTGGAGACTGCGCGTGGATCGATCGGGGCTTAGGGAACGACGCGTGGACAGATCGGGGGTCAGGAGACGGCGCGTGAACCGACCGGGGCTCAGGAGATCGCGCGTGGACCGATCGCGGCTCGGCGACGGCGCGTGGACCGATCGGGGCTCAGGAGGCCGCGCGTGAACCGATCGTGGCTCGGCGACGGCGCGTGGACCGATCGGGGCTCGGAGACGACGCGTGGACCGATCGGGGCTCGGAGACAGCGCGTCGACCGACTGGGGCTCAGGCGGTTGCGCGTGGACGGATCGGGGTTTAGGAGCCTCGCGTGGATCGATCGGGGCCCCGGAGGCGCCGCGTGGACCCATGGGGATCAGGAGACAGTGCGTGGACCGATCGGGGCTCGGAGACGGCGCGTGGACCGATCGGGGCTTAGGAGACGACGCGTGGACCGATCGAGGTGTAGGCGATGACGCGTGTACCTATCGGGGCTCAGGAGACAGCGCGTGGACCGATCAGGGCTCGGCGACTGCGCGTGGACGTATCGGGGCTCAGGAGACATCGCGTGGACCCATCGGGGCTCGGGAACGGCGCGTTAACCGATTGGGGCTTAGGAGACCATGCGTGGACCGATCGGGGCTCGAAGACGGCGCGTCGACCGATCGGGGCTCGGAGACAGCGCGTGGACCGACTGGGGCTCAGGCGGTTTCGCGTGGACCAATTGGAGTTCGGCGACGGCGCGTGGACCGATCGGGGCTTAGGAGACGGCACGTGCACCGATCGGGGCCCGGAGACGGGTCGTGGACAGATTGGGGATTAGGAGACGGCGCGTGGACCAATCGGGGCTGGGAGACGGCACGTGGACCAATGGGGGCTTAGGAGACGACGCGTGGACCGATCGGGGCTCAGGAGACGGCGCGTGGACCGATCGGGGCTTAGGAGACGATGCGTGAACCGATCGGGGCTCGGAGAAGGCGCGTGGACCGATCGGGGCTCGGAGACAGCGCGTGGACCGACTGGGGCTCAGGCGGTTGCGCGTGGACCAATTGGGGCTCCGGGGGCGGCACGTGGACCGATTGGGGAGCAGAAGATGGTGCGTGGACCGATCGGGGCTCGGAGACGGCGCGTGGACCGATCGGAGCTTAGAAGACGACGCGTAGACCGATTGGGGCTCAGGAGACAGCGCGTGGACTGATCGGGGCGCGGAGACGGCGCGTTAACCGATCGGCGCTCGGAGACGGCGAGTCGACCGATCGGGGATCGGTGACGGCGCGTGGACCGTCCGGGGTTCAGGAGGGGATGCGTGGACCGATCTCGGCTCTGGAGACTGCGCGTGGATCGATCGGGGCTTAGGGAACGACGCGTGGACAGATCGGGGGTCAGGAGACGGCGCGTGAACCGACCGGGGCTCAGGAGACCGCGCGTGGACCGATCGCGGCTCGGCGACGGCGCGTGGACCGATCGGGGCTCATGAGGCCGCGCGTGAACCGATCGTGGCTCGGCGACGGCGCGTGGACCGATCGGGGCTCGGAGACGACGCGTGGACCGATCGGGGCTCGGAGACAGCGCGTCGACCGACTGGGGCTCAGGCGGTTGCGCGTGGACGGATCGGGGTTTAGGAGCCTCGCGTGGATCGATCGGGGCCCCGGAGGCGCCGCGTGGACCCACGGGGATCAGGAGACAGTGCGTGGACCGATCGGGGCTCGGAGACGGCGCGTGGACCGATCGGGGCTTAGGAGACGACGCGTGGACCGATCGAGGTGTAGGCGATGACGCGTGTACCTATCGGGGCTCAGGAGACAGCGCGTGGACCGATCAGGGCTCGGCGACTGCGCGTGGACGTATCGGGGCTCAGGAGACATCGCGTGGACCCATCGGGGCTCGGGAACGGCGCGTTAACCGATTGGGGCTTAGGAGACCATGCGTGGACCGATCGGGGCTCGAAGACGGCGCGTCAACCGATCGGGGCTCGGAGACAGCGCGTGGACCGACTGGGGCTCAGGCGGTTTCGCGTGGACCAATTGGAGTTCGGCGACGGCGCGTGGACCGATCGGGGCTTAGGAGACGGCACGTGCACCGATCGGGGCCCGGAGACGGGTCGTGGACAGATTGGGGATTAGGAGACGGCGCGTGGACCAATCGGGGCTGGGAGACGGCACGTGGACCAATGGGGGCTTAGGAGACGACGCGTGGACCGATCGGGGCTCAGGAGACGGCGCGTGGACCGATCGGGGCTTAGGAGACGATGCGTGAACCGATCGGGGCTCGGAGAAGGCGCGTGGACCGATCGGGGCCTAGGAGACAACGCGTGAACCGACCGTGGTTCAGGAAGCGGCGCCTGGACCGATCGTGGCTCGGAGACGGCGCGAGGAGGCATCTGGGCTTACAAGACAACACGTGGATCGATCGGGGCTCGGAGACGGCGCATGAACCGACCGGGGATCAGGAGGCGGCGCGTGGACTGATCGGGGCTCGGAGACGGCGCGTTAACCGATCGGGGCTTAGGAGACGATGCGTGGACCGATCGGGGCTCGGAGACGGCGCTTGGACCGACCGGGGCTAAGGAGGCCGCGCGTGGACCGATCGAGGCTCGGTGACGGCGCGTGGACCGATCGGGACTCGGAGACGGCGTGTGAACGTATCGGGGCTTAGGAGACGATGCGTTGACCGATCGGGGCTCATGAGACGGCGCGTAGACCGATCGGGGCTCCGGCGGCGACGCGTGGACTGATCGGGGCCCAGGAAACGGCGCGTGGATCGATCGGTGCTCGAAGACGACGCGTGGACCGATCGGGGCTCAGGAGCCGATGCGTGGACGGACCGTGGCTTAGAATGCGTCACGCGGACCGATCGGGGCTCGGATACGGCGTGTGGACGTATCGGGGCTTAGGAGACGATGCGTGAACCGATCGGGGCTCGGAGACGACGCGTGGACCGATCGGGGCTCGGAGACAGCGCGTGGACCGACTGGGGCTCAGGCGGTTGCGCGTGGACCAATTGGGGCTCCGGGGGCGGCACGTGGACCGATTGGGGAGCAGAAGATGGTGCGTGGACCGATCGGGGCTCGGAGACGGCGCGTGGACCGATCGGAGCTTAGAAGACGACGCGTAGACCGATTGGGGCTCAGGAGACAGCGCGTGGACTGATCGGGGCGCGGAGACGGCGCGTTAACCGATCGGCGCTCGGAGACGGCGAGTCGACCGATCGGGGATCGGTGACGGCGCGTGGACCGTCCGGGGTTCAGGAGGGGATGCGTGGACCGATCTCGGCTCTGGAGACTGCGCGTGGATCGATCGGGGCTTAGGGAACGACGCGTGGACAGATCGGGGGTCAGGAGACGGCGCGTGAACCGACCGGGGCTCAGGAGATCGCGCGTGGACCGATCGCGGCTCGGCGACGGCGCGTGGACCGATCGGGGCTCAGGAGGCCGCGCGTGAACCGATCGTGGCTCGGCGACGGCGCGTGGACCGATCGGGGCTCGGAGACGACGCGTGGACCGATCGGGGCTCGGAGACAGCGCGTCGACCGACTGGGGCTCAGGCGGTTGCGCGTGGACGGATCGGGGTTTAGGAGCCTCGCGTGGATCGATCGGGGCCCCGGAGGCGCCGCGTGGACCCATGGGGATCAGGAGACAGTGCGTGGACCGATCGGGGCTCGGAGACGGCGCGTGGACCGATCGGGGCTTAGGAGACGACGCGTGGACCGATCGAGGTGTAGGCGATGACGCGTGTACCTATCGGGGCTCAGGAGACAGAGCGTGGACCGATCAGGGCTCGGCGACTGCGCGTGGACGTATCGGGGCTCAGGAGACATCGCGTGGACCCATCGGGGCTCGGGAACGGCGCGTTAACCGATTGGGGCTTAGGAGACCATGCGTGGACCGATCGGGGCTCGAAGACGGCGCGTCGACCGATCGGGGCTCGGAGACAGCGCGTGGACCGACTGGGGCTCAGGCGGTTTCGCGTGGACCAATTGGAGTTCGGCGACGGCGCGTGGACCGATCGGGGCTTAGGAGACGGCACGTGCACCGATCGGGGCCCGGAGACGGGTCGTGGACAGATTGGGGATTAGGAGACGGCGCGTGGACCAATCGGGGCTGGGAGACGGCACGTGGACCAATGGGGGCTTAGGAGACGACGCGTGGACCGATCGGGGCTCAGGAGACGGCGCGTGGACCGATCGGGGCTTAGGAGACGATGCGTGAACCGATCGGGGCTCGGAGAAGGCGCGTGGACCGATCGGGGCCTAGGAGACAACGCGTGGACCGACCGTGGTTCAGGAAGCGGCGCCTGGACCGATCGTGGCTCGGAGACGGCGCGAGGAGGCATCTGGGCTTACAAGACAACACGTGGATCGATCGGGGCTCGGAGACGGCGCATGAACCGACCGGGGCTCAGGAGGCGGCGCGTGGACTGATCGGGGCTCGGAGACGGCGCGTTAACCGATCGGGGCTTAGGAGACGATGCGTGGACCGATCGGGGCTCGGAGACGGCGCTTGGACCGACCGGGGCTAAGGAGGCCGCGCGTGGACCGATCGAGGCTCGGTGACGGCGCGTGGACCGATCGGGACTCGGAGACGGCGTGTGAACGTATCGGGGCTTAGGAGACGATGCGTTGACCGATCGGGGCTCATGAGACGGCGCGTAGACCGATCGGGGCTCCGGCGGCGACGCGTGGACTGATCGGGGCCCAGGAAACGGCGCGTGGATCGATCGGTGCTCGAAGACGACGCGTGGACCGATCGGGGCTCAGGAGCCGATGCGTGGACGGACCGTGGCTTAGAATGCGTCACGCGGACCGATCGGGGCTCGGATACGGCGTGTGGACGTATCGGGGCTTAGGAGACGATGCGTGAACCGATCGGGGCTCAGGAGACGCCGCGTCGACCGATCGGGGCTCGGAGACGACGCGTGGAACGATCGGGGCTCAGGAGACGGCGCGTGAAATGATCGGCGCTCTGAGACGGCGCGTGGACCGATTGTGGCTTACGAGACGGCGCGTGGATCGATCGGGGCTCGAAGACGACGCGTGGACCGATCGGGGCTCAGGAGCCTCGCGTGGATCGATCGGGGCTCCGGAGGCGCCGCGTTGACCCATGGGGATCAGGAGACAGTGCGTGGACCGATCGGGGCTCGGAGACGGCGCGTGGACCGATCGGGGCTTAGGAGACGACGCGTGGACCGATCGGGGTGTAGGCGACGACGCGTGTACCTTTCGGGGTTCAGGAGACAGCGCGTGGACCGATCAGGGCTCGGCGACTGCGCGTGGACGTATCGGGGCTCAGGAGACAGCGCGTGGACCGATCGGGGCTCGGGGACGGCGCGTTAACCGATTGGGGCTTAGGAGATCATGCGTGGACCGATCGGGGCTCGAAGACGGCGCGTGGACCGATCGGGTCTCAGGAGGCTGCGCGTGGACAGATCATGACTCGGCGACGGCGCGTGGACCGATCGGGGCTCGGAGACGACGCGTGGACCGATCGGGGCTCGGAGACAGCGCGTGGACCGACTGGGGCTCAGGCGGTTTCGCGTGGACCAATTGGGGTTCGGCGACGGCGCGTGGACCGATCGGGGCTTAGGAGACGGCGTGTGCACCGATCGGGGCCCGGAGACGGGTCGTGGACAGATTGGGGATTAGGAGACGGCGCGTGGACCGATCGGGGCTGGGAGACGGCACGTGGACCAATGGGGGCTTAGGAGACGACGCGTGGACCGATCGGGGTTCAGGCGACGATGCGTGTACCTATCGGGGCTCAGGAGACAGCGCGTGGACCGATCAGGGCTCGGCGACTGCGCGTGGACGTATCGGGGCTCAGGAGACGGCGCGTGGACCGATCGGGGCTCGGGGACGGCGCGTTAACCGATTGGGGCTTAGGAGACCATGCGTGGACCGATCGGGGCTCGAAGACGGCGCGTGGACCGATCGGGTCTCAGGAGGCCGCGCGTGGACAGATCATGACTCGGTGACGGCGCGTGGACCGATCGGGGCTCGGAGACGACGCGTGGACCGATCGGGGCTCGGAGACAGCGCGTGGACCGACTGGGGCTCAGGCGGTTTCGCGTGGACCAATTGGGGTTCGGCGACGGCGCGTGGACCGATCGGGGCTTAGGAAACGGCGCGTGCACCGATCGGGGCCCGGAGACGGGTCGTGGACCGATCGGGGCTCAGGAGACGGCGCGTGGACCGATTGGGGCTCGGATACGGCGCGTGAACCAATCGGGGCTCAGGGGCCGCGCGTGGACCGATCGCGGCTCGGCGATGGCGCGTCGACCGATCGGGGCTCAGGAGGCCGCGCCTGGACCGATCATGGCTCGGCGACGGCGCGTGGACCGATCGGGGCTCGGAGACGATGCGTGGACCGATCGAGGTTCGGCGACAGCGCGTGAACCGACTGGGTCTCAGGCGGTTGCGCGTGGACCAATTGGGGTTCGGCGACCGCGCGTGGACCGTTCGGGGCTCGGAGACGGCGCGTTAACCGATCGGGGCTTAGGAGACGATGCGTGAACCGATCGGGGCTCGGAGAAGGCGCGTGGACCGATCGGGGCCTAGGAGACAACGCGTGGACCGATCGTGGCTCAGGAAGCGGCGCCTGGACCGATCGTGGCCCGGAGACGGCGCGAGAAGGCATCTGGGCTTACAAGACGAAGCGTGGATCGAAAGGGGCTCGGAGACGGCGCATGAACCGACCGGGGCTCAGGAGACGGCGCGTGGACTGATCGGGGCTCGGAGACGGCGCGTTAACCGATCGGGGCTTAGGAGACGGCGTGTGAACGTATCGGGGCTTAGGAGAGGATGCGTTGACCGATCGGGGCTCGGATACGGCGTGTGGACCGATCGGGGCTCGGAGACGCCGCGTGGACCGATCGGGGCTTAGGAGACGACGCGTGGACCGATTGGGATCAGGAGACGGTGCGTGAACCGTTCGGGGCTCGGAGACGGCGCGTGGACCGATCGGGGATAAGGAGACGGCGCGTGGACCGATCGCGGCTCGGAGTCGGCGCGTGGAACGATCGGGGCTCAGGAGACGACGCGTGGACCGATCGGGCGTAGGAGACGACGCGTGTACCTATCGGGGCTCACGACACAGCGTGTGGACCGATTGGGGCTCAGGAGACGCCGCGTGGAACGATCGGGGCTCGGAGACGGCGCGTGGAACAATCGGGGCTCAGGAGACGGCGCGTGGACCGATTGGGGCTCGGATACGGCGCGTGAACCGACCGGGGCTAAGGAGGCCGCGCGTGGACCGATCGCGGCTCGGCGACGGCGCGTGGACCGATCGGGGCTCAGGAGGCCACTCGTGGACTGATCATGGCTCGGCGACGGCGCGTGGACGTATCGGGGCTCAGGTGACGGCGCGTGGACCGATCGGGGCTCGGAGACGACGCGTAGACCGATCGGGGCTCGGCGACTGCGCGTGAACCGACTGGGTCTCAGGCGGTTGCGCGTGGACCAATTGGGGTTCGGCGACCGCGCGTGGACCGTTCGGGGCTCGGAGACGGCGCGTTAACCGATCGGGGCTTAGGAGACGATGCGTGAACCGATCGGGGCTCGGAGAAGGCGCGTGGAACGATCGGGGCCTAGGAGACAACGCGTGGACCGATCGTGGCTCAGGAAGCGGCGCCTGGACCGATCGTGGCCCGGAGACGGCGCGAGAAGGCATCTGGGCTTACAAGACGAAGCGTGGATCGAAAGGGGCTCGGAGACGGCGCATGAACCGACCGGGGCTCAGGAGACCGCGCGTGGACTGATCGGGGCTCGGAGACGGCGCGTTAACCGATCGGGTCTCAGGAGACGACGCGTGGACCGATCGGTGCTCGGAGACGGCGCGTGGACGGACCGTGGCTTAGAATGCGTCACGCGGACCGATCGGGGCTCGGATACGGCGTGTGAACCGATCGGGGCTCGGAGACGCCGCGTGGACCGATCGGGGCTTAGGAGACGACGCGTGGACCGATTGGGATCAGGAGACGGTGCGTGAACCGTTCGGGGCTCGGAGACGGCGCGTGGACCGATCGGGGATAAGGAGACGGCGCGTGGACCGATCGCGGCTCGGAGACGGCGCGTGGAACGATCGGGGCTCAGGAGACGACGCGTGGACCGATCGGGCGTAGGAGATGACGCGTGGACCTATCGGGGCTCACGACACAGCGTGTGGACCGATTGGGGCTCAGGAGACGCCGCGTGGAACGATCGGGGCTCGGAGACGGCGCGTGGAACAATCGGGGCTCAGGAGACGGCGCGTGGACCGATTGGGGCTCGGATACGGCGCGTGAACCGACCGGGGCTCAGGAGGCCGCGCGTGGACCGATCGCGGCTCGGCGACGGCGCGTGGACCGATCTGGGCTCAGGAGGCCACTCGTGGACTGATCATGGCTCGGCGACGGCGCGTGGACGTATCGGGGCTCAGGAGACGGCGCGTGGACCGATCGGGGCTCGGAGACGACGCGTAGACCGATCGGGGCTCGGCGACTGCGCGTGGACGTATCGGGGCTCAGGAGACGGCGCGTGGACGGATCGGGGCTCGCAGACGGCACGTTAACCGATCGGGGCTTAGGAGACGATGCGTGGACCGATCGCAGCTCGGAGATGGCGCGTGAACCGACCGGGGCTCAGGAGACGGCGCGTGCACCGATCGGGGCCCAGAGACGGGTCGTGGACAGATTAGGGCTTAGGAGACGGCGCGTGGACGGATCGTGGCTGGGAGACGGCACGTCCACCAATCGGGGCTCAGGAGACTGCGCGTGGGTGGATCGGAGCTTAGGGAACGACGCGTGGACCGATCGGGGCTCAGGAGACGGCGCGTGAACCGACCATGGCTCAGGAGGCCGCGCGTGGACCGACTGGGGCTCAGGAGGTTGCGCGTGGACCAATTGGGGTTCGGCGACGGGGCGTGGACCGATCGGGGCTCCGAGACGGCGCGTTAACCGATCGGGGCTCGGAGACAGCGCGTGGACCGACTGGGGCTCGGGGGGTTGCGCGTGGACCGATCGGCGCTCGGAGACGGTGCGTCGAACGATCGGGGTTCGGAGACGGCACGAGGACCGTCTGGGGCTTAGGACACGATGCGTGGACCGATCGGGGCTCAGGAGACTGCGCGTGGATGGATCGGGGCTTAGGGAACGACGCGTGGACCGATCGGGGCTCAGGAGACGGCGCGTGGACCGATTGGGGCTCGGATACGGCGCGTGAACCGACCGGGGCTCAGGAGGCCGCGCGTGGACCGATCGCGGCTCGGCGACGGCGCGTGGACCGATCGGGGCTCAGGAGGCCGCGCGTGGACTGATCATGGCTCGGCGACGGCACGTGGACGTATCGGGGCTCAGGAGACGGCGCGTGGACCGATCGGGGCTCGGAGACGACGCGTAGACCGATCGGGGCTCGGCGACTGCGCGTGGACCGATCGTGGCTTAGGAGATGGCGCGTTGAATGATCGGGGCTCAGGAGACGGCGCGTGGACCGATCGTGGCTCGGAGACGGCGCGTGGAGGCATCGGGGTTAAGAAGACGACGCATCGACCGAGCGGGGTTCAGGAGACGGCGCGAGGAGCGATCGGGGCTCAGGAGAAGACGCGTCAATTGATCGGGGCTCAGGACACGACGCGGCGACGGATCGGGGCTTGGAGACGGCGCGTGGACCGATCGGGGCTTAGGAGACGACGCGTGGACCGATCGGGGCTCAGGAGACAGCGCGTGGACCGATCGGAACTCAGGAGACGGCGCGTGGATCGATTGGGGCGTGGATACGGCGCGTGACGCGACCGGGGCTCAGGAGGCCGCGCGTGGAGCGATCATGGCTCGGCGACGGCGCATGGACCGATCGGGGCTCGGAGACGACGCGTGGAGCGATAGGGGCTCAGGAGACGGCGCGTGGACCGGTCGGGGCTTAGGAGACTCGCGTGGACCGATTGGGACTCAGGCGGTTGCGCGTGGATCAATTGGGGTTCGGCGACGGCGCGTGGACCGTCCGCGGTGCGGAGACGGCGCGTTAACCGATCGGGGCATAGGAGAGGATGCGTGGACAGATCGGGGCTTAGGAGCCGGCGCGTGGACCGATCGGGGCTCAGGAGACGGCGCGTGGACCGGTCGGGGCTTAGGAGACGACGCCTGGACCGATCGGGGCTTAGGAGGCGGCGTGTGGAACGATCGGGGCTCAGGAGACGGCGCGTGGACCGATCGGGGCTCGGAAACGGCGCGTGGAACGATCGGAGCACAGGAGACGCCGCGTGAACCGAGCGGCGCTCGGAGACGGCGCGTGGAACGATCGGGGCTTAAGAGACGGCGCGTGGACCGATCGGGGCTCAGGAGACCCCGCGTGGACCGATCGGGGCTCGGCGACTGCGCGTGGACGCATCGGGGCCCAGGAGACGGCGCGTGGACCGATCGGGGTTCGGAGACGGCACGTTAACCGATCGGGGCTTAGGAGACGATGCGTGGACCGAACGCGGCTCGGAGACGGCGTGTGAACCGACCGGGGCTCAGGAGGCCGCGCGTGGACCGATCGAGGTTCGGCGACGGGGCGTGGACCGATCGAGTCTCGGAGACGACGCGTCGACCGATCGGGGCTCAGGAGACGGGGCGTGGACTGATCGGTGCTCGGAGACGGCGCGTGGACGGACCGTGGCTTAGAATGCGTCACGCGGATCGATTGGGGCTCGGAGACGGCGTGTGGACGTATCGGGGGTTAAGAGACGGTACGTGGACCGATCGAGGCTCGGAGACGGCGCGTGGACCGACCGGGGCTCAGGAGGCCGCGCGTGGACCTATCGGGACGCTGCGACGGCGCGTGGGCCGATCGAGGCTCGGAGACGACGGGTGTATGGATCGGGGATTAGGGGACGACGCGTGGAACGATCGGGGCTCAGGAGACGGCGCTTGCACCCACCGGCGCTCGGAGACGGCGCGTGAACCGATCGGGGCTCAGGAGACGGCGCGTGGACTGATCGGTGTTCGGAGACGGCGCGTGGACGGACCGTGGCTTAGAATGCGTCACGCGGATCGATCGGGGCTCGGAGACGGCGCGTGGACCGACCGGGGCTAAGGAGGCCGCGCGTGGACCTATCGAGGCTTAGGAGCCGACGCGTGGACCGATCGGGGCTGAGGAGACGGCGCGTGGACCGAACGGGGCTCGGAGACGGCGCGTGGAACGATCGGAGCACAGGAGACGGCGCGTGAACCGATCGGCGCTCGGAGACGGCGCGTGGATCGATCGGGGCTTAGGAGAAGGCGCGTGGACCGATCGGGGCTTAGGAGACGATTCGTGGACCGATCGGGGCTCGGAGACGGCGCGTGGACCGACCGGCGCTAAGCAGGCCACGCGTGGACCGATAGAGGCTTAGGAGCCGACGCGTGGACCGATCGGGGCTGAGGAGACGGCGCGTGGACCGATCGGGGCTCGGAGACGGCGCGTGGAACGATCGGAGCACAGGAGACGGCGCGTGAACCGATCGGCGCTCGGAGACGGCGCGTGGATCGATCGGGGCTTAGGAGACGGCGCGTGGAACGATCCGGGCTCAGGAGACGGAGCGTGGACCGATCGGGACTTGGAGGCGGCGTGTGGAACGATCGGGACTCGGGTGACGGCGCGTGAACCGATCGGCGCTCGGAGACGGCGGGTGGACCGATCGGGGCTCGGAGACGGCGCGTGGACCGACCGGGGCTCAGGAGACTCGCATGGATCGATCGGGGCTCCGGAGGCGCCGTGTGGACCGATGGGGCTCAGGAGACGGCGCGCGGACCGGCCGGGGCTCAGGAGCCTAGCGTGGATCGATCGGGGCTCCGGAGGCGGCGCGTGGACCGATCGGGGCTCAGGAGGCGGCGCGTGAACCGATCGGCGCTCGGAGACGGCGCGTGGACCGATTGGGGCTTAGGAGACGGCGCGTGGACCGATGGGGGCTTAGGAGACGACGCGTGGACCGATTGGGGCTCAGGAGGCCGCGCGTGGACCGATCGGGGTTTGGATACGACGCGTGGACCGATCGGGGCTCGGAGACAGCGCGTGGACCAACCGGGGCTCAGGGGGTTGCGCGTGGACCAACTGGGGTTCGGCGACGGCGCGTGGAACGATCGGAGCACAGGAGACGGCGCGTGGACCGATCGGGGCTCGGAGACGGCGCGTGGAGCGATCGGGGCTCAGGAGACGGCGCGTGAACCGATCGGCGCTCGGAGACGGCGCGTGGACCGATCGGGGCTTAGGAGACGGCGCGTGGACCGATCGGGGCTCGGAGACATCGCGTGGAATGATCGGGGCTCAGGAGACGGCGCGTGAACCGATCGGCGCTCGGAGACGGCGCGTGCACCGATCGGGGCTTAGGAGACGGCGAGTGCACCGATCGGGGCCCGGAGACGGGTCGTGGACAGATTGGGGCTTAGGAGACGGCGCGTGGACCGATCGGGGCTGGGAGACGGCACGTGGACCAATGGGGGCTTAGGAGACGGCGCGTGGACCGATCGGGGCTTAGGAGACGACGCGTGGATCGAGCGGGGCTCGGAGACGGCGCGTGGATGGACCGTGGCTTAGAATTTGGCACGCGGACCGATCGGGGCTCGGAGACGGCGTGTGGACCGATCGGGGATCAGGAAACGGTGCGTGGACCGATTGGAGCTCAGGAGACGGCGCGTGGATCGATCGGGGCTCGGAGACGGCGCGTGGAACGATCGGAGCACAGGAGACGGCGCGTGAACCGATCGGCGCTGGGAGACGGCGCGTGGATCAATCGGGGCTTAGAAGACGGCGCGTGGACCGATCGGGGCTTAGGAGACGACGCGTGGATCGAGCGGGGCTCGGAGACGGCGCGTGGATGGACCGTGGCTTAGAATGCGGCACGCGGACCGATCGGGGCTCGGAGACGGCGCGTGGAATGATCGGGTCTCAGGAGACGGCGTGTTAAATGATCGGCGCTCGGAGACGACGCGTGGACCGATTGGGGCTTAGGAGACGGCGCGTGGACCGATCGGGGCGCAGGAAGCGGCGCCTGGACCCATCGTGGCTCGGAGACGGCGCGTGGAGGTATCCGGGCTAAGAAGACGACGCATGGACCGAGCGGGGTTCAGGAGACGGCGCGAGGAGCGATCGGGGCTCAGGAGAAGACACGTCAATTGATCGGGGCTCCGGAGACGACGCCTCGACGGATCGGGGCTCAGGAGGCGGCACGAGAAGCGATCGGGGCTCAGGAGAAGACGCGTCAATTGATCGGGGCTCAGAAATCGGCGCGTGGAGCGATCGGGGCTCAGGAGACGACGCGTGGATCGATCGGGGCTCAGGAAACGACGCGTCGACCGATCGGGGCTCAGGAGACGGCGCGCGGACCGACCGGGGCTCAGGAGCCTCGCGTCGACCGATCCTGGCTCGGCGACGGCGCGTGGACGGATCGGGGCTCGGAGACGACGCGTGGACCGATGGGGGCTCGGATACGGCGCGTGAACCAACCGGGGCTCAGGAGGTCGCGCGTGGACCGATCGCGGCTCGGAAACGGCGCGTGGACCGATCGCGGCTCAGGAGGCCGCGCGTGGCGCGATCGCGGCTCGGCGACGGCGCGTGGAGCGATCGGGGCTCAGGAGACGGCGCGTGAACCGATCGGCGCTCGGAGACGGCGCGTGGACCGTTCGGGGCTTAGGAGACGGCGCGTGGACCGATCGGGGCTCGGAGACATCGCGTGGAATGATCGGGGCTCAGGAGACGGCGCGTGAACCGATCGGCGCTCGGAGACGGCGCGTGCACCGATCGGGGCTTAGGAGACGGCGAGTGCACCGATCGGGGCCCGGAGACGGGTCGTGGACAGATTGGGGCTTAGGAGACGGCGCGTGGACCAATGGGGGCTTAGGAGACGGCGCGTGGACCGATCGGGGCTTAGGAGACGACGCGTGGATCGAGCGGGGCTCGGAGACGGCGCGTGGATGGACCGTGGCTTAGAATTTGGCACGCGGACCGATCGGGGCTCGGAGACGGCGTGTGGACCGATCGGGGATCAGGAAACGGTGCGTGGACCGATTGGAGCTCAGGAGACGGCGCGTGGATCGTTCGGGGCTCGGAGACGGCGCGTGGAACGATCGGAGCACAGGAGACGGCGCGTGAACCGATCGGCGCTGGGAGACGGCGCGTGGATCAATCGGGGCTTAGAAGACGGCGCGTGGACCGATCGGGGCTTAGGAGACGACGCGTGGATCGAGCGGGGCTCGGAGACGGCGCGTGGATGGACCGTGGCTTAGAATGCGGCACGCGGACCGATCGGGGCTCGGAGACGGCGCGTGGAATGATCGGGTCTCAGGAGACGGCGTGTTAAATGATCGGCGCTCGGAGACGCCGCGTGGACCGATTGGGGCTTAGGAGACGGCGCGTGGACCGATCGGGGCGCAGGAAGCGGCGCCTGGACCCATCGTGGCTCGGAGACGGCGCGTGGAGGTATCCGGGCTAAGAAGACGACGCATGGACCGAGCGGGGTTCAGGAGACGGCGCGAGGAGCGATCGGGGCTCAGGAGAAGACACGTCAATTGATCGGGGCTCCGGAGACGACGCCTCGACGGATCGGGGCTCAGGAGGCGGCACGAGAAGCGATCGGGGCTCAGGAGAAGACGCGTCAATTGATCGGGGCTCAGAAATCGGCGCGTGGAGCGATCGGGGCTCGGATACGGCGCGTGAACCAACCGGGGCTCAGGAGGTCGCGCGTGGACCGATCGCGGCTCGGAAACGGCGCGTGGACCGATCGGGGCTCAGGAGACGGCGCGCGGACCGACCGGGGCTCAGGAGCCTCGCGTGGACCGATCCTGGCTCGGCGACGGCGCGTGGACGGATCGGGGCTCGGAGACGACGCGTGGACCGATGGGGGCTCGGATACGGCGCGTGAACCAACCGGGGCTCAGGAGGTCGCGCGTGGACCGATCGCGGCTCGGAAACGGCGCGTGGACCGATCGGGGCTCAGGAGGCCGCGCGTGGACCGATCGCGGCTCGGCGGTGGCGCGTGGACCGATCGGGGCTCAGGAGGCCGCGCGTGGACCGATCATGGCTCGGCAACGGCGCGTGGACCGATCGGTGTTCAGAGACGACGCGTGGACCGATCGGGGCTCAGGCGGTTGCGCGTGGACCATTTGTGGTTCGGCGACGGCGCGTGGACCGATCGGCGCTCGGAGCCAGAGCGTTAACCGATCGGGGTTTAGGAAACGATGCATGGACCGATCGGGGCTTGGAGACGGCGCGTGGACCGATCGGGGCTCAGGAGACGACGCATGGACCGATCCGGGCTCGGAGACGGCGCGTGGAATGATCGGGGCTCAGGAGACGGCGCGTGAACCGATCGGCGCTCGGAGACAGCGCGTGGACCGATCGGGGCTTAGGAGACGGCGCGTGGATCGATCGTGGCTCAGGAGACGACGTTTCGACCGATCGGGGCTGAGGAGACGACGCGTGGACCGATCGGGGCTTAGGAGAAAACGCGTGGACCGATCGGGGCTCAGGAAGCGGCGCCTGCACCGATCGTGGTTGGGAGACGGCGCAAGGAGGCATCTGGGCTTAGAAGACGACGCGTGGACCGATCGGGGCTCAGGAAACGGCGTGTGGACCGACCGCGGCTCAGGAGGCCACGCCTGGACCGATCGGGGCTCGGCGACGGCGCGTGGACCGATCTAGTCTCGGAGACGACGCGTCGACCGATCGGGGCTCAGATGACGGCGCGCGGACCGACCGGGGCTCAGGAGACTCGCGTGGACCGATCGGGGCTCCGGAGACGCCACGTGGAGCGATGGGGATCAGGAGACGGTGCGCGGACCGATCGGGGCTCGGAGACGGCGCGTGGACGGACCGTGGCTCAGAATGCGGTACGCGGACCGATCGGGGATCGGACACGGCGTGTGGACCGATCGAGGCTCGGAGACGACGCGTTTACGGATCGAGGATCAGGAGACGACGCGTGGAACGATCCGGGCTCAGGAGACGGAGCGTGGACCGATCGGGGCTCGTAGACGGCGTGTGGAACGATTGGGGCTCGGGTAACGGCGCGTGAACCGATCGGCGCTCGGAGACGGCGTGTGGATCGATCGGGGATCGGGGACGGCGCGTGGAACGATCGCGGCTCGGAGTCGACGCGTTAGCCGATCGGGGTTTAGGAGACGATGCGTGGGCCGATCGGGGCTCGGAGACGGCGCGTGGACCGACCGGGGTTTAGGAGAAGGCGCTTGGACCTAACGGGGCGTAGGAGACGGCCCGTGGACCGATCGGGGCTCGGCGACGGCGCGTGGAACGATCGGGGCTCAGGAGACGGCGCGTCAACCGATCGGCGCTCGGAGACGGCGCGTCGAACAATCGGGGCTCAGGAGACGGCGCGCGGACCGACTGGGGCTCAGGAGACTCGCGTGGATCGATCGGGGCTCCGGAGGCGCCGCGTGGACCGATTGGGATCAGGAGACGGTGCGTGAACCGTTCGGGGCTCGGAGACGGCGCACGGACCGATCGTGGCTCGGAGACGGCGCGTGGACCGATCGGGGCTCAGGAGACGGCGCGTAGACCGATAGGGGCTTCGGAGACGGTACGTGGACCGATCGAGGCTCGGAGACGGCGCGTGGACCGACCGGTGCTCAGGAGGCCGCGCGTGGACCGATCGGGACTCGGCTACGACGCGTGGACTGATCGAGGCTCGGAGATGACGCGTGTATGGATCGGGTATTAGGGGACGACGCTTGGAACGATTGGGGCTCAGGAGACGGCGCGTGGACCGAGTGGGGCTCGGATACGGCGCGTGAACCGATCGGGGCTCAGGAGACGGGGCGTGGACTGATCGGTGCTCGGAGACGGCGCGTGGACGGACCGTGGCTTAGAATGCGTCACGCGGATCGATTGGGGCTCGGAGACGGCGTGTGGACGTATCGGGGGTTAAGAGACGGTACGTGGACCGATCGAGGCTCGGAGACGGCGCGTGGACCGACAGGGGCTCAGGAGGCCGCGCGTGGACCTATCGGGACGCTGCGACGGCGCGTGGGCCGATCGAGGCTCGGAGACGACGGGTGTATGGATCGGGGATTAGGGGACGACGCGTGGAACGATCGGGGCTCAGGAGACGGCGCGTGCACCGACCGGCGCTCGGAGACGGCGCGTGAACCGATCGGGGCTCAGGAGACGACGCGTGGACTGATCGGTGCTCGGAGACGGCGCGTGGACGGACCGTGGCTTAGAATGCGTCACGCGGATCTTTCGGGACTCGGAGACGGCGCGTGGACCGACCGGGGCTAAGGAGGCCGCGCGTGGACCTATCGAGGATTAGGAGCCGACGCGTGGACCGATCGGGGCTGAGGAGACGGCGCGTGGACCGAACGGGGCTTAGGAGAAGGCGCGTGGACCGATCGGGGCTTAGGAGACGATTCGCGGACCGATCGGGGCTCGGAGACGGCGCGTGGACCGACCGGCGCTAAGCAGGCCGCGCGTGGACCGATAGAGGCTTAGGAGCCGACGCGTGGACCGATCGGGGCTGAGGAGACGGCGCGTGGACCGATCGGGGCTCGGAGACGGCGCGTGGAACGATCGGAGCACAGGAGACGGCGCGTGAACCGATCGGCGCTCGGAAACGGCGCGTGGATCGATCGGGGCTTAGGAGACGGCGCGTAGAACGATCCGGGCTCAGGAGACGGAGCGTGGACCGATCGGGACTTGGAGACGGCGTGTGGAACGATCGGGACTCGGCGACGACGCGTGTACGGATCGGAGCTTTGAAGACGACGCGTGGACCGATCGTGGCTCAGGAAACGGCGCGTGGACCGACCGGGGCTCAGGAGGCCGCGCGTGGACCGATGGGGGCTCGGCGACGGCGCGTGGACCGATCGAGGCTCGGAGACGACGCGTGAACGGATCGGAGCTTTGAAGACGACGCGTGGAGCGATCGTGGCTCAGGAAACGGCGTGTGGAGCGATCGGGGCTCAGGAGACGACGCGTCGACCGATCAGGGCTCAGGAGACGGCGCGCGGACCGACCGGGGCTCAGGAGACTCGCGTGGATCGATCGGGGCTCCGGAGGCGCCGTGTGGACCGATGGGGCTCAGGAGACGGCGCGCGGACCGGCCGGGGCTCAGGAGCCTAGCGTGGATCGATCGGGGCTCCGGAGGCGGCGCGTGGACCGATCGGGGCTCAGGAGGCGGCGCGTGAACCGATCGGCGCTCGGAGACGGCGCGTGGACCGATTGGGGCTTAGGAGACGGCGCGTGGACCGATCGGGGCTTAGGAGACGACGCGTGGACCGATTGGGGCTCAGGAGGCCGCGCGTGGACCGATCGGGGTTTGGATACGACGCGTGGACCGATCGGGGCTCGGAGACAGCGCGTGGACCAACCGGGGCTCAGGGGGTTGCGCGTGGACCAACTGGGGTTCGGCGACGGCGCGTGGAACGATCGGAGCACAGGAGACGGCGCGTGGACCGATCGGGGCTCGGAGACGGCGCGTGGAGCGATCGGGGCTCAGGAGACGGCGCGTGAACCGATCGGCGCTCGGAGACGGCGCGTGGACCGATCGAGGCTTAGGAGACGGCGCGTGGACCGATCGGGGCTCGGAGACATCGCGTGGAATGATCGGGGCTCAGGAGACGGCGCGTGAACCGATCGGCGCTCGGAGACGGCGCGTGCACCGATCGGGGCTTAGGAGACGGCGAGTGCACCGATCGGGGCCCGGAGACGGGTCGTGGACAGATTGGGGCTTAGGAGACGGCGCGTGGACCGATCGGGGCTGGGAGACGGCACGTGGACCAATGGGGGCTTAGGAGACGGCGCGTGGACCGATCGGGGCTTACGAGACGACGCGTGGATCGAGCGGGGCTCGGAGACGGCGCGTGGATGGACCGTGGCTTAGAATGCGGCACGCGGACCGATCGGGGCTCGGAGACGGCGTGTGGACCGATCGGGGATCAGGAAACGGTGCGTGGACCGATTGGAGCTCAGGAGACGGCGCGTGGATCGATCGGGGCTCGGAGACGGCGCGTGGAACGATCGGAGCACAGGAGACGGCGCGTGAACCGATCGGCGCTGGGAGACGGCGCGTGGATCAATCGGGGCTTAGGAGACGGCGCGTGGACCGATCGGGGCTTAGGAAACGACGCGTGGATCGAGCGGGGCTCGGAGACGGCGCGTGGAATGATCGGGTCTCAGGAGACGGCGCGTTAAATGATCGGCGCTCGGAGACGCCGCGTGGACCGATTGGGGCTTAGGAGACGGCGCGTGGACCGATCGGGGCGCAGGAAGCGGCGCCTGGACCCATCGTGGCTCGGAGACGGCTCGTGGAGGCATCCGGGCTAAGAAGACGACGCATGGACCGAGCGGGGTTCAGGAGACGGCGCGAGGAGGGATCGGGGCTCAGGAGAAGACACGTCAATTGATCGGGGCTCCGGAGACGACGCCTCGACGGATCGGGGCTCAGGAGGCGGCACGAGAAGCGATCGGGGCTCAGGAGAAGACGCATCAATTGATCGGGGCTCAGGAGACGACGCGTCGACGAATCGGGGCTTAGGAGACGACGCGTGGACCGATCGGGGCTCAGGAGACGGCGCGTCGACCGACCGGAGCTCAGGAGATTCGCGTGGATCGATCGGGGCTCGGATACGGCGCGTGAACCGACCGGGGCTCAGGAGGCCGTGCGAGAACCGATCGCGGCTCGGCGACGGCGCGTGGACCGATTGGGGCTCGGAGACAGCGCGTGGACCGATTGGGGCTCGGATACGGCGCGTGGACGGATCGGGGCTCGGAGACATCGCGTGGAATGATCGGGGCTCAGGAGACGGCGCGTGAACCGATCGGCGCTCGGAGACGGCGCGTGCACCGATCGGGGCTTAGGAGACGGCGAGTGCACCGATCGGGGCCCGGAGACGGGTCGTGGACAGATTGGGGCTTAGGAGACGGCGCGTGGACGGATCGGGGCTCGGAGACATCGCGTGGAATGATCGGGGCTCAGGAGACGGCGCGTGAACCGATCGGCGCTCGGAGACGGCGCGTGCACCGATCGGGGCTTAGGAGACGGCGAGTGCACCGATCGGGGCCCGGAGACGGGTCGTGGACAGATTGGGGCTTAGGAGACGGCGCGTGGACCAATGGGGGCTTAGGAGACGGCGCGTGGACCGATCGGGGCTTAGGAGACGACGCGTGGATAGAGCGGGGCTCGGAGGCGGCGCGTGGATGGACCGTGGCTTAGAATGCGGCACGCGGACCGATCGGGGCTCGGAGACGGCGTGTGGACCGATCGGGGATCAGGAAACGGTGCGTGGACCGATTGGAGCTCAGGAGACGGCGCGTGGATCGATCGGGGCTCGGAGACGGCGCGTGGAACGATCGGAGCACAGGAGACGGCGCGTGAAACGATCGGCGCTGGGAGACGGCGCGTGGATCAATCGGGGCTTAGGAGACGGCGCGTGGACCGATCGGGGCTTAGGAGACGACGCGTGGATCGAGCGGGGCTCGGAGACGGCGCGTGGATGGACCGTGGCTTAGAATGCGGCACGCGGACCGATCGGGGCTCGGAGACGGCGCGTGGAATGATCGGGTCTCAGGAGACGGCGTGTTAAATGATCGGCGCTCGGAGACGCCGCGTGGACCGATTGGGGCTTAGGAGACGGCGCGTGGACCGATCGGGGCGCAGGAAGCGGCGCCTGGACCCATCGTGGCTCGGAGACGGCGCGTGGAGGCATCCGGGCTAAGAAGACGACGCATGGACCGAGCGGGGTTCAGGAGACGGCGCGAGGAGCGATCGGGGCTCAGGAGACGGCGCGTCGACCGATCGGGGCTCAGGATGCCACGCGTGGACCGATCATGGCTCGGCGACGGCGCGTAGACCGATCGGGGCTCGGAGACGACGCGTGGACCGATCGGGGCTCGGAGACAGCGCGTGGACCGATTGGGGCTCGGATACGGCGCGTGAACCAATCGGGGCTCAGGAGCCCGCGCGTGGCCCGATCGCGGCTCGGCGACGGCGCGTGGACCGATCGCGGGTCGGCGACGACGCGTGGACCGATCGGGTCTCAGGAGGCCGCGCGTGGAGAGATCATGAATCGGCGACGGCGCGTGGACCGATCGGGGCTGGGAGACGGCACGTGGACCGACTGGGGCTCAGGCGGTTTCGCGTGGACCAATCGAGGCTCGGCGACGGCGCGTGGACCGATCGGGGCTCAGGATGCCGCGCGTGGACCGATCGTGGCTCGGAGACGGCGCGTGGACCGATCGGGGCTTAGGAGACGGCCCGTGGACAGATCGGGGCTTAGGAGACGGCGCGTGGGCCGAACGGGGCTCAGGAGACGGCGCGTGGATCGATCGGGTCTCGGAGACGGCGCGTGGAACGATCGGGGCTCAGGAGACGGCGCGTGGAACGATCGGGGCTCAGGAGACGGCGCGTGGAGCGATCGGGGCTCAGGAGTCGGCGCGTGAACCAATCGGCGCTCCGAGACGGCGCGTGGACCGATCGGGGATGAGGTGAAGGCGCGTGGACCGATCGGGGATGAGGTGAAGGCGCGTGGACCGATCGGGGCTTAGGAGACGGCGCGTGGACCGATCGGGGCTCGGAGACGGCGCGTGGAACGAT
Organism: Netelia fuscicornis; assembly: GCA_946811545.1. Classification (NCBI taxonomy): domain Eukaryota; kingdom Metazoa; phylum Arthropoda; class Insecta; order Hymenoptera; family Ichneumonidae; genus Netelia; species Netelia fuscicornis. The sequence continues at coordinate 14,914,649 of OX328016.1, read as the reverse complement.
CGGGGCTCGGAGACGGCGCGTGGACCGATCGGAGCTCGGAGAAGACGCGTGGACCGATCGGGGCTTAGGAGACGGCGCGTGGACCGATCGGGGCTCGGAGACGGCGCGAGGAGCGATCGGGCTCAGGAGAAGACGCGTCAATTGATCGTGGCTCAGGAGACGACGCGTCGACAGATCGAGGCTTAGGAGACGACGCGTGGACCGATCGGGGCTTAGGAGACAACGCGGGGACTGATCGGGGCTCAGGAGACGGCGCGAGGACCGATCGTGTCTTAGGAGACGGCGCGTCGACCGATCGGTGCTCAGGATGCGGCGCGTGGACCCATCGGGGCTCGGAGACGGTCCGTGGAGCGATAGGGGCTTAGTAGACGGCGCGTTGACTGATCGGGGCTCGGGAAGCGGCGCCTGAACCGATCTGGCTCGGAGACGGCGCGTGGAGGCATCGGGGCTAAGAAGACGACGCAGGGACCGAGCGGGGCTCAGGAGACGGCGCGAGGACCGACCGGGGCTCAGGTGACGGCGCGCGGACCGACCGGGGCTCAGGTGACGGCGCGTGAACCGATCGGCGCTCGGAGACGGCGCGTCGACCGATCGGGGCTTAGAAGAAGGCGATTGGACCGATCGGGGCTTAGGAGACGGCGCGTGGGCCGATCGGAGCTCGGAGACGGCGCGAGGACCGATCGGGTCTTAGGAGACGGCGCGTCGACCGATCGGTGCTCAGGATGCGGCGCGTGGACCCATCGGGGCTCGGAGACGGTCCGTGGAGCGATAGGGGCTTAGGAGACGGCGCGTTGACTGATCGGGGCTCGGGAAGCGGCGCCTGAACCGATCTGGCTCGGAGACGGCGCGTGGAGGCATCGGGGCTTAGAAGACGACGCATGGATCGATCGGGACTCAGGAAACGGCGCGTGGACCGATTGGAGCTCGGAGACGACGCGTGGACCGACTGCGGCTCAGGTGATTGCCCGTGGACCAATTGGGGTTCGGCGACGGCGGGTGGACCGATCGGGGCTTAGGAGACGATGCATGGACCGATCGCGGCTCGGAGATGGCGCGTGAACCGACCGGGGCTCACGAGACGGCGCGTGCACCGATCGGGGCCCAGAGACGGGTCGTGGACAGATTGGGGCTTAGGAGACGGCGCGTGGACCGATCGTGGCTGGGAGACGGCACGTCCACCAATCGGGGCTCAGGAGACTGCGCGTGGATGGATCGGAGCTTAGGGAACGACGCGTGGACCGATCGGGGCTCAGGAGACGGCGCGTGGACCGATCGGGGCTCGGCGACTGCGTGTGGACGTATCGGGGTTCAAGAGAGGGCGCGTGGACCGATCGGGGCTCGCAGACGGCACGTGGACCGATCAGGGCTTTGGAGACGTCGCGTGGAATGATCGGGGCTCAGGAGACGGCGCGTGGACCGGTCGAGGCTCGGAGACGGCGCGTGTGCGGATCGGGGATTCGAGGACGTCGCGTGGACCGATCCGGGATCAGGAGACGGCGCGTGGAGCGATCGGGGCTCGGAAACGGCGCGTGGAACGATCGGGGCTCAGGAGACGGTGCGTGAACCGATCGTCGCTCGGAGACGGCACGTGGACCGATCGGGGCTTAGGAGAAGGCGCGTGGACCGATCGGAGCTTAGGAGACGGCGCGTGGACCGATCGGGGCTTATGAGACGGCGGGTGAACCGATCGGAGATCAGGCGAAGACGCGTTCACCGATCGGGGCTCTGGAAGCGGCGCACGGACCGATCGTGGCTCGGAGACGGCGCGTGGAGGCATCGGGGCTTTGAAGACGACGCGTGGACCGATCTCGGCTCGGAGACGGCGCGTGGAACGATCGGGGTCAGGAGACGGCGCGTCAACCATTCGGCGCTCGGAGACGGCGCCTGGACCGATCGGGGTTGTGGAAGCGGCGCACGGACCGATCGTGGCTCGGAGACGGCGCGTGGAGGCATCGGGGCTTTGAAGACGACGCGTGGACCGATCGGGGCTCAGGATACGGCGGGTTAACCGATTGGGGCTTAGGAGACGATGCGTGGACCGATCGGGGCTCGAAGACGGCGGGTGGACCGATCGGGGCACGGAGACAGCGCGTGGACCGACTGGGGCTCAGGCGATTGCGCGTGGAGCAATTGGGGTTCGGCGACGGCGCGTGGATCGGTCGGGGCTTAGGAGACGGTGCGTGGACCGATTGGGGCTCAGATACGGCGCGTGAACCAACCGGGGCTCAGGAGCCCGCGCGTGGACCGATCGCGGCTCGTGCGACGGCGCGTGCACCGATCGGCGCTCGGAGACGGCGCTGACCGATCGTGGCTTAGGAGAAGGCGCGCGGAACGATCGGGGCTCGGAGACGGCGCGTGGAACGATCGGGGCTCCGAGTTGGCGCGTTAACCGATCGGGGCTTAGGAGACGATGCGTGGACCGATCGGGGCTCGGAGACGGTGCGTGGACCGATTGGGGCTCGGATACGGCGCGTGAACTAAGCGGGGCTCAGGAGGCCGCGCGTGGACCGATCGCGGCTCGTGCGACGGCGCGTGCACCGATCGGCGCTCGGAGACGGCGCTGACCGATCGTGGCTTAGGAGAAGGCGCCTGGACCGTCGGGGCTCGGCAACGGCGCGTGAACCGACCGGGGCTCAGGGGGCCGCCCGAGAACCGATCGCGGCTCGGCGACGGCGCGTGGACCGATCGGGGCTCAGGAGGCCGCGCGTGGACCAATTGGGGCTTAGGAGACGACGCGTGGACTGATCATGGCTCGGCGACGGCGCGTAGACCGATCGGGGCTCGGAGACGACGCGTGGACTGATCGGGGCTCGGAGACGGCGCGTGGAACGATCGGGGCTTACGAGACGACGCGTGGACCGATCGGGGCTGAGGAGACGGCGCGTCGACCGACCGGAGCTCAGGAGATTCGCGTGGATCGATCGGGGCTCCGGAGGCGGCGCGTGGACCAATTGGGGCTTAGGAGACGACGCGTGGACTGATCATGGCTCGGCGACGGCGCGTAGACCGATCGGGGCTCGGAGACGACGCGTGGACTGATCGGGGCTCGAAGACAGCGCGTGGACCGACTGGGGCTCAGGCGGTTGCGCGTGGACCAATTGGGGCTCCGGAGGCGGCGCGTGGACCGATTGTGGAGCAGAAGATGGTGCGTGGACCGATCGGGGCTCGGAGACGGCGCATGGACCGATCGGAGCTTAGAAGACGATGCCTAGACCGATTGGGGCTCAGGAGACAGCGCGTGGACTGATCGGGGCTCGGAGACGGCGCGTTAACCGATCGGCGCTCGGAGACAGCGCGTCGACCGATCGGGGTTCGGTGACGGCGCGTCGACCGTCCGGGGCTCAGGAGGGAATGCGTGGACCGATCGCGGCTCTGGAGACTGCGCGTGGATCGATCGGGTCTTAGGGAACGACCCGTGGACCGATCGGGGCTCGGAGACGGCGCGTGGAGCGATCGGGGCTCGGAGACGACGCGTGGACCGATCGGGGCTCGGAGACAGCGCGTGGACCGACTGGGGCTCAGGCGGTTTCGCGTGGACCAATTGGGGTTCGGCGACGGCGCGTGGACCGATCGGGGCTTAGGAGACGGCGCGTGAAATGATGGGCGCTCGGAGACGCCGCGTGCACCGATTGGGGCTTAGGAGACGGCGCGTGGACCGATTGTGGAGCAGAAGATGGTGCGTGGACCGATCGGGGCTCGGAGACGGCGCGTGGACCGATCGGAGCTTAGAAGACGACGCCTAGACCGATTGGGGCTCAGGAGACAGCGCGTGAACTGATCGGGGCTCGGAGACGGCGCGTTAACGGATCGGCGCTCGGAGACAGCGCGTCGACCGATCGGGGTTCGGTGACGGCGCGTGGACCGTCCGGGGCTCAGGAGGGGATGCGTGGACCGATCGCGGCTCTGGAGACTGCGCGTGGATCGACCGGGGCTTAGGGAACGACGCGTGGACCGATCGGGGCTCGGAGACGGCGCGTTAACCGATTGGGGCTTAGGAGACCATGTGTGGACCGATCGGGGCTCGAAGACGGCGCGTGGACCGATCGGGTCTCAGGAGGCCGCGCGTGGACAGATCATGACTCGGCGACGGCGCGTGGACTGATCGGGGCTCGGAGACGACGCGTCGACCGATCGGGGCTCGGAGACAGCGCGTGGACCGACTGGGGCTTAGGATACGGCGCGTGGACCGATCGGGGTTCAGGAAGCGGCGCCTGGACCGATCGTGGCTCGGAGACGACGCGTGGAGGCATCGGGGCTAAGAAGATGACGCATGGACCGATCGGGGTTCAGGAAACGGCGTGTGGACCGATCAGAGCTCGGAGACGACGCGTGGACCGATCGGAGCTTAACAGACTACGCGTGTACCTATCGGGGCTCAGGAGACAGCGCGTGGACCGATCGGGGCTCAGGAGGCGGCACGTGGATCGGTCGGGGCTCGGAGACGGCGCGTGGAACGATCGGGGCTTACGAGACGACGCGTGGACCGATCGGGGCTGAGGAGACGGCGCGTCGACCGACCGGAGCTCAGGAGATTCGCGTGGATCGATCGGGGCTCCGGAGGCGGCGCGTGGACCAATTGGGGCTTAGGAGACGACGCGTGGACTGATCATGGCTCGGCGACGGCGCGTAGACCGATCGGGGCTCGGAGACGACGCGTGGACTGATCGGGGCTCGAAGACAGCGCGTGGACCGACTGGGGCTCAGGCGGTTGCGCGTGGACCAATTGGGGCTCCGGAGGCGGCGCGTGGACCGATTGTGGAGCAGAAGATGGTGCGTGGACCGATCGGGGCTCGGAGACGGCGCGTGGAACGATCGGGGCTTAGAAGAAGGCGATTGGACCGATCGGGGCTTAGGAGACGGCGCGTGGGCCGATCGGAGCTCGGAGACGGCGCGAGGACCGATCGGGTCTTAGGAGACGGCGCGTCGACCGATCGGTGCTCAGGATGCGGCGCGTGGACCCATCGGGGCTCGGAGACGGTCCGTGGAGCGATAGGGGCTTAGGAGACGGCGCGTTGACTGATCGGGGCTCGGGAAGCGGCGCCTGAACCGATCTGGCTCGGAGACGGCGCGTGGAGGCATCGGGGCTTAGAAGACGACGCATGGATCGATCGGGACTCAGGAAACGGCGCGTGGACCGATTGGAGCTCGGAGACGACGCGTGGACCGACTGCGGCTCAGGTGGTTGCCCGTGGACCAATTGGGGTTCGGCGACGGCGGGTGGACCGATCGGGGCTTAGGAGACGATGCATGGACCGATCGCGGCTCGGAGATGGCGCGTGAACCGTCCGGGGCTCACGAGACGGCGCGTGCACCGATCGGGGCCCAGAGACGGGTCGTGGACAGATTGGGGCTTAGGAGACGGCGCGTGGACCGATCGTGGCTGGGAGACGGCACGTCCACCAATCGGGGCTCAGGAGACTGCGCGTGGATGGATCGGAGCTTAGGGAACGACGCGTGGACCGATCGGGGCTCAGGAGACGGCGCGTGGACCGATCGGGGCTCGGCGACTGCGTGTGGACGTATCGGGGTTCAAGAGAGGGCGCGTGGACCGATCGGGGCTCGCAGACGGCACGTGGACCGATCAGGGCTTTGGAGACGTCGCGTGGAATGATCGGGGCTCAGGAGACGGCGCGTGGACCGGTCGAGGCTCGGAGACGGCGCGTGTGCGGATCGGGGATTCGAGGACGTCGCGTGGACCGATCCGGGATCAGGAGACGGCGCGTGGAGCGATCGGGGCTCGGAAACGGCGCGTGGAACGATCGGGGCTCAGGAGACGGTGCGTGAACCGATCGTCGCTCGGAGACGGCACGTGGACCGATCGGGGCTTAGGAGAAGGCGCGTGGACCGATCGGAGCTTAGGAGACGGCGCGTGGACCGATCGGGGCTTATGAGACGGCGGGTGAACCGATCGGAGATCAGGCGAAGACGCGTTCACCGATCGGGGCTCTGGAAGCGGCGCACGGACCGATCGTGGCTCGGAGACGGCGCGTGGAGGCATCGGGGCTTTGAAGACGACGCGTGGACCGATCTCGGCTCGGAGACGGCGCGTGGAACGATCGGGGTCAGGAGACGGCGCGTCAACCATTCGGCGCTCGGAGACGGCGCCTGGACCGATCGGGGTTGTGGAAGCGGCGCACGGACCGATCGTGGCTCGGAGACGGCGCGTGGAGGCATCGGGGCTTTGAAGACGACGCGTGGACCGATCGGGGCTCAGGATACGGCGGGTTAACCGATTGGGGCTTAGGAGACGATGCGTGGACCGATCGGGGCTCGAAGACGGCGGGTGGACCGATCGGGGCACGGAGACAGCGCGTGGACCGACTGGGGCTCAGGCGATTGCGCGTGGAGCAATTGGGGTTCGGCGACGGCGCGTGGATCGGTCGGGGCTTAGGAGACGGTGCGTGGACCGATTGGGGCTCAGATACGGCGCGTGAACCAACCGGGGCTCAGGAGCCCGCGCGTGGACCGATCGCGGCTCGTGCGACGGCGCGTGCACCGATCGGCGCTCGGAGACGGCGCTGACCGATCGTGGCTTAGGAGAAGGCGCGCGGAACGATCGGGGCTCGGAGACGGCGCGTGGAACGATCGGGGCTCCGAGTTGGCGCGTTAACCGATCGGGGCTTAGGAGACGATGCGTGGACCGATCGGGGCTCGGAGACGGTGCGTGGACCGATTGGGGCTCGGATACGGCGCGTGAACTAAGCGGGGCTCAGGAGGCCGCGCGTGGACCGATCGCGGCTCGTGCGACGGCGCGTGCACCGATCGGCGCTCGGAGACGGCGCTGACCGATCGTGGCTTAGGAGAAGGCGCCTGGACCGTCGGGGCTCGGCAACGGCGCGTGAACCGACCGGGGCTCAGGGGGCCGCCCGAGAACCGATCGCGGCTCGGCGACGGCGCGTGGACCGATCGGGGCTCAGGAGGCCGCGCGTGGACCAATTGGGGCTTAGGAGACGACGCGTGGACTGATCATGGCTCGGCGACGGCGCGTAGACCGATCGGGGCTCGGAGACGACGCGTGGACTGATCGGGGCTCGAAGACAGCGCGTGGACCGACTGGGGCTCAGGCGGTTGCGCGTGGACCAATTGGGGCTCCGGAGGCGGCGCGTGGACCGATTGTGGAGCAGAAGATGGTGCGTGGACCGATCGGGGCTCGGAGACGGCGCATGGACCGATCGGAGCTTAGAAGACGATGCCTAGACCGATTGGGGCTCAGGAGACAGCGCGTGGACTGATCGGGGCTCGGAGACGGCGCGTTAACCGATCGGCGCTCGGAGACAGCGCGTCGACCGATCGGGGTTCGGTGACGGCGCGTCGACCGTCCGGGGCTCAGGAGGGAATGCGTGGACCGATCGCGGCTCTGGAGACTGCGCGTGGATCGATCGGGTCTTAGGGAACGACCCGTGGACCGATCGGGGCTCGGAGACGGCGCGTGGAGCGATCGGGGCTCGGAGACGACGCGTGGACCGATCGGGGCTCGGAGACAGCGCGTGGACCGACTGGGGCTCAGGCGGTTTCGCGTGGACCAATTGGGGTTCGGCGACGGCGCGTGGACCGATCGGGGCTTAGGAGACGGCGCGTGAAATGATGGGCGCTCGGAGACGCCGCGTGCACCGATTGGGGCTTAGGAGACGGCGCGTGGACCGATTGTGGAGCAGAAGATGGTGCGTGGACCGATCGGGGCTCGGAGACGGCGCGTGGACCGATCGGAGCTTAGAAGACGACGCCTAGACCGATTGGGGCTCAGGAGACAGCGCGTGAACTGATCGGGGCTCGGAGACGGCGCGTTAACGGATCGGCGCTCGGAGACAGCGCGTCGACCGATCGGGGTTCGGTGACGGCGCGTGGACCGTCCGGGGCTCAGGAGGGGATGCGTGGACCGATCGCGGCTCTGGAGACTGCGCGTGGATCGACCGGGGCTTAGGGAACGACGCGTGGACCGATCGGGGCTCGGAGACGGCGCGTTAACCGATTGGGGCTTAGGAGACCATGTGTGGACCGATCGGGGCTCGAAGACGGCGCGTGGACCGATCGGGTCTCAGGAGGCCGCGCGTGGACAGATCATGACTCGGCGACGGCGCGTGGACTGATCGGGGCTCGGAGACGACGCGTCGACCGATCGGGGCTCGGAGACAGCGCGTGGACCGACTGGGGCTTAGGATACGGCGCGTGGACCGATCGGGGTTCAGGAAGCGGCGCCTGGACCGATCGTGGCTCGGAGACGACGCGTGGAGGCATCGGGGCTAAGAAGATGACGCATGGACCGATCGGGGTTCAGGAAACGGCGTGTGGACCGATCAGAGCTCGGAGACGACGCGTGGACCGATCGGAGCTTAACAGACTACGCGTGTACCTATCGGGGCTCAGGAGACAGCGCGTGGACCGATCGGGGCTCAGGAGGCGGCACGTGGATCGGTCGGGGCTCGGAGACGGCGCGTGGAACGATCGGGGCTTACGAGACGACGCGTGGACCGATCGGGGCTGAGGAGACGGCGCGTCGACCGACCGGAGCTCAGGAGATTCGCGTGGATCGATCGGGGCTCCGGAGGCGGCGCGTGGACCAATTGGGGCTTAGGAGACGACGCGTGGACTGATCATGGCTCGGCGACGGCGCGTAGACCGATCGGGGCTCGGAGACGACGCGTGGACTGATCGGGGCTCGAAGACAGCGCGTGGACCGACTGGGGCTCAGGCGGTTGCGCGTGGACCAATTGGGGCTCCGGAGGCGGCGCGTGGACCGATTGTGGAGCAGAAGATGGTGCGTGGACCGATCGGGGCTCGGAGACGGCGCGTGGAACGATCGGGTCTCAGGAGACGGCGCGTGAAAAGATCGGCGCTCGGAGACGCCGCGTGGACCGATTGGGGCTTAGGAGACGGCGCGTGGACCGATCGGGGAGCAGGAAGCGGCGCCTGGACCGATCGTGGCTCGGAGACGGCGCGTGGAGGCATCCGGGCTAAGAAGACGACGCATGGACCGAGCGGGGTTCAGGAGACGGCGCGAGGAGCGATCGGGGCTCAGGAGAAGACACGTCAATTGATCGGGGCTCCGGAGATGTCGCCTCGACCGATCGGGGCTCAGGAGGCGACACGAGAAGCGATCGGGGCTCAGGAGAAGACGCGTCAATTTATCGGGGCTCAGGAGACGACGCGTCGACTAATCGGGGCTTAGGAGACGACACGTGGACCGATCGGGGCTAAGGAGACGGCGCGTCGACCGACCGGAGCTCAGGAGATTCGCGTGGATTGATCGGGGCTCCGGAGGCGGGCGTGGACCGATTGGGGCTTAGGAGACGACGCGTGGACTGATCGGGACTCAGGAGACGGCGCGTGGCCCGATTGGGGCTCGGATACGGCGCGTGAACTAAGCGGGGCTCAGGAGGCCGCGCGTGGACCGATCGCGGCTCGTGCGACGGCGCGTGCACCGATCGGCGCTCGGAGACGGCGCTGACCGATCGTGGCTTAGGAGAAGGCGCCTGGACCGTCGGGGCTCGGCAACGGCGCGTGAACCGACCGGGGCTCAGGGGGCCGCCCGAGAACCGATCGCGGCTCGGCGACGGCGCGTGGACCGATCGGGGCTCAGGAGGCCGCGCGTGGACCAATTGGGGCTTAGGAGACGACGCGTGGACTGATCATGGCTCGGCGACGGCGCGTAGACCGATCGGGGCTCGGAGACGACGCGTGGACTGATCGGGGCTCGGAGACGGCGCGTGGAACGATCGGGGCTTACGAGACGACGCGTGGACCGATCGGGGCTGAGGAGACGGCGCGTCGACCGACCGGAGCTCAGGAGATTCGCGTGGATCGATCGGGGCTCCGGAGGCGGCGCGTGGACCAATTGGGGCTTAGGAGACGACGCGTGGACTGATCATGGCTCGGCGACGGCGCGTAGACCGATCGGGGCTCGGAGACGACGCGTGGACTGATCGGGGCTCGAAGACAGCGCGTGGACCGACTGGGGCTCAGGCGGTTGCGCGTGGACCAATTGGGGCTCCGGAGGCGGCGCGTGGACCGATTGTGGAGCAGAAGATGGTGCGTGGACCGATCGGGGCTCGGAGACGGCGCATGGACCGATCGGAGCTTAGAAGACGATGCCTAGACCGATTGGGGCTCAGGAGACAGCGCGTGGACTGATCGGGGCTCGGAGACGGCGCGTTAACCGATCGGCGCTCGGAGACAGCGCGTCGACCGATCGGGGTTCGGTGACGGCGCGTCGACCGTCCGGGGCTCAGGAGGGAATGCGTGGACCGATCGCGGCTCTGGAGACTGCGCGTGGATCGATCGGGTCTTAGGGAACGACCCGTGGACCGATCGGGGCTCGGAGACGGCGCGTGGAGCGATCGGGGCTCGGAGACGACGCGTGGACCGATCGGGGCTCGGAGACAGCGCGTGGACCGACTGGGGCTCAGGCGGTTTCGCGTGGACCAATTGGGGTTCGGCGACGGCGCGTGGACCGATCGGGGCTTAGGAGACGGCGCGTGAAATGATGGGCGCTCGGAGACGCCGCGTGCACCGATTGGGGCTTAGGAGACGGCGCGTGGACCGATTGTGGAGCAGAAGATGGTGCGTGGACCGATCGGGGCTCGGAGACGGCGCGTGGACCGATCGGAGCTTAGAAGACGACGCCTAGACCGATTGGGGCTCAGGAGACAGCGCGTGAACTGATCGGGGCTCGGAGACGGCGCGTTAACGGATCGGCGCTCGGAGACAGCGCGTCGACCGATCGGGGTTCGGTGACGGCGCGTGGACCGTCCGGGGCTCAGGAGGGGATGCGTGGACCGATCGCGGCTCTGGAGACTGCGCGTGGATCGACCGGGGCTTAGGGAACGACGCGTGGACCGATCGGGGCTCGGAGACGGCGCGTTAACCGATTGGGGCTTAGGAGACCATGTGTGGACCGATCGGGGCTCGAAGACGGCGCGTGGACCGATCGGGTCTCAGGAGGCCGCGCGTGGACAGATCATGACTCGGCGACGGCGCGTGGACTGATCGGGGCTCGGAGACGACGCGTCGACCGATCGGGGCTCGGAGACAGCGCGTGGACCGACTGGGGCTTAGGATACGGCGCGTGGACCGATCGGGGTTCAGGAAGCGGCGCCTGGACCGATCGTGGCTCGGAGACGACGCGTGGAGGCATCGGGGCTAAGAAGATGACGCATGGACCGATCGGGGTTCAGGAAACGGCGTGTGGACCGATCAGAGCTCGGAGACGACGCGTGGACCGATCGGAGCTTAACAGACTACGCGTGTACCTATCGGGGCTCAGGAGACAGCGCGTGGACCGATCGGGGCTCAGGAGGCGGCACGTGGATCGGTCGGGGCTCGGAGACGGCGCGTGGAACGATCGGGGCTTACGAGACGACGCGTGGACCGATCGGGGCTGAGGAGACGGCGCGTCGACCGACCGGAGCTCAGGAGATTCGCGTGGATCGATCGGGGCTCCGGAGGCGGCGCGTGGACCAATTGGGGCTTAGGAGACGACGCGTGGACTGATCATGGCTCGGCGACGGCGCGTAGACCGATCGGGGCTCGGAGACGACGCGTGGACTGATCGGGGCTCGAAGACAGCGCGTGGACCGACTGGGGCTCAGGCGGTTGCGCGTGGACCAATTGGGGCTCCGGAGGCGGCGCGTGGACCGATTGTGGAGCAGAAGATGGTGCGTGGACCGATCGGGGCTCGGAGACGGCGCGTGGAACGATCGGGTCTCAGGAGACGGCGCGTGAAAAGATCGGCGCTCGGAGACGCCGCGTGGACCGATTGGGGCTTAGGAGACGGCGCGTGGACCGATCGGGGAGCAGGAAGCGGCGCCTGGACCGATCGTGGCTCGGAGACGGCGCGTGGAGGCATCCGGGCTAAGAAGACGACGCATGGACCGAGCGGGGTTCAGGAGACGGCGCGAGGAGCGATCGGGGCTCAGGAGAAGACACGTCAATTGATCGGGGCTCCGGAGACGTCGCCTCGACCGATCGGGGCTCAGGAGGCGGCACGAGAAGCGATCGGGGCTCAGGAGAAGACGCGTCAATTTATCGGGGCTCAGGAGACGACGCGTCGACTAATCGGGGCTTAGGAGACGACACGTGGACCGATCGGGGCTAAGGAGACGGCGCGTCGACCGACCGGAGCTCAGGAGATTCGCGTGGATTGATCGGGGCTCCGGAGGCGGGCGTGGACCGATTGGGGCTTAGGAGACGACGCGTGGACTGATCGGGACTCAGGAGACGGCGCGTGGCCCGATTGGGGCTCGGATACGGCGCGTGAACCGACCGGGGCTCAGGAGGCCGCGCGAGAACCGATCGCGGCTCGGCGACGGCGCGTGGACCGATCGGGGCTCAGGAGGCCGCGCGTGGACCGATCATGGCTCGGCGATAGCGCGTAGACCGATCGGGGCTCGGAGACGACGCGTGGACTGATCGGGGCTCGAAGACAGCGCGTGGACCGACTGGGGCTCAGGCGGTTGCGCGTGGAACAATTTGGGCTCCGGAGGCGGTGCGTGGACCGATTGTGGAGCAGAAGATGGTGCGTGGGCCGATCGGGGCTCGGAGACGGCGCGTGGACCGATCAGAGCTTAGAAGACGACGCCTAGACCGATTGGGGCTCAGGAGACAGCGCGTGGACCGATCGGGGCTCAGGAGGCGGCGCGTGGATCGATCGGGGCTCGGAGACGGCGCGTGGAACGATCGGGTCTCAGGAGACGGCGCGTGAAAAGATCGGCGCTCGGAGACGCCGCGTGGACCGATTGGGGCTTAGGAGACGGCGCGTGGACCGATTGTGGAGCAGAAGATGGTGCGTGGACCGATCGGGGCTCGGAGACGGCGCGTGGACCGATCGGAGCTTAGAAGACGACGCCTAGACCGATTGGGGCTCAGGAGACAGCGCGTGAACTGATCGGGGCTCGGAGACGGCGCGTTAACCGATCGGCGCTCGGAGACAGCGCGTCGACCGATCGGGGTTCGGTGACGGCGCGTGGACCGTCCGGGGCTCAGGAGGGGATGCGTGGACCGATCGCGGCTCGGAGACAGCGCGTGGAGCGATCGGGGCTCAGGAGGCGGCGCGTGGACCGATTGGGAGTCACGAGGCGGCGCGTGGACCGAGTGGGGCTCGGATACGGCGCGTGAACCGATCGGGGCTCAGGAGACGGGGCGTGGACTGATCGGTGCTCGGAGACGGCGCGTGGACGGACCGTGGCTTAGAATGCGTCACGCGGATCGATTGGGGCTCGGAGACGGCGTGTGGACGTATCGGGGGTTAAGAGACGGTACGTGGACCGATCGAGGCTCGGAGACGGCGCGTGGACCGACCGGGGCTCAGGAGGCCGCGCGTGGACCTATCGGGACGCTGCGACGGCGCGTGGGCCGATCGAGGCTCGGAGACGACGGGTGTATGGATCGGGGATTAGGGGACGACGCGTGGAACGATCGGGGCTCAGGAGACTGCGCGTGCACCGACCGGCGCTCGGAGACGGCGCGTGAACCGATCGGGGCTCAGGAGACGGCGCGTGGACTGATCGGTGCTCGGAGACGGCGCGTGGACGGACCGTGGCTTAGAATGCGTCACGCGGATCGTTCGGGACTCGGAGACGGCGCGTGGACCGACCGGGGCTAAGGAGGCCGCGCGTGGACCTATCGAGGATTAGGAGCCGACGCGTGGACCGATCGGGGCTGAGTAGACGGCGCGTGGACCGAACGGGGCTCGGAGACGGCGCGTGGAACGATCGGAGCACAGGAGACGGCGCGTGAACCGATCGGCGCTCGGAGACGGCGCGTGGACCGATCGGGGCTCGGAGACGGCGCGTGGACCGACCGGGGCTCAGGAGGCCGCGCGTGGACCGATGGGGGCTCGGCGACGGCGCGTGGACCGATCGAGGCTCGGAGACGACGCGTGTACGGATCGGAGCTTTGAAGACGACGCGTGGACCGATCGTGGCTCAGGAAACGGCGCGTGGACCGACCGGGGCTCAGGAGGCCGCGCGTGGACCGATGGGGGCTCGGCGACGGCGCGTGGACCGATCGAGGCTCGGAGACGACGCGTGTACGGATCGGAGCTTTGAAGACGACGCGTGGAGCGATCGTGGCTCAGGAAACGGCGTGTGGAGCGATCGGGGCTCAGGAGACGACGCGTCGACCGATCAGGGCTCAGGAGACGGCGCGCGGACCGACCGGGGCTCAGGAGACTCGCGTGGATCGATCGGGGCTCCGGAGGCGCCGTGTGGACCGATGGGGCTCAGGAGACGGCGCGCGGACCGGCCGGGGCTCAGGAGCCTAGCGTGGATCGATCGGGGCTCCGGAGGCGGCGCGTGGACCGATCGGGGCTTAGGAGACGACGCGTGGACCGATTGGGGCTCAGGAGGCCGCGCGTGGACCGATCGGGGTTTGGATACGACGCGTGGACCGATCGGGGCTCGGAGACAGCGCGTGGACCAACCGGGGCTCAGGGGGTTGCGCGTGGACCAACTGGGGTTCGGCGACGGCACGTGGAACGATCGGAGCACAGGAGACGGCGCGTGGACCGATCGGGGCTCGGAGACGGCGCGTGGAGCGATCGGGGCTCAGGAGACGGCGCGTGAACCGATCGGCGCTCGGAGACGGCGCGTGGACCGATCGAGGCTTAGGAGACGGCGCGTGGACCGATCGGGGCTCGGAGACATCGCGTGGAATGATCGGGGCTCAGGAGACGGCGCGTGAACCGATCGGCGCTCGGCGACGGCGCGTGCACCGATCGGGACTTAGGAGACGGCGAGTGCACCGATCGGGGCCCGGAGACGGGTCGTGGACAGATCGGGGCTTAGGAGACGACGCGTCGACGAATCGGGGCTTAGGAGACGACGCGTGGACCGATCGGGGCTCAGGAGACGGCGCGTCGACCGACCGGAGCTCAGGAGATTCGCGTGGATCGATCGGGGCTCGGATACGGCGCGTGAACCGACCGGGGCTCAGGAGGCCGTGCGAGAACCGATCGCGGCTCGGCGACGGCGCGTGGACGGATCGGGGCTCGGAGACAGCGCGTGGACCGATTGGGGCTCGGATACGGCGCGTGAACCAATCGGGGCTCAGGAGGCCGCGCGTGGCGCGATCGCGGCTCAGGAGACGGCGCGTGAACCGATCGGCGCTCGGAGACGGCGCGTGGACCGATCGGGGCTTAGGAGACGGCGCGTGGACCGATCGGGGCTCGGAGACGTCGCGTGGAATGATCGGGGCTCAGGAGACGGCGCGTGAACCGATCGGCGCTCGGAGACGGCGCGTGCACCGATCGGGGCTTAGGAGACGGCGAGTGCACCGATCGGGGCCCGGAGACGGGTCGTGGACAGATTGGGGCTTAGGAGACAGCGCGTGGACCAATGGGGGCTTAGGAGACGGCGCGTGGACCGATCGGGGCTTAGGAGACGACGCGTGGATCGAGCGGGGCTCGGAGACGGCGCGTGGATGGACCGTGGCTTAGAATGCGGCACGCGGACCGATCGGGGCTCGGAGACGGCGTGTGGACCGATCGGGGATCAGGAAACGGTGCGTGGACCGATTGGAGCTCAGGAGACGGCGCGTGGATCGATCGGGGCTCGGAGACGGCGCGTGGAACGATCGGAGCACAGGAGACGGCGCGTGAACCGATCGGCGCTGGGAGACGGCGCGTGGATCAATCGGGGCTTAGGAGACGGCGCGTGGACCGATCGGGGCTTAGGAGACGACGCGTGGATCGAGCGGGGCTCGGAGACGGCGCGTGGATGGACCGTGGCTTAGAATGCGGCACGCGGACCGATCGGGGCTCGGAGACGGCGCGTGGAATGATCGGGTCTCAGGAGACGGCGTGTTAAATGATCGGCGCTCGGAGACGCCGCGTGGACCGATTGGGGCTTAGGAGACGGCGCGTGGACCGATCGGGGCGCAGGAAGCGGCGCCTGGACCCATCGTGGCTCGGAGACGGCGCGCGGAGGCATCCGGGCTAAGAAGACGACGCATGGACCGAGCGGGGTTCAGGAGACGGCGCGAGGAGCGATCGGCGCTCAGGAGAAGACACGTCAATTGATCGGGGCTCCGGAGACGACGCCTCGACGGATCGGGGCTCAGGAGGCGGCACGAGAAGCGATCGGGGCTCAGGAGAAGACGCGTCAATTGATCGGGGCTCAGGAGACGACGCGTCGACGAATCGGGGCTTAGGATACGACGCGTGGACCGATCGGGGCTCAGGAGACGGCGCGTCGACCGACCGGAGCTCAGGAGATTCGCGTGAATCGATCGGGGCTCGGATACGGCGCGTGAACCGACCGGTGCTCAGGAGGCCGTGCGAGAACCGATCGCGGCTCGGCGACGGCGCGTGGACCGATCGGGGCTCAGGATGCCGCGCGTGGACCGATCATGGCTCGGCGACGGCGCGTAGACCGATCGGGGCTCGGAGACGACGCGTGGACCGATCGGGGCTCGGAGACAGCGCGTGGACCGATTGGGGCTCGGATACGGCGCGTGAACCAATCGGGGCTCAGGAGCCCGCGCGTGGCCCGATCGCGGCTCGGCGACGGCGCGTGGACCGATCGCGGGTCGGCGACGACGCGTGGACCGATCGGGTCTCAGGAGGCCGCGCGTGGAGAGATCATGAATCGGCGACGGCGCGTGGACCGATCGGGGCTGGGAGACGGCACGTGGACCGATCGGGGCTCGGAGACAGCGCGTGGACCGACTGGGGCTCAGGCGGTTTCGCGTGGACCAATCGAGGCTCGGCGACGGCGCGTGGACCGATCGGGGCTCAGGATGCCGCGCGTGGACCGATCGTGGCTCGGAGACGGCGCGTGGACCGATCGGGGCTTAGGAGACGGCCCGTGGACAGATCGGGGCTTAGGAGACGGCGCGTGGGCCGAACGGGGCTCAGGAGACGGCGCGTGGATCGATCGGGTCTCGGAGACGGCGCGTGCAACGATCGGGGCTCAGGAGACGGCGCGTGGAACGATCGGGGCTCAGGAGACGGCGCGTGGACCGGTCGAGGCTCGGAGACGACGCGTGTGCGGATCGGGGATTCGAGGACGTCGGGTGGACCGAACCGGGATCAGGAGACGGCGCGTGGAGCGATCGGGGCTCGGAAACGGCGCGTGGAACGATCGGGGCTCAGGAGACGGTGCGTGAACCGATCGTCGCTCGGAGACGGCACGTGGACCGATCGGGGCTTAGGAGAAGGCGCGTGGACCGATCGGAGCTTAGGAGACGGCGCGTGGACCGATCGGGGCTTATGAGACGGCGCAAGGACCGATCGTGGCTCGGAGACGGCGCGTGGAGGCATCGGGGCTTTGAAGACGACGCGTGGACCGATCGGGGCTCAGGATACGGCGCGGTAACCGATTGGGGCTTAGGAGACGATGCGTGGACCGATCGGGGCTCGAAGACGGCGGGTGGACCGATCGGGGCACGGAGACAGCGCGTGGACCGACTGGGGCTCAGGCGATTGCGCGTGGACCAATTGGGGTTCGGCGACGGCGCGTGGATCGATCGGGGCTTAGGAGACGGCGCGTGCACCGATCGGGGCCCGGAGACGGGTCGTGGACAGATTGGGGCTTATCAGACGGCGCGTGGACCGATCGTGGCTGGGAGACGGCACGTCCACCAATCGGGGCTTAGGAGACGACGCGTAGACCGGTCGGGGCCCAGGAGACGGCGCGTGGACCGATCGGGGCTCAGGAAACGGCGCGTGGACCGACTGGGGCTCAGGCGGTTGCGCGTGGACCAATTGGGGTTCGGCGACGGCGCGTGGATCGATCGGGGCTTAGGAGACGGTGCGTGGACCGATTGGGGCTCAGATACGGCGCGTGAACCAACCGGGGCTCAGGAGCCCGCGCGTGGACCGATCGCGGCTCGTGCGACGGCGCGTGAACCGATCGGCGCACGGAGACGGCGCGTGGACCGATCGGGGCTCAGGAGGATACGCCTGGACCGATCGGGGCTCGGCGACGGCGCGTGGACCGATCGGGGCTCAGGAGACGGTGCGTGGACCGATTGGGGCTCGGATACGGCGCGTGAACCAACCGGGGCTCAGGAGGCCGCGCGTGGACCGATAGCGGCTCGTGCGACGGCGCGTGCACCGATCGGCGCTCGGAGACGGCGCTGACCGATCGTGGCTTAGGAGAAGGCGCGCGGAACGATCGGGGCTCGGACACGGCGCGTGGAACGATCGGGGCTCCGAGTTGGCGCGTTAACCGATCGGGGCTTAGGAGACGATGCGTGGACCGATCGGGGCTCGGAGACGGTGCGTGGACCGATTGGGGCTCGGATAGGGCGCGTGAACTAAGCGGGGCTCAGGAGGCCGCGCGTGGACCGATCGCGGCTCGTGCGACGGCGCGTGCACCGATCGGCGCTCGGAGACGGCGCTGACCGATCGTGGCTTAGGAGAAGGCGCCTGGACCGTCGGGGCTCGGCAACGGCGCGTGAACCGACCGGGGCTCAGGGGGCCGCCCGAGAACCGATCGCGGCTCGGCGACGGCGCGTGGACCGATCGGGGCTCAGGAGGCCGCGCGTGGACCGATCATGGCTCGGCGACGGCGCGTAGACCGATCGGGGTTCGGAGACGACGCGTGGACTGATCGGGGCTCGAAGACAGCGCGTGGACCGACTAGGGCTCAGGCGGTTGCGCGTGGACCAATTGGGGCTCCGGAGGCGGCGCGTGGACCGATTGTGGAGCATAAGATGGTGCGTGGACCGATCGGGCCTCGGAGACGGCGCGTGGACCGATCGGAGCTTAGAAGATGACGCCTAGACCGATTGGGGCTCAGGAGACAGCGCGTGGACTGATCGGGGCTCGGAGATGGCGCGTTAACCGATCGGCGCTCGGAGACAGCGCGTCGACCGATCGGGGTTCGGTGACGGCGCGTGGACCGTCCGGGGCTCAGGAGGGGATGCGTGGACCGATCGCGACTCTGGAGACTGCGCGTGGATCGTCCGGGGCTTAGGGAACGACGCGTGGACCGATCGGGGCTCGGAGACGGCGCGTTAACCGATTGGGGCTTAGGAGACAGCGCGTGGACCGACTGGGGCTTAGGATACGGCGCGTGGACCGATCGGGGTTCAGGAAGCGGCGCCTGGACCGATCGTGGCTCGGAGACGACGCGTGGAGGCATCGGGGCTAAGAAGACGACGCATGGACCGATCGGGGTTCAGGAAACGGCGTGTGGACCGATCAGAGCTCGGAGACGACGCGTGGACCGATCGGAGCTTAACAGACTACGCGTGTACCTATCGGGGCTCAGGAGACAGCGCGTGGACCGATCGGGGCTCAGGAGGCGGCGCGTGGATCGGTCGGGGCTCGGAGACGGCGTGTGGAACGATCGGGGCTTACGAGACGACGCGTGGACCGATCGGGGCTGAGGAGACGGCGCGTCGACCGACCGGAGCTCAGGAGATTCGCGTGGATCGATCGGGGCTCCGGAGGCGGCGCGTGGACCAATTGGGGCTTAGGAGACGACGCGTGGACTGATCATGGCTCGGCGACGGCGCGTAGACCGATCGGGGCTCGGAGACGACGCGTGGACTGATCGGGGCTCGAAGACAGCGCGTGGACCGACTGGGGCTCAGGCGGTTGCGCGTGGACCAATTGGGGCTCCGGAGGCGGCGCGTGGACCGATTGTGGAGCAGAAGATGGTGCGTGGACCGATCGGGGCTCGGAGACGGCGCATGGACCGATCGGAGCTTAGAAGACGATGCCTAGACCGATTGGGGCTCAGGAGACAGCGCGTGGACTGATCGGGGCTCGGCGACGACGCGTGGACAGATCGAGGCTCGGAGACGACGCGTGTATGGATCGGGGCTTTGAAGACGACGCATGGACCGATTGTGGCTCAAGAAACGGCGTGTGGAGCGATCGGGGCTCAGGAGACGACGCGTCGACCGATCAGGGCTCAGGTGACGGCGCGTGGACCGACCGGGGCTCAGGAGACCGCGCGTGGACCGACTGGGGCGCAGGCGGTTGCGCGTGGACCAATTGGGGTTTGGCGATGGCGCGTGGACCGATCGGGGCTCGGAGACGGCGCGTTAACCGATCGGGGCTTAGGAGACGATCCGTGAACCGATCGGGGCTCGGAGACGGCGCGTGGACAGATCGGGCTCAGGAGACGGCGCGTGGACCGATCGGGGCTTAGGATACGGCGCGTGGACCGATCGGGGCTCAAGAAGCGGCGCCTGGACCGTTCGTGGCTCGGAGACGACGCGTGGAGGCATCGGGGCTAAGAAGACGACGCATGGACCGATCGGGGCTCAGGAAACGGCGTGTGGACCGATCAGAGCTCGGAGACGACGCGTGGACCGATCGGGTCTCAGGAGACGGCGCGTGAAAAGATCGGCGCTCGGAGACGCCGCGTGGACCGATTGGGGCTTAGGAGACGGCGCGTGGACCGATCGGGGAGCAGGAAGCGGCGCCTGGACCGATCGTGGCTCGGAGACGGCGCGTGGAGGCATCCGGGCTAAGAAGACGACGCATGGACCGAGCGGGGTTCAGGAGACGGCGCGAGGAGCGATCGGGGCTCAGGAGAAGACACGTCAATTGATCGGGGCTCCGGAGACGACGCCCCGACCGATCGGGGCTCAGGAGGCGGCACGAGAAGCGATCGGGGCTCAGGAGAAGACGCGTCAGTTTATCGGGGCTCAGGAGACGACGCGTCGACTAATCGGGGCTTAGGAGACGACACGTGGACCGATCGGGGCTAAGCAGACGGCGCGTCGACCGACCGGAGCTCAGGAGATTCGCGTGGATTGATCGGGGCTCCGGAGGCGGGCGTGGACCGATTGGGGCTTAGGAGACGACGCGTGGACTGATCGGGACTCAGGAGACGGCGCGTGGCCCGATTGGGGCTCGGATACGGCGCGTGAACCGACCGGGGCTCAGGAGGCCGCGCGAGAACCGATCGCGGCTCGGCGACGGCACGTGGACCGATCGGGGCTCAGGAGGCCGCGCGTGGACCGATCATGGCTCGGCGACAGCGCGTAGACCGATCGGGGCTCGGAGACGACGCGTGGACTGATCGGGGCTCGAAGACAGCGCGTGGACCGACTGGGGCTCAGGCGGTTGCGCGTGGAACAATTCGGGCTCCGGAGGCGGTGCGTGGACCGATCGGGGCTCAGGAGGCGGCGCGTGGATCGATCGGGGCTCGGAGACGGCGCGTGGAACGATCGGAGCTTAGAAGACGACGCCTAGACCGATTGGGGCTCAGGAGACAGCGCGTGAACTGATCGTGGCTCAGGAGACGGCGCGAGGAGCGATCGGGCTCAGGAGACGACGCGTGGATCGATCGGGGCTCAGGAAACGACGCGTCGACCGATCGGGGCTCAGGAGACGGCGCGCGGACCGACCGGGGCTCCGGAGCATACGCCTGGACCGATCGGGGCTCGGCGATGGCGCGTGGACCGATCGAGGCTCGGAGACGACGCGTGTACGGATCGGGGATTCGGGGACGACGCGTGGAACGATCCGGGCTCAGGAGACGGCGCCTGGACCGACCGGGGCTCGGCGACTGCGCGTGGACGGATCGGGGCTCAGGAGACGGCGCGAGGGCCGATCGGGGCTCGGAGACGGCGCGTTAACCGATCGGGGCTCGGACACGACGCTTGTACGGATCGGGGCTTGGTGACGGAGCGTTGACCGATCGCGGTTTACAGACGGCCCGTGGACGGATCGGGGCTTAGGGGACGGCGTCTGGACCGATCGGGGCTCAGGAGACGGCGCGTAGACCGATCGGGGCTCGTAAATGACGCGTCAACCGATCGGGGCTTAGGAGACGATGCGGGGATCCATCGGGGCTCGGCGACTGCGCGTGGACCGACTGGAGCTCAGGAGGTTGCTCGTGGACCAATTGGGGTTCGGGCGACGGCGCGTGGACCAATTGGGGTTCGGGCGACGGCGCGTGGACCAATCGGTGCTCGGAGACGGCGCGTGGACCGATCGGGGCGTCGGAGACGACGCGTGTACCTATCGGGGCTCACGAGACAGCGTGTGGACCGATTAGGCCTCAGGAGATGGCGCGTGGACCGATCGGGGCTTGGAGACGGCGCGTGGAACGATCGGGGCTCAGGAGACGGCGCGTGAAATGAACGGCGCTCTGAGACGGCGCGTGGACCGATTGGGGCTTACGAGACGGCGCGTGAACCGGTCGGGGCTTAGGAGACGACGCGTCGACCGATCGGGGCTCAGGAGAAGGGGTGTGGACCGATCGGGGCTCAGGAGACGGCGCGTGGACTGATCGGGGCTTAATAGACTACGCGTGTACCTATCGGGGCTCAGGAGACAGCGCGTCGACAGATTGGGCATCAGGAGACGGCGCGTCGATGGATCGGGGCTTGGGGAACGACGCGTGGACCGATCGGGGCTCAGGAGACGGCGCGTGGATCGATCGGGTCTCGGAGACGGCGCGTGGAACGATCGGGGCTCAGGAGACGGCGCGTGGAACGATCGGGGCTCAGGAGACGGCGCGTGGAGCGAACGGGGCTCAGGAGTCGGCGCGTGAACCAATCGGCGCTCCGAGACGGCGCGTGGACCGATCGGGGATGAGGTGAAGGCGCGTGGACCGATCGGGGATGAGGTGAAGGCGCGTGGACCGATCGGGGCTTAGGAGACGGCGCGTGGACCGATCGGGGCTCGGAGACGGCGCGTGGAACGATCGGGGCTCAGGTGACGGCGCGTGAACCGATCGGCGCTCGGAGACGGCGCGAGGACCGATCGGGCCTTAGCAGAAGGCGCTTGGACCGATCGGGGCTTAGGAGACGGCGCGTGGACCGATCGGAGCTCGGAGACGGCGCGTGGACCGATCGGAGCTCGGAGAAGACGCGTGGACCGATCGGGGCTCAGGAGACGGCGCGAGGAGCGATCGGGCTCAGGAGAAGACGCGTCAATTGATCGTGGCTCAGGAGACGACGCGTCGACAGATCGAGGCTTAGGAGACGACGCGTGGACCGATCGGGGCTTAGGAGACGACGCGGGGACTGATCGGGGCTCAGGAGACGGCGCGAGGACCGATCGGGTCTTAGGAGACGGCGCGTCGACCGATCGGTGCTCAGGATGCGGCGCGTGGACCCATCGGGGCTCGGAGACGGTCCGTGGAGCGATAGGGGCTTAGGAGACGGCGCGTTGACTGATCGGGGCTCGGGAAGCGGCGCCTGAACCGATCTGGCTCGGAGACGGCGCGTGGAGGCATCGGGGCTAAGAAGACGACGCAGGGACCGAGCGGGGCTCAGGAGACGGCGCGAGGACCGACCGGGGCTCAGGTGACGGCGCGCGGACCGACCGGGGCTCAGGTGACGGCGCGTGAACCGATCGGCGCTCGGAGACGGCGTGTCGACCGATCGGGGCTCAGGAGACGGCGCGCGGACCGACCGGGGCTCAGGTGACGGCGCGTGAACCGATCGGCGCTCGGAGACGGCGCGTCGACCGATCGGGGCTTAGAAGAAGGCGATTGGACCGATCGGTGCTCAGGATGCGGCGCGTGGACCCATCGGGGCTCGGAGACGGTCCGTGGAGCGATAGGGGCTTAGGAGACGGCGCGTTGACTGATCGGGGCTCGGGAAGCGGCGCCTGAACCGATCTGGCTCGGAGACGGCGCGTGGAGGCATCGGGGCTTAGAAGACGACGCATGGATCGATCGGGACTCAGGAAACGGCGCGTGGACCGATTGGAGCTCGGAGACGACGCGTGGACCGACTGCGGCTCAGGTGGTTGCCCGTGGACCAATTGGGGTTCGGCGACGGCGGGTGGACCGATCGGGGCTTAGGAGACGATGCATGGACCGATCGCGGCTCGGAGATGGCGCGTGAACCGACCGGGGCTCACGAGACGGCGCGTGCACCGATCGGGGCCCAGAGACGGGTCGTGGACAGATTGGGGCTTAGGAGACGGCGCGTGGACCGATCGTGGCTGGGAGACGGCACGTCCACCAATCGGGGCTCAGGAGACTGCGCGTGGATGGATCGGAGCTTAGGGAACGACGCGTGGACCGATCGGGGCTCAGGAGACGGCGCGTGAACCGACCATGGCTCAGGAGGCCGCGCGTGGACCGACTGGGGCTCAGGAGGTTGCGCGTGGACCAATTGGGGATCGGCGACGGGGCGTGGACCGATCGGGGCTCGGAGACGGCGCATTAACCGATCGGGGCTTAGGAGACGATGCGAGGAGGCTTCTCGGTTTACAAGACGACGCGTGGATCGATCGGGGCTCGGAGACGGCGCATGAACCGACCGGGGCTCAGGAGGCCGCACGTGGACCGATCGAGGCTCGGCGACGGCGCGTGGACCGATCGGGGCTCGGCGACTGCGTGTGGACGTATCGGGGTTCAAGAGAGGGCGCGTGGACCGATCGGGGCTCGCAAACGGCACGTGGACCGATCAGGGCTTTGGAGACGACGCGTAGAATGATCGGGGCACAGGAGACGGCGCGTGGACCGGTCGAGGCTCGGAGACGACGCGTTTGCGGATCGGGGATTCGAGGACGTCGGGTGGACCGATCCGGGATCAGGAGACGGCGCGTGGAGCGATCGGGGCTCGGAAACGGCGCGTGGAACGATCGGGGCTCAGGAGACGGTGCGTGAACCGATCGTCGCTCGGAGACGGCACGTGGACCGATCGGGGCTTAGGAGAAGGCGCGTGGACCGATCGGAGCTTAGGAGACGGCGCGTGGACCGATCGGGGCTTATGAGACGGCGCGTGAACCGATCGGAGATCAGGCGAAGACGCGTTCACCGATCGGGGCTCTGGAAGCGGCGCACGGACCGATCGTGGCTCGGAGACGGCGCGTGGAGGCATCGGGGCTTTGA
This sequence comes from Netelia fuscicornis, assembly GCA_946811545.1. Classification (NCBI taxonomy): domain Eukaryota; kingdom Metazoa; phylum Arthropoda; class Insecta; order Hymenoptera; family Ichneumonidae; genus Netelia; species Netelia fuscicornis. The sequence continues at coordinate 14,889,894 of OX328016.1, read as the reverse complement.
AGACGACGCGTGGACCGATCGGGGCTCGGAGACGGCGCGTGGAACGATCGGGGTCAGGAGACGGCGCGTCAACCATTCGGCGCTCGGAGACGGCGCGTGGACCGATCGGGGTTGTGGAAGCGGCGCACGGACCGATCGTGGCTCGGAGACGGCGCGTGGAGGCATCGGGGCTTTGAAGACGACGCGCGGACCGATCGGGGCTCAGGATACGGCGCGTTAACCGATTGGGGCTTAGGAGACGATGCGTGGACCGATCGGGGCTCGAAGACGGCGGGTGGACCGATCGGGGCACGGAGACAGCGCGTGGACCGACTGGGGCTCAGGCGATTGCGCGTGGACCAATTGGGGTTCGGCGACGGCGCGTGGATCGATCGGGGCTTATCAGACGGCGCGTGGACCGATCGTGGCTGGGAGACGGCACGTCCACCAATCGGGGCTTAGGAGACGACGCGTAGACCGATCGGGGCCCAGGAGACGGCGCGTGGACCGATCGGGGCTCAGGAAACGGCGCGTGGACCGACTGGGGCTCAGGCGGTTGCGCGTGGACCAATTGGGGTTCGGCGACGGCGCGTGGATCGATCGGGGCTTAGGAGACGGTGCGTGGACCGATTGGGGCTCAGATACGGCGCGTGAACCAACCGGGGCTCAGGAGCCCGCGCGTGGACCGATCGCGGCTCGTGCGACGGCGCGTGAACCGATCGGCGCACGGAGACGGCGCGTGGACCGATCGGGGCTCAGGAGGATACGTCTGGACCGATCGGGGCTCGGCGACGGCGCGTGGACCGATCGGGGCTCAGGAGACGGTGCGTGGACCGATTGGGGCTCGGATACGGCGCGTGAACCAACCGGGGCTCAGGAGGCCGCGCGTGGACCGATCGCGGCTCGTGCGACGGCGCGTGCACCGATCGGCGCTCGGAGACGGCGCTGACCGATCGTGGCTTAGGAGAAGGCGCGCGGAACGATCGGGGCTCGGAGACGGCGCGTGGAACGATCGGGGCTCCGAGTTGGCGCGTTTACCGATCTGGGCTTAGGAGACGATGCGTGGACCGATCGGGGCTCGGAGACGGTGCGTGGACCGATTGGGGCTCGGATACGGCGCGTGAACTAAGCGGGGCTCAGGAGACCGCGCGTGGACCGATCGCGGCTCGTGCGACGGCGCGTGCACCGATCGGCGCTCGGCGACGGCGCGTGGACAGATCGAGGCTCGGAGACGACGCGTGTATGGATCGGGGCTTTGAAGACGACGCATGGACCGATTGTGGCTCAAGAAACGGCGTGTGGAGCGATCGGGGCTCAGGAGACGACGCGTCGACCGATTAGGGCTCAGGTGACGGCGCGTGGACCGACCGGGGCTCAGGAGACCGCGCGTGGACCGACTGGGGCGCAGGCGGTTGCGCGTGGACCAATTGGGGTTCCGCGACGGCTTGTGGACCGATCGGGGCTCGGAGACGGCGCGTTAACCGATCGCGGCTTAGGAGACGATGCGAGGAGGCATCTGGGTTTACAAGACGACGCGTGGATCGATCGGGGCTCGGAGACGGCGCGTGAACCGACCGGGGCCCGGAGACGGGTCGTGGACAGATTGGGGCTTAGCAGACGGCGCGTGGACCGATCGTGGATGGGAGACGGCACGTCCACCAATCGGGGCTTAGGAGACGACGCGTAGACCGATCGGGGCCCAGGAGACGGCGCGTGGACCGATCGGGGCTCAGGAAACGGCGCGTGGACCGACTGGGGCTCAGGCGATTGCGCGTGGACGAATTGGGGTTCGGCGACGGCGCGTGGATCGATCGGGGCTCGGAGACGGCGCGTTAACCGATCGCGGCTTAGGAGACGATGCGTGAACTGATCGGGGCTCGGAGACGGCGCGTTAACCGATAGGGGCTTAGGAGACGATGCGTGGACCGATCGAGGCTCGGCGACGGCGCGTGGACCGGTCGGGGCTCGGAGACGACGCGTGTACGGATCAGGGCTTGGTGACTTCGCGTTTACCGATAGCAGCTCGGAGACGGCCCGTGGACGGATCGCGGCTTAGGAGACGGCGCGTGGAACGATCGGGGCTCAGGAGACGGCGCGTGGACCGACCGGGGCTCGGAGACCGCGCGTGGAAAGATAGGGGCTCAGGAGACGGCGCGTGAAATGATCGGCGCCCGGAGATGGCGCGTGGACCGATTGGGGCTTAAGAGACGAAGGGTGGACCGATCGGGGCTTAGGAAACGGCACGTGAATCGATCGGGGCACAGCAGACGGCGCGTGAACCGGTCGGGGCTTAGGAGACGACGCGTTGACCGATCGGCGCTCGGAGACAGCGCGTCGACCGATCGGGGTTCGGTGACGGCGCGTGGAACGTCCGGGGCTCAGGAGGGGATGCGTGAACCGATCGCGGCTCTGGAGACTGCGCGTGGACCGATCGGAGCTTAGAAGACGATGCCTAGACCGTTTGGGGCTCAGGAGACAGCGCGTGGACTGATCGGGGCTCGGAGACGGCGCGTTAACCGATCGGCGCTTGGAGACAGCGCGTCGACCGATCGGGGTTCGGTGACGGCGCGCGGAACGTCCGGGGCTCAGGAGGGGATGCGTGGACCGATCGCGGCTCTGGAGACTGCGCGTGGATCGATCGGGGCTTAGGGAACGACGCGTGGACCGATCGGGGCACGGAGACGGCGCGTTAACCGATTGGGGCTTAGGAGACCATGCGTGGACCGATCGGAACTCGAAGACGGCGCGTGGACCGATCGGGACTCAGGAGGCCGCGCGTGGACAGATCATGACTCGGCGACGGCGCGTGGACCGATCGGGGCTCGGAGACGACGCGTGAACCGATCGGGGCTCGGAGACAGCGCGTGGACCGACTGGGGCTCAGGCGGTTTCGCGTGGACCAATTGGGGTTCGGCGACGGCGCGTGGACCAATCGGGGCTTAGGAGGCCGCGCGTGGACCGATCGCGGCTCGGCGACGGCGCGTGGACCGATCGGGGCTCAGGAGGCCGTGCGTGGACCGATCGGGGTTCAGGAGACAGCGCGTGGACCGATTGGGGCTCGGATACGGCGCGTGAACCAATTGGGCCTCAGGAGGCCGCGCGTGGACCGATCGCGGCTTGGCGACGGCGCGTGGACCGATCGGGGCTCAGGAGGCCGCGCGTGGACCGATCACAGCTCGGCGACGGCACGTGGACCGATCGGGGCTCGGCGACCGCGCGTGAACCGACTGGGGCTCAGGCGGTTGCGCGTGCACCAATTGGGGTTCGGCGACGGCGCGTGGACCGTTCGGGGCTCGGAGACGGCGCGTTAACCGATCGGGGCTTAGGAGACGATGCGTGGACCGATCGGGGCTCGGAGACGGCGCGTGGACCGATCGGGGCTCGGCGACGGCGCGTGGACAGATCGAGGCTCGGAGACGACGCGTGTACGGATCGGGGCTTTGAAGACGACGCGTGGACCGATCGTGGCTCAAGAAACGGCGTGTGGAGCGATCGGGGCTCAGGAGGCCGCGCGTGGACCGATCACAGCTCGGCGACGGCGCGTGGACCGATCGGGGCTCGGAGACGACGCGTGGACCGATCGGGGTTCGGCGACCGCGCGTGAACCGACTGGGGCTCAGGCGGTTGCGCGTGCACCAATTGGGGTTCGGCGACGGCGCGTGGACCGTTCGGGGCTCGGAGACGGCGCGTTAACCGATCGGGGCTTAGGAGACGATGCGTGGACCGATCGGGGCTCGGAGACGGCGCGTGAACCGGTCGGGGCTTAGGAGACGACGCGTTGACCGATCGGCGCTCGGAGACAGCGCGTCGACCGATCGGGGTTCGGTGACGGCGCGTGGAACGTCCGGGGCTCAGGAGGGGATGCGTGGACCGATCGCGGCTCTGGAGACTGCGCGTGGACCGATCGGAGCTTAGACGACGATGCCTAGACCGATTGGGGCTCAGGAGACAGCGCGTGGACCAATTGGGGTTCGGCGACGGCGCGTGGACCAATCGCGGCTCGGAGACGGCGCGTTAACCGATCGTGGCTTAGGAGACGATGCGTGAACCGATCGGGGCTCGGAGACGGCGCGTGGACCGACGGGGGCTCGGAGACGACGCGTGGACCGATCGGGGCTCGGAGACGGCGCGTTAACCGTTCGGGGCTTAGGAGACGATCCGTAAACCGATCGGGGCTCGGAGACGGCGCGTGGACAGATCGGGCTCAGGAGACGGCGCGTGGACCGATCGGGGCTTAGGATACGGCGCGTGGACCGATCGGGGCTCTGGAAGCGGCGCCTGGACCGTTCGTGGCTCGGAGACGACGCGTGGAGGCATCGGGGCTGAGAAGACGACGCATGGACCGATCGGGGTTCAGCAAACGGCGTGTGGACCGATCAGAGCTCGGAGACGACGCGTGGACCGATCGGGGCTTAGGAGACTACGCGTGTACCTATCGGGGCTCAGGAGACAGCGCGTGGACCAATCGGGGCTCAGGAGGCGACGCGTGGATCGATCGGGGCTCGGAGACGGCGCGTGGAACGATCGGGTCTCAGGAGACGGGGCGTGAAATGATCGGCGCTCGGAGACGCCGCGTCGACCGATTGGGGCTTAGGAGACGGCGCGTGGACCGATCGGGGCGCAGGGAGGGGCGACTGGACCGATCGTGGCTCGGAGACGGCGCGTGGAGGCATTCGGGCTAAGAAGACGACGCGTGGACCGATCGGGGCTGAGGAGACGGCGCGTCGACCGACCGGAGCTCAGGAGATTCGCGTGGATCGATCGGGGCTCCGGAGGCGGCGCGTGGACCGATTGGGGCTTAGGAGACGACGCGTGGACTGATCGGGACTCAGGAGACGGCGCGTGGCCCGATTGGGGCTCGGAAACGGCGCGTGAACCGACCGGGGCTCAGGAGGCCGCCCGAGAACCGATCGCGGCTCGGCGACGGCGCGTGGACCGATCGGGGCTCAAGAGGCCGCGCGTGGACCGATCATGGCTCGGCGACGGCGCGTAGACCGATCGGGGCTCGGAGACGACGCGTGGACTGATCGGGGCTCGAAGACAGCGCGTGGACCGACTGGGGCTCAGGCGGTTGCGCGTGGACCAAATGGGGGTCCGGAGGCGGCGCGTGGACCGATTGTGGAGCAGAAGATGGTGCGTGGACCGATCGGGGCTCGGAGACGCCGCGTGGACCGATCGGAGCTTAGAAGACGACGCCTAGACCGATTGGGGCTCAGGAGACAGCGCGTGAACTGATCGGGGCTCGGAGACGGCGCGTTAACCGATCGGCGCTCAGGAGGGGATGCGTGGACCGATCGCGGCTCTGGAGACTACGCGTGGATCGATCGGGGCTTAGGGAACGACGCGCGGACCGATCGGGGCTCAGGAAACAACGCGTGCACCGATTGGAGCTCGGAGACAACGCGTGGACCGACTGGGGCTCAGGCGGTTGCGCGTGGACCAATTGGGGTTCGGCGACGGCGCGTGGACCAATCGCGGCTCGGAGACGGCGCGTTAACCGATCGGGGCTTAGGAGACGATGCGTGAACCGATCGGGCTCGGAGACGGCGCGTGGACCGACCGGGGCTCGGAGACGACGCGTGGACCGATCGGGGCTCGGAGACGGCGCGTTAACCGATCGGGGCTTAGGAGACGATCCGTGAACCGATCGGGGCTCGGAGACGGCGCGTGGACAGATCGGGCTCAGGAGACGGCGCGTGGACCGATCGGGGCTTAGGATACGGCGCGTGGACCGATCGGGGCTCCGGAAGCGGCGCCTGGACCGTTCGTGGCTCGGAGACGACGCGTGGAGGCATCGGGGCTAAGAAGACGACGCATGGACCGATCGGGGTACAGGAAACGGCGTGTGGACCGATCAGAGCTCGGAGACGACGCGTGGACCGATCCGGGCTTAGGAGACTACGCGTGTACCTATCGGGGCTCAGGAGACAGCGCGTGGACCGATCGGGGCTCAGGAGGCGGCGCGTGGATCGATCGGGGCTCGGAGACGGCGCGTGGAACGATCGGGTCTCAGGAGACGGCGCGTGAAATGATCGGCGCTCGGAGACGACGCGTGGACCGATCGGGGCTCAGGAGACGGCGCGTGAACCGACCGGGGCTCAGGAGACCACGCGTGGACCGATCGCGGCTCGGAGACGGCGCGTGGAGCGGTCGGAACTCGGAGACGGCGTGTGAACGTATCGGGGCTTAGGAGACGATGCGTTGACCGATCGGGGCTCAGGAGACGGCGCGTGCACCGATCGGGGCTCGAGGAAGGCGCGTGAACCGATCGGGGCTCAGGAGACGGCGCGTGGACTGATCGGTGCTCGGAGACGGCGCGTGGACGGACCGTGGCTTAGAATGCGTCACGCGGATCGATTGGGTCTCGGAGACGGCGTGTGGACGTATCGGGGGTTAAGAGACGATGCGTGGACCGATCGGGGCTCAGGAGATGGCGCGTGGACCGATCGGGGCTTCGGAGACGGTACGTGGAACGATCGGGTCTCAGGAGACGGCGCGTGAAATGATCGGCGCTCGGAGACGACGCGTGGACCGATCGGGGCTCAGGAGACGGCGCGTGAACCGACCGGGGCTCAGGAGACCACGCGTGGACCGATCGCGGCTCGGAGACGGCGCGTGGAGCGGTCGGAACTCGGAGACGGCGTGTGAACGTATCGGGGCTTAGGAGACGATGCGTTGACCGATCGGCGCTCGGAGACAGCGCGTCGACCGATCGGGGTTCGGTGACGGCGCGTGGAACGTCCGGGGCTCAGGAGGGGATGCGTGAACCGATCGCGGCTCTGGAGACTGCGCGTGGACCGATCGGAGCTTAGAAGACGATGCCTAGACCGTTTGGGGCTCAGGAGACAGCGCGTGGACTGATCGGGGCTCGGAGACGGCGCGTTAACCGATCGGCGCTTGGAGACAGCGCGTCGACCGATCGGGGTTCGGTGACGGCGCGCGGAACGTCCGGGGCTCAGGAGGGGATGCGTGGACCGATCGCGGCTCTGGAGACTGCGCGTGGATCGATCGGGGCTTAGGGAACGACGCGTGGACCGATCGGGGCACGGAGACGGCGCGTTAACCGATTGGGGCTTAGGAGACCATGCGTGGACCGATCGGAACTCGAAGACGGCGCGTGGACCGATCGGGACTCAGGAGGCCGCGCGTGGACAGATCATGACTCGGCGACGGCGCGTGGACCGATCGGGGCTCGGAGACGACGCGTGAACCGATCGGGGCTCGGAGACAGCGCGTGGACCGACTGGGGCTCAGGCGGTTTCGCGTGGACCAATTGGGGTTCGGCGACGGCGCGTGGACCAATCGGGGCTTAGGAGGCCGCGCGTGGACCGATCGCGGCTCGGCGACGGCGCGTGGACCGATCGGGGCTCAGGAGGCCGTGCGTGGACCGATCGGGGTTCAGGAGACAGCGCGTGGACCGATTGGGGCTCGGATACGGCGCGTGAACCAATTGGGCCTCAGGAGGCCGCGCGTGGACCGATCGCGGCTTGGCGACGGCGCGTGGACCGATCGGGGCTCAGGAGGCCGCGCGTGGACCGATCACAGCTCGGCGACGGCACGTGGACCGATCGGGGCTCGGAGACGACGCGTGGACCGATCGGGGTTCGGCGACCGCGCGTGAACCGACTGGGGCTCAGGCGGTTGCGCGTGCACCAATTGGGGTTCGGCGACGGCGCGTGGACCGTTCGGGGCTCGGAGACGGCGCGTTAACCGATCGGGGCTTAGGAGACGATGCGTGGACCGATCGGGGCTCGGAGACGGCGCGTGGACCGATCGGGGCTCGGCGACGGCGCGTGGACAGATCGAGGCTCGGAGACGACGCGTGTACGGATCGGGGCTTTGAAGACGACGCGTGGACCGATCGTGGCTCAAGAAACGGCGTGTGGAGCGATCGGGGCTCAGGAGGCCGCGCGTGGACCGATCACAGCTCGGCGACGGCGCGTGGACCGATCGGGGCTCGGAGACGACGCGTGGACCGATCGGGGTTCGGCGACCGCGCGTGAACCGACTGGGGCTCAGGCGGTTGCGCGTGCACCAATTGGGGTTCGGCGACGGCGCGTGGACCGTTCGGGGCTCGGAGACGGCGCGTTAACCGATCGGGGCTTAGGAGACGATGCGTGGACCGATCGGGGCTCGGAGACGGCGCGTGAACCGGTCGGGGCTTAGGAGACGACGCGTTGACCGATCGGCGCTCGGAGACAGCGCGTCGACCGATCGGGGTTCGGTGACGGCGCGTGGAACGTCCGGGGCTCAGGAGGGGATGCGTGGACCGATCGCGGCTCTGGAGACTGCGCGTGGACCGATCGGAGCTTAGACGACGATGCCTAGACCGATTGGGGCTCAGGAGACAGCGCGTGGACCAATTGGGGTTCGGCGACGGCGCGTGGACCAATCGCGGCTCGGAGACGGCGCGTTAACCGATCGTGGCTTAGGAGACGATGCGTGAACCGATCGGGGCTCGGAGACGGCGCGTGGACCGACGGGGGCTCGGAGACGACGCGTGGACCGATCGGGGCTCGGAGACGGCGCGTTAACCGTTCGGGGCTTAGGAGACGATCCGTGAACCGATCGGGGCTCGGAGACGGCGCGTGGACAGATCGGGCTCAGGAGACGGCGCGTGGACCGATCGGGGCTTAGGATACGGCGCGTGGACCGATCGGGGCTCTGGAAGCGGCGCCTGGACCGTTCGTGGCTCGGAGACGACGCGTGGAGGCATCGGGGCTGAGAAGACGACGCATGGACCGATCGGGGTTCAGCAAACGGCGTGTGGACCGATCAGAGCTCGGAGACGACGCGTGGACCGATCGGGGCTTAGGAGACTACGCGTGTACCTATCGGGGCTCAGGAGACAGCGCGTGGACCAATCGGGGCTCAGGAGGCGACGCGTGGATCGATCGGGGCTCGGAGACGGCGCGTGGAACGATCGGGTCTCAGGAGACGGGGCGTGAAATGATCGGCGCTCGGAGACGCCGCGTCGACCGATTGGGGCTTAGGAGACGGCGCGTGGACCGATCGGGGCGCAGGGAGCGGCGACTGGACCGATCGTGGCTCGGAGACGGCGCGTGGAGGCATTCGGGCTAAGAAGACGACGCGTGGACCGATCGGGGCTGAGGAGACGGCGCGTCGACCGACCGGAGCTCAGGAGATTCGCGTGGATCGATCGGGGCTCCGGAGGCGGCGCGTGGACCGATTGGGGCTTAGGAGACGACGCGTGGACTGATCGGGACTCAGGAGACGGCGCGTGGCCCGATTGGGGCTCGGAAACGGCGCGTGAACCGACCGGGGCTCAGGAGGCCGCCCGAGAACCGATCGCGGCTCGGCGACGGCGCGTGGACCGATCGGGGCTCAAGAGGCCGCGCGTGGACCGATCATGGCTCGGCGACGGCGCGTAGACCGATCGGGGCTCGGAGACGACGCGTGGACTGATCGGGGCTCGAAGACAGCGCGTGGACCGACTGGGGCTCAGGCGGTTGCGCGTGGACCAAATGGGGGTCCGGAGGCGGCGCGTGGACCGATTGTGGAGCAGAAGATGGTGCGTGGACCGATCGGGGCTCGGAGACGCCGCGTGGACCGATCGGAGCTTAGAAGACGACGCCTAGACCGATTGGGGCTCAGGAGACAGCGCGTGAACTGATCGGGGCTCGGAGACGGCGCGTTAACCGATCGGCGCTCAGGAGGGGATGCGTGGACCGATCGCGGCTCTGGAGACTACGCGTGGATCGATCGGGGCTTAGGGAACGACGCGCGGACCGATCGGGGCTCAGGAAACAACGCGTGCACCGATTGGAGCTCGGAGACAACGCGTGGACCGACTGGGGCTCAGGCGGTTGCGCGTGGACCAATTGGGGTTCGGCGACGGCGCGTGGACCAATCGCGGCTCGGAGACGGCGCGTTAACCGATCGGGGCTTAGGAGACGATGCGTGAACCGATCGGGCTCGGAGACGGCGCGTGGACCGACCGGGGCTCGGAGACGACGCGTGGACCGATCGGGGCTCGGAGACGGCGCGTTAACCGATCGGGGCTTAGGAGACGATCCGTGAACCGATCGGGGCTCGGAGACGGCGCGTGGACAGATCGGGCTCAGGAGACGGCGCGTGGACCGATCGGGGCTTAGGATACGGCGCGTGGACCGATCGGGGCTCCGGAAGCGGCGCCTGGACCGTTCGTGGCTCGGAGACGACGCGTGGAGGCATCGGGGCTAAGAAGACGACGCATGGACCGATCGGGGTACAGGAAACGGCGTGTGGACCGATCAGAGCTCGGAGACGACGCGTGGACCGATCCGGGCTTAGGAGACTACGCGTGTACCTATCGGGGCTCAGGAGACAGCGCGTGGACCGATCGGGGCTCAGGAGGCGGCGCGTGGATCGATCGGGGCTCGGAGACGGCGCGTGGAACGATCGGGTCTCAGGAGACGGCGCGTGAAATGATCGGCGCTCGGAGACGACGCGTGGACCGATCGGGGCTCAGGAGACGGCGCGTGAACCGACCGGGGCTCAGGAGACCACGCGTGGACCGATCGCGGCTCGGAGACGGCGCGTGGAGCGGTCGGAACTCGGAGACGGCGTGTGAACGTATCGGGGCTTAGGAGACGATGCGTTGACCGATCGGGGCTCAGGAGACGGCGCGTGCACCGATCGGGGCTCGAGGAAGGCGCGTGAACCGATCGGGGCTCAGGAGACGGCGCGTGGACTGATCGGTGCTCGGAGACGGCGCGTGGACGGACCGTGGCTTAGAATGCGTCACGCGGATCGATTGGGTCTCGGAGACGGCGTGTGGACGTATCGGGGGTTAAGAGACGATGCGTGGACCGATCGGGGCTCAGGAGATGGCGCGTGGACCGATCGGGGCTTCGGAGACGGTACGTGGAACGATCGGGTCTCAGGAGACGGCGCGTGAAATGATCGGCGCTCGGAGACGACGCGTGGACCGATCGGGGCTCAGGAGACGGCGCGTGAACCGACCGGGGCTCAGGAGACCACGCGTGGACCGATCGCGGCTCGGAGACGGCGCGTGGAGCGGTCGGAACTCGGAGACGGCGTGTGAACGTATCGGGGCTTAGGAGACGATGCGTTGACCGATCGGGGCTCAGGAGACGGCGCGTGCACCGATCGGGGCTCGAGGAAGGCGCGTGAACCGATCGGGGCTCAGGAGACGGCGCGTGGACTGATCGGTGCTCGGAGACGGCGCGTGGACGGACCGTGGCTTAGAATGCGTCACGCGGATCGATTGGGTCTCGGAGACGGCGTGTGGACGTATCGGGGGTTAAGAGACGATGCGTGGACCGATCGGGGCTCAGGAGATGGCGCGTGGACCGATCGGGGCTTCGGAGACGGTACGTGGACCGATCGAGGCTCGGAGACGGCGCGTGGACCCGATCGGTGCTCAGGAGGCCGCGCGTGGACCGATCGGGACTCGGCGACGACGCGTGGACTGATCGAGGCTCGGAGATGACGCGTGTATGGATCGGGTATTAGGGGACGACGCTTGGAACGATTGGGGCTTAGGAGACGATGCGTTGACCGATCGGGGCTCATGAGACGGCGCGTAGACCGATCGGGGCTCCGGCGGCGACGCGTGGACCGATCGGGGCCCAGGAAACGGCGCGTGGATCGATCGGTGCTCGAAGACGACGCGTGGACCGACCGGGGCTCAGGAGCCGATGCGTGAACCGATCATGGCTCGGCGACGGCGCGTGGACGGATCGGGGCTCGGAGACGACGCGTGGACCGATTGGGGCTCGGAGACGGCGCGTTAACCGATCGGGGCTTAGGAGACGACGCGTGGACCGATCGGACCTCAGGAGACGGCGCGTGGACCGATCGGTGCTCGGAGACGGCGCGTGGACGGACCGTGGCTTAGAATGCGTCACGCGGACCGATCGGGGCTCGGATACGGCGTGTGGACGTATCGGGGCTTAGGAGACGATGCGTGAACCGATCGGGGCTCAGGAGACGCCGCGTGGACCGATCGGGGCTCGGAGACGGCGCGTGGAACGATCGGGGCTCAGGAGACGGCTCGTGAAATGATCGGCGCTCTGAGACGGCGCGTGGACCGATTGTGGCTGACGAGACGGCGCGTGGATCGATCGGGGCTCAGGAAGCGGCGCCTGGATCTACCGTGGCTCGGAGACGGCGCGTGGAGGCATCGTGGCTAAGAACAAGACGCATGGACCGAGCGGGGCTCAGGAGAAGGCGCGAGGAGCGATCGGGGCTCAGGAGAAGACGCGTCAATTGATCGGGGCTCAGGAGACGATGCGGCGACGGATTGGGGCTTAGGAGACGACGCGTGGACCGATCGGGGCTTCGGAGACGGTACGTGGACCGACCGGAGCTCAGGAGATTCGCGTGGATCGATCGGGGCTCCGGAGGCGGCGCGTGGACGGACCGTGGCTTAGAATGCGTCACGCGGATCGATTGGGTCTCGGAGACGGCGTGTGGACGTATCGGGGGTTAAGAGACGATGCGTGGACCGATCGGGGCTCAGGAGATGGCGCGTGGACCGATCGGGGCTTCGGAGACGGTACGTGGACCGATCGAGGCTCGGAGACGGCGCGTGGACCCGATCGGTGCTCAGGAGGCCGCGCGTGGACCGATCGGGACTCGGCGACGACGCGTGGACTGATCGAGGCTCGGAGATGACGCGTGTATGGATCGGGTATTAGGGGACGACGCTTGGAACGATTGGGGCTTAGGAGACGATGCGTTGACCGATCGGGGCTCATGAGACGGCGCGTAGACCGATCGGGGCTCCGGCGGCGACGCGTGGACCGATCGGGGCCCAGGAAACGGCGCGTGGATCGATCGGTGCTCGAAGACGACGCGTGGACCGACCGGGGCTCAGGAGCCGATGCGTGAACCGATCATGGCTCGGCGACGGCGCGTGGACGGATCGGGGCTCGGAGACGACGCGTGGACCGATTGGGGCTCGGAGACGGCGCGTTAACCGATCGGGGCTTAGGAGACGACGCGTGGACCGATCGGACCTCAGGAGACGGCGCGTGGACCGATCGGTGCTCGGAGACGGCGCGTGGACGGACCGTGGCTTAGAATGCGTCACGCGGACCGATCGGGGCTCGGATACGGCGTGTGGACGTATCGGGGCTTAGGAGACGATGCGTGAACCGATCGGGGCTCAGGAGACGCCGCGTGGACCGATCGGGGCTCGGAGACGGCGCGTGGAACGATCGGGGCTCAGGAGACGGCTCGTGAAATGATCGGCGCTCTGAGACGGCGCGTGGACCGATTGTGGCTGACGAGACGGCGCGTGGATCGATCGGGGCTCAGGAAGCGGCGCCTGGATCTACCGTGGCTCGGAGACGGCGCGTGGAGGCATCGTGGCTAAGAACAAGACGCATGGACCGAGCGGGGCTCAGGAGAAGGCGCGAGGAGCGATCGGGGCTCAGGAGAAGACGCGTCAATTGATCGGGGCTCAGGAGACGATGCGGCGACGGATTGGGGCTTAGGAGACGACGCGTGGACCGATCGGGGCTTCGGAGACGGTACGTGGACCGACCGGAGCTCAGGAGATTCGCGTGGATCGATCGGGGCTCCGGAGGCGGCGCGTGGACCGATTGGGGAGCATGAGATGGTACGTGGACCGATCGGGGCTCGGAGACGGCGCACGGACCGATCGGGGCTTAGGATACGACGCGTGGACCGATTGGGGCTCAGGAGGCCGCGCGTGGACTGATCGGGGCTCGGCGACTGCGCGTGGACGGATCGGGGCTCGGAGACGGCGCGTAGAACGATCGGGGCTCAGGAGACGGCGCGTTAACCGATTGGGGCTTAGGAGACGTTGCGTGGACCGATCGGGGCTCGAAGACGGCGCGTGGACCGATCGGGGCTCGGAGACAGTGCGTGGACCGACTGGGGCTCAGGCGGTTGCGCATGGACCAATTGGGGTTCGGCGACGGCGCGTGGACCTATCGGGGCTCGGAGACGGCGCGTTAACCGATCGGGTCTTAGGAGACGATGCGAGGAGGCATCTGGGTTTACAAGAAGACGCGTGGATCGATCGGGGCTCAGGAGACGGCGCGTGAACCGATCGGCGCTCGGAGACAGCGCGTGGACTGATCGGGGCTTAGGAGACGACGTGTAGATCGATCGGGGCTCAGGAGACGGCGCGTGGACTGATCGGGGCTCGGAGACAGTGCGTGGACCGACTGGGGCTCAGGCGGTTGCGCATGGACCAATTGGGGTTCGGCGACGGCGCGTGGACCTATCGGGGCTCGGAGACGGCGCGTTAACCGATCGGGTCTTAGGAGACGATGCGAGGAGGCATCTGGGTTTACAAGAAGACGCGTGGATCGATCGGGGCTCAGGAGACGGCGCGTGAACCGATCGGCGCTCGGAGACAGCGCGTGGACTGATCGGGGCTTAGGAGACGACGTGTAGATCGATCGGGGCTCAGGAGACGGCGCGTGGACTGATCGGGGCTCAGGAAACGGCGCGTGGACCGACTGGGGTTCAGGCGGTTGCCCGTGGACCAATTGGGGTTCGGCGACGGCGCGTGGACCGATCGGGGCTCGGAGACGGCGCGTCGACCGCTCGGGGTTCGGAGACGGCGCCTGGACCGTCCGGGGTCAGGAGGCGATGCGTGGACCCATCGGTGCTCAGGAGACTGCGCGTGCATGGATCAGAGCTTAGGGAACGACACGTGGACCGATCGGGGCTCAGGAGACGGGGCGTGAATCGATCGGCGCGCGGAGACGGCACGTGGAACGATCGGGGCTCGGAGACGACGCGTGGACCGATTGGGGCACAGGAGGCCCCGCGTGGACTGATCGCGGCTCGAAGACGGCGCGTGGACCGATCGGGGCTCCGGAGGCGCCGCGTTAACCCATGGGGATCAGGAGACAGGGCGTGGACCGATCGGGGCTCGGAGACGGCGCGTGAACCGATCGGGGCTTAGGAGACGACGCGTGGACCGATCGGGGCTCAGGAGACAGCGCGTGGACCGATCAGCGCTCGGCGACTGCGCGTGGACGTATCGGGGCTCAGGAGACGGCGCGTGGACCGATCGGGGCTCGGGGACGGCGCGTTAACCGATTGGGGCTTAGGAGACCATGCGTGGACCGATCGGGGCTCGAAGACGGCGCGTGGACGGATCGGGGCTCGGAGACGACGCGTGGACCGATTGGGGCTCGGAGACGGCGCGTTAACCGATCGGGGCTTAGGAGACGACGCGTGGACCGATCGGACCTCAGGAGACGGCGCGTGGACCGATCGGTGCTCGGAGACGGCGCGTGGACGGACCGTGGCTTAGAATGCGTCACGCGGACCGATCGGGGCTCGGATACGGCGTGTGGACGTATCGGGGCTTAGGAGACGATGCGTGAACCGATCGGGGCTCAGGAGACGCCGCGTGGACCGATCGGGGCTCGGAGACGGCGCGTGGAACGATCGGGGCTCAGGAGACGGCTCGTGAAATGATCGGCGCTCTGAGACGGCGCGTGGACCGATTGTGGCTGACGAGACGGCGCGTGGATCGATCGGGGCTCAGGAAGCGGCGCCTGGACCTACCGTGGCTCGGAGACGGCGCGTGGAGGCATCGTGGCTAAGAACAAGACGCATGGACCGAGCGGGGCTCAGGAGAAGGCGCGAGGAGCGATCGGGGCTCAGGAGAAGACGCGTCAATTGATCGGGGCTCAGGAGACGATGCGGCGACGGATTGGGGCTTAGGAGACGACGCGTGGACCGATCGGGGCTTCGGAGACGGTACGTGGACCGACCGGAGCTCAGGAGATTCGCGTGGATCGATCGGGGCTCCGGAGGCGGCGCGTGGACCGATTGGGGAGCATGAGATGGTACGTGGACCGATCGGGGCTCGGAGACGGCGCACGGACCGATCGGGGCTTAGGATACGACGCGTGGACCGATTGGGGCTCAGGAGGCCGCGCGTGGACTGATCGGGGCTCGGCGACTGCGCGTGGACGGATCGGGGCTCGGAGACGGCGCGTAGAACGATCGGGGCTCAGGAGACGGCGCGTTAACCGATTGGGGCTTAGGAGACGTTGCGTGGACCGATCGGGGCTCGAAGACGGCGCGTGGACCGATCGGGGCTCGGAGACAGTGCGTGGACCGACTGGGGCTCAGGCGGTTGCGCATGGACCAATTGGGGTTCGGCGACGGCGCGTGGACCTATCGGGGCTCGGAGACGGCGCGTTAACCGATCGGGTCTTAGGAGACGATGCGAGGAGGCATCTGGGTTTACAAGAAGACGCGTGGATCGATCGGGGCTCAGGAGACGGCGCGTGAACCGATCGGCGCTCGGAGACAGCGCGTGGACTGATCGGGGCTTAGGAGACGACGTGCAGATCGATCGGGGCTCAGGAGACGGCGCGTGGACTGATCGGGGCTCGGAGACAGTGCGTGGACTGACTGGGGCTCAGGCGGTTGCGCATGGACCAATTGGGGTTCGGCGACGGCGCGTGGACCTATCGGGGCTCGGAGACGGCGCGTTAACCGATCGGGTCTTAGGAGACGATGCGAGGAGGCATCTGGGTTTACAAGAAGACGCGTGGATCGATCGGGGCTCAGGAGACGGCGCGTGAACCGATCGGCGCTCGGAGACAGCTCGTGGACTGATCGGGGCTTAGGAGACGACGTGTAGATCGATCGGGGCTCAGGAGACGGCGCGTGGACTGATCGGGGCTCAGGAAACGGCGCGTGGACCGACTGGGGCTCAGGCGGTTGCCCGTGGACCAATTGGGGTTCGGCGACGGCGCGTGGACCGATCGGGGCTCGGAGACGGCGCGTCGACCGCTCGGGGTTCGGAGACGGCGCCTGGACCGTCCGGGGTCAGGAGGCGATGCGTGGACCCATCGGTGCTCAGGAGACTTGCGCGTGCATGGATCAGAGCTTAGGGAACGACACGTGGACCGATCGGGGCTCAGGAGACGGGGCGTGAATCGATCGGCGCGCGGAGACGGCACGTGGAACGATCGGGGCTCGGAGACGACGCGTGGACCGATTGGGGCACAGGAGGCCCCGCGTGGACTGATCGCGGCTCGAAGACGGCGCGTGGACCGATCGGGGCTCCGGAGGCGCCGCGTTAACCCATGGGGATCAGGAGACAGGGCGTGGACCGATCGGGGCTCGGAGACGGCGCGTGAACCGATCGGGGCTTAGGAGACGACGCGTGGACCGATCGGGGCTCAGGAGACAGCGCGTGGACCGATCAGCGCTCGGCGACTGCGCGTGGACGTATCGGGGCTCAGGAGACGGCGCGTGGACCGATCGGGGCTCGGGGACGGCGCGTTAACCGATTGGGGCTTAGGAGACCATGCGTGGACCGATCGGGGCTCGAAGACGGCGCGTGGACCGATCGGGTCTCAGGAGGCCGCGCGTGGACAGATCATGACTCGGCGACGGCGCGTGGACCGATCGGAGCTCGGAGACGACGCGTGGACCGATCGGGGCTCGGAGACAGCGCGTGGACCGACTGGGGCTCAGGCGGTTTCGCGTGGACCAATTGGGGTTCGGCGACGGCGCGTGGACCGATCGGGGCTTAGGAGACGGCGCGTGCACCGATCGGGGCTCGGAGACGGCGCGTAGAACGATCGGGGCTCAGGAGACGGCGCGTTAACCGATTGGGGCTTAGGAGACGTTGCGTCGACCGATCGGGGCTCGAAGACGGCGCGTGGACCGATCGGGGCTCGGAGACAGTGCGTGGACCGACTGGGGCTCAGGCGGTTGCGCGTGGAGCAATTGGGGTTCGGCGACGGCGCGTTGACCGATCGGGGCTCGGAGACGGCGCGTTAACCGATTGGGGCTTAGGAGACGATGCGTGGTCCGATCGGGGCTCGAAGACGGCGCGTGGACCGATCGGGTCTCAGGAGGCCGCGCGTGGACAGATCATGACTCGGAGACGACGCGTGGACCGATCGGGGCTCGGAGACAGCGCGTGGACCGACTGGGGCTCAGGCGGTTTCGCGTGGACCAATTGGGGTTCGGCGACGGCGGGTGGACCGATCGGGGCTTAGGAGACGGCGAGTGCACGGATCGGGGCCCGGAGACGGGTCGTGGACAGATTGGGGATTAGGAGACGGCGCGTGGACCGATCGGGGCTGGGAGACGGCACGTGGACCAATGGGGGCTTAGGAGACGACGCGTGGACCGATCGGGGTGTAGGCGACGACGCGTGTACCTATCGGGGCTTAGGAGACAGCGCGTGGACCGATCAGGGCTCGGCGACTGCGCGTGGACGTATCGCGGCTCAGGAGACGGCGCGTGGACCGATCGGGGTTCGGGGACGGCGCGTTAACCGATTGGGGCTTAGGAGACCATGCGTGGACCGATCGGGGCTCGAAGACGGCGCGTGGACCGATCGGGTCTCAGGAGGCCGCGCGTGGACAGATCATGACTCGGCGACGGCGCGTGGACCGATCGGGGCTCGGAGACGACGCGTGGACCGATCGGGGCTCGGAGACAGCGTGTGGACCGACTGGGGCTCAGGCGGTTTCGCGTGGACCAATTGGAATTCGGCGACGGCGCGTGGACCGATTGGGGCTCGGATACGGCGCGTGAACCAATCGGGGATCAGGGGCCGCGCGTGGACCGATCGCGGCTCGGCGACGGCGCGTGGACCGATCGGGGCTCAGGAGGCCGCGCGTGGACCGATCATGGCTCGGCGACGGCGCGTGGACCGATCGGGGCTCGGAGACGATGCGTGGACCGATCGAGGTTCGGCGACAGCGCGTGAACCGACTGGGTCTCAGGCGGTTGCGCGTGGACCAATTGGGGTTCGGCGACCGCGCGTGGACCGTTCGGGGCTCGGAGACGGCGCGTTAACCGATCGGGGCTTAGGAGACGATGCGTGTACCGATCGAGGCTCGGAGAAGGCGCGTGGACCGATCGGGGCCTAGGAGACAACGCGTGGACCGATCGTGGCTCAGGAAGCGGCGCCTGGACCGATCGTGGCCCGGAGACGGCGCGAGAAGGCATCTGGGATTACAAGGCGACGCGTGGATCGAACGGGGCTCGGAGACGGCGCATGAACCGACCGGGGCTCAGGAGACGGCGCGTGGACTGATCGGGGCTCGGAGACGGCGCGTTAACCGATCGGGGCTTAGGAGACGGCGTGTGAACGTATCGGGGCTTAGGAGAGGATGCGTTGGCCGATCGGGGCTCATGAGACGGCGCGTAGACCGATCGGGGCTCAGTTGACGGCGCGTGGACCGATCGGTGCTCGGAGACGGCGCGTGGACGGACCGTGGCTTAGAATGCGTCACGCGGACCGATCGGGGCTTAGGAGACGACGCGTGGACCGATCGGGGTTGTGGAAGCGGCGCACGGACCGATCGTGGCTCGGAGACGGCGCGTGGAGGCATCGGGGCTTTGAAGACGACGCGTGGACCGATCGGGGCTCAGGAAACGGCGTGTGGCGCGATCGGGGCTCAGGAGACGACGCGTGGATCGATCAGGGCTCAGGAGACGACGCGTCGACCAATCGGGACTCAGGAGACGGCGCGTGGAGGCATCGGGGTTAAGAAGACGACGCATCGACCGAGCGGGGTTCAGGAGATGGCGCGTGGACCGATCGCGGCGCGGAGACGGCGCGTTAACCGATCGGTGCATAGGAGACGATGCGTGGACCGATCGGGCTCAGGAGACGGCGCGTGGAGCGATCGGGGCTTAGGAGACGGCGCGTAGAACGATCGGGGCTCAGGAGACGGCGCGTTAACCGATTGGGGCTTAGGAGACGTTGCGTGGACCGATCGGGGCTCGAAGACGGCGCGTGGACCGATCGGGGTTCGGAGACAGTGCGTGGACCGACTGGGGCTCAGGCGGTTGCGCGTGGACCATTTGGGGTTCGGCGACGGCGCGTGGACCGATCGGGGCTCGGAGACGGCGCGTCGACCGCTCGGGGTTCGGAGACGGCGCCTGGACCGTCCGGGGCTCATCAGACGGCGCGTGAATCGATCGTCGCGCGGAGACGGCACGTGGACCGATCGGGGCTTAGGAGACGGCGCGTGGACTAATAGGAGATCAGAAGAGGACGTGTGGGCCGATAGGGCTCTGGAAGCGGCGCACGGATCGATCGTGGCTCGGAGACGGCGCGTGGACCAATTGGGGTTCGGCGACGGCGCGTGGACCGATCGGGGCTCAGGAGGCCGCGCGTGGACCGATCATGGCTCGGCGACGGCGCGAAGACCGATCGGGGCTCGAAGACGACGCGTGGACTGGTCGGGGCTCGAAGACAGCGCGTGGACCGACTGGGGCTCAGGCGGTTGCGCGTGGACCAATTGGGGCTCCGGAGGCGGCGCGTGGACCGATTGTGGAGCAGAAGATGGTGCGTGGACCGATCGGGGCTCGGAGACGGCGCGTGGACCGATCGGAGCTTAGAAGACGACGCCTAGACCGATTGGGGCTCAGGAGACAGCGCGTGAACTGATCGGGTCTCGGAGACGGCGCGTTAACCGAGCGGCACTCGGAGACAGCGCGTCGACTGATCGGGGTTCGGTGACGGCGCGTGGACCGTCCGGGGCTCAGGAGGGGATGCGTGGACCGATCGCGGCTCTGGAGAGTGCGCGTGGATCGATCGGGGCTTAGAGAACGACGCGTGGACCGATCGGGGCTCAGGAGACGGTGCGTGAACCGACCGGGGCTCCGGAGACCGCGCGTGGATCCATCGCGGCTCGGCGACGGTGCGTGGACCGATCGGGGCTCAGGAGGCCGCGCGTGGACCGATCGTGGCTCGGCGACGGCGCGTGGACCGATCGGGGCTCGGAGACCACGCGTGGACCGATCGGGGCTCGGAGACAGCGCGTGGACCGACTGGGGCTCAGGCGGTTGCGCGTGGACCAATTGGGGTTTGGCGACGGCGCGTGGACCGATCGGGGCTCGGAGACGGCGCGTTAACCGATTGGGGCTTAGGAGACCATGCGTGGACCGATCGGGGCTCGAAGACGGCGCGTGGACCGATCGGGGCTCGGAGACGACGCGTGGACCGATCGGGGCTCGGAGACAGCGCGAGGACCGACTGGGGCTCAGGCGGTTTCGCGTGGACCAATTGGGGTTCGGCGACGGCGCGTGGACCGAACGGGGCTTAGGAGGCCGCGCGTGGACCGATCGGGGCACAGGAGACGGCGCGTGGACCGATTGGGGCTCGGATACGGCGCGTGAACCAATCGGGCCTCAGGAGGCCGCGCGTGGACCGATCATAGCTCGGCGACGGCGCGTGGACCGATCGGGGCTCGGAGCGGCGCGTAGAACGATCGCGGCTCGGCGACGGCGCGTGGACCGATCGGGGCTCAGGAGGCTGCGCGTGGATCGATTGGGGCTCAGGAGACGGCGCGTGGACCGCTCGGGGCTCGAAGACGGCGCGTGGAACGATCAGGGCTCAGGAGACGTCACGTGAAATGATCGGCGCTCGGAGACGGCGCGTGGACCGATCGGGGCTGAGGAGAAGACGCGTGGACCGATCGGGGCTTAGGAGGGGACCCGTCGACCGATCGGGGCTCAGGAGACGACGCGTGGACCGGTCGGTGCTCAGGAAGCGGCGCCTGGACCGATCGGGGCTCCGAGACGACGCGTTAAGCGAGCGGGGCTTAGGAGACTATGCGGGGACCGATCGGGGCTCGGAGACAGCGCGTGTACCGACTGGGGCTCAGGAGGTTGCGCGTGGACCAATTGGGGTTCGGCGACGGCGCGTGGACCGACCCGGGCTCAGGAGACCGCGCGTGAACCGATCGAGACTCGGCGACTGCGCGTGGAGCGATCGGGGCTCAGGAGACGGCGCGTGAACCAATCGGCGCTCCGAGACGGCGCGTGGACCGACTGGGGCTCAGGCGGTTGCGCGTGGACCAATTGGGGTTCGGCGACGGCGCGTGGACCGATCGCGGGTCGGAGACGGCGCGTTAATCGATCGGGGCTTAGGAGACGATGCGTGAACCGATCGGGGCTCGGAGACGGCGAGTGGACCCATCGGGGCTCGGAGACGACGCGTGTACGGATCGGGGGTTGATGACGGCGGCTTTACCGATCGCGGCTCGGAGACGGTCCGTGAATCGATCGGCGCTCGGAGACGGCGCGTTAACCGATCGGGGCTTAGGAGACGGCGCGTGGACCGATTGGGGCTTAGGAGACGGCGCGTGGAGCGATCGGGGCTCAGGAGACGACGCGTGGATCGATCGGGGCTCAGGAGGCCGCGCGTGGACCGATCATGGCTCGGCGACGGCGCGTGGACCGATTGGGGCTCAGGAGACCCCGCGTGGACCGATCGGGGCCCGGCGACTGCGCGTGGACGCATCGGGGCTCAGGAGACGGCGCGTGGACCGATCGGGGCTCGGAGACGGCACGTTAACCGATCGGGGCTTAGGAGACGATGCGTGGACCGTTCGCGGCTCGGAGACGGCGTGTGAACCGACCGGAGCTCAGGAGGCCGCGCGTGGACCGATCGAGGCTCGGCGACGGCGAGTGGACCCATCGGGGCTCGGAGACGACGCGTGTACGGATCGGGGCTTGATGACGGCGGGTTTATCGATCGCGGCTCGGAGACGGCCCGTGAATCGATCGGCGCTCGGAGACGGCGCGTGGACCGATCGGGGATTATGAGACGGCGCGTGGACCGATCGGAGATCAGGAGAAGACGCGTGCACCGATCGGGGCTCTGGAAGCGGCGCACGGACCGATCGTGGCTCGGAGACGGCGCGTGGAGGCATCGGGGCTTTGAAGACGACGCGTGGACTGAACGGTGCTCAGAAAACGCCGCGTGGACCGATGGGGATCAGGAGACGGTGCGTGGAGCGATCGGGGCTCGGAGACGCCGCTTGGACCGATCGGGGCTCAGGAGACGGCGCGTGGACCGATTGGGGCTTAGGAGGCGGCGCGTGGACCGATCGGGGCTCAGGAAGCGGCGCCTAGACTGATCGGGGCTCGGAGACGGCGCGTGGAGGCACCGGGGCTAAGAAGACGACGCATGGACCGAGCGGGGCTCAGGAGACGGCGCGAGGAGCGATCGGGGCTCAGGAGAAGACGCGTCAATTGATCGGGGCTCAGAAATCGGCGCGTGGAGCGATCGGGGCTCAGGAGACGACGCGTGGATCGATCGGGGCTCAGGAAACGACGCGTCGTCCGATCGGAGCTCAGGAGACGGCGCGCGGACCGACCGGGGCTCAGGAGGCCGCGCGTAGACCGATCGCGGCTCGGAGACGACGCGTGTGCGGACCGGGGATTGGAGGACGACGGGTGGACCGATCCGGGCTCAGGAGACGACGCGTCGTCCGATCGGGGCTCAGATGACGGCGCGCGGACCGACCGGGGCTCAGGAGACTCGCGTGGATCGATCGAAGCTCGGAGACGACGCGTGTGCGGACCGGGGATTGGAGGACGACGGGTGGACCGATCCGGGCTCAGGAGACGACGCGTCGTCCGATCGGGGCTCAGGATGCGGCGCGTGGACCCATCGGGGCTCGGAGACGGCACGTGGACCGATCAGGGCTTAGGACACGACGCGTTGACCGATCGGGACTCAGGAGGCGGCGCGTGGACCGATCGGGGATCAGGAACCGGTCCGTGGAGCGATCGGGGCTTAGGAGACGGCACGAGGACTGATCGGGGCTCGGGAAGCGGCACCTGAACCGATCGTGGCTCGGAGACGGCGCCTGGAGGCATCGGGGCTTAGAAGACGACGCATGGACCGATCAGGTCTCAGGAAACGACGCGTGGACCGATTGGAGCTCGGAGACGACGCGTGGACCGACTGGGGCTCAGGCGCTTGCGCGTGGACCAATTGGGGCTCGGCGACGGCGCGTGGACCGATCGGGGCTCAGGAGACGGCGCGTGGACCGGTCGAGGCTTAGGAGACGACGCCTGGACCGATCGGGGCTTAGGAGGCGGCGTGTGGAACGATCGGGGCTCAGGAGACGGCGCGTGCACCGATCGGCGCTCGGAGACGGCGCGTGGAGCGATCGGGGCGTAGGACTCGACGCGTGTACCTATCGGGGCTGACGAGACAGCGTGTGGACCGATTGGGGCTCAGGAGACGGCGCGTGGACCGATCGGGGCTCGGCGACGGCGCGTGGACCGATCGAGGCTCGGAGACGATGCGTGTACGGATCGGGGCTTTGAAGACGACGCGTGGACCGATCGTGGCTCAGGAAACGGCGTGTGGAGCGATCGGGGCTCAGGAGACGACGCGTGGACCGATTAGGGCTCAGGAGACGGCGCGCGGACCGACCGGGGCTCAGGAGACTCGCGTGGATCGATCGGGGCTCCGGAGGCGCCGCGTGGACCGATGGGGATCAGGAGACGGTGCGTGCACCGACCGGCGCTCGGAGACGGCGCGTGGAGCGATCGGGGCGTAGGACTCGACGCGTGTACCTATCGGGGCTGACGAGACAGCGTGTGGACCGATTGGGGCTCAGGAGACGGCGCGTGGACCGATCGGGGCTCGGCGACGGCGCGTGGACCGATCGAGGCTCGGAGACGATGCGTGTACGGATCGGGGCTTTGAAGACGACGCGTGGACCGATCGTGGCTCAGGAAACGGCGTGTGGAGCGATCGGGGCTCAGGAGACGACGCGTGGACCGATTAGGGCTCAGGAGACGGCGCGCGGACCGACCGGGGCTCAGGAGACTCGCGTGGATCGATCGGGGCTCCGGAGGCGCCGCGTGGACCGATGGGGATCAGGAGACGGTGCGTGGACCGATCGGGGCTCGGAGACGGCGCGTGGACCAACCGGGGCTCAGGGGGTTGCGCGTGGACCAATTGGGGTTCGGCGACGGCGCGTGGACCGATCCGGGCTGAGGAGACGGCGCGTGGACCGATCGGGGCTCGGAGACGGCGCGTGGAGCGATCGGGGCTCAGGAGGCGGCGCGTGATCCGATCGGCGCTCGGAGACGGCGCGTGCACCGATCGGGGCTTAAGAGACGGCGAGTGCACCGATCGGGGCCCGGAGACGGGTCGTGGACAGATTGGGGCTTAGGAGACGGCGCGTGGACCGATCGGGGCTGGGAGACGGCACGTGGACCAATGGGGGCTTAGGAGACGGCGCGTGGACCGATCGGGGCTTAGGAGACGACGCGTGGATCGAGCGGGGCTCGGAGACGGCGCGTGGATGGACCGTGGCTTAGAATGCGGCACGCGGACCGATCAGGGCTCGGAGACGGCGTGTTGACCAATCGGGGATCAGGAAACGGTGCGTGTACCGATTGGGGCTCAGGAGACGGCGCGTGGATCGATCGGGGCTCGGAGACGGCGCGTGGAACGATCAGAGCACAGGAGACGGCGCGTGAACCGATCGGCGCTGGGAGACGGCGCGTGGAACGATCGGGGCTCAGGAGACGGCGCGTGAAATGATCGGCGCCCTGAGACGGCGCGTGGACCGATTGTGGCTGACGAGACGGCGCGTGGATCGATCGGTGCTCGAAGACGACGCGTGGACCGACCGGGGCTCAGGAGCCGATGCGTGGATTGATCGGGGCTCAGGAGGCGGCGCGTAGACCCATCGGGGCTCGGAGACGGCACGTGGACCGATCATGGCTCGGAGACGGCGCATTAACCGATCGGGGCTTAGGAGACGACGCGTGGACCGATCGGACCTCAGGAGACGGCGCGTGGACCGATCGGTGCTCGGAGACGGCCCGTGGACGGACCGTGGCTTAGAATGCGTCACACGGACCGATCGGGGCTCGGATACGGCGTGTGGACGTATCGGGGCTTAGGAGACGATGCGTGAACCGATCGGGGCTCAGGAGACGCCGCGTGGACCGATCGGCGCTCGGAGACGGCGCGTGGAACGATCGGGGCTAAGGAGACGGCGCGTGAAATGATCGGCGCCCTGAGACGGCGCGTGGACCGATTGTGGCTGACGAGACGGCGCGTGGATCGATCGGGGCTCAGGAAGCGGCGCCTGGACCTATCGTGGCTCGGAGACGGCGCGTGGAGGCATCGGGGCTAAGAACACGACGCATGGACCGAGCGGGGCTCAGCAGACGGCGCGAGGAGCGATCGGGGCTCAGGAGAAGACGCGTCAATTGATCGGGGCTCAGGAGACGACGCGCGACGGATCGGGGCTTAGGAGACGACGCGTGGACCGATCGGGGCTTCGGAGACGGTACGTGGACCGACCGGAGCTCAGGATATTCGCGTGGATCGATCGGGGTTCCGGAGGCGGCGCGTGGACCGATTGGGGAGCATGAGATGGTACGTGGACCGATCGGGGCTCGGAGACGGCGCACGGACCGATCGGGGCTTAGGATACGACGCGTGGACCGATCGGGGCTCAGGAAGCGGCGCCTGGACCGATCGTGGCTCGGAGACGGCGCGTGGAGCGATCGGAGTGCAGGAGACGACGCGTTAACAGAGCAGGGTTTAGGAGACGATGCGTGGACCGATCGGTGCTCGGAGACAGCGCGTGGACCGATTGGGGCTCAGGAGGTGGCGCGTGGACCAGTTGCGGTTCGGCGACGGCGCGTGGACCGACCGGGGATTAGGAGACGACGCGTCGACCGACCGGGGCTCAGGAGACGACGCGTGGACCGATCGGGGCTCAGGAGATGGCGCGTGAACCGATCGGCGCTCGGAGACGGCGCGTGCACCGATCGGGGCTTAGGAGACGGCGAGTGCACCGATCGGGGCCCGGAGACGGGTCGTGGACAGATTGGGGCTTACGAGACGGCGCGTGGGCCGATCGGGGCTGGGAGACGGCACGTGGACCAATGGGGGCTTAGGAGACGGCGCGTGGACCGATCGGGGCTTAGCAGACGACGCGTGGATCGAGCGGGGCTCGGAGACGGCGCGTGGATGGACCGTGGCTTAGAATGCGGCACGCGGACCGATCGGGGCTCGGAGACGGCGTGTGGACCGATCGGGGATCAGGAAACGGTGCGTGGACCGATTGGGGCTCAGGAGACGGCGCGTGGATCGATCGGGGCTCGGAGACGGCGCGTGGAACGATCAGAGCACAGGAGACGGCGCGTGAACCGATCGGCGCTGGGAGACGGCGCGTGGAACAATCGGGGCTCAGGAGACGGCGCGTGGACCGATCGGTGCTCGGAGACGGCGCGTGGACGGACCGTGACTTAGAATGGGTCACACGGACCGATCGGGGCTCGGATACGGTCCGTGGGCAGATCGGGTCTTAGGAGACGGCGCGTGGAGGCATCGGGGCTAAGAAGACGACGCATGGACCGAGCGGGGCTCAGGAGACGGCGCGAGGAGCGATCGGGGCTGAGGAGAAGACGCGTCAATTGATCGGGGCTTAGGAGACGACGCGTGGACCGATTGGGGCTTAGGAGACGACGTGTGGACCGATCGGGGCTTAGGAGACAGCACGAGATTCGATCGGTGCACAGGAGACGGCGCGTGAACCGGTCGGGGCTTAGGAGACGACGCGTCGGTCGATCGGGGCTCAGGACAAGCGGTGTGGACCGTTCGGAGCTCAGGAGACGGCGCGTGGATCGATCGGGGTTCGGCGATGGCGCGTGGACCGATCGGGGTTCGGAGACGACGCGTGTACGGATCGAGGCTTGGAGACGGCGCGTGGACCGATCGGAGCTCGGAGACGGCCCGTGGGCAGATCGGGGCTTAGGAGACAGCGCGTGGACTAATTGGGGCTTAGGAGAACATACGTGGACCGATCGGGGCTCGGAGACAGCGCGTTTACCGACTGGGGCTCGATAGGTTTTGCGTGGACCAATTGGGGTTCGCCGCGGCGTGTGGCCCGTCCGGAGCTCAGTAGACCGCGCGTGGACCGATCGCGGCTCGGCGACTGCGCGTGGATTGATCGGGGCTCAGGAGACAGCGCGTGGACCGATCAGGGCTCAGGAAGCGGCGCCTGCACCGATCGTGGCTCGGAGACGGCGCGTGGAGGCATCGAGGCTTCGAAGACGACGCATGCACCAATCGGGGCTCGGAAACGGCACCTGGACCGATCGGAGCTCGGCGACGACGGGTGGACCGATCCGGGCTTAGGAGACGGCGCGTGGACCGATCGGAGATCAGGAGTTGACGCGTGGACCGATCGGGGTTGTGGAAGTGGCGCACGGACCGATCGTGGCTCGGAGACGGCGCGTGGAGGCATCGGGGCTTTGAAGACGGCGCGTGGACCGATCGGGGCTCAGGAGACCGCGGGTGGACCGATCATAGCTCGGAGACAGCGCGTGGAATGATCGGGGCTCAGGAGACGGCGCGTGAACCGATCGGCGCTCGGAGACGGTGCGTGGACCGATCGGGGCTTAGGAGACGGCGCGTCGACCGATCGGAGATCAGGAGAGGACGCCTGGACTGATAGGGCTCTGGAAGTGGCGCACGGACCGATCGTGGCTCGGAGACGGCGCGTGGAGGCATCGGGGCTTTGAAGACGACGCGTGGACCGAACGGTGCTCAGAAAACGGCGCGTGGAGCGATCGGGGCTCAGGAAATGACGCGTCGATGGATCGGGGCTTAGGAGACGATGCGTGGACCGATCGGGGCTCGGCGACTGCGCGTGGACGTATCGGGGCTCAGGAGACGGCGCGTGGACCGACCGGGGCTAAGGAGGCCGCGCGTGGACCGATCGAGGCTTAGGAGCCGACGCGTGGACCGATCGGGGCTCATGAGACGGCGCGTGGACCGATCGGGGCTCGGAGACGGCGCGTGGATCAATCGGGTCTTAGGAGACGGCGCGTGAACCGATCGGGGCTCAGGAGGCGGCGCCTGGACCGGTCGGGGCTTAGGAGACGACGCCTGGACCAATCGGGGCTTAGGAGGCGGCGTGTGGAACGATCGGGGCTCAGGAGACGGCGCGTGCACCGATCGGCGCTCGGAGACGGCGCGTGGAGCGATCGGGGATCGGGGACGGCGCGTGGAACGATCGCGGCTCGGAGTCGACGCGTTAGCCGATCGGGGCTTAGGAGACGATGCGTGGACCGATCGGGGCTCGGAGACGGCGCGTGGACCGACCGGGGTTTAGGAGAAGGCGCTTGGACCGAACGGGGCTTAGGAGACGGCGCGTGGACCGATCGTGGCTCGGAGACGGCGCGTGGAGGCATCGGGGCTTTGAAGACGACGCGTGGACCGATCGGGGCTCAGGAAACGGCGTGTGGCACGATCGGGGCTCAGGAGACGACGCGTGGATCGATCGGGGCTCAGGAGACGACGCGTCGAACAATCGGGGCTCAGGAGACGGCGCGCGGACCGACTGAGGCTCAGGAGACTCGCGTGGATCGATCGGGACTCCGGAGGCGCCGCGTGGACCGATTCGGATCAGGAGACGGTGCGTGAACCGTTCGGGGCTCGGAGACGGCGCGTGGACCGATCGGGGCTCAGGAGACGGCGCGTGGACCGATCGCGGCTCGGAGACGGCGCGTGGAACGATCGGGGCTCAGGAGACGACGCGTGGACCGATTGGGGCTCGGATACGGCGCGGGAACCGATCGGGGCTCAGGAGGACGCGCGTGGACTGATCATGGCTCGGCGAC
Source organism: Netelia fuscicornis (assembly GCA_946811545.1). NCBI lineage: Eukaryota > Metazoa > Arthropoda > Insecta > Hymenoptera > Ichneumonidae > Netelia > Netelia fuscicornis. Next base: position 14,860,506 of record OX328016.1, on the reverse strand, counting down.
GGCGCGTGGAGGCATCGGGGTTAAGAAGACGACGCATCGACCGAGCGGGGTTCAGGAGACGGCGCGAGGAGCGATCGGGGCTCAGGAGAAGACGCGTCAATTGATCGCGGCTCAGGACACGACGCGGCGACGGATCGGGGCTTGGAGACGGCGCGTGGACCGATCGGGGCTTAGGAGACGACGCGGCGACGGATCGGGGCTTGGAGACGGCGCGTGGACCGATCGGGGCTTAGGAGACGACGCGTGGACCGATCGGGGCTCAGAAGACGGCGCGTGGACCGATCGGGACTCAGGAGACGGCGCGTGGATCGATCATGGCTCGGCGACGGCGCATGGACCGATCGGGGCTCGGAGACGACGCGTGGAGCGATAGGGGCTCAGGAGACGGCGCGTGGACCGGTCGGGGCTTAGGAGACTCGCGTGGACCGATTGGGGCTCAGGCGGTTGCGCGTGGATCAATTGGGGTTCGGCGACGGCGCGTGGACCGATCGCGGCGCGGAGACGGCGCGTTAACCGATCGGGGCATAGGAGACGATGCGTGGACCGATCGGGGCTCAGGAAACGGCGCGTGGACCGACCGCGGCTCAGGAGGCCACGCCTGGACCGATCGGGGCTCGGAGACGACGCGTGGACCGATCGGGGCTCGGAGACAGCGCGTGGACCGACTGGGGCTCAGGCGGTTTCGCGTGGACCAATTGGGGTTCGGCGACGACGCGTGGACCGATCGGGGCTTAGGAGGCCGCGCGTGGACCGATCGCGGCTCGGCGACGGCGCGTGCAACGATCGGGGCTCAGGAGGCCGCGCGTGGACCGATCGGGGCTTAGGAGACGGCGCGTCGACCGATCGGAGATCAGGAGAGGACGCCTGGACTGATAGGGCTCTGGAAGTGGCGCACGGACCGATCGTGGCTCGGAGACGGCGCGTGGAGGCATCGGGGCTTTGAAGACGACGCGTGGACCGAACGGTGCTCAGAAAACGGCGCGTGGAGCGATCGGGGCTCAGGAAATGACGCGTCGATGGATCGGGGCTTAGGAGACGATGCGTGGACCGATCGGGGCTCGGCGACTGCGCGTGGACGTATCGGGGCTCAGGAGACGGCGCGTGGACCGACCGGGGCTAAGGAGGCCGCGCGTGGACCGATCGAGGCTTAGGAGCCGACGCGTGGACCGATCGGGGCTCATGAGACGGCGCGTGGACCGATCGGGGCTCGGAGACGGCGCGTGGAACGGTCGGAGCACAGGAGACGGCGCGTGAAGCGATCGGCGCTCGGAGACGGCGCGTGGATCAATCGGGTCTTAGGAGACGGCGCGTGGACCGATCGGGGCTCAGGAGGCGGCGCCTGGACCGGTCGGGGCTTAGGAGACGACGCCTGGACCAATCGGGGCTTAGGAGGCGGCGTGTGGAACGATCGGGGCTCAGGAGACGGCGCGTGCACCGATCGGCGCTCGGAGACGGCGCGTGGAGCGATCGGGGATCGGGGACGGCGCGTGGAACGATCGCGGCTCGGAGTCGACGCGTTAGCCGATCGGGGCTTAGGAGACGATGCGTGGACCGATCGGGGCTCGGAGACGGCGCGTGGACCGACCGGGGTTTAGGAGAAGGCGCTTGGACCGAACGGGGCTTAGGAGACGGCGCGTGGACCGATCGTGGCTCGGAGACGGCGCGTGGAGGCATCGGGGCTTTGAAGACGACGCGTGGACCGATCGGGGCTCAGGAAACGGCGTGTGGCACGATCGGGGCTCAGGAGACGACGCGTGGATCGATCGGGGCTCAGGAGACGACGCGTCGAACAATCGGGGCTCAGGAGACGGCGCGCGGACCGACTGAGGCTCAGGAGACTCGCGTGGATCGATCGGGACTCCGGAGGCGCCGCGTGGACCGATTGGGATCAGGAGACGGTGCGTGAACCGTTCGGGGCTCGGAGACGGCGCGTGGACCGATCGGGGCTCAGGAGACGGCGCGTGGACCGATCGCGGCTCGGAGACGGCGCGTGGAACGATCGGGGCTCAGGAGACGACGCGTGGACCGATTGGGGCTCGGATACGGCGCGTGAACCGATCGGGGCTCAGGAGGACGCGCGTGGACTGATCATGGCTCGGCGACGGCGCGTGGAGGCATCGGGGTTAAGAAGACGACGCATCGACCGAGCGGGGTTCAGGAGACGGCGCGAGGAGCGATCGGGGCTCAGGAGAAGACGCGTCAATTGATCGGGGCTCAGGACACGACGCGGCGACGGATCGGGGCTTGGAGACGGCGCGTGGACCGATCGGGGCTTAGGAGACGACGCGGCGACGGATCGGGGCTTGGAGACGGCGCGTGGACCGATCGGGGCTTAGGAGACGACGCGTGGACCGATCGGGGCTCAGAAGACGGCGCGTGGACCGATCGGGACTCAGGAGACGGCGCGTGGATCGATCATGGCTCGGCGACGGCGCATGGACCGATCGGGGCTCGGAGACGACGCGTGGAGCGATAGGGGCTCAGGAGACGGCGCGTGGACCGGTCGGGGCTTAGGAGACTCGCGTGGACCGATTGGGGCTCAGGCGGTTGCGCGTGGATCAATTGGGGTTCGGCGACGGCGCGTGGACCGATCGCGGCGCGGAGACGGCGCGTTAACCGATCGGGGCATAGGAGACGATGCGTGGACCGATCGGGGCTCAGGAAACGGCGCGTGGACCGATCGAGTCTCGGAGACGACGCGTCGACCGATCGGGGCTCAGATGACGGTGCGCGGACCGACCGGGGCTCAGGAGACTCGCGTTGATCGATCGGGGCTCCGGAGACGGCTCGTGGAGCGATGGGGATCAGGAGGGGATGCGTGGACCGATCGCGGCTCTGGAGACTGCGCGTGGATCGATCGGGGCTTAGGGAACGACGCGTGGACCGATCGGGGCTCAGGAGACGGCGCGTGAACCAACCGGGGCTCAGGAGACCGCGCGTGGACCCATCGCGGCTCGGCGACGGCGCGTGGACCGATCGGGGCTCGGAGACGACGCCTGGACCGATCGGGGCTCGGAGACAGCGCGTGGACCGACTGGGGCTCAGGCGGTTGCGCGTGGACCAATTGGGGTTCGGCGACGGCGCGTGGACCGATCGGGGCTCGGAGACGGCGCGTTAACCGATTGGGGCTTAGGAGACCATGCGTGGACCGATCCGGGCTCGAAGACGACGCGTGGGCCGATCGGGGCTCGGAGACGACGCGTGGACCGATCGGGGCTCGGAGACAGCGCGTGGACCGACTGGGGCTCAGGCGGTTTCGCGTGGACCAATTGGGGTTCGGCGACGACGCGTGGAACGGTCGGAGCACAGGAGACGGCGCGTGAAGCGATCGGCGCTCGGAGACGGCGCGTGGATCAATCGGGTCTTAGGAGACGGCGCGTGGACCGATCGGGGCTCAGGAGGCGGCGCCTGGACCGGTCGGGGCTTAGGAGACGACGCCTGGACCAATCGGGGCTTAGGAGGCGGCGTGTGGAACGATCGGGGCTCAGGAGACGGCGCGTGCACCGATCGGCGCTCGGAGACGGCGCGTGGAGCGATCGGGGATCGGGGACGGCGCGTGGAACGATCGCGGCTCGGAGTCGACGCGTTAGCCGATCGGGGCTTAGGAGACGATGCGTGGACCGATCGGGGCTCGGAGACGGCGCGTGGACCGACCGGGGTTTAGGAGAAGGCGCTTGGACCGAACGGGGCTTAGGAGACGGCGCGTGGACCGATCGTGGCTCGGAGACGGCGCGTGGAGGCATCGGGGCTTTGAAGACGACGCGTGGACCGATCGGGGCTCAGGAAACGGCGTGTGGCACGATCGGGGCTCAGGAGACGACGCGTGGATCGATCGGGGCTCAGGAGACGACGCGTCGAACAATCGGGGCTCAGGAGACGGCGCGCGGACCGACTGAGGCTCAGGAGACTCGCGTGGATCGATCGGGACTCCGGAGGCGCCGCGTGGACCGATTGGGATCAGGAGACGGTGCGTGAACCGTTCGGGGCTCGAAGACGACGCGTGGACCGATCGGGGCTCGGAGACGACGCGTGGACCGATCGGGGCTCGGAGACAGCGCGTGGACCGACTGGGGCTCAGGCGGTTTCGCGTGGACCAATTGGGGTTCGGCGACGACGCGTGGACCGATCGGGGCTTAGGAGGCCGCGCGTGGACCGATCGCGGCTCGGCGACGGCGCGTGCAACGATCGGGGCTCAGGAGGCCGCGCGTGGACCGATCGGGGCTCAGGAGACGGCGCGTGGACCGATTGGGGCTCGGATACGGCGCGTGAACCAATCGGGCCTCAGGAGGCCGCGCGTGGACCGATCGCGGCTCGGCGACGGCGCGTGGACCGATCGGGGCTCAGGAGGCCGCGCGTGGACCGATCATAGCTCGGCGACGGCGCGTGGACCGATCGGGGCTCGGAGCGGCGCGAGGAACGATCGCGGCTCGGCGACGGCGCGTGGACCGATCGGGGCTCAGGAGGCTGCGCGTGGATCGATTGGGGCTCAGGAGACGGCGCGTGGACCGCTCGGGGCTCGAAGACGGCGCGTGGAACGATCAGGGCTCAGGAGACGTCACGTGAAATGTTCGGCGCTCGGAGACGGCGCGTGGATCGATCGGGGCTCAGGAGAAGGGGCGTGGACCGATCGGGGCTTAGGAGGGGACCCGTCGACCGATCGGGGCTCAGGAGACGACGCGTGGACCGGACGGTGCTCAGGAAGCGGCGCCTGGACCGATCGGGGCTCCGAGACGACGCGTTAACCGAGCGGGGCTTAGGAGACTATGCGGGGACCGATCGGGGCTCGGAGACAGCGCGTGTACCGACTGGGGCTCAGGAGGTTGCGCGTGGACCAATTGGGGTTCGGCGACGGCGCGTGGACCGATCCCGGCTCAGGAGACGGCGCGTGGACCGATCGGGGCTGGGAGACGGAGCGTGGAGCGATGGGGGCTCAGGAGATGGCGCGTGAACTAATCGGCGCTCGGAGACGGCGCGTGGAACGATCGGGGCTGAGGAGAAGGCGCGTGGTCCGATCGGGGCTTATGAGACGGCGCGTGGACCGATCGGGGCTCGGAGATGGCGCGTGGAATGATCGGGGCTTAGGAGATGGCGTGCTGACCGATCGGAGATCAGGAGACGACGCGTGGACCGAGAGGGCTCTGGAAGCGGCGCACGGACGGATCGTGGCTCGGAGACGGCGCGAGGAGGCATCTGGGCTTCGAAGACGACACGTGGATCAATCGGGGCTCGGAGACGGCGCGTGAACCGACCGGGGCTCAGGAGGCCGCGCGTGGACCGATCGAGGCTCAGGAAGCCACGCCTGGACCGATCGGGGCTCCGCTACGGCGCGTGGACCGATCGAGGCTCGGGAATGACGCGTGTACGGATCGGGGATTCGGCGATGACGCGTGGACCGATCCGAGCTCAGGAGACGGCGCGTGGACGGATCGGGGCTCGGAGACGGCGCGTGGAACGATCGGGGCTCAGGAGACGGCGCGTGAACCGATCGGCGCTCGGAGACGGCGCGTGGACCGATCGAGGTTTAGCAGAGGACGCGTCGACCGATCGGGGCTCAGGAGACAGTGAGTAGACGGATCGGGACTCAGGAGACGGCGCGTGAACCGATCGGCGCTCAGAGACGGGGCGTGGACCGATTGGGGTTCAGCAGAGGACGCGTCGACCGATCGGGGCTCAGGAGACAGCGCGTGGACGGATCGAGTCTCAGGAGACGGCGCGTGAACCAATCGGTGCTCGGAGACGGGGCGTGGACTGATCGGGGCTTAGAATTCGTCACGCGGACCGGTCGGGGCTCGGATACGGCGTGTGGACGTATCGGGGCTTAGGAGACGATGCGTGGACCGATCGGGGCTCAGGAAAAGGCGCGTGGACCGACCGCGGCTCAGGAGGCCACGCCTGGACCGATCGTGGCTCGGAGACGGCGCGTGGAGCTATCGGGGCTTAAAAGACGACGGATGGACCGATCGGGGCTCAGGAAACGCCGCGTGGACCGAACGGTGCTCGGAGACGACGCGTGGACCGATCGGCGCTCAGGAGACGGCGCGTGGAGCGATCGGGGCTCAGGAGACGACGCGTTAACAGAGCGGGGTTTAGGAGACGATGCGTAGACCGATCAGTGCTCGGAGACAGCGCGTGGACCGACTGGGGCTCAGGAGGTGGCGCATGGACCAATTGGGGTTCGGCGACGGCGCGTGGACCGACCGGGGATTAGGAGACGACGCGTCGACCGATCGGGGCTTAGGAGACGACCCGTCGACCGATCGGGGCTTAGGAGACGACGCGTGGACCGATCGGGGCTTAGGAGGCGGCGCGTGGACCCATCGGGGCTCGCAGACGGCGCGTTAACCGATCGGGGCTTAGGAGACGACGCGTGGACCGATCGGGGCTCGGATACGGCGCGTGAACCGATCGGGGCTTAGGAGACGATGCGAGGAGGCATCTGGGTTTACAAGAAGACGCGTGGATCGATCGGGGCTCGGAGACGGCGCGTGAACCGACCGGGGCTCAGGAGACGGCGCGTGGACCGATCGGGGCTCGGATACGGCGTGTGGACGTATCGGGGCTTAGGAGACGATGCGTGGACCGATCGGGGCTCAGGAAACGGCGCGTGGACCGACCGCGTCTCAGGAGGCCACGCCTGGACCGATCGTGGCTCGGAGACGGCGCGTGGAGGTATCGGGGCTTAAAAGACGACGGATGGACCGATCGGGGCTCAGGAAACGGCGCGTGGACCGAACGGTGCTCGGAGACGACGCGTGGACCGATCGGCGCTCAGGAGACGGCGCGTGGAGCGATCGGGGCTCAGGAGACGACACGTTAACAGAGCGGGGTTTAGGAGACGATGCGTAGACCGATCGGTGCTCGGAGACAGCGCGTGGACCGACTGGGGCTCAGGAGGTGGCGCATGGACCAATTGGGGTTCGGCGACGGCGCGTGAACCGACCGGGGATTAGGAGACGACGCGTCGACCGATCGGGGCTTAGGAGACGACCCGTCGACCGATCGGGGCTTAGGAGACGACGCGTGGACCGATCGGGGCTTAGGAGGCGGCGCGTGGACCCATCGGGGCTCGGAGACGGCGCGTTAACCGATCGGGGCTTAGGAGACGACGCGTGGACCGATCGGGGCTCGGATACGGCGCGTGAACCGATCGGGGCTTAGGAGACGATGCGAGGAGGCATCTGGGTTTACAAGAAGACGCGTGGATCGATCGGGGCTCGGAGACGGCGCGTGAACCGACCGGGGCTCAGGAGACGGCGCGTGGACCGATCGGGGCTCGGAGACGGCGCGTGGAATGATCGGGGCTCAGGAGACGGCGCGTGAACCGATCGGCGCTCGGAGACCGCGCGTGGACCGATCGGGGCTTAGGAGACGGCGCGTGGACCGATCGGAGATGAGGAGACGATGCGTGGACTGATAGTGCTCTGGAAGCGGCGCACGGACCGATCGTGGCTCGGAGACGGCGTATGGAGGCATCGGGGCTTTGAAGACGACGCGTGGACCGAACGGTGCTCAGAAAACGGCGCGTGGAGCGATCGAGGCTCAGGAGGCGACGCGTGGACCGATCGGGGCTCGGAGACGGCGCGTGGAATGATCGGGGCTCAGGAGACGGCGCGTGAACCGATCGGCGTTCGGAGACAGCGCGTGGACCGATCGGGGCTTAGGAGACGGCGCGTGGACCGATCGGGGCTCAGGAAACGGCGCGTGGACCGACTGGGGCTCAGGCGATTGCGCGTGGACGAATTGGGGTTCGGCGACGGCACGTGGATCGATCGGGGCTTAGGAGACGGCGCGTGCACCGATCGGGGCCCGGAGACGGATCGTGGACAGATTGGGGCTTTGCAGACGGCGCGTCGACCGATCGTGGCTGGGAGACGGCAGGTCCACCAATCCGGGCTTAGGAGACGACGCGTAGACCGAGCATGGCTCAGGAGGCCGCGCGTGGACCGACTGGGGCTCAGGAGGTTTCGCGTGGACCAATTGGGGTTCGGCGACGGGGCGTGGACCGATCGGGGCTCGGAGACGGCGCGTTAACCGATCGGGGCTTAGGAGACGATGCGAGGAGGCATCTGGGTTTACAAGACGACGTGTGGATCGATCGGGGCTCGGAGACGGCGCGTTAACCGATCGGGGCTTAGGAGACGATGCGAGGAGGCATCTGGGTTTACAAGAAGACGCGTGGATCGATCGGGGCTCGGAGACGGCGCGTGAACCAACCGGGGCTCAGGAGACGACGCGTGGACCGATCGGCGCTCAGGAGGCGGCGCGTGGAGCGATCGGGGCTCAGGAGACGATGCGTGGACCGATCGGGGCTCGGAGACGGCGCGTGGACCGACCGGGGCTAAGGAGGCCGCGCGTGGACCTATCGAGGCTTAGGAGCCGACGCGTGGACCGATCGGGGCTGAGGAGACGGCGCGTGGACCGATCGGGGCTCGGAGACGGCGCGTGGAACGATCGGAGCTCAGGAGACGGGGCGTGGACCGATTGGGGCTCGGGAGACTGCGCGTGGATGGATCGGGGCTTCGGGAACGACGCGTGGACCGATTGAGGTTCAGGAGACGGCACGTGGACCGATCGGGGCTCGGAGACGGCGCGTGGAACGATCGGGGCTTAGGAGGCCGCGCGTGGACCGATCGGGACTCAGGATACGGTGTGTGGACCGATCGGGGCTGAGGAGGCGGCGCGTGGACCGATTGGGGCTTAGGAGACGGCGCGTGGACCGACTGGGGCTCAGGAGACTCGCGTGGATCGATCGGGGCTCCGGAGACGCCGCGTGGAGCGATGGGGATCAGGAGACGGTGCGCGGACCGATCGGGGCTCGGAGACGGCGCGTGGACCGATCGGGGCTTAGGAGACGACGCGTGGACCGATCGGGGCGTAGGACACGACGCGTGTACCTATCGGGGCTCACGAGACAGCGTGTGGACCGATTGGGGCTCAGGAGACGGCGCGTGGACCGATCGGGGCTCGGAGACGGCGCGTGGAACGATCGGAGCTCAGGAGACGGGGCGTGAAATGATCGGCGCTCTGAGACGGCGCGTGGACCGATCGGTGCTCGCAGACGACGCGTGGACCGATCGGGGCTGGGGAGACGGCGTGTGGACCGATCGGGGCTCAGGAGACGGCACGTGGACCGATCGGGGCTCGGAGACGGCGCGTGGAACGATCGGGGCTTAGGAGGCCGCGCGTGGACCGATCGGGACTCAGGAGACGGCGTGTGGACCGATCGGGGCTCAGGAGGCGGCGCGTTGACCGATTGGGGCTTAGGAGACGGCGCGTGGGTCGATCGGGGTTCAGGAAGCGGCGCCTGGACCGATCGTGGCTCGGAGACGGCGCGTGGAGGCATCGGGGCTAAAAAGACGACATATGGACCGAGCGGGGCTCAGAAAACGGCGCGAGGAGCGATCGGGGCTGAGGAGAAGACGCGTCAATTGATCGGGGCTCAGGAGACGGCGCGTGGACGGATCGGTCTCAGGAGACGGCGCGTGAACCGATCGGCACTCGGAGACGGGGCGTGGACCGATCGGGGGTTAGGAGATGGCGCGTGCACCGATCGGGGCCCGGAGACGTGTCGTGGACAGATTGGGGCTTAGGAGACGGCGCGTGGACCGATCGGGGCTCACGAGACGGCGCGTGGACCGATCGGGGCTCAGGAGACGACGCGCAGACCGATCGGGGCGCAGGAGGCGGCGCGTGGACCGATTGGAGCGCAGGAGGCGGTGCGTGGACCGATTGGGGCTTAGGAGACGGCGCGTGGACCGATCGGGGCTCAGGAAGCGGCGCCTGAACCGGTCGTGGATCGGAGACGGCGCGTAGACTCATCGGGGCTACGAAGACGACACATGGACCGAGCCGGGCTCAGGAGACGGCGCGAGGAGCGATCGGGGCTCAGGAGAAGACGCGTCAATTGATCGGGGCTCAGGAGACGACGCGTCGATGGATCGGGGCTTAGGAGACGATACGTGGACCGATCGGGGCTTAGGAGACGACGCGTGGAACGACCGGGGCTCAGGAGACGGCGCGTGGACCGACCGGGGCTCAGGAGACTCGCGTGGATCGATCGGGGCTCAGGAGGCAACGCGGGGACCCATCGGGGCTCGGAGACGGCGTGTGGACGTTTTCGGGGCTTAGGAGACGACGCGTGGACTGATCGGAGCTCAGGAGAAGACGCGTGGACCGATCGGGGCTTAGAAGAGGACTCGTCGACCGATCGGGGCTCAGGAGACGACGCGTCAACCGATCGGCGCTCGGAGACGACGCGTCAACCGCTCGGCGCTCGGAGACGGCGCGTGGACCGATCGGGGCTTAGGAGACGGCGCGTGGACCGATCGGAGATCAGGAGATGACGCGTGGACCGATCGGGGTTGTGGAAGCGGCGCACGGACCGATCGTGGCTCGGAGACGGCGCGTGGAGGTATCGGGGCTTTGAAGACGACGCGTGGACCGATCGGGGCTCAGGAAACGGCGTGTGGTGCGATCGGGGCTCAGGAGACGACGCGTGGATCGATCGGGGCTCAGGAGACGACGCGTCGAACAATCGGGGCTCAGGAGACGGCGCGCGGACCGAGTGGGGCTCAGGAGACTCGCGTGGATCGATCGGGGCTCCAGAGGCGCCGCGTGGACCGATCGGGGCTTAGGAGACGATGCGTAGACCGATCGGGCTCGGAGCCGGCGCGTGAACCGATCGGGGCTCAGGAGGCCGCGCGTGGACCGATCGAGGCTCGGCGACGGCGCGTGGACCGATCGGGGCTCGGAGACGACGCGTGTACGGATCAGGGCTTGGTGACCGCGCGTTTACCGACAGCAGCTCGGAGACGGCCCGTGGACGGATCGCGGCTTAGGAGACGGCGCGTGGAACGATCGGGGCTCAGGAGACGGCGCGTGGACCGATCGGGGCTCGGAGACAGCGCGTGGACCGACTGGGGCTCAGGCGGTTTCGCGTGGACCAATTGGGGTTCGGCGACGGCGCGTGGACCGTTCAGGGCTCGGAGACGGCGCGTTAACCGATCGGGGCTTAGGAGACGATGCGTGGACCGATCGGGGCTCGGAGACGGCGCGTGGACAGATCGGGCTCAGGAGACGGCGCGTGGACCGTTCGTGGCTCGGAGACGACGCGTGGAGGCATCGGGGCTAAGAAGACGACGCATGGACCGATCGGGGCTCAGGAAACGGCGTGTGGACCGATCAGAGCTCGGAGACGACGCGTGGACCGATCGGGGCTTAGGAGACTACGCGTGTACCTATCGGGGCTCAGGAGACAGCGCGTGGACCGATCGGGGCTCAGGAGGCGGCGCGTGGACCGATCGGGGCTCGGAGACGGCGCGTGGAATGATCGGGTCTCAGGAGACGGCGCGATAAATGATCGGCGCTCGGAGACGCCGCGTGGACCGATTGGGGCTTAGGAGACGGCGCGTGGACCGATCGGGGCGCAGGAAGCGGCGCCTGGACCGATCGTGGCTCGGAGACGGCGCGTGGAGGCATCCGGGCTAAGAAGACGACGCATGGACCGAGCGGGGTTCAGGAAACGGCGCGAGGAGCGATCGGGGCTCAGGAGAAGACACGTCAATTGATCAGGGCTCCGGAGACGACGCCTCGACGGATCGGGGCTCAGGAGGCGGCACGAGAAGCGATCGGGGCTCAGGAGAAGACGCGTCAATTGATCGGGGCTCAGGAGACGACGCGTCGACGAATCGGGGCTTAGGAGATGACGCGTGGACCGATCGGGGCTCAGGAGACGGCGCGTGCACCGATCGGGGCTCGAGGAAGGCGCGTGAAACGATTGGGGCTTAGGAGACGGCGCGTAGACAGATCGGGGCTCAGGAGACGGCGCGCGAACCGACCGGGGCTCAGGAGCCTCGCGTGGACCTATCATGGCTCGGCGACGGCGCGTGGACGGATCGGGGCTCGGAGACGACGCGTGGACTGATCGGGGCTCGAAGACAGCGCGTGGACCGACTGGGGCTGAGGCGGTTGCGCGAGGACCAATTGGGGCTCGGAGACCACGCGTGGACCGATCGCGGCTCGGCGACGGCGCGTCGACCGACCGGAGCCCAGGAGATTCGCGTGGATCGATCGGGGCTCGGATACGGCGCGTGAACCGACCGGGGCTCAGGAGGCCGTGCGAGAACCGATCGCGGCTCGGCGACGGCGCGTGGACCGATCGGGGCTCAGGATGCCGCGCGTGGACCGATCATGGCTCGGCGACGGCGCGTAGACCGATCGGGGCTCGGAGACGGCACGTGGACCGATCAGGGCTTAGGAGACGACGCGTGGACCGATCGGGGCTCAGGAGACGGCGCGTGCACCGATCGGGGCTCGAGGAAGGCGCGTGAAACGATTGGGGCTTAGGAGACGGCGCGTAGACAGATCGGGGCTCAGGAGACGGCGCGCGAACCGACCGGGGCTCAGGAGCCTCGCGTGGACCGATCATGGCTCGGCGACGGCGCGTGGACGGATCGGGGCTCGGAGACGACGCGTGGACTGATCGGGGCTCGAAGACAGCGCGTGGACCGACTGGGGCTCAGGCGGTTGCGCGAGGACCAATTGGGGCTCGGAGACCACGCGTGGACCGATCGCGGCTCGGCGACGGCGCGTGGACCGATCGGGGCTCAGGAGGCTGCGCGTGGATCGATTGGGGCTCAGGAGACGGCGCGTGGACCGCTCGGGGCTCGAAGACGGCGCGTGGAACGATCAGGGCTCAGGAGACGTCACGTGAAATGATCGGCGCTCGGAGACGGCGCGTGGACCGATCGGGGCTCAGGAGAAGGCGCGTGGACCGATCGGGGCTTAGGAGGGGACCCGTCGACCGATCGGGGCTCAGGAGACGACGCGTGGACCGGTCGGTCTCAGGAAGCGGCGCCTGGACCGATCGGGGCTCCGAGACGACGCGTTAACCGAGCGGGGCTTAGGAGACTATGCGGAGACCGATCTGGGCTCGGAGACAGCGCGTGTACCGACTGGGGCTCAGGAGGTTGCGCGTGGACCAATTGGGGTTCGGCGACGGCGCGTGGACCGACCGGGGCTCAGGAGACCGCGCGTGAACCGATCGAGACTCGGCGACTGTGCGTGGAGCGATCGGGGCTCAGGAGACGGCGCGTGAACCAATCGGCGCTCCGAGACGGCGCGTGGACCGATCGGGGATGAGGAGAAGGCGCGTGGACCGATCGGGGCTTAGGAGACGGCGCGTAGACCGATCGGGGCTCGGAGACGGCGTGTGGAACGATCGGGGCTCAGGTGACGGCGCGTGAACCGATCGGCGCTCGGAGACGGCGCGTGAACCGATCGGGGCTTAGTAGAAGGCGCTTGGTCCGATCGGGGCTTAGGAGACGACGCGTGGACCGATCGGAGCTCGGAGACGGCGCGTGGAACGATCGGGGCTCAGGAGACGGCGCATGAACCGATCGGCGCTCGGAGACGGCGCGTGGACCGATCTGGGCTCGGAGACAGCGCGTGGACCGTCTGGGGCTTAGGAGACGGCGCGTGGACCGATCGGGGCTTAGGAGACGATGCGTGAACAGATCGGGGCTCGGAAACGGCGCGTGGACCGACCGGGGCTCGGAGACGGCGCTTGGACCAATAGGAGATCAGGAGAGGACGCGTGGACCGATAGGGCTCTGGAAGCGGCGCACAGACCGATCGTGGCTCGGAGACGGCGCGTGGACCGATCGGGGCCTGGGAGACGACGCGTGGACTGATCGGGGCGTAGGAAACGACGCGTGTACCTATCAGGGCTCAGGAGACAGCGAGTGGACCTATTGGGGCTCAGGAGACGGCGCATGGACCGATCGGGGCTCGGAGACGGCGCGTGGAACGATCGGGGCTCGGCGACGGGGCGTGGACCGATCGGGGCTCAGGAGAGGGCGTGTGGACCGATCGACGCTCGGAGACGGCGCGTGGAACGATCGGGGCTCAGGAGACGACGCGTGGACCGATCGGGGCTCAGGAGACGGCGCGTGAACCGATTGGGGCTTAGGAGACGTTGCGTGGACCGATCGGCGCTCGAAGACGGCGCGTGGACCGATCGGGGCTCAGGAGACTGCGCGTGGATGGATCGGAGCTTAGGGAACGGCGCGTTGACCGATCGGGGCTCAGGAGACGGCGCGTGGACCGAGCATGGCTCAGGAGGCCGCGCGTAGACCGACTGGGGTTCAGGAGGTTGCGCGTGGACCAATTGGGGTTCGGCGACGGGGCGTGGACCGATCGGGGCTCGGAGACGGCGCGTTAACCGATCGGGGCTTAGGAGACGATGCGAGGAGGCATCTGGGTTTACAAGACGACTTGTGGATCGATCGGGGCTCGGAGACGGCGCGTGAATCGACCGGGGCTCAGGAGACGGCGCGTGGACCCATCGGGGCTCGGAGACGGCACGTTAACCGATCGGGGCTTAGGAGACGATGCGTGGACCGATCGGGCTCGGAGCCGGCGCGGGAACCGATCGGGGTTCAGGAGACGGCGCGTGGATCGATTGGGGCTTGGATACGGCGCAAGCCGCGACCGGGGCTCAGGAGGCCGCGCGTGTACCGATCATGGCTCGGCGACGGCGCGTGGACCGATCATGGCTCGGCGACGGCGCGTGGACCGACCGGGGCTCGGAGACGGCGCGTGGAATGATCGGGGCTCAGGAGACGGCGCGTGAACCGATCGGCGCTCGGAGACGGCACGTGGACCGATCGGGGCTTAGGAGACGGCGCGTAGACCAATAGGAGGTCAGGAGAGGACGCGTGAACCGATAGGGCTCTGGAAGCGGCGCACGAACCGATCGTGGCTCGGAGACGGCGCGTGGAGGCATCGGGGCTTTACAGACGACGCGTGGACCGAACGGTGCTCAGAAAACGGCGCCTGGAGCGATCGGGGCTCAGGAGACGACGCGTCGACCGATCGGGGCTCAGGAGACGGCGCGCGGACCGACCGGGGCTCAGAAGCCTCGCGTGGATCGATCGGGACTCCGGAGGCGCCGCGTGGACCGATGGGGATCAGGACACGGTGCGTGGACCGATCGGGGCTCGGAGACGGCGCGTTAACCGATCGCGGCTTAGGAGACGATGCGAGGAGGCATCTGGGTTTACAAGACGACCCGTGGATCGATCGGGGCTCGGAGACGGCGCGTGAACCGACCGGGGCTCAGGAGACGGCACGTGGACCGATCAGAGCTCGGAGACGGCACGTTAACCGATCGGGGCTTAGGAGACGATGCGTAGACCGATCGGGCTCGGAGCCGGCGCGTGGACCGATCGGGGCTCGGAGACGACGCGTGTACGGATCAGGGCTTGGTGACGGCGCGTTTACCGACAGCAGCTCGGAGACGGCCCGTGGACGGATCGCGGCTTAGGAGACGGCGCGTGGAACGATCGGGGCTCAGGAGACGGCGCGTGGACCGGTCGAGGCTCGGAGACGGCACGTGGACCGATCGGGGCTTAGGAGAAGGCGCGTGGACCGATCGGGGCTTAGGAGACGGCGCGTGGACCGATCGGGGCTTAGGAGACGATGCGTGAACAGATCGGGGCTCGGAAACGGCGCGTGGACCGACCGGGGCTCGGAGACGGCGCGTGGAACGATCGGGGCTCAGGAGACGGCGCGTGAACCGATCGGCGCTCGGAGACGGCGCGTGGACCGATCGGGGCTTAGGAGACTACGCGTTGACCGATCGGGGCTCAGGTGACGGCGCGCGGACCGACCGGGGCTCAGGAGACGGCGCGTGAAATGATCGGCGCCCGGAGACGACGCGTGGATCGATCGGGGCTCGGAGACAGCGCGTGGACCGATCGGGGATTAGGAGACTACGCGTGTACCTATCGGGGCTCAGGAGACAGCGCGTGGACCGATCGGGGCTCAGGAGGCGGCGCGTGGACCGATCGGGGCTCGGAGACGGCGCGTGGAATGATCGGGTCTCAGGAGACGGCGCGTTAAATGATCGGCGCTCGGAGACGCCGCGTGGACCGATTGGGGCTTAGGAGACGGCGCGTGGACCGATCGGGGCGCAGGAAGCGGCGCCTGGACCGATCGTGGCTCGGAGACGGCGCGTGGAGGCATCCGGGCTAAGAAGACGACGCATGGACCGAGCGGGGTTCAGGAGACGGCGCGAGGAGCGATCGGGGCTCAGGAGAAGACACGTCAATTGATCGGGGCTCCGGAGACGACGCCTCGACGGATCGGGGCTCAGGAGGCGGCACGAGAAGCGATCGGGGCTCAGGAGAAGACGCGTCAATTGATCGGGGCTCAGGAGACGACGCGTCGACGAATCGGGGCTTAGGAGACGACGCGTGGACCGATCGGGGCTCAGGAGACGGCGCGTCGACCGACCGGAGCCCAGGAGATTCGCGTGGATCGATCGGGGCTCGGATACGGCGCGTGAACCGACCGGGGCTCAGGAGGCCGTCCGAGAACCGATCGCGGCTCGGCGACGGCGCGTGGACCGATCGGGGCTCAGGATGCCGCGCGTGGACCGATCATGGCTCGGCGACGGCGCGTAGACCGATCGGGGCTCGGAGACGGCACGTGGACCGATCAGGGCTTAGGAGACGACGCGTGGACCGATCGGGGCTCAGGAGACGGCGCGTGCACCGATCGGGGCTCGAGGAAGGCGCGTGAAACGATTGGGGCTTAGGAGACGGCGCGTGGACAGATCGGGGCTCAGGAGACGGCGCGCGAACCGACCGGGGCTCAGGAGCCTCGCGTGGACCGATCATGGCTCGGCGACGGCGCGTGGACGGATCGGGGCTCGGAGACGACGCGTGGACTGATCGGGGCTCGAAGACAGCGCGTGGACCGACTGGGGCTCAGGCGGTTGCGCGAGGACCAATTGGGGCTCGGAGACCACGCGTGGACCGATCGCGGCTCGGCGACGGCGCGTGGACCGATCGGGGCTCAGGAGGCTGCGCGTGGATCGATTGGGGCTCAGGAGACGGCGCGTGGACCGCTCGGGGCTCGAAGACGGCGCGTGGAACGATCAGGGCTCAGGAGACGTCACGTGAAATGATCGGCGCTCGGAGACGGCGCGTGGACCGATCGGGGCTCAGGAGAAGGCGCGTGGACCGATCGGGGCTTAGGAGGGGACCCGTCGACCGATCGGGGCTCAGGAGACGACGCGTGGACCGGTCGGTCTCAGGAAGCGGCGCCTGGACCGATCGGGGCTCCGAGACGACGCGTTAACCGAGCGGGGCTTAGGAGACTATGCGGGGACCGATCGGGGCTCAGGAGAAGACACGTCAATTGATCGGGGCTCCGGAGACGACGCCTCGACGGATCGGGGCTCAGGAGGCGGCACGAGAAGCGATCGGGGCTCAGGAGAAGACGCGTCAATTGATCGGGGCTCAGGAGACGACGCGTCGACGAATCGGGGCTTAGGAGACGACGCGTGGACCGATCGGGGCTGAGGAGACGGCGCGTCGACCGACCGGAGCTCAGGAGATTCGCGTGGATCGATCGGGGCTCCGGAGGCGGCGCGTGGACCAATTGGGGCTTAGGAGACGACGCGTCGACTGATCATGGCTCGGCGACGGCGCGTAGACCGATCGGGGCTCGGAGACGACGCGTGGACTGATCGGGGCTCGAAGACAGCGCGTGGACCGACAGGGGCTCAGGCGGTTGCGCGTGGACCAATTGGGGCTCCGGAGGCGGCGCGTGGACCGATTGTCGAGCAGAAGATGGTGCGTGGACCGATCGGGGCTCGGAGACGGCGCGTGGACCGATCGGAGCTTAGAAGACGACGCCTAGACCGATTGGGGCTCAGGAGACAGCGCGTGAACTAATCGGGTCTCGGAGACGGCGCGTTAACCGATCGGCGCTCGGAGACAGCGCGTCGACCGATTGGGGTTCGGCGACGGCGCGTGGACCGATCGGGGCTCGGAGACGGCGCGTTAACCGATTGGGGCTTAGGAGACCATGCGTGGACCGATCGGGGCTCGAAGACGGCGCGTGGACCGATCGGGGCTCGGAGACGACGCGTGGACCGATCGGGGCTTAGGAGGCCGCGCGTGGACCGATCGGGGCTCAGGAGACGGCGCGTGGACCGATTGGGGCTCGGATACGGCGCGTGAACCAACCGGGGCTCAGGAGGTCGCGCGTGGACCGATCACGGCTCGGTGACGGCGCGTAGACCGATCGGGGCTCAGGAGGCCGCGCGTGGACCGATCGCGGCTCAGGATGCGGCGCGTGGACCCATCGGGGCTCGGAGACGCCACGTGGACCGATCAGGGCTTAGGACACGACGCGTTGACCGATCGGGACTCAGGAGGCGGCGCGTGGACCGATCGGGGATCAGGAACCGGTCCATGGAGCGATCGGGGCTTAGGAGACGGCACGTGGACTGATCGGGGCTCGGGAAGCGGCGCCTGAACCGATCGTGGCTCGGAGACGGCGCGTGGAGGCATCGGGGCTTAGAAGACGACGCATGGACCGATCAGGTCTCAGGAAACGATGCGTGGACCGATTGGCGCTCGGAGACGACGCGTGGACCGACTGGGGCTCAGGCGGTTGCGCGTGGGCCAATTGGGGTTCGGCGACGGCGCGTGGACCGATCGCGGATAGGAGACGGCGCGTTAACCGATCGGGGCTTAGGAGACGATGCGTGAACCGATCGAGGCTCGGAGACGGCCCGTGGACAGATCGGGGCTTAGGAGACCGCGCGTGGACCGATCGGAGCTCAGGAGACGGCGCGTGGACCGGTCGGGGCTTAGGAGACGACGCCTGGACCGATCGGGGCTTAGGAGACGGCGCGTGGACCGATCGGGGCTTAGGAGACGATGCGTGAGCAGATCGGGGCTCGGAAACGGCGCGTGGACCGACCGGGGCTCGGAGACGGCGCGTGGACCAATAGGAGATCAGGAGAGGACGCGTGGACCGATAGGGCTCTGGAAGCGGCGCACAGACCGATCGTGGCTCGGAGACGGCGCGTGGACCGATCGGGGCCTGGGAGACGACGCGTGGACTGATCGGGGCGTAGGAAACGACGCGTGTACCTATCAGGGCTCAGGAGACAGCGAGTGGACCTATTGGGGCTCAGGAGACGGCGCATGGACCGATCGGGGCTCGGAGACGGCGCGTGGAACGATCGGGGCTCGGCGACGGGGCGTGGACCGATCGGGGCTCAGGAGAGGGCGTGTGGACCGATCGACGCTCGGAGACGGCGCGTGGAACGATCGGGGCTCAGGAGACGACGCGTGGACCGATCGGGGCTCAGGAGACGGCGCGTGAACCGATTGGGGCTTAGGAGACGTTGCGTGGACCGATCGGCGCTCGAAGACGGCGCGTGGACCGATCGGGGCTCAGGAGACTGCGCGTGGATGGATCGGAGCTTAGGGAACGGCGCGTTGACCGATCGGGGCTCAGGAGACGGCGCGTGGACCGAGCATGGCTCAGGAGGCCGCGCGTAGACCGACTGGGGTTCAGGAGGTTGCGCGTGGACCAATTGGGGTTCGGCGACGGGGCGTGGACCGATCGGGGCTCGGAGACGGCGCATTAACCGATCGGGGCTTAGGAGACGATGCGTGGACCGATCGGGCTCGGAGCCGGCGCGGGAACCGATCGGGGTTCAGGAGGCCGCGCGTGGACCGATCATGGCTCGGCGACGGCGCGTGGAACGATCATGGCTCGGCGACGGCGCGTGGACCGACCGGGGCTCGGAGACGGCGCGTGGAATGATCGGGGCTCAGGAGACGGCGCGTGAACCGATCGGCGCTCGGAGACGGCACGTGGACCAATCGGGGCTTAGGAGACGGCGCGTAGACCAATAGGAGGTCAGGAGAGGACGCGTGAACCGATAGGGCTCTGGAAGCGGCGCACGAACCGATCGTGGCTCGGAGACGGCGCGTGGAGGCATCGGGGCTTTGCAGACGACGCGTGGACCGAACGGTGCTCAGAAAACGGCGCCTGGAGCGATCGGGGCTCAGGAGACGACGCGTCGACCGATCGGGGCTCAGGAGACGGCGCGCGGACCGACCGGGGCTCAGAAGCCTCGCGTGGATCGATCGGGACTCCGGAGGCGCCGCGTGGACCGATGGGGATCAGGACACGGTGCGTGGACCGATCGGGGCTCGGAGACGGCGCGTTAACCGATCGCGGCTTAGGAGACGATGCGAGGAGGCATCTGGGTTTACAAGACGACCCGTGGATCGATCGGGGCTCGGAGACGGCGCGTGAACCGACCGGGGCTCAGGAGACGGCACGTGGACCGATCAGGGCTCGGAGACGGCACGTTAACCGATCGGGGCTTAGGAGACGATGCGTAGACCGATCGGGCTCGGAGCCGGCGCGTGAACCGATCGGGGCTCAGGAGGCCGCGCGTGGACCGATCGAGGCTCGGCGACGGCGCGTGGACCGATCGGGGCTCGGAGACGACGCGTGTACGGATCAGGGCTTGGTGACGGCGCGTTTACCGACAGCAGCTCGGAGACGGCCCGTGGACGGATCGCGGCTTAGGAGACGGCGCGTGGAACGATCGGGGCTCAGGAGACGGCGCGTGGACCGGTCGAGGCTCGGAGACGGCACGTGGACCGATCGGGGCTTAGGAGAAGGCGCGTGGACCGATCGGGGCTTAGGAGACGGCGCGTGGACCGATCGGGGCTTAGGAGACGATGCGTGAACAGATCGGGGCTCGGAAACGGCGCGTGGACCGACCGGGGCTCGGAGACGGCGCGTGGAACGATCGGGGCTCAGGAGACGGCGCGTGAACCGATCGGCGCTCGGAGACGGCGCGTGGACCGATCGGGGCTTAGGAGACTACGCGTTGACCGATCGGGGCTCAGGTGACGGCGCGCGGACCGACCGGGGCTCAGGAGACGGCGCGTGAAATGATCGGCGCCCGGAGACGACGCGTGGATCGATCGGGGCTCGGAGACAGCGCGTGGACCGACTGGGGCTCAGGCGGTTTCGCGTGGACCAATTGGGGTTCGGCGACGGCGCGTGGACCGTTCGGGGCTCGGAGATGGCGCGTTAACCGATCGGGGCTTAGGAGACGATGCGTGGACCGATCGGGGCTCGGAGACGGCGCGTGGACAGATCGGGCTCAGGAGACGGCGCGTGGACCGTTCGTGGCTCGGAGACGACGCGTGGAGGCATCGGGGCTAAGAAGACGACGCATGGACCGATCGGGGCTCAGGAAACGGCGTGTGGACCGATCAGAGCTCGGAGACGACGCGTGGACCGATCGGGGCTTAGGAGACTACGTGTGTACCTATCGGGGCTCAGGAGACAGCGCGTGGACCGATCGGGGCTCAGGAGGCGGCGCGTGGACCGATCGGGGCTCGGAGACGGCGCGTGGAATGATCGGGTCTCAGGAGACGGCGCGTTAAATGATCGGCGCTCGGAGACGCCGCGTGGACCGATTGGGGCTTAGGAGACGGCGCGTGGACCGATCGGGGCGCAGGAAGCGGCGCCTGGACCGATCGTGGCTCGGAGACGGCGCGTGGAGGCATCCGGGCTAAGAAGACGACGCATGGACCGAGCGGGGTTCAGGAGACGGCGCGAGGAGCGATCGGGGCTCAGGAGAAGACACGTCAATTGATCGGGGCTCCGGAGACGACGCCTCGACGGATCGGGGCTCAGGAGGCGGCACGAGAAGCGATCGGGGCTCAGGAGAAGACGCGTCAATTGATCGGGGCTCAGGAGACGACGCGTCGACGAATCGGGGCTTAGGAGACGACGCGTGGACCGATCGGGGCTCAGGAGACGGCGCGTCGACCGACCGGAGCCCAGGAGATTCGCGTGGATCGATCGGGGCTCGGATACGGCGCGTGAACCGACCGGGGCTCAGGAGGCCGTGCGAGAACCGATCGCGGCTCGGCGACGGCGCGTGGACCGATCGGGGCTCAGGATGCCGCGCGTGGACCGATCATGGCTCGGCGACGGCGCGTAGACCGATCGGGGCTCGGAGACGGCACGTGGACCGATCAAGGCTTAGGAGACGACGCGTGGACCGATCGGGGCTCAGGAGACGGCGCGTGCACCGATCGGGGCTCGAGGAAGGCGCGTGAAACGATTGGGGCTTAGGAGACGGCGCGTGGACAGATCGGGGCTCAGGAGACGGCGCGCGAACCGACCGGGGCTCAGGAGCCTCGCGTGGACCGATCATGGCTCGGCGACGGCGCGTGGACGGATCGGGGCTCGGAGACGACGCGTGGACTGATCGGGGCTCGAAGACAGCGCGTGGACCGACTGGGGCTCAGGCGGTTGCGCGAGGACCAATTGGGGCTCGGAGACCACGCGTGGACCGATCGCGGCTCGGCGACGGCGCGTGGACCGATCGGGGCTCAGGAGGCTGCGCGTGGATCGATTGGGGCTCAGGAGACGGCGCGTGGACCGCTCGGGGCTCGAAGACGGCGCGTGGAACGATCAGGGCTCAGGAGACGTCACGTGAAATGATCGGCGCTCGGAGACGGCGCGTGGACCGATCGGGGCTCAGGAGAAGGCGCGTGGACCGATCGGGGCTTAGGAGGGGACCCGTCGACCGATCGGGGCTCAGGAGACGACGCGTGGACCGGTCGGTCTCAGGAAGCGGCGCCTGGACCGATCGGGGCTCCGAGACGACGCGTTAACCGAGCGGGGCTTAGGAGACTATGCGGGGACCGATCGGGGCTCGGAGACAGCGCGTGTACCGACTGGGGCTCAGGAGGTTGCGCGTGGACCAATTGGGGTTCGGCGACGGCGCGTGGACCGACCGGGGCTCAGGAGACCGCGCGTGAACCGATCGAGACTCGGCGACTGTGCGTGGAGCGATCGGGGCTCAGGAGACGGTGCGTGAACCAATCGGCGCTCCGAGACGGCGCGTGGACCGATCGGGGATGAGGAGAAGGCGCGTGGACCGATCGGGGCTTAGGAGACGGCGCGTAGACCGATCGGGGTTCAGGAAGCGGCGCCTGGACCGATCAGAGCTCGGAGACGACGCGTGGACCGATCGGGGCTTAGGAGACTACGCGTGTACCTATCGGGGCTCAGGAGACAGCGCGTAGACCGATCGGGGCTCGGAGACGGCGCGTGGAACGATCGGGTCTCGGAGACGGCGCGTGAAATGATCGGCGCTCGGAGACGGCGCGTGGACCGATTGGGGATTAGGAGACGGCGCGTGGACCGATCGGGGCGCAGGAAGCGGCGCCTGGACCGATCGTGACTCGGAGACGGCGCGTGGAGGCATCCGGGCTAAGAAGACGACGCATGGACCGAGCGGGGTTCAGGAGACGGCGCGAGGAGCGATCGGGGCTCAGGAGAAGACACGTCAATTGATCGGGGCTCCGGAGACGACGCCTCGACGGATCGGGGCTCAGGAGGCGGCACGAGAAGCGATCGGGGCTCAGGAGAAGACGCGTCAATTGATCGGGGCTCAGGAGACGACGCGTCGACGAATCGGGGCTTAGGAGACGACGCGTGGACCGATCGGGGCTGAGGAGACGGCGCGTCGACCGACCGGAGCTCAGGAGATTCGCGTGGATCGATCGGGGCTCCGGAGGCGGCGCGTGGACCAATTGGGGCTTAGGAGACGACGCGTCGACTGATCATGGCTCGGCGACGGCGCGTAGACCGATCGGGGCTCGGAGACGACGCGTGGACTGATCGGGGCTCGAAGACAGCGCGTGGACCGACAGGGGCTCAGGCGGTTGCGCGTGGACCAATTGGGGCTCCGGAGGCGGCGCGTGGACCGATTGTCGAGCAGAAGATGGTGCGTGGACCGATCGGGGCTCGGAGACGGCGCGTGGACCGATCGGAGCTTAGAAGACGACGCCTAGACCGATTGGGGCTCAGGAGACAGCGCGTGAACTAATCGGGTCTCGGAGACGGCGCGTTAACCGATCGGCGCTCGGAGACAGCGCGTCGACCGATTGGGGTTCGGTGACGGCGCGTGGACCGTCCGGGGCTCAGGAGGGGATGCGTGGGCCGATCGCGGCTCTGGAGACTGCGCGTGGATCGATCGGGGCTTAGAGAACGACGCGTGGACCGATCGGGGCTCAGGAGACGGTGCGTGAACCGACCGGGGCTCAGGAGACCGCGCGTGGACCCATCGCGGCTCGGAGACCACGCGTGGACCGATCGGGGCTCGGAGACAGCGCGTGGACCGACTGGGGCTCAGGCGGTTGCGCGTGGACCAATTGGGGTTCGGCGACGGCGCGTGGACCGATCGGGGCTCGGAGACGGCGCGTTAACCAATTGGGGCTTAGGAGACCATGCGTGGACCGATCGGGGCTCGAAGACGGCGCGTGGACCGATCGGGGCTCGGAGACGACGCGTGGACCGATCGGGGCTTAGGAGGCCGCGCGTGGACCGATCGGGGCTCAGGAGACGGCGCGTGGACCGATTGGGGCTCGGATACGGCGCGTGAACCAACCGGGGCTCAGGAGGTCGCGCGTGGACCGATCACGGCTCGGTGACGGCGCGTAGACCGATCGGGGCTCAGGAGGCCGCGCGTGGACCGATCGCGGCTCAGGATGCGGCGCGTGGACCCATCGGGGCTCGGAGACGCCACGTGGACCGATCAGGGCTTAGGACACGACGCGTTGACCGATCGGGACTCAGGAGGCGGCGCGTGGACCGATCGGGGATCAGGAACCGGTCCATGGAGCGATCGGGGCTTAGGAGACGGCACGTGGACTGATCGGGGCTCGGGAAGCGGCGCCTGAACCGATCGTGGCTCGGAGACGGCGCGTGGAGGCATCGGGGCTTAGAAGACGACGCATGGACCGATCAGGTCTCAGGAAACGATGCGTGGACCGATTGGCGCTCGGAGACGACGCGTGGACCGACTGGGGCTCAGGCGGTTGCGCGTGGGCCAATTGGGGTTCGGCGACGGCGCGTGGACCGATCGCGGATAGGAGACGGCGCGTTAACCGATCGGGGCTTAGGAGACGATGCGTGAACCGATCGAGGCTCGGAGACGGCCCGTGGACAGATCGGGGCTTAGGAGACCGCGCGTGGACCGATCGGAACTCAGGAGACGGCGCGTGGACCGGTCGGGGCTTAGGAGACGACGCCTGGACCGATCGGGGCTTAGGAGGCGGCGTGTGGAACGATCGGGGCTCAGGAGACGGCGCATGCACCGACCGGCGCTCGGAGACGGCGCGTGGAGCGATCGGTGCTGAGGAGACGACGCGTGGATCGATCGGGGCTTAGGAGACGACGCGTGGACCGATCGGGGCGTAGGACGCGACGCGTGTACCTATCGGGGCTGATGAGACAGCGTGTGGACCGATTGGGGCTCAGGAGACGGCGCCTGGACCGATCGGGGCTCGGAGACGGCGCGTGGAATGATCGGAGCTCAGGAGACGGCGCGTGTACCTATCGGGGCTCACGAGACTGCATGTGGGCCGATTGGGGCTCAGGAGACGACGCGTTTACGGATCGGGGATCAGGAGACGGCGCGTGAACCGATCGGTGCTCGGAGACGGCGCGTGCACCGACCGGCGCTCGGAGACGGCGCGTGAACCGATCGGGGCTCAGGAGACGGCGCGTGGACTGATCGGTGCTCGGAGACGGCGCGTGGACGGACCGTGGCTTAGAATGCGTCACGCGGATCGATCGGGGCTCGGAGACGGCGCGTGGACCGACCGGGGCTAAGGAGGCCGCGCGTGGACCTATCGAGGTTTAGGAGCCGACGCGCGGACCGATCGGGGCTCGGAGACGGCGCGTGGACCGACCGGGGCTCAGGCGGCCGCGCGTGGACGGATGGGGGCTCGGCGACGGCGCGTGGACCGATCGAGGCTCGGAAACGACGCGGGTATGGATCGGGGATTAGGGGACGACGCGTGGAACGATCGGGGCTCAGGAGACGGCGCGTGCACCGACCGGCGCTCGGAGACGGCGCGTGAACCGATCGGGGCTCAGGAGACGGCGCGTGGACTGATCGGTGCTCGGAGACGGCGCGTGGACGGACCGTGGTTTAGAATGCGTCACGCGGATCGATCGGGGCTCGGAGACGGCGCGTGGACCGACCGGGGCTAAGGAGGCGGCGCGTGAACCGATCGGCGCTCGGAGACGGCGCGTGGACCGATCGGGGCTTAGGAGACGGAGCGTGGACCGATCGGGGCTTAGGAGACGACGCGTGGACCGATTGGGGCTCAGGAGGCCGCGCGTGGACCGATGGGGGCTCGGCGACGGCGCGTGGACCGATCGAGGCTCGGAGACGACGCGTGTACGGATCGGGGCTTTGAAGACGACGCGTGGACCGATCGTGGCTCAGGAAACGGCGTGTGGAGCGATCGGGGCTCAGGAGACGACGCGTCGACCGATCAGGGCTCAGGAGACGGCGCGCGGACCGACCGGGGCTCAGGAGACTCGCGTGGATCGATCGGGGCTCCGGAGGCGCCGTGTGGACCGATGGGGCTCAGGAGACGGCGCGCGGACCGGCCGGGGCTCAGGAGCCTAGCGTGGATCGATCGGGGCTCCGGAGGCGGCGCGTGGACCGATCGGGGCTCAGGAGGCGGCGCGTGAACCGATCGGCGCTCGGAGACGGCGCGTGGACCGATCGGGGCTTAGGAGACGGAGCGTGGACCGATCGGGGCTTAGGAGACGACGCGTGGACCGATTGGGGCTCAGGAGGCCGCGCGTGGACCGAACGGGGTTTGGATACGACGCGTGGACCGATCGGGGCTCGGAGACAGCGCGTGGACCAACCGGGGCTCAGGGGGTTGCGCGTGGACCAATTGGGGTTCGGCGACGGCGCGTGGACCGATCCGGGCTCAGGAGACGGCGCATGGACCGATCGGGGCTCGGAGACGGCGCGTGGAGCGATCGGGGCTCAGGAGACGGCGCGTGAACCGATCGGCGCTCGGAGACGGCGCGTGCACCGATCGGGGCTTAGGAGACGGCGAGTGCACCGATCGGGGCCCGGAGACGGGTCGTGGACAGATTGGGGCTTAGGAGACGGCGCGTGGACCGATCGGGGCTGGGAGACGGCACGTGGACCAATGGGGGCTTAGGAGACGGCGCGTGGACCGATCGGGGCTTAGGAGACGACGCGTGGATCGAGCGGGGCTCGGAGACGGCGCGTGGATGGACCGTGGCTTAGAATGCGGCACGCGGACCGATCGGGGCTCGGAGACGGCGTGTGGACCGATCGGGGATCAGGAAACGGTGCGTGGACCGATTGGGGCTCAGGAGACGGCGCGTGGATCGATCGGGGCTCGGAGACGGCGCGTGGAACGATCGGAGCACAGGAAACGACGCGTCGACCGATCGGGGCTCAGAAGACGGCGCGCGGACCGACCGGGGCTCAGGAGCCTCGCGTGGACCGATGCTGGCTCGGCGACGGCGCGTGGACGGATCGGGGCTCGGAGACGACGCGTGGACCGATGGGGGCTCGGATACGGCGCATGAACCAACCGGGGCTCAGGAGGTCGCGCGTGGACCGATCACGGCTCGGTGACGGCGCGTAGACCGATCGGGGCTCAGGAGGCCGCGCGTGGACCGATCGCGGCTCGGCGGTGGCGCGTGGACCGATCGGGGCTCAGGAGGCCGCGCGTGGACCGATCATGGCTCGGCAACGGCGCGTGGACCGATCGGTGTTCAGAGACGACGCGTGAACCGATCGGGGCTCAGGCGGTTGCGCGTGGACCATTTGGGGTTCGGCGACGGCGCGTGGACCGATCGGCGCTCGGAGACAGCGCGTTAACCGATCGGGGTTTAGCCAACGATGCATGGACCGATCGGGGCTTGGAGACGGCGCGTTGACCGATCGGGGCTCAGGAGACGACGCGTGGACCGACCCGGGGTCGGAGACTGCGCATGGAATGATCGGGGCTCAGGAGACGGCGCGTGAACCGATCGGCGCTCGGAGACAGCGCGTGGACCGATCGAAGCACAGGAGACGGCGCGTGAACCGAGCGGCGCTCGGAGACGGCGCGTGGATCGATCGGTGCTTAGGAAACGGCGCGTGGACCGATCGGGGCTCAGGAGACCCCGCGTGGACCGATCGGGGCCCGGCGACTGCGCGTGGACGCATCGGGGCTCAGGAGACGGCGCGTGAACCGATCGGGGCTCAGGCGGTTGCGCGTGGACCATTTGGGGTTCGGCGACGGCGCGTGGACCGATCGGCGCTCGGAGACAGCGCGTTAACCGATCGGGGTTTAGCCAACGATGCATGGACCGATCGGGGCTTGGAGACGGCGCGTTGACCGATCGGGGCTCAGGAGACGACGCGTGGACCGACCCGGGGTCGGAGACTGCGCATGGAATGATCGGGGCTCAGGAGACGGCGCGTGAACCGATCGGCGCTCGGAGACAGCGCGTGGACCGATCGAAGCACAGGAGACGGCGCGTGAACCGAGCGGCGCTCGGAGACGGCGCGTGGATCGATCGGTGCTTAGGAAACGGCGCGTGGACCGATCGGGGCTCAGGAGACCCCGCGTGGACCGATCGGGGCCCGGCGACTGCGCGTGGACGCATCGGGGCTCAGGAGACGGCGCGTGGACCGATCGGGGCTCGGAGACGGCACGTTAACCGATCGGGGCTTAGGAGACGATGCGTGGACCGATCGCGGCTCGGAGACGGCGTGTGAACCGACCGGGGCTCAGGAGGCCGCGCGTGGACCGATCGAGGCTCGGCGACGGCGAGTGGACCCATCGGGGCTCGGAGACGACGCGTGTACGGATCGGGGCTTGATGACGGCGGCTTTATCGATCGCGGCTCGGAGACGGCGCGTGGAGGCATCGGGGCTTCGAAGACGACGCATGGACCAATCGGGGCTCGGAAACGGCGCCTGGACCGATCGGAGCTCGGAGACGACGCGTGGAGCGGTCGGGGCTCAGGAGAAGACGCGTGGATCGATCGGGGCTCAGGAGACGACGCGTCGACGGATCGGGCCTCAGGAGACGGCGCGTGGAGCGATCGGAGCGCAGGAGACGACGCGTTAACAGAGCGGGGTTTAGGAGACGATGCGCGGACCGATCGGTGCTTGGAGACAGCGCGTGGACCGACTGGGGCTCAGGAGGTGGCGCGTGGACCAATTGGGGTTCGGCGACGGCGCGTGGACCAACCGGGGACTAGGAGACGACGCGTCGACCGATCGGGGCTTAGGAGACGACCCGTCGACCGATCGGGGCTTATGAGACGGCGAGTGGACCGATTGGGGCTCGGATACGGCGCGTGAACCGATCGGGGCTTAGGAGACGACGCGTTAACAGAGCGGGGTTTAGGAGACGATGCGCGGACCGATCGGTGCTTGGAGACAGCGCGTGGACCGACTGGGGCTCAGGAGGTGGCGCGTGGACCAATTGGGGTTCGGCGACGGCGCGTGGACCAACCGGGGATTAGGAGACGACGCGTCGACCGATCGGAGCTTAGAAGACGACGCCTAGACCGATTGGGGCTCAGGAGACAGCGCGTGGACCGATCGGGGCTCAGGAGGCGGCGCGTGGATCGATCGGGGCTCGGAGACGGCGCGTGGAACGATCGGGTCTCAGGAGACGGCGCGTGAAATGATCGGCGCTCGGAGACGCCGCGTGGACCGATTGGGGCTTAGGAGACGGCGCGTGGTCCGATCGGGGCGCAGGAAGCGGCGCCTGGACCGATCGTGGCTCGGAGACGGCGCGTGGACCGATCGGAGCTCAGGAGGCCGCGCGTGGACCGATCGGGGCTCGGAGACAGCGCGTCGACCGACTGGGGCTCAGGCGGTTGCGCGTGGACCGATCGGGGCTTAGGAGCCTCGCATGGATCGATCGGGGCCCCGGAGGCGCCGCGTGGACCCATGGGGAACAGGAGACAGTGCGTGGACCGATCGGGGCTCGGAGACGGCGCGTGGACCGATCGGGGCTTAGGAGACGACGCGTGGACCGATCGGGGTGTAGGCGATGACGCGTGTACCTATCGGGGCTCAGGAGACAGCGCGTGGACCGATCAGGGCTCGGCGACTGCGTGTGGACGTATCGGGGCTCAGGAGACATCGCGTGGACCGATCGGGGCTCGGGGACGGCGCGTTAACCGATTGGGGCTTAGGAGACCATGCGTGGACCGATCGGGGCTCGAAGACGGCGCGTCGACCGATCGGGTCTCAGGAGGCCGCGCGTGGACAGATCATGACTCGGCGACGGCGCGTGGACCGATCGGGGCTCGGAGACGACGCGTGGACCGATCGGGGCTCGGCGACTGCGCGTGGACGTATCGGGGCTCAGGAGACGGCGCGTGGACCGATCGGGGCTCGTAGACGGCACGTCAACCGATCGGGGCTTAGGAGACGATGCGTGGGCCGATCGCGGCTCGGAGATGGCACGAGAACCGACCGGGGCGCAGGAGGTCGCGCGTGGACCGATCGAGGCTCGGCGACGGCGTGTGGGCCCATCGGGGCTCGGAGACGACGCGTGTACGCATCGGGGCTTGGTGACGGCGCGTTTACCGATCGGGGCTCGAAAACGGCGTGTGGACCGTCCGGGGCTTAGGAGACGATGCGTGGACCGATCGAGGCTCAGAAGACGGCGCGTGGACGGATCGGCGCTCGGAGACGGGGCGTGGACCGATCGGGGCTCAGGAGAGGGCGTGTGGACCGATCGACGCTCGGAGACGGCGCGTGGAACGATCGGGGCTCAGGAGACGACGCGTGGACCGATCGGGGCTCAGGAGACGGCGCGTAGACCGATGGGTCTCCGAAACGACGCGTTAACCGAGCGGGGCTTACGAGACGATGCGTGGACCGATCGGGGCTCGGAGACAGAGCGTGTACCGACTGGGGCTCAGGAGACCGCGCGTGAACCGATCGGGGCTCGGCGACAGGCGTGGACGGATCGGGGCTCGGAGACGGTGCGTAGAACGATCGGGGCTCAGGAGACGGCGCGTGAACCGATTGGGGCTTAGGAGACGTTGCGTGGACCGATCGGCGCTCGAAGACGGCGCGTGGACCGATCGGGGCTCAGGAGACTGCGCGTGGATGGATCGGAGCTTAGGGAACGGCGCGTTGACCGATCGGGGCTCAGGAGACGGCGCGTGGACCGAGCATGGCTCAGGAGGCCGCGCGTGGACCGACTGGAGCTCAGGCGATTGCGCGTGGACCAATTGGGGTTCCGCGACGGCGCGTGGACCGATCGGGGCTCGGAGACGGCGCGTTAACCGATCGCGGCTTAGAAGACGATGCGTGAACTGATCGGGGCTCGGAGACGGCGCGTTAACCGATAGGGGCTTAGGAGACGATGAGTGGACCGATCGGGCTCGGGGACGGCGCGTGGACCGATCGGGGCACAGGAGACGGCGCGTGGACCGATCGGGGCTCAGGAAACGGCGCGTGGACCGACTGGGCCTCAGGCGGTTGCGCGTGGACCAATTGGGGTTCCGCGACGGCGCGTGGACCGATCGGGGCTCGGAGACGGCGCGTTAACCGATCGCGGCTTAGAAGACGATGCGAGGAGGCATCTGGGTTTACAAGACGACGCGTGGATCGATCGGGGCTCGGAGACGGCGCGTGAACCGACCGGGGCTCAGGAGACGGCACGTGGACCGATCGGGGCTCGGAGACGGCACGTTAACCGATCGGGGCTTAGGAGACGACGCGTTGACCGATCGGGGCTCAGGAGAAGGGGTGTGGACCGATCGGGGCTCAGGAGACGGCGCGTGGACCGATCGGGGCTCGGCGATGGCGCGTGGATCGATCGGGGCTCGGAGACGACGCGTGTACGGATCGAGGCTTGGAGACGGCGCGTGGACCGACCGGAGCTCGGACACGGCCCGTGGACGGATCGGGGCTTAGGAGACGGCGCGTGAAGTTATCAGCGCTCAGAGACGGCGCGTGGACCGATCAGGGCTTAGGATACGGCGCGTGGACCGATCGGTGCTCAGGAAGCGGCGCCTGGACCGATCGTGGCTCGGAGACGACGCGTGGAGGCATCGGGGCTAAGAAGACGACGCATGGACCGATCGGGGCTGAGGAAACGGCGTGTGGACCGATCAGAGCTCGGAGACGACGCGTGGACCGATCGGGGCTTAGGAGACTACGCGTGTACCTATCGGGGCTCAGGAGACAGCGCGTGGACCGATGGGGGCTCAGGAGGCGGCGCGTGGATCGATCGGGGCTCGGAGACGGCGCGTGGAACGATCGGGTCTCAGGAGACGGCGCGTGAAATGTTCGGCGCTCGGAGACGCCGCGTGGACCGATCGGTGCTCGGAGACGGCGTGTGGACGTATCGGGGCTCAGGAGACGATGCGTGAACCGATCGGAGCACCGGAGACGGCGCGTGAACCGATCGGCTCTCGGAGACGGCGCGTGGATCGATCGGGGCTCAGGAGACGGCGCGAGGAGCGATCGGGGCTCAGGAGAAGACGCGTCAATTGATCGGGGCTCAGAAATCGGCGCGTGGAGCGATCGGGGCTCAGGGGACGACGCGTGGATCGATCGGGGCTCAGGAAACGACTCGTCGACCGATCGGGTCTCAGGAGACGGCGCGCGTACCGACCGGGACTCAGGAGTCTCGCGTGGACCGATCACTGCTCGGCGACGGCGCGTGGACAGATCGGGGCTCGGAGACGACGCGTGGACCGATGGGGGCTCGGATACGGCGCGTGAACCAACCGGGGCTCAGGAGGTCGCGCGTGGACCGATCGCGGCTCGGTGACGGCGCGTGGACCAATCGGGGCTCAGGAGGCCGCGCGTGGACCGATCGCGGCTCGGCGACGCCGCTTGGACCGATCGGGGCTCAGGAAACGACTCGTCGACCGATCGGGGCTCAGGAGACGGCGCGCGTACCGACCGGGACTCAGGAGTCTCGCGTGGACCGATCACTGCTCGGCGACGGCGCGTGGACGGATCGGGGCTCGGAGACGACGCGTGGACCGATGGGGGCTCGGATACGGCGCGTGAACCAACCGGGGCTCAGGAGGTCGCGCGTGGACCGATCGGGGCTCAGGAGGCCGCGCGTGGACCGATCATGGCTCGGCGACGGCGCGTGGACCGATCGGTGCTCGGAGACGACGCGTGGACCGATGGGGGCTCGGATACGGCGCGTGAACCAACCGGGGCTCAGGAGGTCGCGCGTGGACCGATCGCGGCTCGGTGACGGCGCGTGGACCAATCGGGGCTCAGGAGGCCGCGCGTGGACCGATCGCGGCTCGGCGACGGCGCGTGAACCAACCGGGGCTCAGGAGACGACGCGTCGACCGGTCGGGGCTTCGGAGACGAAGCCTGGACCAATCGGTGTTTAGGAGGCGGCGCGTGCAACGATCGGGGCTCAGAAGACGGCGCGTGAGCCGATCGGCGCTCGGAGACGGCGCGTGGACCGATCGAGGCTTAGGAGACGACGCGTGGATCGAGCGGGGCTTGGAGATGGCGGGTGGATGGACCGTGGCTTAGAATGCGGCACGCGGACCGATCGGGGCTCGGAGAAGGCGTGTGGACCGATCGGGGATCAGGAAACGGCACGTGGAGCGATCGGGGCTGAGGAGGCGGCGCGTGGATCGATCGGGGCTCAGGAGGCGACGCGTCGACGGATCGGGGCTTAGGAGACGACGCGTGGACCGATCGAGTATTAGGGGACGACGCGTGGACCGATCGGTGCTCGGAGACGGCGCGAGGATCGATCGGGGCTTAGGAGGCGGCGCGTGGACCGATTCGGGCTTAGGAGACGGCGCGATGACCGATCGGGGCTCAGGAAGCGACGCCTAGACCGATCGTGGCTCGGAGACGGCGCGTGGAGGCATCGTGGCTAAGAAGACGACGCAGGGACCGATCGGGGCTCGGAGACAGCGCGTGGACCGACTGGGGCTTAGGCGGTTGCGCGTGGACCAATTGGGGTTCGGCGACGGCGCGTGGACCGATCGGGGCTCGGAGACGGCGCGTGGAACGATCGGGGCTCAGGAGACGGCGCGTGAAATGATCGGCGCTCTGAGACGGCGCGTGGACCGATTGTGGCTTACGAGACGGCACGTGGATCGATCGGGGCTCAGGAAGCGGCGCCTGGACCTATCGTGGCTCGGAGACAGCGCGTGGAGGCATCGGGGCTAAGAACACGACGTATGGACCGAGCGGGGCTCAGGAGACGGCGCGAGGAGCGATCGGGGCTCAGGAGAAGACGCATCAATTGATCGGGGCTCAGGAGACGACGCGGCGACGGATCGGGGCTTAGGAGACGACGCGTGGACCGATCGGGGCTCGGAGACGGTACGAGGACCGACCGGAGCTCAGGAGATTCGCGTGGATCGATCAGGACTCCGGAGGCGGCGCATGGACCGATTGGGGAGCATGCGATGGTGCGTGGACCGATCGGGGCTCCGAGACGGCGCACGGACCGATCGGGGCTTAGGAGACGACGCGTGGACCGATTGGGGCTCAGGAGGCCGCGCGTGGACCGATCAGGGTGTAGGAGACGACGCGTGTACCTATCGGGGCTCAGGAGACAGCGCGTGGACCGATCGGGGCTCGGCGACTGCGCGTCGACGTATCGGGGCTCAGGAGACGGCGCGTGGACCGATTGG
This sequence comes from Netelia fuscicornis, assembly GCA_946811545.1. Taxonomy (NCBI): domain Eukaryota; kingdom Metazoa; phylum Arthropoda; class Insecta; order Hymenoptera; family Ichneumonidae; genus Netelia; species Netelia fuscicornis. The sequence continues at coordinate 14,826,144 of OX328016.1, read as the reverse complement.
AGCTTATGAGACGGCGAGTGGACCGATTGGGGCTCGGATACGGCGCGTGAACCGATCGGGGCTTAGGAGACGACGCGTGGACCGATCGGGGCTCAGGTGACAGCGCGTGGACCGATGGGGGCTCAGGAGGCGGCGCGTGGATCGATCGGGGCTCGGAGACGGCGCGTGGAACGATCGGGTCTCAGGAGACGGCGCGTGAAATGTTCGGCGCTCGGAGACGCCGCGTGGACCGATCGGTGCTCGGAGACGGCGTGGGGACGTATCGGGGCTCAGGAGACGATGCGTGAACCGATCGGGGCTCAGGAGACGCCGCATGGACCGATCGGGGCTCGGAGACGGCGCGTGGAACGATCGGGGCTCAGGAGACGGCGCGTGAAATGATCGGCGCTCTGAGACGGCGCGTGGACCGATTGTGGCTTACGAGACGGCGCGTGGACCGATCGGGGCTCGGAGATGGCGCGAGAACCGACCGGGGCGCAGGAGGTCGCGCGTGGACCGATCGAGGCTCGGCGACGGCGTGTGGGCCCATCGGGGCTCGGAGACGATGCGTGTACGCATCGGGGCTTGGTGACGGCGCGTTTACCGATCGGGGCTCGAAAACGGCGTGTGGACCGTCCGGGGCTTAGGAGACGATGCGTGGACCGATCGAGGCTCAGAAGACGGCGCGTGGACGGATCGGCGCTCGGAGAAGGGGCGTGGACCGATCGGGGCTCAGGAGACGATGCGTGAACCGATCGGGGCTCAGGAGACGCCGCATGGACCGATCGGGGCTCGGAGACGGCGCGTGGAACGATCGGGGCTCAGGAGACGGCGCGTGAAATGATCGGCGCTCTGAGACGGCGCGTGGACCGATTGTGGCTTACGAGACGGCGCGTGGATCGATCGGGGCTCAGGAAGCGGCGCCTGGACCTATCGTGGCTCGGAGACGGCGCGTGGAGGCATCGGGGCTACGAACACGACGCATGTACCGAGCGGGGCTCAAGAGACGGCGCGAGGAGCGATCGGGGCTCAGGAGAAGACGCGTCAATTGATCGGAGCTCAGGAGACGACGCGGCGACGTATCGGGGCTTAGGAGACGACGCGTGGACCGATCGGGGCTCGGAGACGGTACGAGGACCGACCGGAGCTCAGGAGATTCGCGTGGATCGATCAGGGCTCCGGAGGCGGCGCATGGACCGATTGGGGAGCATGCGATGGTGCGTGGACCGATCGGAGCTCGGAGACTGCGCGTCGACGTATCGGGGCTCAGGAGACGGCGCGTGGACCGATTGGAGCTTAGGAGACGGCGCGTGGACCGATTGGCGCTCGGATACGGCGCGTGAACCGATCGGGGCTTAGGAGACGACGCGTGGACCGATCGGGGCTCAGGAGACGGCGCGTGGACCGATCGGGGCTTCGGAGACGGTACGTGGACCGATCGGGGTTCGGAGACGGTACGAGGACCGACCGGAGCTCAGGAGATTCGCGTGGATCGATCAGGGCTCCGGAGGCGGCGCATGGACCGATTGGGGAGCATGCGATGGTGCGTGGACCGATCGGGGCTCGGAGACGATGCGTGGATCGATCGGGGCTCGGAGACGGCGCGTGGACCGACCGGGGCTAAGGAGGCCGCGCGTGGACCTATCGAGTCTTAGGAGCCGACGCGTGGACCGATCGGGGCTGAGGAGACGGCGCGTGGACCGAACGGGGCTCGGAGACGGCGCGTGGAACGATCGGAGCACAGGAGACGGCGCGTGAACCGATCGGCGCTAGGAGACGGCGCGTGGATCGATCGGGGCTTAGGAGAAGGCGCGTGGACCGATCGGGGCTTAGGAGACGATTCGTGGACCGATCGGGTCAAGGAGACGGCGCGTGGACCGACCGGGGCTAAGCAGGCCGCGCGTGGACCGATAGAGGCTTAGGAGCCGACGCGTGGACCGATCGGGGCTGAGGAGACGGCGCGTGGACCGATCGGGGCTCGGAGACGGCGCGTGGAACGATCGGAGCACAGGAGACGGCGCGTGAACCGATCGGCGCTCGGAGACGGCGCGTGGATCGATCGGGGCTCAGGAGACGGCGCGAGGAGCGATCGGGGCTCAGGAGAAGACGCGTCAATTGATCGGGGCTCAGAAATCGGCGCGTGGACCGATCGGGTCTCAGGAGACGGCGCGCGTACCGACCGGGACTCAGGAGTCTCGCGTGGACCGATCACTGCTCGGCGACGGCGCGTGGACGGATCGGGGCTCGGAGACGACGCGTGGACCGATGGGGGCTCGGATACGGCGCGTGAACCAACCGGGGCTCAGGAGGTCGCGCGTGGACCGATCGCGGCTCGGTGACGGCGCGTGGACCAATCGGGGCTCAGGAGGCCGCGCGTGGACCGATCGCGGCTCGGCGACGCCGCTTGGACCGATCGGGGCTCAGGAAACGACTCGTCGACCGATCGGGGCTCAGGAGACGGCGCGCGTACCGACCGGGCCTCAGGAGTCTCGCGTGGACCGATCACTGCTCGGCGACGGCGCGTGGACGGATCGGGGCTCGGAGACTACGCGTGGACCGATGGGGGCTCGGATACGGCGCGTGAACCAACCGGGGCTCAGGAGGTCGCGCGTGGACCGATCGGGGCTCAGGAGGTCGCGCGTGGACCGATCGGGGCTCAGGAGGCCGCGCGTGGACCGATCATGGCTCGGCGACGGCGCGTGGACCGATCGGTGCTCGGAGACGACGCGTGGACCGATGGGGGATCGGATACGGCGCGTGAACCAACCGGGGCTCAGGAGGTCGCGCGTGGACCGATCGCGGCTCGGTGACGGCGCGTGGACCAATCGGGGCTCAAGAGGCCGCGCGTGGACCGATCGCGGCTCGGCGACGGCGCGTGAACCGACCGGGGCTCAGGAGACGACGCGTCGACCGGTCGGGGCTTAGGAGACGAAGCCTGGACCGATCGGTGTTTAGGAGGCGGCGCGTGGAACGATCGGGGCTCAGAAGACGGCGCGTGAGCCGATCGGCGCTCGGAGACGGCGCGTGGACCGATCGAGGCTTAGGAGACGACGCGTGGATCGAGCGGGGCTTGGAGATGGCGAGTGGATGGACCGTGGCTTAGAATGCGGCACGCGGACCGATCGGGGCTCGGAGAAGGCGTGTGGACCGATCGGGGATCAGGAAACGGCACGTGGAGCGATCGGGGCTGAGGAGGCGGCGCGTGGATCGATCGGGGCTCAGGAGGCGACGCGTCGACGGATCGGGGCTTAGGAGACGACGCGTGGACCGATCGAGTATTAGGGGACGACGCGTGGACCGATCGGTGCTCGGAGACGGCGCGAGGATCGATCGGGGCTTAGGAGGCGGCGCGTGGACCGATTCGGGCTTAGGAGACGGCGCGATGACCGATCGGGGCTCAGGAAGCGACGCCTAGACCGATCGTGGCTCGGAGACGGCGCGTGGAGGCATCGTGGCTAAGAAGACGACGCAGGGACCGATCGGGGCTCGGAGACAGCGCGTGGACCGACTGGGGCTCAGGCGGTTGCGCGTGGACCAATTGGGGTTCGGCGACGGCGCGTGGACCGATCGGGGCTCGGAGACGGCGCGTTAACCGATTGGCGCTTAGGAGACGATGCGTGGTCCGATCGGGGCTCAGGAGCCTCGCGTGGATCGATCGGTGCTCCGGAGGCGCCGCGTTGACCCATGGGGATCAGGAGACAGTGCGTGGATCGATCGGGGCTCGGAAACGGCGCGTTAACCGATTGGGGCTTAGGAGACGATGCGTGGTCCGATCGGCGCTCAGGAGCCTCGCGTGGATCGAACGGGGCTCCGGAGGCGCCGCGTTGACCCAAGGGGATCAGGAGACAGTGCGTGGACCGATCGGGGCTCGGAGACGGCACGTGGACCGATCGGGGCTTAGGAGCCTCGCGTGGATCGATCGGGGTGTAGGCGACGACGCGTGTACCTATCGGGGCTCAGGAGACAGCGCGTGGACCGATCAGAGCTCGGCGACTGCGCGTGGACGGATCGGGGCTCAGGAGAAGGCGCGTGGACCGATCGGGGCTCGGAGACGGCGCGTTAACCGATTGGGGCTTAGGAGACTATGCGTAGACCGATCGGGGCTCAGGAGACGGCGCGTGGACCGATCGGGGCACAGGAGACGGCGCGTGGACCGATTGGGGCTCGGATACGGCGCGTGAACGAATCGGGGCTCAGGAGGCCGCGCGTGCACCGACCGCGGCTCGGCGACGGCGCGTGGACCGATCGGGGCTTAGGAGACTCGCGTGGACCGATTGGGACTCAGGCGGTTGCGCGTGGATCAATTGGGGTTCGGCGACGGCGCGTGGACCGATCGCGCCGCGGAGACGGCGCGTTAACCGATCGGGGCATAGGAGACGATGCGTGGACCGATCGGGGCTCGGAGACGGCGAGTGGACTCATCGGGGCTCGGAGACGACGCGTGTACGGATCGGGGCTTGATGACGGCGGCTTTACCGATCGCGGCTCGAAGACGGCCCGTGGACAGATCGGGGCTTAGGAGACGGCGCGTGGACCGATCGGGGCTCAGGAGACGGCGCGTGGACCGGTCGGGGCTTAGGAGACCATGCGGGGACCGATCGGGGCTCGAAGACGGCGCGTGGACCGATCGGGGCTCGGAGACGACGCGTGGACCGATCGGGGCTCAGGAGACGGCGCGTGGACCGATCGGGTCTCAGGAGGCCGCGCGTGGACCGATCATAGCTCGGCGACGGCGCGTGGACCGATGGGGCTCAGGAGCCGCGCGTGGACCGATCATGGCTCGGTGACGGCGCGTGGACCGATGGGGCTCAGGAGCCGCGCGTGGACCGATCATGGCTCGGTGACGGCGCGTGGACCGATCGGGGCTTAGGTGACGATGCGTGGACCGATTGGGGCTCAGGAAGCAGCGCCTGGACCGATGGTGGCTCGGAGACGGCGCGAGGAGGCATCTGGGCTTCGAAGACGACGCGTGGATCGATCGGGGCTCCCAGACGGCGCGTGAACCGACCGGGGCTCAGGAGGCCGCGCGTCGACCGATCGAGGCTCAGGAGGCCACGCCTGGACCGATCGGGGCTCCGCGACGGCGCGTGGACCGATCGAGGCTCGGAGACGACGCGTGTACGGATCGGGGATTCGGCGATGACGCGTGGACCGATCCGGGCTCAGGAGACAGCGCGTGGACGGATCGGGGCTCGGAGACGGCGCGTGGATCGATCGGGGCTCAGGAGACGGCGCGCGAACCGATCGGCGCTCGGAGACGGCGCGTGGACGGATAGGGGCTTAGGAGACGGCGCGTGGACCGATCGGGGCTCGGAGACGGGGTGTGGAATGATCGGGGCTCACGAGACGGCGCGTGAAATGATCGGCGCTCTGAGACGGCGCGTAGACCGATTGGGGCTTACGCGACGGCGCGTGGACCGATCGGGGCTCAGGAAGCGGCGCCTGGACCGATCGTGGCTCGAAGACGGCGCGTGGAGGCATCGGGGCTAAGAAGACGACGCATGGATCGAGCGGGGCTCAGCAGACGGCGCGAGGGGCGATCGGGGCTTGGAGACGGCGCGTGGAGGCATCGGGGCTTTGAAGACGACGCGTGGACCGAACGGTGCTCAGATAACGGCGCGTGGACCGATCGGTGCTCGGAGACGATGCGTGGACCGATCGGGGCTCAGGTAACGGCGTGTGGAGCGGTTGGGGCTCAGGAGACGACGCGTGGATCGATCCAGGCTCAGAAGACGACGCGTCGACCGATCGGGGCTCAGGAGACGGCGAGTGGATCGATCGGGGCTCGGAGACGCCGCGTGGAACGATGGGGGCTCAGGAGACGGCGCTTGAACTAATCGGCGCTCAGAGACGGCCCGTGGACCGATCGGGGCTTAGGATACGGCGCGTGGACCGATCGGAGCTCAGGAAGCGGCGCCTGGACCGATCGTAGCTCGGAGACGGCGCGTGGAGACATCGGGGCTAAGAAGACGACGCATGGACCGATCGGCGCTCAGGAAACGGCGTATGGACCGATCGGGGCTCTGCGACGGCGCGTGGACCGATCGAGGCTCGGAGACGACGCGTGTACGGATCGGGGATTCGGCGATGACGCGTGGACCGATCCGGGCTCAGGAGACGGCGCGTGGACCCATCGGGGCTCGGAGACGGCGTGTGGACCGATCGGGGCTTAGGAGACGACGCGTGGACCGATCGGGGTTTAGGAGAGGACGCGTCGACAGATCGGGGCACAGGAGACGGCGCGTGGACTGATCGGGGCTTAGGAGACGACGCGTGGACCGATAGTGGCTCGGAGACCGCGCGAGGAGGCATCTGGGCTTAGAAGACGACGCGTGGATCGATCGGGGCTCGGAGACGGCGCGTAAACCGACCGGGGCTCATGAGGCCGCGCGTGGACCGGTCGGGGCTCGGCGACTGCGTGTGTACGGATCAGGGATTCCGGGACGACGCGTGGACCGATCCGGGCTCAGGAGACGGCGCGTAGACCGATCATGGCTCGGAGACGGGGCGTGGGACGATCGGGGCTCGGAGCCGGTGCGTTAACCGATCGGGGCTTAGGAGACGATGCGTCGACCGATCGCGGCTCGGCGACGGCGCGTGGACCGATCGGGGCTCAGGAGGCTGCGCGTGGATCGATTGGGGCTCAGGAGACGGCGCGTGGAACGCTCGGGGCTCGAAGACGGCGCGTGGAACGATCAGGGCTCAGGAGACGTCACGTGAAATGATCGGCGCTCGGAGACGGCGCGTGGACCGATCGGGGCTCAGGAGAAGGCGCGTGGACCGATCGGGGCTTAGGAGGGGACCCGTCGACCGATCGGGGCTCAGGAGATGACGCGTGGACCGGTCGGTGCTCAGGAAGCGGCGCGTGGACCGACCGCGGCTCAGGAGGCCACGCCTGGACCGATCGGGGCTCGGCGACGGCGCGTGGACCGATCTAGTCTCGCAGACGACGCGTCGACCGATCGGGGCTCAGGAGACCGCGCGTGGACCGACCGGGGCTCAGGAAACGGCGCGTGGACCGACCGCGGCTCAGGAGGCCACGCCTGGACCGATCGGGGCTCGGAGACGGCGCGTGGAGGCATCGGGGCTTAGAAGACGACGCATGGACCGATCAGGTCTCAGGAAACGGCGCGTGGACCGATTGGAGCTCGGAGACGACGCGTGGACCGACTGGGGCTCAGGCGGTTGCGCGTGGACCAATTGGGGTTCGGCGACGGCGCGTGGACCGATCGCGGATCGGAGACGGCGCGTTAACCGATCGGGGCTTAGGAGACGATGCGTGAACCGATCGAGGCTCGGAGACGGCCCGTGGACAGATCGGGGCTTAGGAGACGGCGCGTGGACCGATCGGGGCTCAGGAGACGGCGCGTGGACCGGTCGGGGCTTAGGAGACGACGCCTGGACCGATCGGGGCTCGGAGACGGCGCGTGGACCGATCGGGGCTTAGGAGACATCGCGTGGACCGATGGGGGCTCGGAGACGGCGCGTGGACCGACTGGGGCTCAGGAGACTCGCGTGGATCGATCGGGGCTCCGGAGACGCCGCGTGGAGCGATGGGGCTCAGGAGACGGCGCGTGGACCGATCGGGGCTCGGAGACGGCACGTTAACCGATCGGGACTTAGGAGACGATGCGTGGACCGATCGGGCTCGGAGCCGGCGCGTGAACCGATCGGGGCTCAGGAGGCGGCGCGTGGACCGAACGAGGCTCGGCGACGGCGCGTGGACCGATCGGCGCTCGGAGACGGCGCGTGGAGCGGTCGGGGCTGAGGAGACGACGCGTGGATCGATCGGGGCTCAGGAGACGACGCGTCGACCGATCGGGGCTGAGGAGACGACGCGTGGACCGATCGAGGCTCGGAGACGACGCGTGTGCGGATCGGGGATTCGAGGACGACGGGTGGACCGATCCGAGCTCAGGAGACGACGCGTCGTCCGATCGGGGCTCAGGATGCGGCGCGTGGACCCATCGGGGCTCGGAGACGGCACGTGGACCGATCAAGGCTTAGGACACGATGCGTTGACCGATCGGGACTCAGGAGGCGGCGCGTGGACCGATCGGGGATCAGGAATCGGTCCGTGGAGCGATCGGGGGTTAGGAGATGGCACGTGGACTGATCGGGGCTCGGGAAGCGGCGCCTGAACCGATCGTGGCTCGGAGACGGCGCGTGGAGGCATCGGGGCTGAGGAGACGACGCGTGGACCGATCGGGGCTTAGGAGGCGGCGTGTGGAACGATCGGGGCTCAGGAGACGGCGCGTGCACCGATCGGCGCTCGGAGACGGCGCGTGGAGCGGTCGGGGCTGAGGAGACGACGCGTGGATCGATCGGGGCTCAGGAGACGACGCGTCGACCGATCGGGGCTGAGGAGACGACGCGTGGACCGATCGGGGCTCGGAGACGGCGCGAGGAGGCATCTGGGCTTCGAAGACGACGCGTGGATCGATCGGGGCTCGGAGACGGCGCGTGAACCGACCGGGGCTCGGAGACGGCGCGTGGAACGATCGGGGCTCAGGAGACGGCGCGTGAAATGATCGGCGCTCTGAGACGGCGCGTGGACCGATTGTGGCTTACGAGATGGCGCGTGGATCGATCGGGGCTCGAAGACGACGCGAGGACCGATCGGGGCTCGGAGACAGTGCGTGGACCGACTGGGGCTCAGGCGGTTGCGCGTGGACCAATTGGGGTTCGGCGACGGCGCGTTGACCGATCGGGGCTCGGAGACGGCGCCTTAACCGATTGGGGCTTAGGAGACGATGCGTGGTCCGATCGGGGCTCAGGAGCCTCGCGTGGATCGATCGGGGCTCCGGAGGCGCCGCGTTGACCCATGGGGATCAGGAGACAGTGCGGGGACCGATCGGGGCTCGGAGACGGCGCGTGGACCGATCGGGGCTTAGGAGACGACGCGTGGACCGATCGGGGTGTAGGCGACGACGCGTGTACCTATCGGAGCTCAGGAGACAGCGCGTGGATCGATCAGCGCTCGGCGTATGCGCGTCGACGTATCGGGGCTCAGGAGAAGGCGCGTGGACCGATCGGGGCTCGGGGACGGCGCGTTAACCGATTGGGGCTTAGGAGACCATGCGTGGACCGATCGCGGCTCGGCGACGGCGCGTGGACCGATCGGGGCTCAGGAGGCCGCGCGTGGACCGATCATGGCTCGGCGACGGCGCGTGGACCGATCGGGGCTCGGAGACGATGCGTGGACCGATCGAGGTTCGGCGACAGCGCGTGAACCGACTGGGTCTCAGGCGGTTGCGCGTGGACCAATTGGGGTTCGGCGACGGCGCGTGGACCGATCCGGGCTCAGGAGACGGCGCGTGAACCGATCGGGGTTCGGAGACGGCGCGTGGAGCGATCGGGGCTCAGGAGACGGCGCGTGAACCGATCGGCGCACGGAGACGGCGCGTGGACCGATCGGGGCTCAGGAGGATACGCCTGGACCGATCGGGTGTTCGGCGACGGCGCGTGGACCGATCGGGGCTCGTGCGACGGCGCGTGCACCGATCGGCGCTCGGAGACGGCGCGTGGACGTATCGGGGCTCAGGAGACGGCGCGTGGACCGATCGGGGCTCGGGCACGGCGCGTTAACCGATTGGGGCTTAGGAGACCATGCGTGGACCGATCGGGGCTCGAAGACGGCGCGTGGACCGATCGGGTCTCAGGAGGCCGCGCGTGGACAGATCATGACTCGGCGACGGCGCGTGGACCGATCGGGGCTCGGAGACGACGCGTGGACCGATCGGGGCTCGGAGACAGCGCGTGGACCGACTGGGGCTCAGGCAGTTTCGCGTGGACCAATTGGGGTTCGGCGACGGCGCGTGGACCGATCGGGGCTTAGGCGACGGCGCGTGCACCGATCGGGGCCCGGAGACGGGTCGTGGACAGATTGGGGATTAGGAGACGGCGCGTGGACCGATCGGGGCTGGAAGACGGCACGTGGACCAATGGGGGCTTAGGAGACGACGCGTGGACCGATCGGGGTGTAGGCGACGACGCGTGTACCTATCGGGGCTCAGGAGACAGCGCGTGGACCGACTGGGGCTAAGGCGGTTTCGCGTGGACCAATTGGGGTTCGGCGACGGCGCGTGGACCGATTGGGGCTTAGGAGACAGCGCGTGCACCGATCGGGGCGCGGAGACGGGTCGTGGACCGATCGGGGCTAAGGCGGTTTCGCGTGGACCAATTGGGGTTCGGCGACGGGGCGTGGACCGATCGGGGCTAAGGAGACGGCGCGTGCACCGATCGGGGCCCGGAGACGGGTCGTGGACCGATCGGGGCTCAGGAGACGGCGCGTGGACCGATTGGGGCTCGGATACGGCGCGTGAACCAATCGGGGCTCAGGAGGCCGCGCGTGGACCGATCGCGGCTCGGCGACGGCGCGTGGACCGATCGGGGCTCAGGAGGCCGCGCGTGGACCGATCATGGCTCGGCGACGGCGCGTGGACCGATCGGGGCTCGGAGACGATGCGTGGACCGATCGAGGTTCGGCGACAGCGCGTGAACCGACTGGGTCTCAGGCGGTTGCGCGTGGACCAATTGGGGTTCGGCGACGGCGCGTGGACCGATCCGGGCTCAGGAGACGGCGCGTGAACCGATCGGCGCACGGAGACGGCGCGTGGACCGATCGGGGCTCAGGAGGATACGCCTGGACCGATCGGGGTTCGGCGACGGCGCGTGGACCGATCGGGGCTCAGGAGACGGTGCGTGGACCGATTGGGGCTCGGATACGGCGCGTGAACCAACCGGGGCTCAGGAGGCCGCGCGTGGACCGATCGCGGCTCGTGCGACGGCGCGTGCACCGATCGGCGCTCGGAGACGGCGCTGACCGATCGTGGCTTAGAAGAAGGCGCGTGGAACGATCGGGGCTCGGAGACGGCGCGTGGAACGATCGGGGCTCCGAGTCGGCGCGTTAACCGATCGGGGCTTAGGAGACGATGCGTGGACCGATCGGGGCTCGGAGACGGCGCGTGGACCGACCGGGGCTCAGGAGGATACGCCTGGACCGATCGGGGCTCGGCGACGGCGCGTGGACCGATCGAGGCTCGGAGACGACGCGTGGAGGCATCGGGGCTTTGAAGACGACGCGTGGACCGAACGGTGCTCAGAAAACGCCGCGTGGACCGATGGGGGCTCGGAGACGCCGCTTGGACCGATCGGGGCTTAGGAGACGGCGCGTGGACCGATTGGGGCTTAGGATACGGCGCATGGACCGATCGGGGCTCAGGAAGCGGCGCCTGGACCGATCGTGGCTCGGAGACGGCGCGTGGAGGCATCGGGGCTAAGAAGACGACGCATGGACCGATCGGGGCTCAGGAAACGACGTGTGGACCGATCGGAGCTCGGAGACGACGCGTGGACCGATCGGGGCTCAGGAGACGGCGCGTGGAACGATCGGGGCTCAGGAGACGGCGCGTGGAGCGATCGGGGCTCAGGACACGGCGCGTGAACCAATCGGCAATCCGAGACGGCGCGTGGACCGATCGGGGATGAGGAGAAGGCGCGTGGACCGATCATGGCTTAGGAGACGGCGCGTGGACCGATCGGGGCTCGGAGACGGGGTATGGAACGATCGGGGCTCAGGTGACGGCGCGTGAACCGATCGGCACTCGGAGACGGCGCGTGGACCGATCGGGGCTTAGCAGAAGGCGCTTGGACCGATTGGGGCTTAGGAGACGGCGCGTGGACCGATCGGAGCTCGGAGACGGCGCGTGGAACGATCGGGGCTCAGGAGATGGCGCGTGAACCGATCGGCGCTCGGAGACGGCGCGTGGAATGATCGGGGCTCAGGAGACGGGGCGTGAAATTGTTGTAACCCGATATAAAGTAGTACGTATTAAGTAGTACATACACCGAGTTGGTTAAACATTGCGCTGACTCGGCATTGCGCAATTGTCAGAAGCCGCGCGAACGCGGACGCAGCCGAGTTCCAAATTAAAATTACTTCGGAAAAGAATCTCCAAATCTGGGAAAATAATGTAAACCGGATTTGGAGCACAAAAAACAAGAACAATGTTGACTAAGCTGTTCCACTAATAATCCTATAAAAGGACCAGCCAGCCAACATTGAGGCAGTCTGAAATTTAACTTTATAACCTGTACGTGCGGTACGACGGATTTACGTAATAAATCCGTCTTTCCTTTCTCTTGTTCTTGTGCAAAATAAACTATTCTTATTTTTACTTTGACGTTTCACTTGGGTTCTAACCCTTAATTAGAATATCCCTAAAAATACTGTGCAGTACGTAATCGTGCGGTACAACATTGGTGGCAGCGGTGGGATTCTAAAGTGACACAAACATAGTAAATTGTTGCCGTCGTCGCAATGACGACCCTTCATTCCGAAGAATAGCAGTCATCGTCAGTGCCGAAGGCAGACTCCAATTGGTCCGCACCGAACGATAAAAAGACGCACCTAAACGAGAGGATCCTAGGAAGACGTACAGGCTTCACAAGATCCAACGGGGATGTCGAGAATCATCTGGCTGTAAGTCACATTTTTCTCATTTTATTATCCCAAGAGTAAAGCGCTACGGACGCTGTGAGATATTGCCGGAAAAATTCTCGCAAAAAGTGACGCGCTAGTACACGGGAAAGATGAGTACTACGAGAACACCAGTGGACGGAATTAACACGCAGAGGGGAACCGATTTCGAAGAAACGGATGATCTTCAGGATCTCGAACAGAGCGTGTTCGAACCCCGGCGTACCGTGCTGGCTCATACACCCCCACGGGGGGACGTGGTACCTAGAGGGCCTTCACGAAGGGCTCGAAGCGAAGGAAATTCGGAGTACCATCGAGACATTAGTCTTAGGGAATCTCCGATGGACGCCAGACGCAGGTTAGGGTTACCGAATCTTGCGCTTCCTCCGGTAGCAAGAAATCTTCTCAACGACCTACCGATCGAAAGGGAAGAACCCGAGGATGGACGAAGACAGCTACAAGGACCGCCTGCTTCAGAGGACGCGGCGAACGACCGCCTCGATGCCCTAGAACGACTAGTCGGAGAACTGGTCGAGGATGTTCGCGGAAATAAAAATCCAAATATACCCAACGCAGCCACAGCGCCAACGGCCGGGGCTACAATTTGCAGACCCGTATGTGGAAGAGCCCAGGTATATCGACCTTGGGTTAGCCCTACGGACTATCCCGAAATTCGAAGGAAAAGATCCAGGTGATCTAGACGAATTTCTACTCTCTTGTGAGACTGTATGGGATAAAGTGCATCCCAGAGAGCAGGATACTCTCCTCGCTCTGATTAGAAGTGGCAAAGTGTGTGGTCGGGCCTCGCGAGAAATGCGATATAAAACGACACACTCTTTGGCCGAATTACGAACAGAGCTAGAGGCTCTGTACGGACGACGGAAAACCCTCGCCACCCTGCAGTACGAATTTTGCCAACTGCGACAGGGAGGGAAGGAAAGTGTCTCCGAGTATGCCGCAAGGGCAGAGCGTTTAACGATGGAGTTAAACGATACATTGTGTTCGGGAGTGGACCCGCACGGGGCCCGGTATATCGAGGAAGCTACTCGCAAAACGGCCCAAATGAATTTCGAAAACGGGCTGGAAAAGGAGATACAGGTAATCGTACGTTCACGAAATTACCCAAGTCTGCACGGAGTGCAGACTTGGGTAATTTCCATGGCCCCCACCACGTCGAGTCCGTGGTGGGGGCCATGGAGGGTGAAAAACTTATGGGACATATAGGGAAACCCCATACGGAGAAAAGGGAAGTGCGACGCTCCTTACCAGCCACCGGCGCTGCTCCATGGAAATGTTTCGCGTGTGGAAAAATAGGACATGTGCAGAAAGATTGCCGACAGTCCATGGGACGACGCAGCCTCCCAACTCAGGCTCCGCACCGAGTTAATCAAGTAGAGTCAAGCTGCTCTTACTGCAGAATGACGGGGCATGAGCTCAGGGACTGCAAGCAACGGCTATTGGCACCCCCGCGGAAAGATAGGGACTCAACAAGGTCGGCACCCTATCGCCCGAAGCATGACTCCCGTACGATAGACTCGTACGATCTAAATATGATTACGGCAAACCCCAATGAACGCTCGATAAATCAGTTAGAAACGCGAGTCGGCGCTGCCAGCGATTTCCACATAGAGTCGCCGGAGAGTCAATTCGGAATACTGACACTGAAAGCCGACACCGGAGCACAAATCAGCATCATCAACCGAGGCGCCGTAAAATCCGGGACAGAGGCCGAGGATACAAATATTTCCATAACTGGCGTAGGAGGTCAGGAAATAAAAGCATTGTGCGCGGTGAAACTGAATCTCACCACTCCTAAAGGGAAAATCGCTCACTGGTTTCAAGTAATTCCAGATAAGATACCCCTGGGAGTCGATGAATTTCTAGGAATGGATTTTATGCGAAAGCACGCTGTGAATATCTTAGGAGGCAGGGAAATTGTTATAATTGAACACTGTATGCCCTTGATCCAAGGGACGACGAAACTTAAACTCCCGCCTCGCAGCGAAAGTATCACGTACGCGGCTACGGGTTGCAAATTTGTCGGAATGACAGAAAAAAGAATTTTGACGGACGGAGTCGTAATGGGGGCATGTGTCACGAAGCCACACGGAAACAGCTACATGGTAAGTGTAGTAAACACGACGGCCAAGGAAGTGGAAGTCGTACGACCCATAGTAGAACTCGAGCCGCTGCCGTCAGCAAAAGAGCCAGCCGGCCTCGAGGCGGCCCCAAGGCCGACACACGACGTAGGCGCAGTCAGCACAAAAGACTGGGTTACGCGTCTCGAAAAATTAAAAGAGACGGTAGACACCACACATCTCAATCGCGAGGAATCAGGATCGCTTTGGGAGATTTGCAAGGAATACGCCGACATCTTTCACCTAGAAGGAGATAAGCTACCTTGCACCAATATGGCGGAACACGCCATACCATTAAAAGACGGGGTGCTACCCATAAAGGTCCACCCCTACCGCCTGCCCGAGACGCACAAACAGGAGGTGCAGAGGCAGACCGAAGAAATGTTGCGTGGTCAAATCATTCAACACAGCAAGAGTCAATGGAACGCACCATTACTCGTCGTCGCAAAGAAACCTGACGCAGCAGGTCGAATAAAAAAGCGAATCGTCGTCGATTTCAGAAAGCTGAATGACGCCACCGTAGGCGATTCATATCCATTGCCCAATATCACGGACATTTTGGATCAATTAGGCAGGGCATGCTATTTCTCAACCCTCGACCTTGCATCGGGGTTTCACCAAATCCCGATGGCCAAAGAGGATCGGGAGAAGACCGCCTTCTCCACTCCTAAAGGACATTTCGAATTTCTTCGAATGCCGTTCGGACTGAAGAATGCCCCGCCGACCTTCCAAAGACTAATGAATGCCGTTTTGACGGGACTGGAGGGGATAAAATGTTACGTATATCTCGACGATATCGTAATATTTGGTACGACCTTGTTGGAACACAACAAACGGCTCCGGGAAGTTTTCCAGCGGCTAAGGGAAGCCAAGCTATCCCTTCAGCCCGAAAAATGTCGATTTATGCGTAAGGAGACGCAGTACCTGGGTCACATCATCTCCGAAAGAGGAGTACTCCCCGATCCCGGGAAAATCGACGCCGTACAGAATTTCCCGACGCCGAGAAATGCTAAGGGCGTTCAATCGTTCCTAGGGTTAGCAGGATATTATCGAAAATTCATACGAGACTTCTCCCGAATCGCTAAGCCCTTAACCCACTTGATTAAAAAGGACACGGCATTCGAATGGACGCCGCAACAAGAACAATCGTTCCACGAGTTGAAGGCCGCCCTGACCACGGCGCCGGTACTACAATATCCGGACTTCAACAAGCCGTTTATCGTGACCACAGACGCTTCAGATAAAGCTATTGGAGCCATCCTATCGCAAGGCAACGTAGGCGAAGACTTGCCCATCTGTTATGCGAGTAGGACGCTAAACAAAGCCGAACAAAACTATTCGATGACGGAAAAGGAATTGCTGGCCATCGTATGGGCGATAGGGCAATTCCGTCGATACGTATATGGTACACGTTTTATGGTGGTAACGGACCATAAGCCTTTAACTTGGTTGTTTGGGGTCAAAGACCCCGGGTCGAGACTCATGCGGTGGAAATTAAAATTGTCCGAACATGAGTTCGATATCGTGTATAAAGCGGGTAAGCGAAACACATATGCTGACGCATTAAGTCGCATATGTGCGACCACGCGCTCGCAAGTAAGTAAAAATCAGCTAGGGGATAAAACAGGAGATACCGGCGACACGAGTGCTAAATTTGAAGACGCCAGAAAAATTTCGAGGAATTCGGAGTCACGAGACTCACTCAGCAACCCAGACGGCACACACAGGTTGAGCGAAGAAGAAAAGGAAAAACTACTACATGAGCATCATAGTGCTTCCCTAGGCGGGCATCAGGGAGTGACCCGAATGTTGAATAGATTACGATTAAATTACGACTGGCCAGGGATACGTAAGGACGTCGAGAATTACGTGAAAAAATGTGACAAATGCCAGCGAAATAAAATACGCCCCATGGTCAGAGCTCCAATGGTAATCACGGATACGCCAACGAAGGCGTTCCAGAAGTGTGCGATGGATATCGTAGGACCACTGCCAGAAACGGTAAAAGGGAATCCTCAAAGTACATCCTCACTTTCCAGGACTTACTGACCAAATACGGCGTGGCCATCGCACTACCGAATCAGCAAGCGAACGAAGTCGCTAGAGCATTCGCCGAGCAAATCATCTGCCAATACGGTACGCCAGAGACCGTACTCACCGACCAAGGTACGAATTTTCTGAGCGCCACATTCAATGCTATCTGCAAACTGCTGCAGATAGAGAAAATTCAAACAACTGCTTACCATCCCGAGTCCAATGGTGCGTTAGAGCGATCGCACAGGACTCTAGCGGAATATTTAAAAAGCTATGCAGACGAAGATCAAGGAAATTGCGACGAATGGCTGCCGTACGCCATGTTCACCTACAACTCCACTCCTCATACGGCTACCGGCCATACCCCGCACAGCCTCATATATGGGAGTGAAGCAGAATTGCCAACAGCTCTGCAGAGAGAACCAAGGGTTACCTACTCGTATGACGACTACGCACAGGAACTGCGCGAGCGTCTTCGAGCAGCTTGGACATCTGCAAGAAACAATTTGAAAGTCGCAAAGGAGCGAGCTAAAATACTGTATGATCGAAAGAGTAAGCCGCTAGCTTTCAAGGTAGGGGAAAAAGTTCTCCTATACGACGAGACGGTGCGACGAGGCAGATCAGCCAAATTGACGCCGAAATGGACGGGTCCGTACATCGTCGAACAGATACACCCGCCAACAAACTATGAGATCCGGAAAGGTCGACGCAGCGTGCGAGTGCATGTGAACCGCCTAAAAACTATATTGAACACTAAGAAAAAAATATATATACATATATATATATATCTTTATACGTATCTTTTCATTATTTAATTATTTCATCTGTATGAAAAAAAAAAAAAAAAAAAATTTCTGTGTACGTATATGTATTATGTAGCTCCGCCATTCTCCTCGCGCTGTTCAGAAAATATACGAACAAAATAGCAAACGCCCACAACAGGCCAGCACGTGAATTCTGACCACACTGTTACAGGGTAACAATGATGAGTCAGCTATCGCTGGCCATTGACTCAAGTCCGCCGTACGAAGTAAGAAAATTCAAGGACGCCCCGGGAATCTACTACGAACGGATCGGAACGTTGAATCTCTGCACGGACGCATGGACGCTTGCAGTGCAGATGGATCTAACGCATCTTGCCTTTATGGAATCCCGGATCTCTCACTCCCTCTCTGACTTCCGGGAGAAATGTGAGAAGGTCATAGGGCCGGCAAATTTCTGTGGACGGATGCTGGGCCACATCGCTCGACTTTCGGAAAATATTCAAGAAAAAGTCGGAGTGGTCCACGACCTCGTAGGAGCCGACCATCCCAGAAAACGACGCGGTCTTGTCGATGGACTAGGTTCGATCTTGAAATCGATCACTGGAAATCTGGACGCAGCCGATGGAGAACGATTAGAGGCGGAAATCGCCGCCCTCCGTGGATCAGGGGAATCCCTTAAACAAGGGATGAAAAAGCAACTCCAGGTCATAGAAACGACGCTGGACATATTCAATAAGTCATCTGTCACAGCCGACCGCACGGGTCTTCTCTTCTCCTAAGCCCCGGATCGATCGGGGCTTAGGAGACGACGCGTGGACCGATCGTGGCTCAGGAGACGGCGCGAGGAGCGATCGGGCTCAGGAGACGACGCGTGGATCGATCGGGGCTCAAGAAACGACGCGTCGACCGATCGGGGCTCAGGAGACGGCGCGCGGACCGACCGGGGCTCCGGAGGATACGCCTGGACCGATCGGGGCTCGGCGATGGCGCGTGGACCGATCGAGGCTCGGAGACGACGCGTGTACGGATCGGGGATTCGGGGACGACGCGTGGAACGATCCGGGCTCAGGAGACGGCGCCTGGACCGACCGGGGCTCGGCGACTGCGCGTGGACGGATCGGGGCTCAGGAGACGGCGCGAGGGCCGATCGGGGCTCGGAGACGGCGCGTTAACCGATCGGGGCTCGGACACGACGCTTGTACGGATCGGGGCTTGGTGACGGAGCGTTGACCGATCGCGGTTTACAGACGGCCCGTGGACGGATCGGGGCTTAGGAGACGGCGTCTGGACCGATCGGGGCTCAGGAGACGGCGCGTAGACCGATCGGGGCTCGTAAATGACGCGTCAACCGATCGGGGCTTAGGAGACGATGCGGGGATCCATCGGGGCTCGGCGACTGCGCGTGGACCGACTGGAGCTCAGGAGGTTGCTCGTGGACCAATTGGGGTTCGGGCGACGGCGCGTGGACCAATTGGGGTTCGGGCGACGGCGCGTGGACCAATCGGTGCTCGGAGACGGCGCGTGGACCGATCGGGGCGTCGGAGACGACGCGTGTACCTATCGGGGCTCACGAGACAGCGTGTGGACCGATTAGGCCTCAGGAGATGGCGCGTGGACCGATCGGGGCTTGGAGACGGCGCGTGGAACGATCGGGGCTCAGGAGACGGCGCGTGAAATGAACGGCGCTCTGAGACGGCGCGTGGACCGATTGGGGCTTACGAGACGGCGCGTGAACCGGTCGGGGCTTAGGAGACGACGCGTCGACCGATCGGGGCTCAGGAGAAGGGGTGTGGACTGATCGGGGCTCAGGAGACGGCGCGTGGACTGATCGGGGCTTAATAGACTACGCGTGTACCTATCGGGGCTCAGGAGACAGCGCGTCGACAGATTGGGCATCAGGAGACGGCGCGTCGATGGATCGGGGCTTGGGGAACGACGCGTGGACCGATCGGGGCTCAGGAGACGGCGCGTGGATCGATCGGGTCTCGGAGACGGCGCGTGGAACGATCGGGGCTCAGGAGACGGCGCGTGGAACGATCGGGGCTCAGGAGACGGCGCGTGGAGCGAACGGGGCTCAGGAGTCGGCGCGTGAACCAATCGGCGCTCCGAGACGGCGCGTGGACCGATCGGGGATGAGGTGAAGGCGCGTGGACCGATCGGGGATGAGGTGAAGGCGCGTGGACCGATCGGGGCTTAGGAGACGGCGCGTGGACCGATCGGGGCTCGGAGACGGCGCGTGGAACGATCGGGGCTCAGGTGACGGCGCGTGAACCGATCGGCGCTCGGAGACGGCGCGAGGACCGATCGGGCCTTAGCAGAAGGCGCTTGGACCGATCGGGGCTTAGGAGACGGCGCGTGGACCGATCGGAGCTCGGAGACGGCGCGTGGACCGATCGGAGCTCGGAGAAGACGCGTGGACCGATCGGGGCTCAGGAGACGGCGCGAGGAGCGATCGGGCTCAGGAGAAGACGCGTCAATTGATCGTGGCTCAGGAGACGACGCGTCGACAGATCGAGGCTTAGGAGACGACGCGTGGACCGATCGGGGCTTAGGAGACGACGCGGGGACTGATCGGGGCTCAGGAGACGGCGCGAGGACCGATCGGGTCTTAGGAGACGGCGCGTCGACCGATCGGTGCTCAGGATGCGGCGCGTGGACCCATCGGGGCTCGGAGACGGTCCGTGGAGCGATAGGGGCTTAGGAGACGGCGCGTTGACTGATCGGGGCTCGGGAAGCGGCGCCTGAACCGATCTGGCTCGGAGACGGCGCGTGGAGGCATCGGGGCTAAGAAGACGACGCAGGGACCGAGCGGGGCTCAGGAGACGGCGCGAGGACCGACCGGGGCTCAGGTGACGGCGCGCGGACCGACCGGGGCTCAGGTGACGGCGCGTGAACCGATCGGCGCTCGGAGACGGCGTGTCGACCGATCGGGGCTCAGGAGACGGCGCGCGGACCGACCGGGGCTCAGGTGACGGCGCGTGAACCGATCGGCGCTCGGAGACGGCGCGTCGACCGATCGGGGCTTAGAAGAAGGCGATTGGACCGATCGGTGCTCAGGATGCGGCGCGTGGACCCATCGGGGCTCGGAGACGGTCCGTGGAGCGATAGGGGCTTAGGAGACGGCGCGTTGACTGATCGGGGCTCGGGAAGCGGCGCCTGAACCGATCTGGCTCGGAGACGGCGCGTGGAGGCATCGGGGCTTAGAAGACGACGCATGGATCGATCGGGACTCAGGAAACGGCGCGTGGACCGATTGGAGCTCGGAGACGACGCGTGGACCGACTGCGGCTCAGGTGGTTGCCCGTGGACCAATTGGGGTTCGGCGACGGCGGGTGGACCGATCGGGGCTTAGGAGACGATGCATGGACCGATCGCGGCTCGGAGATGGCGCGTGAACCGACCGGGGCTCACGAGACGGCGCGTGCACCGATCGGGGCCCAGAGACGGGTCGTGGACAGATTGGGGCTTAGGAGACGGCGCGTGGACCGATCGTGGCTGGGAGACGGCACGTCCACCAATCGGGGCTCAGGAGACTGCGCGTGGATGGATCGGAGCTTAGGGAACGACGCGTGGACCGATCGGGGCTCAGGAGACGGCGCGTGAACCGACCATGGCTCAGGAGGCCGCGCGTGGACCGACTGGGGCTCAGGAGGTTGCGCGTGGACCAATTGGGGATCGGCGACGGGGCGTGGACCGATCGGGGCTCGGAGACGGCGCATTAACCGATCGGGGCTTAGGAGACGATGCGAGGAGGCTTCTCGGTTTACAAGACGACGCGTGGATCGATCGGGGCTCGGAGACGGCGCATGAACCGACCGGGGCTCAGGAGGCCGCACGTGGACCGATCGAGGCTCGGCGACGGCGCGTGGACCGATCGGGGCTCGGCGACTGCGTGTGGACGTATCGGGGTTCAAGAGAGGGCGCGTGGACCGATCGGGGCTCGCAAACGGCACGTGGACCGATCAGGGCTTTGGAGACGACGCGTAGAATGATCGGGGCACAGGAGACGGCGCGTGGACCGGTCGAGGCTCGGAGACGACGCGTGTGCGGATCGGGGATTCGAGGACGTCGGGTGGACCGATCCGGGATCAGGAGACGGCGCGTGGACCGATCGTCGCTCGGAGACGGCACGTGGACCGATCGGGGCTTAGGAGAAGGCGCGTGGACCGATCGGAGCTTAGGAGACGGCGCGTGGACCGATCGGGGCTTATGAGACGGCGCGTGAACCGATCGGAGATCAGGCGAAGACGCGTTCACCGATCGGGGCTCTGGAAGCGGCGCACGGACCGATCGTGGCTCGGAGACGGCGCGTGGAGGCATCGGGGCTTTGAAGACGACGCGTGGACCGATCGGGGCTCGGAGACGGCGCGTGGAACGATCGGGGTCAGGAGACGGCGCGTCAACCATTCGGCGCTCGGAGACGGCGCGTGGACCGATCGGGGTTGTGGAAGCGGCGCACGGACCGATCGTGGCTCGGAGACGGCGCGTGGAGGCATCGGGGCTTTGAAGACGACGCGTGGACCGATCGGGGCTCAGGATACGGCGCGTTAACCGATTGGGGCTTAGGAGACGATGCGTGGACCGATCGGGGCTCGAAGACGGCGGGTGGACCGATCGGGGCACGGAGACAGCGCGTGGACCGACTGGGGCTCAGGCGATTGCGCGTGGACCAATTGGGGTTCGGCGACGGCGCGTGGATCGATCGGGGCTTATCAGACGGCGCGTGGACCGATCGTGGCTGGGAGACGGCACGTCCACCAATCGGGGCTTAGGAGACGACGCGTAGACCGATCGGGGCCCAGGAGACGGCGCGTGGACCGATCGGGGCTCAGGAAACGGCGCGTGGACCGACTGGGGCTCAGGCGGTTGCGCGTGGACCAATTGGGGTTCGGCGACGGCGCGTGGATCGATCGGGGCTTAGGAGACGGTGCGTGGACCGATTGGGGCTCAGATACGGCGCGTGAACCAACCGGGGCTCAGGAGCCCGCGCGTGGACCGATCGCGGCTCGTGCGACGGCGCGTGAACCGATCGGCGCACGGAGACGGCGCGTGGACCGATCGGGGCTCAGGAGGATACGTCTGGACCGATCGGGGCTCGGCGACGGCGCGTGGACCGATCGGGGCTCAGGAGACGGTGCGTGGACCGATTGGGGCTCGGATACGGCGCGTGAACCAACCGGGGCTCAGGAGGCCGCGCGTGGACCGATCGCGGCTCGTGCGACGGCGCGTGCACCGATCGGCGCTCGGAGACGGCGCTGACCGATCGTGGCTTAGGAGAAGGCGCGCGGAACGATCGGGGCTCGGAGACGGCGCGTGGAACGATCGGGGCTCCGAGTTGGCGCGTTTACCGATCGGGGCTTAGGAGACGATGCGTGGACCGATCGGGGCTCGGAGACGGTGCGTGGACCGATTGGGGCTCGGATACGGCGCGTGAACTAAGCGGGGCTCAGGAGGCCGCGCGTGGACCGATCGCGGCTCGTGCGACGGCGCGTGCACCGATCGGCGCTCGGCGACGGCGCGTGGACAGATCGAGGCTCGGAGACGACGCGTGTATGGATCGGGGCTTTGAAGACGACGCATGGACCGATTGTGGCTCAAGAAACGGCGTGTGGAGCGATCGGGGCTCAGGAGACGACGCGTCGACCGATTAGGGCTCAGGTGACGGCGCGTGGACCGACCGGGGCTCAGGAGACCGCGCGTGGACCGACTGGGGCGCAGGCGGTTGCGCGTGGACCAATTGGGGTTTGGCGATGGCGCGTGGACCGATCGGGGCTCGGAGACGGCGCGTTAACCGATCGGGGCTTAGGAGACGATGCGTGAACCGATCGGGGCTCGGAGACTACGCGTGTACCTATCGGGGCTCAGAAGACAGCGCGTGGACCGATCGGGGCTCAGGAGGCGCCGCGTGGATCGATCGGGGCTCGGAGACGGCGCGTGGAACGATCGGGTCTCAGGAGACGGCGCGTGAAAAGATCGGCGCTCGGAGACGCCGCGTGGACCGATTGGGGCTTAGGAGACGGCGCGTGGACCGATCGGGGAGCAGGAGCCGATGCGTGGATCGATCGGGGCTCAGGAGGCGGCGCGTGGACCGATCAGGGCTTAGGAGACGGCGCCTGGACCGTCCGGGGCTCAGGAGGCGATGCGTGGACCGATCGGGGCTCAGGAGACTGCGCGTGGATGGATCGGAGCTTAGGGAACGACGCGTGGACCGATCGGGGCTCGGAAACGGCGCGTGGGTCGATCGGGGCTTAGGAGACGATGCGTGGACCGATCGGGGCTCAGGAGACGGCGCGTGGACCGATCGGGGCTCGGAGACGACGCGTGTACAGATCAGGGCTTGGTGACGGCCGGTTTACCGATAGCAGCTCGGAGACGGCCCGTGGACGGATCGCGGCTTAGGAGACGGCGCGTGGACCGATCGAGGCTCGGAGACGACGCGTGTGCGGATCGGGGATTCGAGGACGACGGGTGGACCGATCGGAGCTCGGAGACGGCCCGTGGGCAGATCGGGGCTTAGGAGACGGCGCGGGGACTAATTGGGGCTTAGGAGAACATACGTGGACCGATCGGGGCTCGGAGACAGCGCGTTTACCGACTGGGGCTCGAGAGGTTGCGCGTGGACCAATTGGGGTTCGCCGCGGCGTGTGGACCGACCGGAGCTCAGTAGACCGCGCGTGGACCGATCGGGGCTCGGCGTCTGCGCGTGGATGGATCGGGGCTCAGGAGACAGTGCGTGGACCGATCGGGGCTCAGGAAGAGGCGCCTGCACCGATCGTGGCTCGGAGACGGCGCGTGGAGGCATCGGGGCTTCGAAGACGACGCATGGACCAATCGGAGCTCGGAAACGGCGCCTGGACCGATCGGAGCTCGGAGACGACGCGTGGAGCGGTCGGGGCTCAGGAGAAGACGCGTGGCTCGATCGGGGCTCAGGAGACGACGCGTCGACGGATCGGGGCTTAGGAGACGGCGCGTGGACCGATCGGGGCTCGGAGACGGCGCGTGGAACGATCGGGGTCAGGAGACGGCGCGTCAACCATTCGGCGCTCGGAGACGGCGCGTGGACCGATCGGGGTTGTGGAAGCGGCGCACGGACCGATCGTGGCTCGGAGACGGCGCGTGGAGGCATCGGGGCTTTGAAGACGACGCGTGGACCGATCGGGGCTCAGGATACGGCGCGTTAACCGATTGGGGCTTAGGAGACGATGCGTGGACCGATCGGGGCTCGAAGACGGCGGGTGGACCGATCGGGGCACGGAGACAGCGCGTGGACCGACTGGGGCTCAGGCGATTGCGCGTGGACCAATTGGGGTTCGGCGACGGCGCGTGGATCGATCGGGGCTTATCAGACGGCGCGTGGACCGATCGTGGCTGGGAGACGGCACGTCCACCAATCGGGGCTTAGGAGACGACGCGTAGACCGATCGGGGCCCAGGAGACGGCGCGTGGACCGATCGGGGCTCAGGAAACGGCGCGTGGACCGACTGGGGCTCAGGCGGTTGCGCGTGGACCAATTGGGGTTCGGCGACGGCGCGTGGATCGATCGGGGCTTAGGAGACGGTGCGTGGACCGATTGGGGCTCAGATACGGCGCGTGAAACAACCGGGGCTCAGGAGCCCGCGCGTGGACCGATCGCGGCTCGTGCGACGGCGCGTGAACCGATCGGCGCACGGAGACGGCGCGTGGACCGATCGGGGCTCAGGAGGATACGTCTGGACCGATCGGGGCTCGGCGACGGCGCGTGGACCGATCGGGGCTCAGGAGACGGTGCGTGGACCGATTGGGGCTCGGATACGGCGCGTGAACCAACCGGGGCTCAGGAGGCCGCGCGTGGACCGATCGCGGCTCGTGCGACGGCGCGTGCACCGATCGGCGCTCGGAGACGGCGCTGACCGATCGTGGCTTAGGAGAAGGCGCGCGGAACGATCGGGGCTCGGAGACGGCGCGTGGAACGATCGGGGCTCCGAGTTGGCGCGTTTACCGATCGGGGCTTAGGAGACGATGCGTGGACCGATCGGGGCTCGGAGACGGTGCGTGGACCGATTGGGGCTCGGATACGGCGCGTGAACTAAGCGGGGCTCAGGAGGCCGCGCGTGGACCGATCGCGGCTCGTGCGACGGCGCGTGCACCGATCGGCGCTCGGCGACGGCGCGTGGACAGATCGAGGCTCGGAGACGACGCGTGTATGGATCGGGGCTTTGAAGACGACGCATGGACCGATTGTGGCTCAAGAAACGGCGTGTGGAGCGATCGGGGCTCAGGAGACGACGCGTCGACCGATTAGGGCTCAGGTGACGGCGCGTGGACCGACCGGGGCTCAGGAGACCGCGCGTGGACCGACTGGGGCGCAGGCGGTTGCGCGTGGACCAATTGGGGTTTGGCGATGGCGCGTGGACCGATCGGGGCTCGGAGACGGCGCGTTAACCGATCGGGGCTTAGGAGACGATGCGTGAACCGATCGGGGCTCGGAGACTACGCGTGTACCTATCGGGGCTCAGAAGACAGCGCGTGGACCGATCGGGGCTCAGGAGGCGGCGCGTGGATCGATCGGGGCTCGGAGACGGCGCGTGGAACGATCGGGTCTCAGGAGACGGCGCGTGAAAAGATCGGCGCTCGGAGACGCCGCGTGGACCGATTGGGGCTTAGGAGACGGCGCGTGGACCGATCGGGGAGCAGGAGCCGATGCGTGGATCGATCGGGGCTCAGGAGGCGGCGCGTGGACCGATCAGGGCTTAGGAGACGGCGCCTGGACCGTCCGGGGCTCAGGAGGCGATGCGTGGACCGATCGGGGCTCAGGAGACTGCGCGTGGATGGATCGGAGCTTAGGGAACGACGCGTGGACCGATCGGGGCTCGGAAACGGCGCGTGGGTCGATCGGGGCTTAGGAGACGATGCGTGGACCGATCGGGGCTCAGGAGACGGCGCGTGGACCGATCGGGGCTCGGAGACGACGCGTGTACAGATCAGGGCTTGGTGACGGCCGGTTTACCGATAGCAGCTCGGAGACGGCCCGTGGACGGATCGCGGCTTAGGAGACGGCGCGTGGACCGATCGAGGCTCGGAGACGACGCGTGTGCGGATCGGGGATTCGAGGACGACGGGTGGACCGATCGGAGCTCGGAGACGGCCCGTGGGCAGATCGGGGCTTAGGAGACGGCGCGGGGACTAATTGGGGCTTAGGAGAACATACGTGGACCGATCGGGGCTCGGAGACAGCGCGTTTACCGACTGGGGCTCGAGAGGTTGCGCGTGGACCAATTGGGGTTCGCCGCGGCGTGTGGACCGACCGGAGCTCAGTAGACCGCGCGTGGACCGATCGGGGCTCGGCGTCTGCGCGTGGATGGATCGGGGCTCAGGAGACAGTGCGTGGACCGATCGGGGCTCAGGAAGAGGCGCCTGCACCGATCGTGGCTCGGAGACGGCGCGTGGAGGCATCGGGGCTTCGAAGACGACGCATGGACCAATCGGGGCTCGGAAACGGCGCCTGGACCGATCGGAGCTCGGAGACGACGCGTGGAGCGGTCGGGGCTCAGGAGAAGACGCGTGGCTCGATCGGGGCTCAGGAGACGACGCGTCGACGGATCGGGGCTTAGGAGACGGCGCGTGGACCGATCGGGGCTTGGAGACGGTGCGTGGAACGATCGGGGCTCAGGAGACGGCGCGTGAACCGATCGGCGCTCGGAGACGGCGCCTCGACCGATCGGGGCTTAGCCGAAGGCGCTTGGACCGATCGGGGCTTAGGAGACGGCGCGTGGACCGATCGGAGCTCGGAGACGGCGCGTGGAACGATCGGGGCTCAGGAGATGGCGCGTGAACCGATCGGCGCTCGGAGACGGCGCGTGGAACGATCTTGGCTCAGGAGACGGCGCGTGAACTAATCGGCGCTCGGAGACGGCGCGTGGACCGATCGGGGCTTAGGAGAAGGCGCGTGGACCGATCGGGGCTCGGAGACGACGCGTGTACGGATCGGGGCTTGGTGACGGCGCGTTTACCGATCGCGGCTCGGAGACGGCCCGTGGACAGATCGGGGCTCAGGAGACGGCGCGTGGGCCGATCGGGGCTCGGAGACGGCGCGTTAACCGATCGGGGCTCGGACACTACGCTTGTACGGATCGGGGCTTGGTGACGGAGCGTTGACCGATCGCGGTTTACAGACGGCCCGTGGACGGATCGGGGCTTAGGAGACGGCGTGTGGACCGATCGGGGCTCAGGTGACAACGCGTGGACCGATTGGGGCTCAGGAAGCAGCGCCTGGACCGATCGAGGCTCGGAGACGACGCGTGCACGGATCGGGGATTCGGCGATGACGCGTGGACCGATCCGGGCTCAGGAGACGGCGCGTGGACCGATCGAGGCTCGGAGACGGCGCGTGGAACGATCGGGGCTCAGGAGACGGCGCGTGAACCGATCGGCGCTCGGAGACGGCGCGTGGACCGATAGGGGCTTAGGAGACCGCGCGTGGACCGGTCGGGGCTCGGCGACGGCGCGTGGACCCTTCGGGGCTCGGAGACGACGCGTGTACGGATCGGGGCTTGGTGACGGCGCGTTTACCGATCGCGGCTCGGAGACGGCCCGTGGACAGATCGGGGCTCAGGAGACGGTGCGTGGAGGCATGGGGGCTTAGAAGACGACGCATGGACCGAGCGGGGCTCAGGAGACGGCGCGAGGAGCGATCGGGGCTCAGGAGAAGTCGCGTCAATTGATCGGGGCTCAGGAGATGACGCGGCGACTGATCGGGGCTTAGGAGACGACGCGTGGCCCGATTGGGGCTTAGGAGACGACGTGTGGACCGATTGGGGCATAGGAGACGGCACGTGAATCGATCGGTGCACAGGAGACGGCGGGTGAACCGGTCGGGTCTTAGGAGACGACGCGTCGACCGATTGGGGCTCAGGGGAAGGGGTGTGGACCGATCGCGGCTCAGGAGACGGCGCCTGGACCGACCGGCGCTCGGCGACTGCGCGTGGACGGATCGGGGCTCAGGAGACGGCGCGTGGGCCGATCGGGGCTCGGAGACGGCGCGTTAACCCATCGGGGCTCGGACACTACGCTTGTACGGATCGGGGCTTGGTGACGGAGCGTTGACCGATCGCGGTTTACAGACGGCCCGTGGACGGATCGGGGCTTAGGAGACGGCGTGTGGACCGATCGGGGCTCAGGTGACAACGCGTGGACCGATTGGGGCTCAGGAAGCAGCGCCTGGACCGATCGAGGCTCGGAGACGACGCGTGTACGGATCGGGGATTCGGCGATGACGCGTGGACCGATCCGGGCTCAGGAGACGGCGCGTGGACCGATCGAGGCTCGGAGACGGCGCGTGGAACGATCGGGGCTCAGGAGACGGCGCGTGAACCGATCGGCGCTCGGAGACGGCGCGTGGACCGATAGGGGCTTAGGAGACCGCGCGTGGACCGGTCGGGGCTCGGCGACGGCGCGTGGACCCTTCGGGGCTCGGAGACGATGCGTGTACGGATCGGGGCTTGGTGACGGCGCGTTTACCGATCGCGGCTCGGAGACGGCCCGTGGACAGATCGGGGCTTAGGAGACGGCGCGTGGGCCGAACGGGGCTCAGGAGACGGCGCGTGGACCGGTCGGAGCTTAGGAGACGACGCCTGGACAGATCGGGGCTTAGGAGGCGGCGCGTGGAACGATCGGTGCTCAGGAGACGGCTCGTGCACCAATCGGCGCTCGGAGACGGGGCGTGGAGCGATCGGGGCTCGGAGACGGCACGTGGAACGATCGGGGCTCAGGAGACGGTGCGTGGAGGCATGGGGGCTTAGAAGACGACGCATGGACCGAGCGGGGCTCAGGAGACGGCGCGAGGAGCGATCGGGGCTCAGGAGAAGTCGCGTCAATTGATCGGGGCTCAGGAGATGACGCGGCGACTGATCGGGGCTTAGGAGACGACGCGTGGCCCGATTGGGGCTTAGGAGACGACGTGTGGACCGATCGGGGCTTAGGAGACGGCACGTGAATCGATCGGTGCACAGGAGACGGCGGGTGAACCGGTCGGGTCTTAGGAGACGACGCGTCGACCGATTGGGGCTCAGGGGAAGGGGTGTGGACCGATCGGGGCTCAGGAGACGGCTCCTGGACCGACCGGTGCTCGGGGACTGCGCGTGGACGGATCGGGGCTCAGGAGACGGCGCGTGGGCCGATCGGGGCTCGGAGACGGCGCGTTAACCGATCGGGGCTCGGACACTACGCTTGTACGGATCGGGGCTTGGTGACGGAGCTTTGACCGATCGCGGTTTACAGACGGCCCGTGGACGGATCGGGGCTTAGGAGACGGCGTGTGGACCGATCGCGGCTCAGGAGACGGCGCGTAGACCGATCGGGGCTCGTAAATGACGCGTCAACCGATCGGGGCTTAGGAGACGATGCGGCGATCGATCGGGGCTCGGCGACTGCGCGTGGACCGACTGGAGCTCAGGAGGTTGCTCGTGGACCAATTGGGGTTCGGGCGACGGCGCGTGGACCAATTGGGGTTCGGGCGACGGCGCGTGGGACAATCGGTGCTCGGAGACGGCGCGTGGACCGATCGGGGCTCGGAGACGACGCGTGTACGGATCAGGGCTTGGTGACGGCGCGTTTACCGATAGCAGCTCGGAGACGGCCCGTGGACGGATCGCGGCTTAGGAGACGGCGCGTGGAATGATCGGGGCTCAGGAGACGGCGCGTGGACCGGTCGAGGCTCGGAGACGACGCGTGTGCGGATCGGGGATTCGAGGACGACGGGTGAACCGATCCGGGCTCGGAGACGGCGTGTGGACCGATCGGGGCTTAGGAGACGACGCGTGGACCGATCGGGGTTTAGGAGAGGACGCGTCGACCGATCGGGGCACAGGAGACGGCGCGTGGTCCGATCGGGGCTTATGAGACGGCGCGTGGACCGATCGGGGCTCGGAGATGGCCCGTGGAATGATCGGGGCTTAGGAGATGGCGTGTGGACCGACCGGGGCTCAGGAGGCGACGCATGGACCCATCGGGGCTCGGAGACGGCGTGTGGTCGTTATCGGGGCTTAGGAGACGACGCGTGGACTGATCGGAGCTCAGGAGAAGACGCGTGGACCGATCGGGGCTCAGGAGACGGCGCGTAGACCGATGGGTCTCGGAAACGACGCGTTAACCGAGCGGGGCTTACGAGACGATGCGTGGACCGATCGGGGCTCGGAGACAGAGCGTGTACCGACTGGGGCTCAGGAGACCGCGCGTGAACCGATCGGGGCTCGGCGACAGGCGTGGACGGATCGGGGCTCGGAAACGGCGCGTAGAACGATCGGGGCTCAGGAGACGGCGCGTGAACCGATTGGGGCTTAGGAGACGTTGCGTGGACCGAGCATGGCTCAGGAGGCCACGCGTGGACCGACTGGGGCTCAGGAGGTTGCGCGTGGACCAATTGGGGTTCGGCGACGGGGTGTGGACCGATCGGCGCTCGGAGGTGGCGCGTTAACCGATCGGGGCTTAGGAGACGATGCGAGGAGGCATCTGGGTTTACAAGACGACGTGTGGATCGATCGGGGCTCGGAGACGGCGCGTGAACCGACCGGGGCTCAGGAGACGGCGCGTGGACCGATCGGGGCTCGGAGACGGCGCGTGGAGGCATTGGGGCTTTGAAGACGACGCGTGGACCGAACGGTGCTCAGAAAACGGCGCCTGGAGCGATCGGGGCTCAGGAGACGACGCGTGGATCGATCGGGGCTCAGGAGACGGCGCCTGGACCGACCGGGGCTCAGGAAACGGCGCGTGGACCGACTGGCGCTCAGGCGATTGCGCGTGGACGAATTGGGGTTCGGCGACGGCGCGTGGATCGATCGGGGCTTAGGAGACGGCGCGTGCACCGATCGGGGCCCGGAGACGGGTCGTGGACAGATTGGGGCTTTGCAGACGGTGCGTGGACCGATCGTGGCTGGGAGACGGCAGGTCCACCAATCGGGGCTTAGGAGACGACGCGTAGACCGATCGGGGCCCAGGAGACGGCGCGTGGACCGATCGGGGCTCAGGAAACGGCGCGCGGACCGACTGGGGCTCAGGCGGTTGCGCGTGGACCAATTGGGGTTCCGCGACGGCGCGTGGACCGATCGGGGCTCGGAGAATGCGCGTTAACCGATCGCGGCTTAGAAGGCGATGCGTGAACTGATCGGGGCTCGGAGACGGCGCGTTAACCGATAGGGGCTTAGGAGACGATGCGTGAACCGACCGGGGCCCAGGAGACGGCGCGTGGAACGATCGGGGCTCCGAGTCGGCGCGTTAACCGATCGGGGCTTAGGAGACGATGCGTGGACCGATCGGGGCTCGGAGACGGCGCGTGGACCGACCGGGGCTCAGGAGGATACGCCTGGACCGATCGGGGCTCGGCGACGGCGCGTGGACCGATCGGGGCACAGGAGACGGCGCGTGGACCGATCGGGGCTCAGGAAACGGCGCGTGGACCGACTGGGCCTCAGGCGGTTACGCGTGGACCAATTGGGGTTCCGCGACGGCGCGTGGACCGATCGGGGCTCAGGAGACGGCACGTGGACCGATCGAGGCTCGGAGACGGCACGTTAACCGATCTGGGCTCAGGAGGCCGCGCGTGGACCGATCGAGGATCGGCGACGGCGCGTGGACCGATCGGGGCTCGGAGACGACGCGTGTACGGATCAGGGCTTGGTGACGGCGCGTTTACCCATAGCAGCTCGGAGACGGCCCGTGGACGGATCGCGGCTTAGGAGACGGCGCGTTGAACGATCGGGGCTCAGGAGACGGCGCGTGGACCGGTCGAGGCTCGGAGACGGCACGTGGACCGATCGGGGCTTAGGAGAAGGCGCGTGGACCGATCGGGGCTTAGGAGACGGCGCGTGGACCGATCGTGGCTCGGAGACGGCGCGTGGAGGCATCGGGGTTAAGAAGACGACGCATCGACCGAGCGGGGTTCAGGAGACGGCGCGAGGAGCGATCGGGGCTCAGGAGAAGACGCGTCAATTGATCGGGGCTCAGGACACGACGCGGCGACGGATCGGGGCTTGGAGACGGCGCGTGGACCGATCGGGGCTCAGGAGACGGCGCGTGGACCGACTGGGCCTCAGGCGGTTGCGCGTGGACCAATTGGGGTTCCGCGACGGCGCGTGGACCGATCGGGGCACAGGAGACGGCGCGTGGACCGATCGGGGCTCGGAGACGGCGCGTTAACCGATCGCGGCTTAGGAGACGATGCGAGGAGGCATCTGGGTTTACAAGACGACGCGTGGATCGATCGGGGCTCGGAGACGGCGCGTGAACCGACCGGGGCTCAGGAGACGGCACGTGGACCGATCGAGGCTCGGAGACGGCACGTTAACCGATCTGGGCTTAGGAGACGATGCGTGGACCGATCGGGCTCGGAGCCGGCGCGTGAACCGATCGGGGCTCAGGAGGCCGCGCGTGGACCGATCGAGGATCGACGACGGCGCGTGGACCGATCGGGGCTCGAAGACGGCGGGTGGACCGATCGGGGCACGGAGACAGCGCGTGGACCGACTGGGGCTCAGGCGATTGCGCGTGGACCAATTGGGGTTCGGCGACGGCGCGTGGATCGATCGGGGCTTAGGAGACGACGCGTGGACCGATCGGGGCTCAGGAGACGGCGCGAGGAGCGATCGGGCTCAGGAGACGACGCGTGGATCGATCGGGGCTCAGGAAACGACGCGTCGACCGATCGGGGCTCAGGAGACGGCGCGCGGACCGACCGGGGCTCCAGAGGATACGCCTGGACCGATCGGGGCTCGGCGACGGCGCGTGGATCGATCGAGGCTCGGAGACGACGCGTGTACGGATCGGGGATTCGGGGACGACGCGTGGAACGATCCGGGCTCAGGAGACGGCGCCTGGACCGACCGGGGCTCGGCGACTGCGCGTGGACGGATCGGGGCTCAGGAGACGGCGCGAGGGCCGATCGGGGCTCGGAGACGGCGTGTTAACCGATCGGGGCTCGGACACGACGCTTGTACGGATCGGGGCTTGGTGACGGAGCGTTGACCGATCGCGGTTTACAGACGGCCCGTGGACGGATCGGGGCTTAGGAGACGGCGTCTGGACCGATCGGGGCTCAGGAGACGGCGCGTAGACCGATCGGGGCTCGTAAATGACGCGTCAACCGATCAGGGCTTAGGAGACGATGCATGGACCGATCGCGGCTCGGAGATGGCGCGTGAACCGACCGGGGCTCACGAGACGGCGCGTGCACCGATCGGGGCCCAGAGACGGGTCGTGGACAGATTGGGGCTTAGGAGACGGCGCGTGGACCGATCGTGGCTGGGAGACGGCACGTCCACCAATCGGGGCTCAGGAGACTGCGCGTGGATGGATCGGAGCTTAGGGAACGACGCGTGGACCGATCGGGGCTCAGGAGACGGCGCGTGAACCGACCATGGCTCAGGAGGCCGCGCGTGGACCGACTGGGGCTCAGGAGGTTGCGCGTGGACCAATTGGGGTTCGGCGACGGGGCGTGGACCGATCGGGGCTCGGAGACGGCGCATTAACCGATCGGGGCTTAGGAGACGATGCGAGGAGGCATCTCGGTTTACAAGACGACGCGTGGATCGATCGGGGCTCGGATACGGCGCGTGGACCGATCGGGGTTCAGGAAGCGGCGCCTGGACCGATCGTGGCTCGGAGACGACGCGTGGAGGCATCGGAGCTCAGGAGACAGCGCGTGAAATGATCGGCGCTCGGAGACGGCGCGTGGAGCGATTGGGGCTTAGGAGACGGCGCGTGGACCGATCGGGGCTCGGAGACGGCGCGTTAACCGATCGGGGCTTAGGAGACGATCCGTGAACCGATCGGGGCTCGGAGACGGCGCGTGGACAGATCGGGCTCAGGAGACGGCGCGTGGACCGATCGGGGCTTAGGATACGGCGCGTGGACCGATCGGGGCTCAAGAAGCGGCGCCTGGACCGTTCGTGGCTCGGAGACGACGCGTGGAGGCATCGGGGCTAAGAAGACGACGCATGGACCGATCGGGGCTCAGGAAACGGTGCGTGAACCGATCGTCGCTCGGAGACGGCACGTGGACGGATCGGGGCTTAGGAGAAGGCGCGTGGATCGATCGGAGCTTAGGAGACGGCGCGTGGACCGATCGGGGCTTATAAGACGGCGCGTGAACCGATCGGAGATCAGGCGAAGACGCGTTCACCGATCGGGGCTCTGGAAGCGGCGCACGGACCGATCGTGGCTCGGAGACGGCGCGTGGAGGCATCGGGGCTTTGAAGACGACGCGTGGACCGATCGGGGAGCAGGAAGCGGCGCCTGGACCGATCGTGGCTCGGAGACGGCGCGTGGAGGCATCCGGGCTAAGAAGACGACGTCTCGACCGATCGGGGCTCAGAAGGCGGCACGAGAAGCGAACGGGGCTCAGGAGAAGACGCGTCAATTTATCGGGGCTCAGGAGACGACGCGTCGACTAATCGGGGCTTAGGAGACGACACGTGGACCGATCGGGGCTAAGGAGACGGCGCGTCGACCGACCGGAGCTCAGGAGATTCGCGTGGATTGATCGGGGCTCCGGAGGCGGGCGTGGACCGATTGGGGCTTAGGAGACGACGCGTGGACTGATCGGGACTCAGGAGACGGCGCGTGGCCCGATTGGGGCTCGGATACGGCGCGTGAACCGACCGGGGCTCAGGAGGCCGCGCGAGAACCGATCGCGGCTCGGCGACGGCGCGTGGACCGATCGGGGCTCAGGAGGCCGCGCGTAGACCGATCGGGGCTCGGAGACGACGCGTGGACTGATCGGGGCTCGAGGACAGCGCGTGGACCGACTGGGGCTCAGGCGGTTGCGCGTGGACCAATTCGGGCTCCGGAGGCGGTGCGTGGACCGATTGTGGAGCAGAAGATGGTGCGTGGGCCGATCGGGGCTCGGAGACGGCGCGTGGACCGATCGGAGCTAAGAAGACGACGCCTAGACCGATTGGGGCTCAGGAGACAGCGCGTGAAATGATCGGCGCTCGGAGACGCCGCGTGGACCGATTGGGGCTTAGGAGACGGCGCGAGGACCGATTGTGGAGCAGAAGATGGTGCGTGGACCGATCGGGGCTCGGAGACGGCGCGTGGACCGATCGGAGCTTAGAAGACGACGCCTAGACCGATTGGGGCTCAGGAGACAGCGCGTGAACTGATCGGGGCTCGGAGACGGCGCGTTAACCGATCGGCGCTCGGAGACAGCGCGTCGACCGATCGGGGTTCGGTGACGGCGCGTGGACCGTCCGGGGCTCAGGAGGGGATGCGTGGACCGATCGCGGCTCTGGAGACTGCGCGTGGATCGATCGGGGCTTAGGGAACGACGCGTAGACCGATCGGGGCTCAGGAGACGGCGCGTGAACCGACCGGGGCTCAGGAGACCGCGCGCGGACCCATCGCGGCTCGGCGACGGCGCGTGGACCGATCGGGGCTCAGGACGCCGCGCGTCGACCGATCGTGGCTCGGCGACGGCGCGTGGACCGATCGGGGCTCGGAGACCACGCGTGGACCGATCGGGGCTCGGAGACGGCGCGTTAACCGATTGGGGCTTAGGAGACCATGGGTGGACCGATCGGGGCTCGAAGACGGCGCGTGGACCGATCGGGACTCGGAGACGACGCGTGGACCCATCGGGGCTCGGAGACAGCGCGTGGACCGACTGGGGCTCAGGCGGTTTCGCGTGGTCCAATTGGGGTTCGGCGACGGCGCGTGGACCGATCGGGGCTTAGGAGGCCGTGCGTGGACCTATCGCGGCTCGGCGACGGCGCGTGCAACGATCGGGGCTCAGGAGGCCGCGCGTGGACCGATCGGGGCTCAGGAGACGGCGCCTGGACCGATCGGGGCTCCGAGACGACGCGTTAACCGAGCGGGGCTTAGGAGACTATGCGGGGACCGATCGGGGCTCGGAGACAGCGCGTGTACCGACTGGGGGTCAGGAGGTTGCGCGTGGACCAATTGGGGTTCGGCGACGGCGCGTGGACCGATCCGGGCTCAGGAGACGGCGCGTGGACCGATCGGGGCTGGGAGACGGAGCGTGGAGCGATGGAAGCTCAGGAGACGGCGCGTGAACTAATCGGCGCTCGGAGACGGCGCGTGGAACGATCGGGGCTGAGGAGACGGTACGTGGACCGATCGAGGCTCGGAGACGGCGCGTGGACACGATCGGTGCTCAGGAGGCCGCGCGTGGACCGATCGGGACTCGGCGACGACGCGTGGACCGATCGGGGCTCGGCGTCTGCGCGTGGATGGATCGGGGCTCAGGAGACAGCGCGTGGACCGATCGGGGCTCAGGAAGAGGCGCCTGCACCGATCGTGGCTCGGAGACGGCGCGTGGAGGCATCGGGGCTTCGAAGACGACGCATGGACCAATCGGGGCTCGGAAACGGCGCCTGGACCGATCGGAGCTCGGAGACGACGCGTGGAGCGGTCGGGGCTCAGGAGAAGACGCGTGGCTCGATCAGGGCTCAGGAGACGACGCGTCGACGGATCGGGGCTTAGGAGACGGCGCGTGGACCGATCGGGGCTTGGAGACGGTGCGTGGAACGATCGGGGCTCAGGAGACGGCGCGTGAACCGATCGGCGCTCGGAGACGGCGCCTCGACCGATCGGGGCTTAGCAGAAGGCGCTTGGACCGATCGGGGCTTAGGAGACGGCGCGTGGACCGATCGGAGCTCGGAGACGGCGCGTGGAACGATCGGGGCTCAGGAGATGGCGCGTGAACCGATCGGCGCTCGGAGACGGCGCGTGGAACGATCTTGGCTCAGGAGACGGCGCGTGAACTAATCGGCGCTCGGAGACGGCGCGTGGACCGATCGGGGTTTAGGAGAAGGCGCGTGGACCGATCGGGGCTTAGGAGACGGCGCGTGGACCGATCGGGGTTCGGATACGGCGCGTGGAGCGATCGGGACTCAGGAGACAGCGCGTGAAATGATCGGCGCTCGGAGACGGCGCGTGGAGCGATTGGGGCTTAGGAGACGGCGCGTGGACCGATCGGGGCTCAGGAAGCGGCGCCTGGACCGATCGTGGCTCGGAGACGGCGCGTGGAGGCATCTGGGCTTACAAGACGACGCGTGGATCGATCGGGGCTCGGAGACGGCGCGTGAACCGACCAGGGCTCAGGATACGGCGCGTGGACCAGTCGGGGCTTAGGAGACGACGCGAGGACCGATCGAGGCTCGGAGACGACGCGTGTGAGGATCGGGGATTCGAGGACGACGCGTGGACCGATCCGGGCTCAGGAGACGGCGCGTGGACCGATCGGGGATCGGAAGCGGCGCGTGGAACGATCGGGGCTTAGGAGACGGCGCGTGAACCGATCGGCGCTCGGAGACGGCGCGTGGACCGATCGGGGCTTAGGAGAAGGCGCGTGGACCGATCGGGGCTTAGGAGACGGCGCGTGGACCGATCGGGGCTCGGAGCCGGCGCGTGGAACGATCGGGGCTCAGGAGACGGCGCGTGAACCGATCGGCGCTCGGAGACGGCGCCTCGACCGATCGGGGCTTATGAGACTGCGCGTAGATCGATCGGAGATCAGGAGACGACGCGTGCACCGATCGGCGCTCTCGAAGCGGCGTGTGGAGCGATCGGGGCTCAGGAGACGATGCGGGGACCGATCGGGGCTCAGGTGACGGCGCGCGGACCGACCGGGGCTCAGGAGACTCGTGTGGATCGATCGGGGCTCCGGAGGCGCCGCGTGGACCGACGGGGATCAGGAGACGGTGCGTGAACCAACCGGGGCTCAGGAGACGGCTCGTGGACCGATCGGGGCTCGGAGACGACGCGTCGACCGATCGGGGCTCAGGAGGCTGCGCGTGGACCCTTCGGGGCTCGCAGAAGGCACGAGGACCGATCAGGGCTTAGGAAACGACGCGTGGACCAATCGGGGCTCAGAGACGGCGCGTGGATGGACCGTGGCTTAGAATGCGGCACGCGGACCGATCGGGGCTCGGAGACGGCATGTGGATCGATCGTGGCTCAGGAGACGGCGCGTGGACCGATGGGGATCAGGAGGCGGTGCGTGGACCGATCGCGGCTCGGAGATAGCGCGTGAACCGACCGGGGCTTAGGAGGCCGCGCGTGGACCGATCGAGGCTCGGCGACGGCGCGTGGACCCATCGGGGCTCGGAGACGACGCGTGTACTTATCGGGGCTTGGTGACGGCGCGTTTACCGATCGCGGCTCGGAGACGGCCCGTGGACAGATCGGGGCTCAGGAGACGGCGCGTGGGCCGATCGGGGCTCGGAGACGGCGCGTTAACCGATCGGGGCTCGGACACTACGCTTGTACGGATCGGGGCTTGGTGACGGAGCGTTGACCGATCGCGGTTTACAGACGGCCCGTGGACGGATCGGGGCTTAGGAGACGGCGTGTGGACCGATCGGGGCTCAGGTGACAACGCGTGGACCGATTGGGGCTCAGGAAGCAGCGCCTGGACCGATCGAGGCTCGGAGACGACGCGTGTACGGATCGGGGATTCGGCGATGACGCGTGGACCGATCCGGGCTCATGAGACGGCGCGTGGACCGATCGAGGCTCGGAGACGGCGCGTGGAACGATCGGGGCTCAGGAGACGGCGCGTGAACCGATCGGCGCTCGGAGACGGCGCGTGGACCGATAGGGGCTTAGGAGACCGCGCGTGGACCGGTCGGGGCTCGGCGACGGCGCGTGGACCCTTCGGGGCTCGGAGACGACGCGTGTACGGATCGGGGCTTGGTGACGGCGCGTTTACCGATCGCGGCTCGGAGACGGCCCGTGGACAGATCGGGGCTTAGGAGACGGCGCGTGGGCCGAACGGGGCTCAGGAGACGGCGCGTGGACCGGTCGGGGCTTAGGAGACGACGCCTGGACAGATCGGGGCTTAGGAGGCGGCGCGTGGAACGATCGGTGCTCAGGAGACGGCTCGTGCACCAATCGGCGCTCGGAGACGGCGCGTGGAGCGATCGGGGCTCGGAGACGGCACGTGGAACGATCGGGGCTCAGGAGACGGTGCGTGGAGGCATGGGGGCTTAGAAGACGACGCATGGACCGAGCGGGGCCCAGGAGACGGCGCGAGGAGCGATCGGGGCTCAGGAGAAGTCGCGTCAATTGATCGGGGCTCAGGAGATGACGCGGCGACTGATCGGGGCTTAGGAGACGACGCGTGGCCCGATTGGGGCTTAGGAGACGACGTGTGGACCGATTGGGGCATAGGAGACGGCACGTGAATCGATCGGTGCACAGGAGACGGCGGGTGAACCGGTCGGGTCTTAGGAGACGACGCGTCGACCGATTGGGGCTCAGGGGAAGGGGTGTGGACCGATCGCGGCTCAGGAGACGGCGCCTGGACCGACCGGCGCTCGGCGACTGCGCGTGGACGGATCGGGGCTCAGGAGACGGCGCGTGGGCCGATCGGGGCTCGGAGACGGCGCGTTAACCCATCGGGGCTCGGACACTACGCTTGTACGGATCGGGGCTTGGTGACGGAGCGTTGACCGATCGCGGTTTACAGACGGCCCGTGGACGGATCGGGGCTTAGGAGACGGCGTGTGGACCGATCGGGGCTCAGGTGACAACGCGTGGACCGATTGGGGCTCAGGAAGCAGCGCCTGGACCGATCGAGGCTCGGAGACGACGCGTGTACGGATCGGGGATTCGGCGATGACGCGTGGACCGATCCGGGCTCAGGAGACGGCGCGTGGACCGATCGAGGCTCGGAGACGGCGCGTGGAACGATCGGGGCTCAGGAGACGGCGCGTGAACCGATCGGCGCTCGGAGACGGCGCGTGGACCGATAGGGGCTTGGGAGACCGCGCGTGGACCGGTCGGGGCTCGGCGACGGCGCGTGGACCCTTCGGGGCTCGGAGACGATGCGTGTACGGATCGGGGCTTGGTGACGGCGCGTTTACCGATCGCGGCTCGGAGACGGCCCGTGGACAGATCGGGGCTTAGGAGACGGCGCGTGGGCCGAACGGGGCTCAGGAGACGGCGCGTGGACCGGTCGGGGCTTAGGAGACGACGCCTGGACAGATCGGGGCTTAGGAGGCGGCGCGTGGAACGATCGGTGCTCAGGAGACGGCTCGTGCACCAATCGGTGCTCGGAGACGGGGCGTGGAGCGATCGGGGCTCGGAGACGGCACGTGGAACGATCGGGGCTCAGGAGACGGTGCGTGGAGGCATGGGGGCTTAGAAGACGACGCATGGACCGAGCGGGGCTCAGGAGACGGCGCGAGGAGCGATCGGGGCTCAGGAGAAGTCGCGTCAATTGATCGGGGCTCAGGAGATGACGCGGCGACTGATCGGGGCTTAGGAGTCGACGCGTGGCCCGATTGGGGCTTAGGAGACGACGTGTGGACCGATCGGGGCTTAGGAGACGGCACGTGAATCGATCGGTGCACAGGAGACGGCGGGTGAACCGGTCGGGTCTTAGGAGACGACGCGTCGACCGATTGGGGCTCAGGGGAAGGGGTGTGGACCGATCGGGGCTCAGGAGACGGCTCCTGGACCGACCGGTGCTCGGGGACTGCGCGTGGACGGATCGGGGCTCAGGAGACGGCGCGTGGGCCGATCGGGGCTCGGAGACGGCGCGTTAACCGATCGGGGCTCGGACACTACGCTTGTACGGATCGGGGCTTGGTGACGGAGCTTTGACCGATCGCGGTTTACAGACGGCCCGTGGACGGATCGGGGCTTAGGAGACGGCGTGTGGACCGATCGCGGCTCAGGAGACGGCGCGTAGACCGATCGGGGCTCGTAAATGACGCGTCAACCGATCGGGGCTTAGGAGACGATGCGGCGATCGATCGGGGCTCGGCGACTGCGCGTGGACCGACTGGAGCTCAGGAGGTTGCTCGTGGACCAATTGGGGTTCGGGCGACGGCGCGTGGACCAATTGGGGTTCGGGCGACGGCGCGTGGGACAATCGGTGCTCGGAGACGGCGCGTGGACCGATCGGGGCTCGGAGACGACGCGTGTACGGATCAGGGCTTGGTGACGGCGCGTTTACCGATAGCAGCTCGGAGACGGCCCGTGGACGGATCGCGGCTTAGGAGACGGCGCGTGGAATGATCGGGGCTCAGGAGACGGCGCGTGGACCGGTCGAGGCTCGGAGACGACGCGTGTGCGGATCGGGGATTCGAGGACGACGGGTGAACCGATCCGGGCTCGGAGACGGCGTGTGGACCGATCGGGGCTTAGGAGACGACGCGTGGACCGATCGGGGTTTAGGAGAGGACGCGTCGACCGATCGGGGCACAGGAGACGGCGCGTGGTCCGATCGGGGCTTATGAGACGGCGCGTGGACCGATCGGGGCTCGGAGATGGCCCGTGGAATGATCGGGGCTTAGGAGATGGCGTGTGGACCGACCGGGGCTCAGGAGGCGACGCATGGACCCATCGGGGCTCGGAGACGGCGTGTGGTCGTTATCGGGGCTTCGGAGACGACGCGTGGACTGATCGGAGCTCAGGAGAAGACGCGTGGACCGATCGGGGCTCAGGAGACGGCGCGTAGACCGATGGGTCTCGGAAACGACGCGTTAACCGAGCGGGGCTTACGAGACGATGCGTGGACCGATCGGGGCTCGGAGACAGAGCGTGTACCGACTGGGGCTCAGGAGACCGCGCGTGAACCGATCGGGGCTCGGCGACAGGCGTGGACGGATCGGGGCTCGGAA
Source organism: Netelia fuscicornis (assembly GCA_946811545.1). Taxonomy (NCBI): domain Eukaryota; kingdom Metazoa; phylum Arthropoda; class Insecta; order Hymenoptera; family Ichneumonidae; genus Netelia; species Netelia fuscicornis. Next base: position 14,784,128 of record OX328016.1, on the reverse strand, counting down.
ACGGCGCGTAGAACGATCGGGGCTCAGGAGACGGCGCGTGAACCGATTGGGGCTTAGGAGACGTTGCGTGGACCGAGCATGGCTCAGGAGGCCACGCGTGGACCGACTGGGGCTCAGGAGGTTGCGCGTGGACCAATTGGGGTTCGGCGACGGGGTGTGGACCGATCGGCGCTCGGAGGTGGCGCGTTAACCGATCGGGGCTTAGGAGACGATGCGAGGAGGCATCTGGGTTTACAAGACGACGTGTGGATCGATCGGGGCTCGGAGACGACGCGTGGATCGATCGGGGCTCAGGAGACGACGCGTCGACCGATCGGGGTTCAGGAGACGGCGCGCGGACCGGTCGGGGCTCAGAAGCCTCGCGTGGATCGATCGGGACTCCGGAGGCGCCGCGTGGACCGATGGGGATCAGGACACGGTGCGTGGACCGATCGGGGCTCGGAGACGACGCGGGTACGGATCGGGGATTCGGGGACGACGCGTGGAACGATCCGGGCTCAGGAGACGGCGCCTGGACCGACCGGGGCTCAGGAAACGGCGCGTGGACCGACTGGCGCTCAGGCGATTGCGCGTGGACGAATTGGGGTTCGGCGACGGCGCGTGGATCGATCGGGGCTTAGGAGACGGCGCGTGCACCGATCGGGGCCCGGAGACGGGTCGTGGACAGATTGGGGCTTTGCAGACGGTGCGTGGACCGATCGTGGCTGGGAGACGGCAGGTCCACCAATCGGGGCTTAGGAGACGACGCGTAGACCGATCGGGGCCCAGGAGACGGCGCGTGGACCGATCGGGGCTCAGGAAACGGCGCGCGGACCGACTGGGGCTCAGGCGGTTGCGCGTGGACCAATTGGGGTTCCGCGACGGCGCGTGGACCGATCGGGGCTCGGAGAATGCGCGTTAACCGATCGCGGCTTAGAAGGCGATGCGTGAACTGATCGGGGCTCGGAGACGGCGCGTTAACCGATAGGGGCTTAGGAGACGATGCGTGAACCGACCGGGGCCCAGGAGACGGCGCGTGGAACGATCGGGGCTCCGAGTCGGCGCGTTAACCGATCGGGGCTTAGGAGACGATGCGTGGACCGATCGGGGCTCGGAGACGGCGCGTGGACCGACCGGGGCTCAGGAGGATACGCCTGGACCGATCGGGGCTCGGCGACGGCGCGTGGACCGATCGGGGCACAGGAGACGGCGCGTGGACCGATCGGGGCTCAGGAAACGGCGCGTGGACCGACTGGGCCTCAGGCGGTTGCGCGTGGACCAATTGGGGTTCCGCGACGGCGCGTGGACCGATCGGGGCTCAGGAGACGGCACGTGGACCGATCGAGGCTCGGAGACGGCACGTTAACCGATCTGGGCTTAGGAGACGATGCGTGGACCGATCGGGCTCGGAGCCGGCGCGTGAACCGATCGGGGCTCAGGAGGCCGCGCGTGGACCGATCGAGGTTCGGCGAGGGCGCGTGGACCGATCGGGGCTCGGAGACGACGCGTGTACGGATCAGGGCTTGGTGACGGCGCGTTTACCCATAGCAGCTCGGAGACGGCCCGTGGACGGATCGCGGCTTAGGAGACGGCGCGTTGAACGATCGGGGCTCAGGAGACGGCGCGTGGACCGGTCGAGGCTCGGAGACGGCACGTGGACCGATCGGGGCTTAGGAGAAGGCGCGTGGACCGATCGGGGCTTAGGAGACGGCGCGTGGACCGATCGTGGCTCGGAGACGGCGCGTGGAGGCATCGGGGTTAAGAAGACGACGCATCGACCGAGCGGGGTTCAGGAGACGGCGCGAGGAGCGATCGGGGCTCAGGAGAAGACGCGTCAATTGATCGGGGCTCAGGACACGACGCGGCGACGGATCGGGGCTTGGAGACGGCGCGTGGACCGATCGGGGCTCAGGAGACGGCGCGTGGACCGGTCGGGGCTCAGGAGACGACGCGTGGACCGATCGGGGCTCAGGAAACGGCGCGTGGACCGACTGGGCCTCAGGCGGTTGCGCGTGGACCAATTGGGGTTCCGCGACGGCGCGTGGACCGATCGGGGCACAGGAGACGGCGCGTGGACCGATCGGGGCTCGGAGACGGCGCGTTAACCGATCGCGGCTTAGGAGACGATGCGAGGAGGCATCTGGGTTTACAAGACGACGCGTGGATCGATCGGGGCTCGGAGACGGCGCGTGAACCGACCGGGGCTCAGGAGACGGCACGTGGACCGATCGAGGCTCGGAGACGGCACGTTAACCGATCTGGGCTTAGGAGACGATGCGTGGACCGATCGGGCTCGGAGCCGGCGCGTGAACCGATCGGGGCTCAGGAGGCCGCGCGTGGACCGATCGAGGATCGGCGACGGCGCGTGGACCGATCGGGGCTCGAAGACGGCGGGTGGACCGATCGGGGCACGGAGACAGCGCGTGGACCGACTGGGGCTCAGGCGATTGCGCGTGGACCAATTGGGGTTCGGCGACGGCGCGTGGATCGATCGGGGCTTAGGAGACGACGCGTGGACCGATCGGGGCTCAGGAGACGGCGCGAGGAGCGATCGGGCTCAGGAGACGACGCGTGGATCGATCGGGGCTCAGGAAACGACGCGTCGACCGATCGGGGCTCAGGAGACGGCGCGCGCACCGACCGGGGCTCCGGAGGATACGCCTGGACCGATCGGGGCTCGGCGACGGCGCGTGGATCGATCGAGGCTCGGAGACGACGCGTGTACGGATCGGGGATTCGGGGACGACGCGTGGAACGATCCGGGCTCAGGAGACGGCGCCTGGACCGACCGGGGCTCGGCGACTGCGCGTGGACGGATCGGGGCTCAGGAGACGGCGCGAGGGCCGATCGGGGCTCGGAGACGGCGTGTTAACCGATCGGGGCTCGGACACGACGCTTGTACGGATCGGGGCTTGGTGACGGAGCGTTGACCGATCGCGGTTTACAGACGGCCCGTGGACGGATCGGGGCTTAGGAGACGGCGTCTGGACCGATCGGGGCTCAGGAGACGGCGCGTAGACCGATCGGGGCTCGTAAATGACGCGTCAACCGATCGGGGCTTAGGAGACGATGCATGGACCGATCGCGGCTCGGAGATGGCGCGTGAACCGACCGGGGCTCACGAGACGGCGCGTGCACCGATCGGGGCCCAGAGACGGGTCGTGGACAGATTGGGGCTTAGGAGACGGCGCGTGGACCGATCGTGGCTGGGAGACGGCACGTCCACCAATCGGGGCTCAGGAGACTGCGCGTGGATGGATCGGAGCTTAGGGAACGACGCGTGGACCGATCGGGGCTCAGGAGACGGCGCGTGAACCGACCATGGCTCAGGAGGCCGCGCGTGGACCGACTGGGGCTCAGGAGGTTGCGCGTGGACCAATTGGGGTTCGGCGACGGGGCGTGGACCGATCGGGGCTCGGAGACGGCGCATTAACCGATCGGGGCTTAGGAGACGATGCGAGGAGGCATCTCGGTTTACAAGACGACGCGTGGATCGATCGGGGCTCGGATACGGCGCGTGGACCGATCGGGGTTCAGGAAGCGGCGCCTGGACCGATCGTGGCTCGGAGACGACGCGTGCAGGCATCGGAGCTCAGGAGACAGCGCGTGAAATGATCGGCGCTCGGAGACGGCGCGTAGAGCGATTGGGGCTTAGGAGACGGCGCGTGGACCGATCGGGGCTCGGAGACGGCGCGTTAACCGATCGGGGCTTAGGAGACGATCCGTGAACCGATCGGGGCTCGGAGACGGCGCGTGGACAGATCGGGCTCAGGAGACGGCGCGTGGACCGATCGGGGCTTAGGATACGGCGCGTGGACCGATCGGGGCTCAAGAAGCGGCGCCTGGACCGTTCGTGGCTCGGAGACGACGCGTGGAGGCATCGGGGCTAAGAAGACGACGCATGGACCGATCGGGGCTCAGGAAACGGTGCGTGAACCGATCGTCGCTCGGAGACGGCACGTGGACGGATCGGGGCTTAGGAGAAGGCGCGTGGATCGATCGGAGCTTAGGAGACGGCGCGTGGACCGATCGGGGCTTATAAGACGGCGCGTGAACCGATCGGAGATCAGGCGAAGACGCGTTCACCGATCGGGGCTCTGGAAGCGGCGCACGGACCGATCGTGGCTCGGAGACGGCGCGTGGAGGCATCGGGGCTTTGAAGACGACGCGTGGACCGATCGGGGAGCAGGAAGCGGCGCCTGGACCGATCGTGGCTCGGAGACGGCGCGTGGAGGCATCCGGGCTAAGAAGACGACGTCTCGACCGATCGGGGCTCAGAAGGCGGCACGAGAAGCGAACGGGGCTCAGGAGAAGACGCGTCAATTTATCGGGGCTCAGGAGACGACGCGACGACTAATCGGGGCTTAGGAGACGACACGTGGACCGATCGGGGCTAAGGAGACGGCGCGTCGACCGACCGGAGCTCAGGAGATTCGCGTGGATTGATCGGGGCTCCGGAGGCGGGCGTGGACCGATTGGGGCTTAGGAGACGACGCGTGGACTGATCGGGACTCAGGAGACGGCGCGTGGCCCGATTGGGGCTCGGATACGGCGCGTGAACCGACCGGGGCTCAGGAGGCCGCGCGAGAACCGATCGCGGCTCGGCGACGGCGCGTGGACCGATCGGGGCTCAGGAGGCCGCGCGTAGACCGATCGGGGCTCGGAGACGACGCGTGGACTGATCGGGGCTCGAGGACAGCGCGTGGACCGACTGGGGCTCAGGCGGTTGCGCGTGGACCAATTCGGGCTCCGGAGGCGGTGCGTGGACCGATTGTGGAGCAGAAGATGGTGCGTGGGCCGATCGGGGCTCGGAGACGGCGCGTGGACCGATCGGAGCTAAGAAGACGACGCCTAGACCGATTGGGGCTCAGGAGACAGCGCGTGAAATGATCGGCGCTCGGAGACGCCGCGTGGACCGATTGGGGCTTAGGAGACGGCGCGTGGACCGATTGTGGAGCAGAAGATGGTGCGTGGACCGATCGGGGCTCGGAGACGGTGCGTGGACCGATTGGAGCTTAGAAGACGACGCCTAGACCGATTGGGGCTCAGGAGACAGCGCGTGAACTGATCGGGGCTCGGAGACGGCGCGTTAACCGATCGGCGCTCGGAGACAGCGCGTCGACCGATCGGGGTTCGGTGACGGCGCGTGGACCGTCCGGGGCTCAGGAGGGGATGCGTGGACCGATCGCGGCTCTGGAGACTGCGCGTGGATCGATCGGGGCTTAGGGAACGACGCGTAGACCGATCGGGGCTCAGGAGACGGCGCGTGAACCGACCGGGGCTCAGGAGACCGCGCGCGGACCCATCGCGGCTCGGCGACGGCGCGTGGACCGATCGGGGCTGAGGAGGCCGCGCGTGGACCGATCGTGGCTCGGCGACGGCGCGTGGACCGATCGGGGCTCGGAGACCACGCGTGGACCGATCGGGGCTCGGAGACGGCGCGTTAATCGATTGGGGCTTAGGAGACCATGGGTGGACCGATCGGGGCTCGAAGACGGCGCGTGGACCGATCGGGACTCGGAGACGACGCGTGGACCCATCGGGGCTCGGAGACAGCGCGTGGACCGACTGGGGCTCAGGCGGTTTCGCGTGGTCCAATTGGGGTTCGGCGACGGCGCGTGGACCGATCGGGGCTTAGGAGGCCGTGCGTGGACCTATCGCGGCTCGGCGACGGCGCGTGCAACGATCGGGGCTCAGGAGGCCGCGCGTGGACCGATCGGGGCTCAGGAGACGGCGCCTGGACCGATCGGGGCTCCGAGACGACGCGTTAACCGAGCGGGGCTTAGGAGACTATGCGGGGACCGATCGGGGCTCGGAGACAGCGCGTGTACCGACTGGGGGTCAGGAGGTTGCGCGTGGACCAATTGGGGTTCGGCGACGGCGCGTGGACCGATCCGGGCTCAGGAGACGGCGCGTGGACCGATCGGGGCTGGGAGACGGAGCGTGGAGCGATGGAAGCTCAGGAGACGGCGCGTGAACTAATCGGCGCTCGGAGACGGCGCGTGGAACGATCGGGGCTGAGGAGACGGTACGTGGACCGATCGAGGCTCGGAGACGGCGCGTGGACACGATCGGTGCTCAGGAGGCCGCGCGTGGACCGATCGGGACTCGGCGACGACGCGTGGACTGATCGAGGCTCGGAGATGACGCGTGTATGGATCGGGTATTAGGGGACGACGCTTGGAACGATTGGGGCTTAGGAGACGATGCGTTGACCGATCGGGGCTCATGAGACGGCGCGTAGACCGATCGGGGCTCCGGCGGCGACGCGTGGACCGATCGGGGCCCAGGAAACGGCGCGTGGATCGATCGGTGCTCGAAGACGACGCGTGGACCGACCGGGGCTCAGGAGCCGATGCGTGGATCGATCGGGGCTCAGGAGGCGGCGCGTAGACCCATCGGGGCTCGGAGCCGGCACGTGGACCGATCAGGGCTTAGGAGACGACGCGTGGACCGATCGGGGCTCAGGAGACGGCGCGTGCAGCGATGGGGGCTCGAGGAAGGCGCGTGAAACGATCGGGGCTTAGGAGACGGCGCGTGGACCGATCGGGGCTCAGGAGACGGCGCGCGGGCCGACCGGGGCTCAGGAGCCTCGCGTGGACCGATCATGGCTCGGCGACGGCGCGTGGACGGATCGGGGCTCGGAGACGACGCGTGGACCGATTGGGGCTCGGAGACGGCGCGTTAACCGATCGGGGCTTAGGAGACGACGCGTGGACCGATCGGACCTCAGGAGACGGCGCGTGGACCGATCGGTGCTCGGAGACGGCGCGTGGACGGACCGTGGCTTAGAATGCGTCACGCGGACCGATCGGGGCTCGGATACGGCGTGTGGACGTATCGGGGCTTAGGAGACGATGCGTGAACCGATCGGGGCTCAGGAGACGCCGCGTGGACCGATCGGGGCTCGGAGACGGCGCGTGGAACGATCGGGGCTCAGGAGACGGCTCGTGAAATGATCGCCGCTCTGAGACGGCGCGTGGACCGATTGTGGCTGACGAGACGGCGCGTGGATCGATCGGCGCTCAGGAAGCGGCGCCTGGACCTACCGTGGCTCGGAGACGGCGCGTGGAGGCATCGTGGCTAAGAACAAGACGCATGGACCGAGCGGGGCTCAGGAGACGGCGCGAGGAGCGATCGGGGCTCAGGAGAAGACGCGTCAATTGATCGGGGCTCAGGAGACGACGCGGCGACGGATCGGGGCTTAGGAGACGACGCGTGGACCGATCGGGGCTTCGGAGACGGTACGTGGACCGACCGGAGCTCAGGAGATTCGCGTGGATCGATCGGGGCTCCGGAGGCGGCGCGTGGACCGATTGGGGAGCATGAGATGGTACGTGGACCGATCGGGGCTCGGAGACGGCGCACGGACCGATCGGGGCTTAGGATACGACGCGTGGACCGATTGGGGCTCAGGAGGCCGCGCGTGGACTGATCGGGGCTCGGTGACTGCGCGTGGACGGATCGGGGCTCGGAGACGACGCGTGGACCGATCGGGGTTTAGGAGAGGACGCGTCGACCGATCGGGGCACAGGAGACGGCGCGTGGTCCGATCGGGGCTTATGAGACGGCGCGTGGACCGATCGGGGCTCGGAGATGGCCCGTGGAATGATCGGGGCTTAGGAGATGGCGTGTGGACCGACCGGGGCTCAGGAGGCGACGCATGGACCCATCGGGGCTCGGAGACGGCGTGTGGTCGTTATCGGGGCTTAGGAGACGACGCGTGGACTGATCGGAGCTCAGGAGAAGACGCGTGGACCGATCGGGGCTCAGGAGACGGCGCGTAGACCGATGGGTCTCGGAAACGACGCGTTAACCGAGCGGGGCTTACGAGACGATGCGTGGACCGATCGGGGCTCGGAGACAGAGCGTGTACCGACTGGGGCTCAGGAGACCGCGCGTGAACCGATCGGGGCTCGGCGACAGGCGTGGACGGATCGGGGCTCGGAAACGGCGCGTAGAACGATCGGGGCTCAGGAGACGGCGCGTGAACCGATTGGGGCTTAGGAGACGTTGCGTGGACCGAGCATGGCTCAGGAGGCCACGCGTGGACCGACTGGGGCTCAGGAAGTTGCGCGTGGACCAATTGGGGTTCGGCGACGGGGTGTGGACCGATCGGCGCTCGGAGGTGGCGCGTTAACCGATCGGGGCTTAGGAGACGATGCGAGGAGGCATCTGGGTTTACAAGACGACGTGTGGATCGATCGGGGCTCGGAGACGGCGCGTGAACCGACCGGGGCTCAGGAGACGGCGCGTGGACCGATCGGGGCTCGGAGACGGCGCGTGGAGGCATTGGGGCTTTGAAGACGACGCGTGGACCGAACGGTGCTCAGAAAACGGCGCCTGGAGCGATCGGGGCTCAGGAGACGACGCGTGGATCGATCGGGGCTCAGGAGACGACGCGTCGACCGATCGGGGTTCAGGAGACGGCGCGCGGACCGGTCGGGGCTCAGAAGCCTCGCGTGGATCGATCGGGACTCCGGAGGCGCCGCGTGGACCGATGGGGATCAGGACACGGTGCGTGGACCGATCGGGGCTCGGAGACGACGCGTGTACGGATCGGGGATTCGGGGACGACGCGTGGAACGATCCGGGCTCAGGAGACGGCGCCTGGACCGACCGGGGCTCAGGAAACGGCGCGTGGACCGACTGGCGCTCAGGCGATTGCGCGTGGACGAATTGGGGTTCGGCGACGGCGCGTGGATCGATCGGGGCTTAGGAGACGGCGCGTGCACCGATCGGGGCCCGGAGACGGGTCGTGGACAGATTGGGGCTTTGCAGACGGTGCGTGGACCGATCGTGGCTGGGAGACGGCAGGTCCACCAATCGGGGCTTAGGAGACGACGCGTAGACCGATCGGGGCCCAGGAGACGGCGCGTGGACCGATCGGGGCTCAGGAAACGGCGCGCGGACCGACTGGGGCTCAGGCGGTTGCGCGTGGACCAATTGGGGTTCCGCGACGGCGCGTGGACCGATCGGGGCTCGGAGAATGCGCGTTAACCGATCGCGGCTTAGAAGGCGATGCGTGAACTGATCGGGGCTCGGAGACGGCGCGTTAACCGATAGGGGCTTAGGAGACGATGCGTGAACCGACCGGGGCCCAGGAGACGGCGCGTGGAACGATCGGGGCTCCGAGTCGGCGCGTTAACGGATCGGGGCTTAGGAGACGATGCGTGGACCGATCGGGGCTCGGAGACGGCGCGTGGATCGACCGGGGCTCAGGAGGATACGCCTGGACCGATCGGGGCTCGGCGACGGCGCGTGGACCGATCGGGGCACAGGAGACGGCGCGTGGACCGATCGGGGCTCAGGAAACGGCGCGTGGACCGACTGGGCCTCAGGCGGTTGCGCGTGGACCAATTGGGGTTCCGCGACGGCGCGTGGACCGATCGGGGCTCAGGAGACGGCACGTGGACCGATCGAGGCTCGGAGACGGCACGTTAACCGATCTGGGCTTAGGAGACGATGCGTGGACCGATCGGGCTCGGAGCCGGCGCGTGAACCGATCGGGGCTCAGGAGGCCGCGCGTGGACCGATCGAGGATCGGCGACGGCGCGTGGACCGATCGGGGCTCGGAGACGACGCGTGTACGGATCAGGGCTTGGTGACGGCGCGTTTACCCATAGCAGCTCGGAGACGGCCCGTGGACGGATCGCGGCTTAGGAGACGGCGCGTTGAACGATCGGGGCTCAGGAGACGGCGCGTGGACCGGTCGAGGCTCGGAGACGGCACGTGGACCGATCGGGGCTTAGGAGAAGGCGCGTGGACCGATCGGGGCTTAGGAGACGGCGCGTGGACCGATCGTGGCTCGGAGACGGCGCGTGGAGGCATCGGGGTTAAGAAGACGACGCATCGACCGAGCGGGGTTCAGGAGACGGCGCGAGGAGCGATCGGGGCTCAGGAGAAGACGCGTCAATTGATCGGGGCTCAGGACACGACGCGGCGACAGATCGGGGCTTGGAGACGGCGCGTGGACCGATCGGGGCTCAGGAGACGGCGCGTGGACCGGTCGGGGCTCAGGAGACGACGCGTGGACCGATCGGGGCTCAGGAAACGGCGCGTGGACCGACTGGGCCTCAGGCGGTTGCGCGTGGACCAATTGGGGTTCCGCGACGGCGCGTGGACCGATCGGGGCACAGGAGACGGCGCGTGGACCGATCGGGGCTCGGAGACGGCGCGTTAACCGATCGCGGCTTAGGAGACGATGCGAGGAGGCATCTGGGTTTACAAGACGACGCGTGGATCGATCGGGGCTCGGAGACGGCGCGTGAACCGACCGGGGCTCAGGAGACGGCACGTGGACCGATCGAGGCTCGGAGACGGCACGTTAACCGATCTGGGCTTAGGAGACGATGCGTGGACCGATCGGGCTCGGAGCCGGCGCGTGAACCGATCGGGGCTCAGGAGGCCGCGCGTGGACCGATCGAGGATCGGCGACGGCGCGTGGACCGATCGGGGCTCGAAGACGGCGGGTGGACCGATCGGGGCACGGAGACAGCGCGTGGACCGACTGGGGCTCAGGCGATTGCGCGTGGACCAATTGGGGTTCGGCGACGGCGCGTGGATCGATCGGGGCTTAGGAGACGACGCGTGGACCGATCGGGGCTCAGGAGACGGCGCGAGGAGCGATCGGGCTCAGGAGACGACGCGTGGATCGATCGGGGCTCAGGAAACGACGCGTCGACCGATCGGGGCTCAGGAGACGGCGCGCGGACCGACCGGGGCTCCGGAGGATACGCCTGGACCGATCGGGGCTCGGCGACGGCGCGTGGATCGATCGAGGCTCGGAGACGACGCGTGTACGGATCGGGGATTCGGGGACGACGCGTGGAACGATCCGGGCTCAGGAGACGGCGCCTGGACCGACCGGGGCTCGGCGACTGCGCGTGGACGGATCGGGGCTCAGGAGACGGCGCGAGGGCCGATCGGGGCTCGGAGACGGCGTGTTAACCGATCGGGGCTCGGACACGACGCTTGTACGGATCGGGGCTTGGTGACGGAGCGTTGACCGATCGCGGTTTACAGACGGCCCGTGGACGGATCGGGGCTTAGGAGACGGCGTCTGGACCGATCGGGGCTCAGGAGACGGCGCGTAGACCGATCGGGGCTCGTAAATGACGCGTCAACCGATCGGGGCTTAGGAGACGATGCATGGACCGATCGCGGCTCGGAGATGGCGCGTGAACCGACCGGGGCTCACGAGACGGCGCGTGCACCGATCGGGGCCCAGAGACGGGTCGTGGACAGATTGGGGCTTAGGAGACGGCGCGTGGACCGATCGTGGCTGGGAGACGGCACGTCCACCAATCGGGGCTCAGGAGACTGCGCGTGGATGGATCGGAGCTTAGGGAACGACGCGTGGACCGATCGGGGCTCAGGAGACGGCGCGTGAACCGACCATGGCTCAGGAGGCCGCGCGTGGACCGACTGGGGCTCAGGAGGTTGCGCGTGGACCAATTGGGGTTCGGCGACGGGGCGTGGACCGATCGGGGCTCGGAGACGGCGCATTAACCGATCGGGGCTTAGGAGACGATGCGAGGAGGCATCTCGGTTTACAAGACGACGCGTGGATCGATCGGGGCTCGGATACGGCGCGTGGACCGATCGGGGTTCAGGAAGCGGCGCCTGGACCGATCGTGGCTCGGAGACGACGCGTGGAGGCAGCGGAGCTCAGGAGACAGCGCGTGAAATGATCGGCGCTCGGAGACGGCGCGTGGAGCGATTGGGGCTTAGGAGACGGCGCGTGGACCGATCGGGGCTCGGAGACGGCGCGTTAACCGATCGGGGCTTAGGAGACGATCCGTGAACCGATCGGGGCTCGGAGACGGCGCGTGGACAGATCGGGCTCAGGAGACGGCGCGTGGACCGATCGGGGCTTAGGATACGGCGCGTGGACCGATCGGGGCTCAAGAAGCGGCGCCTGGACCGTTCGTGGCTCGGAGACGACGCGTGGAGGCATCGGGGCTAAGAAGACGACGCATGGACCGATCGGGGCTCAGGAAACGGTGCGTGAACCGATCGTCGCTCGGAGACGGCACGTGGACGGATCGGGGCTTAGGAGAAGGCGCGTGGATCGATCGGAGCTTAGGAGACGGCGCGTGGACCGATCGGGGCTTATAAGACGGCGCGTGAACCGATCGGAGATCAGGCGAAGACGCGTTCACCGATCGGGGCTCTGGAAGCGGCGCACGGACCGATCGTGGCTCGGAGACGGCGCGTGGAGGCATCGGGGCTTTGAAGACGACGCGTGGACCGATCGGGGAGCAGGAAGCGGCGCCTGGACCGATCGTGGCTCGGAGACGGCGCGTGGAGGCATCCGGGCTAAGAAGACGACGTCTCGACCGATCGGGGCTCAGAAGGCGGCACGAGAAGCGAACGGGGCTCAGGAGAAGACGCGTCAATTTATCGGGGCTCAGGAGACGACGCGTCGACTAATCGGGGCTTAGGAGACGACACGTGGACCGATCGGGGCTAAGGAGACGGCGCGTCGACCGACCGGAGCTCAGGAGATTCGCGTGGATTGATCGGGGCTCCGGAGGCGGGCGTGGACCGATTGGGGCTTAGGAGACGACGCGTGGACTGATCGGGACTCAGGAGACGGCGCGTGGCCCGATTGGGGCTCGGATACGGCGCGTGAACCGACCGGGGCTCAGGAGGCCGCGCGAGAACCGATCGCGGCTCGGCGACGGCGCGTGGACCGATCGGGGCTCAGGAGGCCGCGCGTAGACCGATCGGGGCTCGGAGACGACGCGTGGACTGATCGGGGCTCGAGGACAGCGCGTGGACCGACTGGGGCTCAGGCGGTTGCGCGTGGACCAATTCGGGCTCCGGAGGCGGTGCGTGGACCGATTGTGGAGCAGAAGATGGTGCGTGGGCCGATCGGGGCTCGGAGACGGCGCGTGGACCGATCGGAGCTAAGAAGACGACGCCTAGACCGATTGGGGCTCAGGAGACAGCGCGTGAAATGATCGGCGCTCGGAGACGCCGCGTGGACCGATTGGGGCTTAGGAGACGGCGCGTGGACCGATTGTGGAGCAGAAGATGGTGCGTGGACCGATCGGGGCTCGGAGACGGCGCGTGGACCGATCGGAGCTTAGAAGACGACGCCTAGACCGATTGGGTCTCAGGAGACAGCGCGTGAACTGATCGGGGCTCGGAGACGGCGCGTTAACCGATCGGCGCTCGGAGACAGCGCGTCGACCGATCGGGGTTCGGTGACGGCGCGTGGACCGTCCGGGGCTCAGGAGGGGATGCGTGGACCGATCGCGGCTCTGGAGACTGCGCGTGGATCGATCGGGGCTTAGGGAACGACGCGTAGACCGATCGGGGCTCAGGAGACGGCGCGTGAACCGACCGGGGCTCAGGAGACCGCGCGCGGACCCATCGCGGCTCGGCGACGGCGCGTGGACCGATCGGGGCTCAGGAGGCCGCGCGTGGACCGATCGTGGCTCGGCGACGGCGCGTGGACCGATCGGGGCTCGGAGACCACGCGTGGACCGATCGGGGCTCGGAGACGGCGCGTTAACCGATTGGGGCTTAGGAGACCATGGGTGGACCGATCGGGGCTCGAAGACGGCGCGTGGACCGATCGGGACTCGGAGACGACGCGTGGACCCATCGGGGCTCGGAGACAGCGCGTGGACCGACTGGGGCTCAGGCGGTTTCGCGTGGTCCAATTGGGGTTCGGCGACGGCGCGTGGACCGATCGGGGCTTAGGAGGCCGTGCGTGGACCTATCGCGGCTCGGCGACGGCGCGTGCAACGATCGGGGCTCAGGAGGCCGCGCGTGGACCGATCGGGGCTCAGGAGACGGCGCCTGGACCGATCGGGGCTCCGAGACGACGCGTTAACCGAGCGGGGCTTAGGAGACTATGCGGGGACCGATCGGGGCTCGGAGACAGCGCGTGTACCGACTGGGGGTCAGGAGGTTGCGCGTGGACCAATTGGGGTTCGGCGACGGCGCGTGGACCGATCCGGGCTCAGGAGACGGCGCGTGGACCGATCGGGGCTGGGAGACGGAGGGTGGAGCGATGGAAGCTCAGGAGACGGCGCGTGAACTAATCGGCGCTCGGAGACGGCGCGTGGAACGATCGGGGCTGAGGAGACGGTACGTGGACCGATCGAGGCTCGGAGACGGCGCGTGGACACGATCGGTGCTCAGGAGGCCGCGCGTGGACCGATCGGGACTCGGCGACGACGCGTGGACTGATCGAGGCTCGGAGATGACGCGTGTATGGATCGGGTATTAGGGGACGACGCTTGGAACGATTGGGGCTTAGGAGACGATGCGTTGACCGATCGGGGCTCATGAGACGGCGCGTAGACCGATCGGGGCTCCGGCGGCGACGCGTGGACCGATCGGGGCCCAGGAAACGGCGCGTGGATCGATCGGTGCTCGAAGACGACGCGTGGAACGACCGGGGCTCAGGAGCCGATGCGTGGATCGATCGGGGCTCAGGAGGCGGCGCGTAGACCCATCGGGGCTCGGAGCCGGCACGTGGACCGATCAGGGCTTAGGAGACGACGCGTGGACCGATCGGGGCTCAGGAGACGGCGCGTGCAGCGATGGGGGCTCGAGGAAGGCGCGTGAAACGATCGGGGCTTAGGAGACGGCGCGTGGACCGATCGGGGCTCAGGAGACGGCGCGCGGGCCGACCGGGGCTCAGGAGCCTCGCGTGGACCGATCATGGCTCGGCGACGGCGCGTGGACGGATCGGGGCTCGGAGACGACGCGTGGACCGATTGGGGCTCGGAGACGGCGCGTTAACCGATCGGGGCTTAGGAGACGACGCGTGGACCGATCGGACCTCAGGAGACGGCGCGTGGACCGATCGGTGCTCGGAGACGGCGCGTGGACGGACCGTGGCTTAGAATGCGTCACGCGGACCGATCGGGGCTCGGATACGGCGTGTGGACGTATCGGGGCTTAGGAGACGATGCGTGAACCGATCGGGGCTCAGGAGACGCCGCGTGGACCGATCGGGGCTCGGAGACGGCGCGTGGAACGATCGGGGCTCAGGAGACGGCTCGTGAAATGATCGCCGCTCTGAGACGGCGCGTGGACCGATTGTGGCTGACGAGACGGCGCGTGGATCGATCGGCGCTCAGGACGCGGCGCCTGGACCTACCGTGGCTCGGAGACGGCGCGTGGAGGCATCGTGGCTAAGAACAAGACGCATGGACCGAGCGGGGCTCAGGAGACGGCGCGAGGAGCGATCGGGGCTCAGGAGAAGACGCGTCAATTGATCGGGGCTCAGGAGACGACGCGGCGACGGATCGGGGCTTAGGAGACGACGCGTGGACCGATCGGGGCTTCGGAGACGGTACGTGGACCGACCGGAGCTCAGGAGATTCGCGTGGATCGATCGGGGCTCCGGAGGCGGCGCGTGGACCGATTGGGGAGCATGAGATGGTACGTGGACCGATCGGGGCTCGGAGACGGCGCACGGACCGATCGGGGCTTAGGATACGACGCGTGGACCGATTGGGGCTCAGGAGGCCGCGCGTGGACTGATCGGGGCTCGGTGACTGCGCGTGGACGGATCGGGGCTCGGAGACGGCGCGTAGAACGATCGGGGCCCAGGAGACGGCGCGTGGACCGATCGGGGCTCAGGAAACGGCGCGTGGACCGACTGGGGCTCAGGCGATTGCGCGTGGACGAATTGGGGCTCAGGCGATTGCGCGTGGACGAATTGGGGCTCAGGCGATTGCGCGTGGACGAATTGGGGTTCGGCGACGGCGCGTGGATCGATCGGGGCTCGGAGACGGCGCGTTAACCCATCGCGGCTTAGGAGACGATGCGTGAACTGATCGGGGCTCGGAGACGGCGCGTTAACCGATAGGGGCTTAGGAGACGATGCGTGGACCGATCGGGGCTCGGAGACGGCGCGTGGACCGACCGGGGCTCAGGAGTATACGCCTGGACTGATCGGGGCTCGGCGACGGCGCGTGGACCGATCGGGGCACAGGAGACGGCGCGTGGACCGATCGGGGCTCAGGAAACGGCGCGTGGACCGACTGGGCCTCAGGCGGTTGCGCGTGGACCAATTGGGGTTCCGCGACGGCTTGTGGACCGATCGGGGCTCGGAGACGGCGCGTTAACCGATCGCGGCTTAGGAGACGATGCGAGGAGGCATCTGGGTTTACAAGACGACGCGTGGATCGATCGGGGCTCGGAGACGGCGCGTGAACCGACCGGGGCCCGGAGACGGGTCGTGGACAGATTGGGGCTTAGCAGACGGCGCGTGGACCGATCGTGGATGGGAGACGGCACGTCCACCAATCGGGGCTTAGGAGACGACGCGTAGACCGATCGGGGCCCAGGAGACGGCGCGTGGACCGATCGGGGCTCAGGAAACGGCGCGTGGACCGACTGGGGCTCAGGCGATTGCGCGTGGACGAATTGGGGTTCGGCGACGGCGCGTGGATCGATCGGGGCTCGGAGACGGCGCGTTAACCGATCGCGGCTTAGGAGACGATGCGTGAACTGATCGGGGCTCGGAGACGGCGCGTTAACCGATAGGGGCTTAGGAGACGATGCGTGGACCGATCGAGGCTCGGCGACGGCGCGTGGACCGGTCGGGGCTCGGAGACGACGCGTGTACGGATCAGGGCTTGGTGACGGCGCGTTTACCGATAGCAGCTCGGAGACGGCCCGTGGACGGATCGCGGCTTAGGAGACGGCGCGTGGAACGATCGGGGCTCAGGAGACGGCGCGTGGACCGACCGGGGCTCGGAGACCGCGCGTGGAAAGATAGGGGCTCAGGAGACGGCGCGTGAAATGATCGGCGCCCGGAGATGGCGCGTGGACCGATTGGGGCTTAAGAGACGAAGGGTGGACCGATCGGGGCTTAGGAAACGGCACGTGAATCGATCGGGGCACAGCAGACGGCGCGTGAACCGGTCGGGGCTTAGGAGACGACGCGTTGACCGATCGGCGCTCGGAGACAGCGCGTCGACCGATCGGGGTTCGGTGACGGCGCGTGGAACGTCCGGGGCTCAGGAGGGGATGCGTGAACCGATCGCGGCTCTGGAGACTGCGCGTGGACCGATCGGAGCTTAGAAGACGATGCCTAGACCGTTTGGGGCTCAGGAGACAGCGCGTGGACTGATCGGGGCTCGGAGACGGCGCGTTAACCGATCGGCGCTTGGAGACAGCGCGTCGACCGATCGGGGTTCGGTGACGGCGCGCGGAACGTCCGGGGCTCAGGAGGGGATGCGTGGACCGATCGCGGCTCTGGAGACTGCGCGTGGATCGATCGGGGCTTAGGGAACGACGCGTGGACCGATCGGGGCACGGAGACGGCGCGTTAACCGATTGGGGCTTAGGAGACCATGCGTGGACCGATCGGAACTCGAAGACGGCGCGTGGACCGATCGGGACTCAGGAGGCCGCGCGTGGACAGATCATGACTCGGCGACGGCGCGTGGACCGATCGGGGCTCGGAGACGACGCGTGGACCGATCGGGGCTCGGAGACAGCGCGTGGACCGACTGGGGCTCAGGCGGTTTCGCGTGGACCAATTGGGGTTCGGCGACGGCGCGTGGACCGATCGGGGCTTAGGAGGCCGCGCGTGGACCGATCGCGGCTCGGCGACGGCGCGTGGACCGATCGGGGCTCAGGAGGCCGTGCGTGGACCGATCGGGGTTCAGGAGACAGCGCGTGGACCGATTGGGGCTCGGATACGGCGCGTGAACCAATTGGGCCTCAGGAGGCCGCGCGTGGACCGATCGCGGCTTGGCGACGGCGCGTGGACCGATCGGGGCTCAGGAGGCCGCGCGTGGACCGATCACAGCTCGGCGACGGCGCGTGGACCGATCGGGGCTCGGAGACGACGCGTGGACCGATCGGGGTTCGGCGACCGCGCGTGAACCGACTGGGGCTCAGGCGGTTGCGCGTGCACCAATTGGGGTTCGGCGACGGCGCGTGGACCGTTCGGGGCTCGGAGACGGCGCGTTAACCGATCGGGGCTTAGGAGACGATGCGTGGACCGATCGGGGCTCGGAGACGGCGCGTGGACCGATCGGGGCTCGGCGACGGCGCGTGGACAGATCGAGGCTCGGAGACGACGCGTGTACGGATCGGGGCTTTGAAGACGACGCGTGGACCGATCGTGGCTCAAGAAACGGCGTGTGGAGCGATCGGGGCTCAGGAGGCCGCGCGTGGACCGATCACAGCTCGGCGACGGCGCGTGGACCGATCGGGGCTCGGAGACGACGCGTGGACCGATCGGGGTTCGGCGACCGCGCGTGAACCGACTGGGGCTCAGGCGGTTGCGCGTGCACCAATTGGGGTTCGGCGACGGCGCGTGGACCGTTCGGGGCTCGGAGACGGCGCGTTAACCGATCGGGGCTTAGGAGACGATGCGTGGACCGAACTGTGCTCAGAAAACGGCGCCTGGAGCGATCGGGGCTCGGGAGACGGCGCGCGGACGGACCGGGGCTCAAAAGCCTCGCGTAGATCGATCGGGGCTCCGGAGGCGCCGCGTGGACCGATGGAGATCAGGACACGGTGCGTGGACCGATCGGGGCTCGGAGACGGCGCGCGGACCGTTCGGGGCCTAGGAGACGACGCGTGGACTGATCGGGGCGTACGAAACGACGCGTGTACCTATCGGGGCTCAGGAGACAGCGAGTGGACCTATTGGGGCTCAGGACACGGCGCAGGGACCGATCGGGGCTCGGAGACGACGCGTGGAACGATCGGGGCTCAGGAGAGGGCGCGTGGACCGACTGGGCCTCAGGCGGTTGCGCGTGGACCAATTGGGGTTCCGCGATGGCGCGTGGACCGATCGGGGCTCGGAGACGGCGCGTTAACCGATCGCGGCTTACGAGACGATGCGAGGAGGCATCTGGGTTTACAAGACGACGCGTGGTTCGATCGGGGCTCGGAGACGGCGCGTGAACCGACCGGGGCTCAGGAGACGGCACGTGGACCGATCGGGGCTCGGAGACGGCACGTTAACCGATCGGGGCTTAGGAGACGATGCGTGGACCGATCGGGCTCGGAGCCGGCGCGTGAACCGATCGGGGCTCAGGAGGCCGCGCGTGGACCGATCGAGGCTCGGCGACGGCGCGTGGACCGATCGGGGCTCGGAGACGACGCGTGTACGGATCAGGGCTTGGTGACGGCGCTTTTACCGATAGCAGCTCGGAGACGGCCCGTGGACGGATCGCGGCTTAGGCGACGGCGCGTGGAACGATCGGGGCTCAGGAGACGGCGCATGGACCGGTCGAGGCACGGAGACGGCACGTGGACCGATCGGGGCTTAGGAGAAGGCGCGTGGACCGATCGGGGCTTAGGAGACGGCGCGTGGACCGATCGGGGCATAGGAGACGACGCGTGGAACGACCGGGGCTCAGGAGACGGCGCGTGGACCGACCGGGGCTCAGGAGACTCGCGTGGATCGATCGGGGCTCAGGAGGCAACGCGGGGACCCATCGGGGCTCGGAGACGGCGTGTGGACGTTATCGGGGCTTAGGAGACGACGCGTGGACCGATCGGGGCTCGAAGACGGCGGGTGGATCGATCGGGGCTTAGGAGACGGCGCGTGCACCGATCGGGGCCCGGAGACGGGTCGTGGACAGATTGGGGCTTAGCAGACGGCGCGTGGACCGATCGTGGATGGGAGACGGCACGTCCACCAATCGGGGCTTAGGAGACGACGCGTAGACCGATCGGGGCCCAGGAGACGGCGCGTGGACCGATCGGGGCTCAGGAAACGGCACGTGGACCGACTGGGGCTCAGGCGATTGCGCGTGGACGAATTGGGGTTCGGCGACGGCGCGTGGATCGATCGGGGCTCGGAGACGGCGCGTTAACCCATCGCGGCTTAGGAGACGATGCGTGAACTGATCGGGGCTCGGAGACGGCGCGTTAACCGATAGGGGCTTAGGAGACGATGCGTGGACCGATCGGGGCTCGGAGACGGCGCGTGGACCGACCGGGGCTCAGGAGGATACGCCTGGACTGATCGGGGCTCGGCGACGGCACGTGGACCGATCGGGGCACAGGAGACGGCGCGTGGACCGATCGGGGCTCAGGAAACGGCGCGTGGACCGACTGGGCCTCAGGCGGTTGCGCGTGGACCAATTGGGGTTCCGCGACGGCGCGTGGACCGATCGGGGCTCGGAGACGGCGCGTTAACCGATCGCGGCTTAGGAGACGATGCGAGGAGGCATCTGGGTTTACAAGACGACGCGTGGATCGATCGGGGCTCGGAGACGGCGCGTGAACCGACCGGGGCCCGGAGACGGGTCGTGGGCAGATTGGGGCTTAGCAGACGGCGCGTGGACCGATCGTGGATGGGAGACGGCACGTCCACCAATCGGGGCTTAGGAGACGACGCGTAGACCGATCGGGGCCCAGGAGACGGCGCGTGGACCGATCGGGGCTCAGGAAACGGCGCGTGGACCGACTGGGGCTCAGGCGATTGCGCGTGGACGAATTGGGGTTCGGCGACGGCGCGTGGATCGATCGGGGCTCGGAGACGGCGCGTTAACCGATCGCGGCTTAGGAGACGATGCGTGAACTGATCGGGGCTCGGAGACGGCGCGTTAACCGATAGGGGCTTAGGAGACGATGCGTGGACCGATCGGGCTCGGAGACGGCGCGTGAACCGATTGGGGCTTAAGAGACGAAGGGTGGACCGATCGGGGCTTAGGAAACGGCACGTGAATCGATCGGGGCACAGCAGACGGCGCGTGAACCGGTCGGGGCTTAGGAGACGACGCGTTGACCGATCGGCGCTCGGAGACAGCGCGTCGACCGATCGGGGTTCGGTGACGGCGCGTGGAACGTCCGGGGCTCAGGAGGGGATGCGTGAACCGATCGCGGCTCTGGAGACTGCGCGTGGACCGATCGGAGCTTAGAAGACGATGCCTAGACCGTTTGGGGCTCAGGAGACAGCGCGTGGACTGATCGGGGCTCGGAGACGGCGCGTTAACCGATCGGCGCTTGGAGACAGCGCGTCGACCGATCGGGGTTCGGTGACGGCGCGCGGAACGTCCGGGGCTCAGGAGGGGATGCGTGGACCGATCGCGGCTCTGGAGACTGCGCGTGGATCGATCGGGGCTTAGGGAACGACGCGTGGACCGATCGGGGCACGGAGACGGCGCGTTAACCGATTGGGGCTTAGGAGACCATGCGTGGACCGATCGGAACTCGAAGACGGCGCGTGGACCGATCGGGACTCAGGAGGCCGCGCGTGGATAGATCATGACTCGGCGACGGCGCGTGGACCGATCGGGGCTCGGAGACGACGCGTGGACCGATCGGGGCTCGGAGACAGCGCGTGGACCGACTGGGGCTCAGGCGGTTTCGCGTGGACCAATTGGGGTTCGGCGACGGCGCGTGGACCAATCGGGGCTTAGGAGGCCGCGCGTGGACCGATCGCGGCTCGGCGACGGCGCGTGGACCGATCGGGGCTCAGGAGGCCGTGCGTGGACCGATCGGGGTTCAGGAGACAGCGCGTGGACCGATTGGGGCTCGGATACGGCGCGTGAACCAATTGGGCCTCAGGAGGCCGCGCGTGGACCGATCGCGGCTTGGCGACGGCGCGTGGACCGATCGGGGCTCAGGAGGCCGCGCGTGGACCGATCACAGCTCGGCGACGGCGCGTGGACCGATCGGGGCTCGGAGACGACGCGTGGACCGATCGGGGTTCGGCGACCGCGCGTGAACCGACTGGGGCTCAGGCGGTTGCGCGTGCACCAATTGGGGTTCGGCGACGGCGCGTGGACCGTTCGGGGCTCGGAGACGGCGCGTTAACCGATCGGGGCTTAGGAGACGATGCGTGGACCGATCGGGGCTCGGAGACGGCGCGTGGACCGATCGGGGCTCGGCGACCGCGCGTGAACCGACTGGGGCTCAGGCGGTTGCGCGTGCACCAATTGGGGTTCGGCGACGGCGCGTGGACCGTTCGGGGCTCGGAGACGGCGCGTTAACCGATCGGGGCTTAGGAGACGATGCGTGGACCGATTGGGGCTCGGAGACGGCGCGTGAACCGGTCGGGGCTTAGGAGACGACGCGTTGACCGATCGGCGCTCGGAGACAGCGCGTCGACCGATCGGGGTTCGGTGACGGCGCGTGGAACGTCCGGGGCTCAGGAGGGGATGCGTGGACCGATCGCGGCTCTGGAGACTGCGCGTGGACCGATCGGAGCTTAGAAGACGATGCCTAGACCGATTGGGGCTCAGGAGACAGCGCGTGGACCAATTGGGGTTCGGCGACGGCGCGTGGACCAATCGCGGCTCGGAGACGGCGCGTTAACCGATCGGGGCTTAGGAGACGATGCGTGAACCGATCGGGGCTCGGAGACGGCGCGTGGACCGACGGGGGCTCGGAGACGACGCGTGGACCGATCGGGGCTCGGAGACGGCGCGTTAACCGTTCGGGGCTTAGGAGACGATCCGTGAACCGATCGGGGCTCGGAGACGGCGCGTGGACAGATCGGGCTCAGGAGACGGCGCGTGGACCGATCGGGGCTTAGGATACGGCGCGTGGACCGATCGGGGCTCCGGAAGCGGCGCCTGGACCGTTCGTGGCTCGGAGACGACGCGTGGAGGCATCGGGGCTGAGAAGACGACGCATGGACCGATCGGGGTTCAGGAAACGGCGTGTGGACCGATCAGAGCTCGGAGACGACGCGTGGACCGATCGGGGCTTAGGAGACTACGCGTGTACCTATCGGGGCTCAGGAGACAGCGCGTGGACCAATCGGGGCTCAGGAGGCGGCGCGTGGATCGATCGGGGCTCGGAGACGGCGCGTGGAACGATCGGGTCTCAGGAGACGGGGCGTGAAATGATCGGCGCTCGGAGACGCCGCGTCGACCGATTGGGGCTTAGGAGACGGCGCGTGGACCGATCGGGGCGCAGGGAGCGGCGACTGGACCGATCGTGGCTCGGAGACGGCGCGTGGAGGCATCCGGGCTAAGAAGACGACGCGTGGACCGATCGGGGCTGAGGAGACGGCGCGTCGACCGACCGGAGCTCAGGAGATTCGCGTGGATCGATCGGGGCTCCGGAGGCGGCGCGTGGACCGATTGGGGCTTAGGAGACGACGCGTGGACTGATCGGGACTCAGGAGACGGCGCGTGGCCCGATTGGGGCTCGGAAACGGCGCGTGAACCGACCGGGGCTCAGGAGGCCGCCCGAGAACCAATCGCAGCTCGGCGACGGCGCGTGGACCGATCGGGGCTCAAGAGGCCGCGCGTGGACCGATCATGGCTCGGCGACGGCGCGTAGACCGATCGGGGCTCGGAGACGACGCGTGGACTGATCGGGGCTCGAAGACAGCGCGTGGACCGACTGGGGCTCAGGCGGTTGCGCGTGGACCAAATGGGGGTCCGGAGGCGGCGCGTGGACCGATTGTGGAGCAGAAGATGGTGCGTGGACCGATCGGGGCTCGGAGACGCCGCGTGGACCGATCGGAGCTTAGAAGACGACGCCTAGACCGATTGGGGCTCAGGAGACAGCGCGTGAACTGATCGGGGCTCGGAGACGGCGCGTTAACCGATCGGCGCTCAGGAGGGGATGCGTGGACCGATCGCGGCTCTGGAGACTACGCGTGGATCGATCGGGGCTTAGGGAACGACGCGCGGACCGATCGGGGCTCAGGAAACAACGCGTGCACCGATTGGAGCTCGGAGACAACGCGTGGACCGACTGGGGCTCAGGCGGTTGCGCGTGGACCAATTGGGGTTCGGCGACGGCGCGTGGACCAATCGCGGCTCGGAGACGGCGCGTTAACCGATCGGGGCTTAGGAGACGATGCGTGAACCGATCGGGGCTCGGAGACGGCGCGTGGACCGACCGGGGCTCGGAGACGACGCGTGGACCGATCGGGGCTCGGAGACGGCGCGTTAACCGATCGGGGCTTAGGAGACGATCCGTGAACCGATCGGGGCTCGGAGACGGCGCGTGGACAGATCGGGCTCAGGAGACGGCGCGTGGACCGATCGGGGCTTAGGATACGGCGCGTGGACCGATCGGGGCTCCGGAAGCGGCGCCTGGACCGTTCGTGGCTCGGAGACGACGCGTGGAGGCATCGGGGCTAAGAAGACGACGCATGGACCGATCGGGGTACAGGAAACGGCGTGTGGACCGATCAGATCTCGGAGACGACGCGTGGACCGATCCGGGCTTAGGAGACTACGCGTGTACCTATCGGGGCTCAGGAGACAGCGCGTGGACCGATCGGGGCTCAGGAGGCGGCGCGTGGATCGATCGGGGCTCGGAGACGGCGCGTGGAACGATCGGGTCTCAGGAGACGGCGCGTGAAATGATCGGCGCTCGGAGACGACGCGTGGACCGATCGGGGCTCAGGAGACGGCGCGTGAACCGACCGGGGCTCAGGAGACCGCGCGTGGACCGATCGCGGCTCGGAGACGGCGCGTGGAGCGGTCGGAACTCGGAGACGGCGTGTGAACGTATCGGGGCTTAGGAGACGATGCGTTGACCGATCGGGGCTCAGGAGACGGCGCGTGCACCGATCGGGGCTCGAGGAAGGCGCGTGAACCGATCGGGGCTCAGGAGACGGCGCGTGGACTGATCGGTGCTCGGAGACGGCGCGTGGACGGACCGTGGCTTAGAATGCGTCACGCGGATCGATTGGGTCTCGGAGACGGCGTGTGGACGTATCGGGGGTTAAGAGACGATGCGTGGACCGATCGGGGCTCAGGAGATGGCGCGTGGACCGATCGGGGCTTCGGAGACGGTATGTGGACCGATCGAGGGTCGGAGACGGCGCGTGGACCCGATCGGTGCTCAGGAGGCCGCGCGTGGACCGATCGGGACTCGGCGACGACGCGTGGACTGATCGAGGCTCGGAGATGACGCGTGTATGGATCGGGTATTAGGGGACGACGCTTGGAACGATTGGGGCTTAGGAGACGATGCGTTGACCGATCGGGGCTCATGAGACGGCGCGTAGACCGATCGGGGCTCCGGCGGCGACGCGTGGACCGATCGGGGCCCAGGAAACGGCGCGTGGATCGATCGGTGCTCGAAGACGACGCGTGGACCGACCGGGGCTCAGGAGCCGATGCGTGGATCGATCGGGGCTCAGGAGGCGGCGCGTAGACCCATCGGGGCTCGGAGCCGGCACGTGGACCGATCAGGGCTTAGGAGACGACGCGTGGACCGATCGGGGCTCAGGAGACGGCGCGTGCACCGATCGGGGCTCGAGGAAGGCGCGTGAAACGATCGGGGCTTAGGAGACGGCGCGTGGACGGATCGGGGCTCGGAGACGACGCGTGGACCGATTGGGGCTCGGAGACGGCGCGTTAACCGATCGGGGCTTAGGAGACGACGCGTGGACCGATCGGACCTCAGGAGACGGCGCGTGGACCGATCGGTGCTCGGAGACGGCGCGTGGACGGACCGTGGCTTAGAATGCGTCACGCGGACCGATCGGGGCTCGGATACGGCGTGTGGACGTATCGGGGCTTAGGAGACGACGCGTGAACCGATCGGGGCTCAGGAGTCGCCGCGTGGACCGATCGGGGCTCGGAGACGGCGCGTGGAACGATCGGGCCTCAGGAGACGGCTCGTGAAATGATCGGCGCTCTGAGACGGCGCGTGGACCGATTGTGGCTGACGAGACGGCGCGTGGATCGATCGGGGCTCAGGAAGCGGCGCCTGGACCTACCGTGGCTCGGAGACGGCGCGTGGAGGCATCGTGGCTAAGAACAAGACGCATGGACCGAGCGGGGCTCAGGAGACGGCGCGTGCACCGATCGGGGCTCGAGGAAGGCGCGTGAAACGATCGGGGCTTAGGAGACGGCGCGTGGACCGATCGGGGCTCAGGAGACGGCGCGCGGACCGACCGGGGCTCAGGAGCCTCGCGTGAACCGATCATGGCTCGGCGACGGCGCGTGGACGGATCGGGGCTCGGAGACGACGCGTGGACCGATTGGGGCTCGGAGACGGCGCGTTAACCGATCGGGGCTTAGGAGACGACGCGTGGACCGATCGGACCTCAGGAGACGGCGCGTGGACCGATCGGTGCTCGGAGACGGCGCGTGGACGGACCGTGGCTTAGAATGCGTCACGCGGACCGATCGGGGCTCGGATACGGCGTGTGGACGTATCGGGGGTTAGGAGACGATGCGTGAACCGATCGGGGCTCAGGAGACGCCGCGTGGACCGATCGGGGCTCGGAGACGGCGCGTGGAACGATCGGGGCTCAGGAGACGGCTCGT
Source organism: Netelia fuscicornis (assembly GCA_946811545.1). Classification (NCBI taxonomy): domain Eukaryota; kingdom Metazoa; phylum Arthropoda; class Insecta; order Hymenoptera; family Ichneumonidae; genus Netelia; species Netelia fuscicornis. The sequence continues at coordinate 14,757,948 of OX328016.1, read as the reverse complement.
GAAATGATCGGCGCTCTGAGACGGCGCGTGGACCGATTGTGGCTGACGAGACGGCGCGTGGATCGATCGGGGCTCAGGAAGCGGCGCCTGGACCTACCGTGGCTCGGAGACGGCGCGTGGAGGCATCGTGGCTAAGAACAAGACGCATGGACCGAGCGGGGCTCAGGAGACGGCGCGAGGAGCGATCGGGGCTCAGGAGAAGACGCGTCAATTGATCGGGGCTCAGGAGACGACGCGGCGACGGATTGGGGCTTAGGAGACGACGCGTGGACCGATCGGGGCTTCGGAGACGGTACGTGGACCGACCGGAGCTCAGGAGATTCGCGTGGATCGATCGGGGCTCCGGAGGCGGCGCGTGGACCGATTGGGGAGCATGAGATGGTACGTGGACCGATCGGGGCTCGGAGACGGCGCACGGACCGATCGGGGCTTAGGATACGACGCGTGGACCGATTGGGGCTCAGGAGGCCGCGCGTGGACTGATCGGGGCTCGGCGACTGCGCGTGGACGGATCGGGGCTCGGAGACGGCGCGTAGAACGATCGGGGCTCAGGAGACGGCGCGTTAACCGATTGGGGCTTAGGAGACGTTGCGTGGACCGATCGGGGCTCGGAGACAGTGCGTGGACCGACTGGGGCTCAGGCGGTTGCGCGTGGACTAATTGGGGTTCGGCGACGGCGCGTGGATCGATCGGGGCTTAGGAGACGGCGCGTGCATCGATCGGGGCCCGGAGACGGGTCGTAGACAGATGGGGGCTTAGGAGACGGCGCGTGGACCGATCGTGGCTGGGAGACGGCTCGTCCACCAATCGGGGCTTAGGAGACGACGCGTAGATCGATCGGGGCTCAGGAGACGGCGCGTGGACCGATCGGGGATCAGGAAATGGCGCGTGGACCGACTGGGGCTCAGGCGGTTTGTGCGTGGACCAATTGGGGTTCGGCGACGGCGCGTGGACCGATCGGGTCTCGGAGACGGCGCGTCGACCGCTCGGGGTTCGGAGACGGCGCCTGGACCGTCCAGGGCTCAGGAGGCGATGCGTGGACCGATCGGGGCTCAGGAGATTGCGCGTGGATGGATCGGAGCTTAGGGAACGACGCGTGGACCGATCAGGGCTCAGGAGACGGCGCGTGGACCGATCGGGGCTCGGAGACAGTGCGTGGACCGACTGGGGCTCAGGCGGTTGCGCGTGGACTAATTGGGGTTCGGCGACGGCGCGTGGATCGATCGGGGCTTAGGAGACGGCGCGTGCATCGATCGGGGCCCGGAGACGGGTCGTAGACAGATGGGGGCTTAGGAGACGGCGCGTGGACCGATCGTGGCTGGGAGACGGCTCGTCCACCAATCGGGGCTTAGGAGACGACGCGTAGATCGATCGGGGCTCAGGAGACGGCGCGTGGACCGATCGGGGATCAGGAAATGGCGCGTGGACCGACTGGGGCTCAGGCGGTTTGTGCGTGGACCAATTGGGGTTCGGCGACGGCGCGTGGACCGATCGGGTCTCGGAGACGGCGCGTCGACCGCTCGGGGTTCGGAGACGGCGCCTGGACCGTCCAGGGCTCAGGAGGCGATGCGTGGACCGATCGGGGCTCAGGAGATTGCGCGTGGATGGATCGGAGCTTAGGGAACGACGCGTGGACCGATCAGGGCTCAGGAGACGGCGCGTGAACCGATCGGCGCTCGGAGACGGCACGTGGACCGATCGGGGCTTAGGAGACGGCGCGTGGACCAATAGGAGATCAGGAGAGGACGCGTGGACCGATAGGGCTCTGGAAGCGGCGCACGGACCGATCGTGGCTCGGAGACGGCGCGTGGAGGCATCGGGGCTTTGAAGACGACGCGTGGACCGAACTGTGCTCAGAAAACGGCGCCTGGAGCGATCGGGGCTCAGGAGACGGCGCGCGGACGGACCGGGGCTCAGAAGCCTCGCGTAGATCGATCGGGGCTCCGGAGGCGCCGCGTGGACCGATGGAGATCAGGACACGGTGCGTGGACCGATCGGGGCTCGGAGACGGCGCGCGGACCGTTCGGGGCCTAGGAGACGACGCGTGGACTGATCGGGGCGTACGAAACGACGCGTGTACCTATCGGGGCTCAGGAGACAGTGAGTGGACCTATTGGGGCTCAGGACACGGCGCAGGGACCGATCGGGGTTCGGAGACGACGCGTGGAACGATCGGGGCTCAGGAGACGGCGCGTTAACCGATTGGGGCTTAGGAGACGATGAGCGGACCGATCGGGGCTGGAAGACGGCGCGTGGACCGATCGGGGCTCGGAGACAGCGCGTCGACCGATCGGGGTTCGGAGACGGCGCCTGGACCAATTGGGGTTCGGCGACGGCGCGTGGGCCGATCGGGGTTCAGGAGACGGCGCGTGAACCGACCATGGCTCAGGAGGCCGCGCGTGGACCGACTGGGGCTCAGGCGGTTGCGCATGGACCAATTGGGGTTCGGCGACGGCGCGTGGACCTATCGGGGCTCGGAGACGGCGCGTTAACCGATCGGGTCTTAGGAGACGATGCGAGGAGGCATCTGGGTTTACAAGAAGACGCGTGGATCGATCGGGGCTCGGAGACGGCGCGTTAACCGATTGGGGCTTAGGAGACCATGCGTGGACCGATCGGGGCTCGAAGACGGCGCGTGGACCGATCAGGGCTCAGGAGTCGTCACGTGAAATGATCGGCGCTCGGAGACGGCGCGTGGACCGATCGGGGCTGAGGAGAAGACGCGTGGACCGATCGGGGCTTAGGAGAGGACCCGTCGACCGATCGGGGCTCAGGAGACGACGCGTGGACCGGTCGGTGCTCAGGAAGCGGCGCCTGGACCGATCGGGGCTCCGAGACGACGCGTTAAGCGAGCGGGGCTTAGGAGACTATGCGGGGACCGATCGGGGCTCGGAGACAGCGCGTGTACCGACTGGGGCTCAGGAGGTTGCGCGTGGACCAATTGGGGTTCGGCGACGGCGCGTGGACCGACCCGGGCTCAGGAGACCGCGCGTGAACCGATCGAGACTCGGCGACTGCGCGTGGAGCGATCGGGGCTCAGGAGACGGCGCGTGAACCAATCGGCGCTCCGAGACGGCGCGTGGACCGACTGGGGCTCAGGCGGTTGCGCGTGGACCAATTGGGGTTCGGCGACGGCGCGTGGACCGATCGCGGGTCGGAGACGGCGCGTTAATCGATCGGGGCTTAGGAGACGATGCGTGGACCGATCGCGGCTCGGAGACGGCGTGTGAACCGTCCGGGGCTCAGGAGGGGATGCGTGGACCGATCGCGGCTGTGGAGACTGCGCGTGGATCGATCGGGGCTTACGGAACGACGCGTCGACCGATCGGGGCTCAGGAGACGGCGCGTGGACCGATCGGGGCTCAGGGGCCGGCGCGTGGACCGATCGGGGCTCGGAGACAGCGCGTTAACCGATTGGGGCTTAGGAGACCATGCGTGGACCGATCGGGGCTCGAAGACGGCGCGTGGACCGATCGGGGCTCGGAGACGACGCGTGGACCGATCGGGGCTCGGAGACAGCGCGTGGACCGACTGGGGCTCAGGCGGTTTCGCGTGGACCAATTGGGGTTCGGCGACGGCGCGTGGACCGATCGGGGCTTAGGAGACGACGCGTGGACCGATCCGGGCTCAGGAGACGGCGCGTGGACCGAAAGGGGCTCGAGGCCGGCGCGTGGAACGATCCGGGCTTAGGAGACGGCGCGTGGACCGATCAGGGCTTAGGAGACGACGCGTGGAGGCATCGGGGCTAAGAAGACGACGCATGGACCGAGCGGGGCTCAGGAGACGGCGCGAGGAGCGATCGGGGCTCTGGAGAACACGCGTCAATTGATCGGGGCTCAGGAGAAGACGCGGCGACGGATCGGGGCTTCGGAGACGACGCGTGGACCGATCGGGTCTCAGGAGGCCGCGCGTGGACAGATCATGACTCGGCGACGGCGCGTGGACCGATCGGGGCTCGGAGACGACGCGTGGACCGATCGGGGCTCGGAGACAGCGCGTGGACCGACTGGGGCTCAGGCGGTTTCGCGTGGACCAATTGGGGTTCGGCGACGGCGCGTGGACCGATCGTGGCTTAGGGGACGGCGCGTGCACCGATCGGGGCTCGGCGACGGCGCGTAGAACGATCGGGGCTCAGGAGACGGCGCGTTAACCGGTTGGGGCTTAGGAGACGTTGCGTCGACCGATCGGGGCTCGAAGACGGCGCGTGGACCGATCGGGGCTCGGAGACAGTGCGTGGACCGACTGGGGCTCAGGCGGTTGCGCGTGGACCAATTGGGGTTCGGCGACGGCGCGTCGATCGATCGGGGCTTAGGAGACGGCGCGTGCGTCGATCGGGGCCCGGAGACGGGTCGTGGACAGATGGGGGCTTACGAGACGGCGCGTGGACCGATCGTGGCTGGGAGACGGCTCGTCCACCAATCGGGGCTTAGGAGACGACGCGTAGATCGATCGGGGCTCAGGAGACGGCGCGTGGACCGATCGGGGCTCAGGAAACGGCGCGTGGACCGACTGGGGCTCAGGCGGTTGCCCGTTTACCAATTGGGGTTCGGCGACGGCGCGTGGACCGATCGGGGCTCGGAGACGGCGCGTCGACCGCTCGGGGTTCGGAGACGGCGCCTGGACCGTCCGGGGTCAGGAGGCGATGCGTGGACCCATCGGTGCTCAGGAGACTGCGCGTGCATGGATCGGAGCTTAGGGAACGACGCGTGGACCGATCGGGGCTCAGGAGACGGCGCGTGAATCGATCGGCGCGCGGAGACGGCACGTGGAACGATCGGGGCTCGGAGACGACGCGTGGACCGATTGGGGCTCAGGAGGCCCCGCGTGGACTGATCGCGGCTCGAAGACGGCGCGTGGACCGATCGGGTCTCAGGAGGCCGCGCGTGGACGGATCATGACTCGGCGACGGCGCGTGGACCGATCGGGGCTCCGGAGGCGCCGCGTTGACCCATGGGGATCAGGAGACAGTGCGTGGACCGATCGGGGCTCGGAGACGGCGCGTGAACCGATCGGGGCTTAGGAGACGACGCGTGGACCGATCGGGGCTCAGGAGACAGCGCGTGGACCGATCAGCGCTCGGCGACTGCGCGTGGACGTATCGGGGCTCAGGAGACGGCGCGTGGACCGATCGGGGCTCGGGGACGGCGCGTTAACCGATTGGGGCTTAGGAGACCATGCGTGGACCGATCGGGGCTCGAAGACGGCGCGTGGACCGATCGGGTCTCAGGAGGCCGCGCGTGGACAGATCATGACTCGGCGACGGCGCGTGGTCCGATCGGAGCTCGGAGACGACGCGTGGACCGATCGGGGCTCGGAGACAGCGCGTGGACCGACTGGGGCTCAGGCGGTTTCGCGTGGACCAATTGGGGTTCGGCGACGGCGCGTGGACCGATCGGGGCTTAGGAGACGGCGCGTGCACCGATCGGGGCTCGGAGACGGCGCGTAGAACGATCGGGGCTCAGGAGACGGCGCGTTAACCGATTGGGGCTTAGGAGACGTTGCGTCGACCGATCGGGGCTCGAAGACGGCGCGTGGACCGATCGGGGCTCGGAGACAGTGCGTGGACCGACTGGGGCTCAGGCGGTTGCGCGTGGAGCAATTGGGGTTCGGCGACGGCGTGTTGACCGATCGGAGCTTAGAAGACGGCGCGTGCGTCGATCGGGGCTCAGGAGACAGCGCGTGAACTGATCGGGGCTCGGAGACGGCGCGTTAACCGATCGGCGCTCGGAGACAGCGCGTCGAACGATCGGGGTTCGGTGACGGCGCGTGGACCGTCCGGGGCTCAGGAGGGGATGCGTGGACCGATCGCGGCTCTGGAGACTACGCGTGGATCGATCGGGGCTTAGGGAACGATGCGCGGACCGATCGGGGCTCAGGAAACAACGCGTGCACCGATTGGAGCTCGGAGACAACGCGTGGACCGACTGGGGCTCAGGCGGTTGCGCGTGGACCAATTGGGGTTCGGCGACGGCGCGTGGACCAATCGCGGCTCGGAGACGGCGCGTTAACCGATCGGGGCTTAGGAGACGATGCGTGAACCGATCGGGGCTCGGAGACGGCGCGTGGACCGACCGGGGCTCGGAGACGACGCGTGGACCGATCGGGGCTCGGAGACGGCGCGTTAACCGATCGGGGCTTAGGAGACGATCCGTGAACCGATCGGGGCTCGGAGACGGCGCGTGGACAGATCGGGCTCAGGAGACGGCGCGTGGACCGATCGGGGCTTAGGATACGGCGCGTGGACCGATCGGGTCTCAGGAGACGGCGCGTGAAATGATCGGCGCTCGGAGACGACGCGTGGACCGATCGGGGCTCAGGAGACGGCGCGTGAACCGACCGGGGCTCAGGAGACCGCGCGTGGACCGATCGCGGCTCGGAGACGGCGCGTGGAGCGGTCGGAACTCGGAGACGGCGTGTGAACGTATCGGGGCTTAGGAGACGATGCGTTGACCGATCGGGGCTCAGGAGACGGCGCGTGCACCGATCGGGGCTCGAGGAAGGCGCGTGAACCGATCGGGGCTCAGGAGACGGCGCGTGGACTGATCGGTGCTCGGAGACGGCGCGTGGACGGACCGTGGCTTAGAATGCGTCACGCGGATCGATTGGGTCTCGGAGACGGCGTGTGGACGTATCGGGGGTTAAGAGACGATGCGTGGACCGATCGGGGCTCAGGAGATGGCGCGTGGACCGATCGGGGCTTCGGAGACGGTATGTGGACCGATCGAGGGTCGGAGACGGCGCGTGGACCCGATCGGTGCTCAGGAGGCCGCGCGTGGACCGATCGGGACTCGGCGACGACGCGTGGACTGATCGAGGCTCGGAGATGACGCGTGTATGGATCGGGTATTAGGGGACGACGCTTGGAACGATTGGGGCTTAGGAGACGATGCGTTGACCGATCGGGGCTCATGAGACGGCGCGTAGACCGATCGGGGCTCCGGCGGCGACGCGTGGACCGATCGGGGCCCAGGAAACGGCGCGTGGATCGATCGGTGCTCGAAGACGACGCGTGGACCGACCGGGGCTCAGGAGCCGATGCGTGGATCGATCGGGGCTCAGGAGGCGGCGCGTAGACCCATCGGGGCTCGGAGCCGGCACGTGGACCGATCAGGGCTTAGGAGACGACGCGTGGACCGATCGGGGCTCAGGAGACGGCGCGTGCACCGATCGGGGCTCGAGGAAGGCGCGTGAAACGATCGGGGCTTAGGAGACGGCGCGTGGACGGATCGGGGCTCGGAGACGACGCGTGGACCGATTGGGGCTCGGAGACGGCGCGTTAACCGATCGGGGCTTAGGAGACGACGCGTGGACCGATCGGACCTCAGGAGACGGCGCGTGGACCGATCGGTGCTCGGAGACGGCGCGTGGACGGACCGTGGCTTAGAATGCGTCACGCGGACCGATCGGGGCTCGGATACGGCGTGTGGACGTATCGGGGCTTAGGAGACGACGCGTGAACCGATCGGGGCTCAGGAGTCGCCGCGTGGACCGATCGGGGCTCGGAGACGGCGCGCGGAACGATCGGGCCTCAGGAGACGGCTCGTGAAATGATCGGCGCTCTGAGACGGCGCGTGGACCGATTGTGGCTGACGAGACGGCGCGTGGATCGATCGGGGCTCAGGAAGCGGCGCCTGGACCTACCGTGGCTCGGAGACGGCGCGTGGAGGCATCGTGGCTAAGAACAAGACGCATGGACCGAGCGGGGCTCAGGAGACGGCGCGTGCACCGATCGGGGCTCGAGGAAGGCGCGTGAAACGATCGGGGCTTAGGAGACGGCGCGTGGACCGATCGGGGCTCAGGAGACGGCGCGCGGACCGACCGGGGCTCAGGAGCCTCGCGTGAACCGATCATGGCTCGGCGACGGCGCGTGGACGGATCGGGGCTCGGAGACGACGCGTGGACCGATTGGGGCTCGGAGACGGCGCGTTAACCGATCGGGGCTTAGGAGACGACGCGTGGACCGATCGGACCTCAGGAGACGGCGCGTGGACCGATCGGTGCTCGGAGACGGCGCGTGGACGGACCGTGGCTTAGAATGCGTCACGCGGACCGATCGGGGCTCGGATACGGCGTGTGGACGTATCGGGGGTTAGGAGACGATGCGTGAACCGATCGGGGCTCAGGAGACGCCGCGTGGACCGATCGGGGCTCGGAGACGGCGCGTGGAACGATCGGGGCTCAGGAGACGGCTCGTGAAATGATCGGCGCTCTGAGACGGCGCGTGGACCGATTGTGGCTGACGAGACGGCGCGTGGATCGATCGGGGCTCAGGAAGCGGCGCCTGGACCTACCGTGGCTCGGAGACGGCGCGTGGAGGCATCGTGGCTAAGAACAAGACGCATGGACCGAGCGGGGCTCAGGAGACGGCGCGAGGAGCGATCGGGGCTCAGGAGAAGACGCGTCAATTGATCGGGGCTCAGGAGACGACGCGGCGACGGATTGGGGCTTAGGAGACGACGCGTGGACCGATCGGGGCTTCGGAGACGGTACGTGGACCGACCGGAGCTCAGGAGATTCGCGTGGATCGATCGGGGCTCCGGAGGCGGCGCGTGGACCGATTGGGGAGCATGAGATGGTACGTGGACCGATCGGGGCTCGGAGACGGCGCACGGACCGATCGGGGCTTAGGATACGACGCGTGGACCGATTGGGGCTCAGGAGGCCGCGCGTGGACTGATCGGGGCTCGGCGACTGCGCGTGGACGGATCGGGGCTCGGAGACGGCGCGTAGAACGATCGGGGCTCAGGAGACGGCGCGTTAACCGATTGGGGCTTAGGAGACGTTGCGTGGACCGATCGGGGCTCGGAGACAGTGCGTGGACCGACTGGGGCTCAGGCGGTTGCGCGTGGACTAATTGGGGTTCGGCGACGGCGCGTGGATCGATCGGGGCTTAGGAGACGGCGCGTGCATCGATCGGGGCCCGGAGACGGGTCGTAGACAGATGGGGGCTTAGGAGACGGCGCGTGGACCGATCGTGGCTGGGAGACGGCTCGTCCACCAATCGGGGCTTAGGAGACGACGCGTAGATCGATCGGGGCTCAGGAGACGGCGCGTGGACCGATCGGGGATCAGGAAATGGCGCGTGGACCGACTGGGGCTCAGGCGGTTTGTGCGTGGACCAATTGGGGTTCGGCGACGGCGCGTGGACCGATCGGGTCTCGGAGACGGCGCGTCGACCGCTCGGGGTTCGGAGACGGCGCCTGGACCGTCCAGGGCTCAGGAGGCGATGCGTGGACCGATCGGGGCTCAGGAGATTGCGCGTGGATGGATCGGAGCTTAGGGAACGACGCGTGGACCGATCAGGGCTCAGGAGACGGCGCGTGGACCGATCGGGGCTCGGAGACAGTGCGTGGACCGACTGGGGCTCAGGCGGTTGCGCGTGGACTAATTGGGGTTCGGCGACGGCGCGTGGATCGATCGGGGCTTAGGAGACGGCGCGTGCATCGATCGGGGCCCGGAGACGGGTCGTAGACAGATGGGGGCTTAGGAGACAGCGCGTGGACCGATCGTGGCTGGGAGACGGCTCGTCCACCAATCGGGGCTTAGGAGACGACGCGTAGATCGATCGGGGCTCAGGAGACGGCGCGTGGACCGATCGGGGATCAGGAAATGGCGCGTGGACCGACTGGGGCTCAGGCGGTTTGTGCGTGGACCAATTGGGGTTCGGCGACGGCGCGTGGACCGATCGGGTCTCGGAGACGGCGCGTCGACCGCTCGGGGTTCGGAGACGGCGCCTGGACCGTCCAGGGCTCAGGAGGCGATGCGTGGACCGATCGGGGCTCAGGAGATTGCGCGTGGATGGATCGGAGCTTAGGGAACGACGCGTGGACCGATCAGGGCTCAGGAGACGGCGCGTGAACCGATCGGCGCTCGGAGACGGCACGTGGACCGATCGGGGCTTAGGAGACGGCGCGTGGACCAATAGGAGATCAGGAGAGGACGCGTGGACCGATAGGGCTCTGGAAGCGGCGCACGGACCGATCGTGGCTCGGAGACGGCGCGTGGAGGCATCGGGGCTTTGAAGACGACGCGTGGACCGAACTGTGCTCAGAAAACGGCGCCTGGAGCGATCGGGGCTCAGGAGACGGCGCGCGGACGGACCGGGGCTCAGAAGCCTCGCGTAGATCGATCGGGGCTCCGGAGGCGCCGCGTGGACCGATGGAGATCAGGACACGGTGCGTGGACCGATCGGGGCTCGGAGACGGCGCGCGGACCGTTCGGGGCCTAGGAGACGACGCGTGGACTGATCGGGGCGTACGAAACGACGCGTGTACCTATCGGGGCTCAGGAGACAGTGAGTGGACCTATTGGGGCTCAGGACACGGCGCAGGGACCGATCGGGGTTCGGAGACGACGCGTGGAACGATCGGGGCTCAGGAGACGGCGCGTTAACCGATTGGGGCTTAGGAGACGATGAGCGGACCGATCGGGGCTGGAAGACGGCGCGTGGACCGATCGGGGCTCGGAGACAGCGCGTCGACCGATCGGGGTTCGGAGACGGCGCCTGGACCAATTGGGGTTCGGCGACGGCGCGTGGGCCGATCGGGGTTCAGGAGACGGCGCGTGAACCGACCATGGCTCAGGAGGCCGCGCGTGGACCGACTGGGGCTCAGGCGGTTGCGCATGGACCAATTGGGGTTCGGCGACGGCGCGTGGACCTATCGGGGCTCGGAGACGGCGCGTTAACCGATCGGGTCTTAGGAGACGATGCGAGGAGGCATCTGGGTTTACAAGAAGACGCGTGGATCGATCGGGGCTCGGAGACGGCGCGTTAACCGATTGGGGCTTAGGAGACCATGCGTGGACCGATCGGGGCTCGAAGACGGCGCGTGGACCGATCAGGGCTCAGGAGACGTCACGTGAAATGATCGGCGCTCGGAGACGGCGCGTGGACCGATCGGGGCTGAGGAGAAGACGCGTGGACCGATCGGGGCTTAGGAGAGGACCCGTCGACCGATCGGGGCTCAGGAGACGACGCGTGGACCGGTCGGTGCTCAGGAAGCGGCGCCTGGACCGATCGGGGCTCCGAGACGACGCGTTAAGCGAGCGGGGCTTAGGAGACTATGCGGGGACCGATCGGGGCTCGGAGACAGCGCGTGTACCGACTGGGGCTCAGGAGGTTGCGCGTGGACCAATTGGGGTTCGGCGACGGCGCGTGGACCGACCCGGGCTCAGGAGACCGCGCGTGAACCGATCGAGACTCGGCGACTGCGCGTGGAGCGATCGGGGCTCAGGAGACGGCGCGTGAACCAATCGGCGCTCCGAGACGGCGCGTGGACCGACTGGGGCTCAGGCGGTTGCGCGTGGACCAATTGGGGTTCGGCGACGGCGCGTGGACCGATCGCGGGTCGGAGACGGCGCGTTAATCGATCGGGGCTTAGGAGACGATGCGTGGACCGATCGCGGCTCGGAGACGGCGTGTGAACCGTCCGGGGCTCAGGAGGGGATGCGTGGACCGATCGCGGCTGTGGAGACTGCGCGTGGATCGATCGGGGCTTACGGAACGACGCGTCGACCGATCGGGGCTCAGGAGACGGCGCGTGGACCGATCGGGGCTCAGGGGCCGGCGCGTGGACCGATCGGGGCTCGGAGACGGCGCGTTAACCGATTGGGGCTTAGGAGACCATGCGTGGACCGATCGGGGCTCGAAGACGGCGCGTGGACCGATCGGGGCTCGGAGACGACGCGTGGACCGATCGGGGCTCGGAGACAGCGCGTGGACCGACTGGGGCTCAGGCGGTTTCGCGTGGACCAATTGGGGTTCGGCGACGGCGCGTGGACCGATCGGGGCTTAGGAGACGACGCGTGGAGGCATCGGGGCTAAGAAGACGACGCATGGACCGAGTGGGGCTCAGGAGACGGCGCGAGGAGCGATCGGGGCTCTGGAGAAGACGCGTCAATTGATCGGGGCTCAGGAGACGACGCGGCGACGGATCGGGGCTTCGGAGACGACGCGTGGACCGATCGGGGCTTAGGAGCCGACGCGTGGACCGATCCGGGCTCAGGAGACGGCGCGTGGACCGAAAGGGGCTCGAGGCCGGCGCGTGGAACGATCCGGGCTTAGGAGACGGCGCGTGGACCGATCAGGGCTTAGGAGACGACGCGTGGAGGCATCGGGGCTAAGAAGACGACGCATGGACCGAGCGGGGCTCAGGAGACGGCGCGAGGAGCGATCGGGGCTCTGGAGAACACGCGTCAATTGATCGGGGCTCAGGAGAAGACGCGGCGACGGATCGGGGCTTCGGAGACGACGCGTGGACCGATCGGGTCTCAGGAGGCCGCGCGTGGACAGATCATGACTCGGCGACGGCGCGTGGACCGATCGGGGCTCGGAGACGACGCGTGGACCGATCGGGGCTCGGAGACAGCGCGTGGACCGACTGGGGCTCAGGCGGTTTCGCGTGGACCAATTGGGGTTCGGCGACGGCGCGTGGACCGATCGTGGCTTAGGGGACGGCGCGTGCACCGATCGGGGCTCGGCGACGGCGCGTAGAACGATCGGGGCTCAGGAGACGGCGCGTTAACCGGTTGGGGCTTAGGAGACGTTGCGTCGACCGATCGGGGCTCGAAGACGGCGCGTGGACCGATCGGGGCTCGGAGACAGTGCGTGGACCGACTGGGGCTCAGGCGGTTGCGCGTGGACCAATTGGGGTTCGGCGACGGCGCGTCGATCGATCGGGGCTTAGGAGACGGCGCGTGCGTCGATCGGGGCCCGGAGACGGGTCGTGGACAGATGGGGGCTTACGAGACGGCGCGTGGACCGATCGTGGCTGGGAGACGGCTCGTCCACCAATCGGGGCTTAGGAGACGACGCGTAGATCGATCGGGGCTCAGGAGACGGCGCGTGGACCGATCGGGGCTCAGGAAACGGCGCGTGGACCGACTGGGGTTCAGGCGGTTGCCCGTTTACCAATTGGGGTTCGGCGACGGCGCGTGGACCGATCGGGGCTCGGAGACGGCGCGTCGACCGCTCGGGGTTCGGAGACGGCGCCTGGACCGTCCGGGGTCAGGAGGCGATGCGTGGACCCATCGGTGCTCAGGAGACTGCGCGTGCATGGATCGGAGCTTAGGGAACGACGCGTGGACCGATCGGGGCTCAGGAGACGGCGCGTGAATCGATCGGCGCGCGGAGACGGCACGTGGAACGATCGGGGCTCGGAGACGACGCGTGGACCGATTGGGGCTCAGGAGGCCCCGCGTGGACTGATCGCGGCTCGAAGACGGCGCGTGGACCGATCGGGTCTCAGGAGGCCGCGCGTGGACGGATCATGACTCGGCGACGGCGCGTGGACCGATCGGGGCTCCGGAGGCGCCGCGTTGACCCATGGGGATCAGGAGACAGTGCGTGGACCGATCGGGGCTCGGAGACGGCGCGTGAACCGATCGGGGCTTAGGAGACGACGCGTGGACCGATCGGGGCTCAGGAGACAGCGCGTGGACCGATCAGCGCTCGGCGACTGCGCGTGGACGTATCGGGGCTCAGGAGACGGCGCGTGGACCGATCGGGGCTCGGGGACGGCGCGTTAACCGATTGGGGCTTAGGAGACCATGCGTGGACCGATCGGGGCTCGAAGACGGCGCGTGGACCGATCGGGTCTCAGGAGGCCGCGCGTGGACAGATCATGACTCGGCGACGGCGCGTGGTCCGATCGGGGCTCGGAGACAGCGCGTGGACCGACTGGGGCTCAGGCGGTTTCGCGTGGACCAATTGGGGTTCGGCGACGGCGCGTGGACCGATCGGGGCTTAGGAGACGGCGCGTGCACCGATCGGGGCTCGGAGACGGCGCGTAGAACGATCGGGGCTCAGGAGACGGCGCGTTAACCGATTGGGGCTTAGGAGACGTTGCGTCGACCGATCGGGGCTCGAAGACGGCGCGTGGACCGATCGGGGCTCGGAGACAGTGCGTGGACCGACTGGGGCTCAGGCGGTTGCGCGTGGAGCAATTGGGGTTCGGCGACGGCGCGTTGACCGATCGGGGCTCGGAGACGGCGCGTTAACCGATTGGGGCTTAGGAGACGATGCGTGGTCCGATCGGGGCTCGAAGACGGCGCGTGGACCGATCGGGTCTCAGGAGGCCGCGCGTGGACAGATCATGACTCGGAGACGACGCGTGGACCGATCGGGGCTCGGAGACAGCGCGTGGACCGACTGGGGCTCAGGCGGTTTCGCGTGGACCAATTGGGGTTCGGCGACGGCGGGTGGACCGATCGGGGCTTAGGAGACGGCGAGTGCACGGATCGGGGCCCGGAGACGGGTCGTGGACAGATTGGGGATTAGGAGACGGCGCGTGGACCGATCGGGGCTGGGAGACGGCACGTGGACCAATGGGGGCTTAGGAGACGACGCGTGGACCGATCGGGGTGTAGGCGACGACGCGTGTACCTATCGGGGCTTAGGAGACAGCGCGTGGACCGATCAGGGCTCGGCGACTGCGCGTGGACGTATCGCGGCTCAGGAGACGGCGCGTGGACCGATCGGGGTTCGGGGACGGCGCGTTAACCGATTGGGGCTTAGGAGACCATGCGTGGACCGATCGGGGCTCGAAGACGGCGCGTGGACCGATCGGGTCTCAGGAGGCCGCGCGTGGACAGATCATGACTCGGCGACGGCGCGTGGACCGATCGGGGCTCGGAGACGACGCGTGGACCGATCGGGGCTCGGAGACAGCGTGTGGACCGACTGGGGCTCAGGCGGTTTCGCGTGGACCAATTGGAATTCGGCGACGGCGCGTGGACCGATTGGGGCTCGGATACGGCGCGTGAACCAATCGGGGATCAGGGGCCGCGCGTGGACCGATCGCGGCTCGGCGACGGCGCGTGGACCGATCGGGGCTCAGGAGGCCGCGCGTGGACCGATCATGGCTCGGCGACGGCGCGTGGACCGATCGGGGCTCGGAGACGATGCGTGGACCGATCGAGGTTCGGCGACAGCGCGTGAACCGACTGGGTCTCAGGCGGTTGCGCGTGGACCAATTGGGGTTCGGCGACCGCGCGTGGACCGTTCGGGGCTCGGAGACGGCGCGTTAACCGATCGGGGCTTAGGAGACGATGCGTGTACCGATCGAGGCTCGGAGAAGGCGCGTGGACCGATCGGGGCCTAGGAGACAACGCGTGGACCGATCGTGGCTCAGGAAGCGGCGCCTGGACCGATCGTGGCCCGGAGACGGCGCGAGAAGGCATCTGGGATTACAAGACGACGCGTGGATCGAACGGGGCTCGGAGACGGCGCATGAACCGACCGGGGCTCAGGAGACGGCGCGTGGACTGATCGGGGCTCGGAGACGGCGCGTTAACCGATCGGGGCTTAGGAGACGGCGTGTGAACGTATCGGGGCTTAGGAGAGGATGCGTTGGCCGATCGGGGCTCATGAGACGGCGCGTAGACCGATCGGGGCTCAGTTGACGGCGCGTGGACCGATCGGTGCTCGGAGACGGCGCGTGGACGGACCGTGGCTTAGAATGCGTCACGCGGACCGATCGGGGCTTAGGAGACGACGCGTGGACCGATCGGGGTTGTGGAAGCGGCGCACGGACCGATCGTGGCTCGGAGACGGCGCGTGGAGGCATCGGGGCTTTGAAGACGACGCGTGGACCGATCGGGGCTCAGGAAACGGCGTGTGGCGCGATCGGGGCTCAGGAGACGACGCGTGGATCGATCAGGGCTCAGGAGACGACGCGTCGACCAATCGGGACTCAGGAGACGGCGCGTGGAGGCATCGGGGTTAAGAAGACGACGCATCGACCGAGCGGGGTTCAGGAGATGGCGCGTGGACCGATCGCGGCGCGGAGACGGCGCGTTAACCGATCGGTGCATAGGAGACGATGCGTGGACCGATCGGGCTCAGGAGACGGCGCGTGGAGCGATCGGGGCTTAGGAGACGGCGCGTAGAACGATCGGGGCTCAGGAGACGGCGCGTTAACCGATTGGGGCTTAGGAGACGTTGCGTGGACCGATCGGGGCTCGAAGACGGCGCGTGGACCGATCGGGGTTCGGAGACAGTGCGTGGACCGACTGGGGCTCAGGCGGTTGCGCGTGGACCATTTGGGGTTCGGCGACGGCGCGTGGACCGATCGGGGCTCGGAGACGGCGCGTCGACCGCTCGGGGTTCGGAGACGGCGCCTGGACCGTCCGGGGCTCATCAGACGGCGCGTGAATCGATCGTCGCGCGGAGACGGCACGTGGACCGATCGGGGCTTAGGAGACGGCGCGTGGACTAATAGGAGATCAGAAGAGGACGTGTGGACCGATAGGGCTCTGGAAGCGGCGCACGGATCGATCGTGGCTCGGAGACGGCGCGTGGACCAATTGGGGTTCGGCGACGGCGCGTGGACCGATCGGGGCTCAGGAGGCCGCGCGTGGACTGATCATGGCTCGGCGACGGCGCGAAGACCGATCGGGGCTCGAAGACGACGTGTGGACTGGTCGGGGCTCGAAGACAGCGCGTGGACCGACTGGGGCTCAGGCGGTTGCGCGTGGACCAATTGGGGCTCCGGAGGCGGCGCGTGGACCGATTGTGGAGCAGAAGATGGTGCGTGGACCGATCGGGGCTCGGAGACGGCGCGTGGACCGATCGGAGCTTAGAAGACGACGCCTAGACCGATTGGGGCTCAGGAGACAGCGCGTGAACTGATCGGGTCTCGGAGACGGCGCGTTAACCGAGCGGCACTCGGAGACAGCGCGTCGACTGATCGGGGTTCGGTGACGGCGCGTGGACCGTCCGGGGCTCAGGAGGGGATGCGTGGACCGATCGCGGCTCTGGAGAGTGCGCGTGGATCGATCGGGGCTTAGAGAACGACGCGTGGAGCGATCGGGGCTCAGGAGACGGTGCGTGAACCGACCGGGGCTCCGGAGACCGCGCGTGGATCCATCGCGGCTCGGCGACGGTGCGTGGACCGATCGGGGCTCAGGAGGCCGCGCGTGGACCGATCGTGGCTCGGCGACGGCGCGTGGACCGATCGGGGCTCGGAGACCACGCGTGGACCGATCGGGGCTCGGAGACAGCGCGTGGACCGACTGGGGCTCAGGCGGTTGCGCGTGGACCAATTGGGGTTTGGCGACGGCGCGTGGACCGATCGGGGCTCGGAGACGGCGCGTTAACCGATTGGGGCTTAGGAGACCATGCGTGGACCGATCGGGGCTCGAAGACGGCGCGTGGACCGATCGGGGCTCGGAGACGACGCGTGGACCGATCGGGGCTCGGAGACAGCGCGAGGACCGACTGGGGCTCAGGCGGTTTCGCGTGGACCAATTGGGGTTCGGCAACGGCGCGTGGGCCGAACGGGGCTTAGGAGGCCGCGCGTGGACCGATCGGGGCACAGGAGACGGCGCGTGGACCGATTGGGGCTCGGATACGGCGCGTGAACCAATCGGGCCTCAGGAGGCCGCGCGTGGACCGATCATAGCTCGGCGACGGCGCGTGGACCGATCGGGGCTCGGAGCGGCGCGTAGAACGATCGCGGCTCGGCGACGGCGCGTGGACCGATCGGGGCTCAGGAGGCTGCGCGTGGATCGATTGGGGCTCAGGAGACGGCGCGTGGACCGCTCGGGGCTCGAAGACGGCGCGTGGAACGATCAGGGCTCAGGAGACGTCACGTGAAATGATCGGCGCTCGGAGACGGCGCGTGGACCGATCGGGGCTGAGGAGAAGACGCGTGGACCGATCGGGGCTTAGGAGGGGACCCGTCGACCGATCGGGGCTCAGGAGACGACGCGTGGACCGGTCGGTGCTCAGGAAGCGGCGCCTGGACCGATCGGGGCTCCGAGACGACGCGTTAAGCGAGCGGGGCTTAGGAGACTATGCGGGGACCGATCGGGGCTCGGAGACAGCGCGTGTACCGACTGGGGCTCAGGAGGTTGCGCGTGGACCAATTGGGGTTCGGCGACGGCGCGTGGACCGACCCGGGCTCAGGAGACCGCGCGTGAACCGATCGAGACTCGGCGACTGCGCGTGGAGCGATCGGGGCTCAGGAGACGGCGCGTGAACCAATCGGCGCTCCGAGACGGCGCGTGGACCGACTGGGGCTCAGGCGGTTGCGCGTGGACCAATTGGGGTTCGGCGACGGCGCGTGGACCGATCGCGGGTCGGAGACGGCGCGTTAATCGATCGGGGCTTAGGAGACGATGCGTCAACCGATCGGGGCTCGGAGACGGCGAGTGGACCCATCGGGGCTCGGAGACGACGCGTGTACGGATCGGGGGTTGATGACGGCGGCTTTACCGATCGCGGCTCGGAGACGGTCCGTGAATCGATCGGCGCTCGGAGACGGCGCGTTAACCGATCGGGGCTTAGGAGACGGCGCGTGGACCGATTGGGGCTTAGGAGACGGCGCGTGGAGCGATCGGGGCTCAGGAGACGACGCGTGGATCGATCGGGGCTCAGGAGGCCGCGCGTGGACCGATCATGGCTCGGCGACGGCGCGTGGACCGATTGGGGCTCAGGAGACCCCGCGTGGACCGATCGGGGCCCGGCGACTGCGCGTGGACGCATCGGGGCTCAGGAGACGGCGCGTGGACCGATCGGGGCTCGGAGACGGCACGTTAACCGATCGGGGCTTAGGAGACGATGCGTGGACCGATCGCGGCTCGGAGACGGCGTGTGAACCGACCGGAGCTCAGGAGGCCGCGCGTGGACCGATCGAGGCTCGGCGACGGCGAGTGGACCCATCGGGGCTCGGAGACGACGCGTGTACGGATCGGGGCTTGATGACGGCGGGTTTATCGATCGCGGCTCGGAGACGGCCCGTGAATCGATCGGCGCTCGGAGACGGCGCGTGGACCGATCGGGGATTATGAGACGGCGCGTGGACCGATCGGAGATCAGGAGAAGACGCGTGCACCGATCGGGGCTCTGGAAGCGGCGCACGGACCGATCGTGGCTCGGAGACGGCGCGTGGAGGCATCGGGGCTTTGAAGACGACGCGTGGACTGAACGGTGCTCAGAAAACGCCGCGTGGACCGATGGGGATCAGGAGACGGTGCGTGGAGCGATCGGAGCTCGGAGACGCCGCTTGGACCGATCGGGGCTCAGGAGACGGCGCGTGGACCGATTGGGGCTTAGGAGGCGGCGCGTGGACCGATCGGGGCTCAGGAAGCGGCGCCTAGACTGATCGGGGCTCGGAGACGGCGCGTGGAGGCACCGGGGCTAAGAAGACGACGCATGGACCGAGCGGGGCTCAGGAGACGGCGCGAGGAGCGATCGGGGCTCAGGAGAAGACGCGTCAATTGATCGGGGCTCAGAAATCGGCGCGTGGAGCGATCGGGGCTCAGGAGGCCGCGCGTAGACCGATCGCGGCTCGGAGACGACGCGTGTGCGGACCGGGGATTGGAGGACGACGGGTGGACCGATCCGGGCTCAGGAGACGACGCGTCGTCCGATCGGGGCTCAGATGACGGCGCGCGGACCGACCGGGGCTCAGGAGACTCGCGTGGATCGATCGAAGCTCGGAGACGACGCGTGTGCGGACCGGGGATTGGAGGACGACGGGTGGACCGATCCGGGCTCAGGAGACGACGCGTCGTCCGATCGGGGCTCAGGATGCGGCGCGTGGACCCATCGGGGCTCGGAGACGGCACGTGGACCAATTGGGGCTCGGCGACGGCGCGTGGACCGATCGGGGCTCAGGAGACGGCGCGTGGACCGGTCGAGGCTTAGGAGACGACGCATGGACCGATCAGGTCTCAGAAAACGACGCGTGGACCGATTGGAGCTCGGAGACGACGCGTGGACCGACTGGGGCTCAGGCGCTTGCGCGTGGACCAATTGGGGCTCGGCGACGGCGCGTGGACCGATCGGGGCTCAGGAGACGGCGCGTGGACCGGTCGAGGCTTAGGAGACGACGCCTGGACCGATCGGGGCTTAGGAGGCGGCGTGTGGAACGATCGGGGCTCAGGAGACGGCGCCTAGACTGATCGGGGCTCGGAGACGGCGCGTGGAGGCACCGGGGCTAAGAAGACGACGCATGGACCGAGCGGGGCTCAGGAGACGGCGCGAGGAGCGATCGGGGCTCAGGAGAAGACGCGTCAATTGATCGGGGCTCAGAAATCGGCGCGTGGAGCGATCGGGGCTCAGGAGGCCGCGCGTAGACCGATCGCGGCTCGGAGACGACGCGTGTGCGGACCGGGGATTGGAGGACGACGGGTGGACCGATCCGGGCTCAGGAGACGACGCGTCGTCCGATCGGGGCTCAGATGACGGCGCGCGGACCGACCGGGGCTCAGGAGACTCGCGTGGATCGATCGAAGCTCGGAGACGACGCGTGTGCGGACCGGGGATTGGAGGACGACGGGTGGACCGATCCGGGCTCAGGAGACGACGCGTCGTCCGATCGGGGCTCAGGATGCGGCGCGTGGACCCATCGGGGCTCGGAGACGGCACGTGGACCAATTGGGGCTCGGCGACGGCGCGTGGACCGATCGGGGCTCAGGAGACGGCGCGTGGACCGGTCGAGGCTTAGGAGACGACGCCTGGACCGATCGGGGCTTAGGAGGCGGCGCGTGCACCGACCGGCGCTCGGAGACGGCGCGTGGAGCGATCGGGGCGTAGGACTCGACGCGTGTACCTATCGGGGCTGACGAGACAGCGTGTGGACCGATTGGGGCTCAGGAGACGGCGCGTGGACCGATCGGGGCTCGGCGACGGCGCGTGGACCGATCGAGGCTCGGAGACGATGCGTGTACGGATCGGGGCTTTGAAGACGACGCGTGGACCGATCGTGGCTCAGGAAACGGCGTGTGGAGCGATCGGGGCTTAGGAGACGACGCGTGGACCGATTAGGGCTCAGGAGACGGCGCGCGGACCGACCGGGGCTCAGGAGACTCGCGTGGATCGATCGGGGCTCCGGAGGCGCCGCGTGGACCGATGGGGATCAGGAGACGGTGCGTGCACCGACCGGCGCTCGGAGACGGCGCGTGGAGCGATCGGGGCGTAGGACTCGACGCGTGTACCTATCGGGGCTGACGAGACAGCGTGTGGACCGATTGGGGCTCAGGAGACGGCGCGTGGACCGATCGGGGCTCGGCGACGGCGCGTGGACCGATCGAGGCTCGGAGACGATGCGTGTACGGATCGGGGCTTTGAAGACGACGCGTGGACCGATCGTGGCTCAGGAAACGGCGTGTGGAGCGATCGGGGCTCAGGAGACGACGCGTGGACCGATTAGGGCTCAGGAGACGGCGCGCGGACCGACCGGGGCTCAGGAGACTCGCGTGGATCGATCGGGGCTCCGGAGGCGCCGCGTGGACCGATGGGGATCAGGAGACGGTGCGTGGACCGATCGGGGCTCGGAGACGGCGCGTGGACCGATCGGGGCTTAGGAGACGACGCGTGGACCGATCGGGGCTTAGGAGACGGCGAGTACACCGATCGGGGCCCGGAGACGGCACGTGGACCGATCAGGGCTTAGGACACGACGCGTTGACCGATCGGGACTCAGGAGGCGGCGCGTGGACCGATTGGGGCTCGGAGACGGCGCGTGGAACGATCAGAGCACAGGAGACGGCGCGTGAACCGATCGGCGCTGGGAGACGGCGCGTGGAACAATCGGGGCTTAGGAGACGGCGCGTGGACCGATCGGGGCTTAGGAGACGACGCGTGGATCGAGCGGGGCTCGGAGATGGCGCGTGGATGGACCGTGGCTTAGAATGCGGCACGCGGACCGATCGGGGCTCGGAGACGGCGCGTGGAGTGATCGGGTCTCAGGAGACGGCGCGTTAAATGATAGGCGCTCGGAGACGCCGCGTGGACCGATTGGGGCTTAGGAGACGGCGCGTGGACCGATCGGGGCGCAGGAAGCGGCGCCTGGAGCCATCGTGGGTCGGAGACGACGCGTGGAGGCATCCGGGCTAAGAAGACGACGCATGGACCGAGCGGGGTTCAGGAGACGGCGCGAGGAGCGATCGGGGCTCAGGAGAAGACACGTCAATTGATCGGGGCTCCGGAGACGACGCCTCGACGGATTGGGGCTCAGGAGGCGGCACGAGAAGCGATCGGGGCTCAGGAGAAGACGCGTCAATTGATCGGGGTTCAGGAGACGACGCGTCGACGAATCGGGGCTTAGGAGACGACGCGTGGACCGATCGGGGCTCAGGAGACGGCGTGTCGACCGACCGGAGCTCAGGAGATTCGCGTGCATCGATCGGGGCTCGGATACGGCACGTGAACCGACCGGGGCTCAGGAGGCCGTGCGAGAACCGATCGCGGCTCGGCGACGGCGCGTGGACCGACTGGGGATCAGGCGGTTTCGCGTGGACCAATTGGGGTTCGGCGACGGCGCGTGGACCGATCGTGGCTCAGGAAGCGGCGCCTGGAGCGATCGTGGCCCGGAGACGGCGCGAGAAGGCATCTGTGCTTACAAGACGACGCGTGGATCGATCGGGGCTCGGAGACGGCGCATGAACCGACCGGGGCTCAGGAGACGGCGCGTGGACTGATCGGGGCTCGGAGACGGTGCGTTAACCGATCGGGGCTTAGGAGGCCGCGCGTGGACCGATCGAGACTCGGCGACGGCGCGTGGACCGATCGGGACTCGGAGACGGCGTGTGAACGTATCGGGGCTTAGGACACGATGCGTTGACCGATCGGGGCTCATGAGACGGCGCGTAGACCGATCGGGGCTCCGGCGGCGACGCGTGGACCGATCGGGGCCCAGGAAACGGCGCGTGGATCGATCGGTGCTCGAAGACGACGCGTGGACCAACCGGGGCTCAGGAGCCGATGCGTGGATCGATCGGGGCTCAGGAGGCGGCTCGTAGACCCATCGGGGCTCGGAGACGGCACGTGGACCGATCATGGCTCGGAGACGGCGCATTAACCGATCGGGGCTTAGGAGACGACGCGTGGACCGATCGGACCTCAGGAGACGGCGCGTGGACCGATCGGTGCTCGGAGACGGCGCGTGGACGGACCGTGGCTTAGAATGCGTCACACGGACCGATCGGGGCTCGGATACGGCGTGTGGACGTATCGGGGCTTAGGAGACGATGCGTGAACCGATCGGGGCTCAGGAGACGCCGCGTGGACCGATCGGCGCTCGGAGACGGCGCGTGGACCGATCGGTGCTCGGAGACGGCGCGTGGACGGACCGTGGCTTAGAATGCATCACACGGACCGATCGGGGCTCGGATACGGCGTGTGGACGTATCGGGGCTTAGGAGACGATGCGTGAACCGATCGGGGCTCAGGAGACGCCGCGTGGACCGATCGGCGCTCGGAGACGGCGCGTGGAACGATCGGGGCTCAGGAGACGGCGCGTGAAATGATCGGCGCCCTGAGACGGCGCGTGGACCGATTGTGGCTGACGAGACGGCGCGTGGATCGATCGGTGCTCGAAGACGACGCGTGGACCGACCGGGGCTCAGGAGCCGATGCGTGGATCGATCGGGGCTCAGGAGGCGGCGCGTAGACCCATCGGGGCTCGGAGACGGCACGTGGACCGATCATGGCTCGGAGACGGCGCATTAACCGATCGGGGCTTAGGAGACGACGCGTGGACCGATCGGACCTCAGGAGACGGGGCGTGGACCGATCGGTGCTCGGAGACGGCGCGTGGACGGACCGTGGCTTAGAATGCGTCACACGGATCGATCGGGGCTCGGATACGGCGTGTGGACGTATCGGGGCTTAGGAGACGATGCGTGAACCGATCGGGGCTCAGGAGACGCCGCGTGGACCGATCGGCGCTCGGAGACGGCGCGTGGAACGATCGGGGCTCAGGAGACGGCGCGTGAAATGATCGGCGCCCTGAGACGGCGCGTGGACCGATTGTGGCTGACGAGACGGCGCGTGGATCGATCGGGGCTCAGGAAGCGGCGCCTGGACCTATCGTGGCTCGGAGACGGCGCGTGGAGGCATCGGGGCTAAGAACACGACGCATGGACCGAGCGGGGCTCAGCAGACGGCGCGAGGAGCGATCGGGGCTCAGGAGAAGACGCGTCAATTGATCGGGGCTCAGGAGACGACGCGGTGACGGATCGGGGCTTAGGAGACGACGCGTGGACCGATCGGGGCTTCGGAGACGGTACGTGGACCGACCGGAGCTCAGGATATTCGCGTGGATCGATCGGGGTTCCGGAGGCAGCGCGTGGACCGATTGGGGAGCATGAGATGGTACGTGGACCGATCGGGGCTCGGAGACGGCGCACGGACCGATCGGGGCTTAGGATACGACGCGTGGACCGATCGGGGCTCAGGAAGCGGCGCCTGGACCGATCGTGGCTCGGAGACGGCGCGTGGAGGTATCGGGGCTTAAAAAACGACGGATCGACCGATCAGGGCTCAGGAAACGGCGGTGGACCGAACGGTGCTCGGAGACGACGCGTGGACCGATCGGCGCTCAGGAGACCGCGCGTGGACCCATCGCGGCTCGGCGACGGCGCGTGGACCGATCGGGGCTCAGGAGGCCGCGCGTGGACTGATCGTGGCTCGGCGACGGCGCGAGGAGGCATCTGGGCTTCGAAGACGACGCGTGGATCGATCGGGGCTCGGAGACGGCGCGTGAACCGACCGGGGCTCAGGAGGCCGCGCGTGGACCGATCGGGGCTCAGGAGGCGGCGCGTGGATCGATCGGGGCTCGGAGACGGCGCGTGGACCGATCGAGGCTTGGAGATGACGCGTGTACGGATCGGGGATTCGGCGATGACGCGTGGTCCGATCCGGGCTCAGGAGACGGCGCGTGGAGCGATCGGGGCTCGGAAACGACGGGTGGACCGTCCGGGGCTTAGGAGACGATGCGTGGGCCGATCGGGGCTCAGAAGACGGCGCGTGGACGGATAGGCGCTCGGAGACGGCGCGTGGACGGATCGGGGCTCGGAGACGGCGCGTAGAACGATCGGGGCTCAGGAGACGGCGCGTTAACCGATTGGGGCTTAGGAGACGTTGCGTGGACCGATCGGGGCTCGAAGACGGCGCGTGGACCGATCGGGGCTCGGAGACAGTGCGTGGACCGACTGGGGCTCAGGCGGTTGCGCGTGGACCAATTGGGGTTCGGCGACGGCGCGTGGACCGATTGGGGCTCGGAGACGGCGCGTCGACCGCTCGGGGTTCGGAGACGGCGCCTAGACCGTCCGGGGCTCAGGAGGCGATGCGTGGACCGATCGGGGCTCCGGAAGCGGCGCCTGGACCGTTCGTGGCTCGGAGACGACGCGTGGAGGCATCGGGGCTAAGAAGACGACGCATGGACCGATCGGGGTACAGGAAACGGCGTGTGGACCGATCAGAGCTCGGAGACGACGCGTGGACCGATCCGGGCTTAGGAGACTACGCGTGTACCTATCGGGGCTCAGGAGACAGCGCGTGGACCGATCGGGGCTCAGGAGGCGGCGCGTGGATCGATCGGGGCTCGGAGACGGCGCGTGGAACGATCGGGTCTCAGGAGACGGCGCGTGAAATGATCGGCGCTCGGAGACGACGCGTGGACCGATCGGGGCTCAGGAGACGGCGCGTGAACCGACCGGGGCTCAGGAGACCACGCGTGGACCGATCGCGGCTCGGAGACGGCGCGTGGAGCGGTCGGAACTCGGAGACGGCGTGTGAACGTATCGGGGCTTAGGAGACGATGCGTTGACCGATCGGGGCTCAGGAGACGGCGCGTGCACCGATCGGGGCTCGAGGAAGGCGCGTGAACCGATCGGGGCTCAGGAGACGGCGCGTGGACTGATCGGTGCTCGGAGACGGCGCGTGGACGGACCGTGGCTTAGAATGCGTCACGCGGATCGATTGGGTCTCGGAGACGGCGTGTGGACGTATCGGGGGTTAAGAGACGATGCGTGGACCGATCGGGGCTCAGGAGATGGCGCGTGGACCGATCGGGGCTTCGGAGACGGTACGTGGACCGATCGAGGCTCGGAGACGGCGCGTGGACCCGATCGGTGCTCAGGAGGCCGCGCGTGGACCGATCGGGACTCGGCGACGATGCGTGGACTGATCGAGGCTCGGAGATGACGCGTGTATGGATCGGGTATTAGGGGACGACGCTTGGAACGATTGGGGCTTAGGAGACGACGCGTGGACCGATCGGACCTCAGGAGACGGCGCGTGGACCGATCGGTGCTCGGAGACGGCGCGTGGACGGACCGTGGCTTAGAATGCGTCACGCGGACCGATCGGGGCTCGGATACGGCGTGTGGACGTATCGGGGCTTAGGAGACGATGCGTGAACCGATCGGGGCTCAGGAGACGCCGCGTGGACCGATCGGGGCTCGGAGACGGCGCGTGGAACGATCGGGGCTCAGGAGACGGCTCGTGAAATGATCGGCGCTCTGAGACGGCGCGTGGACCGATTGTGGCTGACGAGACGGCGCGTGGATCGATCGGGGCTCAGGAAGCGGCGCCTGGACCTACCGTGGCTCGGAGACGGCGCGTGGAGGCATCGTGGCTAAGAACAAGACGCATGGACCGAGCGGGGCTCAGGAGAAGGCGCGAGGAGCGATCGGGGCTCAGGAGAAGACGCGTCAATTGATCGGGGCTCAGGAGACGATGCGGCGACGGATTGGGGCTTAGGAGACGACGCGTGGACCGATCGGGGCTTCGGAGACGGTACGTGGACCGACCGGAGCTCAGGAGATTCGCGTGGATCGATCGGGGCTCCGGAGGCGGCGCGTGGACTGATTGGGGAGCATGAGATGGTACGTGGACCGATCGGGGCTCGGAGACGGCGCACGGACCGATCGGGGCTTAGGATACGACGCGTGGACCGATTGGGGCTCAGGAGGCCGCGCGTGGACTGATCGGGGCTCGGCGACTGCGCGTGGACGGATCGGGGCTCGGAGACGGCGCGTAGAACGATCGGGGCTCAGGAGACGGCGCGTTAACCGATTGGGGCTTAGGAGACGTTGCGTGGACCGATCGGGGCTCGAAGACGGCGCGTGGACCGATCGGGGCTCGGAGACAGTGCGTGGACCGACTGGGGCTCAGGCGGTTGCGCATGGACCAATTGGGGTTCGGCGACGGCGCGTGGACCTATCGGGGCTCGGAGACGGCGCGTTAACCGATCGGGTCTTAGGAGACGATGCGAGGAGGCATCTGGGTTTACAAGAAGACGCGTGGATCGATCGGGGCTCAGGAGACGGCGCGTGAACCGATCGGCGCTCGGAGACAGCGCGTGGACTGATCGGGCCTTAGGAGACGACGTGTAGATCGATCGGGGCTCAGGAGACGGCGCGTGGACTGATCGGGGCTCAGGAAACGGCGCGTGGACCGACTGGGGCTCAGGCGGTTGCCCGTGGACCAATTGGGGTTCGGCGACGGCGCGTGGACCGATCGGGGCTCGGAGACGGCGCGTCGACCGCTCGGGGTTCGGAGACGGCGCCTGGACCGTCCGGGGTCAGGAGGCGATGCGTGGACCCATCGGTGCTCAGGAGACTGCGCGTGCATGGATCAGAGCTTAGGGAACGACACGTGGACCGATCGGGGCTCAGGAGACGGGGCGTGAATCGATCGGCGCGCGGAGACGGCACGTGGAACGATCGGGGCTCGGAGACGACGCGTGGACCGATTGGGGCACAGGAGGCCCCGCGTGGACTGATCGCGGCTCGAAGACGGCGCGTGGACCGATCGGGGCTCCGGAGGCGCCGCGTTAACCCATGGGGATCAGGAGACAGTGCGTGGACCGATCGGGGCTCGGAGACGGCGCGTGAACCGATCGGGGCTTAGGAGACGACGCGTGGACCGATCGGGGCTCAGGAGACAGCGCGTGGACCGATCAGCGCTCGGCGACTGCGCGTGGACGTATCGGGGCTCAGGAGACGGCGCGTGGACCGATCGGGGCTCGGAGACAGCGCGTGGACCGACTGGGGCTCAGGCGGTTTCGCGTGGACCAATTGGGGTTCGGCGACGGCGCGTGGACCGATCGGGGCTTAGGAGACGGCGCGTGCACCGATCGGGGCTCGGAGACGGCGCGTAGAACGATCGGGGCTCAGGAGACGGCGCGTTAACCGATTGGGGCTTAGGAGACGTTGCGTCGACCGATCGGGGCTCGAAGACGGCGCGTGGACCGATCGGGGCTCGGAGACAGTGCGTGGACCGACTGGGGCTCAGGCGGTTGCGCGTGGAGCAATTGGGGTTCGGCGACGGCGCGTTGACCGATCGGGGCTCGGAGACGGCGCGTTAACCGATTGGGGCTTAGGAGACGATGCGTGGTCCGATCGGGGCTCGAAGACGGCGCGTGGACCGATCGGGTCTCAGGAGGCCGCGCGTGGACAGATCATGACTCGGAGACGACGCGTGGACCGATCGGGGCTCGGAGACAGCGCGTGGACCGACTGGGGCTCAGGCGGTTTCGCGTGGACCAATTGGGGTTCGGCGACGGCGGGTGGACCGATCGGGGCTTAGGAGACGGCGAGTGCACGGATCGGGGCCCGGAGACGGGTCGTGGACAGATTGGGGATTAGGAGACGACGCGTGGACCGATCGGGGCTCGGAGACAGCGTGTGGACCGACTGGGGCTCAGGCGGTTTCGCGTGGACCAATTGGAATTCGGCGACGGCGCGTGGACCGATTGGGGCTCGGATACGGCGCGTGAACCAATCGGGGCTCAGGAGGCCGTGCGTGGACCGATCGGGGTTCAGGAGACAGCGCGTGGACCGATTGGGGCTCGGATACGGCGCGTGAACCAATTGGGCCTCAGGAGGCCGCGCGTGGACCGATCGCGGCTTGGCGACGGCGCGTGGACCGATCGGGGCTCAGGAGGCCGCGCGTGGACCGATCACAGCTCGGCGACGGCGCGTGGACCGATCGGGGCTCGGAGACGACGCGTGGACCGATCGGGGTTCGGCGACCGCGCGTGAACCGACTGGGGCTCAGGCGGTTGCGCGTGCACCAATTGGGGTTCGGCGACGGCGCGTGGACCGTTCGGGGCTCGGAGACGGCGCGTTAACCGATCGGGGCTTAGGAGACGATGCGTGGACCGATCGGGGCTCGGAGACGGCGCGTGGACCGATCGGGGCTCGGCGACCGCGCGTGAACCGACTGGGGCTCAGGCGGTTGCGCGTGCACCAATTGGGGTTCGGCGACGGCGCGTGGACCGTTCGGGGCTCGGAGACGGCGCGTTAACCGATCGGGGCTTAGGAGACGATGCGTGGACCGATTGGGGCTCGGAGACGGCGCGTGAACCGGTCGGGGCTTAGGAGACGACGCGTTGACCGATCGGCGCTCGGAGACAGCGCGTCGACCGATCGGGGTTCGGTGACGGCGCGTGGAACGTCCGGGGCTCAGGAGGGGATGCGTGGACCGATCGCGGCTCTGGAGACTGCGCGTGGACCGATCGGAGCTTAGAAGACGATGCCTAGACCGATTGGGGCTCAGGAGACAGCGCGTGGACCAATTGGGGTTCGGCGACGGCGCGTGGACCAATCGCGGCTCGGAGACGGCGCGTTAACCGATCGGGGCTTAGGAGACGATGCGTGAACCGATCGGGGCTCGGAGACGGCGCGTGGACCGACGGGGGCTCGGAGACGACGCGTGGACCGATCGGGGCTCGGAGACGGCGCGTTAACCGTTCGGGGCCTAGGAGACGATCCGTGAACCGATCGGGGCTCGGAGACGGCGCGTGGACAGATCGGGCTCAGGAGACGGCGCGTGGACCGATCGGGGCTTAGGATACGGCGCGTGGACCGATCGGGGCTCCAGAAGCGGCGCCTGGACCGTTCGTGGCTCGGAGACGACGCGTGGAGGCATCGGGGCTGAGAAGACGACGCATGGACCGATCGGCGTTCAGGAAACGGCGTGTGGACCGATCAGAGCTCGGAGACGACGCGTGGACCGATCGGGGCTTAGGAGACTACGCGTGTACCTATCGGGGCTCAGGAGACAGCGCGTGGACCAATCGGGGCTCAGGAGGCGGCGCGTGGATCGATCGGGGCTCGGAGACGGCGCGTGGAACGATCGGGTCTCAGGAGACGGGGCGTGAAATGATCGGCGCTCGGAGACGCCGCGTCGACCGATTGGGGCTTAGGAGACGGCGCGTGGACCGATCGGGGCGCAGGGAGCGGCGACTGGACCGATCGTGGCTCGGAGACGGCGCGTGGAGGCATCCGGGCTAAGAAGACGACGCGTGGACCGATCGGGGCTGAGGAGACGGCGCGTCGACCGACCGGAGCTCAGGAGATTCGCGTGGATCGATCGGGGCTCCGGAGGCGGCGCGTGGACCGATTGGGGCTTAGGAGACGACGCGTGGACTGATCGGGACTCAGGAGACGGCGCGTGGCCCGATTGGGGCTCGGAAACGGCGCGTGAACCGACCGGGGCTCAGGAGGCCGCCCGAGAACCGATCGCAGCTCGGCGACGGCGCGTGGACCGATCGGGGCTCAAGAGGCCGCGCGTGGACCGATCATGGCTCGGCGACGGCGCGTAGACCGATCGGGGCTCGGAGACGACGCGTGGACTGATCGGGGCTCGAAGACAGCGCGTGGACCGACTGGGGCTCAGGCGGTTGCGCGTGGACCAAATGGGGGTCCGGAGGCGGCGCGTGGACCGATTGTGGAGCAGAAGATGGTGCGTGGACCGATCGGGGCTCGGAGACGCCGCGTGGACCGATCGGAGCTTAGAAGACGACGCCTAGACCGATTGGGGCTCAGGAGACAGCGCGTGAACTGATCGGGGCTCGGAGACGGCGCGTTAACCGATCGGCGCTCAGGAGGGGATGCGTGGACCGATCGCGGCTCTGGAGACTACGCGTGGATCGATCGGGGCTTAGGGAACGACGCGCGGACCGATCGGGGCTCAGGAAACAACGCGTGCACCGATTGGAGCTCGGAGACAACGCGTGGACCGACTGGGGCTCAGGCGGTTGCGCGTGGACCAATTGGGGTTCGGCGACGGCGCGTGGACCAATCGCGGCTCGGAGACGGCGCGTTAACCGATCGGGGCTTAGGAGACGATGCGTGAACCGATCGGGCTCGGAGACGGCGCGTGGACCGACCGGGGCTCGGAGACGACGCGTGGACCGATCGGGGCTCGGAGACGGCGCGTTAACCGATCGGGGCTTAGGAGACGATCCGTGAACCGATCGGGGCTCGGAGACGGCGCGTGGACAGATCGGGCGCAGGAGACGGCGCGTGGACCGATCGGGGCTTAGGATACGGCGCGTGGACCGATCGGGGCTCCGGAAGCGGCGCCTGGACCGTTCGTGGCTCGGAGACGACGGGTGGAGGCATCGGGGCTAAGAAGACGACGCATGGACCGATCGGGGTACAGGAAACGGCGTGTGGACCGATCAGAGCTCGGAGACGACGCGTGGACCGATCCGGGCTTAGGAGACTACGCGTGTACCTATCGGGGCTCAGGAGACAGCGCGTGGACCGATCGGGGCTTAGGAGACGGCGAGTGCACGGATCGGGGCCCGGAGACGGGTCGTGGACAGATTGGGGATTAGGAGACGGCGCGTGGACCCATCGGGGCTGGGAGACGGCACGTGGACCAATGGGGTCTTAGGAGACGACGCGTGGACCGATCGGGGCTCGGAGACAGCGTGTGGACCGACTGGGGCTCAGGCGGTTTCGCGTGGACCAATTGGAATTCGGCGACGGCGCGTGGACCGATTGGGGCTCGGATACGGCGCGTGAACCAATCGGGGCTCAGGGGCCGCGCGTGGACCGATCGCGGCTCGGCGACGGCGCGTGGACCGATCGGGGCTCAGGAGGCCGCGCGTGGACCGATCATGGCTCGGCGACGGCGCGTGGACCGATCGGGGCTCGGAGACGATGCGTGGACCGATCGAGGTTCGGCGACAGCGCGTGAACCGACTGGGTCTCAGGCGGTTGCGCGTGGACCAATTGGGGTTCGGCGACCGCGCGTGGACCGTTCGGGGCTCGGAGACGGCGCGTTAACCGATCGGGGCTTAGGAGACGATGCGTGGACTGATCGGGGCTCGGAGACGGCGCGTTAACCGATCGGGGCTTAGGAGACGGCGTGTGAACGTATCGGGGCTTAGGAGAGGATGCGTTGGCCGATCGGGGCTCATGAGACGGCGCGTAGACCGATCGGGGCTCAGGAGACGGCGCGTGGACCGATCGGTGCTCGGAGACGGCGCGTGGACGGACCGTGGCTTAGAATGCGTCACGCGGACCGATCGGGGCTTAGGAGACGACGCATGGACCGATCGGGGTTGTGGAAGCGGCGCACGGACCGATCGTGGCTCGGAGACGGCGCGTGGAGGCATCGGGGCTTTGAAGACAACGCGTGGACCGATCGGGGCTCAGGAAACGGCGTGTGGCGCGATCGGGGCTCAGGAGACGACGCGTGGATCGATCAGGGCTCAGGAGACGACGCGTCGACCAATCGGGACTCAGGAGACGGCGCGTGGAGGCATCGGGGTTAAGAAGACGACGCATCGACCGAGCGGGGTTCAGGAGATGGCGCGTGGACCGATCGCGGCGCGGAGACGGCGCGTTAACCTATCGGGGCTTAGGAGACGATGCGTGGACCGATCGGGCTCGGAGCCGGCGCGTGAACCGGTCGGGGCTCAGGAGGCGGCGCGTGGACCGATCGAGGCTCGGCGACGGCGCGTGGACCGATCGGGGCTCGGAGACGACGCGTGTACATATCAGGGCTTGGTGACGGCCCGTTTACCGATAGCAGCTCGGAGACGGCCCGTGGACGGATCGCGGCTTAGGAGACGGCGCGTGGACCGATCGGGGCTCGAAGACGGCGCGTGGACCGATCGGGGCTCGGAGACAGTGCGTGGACCGACTGGGGCTCAGGCGGTTGCGCGTGGACTAATTGGGGTTCGGCGACGGCGCGTGGATCGATCGGGGCTTAGGAGACGGCGCGTGCATCGATCGGGGCCCGGAGACGGGTCGTAGACAGATGGGGGCTTAGGAGACGGCGCGTGGACCGATCGTGGCTGGGAGACGGCTCGTCCACCAATCGGGGCTTAGGAGACGACGCGTAGATCGATCGGGGCTCAGGAGACGGCGCGTGGACCGATCGGGGATCAGGAAATGGCGCGTGGACCGACTGGGGCTCAGGCGGTTTGTGCGTGGACCAATTGGGGTTCGGCGACGGCGCGTGGACCGATCGGGTCTCGGAGACGGCGCGTCGACCGCTCGGGGTTCGGAGACGGCGCCTGGACCGTCCAGGGCTCAGGAGGCGATGCGTGGACCGATCGGGGCTCAGGAGATTGCGCGTGGATGGATCGGAGCTTAGGGAACGACGCGTGGACCGATCAGGGCTCAGGAGACGGCGCGTGAACCGATCGGCGCTCGGAGACGGCACGTGGACCGATCGGGGCTTAGGAGACGGCGCGTGGACCAATAGGAGATCAGGAGAGGACGCGTGGACCGATAGGGCTCTGGAAGCGGCGCACGGACCGATCGTGGCTCGGAGACGGCGCGTGGAGGCATCGGGGCTTTGAAGACGACGCGTGGACCGAACTGTGCTCAGAAAACGGCGCCTGGAGCGATCGGGGCTCAGGAGACGGCGCGCGGACGGACCGGGGCTCAGAAGCCTCGCGTAGATCGATCGGGGCTCCGGAGGCGCCGCGTGGACCGATGGAGATCAGGACACGGTGCGTGGACCGATCGGGGCTCGGAGACGGCGCGCGGACCGTTCGGGGCCTAGGAGACGACGCGTGGACTGATCGGGGCGTACGAAACGACGCGTGTACCTATCGGGGCTCAGGAGACAGTGAGTGGACCTATTGGGGCTCAGGACACGGCGCAGGGACCGATCGGGGTTCGGAGACGACGCGTGGAACGATCGGGGCTCAGGAGACGGCGCGTTAACCGATTGGGGCTTAGGAGACGATGAGCGGACCGATCGGGGCTGGAAGACGGCGCGTGGACCGATCGGGGCTCGGAGACAGCGCGTCGACCGATCGGGGTTCGCAGACGGCGCCTGGACCAATTGGGGTTCGGCGACGGCGCGTGGGCCGATCGGGGTTCAGGAGACGGCGCGTGAACCGACCATGGCTCAGGAGGCCGCGCGTGGACCGACTGGGGCTCAGGCGGTTGCGCATGGACCAATTGGGGTTCGGCGACGGCGCGTGGACCTATCGGGGCTCGGAGACGGCGCGTTAACCGATCGGGTCTTAGGAGACGATGCGAGGAGGCATCTGGGTTTACAAGAAGACGCGTGGATCGATCGGGGCTCGGAGACGGCGCGTTAACCGATTGGGGCTTAGGAGACCATGCGTGGACCGATCGGGGCTCGAAGACGGCGCGTGGACCGATCAGGGCTCAGGAGACGTCACGTGAAATGATCGGCGCTCGGAGACGGCGCGTGGACCGATCGGGGCTGAGGAGAAGACGCGTGGACCGATCGGGGCTTAGGAGAGGACCCGTCGACCGATCGGGGCTCAGGAGACGACGCGTGGACCGGTCGGTGCTCAGGAAGCGGCGCCTGGACCGATCGGGGCTCCGAGACGACGCGTTAAGCGAGCGGGGCTTAGGAGACTATGCGGGGACCGATCGGGGCTCGGAGACAGCGCGTGTACCGACTGGGGCTCAGGAGGTTGCGCGTGGACCAATTGGGGTTCGGCGACGGCGCGTGGACCGACCCGGGCTCAGGAGACCGCGCGTGAACCGATCGAGACTCGGCGACTGCGCGTGGAGCGATCGGGGCTCAGGAGACGGCGCGTGAACCAATCGGCGCTCCGAGACGGCGCGTGGACCGACTGGGGCTCAGGCGGTTGCGCGTGGACCAATTGGGGTTCGGCGACGGCGCGTGGACCGATCGCGGGTCGGAGACGGCGCGTTAATCGATCGGGGCTTAGGAGACGATGCGTGGACCGATCGCGGCTCGGAGACGGCGTGTGAACCGTCCGGGGCTCAGGAGGGGATGCGTGGACCGATCGCGGCTGTGGAGACTGCGCGTGGATCGATCGGGGCTTACGGAACGACGCGTCGACCGATCGGGGCTCAGGAGACGGCGCGTGGACCGATCGGGGCTCAGGGGCCGGCGCGTGGACCGATCGGGGCTCGGAGACGGCGCGTTAACCGATTGGGGCTTAGGAGACCATGCGTGGACCGATCGGGGCTCGAAGACGGCGCGTGGACCGATCGGGGCTCGGAGACGACGCGTGGACCGATCGGGGCTCGGAGACAGCGCGTGGACCGACTGGGGCTCAGGCGGTTTCGCGTGGACCAATTGGGGTTCGGCGACGGCGCGTGGACCGATCGGGGCTTAGGAGACGACGCGTGGAGGCATCGGGGCTAAGAAGACGACGCATGGACCGAGCGGGGCTCAGGAGACGGCGCGAGGAGCGATCGGGGCTCTGGAGAAGACGCGTCAATTGATCGGGGCTCAGGAGACGACGCGGCGACGGATCGGGGCTTCGGAGACGACGCGTGGACCGATCGGGGCTTAGGAGCCGACGCGTGGACCGATCCGGGCTCAGGAGACGGCGCGTGGACCGAAAGGGGCTCGAGGCCGGCGCGTGGAACGATCCGGGCTTAGGAGACGGCGCGTGGACCGATCAGGGCTTAGGAGACGACGCGTGGACCGATCGGGGCTCGGAGACGATGCGTGGACCGATCGAGGTTCGGCGACAGCGCGTGAACCGACTGGGTCTCAGGCGGTTGCGCGTGGACCAATTGGGGTTCGGCGACCGCGCGTGGACCGTTCGGGGCTCGGAGACGGCGCGTTAACCGATCGGGGCTTAGGAGACGATGCGTGTACCGATCGAGGCTCGGAGAAGGCGCGTGGACCGATCGGGGCCTAGGAGACAACGCGTGGACCGATCGTGGCTCAGGAAGCGGCGCCTGGACCGATCGTGGCCCGGAGACGGCGCGAGAAGGCATCTGGGATTACAAGACGACGCGTGGATCGAACGGGGCTCGGAGACGGCGCATGAACCGACCGGGGCTCAGGAGACGGCGCGTGGACTGATCGGGGCTCGGAGACGGCGCGTTAACCGATCGGGGCTTAGGAGACGGCGTGTGAACGTATCGGGGCTTAGGAGAGGATGCGTTGGCCGATCGGGGCTCATGAGACGGCGCGTAGACCGATCGGGGCTCAGTTGACGGCGCGTGGACCGATCGGTGCTCGGAGACGGCGCGTGGACGGACCGTGGCTTAGAATGCGTCACGCGGACCGATCGGGGCTTAGGAGACGACGCGTGGACCGATCGGGGTTGTGGAAGCGGCGCACGGACCGATCGTGGCTCGGAGACGGCGCGTGGAGGCATCGGGGCTTTGAAGACGACGCGTGGACCGATCGGGGCTCAGGAAACGGCGTGTGGCGCGATCGGGGCTCAGGAGACGACGCGTGGATCGATCAGGGCTCAGGAGAAGACGCGTCAATTGATCGGGGCTCAGGAGACGACGCGGCGACGGATCGGGGCTTCGGAGACGACGCGTGGACCGATCGGGGCTTAGGAGCCGACGCGTGGACCGATCCGGGCTCAGGAGACGGCGCGTGGACCGAAAGGGGCTCGAGGCCGGCGCGTGGAACGATCCGGGCTTAGGAGACGGCGCGTGGACCGATCAGGGCTTAGGAGACGACGCGTGGACCGATCGGGGCTCGGAGACGATGCGTGGACCGATCGAGGTTCGGCGACAGCGCGTGAACCGACTGGGTCTCAGGCGGTTGCGCGTGGACCAATTGGGGTTCGGCGACCGCGCGTGGACCGTTCGGGGCTCGGAGACGGCGCGTTAACCGATCGGGGCTTAGGAGACGATGCGTGTACCGATCGAGGCTCGGAGAAGGCGCGTGGACCGATCGGGGCCTAGGAGACAACGCGTGGACCGATCGTGGCTCAGGAAGCGGCGCCTGGACCGATCGTGGCCCGGAGACGGCGCGAGAAGGCATCTGGGATTACAAGACGACGCGTGGATCGAACGGGGCTCGGAGACGGCGCATGAACCGACCGGGGCTCAGGAGACGGCGCGTGGACTGATCGGGGCTCGGAGACGGCGCGTTAACCGATCGGGGCTTAGGAGACGGCGTGTGAACGTATCGGGGCTTAGGAGAGGATGCGTTGGCCGATCGGGGCTCATGAGACGGCGCGTAGACCGATCGGGGCTCAGTTGACGGCGCGTGGACCGATCGGTGCTCGGAGACGGCGCGTGGACGGACCGTGGCTTAGAATGCGTCACGCGGACCGATCGGGGCTTAGGAGACGACGCGTGGACCGATCGGGGTTGTGGAAGCGGCGCACGGACCGATCGTGGCTCGGAGACGGCGCGTGGAGGCATCGGGGCTTTGAAGACGACGCGTGGACCGATCGGGGCTCAGGAAACGGCGTGTGGCGCGATCGGGGCTCAGGAGACGACGCGTGGATCGATCAGGGCTCAGGAGACGACGCGTCGACCAATCGGGACTCAGGAGACGGCGCGTGGAGGCATCGGGGTTAAGAAGACGACGCATCGACCGAGCGGGGTTCAGGAGATGGCGCGTGGACCGATCGCGGCGCGGAGACGGCGCGTTAACCGATCGGTGCATAGGAGACGATGCGTGGACCGATCGGGCTCAGGAGACGGCGCGTGGAGCGATCGGGGCTTAGGAGACGGCGCGTAGAACGATCGGGGCTCAGGAGACGGCGCGTTAACCGATTGGGGCTTAGGAGACGTTGCGTGGACCGATCGGGGCTCGAAGACGGCGCGTGGACCGATCGGGGTTCGGAGACAGTGCGTGGACCGACTGGGGCTCAGGCGGTTGCGCGTGGACCATTTGGGGTTCGGCGACGGCGCGTGGACCGATCGGGGCTCGGAGACGGCGCGTCGACCGCTCGGGGTTCGGAGACGGCGCCTGGACCGTCCGGGGCTCATCAGACGGCGCGTGAATCGATCGTCGCGCGGAGACGGCACGTGGACCGATCGGGGCTTAGGAGACGGCGCGTGGACTAATAGGAGATCAGAAGAGGACGTGTGGACCGATAGGGCTCTGGAAGCGGCGCACGGATCGATCGTGGCTCGGAGACGGCGCGTGGACCAATTGGGGTTCGGCGACGGCGCGTGGACCGATTGGGGCTCAGGAGGCCGCGCGTGGACCGATCATGGCTCGGCGACGGCGCGAAGACCGATCGGGGCTCGAAGACGACGCGTGGACTGGTCGGGGCTCGAAGACAGCGCGTGGACCGACTGGGGCTCAGGCGGTTGCGCGTGGACCAATTGGGGCTCCGGAGGCGGCGCGTGGACCGATTGTGGAGCAGAAGATGGTGCGTGGACCGATCGGGGCTCGGAGACGGCGCGTGGACCGATCGGAGCTTAGAAGACGACGCCTAGACCGATTGGGGCTCAGGAGACAGCGCGTGAACTGATCGGGTCTCGGAGACGGCGCGTTAACCGAGCGGCACTCGGAGACAGCGCGTCGACTGATCGGGGTTCGGTGACGGCGCGTGGACCGTCCGGGGCTCAGGAGGGGATGCGTGGACCGATCGCGGCTCTGGAGAGTGCGCGTGGATCGATCGGGGCTTAGAGAACGACGCGTGGACCGATCGGGGCTCAGGAGACGGTGCGTGAACCGACCGGGGCTCCGGAGACCGCGCGTGGATCCATCGCGGCTCGGCGACGGTGCGTGGACCGATCGGGGCTCAGGAGGCCGCGCGTGGACCGATCGTGGCTCGGCGACGGCGCGTGGACCGATCGGGGCTCGGAGACCACGCGTGGACCGATCGGGGCTCGGAGACAGCGCGTGGACCGACTGGGGCTCAGGCGGTTGCGCGTGGACCAATTGGGGTTTGGCGACGGCGCGTGGACCGATCGGGGCTTAGGAGGCGGCGTGTGGAACGATCGGGGCTCAGGAGACGGCGCCTAGACTGATCGGGGCTCGGAGACGGCGCGTGGAGGCACCGGGGCTAAGAAGACGACGCATGGACCGAGCGGGGCTCAGGAGACGGCGCGAGGAGCGATCGGGGCTCAGGAGAAGACGCGTCAATTGATCGGGGCTCAGAAATCGGCGCGTGGAGCGATCGGGGCTCAGGAGGCCGCGCGTAGACCGATCGCGGCTCGGAGACGACGCGTGTGCGGACCGGGGATTGGAGGACGACGGGTGGACCGATCCGGGCTCAGGAGACGACGCGTCGTCCGATCGGGGCTCAGATGACGGCGCGCGGACCGACCGGGGCTCAGGAGACTCGCGTGGATCGATCGAAGCTCGGAGACGACGCGTGTGCGGACCGGGGATTGGAGGACGACGGGTGGACCGATCCGGGCTCAGGAGACGACGCGTCGTCCGATCGGGGCTCAGGATGCGGCGCGTGGACCCATCGGGGCTCGGAGACGGCACGTGGACCAATTGGGGCTCGGCGACGGCGCGTGGACCGATCGGGGCTCAGGAGACGGCGCGTGGACCGGTCGAGGCTTAGGAGACGACGCCTGGACCGATCGGGGCTTAGGAGGCGGCGTGTGGAACGATCGGGGCTCAGGAGACGGCGCGTGCACCGACCGGCGCTCGGAGACGGCGCGTGGAGCGATCGGGGCGTAGGACTCGACGCGTGTACCTATCGGGGCTGACGAGACAGCGTGTGGACCGATTGGGGCTCAGGAGACGGCGCGTGGACCGATCGGGGCTCGGCGACGGCGCGTGGACCGATCGAGGCTCGGAGACGATGCGTGTACGGATCGGGGCTTTGAAGACGACGCGTGGACCGATCGTGGCTCAGGAAACGGCGTGTGGAGCGATCGGGGCTTAGGAGACGACGCGTGGACCGATTAGGGCTCAGGAGACGGCGCGCGGACCGACCGGGGCTCAGGAGACTCGCGTGGATCGATCGGGGCTCCGGAGGCGCCGCGTGGACCGATGGGGATCAGGAGACGGTGCGTGCACCGACCGGCGCTCGGAGACGGCGCGTGGAGCGATCGGGGCGTAGGACTCGACGCGTGTACCTATCGGGGCTGACGAGACAGCGTGTGGACCGATTGGGGCTCAGGAGACGGCGCGTGGACCGATCGGGGCTCGGCGACGGCGCGTGGACCGATCGAGGCTCGGAGACGATGCGTGTACGGATCGGGGCTTTGAAGACGACGCGTGGACCGATCGTGGCTCAGGAAACGGCGTGTGGAGCGATCGGGGCTCAGGAGACGACGCGTGGACCGATTAGGGCTCAGGAGACGGCGCGCGGACCGACCGGGGCTCAGGAGACTCGCGTGGATCGATCGGGGCTCCGGAGGCGCCGCGTGGACCGATGGGGATCAGGAGACGGTGCGTGGACCGATCGGGGCTCGGAGACGGCGCGTGGACCGATCGGGGCTTAGGAGACGACGCGTGGACCGATCGGGGCTTAGGAGACGGCGAGTGCACCGATCGGGGCCCGGAGACGGCACGTGGACCGATCAGGGCTTAGGACACGACGCGTTGACCGATCGGGACTCAGGAGGCGGCGCGTGGACCGATTGGGGCTCGGAGACGGCGCGTGGAACGATCAGAGCACAGGAGACGGCGCGTGAACCGATCGGCGCTGGGAGACGGCGCGTGGAACAATCGGGGCTTAGGAGACGGCGCGTGGACCGATCGGGGCTTAGGAGACGACGCGTGGATCGAGCGGGGCTCGGAGATGGCGCGTGGATGGACCGTGGCTTAGAATGCGGCACGCGGACCGATCGGGGCTCGGAGACGGCGCGTGGAGTGATCGGGTCTCAGGAGACGGCGCGTTAAATGATAGGCGCTCGGAGACGCCGCGTGGACCGATTGGGGCTTAGGAGACGGCGCGTGGACCGATCGGGGCGCAGGAAGCGGCGCCTGGAGCCATCGTGGGTCGGAGACGACGCGTGGAGGCATCCGGGCTAAGAAGACGACGCATGGACCGAGCGGGGTTCAGGAGACGG
Source organism: Netelia fuscicornis (assembly GCA_946811545.1). Taxonomy (NCBI): domain Eukaryota; kingdom Metazoa; phylum Arthropoda; class Insecta; order Hymenoptera; family Ichneumonidae; genus Netelia; species Netelia fuscicornis. Next base: position 14,717,253 of record OX328016.1, on the reverse strand, counting down.
CGCGAGGAGCGATCGGGGCTCAGGAGAAGACACGTCAATTGATCGGGGCTCCGGAGACGACGCCTCGACGGATTGGGGCTCAGGAGGCGGCACGAGAAGCGATCGGGGCTCAGGAGAAGACGCGTCAATTGATCGGGGTTCAGGAGACGACGCGTCGACGAATCGGGGCTTAGGAGACGACGCGTGGACCGATCGGGGCTCAGGAGACGGCGTGTCGACCGACCGGAGCTCAGGAGATTCGCGTGCATCGATCGGGGCTCGGATACGGCACGTGAACCGACCGGGGCTCAGGAGGCCGTGCGAGAACCGATCGCGGCTCGGCGACGGCGCGTGGACCGATCGGGGCTCAGGATGCCGCGCGTGGACCGATCATGGCTCGGCGACGGCGCGTAGACCGATCGGGGCTCGGAGACGACGCGTGGACCAATCGGGGCTCGGAGACAGCGCGTGGACCGATTGGGGCTCGGATACGACGCGTGAACCAATCGGGGCTCAGGAGGCCGCGCGTGGCCCGATCGCGGATCGGCGACGGCGCGTGGACCGATCGCGGCTCGGCGACGGCGCGTGGACCGATCGGGTCTCAGGAGGCCGCGCGTGGAGAGATCATGACTCGGCAACGACGCGTGGACCGATCGGGGCTGGGAGACGGCACGTGGACCGATCGGGGCTCGGAGACAGCGCGTGGACCGACTGGGGCTCAGGCGGTTTCGCGTGGACCAATTGGGGTTCGGCGACGGCGCGTGGACCGATCGTGGCTCAGGAAGCGGCGCCTGGAGCGATCGTGGCCCGGAGACGGCGCGAGAAGGCATCTGTGCTTACAAGACGACGCGTGGATCGATCGGGGCTCGGAGACGGCGCATGAACCGACCGGGGCTCAGGAGACGGCGCGTGGACTGATCGGGGCTCGGAGACGGTGCGTTAACCGATCGGGGCTTAGGAGGCCGCGCGTGGACCGATCGAGACTCGGCGACGGCGCGTGGACCGATCGGGACTCGGAGACGGCGTGTGAACGTATCGGTGCTTAGGACACGATGCGTTGACCGATCGGGGCTCATGAGACGGCGCGTAGACCGATCGGGGCTCCGGCGGCGACGCGTGGACCGATCGGGGCCCAGGAAACGGCGCGTGGATCGATCGGTGCTCGAAGACGACGCGTGGACCAACCGGGGCTCAGGAGCCGATGCGTGGATCGATCGGGGCTCAGGAGGCGGCTCGTAGACCCATCGGGGCTCGGAGACGGCACGTGGACCGATCATGGCTCGGAGACGGCGCATTAACCGATCGGGGCTTAGGAGACGACGCGTGGACCGATCGGACCTCAGGAGACGGCGCGTGGACCGATCGGTGCTCGGAGACGGCGCGTGGACGGACCGTGGCTTAGAATGCGTCACACGGACCGATCGGGGCTCGGATACGGCGTGTGGACGTATCGGGGCTTAGGAGACGATGCGTGAACCGATCGGGGCTCAGGAGACGCCGCGTGGACCGATCGGCGCTCGGAGACGGCGCGTGGACCGATCGGTGCTCGGAGACGGCGCGTGGACGGACCGTGGCTTAGAATGCATCACACGGACCGATCGGGGCTCGGATACGGCGTGTGGACGTATCGGGGCTTAGGAGACGATGCGTGAACCGATCGGGGCTCAGGAGACGCCGCGTGGACCGATCGGCGCTCGGAGACGGCGCGTGGAACGATCGGGGCTCAGGAGACGGCGCGTGAAATGATCGGCGCCCTGAGACGGCGCGTGGACCGATTGTGGCTGACGAGACGGCGCGTGGATCGATCGGTGCTCGAAGACGACGCGTGGACCGACCGGGGCTCAGGAGCCGATGCGTGGATCGATCGGGGCTCAGGAGGCGGCGCGTAGACCCATCGGGGCTCGGAGACGGCACGTGGACCGATCATGGCTCGGAGACGGCGCATTAACCGATCGGGGCTTAGGAGACGACGCGTGGACCGATCGGACCTCAGGAGACGGGGCGTGGACCGATCGGTGCTCGGAGACGGCGCGTGGACGGACCGTGGCTTAGAATGCGTCACACGGATCGATCGGCGCTCGGAGACGGCGCGTGGAACGATCGGGGCTCAGGAGACGGCGCGTGAAATGATCGGCGCCCTGAGACGGCGCGTGGACCGATTGTGGCTGACGAGACGGCGCGTGGATCGATCGGGGCTCAGGAAGCGGCGCCTGGACCTATCGTGGCTCGGAGACGGCGCGTGGAGGCATCGGGGCTAAGAACACGACGCATGGACCGAGCGGGGCTCAGCAGACGGCGCGAGGAGCGATCGGGGCTCAGGAGAAGACGCGTCAATTGATCGGGGCTCAGGAGACGACGCGGTGACGGATCGGGGCTTAGGAGACGACGCGTGGACCGATCGGGGCTTCGGAGACGGTACGTGGACCGACCGGAGCTCAGGATATTCGCGTGGATCGATCGGGGTTCCGGAGGCAGCGCGTGGACCGATTGGGGAGCATGAGATGGTACGTGGACCGATCGGGGCTCGGAGACGGCGCACGGACCGATCGGGGCTTAGGATACGACGCGTGGACCGATCGGGGCTCAGGAAGCGGCGCCTGGACCGATCGTGGCTCGGAGACGGCGCGTGGAGGTATCGGGGCTTAAAAAACGACGGATCGACCGATCAGGGCTCAGGAAACGGCGGTGGACCGAACGGTGCTCGGAGACGACGCGTGGACCGATCGGCGCTCAGGAGACCGCGCGTGGACCCATCGCGGCTCGGCGACGGCGCGTGGACCGATCGGGGCTCAGGAGGCCGCGCGTGGACTGATCGTGGCTCGGCGACGGCGCGAGGAGGCATCTGGGCTTCGAAGACGACGCGTGGATCGATCGGGGCTCGGAGACGGCGCGTGAACCGACCGGGGCTCAGGAGGCCGCGCGTGGACCGATCGAGGCTCAGGAGGCCACGCCTGGACCGATCGGGGCTCCGCGACGGCGCGTGGACCGATCGAGGCTTGGAGATGACGCGTGTACGGATCGGGGATTCGGCGATGACGCGTGGTCCGATCCGGGCTCAGGAGACGGCGCGTGGAGCGATCGGGGCTCGGAAACGACGGGTGGACCGTCCGGGGCTTAGGAGACGATGCGTGGGCCGATCGGGGCTCAGAAGACGGCGCGTGGACGGATAGGCGCTCGGAGACGGCGCGTGGACGGATCGGGGCTCGGAGACGGCGCGTAGAACGATCGGGGCTCAGGAGACGGCGCGTTAACCGATTGGGGCTTAGGAGACGTTGCGTGGACCGATCGGGGCTCGAAGACGGCGCGTGGACCGATCGGGGCTCGGAGACAGTGCGTGGACCGACTGGGGCTCAGGCGGTTGCGCGTGGACCAATTGGGGTTCGGCGACGGCGCGTGGACCGATTGGGGCTCGGAGACGGCGCGTCGACCGCTCGGGGTTCGGAGACGGCGCCTAGACCGTCCGGGGCTCAGGAGGCGATGCGTGGACCGATCGGGGCTCAGGAGACTGCGCGTGGATGGATCGGAGCTTAGGGAACGACGCGTGGACCGATCGGGGTTCAGGAGACGGCGCGTGAATCGATCGTCGCGTGGAGACGGCACGTGGACCGATCGGGGCTTAGGAGACGGCGCGTGGACTAATAGGAGATCAGAAGAGGACGCGTGGACCGATAGGGCTCTGGAAGCGGCGCACGGACCGATCGTGGCTCGGAGACGGCGCATGAACCGACCGGGGCTCAGGAGACGGCGCGTGGACCGAACGGGCTCGGAGCCGGCGCGTGAACCGATCGGGGCTCTGGAGGCGGCGCGTGGACCGATCGAGGCTCGGCGACGGCGCGTGGACCGATCGGGGCTCAGGAAACGGCGCGTTAACCGATCGGGGCTTAGGAGACGATGCGTGAACCGATCGGGGCTCGGAGACGGCGAGTGGACCCATCGCGGCTCGGAGACGGCCCGTGAATCGATCGGCGCTCGGAGACAGCGCGTGGACCGATCGGAGCACAGGAGACGGCGCGTGAACCGAGCGGCGCTCGGAGACGGCGCGTGGATCGATCGGGGCTTAGGAGACGGCGCGTGGACCGATCGGGGCTCAGGAGACCCCGCGTGGACCGATCGGGCCCGGCGACTGCGCGTGGACGCATCGGGGCTCAGGAGACGACGCGTGGATCGATCGGGGCTCAGGAAACGACGCGTCGACCGATCACGGCTCGGTGACTGCGCGTAGACCGATCGGGGCTCAGGAGGCCGCGCGTGGACCGATCGCGGCTCGGCGGTGGCGCGTGGACCGATCGGGGCTCGGAGACTGCGCATGGACCGTTCGGGGCTCGGAGACGGCGCGTTAACCGATCGGGGCTTAGGAGACGATGCGCGTTAACCGATCGGGGCTTAGGAGACGATGCGTGTACCGATTGGGGCTCGGAGAAGGCGCGTGGACCGATCGGGGCCTAGGAGACAACGCGTGGACCGATCGTGGCTCAGGAAGCGGCGCCTGGACCGATCGTGGCCCGGAGACGGCGCGAGAAGGCATCTGGGATTACAAGACGACGCGTGGATCGAACGGGGCTTGGAGACGGCGCATGAACCGACCGGGGCTCAGGAGGCCGCGCGTGGACCGATCGGGGCTCGGCGACGGCGCGTGGACCGATCGAGGCTCGGAGACGACGCGTGTACGGATCGGGGCTTTGAAGACGACGCGTGGACCGATCGTGGCTCAGGAAGCGGCGCCTGGAGCGATCGTGGCCCGGAGACGGCGCGAGAAGGCATCTGGGCTTACAAGACGACGCGTGGATCGATCGGGGCTCGGAGACGGCGCATGAACCGACCGGGACTCGGAGACGGCGTGTGAACGTATCGGGGCTTGGGAGACGATGCGTTGATCGATCGGGGCTCATGAGACGGCGCGTAGACCGATCGGGGCTCCGGCGGCGACGCGTGGACCGATCGGGGCCCAGGAAATGGCGCGTGGATCGATCGGTGCTCGAAGACGACGCGTGGACCGACCGGGGCTCAGGAGCCGATGCGTGGATCGATCGGGGCTCAGGAGGCGGCGCGTAGACCCATCGGGGCTCGGAGACGGCACGTGGACCGATCAGGGCTTAGGAGACGACGCGTGGACCGATCGGGGCTCAGGAGACGGCGCGTGCACCGATCGGGGCTCGAGGAAGGCGCGTGAAACGATCGGGGCTTAGGAGACGGCGCGTGGACCGATCGGGGCTCAGGAGACGGCGCGCGGACCGACCGGGGCTCGGAGACGGCGTGTGGAGGTATCGGGGCTTAAAAGACGACGGATGGACCGATCAGGACTCAGGAAACGGCGCGTGGACCGAACGGTGCTCGGAGACGACGCGTGGACCGATCGGCGCCCAGGAGACGGCGCGTGGAGCGATCGGAGTGCAGGAGACGACGCGTTAACAGAGCAGGGTATAGGAGACGATGCGTGGACCGATCGGTGCTCGGAGACAGCGTGTGGACCGATTGGGGCTCAGGAGGTGGCGCGTGGACCAGTTGGGGTTCGGCGACGGCGCGTGGACCGACCGGGGATTAGGAGACGACGCGTCGACCGACCGGGGCTTAGGAGACGACCCGTCGACCGATCAGGGCTCAGGAAACGGCGCGTGGACCGAACGGTGCTCGGAGACGACGCGTGGACCGATCGGCGCTCAGGAGACGGCGCGTGGAGCGATCGGAGTGCAGGAGACGACGCGTTAACAGAGCAGGGTTTAGGAGACGATGCGTGGACCGATCGGTGCTCGGAGACAGCGCGTGGACCGATTGGGGCTCAGGAGGTGGCGCGTGGACCATTTGGGGTTCGGCGACGGCGCGTAGACCGACCGGGGATTAGGAGACGACGCGTCGACCGACCGGGGCTCAGGAGACGACCCGTCGACCGATCGGGGCTTAGAAGACGACGCGTGGACCGATCGGGGCTTAGGAGGCGGGGCGTGGTCCGATCGGTGCTCGGAGACGGCGCGTGGACCGATCGGGGCTCGAGGACGGCGCGTGGAACGATCCGGGCTTAGGAGACGGCGCGTGGACCGATCGGGGTTCAGGAAACGACGCGTCGACCGATCGGGGATCAGGAGACGGCTCGCGGACCGACCGGGGCTCAGGAGCCTCGCGTGGGCCGATCATGGCTCGGCGACGGCGCGTGGACCGATCGGGGCTCGGAGACGACGCGTGGACCGATGGGGGCTCGGATTCGGCGCGTGAACCAACCGGGGCTCAGGAGGCCGCGCGTGGATCGATCATGGCTCGGCGACGGCGCGTGGACCGATCGGGGTTCGGATACGACGCGTGGACCGATCGGGGCTCCGGAGGCGCCTCGTGGACCCATGGGGATCAGGAGACAGTGCGTGGACCCATCGGGGCTCGGAGACGGCGCGTGGACTGATCGCGGCTTAGGAGACGACGCGTGGACCGTTCGGGGTGTAGGAGACGACGCGTGTACCTATCGGGGCTCAGGAGACAGCGCGTGGACCGATCGGGGCTCGGCGACTGCGCGTCGACGTATCGGGGCTCAGGAGACGGCACGTGGACGGATCAGGGCTCAGGAGACGGCGCGTGGACCGATCGGGGTGGGGAGACGGCGCGTGGACCGATCGGGGCTTAGGAGAAAACGCGTGGACCGATCGGGGCTCAGGAAGCGGCGCCTGCACCGATCGTGGTTGGGAGACGGCGCAAGGAGGCATCTGGGCTTAGAAGACGACGCGTGGACCGATCGGGGCTCAGGAAACGGCGCGTGGACCGACCGCGGCTCAGGAGGCCACGCATGGACGGATCGTGGCTCGGAGACGGCGCGTGGAGGTATCGCGGCTTAAAAGACGACGGATGGACCGATCGGGACTCAGGAAACGGCGCGTGGACCGAACAGTGCTCGGAGACGACGCGTGGACCGATCGGCGCTCAGGAGACGGCGCGTGGAGCGATCGGGGCTCAGGAGACGACGCGTTAACAGAGCGGGTTTAGGAGACGATGCGTAGACCGATCGGTGTTCGGAGACAGCGCGTGGACCGACTGGGGCTCAGGAGGTGGCGCGTGGACCAATTGGGGTTCGGCGACGGCGCGTGGACCGACCGGGGATTAGGAGACGACGCGCCGACCGATCGGGGCTTAGGAGACGATGCGTGAACCGATCGGGACTCAGGAGACGCCGCGTGGGCCGATCGGGGCTCGGAGACGGCGCGTGGAACGATCGGGGCTCAGGAGACGGCGCGTGAAATGATCGGCGCCCTGAGACGGCGCGTGGACCGATTGTGGCTGACGAGACGGCGCGTGGATCGATCGGGGCTCAGGAAGCGGCGCCTGGACCTATCGTGGCTCGGAGACGGCGCGTGGAGGCATCGGGGCTAAGAACACGACGCATGGACCGAGCGGGGCTCAGGAGACGGCGCGAGGAGCGATCGGGGCTCAGGAGAAGACGCGTCAATTGATCGGGGCTCAGGAGACGACGCGGCGACGGATCGGGGCTTAGGAGACGACGCGTGGACCGATTGGGGCTCAGGAGGCCGCGCGTGGACCGATCGGGGCTCGGCGACTGCGCGTCGACCTATCGGGGCTCAGGAGACGGCGCGTGGACCGATTGGAGCTTAGGAGACGGCGCGTGGACCGATTGGGGCTCGGATACGGCGCGTGAACCGATCGGGGCTTAGGAGACGACGCGTGGACCGATCGGGGCTCGGAGACAGCGCGTGGACCGACTGGGGCTCAGGCGGTTTCGCGTGGACCAATTGGGGTTCGGCGACGGCGCGTGGACCGATCGGGGCCCGGAGACGGGTCGTGGACAGATTGGGTATTAGGAGACGGCGCGTGGACCGATCGGGGCTGGGAGACGGCACGTGGAGCAATGGGGGCTTAGGAGACGACGCGTGGACCGATCGGGGCTCAGGAGACGGCGCATGAACCGATCGGGGCTCAGGAGACGACGCGTGGACCGATCGGGGTTCGGCGACAGCGCGTGGACCAACTGGGGCTCAGGCGGTTTCGCGTGGACCAATTGTGGTTCGGCGACGGCGCGTGGACCGATCGGGGCTTAGGAGACGGCGCGTGCACCGATCGGGGCCCGGAGACGGGTCGTGGACCGATCGGGGCTCAGGAGACGGCGCGTGGACCGATTGGGGCTCGGATACGGCGCGTGAACCAATCGGAGCTCAGGAGGCCGCGCGTGGACCGATCATGGCTCGGCGACGGCGCGTGGACCGATCGGGGCTCGGAGACGATGCGTGGACCGATCGAGGTTCGGCGACAGCGCGTGAACCCACTGGGTCTCAGGCGGTTGCGCGTGGACCAATTGGGGTTGGGCGACCGCGCGTGGACCGTTCGGGGCTCGGAGACGGCGCGTTAACCGATCGGGGATTAGGAGACGTTGCGTGGACCGATCGGCGCTTGAAGACGGCGCGTGGACCGATCGGGGCTCGGACACAGTGCGTGGACCGACTGGGGCTCAGGCGGTTGCGCGTGGACCAATTGGGGTTCGGCGACGGCGCGTGGACCGATCGGGGCTCAGGAGGCGGCGCGTGGATCGATCGGGGCTCGGAGACGGTGCGTGGAACGATCGGGTCTCAGGAGACGGCGCGTGAAATCATCGGCGCCCGGAGATGCCGCGTGGACGAATCGGGGCTTAGGAGACGACGCGTGGACCGATCGGGGCTCCGTAGACGGCGCGTGGACCGATTGGGGAGCAGAAGATGGTGCGTGGACCGATCGGGGCTCGGAGACGGCGCGTGGACCGATCGGAGCTTAGAAGACGACGCGTAGACCGATTGAGGCTCAGCAGACAGCGCGTGGACTGATCGGGGCGCGGAGATGGCGCGTTAACCGATCGGGACTCAGGAGGGGGTGCGTGGACCGATCGCGGCTCTGGAGACTGCGCGTGGATCGATCGGGGCTTAGGGAACGACGCGTGGACCGATCGGGGCTCAGGAGACGGCGCGTGAACCGACCGGGGCTCAGGAGACCGCGCGTGGACCGATCGCGGCTCGGCGACGGCGCGTGGACCGATCGGGGCTCAGGAGGCCGCGCGTGGACCGATCGTGGCTCGGCGACGGCGCGTGGACCGATCGGGGCTCGGAGACGACGCGTGGACCGATCGGGGCTCGGAGACAGCGCGTCGACCGACTGGGGCTCAGGCGGTTGCGCGTGGACCGATCGGGGCTTAGGAGCCTCGCGTGGATCGATCGGGGCCCCGGAGGCGCCGCGTGGACCCATGGGGATCAGGAGACAGTGCGTGGACCGATCGGGGCTCAGGAGACGGTGCGTGGCCGGATCGGGGCTTAGGAGTCGGCGCGTCGACAGATCGGAGCTCAGGAGGCGGTGCGTGGACCGATTGGGGCTCGGAGACGACGCGTCGACCGATCGGGGCTGAGGAGACGACGCGTGGACCGATCGGGGCTTAGGAGAAAACGCGTGGACCGATCGGGGCTCAGGAGACGGCGCGTGGAGCGATCGGGGCTCAGGAGACGACGCGTTAACAGAGCGGGGTTTAGGAGGCGATGCGTAGACCGATCGGTGCTCGGAGACAGCGCGTGGATGGATCGGGGCTCAGGAGACAGGGCGTGGACCGATCGGGGCTCAGGAAGCGGCGCCTGCACCGATCGTGGCTCGGAGACGGCGCGTGGAGCGGTCGGGGCTCAGGAGAAGACCCGTGGATCGGTCGGGGGTCAGGAGACGACGCGTCGACGGATCGGGGCTTAGGAGACGACGCGTGGACCGATCGGGACTTAGGAGCCGACGCGTGGACCGATCCGGGCGCAGGAGACGGCGCGTGAACCGATCGGGGCTCGAGGAAGGCGCGTGAAACGATCGGGGCTTAGGAGACGGCGCGTGGACCGATCGGGGCTCAGGAGACGACGCGTGGACCGATCGGGCCTCAGGAGACGGCGCGTGGACCGATCGGTGCTCGGAGACGGCGCGTGGACAGACCGTGGCTTAGAATGCGTCACGCGGACCGATCGGGGCTCGGATACGGCGTGTGGACGTATCGGGGCTCAGGAGACGATGCGTGAACCGATCCGGCCTCAGGAGACGCCGCGTGGACCGATCGGGGCTCGGAGACGGCGCGTGGACCGATTGTGGCTTACGAGACGGCGCGTGGATCGATCGGGGCTCAGGAAGCGGCGCCTGGACCTATCGTGGCTCGGAGACGGCGCGTGGAGGCATCGGGGCTAAGAACACGATGCATGGACCGAGCGGGGCTCAGGAGACGGCGCGTGGACCGATTGGAGCTTAGGAAACGGCGCGTGGACCGATCGGGGCTCAGGAGACGGCGCGTGGACCGATCGGGGCTTCCGAGACGGTACGTGGACCGATCGGGGCTCGGAAACGGTACGAGGACCGACCGGAGCTCAGGAGATTCGCGTGGATCGATCAGGGCTCCGGAGGCGGCGCATGGACCGATTGGGGAGCATGCGATGGTGCGTGGACCGATCGGGGCTCGGAGACGGCGCACGGACCGATCGGGGCTCAGGAGGCCGCGCGTGGACTGATCGGGGCTCGGCGACTGCGCGTGGACGTATCGGGGCTCAGGAGACGGCGCCCGGACCGATCGGGGCGGGGAGACGGTGCGTTAACCGATCGGGGCTTAGGAGACGATGCGTGGACCGATCGGGGCTCGGAGACGGCGCGTGGACCGACCGGGGCTAAGGAGGCCGCGCGTGGACCTATCGAGGCTTAGGAGCCGACGCGTGGACCGATCGGGTCTGAGGAGACGGCGCGTGGACCGATCGGGGCTCGGAGACGGCGCGTGGAACGATCGGGGCTTAGGAGACGGCGCGTGGACCCATCGGGGCTTAGGAGACGACGCGTGGACCGTTGGGGGCTCGGGAAGCGGCGCATGGACCAATTGGGGTTCGGCGACGGCGCGTGGACCGACCGGGGATTAGGAGACGACGCGTCGACCGATCGGGGCTTAGGAGACGACCCGTCGACCGATCGGGGCTTAGGAGACGACGCGTGGACCGATCGGGGCTTAGGAGGCGGCGCGTGGACCCATCGGGGCTCGGAGACGGCGCGTTAACCGATCGGGGCTTAGGAGACGATGCGTGGACCGATGGGTTTCCGAAACGACGCGTTAACCGAGCGAGGCTTACGAGACGATGCGTGGACCTATCGGGGCTCGGAGACAGAGCGTGTACCGACTGGGGCTCAGGAGACCGCGCGTGAACCGATCGGGGCTCGGCGACTGCGCGTGGACGGATCGGGGCTCGGAGACGGCGCGTAGCACGATCGGGGCTCAGGAGACGGCGCGTGAACCGATCGGGGCTTAGGAGACGACGCGTGGAACGATCGGGGCTCAGGAGACTTCGCGCGGACCGACCGGGGCTCAGGAGACTCGCGTGGATCGATCGGGGCTCAGGAGGCGACGCGTGGACCCATCGCGGCTCGGAGACGGCGTGTGGATGTATCGGGGCTTAGGAGACGACGCGTGGACTGATCGGGGCTCAGGAGAAGACGCGTGGACCGATCGGGGCTTAGGAGAGGACCCGTCGACCGATCGGGGCTCAGGAGACGGCGCGTGGACGGATCGGTCTCAGGAGACGGCGCGTGGACCGATCGGCACTCGGAGACGGGGCGTGGACCGATCGGGGGTTAGGAGACGGCGTGTGCACCGATCGGGGCCCGGAGACGTGTCGTGGACAGATTGGGGCTTAGGAGACGGCGCGTGGACCGATCGGGGCTCACGAGACGGCGCGTGGACCGGTCGGGGCTCAGGAGACGGCTTGCAGACCGATCGGGGCGCAGGAGGCGGCGCGTGGACGGATCGGGGCTCAGGAGGCGGCACGAGAAGCGATCGGGGCTCAGGAGAAGACGCGTCAATTGATCGGGGCTCAGGAGACGACGCGTCGACGAATCGGGGCTTAGAAGACGACGCCTAGACCGATTGGGGCTCAGGAGACAGCGCGTGAACTGATCGGGTCTCGGAGACGGCGCGTTAAACGATCGGCGCTCGGAGACAGCGCGTCGACCGATCGGGGTTCGGTGACGGCGCGTGGACCGTCCGGGGCTCAGGAGGGGATGCGTGGACCGATCGCGGCTCTGGAGACTGCGCGTGGATCGATCGGGGTTTAGAGAACGACGCGTGGACCGATCGGGGCTCAGGAGACGGTGCGTGAACCGACCGGGGCTCAGGAGACCGCGCGTGGACCCATCGCGGCTCTGCGACGGCGCGTGGACCGATCGGGGCTCAGGAGGCCGCGCGTGGACCGATCGTGGCTCGGCGACGGCGCGTGGACCGATCGGGGCTCAGGAGGCCGCGCGTGGACCGATCATGGCTCGGCAACGGCGCGTGGACCGATCGGTGTTCAGAGACGACGCGTGGACCGATCGGGGCTCAGGCGGTTGCGCGTGGACCATTTGGGGTTCGGAGACGGCGCGTGGACCGATCGGCGCTCGGAGACAGCGCGTTAACCGATGGGGGTTTAGGAAACGATGCATGGACCGATCGGGGCTTGGAGACGGCGCGTGAACCGATCAGGGCTCAGGAGACGACGCGTGGACCGATCCGGACTCGGAGACTGCGCATGGAATGATCGGGGCTCAGGAGACGGCGCGTGAACCGATCGGCGCTCGGAGACAGCGCGTGGACCGATCGGAGCACAGGAGACGGCGCGTGAACCGAGCGGCGCTCGGAGACGGCGCGTGGATCGATCGGGGCTTAGGAGACGGCGCGTGAACCGATCGGGGCTCAGGAGACCCCGCGTGGACCGATCGGGGCCCGGCGACTGCGCGTGGACGCATCGGGGCTCAGGAGACGGCGCGTGGACCGATCGGGGCTCGGAGACGGCACGTTAACCGATCGGGGCTTAGGAGACGATGCGTGGACCGATCGCGGCTCGGAGACGGCGTGTGAACCGACCGGGGCTCAGGAGGCCGCGCGTGGACCGATCGAGGCTCGGCGACGGCGAGTGGACCCATCGGGGCTCGGAGACGACGCGTGTACGGATCGGGGCTTGATGACGGCGGCTTTATCGATCGCGGCTCGGAGACGGCCCGTGAATCGATCGGCGCTCGGAGACGGCGCGTGGACCGATCGGGGCTTATGAGACGGCGCGTGGACCGATCGGAGATCAGGAGAAGACGCGTGCACCGATCGGGGCTCTGGAAGCGGCGCACGGACCGATCGTGGCTCGGAAACAGCGCGTGGAGGCATCGGGGCTTTGAAGACGACGCGTGGACTGAACGGTGCTCAGAAAACGCCGCGTGGACCGATGGGGATCAGGAGACGGTGCGTGGAGCGATCGGGGCTCGGAGACGCCGCTTGGACCGATCGGGGCTTAGGAGACGGCGCGTGGACCGATTGGAGCTTAGGAGACGGCGCGTGGACCGATCGGGGCTCAGGAAGCGGCGCCTAGACTGATCGGGGCTCGGAGACGGCGCGTGGAGGCACCGGGGCTCAGGAGGCCGCGCGTGGACCGATCGCGGCTCGGCGGTGGCGCGTGGACCGATCGGGGCTCAGGAGGCCGCGCGTGGACCGATCATGGCTCGGCAACGGCGCGTGGACCGATCGGTGTTCAGAGACGACGCGTGGACCGATCGGGGCTCAGGCGGTTGCGCGTGGACCATTTGGGGTTCGGCGACGGCGCGTGGACCGATCGGCGCTCGGAGACAGCGCGTTAACCGATCGGGGTTTAGGAAACGATGCATGGACCGATCGGGGCTTGGAGACGGCGCGTGGACCGATCGGGGCTCAGGAGACGACGCGTGGACCGATCCGGGCTCGGAGACGGCGCGTGGAATGACCGGGGCTCAGGAGACGGCGCGTGAACCGATCGGCGCTCGGAGACAGCGCGTGGACCGATCGGGGCTTAGGAGACGGCGCACGGACCGATCGTGGATCGGCGACGGCGCGTGGACCGACTGGGGCTCAGGAGACGGCGCGTGGACCGGTCGGGGCTTAGGAGACGACGCCTGGACCGATCGGGGCTTAGGAGGCGGCGTGTGGAACGATCGGGGCTCGGCGACGGCGCGTGGACCGATCGAGGCTCGGAGACGACGCGTGTACGGATCGGGGCTTTGAAGACGACGCATGGACCGATCGTGGCTCAGGAAACGGCGTGTGGAGCGATCGGGGCTCGGAGACGGCGCGTGGACCGACCGGGGCTCAGGAGGCCGCCTGTGGACCGATCGGGGCTCGGCGACGGCGCGTGGACCGATCGAGGCTCGGAGACGACGCGTGTACGGATCGGGGCTTTGAAGACGACGCATGGACCGATCGTGGCTCAGGAAACGGCGTGTGGAGCGATCGGGGCTCAGGAGACGACGCGTGGACCGATTAGGGCTCAGGAGACGGCGCGCGGACCGACCGGGGCTCAGGAGACTCGCGTGGATCGATCGGGGCTCCGGAGGCGCCGCGTGGACCGATGGGGATCAGTAGACGGTGCGTGGACCGATCGGGGCTCGGAGACGGCGCGTGGACCGATCGGGGCTTAGGAGACGACGCGTGGACCGATCGGGGCTTAGGAGACGACGCGTGGACCGATCGCGGCTTGACGTCGCGCGTGGACGGATCAGGGCTTAGGAGACGACGCGTGGACCGATCGGTGCTCGGAGACGGCGCGTGGACGGACCGCGGCTTAGAATGCGGCACGCGGACCGATCGGGGATCGGACACGGCGTGTGGACCGATCGAGGCTCGGAGACGACGTGTTTACGGATCGGGGATCAGGAGACGACGCGTGGAACGATCCGGGCTCTGGAGACGGAGCGTGGACCGATCGGGGCTCGGAGACGGCGCGTGGACCGATCGGGGCTCAGGAGACGGTGCGTGAACCGACCGGGGCTCAGGAGACCGCGCGTGGACCCATCGCGGCTCGGCGACGGCGCGTGGACCGATCGGGGCTCGGAGACAGCGCGTGGACCGACTGGGGCTCAGGCGGTGGCGCGTGGACCAATTGGGGTTCGGCGACGGCGCGTGGACCGATCCGGGCTCAGGAGACGGCGCGACTGGGGCTCGGAGACGACGCGTGTGCGGACCGGGGATTCGAGGACGACGGGTGGACCGATCCGGGCTCAGGAGACGACGCGTCGTCCGATCGGGGCTCAGATAACGGTGCGCGGACCGACCGGGGCTCAGGAGACTCGCGTGGATCGATCGGGGCTCCGGAGACGCCTCGTGGAGCGATGGGGATCAGGAGACGGCGCGTGGACCGATCGGGGCGTAGGAAACGACGCGTGTACCTATCGGGGCTCACGAGACAGCGTGTGGACCGATTGGGGCCCAGGAGACGGCGCGTGGACGGACCGCGGCTCAGAATGCGGCACGCGGACCGGTCGGGGATCGGACACGGCGTGTGGACCGATCGAGGCTCGGAGACGGCCCGTGGGCAGATCGGGGCTTAGGAGACAGCGCGTGGACTAATTGGGGCTTAGGAGAACATACGTGGACCGATCGGGGCTCGGAGACAGCGCGTTTACCGACTGGGGCTCGATAGGTTTTGCGTGGACCAATTGGGGTTCGCCGCGGCGTGTGGCCCGTCCGGAGCTCAGTAGACCGCGCGTGGACCGATCGCGGCTCGGCGACTGCGCGTGGATTGATCGGGGCTCAGGAGACAGCGCGTGGACCGATCAGGGCTCAGGAAGCGGCGCCTGCACCGATCGTGGCTCGGAGACGGCGCGTGGAGGCATCGAGGCTTCGAAGACGACGCATGCACCAATCGGGGCTCGGAAACGGCACCTGGACCGATCGGAGCTCGGCGACGACGGGTGGAGCGGTCGGGGCTCAGGAGAAGACGCGTGGATCGATCGGGGCTCAGGAGACGACGCGTCAACGGATCGGCGCTTAGGAGGCGACGCGTGGACCGATCGGGGCTCAGATGACGGCGCGCGGACCGACCGGGGCTCAGGAGACTCGCGTGGATCGATCGGGGCTCGGAGACGGCGCGTGGACGCACCGCGGCTCAGAATGCGGTACGCGGACCGATCGGGGATCGGACACGGCGTGTGGACCGATCGAGGCTCGGAGACGACGCGTTTATGGATCGAGGATCAGGAGACGACGCGTGGAACGATCCGGGCTCAGGAGAGGGAGCGTGGACCGATCGGGGCTCGGAGACGGCGTGTGGAACGATCGGGGCTCGGGTGACGGCGCGTGAACGGATCAGCGCTCGGAGACGGCGCGTGGACCGATCGGGGATCGGGGACGGCGCGTGGAACGATCGCGGCTCGGAGTCGACGCGTTAGCCGATCGGGGCTTAGGAGACGATGCGTGGACCGATCGGGGCTCGGAGACGGCGCGTGGACCGACCGGGGTTTAGGAGAAGGCGCTTGGACCGAACGGGGCTTAGGAGACGGCGCGTGGACCGATCGGGGCTCGGAGACGGCGCGTGGAACGATCGGGGCTCAGGAGACGGCGCGTCAACCGATCGGCGCTCGGAGACGGCGCGTGGACCGATCGGGGCTTAGGAGACGGCGCGTGGACCGATCGGAGATCAGGAGTTGACGCGTGGACCGATCGGGGTTGTGGAAGCGGCGCACGGACCGATCGTGGCTCGGAGACGGCGCGTGGAGGCATCGGGGCTTTGAAGACGGCGCGTGGACCGATCGGGGCTCAGGAGACCGCGGGTGGACCGATCATAGCTCGGAGACAGCGCGTGGAATGATCGGGGCTCAGGAGACGGCGCGTGAACCGATCGGCGCTCGGAGACGGTGCGTGGACCGATCGGGGCTTAGGAGACGGCGCGTCGACCGATCGGAGATCAGGAGAGGACGCCTGGACTGATAGGGCTCTGGAAGTGGCGCACGGACCGATCGTGGCTCGGAGACGGCGCGTGGAGGCATCGGGGCTTTGAAGACGACGCGTGGACCGAACGGTGCTCAGAAAACGGCGCGTGGAGCGATCGGGGCTCAGGAAATGACGCGTCGATGGATCGGGGCTTAGGAGACGATGCGTGGACCGATCGGGGCTCGGCGACTGCGCGTGGACGTATCGGGGCTCAGGAGACGGCGCGTGGACCGACCGGGGCTAAGGAGGCCGCGCGTGGACCGATCGAGGCTTAGGAGCCGACGCGTGGACCGATCGGGGCTCATGAGACGGCGCGTGGACCGATCGGGGCTCGGAGACGGCGCGTGGAACGGTCGGAGCACAGGAGACGGCGCGTGAAGCGATCGGCGCTCGGAGACGGCGCGTGGATCAATCGGGTCTTAGGAGACGGCGCGTGGACCGATCGGGGCTCAGGAGGCGGCGCCTGGACCGGTCGGGGCTTAGGAGACGACGCCTGGACCAATCGGGGCTTAGGAGGCGGCGTGTGGAACGATCGGGGCTCAGGAGACGGCGCGTGCACCGATCGGCGCTCGGAGACGGCGCGTGGAGCGATCGGGGATCGGGGACGGCGCGTGGAACGATCGCGGCTCGGAGTCGACGCGTTAGCCGATCGGGGCTTAGGAGACGATGCGTGGACCGATCGGGGCTCGGAGACGGCGCGTGGACCGACCGGGGTTTAGGAGAAGGCGCTTGGACCGAACGGGGCTTAGGAGACGGCGCGTGGACCGATCGTGGCTCGGAGACGGCGCGTGGAGGCATCGGGGCTTTGAAGACGACGCGTGGACCGATCGGGGCTCAGGAAACGGCGTGTGGCACGATCGGGGCTCAGGAGACGACGCGTGGATCGATCGGGGCTCAGGAGACGACGCGTCGAACAATCGGGGCTCAGGAGACGGCGCGCGGACCGACTGAGGCTCAGGAGACTCGCGTGGATCGATCGGGACTCCGGAGGCGCCGCGTGGACCGATTGGGATCAGGAGACGGTGCGTGAACCGTTCGGGGCTCGGAGACGGCGCGTGGACCGATCGGGGCTCAGGAGACGGCGCGTGGACCGATCGCGGCTCGGAGACGGCGCGTGGAACGATCGGGGCTCAGGAGACGACGCGTGGACCGATTGGGGTTCGGATACGGCGCGGGAACCGATCGGGGCTCAGGAGGACGCGCGTGGACTGATCATGGCTCGGCGACGGCGCGTGGAGGCATCGGGGTTAAGAAGACGACGCATCGACCGAGCGGGGTTCAGGAGACGGCGCGAGGAGCGATCGGGGCTCAGGAGAAGACGCGTCAATTGATCGCGGCTCAGGACACGACGCGGCGACGGATCGGGGCTTGGAGACGGCGCGTGGACCGATCGGGGCTTAGGAGACGACGCGGCGACGGATCGGGGCTTGGAGACGGCGCGTGGACCGATCGGGGCTTAGGAGACGACGCGTGCACCGATCGGGGCTCAGAAGACGGCGCGTGGACCGATCGGGACTCAGGAGACGGCGCGTGGATCGATCATGGCTCGGCGACGGCGCATGGACCGATCGGGGCTCGGAGACGACGCGTGGAGCGATAGGGGCTCAGGAGACGGCGCGTGGACCGGTCGGGGCTTAGGAGACTCGCGTGGACCGATTGGGGCTCAGGCGGTTGCGCGTGGATCAATTGGGGTTCGGCGACGGCGCGTGGACCGACCGCGGCTCAGGAGGCCACGCCTGGACCGATCGGGGCTCGGAGACGACGCGTGGACCGATCGGGGCTCGGAGACAGCGCGTGGACCGACTGGGGCTCAGGCGGTTTCGCGTGGACCAATTGGGGTTCGGCGACGACGCGTGGACCGATCGGGGCTTAGGAGGCCGCGCGTGGACCGATCGCGGCTCGGCGACGGCGCGTGCAACGATCGGGGCTCAGGAGGCCGCGCGTGGACCGATCGGGGCTTAGGAGACGGCGCGTCGACCGATCGGAGATCAGGAGAGGACGCCTGGACTGATAGGGCTCTGGAAGTGGCGCACGGACCGATCGTGGCTCGGAGACGGCGCGTGGAGGCATCGGGGCTTTGAAGACGACGCGTGGACCGAACGGTGCTCAGAAAACGGCGCGTGGAGCGATCGGGGCTCAGGAAATGACGCGTCGATGGATCGGGGCTTAGGAGACGATGCGTGGACCGATCGGGGCTCGGCGACTGCGCGTGGACGTATCGGGGCTCAGGAGACGGCGCGTGGACCGACCGGGGCTAAGGAGGCCGCGCGTGGACCGATCGAGGCTTAGGAGCCGACGCGTGGACCGATCGGGGCTCATGAGACGGCGCGTGGACCGATCGGGGCTCGGAGACGGCGCGTGGAACGGTCGGAGCACAGGAGACGGCGCGTGAAGCGATCGGCGCTCGGAGACGGCGCGTGGATCAATCGGGTCTTAGGAGACGGCGCGTGGACCGATCGGGGCTCAGGAGGCGGCGCCTGGACCGGTCGGGGCTTAGGAGACGACGCCTGGACCAATCGGGGCTTAGGAGGCGGCGTGTGGAACGATCGGGGCTCAGGAGACGGCGCGTGCACCGATCGGCGCTCGGAGACGGCGCGTGGAGCGATCGGGGATCGGGGACGGCGCGTGGAACGATCGCGGCTCGGAGTCGACGCGTTAGCCGATCGGGGCTTAGGAGACGATGCGTGGACCGATCGGGGCTCGGAGACGGCGCGTGGACCGACCGGGGTTTAGGAGAAGGCGCTTGGACCGAACGGGGCTTAGGAGACGGCGCGTGGACCGATCGTGGCTCGGAGACGGCGCGTGGAGGCATCGGGGCTTTGAAGACGACGCGTGGACCGATCGGGGCTCAGGAAACCGCGTGTGGCACGATCGGGGCTCAGGAGACGACGCGTGGATCGATCGGGGCTCAGGAGACGACGCGTCGAACAATCGGGGCTCAGGAGACGGCGCGCGGACCGACTGAGGCTCAGGAGACTCGCGTGGATCGATCGGGACTCCGGAGGCGCCGCGTGGACCGATTGGGATCAGGAGACGGTGCGTGAACCGTTCGGGGCTCGGAGACGGCGCGTGGACCGATCGGGGCTCAGGAGACGGCGCGTGGACCGATCGCGGCTCGGAGACGGCGCGTGGAACGATCGGGGCTCAGGAGACGACGCGTGGACCGATTGGGGCTCGGATACGGCGCGTGAACCGATCGGGGCTCAGGCGGACGCGCGTGGACTGATCATGGCTCGGCGACGGCGCGTGGAGGCATCGGGGTTAAGAAGACGACGCATCGACCGAGCGGGGTTCAGGAGACGGCGCGAGGAGCGATCGGGGCTCAGGAGAAGACGCGTCAATTGATCGGGGCTCAGGACACGACGCGGCGACGGATCGGGGCTTGAAGACGGCGCGTGGACCGATCGGGGCTTAGGAGACGACGCGGCGACGGATCGGGGCTTGGAGACGGCGCGTGGACCGATCGGGGCTTAGGAGACGACGCGTGGACCGATCGGGGCTCAGAAGACGGCGCGTGGAACGATCGGGACTCAGGAGACGGCGCGTGGATCGATCATGGCTCGGCGACGGCGCATGGACCGATCGGGGCTCGGAGACGACGCGTGGAGCGATAGGGGCTCAGGAGACGGCGCGTGGACCGGTCGGGGCTTAGGAGACTCGCGTGGACCGATTGGGGCTCAGGCGGTTGCGCGTGGATCAATTGGGGTTCGGCGACGGCGCGTGGACCGATCGCGGCGCGGAGACGGCGCGTTAACCGATCGGGGCATAGGAGACGATGCGTGGACCGATCGGGGCTCAGGAAACGGCGCGTGGACCGATCGAGTCTCGGAGACGACGCGTCGACCGATCGGGGCTCAGATGACGGTGCGCGGACCGACCGGGGCTCAGGAGACTCGCGTTGATCGATCGGGGCTCCGGAGACGGCTCGTGGAGCGATGGGGATCAGGAGGGGATGCGTGGACCGATCGCGGCTCTGGAGACTGCGCGTGGATCGATCGGGGCTTAGGGAACGACGCGTGGACCGATCGGGGCTCAGGAGACGGCGCGTGAACCAACCGGGGCTCAGGAGACCGCGCGTGGACCCATCGCGGCTCGGCGACGGCGCGTGGACCGATCGGGGCTCGGAGACGACGCCTGGACTGATCGGGGCTCGGAGACAGCGCGTGGACCGACTGGGGCTCAGGCGGTTGCGCGTGGACCAATTGGGGTTCGGCGACGGCGCGTGGACCGATCGGGGCTCGGAGACGGCGCGTTAACCGATTGGGGCTTAGGAGACCATGCGTGGACCGATCCGGGCTCGAAGACGACGCGTGGACCGATCGGGGCTCGGAGACGACGCGTGGACCGATCGGGGCTCGGAGACAGCGCGTGGACCGACTGGGGCTCAGGCGGTTTCGCGTGGACCAATTGGGGTTCGGCGACGACGCGTGGACCGATCGGGGCTTAGGAGGCCGCGCGTGGACCGATCGCGGCTCGGCGACGGCGCGTGCAACGATCGGGGCTCAGGAGGCCGCGCGTGGACCGATCGGGGCTCAGGAGACGGCGCGTGGACCGATTGGGGCTCGGATACGGCGCGTGAACCAATCGGGCCTCAGGAGGCCGCGCGTGGACCGATCGCGGCTCGGCGACGGCGCGTGGACCGATCGGGGCTCAGGAGGCCGCGCGTGGACCGATCATAGCTCGGCGACGGCGCGTGGACCGATCGGGGCTCGGAGCGGCGCGAGGAACGATCGCGGCTCGGCGACGGCGCGTGGACCGATCGGGGCTCAGGAGGCTGCGCGTGGATCGATTGGGGCTCAGGAGACGGCGCGTGGACCGCTCGGGGCTCGAAGACGGCGCGTGGAACGATCAGGGCTCAGGAGACGTCACGTGAAATGATCGGCGCTCGGAGACGGCGCGTGGATCGATCGGGGCTCAGGAGAAGGGGCGTGGACCGATCGGGGCTTAGGAGGGGACCCGTCGACCGATCGGGGCTCAGGAGACGACGCGTGGACCGGACGGTGCTCAGGAAGCGGCGCCTGGACCGATCGGGGCTCCGAGACGACGCGTTAACCGAGCGGGGCTTAGGAGACTATGCGGGGACCGATCGGGGCTCGGAGACAGCGCGTGTACCGACTGGGGCTCAGGAGGTTGCGCGTGGACCAATTGGGGTTCGGCGACGGCGCGTGGACCGATCCCGGCTCAGGAGACGGCGCGTGGACAGATCGGGGCTGGGAGACGGCGCGTGAACCGATCGGCGCTCGGAGACGGCGCGTGGACCGATCGGCGCTCGGAGACGGCGCGTGGACCGATCGAGGTTTAGCAGAGGACGCGTCGACCGATCGGGGCTCAGGAGACAGTGAGTAGACGGATCGGGACTCAGGAGACGGCGCGTGAACCGATCGGCGCTCAGAGACGGGGCGTGGACCGATTGGGGTTTAGCAGAGGACGCGTCGACCGATCGGGGCTCAGGAGACAGCGCGTGGACGGATCGAGTCTCAGGAGACGGCGCGTGAACCAATCGGTGCTCGGAGACGGGGCGTGGACCGACCGGGGATTAGGAGACGACGCGTCGACCGATCGGGGCTTAGGAGACGACCCGTCGACCGATCGGGGCTTAGGAGACGACGCGTGGACCGATCGGGGCTTAGGAGGCGGCGCGTGGACCCATCGGGGCTCGGAGACGGCGCGTTAACCGATCGGGGCTTAGGAGACGACGCGTGGACCGATCGGGGATCGGATACGGCGGGTGAACCGATCGGGGCTTAGGAGACGATGCGAGGAGGCATCTGGGTTTACAAGAAGACGCGTGGATCGATCGGGGCTCGGAGACGGCGCGTGAACCGACCGGGGCTCAGGAGACGGCGCGTGGACCGATCGGGGCTCGGAGACGGCGCGTGGAATGATCGGGGCTCAGGAGACGGCGCGTGAACCGATCGGCGCTCGGAGACAGCGCGTGGACCGATCGGGGCTTAGGAGACGGCGCGTGGACCGATCGGAGATGAGGAGACGATGCGTCGAACAATCGGGGCTCAGGAGACTCGCGTGGATCGATCGGGACTCCGGAGGCGCCGCGTGGACCGATTGGGATCAGGAGACGGTGCGTGAACCGTTCGGGGCTCGGAGACGGCGCGTGGACCGATCGGGGCTCAGGAGACGGCGCGTGGACCGATCGCGGCTCGGCGACGGCGCGTGGACCGACCGGGGATTAGGAGACGACGCGTCGATCGATCGGGGCTTAGGAGACGACCCGTCGACCGATCGGGGCTTAGGAGACGACGCGTGGACCGATCGGGGCTTAGGAGGCGGCGCGTGGACCCATCGGGGCTCGCAGACGGCGCGTTAACCGATCGGGGCTTAGGAGACGACGCGTGGATCGATCGGGGCTCGGATACGGCGCGTGAACCGATCGGGGCTTAGGAGACGATGCGAGGAGGCATCTGGGTTTACAAGAAGACGCGTGGATCGATCGGGGCTCGGAGACAGCGCGTGAACCGACCGGCGCTCAGGAGACGGCGCGTGGACCGATCGGGGCTCGGAGACGGCGCGTGGAATGATCGGGGCTCAGGAGACGGCGCGTGAACCAATCGGTGCTCGGAGACGGGGCGTAGACTGATCGGGGCTTAGAATGCGTCACGCGGACCGATCGGGGCTCGGATACGGCGTGTGGACGTATCGGGGCTTAGGAGACGTCACGTGAAATGATCGGCGCTCGGAGACGGCGCGTGGATCGATCGGGGCTCAGGAGAAGGGGCGTGGACCGATCGGGGCTTAGGAGGGGACCCGTCGACCGATCGGGGCTCAGGAGACGACGCGTGGACCGGACGGTGCTCAGGAAGCGGCGCCTGGACCGATCGGGGCTCCGAGACGACGCGTTAACCGAGCGGGGCTTAGGAGACTATGCGGGGACCGATCGGGGCTCGGAGACAGCGCGTGTACCGACTGGGGCTCAGGAGGTTGCGCGTGGACCAATTGGGGTTCGGCGACGGCGCGTGGACCGATCCCGGCTCAGGAGACGGCGCGTGGACAGATCGGGGCTGGGAGACGGCGCGTGAACCGATCGGCGCTCGGAGACGGCGCGTGGACCGATCGGCGCTCGGAGACGGCGCGTGGACCGATCGAGGTTTAGCAGAGGACGCGTCGACCGATCGGGGCTCAGGAGACAGTGAGTAGACGGATCGGGACTCAGGAGACGGCGCGTGAACCGATCGGCGCTCAGAGACGGGGCGTGGACCGATTGGGGTTTAGCAGAGGACGCGTCGACCGATCGGGGCTCAGGAGACAGCGCGTGGACGGATCGAGTCTCAGGAGACGGCGCGTGAACCAATCGGTGCTCGGAGACGGGGCGTGGACCGACCGGGGATTAGGAGACGACGCGTCGACCGATCGGGGCTTAGGAGACGACCCGTCGACCGATCGGGGCTTAGGAGACGACGCGTGGACCGATCGGGGCTTAGGAGGCGGCGCGTGGACCCATCGGGGCTCGGAGACGGCGCGTTAACCGATCGGGGCTTAGGAGACGACGCGTGGACCGATCGGGGATCGGATACGGCGGGTGAACCGATCGGGGCTTAGGAGACGATGCGAGGAGGCATCTGGGTTTACAAGAAGACGCGTGGATCGATCGGGGCTCGGAGACGGCGCGTGAACCGACCGGGGCTCAGGAGACGGCGCGTGGACCGATCGGGGCTCGGAGACGGCGCGTGGAATGATCGGGGCTCAGGAGACGGCGCGTGAACCGATCGGCGCTCGGAGACAGCGCGTGGACCGATCGGGGCTTAGGAGACGGCGCGTGGACCGATCGGAGATGAGGAGACGATGCGTCGAACAATCGGGGCTCAGGAGACTCGCGTGGATCGATCGGGACTCCGGAGGCGCCGCGTGGACCGATTGGGATCAGGAGACGGTGCGTGAACCGTTCGGGGCTCGGAGACGGCGCGTGGACCGATCGGGGCTCAGGAGACGGCGCGTGGACCGATCGCGGCTCGGCGACGGCGCGTGGACCGACCGGGGATTAGGAGACGACGCGTCGATCGATCGGGGCTTAGGAGACGACCCGTCGACCGATCGGGGCTTAGGAGACGACGCGTGGACCGATCGGGGCTTAGGAGGCGGCGCGTGGACCCATCGGGGCTCGCAGACGGCGCGTTAACCGATCGGGGCTTAGGAGACGACGCGTGGATCGATCGGGGCTCGGATACGGCGCGTGAACCGATCGGGGCTTAGGAGACGATGCGAGGAGGCATCTGGGTTTACAAGAAGACGCGTGGATCGATCGGGGCTCGGAGACAGCGCGTGAACCGACCGGCGCTCAGGAGACGGCGCGTGGACCGATCGGGGCTCGGAGACGGCGCGTGGAATGATCGGGGCTCAGGAGACGGCGCGTGAACCAATCGGTGCTCGGAGACGGGGCGTAGACTGATCGGGGCTTAGAATGCGTCACGCGGACCGATCGGGGCTCGGATACGGCGTGTGGACGTATCGGGGCTTAGGAGACGATGCGTGGACCGATCGGGGCTCAGGAAACGGCGCGTGGACCGACCGCGGCTCAGGAGGCCACGCCTGGACCGATCGTGGCTCGGAGACGGCGCGTGGAGGTATCGGGGCTTAAAAGACGACGGATGGACCGATCGGGGCTCAGGAAACGGCGCGTGGACCGAACGGTGCTCGGAGACGACGCGTGGACCGATCGGCGCTCAGGAGACGGCGCGTGGAGCGATCATAGCTCGGCGACGGCGCGTGGACCGATCGGGGCTCGGAGCGGCGCGTAGAACGATCGCGGCTCGGCGACGGCGCGTGGACCGATCGGGGCTCAGGAGGCTGCGCGTGGATCGATTGGGGCTCAGGAGACGGCGCGTGGACCGCTCGGGGCTCGAAGACGGCGCGTGGAACGATCAGGGCTCAGGAGACGTCACGTGAAATGATCGGCGCTCGGAGACGGCGCGTGGATCGATCGGGGCTCAGGAGAAGGGGCGTGGACCGATCGGGGCTTAGGAGGGGACCCGTCGACCGATCGGGGCTCAGCAGACGACGCGTGGACCGGACGGTGCTCAGGAAGCGGCGCCTGGACCGATCGGGGCTCCGAGACGACGCGTTAACCGAGCGGGGCTTAGGAGACTATGCGGGGACCGATCGGGGCTCGGAGACAGCGCGTGTACCGACTGGGGCTCAGGAGGTTGCGCGTGGACCAATTGGGGTTCGGCGACGGCGCGTGGACCGATCCCGGCTCAGGAGACGGCGCGTGGACCGATCGGGGCTGGGAGACGGAGCGTGGAGCGATGGGGGCTCAGGAGATGGCGCGTGAACTAATCGGCGCTCGGAGACGGCGCGTGGAACGATCGGGGCTGAGGAGAAGGCGCGTGGTCCGATCGGGGCTTATGAGACGGCGCGTGGACCGATCGGGGCTCGGAGATGGCGCGTGGAATGATCGGGGCTTTGGAGATGGCGTGCTGACCGATCGGAGATCAGGAGACGACGCGTGGACCGAGAGGGCTCTGGAAGCGGCGCACGGACGGATCGTGGCTCGGAGACGGCGCGAGGAGGCATCTGGGCTTCGAAGACGACACGTGGATCAATCGGGGCTCGGAGACGGCGCGTGAACCGACCGGGGCTCAGGAGGCCGCGCGTGGACCGATCGAGGCTCAGGATGCCACGCCTGGACCGATCGGGGCTCCGCTACGGCGCGTGGACCGATCGAGGCTCGGGAACGACGCGTGTACGGATCGGGGATTCGGCGATGACGCGTGGACCGATCCGAGCTCAGGAGACGGCGCGTGGACGGATCGGGGCTCGGAGACGGCGCGTTAACCGATCGGGGCTTAGGAGACGACGCGTGGACCGATCGGGGCTCGGATACGGCGCGTGAACCGATCGGGGCTTAGGAGACGATGCGAGGAGGCATCTGGGTTTACAAGAAGACGCGTGGATCGATCGGGGCTCGGAGACGGCGCGTGAACCGACCGGGGCTCAGGAGACGGCGCGTGGACCGATCGGGGCTTAGGAGGCGGCGCGTGGACCCATCGGGGCTCGGAGACGGCGCGTTAACCGATCGGGGCTTAGGAGACGACGCGTGGACCGATCGGGGCTCGGATACGGCGCGTGAACCGATCGGGGCTTAGGAGACGATGCGAGGAGGCATCTGGGTTTACAAGAAGACGCGTGGATCGATCGGGGCTCGGAGACGGCGCGTGAACCGACCGGGGCTCAGGAGACGGCGCGTGGACCGAACGGTGCTCGGAGACGACGCGTGGACCGATCGGCGCTCAGGAGACGGCGCGTGGAGCGATCATAGCTCGGCGACGGCGCGTGGACCGATCGGGGCTCGGAGCGGCGCGTAGAACGATCGCGGCTCGGCGACGGCGCGTGGACCGATCGGGGCTCAGGAGGCTGCGCGTGGATCGATTGGGGCTCAGGAGACGGCGCGTGGACCGCTCGGGGCTCGAAGACGGCGCGTGGAACGATCAGGGCTCAGGAGACGTCACGTGAAATGATCGGCGCTCGGAGACGGCGCGTGGATCGATCGGGGCTCAGGAGAAGGGGCGTGGACCGATCGGGGCTTAGGAGGGGACCCGTCGACCGATCGGGGCTCAGGAGACGACGCGTGGACCGGACGGTGCTCAGGAAGCGGCGCCTGGACCGATCGGGGCTCCGAGACGACGCGTTAACCGAGCGGGGCTTAGGAGACTATGCGGGGACCGATCGGGGCTCGGAGACAGCGCGTGTACCGACTGGGGCTCAGGAGGTTGCGCGTGGACCAATTGGGGTTCGGCGACGGCGCGTGGACCGATCCCGGCTCAGGAGACGGCGCGTGGACCGATCGGGGCTGGGAGACGGAGCGTGGAGCGATGGGGGCTCAGGAGATGGCGCGTGAACTAATCGGCGCTCGGAGACGGCGCGTGGAACGATCGGGGCTGAGGAGAAGGCGCGTGGTCCGATCGGGGCTTATGAGACGGCGCCTGGACCGATCGGGGCTCGGAGATGGCGCGTGGAATGATCGGGGCTTTGGAGATGGCGTGCTGACCGATCGGAGATCAGGAGACGACGCGTGGACCGAGAGGGCTCTGGAAGCGGCGCACGGACGGATCGTGGCTCGGAGACGGCGCGAGGAGGCATCTGGGCTTCGAAGACGACACGTGGATCAATCGGGGCTCGGAGACGGCGCGTGAACCGACCGGGGCTCAGGAGGCGGCGCGTGGACCGATCGAGGCTCAGGATGCCACGCCTGGACCGATCGGGGCTCCGCTACGGCGCGTGGACCGATCGAGGCTCGGGAACGACGCGTGTACGGATCGGGGATTCGGCGATGACGCGTGGACCGATCCGAGCTCAGGAGACGGCGCGTGGACGGATCGGGGCTCGGAGACGGCGCGTGGAACGATCGGGGCTCAGGAGACGGCGCGTGAACCGATCGGCGCTCGGAGACGGCGCGTGGACCGATCGAGGTTTAGCAGAGGACGCGTCGACCGATCGGGGCTCAGGAGACAGTGAGTAGACGGATCGGGACTCAGGAGACGGCGCGTGAACCGATCGGCGCTCAGAGACGGGGCGTGGACCGATTGGGGTTTAGCAGAGGACGCGTCGACCGATCGGGGCTCAGGAGACAGCGCGTGGACGGATCGAGTCTCAGGAGACGGCGCGTGAACCAATCGGTGCTCGGAGACGGGGCGTGGACTGATCGGGGCTTAGAATGCGTCACGCGGACCGATCGGGGCTCGGATACGGCGTGTGGACGTATCGGGGCTTAGGAGACGATGCGTGGACCGATCGGGGCTCAGGAAACGGCGCGTGGACCGACCGCGGCTCAGGAGGCCACGCCTGGACCGATCGTGGCTCGGAGACGGCGCGTGGAGGTATCGGGGCATAAAAGACGACGGATGGACCGATCGGGGCTCAAGAAACGGCGCGTGGACCGAACGGTGCTCGGAGACGACGCGTGGACCGATCGGCGCTCAGGAGACGGCGCGTGGAGCGATCGGGGCTCAGGAGACGACGCGTTAACAGAGCGGGGTTTAGGAGACGATGCGTAGACCGATCGGTGCTCGGAGACAGCGCGTGGACCGCCTGGGGCTCAGGAGGTGGCGCATAGACCAATTGGGGTTCGGCGACGGCGCGTGGACCGACCGGGGATTAGGAGACGACGCGTCGACCGATCGGGGCTTAGGAGACGACCCGTCGACCGATCGGGGCTTAGGAGACGACGCGTGGACCGATCGGGGCTTAGGAGGCGGCGCGTGGACCCATCGGGGCTCGGAGACGGCGCGTTAACCGATCGGGGCTTAGGAGACGACGCGTGGACCGATCGGGGATCGGATACGGCGGGTGAACCGATCGGGGCTTAGGAGACGATGCGAGGAGGCATCTGGGTTTACAAGAAGACGCGTGGATCGATCGGGGCTCGGAGACGGCGCGTGAACCGACCGGGGCTCAGGAGACGGCGCGTGGACCGATCGGGGCTCGGAGACGGCGCGTGGAATGATCGGGGCTCAGGAGACGGCGCGTGAACCGATCGGCGCTCGGAGACAGCGCGTGGACCGATCGGGGCTTAGGAGACGGCGCGTGGACCGATCGGAGATGAGGAGACGATGCGTGGACTGATAGTGCTCTGGAAGCGGCGCACGGACCGATCGTGGCTCGGAGACGGCGTATGGAGGCATCGGGGCTTTGAAGACGACGCGTGGACCGAACGGTGCTCAGAAAACGGCGCGTGGAGCGATCGAGGCTCAGGAGGCGACGCGTGGACCGATCGGGGCTCGGAGACGGCGCGTGGAATGATCGGAGCTCAGGAGACGGTGCGTGGACCGATCGAGGTTTAGCAGAGGACGCGTCGACCGATCGGGGCTCAGGAGACAGTGAGTAGACGGATCGGGACTCAGGAGACGGCGCGTGAACCGATCGGCGCTCAGAGACGGGGCGTGGACCGATTGGGGTTTAGCAGAGGACGCGTCGACCGATCGGGGCTCAGGAGACAGCGCGTGGACGGATCGAGTCTCAGGAGACGGCGCGTGAACCAATCGGTGCTCGGAGACGGGGCGTGGACTGATCGGGGCTTAGAATGCGTCACGCGGACCGGTCGGGGCTCGGATACGGCGTGTGGACGTATCGGGGCTTAGGAGACGATGCGTGGACCGATCGGGGCTCAGGAAACGGCGCGTGGACCGACCGCGGCTCAGGAGGCCACGCCTGGACCGATCGTGGCTCGGAGACGGCGCGTGGAGCTATCGGGGCTTAAAAGACGACGGATGGACCGATCGGGGCTCAGGAAACGCCGCGTGGACCGAACGGTGCTCGGAGACGACGCGTGGACCGATCGGCGCTCAGGAGACGGCGCGTGGAGCGATCGGGGCTCAGGAGACGACGCGTTAACAGAGCGGGGTTTAGGAGACGATGCGTAGACCGATCAGTGCTCGGAGACAGCGCGTGGACCGACTGGGGCTCAGGAGGTGGCGCATGGACCAATTGGGGTTCGGCGACGGCGCGTGGACCGACCGGGGATTAGGAGACGACGCGTCGACCGATCGGGGCTTAGGAGACGACCCGTCGACCGATCGGGGCTTAGGAGACGACGCGTGGACCGATCGGGGCTTAGGAGGCGGCGCGTGGACCCATCGGGGCTCGCAGACGGCGCGTTAATCGATCGGGGCTTAGGAGACGACGCGTGGACCGATCGGGGCTCGGATACGGCGCGTGAACCGATCGGGGCTTAGGAGACGATGCGAGGAGGCATCTGGGTTTACAAGAAGACGCGTGGATCGATCGGGGCTCGGAGACGGCGCGTGAACCGACCGGCGCTCAGGAGACGGCGCGTGGACCGATCGGGGCTCGGAGACGGCGCGTGGAATGATCGGGGCTCAGGAGACGGCGCGTGAACCAATCGGTGCTCGGAGACGGGGCGTGGACTGATCGGGGCTTAGAATGCGTCACGCGGACCGATCGGGGCTCGGATACGGCGTGTGGACGTATCGGGGCTTAGGAGACGATGCGTGGACCGATCGGGGCTCAGGAAACGGCGCGTGGACCGACCGCGGCTCAGGAGGCCACGCCTGGACCGATCGTGGCTCGGAGACGGCGCGTGGAGGTATCGGGGCTTAAAAGACGACGGATGGACCGATCGGGGCTCAGGAAACGGCGCGTGGACCGAACGGTGCTCGGAGACGACGCTTGGACCGATGGGCGCTCAGGAGACGGCGCGTGGAGCGATCGGGGCTCAGGAGACGACGCGTTAACAGAGCGGGGTTTAGGAGACGATGCGTAGACCGATCGGTGCTCGGAGACAGCGCGTGGACCGACTGGGGCTCAGGAGGTGGCGCATGGACCAATTGGGGTTCGGCGACGGCGCGTGGACCGACCGGGGATTAGGAGACGACGCGTCGACCGATCGGGGCTTAGGAGACGACCCGTCGACCGATCGGGGCTTAGGAGACGACGCGTGGACCGATCGGGGCTTAGGAGGCGGCGCGTGGACCCATCGGGGCTCGGAGACGGCGCGTTAACCGATCGGGGCTTAGGAGACGACGCGTGGACCGATCGGGGCTCGGATACGGCGCGTGAACCGATCGGGGCTTAGGAGACGATGCGAGGAGGCATCTGGGTTTACAAGAAGACGCGTGGATCGATCGGGGCTCGGAGACGGCGCGTGAACCGACCGGGGCTCAGGAGACGGCGCGTGGACCGATCGGGGCTCGGATACGGCGTGTGGACGTATCGGGGCTTAGGAGACGATGCGTGGACCGATCGGGGCTCAGGAAACGGCGCGTGGACCGACCGCGGCTCAGGAGGCCACGCCTGAACCGATCGTGGCTCGGAGACGGCGCGTGGAGGTATCGGGGCTTAAAAGACGACGGATGGACCGATCGGGGCTCAGGAAACGGCGCGTGGACCGAACGGTGCTCGGAGACGACGCGTGGACCGATCGGCGCTCAGGAGACGGCGCGTGGAGCGATCGGGGCTCAGGAGACGACACGTTAACAGAGCGGGGTTTAGGAGACGATGCGTAGACCGATCGGTGCTCGGAGACAGCGCGTGGACCAACTGGGGCTCAGGAGGTGGCGCATGGACCAATTGGGGTTCGGCGACGGCGCGTGAACCGACCGGGGATTAGGAGACGACGCGTCGACCGATCGGGGCTTAGGAGACGACCCGTCGACCGATCGGGGCTTAGGAGACGACGCGTGGACCGATCGGGGCTCGGATACGGCGCGTGAACCGATCGGGGCTTAGGAGACGATGCGAGGAGGCATCTGGGTTTACAAGAAGACGCGTGGATCGATCGGGGCTCGGAGACGGCGCGTGAACTGACCGGGGCTCAGGAGACGGCGCGTGGACCGATCGGGGCTCGGAGACGGCGCGTGGAATGATCGGGGCTCAGGAGACGGCGCGTGAACCGATCGGCGCTCGGAGACCGCGCGTGGACCGATCGGGGCTTAGGAGACGGCGCGTGGACCGATCGGAGATGAGGAGACGATGCGTGGACTGATAGTGCTCTGGAAGCGGCGCACGGACCGATCGTGGCTCGGAGACGGCGCATGGAGGCATCGGGGCTTTGAAGACGACGCGTGGACCGAACGGTGCTCAGAAAACGGCGCGTGGAGCGATCGAGGCTCAGGAGGCGACGCGTGGACCGATCGGGGCTCGGAGACGGCGCGTGGAATGATCGGGGCTCAGGAGACGGCGCGTGAACCGATCGGCGTTCGGAGACAGCGCGTGGACCGATCGGGGCTTAGGAGACGGCGCGTGGACCGATCGGAGATGAGGAGACGATGCGTGGACCGATAGGGCTCTGGAAACGGCGCACGGACCGATCGCGGATCGGCGACGGCCTGTGGACCGATTGGGGCTCAGGAGGCCGCGCGTTTACCGATCATGGTTCGGCGACGGCGCGTGGACCCATCGGGGCTCGGAGACGACGCGTGTACCGACTGGGGCTCAGGAGACCGCGCGTGAACCGATCGGGACTCCGGAGGCGCCGCGTGGACCGATGGGGATCAGGACACGGTGCGTGGACCGATCGGAGCTCGGAGACAGCGCGTGGAACGATCGGGGCTCAGGGGACGGCGCGTTAACCGATTGGGGCTTAGGAGACGATGCGTGGACCGATCGGGGCTCGAAGACGGCGGGTGGACCGATCGGGGCTCGGAGACAGCGCGTGGACCGACTGGGGCTCAGGTGATTGCGCGTGGACCAATTGGGGTTCGGCGACGGCGCGTGGATCGATCGGGGCTTAGGAGACGGCGCGTGCACCGATCGGGGCCCGGAGATGGGTCGTGGACAGATTGGGGCTTAGCAGACGGCGCGTGGACCGATCGTGGATGGGAGACGGCACGTCCACCAATCGGGGCTTAGGAGACGACGCGTAGACCGATCGGGGCCCAGGAGACGGCGCGTGGACCGATCGGGGCTCAGGAAACGGCGCGTGGACCGACTGGGGCTCAGGCGATTGCGCGTGGACGAATTGGGGTTCGGCGACGGGGCGTGGACCGATCGGGGCTCGGAGACGGCGCGTTAACCGATCGGGGCTTAGGAGACGATGCGAGGAGGCATCTGGGTTTACAAGACGACGTGTGGATCGATCGGGGCTCGGAGACGGCGCGTTAACCGATCGGGGCTTAGGAGACGATGCGAGGAGGCATCTGGGTTTACAAGAAGACGCGTGGATCGATCGGGGCTCGGAGACGGCGCGTGAACCAACCGGGGCTCAGGAGACGACGCGTGGACCGATCGGCGCTCAGGAGGCGGCGCGTGGAGCGATCGGGGCTCAGGAGACGATGCGTGGACCGATCGGGGCTCGGAGACGGCGCGTGGACCGACCGGGGCTAAGGAGGCCGCGCGTGGACCTATCGAGGCTTAGGAGCCGACGCGTGGACCGATCGGGGCTGAGGAGACGGCGTGTGGACCGATCGGGGCTCAGGAGACGGCGCGTGGACCGATTGGGGCTCGGGAGACTGCGCGTGGATGGATCGGGGCTTCGGGAACGACGCGTGGACCGATTGAGGTTCAGGAGACGGCACGTGGACCGATCGGGGCTCGGAGACGGCGCGTGGAACGATCGGGGCTTAGGAGGCCGCGCGTGGACCGATCGGGACTCAGGAGACGGTGTGTGGACCGATCGGGGCTGAGGAGGCGGCGCGTGGACCGATTGGGGCTTAGGAGACGGCGCGTGGACCGACTGGGGCTCAGGAGACTCGCGTGGAGCGATGGGGATCAGGAGACGGTGCGCGGACCGATCGGGGCTCGGAGACGGCGCGTGGACCGATCGGGGCTTAGGAGACGACGCGTGGACCGATCGGGGCGTAGGACACGACGCGTGTACCTATCGGGGCTCACGAGACAGCGTGTGGACCGATTGGGGCTCAGGAGACGGCGCGTGGACCGATCGGGGCTCGGAGACGGCGCGTGGAACGATCGGAGCTCAGGAGACGGGGCGTGAAATGATCGGCGCTCTGAGACGGCGCGTGGACCGATCGGTGCTCGCAGACGACGCGTGGACCGATCGGGGCTGGGGAGACAGCGTGTGGACCGATCGGGGCTCAGGAGACGGCACGTGGACCGATCGGGGCTCGGAGACGGCGCGTGGAACGATCGGGGCTTAGGAGGCCGCGCGTGGACCGATCGGGACTCAGGAGACGGCGTGTGGACCGATCGGGGCTCAGGAGGCGGCGCGTGGACCGATTGGGGCTTAGGAGACGGCGCGTGGGTCGATCGGGGTTCAGGAAGCGGCGCCTGGACCGATCGTGGCTCGGAGACGGCGCGTGGAGGCATCGGGGCTAAAAAGACGACATATGGACCGAGCGGGGCTCAGAAAACGGCGCGAGGAGCGATCGGGGCTGAGGAGAAGACGCGTCAATTGATCGGGGCTCAGGAGACGGCGCGTGGACGGATCGGTCTCAGGAGACGGCGCGTGAACCGATCGGCACTCGGAGACGGGGCGTGGACCGATCGGGGGTTAGGAGATGGCGCGTGCACCGATCGGGGCCCGGAGACGTGTCGTGGACAGATTGGGGCTTAGGAGACGGCGCGTGGACCGATCGGGGCTCACGAGACGGCGCGTGGACCGATCGGGGCTCAGGAGACGACGCGCAGACCGATCGGGGCGCAGGAGGCGGCGCGTGGACCGATTGGAGCGCAGGAGGCGGTGCGTGGACCGATTGGGGCTTAGGAGACGGCGCGTGGACCGATCGGGGCTCAGGAAGCGGCGCCTGAACCGGTCGTGGATCGGAGACGGCGCGTAGACTCATCGGGGCTACGAAGACGACACATGGACCGAGCCGGGCTCAGGAGACGGCGCGAGGAGCGATCGGGGCTCAGGAGAAGACGCGTCAATTGATCGGGGCTCAGGAGACGACGCGTCGATGGATCGGGGCTTAGGAGACGATACGTGGACCGATCGGGGCTTAGGAGACGACGCGTGGAACGACCGGGGCTCAGGAGACGGCGCGTGGACCGACCGGGGCTCAGGAGACTCGCGTGGATCGATCGGGGCTCAGGAGGCAACGCGGGGACCCATCGGGGCTCGGAGACGGCGTGTGGACGTTTTCGGGGCTTAGGAGACGACGCGTGGACTGATCGGAGCTCAGGAGAAGACGCGTGGACCGATCGGGGCTTAGAAGAGGACCCGTCGACCGATCGGGGCTCAGGAGACGACGCGTCAACCGATCGGCGCTCGGAGACGACGCGTCAACCGATCGGCGCTCGGAGACGGCGCGTGGACCGATCGGGGCTTAGGAGACGGCGCGTGGACCGATCGGAGATCAGGAGATGACGCGTGGACCGATCGGGGTTGTGGAAGCGGCGCACGGACCGATCGTGGCTCGGAGACGGCGCGTGGAGGTATCGGGGCTTTGAAGACGACGCGTGGACCGATCGGGGCTCAGGAAACGGCGTGTGGTGCGATCGGGGCTCAGGAGACGACGCGTGGATCGATCGGGGCTCAGGAGACGACGCGTCGAACAATCGGGGCTCAGGAGACGGCGCGCGGACCGAGTGGGGCTCAGGAGACTCGCGTGGATCGATCGGGGCTCCAGAGGCGCCGCGTGAACCGATCGGGGCTTAGGAGACGATGCGTAGACCGATCGGGCTCGGAGCCGGCGCGTGAACCGATCGGGGCTCAGGAGGCCGCGCGTGGACCGATCGAGGCTCGGCGACGGCGCGTGGACCGATCAGGGCTTGGTGACCGCGCGTTTACCGACAGCAGCTCGGAGACGGCCCGTGGACGGATCGCGGCTTAGGAGACGGCGCGTGGAACGATCGGGGCTCAGGAGACGGCGCGTGGACCGGTCGAGGCTCGGAGACGGCACGTGGACCGATCGGGGCTTAGGAGAAGGCGCGTGGACCGATCGGGGCTTAGGAGACGGCGCGTGGACCGATCGGGGCTTAGGAGACGATGCGTGAACAGATCGGGGCTCGGAAACGGCGCGTGGACCGACCGGGGCTCGGAGACGGCGCGTGGAACGATCGGGGCTCAGGAGACGGCGCGTGAACCGATCGGCGCTCGGAGACGGCGCGTGGACCGATCGGGGCTTAGGAGACGGCGCGTGGACCGATCGGAGATCAGGTGACGGCGCGTGGACCGATCGGGGTTGTGGAAGCGGCGCACGGACCGATCGTGGCTCGGAGACGGCGCGTGGAGGTATCGGGGCTTTGAAGACGACGCGTGGACCGATCGGGGCTCAGGAAACGGCGTGTGGTGCGATCGGGGCTCAGGAGACGACGCGTGGATCGATCGGGGATCAGGAGACGACGCGTCGAACAATCGGGGCTCAGGAGACGGCGCGCGGACCGAGTGGGGCTCAGGAGACTCGCGTGGATCGATCGGGGCTCCAGAGGCGCCGCGTGGACCGATCGGGGCTTAGGAGACGATGCGTAGACCGATCGGGCTCGGAGCCGGCGCGTGAACCGATCGGGGCTCAGGAGGCCGCGCGTGGACCGATCGAGGCTCGGCGACGGCGCGTGGACCGATCGGGGCTCGGAGACGACGCGTGTACGGATCAGGGCTTGGTGACCGCGCGTTTACCGACAGCAGCTCGGAGACGGCCCGTGGACGGATCGCGGCTTAGGAGACGGCGCGTGGAACGATCGGGGCTCAGGAGACGGCGCGTGGACCGGTCGAGGCTCGGAGACGGCACGTGGACCGATCGGGGCTTAGGAGAAGGCGCGTGGACCGATCGGGGCTTAGGAGACGGCGCGTGGACCGATCGGGGCTTAGGAGACGATGCGTGAACAGATCGGGGCTCGGAAACCGCGCGTGGACCGACCGGGGCTCGGAGACGGCGCGTGGAACGATCGGGGCTCAGGAGACGGCGCGTGAACCGATCGGCGCTCGGAGACGGCGCGTGGACCGATCGGGGCTTAGGAGACTACGCGTTGACCGATCGGGGCTCAGGTGACGGCGCGCGGACCGACCGGGGCTCAGGAGACGGCGCGTGAAATGATCGGCGCCCGGAGACGACGCGTGGACCGATCGGGGCTCGGAGACAGCGCGTGGACCGACTGGGGCTCAGGCGGTTTCGCGTGGACCAATTGGGGTTCGGCGACGGCGCGTGGACCGTTCAGGGCTCGGAGACGGCGCGTTAACCGATCGGGGCTTAGGAGACGATGCGTGGACCGATCGGGGCTCGGAGACGGCGCGTGGACAGATCGGGCTCAGGAGACGGCGCGTGGACCGTTCGTGGCTCGGAGACGACGCGTGGAGGCATCGGGGCTAAGAAGACGACGCATGGACCGATCGGGGCTCAGGAAACGGCGTGTGGACCGATCAGAGCTCGGAGACGACGCGTGGACCGATCGGGGCTTAGGAGACTACGCGTGTACCTATCGGGGCTCAGGAGACAGCGCGTGGACCGATCGGGGCTCAGGAGGCGGCGCGTGGACCGATCGGGGCTCGGAGACGGCGCGTGGAATGATCGGGTCTCAGGAGACGGCGCGATAAATGATCGGCGCTCGGAGACGCCGCGTGGACCGATTGGGGCTTAGGAGACGGCGCGTGGACCGATCGGGGCGCAGGAAGCGGCGCCTGGACCGATCGTGGCTCGGAGACGGCGCGTGGAGGCATCCGGGCTAAGAAGACGACGCATGGACCGAGCGGGGTTCAGGAAACGGCGCGAGGAGCGATCGGGGCTCAGGAGAAGACACGTCAATTGATCGGGGCTCCGGAGACGACGCCTCGACGGATCGGGGCTCAGGAGGCGGCACGAGAAGCGATCGGGGCTCAGGAGAAGACGCGTCAATTGATCGGGGCTCAGGAGACGACGCGTCGACGAATCGGGGCTTAGGAGACGACGCGTGGACCGATCGGGGCTCAGGAGACGGCGCGTGCACCGATCGGGGCTCGAGGAAGGCGCGTGAAACGATTGGGGCTTAGGAGACGGCGCGTAGACAGATCGGGGCTCAGGAGACGGCGCGCGAACCGACCGGGGCTCAGGAGCCTCGCGTGGACCTATCATGGCTCGGCGACGGCGCGTGGACGGATCGGGGCTCGGAGACGACGCGTGGACTGATCGGGGCTCGAAGACAGCGCGTGGACCGACTGGGGCTGAGGCGGTTGCGCGAGGACCAATTGGGGCTCGGAGACCACGCGTGGACCGATCGCGGCTCGGCGACGGCGCGTCGACCGACCGGAGCCCAGGAGATTCGCGTGGATCGATCGGGGCTCGGATACGGCGCGTGAACCGACCGGGGCTCAGGAGGCCGTGCGAGAACCGATCGCGGCTCGGCGACGGCGCGTGGACCGATCGGGGCTCAGGATGCCGCGCGTGGACCGATCATGGCTCGGCGACGGCGCGTAGACCGATCGGGGCTCGGAGACGGCACGTGGACCGATCAGGGCTTAGGAGACGACGCGTGGACCGATCGGGGCTCAGGAGACGGCGCGTGCACCGATCGGGGCTCGAGGAAGGCGCGTGAAACGATTGGGGCTTAGGAGACGGCGCGTAGACAGATCGGGGCTCAGGAGACGGCGCGCGAACCGACCGGGGCTCAGGAGCCTCGCGTGGACCGATCATGGCTCGGCGACGGCGCGTGGACGGATCGGGGCTCGGAGACGACGCGTGGACTGATCGGGGCTCGAAGACAGCGCGTGGACCGACTGGGGCTCAGGCGGTTGCGCGAGGACCAATTGGGGCTCGGAGACCACGCGTGGACCGATCGCGGCTCGGCGACGGCGCGTGGACCGTTCGGGGCTCAGGAGGCTGCGCGTGGATCGATTGGGGCTCAGGAGACGGCGCGTGGACCGCTCGGGGCTCGAAGACGGCGCGTGGAACGATCAGGGCTCAGGAGACGTCACGTGAAATGATCGGCGCTCGGAGACGGCGCGTGGACCGATCGGGGCTCAGGAGAAGGCGCGTGGACCGATCGGGGCTTAGGAGGGGACCCGTCGACCGATCGGGGCTCAGGAGACGACGCGTGGACCGGTCGGTCTCAGGAAGCGGCGCCTGGACCGATCGGGGCTCCGAGACGACGCGTTAACCGAGCGGGGCTTAGGAGACTATGCGGAGACCGATCGGGGCTCGGAGACAGCGCGTGTACCGACTGGGGCTCAGGAGGTTGCGCGTGGACCAATTGGGGTTCGGCGACGGCGCGTGGACCGACCGGGGCTCAGGAGACCGCGCGTGAACCGATCGAGACTCGGCGACTGTGCGTGGAGCGATCGGGGCTCAGGAGACGGCGCGTGAACCAATCGGCGCTCCGAGACGGCGCGTGGACCGATCGGGGATGAGGAGAAGGCGCGTGGACCGATCGGGGCTTAGGAGACGGCGCGTAGACCGATCGGGGCTCGGAGACGGCGTGTGGAACGATCGGGGCTCAGGTGACGGCGCGTGAACCGATCGGCGCTCGGAGACGGCGCGTGAACCGATCGGGGCTTAGTAGAAGGCGCTTGGTCCGATCGGGGCTTAGGAGACGACGCGTGGACCGATCGGAGCTCGGAGACGGCGCGTGGAACGATCGGGGCTCAGGAGACGGCGCATGAACCGATCGGCGCTCGGAGACGGCGCGTGGACCGATCTGGGCTCGGAGACAGCGCGTGGACCGTCTGGGGCTTAGGAGACGGCGCGTGGACCGATCGGGGCTTAGGAGACGATGCGTGAACAGATCGGGGCTCGGAAACGGCGCGTGGACCGACCGGGGCTCGGAGACGGCGCGTGGACCAATAGGAGATCAGGAGAGGACGCGTGGACCGATAGGGCTCTGGAAGCGGCGCACAGACCGATCGTGGCTCGGAGACGGCGCGTGGACCGATCGGGGCCTGGGAGACGACGCGTGGACTGATCGGGGCGTAGGAAACGACGCGTGTACCTATCAGGGCTCAGGAGACAGCGAGTGGACCTATTGGGGCTCAGGAGACGGCGCATGGACCGATCGGGGCTCGGAGACGGCGCGTGGAACGATCGGGGCTCGGCGACGGGGCGTGGACCGATCGGGGCTCAGGAGAGGGCGTGTGGACCGATCGACGCTCGGAGACGGCGCGTGGAACGATCGGGGCTCAGGAGACGACGCGTGGACCGATCGGGGCTCAGGAGACGGCGCGTGAACCGATTGGGGCTTAGGAGACGTTGCGTGGACCGATCGGCGCTCGAAGACGGCGCGTGGACCGATCGGGGCTCAGGAGACTGCGCGTGGATGGATCGGAGCTTAGGGAACGGCGCGTTGACCGATCGGGGCTCAGGAGACGGCGCGTGGACCGATCGGGGCTTAGGAGACGATGCGAGGAGGCATCTGGGTTTACAAGAAGACGCGTGGATCGATCGGGGCTCGGAGACGGCGCGTGAACCGACCGGGGCTCAGGAGACGGCGCGTGGACCGATCGGGGCTCGGATACGGCGTGTGGACGTATCGGGGCTTAGGAGACGATGCGTGGACCGACCGGGGCTCAGGAGACGGCGCGTGGACCGATCGGGGCTCGGATACGGCGTGTGGACGTATCGGGGCTTAGGAGACGATGCGTGGACCGATCGGGGCTCACGAAACGGCGCGTGGACCGACCGCGGCTCAGGAGGCCACGCCTGGACCGATCGTGGCTCGGAGACGGCGCGTGGAGGTATCGGGGCTTAAAAGACGACGGATGGACCGATCGGGGCTCAGGAAACGGCGCGTGGACCGAACGGTGCTCGGAGACGACGCGTGGACCGATCGGCGCTCAGGAGACGGCGCGTGGAGCGATCATAGCTCGGCGACGGCGCGTGGACCGATCGGGGCTCGGAGCGGCGCGTAGAACGATCGCGGCTCGGCGACGGCGCGTGGACCGATCGGGGCTCAGGAGGCTGCGCGTGGATCGATTGGGGCTCAGGAGACGGCGCGTGGACCGCTCGGGGCTCGAAGACGGCGCGTGGAACGATCAGGGCTCAGGAGACGTCACGTGAAATGATCGGCGCTCGGAGACGGCGCGTGGATCGATCGGGGCTCAGGAGAAGGGGCGTGGACCGATCGGGGCTTAGGAGAGGACCCGTCGACCGATCGGGGCTCAGGAGACGACGCGTGGACCGGACGGTGCTCAGGAAGCGGCGCCTGGACCGATCGGGGCTCCGAGACGACGCGTTAACCGAGCGGGGCTTAGGAGACTATGCGGGGACCGATCGGGGCTCGGAGACAGCGCGTGTACCGACTGGGGCTCAGGAGGTTGCGCGTGGACCAATTGGGGTTCGGCGACGGCGCGTGGACCGATCCCGGCTCAGGAGACGGCGCGTGGACCGATCGGGGCTGGGAGACGGAGCGTGGAGCGATGGGGGCTCAGGAGATGGCGCGTGAACTAATCGGCGCTCGGAGACGGCGCGTGGAACGATCGGGGCTGAGGAGAAGGCGCGTGGTCCGATCGGGGCTTATGAGACGGCGCGTGGACCGATCGGGGCTCGGAGATGGCGCGTGGAATGATCGGGGCTTTGGAGATGGCGTGCTGACCGATCGGAGATCAGGAGACGACGCGTGGACCGAGAGGGCTCTGGAAGCGGCGCACGGACGGATCGTGGCTCGGAGACGGCGCGAGGAGGCATCTGGGCTTCGAAGACGACACGTGGATCAATCGGGGCTCGGAGTCGGCGCGTGAACCGACCGGGGCTCAGGAGGCCGCGCGTGGACCGATCGAGGCTCAGGATGCCACGCCTGGACCGATCGGGGCTCCGCTACGGCGCGTGGACCGATCGAGGCTCGGGAACGACGCGTGTACGGATCGGGGATTCGGCGATGACGCGTGGACCGATCCGAGCTCAGGAGACGGCGCGTGGACGGATCGGGGCTCGGAGACGGCGCGTGGAACGATCGGGGCTCAGGAGACGGCGCGTGAACCGATCGGCGCTCGGAGACGGCGCGTGGACCGATCGAGGTTTAGCAGAGGACGCGTCGACCGATCGGGGCTCAGGAGACAGTGAGTAGACGGATCGGGACTCAGGAGACGGCGCGTGAACCGATCGGCGCTCAGAGACGGGGCGTGGACCGATTGGGGTTTAGCAGAGGACGCGTCGACCGATCGGGGCTCAGGAGACAGTGCGTGGACGGATCGAGTCTCAGGAGACGGCGCGTGAACCAATCGGTGCTCGGAGACGGGGCGTGGACTGATCGGGGCTTAGAATGCGTCACGCGGACCGATCGGGGCTCGGATACGGCGTGTGGACGTATCGGGGCTTAGGAGACGATGCGTGGACCGATCGGGGCTCAGGAAACGGCGCGTGGACCGACCGCGGCTCAGGAGGCCACGCCTGGACCGATCGTGGCTCGGAGACGGCGCGTGGAGGTATCGGGGCTTAAAAGACGACGGATGGACCGATCGGGGCTCAAGAAACGGCGCGTGGACCGAACGGTGCTCGGAGACGACGCGTGGACCGATCGGCGCTCAGGAGACGGCGCGTGGAGCGATCGGGGCTCAGGAGACGACGCGTTAACAGAGCGGGGTTTAGGAGACGATGCGTAGACCGATCGGTGCTCGGAGACAGCGCGTGGACCGACTGGGGCTCAGGAGGTGGCGCATGGACCAATTGGGGTTCGGCGACGGCGCGTGGACCGACCGGGGATTAGGAGACGACGCGTCGACCGATCGGGGCTTAGGAGACGACCCGTCGACCGATCGGGGCTTAGGAGACGACGCGTGGACCGATCGGGGCTTAGGAGGCGGCGCGTGGACCCATCGGGGCTCGGAGACGGCGCGTTAACCGATCGGGGCTTAGGAGACGACGCGTGGACCGATCGGGGATCGGATACGGCGGGTGAACCGATCGGGGCTTAGGAGACGATGCGAGGAGGCATCTGGGTTTACAAGAAGACGCGTGGATCGATCGGGGCTCGGAGACGGCGCGTGAACCGACCGGGGCTCAGGAGACGGCGCGTGGACCGATCGGGGCTCGGAGACGGCGCGTGGAATGATCGGGGCTCAGGAGACGGCGCGTGAACCGATCGGCGCTCGGAGACAGCGCGTGGACCGATCGGGGCTTAGGAGACGGCGCGTGGACCGATCGGAGATGAGGAGACGATGCGTGGACTGATAGTGCTCTGGAAGCGGCGCACGGACCGATCGTGGCTCGGAGACGGCGTATGGAGGCATCGGGGCTTTGAAGACGACGCGTGGACCGAACGGTGCTCAGAAAACGGCGCGTGGAGCGATCGAGGCTCAGGAGGCGACGCGTGGACCGATCGGGGCTCGGAGACGGCGCGTGGAATGATCGGGGCTCAGGAGACGGCGCGTGGACCGATCGAGGTTTAGCAGAGGACGCGTCGACCGATCGGGGCTCAGGAGACAGTGAGTAGACGGATCGGGACTCAGGAGACGGCGCGTGAACCGATCGGCGCTCAGAGACGGGGCGTGGACCGATTGGGGTTTAGCAGAGGACGCGTCGACCGATCGGGGCTCAGGAGACAGCGCGTGGACGGATCGAGTCTCAGGAGACGGCGCGTGAACCAATCGGTGCTCGGAGACGGGGCGTGGACTGATCGGGGCTTAGAATGCGTCACGCGGACCGGTCGGGGCTCGGATACGGCGTGTGGACGTATCGGGGCTTAGGAGACGATGCGTGGACCGATCGGGGCTCAGGAGACGACGCGTTAACAGAGCGGGGTTTAGGAGACGATGCGTAGACCGATCAGTGCTCGGAGACAGCGCGTGGACCGACTGGGGCTCAGGAGGTGGCGCATGGACCAATTGGGGTTCGGCGACGGCGCGTGGACCGACCGGGGATTAGGAGACGACGCGTCGACCGATCGGGGCTTAGGAGACGACCCGTCGACCGATCGGGGCTTAGGAGACGACGCGTGGACCGATCGGGGCTTAGGAGGCGGCGCGTGGACCCATCGGGGCTCGCAGACGGCGCGTTAACCGATC
The DNA here is from genome assembly GCA_946811545.1 of Netelia fuscicornis. Classification (NCBI taxonomy): domain Eukaryota; kingdom Metazoa; phylum Arthropoda; class Insecta; order Hymenoptera; family Ichneumonidae; genus Netelia; species Netelia fuscicornis. The sequence continues at coordinate 14,673,295 of OX328016.1, read as the reverse complement.
GGGGCTTAGGAGACGACGCGTGGACCGATCGGGGCTCGGATACGGCGCGTGAACCGATCGGGGCTTAGGAGACGATGCGAGGAGGCATCTGGGTTTACAAGAAGACGCGTGGATCGATCGGGGCTCGGAGACGGCGCGTGAACCGACCGGCGCTCAGGAGACGGCGCGTGGACCGATCGGGGCTCGGAGACGGCGCGTGGAATGATCGGGGCTCAGGAGACGGCGCGTGAACCAATCGGTGCTCGGAGACGGGGCGTGGACTGATCGGGGCTTAGAATGCGTCACGCGGACCGATCGGGGCTCGGATACGGCGTGTGGACGTATCGGGGCTTAGGAGACGATGCGTGGACCGATCGGGGCTCAGGAAACGGCGCGTGGACCGACCGCGGCTCAGGAGGCCACGCCTGGACCGATCGTGGCTCGGAGACGGCGCGTGGAGGTATCGGGGCTTAAAAGACGACGGATGGACCGATCGGGGCTCAGGAAACGGCGCGTGGACCGAACGGTGCTCGGAGACGACGCTTGGACCGATGGGCGCTCAGGAGACGGCGCGTGGAGCGATCGGGGCTCAGGAGACGACGCGTTAACAGAGCGGGGTTTAGGAGACGATGCGTAGACCGATCGGTGCTCGGAGACAGCGCGTGGACCGACTGGGGCTCAGGAGGTGGCGCATGGACCAATTGGGGTTCGGCGACGGCGCGTGGACCGACCGGGGATTAGGAGACGACGCGTCGACCGATCGGGGCTTAGGAGACGACCCGTCGACCGATCGGGGCTTAGGAGACGACGCGTGGACCGATCGGGGCTTAGGAGGCGGCGCGTGGACCCATCGGGGCTCGGAGACGGCGCGTTAACCGATCGGGGCTTAGGAGACGACGCGTGGACCGATCGGGGCTCGGATACGGCGCGTGAACCGATCGGGGCTTAGGAGACGATGCGAGGAGGCATCTGGGTTTACAAGAAGACGCGTGGATCGATCGGGGCTCGGAGACGGCGCGTGAACCGACCGGGGCTCAGGAGACGGCGCGTGGACCGATCGGGGCTCGGATACGGCGTGTGGACGTATCGGGGCTTAGGAGACGATGCGTGGACCGATCGGGGCTCAGGAAACGGCGCGTGGACCGACCGCGGCTCAGGAGGCCACGCCTGAACCGATCGTGGCTCGGAGACGGCGCGTGGAGGTATCGGGGCTTAAAAGACGACGGATGGACCGATCGGGGCTCAGGAAACGGCGCGTGGACCGAACGGTGCTCGGAGACGACGCGTGGACCGATCGGCGCTCAGGAGACGGCGCGTGGAGCGATCGGGGCTCAGGAGACGACACGTTAACAGAGCGGGGTTTAGGAGACGATGCGTAGACCGATCGGTGCTCGGAGACAGCGCGTGGACCGACTGGGGCTCAGGAGGTGGCGCATGGACCAATTGGGGTTCGGCGACGGCGCGTGAACCGACCGGGGATTAGGAGACGACGCGTCGACCGATCGGGGCTTAGGAGACGACCCGTCGACCGATCGGGGCTTAGGAGACGACGCGTGGACCGATCGGGGCTTAGGAGGCGGCGCGTGGACCCATCGGGGCTCGGAGACGGCGCGTTAACCGATCGGGGCTTAGGAGACGACGCGTGGACCGATCGGGGCTCGGATACGGCGCGTGAACCGATCGGGGCTTAGGAGACGATGCGCGGAGGCATCTGGGTTTACAAGAAGACGCGTGGATCGATCGGGGCTCGGAGACGGCGCGTGAACCGACCGGGGCTCAGGAGACGGCGCGTGGACCGATCGGGGCTCGGAGACGGCGCGTGGAATGATCGGGGCTCAGGAGACGGCGCGTGAACCGATCGGCGCTCGGAGACCGCGCGTGGACCGATCGGGGCTTAGGAGACGGCGCGTGGACCGATCGGAGATGAGGAGACGATGCGTGGACTGATAGTGCTCTGGAAGCGGCGCACGGACCGATCGTGGCTCGGAGACGGCGCATGGAGGCATCGGGGCTTTGAAGACGACGCGTGGACCGAACGGTGCTCAGAAAACGGCGCGTGGAGCGATCGAGGCTCAGGAGGCGACGCGTGGACCGATCGGGGCTCGGAGACGGCGCGTGGAATGATCGGGGCTCAGGAGACGGCGCGTGAACCGATCGGCGTTCGGAGACAGCGCGTGGACCGATCGGGGCTTAGGAGACGGCGCGTGGACCGATCGGAGATGAGGAGACGATGCGTGGACCGATAGGGCTCTGGAAACGGCGCACGGACCGATCGCGGATCGGCGACGGCCTGTGGACCGATTGGGGCTCAGGAGTCCGCGCGTTTACCGATCATGGTTCGGCGACGGCGCGTGGACCCATCGGGGCTCGGAGACGACGCGTGTACCGACTGGGGCTCAGGAGACCGCGCGTGAACCGATCGGGACTCCGGAGGCGCCGCGTGGACCGATGGGGATCAGGACACGGTGCGTGGACCGATCGGAGCTCGGAGACAGCGCGTGGAACGATCGGGGCTCAGGGGACGGCGCGTTAACCGATTGGGGCTTAGGAGACGATGCGTGGACCGATCGGGGCTCGAAGACGGCGGGTGGACCGATCGGGGCTCGGAGACAGCGCGTGGACCGACTGGGGCTCAGGTGATTGCGCGTGGACCAATTGGGGTTCGGCGACGGCGCGTGGATCGATCGGGGCTTAGGAGACGGCGCGTGCACCGATCGGGGCCCGGAGATGGGTCGTGGACAGATTGGGGCTTAGCAGACGGCGCGTGGACCGATCGTGGATGGGAGACGGCACGTCCACCAATCGGGGCTTAGGAGACGACGCGTAGACCGATCGGGGCCCAGGAGACGGCGCGTGGACCGATCGGGGCTCAGGAAACGGCGCGTGGACCGACTGGGGCTCAGGCGATTGCGCGTGGACGAATTGGGGTTCGGCGACGGCGCGTGGATCGATCGGGGCTTAGGAGACGGCGCGTGCACCGATCGGGGCCCGGAGACGGATCGTGGACAGATTGGGGCTTTGCAGACGGCGCGTCGACCGATCGTGGCTGGGAGACGGCAGGTCCACCAATCCGGGCTTAGGAGACGACGCGTAGACCGAGCATGGCTCAGGAGGCCGCGCGTGGACCGACTGGGGCTCAGGAGGTTTCGCGTGGACCAATTGGGGTTCGGCGACGGGGCGTGGACCGATCGGGGCTCGGAGACGGCGCGTTAACCGATCGGGGCTTAGGAGACGATGCGAGGAGGCATCTGGGTTTACAAGACGACGTGTGGATCGATCGGGGCTCGGAGACGGCGCGTTAACCGATCGGGGCTTAGGAGACGATGCGAGGAGGCATCTGGGTTTACAAGAAGACGCGTGGATCGATCGGGGCTCGGAGACGGCGCGTGAACCAACCGGGGCTCAGGAGACGACGCGTGGACCGATCGGCGCTCAGGAGGCGGCGCGTGGAGCGATCGGGGCTCAGGAGACGATGCGTGGACCTATCGGGGCTCGGAGACGGCGCGTGGACCGACCGGGGCTAAGGAGGCCGCGCGTGGACCTATCGAGGCTTAGGAGCCGACGCGCGGACCGATCGGGGCTGAGGAGACGGCGCGTGGACCGATCGGGGCTCGGAGACGGCGCGTGGAACGATCGGAGCTCAGGAGACGGGGCGTGAAATGATCGGCGCTCTGAGACGGCGCGTGGACCGATCGGTGCTCGCAGACGACGCGTGGACCGATCGGGGCTGGGGAGACGGCGTGTGGACCGATCGGGGCTCAGGAGACGGCGCGTGGACCGATTGGGGCTCGGGAGACTGCGCGTGGATGGATCGGGGCTTCGGGAACGACGCGTGGACCGATTGAGGTTCAGGAGACGGCACGTGGACCGATCGGGGCTCGGAGACGGCGCGTGGAACGATCGGGGCTTAGGAGGCCGCGCGTGGACCGATCGGGACTCAGGAGACGGTGTGTGGACCGATCGGGGCTGAGGAGGCGGCGCGTGGACCGATTGGGGCTTAGGAGACGGCGCGTGGACCGACTGGGGCTCAGGAGACTCGCGTGGATCGATCGGGGCTCCGGAGACGCCGCGTGGAGCGATGGGGATCAGGAGACGGTGCGCGGACCGATCGGGGCTCGGAGACGGCGCGTGGACCGATCGGGGCTTAGGAGACGACGCGTGGACCGATCGGGGCGTAGGACACGACGCGTGTACCTATCGGGGCTCACGAGACAGCGTGTGGACCGATTGGGGCTCAGGAGACGGCGCGTGGACCGATCGGGGCTCGGAGACGGCGCGTGGAACGATCGGAGCTCAGGAGACGGGGCGTGAAATGATCGGCGCTCTGAGACGGCGCGTGGACCGATCGGTGCTCGCAGACGACGCGTGGACCGATCGGGGCTGGGGAGACGGCGTGTGGACCGATCGGGGCTCAGGAGACGGCACGTGGACCGATCGGGGCTCGGAGACGGCGCGTGGAACGATCGGGGCTTAGGAGGCCGCGCGTGGACCGATCGGGACTCAGGAGACGGCGTGTGGACCGATCGGGGCTCAGGAGGCGGCGCGTGGACCGATTGGGGCTTAGGAGACGGCGCGTGGGTCGATCGGGGTTCAGGAAGCGGCGCCTGGACCGATCGTGGCTCGGAGACGGCGCGTGGAGGCATCGGGGCTAAAAAGACGACATATGGACCGAGCGGGGCTCAGAAAACGGCGCGAGGAGCGATCGGGGCTGAGGAGAAGACGCGTCAATTGATCGGGGCTCAGGAGACGGCGCGTGGACGGATCGGTCTCAGGAGACGGCGCGTGAACCGATCGGCACTCGGAGACGGGGCGTGGACCGATCGGGGGTTAGGAGATGGCGCGTGCACCGATCGGGGCCCGGAGACGTGTCGTGGACAGATTGGGGCTTAGGAGACGGCGCGTGGACCGAGCGGGGCTCACGAGACGGCGCGTGGACCGATCGGGGCTCAGGAGACGACGCGCAGACCGATCGGGGCGCAGGAGGCGGCGCGTGGACCGATTGGAGCGCAGGAGGCGGTGCGTGGACCGATTGGGGCTTAGGAGACGGCGCGTGGACCGATCGGGGCTCAGGAAGCGGCGCCTGAACCGGTCGTGGATCGGAGACGGCGCGTAGACTCATCGGGGCTACGAAGACGACACATGGACCGAGCCGGGCTCAGGAGACGGCGCGAGGAGCGATCGGGGCTCAGGAGAAGACGCGTCAATTGATCGGGGCTCAGGAGACGACGCGTCGATGGATCGGGGCTTAGGAGACGATACGTGGACCGATCGGGGCTTAGGAGACGACGCGTGGAACGACCGGGGCTCAGGAGACGGCGCGTGGACCGACCGGGGCTCAGGAGACTCGCGTGGATCGATCGGGGCTCAGGAGGCAACGCGGGGACCCATCGGGGCTCGGAGACGGCGTGTGGACGTTTTCGGGGCTTAGGAGACGACGCGTGGACTGATCGGAGCTCAGGAGAAGACGCGTGGACCGATCGGGGCTTAGAAGAGGACCCGTCGACCGATCGGGGCTCAGGAGACGACGCGTCAACCGATCGGCGCTCGGAGACGACGCGTCAACCGATCGGCGCTCGGAGACGGCGCGTGGACCGATCGGGGCTTAGGAGACGGCGCGTGGACCGATCGGAGATCAGGAGATGACGCGTGGACCGATCGGGGTTGTGGAAGCGGCGCACGGACCGATCGTGGCTCGGAGACGGCGCGTGGAGGTATCGGGGCTTTGAAGACGACGCGTGGACCGATCGGGGCTCAGGAAACGGCGTGTGGTGCGATCGGGGCTCAGGAGACGACGCGTGGATCGATCGGGGCTCAGGAGACGACGCGTCGAACAATCGGGGCTCAGGAGACGGCGCGCGGACCGAGTGGGGCTCAGGAGACTCGCGTGGATCGATCGGGGCTCCAGAGGCGCCGCGTGGACCGATCGGGGCTTAGGAGACGATGCGTAGACCGATCGGGCTCGGAGCCGGCGCGTGAACCGATCGGGGCTCAGGAGGCCGCGCGTGGACCGATCGAGGCTCGGCGACGGCGCGTGGACCGATCGGGGCTCGGAGACGACGCGTGTACGGATCAGGGCTTGGTGACCGCGCGTTTACCGACAGCAGCTCGGAGACGGCCCGTGGACGGATCGCGGCTTAGGAGACGGCGCGTGGAACGATCGGGGCTCAGGAGACGGCGCGTGGACCGGTCGAGGCTCGGAGACGGCACGTGGACCGATCGGGGCTTAGGAGAAGGCGCGTGGACCGATCGGGGCTTAGGAGACGGCGCGTGGACCGATCGGGGCTTAGGAGACGATGCGTGAACAGATCGGGGCTCGGAAACGGCGCGTGGACCGACCGGGGCTCGGAGACGGCGCGTGGAACGATCGGGGCTCAGGAGACGGCGCGTGAACCGATCGGCGCTCGGAGACGGCGCGTGGACCGATCGGGGCTTAGGAGACTACGCGTTGACCGATCGGGGCTCAGGTGACGGCGCGCGGACCGACCGGGGCTCAGGAGACGGCGCGTGAAATGATCGGCGCCCGGAGACGACGCGTGGACCGATCGGGGCTCGGAGACAGCGCGTGGACCGACTGGGGCTCAGGCGGTTTCGCGTGGACCAATTGGGGTTCGGCGACGGCGCGTGGACCGTTCAGGGCTCGGAGACGGCGCGTTAACCGATCGGGGCTTAGGAGACGATGCGTGGACCGATCGGGGCTCGGAGACGGCGCGTGGACAGATCGGGCTCAGGAGACGGCGCGTGGACCGTTCGTGGCTCGGAGACGACGCGTGGAGGCATCGGGGCTAAGAAGACGACGCATGGACCGATCGGGGCTCAGGAAACGGCGTGTGGACCGATCAGAGCTCGGAGACGACGCGTGGACCGATCGGGGCTTAGGAGACTACGCGTGTACCTATCGAGGCTCAGGAGACAGCGCGTGGACCGATCGGGGCTCAGGAGGCGGCGCGTGGACCGATCGGGGCTCGGAGACGGCGCGTGGAATGATCGGGTCTCAGGAGACGGCGCGATAAATGATCGGCGCTCGGAGACGCCGCGTGGACCGATTGGGGCTTAGGAGACGGCGCGTGGACCGATCGGGGCGCAGGAAGCGGCGCCTGGACCGATCGTGGCTCGGAGACGGCGCGTGGAGGCATCCGGGCTAAGAAGACGACGCATGGACCGAGCGGGGTTCAGGAAACGGCGCGAGGAGCGATCGGGGCTCAGGAGAAGACACGTAAATTGATCGGGGCTCCGGAGACGACGCCTCGACGGATCGGGGCTCAGGAGGCGGCACGAGAAGCGATCGGGGCTCAGGAGAAGACGCGTCAATTGATCGGGGCTCAGGAGACGACGCGTCGACGAATCGGGGCTTAGGAGACGACGCGTGGACCGATCGGGGCTCAGGAGACGGCGCGTGCACCGATCGGGGCTCGAGGAAGGCGCGTGAAACGATTGGGGCTTAGGAGACGGCGCGTAGACAGATCGGGGCTCAGGAGACGGCGCGCGAACCGACCGGGGCTCAGGAGCCTCGCGTGGACCTATCATGGCTCGGCGACGGCGCGTGGACGGATCGGGGCTCGGAGACGACGCGTGGACTGATCGGGGCTCGAAGACAGCGCGTGGACCGACTGGGGCTGAGGCGGTTGCGCGAGGACCAATTGGGGCTCGGAGACCACGCGTGGACCGATCGCGGCTCGGCGACGGCGCGTCGACCGACCGGAGCCCAGGAGATTCGCGTGGATCGCTCGGGGCTCGGATACGGCGCGTGAACCGACCGGGGCTCAGGAGGCCGTGCGAGAACCGATCGCGGCTCGGCGACGGCGCGTGGACCGATCGGGGCTCAGGATGCCGCGCGTGGACCGATCATGGCTCGGCGACGGCGCGTAGACCGATCGGGGCTCGGAGACGGCACGTGGACCGATCAGGGCTTAGGAGACGACGCGTGGACCGATCGGGGCTCAGGAGACGGCGCGTGCACCGATCGGGGCTCGAGGAAGGCGCGTGAAACGATTGGGGCTTAGGAGACGGCGCGTAGACAGATCGGGGCTCAGGAGACGGCGCGCGAACCGACCGGGGCTCAGGAGCCTCGCGTGGACCGATCATGGCTCGGCGACGGCGCGTGGACGGATCGGGGCTCGGAGACGACGCGTTGACCGATCGGGACTCAGGAGGCGGCGCGTGGACCGATCGGGGATCAGGAACCGGTCCATGGAGCGATCGGGGCTTAGGAGACGGCACGTGGACTGATCGGGGCTCGGGAAGCGGCGCCTGAACCGATCGTGGCTCGGAGACGGCGCGTGGAGGCATCGGGGCTTAGAAGACGACGCATGGACCGATCAGGTCTCAGGAAACGATGCGTGGACCGATTGGCGCTCGGAGACGACGCGTGGACCGACTGGGGCTCAGGCGGTTGCGCGTGGGCCAATTGGGGTTCGGCGACGGCGCGTGGACCGATCGCGGATAGGAGACGGCGCGTTAACCGATCGGGGCTTAGGAGACGATGCGTGAACCGATCGAGGCTCGGAGACGGCCCGTGGACAGATCGGGGCTTAGGAGACCGCGCGTGGACCGATCGGAGCTCAGGAGACGGCGCGTGGACCGGTCGGGGCTTAGGAGACGACGCCTGGACCGATCGGGGCTTAGGAGACGGCGCGTGGACCGATCGGGGCTTAGGAGACGATGCGTGAACAGATCGGGGCTCGGAAACGGCGCGTGGACCGACCGGGGCTCGGAGACGGCGCGTGGACCAATAGGAGATCAGGAGAGGACGCGTGGACCGATAGGGCTCTGGAAGCGGCGCACAGACCGATCGTGGCTCGGAGACGGCGCGTGGACCGATCGGGGCCTGGGAGACGACGCGTGGACTGATCGGGGCGTAGGAAACGACGCGTGTACCTATCAGGGCTCAGGAGACAGCGAGTGGACCTATTGGGGCTCAGGAGACGGCGCATGGACCGATCGGGGCTCGGAGACGGCGCGTGGAACGATCGGGGCTCGGCGACGGGGCGTGGACCGATCGGGGCTCAGGAGAGGGCGTGTGGACCGATCGACGCTCGGAGACGGCGCGTGGAACGATCGGGGCTCAGGAGACGACGCGTGGACCGATCGGGGCTCAGGAGACGGCGCGTGAACCGATCGCGGCTCGGCGACGGCGCGTGGACCGATCGGGGCTCAGGATGCCGCGCGTGGACCGATCATGGCTCGGCGACGGCGCGTAGACCGATCGGGGCTCGGAGACGGCACGTGGACCGATCAGGGCTTAGGAGACGACGCGTGGACCGATCGGGGCTCAGGAGACGGCGCGTGCACCGATCGGGGCTCGAGGAAGGCGCGTGAAACGATTGGGGCTTAGGAGACGGCGCGTAGACAGATCGGGGCTCAGGAGACGGCGCGCGAACCGACCGGGGCTCAGGAGCCTCGCGTGGACCGATCATGGCTCGGCGACGGCGCGTGGACGGATCGGGGCTCGGAGACGACGCGTGGACTGATCGGGGCTCGAAGACAGCGCGTGGACCGACTGGGGCTCAGGCGGTTGCGCGAGGACCAATTGGGGCTCGGAGACCATGCGTGGACCGATCGCGGCTCGGCGACGGCGCGTGGACCGATCGGGGCTCAGGAGGCTGCGCGTGGATCGATTGGGGCTCAGGAGACGGCGCGTGGACCGCTCGGGGCTCGAAGACGGCGCGTGGAACGATCAGGGCTCAGGAGACGTCACGTGAAATGATCGGCGCTCGGAGACGGCGCGTGGACCGATCGGGGCTCAGGAGAAGGCGCGTGGACCGATCGGGGCTTAGGAGGGGACCCGTCGACCGATCGGGGCTCAGGAGACGACGCGTGGACCGGTCGGTCTCAGGAAGCGGCGCCTGGACCGATCGGGGCTCCGAGACGACGCGTTAACCGAGCGGGGCTTAGGAGACTATGCGGAGACCGATCGGGGCTCGGAGACAGCGCGTGTACCGACTGGGGCTCAGGAGGTTGCGCGTGGACCAATTGGGGTTCGGCGACGGCGCGTGGACCGACCGGGGCTCAGGAGACCGCGCGTGAACCGATCGAGACTCGGCGACTGTGCGTGGAGCGATCGGGGCTCAGGAGACGGCGCGTGAACCAATCGGCGCTCCGAGACGGCGCGTGGACCGATCGGGGATGAGGAGAAGGCGCGTGGACCGATCGGGGCTTAGGAGACGGCGCGTAGACCGATCGGGGCTCGGAGACGGCGTGTGGAACGATCGGGGCTCAGGTGACGGCGCGTGAACCGATCGGCGCTCGGAGACGGCGCGTGAACCGATCGGGGCTTAGTAGAAGGCGCTTGGTCCGATCGGGGCTTAGGAGACGACGCGTGGACCGATCGGAGCTCGGAGACGGCGCGTGGAACGATCGGGGCTCAGGAGACGGCGCATGAACCGATCGGCGCTCGGAGACGGCGCGTGGACCGATCTGGGCTCGGAGACAGCGCGTGGACCGTCTGGGGCTTAGGAGACGGCGCGTGGACCGATCGGGGCTTAGGAGACGATGCGTGAACAGATCGGGGCTCGGAAACGGCGCGTGGACCGACCGGGGCTCGGAGACGGCGCGTGGACCAATAGGAGATCAGGAGAGGACGCGTGGACCGATAGGGCTCTGGAAGCGGCGCACAGACCGATCGTGGCTCGGAGACGGCGCGTGGACCGATCGGGGCTCGGAGACGACGCGTGGACTGATCGGGGCTCGAAGACAGCGCGTGGACCGACTGGGGCTCAGGCGGTTGCGCGAGGACCAATTGGGGCTCGGAGACCACGCGTGGACCGATCGCGGCTCGGCGACGGCGCGTGGACCGATCGGGGCTCAGGAGGCTGCGCGTGGATCGATTGGGGCTCAGGAGACGGCGCGTGGACCGCTCGGGGCTCGAAGACGGCGCGTGGAACGATCAGGGCTCAGGAGACGTCACGTGAAATGATCGGCGCTCGGAGACGGCGCGTGGACCGATCGGGGCTCAGGAGAAGGCGCGTGGACCGATCGGGGCTTAGGAGGGGACCCGTCGACCGATCGGGGCTCAGGAGACGACGCGTGGACCGGTCGGTCTCAGGAAGCGGCGCCTGGACCGATCGGGGCTCCGAGACGACGCGTTAACCGAGCGGGGCTTAGGAGACTATGCGGGGACCGATCGGGGCTCAGGAGAAGACACGTCAATTGATCGGGGCTCCGGAGACGACGCCTCGACGGATCGGGGCTCAGGAGGCGGCACGAGAAGCGATCGGGGCTCAGGAGAAGACGCGTCAATTGATCGGGGCTCAGGAGACGACGCGTCGACGAATCGGGGCTTAGGAGACGACGCGTGGACCGATCGGGGCTGAGGAGACGGCGCGTCGACCGACCGGAGCTCAGGAGATTCGCGTGGATCGATCGGGGCTCCGGAGGCGGCGCGTGGACCAATTGGGGCTTAGGAGACGACGCGTCGACTGATCATGGCTCGGCGACGGCGCGTAGACCGATCGGGGCTCGGAGACGACGCGTGGACTGATCGGGGCTCGAAGACAGCGCGTGGACCGACAGGGGCTCATGCGGTTGCGCGTGGACCAATTGAGGCTCCGGAGGCGGCGCGTGGACCGATTGTCGAGCAGAAGATGGTGCGTGGACCGATCGGGGCTCGGAGACGGCGCGTGGACCGATCGGAGCTTAGAAGACGACGCCTAGACCGATTGGGGCTCAGGAGACAGCGCGTGAACTAATCGGGTCTCGGAGACGGCGCGTTAACCGATCGGCGCTCGGAGACAGCGCGTCGACCGATTGGGGTTCGGTGACGGCGCGTGGACCGTCCGGGGCTCAGGAGGGGATGCGTGGACCGATCGCGGCTCTGGAGACTGCGCGTGGATCGATCGGGGCTTAGAGAACGACGCGTGGACCGATCGGGGCTCAGGAGACGGTGCGTGAACCGACCGGGGCTCAGGAGACCGCGCGTGGACCCATCGCGGCTCGGAGACCACGCGTGGACCGATCGGGGCTCGGAGACAGCGCGTGGACCGACTGGGGCTCAGGCGGTTGCGCGTGGACCAATTGGGGTTCGGCGACGGCGCGTGGACCGATCGGGGCTCGGAGACGGCGCGTTAACCGATTGGGGCTTAGGAGACCATGCGTGGACCGATCGGGGCTCGAAGACGGCGCGTGGACCGATCGGGGCTCGGAGACGACGCGTGGACCGATCGGGGCTTAGGAGGCCGCGCGTGGACCGATCGGGGCTCAGGAGACGGCGCGTGGACCGATTGGGGCTCGGATACGGCGCGTGAACCAACCGGGGCTCAGGAGGTCGCGCGTGGACCGATCACGGCTCGGTGACGGCGCGTAGACCGATCGGGGCTCAGGAGGCCGCGCGTGGACCGATCGCGGCTCAGGATGCGGCGCGTGGACCCATCGGGGCTCGGAGACGCCACGTGGACCGATCAGGGCTTAGGACACGACGCGTTGACCGATCGGGACTCAGGAGGCGGCGCGTGGACCGATCGGGGATCAGGAACCGGTCCATGGAGCGATCGGGGCTTAGGAGACGGCACGTGGACTGATCGGGGCTCGGGAAGCGGCGCCTGAACCGATCGTGGCTCGGAGACGGCGCGTGGAGGCATCGGGGCTTAGAAGACGACGCATGGACCGATCAGGTCTCAGGAAACGATGCGTGGACCGATTGGCGCTCGGAGACGACGCGTGGACCGACTGGGGCTCAGGCGGTTGCGCGTGGGCCAATTGGGGTTCGGCGACGGCGCGTGGACCGATCGCGGATAGGAGACGGCGCGGTAACCGATCGGGGCTTAGGAGACGATGCGTGAACCGATCGAGGCTCGGAGACGGCCCGTGGACAGATCGGGGCTTAGGAGACCGCGCGTGGACTGATCGGAGCTCAGGAGACGGCGCGTGGACCGGTCGGGGCTTAGGAGACGACGCCTGGACCGATCGGGGCTCGGAAACGGCGCGTGGACCGACCGGGGCTCGGAGACGGCGCGTGGACCAATAGGAGATCAGGAGAGGACGCGTGGACCGATAGGGCTCTGGAAGCGGCGCACAGACCGATCGTGGCTCGGAGACGGCGCGTGGACCGATCGGGGCCTGGGAGACGACGCGTGGACTGATCGGGGCGTAGGAAACGACGCGTGTACCTATCAGGGCTCAGGAGACAGCGAGTGGACCTATTGGGGCTCAGGAGACGGCGCATGGACCGATCGGGGCTCGGAGACGGCGCGTGGAACGATCGGGGCTCGGCGACGGGGCGTGGACCGATCGGGGCTCAGGAGAGGGCGTGTGGACCGATCGACGCTCGGAGACGGCGCGTGGAACGATCGGGGCTCAGGAGACGACGCGTGGACCGATCGGGGCTCAGGAGACGGCGCGTGAACCGATTGGGGCTTAGGAGACGTTGCGTGGACCGATCGGCGCTCGAAGACGGCGCGTGGACCGATCGGGGCTCAGGAGACTGCGCGTGGATGGATCGGAGCTTAGGGAACGGCGCGTTGACCGATCGGGGCTCAGGAGACGGCGCGTGGACCGAGCATGGCTCAGGAGGCCGCGCGTAGACCGACTGGGGTTCAGGAGGTTGCGCGTGGACCAATTGGGGTTCGGCGACGGGGCGTGGACCGATCGGGGCTCGGAGACGGCGCGTTAACCGATCGGGGCTTAGGAGACGATGCGTGGACCGATCGGGCTCGGAGCCGGCGCGGGAACCGATCGGGGTTCAGGAGGCCGCGCGTGGACCGATCATGGCTCGGCGACGGCGCGTGGACCGATCATGGCTCGGCGACGGCGCGTGGACCGACCGGGGCTCGGAGACGGCGCGTGGAATGATCGGGGCTCAGGAGACGGCGCGTGAACCGATCGGCGCTCGGAGACGGCACGTGGACCAATCGGGGCTTAGGAGACGGCGCGTAGACCAATAGGAGGTCAGGAGAGGACGCGTGAACCGATAGGGCTCTGGAAGCGGCGCACGAACCGATCGTGGCTCGGAGACGGCGCGTGGAGGCATCGGGGCTTTGCAGACGACGCGTGGACCGAACGGTGCTCAGAAAACGGCGCCTGGAGCGATCGGGGCTCAGGAGACGACGCGTCGACCGATCGGGGCTCAGGAGACGGCGCGCGGACCGACCGGGGCTCAGAAGCCTCGCGTGGATCGATCGGGACTCCGGAGGCGCCGCGTGGACCGATGGGGATCAGGACACGGTGCGTGGACCGATCGGGGCTCGGAGACGGCGCGTTAACCGATCGCGGCTTAGGAGACGATGCGAGGAGGCATCTGGGTTTACAAGACGACCCGTGGATCGATCGGGGCTCGGAGACGGCGCGTGAACCGACCGGGGCTCAGGAGACGGCACGTGGACCGATCAGGGCTCGGAGACGGCACGTTAACCGATCGGGGCTTAGGAGACGATGCGTAGACCGATCGGGCTCGGAGCCGGCGCGTGAACCGATCGGGGCTCAGGAGGCCGCGCGTGGACCGATCGAGGCTCGGCGACGGCGCGTGGACCGATCGGGGTTCGGAGACGACGCGTGTACGGATCAGGGCTTGGTGACGGCGCGTTTACCGACAGCAGCTCGGAGACGGCCCGTGGACGGATCGCGGCTTAGGAGACGGCGCGTGGAACGATCGGGGCTCAGGAGACGGCGCGTGGACCGGTCGAGGCTCGGAGACGGCACGTGGACCGATCGGGGCTTAGGAGAAGGCGCGTGGACCGATCGGGGCTTAGGAGACGGCGCGTGGACCGATCGGGGCTTAGGAGACGATGCGTGAACAGATCGGGGCTCGGAAACGGCGCGTGGACCGACCGGGGCTCGGAGACGGCGCGTGGAACGATCGGGGCTCAGGAGACGGCGCGTGAACCGATCGGCGCTCGGAGACGGCGCGTGGACCGATCGGGGCTTAGGAGACTACGCGTTGACCGATCGGGGCTCAGGTGACGGCGCGCGGACCGACCGGGGCTCAGGAGACGGCGCGTGAAATGATCGGCGCCCGGAGACGACGCGTGGATCGATCGGGGCTCGGAGACAGCGCGTGGACCGACTGGGGCTCAGGCGGTTTCGCGTGGACCAATTGGGGTTCGGCGACGGCGCGTGGACCGTTCGGGGCTCGGAGATGGCGCGTTAACCGATCGGGGCTTAGGAGACGATGCGTGGACCGATCGGGGCTCGGAGACGGCGCGTGGACAGATCGGGCTCAGGAGACGGCGCGTGGACCGTTCGTGGCTCGGAGACGACGCGTGGAGGCATCGGGGCTAAGAAGACGACGCATGGACCGATCGGGGCTCAGGAAACGGCGTGTGGACCGATCAGAGCTCGGAGACCACGCGTGGACCGATCGGGGCTTAGGAGACTACGTGTGTACCTATCGGGGCTCAGGAGACAGCGCGTGGACCGATCGGGGCTCAGGAGGCGGCGCGTGGACCGATCGGGGCTCGGAGACGGCGCGTGGAATGATCGGGTCTCAGGAGACGGCGCGTTAAATGATCGGCGCTCGGAGACGCCGCGTGGACCGATTGGGGCTTAGGAGACGGCGCGTGGACCGATCGGGGCGCAGGAAGCGGCGCCTGGACCGATCGTGGCTCGGAGACGGCGCGTGGAGGCATCCGGGCTAAGAAGACGACGCATGGACCGAGCGGGGTTCAGGAGACGGCGCGGGGAGCGATCGGGGCTCAGGAGAAGACACGTCAATTGATCGGGGCTCCGGAGACGACGCCTCGACGGATCGGGGCTCAGGAGGCGGCACGAGAAGCGATCGGGGCTCAGGAGAAGACGCGTCAATTGATCGGGGCTCAGGAGACGACGCGTCGACGAATCGGGGCTTAGGAGACGACGCGTGGACCGATCGGGGCTCAGGAGACGGCGCGTCGACCGACCGGAGCCCAGGAGATTCGCGTGGATCGATCGGGGCTCGGATACGGCGCGTGAACCGACCGGGGCTCGAGGAAGGCGCGTGAAACGATTGGGGCTTAGGAGACGGCGCGTGGACAGATCGGGGCTCAGGAGACGGCGCGCGAACCGACCGGGGCTCAGGAGCCTCGCGTGGACCGATCATGGCTCGGCGACGGCGCGTGGACGGATCGGGGCTCGGAGACGACGCGTGGACTGATCGGGGCTCGAAGACAGCGCGTGGACCGACTGGGGCTCAGGCGGTTGCGCGAGGACCAATTGGGGCTCGGAGACCACGCGTGGACCGATCGCGGCTCGGCGACGGCGCGTGGACCGATCGGGGCTCAGGAGGCTGCGCGTGGATCGATTGGGGCTCAGGAGACGGCGCGTGGACCGCTCGGGGCTCGAAGACGGCGCGTGGAACGATCAGGGCTCAGGAGACGTCACGTGAAATGATCGGCGCTCGGAGACGGCGCGTGGACCGATCGGGGCTCAGGAGAAGGCGCGTGGACCGATCGGGGCTTAGGAGGGGACCCGTCGACCGATCGGGGCTCAGGAGACGACGCGTGGACCGGTCGGTCTCAGGAAGCGGCGCCTGGACCGATCGGGGCTCCGAGACGACGCGTTAACCGAGCGGGGCTTAGGAGACTATGCGGGGACCGATCGGGGCTCGGAGACAGCGCGTGTACCGACTGGGGCTCAGGAGGTCGCGCGTGGACCAATTGGGGTTCGGCGACGGCGCGTGGACCGACCGGGGCTCAGGAGACCGCGCGTGAACCGATCGAGACTCGGCGACTGTGCGTGGAGCGATCGGGGCTCAGGAGACGGCGCGTGAACCAATCGGCGCTCCGAGACGGCGCGTGGACCGATCGGGGATGAGGAGAAGGCGCGTGGACCGATCGGGGCTTAGGAGACGGCGCGTAGACCGATCGGGGTTCAGGAAGCGGCGCCTGGACCGATCAGAGCTCGGAGACGACGCGTGGACCGATCGGGGCTTAGGAGACTACGCGTGTACCTATCGGGGCTCAGGAGACAGCGCGTAGACCGATCGGGGCTCGGAGACGGCGCGTGGAACGATCGGGTCTCGGAGACGGCGCGTGGAACGATCGGGTCTCAGGAGACGGCGCGTGAAATGATCGGCGCTCGGAGACGGCGCGTGGACCGATTGGGGATTAGGAGACGGCGGGTGGACCGATCGGGGCGCAGGAAGCGGCGCCTGGACCGATCAGAGCTCGGAGACGACGCGTGGACCGATCGGGGCTTAGGAGACTACGCGTGTACCTATCGGGGCTCAGGAGACAGCGCGTAGACCGATCGGGGCTCGAAGACAGCGCGTCGACCGATTGGGGTTCGGTGACGGCGCGTGGACCGTCCGGGGCTCAGGAGGGGATGCGTGGACCGATCGCGGCTCTGGAGACTGCGCGTGGATCGATCGGGGCTTAGAGAACGACGCGTGGACCGATCGGGGCTCAGGAGACGGTGCGTGAACCGACCGGGGCTCAGGAGACCGCGCGTGGACCCATCGCGGCTCGGAGACCACGCGTGGACCGATCGGGGCTCGGAGACAGCGCGTGGACCGACTGGGGCTCAGGCGGTTGCGTGTGGACCAATTGGGGTTCGGCGACGGCGCGTGGACCGATCGGGGCTCGGAGACGGCGCGTTAACCGATTGGGGCTTAGGAGACCATGCGTGGACCGATCGGGGCTCGAAGACGGCGCGTGGACCGATCGGGGCTCGGAGACGACGCGTGGACCGATCGGGGCTTAGGAGGCCGCGCGTGGACCGATCGGGGCTCAGGAGACGGCGCGTGGACCGATTGGGGCTCGGATACGGCGCGTGAACCAACCGGGGCTCAGGAGGTCGCGCGTGGACCGATCACGGCTCGGTGACGGCGCGTAGACCGATCGGGGCTCAGGAGGCCGCGCGTGGACCGATCGCGGCTCAGGATGCGGCGCGTGGACCCATCGGGGCTCGGAGACGCCACGTGGACCGATCAGGGCTTAGGACACGACGCGTTGACCGATCGGGACTCTGGAGGCGGCGCGTGGACCGATCGGGGATCAGGAACCGGTCCATGGAGCGATCGGGGCTTAGGAGACGGCACGTGGACTGATCGGGGCTCGGGAAGCGGCGCCTGAACCGATCGTGGCTCGGAGACGGCGCGTGGAGGCATCGGGGCTTAGAAGACGACGCATGGACCGATCAGGTCTCAGGAAACGATGCGTGGACCGATTGGCGCTCGGAGACGACGCGTGGACCGACTGGGGCTCAGGCGGTTGCGCGTGGGCCAATTGGGGTTCGGCGACGGCGCGTGGACCGATCGCGGATAGGAGACGGCGCGTTAACCGATCGGGGCTTAGGAGACGATGCGTGAACCGATCGAGGCTCGGAGACGGCCCGTGGACAGATCGGGGCTTAGGAGACCGCGCGTGGACCGATCGGAACTCAGGAGACGGCGCGTGGACCGGTCGGGGCTTAGGAGACGACGCCTGGACCGATCGGGGCTTAGGAGGCGGCGTGTGGAACGATCGGGGCTCAGGAGACGGCGCATGCACCGACCGGCGCTCGGAGACGGCGCGTGGAGCGATCGGTGCTGAGGAGACGACGCGTGGATCGATCGGGGCTTAGGAGACGACGCGTGGACCGATCGGGGCGTAGGACGCGACGCGTGTACCTATCGGGGCTGACGAGACAGCGTGTGGACCGATTGGGGCTCAGGAGACGGCGCCTGGACCGATCGGGGCTCGGAGAAGGCGCGTGGAATGATCGGAGCTCAGGAGACGGCGCGTGTACCTATCGGGGCTCACGAGACTGCATGTGGGCCGATTGGGGCTCAGGAGACGACGCGTTTACGGATCGGGGATCAGGAGACGGCGCGTGAACCGATCGGTGCTCGGAGACGGCGCGTGCACCGACCGGCGCTCGGAGGCGGCGCGTGAACCGATCGGGGCTCAGGAGACGGCGCGTGGACTGATCGGTGCTCGGAGACGGCGCGTGGACGGACCGTGGCTTAGAATGCGTCACGCGGATCGATCGGGGCTCGGAGACGGCGCGTGGACCGACCGGGGCTAAGGAGGCCGCGCGTGGACCTATCGAGGTTTAGGAGCCGACGCGCGGACCGATCGGGGCTCGGAGACGGCGCGTGGACCGACCGGGGCTCAGGCGGCCGCGCGTGGACGGATGGGGGCTCGGCGACGGCGCGTGGACCGATCGAGGCTCGGAAACGACGCGGGTATGGATCGGGGATTAGGGGACGACGCGTGGAACGATCGGGGCTCAGGAGACGGCGCGTGCACCGACCGGCGCTCGGAGACGGCGCGTGAACCGATCGGGGCTCAGGAGACGGCGCGTGGACTGATCGGTGCTCGGAGACGGCGCGTGGACGGACCGTGGTTT
The DNA here is from genome assembly GCA_946811545.1 of Netelia fuscicornis. Classification (NCBI taxonomy): domain Eukaryota; kingdom Metazoa; phylum Arthropoda; class Insecta; order Hymenoptera; family Ichneumonidae; genus Netelia; species Netelia fuscicornis. Next base: position 14,654,083 of record OX328016.1, on the reverse strand, counting down.
AGAATGCGTCACGCGGATCGATCGGGGCTCGGAGACGGCGCGTGGACCGACCGGGGCTAAGGAGGCCGCGCGTGGACCTATCGAGGCTTAGGAGCCGACGCGTGGACCGATCGGGGCTCGGAGACGGCGCGTGGACCGACCGGGGCTCAGGAGGCCGCGCGTGGACCGATGGGGGCTCGGCGACGGCGCGTGGACCGATCGAGGCTCGGAGACGACGCGTGTACGGATCGGGGCTTTGAAGACGACGCGTGGACCGATCGTGGCTCAGGAAACGGCGTGTGGAGCGATCGGGGCTCAGGAGACGACGCGTCGACCGATCAGGGCTCAGGAGACGGCGCGCGGACCGACCGGGGCTCAGGAGACTCGCGTGGATCGATCGGGGCTCCGGAGGCGCCGTGTGGACCGATGGGGCTCAGGAGACGGCGCGCGGACCGGCCGGGGCTCAGGAGCCTAGCGTGGATCGATCGGGGCTCCGGAGGCGGCGCGTGGACCGATCGGGGCTCAGGAGGCGGCGCGTGAACCGATCGGCGCTCGGAGACGGCGCGTGGACCGATCGGGGCTTAGGAGACGGAGCGTGGACCGATCGGGGCGTAGGAGACGACGCGTGGACCGATCGGGGCTCGGAGGCAGCGCGTGGACCAACCGGGGCTCAGGGGGTTGCGCGTGGACCAATTGGGGTTCGGCGACGGCGCGTGGACCGATCCGGGCTCAGGATACGGAGCGTGGACCGATCGGGGCTTGGAGACGGCGTGTGGAACGATCGAGACTCGGGTGACAGCGCGTTAACCGATCGGCGCTCGGAGACGGCGCGTGGACCGATCGGGGCTCGGAGACGGCGCGTGAACCGATCGGGGCTTAGGAGACGATGCGAGGAGGCATCTGGGTTTACAAGAAGACGCGTGGATCGATCGGGGCTCGGAGACGGCGCGTGAACCGACCGGCGCTCAGGAGACGGCGCGTGGACCGATCGGGGCTCGGAGACGGCGCGTGGAATGATCGGGGCTCAGGAGACGGCGCGTGAACCAATCGGTGCTCGGAGACGGGGCGTGGACTGATCGGGGCTTAGAATGCGTCACGCGGACCGATCGGGGCTCGGATACGGCGTGTGGACGTATCGGGGCTTAGGAGACGATGCGTGGACCGATCGGGGCTCAGGAAACGGCGCGTGGACCGACCGCGGCTCAGGAGGCCACGCCTGGACCGATCGTGGCTCGGAGACGGCGCGTGGAGGTATCGGGGCTTAAAAGACGACGGATGGACCGATCGGGGCTCAGGAAACGGCGCGTGGACCGAACGGTGCTCGGAGACGACGCTTGGACCGATGGGCGCTCAGGAGACGGCGCGTGGAGCGATCGGGGCTCAGGAGACGACGCGTTAACAGAGCGGGGTTTAGGAGACGATGCGTAGACCGATCGGTGCTCGGAGACAGCGCGTGGACCGACTGGGGCTCAGGAGGTGGCGCATGGACCAATTGGGGTTCGGCGACGGCGCGTGGACCGACCGGGGATTAGGAGACGACGCGTCGACCGATCGGGGCTTAGGAGACGACCCGTCGACCGATCGGGGCTTAGGAGACGACGCGTGGACCGATCGGGGCTTAGGAGGCGGCGCGTGGACCCATCGGGGCTCGGAGACGGCGCGTTAACCGATCGGGGCTTAGGAGACGACGCGTGGACCGATCGGGGCTCGGATACGGCGCGTGAACCGATCGGGGCTTAGGAGACGATGCGAGGAGGCATCTGGGTTTACAAGAAGACGCGTGGATCGATCGGGGCTCGGAGACGGCGCGTGAACCGACCGGGGCTCAGGAGACGGCGCGTGGACCGATCGGGGCTCGGATACGGCGTGTGGACGTATCGGGGCTTAGGAGACGATGCGTGGACCGATCGGGGCTCAGGAAACGGCGCGTGGACCGACCGCGGCTCAGGAGGCCACGCCTGAACCGATCGTGGCTCGGAGACGGCGCGTGGAGGTATCGGGGCTTAAAAGACGACGGATGGACCGATCGGGGCTCAGGAAACGGCGCGTGGACCGAACGGTGCTCGGAGACGACGCGTGGACCGATCGGCGCTCAGGAGACGGCGCGTGGAGCGATCGGGGCTCAGGAGACGACACGTTAACAGAGCGGGGTTTAGGAGACGATGCGTAGACCGATCGGTGCTCGGAGACAGCGCGTGGACCGACTGGGGCTCAGGAGGTGGCGCATGGACCAATTGGGGTTCGGCGACGGCGCGTGAACCGACCGGGGATTAGGAGACGACGCGTCGACCGATCGGGGCTTAGGAGACGACCCGTCGACCGATCGGGGCTTAGGAGACGACGCGTGGACCGATCGGGGCTTAGGAGGCGGCGCGTGGACCCATCGGGGCTCGGAGACGGCGCGTTAACCGATCGGGGCTTAGGAGACGACGCGTGGACCGATCGGGGCTCGGATACGGCGCGTGAACCGATCGGGGCTTAGGAGACGATGCGCGGAGGCATCTGGGTTTACAAGAAGACGCGTGGATCGATCGGGGCTCGGAGACGGCGCGTGAACCGACCGGGGCTCAGGAGACGGCGCGTGGACCGATCGGGGCTCGGAGACGGCGCGTGGAATGATCGGGGCTCAGGAGACGGCGCGTGAACCGATCGGCGCTCGGAGACCGCGCGTGGACCGATCGGGGCTTAGGAGACGGCGCGTGGACCGATCGGAGATGAGGAGACGATGCGTGGACTGATAGTGCTCTGGAAGCGGCGCACGGACCGATCGTGGCTCGGAGACGGCGCATGGAGGCATCGGGGCTTTGAAGACGACGCGTGGACCGAACGGTGCTCAGAAAACGGCGCGTGGAGCGATCGAGGCTCAGGAGGCGACGCGTGGACCGATCGGGGCTCGGAGACGGCGCGTGGAATGATCGGGGCTCAGGAGACGGCGCGTGAACCGATCGGCGTTCGGAGACAGCGCGTGGACCGATCGGGGCTTAGGAGACGGCGCGTGGACCGATCGGAGATGAGGAGACGATGCGTGGACCGATAGGGCTCTGGAAACGGCGCACGGACCGATCGCGGATCGGCGACGGCCTGTGGACCGATTGGGGCTCAGGAGGCCGCGCGTTTACCGATCATGGTTCGGCGACGGCGCGTGGACCCATCGGGGCTCGGAGACGACGCGTGTACCGACTGGGGCTCAGGAGACCGCGCGTGAACCGATCGGGACTCCGGAGGCGCCGCGTGGACCGATGGGGATCAGGACACGGTGCGTGGACCGATCGGAGCTCGGAGACAGCGCGTGGAACGATCGGGGCTCAGGGGACGGCGCGTTAACCGATTGGGGCTTAGGAGACGATGCGTGGACCGATCGGGGCTCGAAGACGGCGGGTGGACCGATCGGGGCTCGGAGACAGCGCGTGGACCGACTGGGGCTCAGGTGATTGCGCGTGGACCAATTGGGGTTCGGCGACGGCGCGTGGATCGATCGGGGCTTAGGAGACGGCGCGTGCACCGATCGGGGCCCGGAGATGGGTCGTGGACAGATTGGGGCTTAGCAGACGGCGCGTGGACCGATCGTGGATGGGAGACGGCACGTCCACCAATCGGGGCTTAGGAGACGACGCGTAGACCGATCGGGGCCCAGGAGACGGCGCGTGGACCGATCGGGGCTCAGGAAACGGCGCGTGGACCGACTGGGGCTCAGGCGATTGCGCGTGGACGAATTGGGGTTCGGCGACGGCGCGTGGATCGATCGGGGCTTAGGAGACGGCGCGTGCACCGATCGGGGCCCGGAGACGGATCGTGGACAGATTGGGGCTTTGCAGACGGCGCGTCGACCGATCGTGGCTGGGAGACGGCAGGTCCACCAATCCGGGCTTAGGAGACGACGCGTAGACCGAGCATGGCTCAGGAGGCCGCGCGTGGACCGACTGGGGCTCAGGAGGTTTCGCGTGGACCAATTGGGGTTCGGCGACGGGGCGTGGACCGATCGGGGCTCGGAGACGGCGCGTTAACCGATCGGGGCTTAGGAGACGATGCGAGGAGGCATCTGGGTTTACAAGACGACGTGTGGATCGATCGGGGCTCGGAGACGGCGCGTTAACCGATCGGGGCTTAGGAGACGATGCGAGGAGGCATCTGGGTTTACAAGAAGACGCGTGGATCGATCGGGGCTCGGAGACGGCGCGTGAACCAACCGGGGCTCAGGAGACGACGCGTGGACCGATCGGCGCTCAGGAGGCGGCGCGTGGAGCGATCGGGGCTCAGGAGACGATGCGTGGACCGATCGGGGCTCGGAGACGGCGCGTGGACCGACCGGGGCTAAGGAGGCCGCGCGTGGACCTATCGAGGCTTAGGAGCCGACGCGCGGACCGATCGGGGCTGAGGAGACGGCGCGTGGACCGATCGGGGCTCGGAGACGGCGCGTGGAACGATCGGAGCTCAGGAGACGGGGCGTGAAATGATCGGCGCTCTGAGACGGCGCGTGGACCGATCGGTGCTCGCAGACGACGCGTGGACCGATCGGGGCTGGGGAGACGGCGTGTGGACCGATCGGGGCTCAGGAGACGGCGCGTGGACCGATTGGGGCTCGGGAGACTGCGCGTGGATGGATCGGGGCTTCGGGAACGACGCGTGGACCGATTGAGGTTCAGGAGACGGCACGTGGACCGATCGGGGCTCGGAGACGGCGCGTGGAACGATCGGGGCTTAGGAGGCCGCGCGTGGACCGATCGGGACTCAGGAGACGGTGTGTGGACCGATCGGGGCTGAGGAGGCGGCGCGTGGACCGATTGGGGCTTAGGAGACGGCGCGTGGACCGACTGGGGCTCAGGAGACTCGCGTGGATCGATCGGGGCTCCGGAGACGCCGCGTGGAGCGATGGGGATCAGGAGACGGTGCGCGGACCGATCGGGGCTCGGAGACGGCGCGTGGACCGATCGGGGCTTAGGAGACGACGCGTGGACCGATCGGGGCGTAGGACACGACGCGTGTACCTATCGGGGCTCACGAGACAGCGTGTGGACCGATTGGGGCTCAGGAGACGGCGCGTGGACCGATCGGGGCTCGGAGACGGCGCGTGGAACGATCGGAGCTCAGGAGACGGGGCGTGAAATGATCGGCGCTCTGAGACGGCGCGTGGACCGATCGGTGCTCGCAGACGACGCGTGGACCGATCGGGGCTGGGGAGACGGCGTGTGGACCGATCGGGGCTCAGGAGACGGCACGTGGACCGATCGGGGCTCGGAGACGGCGCGTGGAACGATCGGGGCTTAGGAGGCCGCGCGTGGACCGATCGGGACTCAGGAGACGGCGTGTGGACCGATCGGGGCTCAGGAGGCGGCGCGTGGACCGATTGGGGCTTAGGAGACGGCGCGTGGGTCGATCGGGGTTCAGGAAGCGGCGCCTGGACCGATCGTGGCTCGGAGACGGCGCGTGGAGGCATCGGGGCTAAAAAGACGACATATGGACCGAGCGGGGCTCAGAAAACGGCGCGAGGAGCGATCGGGGCTGAGGAGAAGACGCGTCAATTGATCGGGGCTCAGGAGACGGCGCGTGGACGGATCGGTCTCAGGAGACGGCGCGTGAACCGATCGGCACTCGGAGACGGGGCGTGGACCGATCGGGGGTTAGGAGATGGCGCGTGCACCGATCGGGGCCCGGAGACGTGTCGTGGACAGATTGGGGCTTAGGAGACGGCGCGTGGACCGAGCGGGGCTCACGAGACGGCGCGTGGACCGATCGGGGCTCAGGAGACGACGCGCAGACCGATCGGGGCGCAGGAGGCGGCGCGTGGACCGATTGGAGCGCAGGAGGCGGTGCGTGGACCGATTGGGGCTTAGGAGACGGCGCGTGGACCGATCGGGGCTCAGGAAGCGGCGCCTGAACCGGTCGTGGATCGGAGACGGCGCGTAGACTCATCGGGGCTACGAAGACGACACATGGACCGAGCCGGGCTCAGGAGACGGCGCGAGGAGCGATCGGGGCTCAGGAGAAGACGCGTCAATTGATCGGGGCTCAGGAGACGACGCGTCGATGGATCGGGGCTTAGGAGACGATACGTGGACCGATCGGGGCTTAGGAGACGACGCGTGGAACGACCGGGGCTCAGGAGACGGCGCGTGGACCGACCGGGGCTCAGGAGACTCGCGTGGATCGATCGGGGCTCAGGAGGCAACGCGGGGACCCATCGGGGCTCGGAGACGGCGTGTGGACGTTTTCGGGGCTTAGGAGACGACGCGTGGACTGATCGGAGCTCAGGAGAAGACGCGTGGACCGATCGGGGCTTAGAAGAGGACCCGTCGACCGATCGGGGCTCAGGAGACGACGCGTCAACCGATCGGCGCTCGGAGACGACGCGTCAACCGATCGGCGCTCGGAGACGGCGCGTGGACCGATCGGGGCTTAGGAGACGGCGCGTGGACCGATCGGAGATCAGGAGATGACGCGTGGACCGATCGGGGTTGTGGAAGCGGCGCACGGACCGATCGTGGCTCGGAGACGGCGCGTGGAGGTATCGGGGCTTTGAAGACGACGCGTGGACCGATCGGGGCTCAGGAAACGGCGTGTGGTGCGATCGGGGCTCAGGAGACGACGCGTGGATCGATCGGGGCTCAGGAGACGACGCGTCGAACAATCGGGGCTCAGGAGACGGCGCGCGGACCGAGTGGGGCTCAGGAGACTCGCGTGGATCGATCGGGGCTCCAGAGGCGCCGCGTGGACCGATCGGGGCTTAGGAGACGATGCGTAGACCGATCGGGCTCGGAGCCGGCGCGTGAACCGATCGGGGCTCAGGAGGCCGCGCGTGGACCGATCGAGGCTCGGCGACGGCGCGTGGACCGATCGGGGCTCGGAGACGACGCGTGTACGGATCAGGGCTTGGTGACCGCGCGTTTACCGACAGCAGCTCGGAGACGGCCCGTGGACGGATCGCGGCTTAGGAGACGGCGCGTGGAACGATCGGGGCTCAGGAGACGGCGCGTGGACCGGTCGAGGCTCGGAGACGGCACGTGGACCGATCGGGGCTTAGGAGAAGGCGCGTGGACCGATCGGGGCTTAGGAGACGGCGCGTGGACCGATCGGGGCTTAGGAGACGATGCGTGAACAGATCGGGGCTCGGAAACGGCGCGTGGACCGACCGGGGCTCGGAGACGGCGCGTGGAACGATCGGGGCTCAGGAGACGGCGCGTGAACCGATCGGCGCTCGGAGACGGCGCGTGGACCGATCGGGGCTTAGGAGACTACGCGTTGACCGATCGGGGCTCAGGTGACGGCGCGCGGACCGACCGGGGCTCAGGAGACGGCGCGTGAAATGATCGGCGCCCGGAGACGACGCGTGGACCGATCGGGGCTCGGAGACAGCGCGTGGACCGACTGGGGCTCAGGCGGTTTCGCGTGGACCAATTGGGGTTCGGCGACGGCGCGTGGACCGTTCAGGGCTCGGAGACGGCGCGTTAACCGATCGGGGCTTAGGAGACGATGCGTGGACCGATCGGGGCTCGGAGACGGCGCGTGGACAGATCGGGCTCAGGAGACGGCGCGTGGACCGTTCGTGGCTCGGAGACGACGCGTGGAGGCATCGGGGCTAAGAAGACGACGCATGGACCGATCGGGGCTCAGGAAACGGCGTGTGGACCGATCAGAGCTCGGAGACGACGCGTGGACCGATCGGGGCTTAGGAGACTACGCGTGTACCTATCGAGGCTCAGGAGACAGCGCGTGGACCGATCGGGGCTCAGGAGGCGGCGCGTGGACCGATCGGGGCTCGGAGACGGCGCGTGGAATGATCGGGTCTCAGGAGACGGCGCGATAAATGATCGGCGCTCGGAGACGCCGCGTGGACCGATTGGGGCTTAGGAGACGGCGCGTGGACCGATCGGGGCGCAGGAAGCGGCGCCTGGACCGATCGTGGCTCGGAGACGGCGCGTGGAGGCATCCGGGCTAAGAAGACGACGCATGGACCGAGCGGGGTTCAGGAAACGGCGCGAGGAGCGATCGGGGCTCAGGAGAAGACACGTCAATTGATCGGGGCTCCGGAGACGACGCCTCGACGGATCGGGGCTCAGGAGGCGGCACGAGAAGCGATCGGGGCTCAGGAGAAGACGCGTCAATTGATCGGGGCTCAGGAGACGACGCGTCGACGAATCGGGGCTTAGGAGACGACGCGTGGACCGATCGGGGCTCAGGAGACGGCGCGTGCACCGATCGGGGCTCGAGGAAGGCGCGTGAAACGATTGGGGCTTAGGAGACGGCGCGTAGACAGATCGGGGCTCAGGAGACGGCGCGCGAACCGACCGGGGCTCAGGAGCCTCGCGTGGACCTATCATGGCTCGGCGACGGCGCGTGGACGGATCGGGGCTCGGAGACGACGCGTGGACTGATCGGGGCTCGAAGACAGCGCGTGGACCGACTGGGGCTGAGGCGGTTGCGCGAGGACCAATTGGGGCTCGGAGACCACGCGTGGACCGATCGCGGCTCGGCGACGGCGCGTCGACCGACCGGAGCCCAGGAGATTCGCGTGGATCGCTCGGGGCTCGGATACGGCGCGTGAACCGACCGGGGCTCAGGAGGCCGTGCGAGAACCGATCGCGGCTCGGCGACGGCGCGTGGACCGATCGGGGCTCAGGATGCCGCGCGTGGACCGATCATGGCTCGGCGACGGCGCGTAGACCGATCGGGGCTCGGAGACGGCACGTGGACCGATCAGGGCTTAGGAGACGACGCGTGGACCGATCGGGGCTCAGGAGACGGCGCGTGCACCGATCGGGGCTCGAGGAAGGCGCGTGAAACGATTGGGGCTTAGGAGACGGCGCGTAGACAGATCGGGGCTCAGGAGACGGCGCGCGAACCGACCGGGGCTCAGGAGCCTCGCGTGGACCGATCATGGCTCGGCGACGGCGCGTGGACGGATCGGGGCTCGGAGACGACGCGTGGACTGATCGGGGCTCGAAGACAGCGCGTGGACCGACTGGGGCTCAGGCGGTTGCGCGAGGACCAATTGGGGCTCGGAGACCACGCGTGGACCGATCGCGGCTCGGCGACGGCGCGTGGACCGATCGGGGCTCAGGAGGCTGCGCGTGGATCGATTGGGGCTCAGGAGACGGCGCGTGGACCGCTCGGGGCTCGAAGACGGCGCGTGGAACGATCAGGGCTCAGGAGACGTCACGTGAAATGATCGGCGCTCGGAGACGGCGCGTGGACCGATCGGGGCTCAGGAGAAGGCGCGTGGACCGATCGGGGCTTAGGAGGGGACCCGTCGACCGATCGGGGCTCAGGAGACGACGCGTGGACCGGTCGGTCTCAGGAAGCGGCGCCTGGACCGATCGGGGCTCCGAGACGACGCGTTAACCGAGCGGGGCTTAGGAGACTATGCGGAGACCGATCGGGGCTCGGAGACAGCGCGTGTACCGACTGGGGCTCAGGAGGTTGCGCGTGGACCAATTGGGGTTCGGCGACGGCGCGTGGACCGACCGGGGCTCAGGAGACCGCGCGTGAACCGATCGAGACTCGGCGACTGTGCGTGGAGCGATCGGGGCTCAGGAGACGGCGCGTGAACCAATCGGCGCTCCGAGACGGCGCGTGGACCGATCGGGGATGAGGAGAAGGCGCGTGGACCGATCGGGGCTTAGGAGACGGCGCGTAGACCGATCGGGGCTCGGAGACGGCGTGTGGAACGATCGGGGCTCAGGTGACGGCGCGTGAACCGATCGGCGCTCGGAGACGGCGCGTGAACCGATCGGGGCTTAGTAGAAGGCGCTTGGTCCGATCGGGGCTTAGGAGACGACGCGTGGACCGATCGGAGCTCGGAGACGGCGCGTGGAACGATCGGGGCTCAGGAGACGGCGCATGAACCGATCGGCGCTCGGAGACGGCGCGTGGACCGATCTGGGCTCGGAGACAGCGCGTGGACCGTCTGGGGCTTAGGAGACGGCGCGTGGACCGATCGGGGCTTAGGAGACGATGCGTGAACAGATCGGGGCTCGGAAACGGCGCGTGGACCGACCGGGGCTCGGAGACGGCGCGTGGACCAATAGGAGATCAGGAGAGGACGCGTGGACCGATAGGGCTCTGGAAGCGGCGCACAGACCGATCGTGGCTCGGAGACGGCGCGTGGACCGATCGGGGCTCGGAGACGACGCGTGGACTGATCGGGGCTCGAAGACAGCGCGTGGACCGACTGGGGCTCAGGCGGTTGCGCGAGGACCAATTGGGGCTCGGAGACCACGCGTGGACCGATCGTGGCTCGACGACGGCGCGTGGACCGATCGGGGCTCAGGAGGCTGCGCGTGGATCGATTGGGGCTCAGGAGACGGCGCGTGGACCGCTCGGGGCTCGAAGACGGCGCGTGGAACGATCAGGGCTCAGGAGACGTCACGTGAAATGATCGGCGCTCGGAGACGGCGCGTGGACCGATCGGGGCTCAGGAGAAGGCGCGTGGACCGATCGGGGCTTAGGAGGGGACCCGTCGACCGATCGGGGCTCAGGAGACGACGCGTGGACCGGTCGGTCTCAGGAAGCGGCGCCTGGACCGATCGGGGCTCCGAGACGACGCGTTAACCGAGCGGGGCTTAGGAGACTATGCGGGGACCGATCGGGGCTCAGGAGAAGACACGTCAATTGATCGGGGCTCCGGAGACGACGCCTCGACGGATCGGGGCTCAGGAGGCGGCACGAGAAGCGATCGGGGCTCAGGAGAAGACGCGTCAATTGATCGGGGCTCAGGAGACGACGCGTCGACGAATCGGGGCTTAGGAGACGACGCGTGGACCGATCGGGGCTGAGGAGACGGCGCGTCGACCGACCGGAGCTCAGGAGATTCGCGTGGATCGATCGGGGCTCCGGAGGCGGCGCGTGGACCAATTGGGGCTTAGGAGACGACGCGTCGACTGATCATGGCTCGGCGACGGCGCGTAGACCGATCGGGGCTCGGAGACGACGCGTGGACTGATCGGGGCTCGAAGACAGCGCGTGGACCGACAGGGGCTCAGGCGGTTGCGCGTGGACCAATTGGGGCTCCGGAGGCGGCGCGTGGACCGATTGTCGAGCAGAAGATGGTGCGTGGACCGATCGGGGCTCGGAGACGGCGCGTGGACCGATCGGAGCTTAGAAGACGACGCCTAGACCGATTGGGGCTCAGGAGACAGCGCGTGAACTAATCGGGTCTCGGAGACGGCGCGTTAACCGATCGGCGCTCGGAGACAGCGCGTCGACCGATTGGGGTTCGGTGACGGCGCGTGGACCGTCCGGGGCTCAGGAGGGGATGCGTGGACCGATCGCGGCTCTGGAGACTGCGCGTGGATCGATCGGGGCTTAGAGAACGACGCGTGGACCGATCGGGGCTCAGGAGACGGTGCGTGAACCGACCGGGGCTCAGGAGACCGCGCGTGGACCCATCGCGGCTCGGAGACCACGCGTGGACCGATCGGGGCTCGGAGACAGCGCGTGGACCGACTGGGGCTCAGGCGGTTGCGCGTGGACCAATTGGGGTTCGGCGACGGCGCGTGGACCGATCGGGGCTCGGAGACGGCGCGTTAACCGATTGGGGCTTAGGAGACCATGCGTGGACCGATCGGGGCTCGAAGACGGCGCGTGGACCGATCGGGGCTCGGAGACGACGCGTGGACCGATCGGGGCTTAGGAGGCCGCGCGTGGACCGATCGGGGCTCAGGAGACGGCGCGTGGACCGATTGGGGCTCGGATACGGCGCGTGAACCAACCGGGGCTCAGGAGGTCGCGCGTGGACCGATCACGGCTCGGTGACGGCGCGTAGACCGATCGGGGCTCAGGAGGCCGCGCGTGGACCGATCGCGGCTCAGGATGCGGCGCGTGGACCCATCGGGGCTCGGAGACGCCACGTGGACCGATCAGGGCTTAGGACACGACGCGTTGACCGATCGGGACTCAGGAGGCGGCGCGTGGACCGATCGGGGATCAGGAACCGGTCCATGGAGCGATCGGGGCTTAGGAGACGGCACGTGGACTGATCGGGGCTCGGGAAGCGGCGCCTGAACCGATCGTGGCTCGGAGACGGCGCGTGGAGGCATCGGGGCTTAGAAGACGACGCATGGACCGATCAGGTCTCAGGAAACGATGCGTGGACCGATTGGCGCTCGGAGACGACGCGTGGACCGACTGGGGCTCAGGCGGTTGCGCGTGGGCCAATTGGGGTTCGGCGACGGCGCGTGGACCGATCGCGGATAGGAGACGGCGCGTTAACCGATCGGGGCTTAGGAGACGATGCGTGAACCGATCGAGGCTCGGAGACGGCCCGTGGACAGATCGGGGCTTAGGAGACCGCGCGTGGACCGATCGGAGCTCAGGAGACGGCGCGTGGACCGGTCGGGGCTTAGGAGACGACGCCTGGACCGATCGGGGCTTAGGAGACGGCGCGTGGACCGATCGGGGCTTAGGAGACGATGCGTGAACAGATCGGGGCTCGGAAACGGCGCGTGGACCGACCGGGGCTCGGAGACGGCGCGTGGACCAATAGGAGATCAGGAGAGGACGCGTGGACCGATAGGGCCCTGGAAGCGGCGCACAGACCGATCGTGGCTCGGAGACGGCGCGTGGACCGATCGGGGCCTGGGAGACGACGCGTGGACTGATCGGGGCGTAGGAAACGACGCGTGTACCTATCAGGGCTCAGGAGACAGCGAGTGGACCTATTGGGGCTCAGGAGACGGCGCATGGACCGATCGGGGCTCGGAGACGGCGCGTGGAACGATCGGGGCTCGGCGACGGGGCGTGGACCGATCGGGGCTCAGGAGAGGGCGTGTGGACCGATCGACGCTCGGAGACGGCGCGTGGAACGATCGGGGCTCAGGAGACGACGCGTGGACCGATCGGGGCTCAGGAGACGGCGCGTGAACCGATCGCGGCTCGGCGACGGCGCGTGGACCGATCGGGGCTCAGGATGCCGCGCGTGGACCGATCATGGCTCGGCGACGGCGCGTAGACCGATCGGGGCTCGGAGACGGCACGTGGACCGATCAGGGCTTAGGAGACGACGCGTGGACCGATCGGGGCTCAGGAGACGGCGCGTGCACCGATCGGGGCTCGAGGAAGGCGCGTGAAACGATTGGGGCTTAGGAGACGGCGCGTAGACAGATCGGGGCTCAGGAGACGGCGCGCGAACCGACCGGGGCTCAGGAGCCTCGCGTGGACCGATCATGGCTCGGCGACGGCGCGTGGACGGATCGGGGCTCGGAGACGACGCGTGGACTGATCGGGGCTCGAAGACAGCGCGTGGACCGACTGGGGCTCAGGCGGTTGCGCGAGGACCAATTGGGGCTCGGAGACCATGCGTGGACCGATCGCGGCTCGGCGACGGCGCGTGGACCGATCGGGGCTCAGGAGGCTGCGCGTGGATCGATTGGGGCTCAGGAGACGGCGCGTGGACCGCTCGGGGCTCGAAGACGGCGCGTGGAACGATCAGGGCTCAGGAGACGTCACGTGAAATGATCGGCGCTCGGAGACGGCGCGTGGACCGATCGGGGCTCAGGAGAAGGCGCGTGGACCGATCGGGGCTTAGGAGGGGACCCGTCGACCGATCGGGGCTCAGGAGACGACGCGTGGACCGGTCGGTCTCAGGAAGCGGCGCCTGGACCGATCGGGGCTCCGAGACGACGCGTTAACCGAGCGGGGCTTAGGAGACTATGCGGAGACCGATCGGGGCTCGGAGACAGCGCGTGTACCGACTGGGGCTCAGGAGGTTGCGCGTGGACCAATTGGGGTTCGGCGACGGCGCGTGGACCGACCGGGGCTCAGGAGACCGCGCGTGAACCGATCGAGACTCGGCGACTGTGCGTGGAGCGATCGGGGCTCAGGAGACGGCGCGTGAACCAATCGGCGCTCCGAGACGGCGCGTGGACCGATCGGGGATGAGGAGAAGGCGCGTGGACCGATCGGGGCTTAGGAGACGGCGCGTAGACCGATCGGGGCTCGGAGACGGCGTGTGGAACGATCGGGGCTCAGGTGACGGCGCGTGAACCGATCGGCGCTCGGAGACGGCGCGTGAACCGATCGGGGCTTAGTAGAAGGCGCTTGGTCCGATCGGGGCTTAGGAGACGACGCGTGGACCGATCGGAGCTCGGAGACGGCGCGTGGAACGATCGGGGCTCAGGAGACGGCGCATGAACCGATCGGCGCTCGGAGACGGCGCGTGGACCGATCTGGGCTCGGAGACAGCGCGTGGACCGTCTGGGGCTTAGGAGACGGCGCGTGGACCGATCGGGGCTTAGGAGACGATGCGTGAACAGATCGGGGCTCGGAAACGGCGCGTGGACCGACCGGGGCTCGGAGACGGCGCGTGGACCAATAGGAGATCAGGAGAGGACGCGTGGACCGATAGGGCTCTGGAAGCGGCGCACAGACCGATCGTGGCTCGGAGACGGCGCGTGGACCGATCGGGGCTCGGAGACGACGCGTGGACTGATCGGGGCTCGAAGACAGCGCGTGGACCGACTGGGGCTCAGGCGGTTGCGCGAGGACCAATTGGGGCTCGGAGACCACGCGTGGACCGATCGCGGCTCGGCGACGGCGCGTGGACCGATCGGGGCTCAGGAGGCTGCGCGTGGATCGATTGGGGCTCAGGAGACGGCGCGTGGACCGCTCGGGGCTCGAAGACGGCGCGTGGAACGATCAGGGCTCAGGAGACGTCACGTGAAATGATCGGCGCTCGGAGACGGCGCGTGGACCGATCGGGGCTCAGGAGAAGGCGCGTGGACCGATCGGGGCTTAGGAGGGGACCCGTCGACCGATCGGGGCTCAGGAGACGACGCGTGGACCGGTCGGTCTCAGGAAGCGGCGCCTGGACCGATCGGGGCTCCGAGACGACGCGTTAACCGAGCGGGGCTTAGGAGACTATGCGGGGACCGATCGGGGCTCAGGAGAAGACACGTCAATTGATCGGGGCTCCGGAGACGACGCCTCGACGGATCGGGGCTCAGGAGGCGGCACGAGAAGCGATCGGGGCTCAGGAGAAGACGCGTCAATTGATCGGGGCTCAGGAGACGACGCGTCGACGAATCGGGGCTTAGGAGACGACGCGTGGACCGATCGGGGCTGAGGAGACGGCGCGTCGACCGACCGGAGCTCAGGAGATTCGCGTGGATCGATCGGGGCTCCGGAGGCGGCGCGTGGACCAATTGGGGCTTAGGAGACGACGCGTCGACTGATCATGGCTCGGCGACGGCGCGTAGACCGATCGGGGCTCGGAGACGACGCGTGGACTGATCGGGGCTCGAAGACAGCGCGTGGACCGACAGGGGCTCATGCGGTTGCGCGTGGACCAATTGAGGCTCCGGAGGCGGCGCGTGGACCGATTGTCGAGCAGAAGATGGTGCGTGGACCGATCGGGGCTCGGAGACGGCGCGTGGACCGATCGGAGCTTAGAAGACGACGCCTAGACCGATTGGGGCTCAGGAGACAGCGCGTGAACTAATCGGGTCTCGGAGACGGCGCGTTAACCGATCGGCGCTCGGAGACAGCGCGTCGACCGATTGGGGTTCGGTGACGGCGCGTGGACCGTCCGGGGCTCAGGAGGGGATGCGTGGACCGATCGCGGCTCTGGAGACTGCGCGTGGATCGATCGGGGCTTAGAGAACGACGCGTGGACCGACCGGGGCTCGGAGACGGCGCGTGGACCAATAGGAGATCAGGAGAGGACGCGTGGACCGATAGGGCTCTGGAAGCGGCGCACAGACCGATCGTGGCTCGGAGACGGCGCGTGGACCGATCGGGGCTCGGAGACGACGCGTGGACTGATCGGGGCTCGAAGACAGCGCGTGGACCGACTGGGGCTCAGGCAGTTGCGCGAGGACCAATTGGGGCTCGGAGACCACGCGTGGACCGATCGCGGCTCGGCGACGGCGCGTGGACCGATCGGGGCTCAGGAGGCTGCGCGTGGATCGATTGGGGCTCAGGAGACGGCGCGTGGACCGCTCGGGGCTCGAAGACGGCGCGTGGAACGATCAGGGCTCAGGAGACGTCACGTGAAATGATCGGCGCTCGGAGACGGCGCGTGGACCGATCGGGGCTCAGGAGAAGGCGCGTGGACCGATCGGGGCTTAGGAGGGGACCCGTCGACCGATCGGGGCTCAGGAGACGACGCGTGGACCGGTCGGTCTCAGGAAGCGGCGCCTGGACCGATCGGGGCTCCGAGACGACGCGTTAACCGAGCGGGGCTTAGGAGACTATGCGGGGACCGATCGGGGCTCAGGAGAAGACACGTCAATTGATCGGGGCTCCGGAGACGACGCCTCGACGGATCGGGGCTCAGGAGGCGGCACGAGAAGCGATCGGGGCTCAGGAGAAGACGCGTCAATTGATCGGGGCTCAGGAGACGACGCGTCGACGAATCGGGGCTTAGGAGACGACGCGTGGACCGATCGGGGCTGAGGAGACGGCGCGTCGACCGACCGGAGCTCAGGAGATTCGCGTGGATCGATCGGGGCTCCGGAGGCGGCGCGTGGACCAATAGGGGCTTAGGAGACGACGCGTCGACTGATCATGGCTCGGCGACGGCGCGTAGACCGATCGGGGCTCGGAGACGACGCGTGGACTGATCGGGGCTCGAAGACAGCGCGTGGACCGACAGGGGCTCATGCGGTTGCGCGTGGACCAATTGAGGCTCCGGAGGCGGCGCGTGGACCGATTGTCGAGCAGAAGATGGTGCGTGGACCGATCGGGGCTCGGAGACGGCGCGTGGACCGATCGGAGCTTAGAAGACGACGCCTAGACCGATTGGGGCTCAGGAGACAGCGCGTGAACTAATCGGGTCTCGGAGACGGCGCGTTAACCGATCGGCGCTCGGAGACAGCGCGTCGACCGATTGGGGTTCGGTGACGGCGCGTGGACCGTCCGGGGCTCAGGAGGGGATGCGTGGACCGATCGCGGCTCTGGAGACTGCGCGTGGATCGATCGGGGCTTAGAGAACGACGCGTGGACCGATCGGGGCTCAGGAGACGGTGCGTGAACCGACCGGGGCTCAGGAGACCGCGCGTGGACCCATCGCGGCTCGGAGACCACGCGTGGACCGATCGGGGCTCGGAGACAGCGCGTGGACCGACTGGGGCTCAGGCGGTTGCGCGTGGACCAATTGGGGTTCGGCGACGGCGCGTGGACCGATCGGGGCTCGGAGACGGCGCGTTAACCGATTGGGGCTTAGGAGACCATGCGTGGACCGATCGGGGCTCGAAGACGGCGCGTGGACCGATCGGGGCTCGGAGACGACGCGTGGACCGATCGGGGCTTAGGAGGCCGCGCGTGGACCGATCGGGGCTCAGGAGACGGCGCGTGGACCGATTGGGGCTCGGATACGGCGCGTGAACCAACCGGGGCTCAGGAGGTCGCGCGTGGACCGATCACGGCTCGGTGACGGCGCGTAGACCGATCGGGGCTCAGGAGGCCGCGCGTGGACCGATCGCGGCTCAGGATGCGGCGCGTGGACCCATCGGGGCTCGGAGACGCCACGTGGACCGATCAGGGCTTAGGACACGACGCGTTGACCGATCGGGACTCAGGAGGCGGCGCGTGGACCGATCGGGGATCAGGAACCGGTCCATGGAGCGATCGGGGCTTAGGAGACGGCACGTGGACTGATCGGGGCTCGGGAAGCGGCGCCTGAACCGATCGTGGCTCGGAGACGGCGCGTGGAGGCATCGGGGCTTAGAAGACGACGCATGGACCGATCAGGTCTCAGGAAACGATGCGTGGACCGATTGGCGCTCGGAGACGACGCGTGGACCGACTGGGGCTCAGGCGGTTGCGCGTGGGCCAATTGGGGTTCGGCGACGGCGCGTGGACCGATCGCGGATAGGAGACGGCGCGGTAACCGATCGGGGCTTAGGAGACGATGCGTGAACCGATCGAGGCTCGGAGACGGCCCGTGGACAGATCGGGGCTTAGGAGACCGCGCGTGGACTGATCGGAGCTCAGGAGACGGCGCGTGGACCGGTCGGGGCTTAGGAGACGACGCCTGGACCGATCGGGGCTCGGAAACGGCGCGTGGACCGACCGGGGCTCGGAGACGGCGCGTGGACCAATAGGAGATCAGGAGAGGACGCGTGGACCGATAGGGCTCTGGAAGCGGCGCACAGACCGATCGTGGCTCGGAGACGGCGCGTGGACCGATCGGGGCCTGGGAGACGACGCGTGGACTGATCGGGGCGTAGGAAACGACGCGTGTACCTATCAGGGCTCAGGAGACAGCGAGTGGACCTATTGGGGCTCAGGAGACGGCGCATGGACCGATCGGGGCTCGGAGACGGCGCGTGGAACGATCGGGGCTCGGCGACGGGGCGTGGACCGATCGGGGCTCAGGAGAGGGCGTGTGGACCGATCGACGCTCGGAGACGGCGCGTGGAACGATCGGGGCTCAGGAGACGACGCGTGGACCGATCGGGGCTCAGGAGACGGCGCGTGAACCGATTGGGGCTTAGGAGACGTTGCGTGGACCGATCGGCGCTCGAAGACGGCGCGTGGACCGATCGGGGCTCAGGAGACTGCGCGTGGATGGATCGGAGCTTAGGGAACGGCGCGTTGACCGATCGGGGCTCAGGAGACGGCGCGTGGACCGAGCATGGCTCAGGAGGCCGCGCGTAGACCGACTGGGGTTCAGGAGGTTGCGCGTGGACCAATTGGGGTTCGGCGACGGGGCGTGGACCGATCGGGGCTCGGAGACGGCGCGATAACCGATCGGGGCTTAGGAGACGATGCGTGGACCGATCGGGCTCGGAGCCGGCGCGGGAACCGATCGGGGTTCAGGAGGCCGCGCGTGGACCGATCATGGCTCGGCGACGGCGCGTGGACCGATCATGGCTCGGCGACGGCGCGTGGACCGACCGGGGCTCGGAGACGGCGCGTGGAATGATCGGGGCTCAGGAGACGGCGCGTGAACCGATCGGCGCTCGGAGACGGCACGTGGACCAATCGGGGCTTAGGAGACGGCGCGTAGACCAATAGGAGGTCAGGAGAGGACGCGTGAACCGATAGGGCTCTGGAAGCGGCGCACGAACCGATCGTGGCTCGGAGACGGCGCGTGGAGGCATCGGGGCTTTGCAGACGACGCGTGGACCGAACGGTGCTCAGAAAACGGCGCCTGGAGCGATCGGGGCTCAGGAGACGACGCGTCGACCGATCGGGGCTCAGGAGACGGCGCGCGGACCGACCGGGGCTCAGAAGCCTCGCGTGGATCGATCGGGACTCCGGAGGCGCCGCGTGGACCGATGGGGATCAGGACACGGTGCGTGGACCGATCGGGGCTCGGAGACGGCGCGTTAACCGATCGCGGCTTAAGAGACGATGCGAGGAGGCATCTGGGTTTACAAGACGACCCGTGGATCGATCGGGGCTCGGAGACGGCGCGTGAACCGATCGGGGCTTAGGAGACGGCACGTTGACCGATCGGGGCTCAGGAGAAGGGGTGTGGACCGATCGGGGCTCAGGAGACGGCGCGTGGACCGATCGGGGCTCGGCGATGGCGCGTGGATCGATCGGGGCTCGGAGACGACGCGTGTACGGATCGAGGCTTGGAGACGGCGCGTGGACCGACCGGGGCTCGGACACGGCCCGTGGACGGATCGGGGCTTAGGAGACGGCGCGTGAAGTTATCAGCGCTCAGAGACGGCGCGTGGACCGATCAGGGCTTAGGATACGGCGCGTGGACCGATCGGTGCTCAGGAAGCGGCGCCTGGACCGATCGTGGCTCGGAGACGACGCGTGGAGGCATCGGGGCTAAGAAGACGACGCATGGACCGATCGGGGCTGAGGAAACGGCGTGTGGACCGATCAGAGCTCGGAGACGACGCGTGGACCGATCGGGGCTTAGGAGACTACGCGTGTACCTATCGGGGCTCAGGAGACAGCGCGTGGACCGATGGGGGCTCAGGAGGCGGCGCGTGGATCGATCGGGGCTCGGAGACGGCGCGTGGAACGATCGGGTCTCAGGAGACGGCGCGTGAAATGTTCGGCGCTCGGAGACGCCGCGTGGACCGATCGGTGCTCGGAGACGGCGCGAGGATCGATCGGGGCTTAGGAGGCGGCGCGTGGACCGATTCGGGCTTAGGAGACGGCGCGATGACCGATCGGGGCTCAGGAAGCGACGCCTAGACCGATCGTGGCTCGGAGACGGCGCGTGGAGGCATCGTGGCTACGAAGACGACGCAGGGACCGATCGGGGCTCGGAGACAGCGCGTGGACCGACTGGGGCTTAGGCGGTTGCGCGTGGACCAATTGGGGTTCGGCGACGGCGCGTGGAGCGATCGGGGCTCGGAGACGGCGCGTTAACCGATTGGCGCTTAGGAGACGATGCGTGGTCCGATCGGGGCTCGGAGACGGCGCGTGGAACGATCGGGGCTCAGGAGACGGCGCGTGAAATGATCGGCGCTCTGAGACGGCGCGTGGACCGATTGTGGCTTACGAGACGGCACGTGGATCGATCGGGGCTCAGGAAGCGGCGCCTGGACCTATCGTGGCTCGGAGACAGCGCGTGGAGGCATCGGGGCTAAGAACACGACGTATGGACCGAGCGGGGCTCAGGAGACGGCGCGAGGAGCGATCGGGGCTCAGGAGAAGACGCATCAATTGATCGGGGCTCAGGAGACGGCGCGTGGACCGATCGGGGCTTCGGAGACGGTACGTGGACCGATCGGGGTTCGGAGACGGTACGAGGACCGACCGGAGCTCAGGAGATTCGCGTGGATCGATCAGGGCTCCGGAGGCGGCGCATGGACCGATTGGGGAGCATGCGATGGTGTGTGGACCGATCGGGGCTCGGAGACGATGCGTGGACCGATCGGGGCTCGGAGACGGCGCGTGGACCGACCGGGGCTAAGGAGGCCGCGCGTGGACCTATCGAGTCTTAGGAGCCGACGCGTGGACCGATCGGGGCTGAGGAGACGGCGCGTGGACCGAACGGGGCTCGGAGACGGCGCGTGGAACGATCGGAGCACAGGAGACGGCGCGTGAACCGATCGGCGCTAGGAGACGGCGCGTGGATCGATCGGGGCTTAGGACAAGGCGCGTGGACCGATCGGGGCTTAGGAGACGATTCGTGGACCGATCGGGTCAAGGAGACGGCGCGTGGACCGACCGGGGCTAAGCAGGCCGCGCGTGGACCGATAGAGGCTTAGGAGCCGACGCGTGGACCGATCGGGGCTGAGGAGACGGCGCGTGGACCGATCGGGGCTCGGAGACGGCGCGTGGAACGATCGGAGCACCGGAGACGGCGCGTGAACCGATCGGCTCTCGGAGACGGCGCGTGGATCGATCGGGGCTCAGGAGACGGCGCGAGGAGCGATCGGGGCTCAGGAGAAGACGCGTCAATTGATCGGGGCTCAGAAATCGGCGCGTGGAGCGATCGGGGCTCAGGGGACGACGCGTGGATCGATCGGGGCTCAGGAAACGACTCGTCGACCGATCGGGTCTCAGGAGACGGCGCGCGTACCGACCGGGACTCAGGAGTCTCGCGTGGACCGATCACTGCTCGGCGACGGCGCGTGGACGGATCGGGGCTCGGAGACGACGCGTGGACCGATGGGGGCTCGGATACGGCGCGTGAACCAACCGGGGCTCAGGAGGTCGCGCGTGGACCGATCGCGGCTCGGTGACGGCGCGTGGACCAATCGGGGCTCAGGAGGCCGCGCGTGGACCGATCGCGGCTCGGCGACGCCGCTTGGACCGATCGGGGCTCAGGAAACGACTCGTCGACCGATCGGGGCTCAGGAGACGGCGCGCGTACCGACCGGGACTCAGGAGTCTCGCGTGGACCGATCACTGCTCGGCGACGGCGCGTGGACGGATCGGGGCTCGGAGACGACGCGTGGACCGATGGGGGCTCGGATACGGCGCGTGAACCAACCGGGGCTCAGGAGGTCGCGCGTGGACCGATCGGGGCTCAGGAGGCCGCGCGTGGACCGATCATGGCTCGGCGACGGCGCGTGGACCGATCGGTGCTCGGAGACGGCGCGTGAAATGATCGGCGCTCTGAGACGGCGCGTGGACCGATTGTGGCTTACGAGACGGCACGTGGATCGATCGGGGCTCAGGAAGCGGCGCCTGGACCTATCGTGGCTCGGAGACAGCGCGTGGAGGCATCGGGGCTAAGAACACGACGTATGGACCGAGCGGGGCTCAGGAGACGGCGCGAGGAGCGATCGGGGCTCAGGAGAAGACGCATCAATTGATCGGGGCTCAGGAGACGACGCGGCGACGGATCGGGGCTTAGGAGACGACGCGTGGACCGATCGGGGCTCGGAGACGGTACGAGGACCGACCGGAGCTCAGGAGATTCGCGTGGATCGATCAGGACTCCGGAGGCGGCGCATGGACCGATTGGGGAGCATGCGATGGTGCGTGGACCGATCGGGGCTCGGAGACGGCGCACGGACCGAACGGGGCTTAGGAGACGACGCGTGGACCGATTGGGGCTCAGGAGGCCGCGCGTGGACCGATCAGGGTGTAGGAGACGACGCGTGTACCTATCGGGGCTCAGGAGACAGCGCGTGGACCGATCGGGGCTCGGCGACTGCGCGTCGACGTATCGGGGCTCAGGAGACGGCGCGTGGACCGATTGGAGCTTATGAGACGGCGAGTGGACCGATTGGGGCTCGGATACGGCGCGTGAACCGATCGGGGCTTAGGAGACGACGCGTGGACCGATCGGGGCTCAGGTGACAGCGCGTGGACCGATGGGGGCTCAGGAGGCGGCGCGTGGATCGATCGGGGCTCGGAGACGGCGCGTGGAACGATCGGGTCTCAGGAGACGGCGCGTGAAATGTTCGGCGCTCGGAGACGCCGCGTGGACCGATCGGTGCTCGGAGACGGCGTGGGGACGTATCGGGGCTCAGGAGACGATGCGTGAACCGATCGGGGCTCAGGAGACGCCGCATGGACCGATCGGGGCTCGGAGACGGCGCGTGGAACGATCGGGGCTCAGGAGACGGCGCGTGAAATGATCGGCGCTCTGAGACGGCGCGTGGACCGATTGTGGCTTACGAGACGGCGCGTGGACCGATCGGGGCTCGTAGACGGCACGTCAACCGATCGGGGCTTAGGAGACGATGCGTGGGCCGATCGCGGCTCGGAGATGGCGCGAGAACCGACCGGGGCGCAGGAGGTCGCGCGTGGACCGATCGAGGCTCGGCGACGGCGTGTGGGCCCATCGGGGCTCGGAGACGACGCGTGTACGCATCGGGGCTTGGTGACGGCGCGTTTACCGATCGGGGCTCGAAAACGGCGTGTGGACCGTCCGGGGCTTAGGAGACGATGCGTGGACCGATCGAGGCTCAGAAGACGGCGCGTGGACGGATCGGCGCTCGGAGAAGGGGCGTGGACCGATCGGGGCTCAGGAGACGATGCGTGAACCGATCGGGGCTCAGGAGACGCCGCATGGACCGATCGGGGCTCGGAGACGGCGCGTGGAACGATCGGGGCTCAGGAGACGGCGCGTGAAATGATCGGCGCTCTGAGACGGCGCGTGGACCGATTGTGGCTTACGAGACGGCGCGTGGATCGATCGGGGCTCAGGAAGCGGCGCCTGGACCTATCGTGGCTCGGAGACGGCGCGTGGAGGCATCGGGGCTACGAACACGACGCATGTACCGAGCGGGGCTCAAGAGACGGCGCGAGGAGCGATCGGGGCTCAGGAGAAGACGCGTCAATTGATCGGAGCTCAGGAGACGACGCGGCGACGTATCGGGGCTTAGGAGACGACGCGTGGACCGATCGGGGCTCGGAGACGGTACGAGGACCGACCGGAGCTCAGGAGATTCGCGTGGATCGATCAGGGCTCCGGAGGCGGCGCATGGACCGATTGGGGAGCATGCGATGGTGCGTGGACCGATCGGAGCTCGGAGACTGCGCGTCGACGTATCGGGGCTCAGGAGACGGCGCGTGGACCGATTGGAGCTTAGGAGACGGCGCGTGGACCGATTGGCGCTCGGATACGGCGCGTGAACCGATCGGGGCTTAGGAGACGACGCGTGGACCGATCGGGGCTCAGGAGACGGCGCGTGGACCGATCGGGGCTTCGGAGACGGTACGTGGACCGATCGGGGTTCGGAGACGGTACGAGGACCGACCGGAGCTCAGGAGATTCGCGTGGATCGATCAGGGCTCCGGAGGCGGCGCATGGACCGATTGGGGAGCATGCGATGGTGCGTGGACCGATCGGGGCTCGGAGACGATGCGTGGATCGATCGGGGCTCGGAGACGGCGCGTGGACCGACCGGGGCTAAGGAGGCCGCGCGTGGACCTATCGAGTCTTAGGAGCCGACGCGTGGACCGATCGGGGCTGAGGAGACGGCGCGTGGACCGAACGGGGCTCGGAGACGGCGCGTGGAACGATCGGAGCACAGGAGACGGCGCGTGAACCGATCGGCGCTAGGAGACGGCGCGTGGATCGATCGGGGCTTAGGAGAAGGCGCGTGGACCGATCGGGGCTTAGGAGACGATTCGTGGACCGATCGGGTCAAGGAGACGGCGCGCGTACCGACCGGGACTCAGGAGTCTCGCGTGGACCGATCACTGCTCGGCGACGGCGCGTGGACGGATCGGGGCTCGGAGACGACGCGTGGACCGATGGGGGCTCGGATACGGCGCGTGAACCAACCGGGGCTCAGGAGGTCGCGCGTGGACCGATCGCGGCTCGGTGACGGCGCGTGGACCAATCGGGGCTCAGGAGGCCGCGCGTGGACCGATCGCGGCTCGGCGACGCCGCTTGGACCGATCGGGGCTCAGGAAACGACTCGTCGACCGATCGGGGCTCAGGAGACGGCGCGCGTACCGACCGGGACTCAGGAGTCTCGCGTGGACCGATCACTGCTCGGCGACGGCGCGTGGACGGATCGGGGCTCGGAGACTACGCGTGGACCGATGGGGGCTCGGATACGGCGCGTGAACCAACCGGGGCTCAGGAGGTCGCGCGTGGACCGATCGGGGCTCAGGAGGTCGCGCGTGGACCGATCGGGGCTCAGGAGACGACGCGTCGACCGGTCGGGGCTTAGGAGACGAAGCCTGGACCGATCGGTGTTTAGGAGGCGGCGCGTGGAACGATCGGGGCTCAGAAGACGGCGCGTGAGCCGATCGGCGCTCGGAGACGGCGCGTGGACCGATCGAGGCTTAGGAGACGACGCGTGGATCGAGCGGGGCTTGGAGATGGCGAGTGGATGGACCGTGGCTTAGAATGCGGCACGCGGACCGATCGGGGCTCGGAGAAGGCGTGTGGACCGATCGGGGATCAGGAAACGGCACGTGGAGCGATCGGGGCTGAGGAGGCGGCGCGTGGATCGATCGGGGCTCAGGAGGCGACGCGTCGACGGATCGGGGCTTAGGAGACGACGCGTGGACCGATCGAGTATTAGGGGACGACGCGTGGACCGATCGGTGCTCGGAGACGGCGCGAGGATCGATCGGGGCTTAGGAGGCGGCGCGTGGACCGATTCGGGCTTAGGAGACGGCGCGATGACCGATCGGGGCTCAGGAAGCGACGCCTAGACCGATCGTGGCTCGGAGACGGCGCGTGGAGGAATCGTGGCTAAGAAGACGACGCAGGGACCGATCGGGGCTCGGAGACAGCGCGTGGACCGACTGGGGCTCAGGCGGTTGCGCGTGGACCAATTGGGGTTCGGCGACGGCGCGTGGACCGATCGGGGCTCGGAGACGGCGCGTTAACCGATTGGCGCTTAGGAGACGATGCGTGGTCCGATCGGGGCTCAGGAGCCTCGCGTGGATCGATCGGTGCTCCGGAGGCGCCGCGTTGACCCATGGGGATCAGGAGACAGTGCGTGGATCGATCGGGGCTCGGAAACGGCGCGTTAACCGATTGGGGCTTAGGAGACGATGCGTGGTCCGATCGGCGCTCAGGAGCCTCGCGTGGATCGAACGGGGCTCCGGAGGCGCCGCGTTGACCCAAGGGGATCAGGAGACAGTGCGTGGACCGATCGGGGCTCGGAGACGGCACGTGGACCGATCGGGGCTTAGGAGCCTCGCGTGGATCGATCGGGGTGTAGGCGACGACGCGTGTACCTATCGGAGCTCAGGAGACAGCGCGTGGACCGATCAGAGCTCGGCGACTGCGCGTGGACGGATCGGGGCTCAGGAGAAGGCGCGTGGACCGATCGGGGCTCGGAGACGGCGCGTTAACCGATTGGGGCTTAGGAGACTATGCGTAGACCGATCGGGGCTCAGGAGACGGCGCGTGGACCGATCGGGGCACAGGAGACGGCGCGTGGACCGATTGGGGCTCGGATACGGCGCGTGAACGAATCGGGGCTCAGGAGGCCGCGCGTGCACCGACCGCGGCTCGGCGACGGCGCGTGGACCGATCGGGGCTTAGGAGACTCGCGTGGACCGATTGGGACTCAGGCGGTTGCGCGTGGATCAATTGGGGTTCGGCGACGGCGCGTGGACCGATCGCGCCGCGGAGACGGCGCGTTAACCGATCGGGGCATAGGAGACGATGCGTGGACCGATCGGGGCTCGGAGACGGCGAGTGGACTCATCGGGGCTCGGAGACGACGCGTGTACGGATCGGGGCTTGATGACGGCGGCTTTACCGATCGCGGCTCGAAGACGGCCCGTGGACAGATCGGGGCTTAGGAGACGGCGCGTGGACCGATCGGGGCTCAGGAGACGGCGCGTGGACCGGTCGGGGCTTAGGAGACCATGCGGGGACCGATCGGGGCTCGAAGACGGCGCGTGGACCGATCGGGGCTCGGAGACGACGCGTGGACCGATCGGGGCTCAGGAGACGGCGCGTGGACCGATCGGGTCTCAGGAGGCCGCGCGTGGACCGATCATAGCTCGGCGACGGCGCGTGGACCGATGGGGCTCAGGAGCCGCGCGTGGACCGATCATGGCTCGGTGACGGCGCGTGGACCGATGGGGCTCAGGAGCCGCGCGTGGACCGATCATGGCTCGGTGACGGCGCGTGGACCGATGGGGCTCAGGAGCCGCGCGTGGACCGATCATGGCTCGGTGACGGCGCGTGGACCGATCGGGGCTTAGGTGACGATGCGTGGACCGATTGGGGCTGAGGAAGCAGCGCCTGGACCGATGGTGGCTCGGAGACGGCGCGAGGAGGCATCTGGGCTTCGAAGACGACGCGTGGATCGATCGGGGCTCCCAGACGGCGCGTGAACCGACCGGGGCTCAGGAGGCCGCGCGTCGACCGATCGAGGCTCAGGAGGCCACGCCTGGACCGATCGGGGCTCCGCGACGGCGCGTGGACCGATCGAGGCTCGGAGACGACGCGTGTACGGATCGGGGATTCGGCGATGACGCGTGGACCGATCCGGGCTCAGGAGACAGCGCGTGGACGGATCGGGGCTCGGAGACGGCGCGTGGATCGATCGGGGCTCAGGAGACGGCGCGCGAACCGATCGGCGCTCGGAGACGGCGCGTGGACGGATAGGGGCTTAGGAGACGGCGCGTGGACCGATCGGGGCTCGGAGACGGGGTGTGGAATGATCGGGGCTCACGAGACGGCGCGTGAAATGATCGGCGCTCTGAGACGGCGCGTAGACCGATTGGGGCTTACGCGACGGCGCGTGGACCGATCGGGGCTCAGGAAGCGGCGCCTGGACCGATCGTGGCTCGAAGACGGCGCGTGGAGGCATCGGGGCTAAGAAGACGACGCATGGATCGAGCGGGGCTCAGCAGACGGCGCGAGGGGCGATCGGGGCTTGGAGACGGCGCGTGGAGGCATCGGGGCTTTGAAGACGACGCGTGGACCGAACGGTGCTCAGATAACGGCGCGTGGACCGATCGGTGCTCGGAGACGATGCGTGGACCGATCGGGGCTCAGGTAACGGCGTGTGGAGCGGTTGGGGCTCAGGAGACGACGCGTGGATCGATCCAGGCTCAGAAGACGACGCGTCGACCGATCGGGGCTCAGGAGACGACGCATGGACCGATCGGCGCTCAGGAAACGGCGTATGGACCGATCGGGGCTCTGCGACGGCGCGTGGACCGATCGAGGCTCGGAGACGACGCGTGTACGGATCGGGGATTCGGCGATGACGCGTGGACCGATCCGGGCTCAGGAGACGGCGCGTGGACCCATCGGGGCTCGGAGACGGCGTGTGGAACGCTCGGGGCTCGAAGACGGCGCGTGGAACGATCAGGGCTCAGGAGACGTCACGTGAAATGATCGGCGCTCGGAGACGGCGCGTGGACCGATCGGGGCTCGGCGACTGCGTGTGTACGGATCAGGGATTCCGGGACGACGCGTGGACCGATCCGGGCTCAGGAGACGGCGCGTAGACCGATCATGGCTCGGAGACGGGGCGTGGGACGATCGGGGCTCGGAGCCGGTGCGTTAACCGATCGGGGCTTAGGAGACGATGCGTCGACCGATCGTGGCTCGGCGACGGCGCGTGGACCGATCGGGGCTCAGGAGGCTGCGCGTGGATCGATTGGGGCTCAGGAGACGGCGCGTGGAACGCTCGGGGCTCGAAGACGGCGCGTGGAACGATCAGGGCTCAGGAGACGTCACGTGAAATGATCGGCGCTCGGAGACGGCGCGTGGACCGATCGGGGCTCAGGAGAAGGCGCGTGGACCGATCGGGGCTTAGGAGGGGACCCGTCGACCGATCGGGGCTCAGGAGACGACGCGTGGACCGGTCGGTGCTCAGGAAGCGGCGCCTGGACCGATCGGGGCTCCGAGACGACGCGTTAACCGAGCGGGGCTTAGGAGACTATGCGGGGACCGATCGGCGCTCGGAGACGGCGCGTGGACCGATCGGGGCTTAGCAGAAGGCGCTTGGACCGATCGGGGCTTAGCAGAAGGCGCTTGGACCGATCCGGGCTCGGAGACGGCGCGTGGAATGATCGGGGCTCAGGAGACGGCGCGTGAACCGATCGGCGCTCGGAGACAGCGCGTGGACCGATCGGGGCTTAGGAGACGGGGCACGGACCGATCGTGGATCGGCGACGGCGCGTGGACCGATCGGGGCTCAGGAGACCGCGCGTGGACCGACCGGGGCTCAGGAAACGGCGCGTGGACCGACCGCGGCTCAGGAGGCCACGCCTGGACCGATCGGGGCTCGGCGACGGCGCGTGGACCGATCTAGTCTCGCAGACGACGCGTCGACCGATCGGGGCTCAGGAGACCGCGCGTGGACCGACCGGGGCTCAGGAAACGGCGCGTGGACCGACCGCGGCTCAAGAGGCCACGCCTGGACCGATCGGGGCTCGGAGACGGCGCGTGGAGGCATCGGGGCTTAGAAGACGACGCATGGACCGATCAGGTCTCAGGAAACGGCGCGTGGACCGATTGGAGCTCGGAGACGACGCGTGGACCGACTGGGGCTCAGGCGGTTGCGCGTGGACCAATTGGGGTTCGGCGACGGCGCGTGGACCGATCGCGGATCGGAGACGGCGCGTTAACCGATCGGGGCTTAGGAGACGATGCGTGAAACGATCGAGGCTCGGAGACGGCCCGTGGACAGATCGGGGCTTAGGAGACGGCGCGTGGACCGATCGGGGCTCAGGAGACGGCGCGTGGACCGGTCGGGGCTTAGGAGACGACGCCTGGACCGATCGGGGCTCGGAGACGGCGCGTGGACCGATCGGGGCTTAGGAGACATCGCGTGGACCGATGGGGGCTCGGAGACGGCGCGTGGACCGACTGGGGCTCAGGAGACTCGCGTGGATCGATCGGGGCTCCGGAGACGCCGCGTGGAGCGATGGGGATCAGGAGAC
Organism: Netelia fuscicornis; assembly: GCA_946811545.1. NCBI lineage: Eukaryota > Metazoa > Arthropoda > Insecta > Hymenoptera > Ichneumonidae > Netelia > Netelia fuscicornis. The sequence goes on along the minus strand of OX328016.1, from coordinate 14,624,413 downwards.
GGCGCGCGGACCGATCGGGGCTCGGAGACGGCGCGTGGACCGATCGGGGCTTAGGAGACGACGCGTGGACCGATCGGGGCGTAGGACACGACGAGTGTACCTATCGGGGCTCACGAGACAGCGTGTAGACCGATTGGGGCTCAGGAGACGGCGCGTGGACCGATCGGGGCTCGGAGACGGCACGTTAACCGATCGGGACTTAGGAGACGATGCGTGGACCGATCGGGCTCGGAGCCGGCGCGTGAACCGATCGGGGCTCAGGAGGCGGCGCGTGGACCGAACGAGGCTCGGCGACGGCGCGTGGACCGATCGGCGCTCGGAGACGGCGCGTGGAGCGGTCGGGGCTGAGGAGACGACGCGTGGATCGATCGGGGCTCAGGAGACGACGCGTCGACCGATCGGGGCTGAGGAGACGACGCGTGGACCGATCGAGGCTCGGAGACGACGCGTGTGCGGATCGGGGATTCGAGGACGACGGGTGGACCGATCCGAGCTCAGGAGACGACGCGTCGTCCGATCGGGGCTCAGGATGCGGCGCGTGGACCCATCGGGGCTCGGAGACGGCACGTGGACCGATCAAGGCTTAGGACACGATGCGTTGACCGATCGGGACTCAGGAGGCGGCGCGTGGACCGATCGGGGATCAGGAATCGGTCCGTGGAGCGATCGGGGGTTAGGAGATGGCACGTGGACTGATCGGGGCTCGGGAAGCGGCGCCTGAACCGATCGTGGCTCGGAGACGGCGCGTGGAGGCATCGGGGCTGAGGAGACGACGCGTGGACCGATCGGGGCTTAGGAGGCGGCGTGTGGAACGATCGGGGCTCAGGAGACGGCGCGTGCACCGATCGGCGCTCGGAGACGGCGCGTGGAGCGGTCGGGGCTGAGGAGACGACGCGTGGATCGATCGGGGCTCAGGAGACGACGCGTCGACCGATCGGGGCTGAGGAGACGACGCGTGGACCGATCGGGGCTCGGAGACGGCGCGAGGAGGCATCTGGGCTTCGAAGACGACGCGTGGATCGATCGGGGCTCGGAGACGGCGCGTGAACCGACCGGGGCTCGGAGACGGCGCGTGGAACGATCGGGGCTCAGGAGACGGCGCGTGAAATGATCGGCGCTCTGAGACGGCGCGTGGACCGATTGTGGCTTACGAGATGGCGCGTGGATCGATCGGGGCTCGAAGACGACGCGAGGACCGATCGGGGCTCGGAGACAGTGCGTGGACCGACTGGGGCTCAGGCGGTTGCGCGTGGACCAATTGGGGTTCGGCGACGGCGCGTTGACCGATCGGGGCTCGGAGACGGCGCCTTAACCGATTGGGGCTTAGGAGACGATGCGTGGTCCGATCGGGGCTCAGGAGCCTCGCGTGGATCGATCGGGGCTCCGGAGGCGCCGCGTTGACCCATGGGGATCAGGAGACAGTGCGGGGACCGATCGGGGCTCGGAGACGGCGCGTGGACCGATCGGGGCTTAGGAGACGACGCGTGGACCGATCGGGGTGTAGGCGACGACGCGTGTACCTATCGGAGCTCAGGAGACAGCGCGTGGATCGATCAGCGCTCGGCGTCTGCGCGTCGACGTATCGGGGCTCAGGAGACGGCGCGTGGACCGATCGGGGCTCGGGGATGGCGCGTTAACCGATTGGGGCTTAGGAGACCATGCGTGGACCGATCGCGGCTCGGCGACGGCGCGTGGACCGATCGGGGCTCAGGAGGCCGCGCGTGGACCGATCATGGCTCGGCGACGGCGCGTGGACCGATCGGGGCTCGGAGACGATGCGTGGACCGATCGAGGTTCGGCGACAGCGCGTGAACCGACTGGGTCTCAGGCGGTTGCGCGTGGACCAATTGGGGTTCGGCGACGGCGCGTGGACCGATCCGGGCTCAGGAGACGGCGCGTGAACCGATCGGGGTTCGGAGACGGCGCGTGGAGCGATCGGGGCTCAGGAGACGGCGCGTGAACCGATCGGCGCACGGAGACGGCGCGTGGACCGATCGGGGCTCAGGAGGATACGCCTGGACCGATCGGGGTTCGGCGACGGCGCGTGGACCGATCGGGGCTCGTGCGACGGCGCGTGCACCGATCGGCGCTCGGAGACGGCGCGTGGACGTATCGGGGCTCAGGAGACGGCGCGTGGACCGATTGGGGCTCGGGCACGGCGCGTTAACCGATTGGGGCTTAGGAGACCATGCGTGGACCGATCGGGGCTCGAAGACGGCGCGTGGACCGATCGGGTCTCAGGAGGCCGCGCGTGGACAGATCATGACTCGGCGACGGCGCGTGGACCGATCGGGGCTCGGAGACGACGCGTGGACCGATCGGGGCTCGGAGACAGCGCGTGGACCGACTGGGGCTCAGGCAGTTTCGCGTGGACCAATTGGGGTTCGGCGACGGCGCGTGGACCGATCGGGGCTTAGGAGACGGCGCGTGCACCGATCGGGGCCCGGAGACGGGTCGTGGACAGATTGGGGATTAGGAGACGGCGCGTGGACCGATCGGGGCTGGAAGACGGCACGTGGACCAATGGGGGCTTAGGAGACGACGCGTGGACCGATCGGGGTGTAGGCGACGACGCGTGTACCTATCGGGGCTCAGGAGACAGCGCGTGGACCGACTGGGGCTAAGGCGGTTTCGCGTGGACCAATTGGGGTTCGGCGACGGCGCGTGGACCGATTGGGGCTTAGGAGACGGCGCGTGCACCGATCGGGGCGCGGAGACGGGTCGTGGACCGATCGGGGCTAAGGCGGTTTCGCGTGGACCAATTGGGGTTCGGCGACGGCGCGTGGACCGATCGGGGCTAAGGAGACGGCGCGTGCACCGATCGGGGCCCGGAGACGGGTCGTGGACCGATCGGGGCTCAGGAGACGGCGCGTGGACCGATCGGGGCTCAGGAGGATACGCCTGGACCGATCGGGGTTCGGCGACGGCGCGTGGACCGATCGGGGCTCGTGCGACGGCGCGTGCACCGATCGGCGCTCGGAGACGGCGCGTGGACGTATCGGGGCTCAGGAGACGGCGCGTGGACCGATCGGGGCTCGGGCACGGCGCGTTAACCGATTGGGGCTTAGGAGACCATGCTTGGACCGATCGGGGCTCGAAGACGGCGCGTGGACCGATCGGGTCTCAGGAGGCCGCGCGTGGACAGATCATGACTCGGCGACGGCGCGTGGACCGATCGGGGCTCGGAGACGACGCGTGGACCGATCGGGGCTCGGAGACAGCGCGTGGACCGACTGGGGCTCAGGCAGTTTCGCGTGGACCAATTGGGGTTCGGCGACGGCGCGTAGACCGATCGGGGCTTAGGAGACGGCGCGTGCACCGATCGGGGCCCGGAGACGGGTCGTGGACAGATTGGGGATTAGGAGACGGCGCGTGGACCGATCGGGGCTGGAAGACGGCACGTGGACCAATGGGGGCTTAGGAGACGACGCGTGGACCGATCGGGGTGTAGGCGACGACGCGTGTACCTATCGGGGCTCAGGAGACAGCGCGTGGACCGACTGGGGCTAAGGCGGTTTCGCGTGGACCAATTGGGGTTCGGCGACGGCGCGTGGACCGATTGGGGCTTAGGAGACGGCGCGTGCACCGATCGGGGCGCGGAGACGGGTCGTGGACCGATCGGGGCTAAGGCGGTTTCGCGTGGACCAATTGGGGTTCGGCGACGGCGCGTGGACCGATCGGGGCTAAGGAGACGGCGCGTGCACCGATCGGGGCCCGGAGACGGGTCGTGGACCGATCGGGGCTCAGGAGACGGCGCGTGGACCGATTGGGGCTCGGATACGGCGCGTGAACCAATCGGGGCTCAGGAGGCCGCGCGTGGACCGATCGCGGCTCGGCGACGGCGCGTGGACCGATCGGGGCTCAGGAGGCCGCGCGTGGACCGATCATGGCTCGGCGACGGCGCGTGGACCGATCGGGGCTCGGAGACGATGCGTGGACCGATCGAGGTTCGGCGACAGCGCGTGAACCGACTGGGTCTCAGGCGGTTGCGCGTGGACCAATTGGGGTTCGGCGACGGCGCGTGGACCGATCCGGGCTCAGGAGACGGCGCGTGAACCGATCGGCGCACGGAGACGGCGCGTGGACCGATCGGGGCTCAGGAGGATACGCCTGGACCGATCGGGGTTCGGCGACGGCGCGTGGACCGATCGGGGCTCAGGAGACGGTGCGTGGACCGATTGGGGCTCGGATACGGCGCGTGAACCAACCGGGGCTCAGGAGGCCGCGCGTGGACCGATCGCGGCTCGTGCGACGGCGCGTGCACCGATCGGCGCTCGGAGACGGCGCTGACCGATCGTGGCTTAGAAGAAGGCGCGTGGAACGATCGGGGCTCGGAGACGGCGCGTGGAACGATCGGGGCTCCGAGTCGGCGCGTTAACCGATCGGGGCTTAGGAGACGATGCGTGGACCGATCGGGGCTCGGAGACGGCGCGTGGACCGACCGGGGCTCAGGAGGATACGCCTGGACCGATCGGGGCTCGGCGACGGCGCGTGGACCGATCGAGGCTCGGAGACGACGCGTGGAGGCATCGGGGCTTTGAAGACGACGCGTGGACCGAACGGTGCTCAGAAAACGCCGCGTGGACCGATGGGGGCTCGGAGACGCCGCTTGGACCGATCGGGGCTTAGGAGACGGCGCGTGGACCGATTGGGGCTTAGGAGACGGCGCATGGACCGATCGGGGCTCAGGAAGCGGCGTCTGGACCGATCGGGGCTCAGGAAGCGGCGGCTAGACCGATCGTGGCTCGGAGGCGGCGCGTGGAGGCATCGGGGCTAAGAAGACGACGCATGGACCGAGCGTGGCTCAGGAGACGGCGCGAGGAGCGATCGGGGCTCAGGAGAAGACGCGTCAATTGATCGGGGCTCAGAAATCGGCGCGTGGAGCGATCGGGGCTCAGGGGACGACGCGTGGATCGATCGGGGCTCAGGAAACGACTCGTCGACCGATCGGGTCTCAGGAGACGGCGCGCGTACCGACCGGGACTCAGGAGTCTCGCGTGGACCGATCACTGCTCGGCGACGGCGCGTGGACGGATCGGGGCTCGGAGACGACGCGTGGACCGATGGGGGCTCGGATACGGCGCGTGAACCAACCGGGGCTCAGGAGGTCGCGCGTGGACCGATCGTGGCTCGGAGACGGCGCGTGGACCGATCGGGGCTCGGAGACAGCGCGTGGACCGACTGGGGCTCAGGCAGTTTCGCGTGGACCAATTGGGGTTCGGCGACGGCGCGTGGACCGATCGGGGCTTAGGAGACGACGCCTGGACCGATTGGGGCTCGGAGACGGCGCGTGGACCGATCGGGGCTTAGGAGACATCGCGTGGACCGATGGGGGCTCGGAGACGGCGCGTGGACCGACTGGGGCTCAGGAGACTCGCGTGGATCGATCGGGGCTCCGGAGACGCCGCGTGGAGCGATGGGGATCAGGAGACGGTGCGCGGACCGATCGGGGCTCGGAGACGGCGCGTGGACCGATCGGGGCTTAGGAGACGACGCGTGGACCGATCGGGGCGTAGGACACGACGAGTGTACCTATCGGGGCTCACGAGACAGCGTGTAGACCGATTGGGGCTCAGGAGACGGCGCGTGGACCGATCGGGGCTCGGAGACGGCACGTTAACCGATCGGGACTTAGGAGACGATGCGTGGACCGATCGGGCTCGGAGCCGGCGCGTGAACCGATCGGGGCTCAGGAGGCGGCGCGTGGACCGAACGAGGCTCGGCGACGGCGCGTGGACCGATCGGCGCTCGGAGACGGCGCGTGGAGCGGTCGGGGCTGAGGAGACGACGCGTGGATCGATCGGGGCTCAGGAGACGACGCGTCGACCGATCGGGGCTGAGGAGACGACGCGTGGACCGATCGAGGCTCGGAGACGACGCGTGTGCGGATCGGGGATTCGAGGACGACGGGTGGACCGATCCGAGCTCAGGAGACGACGCGTCGTCCGATCGGGGCTCAGGATGCGGCGCGTGGACCCATCGGGGCTCGGAGACGGCACGTGGACCGATCAAGGCTTAGGACACGATGCGTTGACCGATCGGGACTCAGGAGGCGGCGCGTGGACCGATCGGGGATCAGGAATCGGTCCGTGGAGCGATCGGGGGTTAGGAGATGGCACGTGGACTGATCGGGGCTCGGGAAGCGGCGCCTGAACCGATCGTGGCTCGGAGACGGCGCGTGGAGGCATCGGGGCTGAGGAGACGACGCGTGGACCGATCGGGGCTTAGGAGGCGGCGTGTGGAACGATCGGGGCTCAGGAGACGGCGCGTGCACCGATCGGCGCTCGGAGACGGCGCGTGGAGCGGTCGGGGCTGAGGAGACGACGCGTGGATCGATCGGGGCTCAGGAGAAGACGCGTCGACCGATCGGGGCTGAGGAGACGACGCGTGGACCGATCGGGGCTCGGAGACGGCGCGAGGAGGCATCTGGGCTTCGAAGACGACGCGTGGATCGATCGGGGCTCGGAGACGGCGCGTGAACCGACCGGGGCTCGGAGACGGCGCGTGGAACGATCGGGGCTCAGGAGACGGCGCGTGAAATGATCGGCGCTCTGAGACGGCGCGTGGACCGATTGTGGCTTACGAGATGGCGCGTGGATCGATCGGGGCTCGAAGACGACGCGAGGACCGATCGGGGCTCGGAGACAGTGCGTGGACCGACTGGGGCTCAGGCGGTTGCGCGTGGACCAATTGGGGTTCGGCGACGGCGCGTTGACCGATCGGGGCTCGGAGACGGCGCCTTAACCGATTGGGGCTTAGGAGACGATGCGTGGTCCGATCGGGGCTCAGGAGCCTCGCGTGGATCGATCGGGGCTCCGGAGGCGCCGCGTTGACCCATGGGGATCAGGAGACAGTGCGGGGACCGATCGGGGCTCGGAGACGGCGCGTGGACCGATCGGGGCTTAGGAGACGACGCGTGGACCGATCGGGGTGTAGGCGACGACGCGTGTACCTATCGGAGCTCAGGAGACAGCGCGTGGATCGATCAGCGCTCGGCGTCTGCGCGTCGACGTATCGGGGCTCAGGAGACGGCGCGTGGACCGATCGGGGCTCGGGGACGGCGCGTTAACCGATTGGGGCTTAGGAGACCATGCGTGGACCGATCGCGGCTCGGCGACGGCGCGTGGACCGATCTGGGCTCAGGAGGCCGCGCGTGGACCGATCATGGCTCGGCGACGGCGCGTGGACCGATCGGGGCTCGGAGACGATGCGTGGACCGATCGAGGTTCGGCGACAGCGCGTGAACCGACTGGGTCTCAGGCGGTTGCGCGTGGACCAATTGGGGTTCGGCGACGGCGCGTGGACCGATCCGGGCTCAGGAGACGGCGCGTGAACCGATCGGGGTTCGGAGACGGCGCGTGGAGCGATCGGGGCTCAGGAGACGGCGCGTGAACCGATCGGCGCACGGAGACGGCGCGTGGACCGATCGGGGCTCAGGAGGATACGCCTGGACCGATCGGGGTTCGGCGACGGCGCGTGGACCGATCGGGGCGCGTGCGACGGCGCGTGCACCGATCGGCGCTCGGAGACGGCGCGTGGACGTATCGGGGCTCAGGAGACGGCGCGTGGACCGATCGGGGCTCGGGCACGGCGCGTTAACCGATTGGGGCTTAGGAGACCATGCGTGGACCGATCGGGGCTCGAAGACGGCGCGTGGACCGATCGGGTCTCAGGAGGCCGCGCGTGGACAGATCATGACTCGGCGACGGCGCGTGGACCGATCGGGGCTCGGAGACGACGCGTGGACCGATCGGGGCTCGGAGACAGCGCGTGGACCGACTGGGGCTCAGGCAGTTTCGCGTGGACCAATTGGGGTTCGGCGACGGCGCGTGGACCGATCGGGGCTTAGGAGACGGCGCGTGCACCGATCGGGGCCCGGAGACGGGTCGTGGACAGATTGGGGATTAGGAGACGGCGCGTGGACCGATCGGGGCTGGGAGACGGCACGTGGACCAATGGGGGCTTAGGAGACGACGCGTGGACCGATCGGGGTGTAGGCGACGACGCGTGTACCTATCGGGGCTCAGGAGACAGCGCGTGGACCGACTGGGGCTAAGGCGGTTTCGCGTGGACCAATTGGGGTTCGGCGACGGCGCGTGGACCGATTGGGGCTTAGGAGACGGCGCGTGCACCGATCGGGGCGCGGAGACGGGTCGTGGACCGATCGGGGCTAAGGCGGTTTCGCGTGGACCAATTGGGGTTCGGCGACGGCGCGTGGACCGATCGGGGCTAAGGAGACGGCGCGTGCACCGATCGGGGCCCGGAGACGGGTCGTGGACCAATCGGGGCTCAGGAGACGGCGCGTGGACCGATTGGGGCTCGGATACGGCGCGTGAACCAATCGGGGCTCAGGAGGCCGCGCGTGGACCGATCGCGGCTCGGCGACGGCGCGTGGACCGATCGGGGCTCAGGAGGCCGCGCGTGGACCGATCATGGCTCGGCGACGGCGCGTGGACCGATCGGGGCTCGGAGACGATGCGTGGACCGATCGAGGTTCGGCGACAGCGCGTGAACCGACTGGGTCTCAGGCGGTTGCGCGTGGACCAATTGGGGTTCGGCGACGGCGCGTGGACCGATCCGGGCTCAGGAGACGGCGCGTGAACCGATCGGCGCACGGAGACGGCGCGTGGACCGATCGGGGCTCAGGAGGATACGCCTGGACCGATCGGGGTTCCGCGACGGCGCGTGGACCGATCGGGGCTCAGGAGACGGTGCGTGGACCGATTGGGGCTCGGATACGGCGCGTGAACCAACCGGGGCTCAGGAGGCCGCGCGTGGACCGATCGCGGCTCGTGCGACGGCGCGTGCACCGATCGGCGCTCGGAGACGGCGCTGACCGATCGTGGCTTAGAAGAAGGCGCGTGGAACGATCGGGGCTCGGAGACGGCGCGTGGAACGATCGGGGCTCCGAGTCGGCGCGTTAACCGATCGGGGCTTAGGAGACGATGCGTGGACCGATCGGGGCTCGGAGACGGCGCGTGGACCGACCGGGGCTCAGGAGGATACGCCTGGACCGATCGGGGCTCGGCGACGGCGCGTGGACCGATCGAGGCTCGGAGACGACGCGTGGAGGCATCGGGGCTTTGAAGACGACGCGTGGACCGAACGGTGCTCAGAAAACGCCGCGTGGACCGATGGGGGCTCGGAGACGCCGCTTGGACCGATCGGGGCTTAGGAGACGGCGCGTGGACCGATTGGGGCTTAGGAGACGGCGCATGGACCGATCGGGGCTCAGGAAGCGGCGTCTGGACCGATCGGGGCTCAGGAAGCGGCGGCTAGACCGATCGTGGCTCGGAGGCGGCGCGTGGAGGCATCGGGGCTAAGAAGACGACGCATGGACCGAGCGTGGCTCAGGAGACGGCGCGAGGAGCGATCGGGGCTCAGGAGAAGACGCGTCAATTGATCGGGGCTCAGAAATCGGCGCGTGGAGCGATCGGGGCTCAGGGGACGACGCGTGGATCGATCGGGGCTCAGGAAACGACTCGTCGACCGATCGGGTCTCAGGAGACGGCGCGCGTACCGACCGGGACTCAGGAGTCTCGCGTGGACCGATCACTGCTCGGCGACGGCGCGTGGACGGATCGGGGCTCGGAGACGACGCGTGGACCGATGGGGGCTCGGATACGGCGCGTGAACCAACCGGGGCTCAGGAGGTCGCGCGTGGACCGATCGTGGCTCGGAGACGGCGCGTGGAGGCATCGGGGCTAAGGAGACGACGCATGGACCGATCGGCGCTCAGGAAACGGCGTATGGACCGATCGGGGCTCCGCGACGGCGCGTGGACCGATCGAGGCTCGGAGACGACGCGTGAACCGACCGGGGCTCAGGAGGCCGCGCGTGGACCGGTCGGGGCTCGGCGACTGCGTGTGTACGGATCAGGGATTCCGGGACGACGCGTGGACCGATCCGGGCTCAGGAGACGGCGCGTAGACCGATCGCGGCTCGGCGACCGCGCGTGGACCGATCGGGGCTCAGGAGGCTGCGCGTGGATCGATTGGGGCTCAGGAGACGGCGCGTGGAACGCTCGGGGCTCGAAGACGGCGCGTGGAACGATCAGGGCTCAGGAGACGTCACGTGAAATGATCGGCGCTCGGAGACGGCGCGTGGACCGATCGGGGCTCAGGAGAAGGCGCGTGGACCGATCGGGGCTTAGGAGGGGACCCGTCGACCGATCGGGGCTCAGGAGACGACGCGTGGACCGGTCGGTGCTCAGGAAGCGGCGCTTGGACCGATCGGGGCTCCGAGACGACGCGTTAACCGAGCGGGGCTTAGGAGACTATGCGGGAACCGATCGGCGCTCGGAGACGGCGCGTGGACCGATCGGGGCTTAGCAGAAGGCGCTTGGACCGATCGGGGCTTAGCAGAAGGCGCTTGGACCGATCCGGGCTCGGAGACGGCGCGTGGAATGATCGGGGCTCAGGAGACGGCGCGTGAACCGATCGGCGCTCGGAGACAGCGCGTGGACCGATCGGGGCTTAGGAGACGGCGCACGGACCGATCGTGGATCGGCGACGGCGCGTGGACCGATCGGGGCTCAGGAGACCGCGCGTGGACCGACCGGGGCTCAGGAAACGGCGCGTGGACCGACCGCGGCTCAGGAGGCCACGCCTGGACCGATCGGGGCTCGGCGACGGCGCGTGGATCGATCTAGTCTCGCAGACGACGCGTCGACCGATCGGGGCTCAGGAGACCGCGCGTGGACCGACCGGGGCTCAGGAAACGGCGCGTGGACCGACCGCGGCTCAGGAGGCCACGCCTGGACCGATCGGGGCTCGGCGACGGCGAGTGCGCCGAACTAGTCTCGGAGACGGCACGTGGACCGATCAGGGCTTAGGACACGACGCGTTGACCGATCGGGACTCAGGAGGCGGCGCGTGGACCGATCGTGGCTCGGAGACGGCGCGTGGAGGCATCGGGGCTTAGAAGACGACGCATGGACCGATCAGGTCTCAGGAAACGGCGCGTGGACCGATTGGAGCTCGGAGACGACGCGTGGACCGACTGGGGCTCAGGCGGTTGCGCGTGGACCAATTGGGGTTCGGCGACGGCGCGTGGACCGATCGCGGATCGGAGACGGCGCGTTAACCGATCGGGGCTTAGGAGACGATGCGTGAACCGATCGAGGCTCGGAGACGGCCCGTGGACAGATCGGGGCTTAGGAGACGGCGCGTGGACCGATCGGGGCTCAGGAGACGGCGCGTGGACCGGTCGGGGCTTAGGAGACGACGCCTGGACCGATCGGGGCTCGGAGACGGCGCGTGGACCGATCGGGGCTTAGGAGACATCGCGTGGACCGATGGGGGCTCGGAGACGGCGCGTGGACCGACTGGGGCTCAGGAGACTCGCGTGGATCGATCGGGGCTCCGGAGACGCCGCGTGGAGCGATGGGGATCAGGAGACGGTGCGCGGACCGATCGGGGCTCGGAGACGGCGCGTGGACCGATCGGGGCTTAGGAGACGACGCGTGGACCGATCGGGGCGTAGGACACGACGCGTGTACCTATCGGGGCTCACGAGACAGCGTGTAGACCGATTGGGGCTCAGGAGACGGCGCGTGGACCGATCGGGGCTCGGAGACGGCGCGTGGAACGATCGGGGCTTAGGAGGCCGCGCGTGGACCGATCGGGACTCAGGAGCCGGCGTGTGGACCGATCGGGGCTCAGGAAGCGGCGCGTGGACCGATTGGGGTTTAGGAGACGGCGCGTGGGTCGATCGGGGTTCAGGAAGCGGCGCCTGGACCGATCGTGGCTCGGAGACGGCGCGTGGAGGCATCGGGGCTAAAAAGACGACATATGGACCGAGCGGGGCTCAGGACACGGCGCGAGGAGCGATCGGGGCTCAGGAGAAGACGCGTCAATTGATCGGGGCTCAGGAGACGACGCGTCGACGGATCGGGGCTTAGGAGACGACGCGTGAACCGATCGGGGCTTAGGAGACGACGCGTGGATCGATCGGGGCTCCGGAGGCGCCGCGTTGACCCATGGGGATCAGGAGACAGTGCGGGGACCGATCGGGGCTCGGAGACGGCGCGTGGACCGATCGGGGCTTAGGAGACGACGCGTGGACCGATCGGGGTGTAGGCGACGACGCGTGTACCTATCGGAGCTCAGGAGACAGCGCGTGGATCGATCAGCGCTCGGCGTCTGCGCGTCGACGTATCGGGGCTCAGGAGACGGCGCGTGGACCGATCGGGGCTCGGGGATGGCGCGTTAACCGATTGGGGCTTAGGAGACCATGCGTGGACCGATCGCGGCTCGGCGACGGCGCGTGGACCGATCGGGGCTCAGGAGGCCGCGCGTGGACCGATCATGGCTCGGCGACGGCGCGTGGACCGATCGGGGCTCGGAGACGATGCGTGGACCGATCGAGGTTCGGCGACAGCGCGTGAACCGACTGGGTCTCAGGCGGTTGCGCGTGGACCAATTGGGGTTCGGCGACGGCGCGTGGACCGATCCGGGCTCAGGAGACGGCGCGTGAACCGATCGGGGTTCGGAGACGGCGCGTGGAGCGATCGGGGCTCAGGAGACGGCGCGTGAACCGATCGGCGCACGGAGACGGCGCGTGGACCGATCGGGGCTCAGGAGGATACGCCTGGACCGATCGGGGTTCGGCGACGGCGCGTGGACCGATCGGGGCTCGTGCGACGGCGCGTGCACCGATCGGCGCTCGGAGACGGCGCGTGGACGTATCGGGGCTCAGGAGACGGCGCGTGGACCGATCGGGGCTCGGGCACGGCGCGTTAACCGATTGGGGCTTAGGAGACCATGCGTGGACCGATCGGGGCTCGAAGACGGCGCGTGGACCGATCGGGTCTCAGGAGGCCGCGCGTGGACAGATCATGACTCGGCGACGGCGCGTGGACCGATCGGGGCTCGGAGACGACGCGTGGACCGATCGGGGCTCGGAGACAGCGCGTGGACCGACTGGGGCTCAGGCAGTTTCGCGTGGACCAATTGGGGTTCGGCGACGGCGCGTGGACCGATCGGGGCTTAGGAGACGGCGCGTGCACCGATCGGGGCCCGGAGACGGGTCGTGGACAGATTGGGGATTAGGAGACGGCGCGTGGACCGATCGGGGCTGGAAGACGGCACGTGGACCAATGGGGGCTTAGGAGACGACGCGTGGACCGATCGGGGTGTAGGCGACGACGCGTGTACCTATCGGGGCTCAGGAGACAGCGCGTGGACCGACTGGGGCTAAGGCGGTTTCGCGTGGACCAATTGGGGTTCGGCGACGGCGCGTGGACCGATTGGGGCTTAGGAGACGGCGCGTGCACCGATCGGGGCGCGGAGACGGGTCGTGGACCGATCGGGGCTCAGGAGACGGCGCGTGGACCGATCGGGGCTCAGGAGGATACGCCTGGACCGATCGGGGTTCGGCGACGGCGCGTGGACCGATCGGGGCTCGTGCGACGGCGCGTGCACCGATCGGCGCTCGGAGACGGCGCGTGGACGTATCGGGGCTCAGGAGACGGCGCGTGGACCGATCGGGGCTCGGGCACGGCGCGTTAACCGATTGGGGCTTAGGAGACCATGCTTGGACCGATCGGGGCTCGAAGACGGCGCGTGGACCGATCGAGTCTCAGGAGGCCGCGCGTGGACAGATCATGACTCGGCGACGGCGCGTGGACCGATCGGGGCTCGGAGACGACGCGTGGACCGATCGGGGCTCGGAGACAGCGCGTGGACCGACTGGGGCTCAGGCAGTTTCGCGTGGACCAATTGGGGTTCGGCGACGGCGCGTGGACCGATCGGGGCTTAGGAGACGGCGCGTGCACCGATCGGGGCCCGGAGACGGGTCGTGGACAGATTGGGGATTAGGAGACGGCGCGTGGACCGATCGGGGCTGGAAGACGGCACGTGGACCAATGGGGGCTTAGGAGACGACGCGTGGACCGATCGGGGTGTAGGCGACGACGCGTGTACCTATCGGGGCTCAGGAGACAGCGCGTGGACCGACTGGGGCTAAGGCGGTTTCGCGTGGACCAATTGGGGTTCGGCGACGGCGCGTGGACCGATTGGGGCTTAGGAGACGGCGCGTGCACCGATCGGGGCGCGGAGACGGGTCGTGGACCGATCGGGGCTAAGGCGGTTTCGCGTGGACCAATTGGGGTTCGGCGACGGCGCGTGGACCGATCGGGGCTAAGGAGACGGCGCGTGCACCGATCGGGGCCCGGAGACGGGTCGTGGACCGATCGGGGCTCAGGAGACGGCGCGTGGACCGATTGGGGCTCGGATACGGCGCGTGAACCAATCGGGGCTCAGGAGGCCGCGCGTGGACCGATCGCGGCTCGGCGACGGCGCGTGGACCGATCGGGGCTCAGGAGGCCGCGCGTGGACCGATCATGGCTCGGCGACGGCGCGTGGACCGATCGGGGCTCGGAGACGATGCGTGGACCGATCGAGGTTCGGCGACAGCGCGTGAACCGACTGGGTCTCAGGCGGTTGCGCGTGGACCAATTGGGGTTCGGCGACGGCGCGTGGACCGATCCGGGCTCAGGAGACGGCGCGTGAACCGATCGGCGCACGGAGACGGCGCGTGGACCGATCGGGGCTCAGGAGGATACGCCTGGACCGATCGGGGTTCGGCGACGGCGCGTGGACCGATCGGGGCTCAGGAGACGGTGCGTGGACCGATTGGGGCTCGGATACGGCGCGTGAACCAACCGGGGCTCAGGAGGCCGCGCGTGGACCGATCGCGGCTCGTGCGACGGCGCGTGCACCGATCGGCGCTCGGAGACGGCGCTGACCGATCGTGGCTTAGAAGAAGGCGCGTGGAACGATCGGGGCTCGGAGACGGCGCGTGGAACGATCGGGGCTCCGAGTCGGCGCGTTAACCGATCGGGGCTTAGGAGACGATGCGTGGACCGATCGGGGCTCGGAGACGGCGCGTGGACCGACCGGGGCTCAGGAGGATACGCCTGGACCGATCGGGGCTCGGCGACGGCGCGTGGACCGATCGAGGCTCGGAGACGACGCGTGGAGGCATCGGGGCTTTGAAGACGACGCGTGGACCGAACGGTGCTCAGAAAACGCCGCGTGGACCGATGGGGGCTCGGAGACGCCGCTTGGACCGATCGGGGCTTAGGAGACGGCGCGTGGACCGATTGGGGCTTAGGAGACGGCGCATGGACCGATCGGGGCTCAGGAAGCGGCGTCTGGACCGATCGGGGCTCAGGAAGCGGCGGCTAGACCGATCGTGGCTCGGAGGCGGCGCGTGGAGGCATCGGGGCTAAGAAGACGACGCATGGACCGAGCGTGGCTCAGGAGACGGCGCGAGGAGCGATCGGGGCTCAGGAGAAGACGCGTCAATTGATCGGGGCTCAGAAATCGGCGCGTGGAGCGATCGGGGCTCAGGGGACGACGCGTGGATCGATCGGGGCTCAGGAAACGACTCGTCGACCGATCGGGTCTCAGGAGACGGCGCGCGTACCGACCGGGACTCAGGAGTCTCGCGTGGACCGATCACTGCTCGGCGACGGCGCGTGGACGGATCGGGGCTCGGAGACGACGCGTGGACCGATGGGGGCTCGGATACGGCGCGTGAACCAACCGGGGCTCAGGAGGTCGCGCGTGGACCGATCCTGGCTCGGAGACGGCGCGTGGACCGATCGGGGCTCGGAGACAGCGCGTGGACCGACTGGGGCTCAGGCAGTTTCGCGTGGACCAATTGGGGTTCGGCGACGGCGCGTGGACCGATCGGGGCTTAGGAGACGACGCCTGGACCGATTGGGGCTCGGAGACGGCGCGTGGACCGATCGGGGCTTAGGAGACATCGCGTGGACCGATGGGGGCTCGGAGACGGCGCGTGGACCGACTGGGGCTCAGGAGACTCGCGTGGATCGATCGGGGCTCCGGAGACGCCGCGTGGAGCGATGGGGATCAGGAGACGGTGCGCGGACCGATCGGGGCTCGGAGACGGCGCGTGGACCGATCGGGGCTTAGGAGACGACGCGTGGACCGATCGGGGCGTAGGACACGACGAGTGTACCTATCGGGGCTCACGAGACAGCGTGTAGACCGATTGGGGCTCAGGAGACGGCGCGTGGACCGATCGGGGCTCGGAGACGGCACGTTAACCGATCGGGACTTAGGAGACGATGCGTGGACCGATCGGGCTCGGAGCCGGCGCGTGAACCGATCGGGGCTCAGGAGGCGGCGCGTGGACCGAACGAGGCTCGGCGACGGCGCGTGGACCGATCGGCGCTCGGAGACGGCGCGTGGAGCGGTCGGGGCTGAGGAGACGACGGGTGGATCGATCGGGGCTCAGGAGACGACGCGTCGACCGATCGGGGCTGAGGAGACGACGCGTGGACCGATCGAGGCTCGGAGACGACGCGTGTGCGGATCGGGGATTCGAGGACGACGGGTGGACCGATCCGAGCTCAGGAGACGACGCGTCGTCCGATCGGGGCTCAGGATGCGGCGCGTGGACCCATCGGGGCTCGGAGACGGCACGTGGACCGATCAAGGCTTAGGACACGATGCGTTGACCGATCGGGACTCAGGAGGCGGCGCGTGGACCGATCGGGGATCAGGAATCGGTCCGTGGAGCGATCGGGGGTTAGGAGATGGCACGTGGACTGATCGGGGCTCGGGAAGCGGCGCCTGAACCGATCGTGGCTCGGAGACGGCGCGTGGAGGCATCGGGGCTGAGGAGACGACGCGTGGACCGATCGGGGCTTAGGAGGCGGCGTGTGGAACGATCGGGGCTCAGGAGACGGCGCGTGCACCGATCGGCGCTCGGAGACGGCGCGTGGAGCGGTCGGGGCTGAGGAGACGACGCGTGGATCGATCGGGGCTCAGGAGAAGACGCGTCGACCGATCGGGGCTGAGGAGACGACGCGTGGACCGATCGGGGCTCGGAGACGGCGCGAGGAGGCATCTGGGCTTCGAAGACGACGCGTGGATCGATCGGGGCTCGGAGACGGCGCGTGAACCGACCGGGGCTCGGAGACGGCGCGTGGAACGATCGGGGCTCAGGAGACGGCGCGTGAAATGATCGGCGCTCTGAGACGGCGCGTGGACCGATTGTGGCTTACGAGATGGCGCGTGGATCGATCGGGGCTCGAAGACGACGCGAGGACCGATCGGGGCTCGGAGACAGTGCGTGGACCGACTGGGGCTCAGGCGGTTGCGCGTGGACCAATTGGGGTTCGGCGACGGCGCGTTGACCGATCGGGGCTCGGAGACGGCGCCTTAACCGATTGGGGCTTAGGAGACGATGCGTGGTCCGATCGGGGCTCAGGAGCCTCGCGTGGATCGATCGGGGCTCCGGAGGCGCCGCGTTGACCCATGGGGATCAGGAGACAGTGCGGGGACCGATCGGGGCTCGGAGACGGCGCGTGGACCGATCGGGGCTTAGGAGACGACGCGTGGACCGATCGGGGTGTAGGCGACGACGCGTGTACCTATCGGAGCTCAGGAGACAGCGCGTGGATCGATCAGCGCTCGGCGTCTGCGCGTCGACGTATCGGGGCTCAGGAGACGGCGCGTGGACCGATCGGGGCTCGGGGACGGCGCGTTAACCGATTGGGGCTTAGGAGACCATGCGTGGACCGATCGCGGCTCGGCGACGGCGCGTGGACCGATCTGGGCTCAGGAGGCCGCGCGTGGACCGATCATGGCTCGGCGACGGCGCGTGGACCGATCGGGGCTCGGAGACGATGCGTGGACCGATCGAGGTTCGGCGACAGCGCGTGAACCGACTGGGTCTCAGGCGGTTGCGCGTGGACCAATTGGGGTTCGGCGACGGCGCGTGGACCGATCCGGGCTCAGGAGACGGCGCGTGAACCGATCGGGGTTCGGAGACGGCGCGTGGAGCGATCGGGGCTCAGGAGACGGCGCGTGAACCGATCGGCGCACGGAGACGGCGCGTGGACCGATCGGGGCTCAGGAGGATACGCCTGGACCGATCGGGGTTCGGCGACGGCGCGTGGACCGATCGGGGCTCGTGCGACGGCGCGTGCACCGATCGGCGCTCGGAGACGGCGCGTGGACGTATCGGGGCTCAGGAGACGGCGCGTGGACCGATCGGGGCTCGGGCACGGCGCGTTAACCGATTGGGGCTTAGGAGACCATGCGTGGACCGATCGGGGCTCGAAGACGGCGCGTGGACCGATCGGGTCTCAGGAGGCCGCGCGTGGACAGATCATGACTCGGCGACGGCGCGTGGACCGATCGGGGCTCGGAGACGACGCGTGGACCGATCGGGGCTCGGAGACAGCGCGTGGACCGACTGGGGCTCAGGCAGTTTCGCGTGGACCAATTGGGGTTCGGCGACGGCGCGTGGACCGATCGGGGCTTAGGAGACGGCGCGTGCACCGATCGGGGCCCGGAGACGGGTCGTGGACAGATTGGGGATTAGGAGACGGCGCGTGGACCGATCGGGGCTGGGAGACGGCACGTGGACCAATGGGGGCTTAGGAGACGACGCGTGGACCGATCGGGGTGTAGGCGACGACGCGTGTACCTATCGGGGCTCAGGAGACAGCGCGTGGACCGACTGGGGCTAAGGCGGTTTCGCGTGGACCAATTGGGGTTCGGCGACGGCGCGTGGACCGATTGGGGCTTAGGAGACGGCGCGTGCACCGATCGGGGCGCGGAGACGGGTCGTGGACCGATCGGGGCTAAGGCGGTTTCGCGTGGACCAATTGGGGTTCGGCGACGGCGCGTGGACCGATCGGGGCTAAGGAGACGGCGCGTGCACCGATCGGGGCCCGGAGACGGGTCGTGGACCAATCGGGGCTCAGGAGACGGCGCGTGGACCGATTGGGGCTCGGATACGGCGCGTGAACCAATCGGGGCTCAGGAGGCCGCGCGTGGACCGATCGCGGCTCGGCGACGGCGCGTGGACCGATCGGGGCTCAGGAGGCCGCGCGTGGACCGATCGAGGTTCGGCGACAGCGCGTGAACCGACTGGGTCTCAGGCGGTTGCGCGTGGACCAATTGGGGTTCGGCGACGGCGCGTGGACCGATCCGGGCTCAGGAGACGGCGCGTGAACCGATCGGCGCACGGAGACGGCGCGTGGACCGATCGGGGCTCAGGAGGATACGCCTGGACCGATCGGGGTTCCGCGACGGCGCGTGGACCGATCGGGGCTCAGGAGACGGTGCGTGGACCGATTGGGGCTCGGAGACGGCGCTGACCGATCGTGGCTTAGAAGAAGGCGCGTGGAACGATCGGGGCTCGGAGACGGCGCGTGGAACGATCGGGGCTCCGAGTCGGCGCGTTAACCGATCGGGGCTTAGGAGACGATGCGTGGACCGATCGGGGCTCGGAGACGGCGCGTGGACCGACCGGGGCTCAGGAGGATACGCCTGGACCGATCGGGGCTCGGCGACGGCGCGTGGACCGATCGAGGCTCGGAGACGACGCGTGGAGGCATCGGGGCTTTGAAGACGACGCGTGGACCGAACGGTGCTCAGAAAACGCCGCGTGGACCGATGGGGGCTCGGAGACGCCGCTTGGACCGATCGGGGCTTAGGAGACGGCGCGTGGACCGATTGGGGCTTAGGAGACGGCGCATGGACCGATCGGGGCTCAGGAAGCGGCGTCTGGACCGATCGGGGCTCAGGAAGCGGCGGCTAGACCGATCGTGGCTCGGAGGCGGCGCGTGGAGGCATCGGGGCTAAGAAGACGACGCATGGACCGAGCGTGGCTCAGGAGACGGCGCGAGGAGCGATCGGGGCTCAGGAGAAGACGCGTCAATTGATCGGGGCTCAGAAATCGGCGCGTGGAGCGATCGGGGCTCAGGGGACGACGCGTGGATCGATCGGGGCTCAGGAAACGACTCGTCGACCGATCGGGTCTCAGGAGACGGCGCGCGTACCGACCGGGACTCAGGAGTCTCGCGTGGACCGATCACTGCTCGGCGACGGCGCGTGGACGGATCGGGGCTCGGAGACGACGCGTGGACCGATGGGGGCTCGGATACGGCGCGTGAACCAACCGGGGCTCAGGAGGTCGCGCGTGGACCGATCGTGGCTCGGAGACGGCGCGTGGAGGCATCGGGGCTAAGGAGACGACGCATGGACCGATCGGCGCTCAGGAAACGGCGTATGGACCGATCGGGGCTCCGCGACGGCGCGTGGACCGATCGAGGCTCGGAGACGACGCGTGAACCGACCGGGGCTCAGGAGGCCGCGCGTGGACCGGTCGGGGCTCGGCGACTGCGTGTGTACGGATCAGGGATTCCGGGACGACGCGTGGACCGATCCGGGCTCAGGAGACGGCGCGTAGACCGATCGCGGCTCGGCGACCGCGCGTGGACCGATCGGGGCTCAGGAGGCTGCGCGTGGATCGATTGGGGCTCAGGAGACGGCGCGTGGAACGCTCGGGGCTCGAAGACGGCGCGTGGAACGATCAGGGCTCAGGAGACGTCACGTGAAATGATCGGCGCTCGGAGACGGCGCGTGGACCGATCGGGGCTCAGGAGAAGGCGCGTGGACCGATCGGGGCTTAGGAGGGGACCCGTCGACCGATCGGGGCTCAGGAGACGACGCGTGGACCGGTCGGTGCTCAGGAAGCGGCGCTTGGACCGATCGGGGCTCCGAGACGACGCGTTAACCGAGCGGGGCTTAGGAGACTATGCGGGAACCGATCGGCGCTCGGAGACGGCGCGTGGACCGATCGGGGCTTAGCAGAAGGCGCTTGGACCGATCGGGGCTTAGCAGAAGGCGCTTGGACCGATCCGGGCTCGGAGACGGCGCGTGGAATGATCGGGGCTCAGGAGACGGCGCGTGAACCGATCGGCGCTCGGAGACAGCGCGTGGACCGATCGGGGCTTAGGAGACGGCGCACGGACCGATCGTGGATCGGCGACGGCGCGTGGACCGATCGGGGCTCAGGAGACCGCGCGTGGACCGACCGGGGCTCAGGAAACGGCGCGTGGACCGACCGCGGCTCAGGAGGCCACGCCTGGACCGATCGGGGCTCGGCGACGGCGCGTGGATCGATCTAGTCTCGCAGACGACGCGTCGACCGATCGGGGCTCAGGAGACCGCGCGTGGACCGACCGGGGCTCAGGAAACGGCGCGTGGACCGACCGCGGCTCAGGAGGCCACGCCTGGACCGATCGGGGCTCGGCGACGGCGAGTGCGCCGAACTAGTCTCGGAGACGGCACGTGGACCGATCAGGGCTTAGGACACGACGCGTTGACCGATCGGGACTCAGGAGGCGGCGCGTGGACCGATCGTGGCTCGGAGACGGCGCGTGGAGGCATCGGGGCTTAGAAGACGACGCATGGACCGATCAGGTCTCAGGAAACGGCGCGTGGACCGATTGGAGCTCGGAGACGACGCGTGGACCGACTGGGGCTCAGGCGGTTGCGCGTGGACCAATTGGGGTTCGGCGACGGCGCGTGGACCGATCGCGGATCGGAGACGGCGCGTTAACCGATCGGGGCTTAGGAGACGATGCGTGAACCGATCGAGGCTCGGAGACGGCCCGTGGACAGATCGGGGCTTAGGAGACGGCGCGTGGACCGATCGGGGCTCAGGAGACGGCGCGTGGACCGGTCGGGGCTTAGGAGACGACGCCTGGACCGATCGGGGCTCGGAGACGGCGCGTGGACCGATCGGGGCTTAGGAGACATCGCGTGGACCGATGGGGGCTCGGAGACGGCGCGTGGACCGACTGGGGCTCAGGAGACTCGCGTGGATCGATCGGGGCTCCGGAGACGCCGCGTGGAGCGATGGGGATCAGGAGACGGTGCGCGGACCGATCGGGGCTCGGAGACGGCGCGTGGACCGATCGGGGCTTAGGAGACGACGCGTGGACCGATCGGGGCGTAGGACACGACGCGTGTACCTATCGGGGCTCACGAGACAGCGTGTAGACCGATTGGGGCTCAGGAGACGGCGCGTGGACCGATCGGGGCTCGGAGACGGCGCGTGGAACGATCGGGGCTTAGGAGGCCGCGCGTGGACCGATCGGGACTCAGGAGCCGGCGTGTGGACCGATCGGGGCTCAGGAAGCGGCGCGTGGACCGATTGGGGTTTAGGAGACGGCGCGTGGGTCGATCGGGGTTCAGGAAGCGGCGCCTGGACCGATCGTGGCTCGGAGACGGCGCGTGGAGGCATCGGGGCTAAAAAGACGACATATGGACCGAGCGGGGCTCAGGACACGGCGCGAGGAGCGATCGGGGCTCAGGAGAAGACGCGTCAATTGATCGGGGCTCAGGAGACGACGCGTCGACGGATCGGGGCTTAGGAGACGACGCGTGAACCGATCGGGGCTTAGGAGACGACGCGTGGATCGATCGGGGCTCCGGAGGCGCCGCGTTGACCCATGGGGATCAGGAGACAGTGCGGGGACCGATCGGGGCTCGGAGACGGCGCGTGGACCGATCGGGGCTTAGGAGACGACGCGTGGACCGATCGGGGTGTAGGCGACGACGCGTGTACCTATCGGAGCTCAGGAGACAGCGCGTGGATCGATCAGCGCTCGGCGTCTGCGCGTCGACGTATCGGGGCTCAGGAGACGGCGCGTGGACCGATCGGGGCTCGGGGATGGCGCGTTAACCGATTGGGGCTTAGGAGACCATGCGTGGACCGATCGCGGCTCGGCGACGGCGCGTGGACCGATCGGGGCTCAGGAGGCCGCGCGTGGACCGATCATGGCTCGGCGACGGCGCGTGGACCGATCGGGGCTCGGAGACGATGCGTGGACCGATCGAGGTTCGGCGACAGCGCGTGAACCGACTGGGTCTCAGGCGGTTGCGCGTGGACCAATTGGGGTTCGGCGACGGCGCGTGGACCGATCCGGGCTCAGGAGACGGCGCGTGAACCGATCGGGGTTCGGAGACGGCGCGTGGAGCGATCGGGGCTCAGGAGACGGCGCGTGAACCGATCGGCGCACGGAGACGGCGCGTGGACCGATCGGGGCTCAGGAGGATACGCCTGGACCGATCGGGGTTCGGCGACGGCGCGTGGACCGATCGGGGCTCGTGCGACGGCGCGTGCACCGATCGGCGCTCGGAGACGGCGCGTGGACGTATCGGGGCTCAGGAGACGGCGCGTGGACCGATCGGGGCTCGGGCACGGCGCGTTAACCGATTGGGGCTTAGGAGACCATGCGTGGACCGATCGGGGCTCGAAGACGGCGCGTGGACCGATCGGGTCTCAGGAGGCCGCGCGTGGACAGATCATGACTCGGCGACGGCGCGTGGACCGATCGGGGCTCGGAGACGACGCGTGGACCGATCGGGGCTCGGAGACAGCGCGTGGACCGACTGGGGCTCAGGCAGTTTCGCGTGGACCAATTGGGGTTCGGCGACGGCGCGTGGACCGATCGGGGCTTAGGAGACGGCGCGTGCACCGATCGGGGCCCGGAGACGGGTCGTGGACAGATTGGGGATTAGGAGACGGCGCGTGGACCGATCGGGGCTGGAAGACGGCACGTGGACCAATGGGGGCTTAGGAGACGACGCGTGGACCGATCGGGGTGTAGGCGACGACGCGTGTACCTATCGGGGCTCAGGAGACAGCGCGTGGACCGACTGGGGCTAAGGCGGTTTCGCGTGGACCAATTGGGGTTCGGCGACGGCGCGTGGACCGATTGGGGCTTAGGAGACGGCGCGTGCACCGATCGGGGCGCGGAGACGGGTCGTGGACCGATCGGGGCTAAGGCGGTTTCGCGTGGACCAATTGGGGTTCGGCGACGGCGCGTGGACCGATCGGGGCTAAGGAGACGGCGCGTACACCGATCGGGGCCCGGAGACGGGTCGTGGACCGATCGGGGCTCAGGAGACGGCGCGTGGACCGATTGGGGCTCGGATACGGCGCGTGAACCAATCGGGGCTCAGGAGGCCGCGCGTGGACCGATCGCGGCTCGGCGACGGCGCGTGGACCGATCGGGGCTCAGGAGGCCGCGCGTGGACCGATCATGGCTCGGCGACGGCGCGTGGACCGATCGGGGCTCGGAGACGATGCGTGGACCGATCGAGGTTCGGCGACAGCGCGTGAACCGACTGGGTCTCAGGCGGTTGCGCGTGGACCAATTGGGGTTCGGCGACGGCGCGTGGACCGATCCGGGCTCAGGAGACGGCGCGTGAACCGATCGGCGCACGGAGACGGCGCGTGGACCGATCGGGGCTCAGGAGGATACGCCTGGACCGATCGGGGTTCGGCGACGGCGCGTGGACCGATCGGGGCTCAGGAGACGGTGCGTGGACCGATTGGGGCTCGGATACGGCGCGTGAACCAACCGGGGCTCAGGAGGCCGCGCGTGGACCGATCGCGGCTCGTGCGACGGCGCGTGCACCGATCGGCGCTCGGAGACGGCGCTGACCGATCGTGGCTTAGAAGAAGGCGCGTGGAACGATCGGGGCTCGGAGACGGCGCGTGGAACGATCGGGGCTCCGAGTCGGCGCGTTAACCGATCGGGGCTTAGGAGACGATGCGTGGACCGATCGGGGCTCGGAGACGGCGCGTGGACCGACCGGGGCTCAGGAGGATACGCCTGGACCGATCGGGGCTCGGCGACGGCGCGTGGACCGATCGAGGCTCGGAGACGACGCGTGGAGGCATCGGGGCTTTGAAGACGACGCGTGGACCGAACGGTGCTCAGAAAACGCCGCGTGGACCGATGGGGGCTCGGAGACGCCGCTTGGACCGATCGGGGCTTAGGAGACGGCGCGTGGACCGATTGGGGCTTAGGAGACGGCGCATGGACCGATCGGGGCTCAGGAAGCGGCGTCTGGACCGATCGGGGCTCAGGAAGCGGCGGCTAGACCGATCGTGGCTCGGAACCGGCGCGTGGAGGCATCGGGGCTAAGAAGACGACGCATGGACCGAGCGTGGCTCAGGAGACGGCGCGAGGAGCGATCGGGGCTCAGGAGAAGACGCGTCAATTGATCGGGGCTCAGAAATCGGCGCGTGGAGCGATCGGGGCTCAGGGGACGACGCGTGGATCGATCGGGGCTCAGGAAACGACTCGTCGACCGATCGGGTCTCAGGAGACGGCGCGCGTACCGACCGGGACTCAGGAGTCTCGCGTAGACCGATCGCGGCTCGGCGACCGCGCGTGGACCGATCGGGGCTCAGGAGGCTGCGCGTGGATCGATTGGGGCTCAGGAGACGGCGCATGGAACGCTCGGGGCTCGAAGACGGCGCGTGGAACGATCAGGGCTCAGGAGACGTCACGTGAAATGATCGGCGCTCGGAGACGGCGCGTGGACCGATCGGGGCTCAGGAGAAGGCGCGTGGACCGATCGGGGCTTAGGAGGGGACCCGTCGACCGATCGGGGCTCAGGAGACGACGCGTGGACCGGTCGGTGCTCAGGAAGCGGCGCTTGGACCGATCGGGGCTCCGAGACGACGCGTTAACCGAGCGGGGCTTAGGAGACTATGCGGGAACCGATCGGCGCTCGGAGACGGCGCGTGGACCGATCGGGGCTTAGCAGAAGGCGCTTGGACCGATCGGGGCTTAGCAGAAGGCGCTTGGACCGATCCGGGCTCGGAGACGGCGCGTGGAATGATCGGGGCTCAGGAGACGGCGCGTGAACCGATCGGCGCTCGGAGACAGCGCGTGGACCGATCGGGGCTTAGGAGACGGCGCACGGACCGATCGTGGATCGGCGACGGCGCGTGGACCGATCGGGGCTCAGGAGACCGCGCGTGGACCGACCGGGGCTCAGGAAACGGCGCGTGGACCGACCGCGGCTCAGGAGGCCACGCCTGGACCGATCGGGGCTCGGCGACGGCGCGTGGATCGATCTAGTCTCGCAGACGACGCGTCGACCGATCGGGGCTCAGGAGACCGCGCGTGGACCGACCGGGGCTCAGGAAACGGCGCGTGGACCGACCGCGGCTCAGGAGGCCACGCCTGGACCGATCGGGGCTCGGCGACGGCGAGTGCGCCGAACTAGTCTCGGAGACGGCACGTGGACCGATCAGGGCTTAGGACACGACGCGTTGACCGATCGGGACTCAGGAGGCGGCGCGTGGACCGATCGTGGCTCGGAGACGGCGCGTGGAGGCATCGGGGCTTAGAAGACGACGCATGGACCGATCAGGTCTCAGGAAACGGCGCGTGGATCGATTGGAGCTCGGAGACGACGCGTGGACCGACTGGGGCTCAGGCGGTTGCGCGTGGACCAATTGGGGTTCGGCGACGGCGCGTGGACCGATCGCGGATCGGAGACGGCGCGTTAACCGATCGGGGCTTAGGAGACGATGCGTGAACCGATCGAGGCTCGGAGACGGCCCGTGGACAGATCGGGGCTTAGGAGACGGCGCGTGGACCGATCGGGGCTCAGGAGACGGCGCGTGGACCGGTCGGGGCTTAGGAGACGACGCCTGGACCGATCGGGGCTCGGAGACGGCGCGTGGACCGATCGGGGCTTAGGAGACATCGCGTGGACCGATGGGGGCTCGGAGACGGCGCGTGGACCGACTGGGGCTCAGGAGACTCGCGTGGATCGATCGGGGCTCCGGAGACGCCGCGTGGAGCGATGGGGATCAGGAGACGGTGCGCGGACCGATCGGGGCTCGGAGACGGCGCGTGGACCGATCGGGGCTTAGGAGACGACGCGTGGACCGATCGGGGCGTAGGACACGACGCGTGTACCTATCGGGGCTCACGAGACAGCGTGTAGACCGATTGGGGCTCAGGAGACGGCGCGTGGACCGATCGGGGCTCGGAGACGGCGCGTGGAACGATCGGGGCTTAGGAGGCCGCGCGTGGACCGATCGGGACTCAGGAGCCGGCGTGTGGACCGATCGGGGCTCAGGAAGCGGCGCGTGGACCGATTGGGGCTTAGGAGACGGCGCGTGGGTCGATCGGGGTTCAGGAAGCGGCGCCTGGACCGATCGTGGCTCGGAGACGGCGCGTGGAGGCATCGGGGCTAAAAAGACGACATATGGACCGAGCGGGGCTCAGGACACGGCGCGAGGAGCGATCGGGGCTCAGGAGAAGACGCGTCAATTGATCGGGGCTCAGGAGACGACGCGTCGACGGATCGGGGCTTAGGAGACGACGCGTGAACCGATCGGGGCTTAGGAGACGACGCGTGGAACGATCGGGGCTCACGAGACGGCGCGCGGACCGGCCGGGGCTCAGGAGACTCGCGTGGATCGATCGGGGCTCAGGAGGCGACGCGTGGACCCATCGCGGCTCGGAGACGGCGTGGGGACGTTATCGGGGCTTAGGAGACGACGCGTGGACTGATCGGAGCTCAGGAGAAGACGCGTGGACCGATCAGGGCTTAGGAGAGGACCCGTCGACCGATCGGGGCTCAGGAGACGACGCGTGGACCGATCGAGGTTTAGCAGAGGACGCGGCGACCGATCGGGGCTCAGGAGACAGTGAGTGGACGGATCGGGACTCAGAAGACGGCGCGTGAACCGATCGGCGCTCGGAGACGGGGCGTGGACCGATTGGGGTTTAGCAGAGGACGCGTCGACTGATCGGAGCTCAGGAGACAGCGCGTGGACGGATCGAGTCTCAGGAGACGGCGCGTGAACCAATCGGTGCTCGGAGACGGGGCGTGGACTGATCGGGGCTTAGAATGCGTCACGCGGACCGATCGGGGCTCGGGTACGGCGTGTGGACGTATCGGGGCTTAGGAGATGATGCGTGGACCGATCGGGGCTCAGCAGACGGCGCGTGGACCGATAGGGGCTTCGGAGACGGTACGTGGATCGATCGAGGCTCGGAGACGGCGCGTGGACCGACCGGGGCTCAGGAGACGGCGGGTGAACCGGTCGGGTCTTAGGAGACGATCCGTGAACCGATCGGGGCTCGGAGACGGTGCGTGGACAGATCGGGGCTCGCCGACTGCGCGTGGACGTATCGGGGCTCAGGAGACGGCGCGTGGACCGATCGGGGCTCGGAGACGGCACGTTAAGCGATCGGGGCTTAGGAGACGATGCGTGGGCCGATCGCGGCTCGGAGATGGCGCGTGAACCGACCGGGGCGCAGGAGGTCGCGCGTGGACCGATCGAGGCTCGGCGACGGCGTGTGGACCCATCGGGGCTCGGAGACGACGCGTGTACGCATCGGGGCTTGGTGACGGCGCGTTTACCGATCGGGGCTCGAAAACGGCGGGTGGATCGTCCGGGGCTAAGGAGACGATGCGTGGACCGATCGGGGCTCAGAAGACGGCGCGTGGACGGATCGGCGCTCGGAGACGGGGCGTGGACCAATCGGGGCTCAGGAGAGGGCGCGTGGACCGATCGACGCTCGGAGACGGAGCGTGGAACGATCGGGGCTCAGGAGACGACGCGTGGACCGATCGGGGCTCAGGAAGCGGCGCGTGGACCGAACGGTGCTCGGAGACGACGCGTGAACCGATCGGCGCTCAGGAGACGGCGCGTGGAGCGATCGGAGCGCAGTAGACGACGCGTTAACAGAGCGGGGTTTAGGAGACGATGCGTGGACCGATCGGTGTTGGAGACAGCGCGTGGACCGACTGGGGCTCAGGAGGTGGCGCGTGGACCAATTGGGGTTCGGCGACGGCGCGTGGACCGACCGGGGATTAGGAGACGACGCGTCGACCGATCGGGGCTTAGGAGACGACCCGTCGACCGATCGGGGCTTAGGAGACGACGCGTGGACCGATCGGGGCTCAGGAGACGGCGCGTGGACCGATCGGTGCTCGGAGACGGCGCGTGGACGGACCGCGGCTCAGAATGCGGTACGCGGACCGATCGGGGATCGGACACGGCGTGTGGACCGATCGAGGCTCGGAGACGGCGCGTTAACCGTTCGGGGCTTAGGAGACGGCACGTGATTCGATCGGTGCACAGGAAACGGCGCGTGAACCGGTCGGGGCTTAGGAGACGACGCGTCGGCCGATCGGGGCTCAGGAGACGGCGCGTGGACCGATCGGGGTTCGCCGTAGGCGCGTGGACCGATCGGAGCTCGGAGACGACGCGTGTACCTATCGGGGCTCACGAGACAGCGTGTGGACCGATTGGGGCTCAGGAGACGGCGCGTGGACCGATCGGGGCTCGGAGACGGCGCGTGGAACGATCGGAGCTCAGGTAACGGAGCGTGAAATGATCGGCGCTCTGAGACGGCGCGTCGACCGATCGGTGTTCGGAGACGGCGCGTGGAACGATCGGGGCTCGGAGACGCCGTGTGGAACGATCGGGGCTCGGGTGACGGCGCGTGAACCGATCGGCGCTCGGAGACGGCGCGTGGATCGATCGGGGATCGGGGACGGCGCGTGGAACGATCGCGGCTCGGAGTCGACGCGTTAGCCGATCGTGGCCTAGGAGACGATGCGTGGACCGATCGGGGCTCGTAGACGGCGCGTGGACCGACCGGGGTTTAGGAGAAGGCGCTTGGACCGAACGGGGCTTAGGAGACGGCGCGTGGACCGATCGGGGCTCGGAGACGGCGCGTGGAACGATCGGGGCTTCGGAGACGGTACGTGGACCGATCGGGGCTCGGAGACGGCGCGTGGAACGATCAGGGCTCAGGAGACAGCGCGTGGACGGATCGGGGCTCGGAGACGGCGCGTGGATCGATCGGGGCTGAGGAGACGGCGCGCGAACCGATCGGCGCTCGGAGACGGCGCGTGGACGGATAGGGGCTTAGGAGACGGCGCGTGGACCGATCGGGGCTCGGAGACGGGGTGTGGAATGATCGGGGCTCACGAGACGGCGCGTGAAATGATCGGCGCTCTGAGACGGCGCGTAGACCGATTGGGGCTTACGCGACGGCGCGTGGACCGATCGGGGCTCAGGAAGCGGCGCCTGGACCGATCGTGGCTCGAAGACGGCGCGTGGAGGCATCGGGGCTAAGAAGACGACGCATGGATCGAGCGGGGCTCAGCAGACGGCGCGAGGGGCGATCGGGGCTTGGAGACGGCGCGTGGAGGCATCGGGGCTTTGAAGACGACGCGTGGACCGAACGGTGCTCAGATAACGGCGCGTGGACCGATCGGTGCTCGGAGACGATGCGTGGACCGATCGGGGCTCAGGTAACGGCGTGTGGAGCGGTTGGGGCTCAGGAGACGACGCGTGGATCGATCCAGGCTCAGAAGACGACGCGTCGACCGATCGGGGCTCAGGAGACGGCGAGTGGATCGATCGGGGCTCGGAGACGCCGCGTGGAACGATGGGGGCTCAGGAGACGGCGCTTGAACTAATCGGCGCTCAGAGACGGCCCGTGGACCGATCGGGGCTTAGGATACGGCGCGTGGACCGATCGGAGCTCAGGAAGCGGCGCCTGGACCGATCGTAGCTCGGAGACGGCGCGTGGAGACATCGGGGCTAAGAAGACGACGCATGGACCGATCGGCGCTCAGGAAACGGCGTATGGACCGATCGGGGCTCTGCGACGGCGCGTGGACCGATCGAGGCTCGGAGACGACGCGTGTACGGATCGGGGATTCGGCGATGACGCGTGGACCGATCCGGGCTCAGGAGACGGCGCGTGGACCCATCGGGGCTCGGAGACGGCGTGTGGACCGATCGGGGCTTAGGAGACGACGCGTGGACCGATCCGGGTTTAGGAGAGGACGCGTCGACAGATCGGGGCACAGGAGACGGCGCGTGGACCGATCGGGGCTTAGGAGACGACGCGTGGACCGATAGTGGCTCGGAGACCGCGCGAGGAGGCATCTGGGCTTAGAAGACGACGCGTGGATCGATCGGGGCTCGGAGACGGCGCGTAAACCGACCGGGGCTCATGAGGCCGCGCGTGGACCGGTCGGGGCTCGGCGACTGCGTGTGTACGGATCAGGGATTCCGGGACGACGCGTGGACCGATCCGGGCTCAGGAGACGGCGCGTAGACCGATCATGGCTCGGAGACGGGGCGTGGGACGATCGGGGCTCGGAGCCGGTGCGTTAACCGATCGGGGCTTAGGAGACGATGCGTCGACCGATCGCGGCTCGGCGACGGCGCGTGGACCGATCGGGGCTCAGGAGGCTGCGCGTGGATCGATTGGGGCTCAGGAGACGGCGCGTGGAACGCTCGGGGCTCGAAGACGGCGCGTGGAACGATCAGGGCTCAGGAGACGTCCCGTGAAATGATCGGCGCTCGGAGACGGCGCGTGGACCGATCGGGGCTCAGGAGAAGGCGCGTGGACCGATCGGGGCTTAGGAGGGGACCCGTCGACCGATCGGGGCTCAGGAGACGACGCGTGGACCGGTCGGTGCTCAGGAAGCGGCGCCTGGACCGATCGGGGCTCCGAGACGACGCGTTAACCGAGCGGGGCTTAGGAGACTATGCGGGGACCGATCGGCGCTCGGAGACGGCGCGTGGACCGATCGGGGCTTAGCAGAAGGCGCTTGGACCGATCGGGGCTTAGCAGAAGGCGCTTGGACCGATCCGGGCTCGGAGACGGCGCGTGGAATGATCGGGGCTCAGGAGACGGCGCGTGAACCGATCGGCGCTCGGAGACAGCGCGTGGACCGATCGGGGCTTAGGAGACGGGGCACGGACCGATCGTGGATCGGCGACGGCGCGTGGACCGATCGGGGCTCAGGAGACCGCGCGTGGACCGACCGGGGCTCAGGAAACGGCGCGTGGACCGACCGCGGCTCAGGAGGCCACGCCTGGACCGATCGGGGCTCGGCGACGGCGCGTGGACCGATCTAGTCTCGCAGACGACGCGTCGACCGATCGGGGCTCAGGAGACCGCGCGTGGACCGACCGGGGCTCAGGAAACGGCGCGTGGACCGACCGCGGCTCAAGAGGCCATGCCTGGACCGATCGGGGCTCGGAGACGGCGCGTGGAGGCATCGGGGCTTAGAAGACGACGCATGGACCGATCAGGTCTCAGGAAACGGCGCGTGGACCGATTGGAGCTCGGAGACGACGCGTGGACCGACTGGGGCTCAGGCGGTTGCGCGTGGACCAATTGGGGTTCGGCGACGGCGCGTGGACCGATCGCGGATCGGAGACGGCGCGTTAACCGATCGGGGCTTAGGAGACGATGCGTGAACCGATCGAGGCTCGGAGACGGCCCGTGGACAGATCGGGGCTTAGGAGACGGCGCGTGGACCGATCGGGGCTCAGGAGACGGCGCGTGGACCGGTCGGGGCTTAGGAGACGACGCCTGGACCGATCGGGGCTCGGAGACGGCGCGTGGACCGATCGGGGCTTAGGAGACATCGCGTGGACCGATGGGGGCTCGGAGACGGCGCGTGGACCGACTGGGGCTCAGGAGACTCGCGTGGATCGATCGGGGCTCCGGAGACGCCGCGTGGAGCGATGGGGATCAGGAGACGGCGCGCGGACCGATCGGGGCTCGGAGACGGCGCGTGGACCGATCGGGGCTTAGGAGACGACGCGTGGACCGATCGGGGCGTAGGACACGACGAGTGTACCTATCGGGGCTCACGAGACAGCGTGTAGACCGATTGGGGCTCAGGAGACGGCGCGTGGACCGATCGGGGCTCGGAGACGGCACGTTAACCGATCGGGACTTAGGAGACGATGCGTGGACCGATCGGGCTCGGAGCCGGCGCGTGAACCGATCGGGGCTCAGGAGGCGGCGCGTGGACCGAACGAGGCTCGGCGACGGCGCGTGGACCGATCGGCGCTCGGAGACGGCGCGTGGAGCGGTCGGGGCTGAGGAGACGACGCGTGGATCGATCGGGGCTCAGGAGACGACGCGTC
Source organism: Netelia fuscicornis (assembly GCA_946811545.1). Lineage (NCBI taxonomy): Eukaryota > Metazoa > Arthropoda > Insecta > Hymenoptera > Ichneumonidae > Netelia > Netelia fuscicornis. Next base: position 14,591,833 of record OX328016.1, on the reverse strand, counting down.
GACCGATCGGGGCTGAGGAGACGACGCGTGGACCGATCGAGGCTCGGAGACGACGCGTGTGCGGATCGGGGATTCGAGGACGACGGGTGGACCGATCCGAGCTCAGGAGACGACGCGTCGTCCGATCGGGGCTCAGGATGCGGCGCGTGGACCCATCGGGGCTCGGAGACGGCACGTGGACCGATCAAGGCTTAGGACACGATGCGTTGACCGATCGGGACTCAGGAGGCGGCGCGTGGACCGATCGGGGATCAGGAATCGGTCCGTGGAGCGATCGGGGGTTAGGAGATGGCACGTGGACTGATCGGGGCTCGGGAAGCGGCGCCTGAACCGATCGTGGCTCGGAGACGGCGCGTGGAGGCATCGGGGCTGAGGAGACGACGCGTGGACCGATCGGGGCTTAGGAGGCGGCGTGTGGAACGATCGGGGCTCAGGAGACGGCGCGTGCACCGATCGGCGCTCGGAGACGGCGCGTGGAGCGGTCGGGGCTGAGGAGACGACGCGTGGATCGATCGGGGCTCAGGAGACGACGCGTCGACCGATCGGGGCTGAGGAGACGACGCGTGGACCGATCGGGGCTCGGAGACGGCGTGAGGAGGCATCTGGGCTTCGAAGACGACGCGTGGATCGATCGGGGCTCGGAGACGGCGCGTGAACCGACCGGGGCTCGGAGACGGCGCGTGGAACGATCGGGGCTCAGGAGACGGCGCGTGAAATGATCGGCGCTCTGAGACGGCGCGTGGACCGATTGTGGCTTACGAGATGGCGCGTGGATCGATCGGGGCTCGAAGACGACGCGAGGACCGATCGGGGCTCGGAGACAGTGCGTGGACCGACTGGGGCTCAGGCGGTTGCGCGTGGACCAATTGGGGTTCGGCGACGGCGCGTTGACCGATCGGGGCTCGGAGACGGCGCCTTAACCGATTGGGGCTTAGGAGACGATGCGTGGTCCGATCGGGGCTCAGGAGCCTCGCGTGGATCGATCGGGGCTCCGGAGGCGCCGCGTTGACCCATGGGGATCAGGAGACAGTGCGGGGACCGATCGGGGCTCGGAGACGGCGCGTGGACCGATCGGGGCTTAGGAGACGACGCGTGGACCGATCGGGGTGTAGGCGACGACGCGTGTACCTATCGGAGCTCAGGAGACAGCGCGTGGATCGATCAGCGCTCGGCGTCTGCGCGTCGACGTATCGGGGCTCAGGAGACGGCGCGTGGACCGATCGGGGCTCGGGGATGGCGCGTTAACCGATTGGGGCTTAGGAGACCATGCGTGGACCGATCGCGGCTCGGCGACGGCGCGTGGACCGATCGGGGCTCAGGAGGCCGCGCGTGGACCGATCATGGCTCGGCGACGGCGCGTGGACCGATCGGGGCTCGGAGACGATGCGTGGACCGATCGAGGTTCGGCGACAGCGCGTGAACCGACTGGGTCTCAGGCGGTTGCGCGTGGACCAATTGGGGTTCGGCGACGGCGCGTGGACCGATCCGGGCTCAGGAGACGGCGCGTGAACCGATCGGGGTTCGGAGACGGCGCGTGGAGCGATCGGGGCTCAGGAGACGGCGCGTGAACCGATCGGCGCACGGAGACGGCGCGTGGACCGATCGGGGCTCAGGAGGATACGCCTGGACCGATCGGGGTTCGGCGACGGCGCGTGGACCGATCGGGGCTCGTGCGACGGCGCGTGCACCGATCGGCGCTCGGAGACGGCGCGTGGACGTATCGGGGCTCAGGAGACGGCGCGTGGACCGATCGGGGCTCGGGCACGGCGCGTTAACCGATTGGGGCTTAGGAGACCATGCGTGGACCGATCGGGGCTCGAAGACGGCGCGTGGACCGATCGGGTCTCAGGAGGCCGCGCGTGGACAGATCATGACTCGGCGACGGCGCGTGGACCGATCGGGGCTCGGAGACGACGCGTGGACCGATCGGGGCTCGGAGACAGCGCGTGGACCGACTGGGGCTCAGGCAGTTTCGCGTGGACCAATTGGGGTTCGGCGACGGCGCGTGGACCGATCGGGGCTTAGGAGACGGCGCGTGCACCGATCGGGGCCCGGAGACGGGTCGTGGACAGATTGGGGATTAGGAGACGGCGCGTGGACCGATCGGGGCTGGAAGACGGCACGTGGACCAATGGGGGCTTAGGAGACGACGCGTGGACCGATCGGGGTGTAGGCGACGACGCGTGTACCTATCGGGGCTCAGGAGACAGCGCGTGGACCGACTGGGGCTAAGGCGGTTTCGCGTGGACCAATTGGGGTTCGGCGACGGCGCGTGGACCGATTGGGGCTTAGGAGACGGCGCGTGCACCGATCGGGGCGCGGAGACGGGTCGTGGACCGATCGGGGCTAAGGCGGTTTCGCGTGGACCAATTGGGGTTCGGCGACGGCGCGTGGACCGATCGGGGCTAAGGAGACGGCGCGTGCACCGATCGGGGCCCGGAGACGGGTCGTGGACCGATCGGGGCTCAGGAGACGGCGCGTGGACCGATTGGGGCTCGGATACGGCGCGTGAACCAATCGGGGCTCAGGAGGCCGCGCGTGGACCGATCGCGGCTCGGCGACGGCGCGTGGACCGATCGGGGCTCAGGAGGCCGCGCGTGGACCGATCATGGCTCGGCGACGGCGCGTGGACCGATCGGGGCTCGGAGACGATGCGTGGACCGATCGAGGTTCGGCGACAGCGCGTGAACCGACTGGGTCTCAGGCGGTTGCGCGTGGACCAATTGGGGTTCGGCGACGGCGCGTGGACCGATCCGGGCTCAGGAGACGGCGCGTGAACCGATCGGCGCACGGAGACGGCGCGTGGACCGATCGGGGCTCAGGAGGATACGCCTGGACCGATCGGGGTTCGGCGACGGCGCGTGGACCGATCGGGGCTCAGGAGACGGTGCGTGGACCGATTGGGGCTCGGATACGGCGCGTGAACCAACCGGGGCTCAGGAGGCCGCGCGTGGACCGATCGCGGCTCGTGCGACGGCGCGTGCACCGATCGGCGCTCGGAGACGGCGCTGACCGATCGTGGCTTAGAAGAAGGCGCGTGGAACGATCGGGGCTCGGAGACGGCGCGTGGAACGATCGGGGCTCCGAGTCGGCGCGTTAACCGATCGGGGCTTAGGAGACGATGCGTGGACCGATCGGGGCTCGGAGACGGCGCGTGGACCGACCGGGGCTCAGGAGGATACGCCTGGACCGATCGGGGCTCGGCGACGGCGCGTGGACCGATCGAGGCTCGGAGACGACGCGTGGAGGCATCGGGGCTTTGAAGACGACGCGTGGACCGAACGGTGCTCAGAAAACGCCGCGTGGACCGATGGGGGCTCGGAGACGCCGCTTGGACCGATCGGGGCTTAGGAGACGGCGCGTGGACCGATTGGGGCTTAGGAGACGGCGCATGGACCGATCGGGGCTCAGGAAGCGGCGTCTGGACCGATCGGGGCTCAGGAAGCGGCGGCTAGACCGATCGTGGCTCGGAGGCGGCGCGTGGAGGCATCGGGGCTAAGAAGACGACGCATGGACCGAGCGTGGCTCAGGAGACGGCGCGAGGAGCGATCGGGGCTCAGGAGAAGACGCGTCAATTGATCGGGGCTCAGAAATCGGCGCGTGGAGCGATCGGGGCTCAGGGGACGACGCGTGGATCGATCGGGGCTCAGGGAACGACTCGTCGACCGATCGGGTCTCAGGAGACGGCGCGCGTACCGACCGGGACTCAGGAGTCTCGCGTGGACCGATCACTGCTCGGCGACGGCGCGTGGACGGATCGGGGCTCGGAGACGACGCGTGGACCGATGGGGGCTCGGATACGGCGCGTGAACCAACCGGGGCTCAGGAGGTCGCGCGTGGACCGATCGTGGCTCGGAGACGGCGCGTGGACCGATCGGGGCTCGGAGACAGCGCGTTGACCGACTGGGGCTCAGGCAGTTTCGCGTGGACCAATTGGGGTTCGGCGACGGCGCGTGGACCGATCGGGGCTTAGGAGACGACGCCTGGACCGATCGGGGCTCGGAGACGGCGCGTGGACCGATCGGGGCTTAGGAGACATCGCGTGGACCGATGGGGGCTCGGAGACGGCGCGTGGACCGACTGGGGCTCAGGAGACTCGCGTGGATCGATCGGGGCTCCGGAGACGCCGCGTGGAGCGATGGGGATCAGGAGACGGTGCGCGGACCGATCGGGGCTCGGAGACGGCGCGTGGACCGATCGGGGCTTAGGAGACGACGCGTGGACCGATCGGGGCGTAGGACACGACGAGTGTACCTATCGGGGCTCACGAGACAGCGTGTAAACCGATTGGGGCTCAGGAGACGGCGCGTGGACCGATCGGGGCTCGGAGACGGCACGTTAACCGATCGGGACTTAGGAGACGATGCGTGGACCGATCGGGCTCGGAGCCGGCGCGTGAACCGATCGGGGCTCAGGAGGCGGCGCGTGGACCGAACGAGGCTCGGCGACGGCGCGTGGACCGATCGGCGCTCGGAGACGGCGCGTGGAGCGGTCGGGGCTGAGGAGACGACGCGTGGATCGATCGGGGCTCAGGAGACGACGCGTCGACCGATCGGGGCTGAGGAGACGACGCGTGGACCGATCGAGGCTCGGAGACGACGCGTGTGCGGATCGGGGATTCGAGGACGACGGGTGGACCGATCCGAGCTCAGGAGACGACGCGTCGTCCGATCGGGGCTCAGGATGCGGCGCGTGGACCCATCGGGGCTCGGAGACGGCACGTGGACCGATCAAGGCTTAGGACACGATGCGTTGACCGATCGGGACTCAGGAGGCGGCGCGTGGACCGATCGGGGATCAGGAATCGGTCCGTGGAGCGATCGGGGGTTAGGAGATGGCACGTGGACTGATCGGGGCTCGGGAAGCGGCGCCTGAACCGATCGTGGCTCGGAGACGGCGCGTGGAGGCATCGGGGCTGAGGAGACGACGCGTGGACCGATCGGGGCTTAGGAGGCGGCGTGTGGAACGATCGGGGCTCAGGAGACGGCGCGTGCACCGATCGGCGCTCGGAGACGGCGCGTGGAGCGGTCGGGGCTGAGGAGACGACGCGTGGATCGATCGGGGCTCAGGAGACGACGCGTCGACCGATCGGGGCTGAGGAGACGACGCGTGGACCGATCGGGGCTCGGAGACGGCGCGAGGAGGCATCTGGGCTTCGAAGACGACGCGTGGATCGATCGGGGCTCGGAGACGGCGCGTGAACCGACCGGGGCTCGGAGACGGCGCGTGGAACGATCGGGGCTCAGGAGACGGCGCGTGAAATGATCGGCGCTCTGAGACGGCGCGTGGACCGATTGTGGCTTACGAGATGGCGCGTGGATCGATCGGGGCTCGAAGACGACGCGAGGACCGATCGGGGCTCGGAGACAGTGCGTGGACCGACTGGGGCTCAGGCGGTTGCGCGTGGACCAATTGGGGTTCGGCGACGGCGCGTTGACCGATCGGGGCTCGGAGACGGCGCCTTAACCGATTGGGGCTTAGGAGACGATGCGTGGTCCGATCGGGGCTCAGGAGCCTCGCGTGGATCGATCGGGGCTCCGGAGGCGCCGCGTTGACCCATGGGGATCAGGAGACAGTGCGGGGACCGATCGGGGCTCGGAGACGGCGCGTGGACCGATCGGGGCTTAGGAGACGACGCGTGGACCGATCGGGGTGTAGGCGACGACGCGTGTACCTATCGGAGCTCAGGAGACAGCGCGTGGATCGATCAGCGCTCGGCGTCTGCGCGTCGACGTATCGGGGCTCAGGAGACGGCGCGTGGACCGATCGGGGCTCGGGGACGGCGCGTTAACCGATTGGGGCTTAGGAGACCATGCGTGGACCGATCGCGGCTCGGCGACGGCGCGTGGACCGATCGGGGCTCAGGAGGCCGCGCGTGGACCGATCATGGCTCGGCGACGGCGCGTGGACCGATCGGGGCTCGGAGACGATGCGTGGACCGATCGAGGTTCGGCGACAGCGCGTGAACCGACTGGGTCTCAGGCGGTTGCGCGTGGACCAATTGGGGTTCGGCGACGGCGCGTGGACCGATCCGGGCTCAGGAGACGGCGCGTGAACCGATCGGGGTTCGGAGACGGCGCGTGGAGCGATCGGGGCTCAGGAGACGGCGCGTGAACCGATCGGCGCACGGAGACGGCGCGTGGACCGATCGGGGCTCAGGAGGATACGCCTGGACCGATCGGGGTTCGGCGACGGCGCGTGGACCGATCGGGGCTCGTGCGACGGCGCGTGCACCGATCGGCGCTCGGAGACGGCGCGTGGACGTATCGGGGCTCAGGAGACGGCGCGTGGACCGATCGGGGCTCGGGCACGGCGCGTTAACCGATTGGGGCTTAGGAGACCATGCGTGGACCGATCGGGGCTCGAAGACGGCGCGTGGACCGATCGGGTCTCAGGAGGCCGCGCGTGGACAGATCATGACTCGGCGACGGCGCGTGGACCGATCGGGGCTCGGAGACGACGCGTGGACCGATCGGGGCTCGGAGACAGCGCGTGGACCGACTGGGGCTCAGGCAGTTTCGCGTGGACCAATTGGGGTTCGGCGACGGCGCGTGGACCGATCGGGGCTTAGGAGACGGCGCGTGCACCGATCGGGGCCCGGAGACGGGTCGTGGACAGATTGGGGATTAGGAGACGGCGCGTGGACCGATCGGGGCTGGGAGACGGCACGTGGACCAATGGGGGCTTAGGAGACGACGCGTGGACCGATCGGGGTGTAGGCGACGACGCGTGTACCTATCGGGGCTCAGGAGACAGCGCGTGGACCGACTGGGGCTAAGGCGGTTTCGCGTGGACCAATTGGGGTTCGGCGACGGCGCGTGGACCGATTGGGGCTTAGGAGACGGCGCGTGCACCGATCGGGGCGCGGAGACGGGTCGTGGACCGATCGGGGCTAAGGCGGTTTCGCGTGGACCAATTGGGGTTCGGCGACGGCGCGTGGACCGATCGGGGCTAAGGAGACGGCGCGTGCACCGATCGGGGCCCGGAGACGGGTCGTGGACCGATCGGGGCTCAGGAGACGGCGCGTGGACCGATTGGGGCTCGGATACGGCGCGTGAACCAATCGGGGCTCAGGAGGCCGCGCGTGGACCGATCGCGGCTCGGCGACGGCGCGTGGACCGATCGGGGCTCAGGAGGCCGCGCGTGGACCGATCATGGCTCGGCGACGGCGCGTGGACCGATCGGGGCTCGGAGACGATGCGTGGACCGATCGAGGTTCGGCGACAGCGCGTGAACCGACTGGGTCTCAGGCGGTTGCGCGTGGACCAATTGGGGTTCGGCGACGGCGCGTGGACCGATCCGGGCTCAGGAGACGGCGCGTGAACCGATCGGCGCACGGAGACGGCGCGTGGACCGATCGGGGCTCAGGAGGATACGCCTGGACCGATCGGGGTTCGGCGACGGCGCGTGGACCGATCGGGGCTCAGGAGACGGTGCGTGGACCGATTGGGGCTCGGATACGGCGCGTGAACCAACCGGGGCTCAGGAGGCCGCGCGTGGACCGATCGCGGCTCGTGCGACGGCGCGTGCACCGATCGGCGCTCGGAGACGGCGCTGACCGATCGTGGCTTAGAAGAAGGCGCGTGGAACGATCGGGGCTCGGAGACGGCGCGTGGAACGATCGGGGCTCCGAGTCGGCGCGTTAACCGATCGGGGCTTAGGAGACGATGCGTGGACCGATCGGGGCTCGGAGACGGCGCGTGGACCGACCGGGGCTCAGGAGGATACGCCTGGACCGATCGGGGCTCGGCGACGGCGCGTGGACCGATCGAGGCTCGGAGACGACGCGTGGAGGCATCGGGGCTTTGAAGACGACGCGTGGACCGAACGGTGCTCAGAAAACGCCGCGTGGACCGATGGGGGCTCGGAGACGCCGCTTGGACCGATCGGGGCTTAGGAGACGGCGCGTGGACCGATTGGGGCTTAGGAGACGGCGCATGGACCGATCGGGGCTCAGGAAGCGGCGTCTGGACCGATCGGGGCTCAGGAAGCGGCGGCTAGACCGATCGTGGCTCGGAGGCGGCGCGTGGAGGCATCGGGGCTAAGAAGACGACGCATGGACCGAGCGTGGCTCAGGAGACGGCGCGAGGAGCGATCGGGGCTCAGGAGAAGACGCGTCAATTGATCGGGGCTCAGAAATCGGCGCGTGGAGCGATCGGGGCTCAGGGGACGACGCGTGGATCGATCGGGGCTCAGGAAACGACTCGTCGACCGATCGGGTCTCAGGAGACGGCGCGCGTACCGACCGGGACTCAGGAGTCTCGCGTGGACCGATCACTGCTCGGCGACGGCGCGTGGACGGATCGGGGCTCGGAGACGACGCGTGGACCGATGGGGGCTCGGATACGGCGCGTGAACCAACCGGGGCTCAGGAGGTCGCGCGTGGACCGATCGTGGCTCGGAGACGGCGCGTGGAGGCATCGGGGCTAAGGAGACGACGCATGGACCGATCGGCGCTCAGGAAACGGCGTATGGACCGATCGGGGCTCCGCGACGGCGCGTGGACCGATCGAGGCTCGGAGACGACGCGTGAACCGACCGGGGCTCAGGAGGCCGCGCGTGGACCGGTCGGGGCTCGGCGACTGCGTGTGTACGGATCAGGGATTCCGGGACGACGCGTGGACCGATCCGGGCTCAGGAGACGGCGCGTAGACCGATCGCGGCTCGGCGACCGCGCGTGGACCGATCGGGGCTCAGGAGGCTGCGCGTGGATCGATTGGGGCTCAGGAGACGGCGCGTGGAACGCTCGGGGCTCGAAGACGGCGCGTGGAACGATCAGGGCTCAGGAGACGTCACGTGAAATGATCGGCGCTCGGAGACGGCGCGTGGACCGATCGGGGCTCAGGAGAAGGCGCGTGGACCGATCGGAGCTTAGGAGGGGACCCGTCGACCGAACGGGGCTCAGGAGACGACGCGTGGACCGGTCGGTGCTCAGGAAGCGGCGCTTGGACCGATCGGGGCTCCGAGACGACGCGTTAACCGAGCGGGGCTTAGGAGACTATGCGGGAACCGATCGGCGCTCGGAGACGGCGCGTGGACCGATCGGGGCTTAGCAGAAGGCGCTTGGACCGATCGGGGCTTAGCAGAAGGCGCTTGGACCGATCCGGGCTCGGAGACGGCGCGTGGAATGATCGGGGCTCAGGAGACGGCGCGTGAACCGATCGGCGCTCGGAGACAGCGCGTGGACCGATCGGGGCTTAGGAGACGGCGCACGGACCGATCGTGGATCGGCGACGGCGCGTGGACCGATCGGGGCTCAGGAGACCGCGCGTGGACCGACCGGGGCTCAGGAAACGGCGCGTGGACCGACCGCGGCTCAGGAGGCCACGCCTGGACCGATCGGGGCTCGGCGACGGCGCGTGGATCGATCTAGTCTCGCAGACGACGCGTCGACCGATCGGGGCTCAGGAGACCGCGCGTGGACCGACCGGGGCTCAGGAAACGGCGCGTGGACCGACCGCGGCTCAGGAGGCCACGCCTGGACCGATCGGGGCTCGGCGACGGCGAGTGCGCCGAACTAGTCTCGGAGACGGCACGTGGACCGATCAGGGCTTAGGACACGACGCGTTGACCGATCGGGACTCAGGAGGCGGCGCGTGGACCGATCGTGGCTCGGAGACGGCGCGTGGAGGCATCGGGGCTTAGAAGACGACGCATGGACCGATCAGGTCTCAGGAAACGGCGCGTGGACCGATTGGAGCTCGGAGACGACGCGTGGACCGACTGGGGCTCAGGCGGTTGCGCGTGGACCAATTGGGGTTCGGCGACGGCGCGTGGACCGATCGCGGATCGGAGACGGCGCGTTAACCGATCGGGGCTTAGGAGACGATGCGTGAACCGATCGAGGCTCGGAGACGGCCCGTGGACAGATCGGGGCTTAGGAGACGGCGCGTGGACCGATCGGGGCTCAGGAGACGGCGCGTGGACCGGTCGGGGCTTAGGAGACGACGCCTGGACCGATCGGGGCTCGGAGACGGCGCGTGGACCGATCGGGGCTTAGGAGACATCGCGTGGACCGATGGGGGCTCGGAGACGGCGCGTGGACCGACTGGGGCTCAGGAGACTCGCGTGGATCGATCGGGGCTCCGGAGACGCCGCGTGGAGCGATGGGGATCAGGAGACGGTGCGCGGACCGATCGGGGCTCGGAGACGGCGCGTGGACCGATCGGGGCTTAGGAGACGACGCGTGGACCGATCGGGGCGTAGGACACGACGCGTGTACCTATCGGGGCTCACGAGACAGCGTGTAGACCGATTGGGGCTCAGGAGACGGCGCGTGGACCGATCGGGGCTCGGAGACGGCGCGTGGATCGATCGGGGCTTAGGAGGCCGCGCGTGGACCGATCGGGACTCAGGAGCCGGCGTGTGGACCGATCGGGGCTCAGGAAGCGGCGCGTGGACCGATTGGGGCTTAGGAGACGGCGCGTGGGTCGATCGGGGTTCAGGAAGCGGCGCCTGGACCGATCGTGGCTCGGAGACGGCGCGTGGAGGCATCGGGGCTAAAAAGACGACATATGGACCGAGCGGGGCTCAGGACACGGCGCGAGGAGCGATCGGGGCTCAGGAGAAGACGCGTCAATTGATCGGGGCTCAGGAGACGACGCGTCGACGGATCGGGGCTTAGGAGACGACGCGTGAACCGATCGGGGCTTAGGAGACGACGCGTGGAACGATCGGGGCTCACGAGACGGCGCGCGGACCGACCGGGGCTCACGAGACTCGCGTGGATCGATCGGGGCTCAGGAGGCGACGCGTGGACCCATCGCGGCTCGGAGACGGCGTGGGGACGTTATCGGGGCTTAGGAGACGACGCGTGGACTGATCGGAGCTCAGGAGAAGACGCGTGGACCGATCAGGGCTTAGGAGAGGACCCGTCGACCGATCGGGGCTCAGGAGACGACGCGTGGACCGATCGAGGTTTAGCAGAGGACGCGGCGACCGATCGGGGCTCAGGAGACAGTGAGTGGACGGATCGGGACTCAGAAGACGGCGCGTGAACCGATCGGCGCTCGGAGACGGGGCGTGGACCGATTGGGGTTTAGCAGAGGACGCGTCGACTGATCGGAGCTCAGGAGACAGCGCGTGGACGGATCGAGTCTCAGGAGACGGCGCGTGAACCAATCGGTGCTCGGAGACGGGGCGTGGACTGATCGGGGCTTAGAATGCGTCACGCGGACCGATCGGGGCTCGGCTACGGCGTGTGGACGTATCGGGGCTTAGGAGACGATGCGTGGACCGATCGGGGCTCAGCAGACGGCGCGTGGACCGATAGGGGCTTCGGAGACGGTACGTGGATCGATCGAGGCTCGGAGACGGCGCGTGGACCGACCGGGGCTCAGGAGACGGCGGGTGAACCGGTCGGGTCTTAGGAGACGATCCGTGAACCGATCGGGGCTCGGAGACGGTGCGTGAACCGACCGGGGCGCAGGAGGTCGCGCGTGGACCGATCGAGGCTCGGCGACGGCGTGTGGACCCATCGGGGCTCGGAGACGACGCGTGTACGCATCGGGGCTTGGTGACGGCGCGTTTACCGATCGGGGCTCGAAAACGGCGGGTGGATCGTCCGGGGCTAAGGAGACGATGCGTGGACCGATCGGGGCTCAGAAGACGGCGCGTGGACGGATCGGCGCTCGGAGACGGGGCGTGGACCAATCGGGGCTCAGGAGAGGGCGCGTGGACCGATCGACGCTCGGAGACGGAGCGTGGAACGATCGGGGCTCAGGAGACGACGCGTGGACCGATCGGGGCTCAGGAGACGGCGTGTAGACCGATGGGTCTCCGAAACGACGCGTTAACCGAGCGGGGCTTACGAGACGATGCGTGCACCGATCGGGGCTCGGAGACAGAGCGTGTACCGACTGGGGCTCAGGAGACCGCGCGTGAACCGATCGGGGCTCGGCGACTGCGCGTGGACGGATCGGGGCTCGGAGACGGCGCGTAGAACGATCGGGGCTCAGGAGACGGCGCGTGAACCGATCGGGGCTTAGGAGACGACGCGTGGAACGATCGGGGCTCAGGAGACGGCGCGCGGACCGACCGGGGCTCAGGAGACTCGCGTGGATCGATCGGGGCTCAGGAGGCGACGCGTGGACCCATCGCGGCTCGGAGACGGTGTGTGGATGTATCGGGGCTTAGGAGACGACGCGTGGACTGATCGGGGCTCAGGAGAAGACGCGTGGACCGATCGGGGCTTAGGAGAGGACCCGTCGACCGATCGGGGCTCAGGAGACGGCGCGTGGACGGATCGGTCTCAGGAGACGGCGCGTGAACCGATCGGCACTCGGAGACGGGGCGTGGACCGATCGGGGGTTAGGAGACGGCGCGTGCACCGATCGGGGCCCGGAGACGTGTCGTGGACAGATTGGGGCTTAGGAGACGGCGCGTGGACCGATCGGGGCTCACGAGACGGCGCGTGGACCGATTGGGGCTCAGGAGACGGCGCGCAGACCGATCGGGGCGCAGGAGGCGGCGCGTGGACCGATTGGGGCGCAGGAGGCGGTGCGTGGACCGATTGGGGCTTAGAAGACGGCGCGTGGACCGATCGGGGCTCAGGAAGCTGCGCCTGAACCGGTCGTGGATCGGAGACGGCGCGTAGACTCATCGGAACTAAGAAGACGACGCGTGGACCGATCGAAGCTCGGAGACGGCGCGTGGAACGATCGGGGCTCAGGAGACGGCGCGTGAACCGATCGGGGCTCGGAGACGGCGCGTGGACCGATCTGGGCTCGGAAACAGCGCGTGGATCGACTGGGGCACAGGCGGTGGCGCGTGGACCAATTGGGATTCGGCGACCGCGCGTGGACCAATCCGGGCTCAGGAGACGGCGCGTGGACCGATCGGGGCTGGGAGACGGAGCGTGGAGCGATGGGGGCTCAGGAGACGGCGGGTGAACTAATCGGCGCTCGGAGACGGCGCGTGGACCGATTGGGGCTCAGGAGACGGGGCGTGGACCGATCGGGGCTCGGAGACGGCGCGTGGAACGATCGGAGCTCAGGTGACGGAGCGTGAAATGATCGGCGCTCTGAGACGGCGCGTCGACCGATCGGTGTTCGGAGACGGCGCGTGGAACGATCGGGGCTCAGGAAGCGGCGCGTGGACCGAACGGTGCTCGGAGACGACGCGTGAACCGATCGGCGCTCAGGAGACGGCGCGTGGAGCGATCGGAGCGCAGTAGACGACGCGTTAACAGAGCGGGGTTTAGGAGACGATGCGTGGACCGATCGGTGTTGGAGACAGCGCGTGGACCGACTGGGGCTCAGGAGGTGGCGCGTGGACCAATTGGGGTTCGGCGACGGCGCGTGGACCGACCGGGGATTAGGAGACGACGCGTCGACCGATCGGGGCTTAGGAGACGACCCGTCGACCGATCGGGGCTTAGGAGACGACGCGTGGACCGATCGGGGCTCAGGAGACGGCGCGTGGACCGATCGGTGCTCGGAGACGGCGCGTGGACGGACCGCGGCTCAGAATGCGGTACGCGGACCGATCGGGGATCGGACACGGCGTGTGGACCGATCGAGGCTCGGAGACGGCGCGTTAACCGTTCGGGGCTTAGGAGACGGCACGTGATTCGATCGGTGCACAGGAAACGGCGCGTGAACCGGTCGGGGCTTAGGAGACGACGCGTCGGCCGATCGGGGCTCAGGACAAGGGGTGTGGACCGTTCGGAGCTCAGGAGACGGCGCGTGGACCGATCGGGGTTCGCCGTAGGCGCGTGGACCGATCGGAGCTCGGAGACGACGCGTGTACCTATCGGGGCTCACGAGACAGCGTGTGGACCGATTGGGGCTCAGGAGACGGCGCGTGGACCGATCGGGGCTCGGAGACGGCGCGTGGAACGATCGGAGCTCAGGTGACGGAGCGTGAAATGATCGGCGCTCTGAGACGGCGCGTCGACCGATCGGTGTTCGGAGACGGCGCGTGGAACGATCGGGGCTCGGAGACGCCGTGTGGAACGATCGGGGCTCGGGTGACGGCGCGTGAACCGATCGGCGCTCGGAGACGGCGCGTGGATCGATCGGGGATCGGGGACCGCGCGTGGAACGATCGCGGCTCGGAGTCGACGCGTTAGCCGATCGTGGCCTAGGAGACGATGCGTGGACCGATCGGGGCTCGTAGACGGCGCGTGGACCGACCGGGGTTTAGGAGAAGGCGCTTGGACCGAACGGGGCTTAGGAGACGGCGCGTGGACCGATCGGGGCTCGGAGACGGCGCGTGGAACGATCGGGGCTTCGGAGACGGTACGTGGACCGATCGGGGCTCGGAGACGGCGCGTGGAACGATCAGGGCTCAGGAGACGTCACGTGAAATGATCGGCGCTCGGAGACGGCGCGTGGACCGATCGGGGCTTAGTAGAAGGCGCTTGGTCCGATCGGGGCTCAGGAGACGGCGCGTGGACCGATCGGGGTTTAGGAGAGGACGCGTCGACAGATCGGGGCACAGGAGACGGCGCGTGGACCGATCGGGGCTTAGGAGACGGCGCGTGGACCGATCGGGGCTTAGGAGACGACGCGTGCACCGATCGGGGCTCAGGAAGCGGCGCGTGGACCGAACGGTGCTTGGAGACCACGCGTGAACCGATCGGCGCTCAGGAGACGGCGCGTGGAGCGATCGGAGCGCAGGAGACGACGCGTTAACAGAGCGGGGTTTAGGAGACGATGCGTGGACCGATCGGTGCTTGGAGACAGCGCGTGGACCGACTCGGGCTCAGGAGGTGGCGCGTGGACCAATTGGGGTTCGGCGACGGCGCGTGGACCGACCGGGGATTAGGAGACGACGCGTCGACCGATCGGGGCTTAGGAGACGACCCGTCGACCGATCGGGGCTTAGGAGACGACGCGTGGACCGATCGGGGCTTAGGAGGCGGCGCGTGGACCCATCGGGGCTCGGAGACGGTGCGTTAACCGATCGGGGCTTAGGAGACGATGCGTGGACCGATCGGGGCTCGGAGACGGCGCGTGGACCGATCGGTGCTCGGAGACGGCGCGTGGACGGACCGTGACTTAGAATGCGTCACGCGGACCGATCGGGGCTCGGATACGGGCCGTGGGCAGATCGGGGCTTAGGAGACGGCGCGTGGAGGCATCGGGGCTGAGAAGACGACGCATGGACCGAGCGGGGCTCAGGTGACGGCGCGAGGAGCGATCGGGGCTGAGGAGAAGACGCGTCAATTGATCGGGGCTCAGGAGACCACGCGGCGACGTATCGGGGCTTAGGAGACGACGCGTGGACCGATTGGGGCTTAGGAGACGACGTGTGGACCGATCGGTGTTCGGAGACGGCGCGTGGGCGGACCGCGGCTCAGAATGCGGTACGCGGACCGATCGGGGATCGGTCACGGCGTGTGGACCGATCGAGGCTCGGAGACGCGCGTTAACCGTTCGGGGCTTAGGAGACGGCACGTGATTCGATCGGTGCACAGGAGACGGCGCGTGAACCGGTCGGGCCTTAGGAGACGACGCGTCGGCCGATCGGGGCTCAGGACAAGGGGTGTGGACCGTTCGGAGCTCAGGAGACGGCGCGTGGACCGATCGGGGCTCGGAGACGGCGCGTGGAACGATCAGGGCTCAGGAGACGTCACGTGAAATGATCGGCGCTCGGAGACGGCGCGTGGACCGATCGGGGCTTAGTAGAAGGCGCTTGGTCCGATCGGGGCTCAGGAGACGGCGCGTGGACCGATCGGGGTTTAGGAGAGGACGCGTCGACAGATCGGGGCACAGGAGACGGCGCGTGGACCGATCGGGGCTTAGGAGACGACGCGTGGACCGATAGTGGCTCGGAGACGGCGCGAGGAGGCATCTGGGCTTAGAAGACGACGCGTGGATCGATCGGGGCTCGGAGACGGCGCGTGAACCGACCGGGGCTCAGGAGGCCGCGCGTGGACCGGTCGGGGCTCGGCGACTGCGTGTGGACGTATCGGGGTTCAAGAGACGGCGCGTGGACCGATCGGCGCTCGGAGACGGCGCGTGTACGGATCAGGGATTCCGGGACGACGCGTGGACCGATCCGGGCTCAGGAGACGGCGCGTAGACCGATCATGGCTCGGAGACGGTGCGTGGGACGATCGGGGCTCGGAGCCGGTGCGTTAACCGATCGGGGCTTAGGAGACGATGCGTCGACCGATCGCGGCTCGGCGACGGCGCGTGGACCGATCGGGGCTCAGGAGACGGCGCGTGGACCGATCGGGGATTAGGAAACGACGCGTGGACCGATGGGGGTTTAGGAGAGGACGCGTCGACCGATCGGGGCTCAGGAGACGGCGCGTGGACCGATCGGGGCTTAGGAGACGACGCGTGGACCGATCGGGGCTCGGAGACGGCACGTGGACCGATCGGGGCTTAGGAGACTCACGTTGATCAATCCGGGCTCCGGAGGCGGCGCGTGGACCGATCGGGGCTTAGGAGACTACGCGTGTACCTATCGGGGCTCAGGAGACTGCGCGTGGACCGATTGGGGCTCGGAGAAGGCGCGTGGACCGATCGTGGCTCAGGAAGCGGCGCCTGGACCGATCGTGGGCCGGAGACGGCGCGAGAAGGCATCTGGGCTTACAAGACGACGCGTGGATCGATCGGCGCTCGGAGACGGCGCGTGGACCGATCGGGGCGGGGAGACGGCGCGTGAACCGACCGGGGCTCAGGAGGCCGCGCGTGGACTGATCGGGGCTCGGCGACTGCACGTGGACGTATCAGGGCTCAGGAGACGGCGCGTGGACCGATCGGGGCGGGGAGACGGTGCGTTAACCGATCGCATCTTAGGTGACGATGCGTGGACCGATCGGGGCTCGGAGACGGCGCGTGGACCGACCGGGGCTAAGGAGGCCGCGCGTGGACCTATCGAGGCTTAGGAGCCAACGCGTGGACCGAACGGGGCTCGGAGACGGCGCGTGGAACTATCGGAGCACAGGAGACGGCGCGTGAACCGATCGGCGCTCGGAGACGGCGCGTGGATCGATCGGGGCTTAGATGACGGCGCGTGGACCGATCGGGGCTCCGTCGGCGACGCCTGGACCGATCGGGGCCCAGGAAACGGCGCGTGGATCGATCGGTGCTCGAAGACGATGCGTGGAGCGATCGGGGCTCAGGAGCCGATGCGTGGATCGATCGGGGCTCAGGAGGCGGCGCGTGGACCCATCGGGGCTCGGAGACGACACGTGGACCGATCAGGGCTTAGGAGACGACGCGTGGACCGATCGGGGCTCAGGAGACGGCGCGTGGACCGATCGGGGTTCGGCGATGGCGCGTGGACCGATCGGGGCTCGGAGACGACGCGTGTACGGATCGAGGCTTAGGAGACGACGCGTCGACGGATCGGCGCTTAGGAGACGACGCGTGGACCGATCGGGGCTTAGGAGACGATGCGTGGACCGATCGGGGCTCGGAGACGGCGCGTGGACCGACCGGGGTTTAGGAGAAGGCGCTTGGACCGAAAGGGGCTTAGGAGACGGCGCGTGGACCGATCGGGGCTCGGAGACGACGCGTAGACCGATCGGTGCTCGGAGACAGCGCGTGGACCGACTGGGGCTCGGATACGGCGCGTGGACCGATCGTGGCTTAGGAGAAGGCGCGTGGAATGATCGGGGTTCAGGAGACGGCGCGAGGAGCGATCGGGGCTCAGGAGAAGACGCGTCAATTGATCGGAGCTCAGGACACGACGCGGCGACGGATCGGGGCTTGGAGCCGGCGCGTGGACCGATCGGGGCTCGGAGACAGTGCGTGGACCGACTGGGGCTCAGGCGGTTGCGCGTGGACCAATTGGGGTTCGCCGACGGCGCGTGGATCGATCGGGGCTTAGGAGACGGCGCGTGGAGCGATCGGGGCCCGGAGACGGGTCGTGGACAGATGGGGGCTTAGGAGACGGCGCGTGGACCGATCGTGGCTGGGAGACGGCACGATAACCGATCGGGGCTTAGGAGACGATACGTGGACCGATCGGGCTCGGGGCCGGCGCGTGAACCGATCGGGGTTCAGGAGACGGCGCGTGGATCGATTGGGGCTTGGATACGGCGCAAGCCGCGACCGGGGCTCAGGAGGCCGCGCGTGGACCGATCATGGCTCGGCGACGGCGCGTGGACCGACCGAGGCTCGGAGACGGCGCGTGGAATGATCGGGGCTCAGGAGACGGCGCGTGAACTGATCGGCGCTCGGAGACGGCACGTGGACCGATCGGGGCTTAGGAGACGGCGCGTAGACCAATAGGAGATCAGGAGAGGACGCGTGGACCGATAGGGCTCTGGAAGCGGCGCACGAACCGATCGTGGCTCGGAGACGGCGCGTGGAGGCATCGGGGCTTTGAAGACGACGCGTGGACCGAACGGTGCTCAGAAAACGGCGCCTGGAGCGATCGGGGCTCAGGAGACGACGCGTGGATCGATCGGGGCTCAGGAGACGACGCGTCGAACGATCGGGGCGTAGGAGACGACGCGTGTACCTATCGGGGCTCAGGAGACAGCGAGTGGACCGATTGGGACTCACGAGACGGCGCAGGGACCGATCGGGGCTCGGAGACGGCGCGTGGAACGATCGGGGCTCAGGAGACGGCGCGTTAACCGATTGGGGCTAAGGAGACGATGCGTGGACCGATCAAGGCTCGAAGACGGCGGGTGGACCGATCGGGGCTCGGAGACAGCGTGTGGACCGACTGAGACTCAGGCGATTGCGCGTGGACCAATTGGGGTTCGGCGACGGCGCGTGGATCGATCGGGGCTTAGGAGACGGCGCGTGCACCGATCGGGGCCCGGAGACGGGTCGTGGACAGATTGGGGCTTAGCAGACGGGGCGTGGACCGATCGTGGCTGGGAGACGGCACGTCCACCAATCGGGGCTTAGGAGACGACGCGTAGACCGATCGGGGCCCAGGAGACGGCGCGTGGACCGATCGGGGCTCAGGAAACGGCGCGTGGACCGACTGGGGCTCAGGCGATTGCGCGTGGACCAATTGGGGTTCGGCGACGGCGCGTGGATCGATCGGGGCTTAGGAAACGGCGCGTGCACCGATCAGGGCCCGGAGACGGGTCGTGGACAGATTGGGGTTTTGCAGACGGCGCGTGGACCGATCGTGGCTGGGAGACGGCAGGTCAACCAATCGGGGCTTAGGAGACGACGCGTAGACCGATCGGGGCCCAGGAGACGGCGCGTGGACCGATCGGGTCTCAGGAAACGGCGCGTGCATCGACTGGGGCTCAGGCGGTTGCGCGTGGACCGATCTGGGCTCGGAGACAGCGCGTTAACCGATAGGGGCTTAGGAGACGAAGCGTGGACCGATCGGGCTCGGAGACGGCGCGTGAACCGACCGGGGCTTAGGAGACGGCGCGTGGACCGATCGGTGCTCGGAGACGACGCGTGGATCGATGGGGGCTCGGATACGGCGCGTGAAGCAACCGGGGCTCAGGAGGCCGCGCGTGGACCGATCATGGCTCGGCGACGGCGCGTGGACCGATCGGGGTTCCGATACGACGCGTGGACCGATCGGGGCTCGGAAACAGCACGTGGACCAACCGGGGCTCAGGCGGTTGCGCGTGGACCAATTGGGGTTCGGCGACGGCGCGTGGACCGATCCGGGCTCAGGAGCAGGCGCGTGGACCGATCGGGGCTCGGAGACGGCGCGTGGAGCGATCGGGGCTCAGGAGACGGCGCGTGAACCGATCGGCGCACGGACACGGCGCGTGAACCAACCGGGGCTCAGGAGGCCGCGCGTTAACCGATCGGGGCTTAGGAGACGATGCGTGGACCGATCGGGGCTCGGAGACGGCGCGTGGAACGATCGGGGCTCAGGAGACGGCGCGTTAACCGATTGGGGCTAAGGAGACGATGCGTGGACCGATCAAGGCTCGAAGACGGCGGGTGGACCGATCGGGGCTCGGAGACAGCGTGTGGACCGACTGAGGCTCAGGCGATTGCGCGTGGACCAATTGGGGTTCGGCGACGGCGCGTGGATCGATCGGGGCTTAGGAGACGGCGCGTGCACCGATCGGGGCCCGGAGACGGGTCGTGGACAGATTGGGGCTTAGCAGACGGGGCGTGGACCGATCGTGGCTGGGAGACGGCACGTCCACCAATCGGGGCTTAGGAGACGACGCGTAGACCGATCGAGGCCCAGGAGACGGCGCGTGGACCGATCGGGGCTCAGGAAACGGCGCGTGGACCGACTGGGGCTCAGGCGGTTGCGCGTGGACCAATTGGGGTTCGGCGACGGCGCGTGGATCGATCGGGGCTTAGGAAACGGCGCGTGCACCGATCGGGGCCCGGAGACGGGTCGTGGACAGATTGGGGCTTAGCAGACGGCGCGTGGACCGATCGTGGATGGGAGCGGGCACGTCCACCAATCGGGGCTTAGGAGACGACGCGTAGACCGATCGGGGCCCAGGAGACGGCGCGTGGACCGATCGGGGCTCAGGAAACGGCGCGTGGACCGACTGGGGCTCAGGCGATTGCGCGTGGACCAATTGGGGTTCGGCGACGGCGCGTGGATCGATCGGGGCTTAGGAGACGACGCGTAGACCGATCGGGGCCCAGGAGACGGCGCGTGGACCGATCGGGTCTCAGGAAACGGCGCGTGGATCGACTGGGGCTCAGGCGGTTGCGCGTGGACCGATCTGGGCTCGGAGACAGCGCGTTAACCGATAGGGGCTTAGGAGACGATGCGTGGACCGATCGGGCTCGGAGACGGCGCGTGAACCGACCGGGGCTCAGGAGACGGCGCGTGGAACGATCGGGGCTCCGAGTCGGCGCGTTAACCGATCGGGGCTTAGGAGACGATGCGTGGACCGATCGGGGCTCGGAGACGGCGCGTGGACCGACCGGGGCTCAGGAGGATACGCCTGGACCGATCGGGGCTCGGCGATGGCGCGTGGATCGATCGGGGCTCAGGCGGTTTCGCGTGGACCAATTGGGGTTCGGCGACGGCGCGTGGACCGATCGGGGCTTAGAAGGCCGCGTGTGGACCGATCGCGGCTCGGCGACGGCGCGTGGACCGATCGGGGCTCAGGAGGCCGCGCGTGGACCGACCGGGGCTCAGGAAACGGCGCGTGGACCGATTGGGGCTCGGATACGGCGCGTGAACCAATCGGGCCTCAGGAGGCCGCGCGTGGAACGATCGCGGCTCGGCGACGGCGCGTGGACCGATCGGGGCTCAGGAGGCCGCGCGTGGACCGATCATAGCTCGGCGACGGCGCGTGGACCGATCGGGGCTCGGAGCGGCGCGTAGAACGATCGCGGCTCGGCGACGGCGCGTGGACCGATCGGGGCTCAGGAGGCTGCGCGTGGATCGATTGGGGCTCAGGAGACGGCGCGTGGACCGCTCGGGGCTCGAAGACGGCGCGTGGAACGATCAGGGCTCAGGAGACGTCACGTGAAATGATCGGCGCTCGGAGACGGCGCGTGGACCGATCGGGGCTCAGGAGAAGGCAGGTGGACCGATCGGGGCTTAGGAGGGGACCCGTCGACCGATCGGGGCTCGGAGACGGCGCGTGAACCGACCGGGGCTCAGGAGACGGAGCGTGGACCGATCGGGGCTCGGAGACGGCACGATAACCGATCGGGGCTTAGGAGACGATGGACCGATCGGGCTCGGAGCCGGCGCGTGAACCGATCGGGGTTCAGGAGACGGCGCGTGGACCGATCGGGGCTCAGGAGACCCCGCGTGGGCCGATCGGGGCTCGGCGACTGCGCGTGGACGCATCGGGGCTCAGGAGACGGCGCGTGGCCGATCGGGGCCCGGAGACGGGTCGTGGACAGATTGGTGATTAGGAGACGGCGCGTGGACCGATCGGGGCTGGGAGACGGCACGTGGACCGATCGGTGCTCGGAGACGGCGCGTGGACGGATAGCGGCTCCTGAGCCGCTATCCGTCCACGCGCCGCCCGGTCCACACGCCGTGTCCGATCGGGGATCGGACACGGCGTGTGGACCGATCGAGGCTCGGAGACGACGCGTTTACGGATCGGGGATCAGGAGACGACGCGTGGAACGATCCGGGCTCTGGAGACGGAGCGTGGACCGATCGGGGCTCGGAGCCGGCGCGTGGAGGCATCGGGGCTTTGAAGATGACGCGTGGACCGAACGGTGCTCAGAAAACGGCGCGTGGACCGATCGGTGCTCGAAGACGATGCGTGGACCGATCGGGGCTCAGGAAACGGCGTGTGGAGCGGTTGGGGCTCAGGAGACGACGCGTGGATCGATCGGGGCTCAGAAGACGACGCGTCGACCGATCGGGGCTCAGGAGACGGCGCGTGGATCGATCGAGGCTCGGAGACGCCACGTGGAACGATCGGGGCTCAGGAGACGGCGCTTGAACTTATCGGCGCTCGGAGACGGCGCGTGGACCGATCGGGGCTTAGGATACGGCGCATGGACCGATCGGGGCTCAGGAAGCGGCGCCTGGACCGATCGTGGCTCGGAGACGGCGCGTGGAGGCATCGGGGCTAAGAAGACGACGCATGGACCGATCGGGGCTCAGGAAACGGCGTGTGGACCGATCGGAGCTCGGAGACGACGCGTGGACCGATCGGGGCTCAGGAGACGGCGCGTGGAACGATCGGGGCTCAGGAGACGGCGCGTGGAGCGATCGGGGCTCAGGACACGGCGCGTGAACCAATCGGCAATCCGAGACGGCGCGTGGACCGATCGGGGATGAGGAGAAGGCGCGTGGACCGATCATGGCTTAGGAGACGGCGCGTGGACCGATCGGGGCTCGGAGACGGGGTATGGAATGATCGGGGCTCAGGTGACGGCGCGTGAACCGATCGGCACTCGGAGACGGCGCGTGGACCGATCGGGGCTTAGCAGAAGGCGCTTGGACCGATTGGGGCTTAGGAGACGGCGCGTGGACCGATCGGAGCTCGGAGACGGCGCGTGGAACGATCGGGGCTCAGGAGACGGCGCGTGACCCGATCGGCGCTCGGAGACGGCGCGTGGAATGATCGGGGCTCAGGAGACGGGGCGTGAAATTGTTGTAACCCGATATAAAGTAGTACGTATTAAGTAGTACATACACCGAGTTGGTTAAACATTGCGCTGACTCGGCATTGCGCAATTGTCAGAAGCCGCGCGAACGCGGACGCAGCCGAGTTCCAAATTAAAATTACTTCGGAAAAGAATCTCCAAATCTGGGAAAATAATGTAAACCGGATTTGGAGCACAAAAAACAAGAACAATGTTGACTAAGCTGTTCCACTAATAATCCTATAAAAGGACCAGCCAGCCAACATTGAGGCAGTCTGAAATTTAACTTTATAACCTGTACGTGCGGTACGACGGATTTACGTAATAAATCCGTCTTTCCTTTCTCTTGTTCTTGTGCAAAATAAACTATTCTTATTTTTACTTTGACGTTTCACTTGGGTTCTAACCCTTAATTAGAATATCCCTAAAAATACTGTGCAGTACGTAATCGTGCGGTACAACATTGGTGGCAGCGGTGGGATTCTAAAGTGACACAAACATAGTAAATTGTTGCCGTCGTCGCAATGACGACCCTTCATTCCGAAGAATAGCAGTCATCGTCAGTGCCGAAGGCAGACTCCAATTGGTCCGCACCGAACGATAAAAAGACGCACCTAAACGAGAGGATCCTAGGAAGACGTACAGGCTTCACAAGATCCAACGGGGATGTCGAGAATCATCTGGCTGTAAGTCACATTTTTCTCATTTTATTATCCCAAGAGTAAAGCGCTACGGACGCTGTGAGATATTGCCGGAAAAATTCTCGCAAAAAGTGACGCGCTAGTACACGGGAAAGATGAGTACTACGAGAACACCAGTGGACGGAATTAACACGCAGAGGGGAACCGATTTCGAAGAAACGGATGATCTTCAGGATCTCGAACAGAGCGTGTTCGAACCCCGGCGTACCGTGCTGGCTCATACACCCCCACGGGGGGACGTGGTACCTAGAGGGCCTTCACGAAGGGCTCGAAGCGAAGGAAATTCGGAGTACCATCGAGACATTAGTCTTAGGGAATCTCCGATGGACGCCAGACGCAGGTTAGGGTTACCGAATCTTGCGCTTCCTCCGGTAGCAAGAAATCTTCTCAACGACCTACCGATCGAAAGGGAAGAACCCGAGGATGGACGAAGACAGCTACAAGGACCGCCTGCTTCAGAGGACGCGGCGAACGACCGCCTCGATGCCCTAGAACGACTAGTCGGAGAACTGGTCGAGGATGTTCGCGGAAATAAAAATCCAAATATACCCAACGCAGCCACAGCGCCAACGGCCGGGGCTACAATTTGCAGACCCGTATGTGGAAGAGCCCAGGTATATCGACCTTGGGTTAGCCCTACGGACTATCCCGAAATTCGAAGGAAAAGATCCAGGTGATCTAGACGAATTTCTACTCTCTTGTGAGACTGTATGGGATAAAGTGCATCCCAGAGAGCAGGATACTCTCCTCGCTCTGATTAGAAGTGGCAAAGTGTGTGGTCGGGCCTCGCGAGAAATGCGATATAAAACGACACACTCTTTGGCCGAATTACGAACAGAGCTAGAGGCTCTGTACGGACGACGGAAAACCCTCGCCACCCTGCAGTACGAATTTTGCCAACTGCGACAGGGAGGGAAGGAAAGTGTCTCCGAGTATGCCGCAAGGGCAGAGCGTTTAACGATGGAGTTAAACGATACATTGTGTTCGGGAGTGGACCCGCACGGGGCCCGGTATATCGAGGAAGCTACTCGCAAAACGGCCCAAATGAATTTCGAAAACGGGCTGGAAAAGGAGATACAGGTAATCGTACGTTCACGAAATTACCCAAGTCTGCACGGAGTGCAGACTTGGGTAATTTCTGCACGGAGTGCAGACTTGGGTAATTTCCATGGCCCCCACCACGTCGAGTCCGTGGTGGGGGCCATGGAGGGTGAAAAACTTATGGGACATATAGGGAAACCCCATACGGAGAAAAGGGAAGTGCGACGCTCCTTACCAGCCACCGGCGCTGCTCCATGGAAATGTTTCGCGTGTGGAAAAATAGGACATGTGCAGAAAGATTGCCGACAGTCCATGGGACGACGCAGCCTCCCAACTCAGGCTCCGCACCGAGTTAATCAAGTAGAGTCAAGCTGCTCTTACTGCAGAATGACGGGGCATGAGCTCAGGGACTGCAAGCAACGGCTATTGGCACCCCCGCGGAAAGATAGGGACTCAACAAGGTCGGCACCCTATCGCCCGAAGCATGACTCCCGTACGATAGACTCGTACGATCTAAATATGATTACGGCAAACCCCAATGAACGCTCGATAAATCAGTTAGAAACGCGAGTCGGCGCTGCCAGCGATTTCCACATAGAGTCGCCGGAGAGTCAATTCGGAATACTGACACTGAAAGCCGACACCGGAGCACAAATCAGCATCATCAACCGAGGCGCCGTAAAATCCGGGACAGAGGCCGAGGATACAAATATTTCCATAACTGGCGTAGGAGGTCAGGAAATAAAAGCATTGTGCGCGGTGAAACTGAATCTCACCACTCCTAAAGGGAAAATCGCTCACTGGTTTCAAGTAATTCCAGATAAGATACCCCTGGGAGTCGATGAATTTCTAGGAATGGATTTTATGCGAAAGCACGCTGTGAATATCTTAGGAGGCAGGGAAATTGTTATAATTGAACACTGTATGCCCTTGATCCAAGGGACGACGAAACTTAAACTCCCGCCTCGCAGCGAAAGTATCACGTACGCGGCTACGGGTTGCAAATTTGTCGGAATGACAGAAAAAAGAATTTTGACGGACGGAGTCGTAATGGGGGCATGTGTCACGAAGCCACACGGAAACAGCTACATGGTAAGTGTAGTAAACACGACGGCCAAGGAAGTGGAAGTCGTACGACCCATAGTAGAACTCGAGCCGCTGCCGTCAGCAAAAGAGCCAGCCGGCCTCGAGGCGGCCCCAAGGCCGACACACGACGTAGGCGCAGTCAGCACAAAAGACTGGGTTACGCGTCTCGAAAAATTAAAAGAGACGGTAGACACCACACATCTCAATCGCGAGGAATCAGGATCGCTTTGGGAGATTTGCAAGGAATACGCCGACATCTTTCACCTAGAAGGAGATAAGCTACCTTGCACCAATATGGCGGAACACGCCATACCATTAAAAGACGGGGTGCTACCCATAAAGGTCCACCCCTACCGCCTGCCCGAGACGCACAAACAGGAGGTGCAGAGGCAGACCGAAGAAATGTTGCGTGGTCAAATCATTCAACACAGCAAGAGTCAATGGAACGCACCATTACTCGTCGTCGCAAAGAAACCTGACGCAGCAGGTCGAATAAAAAAGCGAATCGTCGTCGATTTCAGAAAGCTGAATGACGCCACCGTAGGCGATTCATATCCATTGCCCAATATCACGGATATTTTGGATCAATTAGGCAGGGCATGCTATTTCTCAACCCTCGACCTTGCATCGGGGTTTCACCAAATCCCGATGGCCAAAGAGGATCGGGAGAAGACCGCCTTCTCCACTCCTAAAGGACATTTCGAATTTCTTCGAATGCCGTTCGGACTGAAGAATGCCCCGCCGACCTTCCAAAGACTAATGAATGCCGTTTTGACGGGACTGGAGGGGATAAAATGTTACGTATATCTCGACGATATCGTAATATTTGGTACGACCTTGTTGGAACACAACAAACGGCTCCGGGAAGTTTTCCAGCGGCTAAGGGAAGCCAAGCTATCCCTTCAGCCCGAAAAATGTCGATTTATGCGTAAGGAGACGCAGTACCTGGGTCACATCATCTCCGAAAGAGGAGTACTCCCCGATCCCGGGAAAATCGACGCCGTACAGAATTTCCCGACGCCGAGAAATGCTAAGGGCGTTCAATCGTTCCTAGGGTTAGCAGGATATTATCGAAAATTCATACGAGACTTCTCCCGAATCGCTAAGCCCTTAACCCACTTGATTAAAAAGGACACGGCATTCGAATGGACGCCGCAACAAGAACAATCGTTCCACGAGTTGAAGGCCGCCCTGACCACGGCGCCGGTACTACAATATCCGGACTTCAACAAGCCGTTTATCGTGACCACAGACGCTTCAGATAAAGCTATTGGAGCCATCCTATCGCAAGGCAACGTAGGCGAAGACTTGCCCATCTGTTATGCGAGTAGGACGCTAAACAAAGCCGAACAAAACTATTCGATGACGGAAAAGGAATTGCTGGCCATCGTATGGGCGATAGGGCAATTCCGTCGATACGTATATGGTACACGTTTTATGGTGGTAACGGACCATAAGCCTTTAACTTGGTTGTTTGGGGTCAAAGACCCCGGGTCGAGACTCATGCGGTGGAAATTAAAATTGTCCGAACATGAGTTCGATATCGTGTATAAAGCGGGTAAGCGAAACACATATGCTGACGCATTAAGTCGCATATGTGCGACCACGCGCTCGCAAGTAAGTAAAAATCAGCTAGGGGATAAAACAGGAGATACCGGCGACACGAGTGCTAAATTTGAAGACGCCAGAAAAATTTCGAGGAATTCGGAGTCACGAGACTCACTCAGCAACCCAGACGGCACACACAGGTTGAGCGAAGAAGAAAAGGAAAAACTACTACATGAGCATCATAGTGCTTCCCTAGGCGGGCATCAGGGAGTGACCCGAATGTTGAATAGATTACGATTAAATTACGACTGGCCAGGGATACGTAAGGACGTCGAGAATTACGTGAAAAAATGTGACAAATGCCAGCGAAATAAAATACGCCCCATGGTCAGAGCTCCAATGGTAATCACGGATACGCCAACGAAGGCGTTCCAGAAGTGTGCGATGGATATCGTAGGACCACTGCCAGAAACGGTAAAAGGGAATCCTCAAAGTACATCCTCACTTTCCAGGACTTACTGACCAAATACGGCGTGGCCATCGCACTACCGAATCAGCAAGCGAACGAAGTCGCTAGAGCATTCGCCGAGCAAATCATCTGCCAATACGGTACGCCAGAGACCGTACTCACCGACCAAGGTACGAATTTTCTGAGCGCCACATTCAATGCTATCTGCAAACTGCTGCAGATAGAGAAAATTCAAACAACTGCTTACCATCCCGAGTCCAATGGTGCGTTAGAGCGATCGCACAGGACTCTAGCGGAATATTTAAAAAGCTATGCAGACGAAGATCAAGGAAATTGCGACGAATGGCTGCCGTACGCCATGTTCACCTACAACTCCACTCCTCATACGGCTACCGGCCATACCCCGCACAGCCTCATATATGGGAGTGAAGCAGAATTGCCAACAGCTCTGCAGAGAGAACCAAGGGTTACCTACTCGTATGACGACTACGCACAGGAACTGCGCGAGCGTCTTCGAGCAGCTTGGACATCTGCAAGAAACAATTTGAAAGTCGCAAAGGAGCGAGCTAAAATACTGTATGATCGAAAGAGTAAGCCGCTAGCTTTCAAGGTAGGAGAAAAAGTTCTCCTATACGACGAGACGGTGCGACGAGACAGATCAGCCAAATTGACGCCGAAATGGACGGGTCCGTACATCGTCGAACAGATACACCCGCCAACAAACTATGAGATCCGGAAAGGTCGACGCAGCGTGCGAGTGCATGTGAACCGCCTAAAAAACTATATTGAACACTAAGAAAAATATATATATACATATATATATATATCTTTATACGTATCTTTTCATTATTTAATTATTTCATCTGTATGAAAAAAAAAAAAAAAAAATTTCTGTGTACGTATATGTATTATGTAGCTCCGCCATTCTCCTCGCGCTGTTCAGAAAATATACGAACAAAATAGCAAACGACCACAACAGGCCAGCACGTGAATTCTGACCACACTGTTACAGGGTAACAATGATGAGTCAGCTATCGCTGGCCATTGACTCAAGTCCGCCGTACGAAGTAAGAAAATTCAAGGACGCCCCGGGAATCTACTACGAACGGATCGGAACGTTGAATCTATGCACGGACGCATGGACGCTTGCAGTGCAGATGGATCTAACGCATCTTGCCTTTATGGAATCCCGGATCTCTCACTCCCTCTCTGACTTCCGGGAGAAATGTGAGAAGGTCATAGGGCCGGCAAATTTCTGTGGACGGATGCTGGGCCACATCGCTCGACTTTCGGAAAATATTCAAGAAAAAGTCGGAGTGGTCCACGACCTCGTAGGAGCCGACCATCCCAGAAAACGACGCGGTCTTGTCGATGGACTAGGTTCGATCTTGAAATCGATCACTGGAAATCTGGACGCAGCCGATGGAGAACGATTAGAGGCGGAAATCGCCGCCCTCCGTGGATCAGGGGAATCCCTTAAACAAGGGATAAAAAAGCAACTCCAGGTCATAGAAACGACGCTGGACATATTCAATAAGTCATCTGTCACAGCCGACCGCAACTACGCCAAGCTATTAAAAATGGTGGATTCGGTAAACAAATACCTGACGAATCAAACCGGGACATTACGAAATGTGCAACATTTCACCGAAAGTTTGACGCTCATGGAGGACTACGTGGAAACCTTTCTGAGGGAAATCAAGGATGTAGTCGACCTATTCGCCGGCGTTACAGTAGGGACCGTGAGTCCGGCCCTCATCACGCCACAACGATTGACGCAGTATTTGACCGAAGCTTTACCTCACCTCCCAAGAGGACACAGTTTTCCGCTACCTGTTACGAGGAAAAACGGAGCAGAAATGTTGCGCTTGGCGACCCCAAAAGCCTATAGAAAAGGCGAAATAATAACGTTGTTGCTAGAAATACCCCTAGTGGAACAATCAGAATTCAGCCTAAATCGTATGTATCCCCTTCCCGCTAAGGGAGTAAACGATACTTTTTTCTATTTGGAGACGCCCGAAAACCCCATAATAGTGGATAAAGAAAACGGGAACTTCCTCCAGTTAACATGGATGGAACTAAAAACGTGTAAGGTGCAAGGAAATCGATACCTTTGTCGCAACAGGTACCCTTCCATGGACATAATGGAAAATGCGCCTTGTGGCGTGTTCATGTTCACCGAAGGAACGTTGGCCTCCGGACACCGATGCCCAAAACGGGCCGTCACGTTGAAGGACATCCTCGTCATCAGCCTACAGCAACCAGGACTATGGCTATATGCAGCACCGCACGACGAGGTCATGAGTATTGCATGTGATGATGCGCCATCAAAAGCAGTAATCCTCCGGAGAACCGGAACGCTCACCCTTAGTGGACGATGCACCGCTAGTACGAGGAATTTCAAAATCAAGGCAGCAAGGAGCAAGATGCAACTAATACAAGAAAATAGCTACTTGCCTGCGCACAATTTAACGCTAACGACGGATGAAGAAGCAGCAATACCGCAAGTGGTAGACGTCTGCGAGGGAATAACTCTAGAACGGGTAGTAAGCAACCCCGATGAGCTGAACAAACTCGGTGTTCGCATCAGAGGAATGGCAAAAGAATTGGACCAGAATCCGTCTACTCCGCTACAATTGTACCACACCATCGGCCAGTACTCCTTAGGGACGATATCTCTACTCGTCCTCGCCGGGTACATTATAATCACTTGTATTAAGCGAAAAGCACTAACTTAGCTCGCCGGAGACGAGCGAAAAGAAAAAATTACATTATTTCTTTTCTTTTTAGGGGGGAGGAATGTTGTAACCCGATAATAAGTAGTACGTATTAAGTAGTACATACACCGAGTAGGTTAAACATTGCGCTGACTCGGCATTGCGCAATTGTCAGAAGCCGCGCGAACGCCGACGCAGCCGAATTCCAAATTAAAATTACTTCGGAAAAGAATCTCCAAATCTGGGAAAATAATGTAAACCAGATTTGGAGCACAAAAAACAAGAACAATGTTGACTAAGCTGTTCCACTAATAATCCTATAAAAGGACCAGCCAGCAAACATTGAGGCAGTCTGAAATTTAACTTTATAACCTGTACGTGCGGTACGACGGATTTACGTAATAAATCCGTCTTTCCTTTCTCTTGTTCTTGTGCAAAATAAACTATTCTTATTTTTACTTTGACGTTTCACTTGGGTTCTAACCCTTAATTAGAATATCCCTAAAAATACTGTGCAGTACGTAATCGTGCGGTACAACAAAATGATCGGCGCTCGGAGATGGCGCGTAGACCGATCCGGGCTCAGGAGACGGCGCGTGAACCGATCGGGGCTCGGAGACGGAGCGTGGAGTGATCGGGGCTCAGGAGACGGCGCGTGAACTAATCGGCGCTCGGAGACGGAGCGTGGACCGATCGGGGCTTAGGAGACAACGCGTGGACCGATGGGTGCTCAGGAAGCAGCGCCTGGACCGATCGTGGCTCGGAGACGGCGCGAGGAGGCATCTGGGCTTGGAAGACGACGCGTGGATCGATCGGGGCTCGGAGACGGCGCGTGAACTGACCGCGGCTCAGGAGGCCGCGCGTGGACCGATCGAGGCTCAGCAGGCCACGCCTGGACCGATCGGGGCTCCGCGACGGCGCGTGGACCGATCGAGGCTCGGAGACGACGCGTGTACGGATCGGGGATTCGGCGATGACGCGTGGACCGATCCGGGCTCAGGAGACGGCGCGTGGACCGATCGTGGCTCGGAGACGGCGCGTGGAACGATCGGGGCTCAGGAGACGGCGCGTGAACCGATCAGCGCTCGGAGACGGCGCGTGGACCGATAGGGGCTTAGGAGACGGCGCGTGGACCGATCGGGGCTCGGAGACGGGGCGTGGAATGATCGGGGCTCAGGAGACGGCGCGTGAAATGATCGGCGCTCTGAGACGGCGCGTAGACCGATTGGGGCTTACGAGACGGCGCGTGGACCGATCGGGGCTCAGGAAGCCGCGCCTGGACCGATCGTGGCTCAGGAGACGGCGCGAGGAGCGATCGGGGCTCGGAGACGGCGCGTGGAGGCATCGGGGCTTTGAAGACGACGCGTGGACCGAACGGTGCTCACAAAACGGCGCGTGGACCGATCGGTGCTCGAAGACGATGCGTGGACCGATCGGGGCTCAGGAAACGGCGAGTGGAGCGATCGGGCTCAGGAGAAGACGCGTCAATTGATCGTGGCTCAGGAGACGACGGGTCGACGGATCGGGGCTTAGGAGACGACGCGTGGGTCGATCGGGGCTCAGAAGACGACGCGTCGACCGATCGGGGCTCAGGAGACGGCGCGTGGATCGATCGAGGCTCGGAGACGCCGCGTGGAACGATCGGGGCTCAGGAGACGGCGCTTGAACTTATCGGCGCTCGGAGACGGCGCGTGGACCGATCGGGGCTTAGGATACGGCGCATGGACCGATCGGGGCTCAGGAAGCGGCGCCTGGACCGATCGTGGCTCGGAGACGGCGCGTGGAGGCATCGGGGCTAAGAAGACGACGCATGGACCGATCGGCGTTTAGGAGAGGACGCGTCGACCGATCGGGGTACAGGAGACGGCGCGTGGACCAATCGGGGTTTAGGAGACGACGCGTAGACCGATCGGGGCTCGGAGACGGCGCGTGGACCGATCGGGGCTTAGGAGACGACGAGTGGACCGATCGGGGCTTAGGAGACGATACGTGGACCGATCGGGGCTCAGGAGACGGCGCGTAGACCGGTCGGGGCTTAGGAGACTCACGTTGATCGATTGGGGCTCCGGAGGCGGCGCGTGGACCGATCGGGGCTTAGGAGACTACGCGTGTAGCTATCGGGGCTCAGGAGACTGCGCGTGGATCGATCGGGGCTCGGATACGGCGCGTGGAACGATCGGGACTCAGGAGACAGCGCGTGAAATGATCGGCGCTCGGAGACGGCGCGTGGAGCGATTGGGGCTTAGGAGACGGCGCGTGGACCGATCGGGGCTCAGGAAGCGGCGCCTGGACCGATCGTGGCTCGGAGACGGCGCGTGGAGGCATCTGGGCTTACAAGACGACGCGTGGATCGATCGGGGCTCGGAGACGGCGCGTGAACCGACCAGGGCCCAGGATACGGCGCGTGGACCAGTCGGGGCTTAGGAGACGACGCGAGGACCGATCGAGGCTCGGAGACGACGCGTGTGAGGATCGGGGATTCGAGGACGACGCGTGGACCGATCCGGGCTCAGGAGACGACGCGTGGACCGATCAAGGATCGGAAGCGGCGCGTGGAACGATCGGGGCTTAGGAGACGGCGCGTGGACGGATCGGGGCTCGGAGACGGCGCGTGGAACGATCGGGGCTCAGGAGACGGCGCGTGAACCGATCGGCGCTTTCGAAGCGGCGTGTGGAGCGATCGGGGCTCAGGAGACGATGCGTGGACCGATCGGGGCTCAGGTGACGGCGCGCGAACCGACCGGGGCTCAGGAGACTCGTGTGGATCGATCGGGGCTCCGGAGGCGCCGCGTGGACCGATGGGGATCAGGAGACGGTGCATGAACCAACCGGGGCTCCGGAGACGGCTCGTGGACCGATCGGGGCTCGGAGACGACGCGTCGACCGATCGGGGCTCAGGAGGTTGCGCGTGGACCCTTCGGGGCTCGCAGAAGGCACGAGGACCGATCAGGGCTTAGGAGACGACGCGTGGACAAATCGGGGCTCGGAGACGGCGCGTGGACCGATCGGGGCGTAGGAGACGACGCGTGTACCTATCGGGGCTCAGGAGACAGCGAGTGGACCGATTGGGGTTCAGGAGACGGCGCGTGGACCGATCAGGGCTCGGAGACGGCGCGTGGACCGATCGGGGCTCGGAGACGGCGCGTGGACAGATCGGGGCTCAGGAGACCGCGCGTGGACCGATCGGGGCTCGGCGACTGCGCGTGGACGTATCGGGGCTCAGGAGACGGCGCGTGGACCGATCGCGGCTCGGAGATAGCGCGTGAACCGACCGGGGCTTAGGAGGCCGCGCGTGGACCGATCGAGGCTCGGCGACGGCGCGTGGACCCATCGGGGCTCGGAGACGACGCGTGTACGGATCGGGGCTTGGTGACGGCGCGTTTACCGATCGCGGCTCGGAGACGGCCCGTGGACAGATCGGGGCTTAGGAGACGGCGCGTGGGCCGAACGGGGCTCGGAGACGGCACGTGGAACGATCGGGGCTCAGGAGACGGTGCGTGGAGGCATGGGGGCTTAGCAGACGACGCATGGACCGAGCGGGGCTCAGGAGACGGCGCGAGGAGCGATCGGGGCTCAGGAGAAGTCGCGTCAATTGATCGGGGCTCAGGAGACGACGCGGCGACTGATCGGGGCTTAGGAGACGACGCGTGGCCCGATTGGGGCTTAGGAGACGACGTGTGGACCGATCGGGGCTTAGGAGACGGTACGTGAATCGATCGCTGCACAGGAGACGGCGGGTGAACCGGTCGGGTCTTAGGAGACGACGCGTCGACCGATTGGGGCTCAGGGGAAGGGGTGTGGACCGATCGGGACTCAGGAGACGGCGCCTGGAATGACCGGTGCTCGGCGACTGCGCGTGGACGGATCGGGGCTCAGGAGACGGCGCGTTAACCGATCGCGGCTCGGACACGACGCTTGTACGGATCGGGGCTTGGTGACGGAGCGTTGACCGATCGCGGTTTACAGACGGCCCGTGGACGGATCGGGGCTTAGGAGACGGCGCCTGGACCGATCGTGGCTCGGAAACGGCGCGTGGAGGCATCGGGGCTAAGAAGACGACGCATGGATCGAGCGGGGCTCAGGAGACGGCGCGAGGAGCGATCGGGGCTCGGAGACGGCGCGTGGAGGTATCGGGGCTTTGAAGACGACGCGTGGACCGAACGGTGCTCAGAAAACGGCGCGTGGACCGATCGGTGCTCGAAGACGATACGTGGACCGATCGGGGCTCAGGAACCGGCGTGTGGAGCGGTTGGGGCTCAGGAGACGACGCGTGGGTCGATCGGGGCTCAGAAGACGACGCGTCGACCGATCGGGGCTCAGGAGACAGCGCGTAGATCGATCGAGGCTCGGAGACGCCGCGTGGAACAATCGGGGCTCAGGAGAAGGCGCTTGAACTTATCGGCGCTCGGAGACGGCGCGTGGACCGATCGGGGCTTAGGATACGGCGCATAGACCGATCGGGGCTCAGGAAGCGGCGCCTGGACCGATCGTGGCTCGGAGACGGCGCGTGGAGGCATCGGGGCTAAGAAGACGACGCATGGACCGATCGGGGTTCAGGAAACGGCGTGTGGACGGATCGGAGCTCGGAGACGACGCGTGGACCGATCGGGGCTCAGGAGACGGCGCGAGGAGCGATCGGGCTCAGGAGAAGACGCGTCAATTGATCGTGGGTCAGGAGACGGCGCGTGAACTGACCAGGGCTCAGGATACGGCGCGTGGACCAGTCGGGGCTTAGGAGACGACGCGAGGACCGATCGAGGCTCGGAGACGACGCGTGTGAGGATCGGGGATTCGAGGACGACGCGTGCACCGATCCGGGCTCAGGAGACGGCGCGTGGACCGATCGGGGCTTAGGAGAAGGCGCGTGGACCGATCGGGTCTTAGGAGACGGCGCGTGGACCGATCGGGGCTCGGAGACAGCGAGTGGACCGATTGGGGCTCAGGAGAGGGCGCGTGGACCGATCAGGGCTCGGAGACGGCGCGTGGACCGATCGGGGCTCGGAGACGGCGCGTGGACAGATCGGGGCTCAGGAGACCGCGCGTGGACCGATCGGGGCTCGGCGACTGCGCGTGGACGTATCGGGGCTCAGGAGACGGCGCGTGGACCGATCGCGGCTCGGAGATAGCGCGTGAACCGACCGGGGCTTAGGAGGCCGCGCGTCGACCGATCGAGGCTCGGAGATGGCGCGTGGAGCGATCGGGACTCGGAGACGGCACGTGGAACGATCGGGGCTCAGGAGACGGTGCGTGGAGTCATGGGGGCTTAGAAGACGACGCATGGACCGAGCGGGGCTTAGGAGACGGCGCGAGGAGCGATCGGGGCTCAGGAGAAGTCGCGTCAATTGATCGGGGCTCAGGAGACGACGCGGCGACTGATCGGGGCTCAGGAGACGGCGCGTGGACCGATCGGGGCTCGGAGACAGCGAGTGGACCGATTGGGGCTCAGGAGAGGGCGCGTGGACCGATCAGGGCTCGGAGACGGCGCGTGGACCGATCGGGGCTCGGAGACGGCGCGTGGACAGATCGGGGCTCAGGAGACCGCGCGTGGACCGATCGGGGCTCGGCGACTGCGCGTGGACGTATCGGGGCTCAGGAGACGGCGCGTGGACCGATCGCGGCTCGGAGATAGCGCGTGAACCGACCGGGGCTTAGGAGGCCGCGCGTCGACCGATCGAGGCTCGGAGATGGCGCGTGGAGCGATCGGGACTCGGAGACGGCACGTGGAACGATCGGGGCTCAGGAGACGGTGCGTGGAGTCATGGGGGCTTAGAAGACGACGCATGGACCGAGCGGGGCTTAGGAGACGGCGCGAGGAGCGATCGGGGCTCAGGAGAAGTCGCGTCAATTGATCGGGGCTCAGGAGACGACGCGGCGACTGATCGGGGCTCAGGAGACGGCGCGTGGGCCGATCGGGGCTCGGAGACGGCGCGTTAACCGATCGGGGCTCGGACACAGACGCTTGTACGGATCGGGGCTTGGTGACGGAGCGTTGACCGATCGCGGTTTACAGACGGCCCGTGGACGGATCGGCGCTTAGGAGACGGCGTGTGGACCGATCGGGGCTCGGCGACTGCGCGTGGACGTATCGGGGCTCAGGAGACGGCGCGTGGACCGATCGCGGCTCGGAGATAGCGCGTGAACCGACCGGGGCTTAGGAGGCCGCGCGTCGACCGATCGAGGCTCGGAGATGGCGCGTGGAGCGATCGGGACTCGGAGACGGCACGTGGAACGATCGGGGCTCAGGAGACGGTGCGTGGAGTCATGGGGGCTTAGAAGACGACGCATGGACCGAGCGGGGCTTAGGAGACGGCGCGAGGAGCGATCGGGGCTCAGGAGAAGTCGCGTCAATTGATCGGGGCTCAGGAGACGACGCGGCGACTGATCGGGGCTCAGGAGACGGCGCGTGGGCCGATCGGGGCTCGGAGACGGCGCGTTAACCGATCGGGGCTCGGACACAGACGCTTGTACGGATCGGGGCTTGGTGACGGAGCGTTGACCGATCGCGGTTTACAGACGGCCCGTGGACGGATCGGCGCTTAGGAGACGGCGTGTGGACCGATCGGGGCTCGGCGACTGCGCGTGGACGTATCGGGGCTCAGGAGACGGCGCGTGGACCGATCGCGGCTCGGAGATAGCGCGTGAACCGACCGGGGCTTAGGAGGCCGCGCGTGGACCGATCGAGGCTCGGCGACGGCGCGTGAACCCATCGGGGCTCGGAGACGACGCGTGTACGGATCGGGGCTTGGTGACGGCGCGTTTACCGATCGCGGCTCGGAGACGGCCCGTGGACAGATCGGGGCTTAGGAGACGGCGCGTGGGCCGAACGGGGCTGAGGAGACGGCTCGTGCACCAATCGGCGCTCGGAGACGGCGCGTGGACCGATCGGGGCTCGGAGACGGCACGTGGAACGATCGGGGCTCAGGAGACGGTGCGTGGAGGCATGGGGGCTTAGCAGACGACGCATGGACCGAGCGGGGCTCAGGAGACGGCGCGAGGAGCGATCGGGGCTCAGGAGAAGTCGCGTCAATTGATCGGGGCTCAGGAGACGACGCGGCGACTGATCGGGGCTTAGGAGACGACGCGTGGCCCGATTGGGGCTTAGGAGACGACGTGTGGACCGATCGGGGCTTAGGAGACGGTACGTGAATCGATCGCTGCACAGGAGACGGCGGGTGAACCGGTCGGGTCTTAGGAGACGACGCGTCGACCGATTGGGGCTCAGGGGAAGGGGTGTGGACCGATCGGGACTCAGGAGACGGCGCCTGGAATGACCGGTGCTCGGCGACTGCGCGTGGACGGATCGGGGCTCAGGAGACGGCGCGTTAACCGATCGCGGCTCGGACACGACGCTTGTACGGATCGGGGCTTGGTGACGGAGCGTTGACCGATCGCGGTTTACAGACGGCCCGTGGACGGATCGGGGCTTAGGAGACGGCGTGTGGACCGCTCGGGGCTCAGGAGACGGCGCGTAGACCGATCGGGGCTCGTAAATGACGCGTCAACCGATCTGGGCTTAGGAGACGATGCGGGGATCGATCGGGGCTCGGCGACTGCGCGTGGATCGACTGGAGCTCAGGAGGTTGCTCGTGGACCAATTGGGGTTCGGGCGACGTCGCGTGGACCAATTGGGGTTCGGGCGACGGCGCGTGGACCAATCGGTGCTCGGAGACGGCGCGTGGACCGATCGGGGCTCGAAGACGACGCGTGTACGGATCAGGGCTTGGTGACGGCGCGTTTACCGATAGCAGCTCGGAGACGGCCCGTGGACGGATCGCGGCTTCGGAGACGGCGCGTGGAATGATCGGGGCTCAGGAGACGGCGCGTGGACCGGTCGAGGCTCGGAGACGACGCGTGTGCGGATCGGGGATTCGAGGACGACGGGTGGACCGATCCGGGCTCAGGAGGCCGCGCGTGGACCGATCGAGGCTCGGCGACGGCGCGTGGACTGGTCGGGGCTCGGAGACGACGCGTGTACGGATAAGGGCTTGGTGACGGCGCGTTTACCGGTAGCAGCTCGGAGACGGCCCGTGGACGGATCGCGGCTTAGGAGACGGCGCGTGGAATGATCGGGGCTCAGGAGACGGCGCGTGGACCGGTCGAGGCTCGGAGTCGACGCGTGTGCGGTACGGGGATTCGAGGACGACGGGTGGACCGATCCGGGCTCAGGAGACATGGCGTGGTCCGATCGGGGCTCAGGAGACGGCGCGTGAACCGATCGGCGCTCGGAGACGGCGCGTGGACCGATCGGGGCTCGGAGACGGAGCGTGGAGCGATCGGGGCTCAGGAGACGGCGCGTGGTCCGATCGGGGCTTAGGTGACGATGCGTGAACCGATCGGGGCTCGGAGACGGCGCGTAGACCGATTGGGGCTTACGAGACGGCGCATGGACCGATCGGGGCTCAGGAAGCGGCGCCTGGACCGATCGTGGCTCGGAAACGGCGCGTGGAGGCATCGGGGCTAAGAAGACGACGCATGGATCGAGCGGGGCTCAGGAGACGGCGCGAGGAGCGATCGGGGCTCGGAGACGGCGCGTGGAGGTATCGGGGCTTTGAAGACGACGCGTGGACCGAACGGTGCTCAGAAAACGGCGCGTGGACCGATCGGTGCTCGAAGACGATACGTGGACCGATCGGGGCTCAGGAACCGGCGTGTGGAGCGGTTGGGGCTCAGGAGACGACGCGTGGGTCGATCGGGGCTCAGAAGACGACGCGTCGACCGATCGGGGCTCAGGAGACAGCGCGTAGATCGATCGAGGCTCGGAGACGCCGCGTGGAACAATCGGGGCTCAGGAGAAGGCGCTTGAACTTATCGGCGCTCGGAGACGGCGCGTGGACCGATCGGGGCTTAGGATACGGCGCATAGACCGATCGGGGCTCAGGAAGCGGCGCCTGGACCGATCGTGGCTCGGAGACGGCGCGTGGAGGCATCGGGGCTAAGAAGACGACGCATGGACCGATCGGGGTTCAGGAAACGGCGTGTGGACGGATCGGAGCTCGGAGACGACGCGTGGACCGATCGGGGCTCAGGAGACGGCGCGAGGAGCGATCGGGCTCAGGAGAAGACGCGTCAATTGATCGTGGGTCAGGAGACGGCGCGTGAACTGACCAGGGCTCAGGATACGGCGCGTGGACCAGTCGGGGCTTAGGAGACGACGCGAGGACCGATCGAGGCTCGGAGACGGCGCGTGGACCGATCGGGGCTTAGGAGAAGGCGCGTGGACCGATCGGGTCTTAGGAGACGGCGCGTGGACCGATCGGGGCTCGGAGACAGCGAGTGGACCGATTGGGGCTCAGGAGACGGCGCGTGGACCGATCAGGGCTCGGAGACGGCGCGTGGACCGATCGGGGCTCGGAGACGGCGCGTGGACAGATCGGGGCTCAGGAGACCGCGCGTGGACCGATCGGGGCTCGGCGACTGCGCGTGGACGTATCGGGGCTCAGGAGACGGCGCGTGGACCGATCGCGGCTCGGAGATAGCGCGTGAACCGACCGGGGCTTAGGAGGCCGCGCGTCGACCGATCGAGGCTCGGAGATGGCGCGTGGAGCGATCGGGACTCGGAGACGGCACGTGGAACGATCGGGGCTCAGGAGACGGTGCGTGGAGTCATGGGGGCTTAGAAGACGACGCATGGACCGAGCGGGGCTTAGGAGACGGCGCGAGGAGCGATCGGGGCTCAGGAGAAGTCGCGTCAATTGATCGGGGCTCAGGAGACGACGCGGCGACTGATCGGGGCTCAGGAGACGGCGCGTGGGCCGATCGGGGCTCGGAGACGGCGCGTTAACCGATCGGGGCTCGGACACGACGCTTGTACGGATCGGGGCTTGGTGACGGAGCGTTGACCGATCGCGGTTTACAGACGGCCCGTGGACGGATCGGCGCTTAGGAGACGGCGTGTGGACCGATCGGGGCTCAGTAGACGGCGCGTAGACCGATCGGGGCTCGTAAATAACGCGTCAGCCGATCGGGGCTTAGGAGACGATGCGGGGATCGATCGGGGCTCGGCGACTTCGCGTGGACCGACTGGATCTCAGGAGGTTGCTCGTGGACCAATTGGGGTTCGGGCGACGGCGCGTGGACCAATTGGGGTTCGGGCGACGGCGCGTGGACCAATCGGTGCTCCGAGACGGCGCGGTGACCGATCGGGGCTCGGAGACGACGCGTGTACGGATCAGGGCTTGGTGACGGCACGTTTACCGATAGCAGCTCGGAGACGGCCCGTTGACGGATCGCGGCTTAGGAGACGGCGCGTGGAATGATCGGGGCTCAGGAGACGGCGCGTGGACCGGTCGAGGCTCGGAGACGACGCGTGTGCGGATCGGGGATTCGAGGACGACGGGTGGACCGATCCGGGCTCAGGAGACGGCGCGTGGACGCATCGGGGCTCGGAGACGGCGCGTGAACCGACCGGGGCTCAGGAGATGGCACGTGGTCCGATCGGGCTCGGAGCCGGCGAGTGGACCGATCGGGGCTTAGGAGACGGCGCGTGGACCGATCGGGGCTTAGGAGACGGCGCGTGGACCGATCGGGGCTCGGAGACGGCGCTTGAACTTATCGGCGCTCGGAGACGGCGCGTGGACCGATCGGGGCTTAGGATACGGCGCGTGGGCCGATCGGGGCTCGGAGACGGCGTGTGGACCGATCGGGGATCAGGAAACGGCACGTGGAGCGATCGGGGCTCGGAGACGGCGCTTGAACTTATCGGCGCTCGGAGACGGCGCGTGGACCGATCGGGGCTCAGGACACGGCGCGCGGATCGACCGGGGCTCAGGGGCCTCGCGTGGGCCGATCATGGCTCGGCGACGGCGCGTGGACGGATCGGGGCTCGGAGACGACGCGTGGACCGATGGGGGCTCGGATACGGCGCGTGAACCAACCGGGGCTCAGGAGGTCGCGCGTGGACCGATCGCGGCTCGGTGACAGCGCGTGGACCGATCGGGGTTCAGGAGGCCGCGCGTGGACCGATCGCGGCTCGGCGACGGCGCGTGGAGCAATCGGTGCTCGGAGACGACGCGTGGACCGATCGGGGCTCGGAGACGGCGCGTTAACCGACCGGGGCTCAGGAGACGACGCGTCGACCGGTCGGGGCTCAGAATACGGCGCGTGAACCGATCGGCGCTCGGAGACGGCGCGTCGACCGATCGGGGCTTAGGAGACGATGCGTGGACCGATCGGGCTCGGAGCCGGTGCGTGAACCGATCGGGGCTCAGGAGGCGGCGCGTGGACCGAACGAGGCTCGGCGACGGCGCGTGGACCGATCGGGGCTCGGAGACGACGCGTGTACAGATCAGGGCTTGGTGACGGCGCGTTTACCGATAGCAACTCGGAGACGACCCGTGGACGGATCGCGGCTTAGGAGACGGCGCGTGGACCGATCGAGGCTCGGAGACGACGCGTGTGCGGATCGGGGATTCGAGGACGACGGGTGGACCGATCCGAGCTCAGGAGACGACGCGTCGTCCGATCGGGGCTCAGGATGCGGCGCGTGGACCCATCGGGGCTCGGAGACCGCACGTGGACCGATCAAGGCTTAGGACACGACGCGTTGACCGATCGGGACTCAGGAGGCGGCGCGTGGACCGATCGGGGATCAGGAACCGGTCCGTGGAGCGATCGGGGCTTAGGAGATGGCACGTGGACTGATCGGGGCTCGGGAAGCGGCGCCTGAACCGATCGTGGCTCGGAGACGGCGCGTGGAGGCATCGGGGCTTAGAAGACGACGCATGGACCAATCAGGTCTCAGGAAACGGCGCGTGGACCGGTCGGGGCTTAGGAGACGACGCCTGGACCGATCGGGGCTTAGGAGGCGGCGTGTGGACCGATCGGGGCTCAGGAGACGGCGCGTGCACCGATCGGCGCTCGGAGACGGCGCGTGGAGCCGTCGGGGCTGAGGAGACGACGCGTGGACCGATCGGGGATCAGGAGACGACGCGTCGACCGATCGGGGCTGAGGAGCCGACGCGTGGACCGATCGGGGCTCAGGAGACCCCGCGTGGACCGATCGGGGCTCGGCGACTGCGCGTGGACGCATCGCGGCTCAGGAGACGGCGCGTGGAACGATCGGGGCTTAGGGAACGACGCGTGGACCGATCGGGGCTCAGGAGACGGCGCGTGAACCGACCGGGGCTTAGGAGACCATGCGTGGACCGATCGGGGCTCGAAGACGGCGCGTGAACCGATCGGGGCTCGGAGACGACGCGTGGACCGATCGGGGCTCGGAGACAGCGCGTGGACCGACTGGGGCTCAGGCGGTTTCGCATGGACCAATTGGGGTTCGGCGACGGCACGTGGACCGATCGGGGCTTAGGAGGCCGCGCGTGGACCGATCGCGGCTCGGCGACGGCGCGTGGACCGATCGGGGAAGAGGAGAAGGCGCGTGGACCGATCGGGGCTTAGGAGACGGTGCGTAGACCGATCGGGGCTCGGAGACGGCGCGTGGAACGATCGGGGCTCGGAGACGGCGCGTGGAACGATCGGGGCTCAGGTGACGGCGCGTGAACCGATCGGCGCTCGGAGACGGCGCGTGGACCGATCGGGGCTTAGTAGAAGGCGCTTGGACCGATCGGGGCTTAGCAAACGACGCGTGGACCGATCGGAGCTCGGAGACGGCGCGTGGAACGATCGGGGTTCAGGAGACGGCGCGTGGACCAGTTGGGGTTCGGCGACGGCGCGTGGACCGATCCGGGCTCAGGAGACGGCGCGTGGACCGATCGGGGCTGGGAGACGGAGCGTGGAGCGATGGGGGCTCAGGAGACGGCGCGTGAACTAATCGGCGCTCGGAGACGGCGCGTGGACCGATCGGGGCTGAGGAGAAGGCGCGTGGTCCGATCGGGGCTCGGAGATGGCGCGTGGAATGATCGGGGCTTAGGAGATGGCGTGTGGACCGATCGGAGATCAGGAGACGACGCGTGGACCGAGAGGGCTCTGGAAGCGGCGCACGGACGGATCGTGGCTCGGAGACGGCGCGTGGACCCATCGGGGCTCGGAGACGGCACGTGGACCGATCAGGGCTTAGGAGACGACGCGTGGACCGATCGAGGCTCGGAGACGACGCGAGGACCGATCGGGGCACGGAGACAGTGCGTGGACCGACTGGGCCTCAGGCGGTTGCGCGTGGACCAATTGGGGTTCGGCGTCGGCGCGTTGACCGATCGGGGCTCGGAGACGGCGCGTTAACCGATTGGGGCTTAGGAGACGATGCGTGGTCCGATCGGGGCTCTGGAGCCTCGCGTGGATCGATCGGGGCTCCGGAGGCGCCGCGTTGACCCATGGGGATCAGGAGACAGTGCGTGGACCGATCGGGGCTCGGAGACGGCGCGTGGACCGATCGGGGCTTAGGAGACGACGCGTGGACCGATCGGGGTGTAGGCGACGACGCGTGTACCTATCGGGGCTCAGGAGACAGCGCGTGGATCGATCAGCGCTCGGCGACTGCGCGTGGACGTATCGGGGCTCAGGAGACGGCGCGTGGACCGATCGGAGCTCGGGGACGGCGCGTTAACCGATTGGGGCTTAGGAGACCATGCGTGGACCGATCGGGGCTCGAAGACGGCGCGTGGACCGATCGGGTCTCAGGAGGCCGCGCGTGGACAGATCATGACTCGGCGACGGCGCGTGGACCGATCGGGGCTCGGAGACGACGCGTGGACCGATCGGGGCTCGGAGACAGCGCGTGGACCGACTGGGGCTCAGGCGGTTTCGCGTGGACCAATTGGGGTTCGGCGACGGCGCGTGGACCGATCGGGGCTTAGGAGACGGCGCGTGCACCGATCGGGGCCCGGAGACGGGTCGTGGACAGATTGGGGATTAGGAGACGGCGCGTGGACCGATCGGGGCTGGGAGACGGCACGTGGACCAATGGGGGCTTAGGAGACGACGCGTGGACCGATCGGGGCTCGGCGACTG
The DNA here is from genome assembly GCA_946811545.1 of Netelia fuscicornis. NCBI lineage: Eukaryota > Metazoa > Arthropoda > Insecta > Hymenoptera > Ichneumonidae > Netelia > Netelia fuscicornis. Next base: position 14,547,432 of record OX328016.1, on the reverse strand, counting down.
CGCGTGGACGTATCGGGGCTCAGGAGACGGCGCGGGGACCGATCGGGGCTCGGAGACGACGCGTGTACGGATCGAGGATTCGGGGACGACGCGTGGAACGATCCGGGCTCAGAAGACGGCTCGTGAAATTATCGGCGCTCTGAGACGGCGCGTGGACCGATTGTGGCTGACGAGACGGCACGTGGATCGATCGGGGCTCAGGAAGCGGCGCCTGGACCTATCGTGGCTCGGAGACGGCACGTGGAGGCATCGGGGCTAAGAACACGACGCATGGACCGAGCGGGGCTCAGGAGACGGCGCGAGGAGCGATCGGGGCTCAGGAGAAGACGCGTCAATTGATCGGGGCTCAGGAGACGACGCGGCGACGGATCGGGGCTTAGGAGACGACGCGTGGACCGATCGGGGCTTCGGAGACGGTACGTGGACCGACCGGAGCTCAGGAGATTCGCGTTGATCGATCGGGGCTCCGGAGGCGGCGCGTGGACCGATTGGGGAGCATGAGATGGTACGTGGACCGATCGGGGCTCGGAGACGGCGCACGGACCGATCGGGGCTTAGGATACGACGCGTGGACCGATTGGGGCTCAGGAGGCCGCGCGTGGACCGATCGCGGCTCGACGCAGCGCGTGGACGGATCAGGGCTCAGGAGACGGCGCGTGGACCGATCGGGGCGGGGAGATGGCGCGTGAACCGACCGGGGCTCAGGAGGCCGCGCGTGGACTGATCGGGGCTCGGCGACTGCGTGTAGACGTATCGGGGCTTAGGAGACGATGCGTGAACCGATCGGGGCTCAGGAGACGCCGCGTGGACCGATCGGGGCTCGGAGACGGCGCGTGGAACGATCGGGGCTCAGGAGACGGCTCGTGAAATGATCGGCGCTCTGAGACGGCGCGTGGACCGATTGTGGCTGACGAGACGGCGCGTGGATCGATCGGGGCTCAGAAAGCGGCGCCTGGACCTATCGTGGCTCGGAGACGGCGCGTGGAGGCATCGGGGCTAAGAACACGACGCATGGACCGAGCGGGGCTCAGGAGACGGCGCGAGGAGCGATCGGGGCTCAGGAGAAGACGCGTCAATTGATCGGGGCTCAGGAGACGACGCGTGGACCGATCGGGGCTCGGAGACGGTACGAGGACCGACCGGAGCTCAGGAGATTCGCGTGGATCGATCAGGGCTCCGGAGGCGGCGCATGGACCGATTGGGGAGCATGCGATGGTGCGTGGACCGATCGGGGCTCGGAGACGGCGCACGGACCGATCGGGGCTCAGGAGGCCGCGCGTGGACCGATCATGGCTCGGCGACGGCGCGTAGACCGATCGGGGCTCGGAGACGACGCGTGGACCGATCGGGGCTCGGAGACAGCGCGTGGACCGACTGGGGCTCAGGCGGTTGCGCGTGGACCAATTGGGGCTCCGGAGGCAGCGCGTGGACCGATTGGGGAGCAGAAGATGGTGCGTGGACCGATCGGGGCTCGGAGACGGCGCGTGGACCGATCGGAGCTTAGAAGACGACGCGTAGACCGATTGGGGCTCAGGAGACAGCGCGTGGACTGATCGCGGCGCGGAGACGGCGCGTTAACCGATCGGCGCTCGGAGACTGCGAGTCGACCGATCGGGGTTCGGTGACGGCGCGTGGACCGTCCGGGGCTCAGGAGGGGATGCGTGGAACGATCGCGGCTCTGGAGACTGCGCGTGGATCGATCGGGGCTTAGGGAACGACGCGTGGACCGATCGGGGCTCAGGAGATGGCGCGTGAACCGACCGGGGCTCAGGAGACCGCGCGTGGACCGATCGCGGCTCGGCGACGGCGCGTGGACCGATCGGGGCTCAGGAGGCCGCGCGTGGACCGATCGTGGCTCGGCGACGGCGCGTGGACCGATCGGGGCTCGGAGACGACGCGTGGACCGATCGGGGCTCGGAGACAGCGCGTCGACCGACTGGGGCTCAGGCGGTTGCGCGTGGACCGATCGGGGCTTAGGAGCCTCGCGTGGATCGATCGGGGCCCCGGAGGTGCCGCGTGGACCCATGGGGATCAGGAGACAGTGCGTGGACCGATCGGGGCTCGGAGACGGCGCGTGGAGCGATCGGGGCTTAGGAGACGACGCGTGGACGTATCGGGGCTCAGGAGACATCGCGTGGACCGATCGGGGCTCGGGGACGGCGCGTTAACCAATTGGGACTTAGGAGACCATGCGTGGACCGATCGGGGCTCGAAGACGGCGCGTGGACCGATCGGGGCTCGGAGACGGCGCGTTAACCGATTGGGGCTTAGGAGACGATGCGTGGTCCGATCGGGGCTCTGGAGCCTCGCGTGGATCGATCGGGGCTCCGGAGGCGCCGCGTTGACCCATGGGGATCAGGAGACAGTGCGTGGACCGATCGGGGCTCGGAGACGGCGCGTGGACCGATCGGGGCTTAGGAGACGACGCGTGGACCGATCGGGGTGTAGGCGACGACGCGTGTACCTATCGGGGCTCAGGAGACAGCGCGTGGATCGATCAGCGCTCGGCGACTGCGCGTGGACGTATCGGGGCTCAGGAGACGGCGCGTGGACCGATCGGAGCTCGGGGACGGCGCGTTAACCGATTGGGGCTTAGGAGACCATGCGTGGACCGATCGGGGCTCGAAGACGGCGCGTGGACCGATCGGGTCTCAGGTGGCCGCGCGTGGACAGATCATGACTCGGCGACGGCGCGTGGACCGATCGGGGCTCGGAGACGACGCGTGGACCGATCGGGGCTCGGAGACAGCGCGTGGACCGACTGGGGCTCAGGCGGTTTCGCGTGGACCAATTGGGATTCGGCGACGGCGCGTGGACCGATCGGGGCTTAGGAGACGGCGCGTGCACCGATCGGGGCCCGGAGACGGGTCGTGGACAGATTGGGGATTAGGAGACGGCGCGTGGACCGATCGGGGCTGGGAGACGGCACGTGGACCAATGGGGGCTTAGGAGACGACGCGTGGACCGATCGGGGCTCGGCGACTGCGCGTGGACGTATCGGGGCTCAGGAGACGGCGCGGGGACCGATCGGGGCTCGGAGACGACGCGTGTACGGATCGAGGATTCGGGGACGACGCGTGGAACGATCCGGGCTCAGAAGACGGCTCGTGAAATTATCGGCGCTCTGAGACGGCGCGTGGACCGATTGTGGCTGACGAGACGGCACGTGGATCGACCGGGGCTCAGGAAGCGGCGCCTGGACCTATCGTGGCTCGGAGACGGCACGTGGAGGCATCGGGGCTAAGAACACGACGCATGGACCGAGCGGGGCTCAGGAGACGGCGCGAGGAGCGATCGGGGCTCAGGAGAAGACGCGTCAATTGATCGGGGCTCAGGAGACGACGCGGCGACGGATCGGGGCTTAGGAGACGACGCGTGGACCGATCGGGGCTTCGGAGACGGTACGTGGACCGACCGGAGCTCAGGAGATTCGCGTGGATCGATCGGGGCTCCGGAGGCGGCGCGTGGACCGATTGGGGAGCATGAGATGGTACGTGGACCGATCGGGGCTCGGAGACGGCGCACGGACCGATCGGGGCTTAGGATACGACGCGTGGACCGATTGGGGCTCAGGAGGCCGCGCGTGGACCGATCGCGGCTCGACGCAGCGCGTGGACGGATCAGGGCTCAGGAGACGGCGCGTGGACCGATCGGGGCGGGGAGACGGCGCGTGAACCGACCGGGGCTCAGGATGCCGCGCGTGGACTGATCGGGGCTCGGCGACTGCGTGTAGACGTATCGGGGCTTAGGAGACGATGCGTGAACCGATCGGGGCTCAGGAGACGCCGCGTGGACCGATCGGGGCTCGGAGACGGCGCGTGGAACGATCGGGGCTCAGGAGACGGCTCGTGAAATGATCGGCGCTCTGAGACGGCGCGTGGACCGATTGTGGCTGACGAGACGGCGCGTGGATCGATCGGGGCTCAGAAAGCGGCGCCTGGACCTATCGTGGCTCGGAGACGGCGCGTGGAGGCATCGGGGCTAAGAACACGACGCATGGACCGAGCGGGGCTCAGGAGACGGCGCGAGGAGCGATCGGGGCTCAGGAGAAGACGCGTCAATTGATCGGGGCTCAGGAGACGACGCGTGGACCGATCGGGGCTCGGAGACGGTACGAGGACCGACCGGAGCTCAGGAGATTCGCGTGGATCGATCAGGGCTCCGGAGGCGGCGCATGGACCGATTGGGGAGCATGCGATGGTGCGTGGACCGATCGGGGCTCGGAGACGGCGCACGGACCGATCGGGGCTCAGGAGGCCGCGCGTGGACCGATCATGGCTCGGCGACGGCGCGTAGACCGATCGGGGCTCGGAGACGACGCGTGGACCGATCGGGGCTCGGAGACAGCGCGTGGACCGACTGGGGCTCAGGCGGTTGCGCGTGGACCAATTGGGGCTCCGGAGGCAGCGCGTGGACCGATTGGGGAGCAGAAGATGGTGCGTGGACCGATCGGGGCTCGGAGACGGCGCGTGGACCGATCGGAGCTTAGAAGACGACGCGTAGACCGATTGGGGCTCAGGAGACAGCGCGTGGACTGATCGCGGCGCGGAGACGGCGCGTTAACCGATCGGCGCTCGGAGACTGCGAGTCGACCGATCGGGGTTCGGTGACGGCGCGTGGACCGTCCGGGGCTCAGGAGGGGATGCGTGGAACGATCGCGGCTCTGGAGACTGCGCGTGGATCGATCGGGGCTTAGGGAACGACGCGTGGACCGATCGGGGCTCAGGAGATGGCGCGTGAACCGACCGGGGCTCAGGAGACCGCGCGTGGACCGATCGCGGCTCGGCGACGGCGCGTGGACCGATCGGGGCTCAGGAGGCCGCGCGTGGACCGATCGTGGCTCGGCGACGGCGCGTGGACCGATCGGGGCTCGGAGACGACGCGTGGACCGATCGGGGCTCGGAGACAGCGCGTCGACCGACTGGGGCTCAGGCGGTTGCGCGTGGACCGATCGGGGCTTAGGAGCCTCGCGTGGATCGATCGGGGCCCCGGAGGTGCCGCGTGGACCCATGGGGATCAGGAGACAGTGCGTGGACCGATCGGGGCTCGGAGACGGCGCGTGGAGCGATCGGGGCTTAGGAGACGACGCGTGGACGTATCGGGGCTCAGGAGACATCGCGTGGACCGATCGGGGCTCGGGGACGGCGCGTTAACCAATTGGGACTTAGGAGACCATGCGTGGACCGATCGGGGCTCGAAGACGGCGCGTGGACCGATCGGGGCTCGGAGACGGCGCGTTAACCGATTGGGGCTTAGGAGACGATGCGTGGTCCGATCGGGGCTCTGGAGCCTCGCGTGGATCGATCGGGGCTCCGGAGGCGCCGCGTTGACCCATGGGGATCAGGAGACAGTGCGTGGACCGATCGGGGCTCGGAGACGGCGCGTGGACCGATCGGGGCTTAGGAGACGACGCGTGGACCGATCGGGGTGTAGGCGACGACGCGTGTACCTATCGGGGCTCAGGAGACAGCGCGTGGATCGATCAGCGCTCGGCGACTGCGCGTGGACGTATCGGGGCTCAGGAGACGGCGCGTGGACCGATCGGAGCTCGGGGACGGCGCGTTAACCGATTGGGGCTTAGGAGACCATGCGTGGACCGATCGGGGCTCGAAGACGGCGCGTGGACCGATCGGGTCTCAGGAGGCCGCGCGTGGACAGATCATGACTCGGCGACGGCGCGTGGACCGATCGGGGCTCGGAGACGACGCGTGGACCGATCGGGGCTCGGAGACAGCGCGTGGACCGACTGGGGCTCAGGCGGTTTCGCGTGGACCAATTGGGGTTCGGCGACGGCGCGTGGACCGATCGGGGCTTAGGAGACGGCGCGTGCACCGATCGGGGCCCGGAGACGGGTCGTGGACAGATTGGGGATTAGGAGACGGCGCGTGGACCGATCGGGGCTGGGAGACGGCACGTGGACCAATGGGGGCTTAGGAGACGACGCGTGGACCGATCGGGGCTCGGCGACTGCGCGTGGACGTATCGGGGCTCAGGAGACGGCGCGGGGACCGATCGGGGCTCGGAGACGACGCGTGTACGGATCGAGGATTCGGGGACGACGCGTGGAACGATCCGGGCTCAGAAGACGGCTCGTGAAATTATCGGCGCTCTGAGACGGCGCGTGGACCGATTGTGGCTGACGAGACGGCACGTGGATCGATCGGGGCTCAGGAAGCGGCGCCTGGACCTATCGTGGCTCGGAGACAGCGCGTGGACCGACTGGGGCTCAGGCGGTTTCGCGTGGACCAATTGGGGTTCGGCGACGGCGCGTGGACCGTTAGGGGCTCGGAGACGGCGCGTTAACCGATCGGGGCTTAGGAGACGATGCGTGAACCGATCGGGGCTCGGAGAAGGCGCGTGGACCGATCGTGGCGCGAGAAGGCATCTGGGCTTACAAGACGACGCGTGGATCGAACGGGGCTCGGAGACGACGCATGAACCGACCGGGGCTCAGGAGACGGCGCGTGGACTGATCGGGGCTCGGAGACGGCGCGTTAACCGATCGGGGCTTAGGAGACGGCGTGTGAACGTATCGGGGCTTAGGAGAGGATGCGTTGACCGATCGGGGCTCATGAGACGGCGCGTAGACCGATCGGGGCTCAGGAGACGGCGCGTGGACCGATCGGTGCTCGGAGACGGCGCGTGGACGGACCGTGGCTTGGAATGCGTCACGCGGACCGATCGGGGCTCGGATACGGCGTGTGGACCGATCGGGGTTCGGAGTCACCGCGTGGACCGATCGGGGCTTAGGAGACGACGCGTGGACCGATCGGGGCGTAGGACACGGCGCGTGTACCTTTCGGGGCTCACGAGACAGCGTGTGGACCGATTGGGGCTCAGGAGACGGCGCGTGGACCGATCGGGGCTCGGAGACGGCGCGTGGAACGATCGGAGCTCAGGAGACGGGGCGTGAAATGATCGGCGCTCTGAGACGGCGCGTGGACCGATCGGTGCTCGGAGACGGCGCGCGGACGGACCGCGGCTCAGAATGCGGTACGCGGACCGATCGGGGATCGGACACGGCGTGTGGACCGATCGAGGCTCGGAGACGACGCGTTTACGGATCGGGGATCAGGAGACGACGCGTGGAACGATCCGGGCTCAGGAGACGGAGCGTGGACCGATCGGGACTCGGAGACAGCGTGTGGAACGATCGGGGCTCGGGTGACGGCGCGTGAACCGATCGGCGCTCGGAGACGGCGCGTGGACCGACCGGGGTTTAGGAGAAGACGCTTGGACCGAACGGGGCTTAGGAGACGGCGCGTGTACCGATCGGGGCTCAGGAGACGACGCGTGGACCGATCGGGGCTCAGGAGACGGCGCGTGGACCGATCGGGGCTCGGAGACGACGCGGGACCGATCGGGGTTCGGCGACAGCGCGTGAACCGACTGGGGCTCAGGCGGTTGCGCGTGGACCAATTGGGGTTCGGCGACGGCGCGTGGACCGTTCGGGGCTCGAAGACGGCACGTGGACCGATCAGGGCTTAGGAGACGACGCGTGGACCGATCGGGGCTCGGAGACAGCGCGTTTACCGACTGGGGCTCGAGAGGTTGCGCGTGGACCAATTGGGGTTCGCCGCGGCGTGTGGACCGACCGGAGCTCAGTAGACCGCGCGTGGACCGATCGGGGCTCGGCGACTGCGCGTGGATGGATCGGGGCTCAGGAGACAGCGCGTGGACCGATCGAGGCTCAGGAAGCGGCGCCTGCACCTGGCTCGGAGACGGCGCGTGGAGACATCGGGGCTTCGAAGGCGACGCATGGACCAATCGGGGCTCGGAAACGGCGCCTGGACCGATCGGAGCTCGGAGACGGCGCGTAGAGCGGTCGGGGCTCAGGAGAAGACGCGTGGATCGATCGGGGCTCAGGAGACGACGCGTCGACGGATCGTGGCTTAGGAGACGACGCGTGGACCGATCGGGACTTAGGAGCCGACGCGTGGACCGATCTGGGCTCAGGAGACGGCGCGTGGACCGATCGGGGCTCGAGGAAGGCGCGTGAAACAATCGGGGCTTAGGAGACGGCGCGTGGACCGATCGGGGCTCAGGAGACGGCGCGCGGACCGACCGGGGCTCAGGAGCCTCGCGTGGACCGATCATGGCTCGGGGACGGCGCGTGGACGGACAGTGGCTTAGAATGCGTCACGCGGACAGATCGGGGCTCGGATGCGGCGTGTGGACGTATCGGGGCTCAGGAGACGATGCGTGAACCGATCGGGGCTCAGGAGACGACGCGTGGACCGATCGGGGCTCGGAGACCGCGCGTGGAACGATCGGGGCTCAGGAGACGCCGCGTGAAATGATCGGCGTTCTGAGACGGCGCGTGGACCGATTGTGGCTTACGAGACGGCGCGTGGATCGATCGGGCCTCAGGAAACGGCACCTGGACCTATCGTGGCTCGGAGACGGCGCGTGGAGGCATCGGGGCTAAGAACACGACGCATGGACCGAGGGGGGCTCAGGAGACGGCGCGAGGAGCGATCGGGGCTCAGGAGAAGACGCGTCAATTGATCGGGGCTCAGGAGACGACGCGTGGACCGATCGGGGCTCGGAGACGGTACGAGGACCGACCGGAGCTCAGGAGATTCGCGTGGATCGATCAGGGCTCCGGAGGCGGCGCATGGACCGATTGGGGAGCATGCGATGGTGCGTGGACCGATCGGGGCTCGGAGACGGCGCACGGACCGATCGGGGCTTAGGAGACGACGCGTGGACCGATTGGGGCTCAGGAGGCCGCGCGTGGACCGATCGGGGTGTAGGAGACGACGCGTGTACCTATCGGGGCTCAGGAGACAGCGCGTGGACCGATCGGGGCTCGGCGACTGCGCGTCGACGTATCGGGGCTCAGGAGACGGCGCGTGGATAGATTGGAGCTTATGAGACGGCGCGTGGACCGATTGGGGCTCGGATACGGCGCGTGAACCGATCGGGGCTTAGGAGACGACGCGTGGACCGATCGGGGCTCATGTGACGGCGCGTGGACCGATCGGGGCTTCGGAGACGGTACGTGGACCGATCGGGGCTCGGAGACGGCGCGTGGAACGATCGGAGCACAGGAGACGGCGCGTGAACCGATCGGCGGTCGGAGACGGCGCGTGGATCGATCGGGGCTTAGGAGAAGGCGCGTGGATCGATCGGGGCTTAGGAAACGATTCGTGGACCGATCGGGGCTCGGAGACGGCGCGTGGACCGACCGGGGCTAAGCAGGCCGCGCGTGGAGCGATAGAGGCTTAGGAGCCGACGCGTGGACCGATCGGGGCTCAGGTGACGGGGCGTGAAATGATCGGCGCTCTGAGACGGCGCGTCGACCGATCGGTGCTCGGAGACGGCGCGTGGACGGACCGCGACTCAGAATGCGGTACGCGGACCGATCGGGGATCGGACACGGCGTGTGGACCGATCGTGGCTCGGAGACGACGCGTTTAAGGATCGAGAATCAGGAGACGACGCGTGGAACGATCCGGGCTCAGGAGACGAAGCGTGGACCGATCGGGGCTCGGAGACGGCGCGTGGACCGATCGGGGCTTAGGAGACGGCGCGTGGACCGATCGGAGATCAGGAGATGACGCGTGGACCGATCGGGGTTGTGGAAGCGGCGCACGGACCGATCGTGGCTCGGAGACGGCGCGTGGAGGCATCGGGGCTTTGAAGACGACGCGTGGACCGATCGGGGCTCAGGAAACGGCGTGTGGTGCGATCGAGGCTCAGGAGACGACGCGTGGATCGATCGGGGCTCAGGAGACGACGCGTCGAACAATCGGGGCTCAGGAGACGGCGCGCGGACCGACTGGGGCTCAGGAGACTCGCGTGGATCTGTCGGCGCTCCAGAGGCGCCGCGTGGACCGATTGGGACCAGGAGACGGTGCGTGAACCGTTCGGGTCTCGGAGACGGCGCGTGGACCGATCGGGGCTCGGAGACGGCGCGTGTACCGATCGGGGCTCAGGAGACGACGCGTGGACCGATCGGGGCTCAGGAGACGGCGCGTGGACCGATCGGGGCTCAGGAGACGGCGCGTGGACCAATTGGGGCTCGGATACGGCGCGTGAACCAATCGGGGCTCGGAGACGGCGCGTGGACGGATCGGCGCTCGGAGACGGCGCCTGGACCGATCGGGGCTCAGGAGACGGCGCGTGGGCCGATCGACGCTCGGAGACGGCGCGTGGAACGGTCGGGGCTCAGGAGGCCGCGCGTGGACCGATCATGGCTCGGCGACGGCGCGTGGACCGATCGGGGATCAGGAAACGACGCGGGACCGATCGGGGTTCGGCGACAGCGCGTGAACCGACTGGGGCTCAGGCGGTTGCGCGTGGACCAATTGGGGTTCGGCGACGGCGCGTGGACCGTTCGGGGCTCGGAGACGGCGCGTTAACCGATCGGGGCTTAGGAGACGACGCGTGGACCCATCGGGGCTCAGGAGCCGATGCGTGGATCGATCGGGGCTCAGGAGGCGGCGCGTGGACCCATCGGGGCTCGGAGACCGCACGTGGACCGATCAGGGCTTAGGAGACGACGCGTGGACCGATCGGGGCTCGGAGACGGCGCGTGGACGGATCGGCGCTCGGAGACGGCGCCTGGACCGATCGGGGCTCAGGAAACGGCGCGTGGGCCGATCGACGCTCGGAGACGGCGCGTGGAACGGTCGGGGCTCAGGAGACGACGCGTAGACCGATCGGGGTTCAGGAGACGGCGCGTAGACCGATCGGGGCTCCGAAACGACGCGTTAACCGACCGGGGCTTAGGAGACGATGCGTTGACCCATCGGGGCTCGGAGACAGCGCGTGTACCGACTGGGGCTCAGGAGACCGTGCGTGAACCGATCGGGGCTCGGCGACTGCGCGTGGACGGATCGGGGCTCGGAGACGGCGCGTAGAACGATTGGGGCTCGGAGACGGCGCGTTAACCGATCGGGGCTTAGGAGACGACGCGTGGACCGATCGGGGCTCAGGAAGCGGCGCGTGGACCGATCGGTGCTCGGAGACGGCGCGTGGACGGACCGTGGCTTAGAATGCGTCACGAGGACCGATCGGGGCTCAGATACCGCGTGTGGACTTATCGGGGCTCAGGAGACGATGCGTGAACCGATCGGGGCTCAGGAGACGCCGCGTGGACCGATCGGCGCTCGGAGACGGCGCGTGGAACGATCGGGGCTGAGGAGAAGGCGCGTGGTCCGATCGGGGCTTATGAGACGGCGCGTGGACCGATCGTGGCTCGTAGACGGCGCGTGGAGGCATCGGGGTTAAGAACACGACGCATGGACCGAGCGGGGCTCAGGAGACGGCGCGAGGAGCGATCGGGGCTCAGGAGAAGACGCATCAATTGATCGGGGCTCAGGAGACGACGCGGCGACGGATCGGGGCTTAGGAGACGACGCGTGGACCGATCGGGGCTCGGAGACGGCGCGTGGAACGATCGGAGGACAGGAGACGGCGCGTGAACCGATCGGCGCTCGAAGACGGCGCGTGGATCGATCGGGGCTTAGGAGAAGGCGCGTGGACCGATCGGGGCTTAGGAGACGATTCGTGGACCGATCGGGGCTCGGAGACGGCGCGTGGACCGACCGGGGCTAAGCAGGCCGCGCGTGGACCGATAGAGGCTTAGGAGCCGACGCGTGGACCGATCGGGGCTCAGGTGACGGGGCGTGAAATGATCGGCGCTCTGAGACGGCGCGTCGACCGATCGGTGCTCGGAGACGGCGCGTGGACGGACCGCGGCTCAGAATGCGGTACGCGGACCGATCGGGGATCGGACACGGCGTGTGGACCGATCGAGGCTCGGAGACGACGCGTTTAAGGATCGGGAATCAGGAGACGACGCGTGGAACGATCGGGGCTCAGGAGACGGCGCGTGAACCTATCGGCGCTCGGAGACGGCGCGTTAACCGATCGGGGCTTAGGAGACGATGCGTGGACCGATCGGGGCTCGGAGACGGCGCGTGGACCGACCGGGGCTCAGGAGGATACGCCTGGACCGATCGGGGCTCGGCGACGGCGCGTGGACCGATCGGGGCCCAGGAGACGGCGCGTGGACCGATCGGGGCTCAGGAAACGGCGCGTGGACCGACTGGGGCTCAGGCGGTTGCGCGTGGACCAATTGGGGTTCCGCGACGGCGCGTGGACCGATCGGGGCTCGGAGACGGCACGTGGACCGATCGGGGCTCGGAGACGGCACGTTAACCGATCGGGGCTTAGGAGACGATGCGTGGACCGATCAGGCTCGGAGCCGGCGCGTGAACCGATCGGGGCTCAGGAGGCCGCGCGTGGACCGATCGAGGCTCGGCGACGGCGCGTGGACCGATCGGGGCTCGGAGACGACGCGTGTACGGATCAGGGCTTGGTGACGGCGCGTTTACGGATAACAGCTCGGAGACGGCCCGTGGACGGATCGCGGCTTAGGAGACGGCGCGTGGACCGGTCGAGGCTCGGAGACGCCACGTGGACCGATCGGGGCTTAGGAGAAGGCGCTTGGACCGATCCGCGCTCGGAGACGGCACGTGGACCGATCGGGGCTTTGGAGAAGGCGCTTGGACCGATCAGGGCTTAGGAGACGGCGCGTGGGCCGATCGGAGCTTGGAGACGGCGCGTGGAACGATCGGGGCTCAGGAGACGGCGCGTGAACCGATCGGCGCACGGAGACGGCTCGTGGACCGATCGGGGCTCAGGAGGATACGCCTGGACCGATCGGGGCTCGGCGACGGCGCGTGGACCGATCGGGGCTCAGGAGACGGTGCGTGGACCGATTGGGGCTCGGATACGGCGCGTGAACCAACCGGGGCTCAGGAGGCCGAGCGTGGACCGATCGCGGCACGTGCGACGGCGCGTGCACCGATCGGCGCTCGGAGACGGGGCTGACCGATCGTGGCTTAGGAGAAAGCGCGTGGAACGATCGGGGCTCGGAGACGGCGCGTGGAACAATCGGGGCTCCGAGTCGGCGCGTTAACCGATCGGGGCTTAGGAGACGATGCGTGGCCCGATCGGGGCTCGGAGACGGCGCGTGGACCGATCGGGGCTTAGGAGACGGCGCGTGGGCCGATCGGAGCTCGGAGACGGCGCGTGGAGGCATCGGGGCTTAGAAGACGACGTATGGACCGTTCGGGGCTCAGGAAACGGCTCGTGGACCGATTGGAGCTCGGAGAGAACGCGTGGACCGACTGGGGCTCAGGCGGTTGCGCGTGGACCAATTGGGGTTCGGCAACGGCGCGTGGACCGATCGCGGCTCGGAGACGGCGCGTGGAACGATCGGGGCTCAGGAGACGGCGCGTGAACCGATCGGCGCTCGGAGACGGCGCGTGGACCGATCGGGGCTTAGGAGACTACGCGTTGACCGATCGGGGCTCAGGTGACGGCGCGCGGACCGACCGGGGCTCAGGAGACGGCGCGTCAAGTTATCAGCGCTCAGAGACGTCACGTGGACCGATCGGGGCTTAGGAGACGGCGCGTGGACCGATCGGGGCTCAGGAAGCGGCGCCTGGACCGATAGTGGCTCGGAGACGACGCGTGGAGGCATCGGGGCTAAGAAGACGACGCATGGACCGATCGGTGCTCAGGAAACGGGGTGTGGACCGATCAGAGCTCGGAGACGACGCGTGGACCGATCGGGGCTTAGGAGACTACGCGTGTACCTATCGGGGCTCAGGAGACAGCGCGTGGACCGATCGGGGCTCAGGAGGCGGCGCGTGGATCGATCGGGGCACGGTGACGGCGCGTGGAACGATCGGGTCTCAGGAGACGGCGCGTGAAATGATCGGCCCTCGGAGACGCCGCGTGAACCGATCGGGGCTCAGGAGACGCCGCGTGGACCGATCGGGGCTCGGAGACGGCGCGTGGAACGATCGGGGCTCAGGAGACGGCGCGTGAAATGATCGGCGCTCTGAGACGGCGCGTGGACCGATTGTGGCTTACGAGACGGCGCGTGGATCGATCGGGGCTCAGGAAGCGGCGCCTGGACCTATCGTGGCTCGGAGACGACGCGTTTAAGTATCGGGAATCAGGAGACGACGCGTGGAACGATCCGGGCTCAGGAGACGAAGCGTGGACCGATCGGGGCTCGGAGACGCCGTGTGGAACGATCGGCGCTCGGAGACGGCGCGTGGACCGATCGGGGCTTAGGAGACGATGCGTGGACCGATCGGGGCTCAGGAGACGGCGCGTGGAGCGATCGGCGCTCGGAGACGGCGCCTGGACCGATCGGGGCTCAGGAGACGGCGCGTGGACCGATCGACGCTCGGAGACGGCGCGTGGAACGATCGGGGCTCAGGAGAGGACGCGTGGACCGATCGGGGCTCAGGAGATGGCGCGTAGACCGATCGGGGCTCCGAAACGACGCGTTAACCGAGCGGGGCTTAGGAGACGATGCGTGGATCCATCGGGGCTCGGAGACGACGCGTGGAATGATCGGGGCTCAGGAGACGGCGCGTGAACCGATCGGCGCTCGGAGACAGCGCGTGGACCGATCGGGGCTTAGGAGACGGCGCGTGGACCGATCGGAGATGAGGAGACGATGCGTGGACCGATAGGGCTCTGGAAACGGCGCACGGACCGATCGTGGATCGGCAACGGCCTGTGGACCGATTGGGGCTCAGGAGGCCGCGCGTGGACCGATCATGGCTCGGCAACGGCGCGTGGACCGATCGGGGCTCGGAGACAGCGCGTGGACCGACTGGGACTCAGGCGGTTGCGCGTGGACCAATTGGGGTTCGGCGACGGCGCGTGGACCGCTCGGCGCTCGGAGACGGCGCGTTAACCGATCGGGGCTTAGGAGACGATGCGTGAACCGATCGGGGCTCGGAGACGGCGCGTGGACCGATAGGGGCTTAGGAGACGACGCGTGGACCGATCGGGGCATAGGACACGACGCGTGTACCTATCGGGGCTCACGAGACAGCGTGTGGACCGATTGGAGCTCAGGAGACGGCGCGTGGACCGATCGGGGCTCGGAGACGGCGCGTGGAACGATCGAAGCTCAGGAGACGGGGCGTGAAATAATCGGCGCTCTGAGACGGCGCGTGGACCGATCGGTGCTCGGAGACGACGCGTGGACCGATCGGGGCTGAGGAGACGGCGCGTGGACCGATCGGGGCTCAGGAGACGGCGCGTGGACCGATCGGGGCTCGGAGACGGCGCGTGGAACGATCGGGGCTTAGGAGGCCGCGCGTGGACCGATCGGGACTCAGGAGACGGCGTGTAGACCGATCGGGGCTCAGGAGGCGGCGCGTGGACCGATTGGGGCTTAGGAGACGGCGCGTGGACCGATCGGGGCTCAGGAAGCGGCGCCTGAACCGGTCGTGGATCGGAGACAGCGCGTAGACTCATCGGGGCTAAGAAGATGACACATGGACCGAGCGGGGCTCAGGAGACGGCGCGAGGAGCGATCGGGGCTCAGGAGAAGACGCGTCAATTGATCGGGGCTCAGGAGACGACGCGTCGATGGATCGGGGCTTAGGAGACGATACGTGGACCGATCGGGACTTAGGAGACGACGCGTGGAACGACCGGGGCTCAGGAGACGGGGCGTGGACCGACCGGGGCTCAGGAGACTCGCGTGGATCGATCGGGGCTCAGGAGGCAACGCGGGGACCCATCGGGGCTCGGAGACGGCGTGTGGTCGTTATCGGGGCTTAGAAGACGACGCGTGGACTGATCGGAGCTCAGGAGAAGACGCGTGGACCGATCGGGGCTTAGGAGAGGACCCGTCGACCGATCGGGGCTCAGGAGACGACGCGTGGACCGATCGAGGTTTAGCAGAGGACGCGTCGAACGATCGGGGCTCAGGAGACAGTGAGTGGACGGATCGGGACTCAGGAGACGGCGCGTGAACCGATCGGCGCTCGGAGACGGGGCGTGGACCGATTGGGGTTTAGCAGAGGACGCGTCGACCGATCGGGGCTCAGGAGACAGCGCGTGGACGAATCGAGTCTCAGGAGACGGCGCGTGAACCAATCGGTGCTCGGAGACGGGGCGTGGACCGATCGGGGCTTAGAATGCGTCACGCGGACCGATCGGGGCTCGGATACGGCATGTGGACGTATCGGGGCTTAGGAGACGATGCGTGGACCGATCGGGGCTCAGCAGACGGCGCGTGGACGGATCAGCGCTCGGAGACGGGGCGTGAACCGACCGGGGCGCAGGAGGTCGCGCGTGGACCGATCGAGGCTCGGCGACGGCGTGTGGGCCCATCGGGGCTCGAAGACGACGCGTGTACGCATCGGGGCTTGGTGACGGCGCGTTTACCGATCGGGGCTCGAAAACGGCAGGTGGACCGTCCGGGGCTTAGGAGGCGATGCGTGGACCGATCGAGGCTCAGAAGACGGCGAGTGGACGGATCGGCGCTCGGAGACGGGGCGTGGACCGATCGGGGCTCAGGAGAGGGCGCGTGGACCGATGGACGCTCGGAGACGGCGCGTGGAACGATCGGGCCTCAAGAGACGACGCGTGGACCGATCGGGCTCAGGAGACGGCGCGTAGACCGATGGGTCTCCGAAACGACGCGTTAACCGAGCGGGGCTTACGAGACGATGCGTGGACCGATCGGGGCTCGGAGACAGAGCGTGTACCGACTGGGGCTCAGGAGACCGCGCGTGAACCGATCGGGGCTCGGCGACAGGCGTGGACGGATCGGGGCTCGGAGACGGCGCGTAGAGCGATCGGGGCTCAGAAGACGGCGCGTGAACCGATTGGGGCTTAGGAGACGTTGCGTGGACCGATCGGCGCTCGAAGACGGCGCGTGGACCGAGCATGGCTCAGGAGGCCGCGCGTGGACCGATCGGGGCTCGGAGACGGCGCGTGGAGGCATTGGGGCTTTGAAGACGACGCGTGGACCGAACGGTGCTCAGAAAACGGCGCCTGGAGCGATTGGGGCTCAGGAGACGACGCGTGGATCGATCGGGCCTCAGGAGACGACGCGTCGACCGATCGGGGCTCAGGAGACGGCGCGCGGACCGACCGGGGCTCAGAAGCCTCGCGTGGATCGATCGGGACTCCGGAGGCGCCGCGTGGACCGATGGGGCTTAGGAGACGATGCGTCGACCGATCGGGGCTCGAAGACGGCGGGTGGACCGATCGGGGCTCGGAGACAGCGCGTGGACCGACTGGGGCTCAGGCGATTGCGCGTGGACCAATTGGGGTTCGGCGACGGCGCGTGGATCGATCGGGGCTTAGGAGACGGCGCGTGCACCGATCGGGGCCCGGAGACGGGTCGTGGACAGATTGGGGCTTAGTAGACGGCGCGTGGACCGATCGTGGATGGGAGACGGCACGTCCACCAATCGGGGCTTAGGAGACGACGCATAGACCGATCGGGGCCCAGGAGACGGCGCGTGGACCGATCGGGGCTCAGGAAACGGCGCGTGGACCGAACTGGGGCTCAGGCGATTGCGCGTGCACGAATTGGGGTTCGGCGACGGCGCGTGGATCGATCGGGGCTTAGGAGACGGCGCGTGCACCGATCGGGGCCCGGAGACGGGTCGTGGACAGATTGGGGCTTTGCAGACGGTGTGTGGACCGATCGTGGCTGGGAGACGGCAGGTCCACCAATCGGGGCTCGGAGACGGCGCGTGAACCGACCGGGGCCCAGGAGACGGCGCGTGGAATGATCGGGGCTCCGAGTCGGCGCGTTAACCGATCGGGGCTTAGGAGACGATGCGTGGACCGATCGGGGCTCAGGAGACAGCGCGTGGACCGATCGGGGCTCGGAGACGGCGTGTGGACCGACCGGGGCTCAGGAGGCCGCGCGTGGACCTATCGGGGCTCGGCGACGGCGCGTGGACCGATCGAGGCTCGGAGACGACGCGTGTACGGATCGGGACATTGGAGACGACGCGTGGACCGATCGTGGCTCAGGAAACGGCGTGTGGAGCGATCGGGGCTCTGGAGACGACGCGTGGACCGATTAGGGGTCAGGAGACGGCGCGCGGACCGACCGGGGCTCAGGAGACTCGCGTGGATCGATCGGGGCTCCGGAGGCGCCGCGTGGACCGATGGGGATCAGGAGACGGTGCGTGGACCATTCGGGGCTCGGAGACAGCGCGTGGACCGATCGGGGCTTAGGAGACGACGCGTGGACCGATCGGGGCTTAGGAGACGACGCGGTGACCGATCGGGGCTTAGGAGACGACGCGTGGACCGATCGAGGCTCGGAGACGGCGTGTGGACCGACCGGGGCTCAGGAGGCCGCGCGTGGACCTATCGGGACGCGGCGACGGCGCGTGGACCGACCGAGGCTCGGAGACGACGCGTGTATGGATCGGGGATTAGGGGACGACGCGTGGAACGATCGGGGCTCAGGAGACGGCGCGTGCACCGACCGGCGCTCGGAGACGGCGCGTGGAGCGATCGGGGCTCAGGAGACGACGCGTGGATCGATCGGGGCTCAGGAGACGACGCGTCGACCGATCGGGGCTCAGGAGGCGGCGCGTGGACCGATTGGGAGTCACAAGACGGCGCGTGGACCGAGTGGGGCGCGGATACGGCGCGTGAACCGACCGGGGCTCAGGAGGCCGCACGTGGACCTATCGGGACGCGGCGACGGCGCGTGGACCGACCGAGGCTCGGAGACGACGCGTGAACCGATCGGGGCTCAGGAGACGGCGCGTGGACTGATCGGTGCTCGGAGACGGCGCGTGGACGGACCGTAGCTTAGAATGCGTCACGCGGATCGATTGGATCTCGGAGACGGCGTGTGGACGTATCGGGGGTTAAGAGACGATGCGTGGACCGATCTGGGCTCAGGAGATGGCGCGTGGACCGATCGGGGCTTCGGAGACGGTACGTGGACCGATCGAGGCTCGGAGACGGCGTGTGGACCGACCGGGGCTCAGGAGGCCGCGCGTGGACCTATCGGGACGCGGCGACGGCGCGTGGACCGACCGAGGCTCGGAGACGACGCGTGTATGGATCGGGGATTAGGGGACGACGCGTGGAACGATCGGGGCTCAGGAGACGGCGCGTGCACCGACCGGCGCTCGGAGACGGCGCGTGAACCGATCGGGGCTCAGGAGACGGCGCGTGGACTGATCGGTGCTCGGAGACGGCGCGTGGACGGGCCGTGGCTTAGAATGCGTCACGCGGATCGATCGGGGCTCGGAGACGGCGCGTGGACCGACCGGGGCTAAGGAGGCCGCGCGTGGACCTATCGAGGCTTAGGAGCCGACGCGTGGACCGATCGGGGCTGAGGAGACGGCGCGTGGACCGAACGAGGCTCGGAGACGGCGCGTGGAACGATCGGAGCACAGGAGACGGCGCGTGAACCGATCGGCGCTCGGAGACGGCGCGTGGATCGATCGGGGCTTAGGAGAAGGCGCGTGGACCGATCGGGGCTTAGGAGACGATTCGTGGACCGATCGGGGCTTAGGAGACGATTCGTGGACCGATCGGGGCTCGGAGACGGCGCGTGGACCGATCGGGGCTCAGGTAACGGCGTGTGGAGCGGTTGGGGCTCAGGAGACGACGCGTGGATCGATCGAGGCTCAGAAGACGACGCGTCGACCGATCGGGGCTCAGGAGACGGCGCGGATCGATCGGGGCTCGGAGACGCCGCGTGGAACGATCGGGGCTCAGGAGACGGCGCTTGAACTTATCGGCGCTCAGAGACGGCCCGTGGACCGATCGGGGCTTAGGAGACGGTGCGTGGATCGATCGGGGCTTAGGAGAAGGCGCGTGGACCGATCGGGGCTTAGGAGACGATTCGTAGACCGATCGGGGCTTAGGAGACGATTCGTGGACCGATCGGGGCTCGGAGACGGCGCGTGGACCGACCGGGGCTAAGCAGGCCGCGCGTGGACCGATAGAGGCTTAGGAGCCGACGCGTGGACCGATCGGGGCTGAGGAGACAGCGCGTGGACCGATCGGGGCTCGGAGACGGCGCGTGGAACGATCGGAGCACAGGAGACGGCGTGTGAACCGATCGGCGCTCGGAGACGGCGCGTGGATCGATCGGGGCTTAGGAGAAGGCGCGTGGACCGATCGGGGCTTAGGAGACGATTCGTGGACCGATCGGGGCTCGGAGACGGCGCGTGGACCGATCGGGGCTGAGGAGACGGCGCGTGGACCGAACGGGGCTCGGAGACGGCGCGTGGAACGATCGGAGCACAGGAGACGGCGCGTGAACCGATCGGGGCTCGGAGACGGCGCGTGGACCGACCGGGGCTAAGGAGGCCGCGCGTGGACCTATCGAGGCTTAGGAGCCGACGCGTGGACCGATCGGGGCTGAGGAGACGGCGCGTGGACCGAACGGGGCTCGGAGACGGCGCGTGGAACGATCGGAGCACAGGAGACGGCGCGTGAACCGATCGGCGCTCGGAGACGGCGCGTGGATCGATCGGGGCTTAGGAGAAGGCGCGTGGACCGATCGGGGCTTAGGAGACGATTCGTGGACCGATCGGGGCTTAGGAGACGATTCGTGGACCGATCGGGGCTCGGAGACGGCGCGTGGACCATTCGGGGTGTAGAAGACGACGCGTGTACCTATCGGGGCTCAGGAGACAGCGCGTGGACCGATCGGGGCTCGGCGACTGCGCGTCGACGTATCGGGGCTCAGGAGACGGCGCGTGGACGGATCAGGGCTCAGGAGACGGCGCGTGGACCGATCGGGGTGGGGAGACGGCGCGTGAACCGACCGGGGCTCAGGAGGCCGCGCGTGGACTGATCGGGGCTCGGCGACTGCGCGTGGACGTATCGGGGCTCAGGAGACGGCACGTGGGCCGATCGGGGCGGGGAGACGGTGCGTGGACCGAACGGGGCTCGGAGACGACGCGTGGAACGATCGGGGCTCAGGAGACGGCGCCTGGACCGGTCGGGGCTTAGGAGACATCGCCTAGACCGATCGGGGCTTAGGTGGCGGCGTGTGGAACGATCGAGGTTCAGGAGACGGCGCGTCCACCGATCGGCGCTCGGAGACGACGCGTCGACCGATCGGGGCAGAGGAGACGACGCGTGGACCGATCGGGGCTTAGGAGAAAACGCGTGGACCAATCGGGGCTCAGGAAGCGGCGCCTGCACCGATCGTGGTTGGGAGACGGCGCAAGGAGGCATCTGGGCTTAGAAGACGACGCATGGACCGATCGGGGCTCAGGAAACGGCGCGTGGACCGACCGCGGCTCAGGAGGCCACGCCTGGACCGATCGTGGCTCGGAGACGGCGCGTGGAGGTATCGGGGCTTAAAAGACGACGGATAGACCGATCGGGGCTCAGGAAACGGCGCGTGGATCGAACGGTGCTCGGAGACGACGCGTGGACCGATCGGCGATCAGGAGACGGCGCGTGGAGCGATCGGAGCTCAGGAGACGACGCGTTAACAGAGCGGGGTTTAGGAGACGATGCGTAGACCGATCGGTGCTCGGAGACAGCGCGTGGACCGACTGGGGCTCAGGAGGTGGCGCGTGGACCAATTACGGTTCGGCGACGGCGCGTGGACCGACCGGGGATTAGGAGACGACGCGTCGACCGATCGGGGATTAGGAGACGACGCGTCGACCGGTAGGGGCTTAGGAGACGACCCGTCGACCGATCGGGGCTTAGGAGACGACGCGTGGACCGATCGGGGCTTAGGAGGCGGCGCGTGGACCCATCGGGGCTCGGAGACGGCGCGTTAACCGATCGGGGCTTAGGAGACGACGCGTGGACCGATCGGGGCTCAGGAGACGGCGCGTGGACCGATCGGTGCTCGGGGACGGCGCGTGGACGGACCGTGACTTAGAATGCGTCACGCGGACCGATCGGGGCTCGGATACGGCGTGTGGACGTATCGGGGCTTAGGAGACGATGCGTGAACCGATCGGGGATCAGGAGACGGCGCGTGGACCGATCGGGGCTCGGAGACGGCGCGTGTACGGATCGAGGCTTGGAGAAGGCGCGTGGACCGATCGGAGCTCGGAGACGGCCCGTGGGCAGATCGGGGCTTAGGAAACGGCGCGGGGACTAATTGGGGCTTAGGAGAACATACGTGGACCGATCGGGGCTCGGAGACAGCGCGTTTACCGACTGGGGCTCGAGAGGTTGCGCGTGGACCAATTGGGGTTCGCCGCGGCGTGTGGAGCGACCGGAGCTCAGTAGACCGCGCGTGGACCGATCGCGGCTCGGCGACTGCGCGTGGATGGATCGGGGCTCAGGAGACAGCGCGTGGACCGATCGGGGCTCGGAAACGGCACCTGGACCGATCGGAGCTCGGAGACGACGGGTGGAGCGGTCGGGGCTCAGGAGAAGACGCGTGGATCGATCGGGGCTCAGGAGACGGCGCGTGGACCGATTGGAGCTTAGGAGACGGCGCGTGGACCGATTGGGGCTCGGATACGGCGCGTGAACCGATCGGGGCTTAGGAGACGACGCGTGGACCGATCGGGGCTCAGGAGACGGCGCGTGGACCGATCGGGGCTTCGGAGACGGTACGTGGACCGATTGGGGCTCGGAGACGGTACGAGGACCGACCGGAGCTCAGGAGATTCGCGTGGATCGATCAGGGCTCCGGAGGCGGCGCATGGACCGATTGGGGAGCATGCGATGGTGCGTGGACCGATCGGGGCTCGGAGACGGCGCATGGACCGATCGGGGCTTAGGAGACGACGCGTGGACCGATTGGAGCTCAGGAGGCCGCGCGTGGACCGATCGCGGCTCGACGCCGCGCGTGGACGGGTCAGGGCTCAGGAGACGGCGCGTGGACCGATCGGGGCGGGGAGACGGCGCGTGAACCGACCGGGGCTCAGGAGGCCGCGCGTGGACTGATCGGGGCTCGGCGACTGCGCGTGGACGTATCGGGGCTCAGGAGACGGCGCGTGGACCGATCGGGGCGGGGAGACGGTGCGTTAACCGATCGGGGCTTAGGAGACGATGCGTGGACCGATCGAGGCTCGGAGACGGCGCGTGGACCGATCGGGGATGAGGAGAAGGCGCGTGGACCGATCGGGGCTTAGGAGACGGCGCGTAGACCGATCGGGGCTCGGAGACGGCGTGTGGAACGATCGGGGCTCAGGTGACGGCGCGTGAACCGATCGGCGCTCGGAGACGGCGCGTGGACCGATCGGGGCTTAGTAGAAGGCGCTTGGTCCGATCGGGGCTCAGGAGACGGCGCGTGGACCGATCGGGGTTTAGGAAAGGACGCGTCGACAGATCGGGGCACAGGAGACGGCGCGTGGACCGATCGGGGCTTAGGAGACGACGCGTGGACCGATAGTGGCTCGGAGACGGCGCGAGGAGGCATCTGGGCTTAGAAGACGACGCGTGGATCGATCGGGGCTCGGAGACGGCGCGTGAACCGACCGGGGCTCAGGAGGCCGCGCGTGGACCGGTCGGGGCTCGGCGACTGCGTGTGGACGTATCGGGGTTCAGGAGACGGCGCGTGGACCGATCGGCGCTCGGAGACGGCGCGTGTACGGATCAGGGATTCCGGGACGACGCGTGGACCGATCCGGGCTCAGGAGACGGCGCGTAGACCGATCATGGCTCGGAGACGGTGCGTGGGACGATCGGGGCTCGGAGCCGGTGCGTTAACCGATCGGGGCTTAGGAGACGATGCGTCGACCGATCGCGGCTCGGCGACGGCGCGTGGACCGATCGGGGCTCAGGAGGCTGCGCGTGGATCGATTGGGGCTCAGGAGACGGCGCGTGGAACGCTCGGGGCTCAAAGACGGCGCGTGGAATGATCAGGGCTCAGGAGACGTCACGTGAAATGATCGGCGCTCGGAGAGGGCGCGTGGACCGATCGGGGCTCAGGAGAAGGCGCGTGGACCGATCGGGGCTTAGGAGGGGACCCGTCGACCGATCGTGGCTCAGGAGACGACGCGTGGACCGGTCGGTGCTCAGGAAGCGGCGCCTGGACCGATCGGGGCTCCGAGACGACGCGTTAACCGAGCGGGGCTTAGGAGACTATGCGGGGACCGATCGGCGCTCGGAGACGGCGCGTGGACCGATCGGCGCTCGGAGACAGCGCGTGGACCGATCGGGGCTCAGGAGAAGGCGCGTGGACCGATCGGGGCTTAGGAGGGGACCCGTCGACCGATCGGGGCTCAGGAGACGACGCGTGGACCGGTCGGTGCTCAGGAAGCGGCGCCTGGACCGATCGGGGCTCCGAGACGACACGTTAACCGAGCGGGGCTTAGGAGACTATGCGGGAACCGATCGGGGTTCGGAGACAGCGCGTGTACCGACTGGGGCTCAGGAGGTTGCGCGTGGACCAATTGGGGTTCGGCGACGGCGCGTGGACCGACCGGGGCTCAGGAGACCGCGCGTGAACCGATCGAGACTCGGCGACTGCGCGTAGAGCGATCGGGGCTCAGGAGACGGCGCGTGAACCAATCGGCGCTCCGAGACGGCGCGTGGACCGATCAGGGATGAGGAGAAGGCGCGTGGACCGATCGGGGCTTAGGAGACGGCGCGTAGACCGATCGGGGCTCGGAGACGGCGTGTGGAACGATCGGGGCTCAGGTGACGGCGCGTGAACCGATCGGCGCTGGGAGACGGCGCGTGGACCGATCGGGGCTTAGGAGACGACGCGTGGACCGATCGGGGTTTAGGAGAGGACGCGTCGACAGATCGGGGCACAGGAGACGGCGCGTGGACCGATCGGGGCTGAGGAGAAGGCGCGTGGCCCGATCGGGGCTTATGAGACGGCGCGTGGACCGTTCGGGGCTCGGAGATGGCGCGCGGAATCATCGGGGCTTAGGAGATGGCGTATGGACCGATCGGAGATCAGGAGACGACGCGTGGACCGATCGGGGCTCAGGAGCCGGCGCGTGGACCGATTGGGGCTCGGATACGGCGCGTGAACCAACCGGGACTCAGGACCCCGCGCGTGGACCGATCCCGGCTCGGAGATGACGCGCGTACGGATCGGGGATTCGGCGATGACGCGTGGACCGATCCGGGCTCAGGAGACGGCGCGTGGACGGATCGGGGCTCGGAGACGGCGCGTGGAACGATCGGGGCTCAGGAGACGGCGCGTGAACCGATCGGCGCTCGCAGACGGCGCGTGGACCGATAGGGGCTTAGGAGACGGCGCGTGGACCGATCGGGGCTCGGAGACGGGGCGTGGAATGATCGGGGCTCACGAGACGGCGCGTGAAATGATCGGCGCTCTGAGACGGCGCGTAGACCGATTGGGGCTTACGAGACGGCGCGTGGACCGATCGGGGCTCAGGAAGCGGCGCCTGGACCGATCGTGGCTCGAAGACGGCGCGTGGAGGCATCGCGGCTAAGAAGACGACGCATGGATCGAGCGGGGCTCAGGAGACGGCGCGAGGGGCGATCGGGGCTTGGAGACGGCGCGTGGAGGCATCGGGGCTTTGAAGACGACGCGTGGACCGAACGGTGCTCAGAAAACGGCGCGTGGACCGATCGGTGCTCGGAGACGATGCGTGGACCGATCGGGGCTCAGGTAACGGCGTGTGGAGCGGTGGGGGCTCAGGAGACGACGCGTGGATCGATCGAGGCTCAGAAGACGACGCGTCGACCGATCGGGGCTCAGGAGACGGCGCGTGGATCGATCGGGGCTCGGAGACGCCGCGTGGAACGATCGGGGCTCAGGAGACGGCGCTTGAACTTATCGGCGCTCAGAGACGGCCCGTGGACCGATCGGGGCTTAGGATACGGCGCGTGGACCGATCGGGGCTCAGGAAGCGGCGCCTGGACCGATCGTGGCTCGGAGACGGCGCGTGGAGGCATCGGGGCTAAGAAGACGACGCATGGACCGACCGGGGCTCAGGAAACGGCGTATGGACCGATCGGAGCTCGGACGCGACGCGTGGACCGATCGGGGCTCAGGAGACGACGCGTGGACCGGTCGGTGCTCAGGAAGCGGCGCCTGGACCGATCGGGGCTCCGAGACGACGCGTTAACCGAGCGGGGCTTAGGGGACTATGCGGGGACCGATCAGCGCTCGGAGACGGCGCGTGGACCGATCGGGGCTTAGCAGAAGGCGCTTGGACCGATCGGGGCTTAGCAGAAGGCGCTTGGATCGATGGGGGCTTAGGAGTCGGCGCGTCGACCGATCGGAGCTCAGGAGGCGGTGCGTGGATCGATCGGGGCTCGGAGACAGCCCGTGGACTACTGGGGCTGAGGAGACGACGCGTCGACCGATCGGGGCTTAGGAGACGACGCGTCGAACGATCGGGGCTTAGGAGACGACACGTGGACCGATCGGGGCTCGCAGATAGCGCGTGTACCGACTGGGGCTCAGGAGACCGCGCGTGAACCGATCGGGGCTCGGCGACTGCGCGTGGACGGATCGGGGCTCGGAGACGTTGCGTGGACCGATCGGCGCTCGAAGCCGGCGCGTGGACCGATCGGGGCTCGGACACAGTGCGTGGACCGACTGGGGCTCAGGCGGTTGCGCGTGGACCAATTGGGGTTCGGCGACGGCGCGTGGACCGATCGGGGCTCAGCAGACGACGCGTAGACCGATCGGGGCCCAGGAGACGGCGCGTGGACCAATCGGGGCTCAGGAAACGGCGCGTGGATCGACTGGGGCTTAGGCGGTTGCGCGTGGACCGATCTGGGCTCGGAGACGGCGCGTTAACCGATAGGGGCTTAGGAGACGATGCGTGGACCGATCGGGCTCGGAGACGGCGCGTGAACCGACCGGGGCTCAGGAGACGGCCCGTGGAGCGATCGGGGCTTAGGAGACGGCGCGTGGACTGATCGGAGCTCGGGAAGCGGCGCCTGAACCAATCTGGCTCGGAGACGGCGCGTGGACCGATCGGGGCCCAGGAGACGGCGCGTGGACCGATCGGGGCTCGGAGACGGCGCGTGAACCGACCGGGGCTCAGGAGACGGCACGTGGACCGATCGGGGCTCGGAGACGGCACGTTAACCGATCGGGGCTTAGGAGACGATGCGTGGACCGATCGGGCTCGGAGCCGGCGCGTGAACCGATCGGGGCTCAGGAGGCCGCGCGTGGACCGATCGAGGCTCGGCGACGGCGCGTGGACCGATCGGGGCTCGGAGACGACGCGTGTACGGATCAGGGCTTGGTGACGGCGCGTTTACCGATAGCAGCTCGGAGACGGCCCGTGGACGGATCGCGGCTTAGGAGACGGCGCGTGGAACGATCGGGGCTCAGGAGACGGCGCGTGGACCGGTCGAGGCTCGGAGACGGCACGTGGACCGATCGGGGCTTAGGGGAAGGCGCGTGGACCGATCGGGGCTTAGGAGACGGCGCGTGGACCGATCGGGGCTCGGCGATGGCGCGGGGAACGATCGGGGCTCAGGAGACGGCGCGTGAACCGATCGGCGCTCGGAGACGGCGCGTGGACCGATCGGGGCTCGGAGACGGTGCGTAGAACGATCGGGGCTCAGGAGACGGCGCGTTAACCGATTGGGGTTTAGGAGACGTTGCGTGGACCGATCGGCGCTCGAAGACGGCGCGTGGACCGATCGGGGCTCGGACACAGGGCGTGGACCGACTGGGGCTCAGGCGGTTGCGCGTGGACCAATTGGGGTTCGGCGATGGCGCGTGGACCGATCGGGGCTCAGGAGGCGGCGCGTGGATCCATCGGGGCTCGGAGACGGCGCGTGGAACGATCGGGTCTCAGGAGACGGCGCGTGAAATCATCGGCGCCCGGAGACGCCGCGTGGACGAATCGGGGCTTAGGAGACGACGCGTGGACCGATCGGGGCTCCGGAGACGGCGCCTGGACCGATCGTGGCTCGGAGACGGCGCGTGGAGGCATCCGGGCTAAGAAGACGACGCATGGACCGAGCGGGGTTCAGGAGACGGCGCGAGGAGCGATCGGGGCACAGGAGAAGACGCGTCAATTGATCGGGGCTCAGGAGACGACGCGTCGACGAATCGGGGCTTAGGAGACGACGCGTCGACCGACCGGAGCTCAGGAGATTCGCGTGGATCGATCGGGGCTCAGGCGGTTGCGCGTGGACCGATCGGGGCTCAGGAAACGGCGCGTGGACCGACTGGGGCTCAGGCGATTGCGCGTGGACCAATTGGGGTTCGGCGACGGCGCGTGGATCGATCGGGGCTTAGGAGACGGCGCGTTAACCGATAGGGGCTTAGGAGACGATGCGTGGACCGATCGGGCTCGGAGACGGCGCGTGAACCGACCGGGGCTCAGGAGACGGCGCGTGGACCGATCGGGGCTCGGAGACGACGCGTCGACCGATGGGGGGTCGGATACGGCGCGTGAAGCAACCGGGGCTCAGGAGGCCGCGCGTGGACCGATCATGGCTCGGCGATGGCGCGTGGACCGATCGGGGTTCGGATACGACGCGTGGACCGATCGGGGCTCGGAAACAGCGCGTGGACCAACCGGGGCTCAGGCGGTCGCGCGTGGACCAATTGGGGCTCAGGCGGTCGCGCGTGGACCAATTGGGGTTCGGCGACGGCGCGTGGACCGATCCGTGCTCAGGAGACGGCGCGTGGAGCGATCGGGGCTCAGGAGACGGCGCGTGAACCGATCGGCGCACGGAGACGGCGCGTGGACCGATCTGGGCTCAGGAGGATACGCCTGGACCGATCGGGGTTCGGCGACGGCGCGTGGACCGATCGGGGCTCAGGAGACGGTGCGTGGACCGATTGGGGCTCGGATGCGGCGCATGAACCAACCGGGGCTCAGGAGGCCGCGCGTGGACCTATCGCGGCTCGTGCGACGGCGCGTGCACCGATCGGCGCTCGGAGACGGCGCTGACCGATCGTGGCTTAGAAGAAGGCGCGTGGAACGATCGGGGCTCGGAGACGGCGCGTGGAACGATCGGGGCTCCGAGTCGGCGCGTTAACCGATCGGGGCTCAGGAGACGATGCGTGGACCGATCGGGGCTCGGAGACGGCGCGTGGACCGACCCGGGCTCAGGAGGATACGCCTGGACCGATCGGGGCTCGGCGACGGCGCGTGGACCGATCGAGGCTCGGAGACGACGCGTGTACGGATCGAGGATTCGGGGACGACGCGTGGAACGATCCGGGCTCAGAAGACGGCGCGTGGAGCGATCGGGGCTCGGAGACGGCGCGTGGAACGATCGGGGCTAAGGTGACGGCGCGTGAACCGATCCGCGCTCGGAGACGGCGCGTGGACCGATCGGGGCTTAGGAGAAGGCGCTTGGACCGATCGGGGCTTAGGAGACGGCGCGTGGGCCGATCGGAGCTCGGAGACGGCGCGTGGAACGATCCGGGCTCAGGAGACGGCGCGTGAACCGATCGGCACTCGGAGACGGCGCGTGGGCCGTGCAGGGCTTAGGAGACGACGCGTCGACCGATCCGGGCTCAGGTGACGGCGCGCGGACCGACCGGGGCTCAGGAGACAGCGCGTGAAATGATCGGCGCTCGGAGATGGCGCGTGGACCGAATGGGGCTTAAGAGACGACGGATGGACTGATCGGGGCTTAGGAGACGGCACGTGAATCGATCGGGGCACAGGAGACGGCGCGTGAGCCGGTCGGGGCTTAGGAGACGACGCCTGGACCGATCGAGGTTTAGGGGGCGGCGTGTGGAACGATCGGGGCTCAGGAAACGGCCCGTGGAGCAATCGGGGCTCAGGAGACGGCCCGTGAACGGATCGGGGCTTAGGAGACGGCGCGTCGACCGATCGGGGCTCAGGATGCGGCGCGTGGACCCATCGGGACTCGGAGACGGTCCGTGGAGCGATCGGGGCTTAGGAGACGGCGCGTGGACTGATCGGAGCTCGGGAAGCGGCGCCTGAACCGATCTGGCTCGGAGACGGCGCGTGGACCGATCGGGGCCCAGGAGACGGCGCGTGGACCGATCGGGGCTCAGGAAACGGCGCATGGACCGACTAGGTCTCAGGCGGTTGCGCGTGGACCGATCGGGGCTCGGAGACAGCGCGTGGACCAACCGGGGCTCAGGCGGTTGAGCGTGGACCAATTGGGATTCGGCAACGGCGCGTGGACCGATCCGGGCTCAGGAGACGGCGCGTGGACCGATCGGGGCTCGGAGACGGCGCGTGGAGCGATCGGGGCTCAGGAGACGGCGCGTGAACCGATCGGCGCTCGGAGACGGCGCGTGGACCGATCGGGGCTTAGGAGACGGCGCGTGGACCGATCGGGGCTCGGAGACATCGCGTGGAATGATCGGGGCTCAGGAGACGGCGCGTGAACCGATCGGCGCTCGGAGACGGCGCGTGGACGGATCAGGGCTCAGGAGACGGCGCGTGAACCAATCGGCGCACGGAGACGGCGCGTGGACCGAACGGGGCTTAGGAGACGGCGAGTGCACCGATCGGGGCCCGGAGACGGGTCGTGGACAGATTGGGGCTTAGGAGACGGCGCGTGGACCGATCGGGGCTGGGAGACGGCACGTGGACCAATAGGGGTTTAGGAGACGGCGCGTGGACCGATCGGGGCTTAGGAGACGCCGCGTCGACCGATCGCGGCTTAGGAGGCGGCGCGTGGGCCGATCGGAGCTCGGAGACGGCGCGTGGAACGATCGGGGCTCAGGAGACGGCGCGTGAACCGATCGGCGCTCGGAGACGGCGCGTGAACCGAGCGGCGCTCGGAGACGGCGCGTGGATCGATCGGGGCTTAGGAGACGGCGCGTGGACCGATCGGGGCTCAGGAGACCCCGCGTGGACCGATCGGGGCTGGGCGACTGCGCCTGGACGCATCGGGGCTCAGGAGACGGCGCGTGGACCGATCGGGGCTCGGAGACGGCACGTTAACCGATCGGGGCTTAGGAGACGATGCGTGGACCGATCGAGTCTCGGAGACGACGCGTGGACCGATCGAGTCTCGGAGACGACGCGTCGACCGATCGGGGCTCAGATGACGGTGCGCGGACCGACCGGGGCTCAGGAGACTCGCGTGGATCGATCGGGGCTCCGGAGACGCCGCGTGGAGCGATGGGGATCAGGAGACGGTGCGCGGACCGATCGGGGCTCGGAGACGGCGCGTGGACCAACCGGGGCTCAGGCGGTTGAGCGTGGACCAATTGGGGTTCGGCAACGGCGCGTGGACCGATCCGGGCTCAGGAGACGGCGCGTTGACCGATCGGGGCTCGGAGACGGCGCGTGGAGCGATCGGGGCTCAGGAGACGGCGCGTGAACCGATCGGCGCTCGGAGACGGCACGTGGACGGATCAGGGCTCAGGAGACGGCGCGTGTACCTATCGGGGCTCACGAGACTGCGTGTGGGCCGATTGGGGCTCAGGAGACGACGCGTCGACCGTTCGGGGCTCAGGAGGCGGCGCGCGGACCGGCCGGGGCTCAGGAGCCTAGCGTGGATCGATCGGGGCTCCGGAGGCGGCGCGTGGACCGATTGGAGAGCAGGAGATGGTGCGTGGACCGATCGGGGCCCGGAGACGGCGCGTGGACCGATCGGGGCTCAGGAGACGGCGCGTGAACCGATCGGCGCTCGGAAACGGCGCGTGGAACGATCGTGGCTTAGGAGACGGCGCGTGGACCGATCATGGCTCGGCGACGGCGCGTGGACCGATCGGGGTTTGGATACGACGCGTGGACCGATCGGGGCTCGGAGACAGCGCGTGGACCAACCGGGGCTCAGGCGGTTGAGCGTGGACCAATTGGGGTTCGGCAACGGCGCGTGGACCGATCCGGGCTCAGGAGACGGCGCGTGGACCGATCGGGGCTCGGAGACGGCGCGTGGAGCGATCGGGGCTCAGGAGACGGCGCGTGAACCGATCGGCGCTCGGAGACGGCACGTGGACGGATCAGGGCTCAGGAGACGGCGCGTGAACCAATCGGTGCTCGGAGACGGCGCGTGGATGGATCGGGGCTTAGGAGACGGCGAGTGCACCGATCGGGGCCCGGAGACGGGTCGTGGACAGATTGGGGCTTAGGAGACGGCGCGTTGACCGATCGGGGCTGGGAGACGGCACGTGGACCAATAGGGGTTTAGGAGACGGCGCGTGGACCGATCGGGGCTTAGGAGACGACGCGTCGACCGATCGCGGCTTAGGAGGCGGCGCGTGGGCCGATCGGAGCTCGGAGACGGCGCGTGGAACGATCGGGGCTCAGGAGACGGCGCGTGAACCGATCGGCGCTCGGAGACGGCGCGTGGACCGATCGGGGCTTAGGGGACGGCGCGTGGACCGATCGGGGAGGGAGACGGTGCGTTAACCGATCGGGGCTTAGGAGACGATGCGTGGACCGATCGGGGCTCGGAGACGGCGCGTGGACCGACCGGGGCTAAGGAGGCCGCGCGTGGACCGATAGAGGCTTAGGAGCCGACGCGTGGACCGATCGAGGCTCAGGAGACGGCGCGTGGACCGATCGGGGCTCGGAGACGGCGCGTTAACCGATTGGGGCTTAGGAGACCATGCGTGGACCGATCGGGGCTCGAAGACGGCGCGTGGACCGATCGGGTCTCAGGAGGCCGCGCGTGGACAGATCATGACTCGGCGACGGCGCGTGGACCGATCGGGGCTCGGAGACGACGCGTGGACCGATCGGGGCTCGGAGACAGCGCGTGGACCGACTGGGGCTCAGGCGGTTTCGCGTGGACCAATTGGGGTTCGGCGACGGCGGGTGGACCGATCGGGGCTTAGGAGGCCGCGCGTGGACCGATCGCGGCTCGGCGACGGCGCGTGGACCGATCGGGGCTCAGGAGGCCGCGCGTGGACCGATCGGGGCTCGGAGACGACGCGTGGACCGATCGGGGCTCGGAGACAGCGCGTGGACCGACTGGGGCTCAGGCGGTTTCGCGTGGACCAATTGGGGTTCGGCGACGGCGGGTGGACCGATCGGGGCTTAGGAGGCCGCGCGTGGACCGATCGCGGCTCGGCGACGGCGCGTGGACCGATCGGGGCTCAGGAGGCCGCGCGTGGACCGATCGCGGCTCGGCGACGGCGCGTGGACCGATCGGGGCTCAGGAGGCCGCGCGTGGACCGATCATAGCTCGGCGACGGCGCGTGGACCGATCGGGGTTCGGCGACCGCGCGTGAACCGACTGGGGCTCAGGCGGTTGCGCGTGGACCAATTGGGGTTCGGCGACGGCGCGTGGACCGTTCGGGGCTCGGAGACGGCGCGTTAACCGATCGGGGCTTAGGAGACGATGCGTGGACCGATCGAGGCTCGGAGAGGGCGCGTGGACCGATCGGCGCTCGGCGACGGCGCGTGGACAGATCGAGGCTCGGAGACGACGCGTGTACGCATCGCGGCTTTGAAGACGACGCGTGGACCGATCGTGGCTCAAGAAACGGCGTGTGGAGCGATCGGTCGGGGCTTAGGAGACGGCGCGTGGACTGATCGGGGCTCGGGAAACGGCGCGTGGACCGATTGGAGCTCGGAGACAACGCGTGGACCGACTGGGGCTCAGGCGGTTGCGCGTGGACCAATTGGGGTTCGGCGACGGCGCGTGGACCAATCACGGCTCGGAGACGGCGCGTTAACCGATCGGGGCTTAGGAGACGATGCGTGAACCGATTGGGGCTCGGAGACGGCGCGTGGACCGACCGGGGCTCGGAGACGACGCGTGGACCGATCGGGGCTCGGAGACCGCGCGTGGACCGACTGGGGCGCAGGCGGTTGCGCATGGACCAATTGGGGTTTGGCGATGGCGCGTGGACCGATCGGGGCTTAGGAGACGGCGCGTGGACCGATCGGGGCTCGGCGATGGCGCTGGGAACGATCGGGGCTCAGGAGACGGCGCGTGAACCGATCGGCGCTCGGAGACGGCGCGTGGACCGATCGGGGCTTAGGAGACGGCGCATGGACCGATTGGGGCTTAGGAGACGGCGCGTGGACCGATGGGTGCTCGGATACGGCGCGTGAAGCAACCGGGGTTCAGGAAACGGCGTGTGGACCGATCAGAGCTCGAAGACGACGCGTGGACCGATTGGGGTTTAGGAGACGGCGCGTGGACCGATCGGGGCGCAGGAAGCGGCGCCTGGACCGATCGTGGCTCGGAGACGGCGCGTGAAGGCATGCGGGCTAAGAAGACGACGCATGGACCGAGCGGGGTTCAGGAGACGGCGCGAGGAGCCATCGGGGCTCAGGAGAAGACACGTCAATTGATCGGGGCTCCGGAGACGACGCCTCAACGGATCGGGACTCAGGAGGCGGCACGAGAAGCGATCGGGGCTCAGGAGAAGACGCGTCAATTGGTCGGGGCTCAGGAGACGACGCGTCGACGAATCGGGGCTCGGAGACGACGCGTGGACCGATCGGAGTTCGGCGACCGCGCGTGAACCGACTGGGGCTCAGGCGGTTGCGCGTGGACCAATTGGGGTTCGGCGACGGCGCGTGGACCGTTCGGGGCTCGGAGACGGCGCGTTAACCAATCGGGGCTTAGGAGACGATGCGTGGACCGATCAGGGCTCGGAGACGGCGCGTGGACCGATCGGAGCTCGGAGACAACGCGTGGACCGACTGGGGCTCAGGCGGTTGCGCGTGGACCAATTGGGGTTCGGCGACGGCGCGTGGACCAATCACGGCTCGGAGACGGCGCGTTAACCGATCGGGGCTTAGGAGACGATGCGTGAACCGATCGGGGCTCGGAGACGGCGCGTGGACCGACCGGGGCTCGGAGACGACGCGTGGACCGATTGGGGTTTAGCAGAGGACGCGTCGACCGATCGGTGCTCAGGAGACAGCGCGTGGACGGATCGAGTCTCAGGAGACGGCGCGTGAACCAATCGGTGCTCGGAGACGGGGCGTGGACTGATCGGGGCTTAGAATGCGTCACGCGGACCGATCGGGGCTCGGATACAGCGTGTGGACGTATCGGGGCTTAAAAGACGACGGATGGACCGATCGGGGCTCAGGAAACGGCGCGTGGACCGACCGCGGCTCAGGAGGCCACGCCTGGACCGATCGTGGCTCGGAGACGGCGCGTGGAGGTATCGGGGCTTAAAAGACGACGGATGGACCGATCGGGGCTCAGGAAACGGCGCGTGGACCGAACGGTGCTCGGAGACGACGCGTGGACCGATCGGCGCTCAGGAGACGGCGCGTGGAGCGATCGGGGCTCAGGAGACGACGCGTTAACAGAGCGGGGTTTAGGAGACGATGCGTAGACCGATCGGTGCTCGGAGACAGCGCGTGGACCGACTGGGGCTCAGGAGGTGGCGCATGGACCAATTGGGGTTCGGCGACGGCGTGTGGACCGACCGGGGATTAGGAGACGACGCGTCGACCGATCGGGGCTTAGGAGACGACCCGTCGACCGATCGGGGCTTAGGAGACGACGCGTGGACCGATCGGGGCTTAGGAGGCGGCGCGTGGACCCATCGGGGCTCGGAGACGGAGCGTTAACCGATCGGGGCTTAGGAGACGACGCGTGGACCAATCGGGGCTCAGGAGACGGCGCGTGGACCGATCGGTGGTCGGGGACGGCGCGTGGACGGACCGTGACTTAGAATGCGTCACGCGGACCGATCGGGGATCGGATACGGCGTTTGAACGTATCGGGGCTTAGGAGACGATGCGCGAACCGATCAGGGCTCCGGAGGCGGCGCATGGACCGATTGGGGAGCATGCGATGGTGCGTGGACCGATCGGGGCTCGGAGACGGCGCACGGACCGATCGGGGCTTAGGCGACGACGCGTGGACCGATTGGGGCTCAGGAGGCCGCGCGTGGACCGATCGGGGTGTAGGAGACGACGCGTGTACCTATCGGGGTTCAGGAGACAGCGCGTGGACCGATCGGGGCTCGGCGACTGCGCGTCGACGTATCGGGGCTCAGGAGACGGCGCGTGGACCGATTGGAGCTTATGAGACGACGCGTGGACCGATTGGTGCTCAGGAGGCCGCACGTGGACCGTTCGCGGCTCGACGCCGCGCGTGGACAGATCAGGGCTCAGGAGACGGCGCGTGGACCGATCGGGGCGGGGAGACGGCGCGTGAACCGACCGGGGCTCAGGAGGCCGCGCGTGGACTGATCGGGGCTCGGCGAGTGCGCGTGGACGTATCGGGGCTCAGGAGACGGCGCGTGGACCGATCGGGGCGGGGAGACGGTGCGTTAACCGATCGGGGCTTAGGAGACGATGCGTGGACCGATCGGGGCTCGGAGACGGCGCGTGGACCGACCGGGGCTAAGGAGGCCGCGGGTCGACCTATCGAGGCTTAGGAGCCGACGCGTGGACCGATCGGGGCTGAGGAGACGGCGCGTGGACCGAACGGGGCTCGGAGACGGCGCGTGGAACGATCGGAGCACAGGAGACGGCGCGTAAACCGATCGGCGCTCGGAGACGGCACGTGGATCGATCGGGCTTAGGAGAAGGCGCGTGGACCGATCGGGGCTCGGAGACGGCGCGTGGACCGACCGGGGCTAAGCAGGCCGCGCGTGGACCGATAGAGGCTTAGGAGCCGACGCGTGGACCGATCGGGGCTCAGGTGACGGGGCGTGAAATGATCGGCGCTCTGAGACGGCGCGTCGACCGATCGGTGCTCGGAGACGGCGCGTGGACGGAGCGCGGCTCAGAATGCGGTACGCGGACCGATCGGGGATCGGACACGGCGTGCGGACCGATCGAGGCTCGGAGACGACGCGTTTAAGGATCGGGAATCAGGAGACGACGCGTGGAACGATCCGGGCTCAGGAGACGAAGCGTGGACCGATCGGGGCTCGGAGACGCCGTGTGGAACGATCGGCGCTCGGAGACGGCGCGTGGATCGATCGGGGATCGGGGACGGCGCGTGGAACGATCGCGGCTCGGAGTCGACGCGTTAGCCGATCGGGGCTTAGGAGACGATGCGTGGACCGATCGGGGCTCGGAGACGGCGCGTGGACCGATCGGGGCTCAGGAGACGTCGCGTCAACCGATCGGCGCTCGGAGACGGCGCGTGGACCGATCGGGGCTTAGGAGACGGCGCGTGGACCGATCGGAGATCAGGAGATGACGCGTGGACCGATCGGGGTTGTGGAAGCGGCGCACGGACCGATCGTGGCTCGGAGACGGCGCGTGGAGGCATCGGGGCTTTGAAGACGACGCGTGGACCGATCGGGGCTCAAGAAACGGCGTGTGGTGCGATCGGGGCTCAGGAGACGACGCGTGGATCGATCGTGGCTCAGCAGACGACGCGTCGAACAATCGGGGCTCAGGAGACGGCGCGCGGACCGACTGGGGCTCAGGAGACTCGCGTGGACCGATCGTGGCTTAGGAGAAGGCGCGTGGAATGATCGGGGTGCAGGAGACGGCGCGTGGATCGATCGGGGCTTAGGAGACGGCGCGTGGACCAATAGGAGATCAGGAGAGGACGCGTGCACCGATAGGGCTCTGGAAGCGGCGCACGGACCGATCGTGGCTCGGAGACGGCGCGTGGAGGCATCGGGGCTTTGAAGACGACGCGTGGACCGAACGGTGCTCAGAAAACGGCGCCTGGAGCGATCGGGGCTCAGGAGACGGCGCGCGGACGGACCGGGGCTCAGAAGCCTCGCGTAGATCGATCGGGGCTCCGGAGGCGCCGCGTGGACCGATGGGGATCAGGACACGGTGCGTGGACCGATCGGGGCTCGGAGACGGCTCGTGGACCGATCGGGGCCTAGGAGACGGCGCGTGGACCGATCGGGGCTCAGGAAACGGAGCGTGGACCGACTGGGGCTCAGGCGGTTGCGCGTGGACCAATTGGGGTTCCGCGACGGCGCGTGGACCATTCGGGGCTCGGAGACGGCGCGTTAACCGATCGGGGCTTAGGAGACGATGCGTGGACCGATCGGGGCTCGAAGATGGCGCGTGGACCGACCGGGGCTCGGAGACGACGCGTGGACCGATCGGGGCTCGGAGACCGCGCGTGGGGGCATCCGGGCTAAGAAGACGACGCATGGACCGAGCGGGGTTCAGGAGACGGCGCGAGGAGCGATCGGGGCTCAGGAGAAGACACGTCAATTGATCGGGGCTCCGGAGACGACGCCTCGACCGATCGGGGCTCAGGAGGCGGCACGAGAAGCGATCCGGGCTCAGGAGAAGACGCGTCAATTTATCGGGGCTCAGGAGACGACGCGTCGACTAATCGGGGCTTACGAGACGGCGCATGGACCGATCGGGGCTCAGGAAGCGGCGCCTGGACCGATCGTGGCTCGGAAACGGCGCGTGGAGGCATCGGGGCTAAGAAGACGACGCATGGATCGAGCGGGGCTCAGGAGACGGCGCGAGGAGCGATCGGGGCTCGGAGACGGCGCGTGGAGGTATCGGGGCTTTGAAGACGACGCGTGAACCGAACGGTGCTCAGAAAACGGCGCGTGGACCGATCGGTGCTCGAAGACGATGCGTGGACCGATCGGGGCTCAGGAAACGGCGTGTGGAGCGGTTGGGGCTCAGGAGACGACGCGTGGGTCGATCGGGGCTCAGAAGACGACGCGTCGACCGATCGGGGCTCAGGAGACGGCGCGTAGATCGATCGAGGCTCGGAGACGCCGCGTGGAACAATCGGGGCTCAGGAGAAGGCGCTTGAACTTATCGGCGCTCGGAGACGGCGCGTGGACCGATCGGGGCTTAGGATACGGCGCATAGACCGATCGGGGCTCAGGAAGCTGCGCCTGGACCGATCGTGGCTCGGAGACGGCGCGTGGAGGCATCGGGGCTAAGAAGACGACGCATGGACCGATCGGGGTTCAGGAAACGGCGTGTGGACGGATCGGAGCTCGGAGACGACGCGTGGACCGATCGGGGCTCAGGAGACGGCGCGAGGAGCGATCGGGCTCAGGAGAAGACGCGTCAATTGATCGTGGGTCAGGAGACGATGCGTCGACGGATCGGGGCTTAGGAGACGACGCGTGGCCCGATCGGAGCTTAGGAGACGACGCGTGGACCGATCGGGGTTTAGGAGAGGACGCGTCGACCGATCG
The DNA here is from genome assembly GCA_946811545.1 of Netelia fuscicornis. NCBI lineage: Eukaryota > Metazoa > Arthropoda > Insecta > Hymenoptera > Ichneumonidae > Netelia > Netelia fuscicornis. Next base: position 14,508,749 of record OX328016.1, on the reverse strand, counting down.
GGGCACAGGAGACGGCGCGTGGACCGGTCGGGGCTTAGGAGACTCACGTTGATCGATTGGGGCTCCGGAGGCGGCGCGTGGACCGATCGGGGCTTAGGAGACTACGCGTGTACCTATCGGGGCTCAGGAGACTGCGCGTGGATCGATCGGGGCTCGGATACGGCGCGTGGAACGATCGGGACTCAGGAGACAGCGCGTGAAATAATCGGCGCTCGGAGACGGCGCGTGGAGCGATTGGGGCTTAGGAGACGGCGCGTGGACCGATCGGGGCTCAGGAAGCGGCGCCTGGACCGATCGTGGCTCGGAGACGGCGCGTGGAGGCATCTGGGCTTACAAGATGACGCGTGGATCGATGGGGGCTCGGAGACGGCGAGTGAACTGACCAGGGCTCAGGATACGGCGCGTGGACCAGTCGGGGCTTAGGAGACGACGCGAGGACCGATCGAGGCTCGGAGACGACGCGTGTGAGGATCGGGGATTCGAGGACGACGCGTGCACCGATCCGGGCTCAGGAGACGGCGCGTGGACCGATCGGGGCGTAGGAGACGATACGTGGACCGATCGGGGCTCAGGAGACGGCGCGTGGACCGACTGGGCCTCAGGAGGTTGCGCGTGGACGAATTGGGGTTCGGCGACGGCGCGTGGACCGACCGGGGCTCAGGAGGCCGCGCGTGGACCGATCGAGGCTCGGCGACGGCGCGTGGACCGATCGGGGCTCGGAGACGACGCGTGTACGGATCAGGGCTTGGTGACGGCGCGTTTACCGATAGCAGCTCGGAGACGGCCCGTGGACGGATCGCGGCTTAGGAGACGGCGCGTGGAATGATCGGGGCTTAGGAAACGGCGCGTGGACCGACTGGGCCTCAGGAGGTTGCGCGTGGACGAATTGGGGTTCGGCGACGGCGCGTGGACCGACCGGGGCTCAGGAGGCCGCGCGTGGACCGATCGAGGCTCGGCGACGGCGCGTGGACCGTTCGGGGCTCGGAGACGACGCGTTTACGGATCAGGGCTTGGTGACGGCGCGTTTACCGATAGCAGCTCGGAGACGGCCCGTGGACGGATCGCGGCTTAGGAGACGGCGCGTGGAATGATCGGGGCTCAGGAGACGGCGCGTGGACCGGTCGAGGCTCAGGAGGCCGCGCGTGGACCGATCGAGGCTCGGCGATGGCGCGTGGACCGATCGGGGCTCGGAGACGACGCGTGTACGGATCAGGGTTTGGTGACGGCGCGTTTACCGATAGCAGCTCGAAGACGGCCCGTGGACGGATCGCGGCTTAGGAGACGGCGCGTGGAATGATCGGGGCTCAGGAGACGACGCGTGGATCGATCGGGGCTCAGGAAACAACGCGTCGACCGATCGGGGCTCAGGAGACGGCGCGCGGATCGACCGGGGCTCAGGAGCCTCGCGTGGGCCGATCATGGCTCGGCGACGGCGCGTGGACGGATCGGGGCTCGGAGACGATGCGTGGACCGATGGGGGCTCGGATACGGCGCGTGAACCAACCGGGGCTCAGGAGGTCGCGCGTGTACCGATCGCGGCTCGGTGACGGCGCGTGGACCGATCGGGGTTCAGGAGGCCGCGCGTGGACCGATCGCGGCTCGGCGACGGCGCGTGCACCGATCGGGGCTCAGGAGGCCGCGCGTGGACCGATCATGGCTCGGCGACGGCGCGTGGACCAATCGGTGCTCGGAGACGACGCGTGGACCGATCGGGGCTCGGAGACGGCGCGTTAACCGACCGGGGATCAGGAGACGACGCGTCGACCGGTCGGGGCTTAGGAGACGAAGCCTGGACCGATCGGGGCTTAGGAGGCGGCGTGTGGAACGATCGGGGCTCCGAATACGGCGCGTGGACCGATCGGGCTCGGAGCCGGCGCGTGAACCGATCGGGGCTCAGGAGGCGGCGCGTGGACCGAACGAGGCTCGGCGACGGCGCGTGGACCGATCGGGGCTCGGAGACGACGCGTGTACAGATCAGGGCTTGGTGACGGCGCGTTTACCGATAGCAGCTCGGAGACGGCCCGTGGTCGGATCGCGGCTTAGGAGACGGCGCGTGGACCGATCGAGGCTCGGAGACGACGCGTGTGCGGATCGGGGATTCGACGACGACGGGTGGACCAATCCGAGCTCAGGAGACGACGCGTCGTCCGATCGGGGCTCAGGATGCGGCGCGTGGACCCATCAGGGCTCGGAGACGGCACGTGGACCGATCAAGGCTTAGGGCACGACGCGTTGACTGATCGGGACTCGGAGATGGCGCGTGGAATGATCGGGGCTTAGGAGATGGCGTGTGGACCGATCGGAGATCAGGAGACGACGCGTGGACCGAGAGGGCTCTGGAAGTGGCGCACGGACGGATCGTGGCTCGGAGACGGCGCGTGGAGGCATCGGGGCTTTGAAGACGACTCGTGGACCAAACGGTGCTCAGAAAACGGTGCGTGGAGCGATCGGGGCTCAGGAGACGGCGCGTGGACCGATCGGGGCTCAGGAACCGGCGCGTGGACCGATTGGGGCTCGGATACGGCGCGTGAACCAACCGGGACTCAGGAGCCCGCGCGTGGACCCATCCCGGCTCGGCGACGGCGCGTGGACCGACCGGGGCTCAGGAGGATACGCCTGGACCGATCGGGGCTCGGCGACGGTACGTGGGACCGATCGAGGCTCGGAGACGACGCGTGTACGGATCGAGGATTCGGGGACGACGCGTGGAACGATCCGAGCTCAGAAGACGGCGCGTGGACCGATCGGGGCTCGGAGACGGCGCGTGGAACGATCGGGGCTCAGGTGACGGCGCGTGTACCGATCCGCGCTCGGAGACGGCGCGTGCACCGATCGGGGCTCAGGAGACGGTGCGTGGACCGATTGGGGCTCGGATACGGCGCGTGAACCATCCGGGGCTCAGGAGGCCGCGCGTGGACCGATCGCGGCTCGTGCGACGGCGCGTGCACCGATCGGCGCTCGGAGACGGCGCTGACCGATCGTGGCTTAGGAGAAGGCGCGTGGAACGATCGGGGCTCGGAGACGGCGCGTGGAACGATCGGGGCTCCGAGTCGGCGCGTTAACTGATCGGGGCTTAGGAGACGGTGCGTGGACCGATCGGGACTCGGAGACGGCGCGTGGACCGACCGGGGCTCAGGAGGATACGCCTGGACCGATCGGGGCTCGGCGACGGCGCGTGGACCGATCATGGCTCGGCGACAGCGCGTAGACCGATCGGGGCTCGGAGACGACGCGTGGACTGATCGGGGCTCGAAGACAGCGCGTGGACCGACTGGGGCTCAGGCGGTTGCGCGTGGACCAATTGGGGCTCCGGAGGCGGTGCGTGGACCGATTGTGGAGCAGAAGATGGTGCGTGGACCGATCGGGGCTCGGAGACAGCGCGTGTACCGACTGGGGCTCAGGAGGTTGCGCGTGGACCAATTGGGTTTCGGCGACGGCGCGTGGACCGATCCGGGCTCAGGAGACGGCGCGTGGACCGATCGGGGCTGGGAGACGGAGCGCGGAACGATGGGGGTTCAGGAGACGGCGCGTGAACTAATCGGCGCTCGGAGACGGCGCGTGGAACGATCGGGGCTGAGGAGAAGGCGCGTGGTCCGATCGGGGCTTATGAGACGGCGCGTGGACCGATCGGGGCTCGGAGATGGCGCGTGGAATGATCGGGGCTCAGGAGCCGGCGCGTGGACCGATTGGGGCTCGGATACGGCGCGTGAACCAACCGGGACTCAGGAGCCCGCGCGTGGACCGATCCCGGCTCGGCGACGGCGCGTGGACCGATGGGGCTCAGGAGCCGCGCGTGGACCGATCATAGCTCGGTGACGGCGCGTGGACCGATCGGGGCTTAGGTGACGACGCGTGGACCGATTGGGGCTCAGGAAGCAGCGCCTGGACCGATCGTGGCTCGGAGACGGCGCGAGGAGGCATCTGGGCTTCGAAGACGACGCGTGGATCGATCGAGGCTCAGGAGAAGGCGCCTGGACCGATCGGGGCTCCGAGACGACGCGTTAACCGAGCGGGGCTTAGGAGACTATGCGGGGAGCGATCGGCGCTCGGAGACGGCGCGTGGACCGATCGGGGCTTAGCAGAAGGCGCTTGGATCGATCGGGGCTTAGGAGTCGGCGCGTCGACCGATCGGAGCTCAGGAGGCGGTGCGTGGATCGATCGGGGCTCGGAGACAGCCCGTGGACCAACTGGGGCTCAGGAGACGACGCGTCGACCGATCGGGGCTTAGGAGACGACGCGTCGAACGATCGGGGCTTAGGAGACGACGCGTGGACCGATCGGTGCTCGGCGACTGCGCGTGGACGGATCGGGGCTCGGAGACGGTGCGTAGAACGATCGGGGCTCAGGAGACGGCGCGTTAACCGATTGGGGATTAGGAGACGTTGCGTGGACCGATCGGCGCTCGAAGACGGCGCGTGGACCGATCAGGGCTCGGACACAGTGCGTGTACCGACTGGGGCTCAGGCGGTTGCGCGTGGACCAATTGCGGTTCGGCGACGGCGCGTGGACCGATCGGGGCTCAGGAGGCGGCGCGTGGATCGATCGGGGCTCGGAGACGGCGCGTGGAACGATCGGGTCTCAGGAGATGGCGCGTGAAATCATCGGCGCCCGGAGACGCCGCGTGGACGAATCGGGGCTTAGGAGACGACGCGTGGACCGATCCGGGCTCCGGAGACGGCGCCTGGACCGATCGTGGCTCGGAGACGGCGCGTGGAGGCATCCGGGCTAAGAAGACGACGCATGGACCGAGCGGGGTTCAGGAGACGGCGCGAGGAGCGATCGGGGCACAGGAGAAGACACGTCAATTGATCGGGGCTCCGGAGACGACGCCTCGACGGATCGGGGCTCAGGAGGCGGCACGAGAAGTGATCGGGGCTCAGGAGAAGACGCGTCAATTGATCGGGGCTCAGGAGACGATGCGTCGACGAATCGGGGCTTAGGAGACGACGCGTCGACCGACCGGAGCTCAGGAGATTCGCGTGGATCGATCGGGGCTCCGTAGGCGGCGCGTGGAGCGATTGGGGCTTAGGAGACGACGCGTGGACCGATCGGGGCTCAGGAGGCCGCGCGTGAACCGATCATGGCTCGGCGACGGCGCGTAGACCGATCGGGGCTCGGAGACGACGCGTGGACCGATCGGGGCTCGGAGACAGCGCGTGGACCGACTGGGGCTCAGGCGGTTGCGCGTGGACCAATTGGGGCTCCGGGGGCGGCACGTGGACCGATTGGGGAGCAGAAGATGGTGCGTGGACCGATCGGGGCTCGGAGACGGGGCGTGGACCGATCGGAGCTTAGAAGACGACGCGTAGACCGATTGGGGCTCAGGAGACAGCGCGTGGACTGATCGGGGCGCGGAGACGGCGCGTTAACCGATCGGCGCTCGGAGACGGCGAGTCGACCGATCGGGGTTCGGTGACGGCGCGTGGACCGTCCGGGGTTCAGGAGGGGATGCGTGGACCGATCTCGGCTCTGGAGACTCCGCGTGGATCGATCGGGGCTTAGGGAACGACGCGTGGACAGATCGGGGGTCAGGAGACGGCGCGTGAACCGACCGGGGCTCAGGAGACCGCGCGTGGACCGATCGCGGCTCGGCGACGGCGCGTGGACCGATCGGGGCTCAGGAGGCCGCGCGTGAACCGATCGTGGCTCGGCGACGGCGCGTGGACCGATCGGGGCTCGGAGACGACGCGTGGACCGATCGGGGCTCGGAGACAGCGCGTCGACCGACTGGGGCTCAGGCGGTTGCGCGTGGACGGATCGGGGTTTAGGAGCCTCGCGTGGATCGATCGGGGCCCCGGAGGCGCCGCGTGGACCCATGGGGATCAGGAGACAGTGCGTGGACCGATCGGGGCTCGGAGACGGCGCGTGGACCGATCGGGGCTTAGGAGACGACGCGTGGACCGATCGAGGTGTAGGCGATGACGCGTGTACCTATCGGGGCTCAGGAGACAGCGCGTGGACCGATCAGGGCTCGGCGACTGCGCGTGGACGTATCGGGGCTCAGGAGACATCGCGTGGACCGATCGGGGCTCGGGAACGGCGCGTTAACCGATTGGGGCTTAGGAGACCATGCGTGGACCGATCGGGGCTCGAAGACGGCGCGTCGACCGATCGGGGCTCGGAGACAGCGCGTGGACCGACTGGGGCTCAGGCGGTTTCGCGTGGACCAATTGGAGTTCGGCGACGGCGCGTGGACCGATCGGGGCTTAGGAGACGGCACGTGCACCGATCGGGGCCCGGAGACGGGTCGTGGACAGATTGGGGATTCGGAGACGGCGCGTGGACCGATCGGGGCTGGGAGACGGCACGTGGACCAATGGGGGCTTAGGAGACGACGCGTGGACCGATCGGGGCTCAGGAGACGGCGCGTGGACCGATCGGGGCTTAGGAGACGATGCGTGAACCGATCGGGGCTCGGAGAAGGCGCGTGGACCGATCGGGGCCTAGGAGACAACGCGTGGACCGACCGTGGTTCAGGAAGCGGCGCCTGGACCGATCGTGGCTCGGAGACGGCGCGAGGAGGCATCTGGGCTTACAAGACAACGCGTGGATCGATCGGGGCTCGGAGACGGCGCATGAACCGACCGGGGCTCAGGAGGCGGCGCGTGGACTGATCGGGGCTCGGAGACGGCGCGTTAACCGATCGGGGCTTAGGAGACGATGCGTGGACCGATCGGGGCTCGGAGACGGCGCTTGGACCGACCGGGGCTAAGGAGGCCGCGCGTGGACCGATCGAGGCTCGGTGACGGCGCGTGGACCGATCGGGACTCGGAGACGGCGTGTGAACGTATCGGGGCTTAGGAGACGATGCGTTGACCGATCGGGGCTCATGAGACGGCGCGTAGACCGATCGGGGCTCCGGCGGCGACGCGTGGACTGATCGGGGCCCAGGAAACGGCGCGTGGATCGATCGGTGCTCGAAGACGACGCGTGGACCGATCGGGGCTCAGGAGCCGATGCGTGGACGGACCGTGGCTTAGAATGCGTCACGCGGACCGATCGGGGCTCGGATACGGCGTGTGGACGTATCGGGGCTTAGGAGACGATGCGTGAACCGATCGGGGCTCAGGAGACGCCGCGTCGACCGATCGGGGCTCGGAGACGACGCGTGGAACGATCGGGGCTCAGGAGACGGCGCGTGAAATGATCGGCGCTCTGAGACGGCGCGTGGACCGATTGTGGCTTACGAGACGGCGCGTGGATCGATCGGGGCTCGAAGACGACGCGTGGACCGATCGGGGCTCAGGAGCCTCGCGTGGATCGATCGGGGCTCCGGAGGCGCCGCGTTGACCCATGGGGATCAGGAGACAGTGCGTGGACCGATCGGGGCTCGGAGACGGCGCGTGGACCGATCGGGGCTCAGGAGACAGCGCGTGGACCGATCGGGGCTCGGGGACGGCGCGTTAACCGATTGGGGCTTAGGAGACCATGCGTGGACCGATCGGGGCTCGAAGACGGCGCGTGGACCGATCGGGTCTCAGGAGGCCGCGCGTGGACAGATCATGACTCGGTGACGGCGCGTGGACCGATCGGGGCTCGGAGACGACGCGTGGACCGATCGGGGCTCGGAGACAGCGCGTGGACCGACTGGGGCTCAGGCGGTTTTGCGTGGACCAATTGGGGTTCGGCGACGGCGCGTGGACCGATCGGGGCTTAGGAAACGGCGCGTGCACCGATCGGGGCCCGGAGACGGGTCGTGGACCGATCGGGGCTCAGGAGACGGCGCGTGGACCGATTGGGGCTCGGATACGGCGCGTGAACCAATCGGGGCTCAGGGGCCGCGCGTGGACCGATCGCGGCTCGGCGATGGCGCGTGGACCGATCGGGGCTCAGGAGGCCGCGCCTGGACCGATCATGGCTCGGCGACGGCGCGTGGACCGATCGGGGCTCGGAGACGATGCGTGGACCGATCGAGGTTCGGCGACAGCGCGTGAACCGACTGGGTCTCAGGCGGTTGCGCGTGGACCAATTGGGGTTCGGCGACCGCGCGTGGACCGTTCGGGGCTCGGAGACGGCGCGTTAACCGATCGGGGCTTAGGAGACGATGCGTGAACCGATCGGGGCTCGGAGAAGGCGCGTGGACCGATCGGGGCCTAGGAGACAACGCGTGGACCGATCGTGGCTCAGGAAGCGGCGCCTGGACCGATCGTGGCCCGGAGACGGCGCGAGAAGGCATCTGGGCTTACAAGACGAAGCGTGGATCGAAAGGGGCTCGGAGACGGCGCATGAACCGACCGGGGCTCAGGAGACCGCGCGTGGACTGATCGGGGCTCGGAGACGGCGCGTTAACCGATCGGGGCTTAGGAGACGGCGTGTGAACGTATCGGGGCTTAGGAGAGGATGCGTTGACCGTTCGGGGCTCAGGAGACGACGCGTGGACCGATCGGTGCTCGGAGACGGCGCGTGGACGGACCGTGGCTTAGAATGCGTCACGCGGACCGATCGGGGCTCGGATACGGCGTGTGAACCGATCGGGGCTCGGAGACGCCGCGTGGACCGATCGGGGCTTAGGAGACGACGCGTGGACCGATTGGGATCAGGAGACGGTGCGTGAACCGTTCGGGGCTCGGAGACGGCGCGTGGACCGATCGGGGATAAGGAGACGGCGCGTGGACCGATCGCGGCTCGGAGACGGCGCGTGGAACGATCGGGGCTCAGGAGACGACGCGTGGACCGATCGGGCGTAGGAGACGACGCGTGGACCTATCGGGGCTCACGACACAGCGTGTGGACCGATTGGGGCTCAGGAGACGCCGCGTGGAACGATCGGGGCTCGGAGACGGCGCGTGGAACAATCGGGGCTCAGGAGACGGCGCGTGGACCGATTGGGGCTCGGATACGGCGCGTGAACCGACCGGGGCTCAGGAGGCCGCGCGTGGACCGATCGCGGCTCGGCGACGGCGCGTGGACCGATCTGGGCTCAGGAGGCCACTCGTGGACTGATCATGGCTCGGCGACGGCGCGTGGACGTATCGGGGCTCAGGAGACGGCGCGTGGACCGATCGGGGCTCGGAGACGACGCGTAGACCGATCGGGGCTCGGCGACTGCGCGTGGACGTATCGGGGCTCAGGAGACGGCGCGTGGACGGATCGGGGCTCGCAGACGGCACGTTAACCGATCGGGGCTTAGGAGACGATGCGTGGACCGATCGCAGCTCGGAGATGGCGCGTGAACCGACCGGGGCTCAGGAGACGGCGCGTGCACCGATCGGGGCCCAGAGACGGGTCGTGGACAGATTAGGGCTTAGGAGACGGCGCGTGGACCGATCGTGGCTGGGAGACGGCACGTCCACCAATCGGGGCTCAGGAGACTGCGCGTGGATGGATCGGAGCTTAGGGAACGACGCGTGGACCGATCGGGGCTCAGGAGACGGCGCGTGAACCGACCATGGCTCAGGAGGCCGCGCGTGGACCGACTGGGGCTCAGGAGGTTGCGCGTGGACCAATTGGGGTTCGGCGACGGGGCGTGGACCGATCGGGGCTCCGAGACGGCGCGTTAACCGATCGGGGCTCGGAGACAGCGCGTGGACCGACTGGGGCTCGGGGGGTTGCGCGTGAACCGATCGGCGCTCGGAGACGGTGCGTCGAACGATCGGGGTTCGGAGACGGCACGAGGACCGTCTGGGGCTTAGGACACGATGCGTGGACCGATCGGGGCTCAGGAGAATGCGCGTGGATGGATCGGGGCTTAGGGAACGACGCGTGGACCGATCGGAGCTCAGGAGACGGCGCGTGGACCGATTGGGGCTCGGATACGGCGCGTGAACCGACCGGGGCTCAGGAGGCCGCGCGTGGACCGATCGCGGCTCGGCGACGGCGCGTGGACCGATCGGGGCTCAGGAGGCCGCGCGTGGACTGATCATGGCTCGGCGACGGCACGTGGACGTATCGGGGCTCAGGAGACGGCGCGTGGACCGATCGGGGCTCGGAGACGACGCGTAGACCGATCGGGGCTCGGCGACTGCGCGTGGACCGATCGTGGCTTAGGAGATGGCGCGTTGAATGATCGGGGCTCAGGAGACGGCGCGTGGACCGATCGTGGCTCGGAGACGGCGCGTGGACCGATCGGGGCTCAGGAGGCCGCGCGTGGACTGATCATGGCTCGGCGACGGCACGTGGACGTATCGGGGCTCAGGAGACGGCGCGTGGACCGATCGGGGCTCGGAGACGACGCGTAGACCGATCGGGGCTCGGCGACTGCGCGTGGACCGATCGTGGCTTAGGAGATGGCGCGTTGAATGATCGGGGCTCAGGAGACGGCGCGTGGACCGGTCGGGGCTTTGGAGACTCGCGTGGACCGATTGGGACTCAGGCGGTTGCGCGTGGATCAATTGGGGTTCGGCGACGGCGCGTGGACCGATCGCGGTGCGGAGACGGCGCGTTAACCGATCGGGGCATAGGAGAGGATGCGTGGACAGATCGGGGCTTAGGAGCCGGCGCGTGGACCGATCGGGGCTCAGGAGACGGCGCGTGGACCGGTCGGGGCTTAGGAGACGACGCCTGGACCGATCGGGGCTTAGGAGGCGGCGTGTGGAACGATCGGGGCTCAGGAGACGGCGCGTGGACCGATCGGGGCTCGGAAACGGCGCGTGGAACGATCGGAGCACAGGAGACGCCGCGTGAACCGAGCGGCGCTCGGAGACGGCGCGTGGAACGATCGGGGCTTAAGAGACGGCGCGTGGACCGATCGGGGTTCGGAGACGGCACGTTAACCGATCGGGGCTTAGGAGACGATGCGTGGACCGAACGCGGCTCGGAGACGGCGTGTGAACCGACCGGGGCTCAGGAGGCCGCGCGTGGACCGATCGAGGCTCGGCGACGGGGCGTGGACCGATCGAGTCTCGGAGACGACGCGTCGACCGATCGGGGCTCAGGAGAGGGGGCGTGGACTGATCGGTACTCGGAGACGGCGCGTGGACGGACCGTGCCTTAGAATGCGTCACGCGGATCGATTGGGGCTCGGAGACGGCGTGTGGACGTATCGGGGGTTAAGAGACGGTACGTTGACCGATCGAGGCTCGGAGACGGCGCGTGGACCGACCGGGGCTCAGGAGGCCGCGCGTGGACCTATCGGGACGCTGCGACGGCGCGTGGACCGATCGAGGCTCGGAGACGACGGGTGTATGGATCGGGGATTAGGGGACGACGCGTGGAACGATCGGGGCTGAGGAGACGGCGCGTCGACCGACCGGAGCTCAGGAGATTCGCGTGGATCGATCGGGGCTCCGGAGGCGGCGCTTGGACCAATTGGGGCTTAGGAGACGACGCGTGGACTGATCATGGCTCGGCGACGGCGCGTAGACCGATCGGGGCTCGGAGACGACGCGTGGACTGATCGGGGCTCGAAGACAGCGCGTGGACCGACTGGGGCTCAGGCGGTTGCGCGTGGACCAATTGGGGCTCCGGAGGCGGCGCGTGGACCGATTGTGGAGCAGAAGATGGTGCGTGGACCGATCGGGGCTCGGAGACGGCGCATGGACCGATCGGAGCTTAGAAGACGATGCCTAGACCGATTGGGGCTCAGGAGACAGCGCGTGGACTGATCGGGGCTCGGAGACGGCGCGTTAACCGATCGGCGCTCGGAGACAGCGCGTCGACCGATCGGGGTTCGGTGACGGCGTGTCGACCGTCCGGGGCTCAGGAGGGGATGCGTGGACCGATCGCGGCTCTGGAGACTGCGCGTGGATCGATCGGGTCTTAGGGAACGACCCGTGGACCGATCGGGGCTCGGAGACGGCGCGTGGAGCGATCGGGGCTGGGAGACGACGCGTGGACCGATCGGGGCTCGGAGACAGCGCGTGGACCGACTGGGGCTCAGGCGGTTTCGCGTGGACCAATTGGGGTTCGGCGACGGCGCGTGGACCGATCGGGGCTTAGGAGACGGCGCGTGAAATGATGGGCGCTCGGAGACGCCGCGTGGACCGATTGGGGCTTAGGAGACGGCGCGTGGACCGATTGTGGAGCAGAAGATGGTGCGTGGACCGATCGGGGCTCGGAGACGGCGCGTGGACCGATCGGAGCTTAGAAGACGACGCCTAGACCGATTGGGGCTCAGGAGACAGCGCGTGAACTGATCGGGGCTCGGAGACGGCGCGTTAACGGATCGGCGCTCGGAGACAGCGCGTCGACCGATCGGGGTTCGGTGACGGCGCGTGGACCGTCCGGGGCTCAGGAGGGGATGCGTGGACCGATCGCGGCTCTGGAGACTGCGCGTGGATCGACCGGGGCTTAGGGAACGACGCGTGGACCGATCGGGGCTCGGAGACGGCGCGTTAACCGATTGGGGCTTAGGAGACCATGTGTGGACCGATCGGGGCTCGAAGACGGCGCGTGGACCGATCGGGTCTCAGGAGGCCGCGCGTGGACAGATCATGACTCGGCGACGGCGCGTGGACTGATCGGGGCTCGGAGACGACGCGTCGACCGATCGGGGCTCGGAGACAGCGCGTGGACCGACTGGGGCTTAGGATACGGCGCGTGGACCGATCGGGGTTCAGGAAGCGGCGCCTGGACCGATCGTGGCTCGGAGACGACGCGTGGAGGCATCGGGGCTAAGAAGACGACGCATGGACCGATCGGGGTTCAGGAAACGGCGTGTGGACCGATCAGAGCTCGGAGACGACGCGTGGACCGATCGGTGCTTAACAGACTACGCGTGTACCTATTGGGGCTCAGGGGACAGCGCATGGACCGATCGGGGCTCAGGAGGCGGCGCGTGGATCGGTCGGGGCTCGGAGACGGCGCGTGGAACGATCGGGGCTTACGAGACGACGCGTGGACCGATCGGGGCTGAGGAGACGGCGCGTCGACCGACCGGAGCTCAGGAGATTCGCGTGGATCGATCGGGGCTCCGGAGGCAGCGCGTGGACCAATTGGGGCTTAGGAGACGACGCGTGGACTGATCATGGCTCGGCGACGGCGCGTAGACCGATCGGGGCTCGGAGACGACGCGTGGACTGATCGGGGCTCGAAGACAGCGCGTGGACCGACTGGGGCTCAGGCGGTTGCGCGTGGACCAATTGGGGCTCCGGAGGCGGCGCGTGGACCGATTGTGGAGCAGAAGATGGTGCGTGGACCGATCGGGGCTCGGAGACGGCGCATGGACCGATCGGAGCTTAGAAGACGATGCCTAGACCGATTGTGGCTCAGGAGACAGCGCGTGGACTGATCGGGGCTCGGAGACGGCGCGTTAACCGATTGGGGCTTAGGAGACGATGCGTGGACCGATCGGGGCTCGGAGACGGCGCGTGGACCGATCGGCGCTCGGCGACGGCGCGTGGACAGATCGAGGCTCGGAGACGACGCGTGTATGGATCGGGGCTTTGAAGACGACGCATGGACCGATTGTGGCTCAAGAAACGGCGTGTGGAGCGATCGGGGCTCAGGAGACGACGCGTCGACCGATCAGGGCTCAGGTGACGGCGCGTGGACCGACCGGGGCTCAGGAGACCGCGCGTGGACCGACTGGGGCGCAGGCGGTTGCGCGTGGACCAATTGGGGTTTGGCGATGGCGCGTGGACCGATCGGGGCTCGGAGACGGCGCGTTAACCGCCCGGGGCTTAGGAGACGATCCGTGAACCGATCGGGGCTCGGAGACGGCGCGTGGACAGATCGGGCTCAGGAGACGGCGCGTGGACCGATCGGGGCTTAGGATACGGCGCGTGGACCGATCGGGGCTCGGATACGGCGCGTGAACTAAGCGGGGCTCAGGAGGCCGCGCGTGGACCGATCGCGGCTCGTGCGACGGCGCGTGCACCGATCGGCGCTCGGAGACGGCGCTGACCGATCGTGGCTTAGGAGAAGGCGCCTGGACCGTCGGGGCTCGGCAACGGCGCGTGAACCGACCGGGGCTCAGGATGCCGCGCGTGGACCGATCATGGCTCGGCGACGGCGCGTAGACCGATCGGGGCTCGGAGACGACGCGTGGACCGATCGGGGCTCGGAGACAGCGCGTGGACCGATTGGGGCTCGGATACGGCGCGTGAACCAATCGGGTCTCAGGAGGCCGCGCGTGGAGAGATCATGAATCGGCGACGGCGCGTGGACCGATCGGGGCTGGGAGACGGCACGTGGACCGATCGGGGCTCGGAGACAGCGCGTGGACCGACTGGGGCTCAGGCGGTTTCGCGTGGACCAATCGAGGCTCGGCGACGGCGCGTGGACCGATCGGGGCTCAGGATGCCGCGCGTGGACCGATCGTGGCTCGGAGACGGCGCGTGGACCGATCGGGGCTTAGGAGACGGCCCGTGGACAGATCGGGGCTTAGGAGACGGCGCGTGGGCCGAACGGGGCTCAGGAGACGGCGCGTGGATCGATCGGGTCTCGGAGACGGCGCGTGGAACGATCGGGGCTCAGGAGACGGCGCGTGGAACGATCGGGGCTCAGGAGATGGCGCGTGGAGCGATCGGGGCTCAGGAGTCGGCGCGTGAACCAATCGGCGCGCCGAGACGGCGCGTGGACCGATCGGGGATGAGGTGAAGGCGCGTGGACCGATCGGGGATGAGGTGAAGGCGCGTGGACCGATCGGGGCTTAGGAGACGGCGCGTGGACCGATCGGGGCTCGGAGACGGCGCGTGGAACGATCGGGGCTCAGGTGACGGCGCGTGAACCGATCGGCGCTCGGAGACGGCGCGAGGACCGATCGGGCCTTAGCAGAAGGCGCTTGGACCGATCGGGGCTTAGGAGACGGCTCGTGGACCGATCGGAGCTCGGAGACGGCGCGTGGACCGATCGGAGCTCGGAGAAGACGCGTGGACCGATCGGGGCTCAGGAGACGGCGCGGGGAGCGATCGGGCTCAGGAGAAGACGCGTCAATTGATCGTGGCTCAGGAGACGACGCGTCGACAGATCGAGGCTTAGGAGACGACGCGTGGACCGATCGGGGCTTAGGAGACGACGCGGGGACTGATCGGGGCTCAGGAGACGGCGCGAGGACCGATCGGGTCTTAGGAGACGGCGCGTCGACCGATCGGTGCTCAGGATGCGGCGCGTGGACCCATCGGGGCTCGGAGACGGTCCGTGGAGCGATAGGGGCTTAGGAGACGGCGCGTTGTCTGATCGGGGCTCGGGAAGCGGCGCCTGAACCGATCTGGCTCGGAGACGGCGCGTGGAGGCATCGGGGCTAAAAAGACGACGCAGGGACCGAGCGGGGCTCAGGAGACGGCGCGAGGACCGACCGGGGCTCAGGTGACGGCGCGCGGACCGACCGGGGCTCAGGTGACGGCGCGTGAACCGATCGGCGCTCGGAGACGGCGTGTCGACCGATCGGGGCTCAGGAGACGGCGCGCGGACCGACCGGGGCTCAGGTGACGGCGCGTGAACCGATCGGCGCTCGGAGACGGCGCGTCGAACGATCGGGGCTTAGAAGAAGGCGATTGGACCGATCGGGGCTTAGGAGACGGCGCGTGGGCCGATGGGAGCTCGGAGACGGCGCGAGGACCGATCGGGTCTTAGGAGACGGCGCGTCGACCGATCGGTGCTCAGGATGCGGCGCGTGGACCCATCGGGGCTCGGAGACGGTCCGTGGAGCGATAGCGGCTTAGGAGACGGCGCGTTGACTGATCGGGGCTCGGGAAGCGGCGCCTGAACCGATCTGGCTCGGAGACGGCGCGTGGAGGCATCGGGGCTTAGAAGACGACGCATGGATCGATCGGGACTCAGGAAACGGCGCGTGGACCGATTGGAGCTCGGAGAAGACGCGTGGACCGACTGCGGCTCAGGTGGTTGCCCGTGGACCAATTGGGGATCGGCGACGGGGCGTGGACCGATCGGGGCTCGGACACGGCGCATTAACCGATCGGGGCTTAGGAGACGATGCGAGGAGGCATCTCGGTTTACAAGACGACGCGTGGATCGATCGGGGCTCGGAGACGGCGCGTGAACCGACCGGGGCTCAGGAGGCCGCACGTGGACCGATCGAGGCTCGGCGACGGCGCGTGGACCGATCGGGGCTCGGCGACTGCGTGTGGACGTATCGGGGTTCAAGAGAGGGCGCGTGGACCGATCGGGGCTCGCAGACGGCACGTGGACCGATCAGGGCTTTGGAGACGACGCGTGGAATGATCGGGGCTCAGGAGACGGCGCGTGGACCGGTCGAGGCTCGGAGACGACGCGTGTGCGGATCGGGGATTCGAGGACGTCGGGTGGACCGAACCGGGATCAGGAGACGGCGCGTGGAGCGATCGGGGCTCGGAAACGGCGCGTGGAACGATCGGGGCTCAGGAGACGGTGCGTGAACCGATCGTCGCTCGGAGACGGCACGTGGACCGATCGGGGCTTAGGAGAAGGCGCGTGGACTGATCGGAGCTTAGGAGACGGCGCGTGGACCGATCGGGGCTTATGAGACGGCGCGTGAACCGATCGGAGATCAGGCGAAGACGCGTTCACCGATCGGGGCTCTGGAAGCGGCGCACGGACCGATCGTGGCTCGGAGACGGCGCGTGGAGGCATCGGGGCTTTGAAGACGACGCGTGGACCGATCGGGGCTCAGGATACGGCGCGTTAACCGATTGGGGCTTAGGAGACGATGCGTGGACCGATCGGGGCTCGAAGACGGCGGGTGGACCGATCGGGGCACGGAGACAGCGCGTGGACCGACTGGGGCTCAGGCGATTGCGCGTGGACCAATTGGGGTTCGGCGACGACGCGTGGATCGATCGGGGCTTAGGAGACGGCGCGTGCACCGATCGGGGCCCGGAGACGGGTCGTGGACAGCTTGGGGCTTATCAGACGGCGCGTGGATCGATCGTGGCTGGGAGACGGCACGTCCACCAATCGGGGCTTAGGAGACGACGCGTAGACCGATCGGGGCCCAGGAGACGGCGCGTGGACCGATCGGGGCTCAGGAAACGGCGCGTGGACCGACTGGGGCTCAGGCGGTTGCGCGTGGACCAATTGGGGTTCGGCGACGGCGCGTGGATCGATCGGGGCTTAGGAGACGGTGCGTGGACCGATTGGGGCTCAGATACGGCGCGTGAACCAACCGGGGCTCAGGAGCCCGCGCGTGGACCGATCGCGGCTCGTGCGACGGCGCGTGAACCGATCGGCGCACGGAGACGGCGCGTGGACCGATCGGGGCTCAGGAGGATACGCCTGGACCGATCGAGGCTCGGCGACGGCGCGTGGACCGATCGGGGCTCAGGAGACGGTGCGTGGACCGATTGGGGCTCGGATACGGCGCGTGAACCAACCGGGGCTCAGGAGGCCGCGCGTGGACCGATAGCGGCTCGTGCGACGGCGCGTGCACCGATCGGCGCTCGGAGACGGCGCTGACCGATCGTGGCTTAGGAGAAGGCGCGCGGAACGATCGGGGCTCGGAGACGGCGCGTGGAACGATCGGGGCTCCGAGTTGGCGCGTTAACCGATCGGGGCTTAGGAGACGATGCGTGGACCGATCGGGGCTCGGAGACGGTGCGTGGACCGATTGGGGCTCGGATACGGCGCGTGAACTAAGCGGGGCTCAGGAGGCCGCGCGTGGACCGATCGCGGCTCGTGCGACGGCGCGTGCACCGATCGGCGCTCGGAGACGGCGCTGACCGATCGTGGCTTAGGAGAAGGCGCCTGGACCGTCGGGGCTCGGCAACGGCGCGTGAACCGACCGGGGCTCAGGGGGCCGCCCGAGAACCGATCGCGGCTCGGCGACGGCGCGTGGACCGATCGGGGCTCAGGAGGCCGCGCGTGGACCGATCATGGCTCGGCGACGGCGCGTAGACCGATCGGGGTTCGGAGACGACGCGTGGACTGATCGGGGCTCGAAGACAGCGCGTGGACCGACTAGGGCTCAGGCGGTTGCGCGTGGACCAATTGGGGCTCCGGAGGCGGCGCGTGGACCGATTGTGGAGCATAAGATGGTGCGTGGACCGATCGGGCCTCGGAGACGGCGCGTGGACCGATCGGAGCTTAGAAGATGACGCCTAGACCGATTGGGGCTCAGGAGACAGCGCGTGGACTGATCGGGGCTCGGAGACGGCGCGTTAACCGATCGGCGCTCGGAGACAGCGCGTCGACCGATCGGGGTTCGCAGACGGCGCGTGGACCGTCCGGGGCTCAGGAGGGGATGCGTGGACCGATCGCGGCTCTGGAGACTGCGCGTGGATCGACCGGGGCTTAGGGAACGACGCGTGGACCGATCGGGGCTCGGAGACGGCGCGTTAACCGATTGGGGCTTAGGAGACCATGTGTGGACCGATCGTGGCTCGAAGACGGCGCGTGGACCGATCGGGTCTCAGGAGGCCGCGCGTGGACAGATCATGACTCGGCGACGGCGCGTGGACCGATCGGGGCTCGGAGACGACGCGTCGACCGATCGGGGCTCGGAGACAGCGCGTGGACCGACTGGGGCTTAGGATACGGCGCGTGGACCGATCGGGGTTCAGGAAGCGGCGCCTGGACCGATCGTGGCTCGGAGACGACGCGTGGAGGCATCGGGGCTAAGAAGACGACGCATGGACCGATCGGGGTTCAGGAAACGGCGTGTGGACCGATCAGAGCTCGGAGACGACGCGTGGACCGATCGGAGCTTAACAGACTACGCGTGTACCTATCGGGGCTCAGGAGACAGCGCGTGGACCGATCGGGGCTCAGGAGGCGGCGCGTGGATCGGTCGGGGCTCGGAGACGGCGCGTGGAACGATCGGGGCTCAGGAGACGGCGCGTGGAACGATCGGGGCTCAGGAGCCCGCGCGTGGCCCGATCGCGGCTCGGCGACGGCGCGTGGACCGATCGCGGGTCGGCGACGACGCGTGGACCGATCGGGTCTCAGGAGGCCGCGCGTGGAGAGATCATGAATCGGCGACGGCGCGTGGACCGATCGGGGCTGGGAGACGGCACGTGGACCGATCGGGGCTCGGAGACAGCGCGTGGACCGACTGGGGCTCAGGCGGTTTCGCGTGGACCAATCGAGGCTCGGCGACGGCGCGTGGACCGATCGGGGCTCAGGATGCCGCGCGTGGACCGATCGTGGCTCGGAGACGGCGCGTGGACCGATCGGGGCTTAGGAGACGGCCCGTGGACAGATCGGGGCTTAGGAGACGGCGCGTGGGCCGAACGGGGCTCAGGAGACGGCGCGTGGATCGATCGGGTCTCGGAGACGGCGCGTGGAACGATCGGGGCTCAGGAGACGGCGCGTGGAACGATCGGGGCTCAGGAGACGGCGCGTGGAGCGATCGGGGCTCAGGAGTCGGCGCGTGAACCAATCGGCGCGCCGAGACGGCGCGTGGACCGATCGGGGATGAGGTGAAGGCGCGTGGACCGATCGGGGATGAGGTGAAGGCGCGTGGACCGATCGGGGCTTAGGAGACGGCGCGTGGACCGATCGGGGCTCGGAGACGGCGCGTGGAACGATCGGGGCTCAGGTGACGGCGCGTGAACCGATCGGCGCTCGGAGACGGCGCGAGGACCGATCGGGCCTTAGCAGAAGGCGCTTGGACCGATCGGGGCTTAGGAGACGGCTCGTGGACCGATCGGAGCTCGGAGACGGCGCGTGGACCGATCGGAGCTCGGAGAAGACGCGTGGACCGATCGGGGCTCAGGAGACGGCGCGGGGAGCGATCGGGCTCAGGAGAAGACGCGTCAATTGATCGTGGCTCAGGAGACGACGCGTCGACAGATCGAGGCTTAGGAGACGACGCGTGGACCGATCGGGGCTTAGGAGACGACGCGGGGACTGATCGGGGCTCAGGAGACGGCGCGAGGACCGATCGGGTCTTAGGAGACGGCGCGTCGACCGATCGGTGCTCAGGATGCGGCGCGTGGACCCATCGGGGCTCGGAGACGGTCCGTGGAGCGATAGGGGCTTAGGAGACGGCGCGTTGTCTGATCGGGGCTCGGGAAGCGGCGCCTGAACCGATCTGGCTCGGAGACGGCGCGTGGAGGCTTCGGGGCTAAAAAGACGACGCAGGGACCGAGCGGGGCTCAGGAGACGGCGCGAGGACCGACCGGGGCTCAGGTGACGGCGCGCGGACCGACCGGGGCTCAGGTGACGGCGCGTGAACCGATCGGCGCTCGGAGACGGCGTGTCGACCGATCGGGGCTCAGGAGACGGCGCGCGGACCGACCGGGGCTCAGGTGACGGCGCGTGAACCGATCGGCGCTCGGAGACGGCGCGTCGACCGATCGGGGCTTAGAAGAAGGCGATTGGACCGATCGGGGCTTAGGAGACGGCGCGTGGGCCGATCGGAGCTCGGAGACGGCGCGAGGACCGATCGGGTCTTAGGAGACGGCGCGTCGACCGATCGGTGCTCAGGATGCGGCGCGTGGACCCATCGGGGCTCGGAGACGGTCCGTGGAGCGATAGCGGCTTAGGAGACGGCGCGTTGACTGATCGGGGCTCGGGAAGCGGCGCCTGAACCGATCTGGCTCGGAGACGGCGCGTGGAGGCATCGGGGCTTAGAAGACGACGCATGGATCGATCGGGACTCAGGAAACGGCGCGTGGACCGATTGGAGCTCGGAGAAGACGCGTGGACCGACTGCGGCTCAGGTGGTTGCCCGTGGACCAATTGGGGATCGTCGACGGGGCGTGGACCGATCGGGGCTCGGACACGGCGCATTAACCGATCGGGGCTTAGGAGACGATGCGAGGAGGCATCTCGGTTTACAAGACGACGCGTGGATCGATCGGGGCTCGGAGACGGCGCGTGAACCGACCGGGGCTCAGGAGGCCGCACGTGGACCGATCGAGGCTCGGCGACGGCGCGTGGACCGATCGGGGCTCGGCGACTGCGTGTGGACGTATCGGGGTTCAAGAGAGGGCGCGTGGACCGATCGGGGCTCGCAGACGGCACGTGGACCGATCAGGGCTTTGGAGACGACGCGTGGAATGATCGGGGCTCAGGAGACGGCGCGTGGACCGGTCGAGGCTCGGAGACGACGCGTGTGCGGATCGGGGATTCGAGGACGTCGGGTGGACCGAACCGGGATCAGGAGACGGCGCGTGGAGCGATCGGGGCTCGGAAACGGCGCGTGGAACGATCGGGGCTCAGGAGACGGTGCGTGAACCGATCGTCGCTCGGAGACGGCACGTGGACCGATCGGGGCTTAGGAGAAGGCGCGTGGACTGATCGGAGCTTAGGAGACGGCGCGTGGACCGATCGGGGCTTATGAGACGGCGCGTGAACCGATCGGAGATCAGGCGAAGACGCGTTCACCGATCGGGGCTCTGGAAGCGGCGCACGGACCGATCGTGGCTCGGAGACGGCGCGTGGAGGCATCGGGGCTTTGAAGACGACGCGTGGACCGATCGGGGCTCAGGATACGGCGCGTTAACCGATTGGGGCTTAGGAGACGATGCGTGGACCGATCGGGGCTCGAAGACGGCGGGTGGACCGATCGGGGCACGGAGACAGCGCGTGGACCGACTGGGGCTCAGGCGATTGCGCGTGGACCAATTGGGGTTCGGCGACGACGCGTGGATCGATCGGGGCTTAGGAGACGGCGCGTGCACCGATCGGGGCCCGGAGACGGGTCGTGGACAGATTGGGGCTTATCAGACGGCGCGTGGACCGATCGTGGCTGGGAGACGGCACGTCCACCAATCGGGGCTTAGGAGACGACGCGTAGACCGATCAGGGCCCAGGAGACGGCGCGTGGACCGATCGGGGCTCAGGAAACGGCGCGTGGACCGACTGGGGCTCAGGCGGTTGCGCGTGGACCAATTGGGGTTCGGCGACGGCGCGTGGATCGATCGGGGCTTAGGAGACGGTGCGTGGACCGATTGGGGCTCAGATACGGCGCGTGAACCAACCGGGGCTCAGGAGCCCGCGCGTGGACCGATCGCGGCTCGTGCGACGGCGCGTGAACCGATCGGCGCACGGAGACGGCGCGTGGACCGATCGGGGCTCAGGAGGATACGCCTGGACCGATCGAGGCTCGGCGACGGCGCGTGGACCGATCGGGGCTCAGGAGACGGTGCGTGGACCGATTGGGGCTCGGATACGGCGCGTGAACCAACCGGGGCTCAGGAGGCCGCGCGTGGACCGATAGCGGCTCGTGCGACGGCGCGTGCACCGATCGGCGCTCGGAGACGGCGCTGACCGATCGTGGCTTAGGAGAAGGCGCGCGGAACGATCGGGGCTCGGAGACGGCGCGTGGAACGATCGGGGCTCCGAGTTGGCGCGTTAACCGATCGGGGCTTAGGAGACGATGCGTGGACCGATCGGGGCTCGGAGACGGTGCGTGGACCGATTGGGGCTCGGATACGGCGCGTGAACTAAGCGGGGCTCAGGAGGCCGCGCGTGGACCGATCGCGGTTCGTGCGACGGCGCGTGCACCGATCGGCGCTCGGAGACGGCGCTGACCGATCGTGGCTTAGGAGAAGGCGCCTGGACCGTCGGGGCTCGGCAACGGCGCGTGAACCGACCGGGGCTCAGGGGGCCGCCCGAGAACCGATCGCGGCTCGGCGACGGCGCGTGGACCGATCGAGGCTCAGGAGGCCGCGCGTGGACCGATCATGGCTCGGCGACGGCGCGTAGACCGATCGGGGTTCGGAGACGACGCGTGGACTGATCGGGGCTCGAAGACAGCGCGTGGACCGACTAGGGCTCAGGCGGTTGCGCGTGGACCAATTGGGGCTCCGGAGGCGGCGCGTGGACTGATTGTGGAGCATAAGATGGTGCGTGGACCGATCGGGCCTCGGAGACGGCGCGTGAACCGATCGGAGCTTAGAAGATGACGCCTAGACCGATTGGGGCTCAGGAGACAGCGCGTGGACTGATCGGGGCTCGGAGACGGCGCGTTAACCGATCGGCGCTCGGAGACAGCGCGTCGACCGATCGGGGTTCGGTGACGGCGCGTGGACCGTCCGGGGCTCAGGAGGGGATGCGTGGACCGATCGCGGCTCTGGAGACTGCGCGTGGATCGACCGGGGCTTAGGGAACGACGCGTGGACCGATCGGGGCTCGGAGACGGCGCGTTAACCGATTGGGGCTTAGGAGACCATGTGTGGACCGATCGGGGCTCGAAGACGGCGCGTGGACCGATCGGGTCTCAGGAGGCCGCGCGTGGACAGATCATGACTCGGCGACGGCGCGTGGACCGATCGGGGCTCGGAGACGACGCGTCGACCGATCGGGGCTCGGAGACAGCGCGTGGACCGACTGGGGCTTAGGATACGGCGCGTGGACCGATCGGGGTTCAGGAAGCGGCGCCTGGACCGATCGTGGCTCGGAGACGACGCGTGGAGGCATCGGGGCTAAGAAGACGACGCATGGACCGATCGGGGCTCAGGAGGCGGCGCGTGGATCGGTCGGGGCTCGGAGACGGCGCGTGGAACGATCGGGGCTTACGAGACGACGCGTGGACCGATCGGGGCTGAGGAGACGGCGCGTCGACCGACCGGAGCTCAGGAGATTCGCGTGGATCGATCGGGGCTCCGGAGGCGGCGCGTGGACCAATTGGGGCTTAGGAGACGACGCGTGGACTGATCATGGCTCGGCGACGGCGCGTAGACCGATCGGGGCTCGGAGACGACGCGTGGACTGATCGGGGCTCGAAGACAGCGCGTGGACCGACTGGGGCTCAGGCGGTTGCGCGTGGACCAATTGGGGCTCCGGAGGCGGCGCGTGGACCGATTGTGGAGCAGAAGATGGTGCGTGGACCGATCGGGGCTCGGAGACGGCGCATGGACCGATCGGAGCTTAGAAGACGATGCCTAGACCGATTGGGGCTCAGGAGACAGCGCGTGGACTGATCGGGGCTCGGCGACGGCGCGTGGACAGATCGAGGCCCGGAGACGACGCGTGTATGGATCGGGGCTTTGAAGACGACGCATGGACCGATTTTGGCTCAAGAAACGGCGTGTGGAGCGATCGGGGCTCAGGAGACGACGCGTCGACCGATCAGGGCTCAGGTGACGGCGCGTGGACCGACCGGGGCTCAGGAGACCGCGCGTGGACCGACTGGGGCGCAGGCGGTTGCGCGTGGACCAATTGGGGTTTGGCGATGGCGCGTGGACCGATCGGGGCTCGGAGACGGCGCGTTAACCGATCGGGGCTTAGGAGACGATCCGTGAACCGATCGGGGCTCGGAGACGGCGCGTGGACAGATCGGGCTCAGGAGACGGCGCGTGGACCGATCGGGGCTTAGGATACGGCGCGTGGACCGATCGGGGCTCAAGAAGCGGCGCCTGGACCGTTCGTGGCTCGGAGACGACGCGTGGAGGCATCGGGGCTAAGAAGACGACGCATGGACCGATCGGGGCTCAGGAAACGGCGTGTGGACCGATCAGAGCTCGGAGACGACGCGTGGACCGATCGGGTCTCAGGAGACGGCGCGTGAAAAGATCGGCGCTCGGAGACGCCGCGTGGACCGATTGGGGCTTAGGAGACGGCGCGTGGACCGATCGGGGAGCAGGAAGCGGCGCCTGGACCGATCGTGGCTCGGAGACGGCGCGTGGAGGCATCCGGGCTAAGAAGACGACGCATGGACCGAGCGGGGTTCAGGAGACGGCGCGAGGAGCGATCGGGGCTCAGGAGAAGACACGTCAATTGATCGGGGCTCCCGAGACGACGCCTCGACCGATCGGGGCTCAGGAAGCGGCACGAGAAGCGATCGGGGCTCAGGAGAAGACGCGTCAATTTATCGGGGCTCAGGAGACGACGCGTCGACTAATCGGGGCTTAGGAGACGACACGTGGACCGATCGGGGCTAAGCAGACGGCGCGTCGACCGACCGGAGCTCAGGAGATTCGCGTGGATTGATCGGGGCTCCGGAGGCGGGCGTGGACCGATTGGGGCTTAGGAGACGACGCGTGGACTGATCGGGACTCAGGAGACGGCGCGTGGCCCGATTGGGGCTCGGATACGGCGCGTGAACCGACCGGGGCTCAGGAGGCCGCGCGAGAACCGATCGCGGCTCGGCGACGGCACGTGGACCGATCGGGGCTCAGGAGGCCGCGCGTGGACCGATCATGGCTCGGCGACAGCGCGTAGACCGATCGGGGCTCGGAGACGACGCGTGGACTGATCGGGGCTCGAAGACAGCGCGTGGACCGACTGGGGCTCAGGCGGTTGCGCGTGGAACAATTCGGGCTCCGGAGGCGGTGCGTGGACCGATTGTGGAGCAGAAGATGGTGCGTGGGCCGATCGGGGCTCGGAGACGGCGCGTGGACCGATCGGAGCTTAGAAGACGACGCCTAGACCGATTGGGGCTCAGGAGACAGCGCGTGGACCGATCGGGGCTCAGGAGGCGGCGCGTGGATCGATCGGGGCTCGGAGACGGCGCGTGGAACGATCGGGTCTCAGGAGACGGCGCGTGAAATGATGGGCGCTCGGAGACGCCGCGTGGACCGATTAGGGCTTAGGAGACGGCGCGTGGACCGATTGTGGAGCAGAAGATGGTGCGTGGACCGATCGGGGCTCGGAGACGGCGCGTGGACCGATCGGAGCTTAGAAGACGACGCCTAGACCGATTGGGGCTCAGGAGACAGCGCGTGAACTGATCGGGGCTCGGAGACGGCGCGTGAACCGACCGGGGCTCAGGAGGCCGCACGTGGACCGATCGAGGCTCGGCGACGGCGCGTGGACCGATCGGGGCTCGGCGACTGCGTGTGGGCGGATCGGGGCTCGGAGATGGCGCGTAGAACGATCGGGGCTCAGGATACGGCGCGTTAACCGATTGGGGCTTAGGAGACGATGCGTGGACCGATCGGGGCTCGAAGACGGCGGGTGGACCGATCGGGGCACGGAGACAGCGCGTGGACCTACTGGGGCTCAGGCGATTGCGCGTGGACCAATTGGGGTTCGGCGACGGCGCGTGGATCGATCGGGGCTTAGGAGACGACGCGTGGACCGATCGTGGCTCAGGAGACGGCGCGAGGAGCGATCGGGCTCAGGAGACGACGCGTGGATCGATCGGGGCTCAGGAAACGACGCGTCGACCGATCGGGGCTCAGGAGACGGCGCGCGGACCGACCGGGGCTCCGGAGGATACGCCTGGACCGATCGGGGCTCGGCGATGGCGCGTGGACCGATCGAGGCTCGGAGACGACGCGTGTACGGATCGGGGATTCGGGGACGACGCGTGGAACGATCCGGGCTCAGGAGACGGCGCCTGGACCGATCGCGGCTCGTGCGACGGCGCGTGCACCGATCGGCGCTCGGAGACGGCGCTGACCGATCGTGGCTTAGGAGAAGGCGCCTGGACCGTCGGGGCTCGGCAACGGCGCGTGAACCGACCGGGGCTCAGGGGGCCGCCCGAAAACCGATCGCGGCTCGGCGACGGCGCGTGGACCGATCGGGGCTCAGGAGGCCGCGCGTGGACCGATCATGGCTCGGCGACGGCGCGTAGACCGATCGGGGTTCGGAGACGACGCGTGGACTGATCGGGGCTCGAAGACAGCGCGTGGACCGACTAGGGCTCAGGCGGTTGCGCGTGGACCGATTGGGGCTCCGGAGGCGGCGCGTGGACCGATTGTGGAGCATAAGATGGTGCGTGGACCGATCGGGCCTCGGAGACGGCGCGTGGACCGATCGGAGCTTAGAAGATGACGCCTAGACCGATTGGGGCTCAGGAGACAGCGCGTGGACTGATCGGGGCTCGGAGACGGCGCGTTAACCGATCGGCGCTCGGAGACAGCGCCTCGACCGATCGGGGTTCGGTGACGGCGCGTGGACCGTCCGGGGCTCAGGAGGGGATGCGTGGACCGATCGCGGCTCTGGAGACTGCGCGTGGATCGACCGGGGCTTAGGGAACGACGCGTGGACCGATCGGGGCTCGGAGACGGCGCGTTAACCGATTGGGGCTTAGGAGACCATGTGTGGACCGATCGGGGCTCGAAGACGGCGCGTGGACCGATCGGGTCTCAGGAGGCCGCGCGTGGACAGATCATGACTCGGCGACGGCGCGTGGACCGATCGGGGCTCGGAGACGACGCGTCGACCGATCGGGGCTCGGAGACAGCGCGTGGACCGACTGGGGCTTAGGATACGGCGCGTGGACCGATCGGGGTTCAGGAAGCGGCGCCTGGACCGATCGTGGCTCGGAGACGACGCGTGGAGGCATCGGGGCTAAGAAGACGACGCATGGACCGATCGGGGTTCAGGAAACGGCGTGTGGACCGATCAGAGCTCGGAGACGACGCGTGGACCGATCGGAGCTTAACAGACTACGCGTGTACCTATCGGGGCTCAGGATACAGCGCGTGGACCGATCGGGGCTCAGGAGGCGGCGCGTGGATCGGTCGGGGCTCGGAGACGGCGCGTGGAACGATCGGGGCTTACGAGACGACGCGTGGACCGATCGGGGCTGAGGAGACGGCGCGTCGACCGACCGGAGCTCAGGAGATTCGCGTGGATCGATCGGGGCTCCGGAGGCGGCGCGTGGACCAATTGGGGCTTAGGAGACGACGCGTGGACTGATCATGGCTCGGCGACGGCGCGTAGACCGATCGGGGCTCGGTGACGACGCGTGGACTGATCGGGGCTCGAAGACAGCGCGTGGACCGACTGGGGCTCAGGCGGTTGCGCGTGGACCAATTGGGGCTCCGGAGGCGGCGCGTGGACCGATTGTGGAGCAGAAGATGGTGCGTGGACCGATCGGGGCTCGGAGACGGCGCATGGACCGATCGGAGCTTAGAAGACGATGCCTAGACCGATTGGGGCTCAGGAGACAGCGCGTGGACTGATCGGGGCTCGGCGACGGCGCGTGGACAGATCGAGGCTCGGAGACGACGCGTGTATGGATCGGGGCTTTGAAGACCACGCATGGACCGATTGTGGCTCAAGAAACGGCGTGTGGAGCGATCGGGGCTCAGGAGACGACGCGTCGACCGATCAGGGCTCAGGTGACGGCGCGTGGACCGATCATGGCTCGGCGACGGCGGGTAGACCGATCGGGGTTCGGAGACGACGCGTGGACTGATCGGGGCTCGAAGACAGCGCGTGGACCGACTAGGGCTCAGGCGGTTGCGCGTGGACCAATTGGGGCTCCGGAGGCGGCGCGTGGACCGATTGTGGAGCATAAGATGGTGCGTGGACCGATCGGGCCTCGGAGACGGCGCGTGGACCGATCGGAGCTTAGAAGATGACGCCTAGACCGATTGGGGCTCAGGAGACAGCGCGTGGACTGATTGGGGCTCGGAGACGGCGCGTTAACCGATCGGCGCTCGGAGACAGCGCGTCGACCGATCGGGGTTCGGTGACGGCGCGTGGACCGTCCGGGGCTCAGGAGGGGATGCGTGGACCGATCGCGGCTCTGGAGACTGCGCGTGGATCGACCGGGGCTTAGGGAACGACGCGTGGACCGATCGGGGCTCGGAGACGACGCGTCGACCGATCGGGGCTCGGAGACAGCGCGTGGACCGACTGGGGCTTAGGATACGGCGCGTGGACCGATCGGGGTTCAGGAAGCGGCGCCTGGACCGATCGTGGCTCGGAGACGACGCGTGGAGGCATCGGGGCTAAGAAGACGACGCATGGACCGATCGGGGTTCAGGAAACGGCGTGTGGACCGATCAGAGCTCGGAGACGACGCGTGGACCGATCGGAGCTTAACAGACTACGCGTGTACCTATCGGGGCTCAGGATACAGCGCGTGGACCGATCGGGGCTCAGGAGGCGGCGCGTGGATCGGTCGGGGCTCGGAGACGGCGCGTGGAACGATCGGGGCTTACGAGACGACGCGTGGACCGATCGGGGCTGAGGAGACGGCGCGTCGACCGACCGGAGCTCAGGAGATTCGCGTGGATCGATCGGGGCTCCGGAGGCGGCGCGTGGACCAATTGGGGCTTAGGAGACGACGCGTGGACTGATCATGGCTCGGCGACGGCGCGTAGACCGATCGGGGCTCGGTGACGACGCGTGGACTGATCGGGGCTCGAAGACAGCGCGTGGACCGACTGGGGCTCAGGCGGTTGCGCGTGGACCAATTGGGGCTCCGGAGGCGGCGCGTGGACCGATTGTGGAGCAGAAGATGGTGCGTGGACCGATCGGGGCTCGGAGACGGCGCATGGACCGATCGGAGCTTAGAAGACGATGCCTAGACCGATTGGGGCTCAGGAGACAGCGCGTGGACTGATCGGGGCTCGGCGACGGCGCGTGGACAGATCGAGGCTCGGAGACGACGCGTGTATGGATCGGGGCTTTGAAGACCACGCATGGACCGATTGTGGCTCAAGAAACGGCGTGTGGAGCGATCGGGGCTCAGGAGACGACGCGTCGACCGATCAGGGCTCAGGTGACGGCGCGTGGACCGACCGGGGCTCAGGAGACCGCGCGTGGACCGACTGGGGCGCAGGCGGTTGCGCGTGGACCAATTGGGGTTTGGCGATGGCGCATGGACTTATCGGGGCTCGGAGACGGCGCGTTAACCGATCGGGGCTTAGGAGACGATCCGTGAACCGATCGGGGCTCGGAGACGGCGCGTGGACAGATCGGGCTCAGGAGACGGCGCGTGGACCGATCGGGGCTTAGGATACGGCGCGTGGACCGATCGGGGCTCAAGAAGCGGCGCCTGGACCGTTCGTGGCTCGGAGACGACGCGTGGAGGCATCGGGGCTAAGAAGACGACGCATGGACCGATCGGGGCTCAGGAAACGGCGTGTGGACCGATCAGACCTCGGAGACGACGCGTGGACCGATCGGGGCTTAGGAGACTACGCGTGTACCTATCGGGGCTCAGAAGACAGCGCGTGGACCGATCGGGGCTCAGGAGGCGGCGCGTGGATCGACCGGGGCTCGGAGACGGCGCGTGGAACGATCGGGTCTCAGGAGACGGCGCGTGAAAAGATCGGCGCTCGGAGACGCCGCGTGGACCGATTGGGGCTTAGGAGACGGCGCGTGGACCGATCGGGGAGCAGGAAGCGGCGCCTGGACCGATCGTGGCTCGGAGACGGCGCGTGGAGGCATTCGGGCTAAGAAGACGACGCATGGACCGAGCGGGGTTCAGGAGACGGCGCGAGGAGCGATCGGGGCTCAGGAGAAGACACGTCAATTGATCGGGGCTCCGGAGACGACGCCTCGACCGATCGGGGCTCAGGAGGCGGCACGAGAAGCGATCGGGGCTCAGGAGAAGACGCGTCAATTTATCGGGGCTCAGGAGACGACGCGTCGACTAATCGGGGCTTAGGAGACGACACGTGGACCGATCGGGGCTAAGGAGACGGCGCGTCGACCGACCGGAGCTCAGGAGATTCGCGTGGATTGATCGGGGCTCCGGAGGCGGGCGTGGACCGATTGGGGCTTAGGAGACGACGCGTGGACTGATCGGGACTCAGGAGACGGCGCGTGGCCCGATTGGGGCTCGGATACGGCGCGTGAACCGACCGGGGCTCAGGAGGCCGCGCGAGAACGGATCGCGGCTCGGCGACGGCGCGTGGACCGATCGGGGCTCAGGAGGCCGCGCGTGGACCGATCATGGCTCGGCGACAGCGCGTAGACCGATCGGGGCTCGGAGACGACGCGTGGACTGATCGGGGCTCGAAGACAGCGCGTGGACCGACTGGGGCTCAGGCGGTTGCGCGTGGAACAATTCGGGCTCCGGAGGCGGTGCGTGGACCGATTGTGGAGCAGAAGATGGTGCGTGGGCCGATCGGGGCTCGGAGACGGCGCGTGGACCGATCGGAGCTTAGAAGACGACGCCTAGACCGATTGGGACTCAGGAGACAGCGCGTGGACCGATCGGGGCTCAGGAGGCGGCGCGTGGATCGATCGGGGCTCGGAGACGGCGCGTGGAACGATCGGGTCTCAGGAGACGGCGCGTGAAATGATGGGCGCTCGGAGACGCCGCGTGGACCGATTGGGGCTTAGGAGACGGCGCGTGGACCGATTGTGGAGCAGAAGATGGTGCGTGGACCGATCGGGGCTCGGAGACGGCGCGTGGACCGATCGGAGCTTAGAAGACGACGCCTAGACCGATTGAGGCTCAGGAGACAGCGCGTGAACTGATCGGGGCTCGGAGACGGCGCGTGAACCGACCGGGGCTCAGGAGGCCGCACGTGGACCGATCGAGGCTCGGCGACGGCGCGTGGACCGATCGGGGCTCGGCGACTGCGTGTGGGCGGATCGGGGCTCGGAGATAGCGCGTAGAACGATCGGGGCTCAGGATACGGCGCGTTAACCGATTGGGGCTTAGGAGACGATGCGTGGACCGATCGGGGCTCGAAGACGGCGGGTGGACCGATCGGGGCACGGAGACAGCGCGTGGACCGACTGGGGCTCAGGCGATTGCGCGTGGACCAATTGGGGTTCGGCGACGGCGCGTGGATCGATCGGGGCTTAGGAGACGACGCGTGGACCGATCGTGGCTCAGGAGACGGCGCGAGGAGCGATCGGGCTCAGGAGACGACGCGTGGATCGATCGGGGCTCAGGAAACGACGCGTCGACCGATCGGGGCCCAGGAGACGGCGCGCGGACCGACCGGGGCTCCGGAGGATACGCCTGGACCGATCGGGGCTCGGCGATGGCGCGTGGACCGATCGAGGCTCGGAGACGACGCGTGTACGGATCGGGGATTCGGGGACGACGCGTGGAACGATCCGGGCTCAGGAGACGGCGCCTGGACCGACCGAGGCTCGGCGACTGCGCGTGGACGGATCGGGGCTCAGGAGACGGCGCGAGGGCCGATCGGGGCTCGGAGACGGCGCGTTAACCGATCGGGGCTCGGAGACGACGCTTGTACGGATCGGGGCTTGGTGACGGAGCGTTGACCGATCGCGGTTTACAGACGGCCCGTGGACGGATCGGGGCTTAGAAGACGGCGTCTGGACCGATCGGGGCTCAGGAGACGGCGCGTAGACCGATCGGGGCTCGTAAATGACGCGTCAACCGATCGGGGCTTAGGAGACGATGCGGGGATCCATCGGGGCTCGGCGACTGCGCGTGGACCGACTGGAGCTCAGGAGGTTGCTCGTGGACCAATTGGGGTTCGGGCGACGGCGCGTGGACCAATTGGGGTTCGGGCGACGGCGCGTGGACCAATCGGTGCTCGGAGACGGCGCGTGGACCGATCGGGGCGTCGGAGACGACGCGTGTACCTATCGGGGCTCACGAGACAGCGTGTGGACCGATTAGGCCTCAGGAGATGGCGCGTGGACCGATCGGGGCTTGGAGACGGCGCGTGGAACGATCGGGGCTCAGGAGACGGCGCGTGAAATGAACGGCGCTCTGAGACGGCGCGTGGACCGATTGGGGCTTACGAGACGGCGCGTGAACCGGTCGGGACTTAGGAGACGACGCGTCGACCGATCGGGGCTCAGGAGAAGGGGTGTGGACCGATCGGGGCTCAGGAGACGGCGCGTGGACTGATCGGGGCTTAGGAGTCTACGCGTGTACCTATCGGGGCTCAGGAGACAGCGCGTCGACCGATTGGGCATCAGGAGACGGCGCGTCGATGGATCGGGGCTTGGGGAACGACGCGTGGACCGATCGGGGCTCAGGAGACGGCGCGTGGATCGATCGGGTCTCGGAGACGGCGCGTGGAACGATCGGGGCTCAGGAGACGGCGCGTGGAACGATCGGGGCTCAGGAGACGGCGCGTGGAGCGATCGGGCCTCAGGAGTCGGCGCGTGAACCAATCGGCGCTCCGAGACGGCGCGTGGACCGATCGGGGTTCGGTGACGGCGCGTGGACCGTCCGGGGCTCAGGAGGGGATGCGTGGACCGATCGCGGCTCTGGAGACTGCGCGTGGATCGACCGGGGCTTAGGGAACGACGCGTGGACCGATCGGGGCTCGGAGACGGCGCGTTAACCGATTGGGGCTTAGGAGACCATGTGTGGACCGATCGGGGCTCGAAGACGGCGCGTGGACCGATCGGGTCTCAGGAGGCCGCGCGTGGACAGATCATGACTCGGCGACGGCGCGTGGACTAATCGGGGCTCGGAGACGACGCGTCGACCGATCGGGGCTCGGAGACAGCGCGTGGACCGACTGGGGCTTAGGATACGGCGCGTGGACCGATCGGGGTTCAGGAAGCGGCGCCTGGACCGATCGTGGCTCGGAGACGACGCGTGGAGGCATCGTGGCTAAGAAGACGACGCATGGACCGATCGGGGTTCAGGAAACGGCGTGTGGACCGATCAGAGCTCGGAGACGACGCGTGGACCGATCGGAGCTTAACAGACTACGCGTGTACCTATCGGGGCTCAGGAGACAGCGCGTGGACCGATCGGGGCTCAGGAGGCGGCGCGTGGATCGGTCGGGGCTCGGAGACGGTGCGTGGAACGATCGGGGCTTACGAGACGACGCGTGGACCGATCGGGGCTGAGGAGACGGCGCGTCGACCGACCGGAGCTCAGGAGGGGATGCGTGGACCGATCACGGCTCTGGAGACTGCGCGTGGATCGATCGGGTCTTAGGGAACGACCCGTGGACCGATCGGGGCTCGGAGACGGCGCGTGGAGCGATCGGGGCTCGGAGACGACGCGTGGACCGATCGGGGCTCGGAGACAGCGCGTGGACCGACTGGGGCTCAGGCGGTTTCGCGTGGACCAATTGGGGTTCGGCGACGGCGCGTGGACCGATCGGGGCTTAGGAGGCCGCGCGTGGACCGATCGCGGCTCGGCGACGTGCGCGTGGACTGATCGGGGCTCAAGAGGCCGCGCGTGGACCGATCGGGGCTCAGGAGACGGCGCGTGGACCGATTGGGGCTCGGATACGGCGCGTGAACCAATCGGGCCTCAGGAGGCCGCGCGTGGACCGATCGCGGCTCGGCGACGGCGCGAGTACCGATCGGGGCTCAGGAGGCCGCGCGTGGACCGATCATAGCTCTCCGATGGCGCGTGGACCGATCGGGGCTCGGAGACGACGCGTGGACCGATCGGGGTTCGGCGACCGCGCGTGAACCGACTGGGGCTCAGGCGGTTGCGCGTGGACCAATTGGGGTTCGGCGACGGCGCGTGGACCGTTCGGGGCTCGGAGACAGCGCGTTAACCGATCGGGGCTTAGGAGACGATGCGTGGACCGACCGGGGCTCGGAGACGGCGCGTGGACCGATCGGCGCTCGGCGACGGCGCGTGGACAGATCGAGGCTCGGAGACGACGCGTGTATGGATCGGGGCTTTGAAGACGACGCATGGACCGATTGTGGCTCAAGAAACGGCGTGTGGAGCGATCGGGGCTCAGGAGACGACGCGTCGACCGATCAGGGCTCAGGTGACGGCGCGTGGAAAGACCGGGGCTCAGGGGACCGCGCGTGGACCGACTGGGGCGCAGGCGGTTGCGCGTGGACCAATTGGGGTTTGGCGATGGCGCGTGGACCGATCGGGGCTCGGAGACGGCGCGTTAACCGATCGGGGCTTAGGAGACGATCCGTGAACCGATCGGGGCTCGGAGACTACGCGTGTACCTATCGGGGCTCAGAAGACAGCGCGTGGACCGATCGGGGCTCAGGAGGCGGCGCGTGGATCGATCGGGGCTCGGAGACGGCGCGTGGAACGATCGGGTCTCAGGAGACGGCGCGTGAAAAGATCGGCGCTCGGAGACGCCGCGTGGACCGATTGGGGCTTAGGAGACGGCGCGTGGACCGATCGGGGAGCAGGAGCCGATGCGTGGATCGATCGGGGCTCAGGAGGCGGCGCGTGGATCCATCGGGGCTCGGAGACGGCACGTGGACCGATCAGGGCTTAGGAGACGGCGCCTGGACCGTCCGGGGCTCAGGAGGCGATGCGTGGACCGATCGGGGCTCAGGAGACTGCGCGTGGATGGATCGGAGCTTAGGGAACGACGCGTGGACCGATCGGGGCTCGGAAACGGCGCGTGGGTCGATCGGGGCTTAGGAGACGATGCGTGGACCGATCGGGGCTCAGGAGACGGCGCGTGGACCGATCGGGGCTCGGAGACGACGCGTGTACAGATCAGGGCTTGGTGACGGCGCGTTTACCGATAGCAGCTCGGAGACGGCCCGTGGACGGATCGCGGCTTAGGAGACGGCGCGTGGACCGATCGAGGCTCGGAGACGACGCGTGTGCGGATCGGGGATTCGAGGACGACGGGTGGACCGATCCGGGCTCAGGAGACGACGCGTCGTCCGATCGGGGCTCAGGATGCGGCGCGTGGACCCATCGGGGCTCGGAGACGGCACGTGGACCGATCAGGGCTCGGCGACTGCGCGTGGACGTATCGGGGCTCAGGAGACGGCGCGTGGACCGATCGGGGCTCGAAGACGGCGCGTGGACCGATCGGGCCTCAGGAGGCCGCGCGTGGACAGATCATGACTCGCAGACGACGCGTGGGCCGATCGCAGCTCGGCGACGGCGCGTGGACCGATCGGGGCTCGGAGACGACGCGTGAACCGATCGGGGCTCAGGAGACGGCGCGTGGACTGATCGGTGCTCGGAGACGGCGCGTGGACGGACCGTAGCTTAGAATGCGTCACGCGGATCGATTGGGTCTCGGAGACGCCGTGTGGACGTATCGGGGTTTAAGAGACGATGCGTGGACCGATCTGGGCTCAGGAGATGGCGCGTGGACCGATCGGGGCTTTGGAGACGGTACGTGGACCGATCGAGGCTCG
Source organism: Netelia fuscicornis (assembly GCA_946811545.1). Taxonomy (NCBI): domain Eukaryota; kingdom Metazoa; phylum Arthropoda; class Insecta; order Hymenoptera; family Ichneumonidae; genus Netelia; species Netelia fuscicornis. The sequence goes on along the minus strand of OX328016.1, from coordinate 14,473,307 downwards.
GAGACGGCGCGTGGACCGACCGGGGCTCAGGAGGCCGCGCGTGGACCTATCGGGACGCGGCGACGGCGCGTGGACCGATCGAGGCTCGGAGACGACGCGTGTATGGATCGGGAATTAGGGGACGACGCGTGGAACGATCGGGGCTCAGGAGAGGGCGCGTGCACCGACCGGCGCTCGGAGACGGCGCGTGAACCGATCGGGGCTCAGGAGACGGCGCGTGGACTGATCGGTGCTCGGAGACGGCGCGTGGACGGACCGTGGCTTAGAATGCGTCACGCGGATCGATCGGGGCTCGGAGACGGCGCGTGGACCGACCGGGGCTAAGGAGGCCGCGCGTGGACCTATCGAGGCTTAGGAGCCGACGCGTGGACCGATCGGGGCTGAGGAGACGGCGCGTGGACCGAACGGGGCTCGGAGACGGCGCGTGGAACGATCGGAGCACAGGAGACGGCGCGTGAACCGATCGGCGCTCGGAGACGGCGCGTGGATCGATCGGGGCTTAGGAGAAGGCGCGTGGACCGATCGGGGCTTAGGAGACGATTCGTGGACCGATCGGGGCTCGGAGACCGCGCGTGGACCGACCGGGGCTAAGCAGGCCGCGCGTGGACCGATAGAGGCTTAGGAGCCGACCCGTGGACCGATCGGGGCTGAGGAGACAGCGCGTGGACCGATCGGGGCTCGGAGACGGCGCGTGGAATGATCGGAGCACAGGAGACGGCGCGTGAACCGATCGGCGCTCGGAGACGGCGCGTGGACCGATCGGGGCTCGGAGACGGCGCGCGGACCGACCGGGGCTCAGGAGACTCGCGTGGATCGATCGGGGCTCCGGAGGCGCCGTGTGGACCGATGGGGCTCAGGAGACGTCGCGCGGACCGGCCGGGGCTCAGGAGCCTAGCGTGGATCGATCGGGGCTCCGGAGGCGGCGCGTGGACCGATCGGGGATTAGGAGACGGCGCGTGGACCGATCGGGGCTCGGAGACATCGCGTGGAATGATCGGGGCTCAGGAGACGGCGCGTGAACCGCTCGGCGCTCGGAGACGGCGCGTGCACCGATCGGGGCTTAGGAGACGGCGAGTGCACCGATCGGGGCCCGGAGACGGGTCGTGGACAGATTGGGGCTTAGGAGACGGCGCGTGGACCGATCGGGGCTGGGAGACGGCACGTGGACCAATGGAGGCTTAGGAGACGGCGCGTGGCCCGATCGGGGCTTAGGAGACGACGCGTGCATCGAGCGGGGCTCGGAGACGGCGCGTGGATGGACCGTGGCTTAGAATGCGGCACGCGGACCGATCGGGGCTCGGAGACGGCGTGTGGACCGATCGGGGATCAGGAAACGGTGCGTGGACCGATTGGGGCTCAGGAGACGGCGCGTGGATCGATCGGGGCTCGGAGACGGCGCGTGGAACGATCGGAGCACAGGAGACGGCGCGTGAACCGATCGGCGCTGGGAGACGGCGCGTGGATCAATCGGGGCTTAGGAGACGGCGCGTGGACCGATCGGGGCTTAGGAGACGACGCGTGGATCGAGCGGGGCTCGGAGACGGCGCGTGGATGGACCGTGGCTCAGAATGCGGCACGCGGACCGATCGGGGCTCGGAGACGGCGCGTGGAATGATCGGGTCTCAGGAGACGGCGCGTTAAATGATCGGCGCTCGGAGACGACGCGTGGAGGCATCGGGGCTAAGAAGACGACGCATGGACCGAGCGGGGTTCAGGATGCCGCGCGTGGACCGATCATGGCTCGGCGACGGCGCATAGACCGATTGGGGCTCGGATACGGCGCGAGAACCAATCGGGGCTCAGGAGGCCGCGCGTGGCCCGATCGCGGCTCGGCGACGGCGCGTGGACCGATTGGGGCTCGGGAGACTGCGCGTGGATGGATCGGGGCTTCGGGAACGACGCGTGGACCGATCGAGGTTCAGGAGACGGCACGTGGACCGATCGGGGCTCGGAGACGGCGCGTGGAACGATCGGGGCTTAGGAGGCCGCGCGTGGACCGATCGGGACTCAGGAGACGGCGTGTGGACCGGTCGTGGCTCGGAGACGGCGCGTGGATGTATCGGGGCTTAGGAGACGACGCGTGGACTGATCGGGGCTCAGGAGAAGACGCGTGGACCGATCGGGGCTTAGGAGAGGACCCGTCGACCGATCGGGGCTCAGGAGACGGCGCGTGGACGGATCGGTCTCAGGAGACGGCGCGTGAACCGATCGGCACTCGGAGACGGGGCGTGGACCGATCGGGGATTAGGAGATGGCGCGTGCACCGATCGGGGCCCGGAGACGTGTCGTGGACAGATTGGGGCTTAGGAGACGGCGCGTGGACCGATCGGGGCTCACGAGACGGCGCGTGGACCGATCGGGGCTCAGGAGACGGCGCGCAGACCGATCGGGGCGCAGGAGACGGCGCGTGGACCGATTGGGGCTTAGGAGACGGCGCGTGGACCGATCGGGGCTCAGGAAGCGACGCCTAGACCGATCGTGGCTCGGATACGGCGCGTGGAGGCATCGGGGCTAAGAAGACGACGCAGGGACCGAGCGGGGCTCAGGTGACGGCGCGTGGAGCGATCGGGGCTCAGGAGACGACGCGTGGATCGATCGGGGCTCAGGAAACGACGCGTCGACCGATCGGGGATCAGGAGACGGCGCGCGGACCGACCGGGGCTCAGGAGCCTCGCATGGGCCGATCATGGCTCGGCGACGGCGCGTGGACCGATCGGGGCTCGGAGACGACGCGTGGACCGATGGGGGCTTAGGAGACTACGCGTTGATCGATCGGGGCTCAGGTGACGGCGCGCGGACCGACCGGGGCTCAGGAGACGGCGCGTGAAATGATCGGCGCCCGGAGATGGCGCGTGGACCGATTGGGGCTTAAGAGACGACGGGTGGACCGATCGGGGCTTAGGAACCGGCACGTGAATCGATCGGGGCACAGCAGACGGCGCGTGAACCGGTCGGGGCTTAGGAGACGACGCGTTGTCCGATCGGGGCTCAGGAGAATGAGTGTGGACCGATCGGGGCTCAGGAGACGGCGCGTGGACCGATCGGGGCTCGGCGATGGCGCGTGGATCGATCGGGGCTCGGAAACGACGCGTGTACGGATCGAGGCTTGGAGACGGCGCGTGGACCGACTGGGGCTCAGGCGGTTTCGCGTGGACCAATTGGGGTTCGGCGACGGCGCGTGGACCGATCGGGGCTTAGGAGGCCGCGCGTGGACCGATCGCGGCTCGGCGACGGCGCGTGCACCGATTGGGGCTCGGATACGGCGCGTGAACCAATCGGGCCTCAGGAGGCCGCGCGTTGACCGATCGCGGCTAGGCGACGGCGCGTGGACCGATCGGGGCTCAGGAGGCCGCGCGTGGACCGCTTGGGGCTCGAAGACGGCGCGTGGAACGATCAGGGATCAGTAGACGTCACGTGAAATGATCGGCGCTCGGAGACGGCGCGTGGACCGATCGGGGCTCAGGAGAAGGCGCGTGGACCGATCGGGGCTTAGGAGGGGACCCGTCGACCGATCGGGGCTCAGGAGACGACGCGTGGACCGGTCGGTGCTCAGGAAGCGGCGCCTAGACCGATCGGGGCTCCGAGACGAGGCGTTAACCGAGCGGGGCTTAGGAGACTATGCGGGGACCGATCGGGGCTCGGAGACAGCGCGTGAACCGATCGAGACTCGGCGACTGCGCGTCGAGCGATCGGGGCTCAGGAGATGGCGCGTGGACCAATCGGCGCTCCGAGACGGCGCGTGGACCGATCGGGGATGAGGAGAAGGCGCGTGGACCGATCGGGGCTTAGGAGACGGCGCGTAGACCGATCAGGGCTCGGAGACGGCGTGTGGAACGATCGGGGCTCAGGTGATGGCGCGTGAACAGATAGGCGCTCGGAGACGGCGCGTGGACCGATCGGGACTTAGTAGAAGGCGCTTGGTCCGATCGGGGCTTAGGAGACGACGCGTGGACCGATCGGAGCTCGGAGACGGCGCGTGGAACGATCGGGGCTCAGGAGACGGCGCATGAACCGATCGGGGCTCGGATACGGCGCGTGAACCAACCGGGACTCAGGAGCCCGCGCGTGGACCGATCCCGACTCGGCGACGGCGCGTGGACCGATGGGGCTCAGGAGCCGCGCGTGGACCGATCATGGCTCGGTGACGGCGCGTGGACCGATCGGGGCTTAGGTGACGATGCGTGGACCGATTGGGGCTCAGGAAGCAGCGCCTGGACCGATCGTGGCTCGGAGACGGCGCGAGGAGGCATCTGGGCTTCGAAGACGGCGCGTGGATCGATCGGGGCTCGGAGACGGCGCGTGAACCGACCGGGGCTCAGGAGGCCGCGCGTGGACCGATCGAGGCTCAGGAGGCCACGCCTGGACCGATCGGGGCTCCGCGACGGCACGTGGACCGATCGAGGCTCGGAGACGACACGTGTACGGATCGGGGATTCGGCGATGACGCGTGGACCGATCCGGGCTCAGGAGACGGCGCGTGGACGGATCGGGGCTCGGAGACGGCGCGTGGAACGATCGGGGCTCAGGAGACGGCGCGTGAACCGATCGGCGCTCGGAGACGGCGCGTGGACCGATAGGGGCTTAGGAGACGGCGCGTGGACCGATCGGGGCTCGGAGACGGGGCGTGGAATGATCGGGGCTCACGAGACGGCGCGTGAAATGATCGGCGCTCTGAGACGGCGCGTAGACCGATTGGGGCTTACGAGACGGCGCGTGGACCGATCGGGGCTCAGGAAGCGGCGCCTGGACTGATCGTGGCTCGAAGACGGCGCGTGGAGGCATCGGGGCTAAGAAGACGACGCATGGATCGAGCGGGGCTCAGGAGACGGCGCGAGGGGCGATCGGGGCTTGGAGACGGCGCGTGGAGGCATCGGGGCTTTGAAGACGACGCGTGGACCGAACGGTGCTCAGAAAACGGCGCGTGGACCGATCGGTGCTCGGAGACGATGCGTGGACCGATCGGGGCTCACGTAACGGCGTGTGGAGCGGTTGGGGCTCAGGAGACGACGCGTGGATCGATCGAGGCTCAGAAGACGACGCGTCGACCGATCGGGGCTCAGGAGACGGCGCGTGGATCGATCGGGGCTCGGAGACGGCGCGTGGAGGCATCGGGGCTAAGAAGACGACGCATGGACCGATCGGGGCTCAGGAAACGGCGCGTAGACCGATCATGGCTCGGAGACGGTGCGTGGGACGATCGGGGCTCGGAGCCGGTGCGTTAACCGATCGGGGCTTAGGAGACGATGCGTCGACCGATCGGGGCTCGGAGACGGCGCGTGAACCGACCGGGGCTCAGGAGACAGCGCGTGGACCGATTGGGGCTCAGGAGACGGCGCGTGGACCGCTCGGGGCTCGGAGACGGCGCCTGGACCGATCGTGGCTCGGAGACGGCGCGTGGAGGCATCCGGGCTAAGAAGACAATGCATGGACCGAGCGGGGTTCAGGAGACGGCGCGAGGAGCGATCGGGGCACAGCAGAAGACACGTCAATTGATCGGGGCTCCGGAGACGACGCCTCGACGGATCGGGGCTCAGGAGGCGGCACGAGAAGCGATCGGGGCTCAGGAGAAGACGCGTCACTTGATCGGGGCTCAGGAGACGACGCGTCGACGAATCGGGGCTTAGAAGACGACGCGTCGACCGACCGGAGCTCAGGAGATTCGCGTGGATCGATTGGGGCTCCGTAGGCGGCGCGTGGACCGATTGGGGCTTAGGAGACGACGCGTGGACCGATCGGGGCTCCGTAGGCGGCGCGTGGAACGATTGGGGCTTAGGAGACGACGCGTGGACCGATCGGGGCTCAGGAGGCTCGGAGACGACGCGTGGACCAATCGGGGCTCGGAGACAGTGCGTGGACCGACTGGGGCTCAGGCGGTTGCCCGTGGACCAATTGGGGTTCGGCGACGGCGCGTGGACCGATCGGGGCTCAGGAGGCGGTGCGTAGAACGATCGGGGCTCAGGAGACGGCGCGTTAACCGATTGGGGCTTAGGAGACGTTGCGTGGACCGATCGGCGCTCGAAGACGGCGCGTGGACCGATCGGGGCTCGGACACAGTGCGTGGACCGACTGGGGCTCAGGCGGTTGCGCGTGGACCAATTGGGGTTCGGCGACGGCGCGTGGACCGATCGGGGCTCAGGAGGCGGCGCGTGGATCGAACGGGGCTCGGAGACGGCGCGTGGAGGCATCTGGGCTTACAAGACAACGCGTGGATCGATCGGGGCTCGGAGACGGCGCATGAACCGACCGGGGCTCAGGAGGCGGCGCGTGAACTGATCTGGGCTCGGAGACGGCGCGTTAACCGATCGGGGCTTAGGAGACGATGCGTGGACCGATCGGGGCTCGGAGACGGCGCGTGGACCGACCGGGGCTAAGGCGGCCGCGCGTGGACCGATCGAGGCTCGTCGACGGCGCGTGGACCGATCGGGACTCGGAGACGGCGTGTGAACGTATCGGGACTTAGGAGACGATGCGTTGTCCGATCGGGGTTCATGAGACGGCGCGTAGACCGATCGGGGCTCCGTCGGCGACGCCTGGACCGATCGGGGCCCAGGAAACGGCGCGTGGATCGATCGGTGCTCGAAGACGATGCGTGGACCGATCGGGGCTCAGGAGCCGATGCGTGGATCGATCGGGGCTCAGGAGGCGGCGCGAGGACCCATCGGGGCTCGGAGACGACACGTGGACCGATCAGGTCTTAGGAGACGACGCGTGCACCGATCGGGGCTCTGGAAGCGGCGCACGGACCGATCGTGGCTCGGAGACGGCGCGTGGAGCCATCGGGGCTTTGAAGACGACGCGTGGACCGAACGGTGCTCAGAAAACGCCGCGTGGACCGATGGGGATGAGGAGACGGTGCGTGGAGAGATCGGGGCTCGAGGAAGGCGCGTGAACCGATCGGGGCTCAGGAGACGGCGCGTGGACTGATCGGTGCTCGGAGACGGCGCGTGGACGGACCGTGGCTTAGAATGCGTCACGCGGATCGATTGGGTCTCGGAGACGGCGTGTGGACGTATCGGGTCTTAGGAGACGATGCGTGAACCGATCGGGGCTCAGGAGACGCCGCGTGGACCGATCGGGGCTCGGAGACGGCGCGTGGACGGACCGTGGCTTAGAATGCGTCACGCGGACCGATCGGGGCTCGGATACGGCGTGTGGACGTATCGGGGCTTAGGAGACGATGCGTGAACCGATCGGGGCTCAGGAGACGCCGCGTGGACCGATCGGGGCTCGGAGACGGCGCGTGGAACGATCGGGGCTCAGGAGACGGCTCGTGAAATGATCGGCGCTCTGAGACGGCGCGTGGACCGATTGTGGCTGACGAGACGGCGCGTGGATCGATCGGGGCTCAGGAAGCGGCGCCTGGACCTACCGGGGCTCAGGAGACGGCGCGAGGAGCGATCGGGGCTCAGGAGAAGACGCGTCAATTGATCGGGGCTCAGGAGACGACGCGGCGACGGATCGGGGCTTAGGAGACGACGCGTGGACCGATCGGGGCTTCGGAGACGGTACGTGGACCGACCGGAGCTCAGGAGATTCGCGTGGATCGATCGGGGCTCCGGAGGCGGCGCGTGGACCGATTGGGGAGCATGAGATGGTACGTGGACCGATCGGGGCTCGGAGACGGCGCACGGACCGATCGGGGCTTAGGATACGACGCGTGGACCGATTGGGGCTAAGGAGGCCGCGCGTGGACCGATCGCGGCTCGACGCAGCGCGTGGACGGATCAGGGCTCAGGAGACGGCGCGTGGACCGATCGGGGCGGGGAGACGGCGCGTGAACCGACCGGGGCTCAGGAGGCCGCGCGTGGACTGATCGGGGCTCGGCGACTGCGCGTGGACGGATCGGGGCTCGGAGACGGCGCGTAGAACGATCGGGGCTCAGGAGACGGCGCGTTAACCGATTGGGGCTTAGGAGACGTTGCGTGGACCGATCGGGGCTCGAAGACGGCGCGTGGACCGATCGGGGCTCGGAGACAGTGCGTGGACCGACTGTGGCTCAGGCGGTTGCGCGTGGACCAATTGGGGTTCGGCGACGGCGCGTGGATCGATCGGGGCTTAGGAGACGGCGCGTGCATCGATCGGGGCCCGGAGACGGGTCGTAGACAGATGGGGGCTTAGGAGACGGCGCGTGGACCGATCGGGGCTCAGAAGACGGCGCGTGGACCGATCGGGGATCAGGAAATGGCGCGTGGACCGACTGGGGCTCAGGCGGTTGCGCGTGGACCAATTGGGGTTCGGCGACGGCGCGTGGACCGATCGGGGCTCGGAGACGGCGCGTCGACCGCTCGGGGTTCGGAGACGGCGCCTGGACCGTCCAGGGCTCAGGAGGCGATGCGTGGACCGATCGGGGCTCAGGAGATTGCGCGTGGATGGATCGGAGCTTAGGGAACGACGCGTGGACCGATCAGGGCTCAGGAGACGGCGCGTGAACCGATCGGCGCTCGGAGACGGCACGTGGACCGATCGGGGCTTAGGAGACGGCGCGTGGACCAATAGGAGATCAGGAGAGGACGCGTGGACCGATAGGGCTCTGGAAGCGGCGCACGGACCGATCGTGGCTCGGAGACGGCGCGTGGAGGCATCGGGGCTTTGAAGACGACGCGTGGACCGAACTGTGCTCAGAAAACGGCGCCTGGAGCGATCGGGGCTCAGGAGACGGCGCGCGGACGGACCGGGGCTCAGAAGCCTCGCGTAGATCGATCGGGGCTCCGGAGGCGCCGCGTGGACCGATGGAGATCAGGACACGGTGCGTGGACCGATCGGGGCTCGGAGACGGCGCGCGGACCGTTCGGGGCCTAGGAGACGACGCGTGGACTGATCGGGGCGTACGAAACGACGCGTGTACCTATCGGGGCTCAGGAGACAGCGAGTGGACCTATTGGGGCTCAGGACACGGCGCAGGGACCGATCGGGGCTCGGTGACGACGCGTGGAACGATCGGGGCTCAGGAGACGGCGCGTTAACCGATTGGGGCTTAGGAGACGATGAGCGGACCGATCGGGGCTGGAAGACGGCGCGTGGACCGATCGGGGCTCGGAGACAGCGCGTCGACCGATCGGGGTTCGGAGACGGCGCCTGGACCAATTGGGGTTCGGCAACGGCGCGTGGACCGACCGGGGCTCAGGAGCCGATGCGTGGATCGATCGGGGCTCAGGAGGCGGCGCGTAGACCCATCGGGGCTCGGAGTCGGCACGTGGACCGATCAGGGCTTAGGAGACGACGGGTGGACCGATCGGGGCTCAGGAGACGGCGCGTGCACCGATCGGGGCTCGAGGAAGGCGCGTGAAACGATCGGGGCTTAGGAGACGGCGCGTGGACCGATCGGGGCTCAGGAGACGGCGCGCGGACCGACCGGGGCTCAGGAGCCTCGCGTGGACCGATCATGGCTCGGCGACGGCGCGTGGACGGATCGGGGCTCGGAGACGACGCGTGGACCGATTGGGGCTCGGAGACGGCGCGTTAACCGATCGGGGCTTAGGAGACGACGCGTGGACCGATCGGACCTCAGGAGACGGCGCGTGGACCGATCGGTGCTCGGAGACGGCGCGTGGACGGACCGTGGCTTAGAATGCGTCACGCGGACCGATCGGGGCTCGGATACGGCGTGTGGACGTATCGGGGCTTAGGAGACGATGCGTGAACCGATCGGGGCTCAGGAGACGCCTCGTGGACCAATCGGGGCTCGGAGACGGCGCGTGGAACGATCGGGGCTCAGGAGACGGCTCGTGAAATGATCGGCGCTCTGAGACGGCGCGTGGACAGATTGTGGCTGACGAGACGGCGCGTGGATCGATCGGGGCTCAGGAAGCGGCGCCTGGACCTACCGTGGCTCGGAGACGGCGCGTGGAGGCATCGTGGCTAAGAACACGACGCATGGACCGAGCGGGGCTCAGGAGACAGCGCGAAGAGCGATCGGGGCTCAGGAGAAGACGCGTCAATTGATCGGGGCTCAGGAGACGACGCGGCGACGGATCGGGGCTTAGGAGACGACGCGTGGACCGATCGGGGCTTCGGAGACGGTACGTGGACCGACCGGAGCTCAGGAGATTCGCGTGGATCGATCGGGGCTCCGGAGGCGGCGCGTGGACCGATTGGGGAGCATGAGATGGTACGTGGACCGATCGGGGCTCGGAGACGGCGAACGGACCGATCGGGGCTTAGGATACGACGCGTGGACGGATTGGGGCTCAGGAGGCCGCGCGTGGACCGATCGCGGCTCGACGCAGCGCGTGGACGGATCAGGGCTCAGGAGATGGCGCGTGGACCGATCGGGGCGGGGAGACGGCGCGTGAACCGACCGGGGCTCAGGAGGCCGCGCGTGGACTGATCGGGGCTCGGCGACTGCGCGTGGACGGATCGGGGCTCGGAGACGGCGCGTAGAACGATCGGGGCTGAGGAGACGGCGCGTTAACCGATTGGGGCTTAGGAGACGTTGCGTGGACCGATCGGGGCTCGAAGACGGCGCGTGGACCGATCGGGGCTCGGAGACAGTGCGTGGACCGACTGGGGCTCAGGCGGTTGCGCGTGGACCAATTGGGGTTCGGCGACGGCGCGTGGATCGATCGGGGCTTAGGAGACGGCGCGTGCATCGATCGGGGCCCGGAGACGGGTCGTAGACAGATGGGGGCTTAGGAGACGGCGCGTGGACCGATCGTGGCTGGGAGACGGCTCGTCCACCAATCGGGGCTTAGGAGACGACGCGTAGATCGATCGGGGCTCAGGAGACGGCGCGTGGACCGATCGGGGATCAGGAAATGGCGCGTGGACCGACTGGGGCTCAGGCGGTTTGTGCGTGGACCAATTGGGGTTCGGCGACGGCGCGTGGACCGATCGGGGCTCGGAGACGGCGCGTCGACCGCTCGGGGTTCGGAGACGGCGCCTGGACCGTCCAGGGCTCAGGAGGCGATGCGTGGACCGATCGGGGCTCAGGAGATTGCGCGTGGATGGATCGGAGCTTAGGGAACGACGCGTGGACCGATCAGGGCTCAGGAGACGGCGCGTGAACCGATCGGCGCTCGGAGACGGCACGTGGACCGATCGGGGCTTAGGAGACGGCGCGTGGACCAATAGGAGATCAGGAGAGGACGCGTGGACCGATAGGGCTCTGGAAGCGGCGCACGGACCGATCGTGGCTCGGAGACGGCGCGTGGAGGCATCGGGGCTTTGAAGACGACGCGTGGACCGAACTGTGCTCAGAAAACGGCGCCTGGAGCGATCGGGGCTCAGGAGACGGCGCGCGGACGGACCGGGGCTCAGAAGCCTCGCGTAGATCGATCGGGGCTCCGGAGGCGCCGCGTGGACCGATGGAGATCAGGACACGGTGCGTGGACCGATCGGGGCTCGGAGACGGCGCGCGGACCGTTCGGGGCCTAGGAGACAACGCGTGGACTGATCGGGGCGTACGAAACGACGCGTGTACCTATCGGGGCTCAGGAGACAGCGAGTGGACCTATTCGGGCTCAGGACACGGCGCAGGGACCGATCGGGGCTCGGAGACGACGCGTGGAACGATCGGGGCTCAGGAGACGGCGCGTTAACCGATTGGGGCTTAGGAGACGATGAGCGGACCGATCGGGGCTGGAAGACGGCGCGTGGACCGATCGGGGCTCGGAGACAGCGCGTCGACCGATCGGGGTTCGGAGACGGCGCCTGGACCAATTGGGGTTCGGCGACGGCGCGTGGGCCGATCGGGGTTCAGGAGACGGCGCGTGAACCGACCATGGCTCAGGAGGCCGCGCGTGGACCGACTGGGGCTCAGGCGGTTGCGCATGGACCAATTGGGGTTCGGCGACGGCGCGTGGACCTATCGGGGCTCGGAGACGGCGCGTTAACCGATCGGGTCTTAGGAGACGATGCGAGGAGGCATCTGGGTTTACAAGAAGACGCGTGGATCGATCGGGGCTCAGGAGACGGCGCGTGAACCGATCGGCGCTCGGAGACAGCGCGTGGACTGATCGGGGCTCAGGAGACGGCGCGTGAACCGATCGGCGCTCGGAGACTGCGCCTGGACCGATCGGGGCTTAGGAGACGGCGCGTGGACCGATCGGAGATGAGGAGACGATGCGTGGACTGATAGTGCTCTGGAAGCGGCGCACGGACCGATCGTGGCTCGGAGACGGCGTGTGGACGTATCGGGGGTTAAGAGACGATGCGTGTACCGATCGGGGCTCAGGAGATGGGGCGTGGACCGATCGGGGCTTCGGAGACGGTACGTGGACCGATCGAGGCTCGGAGACGGCGCGTGGACCGATCGGAGATCAGGAGGCCGCGCGTCGACCGATCGGGGTTTGGATACGACGCGTGGACCGATCGGGGCTCGGAGACGGCGCGGGGACCGATCGGGGCTCAGGAGACGGCGCGTAGACCGATCGGGGCTTCGGAGACGGTACGTGGACCGATCGAGGTTCGGAGACGGCGCGTGGACCGACCGGTGCTCAGGAGGCCGCGCGTGGACCGATCGGAACTCGGCGACGACGCGTGGACTGATCGAGGCTCGGAGATGACGCGTGTATGGATCGGGTATTAGGGGACGACGCTTGGAACGATTGGGGCTCAGGAGACGGCGCGTGCACCGACCGGCGCTCGGAGACGGCGCGTGGAGCGATCGGGGCTCGGCGACTGCGCGTGGACGTATCGGGGCTCAGGAGACGGCGCGTGGACTGATCGGGGCGGGGCGACGGCGCGTTAACCGATCGGGGCTTAGGAGACGATGCGTGGACCGATCGCGGCTCGGAGACGGCGCGTGGACCGACCGGGGCTAAGGAGGCCGCGCGTGGACCTATCGAGGCTTAGGAGCCGACGCGTGGACCGATCGGGGCTCAGGAAGCGGCGCCTGGACCGATCGTGGCTCGGAGACGGCGCGTGGAGGTATCGGGGCTTAAAAGACGACGGATGGACCGATCAGGGCTCAGGAAACGGTACGTGGACCGATCGACGCTCGGAGACGGCGCGTGGACCGACCGGGGCTCAGGAGACGGCGCGTTAACCGATTGGGGCTTAGGAGACGATGAGCGGACCGATCGGGGCTGGAAGACGGCGCGTGCACCGATCGGGGCTCGGAGACAGCGCGTCGACCGATCGGGGTTCGGAGACGGCGCCTGGACCAATTGGGGTTCGGCGACGGCGCGTGGGCCGATCGGGGTTCAGGAGACGGCGCGTGAACCGACCATGGCTCAGGAGGCCGCGCGTGGACCGACTGGGGCTCAGGCGGTTGCGCATGGACCAATTGGGGTTCGGCGACGGCGCGTGGACCTATCGGGGCTCGGAGACGGCGCATGGAGGCATCGGCGCTTTGAAGACGACGCGTGGACCGAACGGTTCTCAGAAAACGGCGCGTGGAGCGATCGAGGCTCAGGAGACGACGCGTGGACCGATCGGGGCTCGGAGACGGCGCGTGGAATGATCGGGGCTCAGGAGACGGCGCGTGCACCGATCGGGGCTCGAGGAAGGCGCGCGAAACGATCGGGGCTTAGGAGACGGCGCGTGGACCGATCGGGGCTCAGGAGACGGCGCGCGGACCGACCGGGGCTCAGGAGCCTCGCGTGGACCGATCATGGCTCGGCGACGGCGCGTGGACGGATCGGGGCTCGGAGACGACGCGTGGACCGATTGGGGCTCGGAGACGGCCCGTTAACCGATCGGGGCTTAGGAGACGACGCGTGGACCGAACGGACCTCAGGCGACGGCGCGTGGACCGATTGGGTCTCGGAGACGGCGTGTGGACGTATCGGGGATTAAGAGACGATGCGTGTACCGATCGGGGCTCAGGAGATGGCGCGTGGACCGATCGGGGCTTCGGAGACGGTACGTGGACCGATCGAGGCTCGGAGACGGCGCGTGCACCGATCGGAGATCAGGAGGCCGCGCGTCGACCGATCGGGGTTTGAATACGACGCGTGGACCGATCGGGGCTCGGAGACGGCGCGTGGACGGATCGGGGCTCAGGAGACGGCGCGTGGACTGATCGGGGCTCAGGAGACGGCGCGTAGACCGATCGGGGCTTCGGAGACGGTACGTGGACCGATCGAGGCTCGGAGATGGCGCGTGGACCGACCGGTGCTCAGGAGGCCGCGCGTGGACCGATCGGGACTCGGCGACGACGCGTGGACTGATCGAGGCTCGGAGATGACGCGTGTATGGATCGGGTATTAGGGGACGACGCTTGGAACGATTGGGGCTCAGGAGACGGCGCGTGCACCGACCGGCGCTCGGAGACGGCGCGTGGAGCGATCGGGGCTCAGGAGACGACGCGTGGATCGATCGGGGCTCAGGAGACGACGCGTCGACCGATCGGGGCTCAGGAGGCGGCGCGTGGACCGATTGGGAGTCACGAGACAGCGCGTGGACCGAGTGGGGCTCGGATACGGCGCGTGAACCGACCGGGGCTCAGGAGGCCGCGCGTGGACCGATCGCAGCTCGGCGACGGCGCGTGGAACGATCGGGGCTCAGGAGACGGCTCGTGAAATCATCGGCGCTCTGAGACGGCGCGTGGACCGATTGTGGCTGACGAGACTGCACGTGGATCGATCGGGGCTCAGGAAGCGGCGCCTGGACCTATCGTGGCTCGGAGCCGGCGCGTGGAGGCATCGGGGCTCAGGAGACGGGGCGTGAAATGATCGGCGCTCTGAGACGGCGCGTGGACCGATCGGTGCTCGGAGACGACGCGTGGACCGATCGGGGCTGAGGAGACGGCGCGTGGACCGATCGGGGCTCAGGAGACTGCGCGTGGATGGATCGGAGCTTAAGGAACGGCGCGTTGACCGATCGGGGCTCAGGAGACGGCGCGTGGACCGAGCATGGCTCAGGAGGCCGCGCGTGGACCGACTGGCGCTCAGGAGGTTGCGCGTGGACCAATTGGGGTTCGGCGACGGGGCGTGGACCGATCGGGGCTCGGAGACGGCGCGTTGACCGATCGGGGCTCGGATACGGCGCGTGAACCGACCGGGGCTCAGGAGACGGCGCGTGGACCGATCGGGGCTCGGAGACGGCACGTTAACCGATCGGGGCTTAGGAGACGATGCGTGGACCGATCGGGCTCGGAGCCGGCGCGTGAACCGATCGGGCTCGGAGCCGGCGCGTGAACCGATCGGGGTTCAGGAGACGGCGCGTGGATCGATTGGGGCTTGGATACGGCGCAAGCCGCGACCGGGGCTCAGGAGGCCGCGCGTGGACCGATCGGCGCTCGGAGACGGCACGTGGACCGATCGGGGGTTAGGAGACGGCGCGTAGACCAATAGGAGATCAGGAGAGGACGCGTGGACCGATAGGGCTCTGGAAGCGGCGCGTGGACCGATCGGGGCTCAGGAAACGGCGTGTGGACCGACTGGGGCTCAGGCGATTGCGCGTGGACGAATTGGGGTTCGGCGACGGCGCGTGGATCGATCGGGGCTTAGGAGACGGCGCGTGCACCGATCGGGGCCCGGAGACGGGTCGTGGACAGATTGGGGCTTTGCAGACGGTGCGTGAACCGATCGTGGCTGGGAGACGACAGGTCCACCAATCGGGGCTTAGGAGACGACGCGTAGACCGATCGGGGCCCAGGAGACGGCGCGTGGACCGATCGGGGCTCAGGAAACGGCGCGTGGACCGACTGGGGCTCAGGCGGTTGCGCGTGGACCAATTGGGGTTCCGCGACGGCGCGTGGACCGATCGGGGCTCGGAGACGGCGCGTTAACCGATCGCGGCTTAGAAGACGATGCGTGAACTGATCGGGGCTCGGAGACGGCGTGTTAACCGATAGGGGCTTAGGAGACGATGCGTGGACCGATCGGGGCTCGGAGACGGCGCGTGGACCGACCGGGGCTCAGGAGGATACGCCTGGACTGATCGGGGCTCGGCGACGGCGCGTGGACCGATCGGGGCACAGGAGACGGCGCGTGGACCGATCGGGGCTCAGGAAACGGCGCGTGGACCGACTGGGCCTCAGGCGGTTGCGCGTGGACCAATTGGGGTTCCGCGACGGCGCGTGGACCGATCGGGGCTCGGAGACGGCGCGTTAACCGATCGCGGCTTAGGAGACGATGCGAGGAGGCATCTGGGTTTACAAGACGACGCGTGGATCGATCGGGGCTCGGAGACGGCGCGTGAACCGACCGGGGCTCAGGAGACGGCACGTGGACCGATCGGGGCTCGGAGACGGCACGTTAACCGATCGGGGCTTAGGAGACGATGCGTGGACCGATCGGGCTCGGAGCCGGCGCGTGAACCGATCGGGGCTCAGGAGGCCGCGCGTGGACCGATCGAGGCTCGGCGACGGCGCGCGGACCGATCGGGGCTCGGAGACGACGCGTGTACGGATCAGGGCTTGGTGACGGCGCGTTTACCGATAGCAGCTCGGAGACGGCCCGTGGACGGATCGCGGCTTAGGAGACGGCGCGTGGAACGATCGGGGCTCAGGAGACGGCGCATGGACCGGTCGAGGCTCGGAGACGGCACGTGGACCGATCGGGGCTTAGGAGAAGGCGCGTGGACCGATCGGGGCTTAGGAGACGGCGCGTGGACCGATCGGGGCTTAGGAGACGACGCGTGGAACGACCGGGGCTCAGGAGACGGCGCGTGGACCGACCGGGGCTCAGGAGACTCGCGTGGATCGATCGGGGCTCAGGAGGCAACGCGGGGACCCATCGGGGCTCGGAGACGGCGTGTGGACGTTATCGGGGCTTAGGAGACGACGCGTGGACCTATCGGGGCTCGAAGACGGCGGGTGGATCGATCGGGGCTTAGGAGACGGCGTGTGCACCGATCGGGGCCCGGAGACGGGTCGTGGACAGATTGGGGCTTAGCAGACGGCGCGTGGACCGATCGTGGATGGGAGACGGCACGTCCACCAATCGGGGCTTAGGAGACGACGCGTAGACCGATCGGGGCCCAGGAGACGGCGCGTGGACCGATCGGGGCTCAGGAAACGGCGCGTGGACCGACTGGGGCTCAGGCGATTGCGCGTGGACGAATTGGGGTTCGGCGACGGCGCGTGGATCGATCGGGGCTCGGAGACGGCGCGTTAACCGATCGCGGCTTAGGAGACGATGCGTGAACTGATCGGGGCTCGGAGACGGCGCGTTAACCGATAGGGGCTTAGGAGACGATGCGTGGACCGATCGGGCTCGGAGACGGCGCGTGAACCGACCGGGCCTCAGGAGGCCGCGCGTGGACCGATCGAGGCTCGGCGACGGCGCGTGGACCGGTCGGGGCTCGGAGACGACGCGTGTACGGATCAGGGCTTGGTGACGGCGCGTTTACCGATAGCAGCTCGGAGACGGCCCGTGGACGGATCGCGGCTTAGGAGACGGCGCGTGGATCGATCGGGGCTCAGGAGACGGCGCGTGGACCGACCGGGGCTCGGAGACGGCGCGTGGAACGATAGGGGCTCAGGAGACGGCGCGTGAAATGATCGGCGCCCGGAGATGGCGCGTGGACCGATTGGGGCTTAAGAGACGAAGGGTGGACCGATCAGGGCTTAGGAAACGGCACGTGAATCGATCGGGGCACAGCAGACGGCGCGTGAACCGGTCGGGGCTTAGGAGACGACGCGTTGACCGATCGGCGCTCGGAGACAGCGCGTCGACCGATCGGGGTTCGGTGACGGCGCGTGGAACGTCCGGGGCTCAGGAGGGGATGCGTGGACCGATCGCGGCTCTGGAGACTGCGCGTGGACCGATCGGAGCTTAGAAGACGATGCCTAGACCGTTTGGGGCTCAGGAGACAGGGCGTGGACTGATCGGGGCTCGGAGACGGCGCGTTAACCGATCGGCGCTTGGAGACAGCGCGTCGACCGATCGGGGTTCGGTGACGGCGCGTGGAACGTCCGGGGCTCAGGAGGGGATGCGTGGACCGATCGCGGCTCTGGAGACTGCGCGTGGACCGATCGGGGCTCGGAGACAGCGCGTGGACCGACTGGGGCTCAGGCGGTTTCGCGTGGACCAATTGGGGTTCGGCGACGGCGCGTGGACCGATCGGGGCTTAGGAGGCCGCGCGTGGACCGATCGCGGCTCGGCGACGGCGCGTGGACCGATCGGGGCTCAGGAGGCCGCGCGTGGACCGATCGGGGTTCAGGAGACAGCGCGTGGACCGATTGGGGCTCTGATACGGCGCGTGAACCAATCGGGCCTCAGGAGGCCGCGCGTGGACCGATCGCGGCTTGGCGACGGCGCGTGGACCGATCGGGGCTCAGGAGGCCGCGCGTGGACCGATCACAGCTCGGCGACGGCGCGTGGACCGATCGGGGCTCGGAGACGACGCGTGGACCGATCGGGGTTCGGCGACCGCGCGTGAACCGACTGGGGCTCAGGCGGTTGCGCGTGCACCAATTGGGGTTCGGCGACGGCGCGTGGACCGTTCGAGGCTCGGAGACGGCGCGTTAACCGATCGGGGCTTAGGAGACGATGCGTGGACCGATCGGGGCTCGGAGACGGCGCGTGGACCGATTGGGGCTCGGCGACGGCGCGTGGACAGATCGAGGCTCGGAGACGACGCGTGTACGGATCGGGGCTTTGAAGACGACGCGTGGACCGATCGTGGCTCAAGAAACGGCGTGTGGAGCGATCGGGGCTCAGGAGACGACGCGTCGACCGATCAGGGCTCAGGTGATGGCGCGTGGACCGACCGGGGCTCAGGAGACAGCGCGTGAAATGATCGGCGCTCGGAGATGGCGCGTGGACCGATTGGGGCTTAAGAGACGACGGGTGGACCGATCGGGGCTTAGGAAACGGCACGTGAATCGATCGGGGCACAGCAGACGGCGCGTGAACCGGTCGGGGCTTAGGAGACGACGCGTTGACCGATCGGCGCTCGGAGACAGCGCGTCGACCGATCGGGGTTCGGTGACGGCGCGTGGAACGTCCGGGGCTCAGGAGGGGATGCGTGGACCGATCGCGGCTCTGGAGACTGCGCGTGGACCGATCGGAGCTTAGAAGACGATGCCTAGACCGATTGGGGCTCAGGAGACAGCGCGTGGACCAATTGGGGTTCGGCGACGGCGCGTGGACCAATCGCGGCTCGGAGACGGCGCGTTAACCGATCGGGGCTTAGGAGACGATGCGTGAACCGATCGGGGCTCGGAGACGGCGCGTGGACCGACCGGGGCTCGGAGACGACGCGTGGACCGATCGGGGCTCGGAGACGGCGCGTTAACCGATCGGGGCTTAGGAGACGATCCGTGAACCGATCGGGGCTCGGAGACGGCGCGTGGACAGATCGGGCTCAGGAGACGGCGCGTGGACCGATCGGGGCTTAGGAGACTACGCGTGTACCTATCGGGGCTCAGGAGACAGCGCGTGGACCGATCGGGGCTCAGGAGTCGGCGCGTGGATCGATCGGGGCTCGGAGACGGCGCGTGGACCGATTGGGGCTTAGGAGACGGCGCGTGGACCGATCGGGGCGCAGGAAGCGGCGCCTGGACCGATCGTGGCTCGGAGACGGCGCGTGGAGGCATCCGGGCTAAGAAGACGGCGCGTTAACCGATCGGCGCTCGGAGACAGCGCGTCGAACGATCGGGGTTCGGTGACGGCGCGTGGACCGTCCGGGGCTCAGGAGGGGATGCGTGGACCGATCGCGGCTCTGGAGACTACGCGTGGATCGATCGGGGCTTAGGGAACGACGCGTGGACCGATCGGGGCTCAGGAGACGGCGCGTGAACCGACCGGGGCTCAGGAGACTGCGCGTGGACCGATCGCGGCTCGGCGACGGCGCGTGGACCGATCGGGGCTCAGGAGGCCGCGCGTCGACCGATCGTGGCTCGGCGACGGCGCGTGGACCGATCGGGGCTCGGAGACCACGCGTGGACCGATCGGGGCTCGGAGACAGCGCGTGGACCGACTGGGGCTCAGGCGGTTGCGCGTGGACCAATTGGGGTTCAGCGACGGCGCGTGGACCGATCGGGGCTCGGACACAGTGCATGGACCGACTGGGGCTCAGGCGGTTGCGCGTGGATCGATCGGGGCTCGGAGACGGCGCGTGGAACGATCGGGTCTCAGGAGAAGGCGCGTGAAATCATCGGCGCCCGGAGACGCCGCGCGGACGAATCGGGGCTTCGGAGACGACGCGTGGACCGATCGGGGCTCCGGAGACGGCGCCTGGACCGATCGTGGCTCGGAGACTGCGCGTGGAGGTATCCGGGCTAAGAAGACGACGCATGGACCGAGCGGGGTTCAGGAGACGGCGCGAGGAGCGATCGGGGCACATGAGAAGACACGTCAATTGATCGGGGCTCCGGAGACGACGCCTCGACGGATCGGGGCTCAGGAGGCGGCACGAGAAGCGATCGGGGCTCAGGAGAAGACGCGTCAATTGATCGGGGCTCAGGAGACGACGCGTCGACGAATCGGGGCTTAGGAGACGACGCGTGGACCGATCGGGGCTCCGGAGACGGCGCGTCGACCGACCGGAGCTCAGGAGATTCGCGTGGATCGATCGGGGCTCCGTAGGCGGCGCGTGGACCGATTGGGGCTTCGGAGACGACGCGTGGGCCGATCGGGGCTCAGGAGGCCGCGCGTGGACCGATCATGGCTCGGCGACGGCGCGTACACCGATCGGGGCTCGGAGACGACGCGTGGACCGATCGGGGCTCGGAGACAGCGCGTGGACCGACTGGGGCTCAGGCGGTTGCGCGTGGACCAATTGGGGCTCCGGAGGCGGCGCGTGGACCGATTGGGGAGCAGAAGATGGTGCGTGGACCGATCGGGGCTCGGAGACGGCGCGTGGACCGATCGGAGCTTAGAGGACGACGCGTAGACCGATTGGGGCTCAGGAGACAGCGCGTGGACTGATCGGGGCGCGGAGACGGCGCGTTAACCGATCGGCGCTCGGAGACTGCGAGTCGACCGATCGGGGTTCGGTGACGGCGCGTGGACCGTCCGGGGCTCAGGAGGGGATGCGTGGAACGATCGCGGCTCTGGAGACTGCGCGTGGATCGATCGGGGCTTAGGGAACGACGCGTGGACCAATCGGGGCTCAGGAGACGGCGCGTGAACCGACCGGGGCTCAGGAGACCGCGCGTGGACCGATCGCGGCTCGGCGACGGCGCGTGGACCGATCGGAGCTCAGGAGGCCGCGCGTGGACCGATCGTGGCTCGGCGACGGCGCGTGGACCGATCGGGGCTCGGAGACGACGCGTGGACCGATCGGGGCTCGGAGACAGCGCGTCGACCGACTGGGGCTCAGGCGGTTGCGCGTGGACCGATCGGGGCTTAGGGGCCTCGCGTGGATCGATCGGGGCTCCGGCGGTGCCGCGTGGACCCATGGGGATCAGGAGACAGTGCGTGGACCGATCGGGGCTCGGAGACGGCGCGTGGACCGATCGGGGCTTATGAGACGACGCGTGGACGTATCGGGGCTCAGGAGACATCGCGTGGACCGTTCGGGGCTCGGGGACGGCGCGTTAACCAATTGGGACTTAGGAGACCATGCGTGGACCGATCGGGGCTCGAAGACGGCGCGCGGACCGATCGGGGATCGGACACGGCGTGTGGACCGATCGGGGCTCGGAGACAACGCGTTTACGGATCGGGGATCAGGAGACGACGCGTGGAACGATCCGGGCTCAGGACACGAAGTGTGGACCGATCGGGGCTCGTAGACGGCGTGTGGAACGATTGGGGCTCGGGTGACGGCGCGTGAACCGATCGGCGCTCGGAGACGGCGCGTGGATCGATCGGGGATCGGGGACGGCGCGTGGAACGATCGCAGCTCGGAGTCGACGCGTTAGCCGATCGGGGCTTAGGAGACGATGCGTGGACCGATCGGGGCTCGGAGACGGCGCGTCAACCGATCGGCGCTCGGAGACGGCGTGTGGACCGATTGCGGCTTAGGAGACGGCGCGTGGACCGATCGGAGATCAGGAGTTGACGCGTGGACCGATCGGGGTTGTGGAAGCGGCGCACGGACCGATCGTGGCTCGGAGACGGCGCGTGGAGGCATCGGGGCTTTGAAGACGGCGCGTGGACCGATCGGGGCTCAGGAGACCGCGCGTGGACCGATCATAGCTCGGAGACAGCGCGTGGAATGATCGGGGCTCAGGAGACGGCGCGTGAACCGATCGGCGCTCGGAGACGGTGCGTGGACCGATCGGGGCTTAGGAGACGGCGCGTCGACCGATCGGAGATCAGGAGAGGACGCCTGGACTGATAGGGCTCTGGAAGCGGCGCACGGACCGATCGTGGCTCGGAGACGGCGCGTGGAGGCATCGGGGCTTTGAAGACGACGCGTGGACCGAACGGTGCTCAGAAAAAGGCGCGTGGAGCGATCGGGGCTCAGGAAATGACGCGTCGATGGATCGGGGCTTAGGAGACGATGCGTGAACCGACCGGGGCTCAGGAGGCCGCGCGTGGACCGATCGCGGCTCGGCGACGGTGCGTGGACCGATCGGGGCTCAGGAGGACGCGCGTGGACTGATCATGGCTCGGCGACGGCGCGTGGACCGTTCGGGGCTCGGAGACGACGCGTAGACCGATCGGTGCTCGGAGACAGCGCGTGGACCGACTGGGGCTCGGAGATCGCGCGTGAACCGATCGTGGCTTAGGAGAAGGCGCGTTGAATGATCGGGGCTCAGGAGACGGCGCGTGGACCGATCGTGGCTCGGAGACGGCGCGTGGAGGCATCGGGGCTAAGAACACGACGCATGTACCGAGCGGGGCTCAGGAGACGGCGCGAGGAGCGATCGGGGCTCAGGGGAAGACGCGTCAATTGATCGGGGCTCAGGAGACGACGCGGCGACCGATCTGGGCTTAGGAGACGACGCGTGGACCGATCGGGGCTCAGGAGACGGCGCGTGGACCGATCGGGGCTTCGGAGACAGTACGTGGACCGATCGGGGTTCGGAGACGGTACGAGGACCGAACGGAGCTCAGGAGATTCGCGTGGATCGATCAGGGCTCCGGAGGCGGCGCATGGACCGATTGGGGAGCATGCGATGGTGCGTGGACCGATCGGGGCTCGGAGACGATGCGTGGACCGATCGGGGCTCGGAGACGGCGCGTGGACCAACCGGGGCTAAGGAGGCCGCGCGTGGACCTATCGAGGCTTAGGAGCCGACGCGTGGACCGATCGGGGCTGAGGAGATGGCGCGTGGACCGAACGGGGCTCGGAGACGGCGCGTGGAACGATCGGAGCACAGGAGACGGCGCGTGAACCAATCGGCGCTCGGAGACGGCGCGTGGATCGATCGGGGCTTAGGAGAAGGCGCGTGGACCGATCGGGGCTTAGGAGACGATTCGTGGACCGATCGGGTCTCGGAGACCGCGCGTGGACCGACCGGGGCTAAGCAGGCCGCGCGTAGACCGATACAGGCTTAGGAACCGACGCGTGGACCGATTGGGGCTGGGGAGACGGCGCGTGGACCGATCGGGGCTCGAAGACGGCGCGTGGAACGATCGGAGCACAGGAGACGGCGCGTGAACCGATCGGCGCTCGGAGACGGCGCGTGGATCGATCGGGGCTTAGGAGACGGCGCGTGGACCGATCGGGGCTTAGGAGACGACGCGTGGACCGATCGGGGCTCAGGAAGCGGCGCGTGGACCGAACGGTGCTCGGAGACGACGCATGAACCGATCGGCGCTCAGGAGACGGCGCGTGGAGCGATCGGAGCGCAGGAGACGACGCGTTAACAGAGCGGGGTTTAGGAGACGATGCGTGGACCGATCGGTGCTTGGAGACAGCGCGTGGACCGACTGGGGCTCAGGAGGTGGCGCGTGGACCAATTGGGGTTCGGCGACGGCGCGTGGACCGACCGGGGATTAGGAGACGACGCGTCGACCGATCGGGGCTTAGGAGACGACCCGTCGACCGATCGGGGCTTAGGAGACGACGCGTGGACAGATCGGGGCTTAGGAGGCGGCGCGTGGAGCGATCGGAGCGCAGGAGACGACGCGTTAACAGAGCGGGGTTTAGGAGACGATGCGTGGACCGATCGGTGCTCGGAGACGGCGCGTGGAACGATCGGAGCACAGGAGACGGCGCATGAAGCGATCGGCGCTCGGAGACGGCGCGTGGATCAATCGGGGCTTAGGAGACGGCGCGTGGACCGATCGGGGCTCAGGAGGCGGCGCCTGGACCGGTCGGGGCTCAGATGACGGCGCGCGGACCGACCGGGGCTCAGGAGACTCGCGTGGATCGATCGGGGCTCGGAGACGGCGCGTGGATGGACCGCGGCTCAGAATGCGGTACGCGGACCGATCGGGGATCGGACACGGCGTGTGGACCGATCGAGGCTCGGAGACGACGCGTGGACGGACCGCGGCTCAGAATGCGGTACGCGGACCGATCGGGGATCGGACACGGCGTGTGGACCGATCGAGGCTCGGAGACGACGCGTTTACGGATCGGGGATCAGGAGACGACGCGTGGAACGATCCGGGCTCAGGACACGAAGTATAGACCGATCGGGGCTCGTAGACGGCGCGTGGATCGATCGCGGCTTAGGAGACGGCGCGTGGACCGATCGGAGATCAGGAGTTGACGCGTGGACCGATCGGGGTTGTGGAAGCGGCGCACGGACCGATCGTGGCTCGGAGACGGCGCGTGGAGGCATCGGGGCTTTGAAGACGGCGCGTGGACCGATCGGGGCTCAGGAGACGGCGCGTGAACCGATCGGCGCTCGGAGACGGTGCGTGGACCGATCAGGGCTTAGGGGACGGCGCGTCGACCGATCGGAGATCAGGAGAGGACGCCTCGACTGATAGGGCTCTGGAAGCGGCGCACGGACCGATCGTGGCTCGGAGACGGTGCGTGGAGGCATCGGGGCTTTGAAGACGACGCGTGGACCGAACGGTGCTCAGAAAACGGCGCGTGGAGCGATCGGGGCTCAGGAAATGACGCGTCGATGGATCGGGGCTTAGGAGACGATGCGTGAACCGACCGGGGCTCAGGAGGCCGCGCGTGGACCGATCGCGGCTCGGCGACGGCGCGTGGACCGATCGGGGCTCAGGAGGACGCGCGTGGACTGATCATGGCTCGGCGACGGCGCGTGGACCGATCGGGGCTCGGAGACGACGCGTAGACCGATCGGTGCTCGGTGACAGCGCGTGGACCGACTGGGGCTCGGAGATCGCGCGTGAACCGATCGTGGCTTAGGAGAAGGCGCGTTGAATGATCGGGGCTCAGGAGACGGCGCGTGGACCGATCGTGGCTCGGAGACGGCGCGTGGAGGCATCGGGGTTAAGAAGACGACGCATCGACCGAGTGGGGTTCAGGAGGCGGCGCGAGGAGCGATCGGGGCTCAGGAGAAGACGCGTCAATTGATGGGGGCTCAGGACACGACGCGGCGACGGATCGGGGCTTGGAGACGGCGAGTGGACCGATCGGGGCTTAGGAGACGACGCGTGGACCGATCGGGGCTCAGAAGACGGCGCGTGGACCGATCGGGACTCAGGAGACGGCGCGTGGATCGATTGGGGCGTGGATACGGCGCGTGACGCGACCGGGGCTCAGGAGGCCGCGCGTGGAGCGATCATGGCTCGGCGACGGCGCATGGACCGATCGGGGCTCGGAGACGACGCGTGGAGCGATTGGGGCTCAAGCGGTTGCGCGTGGATCAATTGGGGTTCGGCGATGGCGCGTGGACCGATCGCGGCGCGGAGACGGCGCGTTAACCGATCGGGGCATAGGAGACGATGCGTGGACCGATCGGGCTCAGGAGACGGCGCGTGGACCGATCGAGGCTCAGAGACGACGCGTGTGCGGACCGGGGATTCGAGGACTGTTCCGTCCTTAGACAACGTTTCATATTTTTTCTTTCTTTACATATTTCTATTCGAAAAACTATAGAAATCTGGTAAATCGAGCCATCGCCTTCAATTTTATTTACCTCACTACGCCTGTTCAGACTGGAACTCTCGCCCAGCTGACCGTCATAAAGTAAGAAACAAGGGTCTTGCCTGTCTTCGACGCGTGCTCGATGACTCACAAGACAATAAAACATTTGGCTACCAAATGTCTCGTCGTCGAGTACCTATCCCGTTGAAACCTTTCTATTTTTTATATATACAGCATTGTTTTTTGAATATTCATACACGTGACTTCTTTCTAATCGCGAGACTTACCAGACACATTTCCTGAGCTCTCGGAAAAAAACCTCCGTTCAGTTTTTAGTAACGTTTTTCATTTATCTCAACTTTTTTGGGATTGGTCACGACAAATCTCCTCCTTCCGCAGGCAGCCCTAGAGTGACCAATCAGCATTATGCATAAAATAAATTGTGAAAAGAAAAGACCGAAGGGATTGTTCGGAGAGCTCTAAGATTTCAGTCTACAACCAAACACCGTACGCATCAGTCGCTTAAATTCATTACGCGATCTGGTAGATTCATACTCGTTTGTAACATAAAAATATATCTCAAGTTCAAGTTACCATCGAGTGAATTATTCAAAACAACCCGAGTTCGTAGGCGATTAATTTCACTTACGAACGTACCTGACGATTAGCGTCAATATCCAAATTGAGAACAGGCCTTACAACCCTGTTCGGTCATTATTTTCGACCGCGCCGGTCTCAGGTACGCTACAAGGACGACGGGTGGACCGATCCGGACTCAGGAGACGACGCGTCGTCCGATCGGGGCTCAGGATGCGGCGCGTGGACCCATCGGGGCTCGGAGACGGCCCGTGGACAGATCGGGGCTTAGGAGACGGCGCGTGGACCGATCGGGGCTCAGGAGACCGCGCGTGGACCGGTCGGGGCTTAGGAGACGACGCCTGGACCGATCGGGGCTTAGGAGGCGGCGTGTGGAACGATCGGGGCTCAGGAGACGGCGCGTGCACCGATCGGCGCTCGGAGACGGCGCGTGGAGCGATCGGGGCTGAGGAGACGACGCGTGGATCGATCGGGGCTCAGGAGACGACGCGTCGACCGATCGGGGCTGAGGAGACGACGCGTGGACCGATCGGGGCTTAGGAGAAAACGCGTTTACCGATCCGGGCTAAGGAAGCGGCGCCTGCACCGATCGTGGTTGGGAGACGGCGCAAGGAGGCATCTGGGCTTAGAAGACGACGCGTGGACCGATCGGGGCTCAGGAAACGGCGCGTGGACCGACCGCGGCTCAGGAGGCCACGCCTGGACCGATCGGGGCTCGGCGACGGGGCGTGGACCTATCGAGTCTCGGAGACGACGCGTCGACCGATCGGGGCTCAGATGACGGTGCGCGGACCGACCGGGGCTCAGGAGACTCGCGTGGATCGATCGGGGCTCCGGAGACGGCTCGTGGAGCGATGGGGATCAGGAGACGGTGCGCGGACCGATCGGGGCTCGGAGACGGCGCGTGGACCGATCGGGGCTCGCAGACTGCGCGTGGACGGACCGCGGCTTAGAATGCGACACGCGGACCGATCGGGGATCGGAGATGGCGCGTGGAACCATCGGGGCTCGGAGACGGCGCGTTAACCGATCGGGGCTTAGGAGACGATGCGTGGACTGATCGGGGCTCGGAGATGGCGCGTTTACGGATCGGAGATCAGGAGACGACGCGTGGAACGATCCGGGCTCAGGATACGGAGCGTGGACCGATCGGGGCTTGGAGACGGCGTGTGGAACGATCGAGACTCGGGTGACAGCGCGTGAACCGATCGGCGCTCGGAGACGGCGCGTGGACCGATCGGGGCTCGGAGACGGCGCGTGGACCGACCGGGGCTCAGGAGGCCGCTCGTGGACCGATCGGGGCTCCGGAGGCGCCGCGTGGACCGATGGGGATCAGGAGACGGTGCGTGGACCGATCATGGCTTGGCGACAGCGCGTAGACCGATCGGGGCTCGGAGACGACGCGTGGACTGATCGGGGCTCGAAGACAGCGCGTGGACCGACTGGGGCTCAGGCGGTTGCGCGTGGACCAATTCGGGCTCCGGAGGCGGTGTGTGGACCGATTGTGGAGCAGAAGATGGTGCGTGGGCCGATCGGGGCTCGGAGACGGCGCGTGGACCGATCGGAGCTAAGAAGACGACGCCTAGACCGATTGGGGCTCAGGAGACAGCGCGTGGACCGATCGGGGCTCAGGAGGCGGCGCGTGGATGGATCGGGGCTCGGAGACGGCGCGTGGAACGATCGGGTCTCAGGAGACGGCGCGTGAAATGATCGGCGCTCGGAGACGCCGCGTGGACCGATTGGGGCTTAGGAGACGGCGCGTGGACCGATTGTGGAGCAGAAGATGGTGCGTGGACCGATCGGGGCTCGGAGACGGCGCGTGGACCGATCGGAGCTTAGAAGACGACGCCTAGACCGATTGGGGCTCAGGAGACAGCGCGTGAACTGATCGGGGCTCGGAGACGGCGCGTTAACCGATCGGCGCTCGGAGACAGCGCGTCGACCGATCGGGGTTCGGTGACGGCGCGTGGACCGTCCGGGGCTCAGGAGGGGATGCGTGGACCGATCGCGGCTCTGGAGACTGCGCGTGGATCGATCGGGGCTTAGGGAACGACGCGTAGACCGATCGGGGCTCAGGAGACGGCGCGTGAACCGACCGGGGCTCAGGAGACCGCGCGCGGACCCATCGCGGCTCGGCGACGGCGCGTGGACCGATCGGGGCTCAGGAGGCCGCGCGTGGACCGATCGTGGCTCGGCGACGGCGCGTGGACCGATCGGGGCTCGGAGACCACGCGTGGACCGATCGGGGCTCGGACACGGCGCGTTAACCGATTGGGGCTTAGGAGACCATGGGTGGACCGATCGGGGCTCGAAGACGGCGCGTGGACCGATCGGGACTCGGAGACGACGCGTGGACCCATCGGGGCTCGGAGACAGCGCGTGGACCGACTGGGGCTCAAGCGGTTTCGCGTGGTCCAATTGGGGTTCGGCGACGGCGCGTGGACCGATCGGGGCTTAGGAGGCCGTGCGTGGGCCTATCGCGGCTCGGCGACGGCGCGTGCAACGATCGGGGCTCAGGAGGCCGCGCGTGGACCGATCGGGGCTCAGGAGACGGCGCCTGGACCGATCGGGGCTCCGAGACGACGCGTTAACCGAGCGGGGCTTAGGAGACTATGCGGGGACCGATCGGGGCTCGGAGACAGCGCGTGTACCGACTGGGGGTCAGGAGGTTGCGCGTGGACCAATTGGGGTTCGGCGACGGCGCGTGGACCGATCCGGGCTCAGGAGACGGCGCGTGGACCGATCGGGGCTGGGAGACGGAGCGTGGAGCGATGGAAGCTCAGGAGACGGCGCGTGAACTAATCGGCGCTCGGAGACGGCGCGTGGAACGATCGGGGCTGAGGAGAAGGCGCGTGGTCCGATCGGGGCTTATGAGACGGCGCGTGGACCGATCGGGGCTCGGAGATGGCGCGTGGAATGATCGGGGCTTAGGAGATGGCGTGTGGACCGATCGGGGCTCAGGAGCCGGCGCGTGGACCGATTGGGGCTCGGATACCGCGCGTGAACCAATCGGGACTCAGGAGCCCGCGCGTGGACCGATCACGGCTCGGCGACGGCGCGTGGACCGATGGGGCTCAGGAGCCTCGCGTGGACCGATCATGGCTCGGTGACGGCGCGTGGACCGATCGGGGCTTAGGTGACGATGCGTGGACCGATTGGGGCTCAGGAAGCAGCGCCTGGACCGATCGTGGCTCGGAGACGGCGCGTGGACCGGTCGGTGCTCAGGAAGGGGCGCCTGGACCGATCGGGGCTCCGAGACGACGCGTTAACCGAGCGGGGCTTAGGAGACTATGCGGGGACCGATCGGGGCTCGGAGACAGCGCGTATACCGACTGGGGCTCAGGAGGTTGCGCGTGGACCAATTGCGGTTCGGCGACGGCGCGTGGACCGACCGGGACTCAGGAGACCGCGCGTGAACCGATCGAGACTCGGCGACTGCGCGTCGAGCGATCGGGGCTCAGGAGACGGCGCGTGAACCAATCGGCGCTCCGAGACGGCGCGTGGACCGATCGGGGATGAGGAGAAGGCGCGTGGACCGATCGGGGCTTAGGAGACGGCGCGTAGACCGATCGGGGCTCGGAGACGGCGTGTGGAACGATCGGGGCTCAGGTGATGGCGCGTGAACCGATAGGCGCTCGGAGACGGCGCGTGGACCGATCGGGGCTTAGTAGAAGGCGCTTGGTCCGATCGGGGCTTAGGAGACGACGCGTGGACCGATCGGAGCTCGGAGACGGCGCGTGGAACGATCGGGGCTCAAGAGACGGCGCATGAACCGATCGGGGCTCGGATACGGCGCGTGAACCAACCGGGACTCAGGAGCCCGCGCGTGGACCGATCCCGGCTCGGAGACGGCGCGTGGACCGATGGGGCTCAGGAG
Source organism: Netelia fuscicornis (assembly GCA_946811545.1). Taxonomy (NCBI): domain Eukaryota; kingdom Metazoa; phylum Arthropoda; class Insecta; order Hymenoptera; family Ichneumonidae; genus Netelia; species Netelia fuscicornis. The sequence continues at coordinate 14,443,090 of OX328016.1, read as the reverse complement.
CCGCGCGTGGACCGATCATTGCTCGGTGACGGCGCGTGGACCGATCGGGGCTTAGGTGACGATGCGTGGACCGATTGGGGCTCAGGAAGCAGCGCCTGGACCGATCGTGGCTCGGAGACGGCGCGAGGAGGCATCTGGGCTTCGAAGACGGCGCGTGGATCGATCGGGGCTCGGAGACGGCGCGTGAACCAATCGGGCCTCAGGAGGCCGCGCGTTGACCGATCGCGGCTCGGCGACGGCGCGTGGACCGATCGGGGCTTAGTAGAAGGCGCTTGGTCCGATCGGGGCTTAGGAGACGACGCGTGGACCGATCGGAGCTCGGAGACGGCGCGTGGAACGATCGGGGCTCAGGAGACGGCGCATGAACCGATCGGGGCTCGGATACGGCGCGTGAACCAACCGGGACTCAGGAGCCCGCGCGTGGACCGATCCCGGCTCGGCGACGGCGCGTGGACCGATGGGGCTCAGGAGCCGCGCGTGGACCGATCATTGCTCGGTGACGGCGCGTGGACCGATCGGGGCTTAGGTGACGATGCGTGGACCGATTGGGGCTCAGGAAGCAGCGCCTGGACCGATCGTGGCTCGGAGACGGCGCGAGGAGGCATCTGGGCTTCGAAGACGGCACGTGGATCGATCGGGGCTCGGAGACGGCGCGTGAACCGACCGGGGCTCAGGAGGCCGCGCGTGGACCGATCGAGGCTCAGGAGGCCACGCCTGGACCGATCGGGGCTCCGCGACGGCACGTGGACCGATCGAGGCTCGGAGACGACACGTGTACGGATCGGGGATTCGGCGATGACGCGTGGACCGATCCGGGCTCAGGACACGGCGCGTGGACGGATCGGGGCTCGGAGACGGCGCGTGGAACGATCGGGGCTCAGGAGACGGCGCGTGAACCGATCGGCGCTCGGAGACGGCGCGTGGACCGATAGGGGCTTAGGAGACGGCGCGTGGACCGATCGGGGCTCGGAGACGGGGCGTGGAATGATCGGGGCTCACGAGACGGCGCGTGAAATGATCGGCGCTCTGAGACGGCGCGTAGACCGATTGGGGCTTACGAGACGGCGCGTGGACCGAACGGTGCTCAGAAAACGGCGCGTGGACCGATCGGTGCTCGGAGACGATGCGTGGACCGATCGGGGCTCAGGAAACGGCGTGTGGAGCGGTTGGGGCTCAGGAGACGACGCGTGGATCGATCGAGGCTCAGAAGACGACGCGTCGACCGATCGGGGCTCAGGAGACGGCGCGTGGATCGATCGGGGCTCGGAGACGGCGCGTGGAGGCATCGGGGCTAAGAAGACGACGCATGGACCGATCGGGGCTCAGGAAACGGCGCGTAGACCGATCATGGCTCGGAGACGGTGCGTGGGACGATCGGGGCTCGGAGCCGGTGCGTTAACCGATCGGGGCTTAGGAGACGATGCGTCGACCGATCGGGGCTCGGAGACGGCGCGTGAACCGACCGGGGCTCAGGACACAGCGCGTGGACCGATTGGGGCTCAGGAGACGGCGCGTGGACCGCTCGGGGCTCGGAGACGGCGCCTGGACCGAGCGGGGTTCAGGAGACGGCGCGAGGAGCGATCGGGGCACAGCAGAAGACACGTCAATTGATCGGGGCTCCGGAGACGACGCCTCGACGGATCGGGGCTCAGGAGGCGGCACGAGAAGCGATCGGGGCTCAGGAGAAGACGCGTCACTTGATCGGGGCTCAGGAGACGACGCGTCGACGAATCGGGGCTTAGAAGACGACGCGTCGACCGACCGGAGCTCAGGAGATTCGCGTGGATCGATTGGGGCTCCGTAGGCGGCGCGTGGACCGATTGGGGCTTAGGAGACGACGCGTGGACCGATCGGGGCTCCGTAGGCGGCGCGTGGACCGATTGGGGCTTAGGAGACGACGCGTGGACCAATCGGGGCTCGGAGACAGTGCGTGGACCGACTGGGGCTCAGGCGGTTGCCCGTGGACCAATTGGGGTTCGGCGACGGCGCGTGGACCGATCGGGGCTCAGGAGGCGGTGCGTAGAACGATCGGGGCTCAGGAGACGGCGCGTTAACCGATTGGGGCTTAGGAGACGTTGCGTGGACCGATCGGCGCTCGAAGACGGCGCGTGGACCGATCGGGGCTCGGACACAGTGCGTGGACCGACTGGGGCTCAGGCGGTTGCGCGTGGACCAATTGGGGTTCGGCGACGGCGCGTGGACCGATCGGGGCTCAGGAGGCGGCGCGTGGATCGATCGGGGCTCGGAGACGGCGCGTGGAACGATCGGGTCTCAGGAGACGGCGCGAGGAGGCATCTGGGCTTACAAGACAACGCGTGGATCGATCGGGGCTCGGAGACGGGGCATGAACCGACCGGGGCTCAGGAGGCGGCGCGTGAACTGATCGGGGCTCGGAGACGGCGCGTTAACCGATCGGGGCTTAGGAGACGATGCGTGGACCGATCGGGGCTCGGAGACGGCGCGTGGACCGACCGGGGCTAAGGCGGCCGCGCGTGGACCGATCGAGGCTCGTCGACGGCGCGTGGACCGATCGGGACTCGGAGACGGCGTGTGAACGTATCGGGACTTAGGAGACGATGCGTTGTCCGATCGGGGTTCATGAGACGGCGCGTAGACCGATCGGGGCTCCGTCGGCGACGCCTGGACCGATCGGGGCCCAGGAAACGGCGCGTGGATCGATCGGTGCTCGAAGACGATGCGTGGACCGATCGGGGCTCAGGAGCCGATGCGTGGATCGATCGGGGCTCAGGAGGCGGCGCGAGGACCCATCGGGGCTCGGAGACGACACGTGGACCGATCAGGTCTTAGGAGACGACGCGTGCACCGATCGGGGCTCTGGAAGCGGCGCACGGAGCGATCGTGGCTCGGAGACGGCGCGTGGAGCCATCGGGGCTTTGAAGACGACGCGTGGACCGAACGGTGCTCAGAAAACGCCGCGTGGACCGATGGGGATCAGGAGACGGTGCGTGGACCGATCGGGGCTCGGAGACGGCGCGTGGACCGATCGGGGCTTAGGAGACGACGCGTGGATCGAGCGGGGCTCGGAGACGGCGCGCGGATGGACCGTGGCTTAGAATGCGGCACGCGGACCGATCGGGGCTCCGAGACGGCGTGTGGATCGATCGGGGATCAGGAAACGGTGCGTGGAGAGATCGGGGCTCAGGAGACGGCGCGTCGACCGACCGGAGCTCAGGAGATTCGCGTGGATCGATCGGGGCTCGGAGACGGCGCGTGGAACGATCGGAGCTCAAGAGACGGCGCGTGTACCTATCGGGGCTCACGAGACTGCGTGTGGGCCGATTGGGGCTCAGGAGACGACGCGTTTACGGATCGGGGATCAGGAGACGACGCGTGGAACAATCCGGGCTCAGGAGACGGAGCGTGGACCTATCGAGGCTTGGAGACGGCGTGTGGAACGATCGGGGCTCGGGTGACGGCGCGTGAACCGATCGGTGCTCGGAGACGGCGCGTGGACCGATCGGGGCTCGGAGACGGCGCGTGAACCAATCGGGGCTCAGGAGGTCGCGCGTGGACCGATCGCGGCTCGGCGACGGCGCGTGGACCGATCGGGACTCGGCGGCGACGCGTGGACTGATCGAGGCTCGGAGATGACGCGTGTATGGATCGGGTATTAGGGGACGATGCTTGGAACGATTGGGGCTCAGGAGACGGCGCGTGCACCGACCGGCGCTCGGAGACGGCGCGTGGAGCGATCGGAACTCGGAGACGGCGTGTGAACGTATCGGGGCTTAGGAGACGATGCGTTGACCGATCGGGGCTCAGGAGACGGCGCGTGGACTGATCGGTGCTCGGAGACGGCGCGTGGACGGACCGTGGCTTAGAATGCGTCACGCGGATCGATTGGGTCTCGGAGACGGCGTGTGGACGTATCGGGGGTTAAGAGACGATGCGTGGACCGATCGGGGCTCAGGAGATGGCGCGTGGACCGATCGGGGCTTCGGAGACGGTACGTGGACCGATCGAGGCTCGGAGACGGCGCGTGGACACGATCGGTGCTCAGGAGGCCGCGCGTGGACCGATCGGGACTCGGCGACGACGCGTGGACTGATCGAGGCTCGGAGATGACGCGTGTATGGATCGGGTATTAGGGGACGACGCTTGGAACGATTGGGGCTTAGGAGACGATGCGTTGACCGATCGGGGCTCGGAGACGGCACGTGGACCGACCGGGGCTCAGGAGGCCGCGCGTGGAACGATCGGGGCTCGGCGACGGCGCGTGGACCGATCGAGGCTCGGAGACGACGCGTGGACCGATCGGGGCTTAGGAGACTCGCGTGGATCGATCGGGGCTCCGGAGGCGCCGCGTGGACCGATGGGGATCAGGAGACGGTGCGTGGACCGATCGGGGCTCGGAGACGGCGCGTGGACCGATCGGGGCTCCGAGACGGCGTGTGGACCGATCGGGGATCAGGAAACGGTGCGTGGAGAGATCGGGGCTCAGGAGACGGCGCGTCGACCGACCGGAGCCCAGGAGATTCGCGTGGATCGATCGGGGCTCGGAGACGGCGCGTGGAACGATCGGAGCTCAAGAGACGGCGCGTGTACCTATCGGGGCTCACGAGACTGCGTGTGGGCCGATTGGGGCTCAGGAGACGACGCGTTTACGGATCGGGGATCAGGAGACGACGCGTGGAACAATCCGGGCTCAGGAGACGGAGCGTGGACCTATCGAGGCTTGGAGACGGCGTGTGGAACGATCGGGGCTCGGGTGACGGCGCGTGAACCGATCGGTGCTCGGAGACGGCGCGTGGACCGATCGGGGCTCGGAGACGGCGCGTGAACCAATCGGGGCTCAGGAGGTCGCGCGTGGACCGATCGCGGCTCGGCGAGGGCGCGTGGACCGATCGGGGCTCGGAGACGACGCGTGGACCGATCGGGGCTCGGAGACAGCGCGTGGACCGACTGGGGCTCAGGCGGTTTCGCGTGGACCAATTAGGGTTCGGCGACGGCCCGTGGACCGATCGGGGCTTAGGAGACGGCGCGTGCACCGATCGGGGCCCGGAGACGGGTCGTGGACAGATTGGGGATTAGGAGACGGCGCGTGGACCGATCGGGCCTGGGAGACGGCACGTGGACCGATCGGGGCTCGGAGACGGCGTGTGAACGTATCGGGGCTTAGGAGACGATGCGTTGACCGATCGGGGCTCACGAGGCGGCGCGTGGACCCACCGGGGCTCAGGAGACGGCGCGCGGACCGATCGGGGCTCGGAAACGGCGCGTGGACCGATCGGAACTCGGAGACGACGTATGGACCGATCGGGGCGCGGAAACGGCGCGTGGACCGATCGGAGCTCGGAGACGTGGCGTGGACCGATCCGGGCTCAGGAGACAGCGCGTGAAATGATCGGCGCTTTGAGACGGCGCGTGGAAAGATCGGTGCTCGGAGACGGTGCATGGACGGACCGCGGCTTAGAATGCGGCACGCGGACCGATCGGGGATCGGACACGGCGTGTGGACCGATCGAGGCTCGGAGACGACGCGTATACGAATCGGGGATCAGGAGACGACGCGTGGAACGATCCGGGCTCTGGAGACGGAGCGTGGACCGATCGGGGCTCGGAGACGGCGCGTGGAACGATCGGGGCTCACGAGACGGCACGTGAACCGATCGGGGCTCGGAGACGGCGCGTGGACCGATCGGGGCTCGGGAGACGGCGCGTGGACCGATCGGGGCTTCGGAGACGGTACGTGGACCGATCGAGGCTCGGAGACGGCGCGTGGAGCGATCGGGGCTCAGGAGACGACGCGTGGGTCGATCGGGGCTCAGGAGACGACGCGTCGACCGATCGGGGCTCAGGAGGCGGCGCGTGGACCGATTGGGAGTCACGAGACGGCGCGTGGACCGAGTGGGGCTCGGATACGGCGCGTGAACCGACCGGGGCTCAGGAGGCCGCGCGTGGACCGATCGCAGCTCGGCGACGGCGCGTTGACCGATCGGGGCTCAGGAGGCCGCGCGTGGACCGATCGGGACTCGGCGGCGACGCGTGGACTGATCGAGGCTCGGAGATGACGCGTGTATGGATCGGGTATTAGGGGACGATGCTTGGAACGATTGGGGCTCAGGAGACGGCGCGTGCACCGACCGGCGCTCGGAGACGGCGCGTGGAGCGATCGGAACTCGGAGACGGCGTGTGAACGTATCGGGGCTTAGGAGACGATGCGTTGACCGATCGGGGCTCAGGAGACGGCGCGTGGACTGATCGGTGCTCGGAGACGGCGCGTGGACGGACCGTGGCTTAGAATGCGTCACGCGGATCGATTGGGTCTCGGAGACGGCGTGTGGACGTATCGGGGGTTAAGAGACGATGCGTGGACCGATCGGGGCTCAGGAGATGGCGCGTGGACCGATCGGGGCTTCGGAGACGGTACGTGGACCGATCGAGGCTCGGAGACGGCGCGTGGACCGATCGGAGATCAGGAGGCCGCGCGTGGACCGATCGGGGGTTGGATACGACGCGTGGACCGATCGGGGCTCGGAGACGGCGCGTGGACCGATCGGGGCTCAGGAGACGGCGCGTAGACCGATCGGGGCTTCGGAGACGGTACGTGGACCGATCGAGGCTCGGAGACGACGCGTGGACCGACCGGTGCTCAGGAGGCCGCGCGTGGACCGATCGGGACTCGGCGACGACGCGTGGACTGATCGAGGCTCGGAGATGACGCGTGTATGGATCGGGTATTAGGGGACGACGCTTGGAACGATTGGGGCTCAGGAGACGGCGCGTGCACCGACCGGCGCTCGGAGACGGCGCGTGGAGCGGTTGGAACTCGGAGACGGCGTGTGAACGTATCGGGGCTTAGGAGACGATGCGTTGACCGATCGGGGCTCAGGAGACGGCGCGTGCACCGATCGGGGCTCGAGGAAGGCGCGTGAACCGATCGGGGCTCAGGAGACGGCGCGTGGACTGATCGGTGCTCGGAGACGGCGCGTGGACGGACCGTGGCTTAGAATGCGTCACGCGGATCGATTGGGTCTCGGAGACGGCGTGTGGACGTATCGGGGGTTAAGAGACGATGCGTGGACCGATCGGGGCTCAGGAGATGGCGCGTGGACCGATCGGGGCTTCGGAGACGGTACGTGGACCGATCGAGGCTCGGAGACGGCGCGTGGACACGATCGGTGCTCAGGAGGCCGCGCGTGGACCGATCGGGACTCGGCGACGACGCGTGGACTGATCGAGGCTCGGAGATGACGCGTGTATGGATCGGGTATTAGGGGACGACGCTTGGAACGATTGGGGCTTAGGAGACGATGCGTTGACCGATCGGGGCTCATGAGACGGCGCGTAGACCGATCGGGGCTCCGGCGGCGACGCGTGGACCGATCGGGGCCCAGGAAACGGCGCGTGGATCGATCGGTGCTCGAAGACGACGCGTGGACCGACCGGGGCTCAGGAGCCGATGCGTGGATCGATCGGGGCTCAGGAGGCGGCGCGTAGACCCATCGGGGCTCGGAGCCGGCACGTGGACCGATCAGGGCTTAGGAGACGACGCGTGGACCGATCGGGGCTCAGGAGACGGCGCGTGCATCGATCGGGGCTCGAGGAAGGCGCGTGAAACGATCGGGGCTTAGGAGACGGCGCGTGGACCGATCGGGGCTCAGGAGACGGCGCGTGGAACGATCGGGGCTCACGAGACGGCACGTGAACCGATCGGGGCTCGGAGACGGCGCGTGGACCGATCGGGGCTCGGGAGACGGCGCGTGGACCGATCGGGGCTTCGGAGACGGTACGTGGACCGATCGAGGCTCGGAGACGGCGCGTGGAGCGATCGGGGCTCAGGAGACGACGCGTGGGTCGATCGGGGCTCAGGAGACGACGCGTCGACCGATCGGGGCTCAGGAGGCGGCGCGTGGACCGATTGGGAGTCACGAGACGGCGCGTGGACCGAGTGGGGCTCGGATACGGCGCGTGAACCGACCGGGGCTCAGGAGGCCGCGCGTGGACCGATCGCAGCTCGGCGACGGCGCGTTGACCGATCGGGGCTCAGGAGGCCGCGCGTGGACCGATCGGGACTCGGCGGCGACGCGTGGACTGATCGAGGCTCGGAGATGACGCGTGTATGGATCGGGTATTAGGGGACGATGCTTGGAACGATTGGGGCTCAGGAGACGGCGCGTGCACCGACCGGCGCTCGGAGACGGCGCGTGGAGCGATCGGAACTCGGAGACGGCGTGTGAACGTATCGGGGCTTAGGAGACGATGCGTTGACCGATCGGGGCTCAGGAGACGGCGCGTGGACTGATCGGTGCTCGGAGACGGCGCGTGGACGGACCGTGGCTTAGAATGCGTCACGCGGATCGATTGGGTCTCGGAGACGGCGTGTGGACGTATCGGGGGTTAAGAGACGATGCGTGGACCGATCGGGGCTCAGGAGATGGCGCGTGGACCGATCGGGGCTTCGGAGACGGTACGTGGACCGATCGAGGCTCGGAGACGGCGCGTGGACCGATCGGAGATCAGGAGGCCGCGCGTGGACCGATCGGGGGTTGGATACGACGCGTGGACCGATCGGGGCTCGGAGACGGCGCGTGGACCGATCGGGGCTCAGGAGACGGCGCGTAGACCGATCGGGGCTTCGGAGACGGTACGTGGACCGATCGAGGCTCGGAGACGACGCGTGGACCGACCGGTGCTCAGGAGGCCGCGCGTGGACCGATCGGGACTCGGCGACGACGCGTGGACTGATCGAGGCTCGGAGATGACGCGTGTATGGATCGGGTATTAGGGGACGACGCTTGGAACGATTGGGGCTCAGGAGACGGCGCGTGCACCGACCGGCGCTCGGAGACGGCGCGTGGAGCGGTTGGAACTCGGAGACGGCGTGTGAACGTATCGGGGCTTAGGAGACGATGCGTTGACGGATCGGGGCTCAGGAGACGGCGCGTGCACCGATCGGGGCTCGAGGAAGGCGCGTGAACCGATCGGGGCTCAGGAGACGGCGCGTGGACTGATCGGTGCTCGGAGACGGCGCGTGGACGGACCGTGGCTTAGAATGCGTCACGCGGATCGATTGGGTCTCGGAGACGGCGTGTGGACGTATCGGGGGTTAAGAGACGATGCGTGGACCGATCGGGGCTCAGGAGATGGCGCGTGGACCGATCGGGGCTTCGGAGACGGTACGTGGACCGATCGAGGCTCGGAGACGGCGCGTGGACACGATCGGTGCTCAGGAGGCCGCGCGTGGACCGATCGGGACTCGGCGACGACGCGTGGACTGATCGAGGCTCGGAGATGACGCGTGTATGGATCGGGTATTAGGGGACGACGCTTGGAACGATTGGGGCTTAGGAGACGATGCGTTGACCGATCGGGGCTCATGAGACGGCGCGTAGACCGATCGGGGCTCCGGCGGCGACGCGTGGACCGATCGGGGCCCAGGAAACGGCGCGTGGATCGATCGGTGCTCGAAGACGACGCGTGGACCGACCGGGGCTCAGGAGCCGATGCGTGGATCGATCGGGGCTCAGGAGGCGGCGCGTAGACCCATCGGGGCTCGGAGCCGGCACGTGGACCGATCAGGGCTTAGGAGACGACGCGTGGACCGATCGGGGCTCAGGAGACGGCGCGTGCATCGATCGGGGCTCGAGGAAGGCGCGTGAAACGATCGGGGCTTAGGAGACGGCGCGTGGACCGATCGGGGCTCAGGAGACGGCGCGCGGACCGACCGCGGCTCAGGAGCCTCGCGTGGACCGATCATGGCTCGGCGACGGCGCGTGGACGGATCGGGGCTCAGAGACGACGCGTGGACCGATTGGGGCTCGGAGACGGCGCGTTAACCGATCGGGGCTTAGGAGACGACGCGTGGACCGATCGGACCTCAGGAGACGGCGCGTGGACCGATCGGTGCTCGGAGACGGCGCGTGGACGGACCGTGGCTTAGAATGCGTCACGCGGACCGATCGGGGCTCGGATACGGCGTGTGGACGTATCGGGGCTTAGGAGACGATGCGTGAACCGATCGGGGCTCAGGAGACGCCGCGTGGACCGATCGGGGCTCGGAGACGGCGCGTGGAACGATCGGGGCTCAGGAGACGGCTCGTGAAATGATCGGCGCTCTGAGACGGCGCGTGGACCGATTGTGGCTGACGAGACGGCGCGTGGATCGATCGGGGCTCAGGAAGCGGCGCCTGGACCTACCGTGGCTCGGAGACGGCGCGTGGAGGCATCGTGGCTAAGAACAAGACGCATGGACCGAGCGGGGCTCAGGAGACGGCGCGAGGAGCGATCGGGGCTCAGGAGAAGACGCGTCAATTGATCGGGGCTCAGGAGACGACGCGGCGACGGATCGGGGCTTAGGAGACGACGCGTGGACCGATCGGGGCTTCGGAGACGGTACGTGGACCGACCGGAGCTCAGGAGATTCGCGTGGATCGATCGGGGCTCCGGAGGCGGCGCGTGGACCGATTGGGGAGCATGAGATGGTACGTGGACCGATCGGGGCTCGGAGACGGCGTGTGGACGTATCGGGGCTTAGGAGACGATGCGTGAACCGATCGGGGCTCAGGAGACGCCGCGTGGACCGATCGGGGCTCGGAGACGGCGCGTGGAACGATCGGGGCTCAGGAGACGGCTCGTGAAATGATCGGCGCTCTGAGACGGCGCGTGGACCGATTGTGGCTGACGAGACGGCGCGTGGATCGATCGGGGCTCAGGAAGCGGCGCCTGGACCTACCGTGGCTCGGAGACGGCGCGTGGAGGCATCGTAGCTAAGAACAAGACGCATGGACCGAGCGGGGCTCAGGAGACGGCGCGAGGAGCGATCGGGGCTCAGGAGAAGACGCGTCAATTGATCGGGGCTCAGGAGACGACGCGGCGACGGATCGGGGCTTAGGAGACGACGCGTGGACCGATCGGGGCTTCGGAGACGGTACGTGGACCGACCGGAGCTCAGGAGATTCGCGTGGATCGATCGGGGCTCCGGAGGCGGCGCGTGGACCGATTGGGGAGCATGAGATGGTACGTGGACCGATCGGGGCTCGGAGACGGCGCACGGACCGATCGGGGCTTAGGATACGACGCGTGGACCGATTGGGGCTCAGGAGGCCGCGCGTGGACTGATCGGGGCTCGGTGACGGCGCGTAGAACGATCGGGGCTCAGGAGACGGCGCGTTAACCGATTGGGGCTTAGGAGACGTTGCGTGGACCGATCGGGGCTCGAAGACGGCGCGTGGACCGATCGGGGCTCGGAGACAGTGCGTGGACCGACTGGGGCTCAGGCGGTTGCGCGTGGACCAATTGGGGTTCGGCGACGGCGCGTGGATCGATCGGGGCTTAGGAGACGGCGCGTGCATCGATCGGGGCCCGGAGACGGGTCGTAGACAGATGGGGGCTTAGGAGACGGCGCGTGGACCGATCGTGGCTGGGAGACGGCTCGTCCACCAATCGGGGCTTAGGAGACGACGCGTAGATCGATCGGGGCTCAGGAGACGGCGCGTGGACCGATCGAGGATCAGGAAATGGCGCGTGGACCGACTGGGGCTCAGGCGGTTTGTGCGTGGACCAATTGGGGTTCGGCGACGGCGCGTGGACCGATCGGGGCTCGGAGACGGCGCGTCGACCGCTGGGGGTTCGGAGACGGCGCCTGGACCGTCCAGGGCTCAGGAGGCGATGCGTGGACCGATCGGGGCTCAGGAGATTGCGCGTGGATGGATCGGAGCTTAGGGAACGACGCGTGGACCGATCAGGGCTCAGGAGACGGCGCGTGAACCGATCGGCGCTCGGAGACGGCACGTGGACCGATCGGGGCTTAGGAGACGGCGCGTGGACCAATAGGAGATCAGGAGAGGTCGCGTGGACCGATAGGGCTCTGGAAGCGGCGCACGGACCGATCGTGGCTCGGCGACGGCGCGTGGAGGCATCGGGGCTTTGAAGACGACGCGTGGACCGAACTGTGCTCAGAAAACGGCGCCTGGAGCGATCGGGGCTCAGGATACGGCGCGCGGACGGACCGGGGCTCAGAAGCCTCGCGTAGATCGATCGGGGCTCCGGAGGCGCCGCGTGGACCGATGGAGATCAGGACACGGTGCGTGGACCGATCGGGGCTCGGAGACGGCGCGCGGACCGTTCGGGGCCTAGGAGACGACGCGTGGACTGATCGGGGCGTACGAAACGACGCGTGTACCTATCGGGGCTCAGGAGACAGCCAGTGGACCTATTGGGGCTCAGGACACGGCGCAGGGACCGATCGGGGCTCGGAGACGACGCGTGGAACGATCGGGGCTCAGGAGACGGCGCGTGGACCGACTGGGCCTCAGGCGGTTGCGCGTGGACCAATTGGGGTTCCGCGACGGCGCGTGGACCGATCGGGGCTCGGAGACGGCGCGTTAACCGATCGCGGCTTACGAGACGATGCGAGGAGGCATCTGGGTTTACAAGACGACGCGTGGATCGATCGGGGCTCGGAGACGGCGCGTGAACCGACCGGGGCTCAGGAGACGGCACGTGGACCGATCGGGGCTCGGAGACGGCACGTTAACCGATCGGGGCTTAGGAGACGATGCGTGGACCGATCGGGCTCGGAGCCGGCGCGTGAACCGATCGGGGCTCAGGAGGCCGCGCGTGGACCGATCGAGGCTCGGCGACGGCGCGTGGACCGATCGGGGCTCGGAGACGACGCGTGTACGGATCAGGGCTTGGTGACGGCGCTTTTACCGATAGCAGCTCGGAGACGGCCCGTGGACGGATCGCGGCTTAGGCGACGGCGCGTGGAAGGATCGGGGCTCAGGAGACGGCGCATGGACCGGTCGAGGCTCGGAGACAGCACGTGGACCGATCGGGGCTTAGGAGAAGGCGCGTGGACCGATCGGGGCTTAGGAGACGGCGCGTGGACCGATCGGGGCATAGGAGACGACGCGTGGAACGACCGGGGCTCAGGAGACGGCGCGTGGACCGACCGGGGCTCAGGAGACTCGCGTGGATCGATCGGGGCTCAGGAGGCAACGCGGGGACCCATGGGGGCTCGGAGACGGCGTGTGGACGTTATCGGGGCTTAGGAGACGACGCGTGGACCGATCGGGGCTCGAAGACGGCGGGTGGATCGATCGGGGCTTAGGAGACGGCGCGTGCACCGATCGGGGCCCGGAGACGGGTCGTGGACAGATTGGGGCTTAGCAGACGGCGCGTGGACCGATCGTGGATGGGAGACGGCACGTCCACCAATCGGGGCTTAGGAGACGACGCGTAGACCGATCGGGGCCCAGGAGACGGCGCGTGGACCGATCGGGGCTCAGGAAACGGCGCGTGGACCGACTGGGGCTCAGGCGATTGCGCGTGGACGAATTGGGGTTCGGCGACGGCGCGTGGATCGATCGGGGCTCGGAGACGGCGCGTTAACCCATCGCGGCTTAGGAGACGATGCGTGAACTGATCGGGGCTCGGAGACGGCGCGTTAACCGATAGGGGCTTAGGAGACGATGCGTGGACCGATCGGGGCTCGCAGACGGCGCGTGGACCGACCGGGGCTCAGGAGGATACGCCTGGACTGATCGGGGCTCGGCGACGGCGCGTGGACCGATCGGGGCACAGGAGACGGCGCGTGGACCGATCGGGGCTCAGGAAACGGCGCGTGGACCGACTGGGCCTCAGGCGGTTGCGCGTGGACCAATTGGGGTTCCGCGACGGCGCGTGGACCGATCGGGGCTCGGAGACGGCGCGTTAACCGATCGCGGCTTAGGAGACGATGCGAGGAGGCATCTGGGTTTACAAGACGACGCGTGGATCGATCGGGGCTCGGAGACGGCGCGTGAACCGACCGGGGCCCGGAGACGGGTCGTGGACAGATTGGGGCTTAGCAGACGGCGCGTGGACCGATCGTGGATGGGAGACGGCACGTCCACCAATCGGGGCTTAGGAGACGACGCGTAGACCGATCGGGGCCCAGGAGACGGCGCGTGGACCGATCGGGGCTCAGGAAACGGCGCGTGGACCGACTGGGGCTCAGGCGATTGCGCGTGGACGAATTGGGGTTCGGCGACGGCGCGTGGATCGATCGGGGCTCGGAGACGGCGCGTTAACCGATCGCGGCTTAGGAGACGATGCGTGAACTGATCGGGGCTCGGAGACGGCGCGTTAACCGATAGGGGCTTAGGAGACGATGCGTGGACCGATCGGGCTCGGAGACGGCGCGTGAACCGACCGGGCCTCAGGAGGCCGTGCGTGGACCGATCGAGGCTCGGCGACGGTGCGTGGACCGGTCGGGGCTCGGAGACGACGCGTGTACGGATCAGGGCTTGGTGACGGCGCGTTTACCGATAGCAGCTCGGAGACGGCCCGTGGACGGATCGCGGCTTAGGAGACGGCGCGTGGAACTATCGGGGCTCAGGAGACGGCGCGTGGACCGACCGGGGCTCGGAGACGGCGCGTGGAAAGATAGGGGCTCAGGAGACGGCGCGTGAAATGATCGGCGCCCGGAGATGGCGCGTGGACCGATTGGGGCTTAAGAGACGAAGGGTGGACCGATCGGGGCTTAGGAAACGGCACGTGAATCGATCGGGGCACAGCAGACGGCGCGTGAACCGGTCGGGGCTTAGGAGACGACGCGTTGACCGATCGGCGCTCGGAGACGGCGCGTGGACCGACCGGGGCTCGGAGACGGCGCGTGGAAAGATAGGGGCTCAGGAGACGGCGCGTGAAATGATCGGCGCCCGGAGATGGCGCGTGGACCGATTGGGGCTTAAGAGACGAAGGGTGGACCGATCGGGGCTTAGGAAACGGCACGTGAATCGATCGGGGCACAGCAGACGGCGCGTGAACCGGTCGGGGCTTAGGAGACGACGCGTTGACCGATCGGCGCTCGGAGACAGCGCGTCGACCGATCGGGGTTCGGTGACGGCGCGTGGAACGTCCGGGGCTCAGGAGGGGATGCGTGGACCGATCGCGGCTCTGGAGACTGCGCGTGGACCGATCGGAGCTTAGAAGACGATGCCTAGACCGTTTGGGGCTCAGGAGACAGCGCGTGGACTGATCGGGGCTCGGAGACGGCGCGTTAACCGATCGGCGCTTGGAGACAGCGCGTCGACCGATCGGGGTTCGGTGACGGCGCGCGGAACGTCCGGGGCTCAGGAGGGGATGCGTGGACCGATCGCGGCTCTGGAGACTGCGCGTGGATCGATCGGGGCTTAGGGAACGACGCGTGGACCGATCGGGGCACGGAGACGGCGCGTTAACCGATTGGGGCTTAGGAGACCATGCGTGGACCGATCGGAACTCGAAGACGGCGCGTGGACCGATCGGGACTCAGGAGGCCGCGCGTGGACAGATCATGACTCGGCGACGGCGCGTGGACCGATCGGGGCTCGGAGACGACGCGTGGACCGATCGGGGCTCGGAGACAGCGCGTGGACCGACTGGGGCTCAGGCGGTTTCGCGTGGACCAATTGGGGTTCGGCGACGGCGCGTGGACCGATCGGGGCTTAGGAGGCCGCGCGTGGACCGATCGCGGCTCGGCGACGGCGCGTGGACCGATCGGGGCTCAGGAGGCCGTGCGTGGACCGATCGGGGTTCAGGAGACAGCGCGTGGACCGATTGGGGCTCGGATACGGCGCGTGAACCAATTGGGCCTCAGGAGGCCGCGCGTGGACCGATCGCGGCTTGGCGACGGCGCGTGGACCGGTCGGGGCTCAGGAGGCCGCGCGTGGACCGATCACAGCTCGGCGACGGCGCGTGGACCGATCGGGGCTCGGAGACGACGCGTGGACCGATCGGGGTTCGGCGACCGCGCGTGAACCGACTGGGGCTCAGGCGGTTGCGCGTGCACCAATTGGGGTTCGGCGACGGCGCGTGAACCGTTCGGGGCTCGGAGACGGCGCGTTAACCGATCGGGGCTTAGGAGACGATGCGTGGACCGATCGGGGCTCGGAGACGGCGCGTGGACCGCTCGGGGCTCGGCGACGGCGCGTGGACAGATCGAGGCTCGGAGACGACGCGTGTACGGATCGGGGCTTTGAAGACGACGCGTGGACCGATCGTGGCTCAAGAAACGGCGTGTGGAGCGATCGGGGCTCAGGATGCCGCGCGTGGACCGATCACAGCTCGGCGACGGCGCGTGGACCGATCGGGGCTCGGAGACGACGCGTGGACCGATCGGGGTTCGGCGACCGCGCGTGAACCGACTGGGGCTCAGGCGGTTGCGCGTGCACCAATTGGGGTTCGGCGACGGCGCGTGGACCGTTCGGGGCTCGGAGACGGCGCGTTAACCGATCGGGGCTTAGGAGACGATGCGTGAACCGATCGGGGCTCGGAGACGGCGCGTGGACCGACGGGGGCTCGGAGACGACGCGTGGACCGATCGGGGCTCGGAGACGGCGCGTTAACCGATCGGGGCTTAGGAGACGATCCGTGACCCGATCGGGGCTCGGAGACGGCGCGTGGACAGATCGGGCTCAGGAGACGGCGCGTGGACCGATCGGGGCTTAGGATACGGCGCGTGGACCGATCGGGGCTCCGGAAGCGGCGCCAGGACCGTTCGTGGCTCGGAGACGACGCGTGGAGGCATCGGGGCTGAGAAGACGACGCATGGACCGATCGGGGTTCAGGAAACGGCGTGTGGACCGATCAGAGCTCGGAGACGACGCGTGGACCGATCGGGGCTTAGGAGACTACGCGTGTACCTATCGGGGCTCAGGAGACAGCGCGTGGACCAATCGGGGCTCAGGAGGCGGCGCGTGGATCGATCGGGGCTCGGAGACGGAGCGTGGAGCGATGGAAGCTCAGGAGACAGCGCGTGAACTAATCGGCGCTCGGAGACGGCGCGTGGAACGATCGGGGCTGAGGAGAAGGCGCGTGGTCCGATCGGGGCTTATGAGACGGCGCGTGGACCGATCGGGGCTCGGAGATGGCGCGTGGAATGATCGGGGCTTAGGAGATGGCGTGTGGACCGATCGGGGCTCAGGAGCCGGCGCGTGGACCGATTGGGGCTCGGATACCGCGCGTGAACCAATCGGGACTCAGGAGCCCGCGCGTGGACCGATCCCGGCTCGGCGACGGCGCGTGGACCGATGGGGCTCAGGAGCCTCGCGTGGACCGATCATGGCTCGGTGACGGCGCGTGGACCGATCGGGGCTTAGGTGACGATGCGTGGACCGATTGGGGCTCAGGAAGCAGCGCCTGGACCGATCGTGGCTCGGAGACGGCGCGTGGACCGGTCGGTGCTCAGGAAGCGGCGCCTGGACCGATCGGGGCTCCGAGACGACGCGTTAACCGAGCGGGGCTTAGGAGACTATGCGGGGACCGATCGGGGCTCGGAGACAGCGCGTATACCGACTGGGGCTCAGGAGGTTGCGCGTGGACCAATTGCGGTTCGGCGACGGCGCGTGGACCGACCGGGACTCAGGAGACCGCGCGTGAACCGATCGAGACTCGGCGACTGCGCGTCGAGCGATCGGGGCTCAGGAGACGGCGCGTGAACCAATCGGCGCTCCGAGACGGCGCGTGGACCGATCGGGGATGAGGAGAAGGCGCGTGGACCGACCGGGGCTTAGGAGACGGCGCGTAGACCGATCGGGGCTCGGAGACGGCGTGTGGAACGATCGGGGCTCAGGTGATGGCGCGTGAACCGATAGGCGCTCGGAGACGGCGCGTGGACCGATCGGGGCTTAGTAGCCCGCGCGTGGACCGATCCCGGCTCGGAGACGGCGCGTGGACCGATGGGGCTCAGGAGCCGCGCGTGGACCGATCATTGCTCGGTGACGGCGCGTGGACCGATCGGGGCTTAGGTGACGATGCGTGGACCGATTGGGGCTCAGGAAGCAGCGCCTGGACCGATCGTGGCTCGGAGACGGCGCGAGGAGGCATCTGGGCTTCGAAGACGGCGCGTGGATCGATCGGGGCTCGGAGACGGCGCGTGAACCAATCGGGCCTCAGGAGCCCGCGCGTTGACCGATCGCGGCTCGGCGACGGCGCGTGGACCGATCGGGGCTTAGTAGAAGGCGCTTGGTCCGATCGGGGTTTAGGAGACGACGCGTGGACCGATCGGAGCTCGGAGACGGCGCGTGGAACGATCGGGGCTCAGGAGACGGCGCATGAACCGATCGGGGCTCGGATACGGCGCGTGAACCAACCGGGACTCAGGAGCCCGCGCGTGGACCGATCCCGGCTCGGCGACGGCGCGTGGACCGATGGGGCTCAGGAGCCGCGCGTGGACCGATCATTGCTCGGTGACGGCGCGTGGACCGATCGGGGCTTAGGTGACGATGCGTGGACCGATTGGGGCTCAGGAAGCAGCGCCTGGACCGATCGTGGCTCGGAGACGGCGCGAGGAGGCATCTGGGCTTCGAAGACGGCGCGTGGATCGATCGGGGCTCGGAGACGGCGCGTGAACCGACCGGGGCTCAGGAGGCCGCGCGTGGACCGATCGAGGCTCAGGAGGCCACGCCTGGACCGATCGGGGCTCCGCGACGGCACGTGGACCGATCGAGGCTCGGAGACGACACGTGTACGGATCGGGGATTCGGCGATGACGCGTGGACCGATCCGGGCTCAGGACACGGCGCGTGGACGGATCGGGGCTCGGAGACGGCGCGTGGAACGATCGGGGCTCAGGAGACGGCGCGTGAACCGATCGGCGCTCGGAGACGGCGCGTGGACCGATAGGGGCTTAGGAGACGGCGCGTGGACCGATCGGGGCTCGGAGACGGGGCGTGGAATGATCGGGGCTCACGAGACGGCGCGTGAAATGATCGGCGCTCTGAGACGGCGCGTAGACCGATTGGGGCTTACGAGACGGCGCGTGGACCGATCGGGGCTCAGGAAGCGGCGCCTGGACTGATCGTGGCTCGAAGACGGCGCGTGGAGGCATCGGGGCTAAGAAGACGACGCATGGATCAAGCGGGGCTCAGGAGACCTTGCGAGGGGCGATCGGGGCTTGGAGACGGCGCGTGGAGGCATCGGGGCTTTGAAGACGACGCGTGGACCGAACGGTGCTCAGAAAACGGCGCGTGGACCGATCGGTGCGCGGAGACGATGCGTGGACCGATCGGGGCTCAGGTAACGGCGTGTGGAGCGGTTGGGGCTCAGGAGACGACGCGTGGATCGATCGAGGCTCAGAAGACGACGCGTCGACCGATCGGGGCTCAGGAGACGGCGCGTGGATCGATCGGGGCTCGGAGACGGCGGGTGGAGGCATCGGGGCTAAGAAGACGACGCATGGACCGATCGGGGCTCAGGAAACGGCGCGTAGACCGATCATGGCTCGGAGACGGTGCGTGGGACGATCGGGGCTCGGAGCCGGTGCGTTAACCGATCGGGGCTTAGGAGACGATGCGTCGACCGATCGGGGCTCGGAGACGGCGCGTGAACCGACCGGGGCTCAGGACACAGCGCGTGGACCGATTGGGGCTCAGGAGACGGCGCGTGGACCGCTCGGGGCTCGGAGACGGCGCCTGGACCGAGCGGGGTTCAGGAGACGGCGCGAGGAGCGATCGGGGTACAGCAGAAGACACGTCAATTGATCGGGGCTCCGGAGACGACGCCTCGACGGATCGGGGCTCAGGAGGCGGCACGAGAAGCGATCGGGGCTCAGGAGAAGACGCGTCACTTGATCGGGGCTCAGGAGACGACGCGTCGACGAATCGGGGCTTAGAAGACGACGCGTCGACCGACCGGAGCTCAGGAGATTCGCGTGGATCGATTGGGGCTCCGTAGGCGGCGCGTGGACCGATTGGGGCTTAGGAGACGACGCGTGGACCGATCGGGGCTCAGGAGGCTCGGAGACGACGCGTGGACCAATCGGGGCTCGGAGACAATGCGTGGACCGACTGGGGCTCAGGCGGTTGCCCGTGGACCAATTGGGGTTCGGCGACGGCGCGTGGACCGATCGGGGCTCAGGAGGCGGTGCGTAGAACGATCGGGGCTCAGGAGACGGCGCGTTAACCGATTGGGGCTTAGGAGACGTTGCGTGGACCGATCGGCGCTCGAAGACGGCGCGTGGACCGATCGGGGCTCGGACACAGTGCGTGGACCGACTGGGGCTCAGGCGGTTGCGCGTGGATCAATTGGGGTTCGGCGACGGCGCGTGGACCGATCGGGGCTCAGGAGGCGGCGCGTGGATCGATCGGGGCTCGGAGACGGCGCGTGGAACGATCGGGTCTCAGGAGACGACGCGAGGAGGCATCTGGGCTTACAAGACAACGCGTGGATCGATCGGGGCTCGGAGACGGCGCATGAACCGACCGGGGCTCAGGAGGCGGCGCGTGAACTGATCGGGGCTCGGAGACGGCGCGTTAACCGATCGGGGCTTAGGAGACGATGCGTGGACCGATCGGGGCTCGGAGACGGCGCGTGGACCGACCGGGGCTAAGGCGGCCGCGCGTGGACCGATCGAGGCTCGTCGACGGCGCGTGGACCGATCGGGACTCGGAGACGGCGTGTGAACGTATCGGGACTTAGGAGACGATGCGTTGTCCGATCGGGGTTCATGAGACGGCGCGTAGACCGATCGGGGCTCCGTCGGCGACGCCTGGACCGATCGGGGCCCAGGAAACGGCGCGTGGATCGATCGGTGCTCGAAGACGATGCGTGGACCGATCGGGGCTCAGGAGCCGATGCGTGGATCGATCGGGGCTCCGGAGGCGGCGCGAGGACCCATCGGGGCTCGGAGACGACACGTGGACCGATCAGGTGTTAGGAGACGACGCGTGCACCGATCGGGGCTCTGGAAGCGGCGCACGGAGCGATCGTGGCTCGGAGACGGCGCGTGGAGCCATCGGGGCTTTGAAGACGACGCGTGGACCGAACGGTGCTCAGAAAACGCCGCGTGGACCGATGGGGATCAGGAGACGGTGCGTGGAGAGATCGGGGCTCCGGAGGCGCCGCGTGGACCGATGGGGATCAGGAGACGGTGCGTGGACCGATCGGGGCTCGGAGACGGCGCGTGGACCGATCGGGGCTTAGGAGACGACGCGTGGATCGAGCGGGGCTCGGAGACGGCGCGCGGATGGACCGTGGCTTAGAATGCGGCACGCGGACCGATCGGGGCTCCGAGACGGCGTGTGGACCGATCGGGGATCAGGAAACGGTGCGTGGAGAGATCGGGGCTCAGGAGACGGCGCGTCGACCGACCGGAGCTCAGGAGATTCGCGTGGATCGATCGGGGCTCGGAGACGGCGCGTGGAACGATCGGAGCTCAAGAGACGGCGCGTGTACCTATCGGGGCTCACGAGACTGCGTGTGGGCCGATTGGGGCTCAGGAGACGACGCGTTTACGGATCGGGGATCAGGAGACGACGCGTGGAACAATCCGGGCTCAGGAGACGGAGCGTGGACCTATCGAGGCTTGGAGACGGCGTGTGGAACGATCGGGGCTCGGGTGACGGCGCGTGAACCGATCGGTGCTCGGAGACGGCGCGTGGACCGATCGGGGCTCGGAGACGGCGCGTGAACCAATCGGGGCTCAGGAGGTCGCGCGTGGACCGATCGCGGCTCGGCGACGGCGCGTGGACCGATCGGGGCTCGGAGACGACGCGTGGACCGATCGGGGCTCGGAGACAGCGCGTGCACCGATCGGGGCCCGGAGACGGGTCGTGGACAGATTGGGGATTAGGAGACGGCGCGTGGACCGATCGGGCCTGGGAGACGGCACGTGGACCGATCGGGGCTCGGAGACGGCGTGTGAACGTATCGGGGCTTAGGAGACGATGCGTTGACCGATCGGGGCTCAGGAGGCGGCGCGTGGACCCACCGGGGCTCAGGAGACGGCGCGCGGACCGATCGGGGCTCGGAAACGGCGCGTGGACCGATCGGAACTCGGAGACGACGTATGGACCGATCGGGGCGCGGAAACGGCGCGTGGACCGATCGGAGCTCGGAGACGTGGCGTGGACCGATCCGGGCTCAGGAGACAGCGCGTGAAATGATCGGCGCTTTGAGACGGCGCGTGGAAAGATCGGTGCTCGGAGACGGTGCATGGACGGACCGCGGCTTAGAATGCGGCACGCGGACCGATCGGGGATCGGACACGGCGTGTGGACCGATCGAGGCTCGGAGACGACGCGTATACGGATCGGGGATCAGGAGACGACGCGTGGAACGATCCGGGCTCAGGAGGCGGCGCGTGGACCGATTGGGAGTCACGAGACGGCGCGTGGACCGAGTGGGGCTCGGATACGGCGCGTGAACCGACCGGGGCTCAGGAGGCCGCGCGTGGACCGATCGCAGCTCGGCGACGGCGCGTTGACCGATCGGGGCTCAGGAGGCCGCGCGTGGACCGATCGGGACTCGGCGGCGACGCGTGGACTGATCGAGGCTCGGAGATGACGCGTGTATGGATCGGGTATTAGGGGACGATGCTTGGAACGATTGGGGCTCAGGAGACGGCGCGTGCACCGACCGGCGCTCGGAGACGGCGCGTGGAGCGATCGGAACTCGGAGACGGCGTGTGAACGTATCGGGGCTTAGGAGACGATGCGTTGACCGATCGGGGCTCAGGAGACGGCGCGTGGACTGATCGGTGCTCGGAGACGGCGCGTGGACGGACCGTGGCTTAGAATGCGTCACGCGGATCGATTGGGTCTCGGAGACGGCGTGTGGACGTATCGGGGGTTAAGAGACGATGCGTGGACCGATCGGGGCTCAGGAGATGGCGCGTGGACCGATCGGGGCTTCGGAGACGGTACGTGGACCGATCGAGGCTCGGAGACGGCGCGTGGACCGATCGGAGATCAGGAGGCCGCGCGTGGACCGATCGGGGTTTGGATACGACGCGTGGACCGATCGGGGCTCGGAGACGGCGCGTGGACCGATCGGGGCTCAGGAGACGGCGCGTAGACCGATCGGGGCTTCGGAGACGGTACGTGGACCGATCGAGGCTCGGAGACGACGCGTGGACCGACCGGTGCTCAGGAGGCCGCGCGTGGACCGATCGGGACTCGGCGACGACGCGTGGACTGATCGAGGCTCGGAGATGACGCGTGTATGGATCGGGTATTAGGGGACGACGCTTGGAACGATTGGGGCTCAGGAGACGGCGCGTGCACCGACCGGCGCTCGGAGACGGCGCGTGGAGCGGTCGGAACTCGGAGACGGCGTGTGAACGTATCGGGGCTTAGGAGACGATGCGTTGACCGATCGGGGCTCAGGAGACGGCGCGTGCACCGATCGGGGCTCGAGGAAGGCGCGTGAACCGATCGGGGCTCAGGAGACGGCGCGTGGACTGATCGGTGCTCGGAGACGGCGCGTGGACGGACCGTGGCTTAGAATGCGTCACGCGGATCGATTGGGTCTCGGAGACGGCGTGTGGACGTATCGGGGGTTAAGAGACGATGCGTGGACCGATCGGGGCTCAGGAGATGGCGCGTGGACCGATCGGGGCTTCGGAGACGGTACGTGGACCGATCGAGGCTCGGAGACGGCGCGTGGACACGATCGGTGCTCAGGAGGCCGCGCGTGGACCGATCGGGACTCGGCGACGACGCGTGGACTGATCGAGGCTCGGAGATGACGCGTGTATGGATCGGGTATTAGGGGACGACGCTTGGAACGATTGGGGCTTAGGAGACGATGCGTTGACCGATCGGGGCTCATGAGACGGCGCGTAGACCGATCGGGGCTCCGGCGGCGACGCGTGGACCGATCGGGGCCCAGGAAACGGCGCGTGGATCGATCGGTGCTCGAAGACGACGCGTGGACCGACCGGGGCTCAGGAGCCGATGCGTGGATCGATCGGGGCTCAGGAGGCGGCGCGTAGACCCATCGGGGCTCGGAGCCGGCACGTGGACCGATCAGGGCTTAGGAGACGACGCGTGGACCGATCGGGGCTCAGGAGACGGCGCGTGCAGCGATCGGGGCTCGAGGAAGGCGCGTGAAACGATCGGGGCTTAGGAGACGGCGCGTGGACCGATCGGGGCTCAGGAGACGGCGCGCGGACCGACCGCGGCTCAGGAGCCTCGCGTGGACCGATCATGGCTCGGCGACGGCGCGTGGACGGATCGGGGCTCAGAGACGACGCGTGGACCGATTGGGGCTCGGAGACGGCGCGTTAACCGATCGGGGCTTAGGAGACGACGCGTGGACCGATCGGACCTCAGGAGACGGCGCGTGGACCGATCGGTGCTCGGAGACGGCGCGTGGACGGACCGTGGCTTAGAATGCGTCACGCGGACCGATCGGGGCTCGGATACGGCGTGTGGACGTATCGGGGCTTAGGAGACGATGCGTGAACCGATCGGGGCTCAGGAGACGCCGCGTGGACCGATCGGGGCTCGGAGACGGCGCGTGGAACGATCGGGGCTCAGGAGACGGCTCGTGAAATGATCGGCGCTCTGAGACGGCGCGTGGACCGATTGTGGCTGACGAGACGGCGCGTGGATCGATCGGGGCTCAGGAAGCGGCGCCTGGACCTACCGTGGCTCGGAGACGGCGCGTGGAGGCATCGTGGCTAAGAACAAGACGCATGGACCGAGCGGGGCTCAGGAGACGGCGCGAGGAGCGATCGGGGCTCAGGAGAAGACGCGTCAATTGATCGGGGCTCAGGAGACGACGCGGCGACGGATCGGGGCTTAGGAGACGACGCGTGGACCGATCGGGGCTTCGGAGACGGTACGTGGACCGACCGGAGCTCAGGAGATTCGCGTGGATCGATCGGGGCTCCGGAGGCGGCGCGTGGACCGATTGGGGAGCATGAGATGGTACGTGGACCGATCGGGGCTCGGAGACGGCGCACGGACCGATCGGGGCTTAGGATACGACGCGTGGACCGATTGGGGCTCAGGAGGCCGCGCGTGGACTGATCGGGGCTCGGTGACGGCGCGTAGAACGATCGGGGCTCAGGAGACGGCGCGTTAACCGATTGGGGCTTAGGAGACGTTGCGTGGACCGATCGGGGCTCGAAGACGGCGCGTGGACCGATCGGGGCTCGGAGACAGTGCGTGGACCGACTGGGGCTCAGGCGGTTGCGCGTGGACCAATTGGGGTTCGGCGACGGCGCGTGGATCGATCGGGGCTTAGGAGACGGCGCGTGCATCGATCGGGGCCCGGAGACGGGTCGTAGACAGATGGGGGCTTAGGAGACGGCGCGTGGACCGATCGTGGCTGGGAGACGGCTCGTCCACCAATCGGGGCTTAGGAGACGACGCGTAGATCGATCGGGGCTCAGGAGACGGCGCGTGGACCGATCGGGGATCAGGAAATGGCGCGTGGACCGACTGGGGCTCAGGCGGTTTGTACGTGGACCAATTGGGGTTCGGCGACGGCGCGTGGACCGATCGGGGCTCGGAGACGGCGCGTCGACCGCTCGGGGTTCGGAGACGGCGCCTGGACCGTCCAGGGCTCAGGAGGCGATGCGTGGACCGATCGGGGCTCAGGAGATTGCGCGTGGATGGATCGGAGCTTAGGGAACGACGCGTGGACCGATCAGGGCTTAGGAGACGGCGCGTGAACCGATCGGCGCTCGGAGACGGCACGTGGACCGATCGGGGCTTAGGAGACGGCGCGTGGACCAATAGGAGATCAGGAGAGGACGCGTGGACCGATAGGGCTCTGGAAGCGGCGCACGGACCGATCGTGGCTCGGCGACGGCGCGTGGAGGCATCGGGGCTTTGAAGACGACGCGTGGACCGAACTGTGCTCAGAAAACGGCGCCTGGAGCGATCGGGGCTCAGGATACGGCGCGCGGACGGACCGGGGCTCAGAAGCCTCGCGTAGATCGATCGGGGCTCCGGAGGCGCCGCGTAGACCCATCGGGGCTCGGAGACGGCACGTGGACCGATCGGGGCTCGGAGACGGCGCACGGACCGATCGGGGCTTAGGATACGACGCGTGGACCGATCGGGGCTCAGGAAGCGGCGCCTGGACCGATCGTGGCTCGGAGACGGCGCGTGGAGGTATCGGGGCTTAAAAAACGACGGATGGACCGATCAGGGCTCAGGAAACGGCGGTGGACCGAACGGTGCTCGGAGACGACGCGTGGACCGATCGGCGCTCAGGAGACCGCGCGTGGACCCATCGCGGCTCGGCGACGGCGCGTGGACCGATCGGGGCTCAGGAGGCCGCGCGTGGACTGATCGTGGCTCGGCGACGGCGCGAGGAGGCATCTGGGCTTCGAAGACGACGCGTGGATCGATCGGGGCTCGGAGACGGCGCGTGAACCGACCGGGGCTCAGGAGGCCGCGCGTGGACCGATCGAGGCTCAGGAGGCCACGCCTGGACCGATCGGGGCTCCGCGACGGCGCGTGGACCGATCGAGGCTTGGAGATGACGCGTGTACGGATCGGGGATTCGGCGATGACGCGTGGGCCGATCCGGGCTCAGGAGACGGCGCGTGGAGCGATCGGGGCTCGGAAACGACGGGTGGACCGTCCGGGGCTTAGGAGACGATGCGTGGACCGATCGGGGCTCGGAGACAGTGCGTGGACCGACTGGGGCTCAGGCGGTTGCGCGTGGACCAATTGGGGTTCGGCGACGGCGCGTGGACCGATCGGGGCTCGGAGACGGCGCGTCGACCGCTCGGGGTTCGGAGACGGCGCCTAGACCGTCCGGGGCTCAGGAGGCGATGCGTGGACCGATCGGGGCTCAGGAGACTGCGCGTGGATGGATCGGAGCTTAGGGAACGACGCGTGGACCGATCGGGGTTCAGGAGACGGCGCGTGAATCGATCGTCGCGCGGAGACGGCACGTGGACCGATCGGGGCTTAGGAGACGGCGCGTGGACTAATAGGAGATCAGAAGAGGACGCGTGGACCGATAGGGCTCTGGAAGCGGCGCACGGACCGATCGTGGCTCGGCGACGGCGCGTGGACCGATCGGGGCTCAGGAGGCCGCGCGT
Source organism: Netelia fuscicornis (assembly GCA_946811545.1). Taxonomy (NCBI): domain Eukaryota; kingdom Metazoa; phylum Arthropoda; class Insecta; order Hymenoptera; family Ichneumonidae; genus Netelia; species Netelia fuscicornis. Next base: position 14,416,314 of record OX328016.1, on the reverse strand, counting down.
GGACTGATCGTGGCTCGGCGACGGCGCGAGGAGGCATCTGGGCTTCGAAGACGACGCGTGGATCGATCGGGGCTCGGAGACGGCGCGTGAACCGACCGGGGCTCAGGAGGCCGCGCGTGGACCGATCGAGGCTCAGGAGGCCACGCCTGGACCGATCGGGGCTCCGCGACGGCGCGTGGACCGATCGAGGCTTGGAGATGACGCGTGTACGGATCGGGGATTCGGCGATGACGCGTGGGCCGATCCGGGCTCAGGAGACGGCGCGTGGAGCGATCGGGGCTCGGAAACGACGGGCGGACCGTCCGGGGCTTAGGAGACGATGCGTGGACCGATCGGGGCTCAGAAGACGGCGCGTGGACGGATCGGCGCTCGGAGACGGCGCGTGGACGGATCGGGGCTCGGAGACGGCGCGTAGAACGATCGGGGCTCAGGAGACGGCGCGTTAACCGATTGGGGCTTAGGAGACATTGCGTGGACCGATCGGGGCTCGAAGACGGCGCGTGGACCGATCGGGGCTCGGAGACAGTGCGTGGACCGACTGGGGCTCAGGCGGTTGCGCGTGGACCAATTGGGGTTCGGCGACGGCGCGTGGACCGATCGGGGCTCGGAGACGGCGCGTCGACCGCTCGGGGTTCGGAGACGGCGCCTAGACCGTCCGGGGCTCAGGAGGCGATGCGTGGACCGATCGGGGCTCAGGAGACTGCGCGTGGATGGATCGGAGCTTAGGGAACGACGCGTGGACCGATCGGGGTTCAGGAGACGGCGCGTGAATCGATCGTCGCGCGGAGACGGCACGTGGACCGATCGGGGCTTAGGAGACGGCGCGTGGACTAATAGGAGATCAGAAGAGGACGCGTGGACCGATAGGGCTCTGGAACGGCGCACGGACCGATCGTGGCTCGGAGACGGCGCATGAACCGACCGGGGCTCAGGAGACGGCGCGTGGACCGATCGGGCTCGGAGCCGGCGCGTGAACCGATCGGGGCTCTGGAGGCGGCGCGTGGACCGATCGAGGCTCGGCGACGGTGCGTGGACCGATCGGGGCTCAGGAAACGGCGCGTTAACCGATCGGGGCTTAGGAGACGATGCGTGAACCGATCGGGGCTCGGAGACGGCGAGTGGACCCATCGCGGCTCGGAGACGGCCCGTGAATCGATCGGCGCTCGGAGACAGCGCGTGGACCGATCGGAGCACAGGAGACGGCGCGTGAACCGAGCGGCGCTCGGAGACGGCGCGTGGATCGATCGGGGCTTAGGAGACGGCGCGTGGACCGATCGGGGTTCAGGAGACCCCGCGTGGACCGATCGGGCCCGGCGACTGCGCGTGGACGCATCGGGGCTCAGGAGACGACGCGTGGATCGATCGGGGCTCAGGAAACGACGCGTCGACCGATCACGGCTCGGTGACGGCGCGTAGACCGATCGGGGCTCAGGAGGCCGCGCGTGGACCGATCGCGGCTTGGCGGTGGCGCGTGGACCGATCGGGGCTCGGAGACTGCACATGGAATGATCGGGGCTCAGGAGACGGCGCGTGAACCGATCGGCGCTCGGAGACAGCGCGTGGACCGATCGGAGCACAGGAGACGGCGCGTGAACCGAGCGGCGCTCGGAGACGGCGCGTGGATCGATCGGGGCTTAGGAGACGGCGCGTGGACCGATCGGGGCTCAGGAGACCCCGCGTGGACCGATCGGGGCCCGGCGACTGCGCGTGGACGCATCGGGGCTCAGGAGACGGCGCGTGGACCGATCGGGGCTCAGGAGACGGCGCGTGGACCGATTGGGGCTCGGATACGGCGCGTGAACCAATCGGGGCTCAGGGGCCGCGCGTGGACCGATCGCGGCTCGGCGACGGCGCGTGGACCGATCGGGGCTCAGGAGGCCGCGCGTGGACCGATCATGGCTCGGCGACGGCGCGTGGACCGATCGGGGCTCGGAGACGATGCGTGGACCGATCGAGGTTCGGCGACAGCGCGTGAACCGACTGGGTCTCAGGTGGTTGCGCGTAGACCAATTGGGGTTCGGCGACCGCGCGTGGACCGTTCGGGGCTCGGAGACGGCGCGTTAACCGATCGGGGCTTAGGAGACGATGCGCGTTAACCGATCGGGGCTTAGGAGACGATGCGTGTATCGATCGGGGCTCGGAGAAGGCGCGTGGACCGATCGGGGCCTAGGAGACAACGCGTGGACCGATCGTGGCTCAGGAAGCGGCGCCTGGACCGATCGTGGCCCGGAGACGGCGCGAGAAGGCATCTGGGATTACAAGACGACGCCTGGATCGAACGGGGCTCGGAGACGGCGCATGAACCGACCGGGGCTCAGGAGACGGCGCGTGGACTGATCGGGGCTCGGAGACGGCGCGTTAATCGATCGGGGCTTAGGAGACGATGCGTGGACCGATCGGGGCTCGGAGACGGCGCGTGGACCGACTGGGGCTCAGGAGGATACGCCTGGGCCGATCGGGGCTCGGCGACAGCGCGTGGACCGATCGGGCTCGGAGCCTGCGCGTGAACCGATCGGGGCTCAGGAGGCCGCGCGTGGACCGATCGAGGCTCGGCGACGGCGCGTGGTCCGCTCGGGGCTCGGAGACGACGCGTGTACGGATCAGGGCTTGGTGACGGCGCGTTTACCGATAGCAGCTCGGAGACGGCCCGTGGACGGATCGCGGCTTAGGAGACGGCGCGTGGACCGATCGGGGCTTAGGAGAAGGCGCGTGGACTGATCGGGGCTTAGGAGACGGCGCGTGGACCGATCGGGGCTTAGGAGACGATGCGTGAACAGATTGGGGCTCGGAGACGGCGCGTGGACCGACCGGGGCTCGGAGACGGCGCGTGGAACGATCGGGGCTCGGAAGACGGCGCGTGAACCGATCGGCGCTCGGAGACGGCGCGTGGACCGATCGGCGCTTAGGAGACTACGCGTTGACCGATCGGGGCTCAGGTGACGGCGCGCGGACCGACCGGGGCTCAGGAGACGGCGCGTGAAATGATCGGCGCCCGGAGATGGCGCGTGGACCGATTGGGGCTCAGGATACGGAGAGTGGACCGATCGGGGCTTGGAGACGGCGTGTGGAACGATCGAGACTCGGGTGACAGCGCGTAAACCGATCGGCGCTCGGAGACGGCGCGTGGACCGATCGGGGCTCGGAGACGGGTGCGTGGACCGACCGGGGCTCAGGAGGCCGCGCGTGGACCGATCGGGGCTCGGCGACGGCGCGTGGACCGATCGAGGCTCGGAGACGACGCGTGTACGGATCGGGGCTTTGAAGACGACACCCGGACCGATCGTGGCTCAGGAAGCGGCGCCTGGAGCGATCGTGGCCCGGAGACGGCGCGAGAAGGCATCTGGGCTTACAAGACGACGCGTGGATCGATCGGGGCTCGGAGACGGCGCATGAACCGACCGGGACTCGGAGACGGCGTGTGAACGTATCGGGGCTTAGGAGACGATGCGTTGACCGATCGGGGCTCATGAGACGGCGCGTAGACCGATCGGGGCACCGGCGGCGACGCGTGGACCGATCGGGGCCCAGGAAATGGCGCGTGGATCGATCGGTGCTCGAAGACGACGCGTGGACCGACCGGGGCTCAGGAGCCGATGCGTGGATCGATCGGGGCTCAGGAGGCGGCGCGTAGACCCATCGGGGCTCGGTGACGGCACGTGGACCGATCAGGGCTTAGGAGACGACGCGTGGACCGATCGGGGCTCAGGAGACGGCGCGTGCACCGATCGGGGCTCGAGGAAGGCGCGTGAAACGATCGGGGCTTAGGAGACGGCGCGTGGACCGATCGGGGCTCAGGAGACGGCGCGCGGACCGACCGGGGCTCGGAGACGGCGTGTGGAGGTATCGGGGCTTAAAAGACGACGGATGGACCGATCAGGACTCAGGAAACGGCGCGTGGACCGAACGGTGCTCGGAGACGACGCGTGGACGGATCGGCGCCCAGGAGACGGCGCGTGGAGCGATCGGAGTGCAGGAGACGACGCGTTAACAGAGCAGGGTATAGGAGACGATGCGTGGACCGATCGGTGCTCGGAGACAGCGTGTGGACCGATTGGGGCTCAGGAGGTGGCGCGTGGACCAGTTGGGGTTCGGCGACGGCGCGTGGACCGACCGGGGATTAGGAGACGACGCGTCGACCGACCGGGGCTTAGGAGACGACCCGTCGACCGATCAGGGCTCAGGAAACGGCGCGTGGACCGAACGGTACTCGGAGACGACGCGTGGACCGATCGGCGCTCAGGAGACGGCGCGTGGAGCGATCGGAGTGCAGGAGACGACGCGTTAACAGAGCAGGGTTTAGGAGACGATGCGTGGACCGATCGGTGCTCGGAGACAGCGCGTGGACCGATTGGGGCTCAGGAGGTGGCGCGTGGACCAGTTGGGGTTCGGCGACGGCGCGTAGACCGACCGGGGATTAGGAGACGACGCGTCGACCGACCGGGGCTCAGGAGACGACCCGTCGACCGATCGGGGCTTAGAAGACGACGCGTGGACCGATCGGGGCTTAGGAGGCGGCGCGTGGTCCGATCGGTGCTCGGAGACGGCGCGTGGGCCGATCGGGGCTCGAGGACGGCGCGTGGAACGATCCGGGCTTAGGAGACGGCGCGTGGACCGATCGGGGTTCAGGAAACGACGCGTCGACCGATCGGGGATCAGGAGACGGCTCGCGGACCGACCGGGGCTCAGGAGCCTCGCGTGGGCCGATCATGGCTCGGCGACGGCGCGTGGACCGATCGGGGCTCGGAGACGACGCGTGGACCGATGGGGGCTCGGATTCGGCGCGTGAACCAACCGGGGCTCAGGAGGCCGCGCGTGGATCGATCATGGCTCGGCGACGGCGCGTGGACCGATCGGGGTTCGGATACGACGCGTGGACCGATCGGGGCTCCGGAGGCGCCTCGTGGACCCATGGGGATCAGGAGACAGTGCGTGGACCCATCGGGGCTCGGAGACGGCGCGTGGACTGATCGCGGCTTACGAGACGACGCGTGGACCGTTCGGGGTGTAGGAGACGACTCGTGTACCTATCGGGGCTCAGGAGACAGCGCGTGGACCGATCGGGGCTCGGCGACTGCGCGTCGACGTATCGGGGCTCAGGAGACGGCACGTTGACGGATCAGGGCTCAGGAGACGGCGCGTGGACCGATCGGGGTGAGGAGACGGCGCGTGGACCGATCGGGGCTTAGGAGAAAACGCGTGGACCGATCGGGGCTCAGGAAGCGGCGCCTGCACCGATCGTGGTTGGGAGACGGCGCAAGGAGGCATCTGGGCTTAGAAGACGACGCGTGGACCGATCGGGGCTCAGGAAACGGCGCGTGGAGCGATCGGGGCTCAGGAGACGACGCGTTAACAGAGCGGGGTTTAGGAGACGATGCGTACACCGATCGGTGCTCGGAGACAGCGCGTGGACCGACTGGGGCTCAGGAGGTGGCGCGTGGACCAATTGGGGTTCGGCGACGGCGCGTGGACCGACCGGGGATTAGGAGACGACGCGCCGACCGATCGGGGCTTAGGAGACGATGCGTGAACCGATCGGGACTCAGGAGACGCCGCGTGGACCGATCGGGGCTCGGAGACGGCGCGTGGAACGATCGGGGCTCAGGAGACGGCGCGTGAAATGATCGGCGCCCTGAGACGGCGCGTGGACCGATTGTGGCTGACGAGACGGCGCGTGGATCGATCGGGGCTCAGGAAGCGGCGCCTGGACCTATCGTGGCTCGGAGACGGCGCGTGGAGGCATCGGGGCTAAGAACACGACGCATGGACCGAGCGGGGCTCAGGAGACGGCGCGAGGAGCGATCGGGGCTCAGGAGAAGACGCGTCAATTGATCGGGGCTCAGGAGACGACGCGGCGACGGATCGGGGCTTAGGAGACGACGCGTGGACCGATCGGGGCTTCGGAGACGGTACGTGGACCGACCGGAGCTCAGGATATTCGCGTGGATCGATCGGGGTTCCGGAGGCGGCGCGTGGACCGATTGGGGAGCATGAGATGGTACGTGGACCGATCGGGGCTCGGAGACGGCGCACGGACCGATCGGGGCTTAGGATACGACGCGTGGACCGATTGGGGCTCAGGAGGCCGCGCGTGGACCGATCGGGGCTCGGCGACTGCGCGTCGACCTATCGGGGCTTAGGAGACGGCGTGTGGACCGATTGGAGCTTAGGAGACGGCGCGTGGACCGATTGGGGCTCGGATACGGCGCGTGAACCGATCGGGGCTTAGGAGACGACGCGTGGACCGATCGGGGCTCGGAGACAGCGCGTGGACCGACTGGGGCTCAGGCGGTTTCGCGTGGACCAATTGGGGTTCGGCGACGGCGCGTGGACCGATCGGGGCTTAGGAGACGGCACGTGCACCGATCGGGGCCCGGAGACGGGTCGTGGACAGATTGGGTATTAGGAGACGGCGCGTGGACCGATCGGGGCTGGGAGACGGCACGTGGAGCAATGGGGGCTTAGGAGACGACGCGTGGACCGATCGGGGCTCAGGAGACGGCGCGTGAACCGATCGGGGCTCAGGAGACGACGCGTGGACCGATCGGGGTTCGGCGACAGCGCGTGGACCAACTGGGGCTCAGGCGGTTTCGCGTGGACCAATTGTGGTTCGGCGACGGCGCGTGGACCGATCGGGGCTTAGGAGACGGCGCGTGCACCGATCGGGGCCCGGAGACGGGTCGTGGACCGATCGGGGCTCAGGAGACGGCGCGTGGACCGATTGGGGCTCGGATACGGCGCGTGAACCAATCGGAGCTCAGGAGGCCGCGCGTGGACCGATCATGGCTCGGCGACGGCGCGTGGACCGATCGGGGCTCGGAGACGATGCGTGGACCGATCGAGGTTCGGCGACAGCGCGTGAACCCACTGGGTCTCAGGCGGTTGCGCGTGGACCAATTGGGGTTGGGCGACCGCGCGTGGACCGTTCGGGGCTCGGAGACGGCGCGTTAACCGATCGGGGATTAGGAGACGTTGCGTGGACCGATCGGCGCTTGAAGACGGCGCGTGGACCGATCGGGGCTCGGACACAGTGCGTGGACCGACTGGGGCTCAGGCGGTTGCGCGTGGACCAATTGGGGTTCGGCGACGGCGCGTGGACCGATCGGGGCTCAGGAGGCGGCGCGTGGATCGATCGGGGCTCGGAGACGGTGCGTGGAACGATCGGGTCTCAGGAGACGGCGCGTGAAATCATCGGCGCCCGGAGATGCCGCGTGGACGAATCGGGGCTTAGGAGACGACGCGTGGACCGATCGGGGCTCCGTAGACGGCGCGTGGACCGATTGGGGAGCAGAAGATGGTGCGTGGACCGATCGGGGCTCGGAGACGGCGCGTGGACCGATTGTGGCTTACGAGACGGCGCGTGGATCGATCGGGGCTCAGGAAGCGGCGCCTGGACCTATCGTGGCTCGGAGACGGCGCGTGGAGGCATCGGGGCTAAGAACACGATGCATGGACCGAGCGGGGCTCAGGAGACGGCGCGTGGACCGATTGGAGCTTAGGAGACGGCGCGTGGACCGATCGGGGCTCAGGAGACGGCGCGTGGACCGATCGGGTCTGAGGAGACGGCGCGTGGACCGATCGGGGCTCGGAGACGGCGCGTGGAACGATCGGGGCTTAGGAGACGGCGCGTGGACCGATCGGGGCTTAGGAGACGACGCGTGGACCGTTGGGGGCTCAGGAAGCGGCGCGTGGACCGAACGGTGCTCGGAGACGACGCGTGAACCGATCGGCGCTCAGGAGACGGCGCGTGGAGCGATCGGAACGCAGGAGACGACGCGTTAACAGAGCGGGGTTTAGGAGACGATGCGTGGACCGATCGGTGCTTGGAGACAGCGCGTGGACCGACTGGGGCTCAGGAGGTGGCGCATGGACCAATTGGGGTTCGGCGACGGCGCGTGGACCGACCGGGGATTAGGAGACGACGCGTCGACCGATCGGGGATTAGGAGACGACGCGTCGACCGATCGGGGCTCAGGAGATGGCGCGTGGACCGATCGGGGCTCGGAGACGGCGCGTGGAATGATCGGGGCTTAGGAGACGGCGCGTGGTGGCATCGGGGTTAAGAAGACGACGCATGGACCGAGCGGGGCTCAGGAGACGGCGCGAGGAGCGATCGGGGCTCAGGAGAAGACGCGTCAATTGATCGGGGCTCAGGAGATAACGCGGCGTCGGATCGGGGCTTAGGAGACGACGCGTGGACCGATTGGGGCTTAGGAGACGACGTGTGGACCGAACGGGGCTTAGGAGACGGCACGTGATTCGATCGGTGCACAGGAGACGGCGCGTGAACCGGTCGGGGCTTAGGAGACGACGCGTCGGCCGATCGGGGCTCAGGACAAGGGGTGTGGACCGTTCGGAGCTCAGGAGACGGCGCGTGGACCGATCGGGGTTCGGCGATGGCGCGTGGACCGATCGGGGCTCGGAGACGACGCGTGTACGGATCGAGGCTTGGAGACGGCGCGTGGACCGACCGGAGCTCAGTAGACCGCGCGTGGACCGATCGCGGCTCGGCGACTGCGCGTGGATAGATCGGGGCTCAGGAGACAGCGCGTGGACCGATCGGGGCTCAGGAAGCGGCGCCTGCACCGATCGTGGCTCGGAGACGGCGCGTGGAGGCATCGGGGCTTCGAAGACGACGCATGAACCAATCGGGGCTCGGAAACGGCACCTGGACCGATCGGAGCTCGGAGACGATGGGTGGAGCGGTCGGGGCTCAGGAGACGGCGCGTGGACCGATCGGGGCTCGGATACGGCGCGTGGAATGATCGGGGCTTAGGAGATGGCGCGTGGACCGAACGGGGCTCGGAGACAGCGCGTGGACCGACTGGGGCTCAGGCGGTTTCGCGTGGACCAATTGGGGTTCGGCGACGGCGCGTGGACCGATCGGGGCTTAGGAGACGGCACGTGCACCGATCGGGGCCCGGAGACAGGTCGTGGACAGATTGGGGATTAGGAGACGGCGCGTGGACCGATCGGGGCTTAGGATACGGCGCGTGGACCGATCGGGGTTCAGGAAGCGGCGCCTGGACCGATCGTGGCTCGGAGACGACGCGTGGAGGCATCGGGGCTAAGAAGACGACGCATGGACCGATCGGGGTTCAGGAAACGGCGTGTGGACCGATCAGAGCTCGGAGACGACGCGTGGACCGATCGGGGCTTAGGAGACTACGCGTGTACCTATCGGGGCTCAGGGGACAGCATGTGGACCGATCGGGGCTCAGGAGGCGGCGCGTGGATCGATCGGGGCTCGGAGACGGCGCGTGGAACGATCGGGTCTCAGGAGACGGCGCGTGAAATGATCGGCGCTCGGAGACGCCGCGTGGACCGATTGGGGCTTAGGAGACGGCGCGTGGACCGATCGGGGCGCAGGAAGCGGCGCCTGGACCGATCGTGGCTCGGAGACGGCGCGTGGAGGCATCCGGGCTAAGAAGACGACGCATGGACCGAGCGGGGTTCAGGAGACGGCGCGAGGAGCGATCGGGGCTAGGAGAAGACACGTCAATTGATCGGGGCTCCGGAGACGACGCCTCGACGGATCGGGGCTCAGGAGGCGGCACGAGAAGCGATCGGGGCTCAGGAGAAGACGCGTCAATTGATCGGGGCTCAGGAGACGACGCGTCGACGAATCGGGGCTTAGGAGACGACGCGTGGACCGATCGGGGCTGAGGAGACAGCACTTCGACCGACCGGAGCTCAGGAGATTCGCGTGGATCGATCGGGGCTCCGGAGGCGGCGCGTGGACCGATTGGGGCTTAGGAGACGACGCGTGGACTGATCGGGAATCAGGAGACGGCGCGTGGCCCGATTGGGGCTCGGATACGGCGCGTGAACCGACCGGGGCTCAGGAGGCCGCCCGAGAACCGATCGCGGCTCGGCGACGGCGCGTGGACCGATCGGGGCTCAGGAGGCCGCGCGTGGACCGATCATGGCTCGGCGACGGCGCGAAGACCGATCGGGGCTCGGAGACGACGCGTGGACTGATCGGGGCTCGAAGATAGCGCGTGGACCGACAGGGGCTCAGGCGGTTGCGCGTGGACCAATTGGGGCTCCGGAGGCGGCGCGTGGACCGATTGTGGAGCAGAAGATGGTGCGTGGACCGATCGGGGCTCGGAGACGGCGCGTGGACCGATCGGAGCTTAGAAGACGACGCCTAGACCGATTGGGGCTCAGGAGACAGCGCGTGAACTGATCGGGTCTCGGAGACGGCGCGTTAAACGATCGGCGCTCGGAGACAGCGCGTCGACCGATCGGGGTTCGGTGACGGCGCGTGGACCGTCCGGGGCTCAGGAGGCCGCGCGTGGACCGATCGGGGCTCGGAGACGGCACGTTAACCGATCGGGGCTTAGGAGACGATGCGTGGACCGATCGCGGCTCGGAGACGGCGTGTGAACCGACCGGGGATCAGGAGGCAGCGCGTGGACCGATCGAGGTTCGGCGACGGCGAGTGGACCCATCGGGGCTCGGAGACGACGCGTGTACGGATCGGGGCTTGATGACGGCGGCTTTATCGATCGCGGCTCGGAGACGGCCCGTGAATCGATCGGCGCTCGGAGACGGCGCGTGGACCGATCGGGGCTTATGAGACGGCGCGTGGACCGATCGGAGATCAGGAGAAGACGCGTGCACCGATCGGGGCTCTGGAAGCGGCGCACGGACCGATCGTGGCTCGGAAACAGCGCGTGGAGGCATCGGGGCTTTGAAGACGACGCGTGGACTGAACGGTGCTCAGAAAACGCCGCGTGGACCGATGGGGATCAGGAGACGGTGCGTGGAGCGATCGGGGCTCGGAGACGCCGCTTGGACCGATCGGGGCTTAGGAGACGGCGCGTGGACCGATTGGAGCTTAGGAGACGGCGCGTGGACCGATCGGGGCTCAGGAAGCGGCGCCTAGACTGATCGGGGCTCGGAGACGGCACGTGGAGGCACCGGGGCTCAGGAGGCCGCGCGTGGACCGATCGCGGCTCGGCGGTGGCGCGTGGACCGATCGGGGCTCAGGAGGCCGCGCGTGGACCGATCATGGCTCGGCAACGGCGCGTGGACCGATCGGTGTTCAGAGACGACGCGTGGACCGATCGGGGCTCAGGCGGTTGCGCGTGGACCATTTGGGGTTCGGCGACGGCGCGTGGACCGATCGGCGCTCGGAGACAGCGCGTTAACCGATCGGGGTTTAGGAAACGATGCATGGACCGATCGGGGCTTGGAGACGGCGCGTGGACCGATCGGGGCTCAGGAGACGACGCGTGGACCGATCCGGGCGCGAAGACGGCGCGTGGAATGATCGGGGCTCAGGAGACGGCGCGTGAACCGATCGGCGCTCGGAGACAGCGCGTGGACCGATCGGGGCTTAGGAGACGGCGCACGGACCGATCGTGGATCGGCGACGGCGCGTGGACCGATCGGGGCTCAGGAGACCGCGCGTGGACCGACCGGGGCTCAGGAAACGGTGCGTGGACCGACCGCGGCTCAGCAGGCCAAGCCTGGACCGATCGGGGCTCGGCGACGGCGCGTGGACCGATCTAGTCTCGGAGACGTCGCGTCGACCGATCGGGGCTCAGATGACGGCGCGCGGACCGACCGGGGCTCAGGATACTCGCGTGGATCGATGGAGGCTCGGAGACGACGCGTGTGCGGACCGGGGATTCGAGGACGACGGGTGGACCGATCCAGGCTCAGGAGACGACGCGTCGTCCGATCGGGGCTCAGGATGCGGCGCGTGGACCCATCGGGGCTCGGAGACGGCACGTGGACCGATCAGGGCTTAGGACACGACGCGTTGACCGATCGGGACTCAGGAGGCGGCGCGTGGACCGATCGGGGATCAGGAACCGGTCCGTGGAGCGATCGGGGCTTAGGAGACGGCACGTGGACTGATCGGGGCTCGGGAAGCGGCGCCTGAACCGATCGTGGCTCGGAGACGGAGCGTAGAGGCATCGGGGCTTAGAAGACGACGCATGGACCGATCAGGTCTCAGGAAACGACGCGTGGACCGATTGGAGCTCTCAGACGACGCGTGGACCGACTGGGGCTCAGGAGACGGCGCGTGGACCGGTCGGGGCTTAGGAGACGACGCCTGGACCGATCGGGGCTTAGGAGGCGGCGTGTGGAACGATCGGGGCTCAGGAGACGGCGCGTGCACCGACCGGCGCTCGGAGACGGCGCGTGGAGCGATCGGTGCTGAGGAGACGACGCGTGGATCGATCGGGGCTTAGGAGACGACGCGTGGACCGATCGGGGCGTAGGACGCGACGCGTGTACCTATCGGGGCTGACGAGACTGCGTGTGGGCCGATTGGGGCTCAGGAGACGACGCGTTTACGGATCGGGGATCAGGAGACGACGCGTGGAACGATCCGGGCTCAGGAGACGGAGCGTGGACCGATCGGGGCTTGGAGACGGCATGTGGAACGATCGAGACTCGGGTGACAGCGCGTGAACCGATCGGCGCTCGGAGACGGCGCGTGGACGGACCGCGGCTTAGAATGCGGCACGCGGACCGATCGGGGATCGGACACGGCGTGTGGACCGATCGAGGCTCGGAGACGACGCGTTTACGGATCGGGGATCAGGAGACGGCGCGTGCACCGATCCGGGCTCTGGAGACGGAGCGTGGACAGATTGGGGATTAGGAGACGGCGCGTGGACCGATCGGGGCTGGGAGACGGCACGTGGACCGATCGGGGCTCGGAGACAGCGCGTGGACCGACTGGGGCTCAGGCGGTTTCGCGTGGACCAATTGGGGTTCGGCGACGGCGCGTGGACCGATCGGGGCTCAGGAGACTCGCGTGGATCGATCGGGGCTCCGGAGGCGCCGCGTGGACCGATGGGGATCAGGAGACGGCGCGTGCACCGATCGGGGCTCAGGAGACTCGCGTGGATCGATCGGGGCTCCGGAGGCGCCGCGTGGACCGATGGGGATCAGGAGACGCTGCGCAGACCGACCGGGGCTTAGGAGACGACGCGTGGACCGATCGGGGCGTAGGACACGACGCGTGTACCTATCGGGGCTCACGAGACAGCGTGTGGACCGATTGGGGCCCAGGAGACGGCGCGTAGACCGATCGGTGCTCAGAGACGGCGCGTGGAACGATCGGGGCTGACGAGACGGCGCGTGAAATGATCGGCACTTTGAGACGGCTCGTGGACCGATCGGCGTTCGGAGACGGCGCGTGGACGGACCGCGGCTTAGAATACGGCACGCGGACCTGTCGGGGATCGGACACGGCGTGTGGACCGATCGAGGCTCGGAGACGACACGTTTACGGATCGGGGATCAGGAGACGACGCGTGGAACGATCCGGGCTCAGGAGACGGAGCGTGGACCGATCGGGGCTCGGAGACGGCGCGTGGACCGACCGGGGCTACGGAGGCCGCGCGTGGACCGATCGAGGCTCAGCGACGGCGCGTGGACCGATCGGGGCTCGGAGACGGCGTGTGAACGTATCGGGGCTTAGGAGACGATGCGTTGACCGATCGGGGCTCAGGAGACGACGCGTCGACCGATCGGGGCTCAGGAGGCGGCGCGTGGACCGATTGGGAGTCACGAGACGGCGCGTGGACCGAGTGGGGCTCGGATACGGCGCGTGAACCGACCGGGGCTCAGGAGGCCGCGGGTGGACCGATCGCAGCTCGGCGACGGCGCGTGGACCGACCGGGGCCCGGAGACGACGCGTGAACCGATCGGGGCTCAGGAGACGGCGCGTGGACTGATCGGTGCTCGGAGACGGCGCGTGGACGGACCGTGGCTTAGAATGCGTCACGCGGATCGATCGGAGCTCGGAGACGGCGCGTGGACCGACCGGGGCTAAGGAGGCCGCGCGTGGACCTATCGGGACGCGGCGACGGCGCGTGGAACGATCGGGGCTCAGGAGAAGGCGCGTGCACCGACCGGCGCTCGGAGACGGCGCGTGAACCGATCGGGGCTCAGGAGACGGCGCGTGGACTGATCGGTGCTCGGAGACGGCGCGTGGACGGACCGTGGCTTAGAATGCGTCACGCGGATCGATCGGAGCTCGGAGACGGCGCGTGGACCGACCGGGGCTAAGGAGGCCGCGCGTGGACCTATCGAGGCTTAGGAGACGGCGCGTGGACCGATCGGGGCTCACGAGACAGCGTGTGGACCGATTGGGGCCCAGGAGACGGCGCGTAGACCGATCGGTGCTCAGAGACGGCGCGTGGAGCGATCGGGGCTGACGAGACGGAGCGTGGAGCGATGGGGGCTCAGGAGACAGCGCGTGAACTAATCGGCGCTCGGAGACGGCGCGTGGACCGATCGAGGCTCAGGAGGCCACGCCTGGACCGATCGGGGCTCCGCGACGGCGCGTGGACCGATCGAGGCTTGGAGATGACGGGTGTACGAATCGGGGATTCGGCGATGACGCGTGGGCCGATCCGGGCTCAGGAGACGGCGCGTGGAGCGATCGGGGCTCGGAAACGGCGGGTGGACCGTCCGGGGCTTAGGAGACGATGCGTGGACCGATCGGGGCTCAGAAGACGGCGCGTGGACGGATCGGCGCTCGGAGACGGCGCGTGGACGGATCGGGGCTCGGAGACGGCGCGTAGAACGATCGGGGCTCAGGAGACGGCGCGTTAACCGATTGGGGCTTAGGAAACGTTGCGTGGACCGATCGGGGCTCGAAGACGGCGCGTGGACCGATCGGGGCTCGGAGACAGTGCGTGGACCGACTGGGGCTCAGGCGGTTGCGCGTGGACCAATTGGGGTTCGGCGACGGCGCGTGCACCGATCGGGGTTGTGGAAGCGGCGCACGGACCGATCGTGGCTCGGAGATGGCGCGTGGAGGGATCGGGGCTTTGAAGACCACGCGTGGACCGATCGGGGCTCAGGAAACGGCGTGTGGCGCGATCGGGGCTCAGGAGACGACGCGTCGTCCGATCGGGGCTCAGATGACGGTGCGCGGACCGACCGGGGCTCAGGAGACTCGCGTGGATCGATCGGGGCTCCGGAGACGCCTCGTGGAGCGATGGGGATCAGGAGACGGTGCGCGGACCGATCGGGGCTCGGAGACAGCACGTGGGCCGACTGGGGCTCAGGCGGTTTCGCGTGGACCAATTGGGGTTCGGCGACGGCCCGTGGACCGATCGGGGCTTAGGAGACGGCGCGTGGACCGATCGGGGCGTAGGAAACGACGCGTGTACCTATCGGGGCTCACGAGACAGCGTGTGGACCGATTGGGGCCCAGAAGACGGCGCGTAGACCGATCGGTGCTCAGAGACGGCGCGTGGAACGATCGTGGCCCGGAGACGGCGCGAGAAGGCATCTGGGCTTACAAGACGACGCGTGGATCGATCGGGGCTCGGAGACGGCGCATGAACCGACCGGGGCTCAGGAGCCGATGCGTGGATCGATCGGGGCTCAGGAGGCGGCGCGTAGACCCATCGGGGCTCGGAGACGGCACGTGGACCGATCAGGGCTTAGGAGACGACGCGTGGACCGATCGGGGCTCAGGAGACGGCGCGTGCACCGATCGGGGCTCGAGGAAGTCGCGTGAAACGATTGGGGCTTAGGAGACGGCGCGTGGACCGATCGGGGCTCAGGAGACGGCGCGCGGACCGACCGGGGCTCAGGAGCCTCGCGTGGACCGATCATGGCTCGGCGACGGCGCGTGGACGGATCGGGGCTCGGAGACGACGCGTGGACCGATTGGGGCTCGGAGACGGCGCGTTAACCGATCGGGGCTTAGGAGACGACGCGTGGACCGATCGGACCTCAGGAGACGGCGCGTGGACCGATCGGTGCTCGGAGACGGCGCGTGGACGGACCGGAGCTCAGGAGATTCGCGTGGATCGATCGGGGCTCCGGAGGCGGCGCGTGGACCGATTGGGGAGCATGAGATGGTACGTGGACCGATCGGGGCTCGGAGACGGCGCACGGACCGATCGGGGCTTAGGATACGACGCGTGGACCGATTGGAGCTCAGGAGGCCGCGCGTGGACCGATCGCGGGTCGACGCAGCGCGTGGACGGATCAGGGCTCAGGAGACGGCGCGTGGACCGATCGGGGCTCAGGAAGCGGTGCCTGGACCGATCGTGGCTCGGAGACGGCGCGTGGAGGTATCGGGGCTTAAAAGACGACGGATGGAACGATCGAGGTTCAGGAGACGGCGCGTGCACCGATCGGCGCTCGGAGACGACGCGTCGACCGATCGGGGCTCGGAGTCGGCGCGAGGAGCGATCGGGGCTCAGGAGAAGACGCGTCAATTGATCGGGGCTCAGGAGACGACGCGGCGACGGATCGGGGCTTAGGAGACGACGCGTGGACCGATCGGGACTCGGAGACGGCGCGTGGATCGATCGGGGCTTAGGAGAAGGCGCGTGGACCGATCGGGGCTTAGGAGACGATTCGTGGACCGATCGGGGCTCGGAGACGGCGCGTGGACCAACCGGGGTTTAGGAGAAGGCGCTTGGACCGAACGGGGCTTAGGAGACGGCGCGTCGACCGATCGTGGCTCGGAGACGGCGCGTGGAGGCATCGGGGCTTTGAAGACGACGCGTGGACCGATCGGGGCTCAGGAAACGGCGTGTGGCACGATCGGGGCTCAGGAGACGACGCGTGGATCGATCGGGGCTCAGGAGACGACGCGTCGTACAATCGGGGCTCAGGAGACGGCGCGCGGACCGACTGAGGCTCAGGAGACTCGCGTGGATCGATCGGGACTCCGGAGGCGCCGCGTGGACCGATTGGGATCAGGAGACGGTGCGTGAACCGTTCGGGGCTCGGAGACGGCGCGTGGACCGATCGGGGCTCAGGAGACGGCGCGTGGACCGATCGCGGCTCGGAGACGGCGCGTGGAACGATCGGGGCTCAGGAGACGACGCGTGGACCGATTGGGGCTCGGATACGGCGCGTGAACCGATCGGGGCTCAGGAGGACGCGCGTGGACTGATCATGGCTCGGCGACGGCGCGTGGAGGCATCGGGGTTAAGAAGACGACGCATCGACCGAGCGGGGTTCAGGAGACGGCGCGAGGAGCGATCGGGGCTCAGGAGAAGACGCGTCAATTGATCGGGGCTCAGGACACGACGCGGCGACGGATCGGGGCTTGGAGACGGCGCGTGGACCGATCGGGGCTTAGGAGACGACGCGGCGACGGATCGGGGCTTGGAGACGGCGCGTGGACCGATCGGGGCTTAGGAGACGACGCGTGGACCGATCGGGGCTCAGAAGACGGCGCGTGGACCGATCGGGACTCAGGAGACGGCGCGTGGATCGATCATGGCTCGGCGACGGCGCATGGACCGATCGGGGCTCGGAGACGACGCGTGGAGCGATAGGGGCTCAGGAGACGGCGCGTGGACCGGTCGGGGCTTAGGAGACTCGCGTGGACCGATTGGGGCTCAGGCGGTTGCGCGTGGATCAATTGGGGTTCGGCGACGGCGCGTGGACCGATCGCGGCGCGGAGACGGCGCGTTAACCGAGCGGGGCATAGGAGACGATGCGTGGACCGATCGGCGCTCAGGAAACGGCGCGTGGACCGACCGCGGCTCAGGAGGCCACGCCTGGACCGATCGGGGCTCGGCGACCGGGCGTGGGCCGATCGAGTCTCGGAGACGACGCGTCGACCGATCGGGGCTCAGATGACGGTGCGCGGACCGACCGGGGCTCAGGAGACTCGCGTGGATCGATCGGGGCTCGGAGACGGCGCGTGGACGGACCGCGGCTCAGAATGCGGTACGCGGACCGATCGGGGATCGGACACGGCGTGTGGACCGATCGAGGCTCGGAGACGACGCGTTTATGGATCGAGGATCAGGAGACGACGCGTGGAACGATCCGGGCTTAGGAGAGGGAGCGTGGACCGATCGGGGCTCGGAGACGGCGTGTGGAACGATCGGGGCTCGGGTGACGGCGCGTGAACGGATCAGCGCTCGGAGACGGCGCGTGGACCGATCGGGGATCGGGTACGGCGCGTGGAACGATCGCGGCTCGGAGTCGACGCGTTAGCCGATCGGGGCTTAGGAGACGATGCGTGGACCGATCGGGGCTCGGAGACGGCGCGTGGACCGATCGGGGCTCGGAGACGGCGCGTGGAACGATCGGGGCTCAGGAGACGGCGCGTCAACCGATCGGCGCTCGGAGACGGCGCGTGGACCGATTGGGGCTTAGGAGACGGCGCGTGGACCGATCGGGGCTCAGGAGACCGCGGGTGGACCGATCATAGCTCGGAGACAGCGCGTGGAATGATCGGGGCTCAGGAGACGGCGCGGGAACCGATCGGCGCTCGGAGACGGTGCGTGGACCGATCGGGGCTTAGGAGACGGCGCGTCGACCGATCGGAGATCAGGAGAGGACGCCTGGACTGATAGGGCTCTGGAAGTGGCGCACGGACCGATCGTGGCTCGGAGACGGCGCGTGGAGGCATCGGGGCTTTGAAGACGACGCGTGGACCGAACGGTGCTCAGAAAACGGCGCGTGGAGCGATCGGGGCTCAGGAGACGGCGCGTGGACCGACCGGGGCTAAGGAGGCCGCGCGTGGACCGATCGAGGCTTAGGAGCCGACGCGTGGACCGATCGGGGCTCATGAGACGGCGCGTGGACCGATCGGGGCTCGGAGACGGCGCGTGGAACGGTCGGAGCACAGGAGACGGCGCGTGAAGCGATCGGCGCTCGGAGACGGCGCGTGGATCAATCGGGTCTTAGGAGACGGCGCGTGGACCGATCGGGGCTCAGGAGGCGGCGCCTGGACCGGTCGGGGCTTAGGAGACGACGCCTGGACCAATCGGGGCTTAGGAGGCGGCGTGTGGAACGATCGGGGCTCAGGAGACGGCGCGTGGAGCGATCGGGGATCGGGAACGGCGCGTGGAACGATCGCGGCTCGGAGTCGACGCGTTAGCCGATCGGGGCTTAGGAGACGATGCGTGGACCGATCGGGGCTCGGAGACGGCGCGTGGACCGACCGGGGTTTAGGAGAAGGCGCTTGGACCGAACGGGGCTTAGGAGACGGCGCGTGGACCGATCGTGGCTCGGAGACGGCGCGTGGAGGCATCGGGGCTTTGAAGACGACGCGTGGACCGATCGGGGCTCAGGAAACGGCGTGTGGCACGATCGGAGCTCAGGAGACGACGCGTGGATCGATCGGGGCTCAGGAGACGACGCTTCGAACAATCGGGGCTCAGGAGACGGCGCGCGGACCGACTGAGGCTCAGGAGACTCGCGTGGATCGATCGGGACTCCGGAGGCGCCGCGTGGACCGATTGGGATCAGGAGACGGTGCGTGAACCGTTCGGGGCTCGGAGACGGCGCGTGGACCGATCGGGGCTCAGGAGACGGCGCGTGGACCGATCGCGGCTCGGAGACGGCGCGTGGAACGATCGGGGCTCAGGAGACGACGCGTGGACCGATTGGGGCTCGGATACGGCGCGTGAACCGATCGGGGCTCAGGAGGACGCGCGTGGACTGATCATGGCTCGGCGACGGCGCGTGGAGGCATCGGGGTTAAGAAGACGACGCATCGACCGAGCGGGGTTCAGGAGACGGCGCGAGGAGCGATCGGGGCTCAGGAGAAGACGCGTCAATTGATCGGGGCTCAGGACACGACGCGGCGACGGATCGGGGCTTGGAGACGGCGCGTGGACCGATCGGGGCTTAGGAGACGACGCGGCGACGGATCGGGGCTTGGAGACGGCGCGTGGACCGATCGGGGCTTAGGAGACGACGCGTGGACCGATCGGGGCTCAGAAGACGGCGCGTGGACCGATCGGGACTCAGGAGACGGCGCGTGGATCGATCATGGCTCGGCGACGGCGCATGGACCGATCGGGGCTCGGAGACGACGCGTGGAGCGATAGGGGCTCAGGAGACGGCGCGTGGACCGGTCGGGGCTTAGGAGACTCGCGTGGACCGATTGGGGCTCAGGCGGTTGCGCGTGGATCAATTGGGGTTCGGCGACGGCGCGTGGACCGATCGCGGCGCGGAGACGGCGCGTTAACCGATCGGGGCATAGGAGACGATGCGTGGACCGATCGGGGCTCAGGAAACGGCGCGTGGACCGACCGCGGCACAGGAGGCCACGCCTGGACCGATCGGGGCTCGGCGACCGGGCGTGGACCGATCGAGTCTCGGAGACGACGCGTCGACCGATCGGGGCTCAGATGACGGTGCGCGGACCGACCGGGGCTCAGGAGACTCGCGTTGATCGATCGGGGCTCCGGAGACGGCTCGTGGAGCGATGGGGATCAGGAGGGGATGCGTGGACCGATCGCGGCTCTGGAGACTGCACGTGGATCGATCGGGGCTTAGGGAACGACGCGTGGACCGATCGGGGCTCAGGAGACGGCGCGTGGACCCATCGCGGCTCGGCGACGGCGCGTGGACCGATCGGGGCTCAGGAGGCCGCGCGTGGACCGATCGTGGCTCGGCGACGGCGCGTGGACCGATCGGGGCTCGGAGACGACGCCTGGACCGATCGGGGCTCGGAGACAGCGCGTGGACCGACTGGGGCTCAGGCGGTTGCGCGTGGACCAATTGGGGTTCGGCGACGGCGCGTGGACCGATCGGGGCTCGGAGACGGCGCGTTAACCGATTGGGGCTTAGGAGACCATGCGTGGACCGATCCGGGCTCGAAGACGGCGCGTGGACCGATCGGGGCTCGGAGACGACGCGTGGACCGATCGGGGCTCGGAGACAGCGCGTGGACCGATCGGGGCTCAGGAGGCTGTGCGTGGATCGATTGGGGCTCAGGAGACGGCGCGTGGACCGCTCGGGGCTCGAAGACGGCGCGTGGAACGATCAGGGCTCAGGAGACGTCACGTGAAATGATCGGCGCTCGGAGACGGCGCGTGGATCGATCGGGGCTCAGGAGAAGGGGCGTGGACCGATCGGGGCTTAGGATGGGACCCGTCGACCGATCGGGGGTCAGGAGACGACGCGTGGACCGGACGGTGCTCAGGAAGCGGCGCCTGGACCGATCGGGGCTCCGAGACGACGCGTTAACCGAGCGGGGCTTAGGAGACTATGCGGGGACCGATCGGGGCTCGGAGACAGCGCGTGTACCGACTGGGGCTCAGGAGGTTGCGCGTGGACCAATTGGGGTTCGGCGACGGCGCGTGGACCGATCCCGGCTCAGGAGACGGCGCGTGGACCGATCGGGGCTGGGAGACGGAGCGTGGAGCGATGGGGGCTCAGGAGACGGCGCGTGAACTAATCGGCGCTCGGAGACGGCGCGTGGAACGATCGGGGCTGAGGAGAAGGCGCGTGGTCCGATCGGGGCTTATGAGACGGCGCGTGGACCGATCGGGGCTCGGAGATGGCGCGTGGAATGATCGGGGCTTAGGAGATGGCGTGCTGACCGATCGGAGATCAGGAGACGACGCGTGGATCGAGAGGGCTCTGGAAGCGGCGCACGGACGGATCGTGGCTCGGAGACGGCGCGAGGAGGCATCTGGGCTTCGAAGACGACACGTGGATCAATCGGGGCTCGGAGACGGCGCGTGAACCGACCGGGGCTCAGGAGGCCGCGCGTGGACCGATCGAGGCTCAGGATGCCACGCCTGGACCGATCGGGGCTCCGCTACGGCGCGTGGACCGATCGAGGCTCGGGAACGACGCGTGTACGTATCGGGGATTCGGCGATGACGCGTGGACCGATCCGGGCTCAGGAGACGGCGCGTGGACGGATCGGGGCTCGGAGACGGCGCGTGGAACGATCGGGGCTCAGGAGACGGCGCGTGAACCGATCGGCGCTCGGAGACGGCGCGTGGACCGATTGGGGTTTAGCAGAGGACGCGTCGACCGATCGGGGCTCAGGAGACAGCGCGTGGACGGATCGAGTCTCAGGAGACGGCGCGTGAACCAATCGGTGCTCGGAGACGGGGCGTGGACTGATCGGGGCTTAGAATGCGTCACGCGGACCGATCGGGGCTCGGATACGGCGTGTGGACGTATCGGGGCTTAGGAGACGATGCGTGGACCGATCGGGGCTCAGGAAACGGCGCGTGGACCGACCGCGGCTCAGGAGGCCACGCCTGGACCGATCGTGGCTCGGAGACGGCGCGTGGAGGTATCGGGGCTTAAAAGACGACGGATGGACCGATCGGGGCTCAAGAAACGGCGCGTGGACCGAACGGTGCTCGGAGACGACGCTTGGACCGATGGGCGCTCAGGAGACGGCGCGTGGAGCGATCGGGGCTCAGGAGACGACGCGTTAACAGAGCGGGGTTTAGGAGACGATGCGTAGACCGATCGGTGCTCGGAGACAGCGCGTGGACCGACTGGGGCTCAGGAGGTGGCGCATGGACCATTTGGGGTTCGGCGACGGCGCGTGGACCGACCGGGGATTAGGAGACGACGCGTCGACCGATCGGGGCTTAGGAGACGACCCGTCGACCGATCGGGGCTTAGGAGACGACGCGTGGACCGATCGGGGCTTAGGAGGCGGCGCGTGGACCCATCGGGGCTCGGAGACGGCGCGTTAACCGATCGGGGCTTAGGAGACGACGCGTGGACCGATCGGGGCTCGGATACGGCGCGTGAACCGATCGGGGCTTAGGAGACGATGCGAGGAGGCATCTGGGTTTACAAGAAGACGCGTGGATCGATCGGGGCTCGGAGACGGCGCGTGAACCGACCGGGGCTCAGGAGACGGCGCGTGGACCGATCGGGGCTCGGATACGGCGTGTGGACGTATCGGGGCTTAGGAGACGATGCGTGGACCGATCGGGGCTCAGGAAACGGCGCGTGGACCGACCGCGGCTCAGGAGGCCACGCCTGGACCGATCGTGGCTCGGAGACGGCGCGTGGAGGTATCGGGGCTTAAAAGACGACGGATGGACCGATCGGGGCTCAGGAAACGGCACGTGGACCGAACGGTGCTCGGAGACGACGCGTGGACCGATCGGCGCTCAGGAGACGGCGCGTGGAGCGATCGGGGCTCAGGAGACGACACGTTAACAGAGCGGGGTTTAGGAGACGATGCGTAGACCGATCGGTGCTCGGAGACAGCGCGTGGACCGACTGGGGCTCAGGAGGTGGCGCATGGACCAATTGGGGTTCGGCGACGGCGCGTGAACCGACCGGGGATTAGGAGACGACGCGTCGACCGATCGGGGCTTAGGAGACGACCCGTCGACCGATCGGGGCTTAGGAGACGACGCGTGGACCGATCGGGGCTTAGGAGGCGGCGCGTGGACCCATCGGGGCTCCGAGACGGCGCGTTAACCGATCGGGGCTTAGGAGACGACGCGTGGACCGATCGGGACTCGGATACGGCGCGTGAACCGATCGGGGCTCAGGAGACGGCGCGTGGACCGATCGGGGCTCGGAGACGGCGCGTGGAATGATCGGGGCTCAGGAGACGGCGCGTGAACCGATCGGCGCTCGGAGACAGCGCGTGGACCGATCGGGGCTTAGGAGACGGCGCGTGGACCGATCGGAGATGAGGAGACGATGCGTGGACTGATAGTGCTCTGGAAGCGGCGCACGGACCGATCGTGGCTCGGAGACGGCGCATGGAGGCATCGGGGCTTTGAAGACGACGCGTGGACCGAACGGTGCTCAGAAAACGGCGCGTGGAGCGATCGAGGCTCAGGAGGCGACGCGTGGACCGATCTGGGCTCGGAGACGGCGCGTGGAATGATCGGGGCTCAGGAGACGGCGCGTGAACCGATCGGCGTTCGGAGACAGCGCGTGGACCGATCGGGGCTTAGGAGACGGCGCGTGGACCGATCGGAGATGAGGAGACGATGCGTGGACCGATAGGGCTCTGGAAACGGCGCACGGACCGATCGCGGATCGGCGACGGCCTGTGGACCGATTGGGGCTCAGGAGGCCGCGCGTTTACCGATCATGGTTCGGCGACGGCGCGTGGACGCATCGGGGCTCGGAGACGACGCGTGTACCGACTGGGGCTCAGGAGACCGCGCGTGAACCGATCGGGACTCCGGAGGCGCCGCGTGGACCGATGGGGATCAGGACACGGTGCGTGGACCGATCGGAGTTCGGAGACAGCGCGTGGAACGATCGGGGCTCAGGGGACGGCGCGTTAACCGATTGGGGCTTAGGAGACGATGCGTGGACCGATCGGGGCTCGAAGACGGCGGGTGGACCGATCGGGGCTCGGAGACAGCGCGTGGACCGACTGGGGCTCAGGCGATTGCGCGTGGACGAATTGGGGTTCGGCGACGGCGCGTGGATCGATCGGGGCTTAGGAGACGGCGCGTGCACCGATCGGGGCCCGGAGACGGATCGTGGACAGATTGGGGCTTTGCAGACGGCGCGTGGACCGATCGTGGCTGGGAGACGGCAGGTCCACCAATCCGGGCTTAGGAGACGACGCGTAGACCGAGCATGGCTCAGGAGGCCGCGCGTGGACCGACTAGGGCTCAGGAGGTTTCGCGTGGACCAATTGGGGTTCGGCGACGGGGCGTGGACCGATCGGGGCTCGGAGACGGCGCGTTAACCGATCGGGGCTTAGGAGACGATGCGAGGAGGCATCTGGGTTTACAAGACGACGTGTGGATCGATCGGGGATCGGAGACGGCGCGTTAACCGATCGGGGCTTAGGAGACGATGCGAGGAGGCATCTGGGTTTACAAGAAGACGCGTGGATCGATCGGGGCTCGGAGACGGCGCGTGAACCAACCGGGGCTCAGGAGACGGCGCGTGGACCGATCGGGGCTCGGAGACGGCGCGTGGAATGATCGGGGCTCAGGAGACGGCGCGTGAACCGATCGGCGCTCGGAGACAGCGCGTGGACCGATCGGGGCTCAGGAAACGGCGCGTGGACCGAACGGTGCTCGGAGACGACGCGTGGACCGATCGGCGCTCAGGAGGCGGCGCGTGGAGCGATCTGGGCTCAGGAGACGATGCGTGGACCGATCGGGGCTCGGAGACGGCGCGTGGACCGACCGGGGCTAAGGAGGCCGCGCGTGGACCTATCGAGGCTTAGGAGCCGACGCGTGGACCGATCGGGGCTGAGGAGACGGCGCGTGGACCGATCGGGGCTCGGAGACGGCGCGTGGAACGATCGGAGCTGAGGAGACGGCGCGTGGACCGATCGGGGCTCGGAGACGGCGCGTGGAACGATCGGAGCTCAGGAGACGGGGCGTGAAATGATCGGCGCTCTGAGACGGCGCGTGGACCAATCGGTGCTCGGAGACGACGCGTGGACCGATCGGGGCTGAGGAGACGGCGTGTGGACCGATCGGGGCTCAGGAGACGGCGCGTGGACCGATTGGGGCTCGGGAGACTGCGCGTGGATGGATCGGGGCTTCGGGAACGACGCGTGGACCGATTGAGGTTCAGGAGACGGCACGTGGACCGATCGGGGCTCGGAGACGGCGCGTGGAACGATCGGGGCTTAGGAGGCCGCGCGTGGACCGATCGGGACTCAGGAGACGGTGTGTGGACCGATCGGGGCTGAGGAGGCGGCGCGTGGACCGATTGGGGCTTAGGAGACGGCGCGTGGACCGATCGGGGCTTAGGAGACAACGCGTGGACCGATGGGGGCTCGGAGACGGCGCGTGGACCGACTGGGGCTCAGGAGACTCGCGTGGATCGATCGGGGCTCCGGAGACGCCGCGTGGAGCGATGGGGATCAAGAGACGGTGCGCGGACCGATCGGGGCTCGGAGACGGCGCGTGGACCGATCGGGGCTTAGGAGACGACGCGTGGACCGATCGGGGCGTAGGACACGACGCGTGTACCTATCGGGGCTCACGAGACAGCGTGTGGACCGATTGGGGCTCAGGAGACGGCGCGTGGACCGATCGGGGCTCACGAGACGGCGCGTGGACCGATCGGGGCTCAGGAGACGACGCGCAGACCGATCGGGGCGCAGGAGGCGGCGCGTGGACCGATTGGAGCGCAGGAAGCGGTGCGTGGACCGATTGGGGCTTAGGAGACGGCGCGTGGACCGATCGGGGCTCAGGAAGCGGCGCCTGAACCGGTCGTGGATCGGAGACGGCGCGTAGACTCATCGGGGCTACGAAGACGACACATGGACCGAGCCGGGCTCAGGAGACGGCGCGAGGAGCGATCGGGGCTCAGGAGAAGACGCGTCAATTGATCGGGGCTCAGGAGACGACGCGTCGATGGATCGGGGCTTAGGAGACGATACGTGGACCGATCGGGGCTTAGGAGACGACGCGTGGAACGACCGGGGCTCAGGAGACGGCGCGTGGACCGACCGGGGCTCAGGAGACTCGCGTGGATCGATCGGGGCTCAGGAGGCAACGCGGGGACCCATCGGGGCTCGGAGACGGCGTGTGGACGTTTTCGGGGCTTAGGAGACGACGCGTGGACTGATCGGAGCTCAGGAGAAGACGCGTGGACCGATCGGGGCTTAGGAGAGGACCCGTCGACCGATCGGGGCTCAGGAGACGACGCGTCAACCGATCGGCGCTCGGAGACGGCGCGTGGACCGATCGGGGCTTAGGAGACGGCGCGTGGACCGATCGGAGATCAGGAGATGACGCGTGGACCGATCGGGGTTGTGGAAGCGGCGCACGGACCGATCGTGGCTCGGAGACGACGCGTGTATGGATCAGGGCTTGGTGACCGCGCGTTTACCGACAGCAGCTCGGAGACGGCCCGTGGACGGATCGCGGCTTAGGAGACGGCGCGTGGAACGATCGGGGCTCAGGAGACGGCGCGTGGACCGGTCGAGGCTCGGAGACGGCACGTGGACCGATCGGGGCTTAGGAGAAGGCGCGTGGACCGATCGGGGCTTAGGAGACGGCGCGTGGACCGATCGGGGCTTAGGAGACGATGCGTGAACAGATCGGGGCTCGGAAACGGCGCGTGGACCGACCGGGGCTCGGAGACGGCGCGTGGAACGATCGGGGCTCAGGAGACGGCGCGTGAACCGATCGGCGCTCGGAGACGGCGCGTGGACCGATCGGGGCTTAGGAGACTACGCGTTGACCGATCGGGGCTCAGGTGACGGCGCGCGGACCGACCGGGGCTCAGGAGACGGCGCGTGAAATGATCGGCGCCCGGAGACGACGCGTGGACCGATCGGGGCTCGGAGACAGCGCGTGGACCGACTGGGGCTCAGGCGGTTTCGCGTGGACCAATTGGGGTTCGGCGACGGCGCGTGGACCGTTCAGGGCTCGGAGACGGCGCGTTAACCGATCGGGGCTTAGGAGACGATGCGTGGACCGATCGGGGCTCGGAGACGGCGCGTGGACAGATCGGGCTCAGGAGACGGCGCGTGGACGGTTCGTGGCTCGGAGACGACGCGTGGAGGCATCGGGGCTAAGAAGACGACGCATGGACCGATCGGGGCTCAGGAAACGGCGTGTGGACCGATCAGAGCTCGGAGACGACGCGTGGACCGATCGGGGCTTAGGAGACTACGCGTGTACCTATCGGGGCTCAGGAGACAGCGCGTGGACCGATCGGGGCTCAGGAGGCGGCGCGTGGACCGATCGGGGCTCGGAGACGGCGCGTGGAATGATCGGGTCTCAGGAGACGGCGCGATAAATGATCGGCGCTCGGAGACGCCGCGTGGACCGATTGGGGCTTAGGAGACGGCGCGTGGACCGATCGGGGCGCAGGAAGCGGCGCCTGGACCGATCGTGGCTCGGAGACGGCGCGTGGAGGCATCCGGGCTAAGAAGACGACGCATGGACCGAGCGGGGTTCAGGAAACGGCGCGAGGAGCGATCGGGGCTCAGGAGAAGACACGTCAATTGATCGGGGCTCCGGAGACGACGCCTCGACGGATCGGGGCTCAGGAGGCGGCACGAGAAGCGATCGGGGCTCAGGAGAAGACGCGTCAATTGATCGGGGCTCAGGAGACGACGCGTCGACGAATCGGGGCTTAGGAGACGACGCGTGGACCGATCGGGGCTCAGGAGACGGCGCGTCGACCGACCGGAGCCCAGGAGATTCGCGTGGATCGATCGGGGCTCGGATACGGCGCGTGAACCGACCGGGGCTCAGGAGGCCGTGCGAGAACCGATCGCGGCTCGGCGACGGCGCGTGGACCGATCGGGGCTCAGGATGCCGCGCGTGGACCGATCATGGCTCGGCGACGGCGCGTAGACCGATCGGGGCTCGGAGACGGCACGTGGACCGATCAGGGCTTAGGAGACGACGCGTGGACCGATCGGGGCTCAGGAGACGGCGCGTGCACCGATCGGGGCTCGAGGAAGGCGCGTGAAACGATTGGGGCTTAGGAGACGGCGCGTAGACAGATCGGGGCTCAGGAGACGGCGCGCGAACCGACCGGGGCTCAGGAGCCTCGCGTCGACCGATCATGGCTCGGCGACGGCGCGTGGACGGATCGGGGCTCGGAGACGACGCGTGGACTGATCGGGGCTCGAAGACAGCGCGTGGACCGACTGGGGCTCAGGCGGTTGCGCGAGGACCAATTGGGGCTCGGAGACCACGCGTGGACCGATCGCGGCTCGGCGTCGGCGCGTGGACCGATCGGGGCTCAGGAGGCTGCGCGTGGATCGATTGGGGCTCAGGAGACGGCGCGTAGACCGCTCGGGGCTCGAAGACGGCGCGTGGAACGATCAGGGCTCAGGAGACGTCACGTGAAATGATCGGCGCTCGGAGACGGCGCGTGGACCGATCGGGGCTCAGGAGAAGGCGCGTGGACCGATCGGGGCTTAGGAGGGGACCCGTCGACCGATCGGGGCTCAGGAGACGACGCGTGGACCGGTCGGTCTCAGGAAGCGGCGCCTGGACCGATCGGGGCTCCGAGACGACGCGTCAACCGAGCGGGGCTTAGGAGACTATGCGGGGACCGATCGGGGCTCGGAGACAGCGCGTGTACCGACTGGGGCTCAGGAGGTTGCGCGTGGACCAATTGGGGTTCGGCGACGGCGCGTGGACCGACCGGGGCTCAGGAGACCGCGCGTGAACCGATCGAGACTCGGCGACTGTGCGTGGAGCGATCGGGGCTCAGGAGACGGCGCGTGAACCAATCGGCGCTCCGAGACGGCGCGTGGACCGATCGGGGATGAGGAGAAGGCGCGTGGACCGATCGGGGCTTAGGAGACGGGGCGTAGACCGATCGGGGCTCGGAGACGACGTGTGGAACGATCGGGGCTCAGGTGACGGCGCGTGAACCGATCGGCGCTCGGAGACGGCGCGTGAACCGATCGGGGCTTAGTAGAAGGCGCTTGGTCCGATCGGGGCTTAGGAGACGACGCGTGGACCGATCGGAGCTCGGAGACGGCGCGTGGAACGATCGGGGCTCAGGAGACGGCGCATGAACCGATCGGCGCTCGGAGACGGCGCGTGGACCGATCTGGGCTCGGAGACAGCGCGTGGACCGTCTGGGGCTTAGGAGACGGCGCGTGGACCGATCGGGGCTTAGGAGACGATGCGTGAACAGATCGGGGCTCGGAAACGGCGCGTGGACCGACCGGGGCTCGGAGACGGCGCGTGGACCAATAGGAGATCAAGAGAGGACGCGTGGACCGATAGGGCTCTGGAAGCGGCGCACAGACCGATCGTGGCTCGGAGACGGCGGGTGGACCGATCGGGGCCTGGGAGACGACGCGTGGACTGATCGGGGCGTAGGAAACGACGCGTGTACCTATCAGGGCTCAGGAGACAGCGAGTGGACCTATTGGGGCTCAGGAGACGGCGCATGGACCGATCGGGGCTCGGAGACGGCGCGTGGAACGATCGGGGCTCGGCGACGGGGCGTGGACCGATCGGGGCTCAGGAGAGGGCGTGTGGACCGATCGACGCTCGGAGACGGCGCGTGGAACGATCGGGGCTCAGGAGACGACGCGTGGACCGATCGGGGCTCAGGAGACGGCGCGTGAACCGATTGGGGCTTAGGAGACGTTGCGTGGACCGATCGGCGCTCGAAGACGGCGCGTGGACCGATCGGGGCTCAGGAGACTGCGCGTGGATGGATCGGAGCTTAGGGAACGGCGCGTTGACCGATCGGGGCTCAGGAGACGGCGCGTGGACCGAGCATGGCTCAGGAGGCCGCGCGTAGACCGACTGGGGTTCAGGAGGTTGCGCGTGGACCAATTGGGGTTCGGCGACGGGGCGTGGACCGATCGGGGCTCGGAGACGGCGCGTTAACCGATCGGGGCTTAGGAGACGATGCGAGGAGGCATCTGGGTTTACAAGACGACGTGTGGATCGATCGGGGCTCGGAGACGGCGCGTGAATCGACCGGGGCTCAGGAGACGGCGCGTGGACCGATCGGGGCTCGGAGACGGCACGTTAACCGATCGGGGCTTAGGAGACGATGCGTGGACCGATCGGGCTCGGAGCCGGCGCGGGAACCGATCGGGGTTCAGGAGACGGCGCGTGGATCGATTGGGGCTTGGATACGGCGCAAGCCGCGACCGGGGCTCAGGAGGCCGCGCGTGGACCGATCATGGCTCGGCGACGGCGCGTGGACCGATCATGGCTCGGCGACGGCGCGTGGACCGACCGGGGCTCGGAGACGGCGCGTGAACCGATCGGCGCTCGGAGACGGCACGTGGACCGATCGGGGCTTAGGAGACGGCGCGTAGACCAATAGCAGGTCAGGAGAGGACGCGTGAACCGATAGGGCTCTGGAAGCGGCGCACGAACCGATCGTGGCTCGGAGACGGCGCGTGGAGGCATCGGGGCTTTGCAGACGACGCGTGGACCGAACGGTGCTCAGAAAACGGCGCCTGGAGCGATCGGGGCTCAGGAGACGACGCGTCGACCGATCGGGGCTCAGGAGACGGCGCGCGGACCGACCGGGGCTCAGAAGCCTCGCGTGGATCGATCGGGACTCCGGAGGCGCCGCGTGGACCGATGGGGATCAGGACACGGTGCGTGGACCGATCGGGGCTCGGAGACGGCGCGTTAACCGATCGCGGCTTAGGAGACGATGCGAGGAGGCATCTGGGTTTACAAGACGACCCGTGGATCGATCGGGGCTCGGAGACGGCGCGTGAACCGACCGGGGCTCAGGAGACGGCACGTGGACCGATCAGGGCTCGGAGACGGCACGTTAACCGATCGGGGCTTAGGAGACGATGCGTAGACCGATCGGGCTCGGCGACGGCGCGTGGACCGATCGGGGCTCGGAGACGACGCGTGTACGGATCAGGGCTTGGTGACGGCGCGTTTACCGACAGCAGCTCGGAGACGGCCCGTGGACGGATCGCGGCTTAGGAGACGGCGCGTGGAACGATCGGGGCTCAGGAGACGGCGCGTGGACCGGTCGAGGCTCGGAGACGGCACGTGGACCGATCGGGGCTTAGGAGAAGGCGCGTGGACCGATCGGGGCTCGGAGACGGCGCGTGGACAGATCGGGCTCAGGAGACGGCGCGTGGACCGTTCGTGGCTCGGAGACGACGCGTGGAGGCATCGGGGCTAAGAAGACGACGCATGGACCGATCGGGGCTCAGGAAACGGCGTGTGGACCGATCAGAGCTCGGAGACGACGCGTGGACCGATCGGGGCTTAGGAGACTACGCGTGTACCTATCGGGGCTCAGGAGACAGCGCGTGGACCGATCGGGGCTCAGGAGGCGGCGCGTGGACCGATCGGGGCTCGGAGACGGCGCGTGGAATGATCGGGTCTCAGGAGACGGCGCGTTAAATGATCGGCGCTCGGAGACGCCGCGTGGACCGATTGGGGCTTAGGAGACGGCGCGTGGACCGATCGGGGCGCAGGAAGCGGCGCCTGGACCGATCGTGGCTCGGAGACGGCGCGTGGAGGCATCCGGGCTAAGAAGACGACGCATGGACCGAGCGGGGTTCAGGAAACGGCGCGAGGAGCGATCGGGGCTCAGGAGAAGACACGTCAATTGATCGGGGCTCCGGAGACGACGCCTCGACGGATCGGGGCTCAGGAGGCGGCACGAGAAGCGATCGGGGCTCAGGAGAAGACGCGTCAATTGATCGGGGCTCAGGAGACGACGCGTCGACGAATCGGGGCTTAGGAGACGACGCGTGGACCGATCGGGGCTCAGGAGATGGCGCGTCGACCGACCGGAGCCCAGGAGATTCGCGTGGATCGATCGGGGCTCGGATACGGCGCGTGAACCGACCGGGGCTCAGGAGGCCGTGCGAGAACCGATCGCGGCTCGGCGACGGCACGTGGACCGATCGGGGCTCAGGATGCCGCGCGTGGACCGATCATGGCTCGGCGACGGCGCGTAGACCGATCGGGGCTCGGAGACGGCACGTGGACCGATCAGGGCTTAGGAGACGACGCGTGGACCGATCGGGGCTCAGGAGACGGCGCGTGCACCGATCGGGGCTCGAGGAAGGCGCGTGAAACGATTGGGGCTTAGGAGACGGCGCGTGGACAGATCGGGGCTCAGGAGACGGCGCGCGAACCGACCGGGGCTCAGGAGCCTCGCGTGGACCGATCATGGCTCGGCGACGGCGCGTGGACGGATCGGGGCTCGGAGACGACGCGTGGACTGATCGGGGCTCGAAGACAGCGCGTGGACCGACTGGGGCTCAGGCAGTTGCGCGAGGACCAATTGGGGCTCGGAGACCACGCGTGGACCGATCGCGGCTCGGCGACGGCGCGTGGACCGATCGGGGCTCAGGAGGCTGCGCGTGGATCGATTGGGGCTCAGGAGACGGCGCGTGGACCGCTCGGGGCTCGAAGACGGCGCGTGGACCGATCGGGGCTTAGGAGGGGACCCGTCGACCGATCGGGGCTCAGGAGACGACGCGTGGACCGGTCGGTCTCAGGAAGCGGCGCCTGGACCGATCGGGGCTCCGAGACGACGCGTTAACCGAGCGGGGCTTAGGAGACTATGCGGGGACCGATCGGGGCTCGGAGACAGCGCGTGTACCGACTGGGGCTCAGGAGGTTGCGCGTGGACCAATTGGGGTTCGGCGACGGCGCGTGGACCGACCGGGGCTCAGGAGACCGCGCGTGAACCGATCGAGACTCGGCGACTGTGCGTGGAGCGATCGGGGCTCAGGAGACGGCGCGTGAACCAATCGGCGCTCCGAGACGGCGCGTGGACCGATCGGGGATGAGGAGAAGGCGCGTGGACCGATCGGGGCTTAGGAGACGGCGCGTAGACCGATCGGGGTTCAGGAAGCGGCGCCTGGACCGATCGTGGCTCGGAGACGACGCGTGGACCGATCGGAGCTCGGAGACGCCACGTGGACCGATCAGGGCTTAGGACACGACGCGTTGACCGATCGGGGCTTAGGAGACTACGCGTGTACCTATCGGGGCTCAGGAGACAGCGCGTGGACCGATCGGGGCTCGGAGACGGCGCGTGGACCGACAGGGGCTCAGGCGGTTGCGCGTGGACCAATTGGGGGTCCGGAGGCGGCGCGTGGACCGATTGTCGAGCAGAAGATGGTGCGTGGACCGATCGGGGCTCGGAGACGGCGCGTGGACCGATCGGAGCTTAGAAGACGACGCCTAGACCGATTGGGGCTCAGGAGACAGCGCGTGAACTAATCGGGTCTCGGAGACGGCGCGTTAACCGATCGGCGCTCGGAGACAGCGCGTCGACCGATTGGGGTTCGGTGACGGCGCGTGGACCGTCCGGGGCTCAGGAGGGGATGCGTGGACCGATCGCGGCTCTGGAGACTGCGCGTGGATCGATCGGGGCTTAGAGAACGACGCGTGGACCGATCGGGGCTCAGGAGACGGTGCGTGAACCGACCGGGGCTCAGGAGACCGCGCGTGGACCCATCGCGGCTCGGAGACCACGCGTGGACCGATCGGGGCTCGGAGACAGCGCGTGGACCGACTGGGGCTCAGGCGGTTGCGCGTGGACCAATTGGGGTTCGGCGACGGCGCGTGGACCGATCGGGGCTCGGAGACGGCGCGTTAACCGATTGGGGCTTAGGAGACCATGCGTGGACCGATCGGGGCTCGAAGACGGCGCGTGGACCGATCGGGGCTCGGAGACGACGCGTGGACCGATCGGGGCTTAGGAGGCCGCGCGTGGACCGATCGGGGCTCAGGAGACGGCGCGTGGACCGATTGGGGCTCGGATACGGCGCGTGAACCAACCGGGGCTCAGGATGTCGCGCGTGGACCGATCACGGCTCGGTGACGGCGCGTAGACCGATCGGGGCTCAGGAGGCCGCGCGTGGACCGATCGCGGCTCAGGATGCGGCGCGTGGACCCATCGGGGCTCGGAGACGCCACGTGGACCGATCAGGGCTTAGGACACGACGCGTTGACCGATCGGGACTCAGGAGGCGGCGCGTGGACCGATCGGGGATCAGGAACCGGTCCATGGAGCGATCGGGGCTTAGGAGACGGCACGTGGACTGATCGGGGCTCGGGAAGCGGCGCCTGAACCGATCGTGGCTCGGAGACGGCGCGTGGAGGCATCGGGGCTTAGAAGACGACGCATGGACCGATCGGGGCTCGGAAACGGCGCCTGGACCGATCGGAGCTCGGAGACGACGCGTGGAGCGGTCGGGGCTCAGGAGAAGACGCGTGGATCGATCGGGGCTCAGGAGACGACGCGTCGACGGATCGGGGCTTAGGAGACGACGCGTGGACCGATCGGGACTTAGGAGCGGACGCGTGGACCGATCCGGGCGCAGGAGACGGCGCGTGAACCGATCGGGGCTCGAGGAAGGCGCGTGAAACGATCGGGGCTTAGGAGACGGCGCGTAGACCGATCGGGGCTCAGGAGACGACGCGTGGACCGATCGGGCCTCAGGAGACGGCGCGTGGAGCGATCGGAGCGCAGGAGACGACGCGTTAACAGAGCGGGGTTTAGGAGACGATGCGTGGACCGATCGGTGCTTGGAGACAGCGCGTGGACCGACTGGGGCTCAGGAGGTGGCGCGTGGACCAATTGGGGTTCGGCGCCGGCGCGTGGACCAACCGGGGATTAGGAGACGACGCGTCGACCGATCGGGGCTTAGGAGACGACGCGTGGACCGATCGGGGCTTAGGAGGCGGCGCGTGGACCCATCGGGGATCGGAGACGGCGTGTTAACCGATCGGGGCTTAGGAGACGATGCGCGGACCCATCGGGGCTCGGAGACGGCGCGTGGACCGACCGGGGCTAAGGAGGCCGCGCGTGGACCGATCGAGGCTCGTCGACGGCGCGTGGACCGATCGGGACTCGGAGACGGCGTGTGAACGTATCGGGGCTTAGGAGACGATGCGTTGTCTGATCGGGGTTCATAAGACGGCGCGTAGACCGATCGGGGCTCCGTCGGCGACGCCTGGACCGATCGGGGCCCAGGAAACGGCGCGTGGATCGATCGGGGCTCGGAGACGGCGCGTGGAATGATCGGGGCTTAGGAGACGGCGCGTGGACCGAACGGGGCTGAGGAGACAACGCGTGGACCGACCGGGGCTCAGGAAGCGGCGCCTGGACCCATCATGGCTCGGAGACGGCGCGAGGAGGCACCTGGGCTTAGAAGACGACGCGTGGACCGATCGGGGTTCAGGAAACGGCCCGTGGAGCAATCGGGGTTCAGGAGACGACGCGTGGATCGATCAAGGCTCCGGAAACGACGCGTCGTCCAATCGGGGCTCAGGATGTGGCACGTGGACCCGTCGGGGCTCGGAGACGGCACGTGGACCGATCAGGGGTTAGGACACGACGCGTTGACCGATCGGGACTCAGGAGGCGGCGCGTGGACCGATCGGGGATCAGGAAACGGTCCGTGGAGCGATCGGGGGTTAGGAGACGGCGCGTGGACCGATCGCGGCTCGGAGACGGCGCGTGCACCGATCGGGGCTTAGGAGACGGCGAGTGGACCGATGGGGCTCAGGAGACGGCGCGCGGACCGGCCGGGGCTCAGGAGCCTAGCGTGGATCGATCGGGGCTCCGGAGGCGGCGCGTGGACCGATCGGGGCTCAGGAGGCGGCGCGTGAACCGATCGGGGCTCAGGAGACGGCGCGTGGACCGATCGAGGCTCGGAGACGGCGCGTGGACCGACCGGGGCTCAGGAGGCCGCGCGTGGACCTATCGGGACGCGGCGACGGCGCGTGGACCGATCGAGGCTCGGAGACGACGCGTGTATGGATCGGGGATTAGGGGACGACGCGTGGAACGATCGGGGCTCAGGAGACGGCGCGTGCACCGACCGGCGCTCGGAGACGGCGCGTGAACCGATCGGGGCTCAGGAGACGGCGCGTGGACTGATCGGTGCTCGGAGACGGCCCGTGGACGGACCGTGGTTTAGAATGCGTCACGCGGATCGATCGGGGCTCGGAGACGGCGCGTGGACCGACCGGGGCTAAGGAGGCCGCGCGTGGACCTATCGAGGCTTAGGAGCCGACGCGTGGACCGATCGGGGCTCGGAGACGGCGCGTGGACCGACCGGGGCTCAGGAGGCCGCGCGTGGACCGATGGGGGCTCGGCGACGGCGCGTGGACCGATCGAGGCTCGGAGACGACGCGTGTACGGATCGGGGCTGTGAAGACGACGCGTGGACCGATCGTGGCTCAGGAAACGGCGTGTGGAGCGATCGGGGCTCAGGAGACGACGCGTCGACCGATCAGGGCTCAGGAGACGGCGCGCGGACCGACCGGGGCTCAGGAGACTCGCGTGGATCGATCGGGGCTCCGGAGGCGCCGTGTGGACCGATGGGGCTCAGGAGACGGCGCGCGGACCGGCCGGGGCTCAGGAGCCTAGCGTGGATCGATCGGGGCTCCGGAGGCGGCGCGTGGACCGATCGGGGCTCAGGAGGCGGCGCGTGAACCGATCGGCGCTCGGAGACGGCGCGTGGACCGATCGGGGCTTAGGAGACGGTGCGTGGACCGATCGGGGCTTAGGAGACGACGTGTTACGATTTGAGAATCGTTTCTCTTTATACCTATCTCTAAACATTTTCAAGCCTCGCATGGTGTACCGCACAACGTAGCGCAACGTCGCAATCGCGTTATGAATTCCCTATTTCTGTACCAAACCCCAACAACTCTGCAACGCCGCACAATTCGTCACCTGCCTCGCGCCAGGTGACCCCACCTTAACGCGCCGTACCTCTGAACCCAGAAGAGCCACGCGCGAACTCGGGAAGGCCCTATGATAGGTGTCACGGTTTGAGAATCCGTTATCTTTATACCTATCTCTAAACGTTTTCAAGCCTTGCCTGGCATGCCGCACAACTTAGCGCAACGTCGCAATCGCGTTAGGAATACCCTCTTTCTGTGCCAAACCCCAACAACTCTGCAACGCCGCACAATTCGTCACCTGCCTCGCGCCAGGTGACCCCACCTTAACGCGCCGTACCTCTGAACCCAGAAGAGCCACGCGCGAACTCGGGAAGGCCCTATGATAGGTGTCACGGTTTGAGAATCCGTTATCTCTATACCTATCTCTAAACGTTTTCAAGCCTTGCCTGGCATGCCGCACAACTTAGAGCAACGTCGCAATCGCGTTACGAATACCCTATTTCTGTGTCAAACCCCAACAACTCTGCAACACCGCACAATTCGTCACCTGCCAGGTGACCTTGCCTCCACGCGCCGATCCTCCAAAAGCCAGAAGAGCCTCGCGCGAACTCGAGAAAAGCCCTCTGATTGGCTCGTTGTCGCGCATACACCGTGTCGCGGACGACACCGTTCGCTATCTTTATCAATGATCTATTCACCCTAAGCACCCTTCCACTAAGTGACTCATCGCACTAGCCCTAAGTAGCTACCAAAAGATTAGTATAAAAGGGCGACCTTTTGCACCAAGTAGTTAGTTACAATTTCAACGGGGACCAGCAACGCAACCACTTTGCGCAACAGAATCTGCGGAGCATTCTCGCTCGTCGTCCGTTTGAGTATAAAAATTGTAAACTCATCGAGACTAAGCTTGCATATTGTACAGTAATCTTAGAGTCAAAAGTAACGTGCTCGTGAGAAATAAAAAGTCTGATAACTGAACTCGCGTCGACCATATTCTTTTCACTCCTCACTGAGACTACAAGAATCATCGTCGCATCACATCGAGCTTCGTCAGATCACCAGCACTATACGACCAGCGAAAGAGTGAGTCGAATCTTTCTCATACAACCTTTCGTATAGGTCAAGATTGACCATCGAATCTAGTCGAAAACGACGGTGCCGACCTAGTCGAAAACCCCTCCGACAATTTGTAGTAAAGAAAAGGCGAGATTTCCGTCCCTGAAGGAAAGGGCTTAATTGCCTTGCCTCGAAAAGAGAAATCGAACCGTGTTACGCATTCCCATACTCGATAGAGTTCAGCGGATCGTAACACAAATAAAAATTTTGGTGTCAGAAGTGGGATTTTAAAACGCCCTTACTACAAAAAATGGAGAATGGGTCTAGGCAGAACACCATCTAAGACAAATTCGAAAGATAACACCACAACATCAAGCACCCCTCGATCAAGCACCGCAAATACCTCAATACCCATTACCGATCACAATACGGGAGATATAGGAGAATCGGGCAGCACTGCTAATCGTCCGCAGGCGCTTATTGAAGCTTTAGCGACAGAAGTCGACGAAATAATTGAACGTATAGATAACCTCGGGGCAGACATGGCTAACCCCCAGATACCGACAGTCTCTATCAAATACGCTATCGAAGCAGTCCCAATTTTTGATGGATATAATATTCCACTATCACACTTCCTGGAGGGTTGTGAAGAAGCTCAACAAATGCTTCCTGTCGAAGGTCAACAGAGCCTTGCGCTAATCCTACGAAACAAACTAAGAGGTGAAGCACGCCGC
Source organism: Netelia fuscicornis (assembly GCA_946811545.1). NCBI lineage: Eukaryota > Metazoa > Arthropoda > Insecta > Hymenoptera > Ichneumonidae > Netelia > Netelia fuscicornis. Next base: position 14,377,757 of record OX328016.1, on the reverse strand, counting down.
GCGGTACACGGCGTCAGACTCCCAACGATCGCAGAATTTATCAAATTCTTAAAAACGCTCTACGCACCCGCTAAGTCAATTTACCAACTCCAAGGAGAACTCGGGAGACTTTTTCAAGGCGATAACGAAGGCACGTTAGCATACGCCAATCGCGCCAAGGATCTTGGCAACAGAATTTACGAATTACATTTATCAAATCAAAGGGAACCTAATTTAAATGACGAAGAACAAGCAACTTTGGATAAAAATCTTGTCGATTGTTTCATCCGTGGACTAAAACCTGAGATTGAAAATAAAATCAAATTAGACCAAACATTCAAAGAAACAATGAAGGATGCAATCGAAATAGAACGACAACTCCGAGCGAAGAACACACTACGAACTACCCGCTCAGATAGAAATAATAGCCACACAGGAAATAGTAGGTACGCGACAGAAAAGGTTCACCATATTCAATCCAACAACATAATTTGTCAATTCTGCCAAAAGAATGGCCATACTGCAGATCGATGTTACGAGTTACTTCGAAAATTAAACAATCCACCACCAAGATCACAACCACGTGACACGGGGCCCAGTAATATACGTTCAGGCATGCGACCTAATGAGCAAGGGAGAAACCCAAATCGCGAAATCACATCCGGTACCCCGATCCAGGGAGGATTCAAGTTTTGCCGGTATTGCAAGGACTCAGGGCATACGATAGAGAATTGCCGCAGAAGAGAATATAACAACAGTCAGTCGATGTAACCGCAAACACCCGTTTACGAGCAGAATAAAATTCAAAGTGACGTTACCCAGGGAAACATGCAAGGTCGCTCAATACGATACGCACAGCCCGAAGAAGAAAGTAACCGTCCAAAAAGAATTACCACTGCTCTACTAAATCGCGAAAGTAATGTGCCGGTTATTGAGGTAGACTCCAAAGACTTTATTAAACCAGCATTATTAATGATAGACACAGGGTCTGCATTAAATCTGGTTAAAAGTAATCAAGTCGCACCAGAAGTATACGTTGACAGAAGCGAAGTCGTAAGGATCAGCGGAATAACGAAGGACTACGTTGAGACCTTGGGAAAAACTCAAATTCAGATCCTCAATACCAAGGTCACCTTCCATTTAGTTGCAGACGATTTCCCGATCGAGGATGACGGGTTAATCGGAACAGATTTCTTCCGGACCCACCACGCTGATGTCTCGTATTCAGAAAAATGTTTAAAATGGGGAAGAAATGAAATCCCTTTCATGAAGCTCGAAACCATTGTAGTGCCCGCCCGTACTAAAGGAAGTTTTTACGTGCGTGTGGGAAATATGGAGGTAAAAGAGGGATACATACCTCGCCAACAAGTCTCGCCAGGAATATATCTGGGTGACGCCTTGGTTACCAATGATAATGGTAAAGCGTACCTATACTTGTTTAATACCACGGAAGAAGACGTGGAAGTCGCCGTTCCTGTATTAAACATACAGAAATTTGAAGAAAGGAAGGAATACATCAATTCTACTATGTCCCTCGGAGAGGAGGAAAAATTCAATTATCCTATGTCCCTCGAAAATGAGGAAGGATCCAATTCTACTATGTCCCTCGGAAAGGAGGAAAAATTCAATTATCCTATGTCCCTCGAAAAGGAGGAAGGATCCAATTCTACTATGTCCCTCGGAAAGGAGGAAAAATTCAATTATCCTATGTCCCTCAAAAATGAGGAAGGATCCAATTCTACTATGTCCCTCGGAAAGGAGGAAAAATTCAATTATCCTATGTCCCTCGAAAATGAGGAAGGATCCAATTCTACTATGTCCTTCAGAAAGGAGGAAAATTTCAACGATACTACGTCCCTCAAAAAGGAGGAAAAATACAAATCTACTATATCCCTCGTAAGAAAAGAGGCAAATTCCGGGAACATTATATCCCTTAAAGAAGGAAAAAGAAATCGTACCACTACGTCCCTCGAAGGAGGAAAAATTTCCAAGTCAATTAAAGGAGGAAAAGGAAGTCATATTACTATGTCTCGTGATAAAGAGAAAATCAATAAATCCCTCAAGAAAGAAGAGGAAATTCACAAAAATACTATACTCCCTAACGTAGGAAAAGGGGATCTCACTATTTCCAAATCGGGTAATACTGACTCATCCGAAGTAAAATGCTGCGAAAAGGCTATGGAAGATTGTCATACAGGAAAATTTCCAAGCAACCAAAACGAAACAATCCACACGATATCGGCATCAAGGTTCCGGAATTCCGACGGGAACCTACCCGAAATAATGCAGAACCAAGAACGGGAATATAACCCATCAAATAACATGCAAATTTACGATGTAAATTCCAGTGATCGCGTTGAGAGAATAAAAGAATTATTACGTTTGGACCACTTGAACGAGGAAGAACGAGAAAGTGTGGAAAACCACATCGAGGAATATCAAGACCGGTATCATTTACCGGGCGAACAACTGTTAGCAACGAACATCATAAAACACCGAATAAATACTGTAGACGACCTGCCAATAAACACTCGCCAGTATCGGTACCCCCCTTTGCTTAAGGAAGAAATAAATCGCCAGGTAAACGATCTGTTAGACGGAGGGATTATACAACCCTCACATTCTCCGTACAATTCTCCGGTATGGATAGTACCGAAAAAGGCCGACTCCAAAGGAACCAAGAAATGGCGAATGGTGCTCGACTACCGCGGTCTAAATGAAAAAACGATTGCCGATGCATACCCGCTACCTCTTATAAATGAGATCTTAGACCAACTAGGAGGAGCTACGTATTTCTCTACGTTCGATCTGGCCTCGGGATTCCACCAAATCAAAATGCACCCCGACGATCGGCACAAAACTGCCTTTTCAACACCCTACGGGCATTACGAATTTACAAGAATGCCTTTTGGATTGAAAAATGCCCCTGCAACATTCCAACGGTTGATGAACCAAGTGTTAACTGGAATTCAAGGGTCGGATGCATTCGTATACCTCGATGATGTCGTAGTGTACGCAACATCTTTGGAGGAACACGAGCTTAAGATCGAGAGATTAATGAAACGATTACGGGGCGCACACCTGAAACTACAACCGGATAAGTGTGAATTCCTGCGACGGGAAGTCGCGTACCTAGGCCACCTAATAGGGAAAGACGGGGTCAAACCCGATCCCACCAAGCTTATGGCAGTTAAAGAATTTCCATGCCCTAAAAATATTAAAAATATCCGCCAATTTCTCGGACTCGCGGGTTATTACAGAAGATTTATTGAAGGGTTTTCACAAATAGCAAAACCCCTCACAGCCCTTTTAAAAAAGGAAGCAACGTTCCAATGGGGAGAATCCCAGCAAAACGCGTTCGCATCATTGCGAGACCAACTATGCAAAGAACCCGTACTACAGTACCCCGATTTTTCAAAACCATTTATTGTAACCACTGACGCATCCGGGGTAGCTGTAGGAGGAATCCTTAGCCAAGGCGTAATAGGCAAGGATAGGCCTATAGCCTATACGTCAAGAATGTTAACAGATACGGAGCAAAAATATAGCACGTACGAAAAAGAAGCAGTCGCCATATTGCATGCCACTGCCCAGTTCCGACCATACATTTATGGCCGCCAATTCAAATTAGTCACCGATCATAAACCACTAGTCTGGTTACACACTTCAAAGGATCCAACCTCGCGCCTAACTAGATGGCGGCTACGACTAGAAGAATACGATTATGAGGTTGTCCATAAAGCCGGTAAAACCAATGTGAATGCAGACGCTCTCTCTCGAAATCCTGTAGAACAGAGTATGGTCAAAAAGATATACCCTTTAAGATCTAAAATCAATAAGAATGAAGGAAAAGAAGGAAGTCAAGAGGATAACGAGCCTATATCGGCTAGACTGCGGAAGCGTACCGGAATGAACCCCGCAGGAACCAACAAAAAAATTACCAGGCACAACACACCTGGTCCTCTATCTCAGGAAGAACCAATAGCAGCCCGGCTAAGGAGCCGTAAACCGAAACTCGATGATCCACTTATACCAGCAAATATTGCACCTCGTAAGGAAGACCAAAAAACAAAGACAGAATCCGAAAAAACACAAACTCCACAACCCATGTATGACGATACTCTTGAGATATCCGGCGACGAAGATGACGAATACTTCATCGACCAAATAGACGAGGTAGAAAACCCAATTGAAAGACCAGAGCATAGGAATGCACCTACCACCCAATTTATCGAGAGTAAGGAACTGTTGTTTATGAGAAAAGACAATTACCTATACTTTATCTCTGAAGAAGGAGAGCCTTGCGACGAAGGATCAAAAGGCTTATTAGAAAAACGTTCCCTGCCAAAAATTAAAAACTTAAAATTTGGGGAAGTCCGAATAATTAAACACAATTCTAAACATCACGTCGCTTTGATAATACGAGGTAAAGATGGCCGCCTCGCCAATCATCAAGACTATAAATCAATATGTGCTCAGCTGGGAGAGAAAATACGAAACACGTGTCTTCGTTCAATTAGCATGGCTAAAACCAAGGAGATAAACGGAATACCTTGGGATAATATTTTCAAAGAAATACGGAAGGGATTTGAGAATATACCCACTAAGCTCATTATATGCCGAGGGGAAATAAAGAACCCCTTACCCCAAGAGAGAAAGAATATTATCGACGAAGCACACGCTTCGGCTATGGGAGGCCATAAAGGAATCAAGAAAACTTATGACAGAATACGCCAGAGATATTATTGGGAAAACATGAAGGTTGATATCCAACAGGCCATTGAACACTGCCTGCAATGTCAATTAAAACGGCTGGTAAGGGTAAAAACAAAACAGCCAATGATCATTACTGACACGCCAAATTCCGCTTTCGACAAAATAGCAATGGATATCGTGGGACCTCTGCCCGCAACAGAGAATGGCAATGAGTACATTCTTACCATACAAGATCTGTTGACTAAATATTCAATTGCAGTAGCACTTCCAAGGGCTACATCAGCAAATATCGCCAACGGACTCATCAAGCGATTTATCTGCACATTCGGCGCACCTAAAATAATATTAACTGATCAAGGCGCCAATTTCCTAAGTAACTTAATGAAACATGTGGCCAAGAAATTCAAAATAAAACAATTTCGTACAACCGCTTTTCACCCGCAATCGAATGGATCTCTGGAGAGATCACACCATTCATTAATCGAGTACTTGAAACATTACGCAACCCAAGATGAAGAATGGGACGATTGGTTGGAACTTGCAACCTTTTCATACAACACAAGTACGCACGAAGGAACAAAACACACTCCTTATGAACTAGTATTCGGGAAACTAGCCCGACAACCATCATATGAAAAGGAACCCGAAGAAGAAGGGTTGACCTACAATGAATATTTAACTGAGTTGGCCACAAAACTACACCAGATTCAGGAAATAGCCAAAGAAAATCTCATAATTGCAAAAGAAAGATCGAAAAAATATTATGATAAAAAGGTGAATCCACATGAATTCAGCCTAGGAGATTACGTATACCTCCAGAAAGGGAAAAAGCAGGGGAAACTAGGCGACCACTATACCGGACCGCATGAGGTTCTTGAAATAAAAAGAGATGGAAACATAAAAATCAAAATAGGTCGTGGGATACGTATAGTTCACCCAAATCGACTACGCTTATCACACCTAGACCTAAGTGATAGTAGCGACGACGAATAACCATTTCATACTATTTCACTCTATATAGGACTAGCCAACTCCAACATGGCGCATAAGCAACTATACGTAATCGACATAGAAGGATTCAGAGACAACAACGGGAAGGTCATCCCCAAAGAAATCGCAATAATATCTGTAACCTCTCCGTACTCCGACTCTTGGATACTCGAGGCACCTTATTGGTACCATTGCCTAGATAAAGCAACCCAAGAGAGTAACAAATGGTTAGGCCAAAGGACTCATGGACTGCAGTGGGAAGAAGGAGACATGCCATACTCATGGATGTTTGAAAAACTGCATCGAATCACTAAGAAGGCTAAAATAATTTATACATACGGGAAAGATAACAAAGATTTCTTATCTGACATTATCGACTGCGAAATAATAAATATCGCCGAAAGTGGCCTACTACTCGCTAAAATAAAATCAACACCCGAGTATTGCATACACCACGGTGTAATTTTGTCCAAGGAAAAGAATTGCGCACTCAATAATGCACATAAAATTAAGAAACTCATCCTGAAGGATTGGAAAACCCGCGCCATAAATGCTGAATTAAAAATTTCCCGCACGATAGAAATCCAACAAGATTCAGAAAAGAATACTGAGATAATCTACGAAGATATGAGGAGCGCACAACCCATTTATGAAAATACCCACAAGGACACAAGAGCAAAGACAAAAAAGGGTCTAAGACTAAGGAGACTCTCATCCCTCTTTCTTATGTTACTGACCATGGGGTCAATTCGGCCAGCGGCCGGTCTCATCGGATATGATTGTGGGGCCAACCAATTAAACGTAACAACCCTGTCATTACTCGACGTCGAAGAATGTGACATTCCCTTGATAAAACCCGATATCGAAGAGGTTCATATCCAACTACTGCAACTAAATACGTTCACCAAGAATAAAATCATTCAATGTAAAGTATCAATCGAGCGCACCGTCTACCACTGTGGGATGCAATCACATATATCGGTTGTAGCCCAAGGGCAAACAGAGTACGTCAACGATGTAGGTTTGGATGCCTGTTCCAAGTTACATCAGACAGGAATATTAAGGTTAACTCCATTCGCGGTCCTTGCCGGGATCAAACCGAACTCAACAACGTCTCGCAGTGCCACATTGGCCGGTAGCATTGCCACCGATGGTACCTGCAACGGAGCGCAGTATTCTGACCCTTACGGTACCTGGGATAATGTAATTGTACAGGCTGTGGTCAGGGTAACGATACAAGACTATTACGCTACCGTCAACATAAACACCAACGTAATAAATATGCGTTCGGGACTTACGTGTCGATTTACCGGAGGGAATTGCGTAGACCTCGAGGGAGGATATACGTACTGGGATGCGATCCCCTACGAAAATTGCCGCTTCGACCGGTACGATGTTCTATACAATGGTCCAGCAAAGAAAATAAAAAGCACCTTAGAAGAAGAAACTGAGACTGTCTATACAGTTGCGACAACACATGCCACGTTTGCCGTAACAAAAAGAAAGAGGCACATCGTTTGCGGATACACTCTGCATCAAACAGAGCATCCCAAGCTATACATCATCGAAGGGCATAAGGAAAACCTAGTGCCAGACAGACCTATTTCCACGGAAAATCTAGATATATTCGCGTACATCAATTCGAAATTTGTTTACGTAGAAAAACACATACGAACGCAAATGAATGTTTTATATCACAAGGTGTTGATGCAACACTGTAACCTCGAAAGACAGCTGTTAAAGAATACTCTTACGCTAGCCACGCAAGCTCCAGACGAATTCGCATATCAATTAATGAAAGGACCCGGCTATATGGCTGTAATAGCAGGAGAAGTTGCACATGTGATCAAATGTATCCCTGTAGAAACCAGCGCTAGGCGAACAGAGGAATGTTACCAAGAAATTCCCGTATTCAGAAGGAATCAAACGGCCTTCCTCTCACCGCGCACGCATATTTTACTCCAAACGGGCAGCCAAATAACGTGCAACCACATGATACCGACGATGTACCAGCTAGAAGATGCCTGGTACAAATTCCTTCCCATGCCCGTCGAATCGCCATCACCAGCCAAGATGAAGCCTCTCACACATCCCACCTGGAAATATGTTAGTCCAGGACAATTAGCCACCAGCGGAATATACAGCCAACAAGATCTAGAAAAACTAAGGGACCATATAATGTTTCCCGCAGAGCGACCAGCAATACTCAATGCTGTAGCAAGGGGCCTAGCCGGAGAGCCAACAATACAACAAGGAATGTCCATCGCGAACCTATTCGATGAAGATGCATTACAAAAATTAACCGACAATACCTGGCAGAGACTATGGACAAATTTTATGAGTTTTGGCACAGCAAGTGCAGGAGTACTTGCTATAATTTTGATAATAAGAGGAGTTAAACTTATCGCGGATACAATCATACATGGGTACGCCTTGCATGACGTTTACGGATGGTCCATCCACCTCTTGGGTGCTATATGGAGTTCCGTAACACATCTCCTACTGCACATAGGGAAAGCAAACCCAAATAGAGAACAAGCAAAAACCTTCACGCCAGAATCTGCACCAAAATTAGAAGAAGGACCCACATCGCTGTACCCGCACCACCAATTAGAACCAGCCTCCACTGTCGGAGGCAGACACAGCGAATTCACCGTAGCATACACCCTGGGTAATCCAGGAAAATAAGAAAGGAGAAAGAAATGGAAGAAACATATATATGTTATAATATAAAAATAAGAAATATAAAAAAAAGGGGAGAGAAAGTAAGGTGAAGAAGAATATAGAACCAGGTAACAACAAAAGGGAAAATTTAGAAACAAGGAAGTTGCAGCGACGAACGCAAGGGGCGCACCAACAAAATAATTCGGGCGGGGTTAATCCGAAATTATGCAGTCGGAAAAACGTATAAATACCGGGGCATTTCCCATAAAGTCCATCACAAACCCTCTCGACGTAACCACAAACGTAAGAACATTCGAGAAGCCATGGACCATCAACGACCCTCGACATCTTCGGGAATCACCGGAGCACCGATCCAGCAACGCCAAGATTCCAAGAAGCGATCGCGTTCAAAGACGGAGAAGAGCCCTGAACATCGGGACGCACCAGGGGCCAAGCAGGCGAAACCAGCTTCACCGCGAGTCCGGAAGCCAAGACCCTCGAAGGCCAAGAGCCCGAAGAAACCGGCCACGCCAAAGAAAGAACCACCGAAGTCCCCGAAGCCGCAGCCGCAGCCGACAACTGCGAATGCACCCCCGACTCAGGCGATCCTACCAACAACGATCCCAACCATCAAAATATTAATCGGACGAGAATTGCTGGTGTCCATAAAAGGAAGGACACACCCGGCAACTCCCACAACGGTCACGGTGCTGCCTATTAATATGCCACCACCGGTAATACTTCCAGTAAGCCGGACAACGCCACTGGTTGTAGGATCACCTCTACCAACAACCCAAGGACTGGCGACAGAGCAGGAAGACCTGCATGATTTGCTGTTGCTGCTTGGCGACAGGACCCGCGCTGCGATGATCAGCCGCAGCGGCCAGCCACGGATCGTGATTCCAATGGGAGTGCAGCCCACCCACGAGGCGGAACCACAGCCTCAGTCTCCAGATGGACCGTCAACCCCGGGAGAAAATATGGAAACGACCGAATCCCCGGGATCTTCCGAGACGCCACCACCGATCGAGGACCAAGTTCCCAATCCCGAGGTACCACCACCGATGTCAACGGGCACTAGTGGTACCTTCAACCGAGGGCCACCCCCTCCATACGGAAGCGTTGGGACAGCTATCCCCTCTACACCATGGGCCAACGTTCCAACTCCGGAGGCACCAGGACTTCAACAGGAGCTGAACCTGGGCGAAATCACCGATGCCGATATGGACGACTTCTTCCGATGGCTCGAAGAAAGAACGGACGAATTCTTTCGGAGTAATTAGAATATTCATTCGCACCGTTAGACCTCTATGGCAATCATTCTTATGCACTACTTAAGATCCATTCACTATCTCTAGTATAACGATGCACTGCTTATAATCACCATTAGAATCATTCAATAAAGGTGAGAGAAGGTCTAACCGAGCACAAGCACGTCCACAACCTACACACCGCTACCTGAAAAGAAAAAAAAACCCTTTTTTTTTATATACACGGACCGTTAAGAGCACTATTATCCCCCGCGGTCATATAATAATAAATCCTTCAAATCTATACCCTTTGCGAAGTATAGGCATGCGTGAGGACACGCATAGGAGCTGTCCGTCTTCGACTCGCCATGCTCCAACTTAAGGAGGGAGGTGTTACGATTTGAGAATCATTTCTCTTTATACCTATCTCTAAACATTTTCAAGCCTCGCATGGTGTACCGCACAACGTAGCGCAACGTCGCAATCGCGTTATGAATTCCCTATTTCTGTACCAAACCCCAACAACTCTGCAACGCCGCACAATTCGTCACCTGCCTCGCGCCAGGTGACCCCACCTTAACGCGCCGTACCTCTGAACCCAGAAGAGCCACGCGCGAACTCGGGAAGGCCCTATGATAGGTGTCACGGTTTGAGAATCCGTTATCTTTATACCTATCTCTAAACGTTTTCAAGCCTTGCCTGGCATGCCGCACAACTTAGCGCAACGTCGCAATCGCGTTAGGAATACCCTCTTTCTGTGCCAAACCCCAACAACTCTGCAACACCGCACAATTCGTCACCTGCCAGGTGACCTTGCCTCCACGCGCCGATCCTCCAAAAGTCAGAAGAGCCTCGCGCGAACTCGAGAAAAGCCCTCTGATTGGCTCGTTGTCGCGCGTACACCGTGTCGCGGACGACACCGTTCGCTATCTTTATCAATGATCTATTCACCCTAAGCACCCTTCCACTAAGTGACTCATCGCACTAGCCCTAAGTAACCATCAAAAATTAGTATAAAAGGGCGACCATTTGCACCAAGTAGTTAGTTACAACTTCAACGGGGACCAGCAACGCAACCACTTTGCGCAACAGAATCTGCGGAGCATTCTCGCTCGTCGTCCGTTTGAGTATAAAAGTTGTAAACTCATCGAGACTAAGCTTGCATATTGTACAGTAATCTTAGAGTCAAAAGTAACGTGCTCGTGAGAAATAAAAAGTCTGATAATTGAACTCGCGTCGACCATATTCTTTTCACTCCTCACCGAGACTACAAGAATCATCGTCGCATCGCATCGAGCTTCGTCAGATCACCAGCACTACACGACCAGCGAAAGAGTGAGTCGAATCTTTCTCATACAACCTTTCGTATAGGTCAAGATTGACCATCGGACTAGTCGAAAACGACGGTGCCGACCTAGTCGAAAACCCCTCCGACAATTTGTAGTAAAGAAAAGGCGAGATTTCCGTCCCTGAAGGAAAGGGCTTAATTGCCTTGCCTCGAAAAGAGAAATCGAACCGTGTTACGCATTCCCATACTCGATAGAGTTCAGCGGATCGTAACAGACGCGTGGACCGATTGGGGCTCAGGAGGCCGCGCGTGGACCGAACGGGGTTTGGATACGACGCGTGGACCGATCGGGGCTCGGAGACAGCGCGTGGACCAACCGGGGCTCAGGGGGTTGCGCGTGGACCAATTGGGGTTCGGCGACGGCGCGTGGACCGATCCGGGCTCAGGAGACGGCGCGTGGACCGATCGGGGCTCGGAGACGGCGCGTGGAGCGATCGGGGCTCAGGAGACGGCGCGTGAACCGATCGGCGCTCGGAGACGGCGCGTGCACCGATCGGGGCTTAGGAGACGGCGAGTGCACCGATCGGGGCCCGGAGACGGGTCGTGGACAGATTGGGGCTTAGGAGACGGCGCGTGGACCGATCGGGGCTGGGAGACGGCACGTGGACCAATGGGGGCTTAGGAGACGGCGCGTGGACCGATCGGGGCCTAGGAGACGACGCGTGGATCGAGCGGGGCTCGGAGACGGCGCGTGGATGGACCGTGGCTTAGAATGCGGCACGCGGACCGATCGGGGCTCGGAGACGGCGTGTGGACCGATCGGGGATCAGGAAACGGTGCGTGGACCGATTGGGGCTCAGGAGACGGCGCGTGGATCGATCGGGGCTCGGAGACGGCGCGTGGAACGATCGGAGCACAGGAAACGACGCGTCGACCGATCGGGGCTCAGGAGACGGCGCGCGGACCGACCGGGGCTCAGGAGCCTCGCGTGGACCGATCCTGGCTCGGCGACGGCGCGTGGACGGATCGGGGCTCGGAGACGACGCGTGGACCGATGGGGGCTCGGATACGGCGCATGAACCAACCGGGGCTCAGGAGGTCGCGCGTGGACCGATCACGGCTCGGTGACGGCGCGTAGACCGATCGGGGCTCAGGAGGCCTTGCGTGGACCGATCGCGGCTCGGCGGTGGCGCGTGGTCCGATCGGGGCTCAGGAGGCCGCGCGTGGACCGATCATGGCTCGGCAACGGCGCGTGGACCGATCGGTGTTCAGAGACGACGCGTGAACCGATCGGGGCTCAGGCGGTTGCGCGTGGACCATTTGGGGTTCGGCGACGGCGCGTGGACCGATCGGGGCTCGGAGACGGCGCGTGGACCGACCGGGCTCAGGATACGGAGCGTGGACCGATCGGGGCTTGGAGACGGCGTGTGGAACGATCGAGACTCGGGTGACAGCGCGTGAACCGATCGGCGCTCGGAGACGGCGCGTCGACCGATCAGGGCTCGGAGACGGCGCGTGGACCGACCGGGGCTCAGGAGGCCGCGTGTGGACCGATCGGGGCTTAGGAGACGACGCGTGGACCGATTGGGGCTCAGGAGGCCGCGCGTGGACCGATCGCGGCTTGACGCCGCGCGTGGACGGATCAGGGCTTAGGAGACGACGCGTGGACCGATCGGTGCTCGGAGACGGCGCGTGGACGGACCGCGGCTTAGAATGCGACACGCGGACCGATCGGGGATCGGACACGGCGCGTGGACCGATCGAGGCTCGGAGACGACGTGTTTACGGATCGGGGATCAGGAGACGACGCGTGGAACGATCCGGGCTCTGGAGACGGAGCGTGGACCGATCGGGGCTCGGAGACGGCGCGTGGACCGATCGGGGCTCAGGAGACGGTGCGTGAACCGACCGGGGCTCAGGAGACCGCGCGTGGACCCATCGCGGCTCGGCGACGGCGCGTGGACCGATCGGGGCTCAGGAGGCCGCGCGTGGACCGATCGTGGCTCGGCGACGGCGCCTGGACCGATCGGGGCTCGGAGACCACGCGTGGACCGATCGGGGCTCGGAGACAGCGCGTGGACCGACTGGGGCTCAGGCGGTGGCGCGTGGACCAATTGGGGTTCGGCGACGGCGCGTGGACCGATCCGGGCTCAGGAGACGGCGCGTGGACCGATTGGGGCTCAGGAAGCAGCGCCTGGACCGTCCGGGGCTTAGGAGACGATGCGTGGACCGATCGGGGCTCAGAAGACGGCGCGTGGACGGATCGGCGCTCGGAGACGGCGCGTGGACGGATCGGGGCTCGGAGACGGCGCGTAGAATGATCGGGGCTCAGGAGACGGCGCGTTAACCGATTGGGGCTTAGGAGACGTTGCGTGGACCGATCGGGGCTCGAAGACGGCGCGTGGACCGATCGGGGCTCGGAGACAGTGCGTGGACCGACTGGGGCTCAGGCGGTTGCGCGTGGTCCAATTGGGGTTCGGCGACGGCGCGTGCACCGATCGGGGTTGTGGAAGCGGCGCACGGACCGATCGTGGCTCGGAGATGGCGCGTGGAGGGATCGGGGCTTTGAAGACCACGCGTGGACCGATCGGGGCTCAGGAAACGGCGTGTGGCGCGATCGGGGCTCAGGAGACGACGCGTGGATCGCTCGGGGCTCAGGAGACGACGCCTCGAACAATCGGGGCTCAGGAGACGGCGCGCGGACCGACTGGGGCTCGGAGACGACGCGTGTGCGGACCGGGGATTCGAGGACGACGGGTGGACCGATCCGGGCTCAGGAGACGACGCGTCGTCCGATCGGGGCTCAGATGACGGTGCGCGGACCGACCGGGGCTCAGGAGACTCGCGTGGATCGACCGGGGCTCCGGAGACGCCTCGTGGAGCGATGGGGATCAGGAGACGGTGCGCGGACCGATCGGGGCTCGGAGACAGCACGTGGGCCGACTGGGGCTCAGGCGGTTTCGCGTGGACCAATTGGGGTTCGGCGACGGCCCGTGGACCGATCGGGGCTTAGGAGACGGCGCGTGGACCGATCGGGGCGTAGGAAACGACGCGTGTACCTATCGGGGCTCACGAGACAGCGTGAGGACCGATTGGGGCCCAGGAGACGGCGCGTAGACCGATCGGTGCTCAGAGACGGCGCGTGGAACGATCGTGCCGAGGAGACGGCGCGTGAAATGATCGGCGCTTTGAGACGGCGCGTGGACCGATCGGCGTTCGGAGACGGCGCGTGGACGGACCGCGGCTTAGAATGCGGCACGCGGACCGGTCGGGGATCGGACACGGTGTGTGGACCGATCGAGGCTCGGAGACGACGCGTTTACGGATCGGGGATCAGGAGACGACGCGTGGAACGATCCGGGCTCAGGAGACGGAGCGTGGACCGATCGGGGCTCGGAGACGGCGCGTGGACCGACCGGGGCTACGGAGGCCGCGCGTGGACCGATCGAGGCTCGGCGACGGCGCGTGGACCGATCGGGGCTCGGAGACGGCGTGTGAACGTATCGGGGCTTAGGAGACGATGCGTTGACCGATTGGGGCTCAGGAGGCGGCGCGTGGACCCACCGGGGCTCAGGAGACGGCGCGCGGACCGATCGGGGCTCGGAAACGGCGCGTGGACCGATCGGAGCTCGGAGACGTGGCGTGGACCGATCCGGGCTCAGGAGACAGCGCGTGAAATGATCGGCGCTTTGAGACGGCGCGTGGACCGATCGGTGCTCGGAGACGGCGCGTGGACGGACCGCGGCTTAGAATGCGGCACGCGGACTGATCGGGGATCGGACACGGCGTGTGGACCGATCGAGGCTCGGAGACGACGCGTTTACGGATCGGGGCTTAGGAGACGATGCGTGGACCGATTGGGGTTCAGGAAGCAGCGCCTGGACCGATCGTGGCTTGGAGACGGCGCGAGGAGGCATCTGGGCTTCGAAGACGACGCGTGGATCGATCGGGGCTCGGAGACGGCGCGTGAACCGACCGGGGCTCAGGAGGCCGCGCGTGGACCGATCGAGGCTCAGGAGGCCACGCCTGGACCGATCGGGGCTCCGCGACGGCGCGTGGACCGATCGAGGCTTGGAGACGACGCGTGTGCGGACCGGGGATTCGAGGACGACGGGTGGACCGATCCGGGCTCAGGAGACGACGCGTCGTCCGATCGGGGCTCAGATGACGGTGCGCGGACCGACCGGGGCTCAGGAGACTCGCGTGGATCGACCGGGGCTCCGGAGACGCCTCGTGGAGCGATGGGGATCAGGAGACGGTGCGCGGACCGATCGGGGCTCGGAGACAGCACGTGGGCCGACTGGGGCTCAGGCGGTTTCGCGTGGACCAATTGGGGTTCGGCGACGGCCCGTGGACCGATCGGGGCTTAGGAGACGGCGCGTGGACCGATCGGGGCGTAGGAAACGACGCGTGTACCTATCGGGGCTCACGAGACAGCGTGAGGACCGATTGGGGCCCAGGAGACGGCGCGTAGACCGATCGGTGCTCAGAGACGGCGCGTGGAACGATCGTGCCGAGGAGACGGCGCGTGAAATGATCGGCGCTTTGAGACGGCGCGTGGACCGATCGGCGTTCGGAGACGGCGCGTGGACGGACCGCGGCTTAGAATGCGGCACGCGGACCGGTCGGGGATCGGACACGGTGTGTGGACCGATCGAGGCTCGGAGACGACGCGTTTACGGATCGGGGATCAGGAGACGACGCGTGGAACGATCCGGGCTCAGGAGACGGAGCGTGGACCGATCGGGGCTCGGAGACGGCGCGTGGACCGACCGGGGCTACGGAGGCCGCGCGTGGACCGATCGAGGCTCGGCGACGGCGCGTGGACCGATCGGGGCTCGGAGACGGCGTGTGAACGTATCGGGGCTTAGGAGACGATGCGTTGACCGATTGGGGCTCAGGAGGCGGCGCGTGGACCCACCGGGGCTCAGGAGACGGCGCGCGGACCGATCGGGGCTCGGAAACGGCGCGTGGACCGATCGGAGCTCGGAGACGTGGCGTGGACCGATCCGGGCTCAGGAGACAGCGCGTGAAATGATCGGCGCTTTGAGACGGCGCGTGGACCGATCGGTGCTCGGAGACGGCGCGTGGACGGACCGCGGCTTAGAATGCGGCACGCGGACTGATCGGGGATCGGACACGGCGTGTGGACCGATCGAGGCTCGGAGACGACGCGTTTACGGATCGGGGCTTAGGAGACGATGCGTGGACCGATTGGGGTTCAGGAAGCAGCGCCTGGACCGATCGTGGCTTGGAGACGGCGCGAGGAGGCATCTGGGCTTCGAAGACGACGCGTGGATCGATCGGGGCTCGGAGACGGCGCGTGAACCGACCGGGGCTCAGGAGGCCGCGCGTGGACCGATCGAGGCTCAGGAGGCCACGCCTGGACCGATCGGGGCTCCGCGACGGCGCGTGGACCGATCGAGGCTTGGAGATGACGGGTGTACGAATCGGGGATTCGGCGATGACGCGTGGGCCGATCCGGGCTCAGGAGACGGCGCGTGGAGCGATCGGGGCTCGGAAACGGCGGGTGGACCGTCCGGGGCTTAGGAGACGATGCGTGGACCGATCGGGGCTCAGAAGACGGCGCGTGGACGGATCGGCGCTCGGAGACGGCGCGTGGACGGATCGGGGCTCGGAGACGGCGCGTAGAACGATCGGGGCTCAGGAGACGGCGCGTTAACCGATTGGGGCTTAGGAGACGTTGCGTGGACCGATCGGGGCTCGAAGACGGCGCGTGGACCGATCGGGGCTCGGAGACAGTGCGTGGACCGACTGGGGCTCAGGCGGTTGCGCGTGGACCAATTGGGGTTCGGCGACGGCGCGTGCACCGATCGGGGTTGTGGAAGCGGCGCACGGACCGATCGTGGCTCGGAGATGGCGCGTGGAGGGATCGGGGCTTTGAAGACCACGCGTGGACCGATCGGGGCTCAGGAAACAGCGTGTGGCGCGATCGGGGCTCAGGAGACGACGCGTGGATCGCTCGGGGCTCAGGAGACGACGCGTCGAACAATCGGGGCTCAGGAGACGGCGCGCGGACCGACTGGGGCTCGGAGACGACGCGTGTGCGGACCGGGGATTCGAGGACGACGGGTGGACCGATTCGGGCTCAGGAGACGACGCGTCGTCCGATCGGGGCTCAGATGACGGTGCGCGGACCGACTGGGGCTCAGGCGGTTTCGCGTGGACCAATTGGGGTTCGGCGACGGCCCGTGGACCGATCGGGGCTTAGGAGACGGCGCGTGGACCGATCGGGGCGTAGGAAACGACGCGTGTACCTATCGGGGCTCACGAGACAGCGTGTGGACCGATTGGGGCCCAGGAGACGGCGCGTAGACCGATCGGTGCTCAGAGACGGCGCGTGGAACGATCATGCTGAGGAGACGGCGCGTGAAATGATCGGCGCTTTGAGACGGCGCGTGGACCGATCGGCGTTCGGAGACGGCGCGTGGACGGACCGCGGCTTAGAATGCGGCACGCGGACCGGTCGGGGATCGGACACGGCGTGTGGACCGATCGAGGCTCGGAGACGACGCGTTTACGGATCGGGGATCAGGAGACGACGCGTGGAACGATCCGGGCTCAGGAGACGGAGCGTGGACCGATCGGGGCTCGGAGACGGCGCGTGGACCGACCGGGGCTCGGAAACGGCGCGTGGACCGATCGGAGCTCGGAGACGTGGCGTGGACCGATCCGGGCTCAGGAGACAGCGCGTGAAATGATCGGCGCTTTGAGACGGCGCGTGGACCGATCGGTGCTCGGAGACGGCGCGTGGACGGACCGCGGCTTAGAATGCGGCACGCGGACTGATCGGGGATCGGACACGGCGTGTGGACCGATTGAGGCTCGGAGACGACGCGTTTACGGATCGGGGATCAGGAGACGGCGCGTGCACCGATCCGGGCTCTGGAGACGGAGCGTGGACAGATTGGGGATTAGGAGACGGCGCGTGGACCGATCGGGGCTGGGAGACGGCACGTGGACCGATCGGGGCTCGGAGACAGCGCGTGGACCGACTGGGGCTCAGGCGGTTTCGCGTGGACCAATTGGGGTTCAGCGACGGCGCGTGGACCGATCGGGGCTCAGGAGACTCGCGTGGATCGATCGGGGCTCCGGAGGCGCCGCGTGGACCGATGGGGATCAGGAGACGCTGCGCAGACCGATCGGGGCTTAGGAGACGACGCGTGGACCGATCGGGGCGTAGGACACGACGCGTGTACCTATCGGGGCTCACGAGACAGCGTGTGGACCGATTGGGGCCCAGGAGACGGCGCGTAGACCGATCGGTGCTCAGAGACGGCGCGTGGAACGATCGTGCCGAGGAGACGGCGCGTGAAATGATCGGCGCTTTGAGACGGCGCGTGGACCGATCGGCGTTCGGAGACGGCGCGTGGACGGACCGCGGCTTAGAATGCGGCACGCGGACCGGTCGGGGATCGGACACGGTGTGTGGACCGATCGAGGCTCGGAGACGACGCGTTTACGGATCGGGGATCAGGAGACGACGCGTGGAACGATCCGGGCTCAGGAGACGGAGCGTGGACCGATCGGGGCTCGGAGACGGCGCGTGGACCGACCGGGGCTACGGAGGCCGCGCGTGGACCGATCGAGGCTCGGCGACGGCGCGTGGACCGATCGGGGCTCGGAGACGGCGTGTGAACGTATCGGGGCTTAGGAGACGATGCGTTGACCGATTGGGGCTCAGGAGGCGGCGCGTGGACCCACCGGGGCTCAGGAGACGGCGCGCGGACCGATCGGGGCTCTGAAACGGCGCGTGGACCGATCGGAGCTCGGAGACGTGGCGTGGACCGATCCGGGCTCAGGAGACAGCGCGTGAAATGATCGGCGCTTTGAGACGGCGCGTGGACCGATCGGTGCTCGGAGACGGCGCGTGGACGGACCGCGGCTTAGAATGCGGCACGCGGACTGATCGGGGATCGGACACGGCGTGTGGACCGATCGAGGCTCGGAGACGACGCGTTTACGGATCGGGGCTTAGGAGACGATGCGTGGACCGATTGGGGTTCAGGAAGCAGCGCCTGGACCGATCGTGGCTTGGAGACGGCGCGAGGAGGCATCTGGGCTTCGAAGACGACGCGTGGATCGATCGGGGCTCGGAGACGGCGCGTGAACCGACCGGGGCTCAGGAGGCCGCGCGTGGACCGATCGAGGCTCAGGAGGCCACGCCTGGACCGATCGGGGCTCCGCGACGGCGCGTGGACCGATCGAGGCTTGGAGATGACGGGTGTACGAATCGGGGATTCGGCGATGACGCGTGGGCCGATCCGGGCTCAGGAGACGGCGCGTGGAGCGATCGGGGCTCGGAAACGGCGGGTGGACCGTCCGGGGCTTAGGAGACGATGCGTGGACCGATCGGGGCTCAGAAGACGGCGCGTGGACGGATCGGCGCTCGGAGACCGCGCGTGGACGGATCGGGGCTCGGAGACGGCGCGTAGAACGATCGGGGCTCAGGAGACGGCGCGTTAACCGATTGGGGCTTAGGAGACGTTGCGTGGACCGATCGGGGCTCGAAGACGGCGCGTGGACCGATCGGGGCTCGGAGACAGTGCGTGGACCGACTGGGGCTCAGGCGGTTGCGCGTGGACCAATTGGGGTTCGGCGACGGCGCGTGCACCGATCGGGGTTGTGGAAGCGGCGCACGGACCGATCGTGGCTCGGAGATGGCGCGTGGAGGGATCGGGGCTTTGAAGACCACGCGTGGACCGATCGGGGCTCAGGAAACAGCGTGTGGCGCGATCGGGGCTCAGGAGACGACGCGTGGATCGCTCGGGGCTCAGGAGACGACGCGTCGAACAATCGGGGCTCAGGAGACGGCGCGCGGACCGACTGGGGCTCGGAGACGACGCGTGTGCGGACCGGGGATTCGAGGACGACGGGTGGACCGATCCGGGCTCAGGAGACGACGCGTCGTCCGATCGGGGCTCAGATGACGGTGCGCGGACCGACTGGGGCTCAGGCGGTTTCGCGTGGACCAATTGGGGTTCGGCGACGGCCCGTGGACCGATCGGGGCTTAGGAGACGGCGCGTGGACCGATCGGGGCGTAGGAAACGACGCGTGTACCTATCGGGGCTCACGAGACAGCGTGTGGACCGATTGGGGCCCAGGAGACGGCGCGTAGACCGATCGGTGCTCAGAGACGGCGCGTGGAACGATCGTGCTGAGGAGACGGCGCGTGAAATGATCGGCGCTTTGAGACGGCGCGTGGACCGATCGGCGTTCGGAGACGGCGCGTGGACGGACCGCGGCTTAGAATGCGGCACGCGGACCGGTCGGGGATCGGACACGGCGTGTGGACCGATCGAGGCTCGGAGACGACGCGTTTACGGATCGGGGATCAGGAGACGACGCGTGGAACGATCCGGGCTCAGGAGACGGAGCGTGGACCGATCGGGGCTCGGAGACGGCGCGTGGACCGACCGGGGCTCGGAAACGGCGCGTGGACCGATCGGAGCTCGGAGACGTGGCGTGGACCGATCCGGGCTCAGGAGACAGCGCGTGAAATGATCGGCGCTTTGAGACGGCGCGTGGACCAATCGGTGCTCGGAGACGGCGCGTGGACGGACCGCGGCTTAGAATGCGGCACGCGGACTGATCGGGGATCGGACACGGCGTGTGGACTGATCGAGGCTCGGAGACGACGCGTTTACGGATCGGGGATCAGGAGACGGCGCGTGCACCGATCCGGGCTCTGGAGACGGAGCGTGGACAGATTGGGGATTAGGAGACGGCGCGTGGACCGATCGGGGCTGGGAGACGGCACGTGGACCGATCGGGGCTCGGAGACAGCGCGTGGACCGACTGGGGCTCAGGCGGTTTCGCGTGGACCAATTGGGGTTCAGCGACGGCGCGTGGACCGATCGGGGCTCAGGAGACTCGCGTGGATCGATCGGGGCTCCGGAGGCGCCGCGTGGACCGATGGGGATCAGGAGACGCTGCGCAGACCGATCGGGGCTTAGGAGACGACGCGTCGACCGATCGGGGCTCAGGAGGCGGCGCGTGGACCGATTGGGAGTCACGAGACGGCGCGTGGACCGAGTGGGGCTCGGATACGGCGCGTGAACCGACCGGGGCTCAGGAGGCCGCGGGTGGACCGATCGCAGCTCGGCGACGGCGCGTGGACCGATCGGGGCTCGGAGACGACGCGTGAACCGATCGGGGCTCAGGAGACGGCGCGTGGACTGATCGGTGCTCGGAGACGGCGCGTGGACGGACCGTGGCTTAGAATGCGTCACGCGGATCGATCGGAGCTCGGAGACGGCGCGTGGACCGACCGGGGCTAAGGAGGCCGCGCGTGGACCTATCGGGACGCGGCGACGGCGCGTGGAATGATCGGGGCTCAGGAGAAGGCGCGTGCACCGACCGGCGCTCGGAGACGGCGCGTGAACCGACCGGGGCTAAGGAGGCCGCGCGTGGACCTATCGAGGCTTAGGAGCCGACGCGTCGACCGATCGGGGCTGAGGAGACGGCGCGTGGACCGAACCGGGGTCGGAGACGGCGCGTGGAACGATCGGAGCACAGGAGACGGCGCGTGAACCGATCGGCGCTCGGAGACGGCTCGTGGATCGATCGGGGCTTTGGAGAAGGCGCGTGGACCGATCGGGGCTTAGGAGACGATTCGTGGACCGATCGGGGCACGGAGACGGCGCGTGGACCGACCGGCGCTAAGCAGGCCGCGCGTGGACCGATAGAGGCTTAGGAGCCGACGCGTGGACCGATCGGGGCTGAGGAGACGGCGCGTGGACCGATCGGGGCTCGGAGACGGCGCGTGGAACGATCGGAGCACAGGAGACGGCGCGTGAACCGATCGGCGCTCGGAGACGGCGCGTGGATCGATCGGGGCTTAGGAGACGGCGCGTGGAACGATCTGGGCTCAGGAGACGGAGCGTGGACCGATCGGGACTTGGAGACGGCGTGTGGAACGATCGGGACTCGGGTGACGGCGCGTGAACCGATCGGCGCTCGGAGACGGCGCATGGACCGATCGGGGCTCGGAGACGGCGCGTGGACCGACCGGGGCTCAGGAGGCCGCGCGTGGACCGATGGGGGCTCGGCGACGGCGCGTGGACCGATCGAGGCTCGGAGACGACGCGTGTACGAATCGGAGCTTTGAAGACGACGCGTGGACCGCTCGTGGCTCAGGAAACGGCGTGTGGAGCGATCGGGGCTCAGGAGACGACGCGTCGACCGATCAGGGCTCAGGAGACGGCGCGCGGACCGACCGGGGCTCAGGAGGCGGCGCGTCGACCGACCGGAGCTCAGGAGATTCACGTGAATCGATCGGGGCTCGGATACGGCGCGTGAACCGACCCGGGCTCAGGAGGCCGTGCGAGAACCGATCGCGGCTCGGCGACGGCGCGTGGACCGATCGGGGCTCAGGATGCCGCGCGTGGACCGATCATGGCTCGGCGACGGCGCGTAGACCGATCGGGGCTCGGAGACGACGCGTGGACCGATCGGGGCTCGGAGACAGCGCGTGGACCGATTGGGGCTCGGATACGGCGCGTGAACCAATCGGGGCTCAGGAGGCCGCGCGTGGCCCGATCGCGGCTCGGCGACGGCGCGTGGACCGATCGCGGCTCGGCGACAGCGCGTGGACCGATCGGGTCTCAGGAGGCCGCGCGGGAGAGATCATGACTCGGCGACGGCGCGTGGACCGATCGGGGCTGGGAGACGGCACGTGGACCGATCGGGGCTCGGAGACGACGCGTGAACCGATCGGGGCTCAGGAGACGGCGCGTGGACTGATCGGTGCTCGGAGACGGCGCGTGGACGGACCGTGGCTTAGAATGCGTCACGCGGATCGATCGGAGCTCGGAGACGGCGCGTGGACCGACCGGGGCTAAGGAGGCCGCGCGTGGACCTATCGGGACGCGGCGACGGCGCGTGGAACGATCGGGGCTCAGGAGAAGGCGCGTGCACCGACCGGCGCTCGGAAACGGCGCGTGAACCGATCGGGGCTCAGGAGACGGCGCGTGGACTGATCGGTGCTCGGAGACGGCGCGTGGACGGACCGTGGCTTAGAATGCGTCACGCGGATCGATCGGAGCTCGGAGACGGCGCGTGGACCGACCGGGGCTAAGGAGGCCGCGCGTGGACCTATCGAGGCTTAGGAGCCGACGCGTCGACCGATCGGGGCTGAGGAG
Source organism: Netelia fuscicornis (assembly GCA_946811545.1). NCBI lineage: Eukaryota > Metazoa > Arthropoda > Insecta > Hymenoptera > Ichneumonidae > Netelia > Netelia fuscicornis. The sequence goes on along the minus strand of OX328016.1, from coordinate 14,354,705 downwards.
ACGGCGCGTGGACCGAACCGGGGTCGGAGACGGCGCGTGGAACGATCGGAGCACAGGAGACGGCGCGTGAACCGATCGGCGCTCGGAGACGGCTCGTGGATCGATCGGGGCTTTGGAGAAGGCGCGTGGACCGATCGGGGCTTAGGAGACGATTCGTGGACCGATCGGGGCACGGAGACGGCGCGTGGACCGACCGGCGCTAAGCAGGCCGCGCGTGGACCGATAGAGGCTTAGGAGCCGACGCGTGGACCGATCGGGGCTGAGGAGACGGCGCGTGGACCGATCGGGGCTCGGAGACGGCGCGTGGAACGATCGGAGCACAGGAGACGGCGCGTGAACCGATCGGCGCTCGGAGACCGCGCGTGGATCGATCGGGGCTTAGGAGACGGCGCGTGGAACGATCTGGGCTCAGGAGACGGAGCGTGGACCGATCGGGACTTGGAGACGGCGTGTGGAACGATCGGGACTCGGGTGACGGCGCGTGAACCGATCGGCGCTCGGAGACGGCGCATGGACCGATCGGGGCTCGGAGACGGCGCGTGGACCGACCGGGGCTCAGGAGGCCGCGCGTGGACCGATGGGGGCTCGGCGACGGCGCGTGGACCGATCGAGGCTCGGAGACGACGCGTGTACGAATCGGAGCTTTGAAGACGACGCGTGGACCGATCGTGGCTCAGGAAACGGCGTGTGGAGCGATCGGGGCTCAGGAGACGACGCGTGGACCGATCAGGGCTCAGGAGACGGCGCGCGGACCGACCGGGGCTCAGGAGGCGGCGCGTCGACCGACCGGAGCTCAGGAGATTCACGTGGATCGATCGGGGCTCGGATACGGCGCGTGAACCGACCGGGGCTCAGGAGGCCGTGCGAGAACCGATCGCGGCTCGGCGACGGCGCGTGGACCAATCGGGGCTCAGGATGCCGCGCGTGGACCGATCATGGCTCGGCGACGGCGCGTAGACCGATCGGGGCTCGGAGACGACGCGTGGACCGATCGGGGCTCGGAGACAGCGCGTGGACCGATTGGGGCTCGGATACGGCGCGTGAACCAATCGGGGCTCAGGAGGCCGCGCGTGGCCCGATCGCGGCTCGGCGACGGCGCGTGGACCGATCGCGGCTCGGCGACGGCGCGTGGACCGATCGGGTCTCAGGAGGCCGCGCGGGAGAGATCATGACTCGGCGACGGCGCGTGGACCGATCGGGGCTGGGAGACGGCACGTGGACCGATCGGGGCTCGGAGACAGCGCGTGGATCGACTGGGGCTCAGGCGTTTTCGCGTGGACCAATCGAGGTTCGGCGACGGCGCGTGGACCGATCGTGGCTCAGAAAGCGGCGCCTGGACCGATCGTGGCCCGGAGACGGCGCGAGAAGGCATCTGGGCTTACAAGACGACGCGTGGATCGATCGGGGCTCGGAGACGGCGCATGAACCGACCGGGGCTCAGGACCCGATGCGTGGATCGATCGGGGCTCAGGAGGCGGCGCGTAGACCCATCGGGGCTCGGAGACGGCACGTGGACCGATCAGGGCTTAGGAGACGACGCGTGGACCGATCGGGGCTCAGGAGACGGCGCGTGCACCGATCGGGGCTCGAGGAAGGCGCGTGAAACGATTGGTGCTTAGGAGACGGCGCGTGGAGGTATCGGGGCTTAAAAGACGACGGATGGAACGATCGAGGTTCAGGAGACGGCGCGTGCACCGATCGGCGCTCGGAGACGACGCGTCGACCGATCGGGGCTGAGGAGACGACGCGTGGACCGATCGGGGCTCAGGAGACGGCGCGTGAAATGATCGGCGCTCTGAGACGGCGCGTGGACCGATTGTGGCTTACGAGACGGCGCGTGGATCGATCGGGGCTCAGGAAGCGGCGCTTGGACCTATCGTGGCTCGGAGACGGCGCGTGGAGGCATCGGGGCTAAGAACACGACGCATGGACCGAGCGGGACTCAGGAGACGGCGCGAGGAGCGATCGGGGCTCAGGAGAAGACGCGTCAATTGATCGGGGCTCAGGAGACGACGCGGCGACGGATCGGGGCTTAGGAGACGACGCGTGGACCGATCGGGACTCGGAGACGGCGCGTGGAACGATCGGAGCACAGGAGACGGCGCGTGAACCGATCGGGGCTCGGAGACGGCGCGTGGACCGATCGGGGCTCGGAGACGGCGCGTGGACCGACTGGGGCTAAGGAGGCCGCGCGTGGACCTATCGAGGCTTAGGAGCCGACGCGTGGACCGATCGGGGCTGAGGAGACGGCGCGTGGACCGATCGGGGCTAAGCAGGCCGCGCGTGGACCGATAGAGGCTTAGGAGCCGACGCGTGGACCGATGGGGGCTGAGGAGACGGCGCGTGGACCGATCGGGGCTCAGGAGCCGATGCGTGGATCGATCGGGGCTCAGGAGGCGGCGCGTGGACCCATCGGGGCTCGGAGACGACACGTGGACCAATCAGGGCTTAGGAGACGACGCGTGGACCGATCGGGGCTCAGGAGACGGCGCGTGGACCGATCGGTGCTCGGAGACGGCGCGTGGACGGACCGTGACTTAGAATGCGTCACGCGGACCGATCGGGGCTCGGATACGGTCCGTGGGCAGATCGGGGCTTAGGAGACGGCGCGTGGAGGCATCGGGGCTAAGAAGACGACGCATGGACCGAGCGGGGCTGAGGAGACGGCGCGTGAAACGGTCGGGGCTTAGGAGACGACGCGTCGGCCGATCGGGGCTCAGGACAAGCGGTGTGGACCGTTCGGAGCTCAGGAGACGGCGCGTGGACCGATCGGGGTTCGGCGATGGCGCGTGGACCGATCGGGGTTCGGAGACGACGCGTGTACGGATCGAGGCTTGGAGACGGCGCGTGGACCGATCGGAGCTCGGAGACGGCCCGTGGGCAGATCGGGGCTTAGGAGACAGCGCGTGGACTAATTGGGGCTTAGGAGAACATACGTGGACCGATCGGGGCTCGGAGACAGCGCGTTTACCGACTGGGGCTCGATAGGTTTTGCGTGGACCAATTGGGGTTCGCCGCGGCGTGTGGCCCGTCCGGAGCTCAGTAGACCGCGCGTGGACCGATCGCGGCTCGGCGACTGCGCGTGGATGGATCGGGGCTCAGGAGACAGCGCGTGGACCGATCAGGGCTCAGGAAGCGGCGCCTGCACCGATCGTGGCTCGGAGACGGCGCGTGGACGGACCGCGGCTCAGAATGCGGTACGCGGACCGATCGGGGATCGGACACGGCGTGTGGACCGATCGAGGCTCGGAGACGACGCGTTTATGGATCGAGGATCAGGAGACGACGCGTGGAACGATCCGGGCTCAGGAGAGGGAGCGTGGACCGATCGGGGCTCGGAGACGGCGTGTGGAACGATCGGGGCTCGGGTGACGGCGCGTGAACGGATCAGCGCTCGGAGACGGCGCGTGGACCGATCGGGGATCGGGGACGGCGCGTGGAACGATCGCGGCTCGGAGTCGACGCGTTAGCCGATCGGGGCTTAGGAGACGATGCGTGGACCGATCGGGGCTCGGAGACGGCGCGTGGACCGACCGGGGTTTAGGAGAAGGCGCTTGGACCGAACGGGGCTTAGGAGACGGCGCGTGGACCGATCGGGGCTCGGAGACGGCGCGTGGAACGATCGGGGCTCAGGAGACGGCGCGTCAACCGATCGGCGCTCGGAGACGGCGCGTGGACCGATCGGGGCTTAGGAGACGGCGCGTGGACCGATCGGAGATCAGGAGTTGACGCGTGGACCGATCGGGGTTGTGGAAGCGGCGCACGGACCGATCGTGGCTCGGAGACGGCGCGTGGAGGCATCGGGGCTTTGAAGACGGCGCGTGGACCGATCGGGGCTCAGGAGACCGCGGGTGGACCGATCATAGCTCGGAGACAGCGCGTGGAATGATCGGGGCTCAGGAGACGGCGCGTGAACCGATCGGCGCTCGGAGACGGTGCGTGGACCGATCGGGGCTTAGGAGACGGCGCGTCGACCGATCGGAGATCAGGAGAGGACGCCTGGACTGATAGGGCTCTGGAAGTGGCGCACGGACCGATCGTGGCTCGGAGACGGCGCGTGGAGGCATCGGGGCTTTGAAGACGACGCGTGGACCGAACGGTGCTCAGAAAACGGCGCGTGGAGCGATTGGGGCTCAGGAAATGACGCGTCGATGGATCGGGGCTTAGGAGACGATGCGTGGACCGATCGGGGCTCGGCGACTGCGCGTGGACGTATCGGGGCTCAGGAGACGGCGCGTGGACCGACCGGGGCTAAGGAGGCCGCGCGTGGACCGATCGAGGCTTAGGAGCCGACGCGTGGACCGATCGGGGCTCATGAGATGGCGCGTGGACCGATCGGGGCTCGGAGACGGCGCGTGGAACGGTCGGAGCACAGGAGACGGCGCGTGAAGCGATCGGCGCTCGGAGACGGCGCGTGGATCAATCGGGTCTTAGGAGACGGCGCGTGGACCGATCGGGGCTCAGGAGGCGGCGCCTGGACCGGTCGGGGCTTAGGAGACGACGCCTGGACCAATCGGGGCTTAGGAGGCGGCGTGTGGAACGATCGGGGCTCAGGAGACGGCGCGTGCACCGATCGGCGCTCGGAGACGGCGCGTGGAGCGATCGGGGATCGGGGACGGCGCGTGGAACGATCGCGGCTCGGAGTCGACGCGTTAGCCGATCGGGGCTTAGGAGACGATGCGTGGACCGATCGGGGCTCGGAGACGGCGCGTGGACCGACCGGGGTTTAGGAGAAGGCGCTTGGACCGAACGGGGCTTAGGAGACGGCGCGTGGACCGATCGGGGCTCGGCGACGGCGCGTGGAACGATCGGGGCTCAGGAGACGGCGCGTCAACCGATCGGCGCTCGGAGAAGGCGCGTGGACCGATCGGGGCTTAGGAGACGGCGCGTGGACCGATCGGAGATCAGGAGTTGACGCGTGGACCGATCGGGGTTGTGGAAGCGGCGCACGGACCGATCGTGGCTCGGAGACGGCGCGTGGAGGCATCGGGGCTTTGAAGACGACGCGTGGACCGATCGGGGCTCAGGAAACGGCGTGTGGCACGATCGGGGCTCAGGAGACGTCGCGTGGATCGATCGGGGCTCAGGAGACGACGCGTCGAACAATCGGGGCTCAGGAGCCGGCGCGCGGACCGACTGAGGCTCAGGAGACTCGCGTGGATCGATCGGGACTCCGGAGGCGCCGCGTGGCCCGATTGGGATTAGGAGACGGTGCGTGAACCGTTCGGGGCTCGGAGACGGCGCGTGGACCGATCGGGGCTCAGGAGACGGCGCGTGGACCGATCGCGGCTCGGAGACGGCGCGTGGAACGATCGGGGCTCAGGAGACGACGCGTGGACCGATTGGGGCTCGGATACGGCGCGTGAACCGATCGGGGCTCAGGAGGACGCGCGTGGACTGATCATGGCTCGGCGACGGCGCGTGGAGGCATCGGGGTTAAGAAGACGACGCATCGACCGAGCGGGGTTCAGGAGACGGCGCGAGGAGCGATCGGGGCTCAGGAGAAGACGCGTCAATTGATCGGGGCTCAGGACACGACGCGGCGACGGATCGGGGCTTGGAGACGGCGCGTGGACCGATCGGGGCTTAGGAGACGACGCGGCGACGGATCGGGGCTTGGAGACGGCGCGTGGACCGATCGGGGCTTAGGAGACGACGCGTGGACCGATCGGGGCTCAGAAGACGGCGCGTGGACCGATCGGGACTCAGGAGACGGTGCGTGGATCGATCATGGCTCGGCGACGGCGCATGGACCGATCGGGGCTCGGAGACGACGCGTGGAGCGATAGGGGCTCAGGAGACGGCGCGTGGACCGGTCGGGGCTTAGGAGACTCGCGTGGACCGATTGGGGCTCAGGCGGTTGCGCGTGGATCAATTGGGGTTCGGCGACGGCGCGTGGACCGATCGCGGCGCGGAGACGGCGCGTTAACCGATCGGGGCATAGGAGACGATGCGTGGACCGATCGGGGCTCAGGAAACGGCGCGTGGGCCGACCGCGGCTCAGGAGGCCACGCCTGGACCGATCGGGGCTCGGCGACCGGGCGTGGTCCGATCGAGTCTCGGAGACGACGCGTCGACCGATCGGGGCTCAGATGACGGTGCGCCGACCGACCGGGGCTCAGGAGACTCGCGTTGATCGATCGGGGCTCCGGAGACGGCTCGTGGAGCGATGGGGATCAGGAGGGGATGCGTGGACCGATCGCGGCTCTGGAGACTGCGCGTGGATCGATCGGGGCTTAGGGAACGACGCGTGGACCGATCGGGGCTCAGGAGACGGCGCGTGAACCAACCGGGGCTCAGGAGACCGCGCGTGGACCCATCGCGGCTCGGCGACGGCGCGTGGACCGATCGGGGCTCAGGAGGCCGCGCGTGGACCGATCGTGGCTCGGCGACGGCGCGTGGACCGATCGGGGCTCGGAGACCACGCCTGGACCGATCGGGGCTCGGAGACAGCGCGTGGACCGACTGGGGCTCAGGCGGTTGCGCGTGGACCAATTGGGGATCGGCGACGACGCGTGGACCGATCGGGGCTTAGGAGGCCGCGCGTGGACCGATCGCGGCTCGGCGACGGCGCGTGCAACGATCGGGGCTCAGGAGGCCGCGCGTGGACCGATCGGGGCTCAGGAGACGGCGCGTGGACCGATTGGGGCTCGGATACGGCGCGTGAACCAATCGGGCCTCAGGAGGCCGCGCGTGGACCGATCGCGGCTCGGCGACGGCGCGTGGACCGATCGGGGCTCAGGAGGCCGCGCGTGGACCGATCATAGCTCGGCGACGGCGCGTGGACCAATCGGGGCTCGGAGCGGCGCGTAGAACGATCGCGGCTCGGCGACGGCGCGTGGACCGATCGGGGCTCAGGAGGCTGCGCGTGGATCGATTGGGGCTCAGGAGACGGCGCGTGGACCGCTCGGAGCTCGAAGACGGCGCGTGGAACGATCAGGGCTCAGGAGACGTCACGTGAAATGATCGGCGCTCGGAGACGGCGCGTGGATCGATCGGGGCTCAGGAGAAGGGGCGTGGACCGATCGGGGCTTAGGAGGGGACCCGTCGACCGATCGGGGCTCAGGAGACGACGCGTGGACCGGACGGTGCTCAGGAAGCGGCGCCTGGACCGATCGGGGCTCCGAGACGACGCGTTAACCGAGCGGGGCTTAGGAGACTATGCGGGGACCGATCGGGGCTCGGAGACAGCGCGTGTACCGACTGGGGCTCAGGAGGTTGCGCGTGGACCAATTGGGGTTCGGCGACGGCGCGTGGACCGATCCCGGCTCAGGAGACGGCGCGTGGACCGATCGGGGCTGGGAGACGGAGCGTGGAGCGATGGGGGCTCAGGAGACGGCTCGTGAACTAATCGGCGCTCGGAGACGGCGCGTGGAACGATCGGGGCTGAGGAGAAGGCGCGTGGTCCGATCGGGGCTTATGAGACGGCGCGTGGACCGATCGGGGCTCGGAGATGGCGCGTGGACCGATTGGGGCTCGGATGAGGCGCGAGAACCAACCGGGACTCAGGAGCCCGCGCGTGGACCGATCCCGGCTCGGCGACGGCGCGTGGACCGATGGGGCTCAGGAGCCTCGCGTGGACCGATCATGGCTCGGTGACGGCGCGTGGACCGATCGGGGCTTAGGTGACGATGCGTGGACCGATTGGGGCTCAGGAAGCAGCGCCTGGACCGATCGTGGCTCGGAGACGGCGCGAGGAGGCATCTGGGCTTCGAAGACGACACGTGGATCAATCGTGGCTCGGAGACGGCGCGTGAACCGACTGGGGCTCAGGAGGTGGCGCATGGACCAATTGGGGTTCGGCGACGGCGCGTGGACCGACCGGGGATTAGGAGACGACGCGTCGACCGATCGGGGCTTAGGAGACGACCCGTCGACCGATCGGGGCTTAGGAGACGACGCGTGGACCGATCGGGGCTTAGGAGGCGGCGCGTGGACCCATCGGGGCTCGGAGACGGCGCGTTAACCGATCGGGGCTTAGGAGACGACGCGTGGACCGATCGGGGATCGGATACGGCGCGTGAACCGATCGGGGCTTAGGAGACGATGCGAGGAGGCATCTGGGTTTACAAGAAGACGCGTGGATCGATCGGGGCTCGGAGACGGCGCGTGAACCGACCGGGGCTTAGGAGACGACGCGTGGACCGATCGGGGCTTAGGAGGCGGCGCGTGGACCCATCGGGGCTCGGAGACGGCGCGTTAACCGATCGGGGCTTAGGAGACGACGCGTGGACCGATCGGGGATCGGATACGGCGCGTGAACCGATCGGGGCTTAGGAGACGATGCGAGGAGGCATCTGGGTTTACAAGAAGACGCGTGGATCGATCGGGGCTCGGAGACGGCGCGTGAACCGACCGGGGCTCAGGAGACGGCGCGTGGACCGATCGGGGCTCGGAGACGGCGCGTGGAATGATCGGGGCTCAGGAGACGGCACGTGAACCGATCGGCGCTCGGAGACAGCGCGTGGACCGATCGGGGCTTAGGAGACGGCGCGTGGACCGATCGGAGATGAGGAGACGATGCGTGGACTGATAGTGCTCTGGAAGCGGCGCACGGTCCGATCGTGGCTCGGAGACGGCGTATGGAGGCATCGGGGCTTTGAAGACGACGCGTGGACCGAACGGTGCTCAGAAAACGGCGCGTGGAGCGATCGAGGCTCAGGAGGCGACGCGTGGACCGATCGGGGCTCGGAGACGGCGCGTGGAATGATCGGGGCTCAGGAGACGGCGCGTGAACCGATCGGCGTTCGGAGACAGCGCGTGGACCGATCGGAGCTTAGGAGACGGCGCGTGGACCGATCGGAGATGAGGAGACGATGCGTGGACCGATAGGGCTCTGGAAACGGCGCACGGACCGATCGCGGATCGGCGACGGCCTGTGGACCGATTGGGGCTCAGGAGGCCGCGCGTTTACCGATCATGGTTCGGCGACGGCGCGTGGACCCATCGGGGCTCGGAGACGACGCGTGTACCGACTGGGGCTCAGGAGACCGCGCGTGAACCGATCGGGACTCCGGAGGCGCCGCGTGGACCGATGGGGATCAGGACACGGTGCGTGGACCGATCGGGGCTCGGAGGCAGCGCGTGCACCGATCGGGGCCCGGAGACGGATCGTGGACAGATTGGGGCTCGGAGACGGCGCGTGAACCAACCGGGGCTCAGGAGACGGCGCGTGGACCGATCGGGGCTCGGAGACGGCGCGTGGAATGATCGGGGCTCAGGAGACGGCGCGTGAACCGATCGGCGCTCGGAGACAGCGCGTGGACCGATCGGGGCTCAGGAAACCGCGCGTGGACCGAACGGTGCTCGGAGACGATGCGTGGACCGATCGGCGCTCAGGAGGCGGCGCGTGGAGCGATCGGGGCTCAGGAGAAGATGCGTGGACCGATCGAGGCTCGGAGACGGCGCGTGGACCGACCGGGGCTAAGGAGGCCGCGCGTGGACCTATCGAGGCTTAGGAGCCGACGCGTGGACCGATCGGGGCTGAGGAGACGGCGCGTGGACCGATCGGGGCTCGGAGACGGCGCGTGGAACGATCGGAGCTCAGGAGACGGGGCGTGAAATGATCGGCGCTCTGAGACGGCGCGTGGACCGATCGGTGCTCGGAGACGACGCGTGGACCGATCGGGGCTGAGGAGACGGCGTGTGGACCGATCGGGGCTCAGGAGACGGCGCGTGGACCGATTGGGGCTCGGGAGACTGCGCGTGGATGGATCGGGGCTTCGGGAACGACGCGTGGACCGATTGAGGTTCAGGAGACGGCACGTGGACCGATCGGGGCTCGGAGACGGCGCGTGGAGGCATCTGGGTTTACAAGAAGACGCGTGGATCGATCGGGGCTCGGAGACGGCGCGTGAACGGACCGGGGCTCAGGAGACGGCGCGTGGATCGATCGGGGCTCGGAGACGGCGCGTGGAATGATCGGGGCTCAGGAGACGGCGCGTGAATCGACCGGGGCTCAGGAGACGGCGCGTGGACCGATCGGGGCTCGGAGACGGCACGTTAACCGATCGGGGCTTAGGAGACGATGCGTGGACCGATCGGGCTCGGAGCCGGCGCGGGAACCGATCGGGGTTCAGGAGACGGCGCGTGGATCGATTGGGGCTTGGATACGGCGCAAGCCGCGACCGGGGCTCAGGAGGCCGCGCGTGGACCGATCATGGCTCGGCGACGGCGCATGGACCGATCATGGCTCGGCGACGGCGCGTGGACCGACCGGGGCTCGGAGACGGCGCGTGGAATGATCGGGGCTCAGGAGACGGCGCGTGGACCGATCGGGGCTCGGAGACGGCGCGTGGACAGATCGGGCTCAGGAGACGGCGCGTGGACCGTTCGTGGCTCGGAGACGACGCGTGGAGGCATCGGGGCTAAGAAGACGACGCATGGACCGATCGGGGCTCAGGAAACGGCGTGTGGACCGATCAGAGTTCGGAGACGACGCGTGGACCGATCGGGGCTTAGGAGACTATGCGTGTACCTATCGGGGCTCAGGAGACAGCGCGTGGACCGATCGGGGCTCAGGAGGCGGTGCGTGGACCGATCGGGGCTCGGAGACGGCGCGTGGAATGATCGGGTCTCAGGAGACGGCGCGTTAAATGATCGGCGCTCGGAGACGCCGCGTGGACCGATTGGGGCTTAGGAGACGGCGCGTGGACCGATCGGGGCGCAGGAAGCGGCGCCTGGACCGATCGTGGCTCGGAGACGGCGCGTGGAGGCATCCGGGCTAAGAAGACGACGCATGGACCGAGCGGGGTTCAGGAGACGGCGCGAGGAGCGATCGGGGCTCAGGAGAAGACACGTCAATTGATCGGGGCTCCGGAGACGACGCCTCGACGGATCGGGGCTCAGGAGGCGGCACGAGAAGCGATCGGGGCTCAGGAGAAGACGCGTCAATTGATCGGGCCTCAGGAGACGACGCGTCGACGAATCGGGGCTTAGGAGACGACGTGTGGACCGATCGGGGCTCAGGATGCCGCGCGTGGACCGATCATGGCTCGGCGACGGCGCGTAGACCGATCGGGGCTCGGAGACGGCACGTGGACCGATCAGGGCTTAGGAGACGACGCGTGGACCGATCGGGGCTCAGGAGACGGCGCGTGCACCGATCGGGCCTCGAGGAAGGCGCGTGAAACGATTGGGGCTTAGGAGCCTCGCGTGGACCGATCATGGCTCGGCGACGGCGCGTGGACGGGTCGGGGCTCGGAGACGACGCGTGGACTGATCGGGGCTCGAAGACAGCGCGTGGACCGACTGGGGCTCAGGCGGTTGCGCGAGGACCAATTGGGGCTCGGAGACCACGCGTGGACCGATCGCGGCTCGGCGACGGCGCGTGGACCGATCGGGGCTCAGGAGGCTGCGCGTGGATCGATTGGGGCTCAGGAGACGGCGCGTGGACCGCTCGGGGCTCGAAGACGGCGCGTGGAACGATCAGGGCTCAGGAGACGTCACGTGAAATGATCGGCGCTCGGAGACGGCGCGTGGACCGATCGGGGCTCAGGAGAAGGCGCGTGGACCGATCGGGGCTTAGGAGGGGACCCGTCGACCGATCGGGGCTCAGGAGACGACGCGTGGACCGGTCGGTCTCAGGAAGCGGCGCCTGGACCGATCGGGGCTCCGAGACGACGCGTTAACCGAGCGGGACTTAGGAGACTATGCGGGGACCGATCGGGGCTCGGAGACAGCAGGTGTACCGACTGGGGCTCAGGAGGTTGCGCGTGGACCAATTGGGGCTCCGGAGGCGGCGCGTGGACCGATTGTGGAGCAGAAGATGGTGCGTGGACCGATCGGGGCTCGGAGACGACGCCTAGACCGATTGGGGCTCCGGAGACAGCGCGTGAACTAATCGGGTCTCGGAGACGGCGCGTTAACCGATCGGCGCTCGAAGACAGCGCGTCGACCGATTGGGGTTCGGTGACGGCGCGTGGACCGTCCGGGGCTCAGGAGGGGATGCGTGGACCGATCCCGGCTCTGGAGACTGCGCGTGGATCGATCGGGGCTCAGGAGACGGTGCGTGAACCGACCGGGGCTCAGGAGACCGCGCGTGGACCCATCGCGGCTCGGAGACCACGCGTGGACCGATCGGGGCTCGGAGACAGCGCGTGGACCGACTGGGGCTCAGGCGGTTGCGCGTGGACCAATTGGGGTTCGGCGACGGTGCGTGGACCGATCGGGGCTCGGAGACGGCGCGTTAACCGATTGGGGCTTAGGAGACCATGCGTGGACCGATCGGGGCTCGAAGACGGCGCGTGGACCGATCGGGGCTCGGAGACGACGCGTGGACCGATCGGGGCTTAGGAGGTCGCGCGTGGACCGATCGCGCCTCGGCGACGGCGGGTGGACCGATCGGGGCTCAGGAGGCCGCGCGTGGACCGATCATCGCTCGGCAACGGCGCGTGGACCGATCGGGGCTCGGAGACGACGCGTGGACCGATCGGTGCTCGGAGACAGCGCGTGGACCGACTGGGGGTCGGAGACGGCGCGTGGACCGATCGGAGCTTAGAAGACGACGCCTAGACCGATTGGGGCTCCGGAGACAGCGCGTGAACTAATCGGGTCTCGGAGACGGCGCGTTAACCGATCGGCGCTCGGAGACAGCGCGTCGACCGATTGGGGTTCGGTGACGGCGCGTGGACCGTCCGGGGCTCAGGAGGGGATGCGTGGACCGATCCCGGCTCTGGAGACTGCGCGTGGATCGATCGGGGCTCAGGAGACGGTGCGTGAACCGACCTGGGCTCAGGAGACCGCGCGTGGACCCATCGCGGCTCGGAGACCACGCGTGGACCGATCGGGGCTCGGAGACAGCGCGTGGACCGACTGGGGCTCAGGCGGTTGCGCGTGGACCAATTGGGGTTCGGCGACGGCGCGTGGACCGATCGGGGCTCGGAGACGGCGCGTTAACCGATTGGGGCTTAGGAGACCATGCGTGGACCGATCGGGGCTCGAAGACGGCGCGTGGACCGATCGGGGCTCGGAGACGACGCGTGGACCGATCGGGGCTTAGGAGGCCGCGCGTGGACCGATCGGGGCTCAGGAGACGGCGCGTGGACCGATTGGGGCTCGGATACGGCGCGTGAACCAACCGGGGCTCAGGAGGCCGCGCGTGGACCGATCGCGCCTCGGCGACGGCGGGTGGACCGATCGGGGCTTAGGAGAAGGCGCGTGGAATGATCGGGGCTCAGGAGACGGCGCGTTGACCGATCGTGGCTCGGAGACGGCGCGTGAAGGCATCGGGGCTAAGAAGACGACGCATCGACCGAGCCGGGTGCAGGAGCCGGTGCGAGGAGCGATCCGGGCTCAGGACAAGACGCGTCAATTGATCGGGGCTCAGGAGACGACGCGGCGACGGATCGGGGCTCGGAGACGGCGCGTGGACCTATCGGGGCTTAGGAGACGACGCGTGGACTGATCGGGGCTCAGGAGACGGCGCGTGGACCGATCGGGACTCAGGAGACGGCGCGTGGACCGATTGGGGCTTGGATACGGCACGTGACGCGACCGGGGCTCAGGAGGCGGCGCGTGGAGCGATCATGGCTCGGCGACGGCGCGTGGACCGATCGGGGCTCGGAGACGACGCGTGGATCGATCGAGGCTCGGAGACGACGCGTGTACGGATCGGGGCTTTGAAGACGACGCGTGGACCGATCGGAGCTCAGGAAACGGCGTGTGGAGCGATCGGGGCTCAGGAGACGACGCGTGGATCGATCGGGGCTCAGGAGACGACGCGTCGACCGATCGGGGCTTGGAGACGGCGCGTGGACCGATCGGGGCTTAGGAGACGACGCGTGGACCGATCGGGGCTCAGGAGACAGCGTGTGGACCGATTGGGGCTCAGGAGACGGCGCGTGGACCGATCGGGGCTCGGAGACGGCGCGTGGAACGATCGGGGCTCAGGAGGCCGCGAGTGGACCGATCATGGCTCGGCAACGGCGCGTGGACCGATCGGGGCTCGGAGACGGCGCGTGGACCGATCGGTGCTCGGAGACAGCGCGTGGACCGACTGGGGCTCGGAGACGGCGCGTGGACCGATCGTGGCTTAGGAGAACGCGCGTGGAACGATCGGGGCTCAGGAGACGGCGCGTGGAACGATCGGGGCTCGGAGACGGCGCGTTCACCGGTCGGGGCTTAGGACACGACGTGTCGACCGATCGGGGCTCAGGAGAAGGGGCGTGGGCCGATCGGGGCTCGGAGACTGCGCGTGTACTGATCGGGGCGCAGGAGGCCGCGTGTGGAGCGATCATGGCTCGGTGACGGCGCGTGGACCGATCGGGGCTCGGAGACGACGCGTGGACCGATCGGGGCTCAGGAGACGACGCGTCGGCGGATCGGGGTTACGGAGACGATGCGTGTACCGATCGGGGCTTAGGAGCCGACGCGTGAACCGATCGGGGCTCTGGAGACGACGCTTGGACCGATTGGGGCTTAGGCGTCGATGCGTGGACCGATCGGGGCTCGGAGACGGCGCGTGGAACGATCGGGGCTCAGGTGATGCCGCGTGAACCGATCGGCGCTCAGAGACGGCGCGTGGACCGATCGGCGCTCAGAGACGGCGCGTGGACCGATCGGGGATTGGGAGAAGGAGCTTGGACCAATCGGGGCTTAGGAGACGGCGCGTGGACCGATCGGGCCTCAGGGGACGGCGCGTGGACCGATTGGGGCTTGGATACGGCGCGTGACGCGACCGGTGCTCAGGAGGCCGCGCGCGGAGCGATCATGGCTCGGAGACGACGCGTGGACCGATCGGGGCTTAGGAGCCGACGCGTGAACCGATCGGGGCTCGGAGACGGCGTGTGGAACGATCGGGGCTCAGGAGACGACGCGTGGGCCGATCGTGGCTCAGGAGATGGTGCGTGGACCGATCGGGGCTCAGGAGACGGCGCGTGGACCGACCGGAGCTCAGGAGATTTGCGTGGATCGATCGGGGCTCCGGAGGCGGCGCGTGGACCGATTGGGGAGCTGGAGATGGTGCGTGAACCGATCGGGGCTTAGGAGACGACGCGTGGACGAATTGGGGCTCGGCGACAACGCGTGGAACGATCGTGGCTCGGAGACGGTGCGAGGAGGCATCTGGGCTTAGAAGAAGACGCGTGGACCGATTGGGGCTCGTAGAGGACGCGTGGAGCGATCGGGGCTCAGGAGTTGGGGCGTGGAGCGAACGGTGCTTCGGAGACGGCGCGTGGACCGATCGGGGCTTAGGAGAAGGCGCGTGGACCGATCGGGGCTCAGGAAGCGGCGCACGGACCAATCGTGGCTCGGAGACGGCGCGTGGAGGCATCGGGGCTTTGAAGACGACGGGTGGACCGATCGGGGCTCGGAGACGACGCGTGGACCGATCGGGGCTCAGGAGACGACGCGTCGGCGGATCGGGGTTTAGGAGACGACGCGTGGACCGATCGGGGCTTAGGAGCCGACGCGTGAACCAATCCGAGCTTAGGAGATGACGCGTGGACCGATCGGGGTTTGGGAGAAGGCGCCTGGACCGATCGGGGCTCAGGAGACGGCGAGTGGACCGATCGGGGCTCGGAGACGGCGCGTTAACCGATCACGGCTTAGGAGACGACGCGTGGACCGATCGGGGCTTAGGAGACGACGCGTGGACCGATCGGGGCTTAGGAGACGACGCGTGGAACGATCGGGGCTCAGGAGACTCGCGTGAATTGATCGAGGCTCAGGAGGCGACGCGTGGACCCTTCGGGGCTTGGACATGGCGCGTGGACCGATCGGGGCTTAGGAGACGACGCGTGGAACGATCGGGGCTCAGGAGACTCGCGTGAATTGATCGGGGCTCAGGAGTCGACGCGTGGACCCTTCGGCGCTCGGAGACGGCGCGTCGACCGATCGGGGTTCGGAGACGGCGCGTGGACCGTCTGGGGCTTAGGAGACGATGCGTCGACCGATCGGCGCTCGGAGACGGCGCGTCGACCGATCGGGGTTCGGAGACAGCGCGTGGACCGTCTGGGGCTTAGGAGACGATGCGTGGACCGATCGGCGCTCGGAGACGGCGCGTCGACCGATCGGGGTTCGGGGACGGCATGTGGACCGTCTGGGGCTTAGGAGACGATGCGTGGACCGATCGGGGGTCAGGAGACTGCGCGTGGACGGATCGGGGCTCAGGAGACGGCGCGTGGACCGATCGGGGCTCGGAGATGGCGCGTGGACCGATCGGGGCTTAGGAGCCGACGCGTGAACCGATCGGGGCTCGGAGACGGCGTGTGGAACGATCGGGGCTCAGGAGACGACGCGTGGACCGATCGGGGCTCAGGAGATGGCGCGTGGAGCGATCGGGGCTCAGGAGACGACGCTTGGACCGATCGGGGCTCAGGAGACGGCGCGTGGACCGTCCGGGGCTTGGGAGACGATGCGTGGACCGATCGGGGCTCAGAAGACGGCGAGTGGACCGATCGGCGCTCGGAGACAGCGCGTGGACCGATCGGGGCTCAGAAGACGGCGCGTGGACCGAACGGGGCTCGGAGTCGGCGCGTGGACCGATCGGGGCTCAGGAGACGGCGCGTAGACCGATCGGGGCTCCGAAACGACGCGGTAACCGAGCGGGGCTTAAGAGACGATGCGTGAACCGATCGGGGCTCGGAGACAGCGCGTGTACCGACTGGGGCTCAGGAGACCGCGCGTGAACCGATCGGGGCTCGGCGACTGCGCGTGTATGGATCGGGGCTTGGAGACGGCGCGTGGAACGATCGGGGCTCAGGAGACGGCGTGGTAACGGATCGGCGCTCGGAGACGGCGCGTGGACCGATCGGGGCTTAGGAGACGGCGCGTGGACCGATCGGAGATCAGGAGATGACGCGTGAACCGATCGGGGTTCTGGAAGCGGCGCACGGACCGATCGTGGCTCGGAGACGGCGCGTGGAGGCATCGGGGCTTTGAAGACGACGCGTGGACCGATCGGGGCTCAGGAAACGGCGTGTGGAGCGATCTGGGCTCAGGAGACGACGCGTGGAGCGATCGGGGCTCAGGAGACGACGCTTGGACCGATTGGGGCTCAGGAGACGGCGCGTGGACCGGTCGGGGCTTAGGAGACTCGCGTGGATCTATCGGGGCTCCGGAGATGGCGCGTGAACCGATCGGGGCTTAGGAGACGGCGCGTGGACCGATCGGGGCTCAGGAAGCGGCGCCTGGACCGATCCTGGCGCGGAGACCGCTCGTGGAGGCATCGGGGCTTAGAAGACGACGCATGGACCGATCGGGGCTCGGAAACGGCGCGTGGACCGATCGGGGCTTAAGAGACGGCACGTGGAGCGATCGGGGCTCGGAAACGGCGGGTGGACCGATCGGGGCTCGGAGACGGCGCGTGGACCGATCGGTGCTCGGAGACGATGCGTGGACCGATCGGGGCCGAGGAAACGGCGCGTGGAGCGACCGGGGCTCAGGAGACTCGCGTGGATCGATAGGGGCTCGGAGACGGCGCGTGGAACGATCGGGGCTCGGAGTCGGCGCGTTAACCGATCGAGGCTTAGGAGTCGATGCGTGGACCGATCGGGGCTCGGAGACGGCGCGTGGACCGACCGGGGCTCAGGAGGCCACGCCTGGACCGATCGGGGCTCGGCGACGGCGCGTGGACCGATCGAGGCTCGGAGACAGCGCGTGGAACGATCGCGGCTCAGGTGACGCCGCGTGAACCGATCGGCGCTCGGAGACGGCGCGAGGACCGATCGGGGTTTTGGGGAAGGCGCTTGGACCGATCGGGGCTGAGGAGGCAGCGCGTGGACCGATCGGGGCTCGGAGACGGCGCGTGGAACGATCGGGGCTCAGGAGACGGCGTGGTAACGGATCGGCGCTCGGAGACGGCGCGTGGACCGATCGGGGCTTAGGAGACGGCGCGTGGACCGATCGGAGATCAGGAGATGACGCGTGGACCGATCGGGGCTCAGGAAACGGCGTGTGGAGCGATCGGGGCTCAGGAGACGACGCGTGGATCGATCGGGGCTCATGAGACGACGCGTCGACCGATCGGGGCTCAGGAGACGGCGGGTGGACCGACCGAGGCTCAGGAGACTCGCGTGGATCGATCGGGCCTCCGGAGGCGCCGCGTGGACCGATGGGGATCAGGAGACGATGCGTCGACCGATCGGGTCTCGGAGACGGCGTGTGGACCGATCGGTGCTCGGAGACGGCGCGTGGACCGCCTGGGGTTCGGACACGGCGCGTGGACCGATCATGGCTTAGGAGAAGGCGCGTGAAACGATCGGGGCTCAGGAGATGGCGCGTGGACCGATCGTGGCTCGGAGACGGCGCGTGACGCGACCGGGGCTCAGGAGGCCGTGCGTGGAGCGATCATGGCTCGGCGACGGCGTGTGAACCGATCGGGGCTCGTAGACGACGCGTGGACCGATCGGGGCTCAGGAGACGACGCGTGGACCGATTGGAGATCAGGAGACGGCGCGTGGATGGATCGGGGCTCGGAGACGACGCGTCGACAGATCGGGGCTTGGAGACGGCGCGTGTACTCATCGGGGTTTAGGAGACGATGCGTGGACGGATCCGGGTTGAGGAGCACGCGCGTGGAACGATCGGGGCTCGGAGACGGCGCGTTCACCGGTCGGGGCTTAGGACACGACGCGTCGACCGATCGGGGCTCAGGAGAAGGGGCGTGGACCGATCGGAGCTCGGAGACGGCGCGTGTACTGATCGGGACTCAGGAGGCCGCGTGTGGAGCGATCATGGCTCGGCGACGGCCCGTGGCCGGATCGGGGCTTAGGAGACGGCGCGTGGACTAATTGGGGCTCAGGAGACGGCGCGTGGACCGATCGGGGCTCGGAGACGGCGCGTTAACCGATCAGGGCTTAGGAGACGATGCATGGCCCGATCGGGGCTCGGAGACGGCGCGTGCGCCGATCGGGGCTCAGGAGACGGCGCATAGACCGATCGGGGCTCAGGAGACGGCGCGTAGACCGATCGGGGCTCGGAAACGGCGCTTGGAACGATCGGGGCTCAGGAGACGGCGCGTGAATCAATCGGCGCTCGGAGACGGCGCGTGGACCGATCGTGGCTTTGGAGAAAGCGCGTGGAACGATGAGGGCTCAGGAGACGGCGCGTGAACCGATCGGCGCTCGGAGACGGCGCATTGACCGATCGGGGTTCGGAGACGGCGCGTGGACCGTCTGGGGCTTAGGAGACGATGCGTGGACCGATCGCCGCTCGGAGACGGCGCGTCGACCGATCGGGGCTCAGGAGACGGCGCGTAGACCGATCGGGGCTCGGAAACGGCGCTTGGAACGATCGGGGCTCAGGAGACGGCGCGTGAATCAATCGGCGCTCGGAGACGGCGCGTGGACCGATCGTGGCTTAGGAGAAAGCGCGTGGACCGATCATGGCTCGGCAACGGCGCGTGGACCGATCGGGGCTCGGAGACGACGCGTGGACCGATCGGTGCTCGGAGACAGCGCGTGGACCGACCGGGGCTCAGGAGACTCGCGTGGATCGATCGGGGCTCAGGAGGGGACGCGTGAACCCATCGGGGCTCGGAGAGGGCGCGTGGAGGCATCGGGGCTTTGAAGACTACGCGTGAACCGAACGGTGCTCAGAAAACGACGCGTGGACCGATCGGTGCTCGGAGACGATGCGTGGACCGATCGCGGCTCAGGAAACGGCGCGTGGAGCGATCGGGGCTCAGGAGACGGGGCGTGGATCGATCGGGGCTCAGTAAACGGCGCGTGGAGCGATCGGGGCTCAGGAGACGACGCGTGGATCGATCGGGGCTCAGGAGACGGCGCGCGGACTGACCGGAGCTCAGGAGACTCGCGTGGATCGATCGGAGCTCCGGAGGCGCCGCGTGGACTGATGGGGATCAGGAGACGGTGCGTGGACCGATCGGGGCTCGGAGACGGCGCGTGGACCGATCGGGGCTCAGGAAACGGCCCGTGAACCGATCGGGGCTTAGAAGACGACGCGTGGACGGATTGGGGCTCGGAGACAACGCGTGGAACGATCGGCGCTCAGGAGACGGCGCGTGAACCGATCGGCGCTCGGAGACGCCGCTTGGACCGGTCGGGGCTTAGGAGACGGCGCGTAGATCGATCGGGGCGCAGGAGACGGCGCATGGACTGGTCGGGGCTCAGGAGACCGCGCGTGGACCGATCGGAGCTTAGGAGACGACGCGTGGAACGATCGGGGCTCAGGAGGCAGCGCGTGAACCGATCGGCGCTCGGAGACGGCGCGTGGACCGATCGGAGCTCACGAGACGGCGCGTGGATGGATCGAGGCTTAGGGAACGACGCGTAGACCAACCGGCGCTCAGGAAGCGGCGCCTGGACCTATCGTGGCTCGGGACAACGCGTGGACCGATCGGGGCTCAGGAGACATCGCATGGAACGATCGGGGCTCAGGAGACGGTGCGTGAACCGTCCGGGGCTTAGGAGACGATGCGTGGACCGATCGGGGCTCAGAAGACGGCGCGTGGACCGATCGGGGCTCAGAAGACGGCGCTTGGACCGATCGGGGCTCGGAGACGGCGCATGGAACGATCGGGGCTCAGGAGACGACGCGTGGACCGATCGGGGCTCAGGAGACGGCGCGTGGAGGCATCGGGGCTTTGATGACTACGCGTGGACCGAACGGTGCTCAGAAAACGACGCGTGGACCGATCGGTGCTCGGAGACGATGCGTGCACCGATCGCGGCTCAGGAAACGGCGCGTGGAGCGATCAGGGCTCAGGAGACGACGCGTGGATCGATCGGGGCTCAGGAGACGGCGCACGGACCGACCGGAGCTCAGGAGACTCGCGTGGATCGATCGGAGCTCCGGAGGCGCCGCGTGGACCGATGGGGATCAAGAGACGGTGCGTGGACCGATCGTGGCTCGGAGACGGCGCGTGGACCGATCGGGGCTCAGGAGACGGCGAGTGGACCGATCGGGGCTCGGAGACGGCGCGTCGACCGATCGGGGTTCGGAGACGGCGTGTGTACCGACTGGGGCTCAGGAGACCGCGCATGAACCGATCGGGGCTCGGCGACTGCGCGTGGACGGATCGGGGCTCAGGAGACGGCAAGTGGACCGATCGGGGCTCGGAGACGGCGCGTTAACCGATCACGGCTTAGGAGACGACGCGTGGACCGATCGGGGCTTAGGAGACGACGCGTGGACCGATCGGGGCTTAGGAGACGACGCGTGGACCGATCGGGGCTTAGGAGCCGACGCGTGAACCGATCGGGGCTCGGAGACGGCGTGTGGAACGATCGGGGCTCAGGAGACGACGCGTGGACCGATCGGGGCTCAGGAGATGGCGCGTGGAGCGATCGGGGCTCAGGAGACGACGCTTGGACCGATCGGGGCTCAGGACACGGCGCGTGGACCGTCCGGGGCTTGGGAGACGATGCGTGGACCGATCGGGGCTCAGAAGACGGCGAGTGGACCGATCGGCGCTCGGAGACAGCGCGTGGACCGATCGGGGCTCAGAAGACGGCGCGTGGACCGAACGGGGCTCGGAGACGGCGCGTGGACCGATCGGGGCTCAGGCGACGGCGCGTAGACCGATCGGGGCTCCGAAACGACGCGGTAACCGAGCGGGGCTTAAGAGACGATGCGTGAACCGATCGGGGCTAGGAGACAGCGCGTGTACCGACTGGGGCTCAGGAGACCGCGCGTGAACCGATCGGGGCTCGGCGACTGCGCGTGTATGGATCGGGGCTTGGAGACGGCGCGTGGAACGATCGGGGCTCAGGAGACGGCGTGGTAACGGATCGGCGCTCGAAGACGGCGCGTGGACCGATCGGGGCTTAGGAGACGGCGCGTGGACCGATCGGAGATCAGGAGATGACGCGTGGACCGATCGGGGTTCTGGAAGCGGCGCACGGACCGATCGTGGCTCGGAGACGGCGCGTGGAGGCATCGGGGCTTTGAAGACGACGCGTGGACCGATCGGGGCTCAGGAAACGGCGCGTGAACCGCTCGGGGCTTAGGAGAGGACGCGTCGACTGATCGGGGCTTACGAGACGGCGCGTCGACCGATCGGGGCTTAGGAGACGACGCGTGGACCGATCGGGGCTTGGGAGATGACACGTGGACCAGTCGGGGCTCAGGAGACGGCGCATGGACCGATCGGGGCTTAGAAGACAACGCTTGGACCGATCGGGGCTTGGAGACGGCGCGTGGACCGATCGGGGCTTAGGAGACGACGCGTGGACCGATCGGGGCTCAGGAGACGGCGCGTGAACCAACCGGGGCTCAGGAGACCGCGCGTGGACCCATCGCGGCTCGGCGACGGCGCGTGGACCGATCGGGGCTCAGGAGGCCGCGCGTGGACCGATCGTGGCTCGGCGACGGCGCGTGAACCGATCGGGGCTCGGAGACGACGCCTGGACCGATCGGGGCTCGGAGACAGCGCGTGGACCGACTGGGGCTCAGGCGGTTGCGTGTGGACCAATTGGGGTTCGGCGACGGCGCGTGGACCGATCGGGGCTCGGAGACGGCGCGTTAACCGATTGGGGCTTAGGAGACCATGCGTGGACCGATCCGGGCTCGAAGACGGCGCGTGGACCGATCGGGGCTCGGAGACGACGCGTGGACCGATCGGGGCTCGGAGACAGCGCGTGGACCGACTGGGGCTCAGGCGGTTTCGCGTGGTCCAATTGGGGTTCGGCGACGACGCGTGGACCGATCGGGGCTCGGAGCGGTGCGTAGAACGATCGCGGCTCGGCGACGGCGCGTGGACCGATCAGGGCTCAGGAGGCTGCGCGTGGATCGATTGGGGCTCAGGAGACGGCGCGTGGACCGCTCGGGGCTCGAAGACGGCGCGTGGAACGATCAGGGCTCAGGAGACGTCACGTGAAATGATCGGCGCTCGGAGACGGCGCGTGGACCGATCGGGGCTCAGGAGAAGGCGCGTGGACCGATCGGGGCTTAGGAGGGGACCCGTCGACCGATCGGGGCTCAGGAGACGACGCGTGGACCGGTCGGTCTCAGGAAGCGGCGCCTGGACCGATCGGGGCTCCGAGACGACGCGTTAACCGAGCGGGGCTTAGGAGACTATGCTGGGACCGATCGGGGCTCGGAGACAGCGCGTGTACCGACTGGGGCTCAGGAGGTTGCGCGTGGACCAATTGGGGTTCGGCGACGGCGCGTGGACCGACCGGGGCTCAGGAGACGGCGCGTGAACCAATCGGCGCTCCGAGACGGCGCGTGGACCGATCGGGGATGAGGAGAAGGCGCGTGGACCGATCGGGGCTTAGGAGACGGCGCGTAGACCGATCGGGGCTCGGAGACGGCGTGTGGAACGATCGGGGCTCAGGTGACGGCGCGTGAACCGATCGGCGCTCGGAGACGGCGCGTGAACCGATCGGGGCTTAGTAGAAGGCGCTTGGTCCGATCGGGGCTTAGGAGACGACGCGTGGACCGATCGGAGCTCGGAGACGGCGCGTGGAACGATCGGGGCTCAGGAGACGGCGCATGAACCGATCGGCGCTCGGAGACGGCGCGTGGACCGATCTGGGCTCGGAGACAGCGCGTGGACCGTCTGGGGCTTAGGAGACGGCGCGTGGACCGATCGGGGCTTAGGAGACGATGCGTGAACAGATCGGGGCTCGGAAACGGCGCGTGGACCGACCGGGGCTCGGAGACGGCGCGTGGAACGATCGGGGCTCAGGAGACGGCGCGTGAACCGATCGGCGCTCGGAGACGGCGCGTGGACCGATCGGGGCTTAGGAGACTACGCGTTGACCGATCGGGGCTTAGGTGACGGCGCGCGGACCGACCGGGGCTCAGGAGACGGCGCGTGAAATGATCGGCGCCCGGAGACGACGCGTGGATCGATCGGGGCTCGGAGACAGCGCGTGGACCGACTGGGGCTCAGGCGGTTTCGCGTGGACCAATTGGGGTTCGGCGACGGCGCGTGGACCGTTCGGGGCTCGGAGATGGCGCGTTAACCGATCGGGGCTTAGGAGACGATGCGTGGACCGATCGGGGCTCGGAGACGGCGCGTGGACAGATCGGGCTCAGGAGACGGCGCGTGGACCGTTCGTGGCTCGGAGACGACGCGTGGAGGCATCGGGGCTAAGAAGACGACGCATGGACCGATCGGGGCTCAGGAAACGGCGTGTGGACCGATCAGAGCTCGGAGACGACGCGTGGACCGATCGGGGCTTAGGAGACTACGCGTGTACCTATCGGGGCTCAGGAGACAGCGCGTGGACCGATCGGGGCTCAGGAGGCGGCGCGTGGACCGATCGGGGCTCGGAGACGGCGCGTGGAATGATCGGGTCTCAGGAGTCGGCGCGTTAAATGATCGGCGCTCGGAGACGCCGCGTGGACCGATTGGGGCTTAGGAGACGGCGCGTGGACCGATCGGGGCGCAGGAAGCGGCGCCTGGACCGATCGTGGCTCGGAGACGGCGCGTGGAGGCATCCGGGCTAAGAAGACGACGCATGGACCGAGCGGGGTTCAGGAGACGGCGCGAGGAGCGATCGGGGCTCAGGAGAAGACACGTCAATTGATCGGGGCTCCGGAGACGACGCCTCGACGGATCGGGGCGCAGGAGGCGGCACGAGAAGCGATCGGGGCTCAGGAGAAGACGCGTCAATTGATCGGGGCTCAGGAGACGACGCGTCGACGAATCGGGGCTTAGGAGACGACGCGTGGACCGATCGGGGCTCAGGAGACGGCGCGTCGATCGACCGGAGCCCAGGAGATTCGCATGGATCGATCGGGGCTCGGATACGGCGCGTGAACCGACCGGGGCTCAGGAGGCCGTGCGAGAACCGATCGCGGCTCGGCGACGGCGCGTGGACCGATCGGGGCTCAGGCTGCCGCGCGTGGACCGATCATGGCTCGGCGACGGCGCGTAGACCGATCGGGGCTCGGAGACGGCACGTGGACCGATCAGGGCTTAGGAGACGACGCGTGGACCGATCGGGGCTCAGGAGACGGCGCGTGCACCGATCGGGGCTCGAGGAAGGCGCGTGAAACGATTGGGGCTTAGGAGACGGCGCGTGGACAGATCGGGGCTCAGGAGACGGCGCGCGAACCGACCGGGGCTCAGGAGCCTCGCGTGGACCGATCATGGCTCGGCGACGGCGCGTGGACGGATCGGGGCTCGGAGACGACGCGTGGACTGATCGGGGCTCGAAGACAGCGCGTGGACCGACTGGGGCTCAGGCGGTTGCGCGAGGACCAATTGGGGCTCGGAGACCACGCGTGGACCGATCGCGGCTCGGCGACGGCGCGTGGACCGATCGGGGCTCAGGAAACGGCCCGTGAACCGATCGGGGCTTAGAAGACGACGCGTGGACGGATTGGGGCTCGGAGACAACGCGTGGAACGATCGGCGCTCAGGAGACGGCGCGTGAACCGATCGGCGCTCGGAGACGCCGCTTGGACCGGTCGGGGCTTAGGAGACGGCGCGTAGATCGATCGGGGCGCAGGAGACGGCGCATGGACTGGTCGGGGCTCAGGAGACCGCGCGTGGACCGATCGGAGCTTAGGAGACGACGCGTGGAACGATCGGGGCTCAGGAGGCAGCGCGTGAACCGATCGGCGCTCGGAGACGGCGCGTGGACCGATCGGAGCTCACGAGACGGCGCGTGGATGGATCGAGGCTTAGGGAACGACGCGTAGACCAACCGGCGCTCAGGAAGCGGCGCCTGGACCTATCGTGGCTCGGGACAACGCGTGGACCGATCGGGGCTCAGGAGACATCGCATGGAACGATCGGGGCTCAGGAGACGGTGCGTGAACCGTCCGGGGCTTAGGAGACGATGCGTGGACCGATCGGGGCTCAGAAGACGGCGCGTGGACCGATCGGGGCTCAGAAGACGGCGCTTGGACCGATCGGGGCTCGGAGACGGCGCATGGAACGATCGGGGCTCAGGAGACGACGCGTGGACCGATCGGGGCTCAGGAGACGGCGCGTGGAGGCATCGGGGCTTTGATGACTACGCGTGGACCGAACGGTGCTCAGAAAACGACGCGTGGACCGATCGGTGCTCGGAGACGATGCGTGCACCGATCGCGGCTCAGGAAACGGCGCGTGGAGCGATCAGGGCTCAGGAGACGACGCGTGGATCGATCGGGGCTCAGGAGACGGCGCACGGACCGACCGGAGCTCAGGAGACTCGCGTGGATCGATCGGAGCTCCGGAGGCGCCGCGTGGACCGATGGGGATCAAGAGACGGTGCGTGGACCGATCGTGGCTCGGAGACGGCGCGTGGACCGATCGGGGCTCAGGAGACGGCGAGTGGACCGATCGGGGCTCGGAGACGGCGCGTCGACCGATCGGGGTTCGGAGACGGCGTGTGTACCGACTGGGGCTCAGGAGACCGCGCATGAACCGATCGGGGCTCGGCGACTGCGCGTGGACGGATCGGGGCTCAGGAGACGGCAAGTGGACCGATCGGGGCTCGGAGACGGCGCGTTAACCGATCACGGCTTAGGAGACGACGCGTGGACCGATCGGGGCTTAGGAGACGACGCGTGGACCGATCGGGGCTTAGGAGACGACGCGTGGACCGATCGGGGCTTAGGAGCCGACGCGTGAACCGATCGGGGCTCGGAGACGGCGTGTGGAACGATCGGGGCTCAGGAGACGACGCGTGGACCGATCGGGGCTCAGGAGATGGCGCGTGGAGCGATCGGGGCTCAGGAGACGACGCTTGGACCGATCGGGGCTCAGGACACGGCGCGTGGACCGTCCGGGGCTTGGGAGACGATGCGTGGACCGATCGGGGCTCAGAAGACGGCGAGTGGACCGATCGGCGCTCGGAGACAGCGCGTGGACCGATCGGGGCTCAGAAGACGGCGCGTGGACCGAACGGGGCTCGGAGACGGCGCGTGGACCGATCGGGGCTCAGGCGACGGCGCGTAGACCGATCGGGGCTCCGAAACGACGCGGTAACCGAGCGGGGCTTAAGAGACGATGCGTGAACCGATCGGGGCTAGGAGACAGCGCGTGTACCGACTGGGGCTCAGGAGACCGCGCGTGAACCGATCGGGGCTCGGCGACTGCGCGTGTATGGATCGGGGCTTGGAGACGGCGCGTGGAACGATCGGGGCTCAGGAGACGGCGTGGTAACGGATCGGCGCTCGAAGACGGCGCGTGGACCGATCGGGGCTTAGGAGACGGCGCGTGGACCGATCGGAGATCAGGAGATGACGCGTGGACCGATCGGGGTTCTGGAAGCGGCGCACGGACCGATCGTGGCTCGGAGACGGCGCGTGGAGGCATCGGGGCTTTGAAGACGACGCGTGGACCGATCGGGGCTCAGGAAACGGCGCGTGAACCGCTCGGGGCTTAGGAGAGGACGCGTCGACTGATCGGGGCTTACGAGACGGCGCGTCGACCGATCGGGGCTTAGGAGACGACGCGTGGACCGATCGGGGCTTGGGAGATGACACGTGGACCAGTCGGGGCTCAGGAGACGGCGCATGGACCGATCGGGGCTTAGAAGACAACGCTTGGACCGATCGGGGCTTGGAGACGGCGCGTGGACCGATCGGGGCTTAGGAGACGACGCGTGGACCGATCGGGGCTCAGGAGACGGCGCGTGAACCAACCGGGGCTCAGGAGACCGCGCGTGGACCCATCGCGGCTCGGCGACGGCGCGTGGACCGATCGGGGCTCAGGAGGCCGCGCGTGGACCGATCGTGGCTCGGCGACGGCGCGTGAACCGATCGGGGCTCGGAGACGACGCCTGGACCGATCGGGGCTCGGAGACAGCGCGTGGACCGACTGGGGCTCAGGCGGTTGCGTGTGGACCAATTGGGGTTCGGCGACGGCGCGTGGACCGATCGGGGCTCGGAGACGGCGCGTTAACCGATTGGGGCTTAGGAGACCATGCGTGGACCGATCCGGGCTCGAAGACGGCGCGTGGACCGATCGGGGCTCGGAGACGACGCGTGGACCGATCGGGGCTCGGAGACAGCGCGTGGACCGACTGGGGCTCAGGCGGTTTCGCGTGGTCCAATTGGGGTTCGGCGACGACGCGTGGACCGATCGGGGCTCGGAGCGGTGCGTAGAACGATCGCGGCTCGGCGACGGCGCGTGGACCGATCAGGGCTCAGGAGGCTGCGCGTGGATCGATTGGGGCTCAGGATACGGCGCGTGGACCGCTCGGGGCTCGAAGACGGCGCGTGGAACGATCAGGGCTCAGGAGACGTCACGTGAAATGATCGGCGCTCGGAGACGGCGCGTGGACCGATCGGGGCTCAGGAGAAGGCGCGTGGACCGATCGGGGCTTAGGAGGGGACCCGTCGACCGATCGGGGCTCAGGAGACGACGCGTGGACCGGTCGGTCTCAGGAAGCGGCGCCTGGACCGATCGGGGCTCCGAGACGACGCGTTAACCGAGCGGGGCTTAGGAGACTATGCTGGGACCGATCGGGGCTCGGAGACAGCGCGTGTACCGACTGGGGCTCAGGAGGTTGCGCGTGGACCAATTGGGGTTCGGCGACGGCGCGTGGACCGACCGGGGCTCAGGAGACGGCGCGTGAACCAATCGGCGCTCCGAGACGGCGCGTGGACCGATCGGGGATGAGGAGAAGGCGCGTGGACCGATCGGGGCTTAGGAGACGGCGCGTAGACCGATCGGGGCTCGGAGACGGCGTGTGGAACGATCGGGGCTCAGGTGACGGCGCGTGAACCGATCGGCGCTCGGAGACGGCGCGTGAACCGATCGGGGCTTAGTAGAAGGCGCTTGGTCCGATCGGGGCTTAGGAGACGACGCGTGGACCGATCGGAGCTCGGAGACGGCGCGTGGAACGATCGGGGCTCAGGAGACGGCGCATGAACCGATCGGCGCTCGGAGACGGCGCGTGGACCGATCTGGGCTCGGAGACAGCGCGTGGACCGTCTGGGGCTTAGGAGACGGCGCGTGGACCGATCGGGGCTTAGGAGACGATGCGTGAACAGATCGGGGCTCGGAAACGGCGCGTGGACCGACCGGGGCTCGGAGACGGCGCGTGGAACGATCGGGGCTCAGGAGACGGCGCGTGAACCGATCGGCGCTCGGAGACGGCGCGTGGACCGATCGGGGCTTAGGAGACTACGCGTTGACCGATCGGGGCTTAGGTGACGGCGCGCGGACCGACCGGGGCTCAGGAGACGGCGCGTGAAATGATCGGCGCCCGGAGACGACGCGTGGATCGATCGGGGCTCGGAGACAGCGCGTGGACCGACTGGGGCTCAGGCGGTTTCGCGTGGACCAATTGGGGTTCGGCGACGGCGCGTGGACCGTTCGGGGCTCGGAGATGGCGCGTTAACCGATCGGGGCTTAGGAGACGATGCGTGGACCGATCGGGGCTCGGAGACGGCGCGTGGACAGATCGGGCTCAGGAGACGGCGCGTGGACCGTTCGTGGCTCGGAGACGACGCGTGGAGGCATCGGGGCTAAGAAGACGACGCATGGACCGATCGGGGCTCAGGAAACGGCGTGTGGACCGATCAGAGCTCGGAGACGACGCGTGGACCGATCGGGGCTTAGGAGACTACGCGTGTACCTATCGGGGCTCAGGAGACAGCGCGTGGACCGATCGGGGCTCAGGAGGCGGCGCGTGGACCGATCGGGGCTCGGAGACGGCGCGTGGAATGATCGGGTCTCAGGAGACGGCGCGTTAAATGATCGGCGCTCGGAGACGCCGCGTGGACCGATTGGGGCTTAGGAGACGGCGCGTGGACCGATCGGGGCGCAGGAAGCGGCGCCTGGACCGATCGTGGCTCGGAGACGGCGCGTGGAGGCATCCGGGCTAAGAAGACGACGCATGGACCGAGCGGGGTTCAGGAGACGGCGCGAGGAGCGATCGGGGCTCAGGAGAAGACACGTCAATTGATCGGGGCTCCGGAGACGACGCCTCGACGGATCGGGGCGCAGGAGGCGGCACGAGAAGCGATCGGGGCTCAGGAGAAGACGCGTCAATTGATCGGGGCTCAGGAGACGACGCGTCGACGAATCGGGGCTTAGGAGACGACGCGTGGACCGATCGGGGCTCAGGAGACGGCGCGTCGATCGACCGGAGCCCAGGAGATTCGCATGGATCGATCGGGGCTCGGATACGGCGCGTGAACCGACCGGGGCTCAGGAGGCCGTGCGAGAACCGATCGCGGCTCGGCGACGGCGCGTGGACCGATCGGGGCTCAGGCTGCCGCGCGTGGACCGATCATGGCTCGGCGACGGCGCGTAGACCGATCGGGGCTCGGAGACGGCACGTGGACCGATCAGGGCTTAGGAGACGACGCGTGGACCGATCGGGGCTCAGGAGACGGCGCGTGCACCGATCGGGGCTCGAGGAAGGCGCGTGAAACGATTGGGGCTTAGGAGACGGCGCGTGGACAGATCGGGGCTCAGGAGACGGCGCGCGAACCGACCGGGGCTCAGGAGCCTCGCGTGGACCGATCATGGCTCGGCGACGGCGCGTGGACGGATCGGGGCTCGGAGACGACGCGTGGACTGATCGGGGCTCGAAGACAGCGCGTGGACCGACTGGGGCTCAGGCGGTTGCGCGAGGACCAATTGGGGCTCGGAGACCACGCGTGGACCGATCGCGGCTCGGCGACGGCGCGTGGACCGATCGGGGCTCAGGAGGCTGCGCGTGGATCGATTGGGGCTCAGGAGACGGTGCGTGGACCGCTCGGGGCTCGAAGACGGCGCGTGGAACGATCAGGGCTCAGGAGACGTCACGTGAAATGATCGGCGCTCGGAGACGGCGCGTGGACCGATCGGGGCTCAGGAGAAGGCGCGTGGACCGATCGGGGCTTAGGAGGGGACCCGTCGACCGATCCGGGCTCAGGAGACGACGCGTGGACCGGTCGGTCTCAGGAAGCGGCGCCTGGACCGATCGGGGCTCCGAGACGACGCGTTAACCGAGCGGGGCTTAGGAGACTATGCGGGGACCGATCGGGGCTCGGAGACAGCGCGTGTAGCGACTGGGGCTCAGGAGGTTGCGCGTGGACCAATTGGGGTTCGGCGACGGCGCGTGGACCAACCGGGGCTCAGGAGACCGCGCGTGAACCGATCGAGACTCGGCGACTGTGCGTGGAGCGATCGGGGCTCAGGAGACGGCGCGTGAACCAATCGGCGCTCCGAGACGGCGCGTGGACCGATCGGGGATGAGGAGAAGGCGCGTGGACCGATCGGGGCTTAGGAGACGGCGCGTAGACCGATCGGGGTTCAGGAAGCGGCGCCTGGACCGATCGTGGCTCGGAGACGACGCGTGGACCGATCGGAGCTCGGAGACGGCGCGTGGAACGATCGGGGCTCAGGAGACGGTGCATGAACCGATCGGGGCTCGGAGACGGCGCGTGGACCGACCGGGGCTAAGGAGGCCGCGCGTGGACCGATCGAGGCTCGTCGACGGCGCGTGGACCGATCGGGACTCGGAGACGGCGTGTGAACGTATCGGGGCTTAGGAGACGATGCGTTGTCTGATCGGGGTTCATAAGACGGCGCGTAGACCGATCGGGGCTCCGTCGGCGACGCCTGGACCGATCGGGGCCCAGGAAACGGCGCGTGGATCGATCGGGGCTCGGAGACGGCGCGTGGAATGATCGGGGCTTAGGAGACGGCGCGTCGACCGATCAGGGCTCAGGAGACGGCGCGCGGACCGACCGGGGCTCAGGAGACTCGCGTGGATCGATCGGGGCTCCGGAGGCGCCGTGTGGACCGATGGGGCTCAGGAGACGGCGCGCGGACCGGCCGGGGCTCAGGAGCCTAGCGTGGATCGATCGGGGCTCCGGAGGCGGCGCGTGGACCGATCGGGGCTCAGGAGGCGGCGCGTGAACCGATCGGCGCTCGGAGACGGCGCGTGGACCGATCGGGGCTTAGGAGACGGTGCGTGGACCGATCGGGGCTTAGGAGACGACGCGTGGACCGATTGGGGCTCAGGAGGCCGCGCGTGGACCGAACGGGGTTTGGATACGACGCGTGGACCGATCGGGGCTCGGAGACAGCGCGTGGACCAACCGGGGCTCAGGGGGTTGCGCGTGGACCAATTGGGGTTCGGCGACGGCGCGTGGACCGATCCGGGCTCAGGAGACGGCGCGTGGACCGATCGGGGCTCGGAGACGGCGCGTGGAGCGATCGGGGCTCAGGAGACGGCGCGTGAACCGATCGGCGCTCGGAGACGGCGCGTGCACCGATCGGGGCTTAGGAGACGGCGAGTGCACCGATCGGGGCCCGGAGACGGGTCGTGGACAGATTGGGGCTTAGGAGACGGCGCGTGGACCGATCGGGGCTGGGAGACGGCACGTGGACCAATGGGGGCTTAGGAGACGGCGCGTGGACCGATCGGGGCTTAGGAGACGACGCGTGGATCGAGCGGGGCTCGGAGACGGCGCGTGGATGGACCGTGGCTTAGAATGCGGCACGCGGACCGATCGGGGCTCGGAGACGGCGTGTGGACCGATCGGGGATCAGGAAACGGTGCGTGGACCGATTGGGGCTCAGGAGACGGCGCGTGGATCGATCGGGGCTCGGAGACGGCGCGTGGAACGATCGGAGCACAGGAAACGACGCGTCGACCGATCGGGGCTCAGGAGACGGCGCGCGGACCGACCGGGGCTCAGGAGCCTCGCGTGGACCGATCCTGGCTCGGCGACGGCGCGTGGACGGATCGGGGCTCGGAGACGGCGCGTGGAACGATCGGAGCACAGGAAACGACGCGTGGACCGATCGCGGCTCGGCGGTGGCGCGTGGTCCGATCGGGGCTCGGAGACAGTGCGTGGACCGACTGGGGCTCAGGCGGTTGCGCGTGGACCAATTGGGGTTCGGCGACGGCGCGTGCACCGATCGGGGTTGTGGAAGCGGCGCACGGACCGATCGTGGCTCGGAGATGGCGCGTGGAGGGATCGGGGCTTTGAAGACCACGCGTGGACCGATCGGGGCTCAGGAAACGGCGTGTGGCGCGATCGGGGCTCAAGAGACGACGCGTGGATCGCTCGGGGCTCAGGAGACGACGCGTCGAACAATCGGGGCTCAGGAGACGGCGCGCGGACCGACTGGGGCTCGGAGACGACGCGTGTGCGGACCGGGGATTCGAGGACGACGGGTGGACCGATCCGGGCTCAGGAGACGACGCGTCGTCCGATCGGGGCTCAGATGACGGTGCGCGGACCGACCGGGGCTCAGGAGACTCGCGTGGATCGACCGGGGCTCCGGAGACGCCTCGTGGAGCGATGGGGATCAGGAGACGGTGCGCGGACCGATCGGGGCTCGGAGACAGCACGTGGGCCGACTGGGGCTCAGGCGGTTTCGCGTGGACCAATTGGGGTTCGGCGACGGCCCGTGGACCGATCGGGGCTTAGGAGACGGCGCGTGGACCGATCGGGGCGTAGGAAACGACGCGTGTACCTATCGGGGCTCACGAGACAGCGTGAGGACCGATTGGGGCCCAGGAGACGGCGCGTAGACCGATCGGTGCTCAGACACGGCGCGTGGAACGATCGTGCTGAGGAGACGGCGCGTGAAATGATCGGCGCTTTGAGACGGCGCGTGGACCGATCGGCGTTCGGAGACGGCGCGTGGACGGACCGCGGCTTAGAATGCGGCACGCGGACCGGTCGGGGATCGGACACGGTGTGTGGACCGATCGAGGCTCGGAGACGACGCGTTTACGGATCGGGGATCAGGAGACGACGCGTGGAACGATCCGGGCTCAGGAGACGGAGCGTGGACCGATCGGGGCTCGGAGACGGCGCGTGGACCGACCGGGGCTACGGAGGCCGCGCGTGGACCGATCGAGGCTCGGCGACGGCGCGTGGACCGATCGGGGCTCGGAGACGGCGTGTGAACGTATCGGGGCTTAGGAGACGATGCGTTGACCGATTGGGGCTCAGGAGGCGGCGCGTGGACCCACCGGGGCTCAGGAGATGGCGCGCGGACCGATCGGGGCTCGGCGACGGCGCGTGGACGGATCGGGGCTCGGAGACGACGCGTGGACCGATGGGGGCTCGGATACGGCGCATGAACCAACCGGGGCTCAGGAGGTCGCGCGTGGACCGATCACGGCTCGGTGACGGCGCGTAGACCGATCGGGGCTCAGGAGGCCGCGCGTGGACCGATCGCGGCTCGGCGGTGGCGCGTGGTCCGATCGGGGCTCAGGAGGCCGCGCGTGGACCGATCATGGCTCGGCAACGGCGCGTGGACCGATCGGTGTTCAGAGACGACGCGTGAACCGATCGGGGCTCAGGCGGTTGCGCGTGGACCATTTGGGGTTCGGCGACGGCGCGTGGACCGATCGGGGCTCGGAGACGGCGCGTGGACCGACCGGGCTCAGGATACGGAGCGTGGACCGATCGGGGCTTGGAGACGGCGTGTGGAACGATCGAGACTCGGGTGACAGCGCGTGAACCGATCGGCGCTCGGAGACGGCGCGTGGACCGATCGGGGCTCGGAGACGGCGCGTGGACCGACCGGGGCTCAGGAGGCCGCGTGTGGACCGATCGGGGCTTAGGAGACGACGCGTGGACCGATTGGGGCTCAGGAGGCCGCGCGTGGACCGATCGCGGCTTGACGCCGCGCGTGGACGGATCAGGGCTTAGGAGACGACGCGTGGACCGATCGGTGCTCGGAGACGGCGCGTGGACGGACCGCGGCTTAGAATGCGACACGCGGACCGATCGGGGATCGGACACGGCGTGTGGACCGATCGAGGCTCGGAGACGACGTGTTTACGGATCGGGGATCAGGAGACGACGCGTGGAACGATCCGGGCTCTGGAGACGGAGCGTGGACCGATCGGGGCTCGGAGACGGCGCGTGGACCGATCGGGGCTCAGGAGACGGTGCGTGAACCGACCGGGGCTCAGGAGACCGCGCGTGGACCCATCGCGGCTCGGCGACGGCGCGTGGACCGATCGGGGCTCAGGAGGCCGCGCGTGGACCGATCGTGGCTCGGCGACGGCGCGTGGACCGATCGGGGCTCGGAGACCACGCGTGGACCGATCGGGGCTCGGAGACAGCGCGTGGACCGACTGGGGCTCAGGCGGTGGCGCGTGGACCAATTGGTGTTCGGCGACGGCGCGTGGACCGATCCGGGCTCAGGAGACGGCGCGGGGACCGATTGGGGCTCAGGAAGCAGCGCCTGGACCGATCGTGGCTCGGAGACGGCGCGAGGAGGCATCTGGGCTTCGAAGACGACGCGTGGATCGATCGGGGCTCGGAGACGGCGCGTGAACCGACCGGGGCTCAGGAGGCCGCGCGTGGACCGATCGAGGCTCAGGAGGCCACGCCTGGACCGATCGGGGCTCCGCGACGGCGCGTGGACCGATCGAGGCTTGGAGATGACGGGTGTACGAATCGGGGATTCGGCGATGACGCGTGGGCCGATCCGGGCTCAGGAGACGGCGCGTGGAGCGATCGGGGCTCGGAAACGGCGGGTGGACCGTCCGGGGCTTAGGAGACGATGCGTGGACCGATCGGGGCTCAGAAGACGGCGCGTGGACGGATCGGCGCTCGGAGACGGCGCGTGGACGGATCGGGGCTCGGAGACGGCGCGTAGAACGATCGGGGCTCAGGAGACGGCGCGTTAACCGATTGGGGCTTAGGAGACGTTGCGTGGACCGATCGGGGCTCGAAGACGGCGCGTGGACCGATCGGGGCTCGGAGACAGTGCGTGGACCGACTGGGGCTCAGGCGGTTGCGCGTGGACCAATTGGGGTTCGGCGACGGCGCGTGCACCGATCGGGGTTGTGGAAGCGGCGCACGGACCGATCGTGGCTCGGAGATGGCGCGTGGAGGGATCGGGGCTTTGAAGACCACGCGTGGACCGATCGGGGCTCAGGAAACGGCGTGTGGCGCGATCGGGGCTCAGGAGACGACGCGTGGATCGCTCGGGGCTCAGGAGACGACGCGTCGAACAATCGGGGCTCAGGAGACGGCGCGCGGACCGACTGGGGCTCGGAGACGACGCGTGTGCGGACCGGGGATTCGAGGACGACGGGTGGACCGATCCGGGCTCAGGAGACGACGCGTCGTCCGATCGGGGCTCAGATGACGGTGCGCGGACCGACCGGGGCTCAGGAGACTCGCGTGGATCGACCGGGGCTCCGGAGACGCCTCGTGGAGCGATGGGGATCAGGAGACGGTGCGCGGACCGATCGGGGCTCGGAGACAGCACGTGGGCCGACTGGGGCTCAGGCGGTTTCGCGTGGACCAATTGGGGTTCGGCGACGGCCCGTGGACCGATCGGGGCTTAGGAGACGGCGCGTGGACCGATCGGGGCGTAGGAAACGACGCGTGTACCTATCGGGGCTCACGAGACAGCGTGAGGACCGATTGGGGCCCAGGAGACGGCGCGTAGACCGATCGGTGCTCAGACACGGCGCGTGGAACGATCGTGCTGAGGAGACGGCGCGTGAAATGATCGGCGCTTTGAGACGGCGCGTGGACCGATCGGCGTTCGGAGACGGCGCGTGGACGGACCGCGGCTTAGAATGCGGCACGCGGACCGGTCGGGGATCGGACACGGTGTGTGGACCGATCGAGGCTCGGAGACGACGCGTTTACGGATCGGGGATCAGGAGACGACGCGTGGAACGATCCGGGCTCAGGAGACGGAGCGTGGACCGATCGGGGCTCGGAGACGGCGCGTGGACAGACCGGGGCTACGGAGGCCGCGCGTGGACCGATCGAGGCTCGGCGACGGCGCGTGGACCGATCGGGGCTCGGAGACGGCGTGTGAACGTATCGGGGCTTAGGAGACGATGCGTTGACCGATTGGGGCTCAGGAGGCGGCGCGTGGACCCACCGGGGCTCAGGAGACGGCGCGCGGACCGATCGGGGCTCGGAAACGGCGCGTGGACCGATCGGAGCTCGGAGACGTGGCGTGGACCGATCCGGGCTCAGGAGACAGCGCGTGAAATGATCGGCGCTTTGAGACGGCGCGTGGACCGATCGGTGCTCGGAGACGGCGCGTGGACGGACCGCGGCTTAGAATGCGGCACGCGGACTGATCGGGGATCGGACACGGCGTGTGGACCGATCGAGGCTCGGAGACGACGCGTTTACGGATCGGGGCTTAGGAGACGATGCGTGGACCGATTGGGGTTCAGGAAGCAGCGCCTGGACCGATCGTGGCTTGGAGACGGCGCGAGGAGGCATCTGGGCTTCGAAGACGACGCGTGGATCGATCGGGGCTCGGAGACGGCGCGTGAACCGACCGGGGCTCAGGAGGCCGCGCGTGGACCGATCGAGGCTCAGTAGGCCACGCCTGGACCGATCGGGGCTCCGCGACGGCGCGTGGACCGATCGAGGCTTGGAGATGACGGGTGTACGAATCGGGGATTCGGCGATGACGCGTGGGCCGATCCGGGCTCAGGAGACGGCGCGTGGAGCGATCGGGGCTCGGAAACGGCGGGTGGACCGTCCGGGGCTTAGGAGACGATGCGTGGACCGATCGGGGCTCAGAAGACGGCGCGTGGACGGATCGGCGCTCGGAGACGGCGCGTGGACGGATCGGGGCTCGGAGACGGCGCGTAGAACGATCGGGGCTCAGGAGACGGCGCGTTAACCGATTGGGGCTTAGGAGACGTTGCGTGGACCGATCGGGGCTCGAAGACGGCGCGTGGACCGATCGGGGCTCGGAGACAGTGCGTGGACCGACTGGGGCTCAGGCGGTTGCGCGTGGACCAATTGGGGTTCGGCGACGGCGCGTGGACCGACCGGGCTACGGAGGCCGCGCGTGGACCGATCGAGGCTCGGCGACGGCGCGTGGACCGATCGGGGCTCGGAGACGGCGTGTGAACGTATCGGGGCTTAGGAGACGATGCGTTGACCGATTGGGGCTCAGGAGGCGGCGCGTGGACCCACCGGGGCTCAGGAGACGGCGCGCGGACCGATCGGGGCTCGGAAACGGCGCGTGGACCGATCGGAGCTCGGAGACGTGGCGTGGACCGATCCGGGCTCAGGAGACAGCGCGTGAAATGATCGGCGCTTTGAGACGGCGCGTGGACCGATCGGTGCTCGGAGACGGCGCGTGGACGGACCGCGGCTTAGAATGCGGCACGCGGACTGATCGGGGATCGGACACGGCGTGTGGACCGATCGAGGCTCGGAGACGACGCGTTTATGGATCGGGGATCAGGAGACGGCGCGTGCACCGATCCGGGCTCTGGAGACGGAGCGTGGACAGATTGGGGATTAGGAGACGGCGCGTGGACCGATCGGGGCTGGGAGACGGCACGTGGACCGTTCGGGGCTCGGAGACAGCGCGTGGACCGACTGGGGCTCAGGCGGTTTCGCGTGGACCAATTGGGGTTCAGCGACGGCGCGTGGACCGATCGGGGCTCAGGAGACTCGCGTGGATCGATCTGGGCTCCGGAGGCGCCGCGTGGACCGATGGGGATCAGGAGACGGCGCGTGCACCGATCGGGGCTCAGGAGACTCGCGTGGATCGATCGGGGCTCCGGAGGCGCCGTGTGGACCGATGGGGATCAGGAGACGCTGCGCAGACCGATCGGGGCTTAGGAGACGACGCGTGGACCGATCGGGGCGTAGGACACGACGCGTGTACCTATCGGGGCTCACGAGACAGCGTGTGGACCGATTGGGGCCCAGGAGACGGCGCGTAGACCGATCGGTGCTCAGAGACGGCGCGTGGAACGATCGGGGCTGACGAGACGGCGCGTGAAATAATCGGCACTTTGAGACGGCTCGTGGACCGATCGGCGTTCGGAGACGGCGCGTGGACGGACCGCGGCTTAGAATACGGCACGCGGACCTGTCGGGGATCGGACACGGCGTGTGGACCGATCGAGGCTCGGAGACGACACGTTTACGGATCGGGGATCAGGAGACGACGCGTGGAACGATCCGGGCTCAGGAGACGGAGCGTGGACCGATCGGGGCTCGGAGACGGCGCGTGGACCGACCGGGGCTACGGAGGCCGCGCGTGGACCGATCGAGGCTCAGCGACGGCGCGTGGACCGATCGGGGCTCGGAGACGGCGTGTGAACGTATCGGGGCTTAGGAGACGATGCGTTGACCGATCGGGGCTCAGGAGACGACGCGTCGACCGATCGGGGCTCAGGAGGCGGCGCGTGGACCGATTGGGAGTCACGAGACGGCGCGTGGACCGAGTGGGGCTCGGATACGGCGCGTGAACCGACCGGGGCTCAGGAGGCCGCGGGTGGACCGATCGCAGCTCGGCGACGGCGCGTGGACCGATCGGGGCTCGGAGACGACGCGTGAACCGATCGGGGCTCAGGAGACGGCGCGTGGACTGATCGGTGCTCGGAGACGGCGCGTGGACGGACCGTGGCTTAGAATGCGTCACGCGGATCGATCGGAGCTCGGAGACGGCGCGTGGACCGACCGGGGCTAAGGAGGCCGCGCGTGGACCTATCGGGACGCGGCGACGGCGCGTGGAACGATCGGGGCTCAGGAGAAGGCGCGTGCACCGACCGGCGCTCGGAGACGGCGCGTGAACCGATCGGGGCTCAGGAGACGGCGCGTGGACTGATCGGTGCTCGGAGACGGCGCGTGGACGGACCGTGGCTTAGAATGCGTCACGCAGATCGATCGGAGCTCGGAGACGGCGCGTGGACCGACCGGGGCTAAGGAGGCCGCGCGTGGACCTATCGAGGCTTAGGAGCCGACGCGTCGACCGATCGGGGCTGAGGAGACGGCGCGTGGACCGAACCGGGGTTGGAGACGGCGCGTGGAACGATCGGAGCACAGGAGACGGCGCGTGAACCGATCGGCGCTCGGAGACGGCTCGTGGATCGATCGGGGCTTAGGAGAAGGCGCGTGGACCGATCGGGGCTTAGGAGACGATTCGTGGACCGATCGGGGCACGGAGACGGCGCGTGGACCGACCGGCGCTAAGCAGGCCGCGCGTGGACCGATAGAGGCTTAGGAGCCGACGCGTGGACCGATCGGGGCTGAGGAGACGGCGCGTGGACCGATCGGGGCTCGGAGACGGCGCGTGGAACGATCGGAGCACAGGAGACGGCGCGTGAACCGATCGGCGCTCGGAGACGGCGCGTGGATCGATCGGGGCTTAGGAGACGGCGCGTGGAACGATCTGGGCTCAGGAGACGGAGCGTGGACCGATCGGGACTTGGAGACGGCGTGTGGAACGATCGGGACTCGGGTGACGGCGCGTGAACCGATCGGCGCTCGGAGACGGCGCATGGACCGATCGGGGCTCGGAGACGGCGCGTGGACCAACCGGGGCTCAGGAGGCCGCGCGTGGACCGATGGGGGCTCGGCGACGGCGCGTGGACCGATCGAGGCTCGGAGTCGACGCGTGTACGGATCGGAGCTTTGAAGACGACGCGTGGACCGATCGTGGCTCAGGAAACGGCGTGTGGAGCGATCGGGGCTCAGGAGACGACGCGTCGACCGATCAGGGCTCAGGAGACGGCGCGCGGACCGACCGGGGCTCAGGAGGCGGCGCGTCGACCGACCGGAGCTCAGGAGATTCACGTGGATCGATCGGGGCTCGGATACGGCGCGTGAACCGACCGGGGCTCAGGAGGCCGTGCGAGAACCGATCGCGGCTCGGCGACGGCGCGTGGACCGATCGGGGCTCAGGATGCCGCGCGTGGACCGATCATGGCTCGGCGACGGCGCGTAGACCGATCGGGGCTCGGAGACGACGCGTGGACCGATCGGGGCTCGGAGACAGCGCGTGGACCGATTGGGGCTCGGATACGGCGCGTGAACCAATCGGGGCTCAGGAGGCCGCGCGTGGCCCGATCGCGGCTCGGCGACGGCGCGTGGACCGATCGCGGCTCGGCGACGGCGCGTGGACCGATCGGGTCTCAGGAGGCCGCGCGGGAGAGATCATGACTCGGCGACGGCGCGTGGACCGATCGGGGCTGGGAGACGGCACGTGGACCGATCGGGGCTCGGAGACAGCGCGTGGATCGACTGGGGCTCAGGCGGTTTCGCGTGGACCAATCGAGGTTCGGCGACGGCGCGTGGACCGATCGTGGCTCAGAAAGCGGCGCCTGGACCGATCGTGGCCCGGAGACGGCGCGAGAAGGCATCTGGGCTTACAAGACGACGCGTGGATCGATCGGGGCTCGGAGACGGCGCATGAACCGACCGGGGCTCAGGAGCCGATGCGTGGATCGATCGGGGCTCAGGAGGCGGCGCGTAGACCCATCGGGGCTCGGAGACGGCACGTGGACCGATCAGGGCTTAGGAGACGACGCGTGGACCGATCGGGGCTCAGGAGACGGCGCGTGCACCGATCGGGGCTCGAGGAAGGCGCGTGAAACGATTGGGGCTTAGGAGACGGCGCGTGGAGGTATCGGGGCTTAAAAGACGACGGATGGAACGATCGAGGTTCAGGAGACGGCGCGTGCACCGATCGGCGCTCGGAGACGACGCGTCGACCGATTGGGGCTGATGAGACGACGCGTGGACCGATCGGGGCTTAGGAGACGGCGCGGGGACTAATTGGGGCTTAGGGGAACATACGTGGACCGATCGGGGCTCGGAGTCGGCGCGTGGAACGATCGGGGCTCAGGAGACGGCGCGTGAAATGATCGGCGCTCTGAGACGGCGCGTGGACCGATTGTGGCTTACGAGACGGCGCGTGGATCGATCGGGGCTCAGGAAGCGGCGCTTGGACCTATCGTGGCTCGGAGACGGCGCGTGGAGGCATCGGGGCTAAGAACACGACGCATGGACCGAGCGGGACTCAGGAGACGGCGCGAGGAGCGATCGGGACTTGGAGACGGCATGTGGAACGATCGGGACTCGGGTGACGGCGCGTGAACCGATCGGCGCTCGGAGACGGCGCATGGACCGATCGGGGCTCGGAGACGGCGCGTGACCGACCGGGGCTCAGGAGGCCGCGCGTGGACCGATGGGGGCTCGGCGACGGCGCGTGGACCGATCGAGGCTCGGAGACGACGCGTGTACGGATCGGAGCTTTGAAGACGACGCGTGGACCGATCGTGGCTCAGGAAACGGCGTGTGGAGCGATCGGGGCTCAGGAGACGACGCGTCGACCGATCAGGGCTCAGGAGACGGCGCGCGGACCGACCGGGGCTCAGGAGGCGGCGCGTCGACCGACCGGAGCTCAGGAGATTCACGTGGATCGATCGGGGCTCGGATACGGCGCGTGAACCGACCGGGGCTCAGGAGGCCGTGCGAGAACCGATCGCGGCTCGGCGACGGCGCGTGGACCGATCGGGGCTCAGGATGCCGCGCGTGGACCGATCATGGCTCGGCGACGGCGCGTAGACCGATCGGGGCTCGGAGACGACGCGTGGACCGATCGGGGCTCGGAGACAGCGCGTGGACCGATTGGGGCTCGGATACGGCGCGTGAACTAATCGGGGCTCAGGAGGCCGCGCGTGGCCCGATCGCGGCTCGGCGACGGCGCGTGGACCGATCGCGGCTCGGCGACGGCGCGTGGACCGATCGGGTCTCAGGAGGCCGCGCGGGAGAGATCATGACTCGGCGACGGCGCGTGGACCGATCGGGGCTGGGAGACGGCACGTGGACCGATCGGGGCTCGGAGACAGCGCGTGGATCGACTGGGGCTCAGGCGGTTTCGCGTGGACCAATCGAGGTTCGGCGACGGCGCGTGGACCGATCGTGGCTCAGAAAGCGGCGCCTGGACCGATCGTGGCCCGGAGACGGCGCGAGAAGGCATCTGGGCTTACAAGACGACGCGTGGATCGATCGGGGCTCGGAGACGCCGCATGAACCGACCGGGGCTCAGGAGCCGATGCGTGGATCGATCGGGGCTCAGGAGGCGGCGCGTAGACCCATCGGGGCTCGGAGACGGCACGTGGACCGATCAGGGCTTAGGAGACGACGCGTGGACCGATCGGGGCTCAGGAGACGGCGCGTGCACCGATCGGGGCTCGAGGAAGGCGCGTGAAACGATTGGGGCTTAGGAGACGGCGCGTGGAGGTATCGGGGCTTAAAAGACGACGGATGGAACGATCGAGGTTCAGGAGACGGCGCGTGCACCGATCGGCGCTCGGAGACGACGCGTCGACCGATCGGGGCTGAGGAGACGACGCGTGGACCGATCGGGGCTTAGGAGACGGCGCGGGGACCAATTGGGGCTTAGGGGAACATACGTGGACCGATCGGGGCTCGGAGTCGGCGCGTGGAACGATCGGGGCTCAGGAGACGGCGCGTGAAATGATCGGCGCTCTGAGACGGCGCGTGGACCGATTGTGGCTTACGAGACGGCGCGTGGATCGATCGGGGCTCAGGAAGCGGCGCTTGGACCTATCGTGGCTCGGAGACGGCGCGTGGAGGCATCGGGGCTAAGAACACGACGCATGGACCGAGCGGGACTCAGGAGACGGCGCGAGGAGCGATCGGGACTTGGAGACGGCGTGTGGAACGATCGGGACTCGGGTGACGGCGCGTGAACCGATCGGCGCTCGGAGACGGCGCATGGACCGACCGGGGCTCGGAGACGGCGCGTAGACCGACCGGGGCTCAGGAGGCCGCGCGTGGACCGATGGGGGCTCGGCGACGGCGCGTGGACCGATCGAGGCTCGGAGACGACGCGTGTACGGATCGGAGCTTTGAAGACGACGCGTGGACCGATCGTGGCTCAGGAAACGGCGTGTGGAGCGATCGGGGCTCAGGAGACGACGCGTCGACCGATCAGGGCACAGGAGACGGCGCGCGGACCGACCGGGGCTCAGGAGGCGGCGCGTCGACCGACCGGAGCTCAGGAGATTCACGTGGATCGATCGGGGCTCGGATACGGCCCGTGAACCGACCGGGGCTCAGGAGGCTGTGCGAGAACCGATCGCGGCTCGGCGACGGCGCGTGGACCGATCGGGGCTCAGGATGGCGCGCGTGGACCGATCATGGCTCAGCGACGGCGCGTAGACCGATCGGGGCTCGGAGACGACGCGTGGACCGATCGGGGCTCGGAGACAGCGCGTGGACCGATTGGGGCTCGGATACGGCGCGTGAACTAATCGGGGCTCAGGAGGCCGCGCGTGGCCCGATCGCGGCTCGGCGACGGCGCGTGGACCGATCGCGGCTCGGCGACGGCGCGTGGACCGATCGGGTCTCAGGAGGCCGCGCGGGAGAGATCATGACTCGGCGACGGCGCGTGGACCGATCGGGGCTGGGAGACGGCACGTGGACCGATCGGGGCTCGGAGACAGCGCGTGGATCGACTGGGGCTCAGGCGGTTTCGCGTGGACCAATCGAGGTTCGGCGACGGCGCGTGGACCGATCGTGGCTCAGAAAGCGGCGCCTGGACCGATCGTGGCCCGGAGACGGCGCGAGAAGGCATCTGGGCTTACAAGACGACGCGTGGATCGATCGGGGCTCGGAGACGGCGCATGAACCGACCGGGGCTCAGGAGCCGATGCGTGGATCGATCGGGGCTCAGGAGGCGGCGCGTAGACCCATCGGGGCTCGGAGACGGCACGTGGACCGATCAGGGCTTAGGAGACGACGCGTGGACCGATCGGGGCTCAGGAGACGGCGCGTGCACCGATCGGGGCTCGAGGAAGGCGCGTGAAACGATTGGGGCTCGGAGTCGACGCGTTAGCCGATCGGGGCTTAGGAGACGATGCGTGGACCGATCGGGGCTCGGAGACGGCGCGTGGACCGACCGGGGTTTAGGAGAAGGCGCTTGGACCGATCGGGTCTCGGCGACCGGGCGTGGACCGATCGAGTCTCGGAGACGACGCGTCGACCGATCGGGGCTCAGATGACGGTGCGCCGACCGACCGGGGCTCAGGAGACTCGCGTTGATCGATCGGGGCTCCGGAGACGGCTCGTGGAGCGATGGGGATCAGGAGGGGATGCGTGGACCGATCGCGGCTCTGGAGACTGCGCGTGGATCGATCGGGGCTTAGGGAACGACGCGTGGACCGATCGGGGCTCAGGAGACGGCGCGTGAACCAACCGGGGCTCAGGAGACCGCGCGTGGACCC
The DNA here is from genome assembly GCA_946811545.1 of Netelia fuscicornis. Lineage (NCBI taxonomy): Eukaryota > Metazoa > Arthropoda > Insecta > Hymenoptera > Ichneumonidae > Netelia > Netelia fuscicornis. The sequence continues at coordinate 14,309,889 of OX328016.1, read as the reverse complement.
ATCGCGGCTCGGCGACGGCGCGTGGACCGATCGGGGCTCAGGAGGCCGCGCGTGGACCGATCGTGGCTCGGCGACGGCGCGTGGACCGATCGGGGCTCGGAGACCACGCCTGGACCGATCGGGGCTCGGAGACAGCGCGTGGACCGACTGGGGCTCAGGCGGTTGCGCGTGGACCAATTGGGGATCGGCGACGACGCGTGGACCGATCGGGGCTTAGGAGGCCGCGCGTGGACCGATCGCGGCTCGGAGACGGCGCGTGGAGGCATCGAGGCTTCGAAGACGACGCATGGACCAATCGGGGCTCGGAAATGGCACCTGGACCGATCGGAGCTCGGCGACGACGGGTGGAGCGGTCGGGGCTCAGGAGAAGACGCGTGGATCGATCGGGGCTCGGAGACGGCGCGTGGACGGACCGCGGCTCAGAATGCGGTACGCGGACCGATCGGGGATCGGACACGGCGTGTGGACCGATCGAGGCTCGGAGACGACGCGTTTATGGATCGAGGATCAGGAGACGACGCGTGGAACGATCCGGGCTCAGGAGAGGGAGCGTGGACCGATCGGGGCTCGGAGACGGCGTGTGGAACGATCGGGGCTCGGGTGACGGCGCGTGAACGGATCAGCGCTCGGAGACGGCGCGTGGACCGATCGGGGCTCGGAGACAGCGCGTTTACCGACTGGGGCTCGATAGGTTTTGCGTGGACCAATTGGGGTTCGCCGCGGCGTGTGGCCCGTCCGGAGCTCAGTAGACCGCGCGTGGACCGATCGCGGCTCGGCGACTGCGCGTGGATGGATCGGGGCTCAGGAGACAGCGCGTGGACCGATCAGGGCTCAGGAAGCGGCGCCTGCACCGATCGTGGCTCGGAGACGGCTCGTGGAGGCATCGAGGCTTCGAAGACGACGCATGGACCAATCGGGGCTCGGAAATGGCACCTGGACCGATCGGAGCTCGGCGACGACGGGTGGAGCGGTCGGGGCTCAGGAGAAGACGCGTGGATCGATCGGGGCTCGGAGACGGCGCGTGGACGGACCGCGGCTCAGAATGCGGTACGCGGACCGATCGGGGATCGGACACGGCGTGTGGACCGATCGAGGCTCGGAGACGACGCGTTTATGGATCGAGGATCAGGAGACGACGCGTGGAACGATCCGGGCTCAGGAGAGGGAGCGTGGACCGATCGGGGCTCGGAGACGGCGTGTGGAACGATCGGGGCTCGGGTGACGGCGCGTGAACGGATCAGCGCTCGGAGACGGCGCGTGGACCGATCGGGGATCGGGGACGGCGCGTGGAACGATCGCGGCTCGGAGTCGACGCGTTAGCCGATCGGGGCTTAGGAGACGATGCGTGGACCGATCGGGGCTCGGAGACGGCGCGTGGACCGACCGGGGTTTAGGAGAAGGCGCTTGGACCGGACGGGGCTTAGGAGACGGCGCGTGGACCGATCGGGGCTCGGAGACGGCGCGTGGAACGATCGGGGCTCAGGAGACGGCGCGTCAACCGATCGGCGCTCGGAGACGGCGCGTGGACCGATCGGGGCTTAGGAGACGGCGCGTGGACCGATCGGAGATCAGGAGTTGACGCGTGGACCGATCGGGGTTGTGGAAGCGGCGCACGGACCGATCGTGGCTCGGAGACGGCGCGTGGAGGCATCGGGGCTTTGAAGACGGCGCGTGGACCGATCGGGGCTCAGGAGACCGCTGGTGGACCGATCATAGCTCGGAGACAGCGCGTGGAATGATCGGGGCTCAGGAGACGGCGCGTGAACCGATCGGCGCTCGGAGACGGTGCGTGGATCGATCGGGGCTTAGGAGACGGCGCGTCGACCGATCGGAGATCAGGAGAGGACGCCTGGACTGATAGGGCTCTGGAAGTGGCGCACGGACCGATCGTGGCTCGGAGACGGCGCGTGGAGGCATCGGGGCTTTGAAGACGACGCGTGGACCGAACGGTGCTCAGAAAACGGCGCGTGGAGCGATCGGGGCTCAGGAAATGACGCGTCGATGGATCGGGGCTTAGGAGACGATGCGTGGACCGATCGGGGCTCGGCGACTGCCCGTGGACGTATCGGGGCTCAGGAGACGGCGCGTGGACCGACCGGGGCTAAGGAGGCCGCGCGTGGACCGATCGAGGCTTAGGAGCCGACGCGTGGACCGATCGGGGCTCATAAGACGGCGCGTGGACCGATCGGGGCTCGGAGACGGCGCGTGGAACGGTCGGAGCACAGGAGACGGCGCGTGAAGCGATCGGCGCTCGGAGACGGCGCGTGGATCAATCGGGTCTTAGGAGACGGCGCGTGGACCGATCGGGGCTCAGGAGGCGGCGCCTGGACCGGTCGGGGCTTAGGAGACGACGCCTGGACCAATCGGGGCTTAGGAGGCGGCGTGTGGAACGATCGGGGCTCAGGAGACGGCGCGTGCACCGATCGGCGCTCGGAGACGGCGCGTGGAGCGATCGGGGATCGGGGACGGCGCGTGGAACGATCGCGGCTCGGAGTCGACGCGTTAGCCGATCGGGGCTTAGGAGACGATGCGTGGACCGATCGGGGCTCGGAGACGGCGCGTGGACCGACCGGGGTTTAGGAGAAGGCGCTTGGACCGAACGGGGCTTAGGAGACGGCGCGTGGACCGATCGGGGCTCGGCGACGGCGCGTGGAACGATCGGGGCTCAGGAGACGGCGCGTCAACCGATCGGCGCTCGGAGAAGGCGCGTGGACCGATCGGGGCTTAGGAGACGGCGCGTGGACCGATCGGAGATCAGGAGTTGACGCGTGGACCGATCGGGGTTGTGGAAGCGGCGCACGGACCGATCGTGGCTCGGAGACGGCGCGTGGAGGCATCGGGGCTTTGAAGACGACGCGTGGACCGATCGGGGCTCAGGAAACGGCGTGTGGCACGATCGGGGCTCAGGAGACGACGCGTGGATCGATCGGGGCTCAGGAGGACGCGCGTGGACTGATCATGGCTCGGCGACGGCGCGTGGAGGCATCGGGGTTAAGAAGACGACGCATCGACCGAGCGGGGTTCAGCAGACGGCGCGAGGAGCGATCGGGGCTCAGGAGAAGACGCGTCAATTGATCGGGGCTCAGGACACGACGCGGCGACGGATCGGGGCTTGGAGACGGCGCGTGGACCGATCGGGGCTTAGGAGACGACGCGGCGACGGATCGGGGCTTGGAGACGGCGCGTGGACCGATCGGGGCTTAGGAGACGACGCGTGGACCGATCGGGGCTCAGAAGACGGCGCGTGGACCGATCGGGACTCAGGAGACGGTGCGTGGATCGATCATGGCTCGGCGACGGCGCATGGACCGATCGGGGCTCGGAGACGACGCGTGGAGCGATAGGGGCTCAGGAGACGGCGCGTGGACCGGTCGGGGCTTAGGAGACTCGCGTGGACCGATTGGGGCTCAGGCGGTTGCGCGTGGATCAATTGGGGTTCGGCGACGGCGCGTGGACCGATCGCGGCGCGGAGACGGCGCGTTAACCGATCGGGGCATAGGAGACGATGCGTGGACCGATCGGGGCTCAGGAAACGGCGCGTGGACCGACCGCGGCTCAGGAGGCCACGCCTGGACCGATCGGGTCTCGGCGACCGGGCGTGGACCGATCGAGTCTCGGAGACGACGCGTCGACCGATCGGGGCTCAGATGACGGTGCGCCGACCGACCGGGGCTCAGGAGACTCGCGTTGATCGATCGGGGCTCCGGAGACGGCTCGTGGAGCGATGGGGATCAGGAGGGGATGCGTGGACCGATCGCGGCTCTGGAGACTGCGCATGGATCGATCGGGGCTTAGGGAACGACGCGTGGACCGATCGGGGCTCAGGAGACCGCGCGTGGACCCATCGCGGCTCGGCGACGGCGCGTGGACCGATCGGGGCTCAGGAGGCCGCGCGTGGACCGATCGTGGCTCGGCGACGGCGCGTGGACCGATCGGGGCTCGGAGACCACGCCTGGACCGATCGGGGCTCGGAGACAGCGCGTGGACCGACTGGGGCTCAGGCGGTTGCGCGTGGACCAATTGGGGATCGGCGACGACGCGTGGACCGATCGGGGCTTAGGAGGCCGCGCGTGGACCGATCGCGGCTCGGCGACGGCGCGTGCAACGATCGGGGCTCAGGAGGCCGCGCGTGGACCGATCGGGGCTCAGGAGACGGCGCGTGGACCGATTGGGGCTCGGATACGGCGCGTGAACCAATCGGGCCTCAGGAGGCCGCGCGTGGACCGATCGCGGCTCGGCGACGGCGCGTGGACCGATCGGGGCTCAGGAGGCCGCGCGTGGACCGATCATAGCTCGGCGACGGCGCGTGGACCGATCGGGGCTCGGAGCGGCGCGTAGAACGATCGCGGCTCGGCGACGGCGCGTGGACCGATCGGGGCTCAGGAGGCTGCGCGTGGATCGATTGGGGCTCAGGAGACGGCGCGTGGACCGCTCGGGGCTCGAAGACGGCGCGTGGAACGATCAGGGCTCAGGAGACGTCACGTGAAATGATCGGCGCTCGGAGACGGCGCGTGGATCGATCGGGGCTCAGGAGAAGGGGCGTGGACCGATCGGGGCTTAGGAGGGGACCCGTCGACCGATCGGGGCTCAGGAGACGACGAGTGGACCGGACGGTGCTCAGGAAGCGGCGCCTGGACCGATCGGGGCTCCGAGACGACGCGTTAACCGAGCGGGGCTTAGGAGACTATGCGGGGACCGATCGGGGCTCGGAGACAGCGCGTGTACCGACTGGGGCTCAGGAGTTTGCGCGTGGACCAATTGGGGTTCGGCGACGGCGCGTGGACCGATCCCGGCTCAGGAGACGGCGCGTGGACCGATCGGGGCTGGGAGACGGAGCGTGGAGCGATGGGGGCTCAGGAGACGGCTCGTGAACTAATCGGCGCTCGGAGACGGCGCGTGGAACGATCGGGGCTGAGGAGAAGGCGCGTGGTCCGATCGGGGCTTATGAGACGGCGCGTGGACCGATCGGGGCTCGGAGATGGCGCGTGGAATGATCGGGGCTTAGGAGATGGCGTGCTGACCGATCGGAGATCAGGAGACGACGCGTGGACCGAGAGGGCTCTGGAAGCGGCGCACGGACGGATCGTGGCTCGGAGACGGCGCGTGGAGGCATCGGGGCTTTGAAGATAACGCGTGGACCGAACGGTGCTCAGAAAACGGTGCGTGGAGCGATCGGGGCTCAGGAGACCGCGCGTGGACCGATCGGGGCTCAGGAGCCGGCGCGTGGACCGATTGGGGCTCGGATGAGGCGCGAGAACCAACCGGGACTCAGGAGCCCGCGCGTGGACCGATCCCGGCTCGGCGACGGCGCGTGGACCGATGGGGCTCAGGAGCCTCGCGTGGACCGATCATGGCTCGGTGACGGCGCGTGGACCGATCGGGGCTTAGGTGACGATGCGTGGACCGATTGGGGCTCAGGAAGCAGCGCCTGGACCGATCGTGGCTCGGAGACGGCGCGAGGAGGCATCTGGGCTTCGAAGACGACACGTGGATCAATCGGGGCTCGGAGACGGCGCGTGAACCGACCGGGGCTCAGGAGGCCGCGCGTGGACCGATCGAGGCTCAGGATGCCACGCCTGGACCGATCGGGGCTCCGCTACGGCGCGTGGACCGATCGAGGCTCGGGGACGACGCGTGTACGGATCGGGGATTCGGCGATGACGCGTGGACCGATCCGGGCTCAGGAGACGGCGCGTGGACGGATCGGGGCTCGGATACGGCGCGTGAACCGATCGGGGCTTAGGAGACGATGCGAGGAGGCATCTGGGTTTACAAGAAGACGCGTGGATCGATCGGGGCTCGGAGACGGCGCGTGAACCGACCGGCGCTCAGGAGACGGCGCATGGACCGATCGGGGCTCGGAGACGGCGCGTGGAATGATCGGGGCTCAGGAGACGGCGCGTGAACCAATCGGTGCTCGGAGACGGGGCGTGGACTGATCGGGGCTTAGAATGCGTCACGCGGACCGATCGGGGCTCGGATACGGCGTGTGGACGTATCGGGGCTTAGGAGACGATGCGTGGACCAATCGGGGCTCAGGAAACGGCGCGTGGACCGACCGCGGCTCAGGAGGCCACGCCTGGACCGATCGTGGCTCGGAGACGGCGCGTGGAGGTATCGGGGCTTAAAAGACGACGGATGGACCGATCGGGGCTCAGGAAACGGCGCGTGGACCGAACGGTGCTCGGAGACGACGCTTGGACCGATCGGCGCTCAGGAGACGGCGCGTGGAGCGATCGGGGCTCAGGAGACGATGCGTTAACATAGCGGGGTTTAGGAGACGATGCGTAGACCGATCGGTGCTCGGAGACAGCGCGTGGACCGACTGGGGCTCAGGAGGTGGCGCATGGACCAATTGGGGTTCGGCGACGGCGCGTGGACCGACCGGGGATTAGGAGACGACGCGTCGACCGATCGGGGCTTAGGAGACGACCCGTCGACCGATCGGGGCTTAGGAGACGACGCGTGGACCGATCGGGGCTTAGGAGGCGGCGCGTGGACCCATCGGGGATCGGATACGGCGCGTGAACCGATCGGGGCTTAGGAGACGATGCGAGGAGGCATCTGGGTTTACAAGAAGACGCGTGGATCGATCGGGGCTCGGAGACGGCGCGTGAACCGACCGGGGCTCAGGAGACGGCGCGTGGACCGATCGGGGCTCGGAGACGGCGCGTGGAATGATCGGGGCTCAGGAGACGGCGCGTGAACCGATCGGCGCTCGGAGACAGCGCGTGGACCGATCGGGGCTTAGGAGACGGCGCGTGGACCGATCGGAGATGAGGAGACGATGCGTGGACTGATAGTGCTCTGGAAGCGGCGCACGGACCGATCGTGGCTCGGAGACGGCGTATGGAGGCATCGGGGCTTTGAAGACGACGCGTGGACCGAACGGTGCTCAGAAAACGGCGCGTGGAGCGATCGAGGCTCAGGAGGCGACGCGTGGACCGATCGGGGCTCGGAGACGGCGCGTGGAATGATCGGGGCTCAGGAGACGGCGCGTGGACCGATCGAGGGTTAGCAGAGGACGCGTCGACCGATCGGGGCTCAGGAGACAGTGAGTAGACGGATCGGGACTCAGGAGACGGCGCGTGAACCGATCGGCGCTCAGAGACGGGGCGTGGACCGATTGGGGTTTAGCAGAGGACGCGTCGACCGATCGGGGCTCAGGAGACAGCGCGTGGACGGATCGAGTCTCAGGAGACGGCGCGTGAACCAATCGGTGCTCGAAGACGGGGCGTGGACTGATCGGGGCTTAGAATGCGTCACGCGGACCGATCGGGGCTCGGATACGGCGTGTGGACGTATCGGGGCTTAGGAGACGATGCGTGGACCGATCGGGGCTCAGGAAACGGCGCGTGGACCGACCGCGGCTCAGGAGGCCACGCCTGGACCGATCGTGGCTCGGAGACGGCGCGTGGACCGACTGGGGCTCAGGAGGTGGCGCATGGACCAATTGGGTTTCGGCGACGGCGCGTGGACCGACCGGGGATTAGGAGACGACGCGTCGACCGATCGGGGCTTAGGAGACGACCCGTCGACCGATCGGGGCTTAGGAGACGACGCGTGGACCGATCGGGGCTTAGGAGGCGGCGCGTGGACCCATCGGGGCTCGCAGACGGCGCGTTAACCGATCGGGGCTTAGGAGACGACGCGTGGACCGATCGGGGCTCGGATACGGCGCGTGAACCGATCGGGGCTTAGGAGACGATGCGAGGAGGCATCTGGGTTTACAAGAAGACGCGTGGATCGATCGGGGCTCGGAGACGGCGCGTGAACCGACCGGCGCTCAGGAGACGGCGCATGGACCGATCGGGGCTCGGAGACGGCGCGTGGAATGATCGGGGCTCAGGAGACGGCGCGTGAACCAATCGGTGCTCGGAGACGGGGCGTGGACTGATCGGGGCTTAGAATGCGTCACGCGGACCGATCGGGGCTCGGATACGGCGTGTGGACGTATCGGGGCTTAGGAGACGATGCGTGGACCGATCGGGGCTCAGGAAACGGCGCGTGGACCGACCGCGGCTTAGGAGGCCACGCCTGGACCGATCGTGGCTCGGAGACGGCGCGTGGAGGTATCGGGGCTTAAAAGACGACGGATGGACCGATCGGGGCTCAGGAAACGGCGCGTGGACCGAACGGTGCTCGGAGACGACGCTTGGACCGATCGGCGCTCAGGAGACGGCGCGTGGAGCGATCGGGGCTCAGGAGACGATGCGTTAACAGAGCGGGGTTTAGGAGACGATGCGTAGACCGATCGGTGCTCGGAGACAGCGCGTGGACCGACTGGGGCTCAGGAGGTGGCGCATGGACCAATTGGGGTTCGGCGACGGCGCGTGGACCGACCGGGGATTAGGAGACGACGCGTCGACCGATCGGGGCTTAGGAGACGACCCGTCGACCGATCCGGGCTTAGGAGACGACGCGTGGGCCGATCGGGGCTTAGGAGGCGGCGCGTGGACCCATCGGGGCTCGGAGACGGCGCGTTAACCGATCGGGGCTTAGGAGACGACGCGTGGACCGATCGGGGCTCGGATACGGCACGTGAACCGATCGGGGCTTAGGAGACGATGCGAGGAGGCATCTGGGTTTACAAGAAGACGCGTGGATCGATCGGGGCTCGGAGACGGCGCGTGAACCGACCGGGGCTCAGGAGACGGCGCGTGGACCGATCGGGGCTCGGAGACGGCGCGTGGAATGATCGGGGCTCAGGAGACGGCGCGTGAACCGATCGGCACTCGGAGACAGCGCGTGGACCGATCGGGGCTTAGGAGACGGCGCGTGGACCGATCGGAGATGAGGAGACGATGCGTGGACTGATAGTGCTCTGGAAGCGGCGCACGGACCGATCGTGGCTCGGAGACGGCGCATGGAGGCATCGGGGCTTTGAAGACGACGCGTGGACCGAACGGTGCTCAGAAAACGGCGCGTGGAGCGATCGAGGCTCAGGAGGCGACGCGTGGACCGATCGGGGCTCGGAGACGGCGCGTGGAATGATCGGGGCTCAGGAGACGGCGCGTGAACCGATCGGCGTTCGGAGACAGCGCGTGGACCGATCGGAGCTTAGGAGACGGCGCGTGGACCGATCGGAGATGAGGAGACGATGCGTGGACCGATAGGGCTCTGGAAACGGCGCACGGACCGATCGCGGATCGGCGACGGCCTGTGGACCGATTGGGGCTCAGGAGGCCGCGCGTTTACCGATCATGGTTCGGCGACGGCGCGTGGACCCATCGGGGCTCGGAGACGACGCGTGTACCGACTGGGGCTCAGGAGACCGCGCGTGAACCGATCGGGACTCCGGAGGCGCCGCGTGGACCGATGGGGATCAGGACACGGTGCGTGGACCGATCGGGGCTCGGAGACAGCGCGTGCACCGATCGGGGCCCGGAGACGGATCGTGGACAGATTGGGGCTCGGAGACGGCGCGTGAACCAACCGGGGCTCAGGAGACGGCGCGTGGACCGATCGGGGCTCGGAGACGGCGCGTGGAATGATCGGGGCTCAGGAGACGGCGCGTGAACCGATCGGCGCTCGGAGACAGCGCGTGGACCGATCGGGGCTCAGGAAACGGCGCGTGGACTGAACGGTGCTCGGAGACGACGCGTGGACCGATCGGCGCTCAGGAGGCGGCGCGTGGAGCGATCGGGGCTCAGGAGACGATGCGTGGACCGATCGAGGCTCGGAGACGGCGCGTGGACCGACCGGGGCTAAGGAGGCCGCGCGTGGACCTATCGAGGCTTAGGAGCCGACGCGTGGACCGATCGGGGCTGAGGAGACGGCGCGTGGACCGATCGGGGCTCGGAGACGGCGCGTGGAACGATCGGAGCTCAGGAGACGGGGCGTGAAATGATCGGCGCTCTGAGACGGCGCGTGGACCGATCGGTGCTCGGAGACGACGCGTGGACCGATCGGGGCTGAGGAGACGGCGTGTGGACCGATCGGGGCTCAGGAGACGGCGCGTGGACCGATTGGGGCTCGGGAGACTGCGCGAGGATGGATCGGGGCTTCGGGAACGACGCGTGGACCGATTGAGGTTCAGGAGACGGCACGTGGACCGATCGGGGCTCGGAGACGGCGCGTGGAGGCATCTGGGTTTACAAGAAGACGCGTGGATCGATCGGGGCTCGGAGACGGCGCGTGAACGGACCGGGGCTCAGGAGACGGCGCGTGGATCGATCGGGGCTCGGAGACGGCGCGTGGAATGATCGGGGCTCAGGAGACGGCGCGGGAATCGACCGGGGCTCAGGAGACGGCGCGTGGACCGATCGGGGCTCGGAGACGGCACGTTAACCGATCGTGGCTTAGGAGACGATGCGTGGACCGATCGGGCTCGGAGCCGGCGCGGGAACGGATCGGGGTTCAGGAGACGGCGCGTGGATCGATTGGGGCTTGGATACGGCGCAAGCCGCGACCGGGGCTCAGGAGGCCGCGCGTGGACCGATCATGGCTCGGCGACGGCGCGTGGACCGATCATGGCTCGGCGACGGCGCGTGGACCGACCGGGGCTCGGAGACGGCGCGTGGAATGATCGGGGCTCAGGAGACGGCGCGTGAACCGATCGGCGCTCGGAGACGGCACGTGGACCGATCAGGGCTTAGGAGACGGCGCGTAGACCAATAGGAGGTCAGGAGAGGACGCGTGAACCGATAGGGCTCTGGAAGCGGCGCACGAACCGATCGTGGCTCGGAGACGGCGCGTGGAGGCATCGGGGCTTTGCAGACGACGCGTGGACCGAACGGTGCTCAGAAAACGGCGCCTGGAGCGATCGGGGCTCAGGAGACGACGCGTCGACCGATCGGGGCTCAGGAGACTGCGCGCGGACCGACCGGGGCTCAGAAGCCTCGCGTGGATCGATCGGGACTCCGGAGGCGCCGCGTGGACCGATGGGGATCAGGACACGGTGCGTGGACCGATCGGGGCTCGGAGACGGCGCGTTAACCGATCGCGGCTTAGGAGACGATGCGAGGAGGCATCTGCGTTTACAAGACGACCCGTGGATCGATCGGGGCTCGGAGACGGCGCGTGAACCGACCGGGGCTCAGGAGACGGCACGTGGACCGATCAGGGCTCGGAGACGGCACGTTAACCGATCGGGGCTTAGGAGACGATGCGTGGACCGATCGGGCTCGGAGCCGGCGCGTGAACCGATCGGGGCTCAGGAGGCCGCGCGTGGACCGATCGAGGCTCGGCGACCTCGCGTGGACCGATCGGGGCTCGGAGACGACGCGTGTACGGATCAGGGCTTGGTGACGGCGCGTTTACCGACAGCAGCTCGGAGACGGCCCGTGGACGGATCGCGGCTTAGGAGACGGCGCGTGGAACGATCGGGGCTCAGGAGACGGCGCGTGGACCGGTCGAGGCTCGGAGACGGCACGTGGAACGATCGGGGCTCAGGAGACGGCGCGTGAACCGATCGGCGCTCGGAGACGGCGCGTGGACCGATCGGGGCTTAGGAGAAGGCGCGTGGACCGATCGGGGCTTAGGAGACGGCGCGTGGACCGATCGGGGCTTAGGAGACGATGCGTGGACAGATCGGGGCTCGGAAACGGCGCGTGGACCGACCGGGGCTCGGAGACGGCGCGTGGAACGATCGGGGCTCAGGAGACGGCGCGTGAACCGATCGGCGCTCGGAGACGGCGCGTGGACCGATCGGGGCTTAGGAGACTACGCGTTGACCGATCGGGGCTCAGGTGACGGCGCGCGGACCGACCGGGGCTCAGGAGACGGCGCGTGAAATGATCGGCGCCCGGAGACGACGCGTGGACCGATCGGGGCTCGGAGACAGCGCGTGGACCGACTGGGGCTCAGGCGGTTTCGCGTGGACCAATTGGGGTTCGGCGACGGCGCGTGGACCGTTCGGGGCTCGGAGACGGCGCGTTAACCGATCGGGGCTTAGGAGACGATGCGTGGACCGATCGGGGCTCGGAGACGGCGCGTGGACAGATCGGGCTCAGGAGACGGCGCGTGGACCGTTCGTGGCTCGGAGACGACGCGTGGAGGCATCGGGGCTAAGAAGACGACGCATGGACCGATCGGGGCTCGGAGACGGCGCGTTAACCGATCGGGGCTTAGGAGACGATGCGTGGACCGATCGGGGCTCGGAGACGGCGCGTGGACAGATCGGGCTCAGTAGACGGCGCGTGGACCGTTCGTGGCTCGGAGACGACGCGTGGAGGCATCGGGGCTAAGAAGACGACGCATGGACCGATCGGGGCTCAGGAAACGGCGTGTGGACCGATCAGAGCTCGGAGACGACGCGTGGACCGATCGGGGCTTAGGAGACTATGCGTGTACCTATCGGGGCTCAGGAGACAGCGCGTGGACCGATCGGGGCTCAGGAGGCGGCGCGTGGACCGATCGGGGCTCGGAGACGGCGCGTGGAATGATCGGGTCTCAGGAGACGGCGCGTTAAATGATCGGCGCTCGGAGACGCCGCGTGGACCGATTGGGGCTTAGGAGACGGCGCGTGGACCGATCGGGGCGCAGGAAGCGGCGCCTGGACCGATCGTGGCTCGGAGACGGCGCGTGGAGGCATCCGGGCTAAGAAGACGACGCATGGACCGAGCGGGGTTCAGGAGACGGCGCGAGGAGCGATCGGGGCTCAGGAGAAGACACGTCAATTGATCGGGGCTCCGGAGACGACGCCTCGACGGATCGGGGCTCAGGAGGCGGCACGAGAAGCGATCGGGGCTCAGGAGAAGACGCGTCAATTGATCGGGCCTCAGGAGACGACGCGTCGACGAATCGGGGCTTAGGAGACGACGCGTGGACCGATCGGGGCTCAGGATGCCGCGCGTGGACCGATCATGGCTCGGCGACGGCGCGTGGACGGGTCGGGGCTCGGAGACGACGCGTGGACTGATCGGGGCTCGAAGACAGCGCGTGGACCGACTGGGGCTCAGGCGGTTGTGCGAGGACCAATTGGGGCTCGGAGACCACGCGTGGACCGATCGCGGCTCGGCGACGGCGCGTGGACCGATCGGGGCTCAGGAGGCTGCGCGTGGATCGATTGGGGCTCAGGAGACGGCGCGTGGACCGCTCGGGGCTCGAAGACGGCGCGTGGAACGATCAGGGCTCAGGAGACGTCACGTGAAATGATCGGCGCTCGGAGACGGCGCGTGGACCGATCGGGGCTCAGGCGAAGGCACGTGGACCGATCGGGGCTTAGGAGGGGACCCGTCGACCGATCGGGGCTCAGGAGACGACGCGTGGACCGGTCGGTCTCAGGAAGCGGCGCCTGGACCGATCGGGGCTCCGAGACGACGCGTTAACCGAGCGGGACTTAGGAGACTATGCGGGGACCGATCGGGGCTCGGAGACAGCAGGTGTACCGACTGGGGCTCAGGAGGTTGCGCGTGGACCAATTGGGGCTCCGGAGGCGGCGCGTGGACCGATTGTGGAGCAGAAGATGGTGCGTGGACCGATCGGGGCTCGGAGACGGCGCGTGGACCGATCGGAGCTTAGAAGACGACGCCTAGACCGATTGGGGCTCCGGAGACAGCGCGTGAACTAATCGGGTCTCGGAGACGGCGCGTTAACCGATCGGCGCTCGAAGACAGCGCGTCGACCGATTGGGGTTCGGTGACGGCGCGTGGACCGTCCGGGGCTCAGGAGGGGATGCGTGGACCGATCCCGGCTCTGGAGACTGCGCGTGGATCGATCGGGGCTCAGGAGACGGTGCGTGAACCGACCGGGGCTCAGGAGACCGCGCGTGGACCCATCGCGGCTCGGAGACCACGCGTGGACCGATCGGGGCTCGGAGACAGCGCGTGGACCGACTGGGGCTCAGGCGGTTGCGCGTGGACCAATTGGGGTTCGGCGACGGCGCGTGGACCGATCGGGGCTCGGAGACGGCGCGTTAACCGATTGGGGCTTAGGAGACCATGCGTGGACCGATCGGGGCTCGAAGACGGCGCGTGGACCGATCGGGGCTCGGAGACGACGCGTGGACCGATCGGGGCTTAGGAGGCCGCGCGTGGACCGATCGGGGCTCAGGAGACGGCGCGTGGACCGATTGGGGCTCGGATACGGCGCGTGAACCAACCGGGGCTCAGGAGGCCGCGCGTGGACCGATCGCGCCTCGGCGACGGCGGGTGGACCGATCGGGGCTCAGGAGGCCGCGCGTGGACCGATCATCGCTCGGCAACGGCGCGTGGACCGATCGGGGCTCGGAGACGACGCGTGGACCGATCGGTGCTCGGAGACAGCGCGTGGACCGACTGGGGGTCGGAGACGGCGCGTGGACCGATCGGAGCTTAGAAGACGACGCCTAGACCGATTGGGGCTCCGGAGACAGCGCGTGAACTAATCGGGTCTCGGAGACGGCGCGTTAACCGATCGGCGCTCGGAGACAGCGCGTGGACCGATCGGGGCTCGGAGACAGCGCGTGGACCGACTGGGGGTCGGAGACGGCGCGTGGACCGATCGTGGCTTAGGAGAAGGCGCGTGAAGGCATCGGGGCTAAGAAGACGACGCATCGACCGAGCCGGGTGCAGGAGCCGGTGCGAGGAGCGATCCGGGCTCAGGAGAAGACGCGTCAATTGATCGGGGCTCAGGAGACGACGCGGCGACGGATCGGGGCTCGGAGACGGCGCGTGGACCTATCGGGGCTTAGGAGACGACGCGTGGACTGATCGGGGCTCAGGAGACGGCGCGTGGACCGATCGGGACTCAGGAGACGGCGCGTGGACCGATTGGGGCTTGGATACGGCACGTGACGCGACCGGGGCTCAGGAGGCGGCGCGTGGAGCGATCATGGCTCGGCGACGGCGCGTGGACCGATCGGGGCTCGGAGACGACGCGTGGACCGATCGGGGCTTAGGAGCCGGCGCGTGAACCGACGGGGGCTCAGGAGACCGCGCATGAACCGATCGGGGCTCGGCGAGTGTGCGTGGACGGATCGGGGCTCAGGAGACGGCGCGTGGACCGATCGGGGGTGGGAGACGGCGCGTTAACCCATCACGGCTTAGGAGACGACGCGTGGACCGATCGGGGCTTAGGAGACGACGCGTGGACCGATCGGGGCTTAGGAGCCGGCGCGTGAACCGACGGGGGCTCAGGAGACCGCGCATGAACCGATCGGGGCTCGGCGACTGTGCGTGGACGGATCGGGGCTCAGGAGACGGCGCGTCGACCGATCGGGGCTCGGAGACGGTACATGGACCGATCGGGGCTCGGAGACGGCGCGTGGACCGACCGGGGCTAAGGAGGCCGCGCGTGGACCGATCGGGGCTCGGCGACGGCGCGTGGACCGATCGAGGCTCGGAGACGACGCGTGTACGGATCGGGGCTTTGAAGACGACGCGTGGACCGATCGGAGCTCAGGAAACGGCGTGTGGAGCGATCGGGGCTCAGGAGACGACGCGTGGATCGATCGGGGCTCAGGAGACGACGCGTCGACCGATCGGGGCTTGGAGACGGCGCGTGGACCGATTGGGGCTCAGGAGACGGCGCGTGGACCGATCGGGGCTCGGAGACGGCGCGTGGAACGATCGGGGCTCAGGAGGCCGCGAGTGGACCGATCATGGCTCGGCAACGGCGCGTGGACCGATCGGGGCTCGGAGACGGCGCGTGGACCGATCGGTGCTCGGAGACAGCGCGTGGACCGACTGGGGCTCGGAGACGGCGCGTGGACCGATCGTGGCTTAGGAGAACGCGCGTGGAACGATCGGGGCTCAGGAGACGGCGCGTGGAACGATCGGGGCTCGGAGACGGCGCGTTCACCGGTCGGGGCTTAGGACACGACGTGTCGACCGATCGGGGCTCAGGAGAAGGGGCGTGGGCCGATCGGGGCTCGGAGACTGCGCGTGTACTGATCGGGGCGCAGGAGGCCGCGTGTGGAGCGATCATGGCTCGGTGACGGCGCGTGGACCGATCGGGGCTCGGAGACGACGCGTGGACCGATCGGGGCTCAGGAGACGACGCGTCGGCGGATCGGGGTTACGGAGACGATGCGTGTACCGATCGGGGCTTAGGAGCCGACGCGTGAACCGATCGGGGCTCTGGAGACGACGCTTGGACCGATTGGGGCTTAGGCGTCGATGCGTGGACCGATCGGGGCTCGGAGACGGCGCGTGGAACGATCGGGGCTCAGGTGATGCCGCGTGAACCGATCGGCGCTCAGAGACGGCGCGTGGACCGATCGGCGCTCAGAGACGGCGCGTGGACCGATCGGGGATTGGGAGAAGGAGCTTGGACCAATCGGGGCTTAGGAGACGGCGCGTGGACCGATCGGGGATCAGGAGATGACGCGTGGACCGATCGGGGCTCTGGAAGCGGCGCACGGACCGATCGTGGCTCGGAGACGGCGCGTGGAGGCATCGGGGCTTTGAAGACGACGTGTGGACCGATCGGGGCTCAGGAAACGGCGTGTGGAGCGATCGGGGCTCAGGAGACTCGCGTGGATCGATCGGGGCTCCGGAGGCGCCGGGTGGACCGATGGGGATGAGGAGACGGTGCGTGGAACGATCGGGGCTCGGAGACGGCGCGTGGACCGATCGGGGCTTAGGAGACGACGCGTGGACGGATCGGGGCTCAGGAGGCCGCGCGTGGACCGATCATGGCTCGGCAACGGCGCGTGGACCGATCGGGGCTCGGAGACGACGCGTGGACCGATCGGTGCTCGGAGACAGCGCGTGGACCGACTGGGGCTCGGAGACGGCACGTGGACCGATCGTGGCTTAGGAGAAGGCGCGTGGAACGATCGGGGCTCTGGAAGCGGCGCACGGACCGATCGTGGCTCGGAGACGGCGCGTGGAGGCATCGGGGCTTTGAAGACGACGCGTGGACCGATCGGGGCTCAGGAAACGGCGTGTGGAGCGATCGGGGCTCAGGAGACTCGCGTGGATCGATCGGAGCTCCGGAGGCGCCGCGTGGACCGATGGGGATCAGGAGACGGTGCGTGGACCGATCGTGGCTCGGAGACGGAGCGTGGACCGATCGGGGCTTAGGAGACGACGCGTGGACCGATCGGGGCTTAAGAGACGACGCGTGGACCGATCGGGGCTCAGGAGACTCGCGTGAATTGATCGGGGCTCAGGAGGCGACGCGTGGACCCTTCGGCGCTCGGAGACGGCGCGTCGACCGATCGGGGTTCGGAGACGGCGCGTGTACCGACTGGGGCTCAGGAGACCGCGCATGAACCGATCGGGGCTCGGCGACTGCGCGTGGACGGATCGGGGCTCAGGAGACGGCGAGTGGACCGATCGGGGCTCGGAGACGGCGTGTTAACCGATCACGGCTTAGGAGACGACGCGTGGACCGATCGGGGCTTAGGTGACGACGCGTGGACCGATCGGGGCTTAGGAGACGACGCGTGGAACGATCGGGGCTCAGGAGACTCGCGTGAATTGATCGGGGCTCAGGAGGCGACGCGTGGACCCTTCGGCGCTCGGAGACGTCGCGTCGACCGATCGGGGTTCGGAGACGGCGCGTGGACCGTCTGGGGCTTAGAAGACGATGCGTCGACCGATCGGCGCTCGGAGACGGCGCGTCGACCGATCGGGGCTCCGGAGGTGGAGCGCGGACCGATCGGGGCTCAGGAGACTCGCGTGGATCGATCGGGGCTCCGGAGGCGCCGCGTTGACCGATGGGGATCAGGAGACGGTGCGTGGACCGATCGGGGCTCGGAGACGGCGCGTGGACCGATCGGGGCTTAGGAGACGACGCGTGGACCGATCGGGGCGTAGGACACGACGCGTGTATCTATCGGGGCCCACGAGACAGCGTGTGGACCGATTGGGGCTCAGGAGGCCGCGCGTGGACCGATCATGGCTCGGCAACGGCGCGTGGACCGATCGGGGCTCGGAGACGACGCGTGGACCGATCGGTGCTCGGAGACAGCGCGTGGACCGAATGGGGCGAGGAGACGGCGCGTGAAGGCATCGGGGCTAAGAAGACGACGCATCGAGCGAGCGGGGCTCAGGAGACGGGGCGAGGAGCGATCGGGCCTCAGGGGACGGCGCGTGGACCGATTGGGGCTTGGATACGGCGCGTGACGCGACCGGGGCTCAGGAGGCCGCGCGCGGTGCGATCGTGGCTCGGAGACGGTGCGAGGAGGCATCTGGGCTTAGAAGAAGACGCGTGGACCGATTGGGGCTCGTAGAGGACGCGTGGAGCGATCGGGGCTCAGGAGTTGGGGCGTGGAGCGAACGGTGCCTCGGAGACGGCGCGTGGACCGATCGGGGCTTAGAAGGCGCGTGGACCGATCGGGGCTCAGGAAGCGGCGCACGGACCAATCGTGGCTCGGAGACGGCGCGTGGAGGCATCGGGGCTTTGAAGACGACGGGTGGACCGATCGGGGCTCGGAGACGACGCGTGGACCGATCGGGGCTCAGGAGCCGACGCGTCGGCGGATCGGGGTTTAGGAGACGACGCGTGGACCGATCGGGGCTTAGGAGCCGACGCGTGAACCAATCCGAGCTTAGCAGACGACGCGTGGACCGATCGGGGCTTAGGAGACGACGCGTGGAACGATCGGGGCTCAGGAGACTCGCGTCAATTGATCGAGGCTCAGGAGGCGACGCGTGGACCCTTCGGGGCTCGGACATGGCGCGTGGACCGATCGGGGCTTAGGAGACGACGCGTGGAACGATCGGGGCTCAGGAGACTCGCGTGAATTGATCGGGGCTCAGGAGTCGACGCGTGGACCCTTCGGCGCTCGGAGACGGCGCGTCGACCGATCGGGGTTCGGAGACGGCGCGTGGACCGTCTGGGGCTTAGGAGACGATGCGTGGACCGATCGGCGCTCGGAGACGGCGCGTCGACCGATCGGGGTTCGGGGACGCATGTGGACCGTGTGGGGCTCAGCAGACGATGCGTGGACCGATCGGGGCTCAGGGGATGGCGCCCGGACCGACCGGGTCTCAGGAGACTCGCGTGGACCGGTCGGGGCTTAGGAGACGACGCGCGGCCGATCGAGGCTTAGGAGACTCGCGTGGACCGATCGGGGCTCAGGAGACCGCGCGTGGACGGATTGGGGCTCAGGAAGCGGCGCCTGGACCGATCGCGGCTCGGCGGCAGCGCGTGGACCGATCGGGGCTTAGGACGCCGCGCGTGGACCGATCATGGCTCGGCGACGGCGCGTGGACCGATCGGGACTCGGAAACGACGCGTGGACCGATCGGTGCTCGGAGACAGCGCGTGGACCGACTGGGGCTCGGAGACGGCGCATCGACCGAGCGGGGATCAGGAGACGGCGCGAGGAGCGATCGGGGCTCAGGAGAAGACGCGTGGACCGATCGGGACTCAGTAGACGACGGGTGGACCAATCGGGGCTTAGGAGCCGACGCGTGAACCGATCGGAGCTTAGGAGATGACGCGTGGACCGATCGGGGCGCAGGAGACGGCGCGTGGAGAGATCGGGGCTCAGGAGACGACGCTTGGACCGATCGGGGCTCAGGAGACGGCGCGTGGACCGTCCGGGGCTTAGGACACGATGCGTGGACCGATCGGGGCTTAGGACGCCGCGCGTGGACCGATCATGGCTCGGCGACGGCGCGTGGACCGATCGGGGCTCGGAGACGACGCGTGGACCGATCGAGGCTCAGGAGACGACGCGTGGGTCGATTGGGGCTCAGGAGACGGCGCGTGGACCGTTCAGGGCTTAGGAGACTCGGGCGGATCTAACGGGGCTCCGGTGGCGGGGGGGGTGGACCGATCGGGGATCAGGTGATGGTGAGTGGACCGATCGGGGCTCGGAGACGACGCGTGGACCGATCGGGGCTCAGGAGACGGCGCGTGGAGTGATCGGGGCTCAGGAAGCGGCGCCTGGACCGATCATGGCTCGGAGACGGTGCGACGAGGCTTCTGGGCTTAGAAGAAGACGCGTGGACCGATCGGGGCTCGGAGACGACGCGTGGAGCGATCGGGGCTCAGGAGTTGGGGCGTGGAGCGAACGGGGCTCAGGAGACGTCGCCTGGATCGATTGGGGATCAGGAGACGGCGCGTGGATAGAGCGGGGCTTAGGGAACGACGCGTGGACGATCGGGGCTCAGGAGACGTCGCGTGGACCGGTCGGGGCTTAGGAGACGACGCGCGGCCGATCGAGGCTTAGGAGACGACGCGTGGACCGATCGGGGCTCAGGAGACCGCGCGTGGACCGATCGGGGCTCAGGAACCGGCGCCTGGACCGATCGCGGCTCGGCGACGGCGCGTGGACCGATCGGGGCTTTGGAGGCCGCGCGTGGACCGATCATGGCTCGGCGACGGCGCGTGGACCGATCGGGACTCGGAAACGACGCGTGGACCGATCGGTGCTCGGAGACAGCGCGTGGACCGACTGGGGCTCGGAGACGGCGCATCGACCGAGCGGGGATCAGGAGATGGCGCGAGGAGCGATCGGGGCTCAGGAGAAGACGCGTGGACCGATCGGGACTCAGTAGACGGTGCGTGGACTGATTGGGGCTTGGATACGGCGCGTGACGCGACCGGAGCTCAGGAGACGACGCGTGGACCGATCGGAGCTCAGGAGACGACGCTTGGACCGATCGGGGCTCAGGAGACGACGCTTGGACCGATCGGGGCTCAGGAAGCGGCGCCTGGGCCGATCGTGGCTCGGAGACGGTGCGACGAAGCATCTGGGCTTAGAAGAAGACGCGTGGACCGATCGGGGCTCGGAGACGACGCGTGGAGCGATCGGGGCTCAGGAGTTGGGGCGTGGAACGAACGGGGCTCAGGAGACGACGCATGGATCGATTGGGGATCAGGAGACGGCGCGTGGACCAGTCAGGGCTTAGGAGACGACGCGCGGCCGATCGGGGCTTAGGAGACGACGCGTGGACCGATCGGGGCTCAGGAGGCAGCAAGTGGACCGATTGGGGATCAGGAGACGGCGCGTGAATAAATCGGGGCTTAGGAGACGACGCGTGGACGGATTGGGGCTCAGGAGACCGCGCGTGAACCGATCGGGGCTCGGCGACTGCGCGTGGACGGATCGAGGCTCAGGAGACGGCGCGTGGACCGATCGGGGGTCGGAGACGGCGCGTTAACCGATCACGGCTTAGGAGACGACGCGTGGACCGATCGGGGCTTAGGAGACGACGCGTGGACCGATCGGGGCGTAAGAGACGGCGCGTGGAACGATCGGGGCTCAGGAGACTCGCGTGAAATGATCGGGGCTCAGGAGGCGACGCCTGGACCGATCGTGGCTCGGAGACGGCGCGTGGACCTATCGGGGCTGGGAGACGGCGCGTGGAACGATCGTGGCTCGGAGACGTCGCGCTCAGGCATCGGGGCTTTGAAGATTACGCGTGGACCGAACGGTGCTCAGAAAACGACGCGTGGACCGATCGGTGCTGAGAGACGATGCGTGGACCGATCGCGGCTCAGGAAACGGCGCGTGGAGCGATCGGGGCTCAGGAGACGACGCGTGGATCGATCGGGGCTCAGTAAACGGCGCGTGGAGCGATCGGGGCTCAGGAGACGACGCGTGGATCGATCGGGGCCCACGAGACAGCGTGTGGACCGATTGGGGCTCAGGAGACGGCGCGTGGACCGATCGGGGCTCGGAGACGGTGCGTGGAACGATCGGGGCTCAGGAGACGGCGCGTGGACCGATTGGGGCTCGGATACGGCGCGTGAGCCGACCGGGGCTCAGGAGGCCGCGCGTGGACCGATCGGGGCTCAGGAGACGGCGCGTGGACCGATCGGGACTCAGGAGACGGCGCGTGGACCGATTCGGGCTTGGATACGGCACGTGACGCGACCGGGGCTCAGGATGCCGCGCGTGGAGCGATCATGGCTCGGCGACGGCGCGTGGACCGATCGGGGCTCCGAGACGACGCGTGGACCGATCGGGGCTTAGGAGCCGACGCGTGAACCGACTGGGGCTCAGGAGACCGCGCATGAACCGATCGGGGCTCGGCCCCTGCGCGTGGACGGATCGGGGCTCAGGAGACGGCGCGTGTACCGACTGGGGCTCAGGAGACCGCGCATGAACCGATCGGGGCTCGGCGACTGCGTGTGGACGGATCGGGGATCAGGAGACGGCGCGTGGACCGATCGGGGGTCGGAGACGGCGCGTTAACCCATCACGGCTTAGGAGACGACGCGTGGACCCATCGGGGCTTAGGAGACGACGCGTGGACCGATCGGGGCGTAGGAGACGGCGCGTGGAACGATCAGGGCCCAGGAGACTCGCATGAATTGATCGGGGCTCAGGAGGCGACGCGTGGGCCCATCGGGGCTCGGAGACGTCGCGTGGACCGATCGGGGCTTAGGAGACGACGCGTGGACGTATCGGGGCTTAGGACACGACGCGTGGACCGATCAGGGTTTAGCAGAGGACGCGTCGACCGATCGGCGCTCAGGAGACGGCGCGTGGACCGATCGGGGCTCAGGAGCCGGCGCGAGGAGCGATCTGGGCTCAGGAGAAGACGCGTCAATTGATCGGGGCTCAGGAGACGACGCGGCGACGGATCGGGGCTCGGAGACGGCGCGTGGTCCTATCGGGGCTTAGCAGACGACGCGTGGACCGAGCGGGGCTCAGGAGCCGGCGCGTGGACCGATCGGGACTCAGGAGACGGCGCGTGGACCGATCGGGGCTTAGGAGACGACGCGTGGACGTGTCGGGGCTTAGAAGACGACGCGTGGACCGATCGGGGTTTAGCAGAGGACGCGTCGACCGATCGGCGCTCAGGAGACGGCGCGTGGACCGATCGGGCCTCAGGAGCCGTCGCGAGGAGCGATCCGGGCTCAGGAAAAGACGCGTCAATTGATCGGGGCTCAGGAGACGACGCGGCGACGGATCGGGGCTCGGAGACGGCGCGTGTACCGACTGGGGCTCAGGAGACCGCGCATGAACCGATCGGGCCTCGGCGACTGCGCGTGGACGGATCGGGGCTCAGGAGACGGCGCGTGGACCGATCGGGGGTCGGAGACGGTGCGTTAACCGATCACGGCTTAGGAGACGACGCGTGGACCGATCGGGGCTTAGGAGACGACGCGTGGACCGATCGGGGCGTAGGAGACGGCGCGTGGAACGATCGTGGCTCAGGAGACTTGCGTGAATTGATCGGGGCTCAGGAGGCGACGCGTCGGCCCATCGGGGCTCGGAGACGGCACGTGGACCGATCGGGGCTTAGGAGACGACGCGTTGACGTATCGGGGCTTAGGAGACGACGCGTGGACCGATCGGGGTTTAGCAGAGGACGCGTCGACCGATCGGCGCTCAGGAGACGGCGCGTGGACCGATCGGGGCTCAGGAGGCGGCGCGTGGATCCATCGGGACTCGGAGACGACGCGTGGAACGATCTGGGCTCAGGAGACGGCATGCGAACCGATCGGGGCTCGGCGACGGCGCGTGGACCGATCGGGGCTCGGAGACGACGCGTGTATGGATCGGGGCTTGGAGACGGCGCGTGGACTGATCGGAGCTCGCAGACGGCGCGTTAACCGATCGGGGCGTAGGAGACGATGCATGGCCCGACCGGGGCTCGGAGACGGCGCGTGCCCCGATCGGGGCTCAGGAGACGGAGCGTAGACCGATCGGGGCTCGGAAACAGCGCGTGGAACGATCGGGGCTCAGGAGACGGCGCGTGAACCAATCGGCGCTCGGAGACGGCGCGTGGACCGATCGTGGCTTAGGAGAAAGCGCGTGGAACGATCAGGGCTCAGGAGACGGCGCGTGGACCGATCGTCGCTCGGAGACGGCGCTTCGACCGATCGGGGTTCGGAAACGGCACGTGGACCGTCTGGGGCTTAGGAGACGATGCGTGGACCGATCGGGGCTCAGGAGACTGCGCGTGGATGGACCTGGCTCAGGACACGACGCGTGGACCGATCGGTGCTCAGGAAGTGGCGCCTCGACCGATCGTGGCTCGCAGACGGCGCCTGGGGGTATCTGGGCTTAGAAGACGACGCGTGGACCGATCGGGGCTCAGGAAACGGCACGTGAACCGATCGGGGCTTCGGAGTCGGCGCGTGGACCGATCGGCGCTCGGAGACGGCGCGGTAACCGATCGGGGCTTAGGAGACGATGCGTGAACCGATCGGGGCTCGGAGACGGCGCGTGGACCGATCGGGGCTTAGGAGACAACGCGTGGACCGATCGGGGCTTAGGAGACGACGCGTGGACGTATCGGGGCTTAGGACACGAGGCGTGGACCGATCAGGGTTTAGCAGAGGACACGTCGACCGATCGGCGGTCAGGAGACGACGCGTGGACCGATCGGCGCTCAGGAGGCGGCGCGTGGACCCATCGGGACTCGGAGACGACGCGTGTATGGATCGGGGCTTGGAGACAGCGCGTGGACTGATCGGAGCTCGCAGACGGCCCGTGGCCGGATCGGGGCTTAGGAGACGGCGCGTGGACTAATTTGGGCTCAGGAGACGGCGCGTGGACCGATCGAGGCTCGGAGACGGCGCGTTAACCGATCGGGGCGTAGGAGACGATGCATGGCCCGATCGGGGTTCGGAGACGGCGCGTGGACCGTCTGGGGCTTAGGAGACGATGCGTGGACCGATCGCCGCTCGGAGACGGCGCGTCGACCGATCGGGGCTCGGAGTCGGCGCGTTAACCGATCGGTTTCTTAGGAGACGATGCGTGGACCGATCGGAGCTCGGAGACGGCGCGTGGACCGATCGAGGCTCGGAGACGACGCGTGTACGGATCAGGGATTCGGGGACGACGCGTGGTACGATCCGGGCTCAGGAGACGACGCGTCGACCGACCGGAGCTCAGGAGATTCGCGTGGATCGATCGGGGCTCCGGAGGCGGCGCGTGGACCGATCGTGGCTTAGGAGAAAGCGCGTGGAACGATCAGGGCTCAGGAGACGGCGCGTGAACCGATCGGCGCTCGGAGACGGCGCATTGACCGATCGGGGTTCGGAGACGGCGCGTGGACCGTCTGGGCTTAGGAGACGATGCGTGGACCGATCGCCGCTCGGAGACGGCGCGTCGACCGATCGGGGTTCGGAAACGGCACGTGGACCGTCTGGGGCTTAGGAGACGATGCGTGGACCGATCGGGGCTCAGGCGACCGCGCGTGAACCGATCGGGGATCGGAAACGGCGCGTGGAACGATCGGGGCTCAGGAGACGGCAGGTGAACCAATCGGCGCTCGGAGACGGCGCGTGGAACGATTGTGGCTTAGGAGAAAGCGCGTGGAACGATCGGGACTCAGGAACCGGCGCGTGAACCGATCGGCGCTCGGAGACGCCGCGTCGACCGATCGGGGCTCAGGAGGCGGCGCGTCGACCGATCGGGGCTCAGGAGGCGGTACGTACACCGATCGGGGCTCGGAAAGTACGCGTTAACCGAGCGGGGCTTAGGAGACGATGCGTAGACCGATCGGGGCGCGGAGACGGTGCGTGGACCGAGCGGGGCTCAGGAGGCCACGCCTGGACCGATCGGGGCTCAGGAGGCCACGCCAAGACCGATCGGGGCTCGGTGACGGCGCGTGGACCGATCCGGGCTCAGGAGACGGCGCGTGGACCGATCGGGGCTCAGGAAACGGCCCGTGAACCGATCGGGGCTTAGGAGACGACGCGTGGACGGATCGGGGCTCGGAGACGGCGCGTGGACCGATCGGGACTTAGGAGAAGACGCGTGGACCGATCGGAGCTCAGGAGAGTGCGCGTGGACCGATCGGGGCTTCGGTGACGGTTCGTGGACCGATCGGGGCTTCGGCGACGGTTCGTGGACCGATCGGGGCTCGGAGACGGTGCGAGGACCGACCGGGGCTCAGGAGACGACGCGTGGACCGACCGGAGCTCAAGAGATTCGCGTGGATCGATCGGGGCTTCGGAGGCGGCGCCGTGACCGATCATGGTTCGGCAACGGCGCGTGGACCGATCGGGGCTCGGAGACGACGCGTGGACCGATCGGTGCTCGGAGACAGCGCGTGGACCGACTGGGGCTTAGGAGACGATGCGTGGACCGATCGCCGCTCGGAGACGGCGCGTCGACCGATCGGGGCTCAGGAGACGGCGTGTAGACCGATCGGGGCTCGGAAACGGCGCTTGGAACGATCGGGGCTCAAGATACGGCGCGTGAACCAATCGGCGCTCGGAGACGGCGAGTGGATTAATCGTGTCTTAGGAGAAAGCGCGTGGAACGATCAGGGCTCAGGAGACGGCGCGTGAACCGATCGGCGCTCGGAGACGGCGCATTGACCGATTGGGGTTCGGAGACGGCGCGTGGACCGTCTGGGGCTTAGGAGACGATGCGTGGACCGATCGGGGCTCAGGAGACCGCGCGTGAACCGATCGGGGTTCGGCGACTGCGTGTGGAACGATTCGGGCTTAGGACACGATGTGTGGGCCGATCGGGGTTTAGCAGAGGACGCGTCGACCGATCGGGGCTCAGGAAACGGCGCGTGGACTGATCGGGGGTTAGGAGAGGACGCGTGGATCGATCGGGGTTTATCAGAGGACGCGTCGACCGATCGGGGCTCCGGAGACGGCGCGTGCACCGATCGGGGCTCGGAGACGACGCGTGGATCGATCGGGGCTCCGGAGGTGGCGCGTGGACCGATCGTGGCTCGGAGACGGCGCGTGGAGGCATCGGGGCTTTGAAGACGACGCGTGGACCGATCGGGGCTCAGGAAACGGCGTGTGGAGCGATCGGGGTTCAGAAGACTCGCGTGGATCGATCGGGGCTCCGGAGGCGCCGCGTGGACCGATGGGGATCAGGAGATGGTGCGTGGACCGATCGGGGCTCGGAGGAGACGCGTGGAACAATCGGGGCTCAGGAGACGGCGCGTGGACCGATTGGGGCTCGGATACGGCGCGTGAGCCGACCGGGGCTCAGGAGGCCGCGCGTGGACCGATCGCGCCTCGGCGACGGCGCGTGGACCGATCGGGGCTCAGGAGGCCGCGCATGGACCGATCATGGCTCGGCAACGGCGCGTGGACCGACCGGGGCTCGGAGACGACGCGTGGACCGATCGAGGCTCGGAGACGACGCGTGTACGGATCGGGGATTCGGGGACGACGCGTGGCACGATCCGGGCTCAGGAAACGGCGTGTGGAGCGATCGGGACTCACGAGACGACGCGTGGATCGATCGGGGCTCAGGAGACGACGCGTCGACCGATCGGGGCTCAGGAGACGGCGCGCGGACCGACCGGGGTTCAGGAGACTCGCGTGGATCGATCGGGGCTCAGGAAACAGCGCGCAAACCGGTTGGGGTTCGGAGACGGTGCGAGGAACGATCGGAGATCAGGAGACTGCACGTGGATGGATCGGGGATTAGGGAAAGACGCGCGGGCCGATCGGGGATTAGGGAACGACGCGTGGACAGATCGGGGCTCAGGAGACGGCGCGTGGACCGATCGGGGCTTAGGAGACGATGCGTGGACCGATCGGGGCGCGGAGACGGCGCGTGGACCGAGCGGGGGTCAGGAGCCCACGCCTGGACCGATCGGGGCTCGGCGACGGCGCGTGGACCGATCCGGGCTCAGGAGACGGCGCGTGGACCGATCGGGGCTCAGGAGACGGCGCGTGGACCGATCGGGGCTTCGGAGACGGTTCGTGGACCGGTCGGGCCTCGGAGACGGTGCGAGGACCGACCGGGGCTCAGGAGACGGCGCGTAGACCGACCGGAGCTCAGGAGATTCGCGTGGATCGATCGGGGCTCCGGAGGCGGCGCGTGGTCCGATTGGGGCTTAGGAGAAGGCGCGTGGACCGATCGGGGCTCAGGAAGCGGTGCACGGACCGATCGTGGCTCGGAGACGGCGCGTGGAGGCATCGGGGCTTTGAAGACGACGCGTGGACCGAACGATGCTTAGAAAACAGCGAGTGGACCGATCGCTGCTCGGAGACGATGCGTGGCCCGATCGGGGCTCAGGGGATGGCGCCCGGACCGACCGGGTCTCAGGAGACTCGCGTGGATCGATCGGGGCTCCGGGGGCGCCGCGTCGACCGATCGGGGCTCAGGAGGCGGCGCGTGGACCCATCGGGACTCGGAGACCACGCGTGGACCGTCCGGGGCTCAGGAGACTCGCGTGGATTGATCGGGGCTCAGGAGGCGACGCGTGGACCCATCGGGGCTCAGGAAACGGCGTGTCGAGCGATCGGGGCTTTGAAGACGACGCGTGGACCGATCGGGGCTCAGGAAACGGCGTGTGGAGCGATCTGGGCTCAGGAGACGACGCGTGGAGCGATCGGGGCTCAGGAGACGACGCTTGGACCGATTGGGGCTCAGGAGACGGCGCGTGGACCGGTCGGGGCTTAGGAGACTCGCGTGGATCTATCGGGGCTCCGGAGATGGCGCGTGAACCGATCGGGGCTTAGGAGACGGCGCGTGGACCGATCGGGGCTCAGGAAGCGGCGCCTGGACCGATCCTGGCGCGGAGACCGCTCGTGGAGGCATCGGGGCTTAGAAGACGACGCATGGACCGATCGGGGCTCGGAAACGGCGCGTGGACCGATCGGGGCTTAGGAGACGGCACGTGGAGCGATCGGGGCTCGGAAACGGCGGGTGGACCGATCGGGGCTCGGAGACGGCGCGTGGACCGATCGGTGCTCGGAGACGATGCGTGGACCGATCGGGGCCGAGGAACCGGCGCGTGGAGCGACCGGGGCTCAGGAGACTCGCGTGGATCGATAGGGGCTCGGAGACGGCGCGTGGAACGATCGGGGCTCGGAGTCGGCGCGTTAACCGATCGAGGCTTAGGAGTCGATGCGTGGACCGATCGGGGCTCGGAGACGGCGCGTGGACCGACCGGGGCTCAGGAGGCCACGCCTGGACCGATCGGGGCTCGGCGACGGCGCGTGGACCGATCGAGGCTCAGAGACAGCGCGTGGAACGATCGCGGCTCAGGTGACGCCGCGTGAACCGATCGGCGCTCGGAGACGGCGCGAGGACCGATCGGGGTTTTGGGGAAGGCGCTTGGACCGATCGGGGCTCGGAGACGACGCGTGGACCGATCGGTGCTCGGAGACAGCGCGTGGACCGACCGGGGCTCAGGAGACTCGCGTGGATCGATCGGGGCTCAGGAGGGGACGCGTGAACCCATCGGGGCTCGGAGAGGGCGCGTGGAGGCATCGGGGCTTTGAAGACTACGCGTGAACCGAACGGTGCTCAGAAAACGACGCGTGGACCGATCGGTGCTCGGAGACGATGCGTGGACCGATCGCGGCTCAGGAAACGGCGCGTGGAGCGATCGGGGCTCAGGAGACGACGCGTGGATCGATCGGGGCTCAGTAAACGGCGCGTGGAGCGATCGGGGCTCAGGAGACGACGCGTGGATCGATCGGGGCTCAGGAGACGGCGCGCGGACTGACCGGAGCTCAGGAGACTCGCGTGGATCGATCGGAGCTCCGGAGGCGCCGCGTGGACCGATGGGGATCAGGAGACGGTGCGTGGACCGATCGGGGCTCGGAGACGGCGCGTGGACCGATCGGGGCTCAGGAAACGGCCCGTGAACCGATCGGGGCTTAGAAGACGACGCGTGGACGGATTGGGGCTCGGAGACAACGCGTGGAACGATCGGGGCTCAGGAGACGGCGCGTGAACCGATCGGCGCTCGGAGACGCCGCTTGGACCGGTCGGGGCTTAGGAGACGGCGCGTAGATCGATCGGGGCTCAGGAGACGGCGCATGGACTGGTCGGGGCTCAGGAGACCGCGCGTGGACCGATCGGGGCTTAGGAGACGACGCGTGGAACGATCGGGGCTCAGGAGGCAGCGCGTGAACCGATCGGCGCTCGGAGACGGCGCGTGGACCGATCGGAGCTCACGAGACGGCGCGTGGATGGATCGAGGCTTAGGGAACGACGCGTAGACCAACCGGCGCTCAGGAAGCGGCGCCTGGACCTATCGTGGCTCGGGACAACGCGTGGACCGATCGGGGCTTAGGAGACGGCACGTGGACCGATCGGGGCTCAGGAGACGACGCGTGGACCCATCGGGGCACAGGAAGCGGCGCCTGGACCGATCGTGGCTCGGAGACGGCGCGTGGACCTATCGGGGCTGGGAGACGGCGCACGGACCGATCGGGTCTCAGGAGACGGCGCGAGGACCGGTCGGGGCTTAGGAGACTCGCGTGGATCTATCGGGGCTCCGGAGGCGGCGCGTGGACCGATCGGGGCCCAGGAGACGGCGTGTGGACCGATCTGGGCTTGGAAGACGACGCGTGGCCCGATCGGGGTTCAGGAGACGATGTGTGGACCGATCGGCGCTTGGAGACGGCGCGTGGAATGATCGGGGCTTAGGAGACGGCGCGTGGACCGATCGGGGCTCGGAGACGACGCGTGGAACGATCGGGGATCAGAAGATGGTGCGTGGACCGATCGGGGCTCGGAGACGGTGCGTGGACCGATCGGGGCTCGGAGACAGCGCGTTGGGGCATCTGGGCTTAGAAGACGACGCGAGGACCGATCGGGGCTCAGGAAACGGCGCGTGGACCGATCGGGGCTGGGAGACGGCGCGTGGAACGATCGGGGCGCAAGAGACGGCGCGTGAACCGATCGGGGCTCGGAGACATCGCGTGGATCGATCGGGGCACGGGAGACGGCACGTGAAATGATCGGCGGTTGGAGACATCGCGTGGACCGATCGGGGCTCAGGAAGCGGCGCCTGGACCGATCGTGGCTCGGAGACGGCGCGTGGACCTATCGGGGCTGGGAGACGGCGCGTGGAACGATCGGGGCCCAGGAGACGGCGCGTCGACCGATCGGGACTCAGGAAACGGCGCGTGAACCGATCGGCGCTCGGAGACGGCGCGTGGACCGATCGGGCCTTAGGAGACGGCACGTGGACCGATCGGGGCTCAGGAGACGACGCGTGGACCCAACGGGGCACACGAAGCGGCGCCTGGACCGATCGTGG
The DNA here is from genome assembly GCA_946811545.1 of Netelia fuscicornis. Taxonomy (NCBI): domain Eukaryota; kingdom Metazoa; phylum Arthropoda; class Insecta; order Hymenoptera; family Ichneumonidae; genus Netelia; species Netelia fuscicornis. The sequence goes on along the minus strand of OX328016.1, from coordinate 14,279,119 downwards.
CTCGGAGACGGCGCGTGGAACGATCGGGTCTCACGAGACGGCTCGAGGACCGGTCGGGGCTTAGGAGACTCGCGTGGATCTATCGGGGCTCCGGAGGCGGCGCGTGGACCGATCGGGGATCAGGAGACGACGCGTGGACCGATCGGGGCCTAGGAGACGGCGCGTGGACCGATCGGGGCTTAGGAGACGACGCGTGGAGCGATTGGGGCTCAGGAGACTCGGGAGTATTTAGCGGGGTTCCGGCGGCGGGGGGAGTGGACCGATCGGGGATCAGGAGACGGTGAGTGGACCAACCGGGGCTTAGGGGACGACGCGTAGACCGATCGGGGCGCGAAGACGGCGCGTGGACCGCTCGGGCTTCAGGAGACGGCGCGTGGACTAATGGGGCTCAGGAGACGGCGCGTGGACCGATCGAGGCTCGGAGACGGCGCGTTAACCGATCGGGGCGTAGGAGACGATGCATGGCCCGATCGGGGCTCGGAGACGGCGCGTGCCCCGATCGGGGCTCAGGAGACGGAGCGTAGACCGATCGGGGCTCGGAAACGGCGCGTGGAACGATCGGGGCTCAGGAGACGGCGCTTGGACCGATCGGGGCTCAGGAAATGGGGCGTGCACCGATCGGGGATTAGGAGATGACGCGTGGACCGATCGGGGCTCGGAGACGGCGGTTGGAGCAATCGTGGCTTAGCGGACGACGCGTAGACCGATGGGGGCTCGGAGACGGCGCGTGGACCGATCGGGGCTCAGGAGACGGAGCGTAGACCGATCGGGGCTCGGAAACGGCGCGTGGAACGATCGGGGCTCAGGAGACGGCGCGTGAACCAATCGGCGCTCGGAGACGGCGCGTGGACCGATCGTGGCTTAGGAGAAAGCGCGTGGAACGATCAGGGCTTAGGAGACGATGCATGGACCGATCGGGGCTCAGGAGACTGCGCGTGGATGGACCTGGCTTAGGGAACGACGCGTGGACCGATCGGGGCTCAGGAGAGGGCGCGTAGACCGATCGGGGCTCGGAAACGACGCGTTAACCGAGCGGGGCTTAGGAGACGATGGGTGGACCGATCGGGGCTCGGAGACAGCGCGTGTACCGACTGGGGCTCAGGAGGTAGCGCGTGGACCAATTGGGGTTCGGCGACGGCGCGTGGACCGACCGGGGCTCAGGAGACCGCGCGTGAACCGATCGGGGCTCGGCGACTGCGCGTGGAACGATCGGGGCTTAGGACACGATGTGTGGGCCGTTCGGGGTTTAGCAGAGGACGCGTCGAGCGGTCGGGGCTCAGGAGACGGCGCGTGGATCGATCGGGGCTCAGGACACGACGCGTGGACCGATCGGTGCTCAGGAAGTGGCGCCTGGACCGATCGTGGCTCGCAGACGGCGCCTGGGGGCATCTGGGCTTAGAAGACGACGCGTGGACCGATCGGGGCTCAGGAAACGGCACGTGAACCGATCGGGGCTTCGGAGTCGGCGCGTGGACCGATCGGCGTTCGGAGACGGCGCGGTAACCGATCGGGGCTTAGGAGACGATGCGTGAACCGATCGGGGCTCGGAGACGGCGCGTGGACCGATCGGGGCTTAGGAGACGACGCGTGGACCGATCGGGGTTTAGCAGAGGACGCGTCGACCGATCGGCGCTCAGGAGACGGCGCGTGGACCGATCGGCGCTCAGGAGGCGGCGCGTGGACCCATCGGGGTTCGGAGGCGACGCGTGTATGGATCGGGGCTCTGAGACAGCGCGTGGACTGATCGGAGCTCGCAGACGGCCAGTGGCCGGATCGGGGTTTAGGAGATGGCGCGTGGACTAATTGGGGCTCAGGAGACGGCGCGTGGACCGATCGAGGCTCGGAGTCGGCGCGTTAACCGATCGGGGCGTAGGAGACGATGCATGGCCCGATCGGGGCTCGGAGACGGCGCGTGCCCCGATCGGGGCTCAGGAGACGGAGCGTAGACCGATCGGGGCTCGGAAACGGCGCGTGGAACGATCGGGGCTCAGGAGACGGCGCGTGAACCAATCGGCGCTCGGAGACGGCGCGTGGACCGATCGTGGCTTAGGAGAAAGCGCGTGCAACGATCAGGGCTCAGGAGACGGCGCGTGGAACGATCGTCGCTCGGAGACGGCGCGTCGACCGATCGGGGTTCGGAAACGGCACGTGGACCGTCTGGGGCTTAGGAGACGATGCATGGACCGATCGGGGCTCAGGAAGCGGCGCCTGGACCGATCGTGGCTCGGAGACGGCGCGAGGGGGCATCTGCGCTTAGAAGACGACGCGTGGGCCGATCGAGGCTCGGCGACAGCGCGTGGACTGATCGGGGCTCGGCGACTGCGCGTGGACGGATCTGGGCTTAGGAGACGGCGTGTCGACCGATCGGGGCTTAGGAGACGGCGCGTAGACCGATCGGGGCTCGGAAACGACGCGTTAACCGATCGGGGGTTAGGAGACGACGCGTGGACCGATTGGGGCTTAGGAGACGACGTGTCGACCGATCGGGGCTTAGGAGACGGCACGTGGACCGGTCGCGGCTCGGCGACTGCGCGTGGACGGATCGGGGCTCACGACACGGCGCGTGGGCCGATCGGGGCTCGGAGTCGGCGCGTTAACCGATCGGTTTCTTAGGAGACGATGCGTGGACCGATCGGGGCTCGGAGACGGCGCGTGGACCTATCGAGGCTCGGAGACGACGCGTGTACGGATCAGGGATTCGGGGACGACACGTGGTACGATCCGGGCTCAGGAAACGGCGTGTGGAGCTATCGGGACTCACGAGACGACGCGTGGATCGATCGGGGCTCAGGAGACGACGCGTCCACCGACCGGAGCTCAGGAGATTCGCGTGGATCGATCGGGGCTCCGGAGGCGGCGCGTGGACCGATTGGGGAGCAGGAGATGGTGCGTGGACTGATCGGGGCTCGGAGACGGCGCGTGGACCGATCGGGGCTCAGGAGCCGGCGCGTGGGCCCATCGGGGCTTAGGAGACGACGCGTGTATGGATCGGGGCTTGGAGACGGCGCGTGGACCGATCGGGGCTCAGGAAACGGTGCGAGGACCGACCCGAGCTCAGGAGACGGCGCGTGGACCGACCGGAGCTCAGGAGATTCGCGTGGATCGATCGGGGCTCCGGAGGCGGCGCGTGGACCGATTGGGGAGTAGGAGATGGTGCGTGGACCCATCGGGGCTCGGAGACGGCGCGTGGACCGATCGAGGCTCGGAGACAGCGCGTGGAACGATCGCGGCTCAGGTGACGCCGCGTGAACCGATCGTCGCTCGGAGACGGCGCGAGGACCGATCGGGGTTTTGGGGAAGGCGCTTGGACCGATCGGGGCTCGGAGACGACGCGTGGACCGATCGGTGCTCGGAGACAGCGCGTGGACCGACCGGGGCTCAGGAGACTCGCGTGGATCGATCGGGGCTCAGGAGGGAACGCGTGAACCCATCGGGGCTCGGAGAGGGCGCGTGGAGGCATCGGGGCTTTGAAGACTACGCGTGAACCGAACGGTGCTCAGAAAACGACGCGTGGACCGATCGGTGCTCGGAGACGATGCGTGGACCGATCGCGGCTCAGGAAACGGCGCGTGGAGCGATCGGGGCTCAGGAGACGACGCGTGGATCGATCGGGGCTCAGTAAACGGCGCGTGGAGCGATCGGGGCTCAGGAGACGACGCGTGGATCGATCGGGGCTCAGGAGACGGCGCGCGGACTGACCGGAGCTCAGGAGACTCGCGTGGATCGATCGGAGCTCCGGAGGCGCCGCGTGGACCGATGGGGATCAGGAGACGGTGCGTGGACCGATCGGGGCTCGGAGACGGCGCGTGGACCGATCGGGGCTGAGGAAACGGCCCGTGAACCGATCGGGGCTTAGAAGACGACGCGTGGACGGATTGGGGCTCGGAGACAACGCGTGGAACGATTGGGGCTCAGGAGACGGCGCGTGAACCGATCGGCGCTCGAAGACGCCGCTTGGACCGGTCGGGGCTTAGGAGACGGCGCGTAGATCGATCGGGGCTCAGGAGATGGCGCATGGACTGGTCGGGGCTCAGGAGACCGCGCGTGGACCGATCGGGGCTTAGGAGACGACGCGTGGAACGATCGGGGCTCAGGAGGCAGCGCGTGAACCGATCGGCGCTCGGAGACGGCGCGTGGACAGATCGGAGCTCACGAGACGGCGCGTGGATGGATCGAGGCTTAGGGAACGACGCGTAGACCAACCGGCGCTCAGGAAGCGGCGCCTGGACCTATCGTGGCTCGGGACAACGCGTGGACCGATCGGGGCTTAGGAGACGGCACGTGGACCGATCGGGGCTCAGGAGACGACGCGTGGACCCATCGGGGCACAGGAAGCGGCGCCTGGACCGATCGTGGCTCGGAGACGGCGCGTGGACCTATCGGGGCTGGGAGACGGCGCACGGACCGATCGGGTCTCAGGAGACGGCGCGAGGACCGGTCGGGGCTTAGGAGACTCGCGTGGATCTATCGGGGCTCCGGAGGCGGCGCGTGGACCGATCGGGGCCCAGGAGACGGCGTGTGGACCGATCTGGGCTTGGAAGACGACGCGTGGCCCGATCGGGGTTCAGGAGACGATGTGTGGACCGATCGGCGCTTGGAGACGGCGCGTGGAATGATCGGGGCTTAGGAGACGGCGCGTGGACCGATCGGGGCTCGGAGACGACGCGTGGAACGATCGGGGATCAGAAGATGGTGCGTGGACCGATCGGGGCTCGGAGACGGTGCGTGGACCGATCGGGGCTCGGAGACGGTGCGTGGACCGATCGGGGCTCGGAGACAGCGCGTTGGGGCATCTGGGCTTAGAAGACGACGCGAGGACCGATCGGGGCTCAGGAAACGGCGCGTGGACCGATCGGGGCTGGGAGACGGCGCGTGGAACGATCGGGGCGCAAGAGACGGCGCGTGAACCGATCGGGGCTCGGAGACATCGCGTGGATCGATCGGGGCACGGGAGACGGCACGTGAAATGATCGGCGCTTGGAGACATCGCGTGGACCGATCGGGGCTCAGGAAGCGGCGCCTGGACCGATCGTGGCTCGGAGACGGCGCGTGGACCTATCGGGGCTGGGAGACGGCGCGTGGAACGATCGGGGCCCAGGAGACGGCGCGTCGACCGATCGGGACTCAGGAAACGGCGCGTGAACCGATCGGCGCTCGGAGACGGCGCGTGGACCGATCGGGCCTTAGGAGACGGCACGTGGACCGATCGGGGCTCAGGAGACGACGCGTGGACCCAACGGGGCACACGAAGCGGCGCCTGGACCGATCGTGGCTCGGAGACGGCGCGTGGAACGATCGGGTCTCAGGAGACGGCGCGAGGACCGGTCGGGGCTTAGGAGACTCGCGTGGATCTATCGGGGCTCCGGAGGCGGCGCGTGGACCGATCGGGGATCAGGAGACGACGCGTGGACCGATCGGGGCTCGGAAACGGCGCGTGGAACGATCGGGGCTCAGGAGACGGCGCGTGAACCAATCGGCGCTCGGAGACGGCGCGTGGACCGATCGTGGCTTAGGAGAAAGCGCGTGGAACGATCAGGGCTTAGGAGACGATGCATGGACCGATCGGGGCTCAGGAGACTGCGCGTGGATGGACCTGGCTTAGGGAACGACGCGTGGACCGATCGGGGCTCAGGAGAGGGCGCGTAGACCGATCGGGGCTCGGAAACGACGCGTTAACCGAGCGGGGCTTAGGAGACGATGGGTGGACCGATCGGGGCTCGGAGACAGCGCGTGTACCGACTGGGGCTCAGGAGGTAGCGCGTGGACCAATTGGGGTTCGGCGACGGCGCGTGGACCGACCGGGGCTCAGGAGACGGCGCGTGGACCGATCGAGGCTCGGAGACGGCGCGTTAACCGATCGGGGCGTAAGAGACGATGCATGGCCCGATCGGGGCTCGGAGACGGCGCGTGCCCCGATCGGGGCTCAGGAGACGGAGCGTAGACCGATCGGGGCTCGGAAACGGCGCGTGGAACGATCGGGGCTCAGGAGACGGCGCGTGAACCAATCGGCGCTCGGAGACGGCGCGTGGACCGATCGTGGCTTAGGAGAAAGCGCGTGCAACGATCAGGGCTCAGGAGACGGCGCGTGGAACGATCGTCGCTCGGAGACGGCGCGTCGACCGATCGGGGTTCGGAAACGGCACGTGGACCGTCTGGGGCTTAGGAGACGATGCATGGACCGATCGGGGCTCAGGAAGCGGCGCCTGGACCGATCGTGGCTCGGAGACGGCGCGAGGAGGCATCTGCGCTTAGAAGACGACGCGTGGGCCGATCGAGGCTCGGCGACAGCGCGTGGACTGATCGGGGCTCGGCGACTGCGCGTGGACGGATCTGGGCTTAGGAGACGGCGTGTCGACCGATCGGGGCTTAGGAGACGGCGCGTAGACCGATCGGGGCTCGGAAACGACGCGTTAACCGATCGGGGGTTAGGAGACGACGCGTGGACCGATTGGGGCTTAGGAGACGACGTGTCGACCGATCGGGGCTTAGGAGACGGCACGTGGACCGGTCGGGGCTCGGCGACTGCGCGTGGACGGATCGGGGCTCACGACACTTCGCGTGGGCCGATCGGGGCTCGGAGTCGGCGCGTTAACCGATCGGTTTCTTAGGAGACGATGCGTGGACCGATCGGGGCTCGGAGACGGCGCGTGGACCGATCGAGGCTCGCAGACGACGCGTGTACGGATCAGGGATTCGGGGACGACACGTGGTACGATCCGGGCTCAGGAAACGGCGTGTGGAGCTATCGGGACTCACGAGACGACGCGTGGATCGATCGGGGCTCAGGAGACGACGCGTCCACCGACCGGAGCTCAGGAGATTCGCGTGGATCGATCGGGGCTCCGGAGGCGGCGCGTGGACCGATTGGGGAGCAGGAGATGGTGCGTGGACTGATCGGGGCTCGGAGACGGCGCGTGGACCGATCGGGGCTCAGGAGCCGGCGCGTGGGCCCATCGGGGCTTAGGAGACGACGCGTGTATGGATCGGGGCTTGGAGACGGCGCGTGGACCGATCGGGGCTCAGGAAACGGTGCAAGGACCGACCCGGGCTCAGGAGACGGCGCGTGGACCGACCGGAGCTCAGGAGATTCGCGTGGATCGATCGGGGCTCCGGAGGCGGCGCGTGGACCGATTGGGGAGCAGGAGATGGTGCGTGGACCCATCGGGGCTCGCAGACGGCGCGTGGACCGATCGGGGCTTAGGAGAAGGCGCGTGGACCGATCGGGGCTCAGGAAGTGGCGCACGGACCGATCGTGGCTCGGAGATGTCGCGGGGGGCATCTGGGCTTACAAGACGATGCGTGGACCAATCGGGGTATCAGGAAACAGCGCGTGAACCGATCGGGGCTTAGGAGCCGACGCGTGGCCCGATCGTTACTCGGAGACGGCGCGTGGACCGATCGGGGCTTAGGAGAAGGCGCGTGGACTGATCGGGGCTCAGGGGATGGCGCCCGGACCGAGCGGGTCTCAGGAGACTCGCGTGGATCGATCGGGGCTCCGGGGGCGACGCGTGGACCGATCGGGGCTCAGGAGACGACGCGTGGACCGATCGCGGCTCAGGAGACGGCGCGTAGACCGATCGGGGCTCGGAGACGGCGCATTAACCAATCGGGGTTCGGAGACAGCGCGTGTACCGACTGGGGCTCAGGACACCGCGCGTGAACTGATCGGGGCTCGGGGACTGCGTGTGGACGGATCGGGGCTCAGGAGACGGCGCGTGGGCCGATCGGGGCTCGGAGACGACGCGTGGACCGTCCGGGGCTCAGGAGACTCGCGTGGATTGATCGGGGCTCAGGAGGCGACGCGTGGACCCATCGGGGCTCAGGAAACGGCGTGTCGAGCGATCGGGGCTCAGGAGACGACGCGTGGATCGATCGGGGCTCAGGAGACGACGCGTCGACCGATCGGGGCTCGGAGACGGCGCGTGGAACCATCGGGGCTCAGGAGACGACGCGTGGACCGATCGCGGCTCAGGAGACGGCGCGTAGACCGATCGGGGCTCGGAGACGGCGCATTAACCGATCGGGGTTCGGAGACGACGCGTGGACCGATCGGGGCTCAGAAGACGGCGCGTGGACCGATCGGCGCTCGGAGACGGCGCGTGGAACCATCGGGGCTCCGAAACGACGCGGTAACCGAGCGGGGCTTAGGAGACGATGCGTGAACCGATCGGGGCTCGGAGACAGCGCGTGTCCCGACTGGGGCTCAGGAGACCGCGCGTGAACCGATCGGGGCTCGGCGACTGCGCGTGGACGTACCGGGGCTCAGGAGACGACGTGTGGACCGATCGGGGCTCAGGAGACGACGCGTCGGCGGATCGGGGTTTAGGGGACGATGCGTGGACCGATCGGGACTTAGGAGACGGCGCGTGGACCGATCGGGGCTCAGGAAGCGGCGCCTGGACCGATCGTGGCGCGTAGACGGCTCGTGGAAGCATCGGGGCTTAGAAGACTCGCGTGGATCGATAGGGGCTCGGAGACGGCGCGTGGAACGATCGGAGCTCGCAGACGGCCCGTGGCCGGATCGGGGCTTAGGAGACGGCGCGTGGACTAATTGGGGCTCAGGAGACGGCGCGTGGACCGATCGGGGCTCAGGAGACGGCGCGTAGACCGATCGCGGCTCGGAAACGGCGCTTGGAACGATCGGGGCTCAGGAGACGGCGCGTGAACCGATCGGCGCTCGGAGACGGCGCATTGACCGATCGGGGTTCGGAGACGGCGCGTGGATCGTCTGGGGCTTAGGAGACGATGAGTGAACCGATCGTCGCTCGGAGACGGCGCGTCGACCGATCGGGGCTCAGGAGACGGCGCGTAGACCGATCGGGGCTCGGAAACGGCGCTTGGAACGATCGGGGCTCAGGAGACGGCGCGTGAACCAATCGGCGCTCGGAGACGACGCGTGGACCGATCGTGGCTTAGGAGAAAGCGCGTGGAACGATCAGGGCTCAGGAGACGGCGCGTGAACCGATCGGGGCTCGGCGACTGCGTGTGGAACGATCGGGGCTTAGGACACGATGTGTGGGCCGATCGGGGTTTAGCAGAGGACGCGTCGACCGATCGGGGCTCAGGAACCGGCGCGTGGACTGATCGGGGGTTAGGAGACGACGCGTGGACCGATCGGGGTTTATCAGAGGACGCGTCGACCGATCGGGGCTCAGGAGACGGCGCGTGGACCGATCGGGGCTCGGAGACGATGGGTGGACCGATAGGTGCTCAGGAAGCGGCACCTGGACCGGTCGTGGCTCGGAGACGGCGCGTGTGGGCCGATCGGGGTTTAGCAGAGGATGCGTGGACCGATCGGGGGTCACGAAACGGCGCGTCAACCGATCGGGGCTCGGAAACGGCGCGTGGAACGATCGGGACTCAGGAACCGGCGCGTGAACCGATCGGTGCTCGGAGACGGCGCGTCGACCGATCGGGGCTCGGCGACTGCGCGTGGACGGATCGGGGCTCACGAGACGGCACGCGGGTCGATCGGGGCTCAGAAGACGGCGCGTGTACTGACTGGGGCTCAGGAGACCGCGCATGCACCGATCGGGGCTCGGCGACTGCGTGTGGACGGATCGGGGCTCAGGAGACGGCGCGTGGACCGATCGGGGGTCGGAGACGGTCCGTTAACCGATCACGGCTTAGGAGACGGTGCGTGGACCGATCGGGGCTTAGGAGACGACGCGTGGACGTATCGGGGCTTAGGAGACGACGCGTGGACCGATCGGGGTTTAGCAGAGGACGCGTCGACCGATCGGCGCTCAGGAGACGGCGCGTGGCCGATCGGCGCTCAGGAGACGGCGCGTGGACCGATCGGGGCTTAGGAGATGATGCGTGGACCGATCGGGGCTCAGAAGACGGCGAGTAGACCGATCGGCGCTCGGAGACGGCGCGTGGACCGATCGGGGCTAAGAAGACGGCGCGTGGACCGATCGGGGCTTGGAAACGGCACGTGGACCGTCTGGGGCTTAGGCGACGATGCGTGGACCGATCGGGGCTCAGGAGACTGCGCGTGGATGGACCTGGCTTAGGGAACGACGCGTGGACCCATCGGGGCTCAGGAGAGGGCGCGTGGTCCGATCGGGGCTCAGGAGACGGCGCGTGGGTCGATCGGGGCTCAGGAGACATCGGGTAGACCGGTTGGGGCTCGGAGTCGGCGCGAGGAACGATCGTGGCTCAGGAGACTGCGCGTGGACCGATCGGCGCTCAGGAAACGGTGCGAGGACCGACCCGGGCTCAGGAGACGGCGCGTGGACCGACCGGAGCTCAGGAGATTCGCGTGGATCGATCGGGGCTCCGGAGGCGGCGCGTGGACCGATTGGGGAGCAGGAGATGGTGCGTGGACCCATCGGGGCTCGGAGAAGGCGCGTGGACCGATCGGGGCTTAGCAGACGACGCGTGGACCGATCGGAGCTCAGGAGACGACGCGTGGACCGATCCGGGCTCAGGAGACGGCGCGTGGACCGATCGGGGCTCAGGAAACGGTGCGAGGACCGACCCGGGCTCAGGAGACGGCGCGTGGACCGACCGGAGCTCAGGAGATTCGCGTGGATCGATCGGGGCTCCGGAGGCGGCGCGTGGACCGATTGGGGAGCAGGAGATGGTGCGTGGACCCATCGGGGCTCGGAGACGGCGCGTGGACCGATCGGGGCTTAGGAGACAAAGCGTGTACCGTCCGGGGTTAGGAGACGATGCGTGGACCGATGGGGCTTAGGAAGCGACGCGTGGACCGATCGGAGCTCAGGAGACGGCGCGTGGACCGATCGGGGCTCAGGAAACGGCCCGTGAACCGATCGGGGCTCGGGGCTGAGGAGACGGCGCATGGACAGGTCGGGGCTCAGGAGACCGCGCGTGGACCGATCGGGGCTTAGGAGACGACGCGTGGAACGATCGGGGCTCAGGAGGCAGGGCGTGAACCGATCGGCGCTCGGAGACGGCGCGTGGACCGATCGGAGCTCACGAGACGGCGCGTGGATGGATCGAGGCTTAGGGAACGACGCGTAGACCAACCGGCGCTCAGGAAGTGGCGCCTGGACATATCGTGGCTCGGGACAACGCGTGGAACGATCGGGGCCCAGGAGACGGCGCGTGAACCGATCGGGGCTCGGAGACGACGCGTGGAACGATCGGGGCTCAGGAGACGGCGCGTGAACCGATCGGCGCTCGGAGACGGCGCGTGGACCGATCGGGCCTTAGGAGACGGCACGTGGACCGATCGGGGCTCAGGAGACGACGCGTGGAGCGATCGGGGCTCAGGAGACTCGGGAGTATTTAGCGGGGTTCCGGCGGTGGGGGGGTGGACCGATCGGGGATCAGGAGACGGTGAGTGGACCAACCGGGGCTTAGGGGACGACGCGTAGACCGATCGGGGCGCGAAGACGGCGCGTGGACCGCTCGGGCTTCAGGAGACGGCGCGTGGACCCATCGGGACTCGGAGACGATGCGTGGAACGATCTGGGCTCAGGAGACGGCATGCGAACCGATCGGGGCTCGGCGACGGCGCGTGGAACGATCGGGGCTCAGGAGACGGCGCGTGAACCAATCGGCGCTCGGAGACGGCGCGTGGACCGATCGTGGCTTAGGAGAAAGCGCGTGGAACGATCAGGGCTTAGGAGACGATTTGTGGACCGATCGGGGCTCAGGAGACGGCGCGTGGACCTATCGGGGCTGGGAGACGGCGCGTGGAACGATCTTGGCTCGGAGACGGCGCGCTCAGGCATCGGGGCTTTGAAGACTACGCGTGGACCGAACGGTGCTCAGAAAACGACGCGTGGACCGATCGGTGCTCAGAGACGATGCGTGGAACGATCGCGGCTCCGGAAACGGCGCGTGGAGCGATCGGGGCTCAGGAGACAGCTCGTTGACCGATCGTGGCTCGGAGACGGCGCGTGAAGGCATCGGGGCTACGAAGACGACGCATCGACCGAGCGGGGCGCAGGAGCCGGCGCGAGGAGCGATCCGGGCTCAGGAGAAGACGCGTCAATTGATCGGGGCTCAGGAGACGACGTGGCGACGGATCGGGGCTCGGAGACGGCGCGTGGACCTATTGGAGCTTAGGAGACGACGCGTGGACCGATCGGGGCTCAGGAAGCGCCGCCTGGACCGATCGTGGTTCGGAGACGGCGTTAGGAGGTATCTGAGCTTAGAAGACGACGCGAGGACGGAGGGGGGCTCAGGAAACGGGGCGTGAACCGATCGGGGCTTAGGAGACGACGCATGGACCGATCGGGGCTTAGGAGACGACGCGTGAAATGATCGGCGCTCTGAGACGACGCGTGGACGGATCGTGTCTCAGGAGACGGCGCGAGGACCGGTCGGGGCTTAGGAGACTCGCGTGGATCTATCGGGGCTCCGGAGGCAGCGCGTGGACCAATCGGGGATCAGGAGACGGTGCGTGGACCGATCGGGGCTCGGAGACGGCGCGTTGACCGATCGGGGCGTAGGAGACGACGCGTGGAGCGATCGGGGCTCAGGAGACGACGCGTGGGTCGATCGGGGCTCAGGAGACGGCGCGTGGACCGTTCGGGGCTTAGGAGACTCGGGAGTATCTATCGGGGCTCCGGCGGCGGGGGGGGGGTGGACCGATCGAGGATCAGGAGACGGTGAGTGGACCAACCGAGGCTTAGGGGACGACGCGTAGACCGATCGGGGCTCAGGACACGACGCGTGGACCGATCGGTGGTCAGGAAGTGGTGCCTGGACCGATCGTGGCTCGCAGACGGCGCCTGGGGGCATCTGGGCTTAGAAGACGACGCGTGGACCGATCGGGGCTCAGGAAACGGCACGTGAACCGATCGGGGCTTCGGAGTCGGCGCGTGGACCGATCGGCGCTCGGAGACGGCGCGGTAACCGATCGGGGCTTAGGAGATGATGCGTGAACCGATCGGGTCTCGGAGATGGCGCGTGGACCGATCGGGGCTTAGGAGACAACGCGTGGACCGATCGGGGCTCAGGAAGCGCCTCCTGGACCGATCGTGGCTCGGAGACGGCGCGAGGAGGCATCTGCGCTTAGAAGACGACGCGTTGATCGATCGGGGCTCGGAGACGGCGCGTGAACCGACCGCGGCTCAGGAGGCAGCGCGTGGGCCGATTGAGGCTCGGCGACAGCGCGTGGACTGATCGGGGCTCGGCGACCGCGCGTGGACGTATCGGGGTTCAGGAGACGGCGTGTGGACCGATCGGGGCTGAGGAGACGGCGCGTGGAGCGATCAGGGCTCACGAGATGACGCGTGGATCCATCGGGGCTCAGGAGACGACGCGTCGGCCGATCGGGACTTAGGAGACGACGCGTGGACCGATCGGGGCTTAGGAGACGGCGCATAGCCCGACCGGGGCTCAGGAGACTCGCATGGATCGATCGGGGCTCGGGAGGCGGCGCGTGGACCCAGCGGGGCTCAGGAGATGGTGCGTGGAACGGTCGGGGCTGGGAGACAGCGCGTGGACCGACTGGGGCTCAGGCGGTTGCCCGTGGACCAATTGGGGTTCGGCGACGGCGCGTGGACCGATCGGGGCTCGGAGACGACGCGTGTACGGGTCGGGGCTTGGTGACGGCGCGTTTATCGATCGCGGCTTAGAGACGGCCCGTGGACGGATCGGGGCTTAGGAGACGACGCGTGGACCGATCGGGGCTGGGAGACAGCGCGTGGACCGACTGGGGCTCAGGCGGGTGCGCGTGGACCAAGTGGGGTTCGGCGACGGCGCGTGGACCGATCGGGGCTCGGAGACGGCGCGTGAACCGATCGGGGCTTAGCAGACGATGCGTGGACCGATCGGACTCGGAGACGGCGCGTGGACCGATCGGCGCTCAGGAGACGGCGCATGGATCGATCGGGGCTTAGGAGACGACGCTTGGACCGATCGGGGCTCGGCGACGGCGCGTGGACCTATCGGAGCTCAGGAGGCCGCGCGTGGATCGATCGCGGCTGGGCCACGGCGTGTGGGCTGATCGGGGCTCGGAGACGACGCGTGGACCGATCGGCGCTCAGAGACGGCGCGTGGACCGATCGGGACTCGGAGACGACGCGTGGATGGATCGGGGCTCAGGAGACAGCGCGTGGACGGATCGGGGCTCATGAGACGGTGCGTGGATCGATCGGGGCTCAGGAGATGACACGTGAAATGATCGGCGCTTGGAGACGGCGCGTGGACCGATCGGGGCTCAGGAAGCGGCGCCTGGACCGATCGTGGCTCGGAGACGGCGCGTGGACCTATCGGGGCTGGGAGACGACGCGTATAACGATCGGGGCCCAGGAGACGGCGCGTGGACCGATCCGGGCTCGGAGACAGCGCGTTGGGGCATCTGGGCTTAGAAGACGACGCGTGGACCGATCGGGGCTCAGGAAACGGCGCGTGAACCGATCGGGGATCGGAGACGACGCGTGGACCGATCGGGGCTCAGGAGACAGCAAGTGGACCGATTGGGGATCAGGAGACGGCGCGTGAATGAATCGGGGCTTAGGAGACGACGCGTGGACGGATTGGGCTCGGAGACAACGCGTGGAACGATCGGGGCTCAGGAGACGGCGCGTGAACCGATCGGCGCTCGGAGACGCCGCTTGGACCGGTCGGGGCTTAGGAGACGGCGCGTAGACCAATCGGGGCTCAGGAGACGGCGCGTGGACCGGTCGGGGCTTAGGAGACGACGCGCGGCCGATCGGGGCTTAGGAGACGACGCGTGGACCGATCCGGGATCAGGAGGCGGCGCGTGAACCGATCGGCGCTCGGAGACGGCGCGTGGACCGATCGGAGCTTAGGAGACGGCGCGTGGATGGATCGGGGCTTAGGGAACGACGCGTAGACCAATCGGGGATCAGGAAGCGGCGCCTGGACCGATCGTGGCTCGGGACAACGCGTGGAACGATCGGGGCCCAGGAGACGACGCCTGGATCGATTGGGGATCAGGAGACGGCGCGTGGATAGAGCGGGGCTTAGGGAACGACGCGTGGACCGATCGGGGCTCAGGAGACGGCGCGTGGACCGGTCGGGGCTTAGGAGACGACGCGCGGCCGATCGAGGCTTAGGACACGATGCGTGGATCGATCGGGGCTCAGAAGACGGCGAGTGGACCGGTCGGGGCTCAGGAAACGGCGCGTGGAGCGATCGGGGCTCAGGAAGCGGCGCCTGGACCGATCATGGCTCGGAGACGGTGCGGCGAGGCATCTGGGCTTAGAAGAAGACGCGTGGACCGATCGGGTTCGGAGACGACGCGTGGAGCGATCGGGGCTCAGGAGTTGGGGCGTGGAGCGAACGGGGCTCAGGAGACGACGCCTGGATCGATTGGGGATCAGGAGACGGCGCGTGGATAGAGCGGGGCTTAACGAACGACGCGTGGACCGATCGGGGCTCAGGAAACGGCTCGTGGAGTGATCGGGGCTCAGGAGACGACGCGTGGACCGATCGGGACTCGGAGACAGCGCGTGGACCGACTGGGGCTCAGGAAGTTGCGCGTGGACCAAGTGGGGTTCGGGCGACGGCGCGTGGACCGATCGGGGCTCAGGAGACCGCGCGTGGACCGATCGGGGCTCAGGAAGCGGCGCCTGGACCGATCGCGGCTCGGCGACGGCGCGTGGACCGATCGGGACTCGGAAACGACGCGTGGACCGATCGGTGCTCGGAGGCAGCGCGTGGACCGACTGGGGATCGGAGACGGCGCATCGACCGAGCGGGGATCAGGAGACGGCGCGAGGAGCGATCGGAGCTCAGGAGAAGACGCGTGGGCCGATCGGGACTCAGAAGACGGCGCGTGGACCGATTGGGGCTTGGATACGGCGCATCGACCGAGCGGGGATCAGGAGACGGCGCGAGGAGCGATCGGAGCTCAGGAGAAGACGCGTGGGCCGATCGGGACTCAGTAGACGGCGCGTGGACCGATTGGGGCTTGGATACGGCGCGTGACGCGACCGGAGCTCAGGAGGCCGCGCGTGGAGCGATCATGGCTCGGCGACGGCGCGTGAACCGATCGGGGCTCGGAGACGACGCGTGGACCGATCGGGGCTCAGGAGACGACGCGTGGGTCGATTGGGGCTCAGGAGACGGCGCGTGGACCGTTCAGGGCTTAGGAGACTCGGGTGGATCTAACGGGGCTCCGGCGGCGGGGGGGTGGACCGATCGGGGATCAGGAGACGGTGAGTGGACCGATCGGGGCTCGGAGACGACGCGTGGACCGATCGGGGCTCAGGAGACGGCGCGTGGAGCGATCGGGGCTCAGGAGACGACGCGTGAACCGATCGGGGCTCAGGAGACGGCGCGCGGACCGACCGGACCTCACGATACTTGCGTGGATCGATCGGAGCTTCGGAGGCGCCGCGTGGACCGATCGGGACTCGGAGACAGCGCGTGGACCGACTGGGGCTCAGGAAGTTGCGCGTGGACCAAGTGGGGTTCGGGCGACGGCGCGTGGACCGATCGGGGCTCAGGAGACAGCGCGTGGACCGACTGGGGCTCGAAGACGGCGCATCGACCGAGCGGGGATCAGGAGACGGCGCGAGGAGCGATCGGAGCTCAGGAGAAGACGCGTGGGCCGATCGGGACTCAGTAGACGGCGCGTGGACCGATTGGGGCTTGGATACGGCGCATCGACCGAGCGGGGATCAGGAGACGGCGCGAGGAGCGATCGGAGCTCAGGAGAAGACGCGTGGGCCGATCGGGACTCAGTAGACGGCGCGTGGACCGATTGGGGCTTGGATACGGCGCGTGACGCGACCGGAGCTCAGGAGGCCTCGCGTGGAGCGATCATGGCTCGGCGACGGCGCGTGAAACGATCGGGGCTCGGAGACGACGCGTGGACCGATCGGGGCTCAGGAGACGACGCGTGGGTCGATTGGGGCTCAGGAGACGGCGCGTGGACCGTTCAGGGCTTAGGAGACTCGGGTGGATCTAACGGGGCTCCGGCGGCGGGGGGGTGGACCGATCGGGGATCAGGAGACGGTGAGTGGACCGATCGGGGCTCGGAGACGATGCGTGGACCGATCGGGGCTCAGGAGACGGCGCGTGGAGCGATCGGGGCTCACGAGACTTGCGTGGATCGATCGGAGCTTCGGAGGCGCCACGTGGACCGATCGGGACTCGGAGACAGCGCGTGAACCGACTGGGGCTCAGGAAGTTGCGCGTGGACCAAGTGAGGTTCGGGCGACGGCGCGTGGACCGATCGGGGCTCAGGAGACCGCGCGTGGACCGATCGGGGCTCAGGAAGCGGCGCCTGGACCGATCGCGGCTCGGCGACGGCGCGTGGACCGATCGGGGCTTAGGAGGCCGCGCGTGGACCGATCATGGCTTGGCGACGGCGCGTGGACTGATCGGGACTCGGAAACGACGCGTGGACCGATCGGTGCTCGGAGACAGCGCGTGGACCGACTGGGGCTCGGAGACGGCGCATCGACCGAGCGGGGATCAGGAGACGGCGCGAGGAGCGATCGGAGCTCAGGAGAAGACGCGTGGGCCGATCGGGACTCTGTAGACGGCGCGTGGACCGATTGGGGCTTGGATACGGCGCGTGACGCGACCGGTGCTCAGGAGGCTGCGCGTGGAGCGATCATGGCTCGGCGACGGCGCGTGGACCGATCGGGGCTCGGAGACGACGCGTGGACCGATCGGGGCTCAGGAGACGACGCGTGGGTCGATTGGGGCTCAGGAGACGGCGCGTGGACCGTTCAGGGCTTAGGAGACTCGGGTGGATCTAACGGGGCTCCGGCGGCGGGGGGGTGGACCGATCGGGGATCAGGAGACGGTGAGTGGGCCGATCGGGGCTCGGAGACGACGCGTGGACCGATCGGGGCTCAGGAGACGGCGCGTGGATCGATCGGAGCTTCGGAGGCGCCGCGTGGACCGATGGGGATTAGGAGACGGCGCCTGGACCGATCATGGCTCGGAGACGGTGCGGCGAGGCATCTGGGCTTAGAAGAAGACGCGTGGACCGATCGGGGCTCGGAGACGACGCGTGGAGCGATCGGGGATCAGGAGTTGGGGCGTGGAGCGAACGGAGCTCAGGAGACGACGTCTGGATCGATTGGGGATCAGGAGACGGCGCGTGGATAGAGCGGGGCTTAACGAACGACTCGTGGACCGATCGGGGCTCAGGAAACGGCGCGTGGAGTGATCGGGGCTCAGGAGACGACGCGTGGACCGATCGGGACTCGGAGACAGCGCGTGGACCGACTGGGGCTCAGGAAGTTGCGCGTGGACCAAGTGGGGTTCGGGCGACGGCGCGTGGACCGATCGGGGCTCAGGAGACCGCGCGTGGACCGAGCGGGGCTCAGGAAGCGGCGCCTGGACCGATCGCGGCTCGGCGACGGCGCGTGGACGGATCGGGGCTTAGGAGGCCGCGCGTGGACCGATCATGGCTTGGCGACGGCGCGTGGACCGATCGGGACTCGGAAACGACGCGTGGACCGATCGGTGCTCGGAGACAGCGCGTGGACCGACTGGGGCTCGGAGACGGCGCATCGACCGAGCGGGGATCAGGAGACGGCGAGAGGAGCGATCGGAGCTCAGGAGAAGACGCGTGGGCCGATCGGGACTCAGTAGACGGCGCGTGGACCGATTGGGGCTTGGATACGGCGCATCGACCGAGCGGGGATCAGGAGACGGCGCGAGGAGCGATCGGAGCTCAGGAGAAGACGCGTGGGCCGATCGGGACTCAGTAGACGGCGCGTGGACCGATTGGGGCTTGGATACGGCGCGTGACGCGACCGGAGCTCAGGAGGCCGCGCGTGGAGCGATCATGGCTCGGCGACGGCGCGTGAACCGATCGGGGCTCGGAGACGACGCGTGGACCGATCGGGGCTCAGGAGACGACGCGTGGGTCGATTGGGGCTCAGGAGACGGCGCGTGGACCGTTCAGGGCTTAGGAGACTCGGGCGGATCTAACGGGGCTCCGGCGGCGGGGGGGTGGACCGATCGGGGATCAGGAGACGGTGAGTGGACCGATCGGGGCTCGGAGACGACGCGTGGACCGATCGGGGCTCAGGAGACGGCGCGTGGAGCGATCGGGGCTCAGGAGACGACGCGTGAACCGATCGGGGCTCAGGACACGGCGCGCGGACCGACCGGGGCTCACGAGACTTGCGTGGATCGATCGGAGCTTCGGAGGCGCCGCGTGGACCGATCGGGACTCGGAGACAGCGCGTGGACCGACTGGGGCTCAGGAAGTTGCGCGTGGACCAAGTGGGGTTCGGGCGACGGCGCGTGGACCGATCGGGGCTCAGGAGAAAGTGCGTGGACCGACTGGGGCTCGGAGACGGCGCATCGACCGAGCGGGGATCAGGAGACGGCGCGAGGAGCGATCGGAGCTCAGGAGAAGACGCGTGGGCCGATCGGGACTCAGTAGACGGCGCGTGGACCGATTGGGGCTTGGATACGGCGCATCGACCGAGCGGGGATCAGGAGACGGCGCGAGGAGCGATCGGAGCTCAGGAGAAGACGCGTGGGCCGATCGGGACTCAGTAGACGGCGCTTGGACCGATTGGGGCTTGGATACGGCGCGTGACGCGACCGGAGCTCAGGAGGCCTCGCGTGGAGCGATCATGGCTCGGCGACGGCGCGTGAACCGATCGGGGCTCGGAGACGACGCGTGGACCGATCGGGGCTCAGGAGACGACGCGTGGGTCGATTGGGGCTCAGGAGACGGCGCGTGGACCGTTCAGGGCTTAGGAGACTCGGGTGGATCTAACGGGGCTCCGGTGGCGGGGGGGTGGACCGATCGGGGATCAGGAGACGGTGAGTGGACCGATCGGGGCTCGGAGACGACGCGTGGACCGATCGGGGCTCAGGAGACGGCGCGTGGAGCGATCGGGGCTCAGGAGACGACGCGTGAACCGATCGGGGCTCAGGAGACGGCGCGCGGACCGACCGGGGCTCACGAGACTTGCGTGGATCGATCGGAGCTTCGGAGGCGCCGCGTGGACCGATCGGGACTCGGAGACAGCGCGTGGACCGACTGGGGCTCAGGAAGTTGCGCGTGGACCAAGTGGGGTTCGGGCGACGGCGCGTGGACCGATCGGGGCTCAGGAGACCGCGCGTGGACCGATCGGGGCTCAGGAATCGGCGCCTGGACTGATCGCGGCTCGGCGACGGCGCGTGGACCGATCGGGGCTTAGGAGGCCGCGCGTGGACCGATCATGGCTTGGCGACGGCGCGTGGAGCGATCGGGACTCGGAAACGACGCGTGGACCGATCGGTGCTCGGAGACAGCGCGTGGACCGATCGGGGCTCAGGAGACGACGCGTGGGTCGATTGGGGCTCAGGAGACGGCGCGTGGACCGTTCAGGGCTTAGGAGACTCGGGTGGATCTAACGGGGCTACGGCGGTGGGGGGGTGGACCGATCGGGGATCAGGAGACGTTGAGTGGACCGATCGGGGCTCGGAGACGACGCGTGGACCGATCGGGGCTCAGGAGACAGCGCGTGGATCGATCGGAGCTTCGGAGGCGTCGCGTGGACCGATGGGGATTAGGAGACGGTGCGTGGACCGATCGGGGCTCAGGAAGCGGCGCCTGGACCGATCGTGGCTCGGAGACGGCGCGTGGACCTATCGGGGCTGGGAGACGGCGCGTGGAACGATCGGGGCTCAGGAGACGGCGCGTGGACCGATCGGGGCTCGGAGACAGCGCGTGGGTCGATCGGGGCTCAGGAGACGCCACGTAGACCGATCGGGGCTGAGGAGACGACGCGTGGACCCATCGGGGCACAGGAAGCGGCGCCTGGACCGATCGTGGCTCGGAGACGGCGCGTGGACCTATCGGGGCTGGGAGACGGCGCGTGGACCGATCGGGTCTCAGGAGACGGCGCGTGGACCGATCGGGACTCAGGAGACGGCGGGTGGACCGATTGGGGCTTGGATACGGCACTTGACGCGACCGGGGCTCAGGAGGCCGCGCGTGGAGCGATCATGGCTCGGCGACGGCGCGTGGACCGATCGGGGCTCAGGAGACGACGCCTGGATCGATTGGGGATCAGGAGACGGCGCGTGGATAGAGCGGGGCTTAGGGAACGACGCGTGGACCGATCGGGGCTCAGGAAGCGGCGCCTGGACCGATCGCGGCTCGGCGACGGCGCGTGGATCGATCGGGGCTTAGGAGGCCGCGCGTGAACCGATCATGGCTCGGCGACGGCGCGTGGACCGATCGGGACTCGGAAACGACGCGTGGACCGATCGGTGCTCGGAGACAGCGCGTGGACCGACTGGGGCTCGGAGACGGCGCATCGACCGAGCGGGGATCAGGAGACGGCGCGAGGAGCGATCGGGGCTCAGGAGAAGACGCGTGAACCGATCGGGACTCAGTAGACGGCGCGTGGACCGATTGGGGCTTGGATACGGCGCGTGACGCGACCGGAGCTCAGGAGGCCGCGCGTGGAGCGATCATGGCTCGGCGACGGCGCGTGGACCGATCGGGGCTCGGAGACGACGCGTGGACCGATCGGGGCTCAGGAGACGACGCGTGGGTCGATTGAGGCTCAGGAGACGGCGCGTGGACCGTTCAGGGCTTAGGAGACTCGGGTGGATCTAACGGGGCTCCGGCGGCGCGGGGGTGGACCGATCGGGGATCAGGAGACGGTGAGTGGACCGATCGGGGCTCGGAGATGACGCGTGGACCGATCGGGGCTCAGGAGACGGCGCGTCAAGCGATCGGGGCTCAGGAGACGACGCGTGAACCGATCGGGGCTCAGGAGACGGCGCGCGGACCGACCGGGGCTCACGAGACTCGCGTGGATCGATCGGGGCTTCGGAGGCGCCGCGTGGACAGATGGGGATCAGGAGACGGTGCGTGGACCGATCGGGGCTCAGGAAGCGGCGCCTGGACCGATCGTGGCTCGGAGACGGCGCGTGGACCTATCGGGGTTGGGAGACGGCGCGTGGAACGAACGGGGCTCAGGAGACGGCGCGTGGACCGATCGGGGCTCGGAGACAGCGCGTGGATCGATCGGGGCTCAGGAGACGGCACGTAGACCGATCGGGGCTCAGGAGACGACGCGTGGACCCATCGGGGCACAGGAAGCGGCGCCTGGACCGATCGTGGCTCGGAGACGGCGCGTGGACCTATCGGGGCTGGGAGACGGCGCGTGGACCGATCGGGTCTCAGGAGACGGCGCGTGGACGGATCGGGACTCAGGAGACGGCGGGTGGACCGATTGGGGCTTGGATACGGCACGTGACGCGACCGGGGCTCAGGAGGCCGCGCGTGGAGCGATCATGGCTCGGCGACGGCGCGTGGACCGATCGGGGCTCAGGAGACGACGCCTGGATCGATTGGGGATCAGGAGACGGCGCGTGGATAGAGCGGGGCTTAGGGAACGACGCGTGGACCGATCGGGGCTCAGGAAGCGGCGCCTGGACCGATCGCGGCTCGGCGACGGCGCGTGGACCGATCGGGGCTTAGGAGGCCGCGCGTGAACCGATCATGGCTCGGCGACGGCGCGTGGACCGATCGGGGCTCGGAAACGACGCGTGGACCGATCGGTGCTCGGAGACAGCGCGTGGACCGACTGGGGCTCGGAGACGGCGCATCGACCGAGCGGGGATCAGGAGACGGCGGGAGGAGCGATCGGGGCTCAGGAGAAGACGCGTGAACCGATCGGGACTCAATAGACGGCGCGTGGACCGATTGGGGCTTGGATACGGCGCGTGACGCGACCGGAGCTCAGGAGGCCGCGCGTGGAGCGATCATGGCTCGGCGACGGCGCGTGGACCGATCGGGGCTCGGAGACGACGCGTGGACCGATCGGGGCTCAGGAGACGACGCGTGGGTCGATTGAGGCTCAGGAGACGGCGCGTGGACCGTTCAGGGCTTAGGAGACTCGGGTGGATCCAACGGGGCTCCGGCGGCGGGGGGGGTGGACCGATCGGGGATCAGGAGACGGTGAGTGGACCGATCGGGGCTCGGAGACGACGCGTGGACCGATCGGGGCTCAGGAGACGGCGCGTGGAGCGATCGGGGCTCAGGAGACGACGCGTGAACCGATCGGGGCTCAGGAGACGGCGCGCGGACCGACCGGGGCTCACGAGACTCGCGTGGATCGATCGGGGCTTCGGAGGCGCCGCGTGGACAGATGGGGATCAGGAGACGGTACGTGGACCGATCGGGGCTCAGGAAGCGGCGCCTGGACCGATCGTGGCTCGGAGACGGCGCGTGGACCTATCGGGGTTGGGAGACGGCGCGTGGAACGATCGGGGCTCAGGAGACGGCGCGTGGACCGATCGGGGCTCGGAGACAGCGCGTGGATCGATCGGGGCTCAGGTGACGGCACGTAGACCGATCGGGGCTCAGGAGACGACGCGTGGACCCATCGGGGCACAGGAAGCGGCGCCTGGACCGATCGTGGCTCGGAGACGGCGCGTGGACCTATCGGGGCTGGGAGACGGCGCGTGGACCGATCGGGTCTCAGGAGACGGCGCGTGGACCGATCGGGACTCAGGAGACGGCGGGGGGACCGATTGGGGCTTGGATACGGCACGTGACGCGACCGGGGCTCAGGAGGCCGCGCGTGGAGCGATCATGGCTCGGCGACGGCGCGTGGACCGATCGGGACTCGGAAACGACGCTTGGACCGATCGGTGCTCGGAGACAGCGCGTGGACCGACTGGGGCTCGGAGACGGCGCATCGACCGAGCGGGGATCAGGAGACGGCGCGAGGAGCGATCGGGGCTCAGGAGAAGACGCGTGGACCGATCGGGACTCAGTAGACGGCGCGTAGACCGATTGGGGCTTAGGAGACTCGCGTGGAACTATCGGGGCGGCGGAGGCGGCGATTGGACCGATCGGGGATCAGGAGATGGTGCATGGACCGATCGGGTCTCGGAGACGGCACGTCGGCCGATCGGGGCTTAGGAGCCGAAGGTGGACCGATCGGGGCTCGGAGACGGTGCGTGGACGTATCGGAGCTCGGAGACGGCGCGTGGACCGATCGGGCCTCAGGAGACGGCGCGTGGACCGATCGGGGCTTAGGAGACGACGCGTGGACCGAACGGGGCTCAGGAGACGGCGCGTGGACCGATCGAGGCTTAGGAAACGTCGCGTGGACCGATCGGGGCGTAGGAGACGACGCGTGTACCTATCGGGGCCCACGAGACAGCGTGTGGACCGATTGGGGCCCAGGAGACGGCGCGTGGACCGATCGGAGCTCGGAGACGGCGCGTGGAACGATCGGGGCTCAGGAGACGGCGCGTGGACCGATTGGGGCTCGGATACGGCGCGTGGACCGACCGGGGCTCAGGAGACTCGCGTGGATCGATCGGGTCTCCGGAGGCGCCGCGTGGACCGATGGGGATCAGGAGACGGTGCGTGGACCGATCGGGGCTCGGAGACGGCGCGTGGACCGATCGGGGCTTAGGAGACGAAGCGTGGACCGACTGGGGCTCGGAGACGGCGCGTGGACCGATCGAGGCTTAGGAGACGACGCGTGAACCGATCGGGGCTGGGAGACAGCGCGTGGACGGACTGGGGCTCAGGCGGTTGCGCGTGGACCAATTGGGGTTCGGCGACGGCGCGTCGAGCGATCGGGGCTCAGGAGACCGCGCGTGAACCAATCGGGGCTCGGCGACTGCGCGTGGATCGATCGGGGCTTAGGACACGATGCGTGGACCAATCGAGGCTCGGCGATCGCGCGTGGATCGATCGGGGCTCGGAGACGACGTGTGGACGTGTCGGGGCTTAGGAGACGATGCGTGCACCGATCGGGGCTCAGGAGACGGCGCGTGGACCGATCGGGGCTGGGAGACGGCGCGTGGACCGATCGGGGCTTAGGAGACGGCGCGTGGAACGATCGGGGCTCAGGAGGCGGCCGTGGATCGATCGGGGCTCAGGACACGACGCGTCGACGGATCGGGACTCGCAGACGGCGCGTGGACCGACCGGCGCTCGGAGACGGCGCGTGGATCGATCGGGGCTCAGGAGATGGCGCCTTAACCGATCGGCGCTCGTAGACGGCGCGTGCACCTATCGGGGCTTAGGAGAAAGCGCGTGGATCGATCGGGGCTCAGGAGACGGCGCGTGGACCGATTGGGGTTTAGGAGACCGCGGGTGGACCGATCGGGGCGCGCAGACGGCGCGTTAACCAATCGCGGCTCGCCGACTACGCGTAGACGTATCGGGGTCAGGAGACGGCGCGCGGACGGATCGGAGCTCAGGAGACGGCGCGTGAATCGATCGGCGCTCGGAGACGGCGCGTGGACCGATCGAGGTTTAGAAGACCGCGCGTGGACCGATCGGGGCTCGGCTACTGCGCCTGGACGGATCGGGGCTCAGGAGACGGCGCGTGGACCGACCGGGGCTCAGGAGACCGCGCGTGGACCTATCGGGGCTGGGACGCGGCGCGTGGACCGATCGGGTCTCAGGAGACGGCGCGTGGACCGATCGGGACTCAGGAGACGGCGGGGGGACCGATTGGGGCTTGGATACGGCACGTGACGCGACCGGGGCTCAGGAGGCCGCGCGTGGAGCGATCATGGCTCGGCGACGGCGCGTGGACCGATCGGGACTCGGAAACGACGCTTGGACCGATCGGTGCTCGGAGACAGCGCGTGGACCGATTGGGGCTCGGAGACGGCGCATCGACCGAGCGGGGATCAGGAGACGGCGCGAGGAGCGATCGGGGCTCAGGAGAAGACGCGTGGACCGATCGGGACTCAGTAGACGGCGCGTGGACCGATTGGGGCTTAGGAGACTCGCGTGGAACTATCGGGGCGGCGGAGGCGGCGATTGGACCGATCGGGGATCAGGAGATGGTGCATGGACCGATCGGGTCTCGGAGACGGCACGTCGGCCGATCGGGGCTTAGGAGCCGAAGGTGGACCGATCGGGGCTCGGAGACGGTGCGTGGACGTATCGGAGCTCGGAGACGGCGCGTGGACCGATCGGGCCTCAGGAGACGGCGCGTGGACCGATCGGGGCTTAGGAGACGACGCGTGGACCGAACGGGGCTCAGGAGACGGCGCGTGGACCGATCGAGGCTTAGGAAACGTCGCGTGGACCGATCGGGGCGTAGGAGACGACGCGTGTACTTATCGGGGCCCACGAGACAGCGTGTGGACCGATTGGGGCCCAGGAGCCGGCGCGTGGACCGATCGGAGCTCGGAGACGGCGCGTGGAACGATCGGGGCTCAGGAGACGGCGCGTGGACCGACTGGGGCTCGGATACGGCGCGTGGACCGACCGGGGCTCAGGAGACTCGCGTGGATCGATCGGGTCTCCGGAGGCGCCGCGTGGACCGATGGGGATCAGGAGACGGTGCGTGGACCGATCGGGGCTCGGAGACGGCGCGTGGACCGATCGGGGCTTAGGAGACGAAGCGTGGACCGACTGGGGCTCGGAGACGGCGCGTGGACGGATCGTGGCTTAGGAGAAGGCGCGTGGAACGATCAGGGCTCAGGAGACGGCGCGTGAACCGATCGGCGCTCGGAGACGACGCGTGGACCGATCAAGGCTTAGGAGTCGGCGCGTGGAACGATCGGGACTCAGGTGACGCCGCGCGAGCCGATCGGCGCTCGGAGACGGCGCGTGGACCGATCGGGGTTTGGGAGAAGGCGCTTGGACCGATCGGGGCTTAGGAGACGGCGCGCGGACCGACCGGGGCTCAGGAGACTCGCGTGGATCGATCGGGGCTCGGCGACTGCGCGTGGGCGGATCGGGGCTCAGGAAACAGGGCGTGGATCGATCGATGCTCGGAGACGACGGGTGGACCGTTCAGGGCTCAGGAGACGGCGCGGGGAGCGATCGGGGCTCAGGAGACGGCACGTGGAGCGATCGGGGCTCAGGAGACGGCGCGTGGAGCGATCGGGGTTCAGGAGACGACCCATCGATCGATCGGGGCTCAGGCGACGACGCGTGGACCCATCGGGTCTCGGAGATGACGCGTGTACGGATCTGGGCTGGGAGACAGCGCGTGGACCGACTGGAGCTCAGGCGGTTGCGCGTGGACCAATTGGGGTTCGGCAACGGCGCGTGGACCGGTCGCGGCTCGGAGACGGCGCGTGAACCGATCGGCGCTTAGGAGGCACGTGGCGTGGACCGATCGGGGCTTAGGAGACGACGCGTGGACTGATCGAGGCTCAGGAGACGGCGCGTGGACCGGTCGCGGCTCGGAGACGGCGCGTGAACCGATCGGCGCTTAGGAGACGATGCGTGGACCGATCGGGTCTCAGGAGACGGCGCGTGGACCGGTCGGGGCTTAGGAGACGGCGCGTGAACCTATCGGCGCTCGGAGATGGCGCGTGGACCGATCGGGGCTTAGGAGACGACGCGTGGACTGATCGGGGCTCAGGAGACGGCGCGTGGACCGGTCGCGGCTCGGAGACGGCGCGTGAACCGATCGGCGCTTAGGAGACGACGCGTGGACCGATCGGGTCTCAGGAGACGGCGCGTGGACGGGTCGGGGCTTAGGAGACGGCGCGTGAACCGATCGGCGCTCGGAAGCGGCGCATGGACTGATCGGGGCTCGGAGACGACACGTGTACGGATCGGGGCTTGGAGACTCCGCGTGGAACGATCGGTGCTCGGAGACGGCACGTGGACCGTTTAGGGCTCGGAGACGGCCCGTTGACGGATCGGGGCTTAGGAGACGACGCGTGGACCGATCGGGGCTGGGAGACAGCGCGTGGACCGACTGGAGCTCAGGCGGTTGCGCGTGGACCAATTGGGGTTCGGCGACGGCGCGTGGACCGATCGTGGCTCGGAGACAGCGCGTGGAGGCATCGGGGCTTTGAAGACGACGCGTGGACCGAACGGTGCTCAGAAAACGGCGCGTGAACCGATCGCTGCTCGGAGACGATGCGTGGACCGATCGGGGCTCAGGAAACGGCGCGTGGAACGATTGGGGCTCAGGAGACGACGCGTGGAACGATCTGGGCTCGGAGACGGCGCGTGGACCGATCGGGGCTCAGGAGACTGCGCATGGATGGATCGGGGCTTAGGGAACGACGCGTGGACCGATTGGGGCTCAGGAGACGGCGCGTGAACCGACCATGGCTCAGGAGGCCGCGCGTGGACCGACTGGGGCTCAGGCGGTTGCGCGTGGACCAATTGGGGTTCGGCGACGGAGCGTGGACCGATCGGGACTCGGAGACGGCGCGTTAACCGATCGGGGCTTAGGAGACGATGCGAGGAGGCATCTGGGCTTACAAGACGACGCGTGGATCGAGCGGGGATTGGAGGACGACGCGTGGACCGATCCGGGCTCTGGAAGCGGCGCACGGACCGATCGTAGCTCGGAGACGACGCGTGGAGGGATCGGGGCTTTGTAGACGACGCGTGGACCGAACGGTGCTCAGAAAACGGCGCGTGGACCGATCGCTGCTCGGAAACGATACGTGGACCGATCGGGGCTCAGGAAACGGCGTGTGGAGCAATCGGGGCTCAGAAGACGACGCGTGGACCGACCGGGGCTCAGGAGATTCGTGTGGATCGATCGGGGCTGCGGAGGCGCCGCGTAGACCGATGGGGATCAGGAGACGGTGCGTGGACCGATCGGGGCTCGTAGACGACGCGTGGCCCGATTGGAGCTTAGGAGATGACGTGTGGACCGATCGAGGCTTAGGGAACAGCGCGTGGACCCGTCGGGACTCAGGAGACGGCGCGTGGACCGATCGGATGTTAGGAGATGACGCGTGGACGGATCAGAGCTGGAGACGGCGCGTGGACCGACCGGGGCTCAGGAGATTCGCGTGGATCGATCGGGGTTCAGGAGGCGACGCGTGGACCCATCGGGGCTCGGAGACGGCGTGTGGACCGATCGGGGCTAAGGAGACGACGCGTGGACCGATCGGGATTTAGGAGAGGACGCGTCGATCGATCGGGGCACAGGACACGGCGCGTGGACCAATCGGGGCTTAGGAGACGATGCGTGTACAGATCGGGGATTCGGGGACGACGCGTGGACCGTTCCGGGCTCAGGAGACGTTGCGTGAACCGATCGGCGGTCGGAGACGGCGCGTGGACCGATCGGGGCTTAGGAGACGGCGCGTGGACCGATCGGGGCTCGGAGACATCGCGTGGAATGATCGTGGCTCAGGAGACGGCGCGTGAACCGATCCGCGCTCGGACACGGCGCGTGCACCGATCGGGGCTTAGGAGACGGCGCGTGGACCGATCGGGGCTCAGGAGACGACGCGTCGACCGTTCGGGGCTCAGGAGACGGCGCGCGGACCGGCCGGGGCTCAGGAGCCTAGCGTGGATCGATCGGGGCTCCGGAGGCGGCGTGTGGACCGATTGGAGAGCAGGAGATGGTGCGTGGACCGATCGGGGCTCGAAGACGGCGCGTGGACCGATCAGGGCTTAGAAGACGACGCGTGGACCGATTGGGGCTCAGGAGGCCGCGCGTGGACCGATCGCGGCTCGACGCCGCGCGTGGACGCATCAGGGCTCAGGAGACGGCGCGTGGACCGATCGGGGCTTAGGAGACCACGCGTGGACCGATTGGGGCTCAGGAGGCCGCGCGTGGACCGATCGCGGCTCGACGCCGCGCGTGGACGGATCAGGGCTCAGGAGACGGCGCGTGAACCAATCGGCGCTCGGAGACGGCGCGTGGACCGATCGGGGCTTAGGAGACGGCGAGTGCACCGATCGGGGCCCGGAGACGGGTCGTGGACAGATTGGGGCTTAGGAGACGACGCGTGGACCGATTGGGGCTCGGATACGGCGCGTGAACCGACCGGGGCTCAGGAGGCCGCGCGTGGACCGATCGAGGCTCGGCGACAGCGCGTGGGCCGATCGGGGCTCGGAGACCACGCGTGGACCGATCGGGGCTCGGAGACGGCGCGAGGTTGCATCTGGGCTTAGAAGACTATGCGTGCATCGATTGGGGCTCGGAGACGGCGCGTGAACCGACCGGGGCTCAGGAGGCCGCGCGTGGACCGATCGGGGCTCGGCGACTGCGCGTGGACGTATCGGGGTTCAGGAGACGGCGCATGGACCGATCGGGGCTCGGAGACGGCGCGAGGATGCATCTGGGCTTAGAAGACTACGCGTGGATCGATTGGGGCTCGGAGACGGCGCGTGAACCGACCGGGGCTCAGGAGGCCGCGTGTGGACCGATCGGGGCTCGGCGACTGCGCGTGGACGTATCGGGGTTCAGGAGACGGCGCGTGAACCGACCGGGGCTCAGGAGACGACGCGTGGACCGGTCGGGGCTTAGGAGACAACGCGTGGAGCGATCGGGACTCAGGTGACGAGGCGTGGATCGATCGGGGCTCCGGAGGCGCCGCGTGGACGGATGGGGCTCAGAGGACGGTCCACGCGTCGTCCCCGAATCCCCGATCCGTACACGCGTCATCTCCGAGCCTCGATCGGTCAACGCGCCGTCGCCGAGCCCCGATCGGTCCAGGCGTCGCCTCCTGAGCCCCGGTCGGTTCACGCGCCGTCTCCTGAGCCCCGATCGGTTCACGCGCCGTCTCCTGAGCCCGGATCGGTCCACGCGTCGTCCCCGGATCCCCGATCCGTACACGCGTCGTCTCCGAGCCTCGATCGGTCCACGCGCCTTCGCCGAGCCCCGATCGGTCCAGGCATGGCCTCCTGAGCCTTGATCGGTCCACGCGCGGCCTCCTGAGCCCCGGTCGGTTCACGCGCCGTTTCCGAGCCCCGATCGATCCACGCGTCGTCTTCTAAGCCCAGATGCCTCCACGCGCCGTCTCCGAGCCACGATCGGTCCGTGCGCCGCTTCCAGATCTCTATCGGTCCACGCATCGTCCCCTGATCTCCGATCGGTCCACGCGCCGTCTCCTAAGCCCCGATCGATCCACGCACTGTCTCTTGATCCCCATGGGTCCACGCGGCGCCTCCGGAGCCCCGATCGATCCACGCACCGTCTCCTGAGCCCCGATCGGTCCATGCGTCGTCTTCTAAGGCCTGATCGGTCCACGTGCCGCCTCCGAGCCCCGATCGATCCACGCATCGTCTCCTAAGCCCCGATCGGTTAACGCGCCGTCTCCGAGCCCCGATGGGCCCACGCGCCGCCTCCTAAGCCCCGATCGGTCCACGCATCGTCTGCTATGCCCCGACCGGTCCGCGCGCCGTCTGCTGAGCCCCGATCGATCCACGCGCCGTCTTCTAAGCCCCGATCCGTCCACGGGCCGTCTCCGAGCCGCGATCGGTAAACGCGCCGTCATCAAGCCCCGATCGGTTTACGCGCCGCCTCCAGAGCCCCGATCGTTCCACGCGGGTCTCCTGAGCGCCGGTCGGTCCGCGCGCCGTCTCCTGAGCCCCGATCGGTCCACGCGTCGTCTCCTAAGCCCCGATCGATCCACGCGCCGTCTCCGAGCGCCGATCGGTTCACGCGCCGTCTCCTGTGCTCCGATCGTTCCACGCGCCGTCTCCGAGCCCCGATCGGTCCACGCTCCGTTTCCTGAGCCCCGATCGGTCTACGCATCGGCTCCTAAGCCTCGATCGGTCCACGCACGGCCTCCTTAGCCCCGGTCGGTCCACGCGCCATCTCCGAGCCCCGATCGGTCCACGCGCCGTCTCCGAGCCCCATCGGCCCACACGTCGTCTCCGAGTCCATATCGTTTCAAGCGTCGTCTCCTAATTCCCGATCGGTCCCCGCGCCGTCTCCGAGCCACGATCGGTCCAGGCGCCGCTTCCTGAGCCCCGATCGGTCCACGTGCCGACTCCGAACGCCGATCATTTCACGCGCCGTCTCCTGAGCCCCGATCGTTCCACGCGCCGTCTCCGAGCCCCGAGCGGTCCACGCGCCGTCTCCGAACCCCAATCGGTTCACGCAGCGTCTCCTGGGCCCCGATCTGTCCACGCGCCGTCTCCGAACCCCGATCGATCCACGCGTCGTCTTGTAAACCCAGATGCCTCCTCGCATCGTCTCCTATGCCCCGATTGGTTCACGCGCCGTCGCCGAGCCTCGATCGGTCCAGGCGCCGTCTCCTGAGCCCCGATACGTCCACGCGCTGCCGCCGAGCTGCGATCGGTCCAC
Organism: Netelia fuscicornis; assembly: GCA_946811545.1. Classification (NCBI taxonomy): domain Eukaryota; kingdom Metazoa; phylum Arthropoda; class Insecta; order Hymenoptera; family Ichneumonidae; genus Netelia; species Netelia fuscicornis. The sequence continues at coordinate 14,247,230 of OX328016.1, read as the reverse complement.
GCGCGGCCTCCTGAGCCCCGATCGTTCCACGCGCCGTCTCCGAGCCCCGATCCATCCACGCGTCGTTCCCTAAGCCCCGATCCATCCACGCGCAGTCTCCTGTGCCCCGATCGGTCCACGCAGCGTCTCCTGAGCTCCGCTCGGTCCATGCGTCGTCTTCATAGCCCCGATGCCACCACGCGCCGTCTCCGAGCCACGATCGGTCCAGGCGCCGCTTCCTGAGCCCCGATCGGTCCACGCGCCGTCTCCGAAACCCGATCGGTCGACGCGCCGTCTCCGAGCGCCGATCGGTCCACGCGCCGTTTCCTGAGCCCCGATCGGTTAACGCGCCGTCTCCGAGCCCCGATCGGTCGACGCGCCGCCTTCGAACCCCAATTGGTCCACGCGCAACCGCCTGAGCCCCAGTCGGTCCACGCGCTGTCTCCCAGCCCCGATCGGTCCACGCGTCGTCTCCTAAGCCTCGATCCGTCCACGCGCCGTCTCCGAAACCCGATCGGTGGACGCGCCGTCTCCGAGCGCCGATCGGTTCACGCTCCGTCACCTGAGCGCCGATCGTTCCACGCGCGGCCTCCTGAGCCCCGGTCGGTTCACGCGTGGTCTCCTATGCGCCGATCGGTCCACGCGCCGTCTCCTAAGCCCCGATCGGTCCACGCGCCGTCTCCGAGCGCCGATTGGTTCACGCGCCGTCTCCTGAGCCCTGATCCGTCCACGCGCGGCGTCGAGCCGCGATCGGTCCACGCGCGGCCTCCTGAGCCCCAATCGGTCCACGCGTGGTCTCCTAAGCCCCGATCGGTCCACGCGCCGTCTCCTGAGCCCTGATCCGTCCACGCGCGGCGTCGAGCCGCGATCGGTCCACGCGCGGCCTCCTGAGCCCCAATCGGTCCACGCGTCGTCTTCTAAGCCCTGATCGGTCCACGCGCCGTCTTCGAGCCCCGATCGGTCCACGCACCATCTCCTGCTCTCCAATCGGTCCACACGCCGCCTCCGGAGCCCCGATCGATCCACGCTAGGCTCCTGAGCCCCGGCCGGTCCGCGCGCCGTCTCCTGAGCCCCGAACGGTCGACGCGTCGTCTCCTGAGCCCCGATCGGTCCACGCGCCGTCTCCTGAGCCCCCATCGGTCCACGCGTCGTCTCCTAAGCCCCAATCGGTCCACGCGCCGTCTCGTGATCCCCATCGGTCCACGCGCCGTCTCCTGATTCCCATCGGTCCACGCGGCGCCTCCGGAGCCCCGATCGATCCACGCGAGTCTCCTGAGCACCGGTCCGTCCACGCGCCTTCTCCTGAGCCCCGATCGGTCGACGCGTCTTCTCCTGAGGCCCGATCGCTCCTCGCGCCTTCTCCTGAGCCCCGATCGGTCCGTGCGCCGCTTCCAGAGCCCTATCAGTCCACGCGTCCTCTCCTGATCTCCGATCGGTCCACGCGCCGCTTCCTAAGCCCCGATCGGTCCACGTGCCGTCTCCGAGCGCCGATCGGTTCACGCGCCGTCTCCTGAGCCCCGATCGGTTCACGCGCCGTCTCCTGAGCCCGGATCGGTCCACGCGTCGTCCCCGGATCCCCGATCCGTACACGCGTCGTCTCCGAGCCTCGATCGGTCCACGCGCCGTCGCCGAGCCCCGATCGGTCCAGGCATGGCCTCCTGAGCCTTGATCGGTCCACGCGCGGCCTCCTGAGCCCCGGTCGGTTCACGCGCCGTTTCCGAGCCCCGATCGATCCACGCGTCGTCTTCTAAGCCCAGATGCCTCCACGCGCCGTCTCCGAGCCACGATCGGTCCGTGCGCCGCTTCCAGATCTCTATCGGTCCACGCATCGTCCCCTGATCTCCGATCGGTCCACGCGCCGTCTCCTAAGCCCCGATCGATCCACGCACTGTCTCTTGATCCCCATGGGTCCACGCGGCGCCTCCGGAGCCCCGATCGATCCACGCACCGTCTCCTGAGCCCCGATCGGTCCATGCGTCGTCTTCTAAGGCCTGATCGGTCCACGTGCCGTCTCCGAGCCCCGATGGGTCCATACGCCGTCGCGGAGCCTCGATCGGTCCACGCGCGGCCTCCTTAGCCCCGGTCGGTCCACGCGCCGTCTCCGAGCCCCGATCGATCCACGCATCGTCTCCTAAGCCCCGATCGGTTAACGCGCCGTCTCCGAGCCCCGATGGGCCCACGCGCCGCCTCCTAAGCCCCGATCGGTCCACGCATCGTCTGCTATGCCCCGACCGGTCCACGCGCCGTCTGCTGAGCCCCGATCGATCCACGCGCCGTCTTCTAAGCCCCGATCCGTCCACGGGCCGTCTCCGAGCCGCGATCGGTAAACGCGCCGTCATCAAGCCCCGATCGGTTTACGCGCCGCCTCCAGAGCCCCGATCGTTCCACGCGGGTCTCCTGAGCGCCGGTCGGTCCGCGCGCCGTCTCCTGAGCCCCGATCGGTCCACGCGTCGTCTCCTAAGCCCCGACCGATCCACGCGCCGTCTCCGAGCGCCGATCGGTTCACGCGCCGTCTCCTGTGCTCCGATCGTTCCACGCGCCGTCTCCGAGCCCCGATCGGTCCACGCTCCGTTTCCTGAGCCCCGATCGGTCCACGCATCGGCTCCTAAGCCTCGATCGGTCCACGCACGGCCTCCTTAGCCCCGGTCGGTCCACGCGCCATCTCCGAGCCCCGATCGGTCCAAGCATCATTTCCTAAGCCCCGATCGGTTAACGCGCCGTCTCCGCGCCCCGATCGGTCCACGCGCCGTCTCCTGAGCCCCGATACGTCCACGCGCAGTCGCCGAGCCCCGATCGGTCCACGCGCAGTCGCCGAGCCCCGATTGGTCCACGCGCCGTCTCCTGAGCCCCCATCGGTCCACGCGTCGTCTCCTAAGCCCCAATCGGTCCACGCGCCGTCTCGTGATCCCCATCGGTCCACGCGCCGTCTCCTGATTCCCATCGGTCCACGCGGCGCCTCCGGAGCCCCGATCGATCCACGCGAGTCTCCTGAGCACCGGTCCGTCCACGCGCCTTCTCCTGAGCCCCGATCGGTCGACGCGTCTTCTCCTGAGGCCCGATCGCTCCTCGCACCTTCTCCTGAGCCCCGATCGGTCCGTGCGCTGCTTCCAGAGCCCTATCAGTCCACGCGTCCTCTCCTGATCTCCGATCGGTCCACGCGCCGCTTCCTAAGCCCCGATCGGTCCACGTGCCGTCTCCGAGCGCCGATCGGTTCACGCGCCGTCTCCTGAGCCCCGATCGGTTCACGCGCCGTCTCCTGAGCCCGGATCGGTCCACGCGTCGTCCCCGGATCCCCGATCCGTACACGCGTCGTCTCCGAGCCTCGATCGGTCCACGCGCCGTCGCCGAGCCCCGATCGGTCCAGGCATGGCCTCCCGAGCCTTGATCGGTCCACGCGCGGCCTCCTGAGCCCCGGTCGGTTCACGCGCCGTTTCCGAGCCCCGATCGATCCACGCGTCGTCTTCTAAGCCCAGATGCCTCCACGCGCCGTCTCCGAGCCACGATCGGTCCGTGCGCCGCTTCCAGATCTCTATCGGTCCACGCATCGTCCCCTGATCTCCGATCGGTCCACGCGCCGTCTCCTAAGCCCCGCTCGATCCACGCACTGTCTCTTGATCCCCATGGGTCCACGCGGCGCCTCCGGAGCCCCGATCGATCCACGCACCGTCTCCTGAGCCCCGATCGGTCCATGCGTCGTCTTCTAAGGCCTGATCGGTCCACGTGCCGTCTCCGAGCCCCGATGGGTCCATACGCCGTCGCGGAGCCTCGATCGGTCCACGCGCGGCCTCCTTAGCCCCGGTCGGTCCACGCACCGTCTCCGAGCCCCGATCGATCCACGCATCGTCTCCTAAGCCCCGATCGGTTAACGCGCCGTCTCCGAGCCCCGATGGGCCCACGCGCCGCCTCCTAAGCCCCGATCGGTCCACGCATCGTCTGCTATGCCCCGACCGGTCCACGCGCCGTCTGCTGAGCCCCGATCGATCCACGCGCCGTCTTCTAAGCCCCGATCCGTCCACGGGCCGTCTCCGAGCCGCGATCGGTAAACGCGCCGTCATCAAGCCCCGATCGGTTTACGCGCCGCCTCCAGAGCCCCGATCGTTCCACGCGGGTCTCCTGAGCGCCGGTCGGTCCGCGCGCCGTCTCCTGAGCCCCGATCGGTCCACGCGTCGTCTCCTAAGCCCCGACCGATCCACGCGCCGTCTCCGAGCGCCGATCGGTTCACGCGCCGTCTCCTGTGCTCCGATCGTTCCACGCGCCGTCTCCGAGCCCCGATCGGTCCACGCTCCGTTTCCTGAGCCCCGATCGGTCCACGCATCGGCTCCTAAGCCTCGATCGGTCCACGCACGGCCTCCTTAGCCCCGGTCGGTCCACGCGCCATCTCCGAGCCCCGATCGGTCCACGCATCATTTCCTAAGCCCCGATCGGTTAACGCGCCGTCTCCGCGCCCCGATCGGTCCACGCGCCGTCTCCTGAGCCCCGATACGTCCACGCGCAGTCGCCGAGCCCCGATCGGTCCACGCGCAGTCGCCGAGCCCCGATCGGTCCACGCGCCGTCGCCGAGCCTCGATCGGTCCACGCGCGGCCTCCTGAGCCCCGGTCGGTTCACGCGCCGTCTCCGAGCCCCGATCGATCCACACGTCGTCTTCTAAGCTCAGATGCCTCCTCGCGCCGTCTCCGAGCCCCGATCGGCCCACGCGCCGTCGCCGAGCCGCGATCGGTCCAGGCGCGGCCTCCTGAGCCCCGGTCGGTTTACGCGCCGTATCCGAGCCCCAATCGGTCCACGCGCCGTCTCCTAAGCCCCAATCTGTCCACGACCCGTCTCCGGGCCCCAATCGGCGCACTCGCCGTCTCCTAAGCCCCGATCGGTCCACGCGCCGTCTCCTAGCCCCGATCGATCCACGCTAGGCTCCTGAGCCCCGGCCGGTCCGCGTGCCGTCTCCTGAGCCCCAAACGATCGACGCGTCGTCTCCTGAGCCCCGATCGATCGACGCGTCGTCTCCTGAGCCCCCATCGCTCCACGTGCCGTTTTCTGAGCACCGTTCGGTCCACGCGTCGTCTTCAAAGCCCCGATGCCTCCACGCGTCGTCTCCTAAGCCCCGATTAGTCCACGCGCCGTCTCCTGAGCCCCGAACAATCCACGCGTCGTCTCCGAGCTCCGATCGGTCCACGCGCCGTTTCCTGAGCCCCGATCGGTCCACGCGTCTCCTCCTGACCACTGATCGGTCCACGCGTCGTCTCCTAATCCCAATCGGTCCACGCGCTGTCTCCTGAGCCCCGATCGGTATACGCGTAGTCTCCTAAGCCCCGATCAGTCCTCGCGCCGTCTCCAGAGCCCCGATCATTCCACGCCCTGTCTCCGAGCCTCGATCGGTCCATGTGCCGTCTCCTGAGCCCCATCCGTTCACGCGGCGCCTCCGGAGCCCCGATTGATCCACGCGAATCTCCAGAGCCCCGGTCGGTCCGCGCGCCGTCTCCTGAGCTCCGATCATTCCACGCGCTGTCTCCGAGCCCCGATCGGTCCACGTGCCATCTCCTGAGCCCCATCCGTCCACGCGGCGCCTCCGGAGCCCCGATTGATCTACGCGAATCTCCTGAGCCCCGATCGGTCCACGCATCGCGTCCTAAGCCCCAGTCGGTCCACGCGCTGTCTCCGAACCCCGATCGGTCGACGCGCTGTCTCCGAACCCCAATCGGTCGACGCGCCGTCTCCGAGTCCCGATGGGTCCACGCGTCGTCTCCGAGCCCCAATCGGTCCACGCGCCGTCGCCGAGCCATGATCGGTCCACGCGCGGCCTCCTGAGCCCCGATCGGTCCACGCGTCGTCGCCTGAGCCCCGATCTATCCACGGGTCGTCGTCTGAATCCCGACGGCTCCACGCGCCGTCTCCTGAGTCCCGATATGTCCACGCGCAGTCGCCGAGCCCGGGTCGGTCCGCTCGCCGCCGCCGATCCTTGATTGGTCCACGCATCGTGTCCTAAACCCCGATCGTTCCACGCGCAGCCGCCGAGCCCCGATCGGTTCACGCGCGGTCTCCTGAGCCCCGGTCGGTCCACGCGCCGTCGCCGAACCCCGATCGTTCCACGCGCCGTCTCCGAGCCCCGATCGGTCTACGCGCCGTCTCCTGAGCCTCGACCGGGGCACGCGCCGTCTCCGAGCCCCGATCGGGCCATGCATCGTCTCCTAAGCCGCGATCGGTTCACGCATCGTCCCTAAAGCCCCGATCGGTTACCGCGCCGTCTCCGAGCCCCGATCGGTCCACGCGCCGTCGCCGAACCCCGGTCGGTCCACGCGCGGCCTCCTTAGCTCCGATGGGCCCACGCGCCGTCTCCGAGCCCCGATCGGTCCACGCATCGTCTCCTAAGCCCCGATCGGTTAACGCGTCGTCTCCGAGCCCCGATCGGTCCATGCATCGTCTCATAAGCCCCGGTCGGTTAACGCGTCGTTTCCGAGCCCTGATCGGTCTACGCGCTGTCTCCTGAGCCCCCATCGGTCTACGCGCCGTCTCCTGAGCCCCGATCGGTCCACGCACATTCTCCTGATTCCCGATCGGTCCATGCGCCGCCTCCGGAGCCCCGATCGGTCGACACGTCGTCTTCTAAACCCCGATCGGTCCACACGCCGTCTCCTGCGCCCCGGACGGTCCACGCGTCCTCTCCGAACCCCGATCGTTCCACGTATCGTCTCCTAAACCCCGGACGGTTCACGCGCCGTCTCCGAGCCCCGCTGGGTCCACGCGCCGCCTCCTAAGCCCCGATCGATCAACGCGAGACTCCTGAGCCCCGGTCGGTCCATGCGCCGTCTCCTGAGCCCCTATCGGCCCACGTGTTGTACCGCACGATTACGTACTGCACAGTATTTTTAGGGGTATTCTAATTAAGGGTTAGAACCCAAGTGAAACGTCAAAGTAAAATAAGAATAGTTTATTTTGCACAAGAACAAGAGAAAGGAAAGACGGATTTATTACGTAAATCCGTCGTACCGCACGTACAGGTTATAAAGTTAAATTTCAGACTGCCTCAATGTTGGCTGGCTGGTCCTTTTATAGGATTATTAGTGGAACAGCTTAGTCAACATTGTTCTTGTTTTTTCTGCTCCAAATCTGGTTTACATTATTTTCCCAGATTTGGAGATTCTTTTCCGAAGTAATTTTAATTTGGAACTCGGCTGCGTCGGCGTTCGCGCGGCTTCTGACAATTGCGCAATGCCGAGTCAGCGCAATGTTTAACCTACTCGGTGTATGTACTACTTAATACGTACTACTTATTATCGGGTTACAACATCCCTCCCCCCTAAAAAGAAAAGAAATAATGTAATTTTTTCTTTTCGCTCGTCTCCGGCGAGCTAAGTTAGTGCTTTTCGCTTAATACAAGTGATTATAATGTACCCGGCAAGGACGAGTAGAGATATCGTCCCTAAGGAGTACTGGCCGATGGTGTGGTACAATTGTAGCGGAGTAGACGGATTCTGGTCCAATTCTTTTGCCATTCCTCTGATGCGAACACCGAGTTTGTTCAGCTCATCGGGGTTGCTTACTACTCGTTCTAGAGTTATTCCCTCGCAGACGTCTACCACTTGCGGTATTGCTGCTTCTTCATCCGTCGTTAGCGTTAAATTGTGCGCAGGCAAGTAGCTATTATTTTGTATTAGTTGCATCTTGCTCCTTGCTGCCTTGATTTTGAAATTCCTCGTACTAGCGGTGCATCGTCCACTAAGGGTGAGCGTTCCGGTTCCCCGGAGGATTACTGCTTTTGATGGCGCATCATCACATGCAATACTCATGACCTCGTCGTGCGGTGCTGCATATAGCCATAGTCCTGGTTGCTGTAGGCTGATGACGAGGATGTCCTTCAACGTGACGGCCCGTTTTGGGCATCGGTGTCCGGAGGCCAACGTTCCTTCGGTGAACATGAGCACGCCACAAGGCGCATTTTCCGTTATGTCCATGGAAGGGTACCTGTTGCGACAAAGGTATCGATTTCCTTGCACCTTACACGTTTTTAGTTCCATCCATGTTAACTGGAGGAAGTTCCCGTTTTCTTTATCCACTATTATGGGGTTTTCGGGCGTCTCCAAATAGAAAAAAGTATCGTTTACTCCCTTAGCGGGAAGGGGATACATACGATTTAGGCTGAATTCTGATTGTTCCACTAGGGGTATTTCTAGCAACAGCGTTATTATTTCGCCTTTTCTATAGGCTTTTGGGGTCGCCAAGCGCAACATTTCTGCTCCGTTTTTCCTCGTAACAGTTAGCGGAAAACTGTGTCCTCTTGGGAGGTGAGGTAAAGCTTCGGTCAAATACTGCGTCAATCGTTGTGGCGTGATGAGGGCAGGACTCACGGTCCCTGCTGTAACGCCGGCGAATAGGTCGACTACATCCTTGATTTCCCTCAGAAAGGTTTCCACGTAGTCGTCCATGAGCGTCAAACTTTCGGTGAAATGTTGCACATTTCGTAATGTCCCGGTTTGATTCGTCAGGTATTTGTTTACCGAATCCACCATTTTTAATAGCTTGGCGTAGTTGCGGTCGGCTGTGACAGATGACTTATTGAATATGTCCAGCGTCGTTTCTATGACCTGGAGTTGCTTTTTCATCCCTTCTTTAAGGGATTCCCCTGATCCACGGAGGGCGGCGATTTCCGCCTCTAATCGTTCTCCATCGGCTGCGTCCAGATTTCCAGTGATCGATTTCAAGATCGAACTTAGTCCATCGACAAGACCGCGTCGTTTTCTGGGATGGTCGGCTCCTACGAGGTCGTGGACCACTCCGACTTTTTCTTGAATATTTTCCGAAAGTCGAGCGATGTGGTCCAGCATCCGTCCACAGAAATTTGCCGGCCCTATGACCTTCTCACATTTCTCCCGGAAGTCAGAGAGGGAGTGAGAGATCCGGGATTCCATAAAGGCAAGATGCGTTAGATCCATCTGCACTACAAGCGTCCATGCGTCCGTGCAGAGATTCAACGTTCCGATCCGTTCGTAGTAGATTCCCGGGGCGTCCTTGAATTTTCTTACTTCGTACGGCGGACTTGAGTCAATGGCCAGCGATAGCTGACTCATCATTGTTACCCTGCAACAGTGTGGTCAGAATTCACGTGCTGGCCTGTTGTGGGCGTTTGCTATTTTGTTGGTATATTTTCTGAACAGCGCGAGGAGAATGGCGGAGCTACATAATACATATACGTACACAGATTTTTTTTTTTTTTTCATACAGATAAAATAATTAAATAATGAAAAGATACGTATAAAGATATATATATATATATATATATATGTATATATATATTTTTCTTAGTGTTCAATATAGTTTTTTAGGCGGTTCACATGCACTCGCACGCTGCGTCGACCTTTCCGGATCTCATAGTTTGTTGGCGGGTGTATCTGTTCGACGATGTACGGACCCGTCCATTTCGGCGTCAATTTGGCTGATCTGCCTCGTCGCACCGTCTCGTCGTATAGGAGAACTTTTTCTCCTACCTTGAAATCTAGCGGCTTACTCTTCCGATCATACAGTATTTTAGCTCGCTCCTTTGCGACTTTCAAATTGTCTCTTGCAGATGTCCAAGCTGCTCGAAGACGCTCGCGCAGTTCCTGTGCGTAGTCGTCATACGAGTAGGTAACCCTTGGTTCTCTCTGCAGAGCTGTTGGCAATTCTGCTTCACTCCCATATATGAGGCTGTGCGGGGTATGGCCGGTAGCCGTATGAGGAGTGGAGTTGTAGGTGAACATGGCGTACGGCAGCCATTCGTCGCAATTTCCTTGATCTTCGTCTGCATAGCTTTTTAAATATTCCGCTAGAGTCCTGTGCGATCGCTCTAACGCACCATTGGACTCGGGATGGTAAGCAGTTGTTTGAATTTTCTCTATCTGCAGCAGTTTGCAGATAGCCTTGAATGTGGCGCTCAGAAAATTCGTACCTTGGTCGGTGAGTACGGTCTCTGGCGTACCGTATTGGCAGATGATTTGCTCGGCGAATGCTCTAGCGACTTCGTTCGCTTGCTGATTCGGTAGTGCGATGGCCACGCCGTATTTGGTCAGTAAGTCCTGGAAAGTGAGGATGTACTTATTCCCTTTTTCCGTTTCTGGCAGTGGTCCTACGATATCCATCGCACACTTCTGGAACGCCTTCGTTGGCGTATCCGTGATTACCATTGGAGCTCTGACCATGGGGCGTATTTTATTTCGCTGGCATTTGTCACATTTTTTCACGTAATTCTCGACGTCCTTACGTATCCCTGGCCAGTCGTAATTTAATCGTAATCTATTCAACATTCGGGTCACTCCCTGATGCCCGCCTAGGGAAGCACTATGATGCTCATGTAGTAGTTTTTCCTTTTCTTCTTCGCTCAACCTGGGTGTGCCGTCTGGGTTGCTGAGTGAGTCTCGTGACTCCGAATTCCTCGAAATTTTTCTGGCGTCTTCAAATTTAGCACTCGTGTCGCCGGTATCTCCTGTTTTATCCACTAGCTGATTTTTACTTACTTGCGAGCGCGTGGTCGCACATATGCGACTTAATGCGTCAGCATTTGTGTTTCGCTTACCCGCTTTATACACGATATCGAACTCAAGTTCGGACAATTTTAATTTCCACCGCATGAGTCTCGACCCGGGGTCTTTGACCCCAAACAACCAAGTTAAAGGCTTATGGTCCGTTACCACCATAAAACGTGTACCATATACGTATGGACGGAATTGCCCTATCGCCCATACGATGGCCAGCAATTCCTTTTCCGTCGTCGAATAGTTTTGTTCGGCTTTGTTTAGCGTCCTACTCGCATAACGGATGGGCAAGTCTTCGCCTACGTTGCCTTGCGATAGGATGGCTCCAATAGCTTTATCTGAAGCGTCTGTGGTCACGATAAACGGCTTGGTGAAGTCCGGATATTGTAGTACCGGCGCCGTGGTCAGGGCGGCCTTCAACTCGTGGAACGATTGTTCTTGTTGCGGCGTCCATTCGAATGCCGTGTCCTTTTTAATCAAGTGGGTTAAGGGCTTAGCGATTCGGGAGAAGTCTCGTATGAATTTTCGATAATATCCTGCTAACCCTAGGAACGATTGAACGCCCTTAGCATTTCTCGGCGTCGGGAAATTCTGTACGGCGTCGATTTTCCCGGGATCGGGGAGTACTCCTCTTTCGGAGATGATGTGACCCAGGTACTGCGTCTCCTTACGCATAAATCGACATTTTTCGGGCTGAAGGGATAGCTTGGCTTCGCTTAGCCGCTGGAAAACTTCCCGGAGCCGTTTGTTGTGTTCCAACAAGGTCGTACCAAATATTACGATATCGTCGAGATATACGTAACATTTTATCCCCTCCAGTCCCGTCAAAACGGCATTCATTAGTCTTTGGAAGGTCGGCGGGGCATTCTTCAGTCCGAACGGCATTCGAAGAAATTCGAAATGTCCTTTAGGAGTGGAGAAGGCGGTCTTCTCCCGATCCTCTTTGGCCATCGGGATTTGGTGAAACCCCGATGCAAGGTCGAGGGTTGAGAAATAACATGCCCTGCCTAATTGATCCAAAATGTCCGTGATATTGGGCAATGGATATGAATCGCCTACGGTGGCGTCATTCAGCTTTCTGAAATCGACGACGATTCGCTTTTTTATTCGACCTGCTGCGTCAGGTTTCTTTGCGACGACGAGTAATGGTGCGTTCCATTGACTCTTGCTGTGTTGAATGATTTGATCACGCAACATTTCTTCGGTCTGCCTCTGCACCTCCTGTTTGTGCGTCTCGGGCAGGCGGTAGGGGTGGACCTTTATGGGTAGCACCCCGTCTTTTAATGGTATGGCGTGTTCCGCCATATTGGTGCAAGGTAGCTTATCTCCTTCTAGGTGAAAGATGTCGGCGTATTCCTTGCAAATCTCCCAAAGCGATCCTGATTCCTCGCGATTGAGATGTGTGGTGTCTACCGTCTCTTTTAATTTTTCGAGACGCGTAACCCAGTCTTTTGTGCTGACTGCGCCTACGTCGTGTGTCGACCTTGGGGCCGCCTCGAGGCCGGCTGGCTCTTTTGCTGACGGCAGCGGCTCGAGTTCTACTATGGGTCGTACGACTTCCACTTCCTTGGCCGTCGTGTTTACTACACTTACCATGCAGCTGTTTCCTTGTGGCTTCGTGACACATGCCCCCATTACGACTCCGTCCGTCAAAATTCTTTTTTCTGTCATTCCGACAAATTTGCAACCCGTAGCCGCGTACGTGATACTTTCGCTGCGAGGCGGGAGTTTAAGTTTCGTCGTCCCTTGGATCAAGGGCATACAGTGTTCATTTATAACAATTTCCCTGCCTCCTAAGATATTCACAGCGTGCTTTCGCATAAAATCCATTCCTAGAAAACCACCGACTCCCAGGGGTATCTTATCTGGAATTACTTGAAACCAGTGAGCGATTTTGCCTTTAGGAGTGGTGAGATTCAGTTTCACCGCGCACAATGCTTTTATTTCCTGACCTCCTACGCCAGTTATCAAAATATTTATATCCTCGGCCTCTGTCCCGGATTTTACGGCGCCTCGGTTGATAATGCTGATTTGTGCTCCGGTGTCGGCTTTCAGTGTCTGTATTCCGAATTGACTCTCCGGCGACTCTATGTGGAAATCGCTGACAGCGCCGACTCGCGTTTCTAACTGATTTATCGAGCGTTCATTGGGGTTTGCCGTAATCATATTTAGATCGTACGAGTCTATCGTACGGGAGTCATGCTTCGGGCGATAGGGTGCCGTCCTTGTTGAGTCCCTATCTTTCCGCGGGGGTGCCAATAGCCGTTGCTTGCAGTCCCTGAGCTCATGCCCCGTCATTCTGCAGTAAGAGCAGCTTGACTCTACTTGACTAACTCGGTGCGGAGCCTGAGTTGGGAGGCTGCGTCATCCCATGGACTGTCGGCAATCTTTCTGCACATGTCCTATTTTTCCACACGCGAAACATTTCGGTGGAGCTGCGCCGGTGGCTGGTAAGGAGCGTCGCACTTCCCTTTTCTCCGTATGGGGTTTCCCTATATGTCCCATGAGTTTTTCAACCTCCATGGCCCCCACCACGGACTCGTGCAGACTTGGGTAATTTCGTGAGCGTACGATTACCTGTATCTCCTTTTCCAGCCCGTTTTCGAAATTCATTTGGGCCGTTTTGCGAGTAGCTTCCTCGATATACCGGGCCCCGTGCGGGTCCACTCCCGAACACAATGTATCGTTTAACTCCATCGTTAAACGCTCTGCCCTTGCGGCATACTCGGAGACACTTTTCTTCCCTCCCTGTCGCAGTTGGCAAAATTCGTACTGCAGGGTGGCGAGGGTTTTCCGTCGTCCGTACAGAGCCTCTAGCTCTGTTCGTAATTCGGCCAAAGAGTGTGTCGTTTTATATCGCATTTCTCGCGAGGCCCGACCACACACTTTGCCACTTCTAATCAGAGCGAGGAGAGTATCCTGCTCTCTGGGATGCACTTTATCCCATACAGTCTCACAAGAGAGTAGAAATTCGTCTAGATCACCTGGATCTTTTCCTTCGAATTTCGGGATAGTCCGTAGGGCTAACCCAAGGTCGATATACCTAGGCTCTTCCACATATGGGTCTGCAAATTGTACCCCCGGCCGTTGGCGCTGTGGCTGCGTCGGGTATATTTGAATTTTAATTTCGCGAACATCCTCGACCAGTTCTCCGACTCGTCGTTCTAGGGCATCGAGGCGGTCGTTCGCCACGTCCTCTGAAGCAGGCGGTCCTTGTAGCTGTCTTCGTCCATCCTCGGGTTAGGTGACGGCGCGTGGGACGATCCGGGCTTGGGAGACGACGCGAGCACTGATCGGAGCTCGGAGACGGCACGTGGATCGTCCGGGGCTTAGGAGACGACGCATGGACCGATGGGAGCTCAGGAGACGGCGCGTGGACCGATCGGGCTCGGAGACGGCGCGTGGAACGATAGGGGCTCGGAGAAGACGCACGGACCGATCGGGGCTTAGGAGACGACACGTGCACCGATCGGGTCTCGGAGACGGCGCGTGGACCGTCCGGGGCTTAGGAGACGACGCGTGGACCGATCGAGGCTCAGGAGACGGCGCGTGGACCTATCGGGGCGCGGAGACGGCGCGCTAACCGATCGGGGCTTTGGTGACGATGCGTGGACCGATCGGGGCTCGGAAACGGCGCGTGGACCGACCGGGGCTCAGGAGGCCGCGCGCGGTCCGATCAGGGCTCAGGAGACGGCGCGTGGACCGATCGGGGCTCGGAGACGGCGCGTTAACCGATCGGGGCTTAGGAGACGATGCGTGGACCGATCGGGGCTCGGAGACGGCGCGTGGACCGACCGGGGCTAAGGAGGCCGCGCGTGGACCGATCGAGGCCCGGCGACGGCGCGTGGACCGATCGGACCTCGGAGACGGCGCGTAAACCGATCGGGGCTTGATGACGGCGCGTGGACCCATCGGGGCTCGGAGACGACGCGTGTACGGATCGGGGCTTGATGACGGCGGCTTTACCGATCGCGGCTCGGCGACGGCCCGTGGACAGATCGGGGCTTAGGAGACGGCGCGTGGACCGATCGGGCTCTGGAAGCGGCGCACGAACCGATCGTGGCTCGGAGACGGCGCGTAGACCGATCGGAGCTCGGAAACGGCGCGAGGAGCGATCGGGGCTCAGGAGAAGACACGTCAATTGATCGGGGCTCAGGAGACGACGCGGCGACTGATCGGGGCTCGGAGACGGCGCGTGGACCTATCGGGGCTTCGGTGACGATTCGTCGACCGATCGGGGCTCGGAGACGGTGCGAGGACCGACCGGGGCTCAGGACACGGCGCGTGGACCGACCGGAGCTCAGGAGATTCGCGTGGATCGATCGGGGCTCCGGAGGCGGCGCGTGGACCGATTGCGGAGCAGGAGATGGTGCGTGGACCGATCGGGGCTCGGAGACGGCGCGTGGACCGATCGGGACTTAGGAAACGACGCGTTGACCGATCGGGGCGTAGGAGACGACGCGTGTACCTATCGGGGCCCACGAGACAGCGTGTGAACCGATTGGGGCTCAGGAGACGGCGCGTGGACCGATCGGGGCTCAGGAGACGGCGCGTGGACCGAATGGGGCTCGGATACGGCGCGTGAGCCGACCGGGGCTGAGGAGGCCGCGCGTGGACCGATCGCGCCTCGGCGACGGCGCGTGGACCGATCGGGCCTCAGGAGGCCGCGCGTGGACCGATCATGGCTCGGCAACGGCGCGTGGACCGATCGGGGCTCGGAGACGACGCGTGGACCGATCCGTGCTCGGAGACAGCGCGTGGACCGACTGGGGCTGAGGAGACGATGCGTGGACCGATCGTGGCTCGGAGACGGCGCGTGGAGGCATCGGGGCTTTGAAGACGACGCGTGGACCGATCGGGGCTCAGGAAACGGCGCGTGGACCGAACGGTGCTCGGAGACGACGCTTGGACCGATGGGCGCTCAGGAGACAGCGCGTGGACCGACTGGGGCTCAGGAGGTGGCGCATGGACCAATTGGGGTTCGGCGACGGCGCGTGGACCGACCGGGAATTAGGAGACGACGCGTCGACCGATCGGGGCTTAGGAGACGACCCGTCGACCGATCGGGGCTTAGGAGACGACGCGTGGACCGATCGGGGCTTAGGAGGCGGCGCGTGGACCCATCGGGGCTCGGAGACGGCGCGTTAACCGATCGGGGCTTAGGAGACGACGCGTGGACCGATCGGGGCTCGGATACGGCGCGTGAACCGATCGGGGCTTAGGAGACGATGCGAGGAGGCATCTGGGTTTACAAGAAGACGCGTGGATCGATCGGGGCTCGGAGACGGCGCGTGAACCGACCGGGGCTCAGGAGACGGCGCGTGGACCGATCGGGGCTCGGATACGGCGTGTGGACGTATCGGGGCTTAGGAGACGATGCGTGGACCGATCGGGGCTCAGGAAACGGCGCGTGGACCGACCGCGGCTCAGGAGGCCACGCCTGGACCGATCGTGGCTCGGAGACGGCGCGTGGAGGTATCGGGGCTTAAAAGACGACGGATGGACCGATCGGGGCTCAGGAAACGGCGCGTGGACCGAACGGTGCTCGGAGACGACGCGTGGACCGATCGGCGCTCAGGAGACGGCGCGTGGAGCGATCGGGGCTCAGGAGACGACACGTTAACAGAGCGGGGTTTAAGAGACGATGCGTAGACCGATCGGTGCTCGGAGACAGCGCGTGGACCGACTGGGGCTCAGGAGGTGGCGCATGGACCAATTGGGGTTCGGCGACGGCGCGTGAACCGACCGGGGATTAGGAGACGACGCGTCGACCGATCGGGGCTTAGGAGACGACCCGTCGACCGATCGGGGCTTAGGAGACGACGCGTGGACCGATCGGGGCTTAGGAGGCGGCGCGTGGACCCATCGGGGCTCGGAGACGGCGCGTTAACCGATCGGGGCTTAGGAGACGACGCGTGGACCGATCGGGGCTTAGGAGACGACGCGTGGACCGATCGGGGCTCGGATACGGCGCGTGAACCGATCGGGGCTTAGGAGACGATGCGAGGAGGCATCTGGGTTTACAAGAAGACGCGTGGATCGATCGGGGCTCGGAGACGGCGCGTGAACCGACCGGGGCTCAGGAGACGGCGCGTGGACCGATCGGGGCTCGGAGACGGCGCGTGGAATGATCGGGGCTCAGGAGACGGCGCGTGAACCGATCGGCGCTCGGAGACAGCGCGTGGACCGATCGGGGCTTAGGAGACGGCGCGTGGACCGATCGGAGATGAGGAGACGAT
Organism: Netelia fuscicornis; assembly: GCA_946811545.1. Classification (NCBI taxonomy): domain Eukaryota; kingdom Metazoa; phylum Arthropoda; class Insecta; order Hymenoptera; family Ichneumonidae; genus Netelia; species Netelia fuscicornis. Next base: position 14,230,515 of record OX328016.1, on the reverse strand, counting down.
GCGTGGACTGATAGTGCTCTGGAAGCGGCGCACGGACCGATCGTGGCTCGGAGACGGCGCATGGAGGCATCGGGGCTTTGAAGACGACGCGTGGACCGAACGGTGCTCAGAAAACGGCGCGTGGAGCGATCGAGGCTCAGGAGGCGACGCGTGGACCGATCGGGGCTCGGAGACGGCGCGTGGAATGATCGGGGCTCAGGAGACGGCGCGTGAACCGATCGGCGCTCGGAGACAGCGCGTGGACCGATCGGGGCTCAGGAAACGGCGCGTGGACCGAACGGTGCTAGGAGACGACGCGTGGACCGATCGGCGCTCAGGAGGCGGCGCGTGGAGCGATCGGGGCTCAGGAGACGATGCGTGGACCGATCGGGGCTCGGAGACGGCGCGTGGACCGACCGGGGCTAAGGAGGCCGCGCGTGGACCTATCGAGGCTTAGGAGCCGACACGTGGACCGATCGGGGCTGAGGAGACGGCGCGTGGACCGATCGGGGCTCGGAGACGGCGCGTGGAACGATCGGAGCTCAGGAGACGGGGCGTGAAATGATCGGCGCTCTGAGACGGCGCGTGGACCGATCGGTGCTCGGAGACGACGCGTGGACCGATCGGGGCTGAGGAGACGGCGTGTGGACCGATCGGGGCTCAGGAGACGGCGCGTGGACCGATTGGGGCTCGGGAGACTGCGCGTGGATGGATCGGGGCTTCGGGAACGACGCGTGGACCGATTGAGGTTCAGGAGACGGCACGTGGACCGATCGGGGCTCGGAGACGGCGCGTGGAACGATCGGGGCTTAGGAGACGACGCGTGGACCGATCGGGGCGTAGGACACGACGCGTGTACCTATCGGGGCTCACGAGACAGCGTGTGGACCGATTGGGGCTCAGGAGACGGCGCGTGGACCGATCGGGGCTCGGAGACGGCGCGTGGAACGATCGGAGCTCAGGAGACGGGGCGTGAAATGATCGGCGCTCTGAGACGGCGCGTGGACCGATCGGTGCTCGGAGACGACGCGTGGACCGATCGGGGCTGGGGAGACGGCGTGTGGACCGATCGGGGCTCAGGAGACGGCACGTGGACCGATCGGGGCTCGGAGACGGCGCGTGGAACGATCGGGGCTTAGGAGGCCGCGCGTGGACCGATCGGGACTCAGGAGACGGCGTGTGGACCGATCGGGGCTCAGGAGGCGGCGCGTGGACCGATTGGGGCTTAGGAGACGGCGCGTGGACCGATCGGGGCTTAGGAGACAACGCGTGGACCGATGGGGGCTCGGAGACGGCGCGTGGACCGACTGGGGCTCAGGAGACTCGCGTGGATCGATCGGGGCTCCGGAGACGCCGCGTGGAGCGAAGGGGATCAGGAGACGGTGCGCGGACCGATCGGGGCTCGGAGACGGCGCGTGGACCGATCGGGGCTTAGGAGACGACGCGTGGACCGATCGGGGCGTAGGACACGACGCGTGTACCTATCGGGGCTCACGAGACAGCGTGTGGACCGATTGGGGCTCAGGAGACGGCGCGTGGACCGATCGGGGCTCGGAGACGGCGCGTGGAACGATCGGAGCTCAGGAGACGGGGCGTGAAATGATCGGCGCTCTGAGACGGCGCGTGGACCGATCGGTGCTCGGAGACGACGCGTGGACCGATCGGGGCTGGGGAGACGGCGTGTGGACCGATCGGGGCTCAGGAGACGGCACGTGGACCGATCGGGGCTCGGAGACGGCGCGTGGAACGATCGGGGCTTAGGAGGCCGCGCGTGGACCGATCGGGACTCAGGAGACGGCGTGTGGACCGATCGGGGCTCAGGAGGCGGCGCGTGGACCGATTGGGGCTTAGGAGACGGCGCGTGGGTCGATCGGGGTTCAGGAAGCGGCGCCTGGACCGATCGTGGCTCGGAGACGGCGCGTGGAGGCATCGGGGCTAAAAAGACGACATATGGACCGAGCGGGGCTCAGAAAACGGCGCGAGGAGCGATCGGGGCTGAGGAGAAGACGCGTCAATTGATCGGGGCTCAGGAGACGGCGCGTGGACGGATCGGTCTCAGGAGACGGCGCGTGAACCGATCGGCACTCGGAGACGGGGCGTGGACCGATCGGGGGTTAGGAGATGGCGCGTGCACCGATCGGGGCCCGGAGACGTGTCGTGGACAGATTGGGGCTTAGGAGACGGCGCGTGGACCGATCGGGGCTCACGAGACGGCGCGTGGACCGATCGGGGCTCAGGAGACGACGCGCAGACCGATCGGGGCGCAGGAGGCGGCGCGTGGACCGATTGGAGCGCAGGAGGCGGTGCGTGGACCGATTGGGGCTTAGGAGACGACGCGTGGAACGACCGGGGCTCAGGAGACGGCGCGTGGACCGACCGGGGCTCAGGAGACTCGCGTGGATCGATCGGGGCTCAGGAGGCAACGCGGGGACCCATCGGGGCTCGGAGACGGCGTGTGGACGTTTTCGGGGCTTAGGAGACGACGCGTGGACTGATCGGAGCTCAGGAGAAGACTCGTGGACCGATCGGGGCTTAGGAGAGGACCCGTCGACCGATCGGGGCTCAGGAGACGACGCGTCAACCGATCGGCGCTCGGAGACGGCGCGTGGACCGATCGGGGCTTAGGAGACGGCGCGTGGACCGATCGGAGATCAGGAGATGACGCGTGGACCGATCGGGGTTGTGGAAGCGGCGCACGGACCGATCGTGGCTCGGAGACGGCGCGTGGAGGTATCGGGGCTTTGAAGATGACGCGTGGACCGATCGGGGCTCAGGAAACGGCGTGTGGTGCGATCGGGGCTCAGGAGACGACGCGTGGATCGATCGGGGCTCAGGAGACGACGCGTCGAACAATCGGGGCTCAGGAGACGGCGCGCGGACCGAGTGGGGCTCAGGAGACTCGCGTGGATCGATCGGGGCTCCAGAGGCGCCGCGTGGACCGATCGGGGCTTAGGAGACGATGCGTAGACCGATCGGGCTCGGAGCCGGCGCGTGAACCGATCGGGGCTCAGGAGGCCGCGCGTGGACCGATCGAGGCTCGGCGACGGCGCGTGGACCGATCGGGGCTCGGAGACGACGCGTGTACGGATCAGGGCTTGGTGACCGCGCGTTTACCGACAGCAGCTCGGAGACGGCCCGTGGACGGATCGCGGCTTAGGAGACGGCGCGTGGAACGATCGGGGCTCAGGAGACGGCGCGTGGACCGGTCGAGGCTCGGAGACGGCACGTGGACCGATCGGGGCTTAGGAGAAGGCGCGTGGACCGATCGGGGCTTAGGAGACGGCGCGTGGACCGATCGGGGCTTAGGAGACGATGCGTGAACAGATCGGGGCTCGGAAACGGCGCGTGGACCGACCGTGGCTCGGAGACGGCGCGTGGAACGATCGGGGCTCAGGAGACGGCGCGTGATCCGATCGGCGCTCGGAGACGGCGCGTGGACCGATCGGGGCTTAGGAGACTACGCGTTGACCGATCGGGGCTCAGGTGACGGCGCGCGGACCGACCGGGGCTCAGGAGACGGCGCGTGAAATGATCGGCGCCCGGAGACGACGCGTGGACCGATCGGGGCTCGGAGACAGCGCGTGGACCGACTGGGGCTCAGGCGGTTTCGCGTGGACCAATTGGGGTTCGGCGACGGCGCGTGGACCGTTCAGGGCTCGGAGACGGCGCGTTAACCGATCGGGGCTTAGGAGACGATGCGTGGACCGATCGGGGCTCGGAGACGGCGCGTGGACAGATCGGGCTCAGGAGACGGCGCGTGGACCGTTCGTGGCTCGGAGACGACGCGTGGAGGCATCGGGGCTAAGAAGACGACGCATGGACCGATCGGGGCTCAGGAAACGGCGTGTGGACCGATCAGAGCTCGGAGACGACGCGTGGACCGATCGGGGCTTAGGAGACTACGCGTGTACCTATCGGGGCTCAGGAGACAGCGCGTGGACCGATCGGGGCTCAGGAGGCGGCGCGTGGACCGATCGGGGCTCGGAGACGGCGCGTGGAATGATCGGGTCTCAGGAGACGGCGCGATAAATGATCGGCACTCGGAGACGCCGCGTGGACCGATTGGGGCTTAGGAGACGGCGCGTGGACCGATCGGGGCGCAGGAAGCGGCGCCTGGACCGATCGTGGCTCGGAGACGGCGCGTGGAGGCATCCGGGCTAAGAAGACGACGCATGGACCGAGCGGGGTTCAGGAAACGGCGCGAGGAGCGATCGGGGCTCAGGAGAAGACACGTCAATTGATCGGGGCTCCGGAGACGACGCCTCGACGGATCGGGGCTCAGGAGGCGGCACGAGAAGCGATCGGGGCTCAGGAGAAGACGCGTCAATTGATCGGGGCTCAGGAGACGACGCGTCGACGAATCGGGGCTTAGGAGACGACGCGTGGACCGATCGGGGCTCAGGAGACGGCGCGTCGACCGACCGGAGCCCAGGAGATTCGCGTGGATCGATCGGGGCTCGGATACGGCGCGTGAACCGACCGGGGCTCAGGAGGCCGTGCGAGAACCGATCGCGGCTCGGCGACGGCGCGTGGACCGATCGGGGCTCAGGATGCCGCGCGTGGACCGATCATGGCTCGGCCACGGCGCGTAGACCGATCGGGGCTCAGGAGACGGCGCGCGAACCGACCGGGGCTCAGGAGCCTCGCGTGCACCGATCATGGCTCGGCGACGGCGCGTGGACGGATCGGGGCTCGGAGACGACGCGTGGACTGATCGGGGCTCGAAGACAGCGCGTGGACCGACTGGGGCTCAGGCGGTTGCGCGAGGACCAATTGGGGCTCGGAGACCACGCGTGGACCGATCGCGGCTCGGCGACGGCGCGTGGACCGATCGGGGCTCAGGAGGCTGCGCGTGGATCGATTGGGGCTCAGGAGACGGCGCGTGGACCGCTCGGGGCTCGAAGACGGCGCGTGGAACGATCAGGGCTCAGGAGACGTCACGTGAAATGATCGGCGCTCGGAGACGGCGCGTGGACCGATCGGGGCTCAGGAGAAGGCGCGTGGACCGATCGGGGCTTAGGAGGGGACCCGTCGACCGATCGGGGCTCAGGAGACGACGCGTGGACCGGTCGGTCTCAGGAAGCGGCGCCTGGACCGATCGGGGCTCCGAGACGACGCGTTAACCGAGCGGGGCTTAGGAGACTATGCGGAGACCGATCGGGGCTCGGAGACAGCGCGTGTACCGACTGGGGCTCAGGAGGTTGCGCGTGGACCAATTGGGGTTCGGCGACGGCGCGTGGACCGACCGGGGCTCAGGAGACCGCGCGTGAACCGATCGAGACTCGGCGACTGTGCGTGGAGCGATCGGGGCTCAGGAGACGGCGCGTGAACCAATCGGCGCTCCGAGACGGCGCGTGGACCGATCGGGGATGAGGAGAAGGCGCGTGGACCGATCGGGGCTTAGGAGACGGCGCGTAGACCGATCGGGGCTCGGAGACGGCGTGTACCTATCGGGGCTCAGGAGACAGCGCGTGGACCGATCGGGGCTCAGGAGGCGGCGCGTGGACCGATCGGGGCTCGGAGACGGCGCGTGGAATGATCGGGTCTCAGGAGACGGCGCGATAAATGATCGGCGCTCGGAGACGCCGCGTGGACCGATTGGGGCTTAGGAGACGGCGCGTGGACCGATCGGGGCGCAGGAAGCGGCGCCTAGACCGATCGTGGCTCGGAGACGGCGCGTGGAGGCATCCGGGCTAAGAAGACGACGCATGGACCGAGCGGGGTTCAGGAAACGGCGCGAGGAGCGATCGGGGCTCAGGAGAAGACACGTCAATTGATCGGGGCTCCGGAGACGACGCCTCGACGGATCGGGGCTCAGGAGGCGGCACGAGAAGCGATCGGGGCTCAGGAGAAGACGCGTCAATTGATCGGGGCTCAGGAGACGACGCGTCGACGAATCGGGGCTTAGGAGACGACGCGTGGACCGATCGGGGCTCAGGAGACGGCGCGTCGACCGACCGGAGCCCAGGAGATTCGCGTGGATCGATCGGGGCTCGGATACGGCGCGTGAACCGACCGGGGCTCAGGAGACCGTGCGAGAACCGATCGCGGCTCGGCGACGGCGCGTGGACCGATCGGGGCTCAGGATGCCGCGCGTGGACCGATCATGGCTCGGCCACGGCGCGTAGACCGATCGGGGCTCGGAGACGGCACGTGGACCGATCAGGGCTTAGGAGACGACGCGTGGACCGATCGGGGCTCAGGAGACGGCGCGTGCACCGATCGGGGCTCGAGGAAGGCGCGTGAAACGATTGGGGCTTAGGAGACGGCGCGTAGACAGATCGGGGCTCAGGAGACGGCGCGCGAACCGACCGGGGCTCAGGAGCCTCGCGTGGACCGATCATGGCTCGGCGACGGCGCGTGGACGGATCGGGGCTCGGAGACGACGCGTGGACTGATCGGGGCTCGAAGACAGCGCGTGGACCGACTGGGGCTCAGGCGGTTGCGCGAGGACCTATCGAGGTTTAGGAGCCGACGCGCGGACCGATCGGGGCTCGGAGACGGCGCGTGGACCGACCGGGGCTCAGGCGGCCGCGCGTGGACGGATGGGGGCTCGGCGACGGCGCGTGGACCGATCGAGGCTCGGAAACGACGCGGGTATGGATCGGGGATTAGGGGACGACGCGTGGAACGATCGGGGCTCAGGAGACGGCGCGTGCACCGACCGGCGCTCGGAGACGGCGCGTGAACCGATCGGGGCTCAGGAGACGGCGCGTGGACTGATCGGTGCTCGGAGACGGCGCGTGGACGGACCGTGGCTTAGAATGCGTCACGCGGATCGATCGGGGCTCGGAGACGGCGCGTGGACCGACCGGGGCTAAGGAGGCCGCGCGTGGACCTATCGAGGCTTAGGAGCCGACGCGTGGACCGATCGGGGCTCAGGAGGCCGCGCGTGGACCGATCATGGCTCGGCAACGGCGCGTGGACCGATCGGTGTTCAGAGACGACGCGTGGACCGATCGGGGCTCAGGCGGTTGCGCGTGGACCATTTGGGGTTCGGCGACGGCGCGTGAACCGATCGGCGCTCGGAGACGGCACGTTAACCGATCGGGGCTTAGGAGACGATGCGTGGACCGATCGCGGCTCGGAGACGGCGTGTGAACCGACCGGGGCTCAGGAGGCCGCGCGTGGACCGATCGAGGCTCGGCGACGGCGAGTGGACCCATCGGGGCTCGGAGACGACGCGTGTACGGATCGGGGCTTGATGACGGCGGCTTTATCGATCGCGGCTCGGAGACGGCGCGTGGAGGCATCGGGGCTTCGAAGACGACGCATGGACCAATCGGGGCTCGGAAACGGCGCCTGGACCGATCGGAGCTCGGAGACGACGCGTGGAGCGGTCGGGGCTCAGGAGAAGACGCGTGGATCGATCGGGGCTCAGGAGACGACGCGTCGACGGATCGGGGCTTAGGAGACGACGCGTGGACCGATCGGGACTTAGGAGCGGACGCGTGGACCGATCCGGGCGCAGGAGACGGCGCGTGAACCGATCGGGGCTCGAGGAAGGCGCGTGAAACGATCGGGGCTTAGGAGACGGCGCGTAGACCGATCGGGGCTCAGGAGACGACGCGTGGACCGATCGGGCCTCAGGAGACGGCGCGTGGAGCGATCGGAGCGCAGGAGACGACGCGTTAACAGAGCGGGGTTTAGGAGACGATGCGTGGACCGATCGGTGCTTGGAGACAGCGCGTGGGCCGACTGGGGCTCAGGAGGTGGCGCGTGGACCAATTGGGGTTCGGCGACGGCGCGTGGACCAACCGGGGATTAGGAGACGACGCGTCGACCGATCGGGGCTTAGGAGACGACGCGTGGACCGATCGGGGCTTAGGAGGCGGCGCGTGGACCCATCGGGGCTCGGAGACGGCGTGTTAACCGATCGGGGCTTAGGAGACGATGCGCGGACCGATCGGGGCTCGGAGACGGCGCGTGGACCGACCGGGGCTAAGGAGGCCGCGCGTGGACCGATCGAGGCTCGTCGATGGCGCGTGGACCGATCGGGACTCGGAGACGGCGTGTGAACGTATCGGGGCTTAGGAGACGATGCGTTGTCTGATCGGGGTTCATAAGACGGCGCGTAGACCGATCGGGGCTCCGTCGGCGACGCCTGGACCGATCGGGGCCCAGGAAACGGCGCGTGGATCGATCGGGGCTCGGAGACGGCGCGTGGAATGATCGGGGCTTAGGAGACGGCGCGTGGACCGAACGGGGCTGAGGAGACAACGCGTGGACCGACCGGGGCTCAGGAAGCGGCGCCTGGACCCATCATGGCTCGGAGACGGCGCGAGGAGGCACCTGGGCTTAGAAGACGACGCGTGGACCGATCGGGGTTCAGGAAACGGCCCGTGGAGCAATCGGGGTTCAGGAGACGACGCGTGGATCGATCAAGGCTCCGGAAACGACGCGTCGTCCAATCGGGGCTCAGGATGTGGCACGTGGACCCGTCGGGGCTCGGAGACGGCACGTGGACCGATCAGGGGTTAGGACACGACGCGTTGACCGATCGGGACTCAGGAGGCGGCGCGTGGACCGATCGGGGATCAGGAAACGGTCCGTGGAGCGATCGGGGGTTAGGAGACGGCGCGTGGACCGATCGCGGCTCGGAGACGGCGCGTGCACCGATCGGGGCTTAGGAGACGGCGAGTGGACCGATGGGGCTCAGGAGACGGCGCGCGGACCGGCCGGGGCTCAGGAGCCTAGCGTGGATCGATCGGGGCTCCGGAGGCGGCGCGTGGACCGATCGGGGCTCAGGAGGCGGCGCGTGAACCGATCGGGGCTCAGGAGACGGCGCGTGGACCGATCGAGGCTCGGAGACGGCGCGTGGACCGACCGGGGCTCAGGAGGCCGCGCGTGGAACTATCGGGACGCGGCGACGGCGCGTGGACCGATCGAGGCTCGGAGACGACGCGTGTATGGATCGGGGATTAGGGGACGACGCGTGGAACGATCGGGGCTCAGGAGACGGCGCGTGCACCGACCGGCGCTCGGAGACGGCGCGTGAACCGATCGGGGCTCAGGAGACGGCGCGTGGACTGATCGGTGCTCGGAGACGGCGCGTGGACGGACCGTGGTTTAGAATGCGTCACGCGGATCGATCGGGGCTCGGAGACGGCGCGTGGACCGACCGGGGCTAAGGAGGCCGCGCGTCGACCTATCGAGGCTTAGGAGCCGACGCGTGGACCGATCGGGGCTCGGAGACGGCGCGTGGACCGACCGGGGCTCAGGAGGCCGCGCGTGGACCGATGGGGGCTCGGCGACGGCGCGTGGACCGATCGAGGCTCGGAGACGACGCGTGTACGGATCGGGGCTTTGAAGACGACGCGTGGACCGATCGTGGCTCAGGAAACGGCGTGTGGAGCGATCGGGGCTCAGGAGACGACGCGTCGACCGATCAGGGCTCAGGAGACGGCGCGCGGACCGACCGGGGCTCAGGAGACTCGCGTGGATCGATCGGGGCTCCGGAGGCGCCGTGTGGACCGATGGGGCTCAGGAGACGGCGCGCGGACCGGCCGGGGCTCAGGAGCCTAGCGTGGATCGATCGGGGCTCCGGAGGCGGCGCGTGGACCGATCGGGGCTCAGGAGGCGGCGCGTGAACCGATCGGCGCTCGGAGACGGCGCGTGGACCGATCGGGGCTTAGGAGACGGTGCGTGGACCGATCGGGGCTTAGGAGACGACGCGTGGACCGATTGGGGCTCAGGAGGCCGCGCGTGGACCGAACGGGGTTTGGATACGACGCGTGGACCGATCGGGGCTCGGAGACAGCGCGTGGACCAACCGGGGCTCAGGGGGTTGCGCGTGGACCAATTGGGGTTCGGCGACGGCGCGTGTACCGATCCGGGCTCAGGAGACGGCGCGTGGACCGATCGGGGCTCGGAGACGGCGCGTGGAGCGATCGGGGCTCAGGAGACGGCGCGTGAACCGATCGGCGCTCGGAGACGGCGCGTGCACCGATCGGGGCTTAGGAGACGGCGAGTGCACCGATCGGGGCCCGGAGACGGGTCGTGGACAGATTGGGGCTTAGGAGACGGCGCGTGGACCGATCGGGGTTGGGAGACGGCACGTGGACCAATGGGGGCTTAGGAGACGGCGCGTGGACCGATCGGGGCTTAGGAGACGACGCGTGGATCGAGCGGGGCTCGGAGACGGCGCGTGAATGGACCGTGGCTTAGAATGCGGCACGCGGACCGATCGGGGCTCGGAGACGGCGTGTGGACCGATCGGGGATCAGGAAACGGTGCGTGGACCGATTGGGGCTCAGGAAACGGCGCGTGGATCGATCGGGGCTCGGAGACGGCGCGTGGAACGATCGGAGCACAGGAAACGACGCGTCGACCGATCGGGGCTCAGAAGACGGCGCGCGGACCGACCGGGGCTCAGGAGCCTCGCGTGGACCGATCCTGGCTCGGCGACGGCGCGTGGACGGATCGGGGCTCGGAGACGACGCGTGGACCGATGGGGGCTCGGATACGGCGCATGAACCAACCGGGGCTCAGGAGGTCGCGCGTGGACCGATCACGGCTCGGTGACGGCGCGTAGACCGATCGGGGCTCAGGAGGCCGCGCGTGGACCGATCGCGGCTCGGCGGTGGCGCGTGGACCGATCGGGGCTCAGGAGGCCGCGCGTGGACCGATCATGGCTCGGCAACGGCGCGTGGACCGATCGGTGTTCAGAGACGACGCGTGAGCCGATCGGGGCTCAGGCGGTTGCGCGTGGACCATTTGGGGTTCGGCGACGGCGCGTGGACCGATCGACGCTCGGAGACAGCGCGTTAACCGATCGGGGTTTAGCCAACGATGCATGGACCGATCGGGGCTTGGAGACGGCGCGTTGACCGATCGGGGCTCAGGAGACGACGCGTGGACCGACCCGGGGTCGGAGACTGCGCATGGAATGATCGGGGCTCAGGAGACCCCGCGTGGACCGATCGGGGCCCGGCGACTGCGCGTGGACGCATCGGGGCTCAGGAGACGGCGCGTGGACCGATCGGGGCTCGGAGACGGCACGTTAACCGATCGGGGCTTAGGAGACGATGCGTGGACCGATCGCGGCTCGGAGACGGCGTGTGAACCGACCGGGGCTCAGGAGGCCGCGCGTGGACCGATCGAGGCTCGGCGACGGCGAGTGGACCCATCGGGGCTCGGAGACGACGCGTGTACGGATCGGGGCTTGATGACGGCGGCTTTATCGATCGCGGCTCGGAGACGGCGCGTGGAGGCATCGGGGCTTCGAAGACGACGCATGGACCAATCGGGGCTCGGAAACGGCGCCTGGACCGATCGGAGCTCGGAGACGACGCGTGGAGCGGTCGGGGCTCAGGAGAAGACGCGTGGATCGATCGGGGCTCAGGAGACGACGCGTCGACGGATCGGGGCTTAGGAGACGACGCGTGGACCGATCGGGACTTAGGAGCGGACGCGTGGACCGATCCGGGCGCAGGAGACGGCGCGTGAACCGATCGGGGCTCGAGGAAGGCGCGTGAAACGATCGGGGCTTAGGAGACGGCGCGTGGACCGATCGGGGCTCAGGAGACGACGCGTCGACGGATCGGGGCTTAGGAGACGACGCGTGGACCGATCGGGGCTCGGAGACGGCGCGTGGACCGACCGGGGCTCAGGAGGCCGCGCGTGGACCGATGGGGGCTCGGCGACGGCGCGTGGACCGATCGAGGCTCGGAGACGACGCGTGTACGGATCGGGGCTTTGAAGACGACGCGTGGACCGATCGTGGCTCAGGAAACGGCGTGTGGAGCGATCGGGGCTCAGGAGACGACGCGTCGACCGATCAGGGCTCAGGAGACGGCGCGCGGACCGACCGGGGCTCAGGAGACTCGCGTGGATCGATCGGGGCTCCGGAGGCGCCGTGTGGACCGATGGGGCTCAGGAGACGGCGCGCGGACCGGCCGGGGCTCAGGAGCCTAGCGTGGATCGATCGGGGCTCCGGAGGCGGCGCGTGGACCGATCGGGGCTCAGGAGGCGGCGCGTGAACCGATCGGCGCTCGGAGACGGCGCGTGGACCGATCGGGGCTTAGGAGACGGTGCGTGGACCGATCGGGGCTTAGGAGACGACGCGTGGACCGATTGGGGCTCAGGAGGCCGCGCGTGGACCGAACGGGGTTTGGATACGACGCGTGGACCGATCGGGGCTCGGAGACAGCGCGTGGACCAACCGGGGCTCAGGGGGTTGCGCGTGGACCAATTGGGGTTCGGCGACGGCGCGTGTACCGATCCGGGCTCAGGAGACGGCGCGTGGACCGATCGGGGCTCGGAGACGGCGCGTGGAGCGATCGGGGCTCAGGAGACGGCGCGTGAACCGATCGGCGCTCGGAGACGGCGCGTGCACCGATCGGGGCTTAGGAGACGGCGAGTGCACCGATCGGGGCCCGGAGACGGGTCGTGGACAGATTGGGGCTTAGGAGACGGCGCGTGGACCGATCGGGGTTGGGAGACGGCACGTGGACCAATGGGGGCTTAGGAGACGGCGCGTGGACCGATCGGGGCTTAGGAGACGACGCGTGGATCGAGCGGGGCTCGGAGACGGCGCGTGAATGGACCGTGGCTTAGAATGCGGCACGCGGACCGATCGGGGCTCGGAGACGGCGTGTGGACCGATCGGGGATCAGGAAACGGTGCGTGGACCGATTGGGGCTCAGGAAACGGCGCGTGGATCGATCGGGGCTCGGAGACGGCGCGTGGAACGATCGGAGCACAGGAAACGACGCGTCGACCGATCGGGGCTCAGAAGACGGCGCGCGGACCGACCGGGGCTCAGGAGCCTCGCGTGGACCGATCCTGGCTCGGCGACGGCGCGTGGACGGATCGGGGCTCGGAGACGACGCGTGGACCGATGGGGGCTCGGATACGGCGCATGAACCAACCGGGGCTCAGGAGGTCGCGCGTGGACCGATCACGGCTCGGTGACGGCGCGTAGACCGATCGGGGCTCAGGAGGCCGCGCGTGGACCGATCGCGGCTCGGCGGTGGCGCGTGGACCGATCGGGGCTCAGGAGGCCGCGCGTGGACCGATCATGGCTCGGCAACGGCGCGTGGACCGATCGGTGTTCAGAGACGACGCGTGAGCCGATCGGGGCTCAGGCGGTTGCGCGTGGACCATTTGGGGTTCGGCGACGGCGCGTGGACCGATCGACGCTCGGAGACAGCGCGTTAACCGATCGGGGTTTAGCCAACGATGCATGGACCGATCGGGGCTTGGAGACGGCGCGTTGACCGATCGGGGCTCAGGAGACGACGCGTGGACCGACCCGGGGTCGGAGACTGCGCATGGAATGATCGGGGCTCAGGAGACCCCGCGTGGACCGATCGGGGCCCGGCGACTGCGCGTGGACGCATCGGGGCTCAGGAGACGGCGCGTGGACCGATCGGGGCTCGGAGACGGCACGTTAACCGATCGGGGCTTAGGAGACGATGCGTGGACCGATCGCGGCTCGGAGACGGCGTGTGAACCGACCGGGGCTCAGGAGGCCGCGCGTGGACCGATCGAGGCTCGGCGACGGCGAGTGGACCCATCGGGGCTCGGAGACGACGCGTGTACGGATCGGGGCTTGATGACGGCGGCTTTATCGATCGCGGCTCGGAGACGGCGCGTGGAGGCATCGGGGCTTCGAAGACGACGCATGGACCAATCGGGGCTCGGAAACGGCGCCTGGACCGATCGGAGCTCGGAGACGACGCGTGGAGCGGTCGGGGCTCAGGAGAAGACGCGTGGATCGATCGGGGCTCAGGAGACGACGCGTCGACGGATCGGGGCTTAGGAGACGACGCGTGGACCGATCGGGACTTAGGAGCGGACGCGTGGACCGATCCGGGCGCAGGAGACGGCGCGTGAACCGATCGGGGCTCGAGGAAGGCGCGTGAAACGATCGGGGCTTAGGAGACGGCGCGTGGACCGATCGGGGCTCAGGAGACGACGCGTCGACGGATCGGGGCTTAGGAGACGACGCGTGGACCGATCGGGGCTTAGGAGGCGGCGCGTGGACCCATCGGGGCTCGGAGACGGCGTGTTAACCGATCGGGGCTTAGGAGACGATGCGCGGACCGATCGGGGCTCGGAGACGGCGCGTGGACCGACCGGGGCTAAGGAGGCCGCGCGTGGACCGATCGAGGCTCGTCGCGGCGCGTGGACCGATCGGGACTCGGAGACGGCGTGTGAACGTATCGGGGCTTAGGAGACGGTGCGTTGTCTGATCGGGGTTCATAAGACGGCGCGTAGACCGATCGGGGCTCCGTTGGCGACGCCTGGACCGATCGGGGCCCAGGAAACGGCGCGTGGATCGATCGGGGCTCGGAGACGGCGCGTGGAATGATCGCGGCTTAGGAGACGGCGTGTGGACCGAACGGGGCTGAGGAGACAACGCGTGGACCGACCGGGGCTCAGGAAGCGGCGCCTGGACCCATCATGGCTTGGAGACGGCGCGAGGAGGCACCTGGGCTTAGAAGACGACGCGTGGACCGATCGGGGTTCAGGAAACGGCCCGTGGAGCAATCGGGGTTCAGGAGACGACGCGTGGATCGATCAAGGCTCCGGAAACGACGCGTCGTCCAATCGGGGCTCAGGATGTGGCACGTGGACCCGTCGGGGCTCGGAGACGGCACGTGGACCGATCAGGGGTTAGGACACGACGCGTTGACCGATCGGGACTCAGGAGGCGGCGCGTGGACCGATCGGGGATCAGGAAACGGTCCGTGGAGCGATCGGGGGTTAGGAGACGGCGCGTGGATCGATCGCGGCTCGGAGACGGCGCGTGCACCGATCGGGGCTTAGGAGACGGCGAGTGGACCGATGGGGCTCAGGAGACGGCGCGCGGACCGGCCGGGGCTCAGGAGCCTAGCGTGGATCGATCGGGGCTCCGGAGGCGGCGCGTGGACCGATCGGGGCTCAAGAGGCGGCGCGTGAACCGATCGGGGCTCAGGAGACGGCGCGTGGACCGATCGAGGCTCGGAGACGGCGCGTGGACCGACCGGGGCTCAGGAGGCCGCGCGTGGACCTATCGGGACGCGGCGACGGCGCGTGGACCGATCGAGGCTCGGAGACGACGCGTGTATGGATCGGGGATTAGGGGACGACGCGTGGAACGATCGGGGCTCAGGAGACGGCGCGTGCATCGACCGGCGCTCGGAGACGGCGCGTGAACCGATCGGGGCTCAGGAGACGGCGCGTGGACTGATCGGTGCTCGGAGACGGCCCGTGGACGGACCGTGGTTTAGAATGCGTCACGCGGATCGATCGGGGCTCGGAGACGGCGCGTGGACCGACCGGGGCTAAGGAGGCCGCGCGTGGACCTATCGAGGCTTAGGAGCCGACGCGTGGACCGATCGGGGCTCGGAGACGGCGCGTGGACCGACCGGGGCTCAGGAGGCCGCGCGTGGACCGATGGGGGCTCGGCGACGGCGCGTGGACCGATCGAGGCTCGGAGACGACGCGTGTACGGATCGGGGCTGTGAAGACGACGCGTGGACCGATCGTGGCTCAGGAAACGGCGTGTGGAGCGATCGGGGCTCAGGAGACGACGCGTCGACCGATCAGGGCTCAGGAGACGGCGCGCGGACCGACCGGGGCTCAGGAGACTCGCGTGGATCGATCGGGGCTCCGGAGGGGCCGTGTGGACCGATGGGGCTCAGGAGACGGCGCGCGGACCGGCCGGGGCTCAGGAGCCTAGCGTGGATCGATCGGGGCTCCGGAGGCGGCGCGTGGACCGATCGGGGCTCAAGAGGCGGCGCGTGAACCGATCGGGGCCCAGGAGACGGCGCGTGGACCGATCGAGGCTCGGAGACGGCGCGTGGACCGACCGGGGCTCAGGAGGCCGCGCGTGGACCTATCGGGACGCGGCGACGGCGCGTGGACCGATCGAGGCTCGGAGACGACGCGTGTATGGATCGGGGATTAGGGGACGACGCGTGGAACGATCGGGGCTCGGAGACGGCGCGTGGACCGACCGGGGCTAAGGAGGCCGCGCGTGGACCTATCGAGGCTTAGGAGCCGACGCGTGGACCGATCGGGGCTCGGAGACGGCGCGTGGACCGACCGGGGCTCAGGAGGCCGCGCGTGGACCGATGGGGGCTCGGCGACGGCGCGTGGACCGATCGAGGCTCGGAGACGACGCGTGTACGGATCGGGGCTGTGAAGACGACGCGTGGACCGATCGTGGCTCAGGAAACAGCGTGTGGAGCGATCGGGGCTCAGGAGACGACGCGTCGACCGATCAGGGCTCAGGAGACGGCGCGCGGACCGACCGGGGCTCAGGAGACTCGCGTGGATCGATCGGGGCTCCGGAGGGGCCGTGTGGACCGATGGGGCTCAGGAGACGGCGCGCGGACCGGCCGGGGCTCAGGAGCCTAGCGTGGATCGATCGGGGCTCCGGAGGCGGCGCGTGGACCGATCGGGGCTCAGGAGGCGGCGCGTGAACCGATCGGCGCTCGGAGACGGCGCGTGGACCGATCGGGGCTTAGGAGACGGTGCGTGGACCGATCGGGGCTTAGGAGACGACGCGTGGACCGATTGGGGCTCAGGAGGCCGCCCGTGGACCGAACGGGGTTTGGATACGACGCGTGGACCGATCGGGGCTCGGAGACAGCGCGTGGACCAACCGGGGCTCAGGGGGTTGCGCGTGGACCAATTGGGGTTCGGCGACGGCGCGTGGACCGATCCGGGCTCAGGAGACGGCGCGTGGACCGATCGGGGCTCGGAGACGGCGCGTGGAGCGATCGGGGCTCAGGAGACGCCGCGTGAACCGATCGGCGCTCGGAGACGGCGCGTGCACCGATCGGGGCTTAGGAGACGGCGAGTGCACCGATCGGGGCCCGGAGACGGGTCGTGGACAGATTGGGGCTTAGGAGACGGCGCGTGGACCGATCGGGGCTGGGAGACGGCACGTGGACCAATGGGGGCTTAGGAGACGGCGCGTGGACCGATCGGGGCTTAGGAGACGACGCGTGGATCGAGCGGGGCTCGGAGATGGCGCGTGGATGGACCGTGGCTTAGAATGCGGCACGCGGACCGATCGGGGCTCGGAGACGGCGTGTGGACCGATCGGGGATCAGGAAACGGTGCGTGGACCGATTGGGGCTCAGGAGACGGCGCGTGGATCGATCGGGGCTCGGAGACGGCGCGTGGAACGATCGGAGCACAGGAAACGACGCGTCGACCGATCGGGGCTCAGGAGACGGCGCGCGGACCGACCGGGGCTCAGGAGCCTCGCGTGGACCGATCCTGGCTCGGCGACGGCGCGTGGACGGATCGGGGCTCGGAGACGACGCGTGGACCGATGGGGGCTCGGATACGGCGCATGAACCAACCGGGGCTCAGGAGGTCGCGCGTGGACCGATCACGGCTCGGTGACGGCGCGTAGACCGATCGGGGCTCAGGAGGCCGCGCGTGGACCGATCGCGGCTCGGCGGTGGCGCGTGGACCGATCGGGGCTCAGGAGGCCGCGCGTGGACCGATCATGGCTCGGCAACGGCGCGTGGACCGATCGGTGTTCAGAGACGACGCGTGAACCGATCGGGGCTCAGGCGGTTGCGCGTGGACCATTTGGGGTTCGGCGACGGCGCGTGGACCGATCGGCGCTCGGAGACAGCGCGTTAACCGATCGGGGTTTAGCCAACGATGCATGGACCGATCGGGGCTTGGAGACGGCGCGTGGACCGATCGGGGCTCAGGAGACGACGCGTGGACCGATCCGGGCTCGGAGACTGCGCATGGAATGATCGGGGCTCAGGAGACGGCGCGTGAACCGATCGGCGCTCGGAGACAGCGCGATGACCGATCGGAGCACAGGAGACGGCGCGTGAACCGAGCGGCGCTCGGAGACGGCGCGTGGATCGATCGGGGCTTAGGAAACGGCGCGTGGACCGATCGGGGCTCAGGAGACCCCGCGTGGACCGATCGGGGCCCGGCGACTGCGCGTGGACGCATCGGGGCTCAGGAGACGACGCGTGGACCGATCGGGGCTCGGAGACAGCGCGTGGACGAACCGGGGCTCAGGGGGTTGCGCGTGGACCAATTGGGGTTCGGCGACGGCGCGTGGACCGATCCGGGCTCAGGAGACGGCGCGTGGACCGATCGGGGCTCGGAGACGGCGCGTGGAGCGATCGGGGCTCAGGAGACGGCGCGTGAACCGATCGGCACTCGGAGACGGCGCGTGCACCGATCGGGGCTTAGGAGACGGCGAGTGCACCGATCGGGGCCCGGAGACGGGTCGTGGACAGATTGGGGCTTAGGAGACGGCGCGTGGACCGATCGGGGCTGGGAGACGGCACGTGGACCAATGGGGGCTTAGGAGACGGCGCGTGGACCGATCGGGGCTTAGGAGACGACGCGTGGATCGAGCGGGGCTCGGAGACGGCGCGTGGATGGACCGTGGCTTAGAATGCGGCACGCGGACCGATCGGGGCTCGGAGACGACGCGTGTGCGGACCGGGGATTCGAGGACGACGGGTGGACCGATCCGGGCTCAGGAGACGACGCGTCGTCCGATCGGGGCTCAGATGACGGTGCGCGGACCGACCGGGGCTCAGGAGACTCGCGTGGATCGACCGGGGCTCCGGAGACGCCTCGTGGAGCGATGGGGATCAGGAGACGGTGCGCGGACCGATCGGGGCTCGGAGACAGCACGTGGGCCGACTGGGGCTCAGGCGGTTTCGCGTGGACCAATTGGGGTTCGGCGACGGCCCGTGGACCGATTGGGGCCCAGGAGACGGCGCGTAGACCGATCGGTGCTCAGAGACGGCGCGTGGAACGATCGTGCTGAGGAGACGGCGCGTGAAATGATCGGCGCTTTGAGACGGCGCGTGGACCGATCGGCGTTCGGAGACGGCGCGTGGACGGACCGCGGCTTAGAATGCGGCACGCGGACCGGTCGGGGATCGGACACGGTGTGTGGACCGATCGAGGCTCGGAGACGACGCGTTTACGGATCGGGGCTTTGAAAACGACGCGTGAACCGATCGGGGCTCAGGAAACGGCGTGTGGCGCGATCGGGGCTCAGGAGACGACGCGTCGAACAATCGGGGCTCAGGAGACGGCGCGCGGACCGACTGGGGCTCAGGAGACTCGCGTGGATCGTTCGGGGCTCCGGAGGCGCCGCGTGGACCGATTGGGATCAGGAGACGGTGCGTGAACCGTTCGGGGCTCGGAGACGGCGCGTGGACCGATCGGGGCTCAGGAGACGGCGCGTGGACCGATCGCGGCTCGGAGACGGCGCGTGGAACGATCGGGGCTCAGGAGACGACGCGTGGACCGATCGGGCGTAGGAGACGACGCGTGTACCTATCGGGGCTCACGACACAGCGTGTGGACCGATTGGGGCTCAGGAGACGCCGCGTGGAACGATCGGGGCTCGGAGACGGCGCGTGGAACAATCGGGGCTCAGGAGACGGCGCGTGGACCGATCGGGGCTCGGAGTCGACGCGTGGACCGATCGGGGCTCGGAGACAGCGCGTGGACCGACTCGGGCTCAGGCGGTTTCGCGTGGACCAATTGGGGTTCGGCGACGGCGCGTGGACCGATCGGGGCTTAGGAGACGGCACGTGCACCGATCGGGGCCCGGAGACGGGTCGTGGACCGATCGGGGCTCGGAGACGATGCGTGGACCGATCGAGGTTCGGCGACAGCGCGTGAACCGACTGGGTCTCAGGCGGTTGCGCGTGGACCAATTGGGGTTCGGCGACGGCGCGTGGACCGATCCGGGCTCAGGAGACGGCCCGTGAACCGATCGGGGCTCGGAGACGGCGCGTGGAGCGATCGGGGCTCAGGAGACGGCGCGTGAACCGATCGGCGCACGGAGACGGCGCGTGGACCGATCGGGGCTCGGCGACTGCGAGTGGATGGATCGGGGCTCAGGAGACCGCGCGTGGACCGATCGAGGCTCAGGAAGCGGCGCCTGCACCGATCGTGGCTCGGAGACGGCGCGTGGAGGCATCGGGGCTTCGAAGACGACGCATGGACCAATCGGGGCTCGGAAACGGCGCCTGGACCGATCGGAGCTCGAAGACGGCGCGTGGAGCGGTCGGGGCTCAGGAGAAAACGCGTGGATCGATCGGGGCTCAGGAGACGACGCGTCGACGGATCGGGGCTTAGGAGACGACGCGTGGACCGATCGGGACTTAGGAGCCGACGCGTGGACCGATCCGGGCTCAGGAGACGGCGCGTGGACCGATCGGGGCTCGAGGAAGGCGCGTGAAACGATCGGGGCTTAGGAGACGGCGCGTGGACCGATCGGGTCTCAGGAGACGGCGCGCGGACCGACCGGGGCTCAGGAGCCTCGCGTGGACCGATCATGGCTCGGCGACGGCGCGTGGACGGATCGGGGCTCGGAGACGACGCGTGGATGGACCGTGGCTTAGAATGCGGCACGCGGACCGATCGGGGCTCGGAGACGGCGTGTGGACCGATCGAGGATCAGGAAACGGCACGTGGAGCGATCGGGGCTCAGGAGGCGGCGCGTGCATCAATCGGGGCTCAGGAGGCGACGCGTCGACGGATCGGGGCTTAGGAGAAGACGCGTGGACCGATCGGGGCTCGGAGACGGCGCGTGGAACGATCGGGGCTCAGGAGACGGCGCGTCAACCGATCGGCGCTCGGAGACGGCGCGTGGACCGATCGGGGCTCGAAGACAGCGCGTGGACCGACTGGGGCTCAGGCCGTTGCGCGTGGACCAATTGGGGCTCCGGAGGCGGTGCGTGGACCGATTGTGGAGCAGAAGATGGTGCGTGGACCGATCGGGGCTCGGAGACGGCGCGTGGACCGATCGGAGCTTAGAAGACGACGCCTAGACCGATTGGGGCTCAGGAGACAGCGCGTGGACCGATCGGGGCTCAGGAGGCGGCGCGTGGATCGATCGGGGCTCGGAGACGGCGCGTGGAACGATCGGGTCTCAGGAGACGGCGCGTGAAATGATCGGCGCTCGGAGACGCCGCGTGGACCGATTGGGGCTTAGGAGACGGCGCGTGGTCCGATCGGGGCGCAGGAAGCGGCGCCTGGACCGATCGTGGCTCGGAGACGGCTCGTGGACCGATCGGAGCTCAGGAGGCCGCGCGTGGACCGATCGTGGCTCGGCGACGGCGCGTGGACCGATCGGGGCTCGGAGACGACGCGTGGACCGATCGGGGCTCGGAGACAGCGCGTCGACCGACTGGGGCTCAGGCGGTTGCGCGTGGACCGATCGGGGCTTAGGAGCCTCGCATGGATCGATCGGGGCCCCGGAGGCGCCGCGTGGACCCATGGGGAACAGGAGACAGTGCGTGGACCGATCGGGGCTCGGAGACGGCGCGTGGACCGATCGGGGCTTAGGAGACCATGCGTGGACCGATCGGGGCTCGAAGACGGCGCGTCGACCGATCGGGTCTCAGGAGGCCGCGCGTGGACAGATCATGACTCGGCGACGGCGCGTGGACCGATCGGGGCTCGGAGACGACGCGTGGACCGATCGGGGCTCGGCGACTGCGCGTGGACGTATCGGGGCTCAGGAGACGGCGCGTGGACCGATCGGGGCTCGTAGACGGCACGTCAACCGATCGGGGCTTAGGAGACGATGCGTGGGCCGATCGCGGCTCGGAGATGGCGCGAGAACCGACCGGGGCGCAGGAGGTCGCGCGTGGACCGATCGAGGCTCGGCGACGGCGTGTGGGCCCATCGGGGCTCGGAGACGACGCGTGGACCGATCGGGGCTCAGGAGACGGCGCGTAGACCGATGGGTCTCCGAAACGACGCGTTAACCGAGCGGGGCTTACGAGACGATGCGTGGACCGATCGGGGCTCGGAGACAGAGCGTGTACCGACTGGGGCTCAGGAGACCGCGCGTGAACCGATCGGGGCTCGGCGACAGGCGTGGACGGATCGGGGCTCGGAGACGGCGCGTAGAACGATCGGGGCTCAGGAGACGGCGCGTGAACCGATTGGGGCTTAGGAGACGTTGCGTGGACCGATCGGCGCTCGAAGACGGCGCGTGGACCGATCGGGGCTCAGGAGACTGCGCGTGGATGGATCGGAGCTTAGGGAAAGGCGCGTTGACCGATCGGGGCTCAGGAGACGGCGCGTGGACCGAGCATGGCTCAGGAGGCCGCGCGTGGACCGATTGGAGCTCAGGCGATTGCGCGTGGACCAATTGGGGTTCCGCGACGGCACGTGGACCGATCGGGGCTCGGAGACGGCGCGTTAACCGATCGCGGCTTAGAAGACGATGCGTGAACTGATCGGGGCTCGGAGACGGCGCGTTAACCGATAGGGGCTTAGGAGACGATGAGTGGACCGATCGGGCTCGGAGACGGCGCGTGGACCGACCGGGGCTCAGGAGGATACGCGTGGACCGATCGGGGCTCGGGGACGGCGCGTGGACCGATCGGGGCACAGGAGACGGCGCGTGGACCGACCGGGGCTCAGGAGGATACGCGTGGACCGATCGGGGCTCGGGGACGGCGCGTGGACCGATCGGGGCACAGGAGACGGCGCGTGGACCGATCGGGGCTCGGAGACGGCGCGTGGAACGATCGGGTCTCAGGAGACGGCGCGTGAAATGTTCGGCGCTCGGAGACGCCGCGTGGACCGATCGGTGCTCGGAGACGGCGTGTGGACGTATCGGGGCTCAGGAGACGATGCGTGAACCGATCGGGGCTCAGGAGACGCCGCATGGACCGATCGGGGCTCGGAGACGGCGCGTGGAACGATCGGGGCTCAGGAGACGGCGCGTGAAATGATCGGCGCTCTGAGACGGCGCGTGGACCGATTGTGGCTTACGAGACGGCACGTGGATCGATCGGGTCTCAGGAAGCGGCGCCTGGACCTATCGTGGCTCGGAGACAGCGCGTGGAGGCATCGGGGCTAAGAACACGACGTATGGACCGAGCGGGGCTCAGGAGACGGCGCGAGGAGCGATCGGGGCTCAGGAGAAGACGCATCAATTGATCGGGGCTCAGGAGACGACGCGGCGACGGATCGGGGCTTAGGAGACGACGCGTGGACCGATCGGGGCTCGGAGACGGTACGAGGACCGACCGGAGCTCAGGAGATTCGCGTGGATCGATCAGGACTCCGGAGGCGGCGCATGGACCGATTGGGGAGCATGCGATGGTGCGTGGACCGATCGGGGCTCGGAGACGGCGCACGGACCGATCGGGGCTTAGGAGACGACGCGTGGACCGATTGGGGCTCAGGAGGCCGCGCGTGGACCGATCAGGGTGTAGGAGACGACGCGTGTACCTATCGGGGCTCAGGAGACAGCGCGTGGACCGATCGGGGCTCGGCGACTGCGCGTCGACGTATCGGGGCTCAGGAGACGGCGCGTGGACCGATTGGAGCTTATGAGACGGCGAGTGGACCGATTGGGGCTCGGATACGGCGCGTGAACCGATCGGGGCTTAGGAGACGACGCGTGAAACGATCGGGGCTTAGGAGGCGGCGCGTGGACCCATCGGGGCTCGGAGATGGCGCGTTAACCGATCGGGGCTTAGGAGACGACGCGTGGACTGATCGGGGCTCAGGAGACGATACGTGGACCGATCGGGGCTCGGAGACGGCGCGTGGACCGACCGGGGCTAAGGAGGCCGCGCGTGGACCTATCGAGGCTTAGGAGCCGACGCGTGGACCGATCGGGGCTGAGGAGACGGCGCGTGGACCGAACGGGGCTCGGAGACGGCGCGTGGAACGATCGGAGCACAGGAGACGGCGCGTGAACCGATCGGCGCTCGGAGACGGCGCGTGGACCGACCGGGGCTAAGGAGGCCGCGCGTGGACCTATCGAGGCTTAGGAGCCGACGCGTGGACCGATCGGGGCTCGGGGACGGCGCGTGGACCAATCGGGGCTCAGGAGACGGCGCGTCAACCGATCGGCGCTCGGAGACGGCGCGTGAACCGATCGGGGCTTAGGAGACGGCGCGTGGACCGATCGGAGATCAGGAGATGACGCGTGGACCGATCGGGACCCAGGAGACGGCGCGTGGATCGATCGGGACTTAGGAGACGGCGCGTGGACCAATAGGAGATCAGGAGAGGACGCGTGGATCGATAGCGCTCTGGAAGCGGCGCACGGACCGATCGTGGCTCGGAGACGGTGCGTGGAGGCATCGGGGCTTTGAAGACGACGCGTGGACCGAACGGTGCTCAGAAAACGGCGCCTGGAGTTATCGGGGCTCAGGAGACGGCGCGCGGACGGACCGGGGCTCAGAAGCCTCGCGTAGATCGATCGGGGCTCCGGAGGCGCCGCGTGGACCGATGGGGATCAGGACACGGTGCGTGGACCGATCGGGGCTCGGAGACGGCGCGTGGACCGATCGGGGCCTAGGAGACGACGCGTGGACTGATCGGGGCGTAGGAAACGACGCGAGTACCTATCGGGGCTCAGGAGACAGCGAGTGGACGTATTGGGACTCAGGAGACGGCGCAGGGACCGATCGGGGCTCGGAGACGGCGCGTGGAACGATCGGGGCTCAGGAGACGGCGCGTTAACCGATCGGGGCTTAGGAGACGATGAGTGGACCGATCGGGGCTCGAAGACGGCGCGTGGACCGATCGGGGCTCGGAGACAGCGCGTCGACCGATCGGGGTTCGGAGACGGCGCCTTGACCAATTGGGTTTCGGCGACGGCGCGTGGGCCGATCGGGGTTCAGGAGACGGTGCGTGAACCGACCATGGCTCAGGAGGTCGCGCGTGGACCGACTGGGGCTCAGGCGGTTGCGCATGGACCAATTGGGATTCGGCGACGGCGCGTGGACCGATCGGGGCTCGGAGACGGCGCGTTAACCGATCGGGGCTTAGGAGACGATGCGAGGAGGCATCTGGGTTTACAAGAAGACGCGTGGATCGATCGGGGCTCGGAGACGGCGCGTGAACCGACCGGGGCTCAGGAGACGGCGCGTGGACCGAACGGTGCTCAGAAAACGGCGCGTGGAGCGATCGAGGCGCAGGAGACGACGCGTGAACCGATCGGGGCTCGGAGACGGCGCGTGGAATGATCGGGGCTCAGGAGACGGCGCGTGAACCGATCGGCGCTCGGAGACAGCGCGTGGACCGATCGGGGCTTAGGAGACGGCGCGTGGACCGATCGGAGATGAGGAGACGATGCGTGGACCGATAGGGCTCTGGAAACGGCGCACGGACCGATCGTGGATCGGCGACGGCCTGTGGACCGATTGGGGCTCAGGAGGCCCCGCGTGGACCGATCATGGCTCGGCGACGGCGCGTGGACCGATCGGGGCTCGGAGACAGCGCGTGGACCGACTGGGACTCAGGCGGTTGCGCGTGGACCGATCGGGGCTCGGAGACGGCGCGTTAACCGACCGGGGCTCAGGAGACGACGCGTCCACCGGTCGGGGCTTAGGAGACGAAGCCTGGACCGATCGGGGCTTAGGAGACGACGCGTGGAACAATCGGGGCTGAGGAGACGGCACGCGGACGGACCGGGGCTCAGGAGACTCGCGTGGATCGATCGGGGCTCAGGAGGCGACGCGTGGACCCATCGCGGCTCGGAGACGGCGTGTGGATGTATCGGAGCTTAGGAGACGACGCGTGGACTGATCGGGGCTCAGGAGAAGACGCGTGGACCGATCGGGGCTTAGGAGAGGACCCGTCGACCGATCGGGGCTCGGAGACAGCGCGTGGACCGACTGGGACTCAGGCGGTTGCGCGTGGACCAATTGGGATTCGGTGACGGCGCGTGGACCGCTCGGCGCTCGGAGACGGCGCGTTAACCGATCGGGGCTTAGGAGACGATGCGTGAACCGATCGGGGCTCGGAGACGGCGCGTGGACCGATCGGGGCTTAGGAGACAACGCGTGGACCGATGGGGGCTCGGAGACTGCGCGTGGGCCGACTGGGGCTCAGGAGACTCGCGTGGATCGATCGGGGCTCCGGAGACGCCGCGTGGAGCGATGGGGATCAGGAGACGGTGCGCGGACCGATCGGGGCTCGGAGACGGCGCGTGGACCGATCGGGGCTTAGGAAACGACGCGTGGACCGATCGGGGCGTAGGACACGATGCGTGTACCTATCGGGGCTCACGAGACAGCGTGTGGACCGATTGGGGCTCAGGAGACGGCGCGTCGACCGATCGGGGCTCGGAGACGGCGCGTGGAACGATCGGAGCTCAGGAGACGGGGCGTGAAATGATCGGCGCTCTGAGACGGCGCGTGGACCGATCGGTGCTCGGAGACGATGATTGGACCGATCGGGGCTGAGGAGACGGCGTGTGGACCGATCGGGGCTCAGGAGACGGCGCGTGGACCGATTGGGGCTCGGGAGACTGCGCGTGGATGGATCGGGGCTTCGGGAACGACGCGTGGACCGATCGAGGTTCAGGAGACGGCACGGGGACTGATCGGGGCTCGGAGGCGGCGCGTGGAACGATCGGGGCTTAGGAGGCCGCGCGTGGACCGATCGGGACTCAGGAGACGTCGCGTGGACCGATCGGGACTTAGGAGCCGACGCGTGGACCGATCCGGGCTCAGGAGACGGCGCGTGGACCGATCGGGGCTCGAGGAAGGCGCGTGAAACGATCGGGGCTTAGGAGACGGCGCGTGGACCGATCGGGTCTCAGGAGACGGCGCGCGGACCGACCGGGGCTCAGGAGCCTCGCGTGGACCGATCATGGCTCGGCGACGGCGCGTGGACGGATCGGGGCTCGGAGACGACGCGTGGACCGATTGGGGGTCGGAGACGGCGCGTTAACCGATCGGGTTTAGGAGACGACGCGTGGACCGATCGGGCCTCAGGAGACGGCGCGTGGACCGATCGGTGCTCGGAGACGGCGCGTGGACGGACCGTGGCTTAGAATGCGTCACGCGGACCGATCGGAGCTCGGATACGGCGTGTGGACGTATCGGGGCTCAGGAGACGATGCGTGAACCGATCGGGGCTCAGGAGACGCCGCGTGGACCGATCGGGGCTCGGAGACGGCGCGTGGAACGATCGGGGCTCAGGAGACGGCGCGTGAAATGATCGGCGCTCTGAGACGGCGCGTGGACCGATTGTGGCTTACGAGACGGCACGTGGATCGATCGGGGCTCAGGAAGCGGCGCCTGGACCTATCGTGGCTCGGAGACAGCGCGTGGAGGCATCGGGGCTAAGAACACGACGTATGGACCGAGCGGGGCTCAGGAGACGGCGCGAGGAGCGATCGGGGCTCAGGAGAAGACGCATCAATTGATCGGGGCTCAGGAGACGACGCGGCGACGGATCGGGGCTTAGGAGACGACGCGTGGACCGATCGGGGCTCGGAGACGGTACGAGGACCGACCGGAGCTCAGGAGATTCGCGTGAATCGATCAGGACTCCGGAGGCGGCGCATGGACCGATTGGGGAGCATGCGATGGTGCGTGGACCGATCGGGGCTCGGAGACGGCGCACGGACCGATCGGGGCTTAGGAGACGACGCGTGGACCGATTGGGGCTCAGGAGGCCGCGCGTGGACCGTTCGGGGTGTAGGAGACGACGCGTGTACCTATCGGGGCTCAGGAGACAGCGCGTGGACCGATCGGGGCTCGGCGACTGCGCGTCGACGTATCGGGGCTCAGGAGACGGCGCGTGGACCGATTGGAGCTTATGAGACGGCGAGTGGACCGATTGGGGCTCGGATACGGCGCGTGAACCGATCGGGGCTTAGGAGACGACGCGTGGACCGATCGGGGCTCAGGTGACGGCGCGTGGACCGATCGGGGCTTCGGAGACGGTACGTGGACCGATCGGGGCTCGGAGACGGCGCGTGGAACGATCGGAGGACAGGAGACGGCGCGTGAACCGATCGGCGCTCGGAGACGGCACGTGGATCGATCGGGGCTTAGGAGAAGGCGCGTGGACCGATCGGGGCTAAGGAGATGGCGCGTCGACCGACCGGAGCTCAGGAGATTCGTGTGGATTAATCGGGGCTCCGGAGGCGGGCGTCGACCGATTGGGGCTTAGGAGACGACGCGTGGACTGATCGGGACTCAGGAGACGGCGCGTGGCCCGCTCGCGGCTCGGCGACGGCGCGTGGACCGATCGGCGCTCAGGAGGCCGCGCGTGGAGCGATCATGGCTCGGCGACAGCGCGTAGACCGATCGGGGCTCGGAGACGACGCGTGGACTGATCGGGGCTCGAAGACAGCGCGTGGACCGACTGGGGCTCAGGCCGTTGCGCGTGGACCAATTGGGGCTCCGGAGGCGGTGCGTGGACCGATTGTGGAGCAGAAGATGGTGCGTGGACCGATCGGGGCTCGGAGACGGCGCGTGGACCGATCGGAGCTTAGAAGACGACGCCTAGACCGATTGGGGCTCAGGAGACAGCGCGTGGCCCGATCGGGGCTCAGGAGGCGGCGCGTGGATCGATCGGGGCTCGGAGACGGCGCGTGGAACGATCGGGTCTCAGGAGACGGCGCGTGAAATGATCGGCGCTCGGAGACGCCGCGTGGACCGATTGGGGCTTAGGAGACGGCGCGTGGTCCGATCGGGGCGCAGGAAGCGGCGCCTGGACCGATCGTGGCTCGGAGACGGCGCGTGGACCGATCGGAGCTCAGGAGGCCGCGCGTGGACCGATCGTGGCTCGGCGACGGCGCGTGGACCGATCGGGGCTCGGAGACGACGCGTGGACCGATCGGGGCTCGGAGACAGCGCGTCGACCGACTGGGGCTCAGGCGGTTGCGCGTGGACCGATCGGGGCTTAGGAGCCTCGCATGGATCGATCGGGGCCCCGGAGGCGCCGCGTGGACCCATGGGGAACAGGAGACAGTGCGTGGACCGATCGGGGCTCGGAGACGGCGCGTGGACCGATCGGGGCTTAGGAGACGACGCGTGGACCAATCGGGGTGTAGGCGATGACGCGTGTACCTATCGGGGCTCAGGAGACAGCGCGTGGACCGATCAGGGCTCGGCGACTGCGTGTGGACGTATCGGGGCTCAGGAGACATCGCGTGGACCGATCGGGGCTCGGGGACGGCGCGTTAACCGATCGGAGGACAGGAGACGGCGCGTGAACCGATCGGCGCTCGGAGACGGCGCGTGGATCGATCGGGGCTTAGGAGAAGGCGCGTGGACCGATTGGGGCTAAGGAGATGGCGCGTCGACCGACCGCAGCTCAGGAGATTCGCGTGGATTGATCGGGGCTCCGGAGGCGGGAGTGGACCGATTGGGGCTTAGGAAACGACGCGTGGACTGATCGGGGCTCAGGAGGTCGCGCGTGGAGCGATCATGGCTCGGCGACAGCGCGTAGACCGATCGGGGCTCAGGAGACGGCGCGTGGACCGATCGGGGCTCGCAGACGGCACGTTAACCGATCGGGGCTCAGGAGGCCGCGCGTGGACGGATCATGGCTCGGCGACGGCGCGTGGACGTATCGGGGCTCAGGAGACGGCGCGTGGACCGATCGGGGCTCGGAGACGACGCGTAGACCGATCGGGGCTCGGCGACTCCGCGTGGACGTATCGGGGCTCAGGAGACGGCGCGTGGACCGATCGGGGCTCGCAGACGGCACGTTAACCGATCGGGGCTTAGGAGACGATGCGTGGACCGATCGCGGCTCGGAGATGGCGCGTGAACCGACCGGAGCTCAGGAGACGGCGCGTGCACCGATCGGGGCCCAGAGACGGGTCGTGGACAGATTAGGGCTTAGGAGACGGCGCGTGGGCCGATCGTGGCTGGGAGACGGCACGTCCACCAATCGGGGCTCAGGAGACTGCGCGTGGATGGATCGGAGCTTAGGGAACGACGCGTGGACCGATCGGGGCTCAGGAAACGGCGCGTGAACCGACCATGGCTCAGGAGGCCGCGCGTGGACCGACTGGGGCTCAGGAGGTTGCGCGTGGACCAATTGGGGTTCGGCGACGGGGCGTGCACCGATCGGGGCTCGGAGACGGCGCGTTAACCGATCGGGGGTCGGAGACAGCGCGTGGACCGACTGGGGCTCAGGGGGTTGCGCGTGGACCGATCGGGGCTCGGAGACGGCGCGTTAACCGACCGGGGCTCAGGAGACGACGCGTCCACCGGTCGGGGCTTAGGAGACGAAGCCTGGACCGATCGGGGCTTAGGAGGCGGCGCGTGGATCGATCGGGGCTCGGAGACGGCGCGTGAACCGATCGGCGCTCGGAGACGGCGCGTCGAACGATCGGGGTTCGGAGACGGCACGTGCACCGATCGGGGCCCGGAGACGGGTCGTGGACCGATCGGGGCTCGGAGACGATGCGTGGACCGATCGAGGTTCGGCGACAGCGCGTGAACCGACGAGGTCTCAGGCGGTTGCGCGTGGACCAATTGGGGTTCGGCGACGGCGCGTGGACCGATCCGGGCTCAAGAGACGGCCCGTGAACCGATCGGGGCTCGGAGACGGCGCGTGGAATGATCGGGGCTCAGGAGACGGCGCGTGAACCGATCGGCGCACGGAGACGGCGCGTGGACCGATCGGGGCTCGGCGACTGCGAGTGGATGGATCGGGGCTCAGGAGACAGCGCGTGGACCGATCGAGGCTCAGGAAGCGGCGCCTGCACCGATCGTGGCTCGGAGACGGCGCGTGGAGGCATCGGGGCTTCGAAGACGACGCATGGACCAATCGGGGCTCGGAAACGGCGCCTGGACCGATCGGAGCTCGAAGACGGCGCGTGCAGCGGTCGGGGCTCAGGAGACGGCGCGTTAACCGACCGGGGCTCAGGAGACGACGCGTCCACCGGTCGGGGCTTAGGAGACGAAGCCTGGACCGATCGGGGCTTAGGAGACGACGCGTGGAACAATCGGGGCTGAGGAGACGGCACGCGGACGGACCGGGGCTCAGGAGACTCGCGTGGATCGATCGGGGCTCAGGAGGCGACGCGTGGACCCATCGCGGCTCGGAGACGGCGTGTGGATGTATCGGAGCTTAGGAGACGACGCGTGGACTGATCGGGGCTCAGGAGAAGACGCGTGGACCGATCGGGGCTTAGGAGAGGACCCGTCGACCGATCGGGGCTCGGAGACAGCGCGTGGACCGACTGGGACTCAGGCGGTTGCGCGTGGACCAATTGGGATTCGGTGACGGCGCGTGGACCGCTCGGCGCTCGGAGACGGCGCGTTAACCGATCGGGGCTTAGGAGACGATGCGTGAACCGATCGGGGCTCGGAGACGGCGCGTGGACCGATCGGGGCTTAGGAGACAACGCGTGGACCGATGGGGGCTCGGAGACTGCGCGTGGGCCGACTGGGGCTCAGGAGACTCGCGTGGATCGATCGGGGCTCCGGAGACGCCGCGTGGAGCGATGGGGATCAGGAGACGGTGCGCGGACCGATCGGGGCTCGGAGACGGCGCGTGGACCGATCGGGGCTTAGGAAACGACGCGTGGACCGATCGGGGCGTAGGACACGATGCGTGTACCTATCGGGGCTCACGAGACAGCGTGTGGACCGATTGGGGCTCAGGAGACGGCGCGTCGACCGATCGGGGCTCGGAGACGGCGCGTGGAACGATCGGAGCTCAGGAGACGGGGCGTGAAATGATCGGCGCTCTGAGACGGCGCGTGGACCGATCGGTGCTCGGAGACGATGATTGGACCGATCGGGGCTGAGGAGACGGCGTGTGGACCGATCGGGGCTCAGGAGACGGCGCGTGGACCGATTGGGGCTCGGGAGACTGCGCGTGGATGGATCGGGGCTTCGGGAACGACGCGTGGACCGATCGAGGTTCAGGAGACGGCACGGGGACTGATCGGGGCTCGGAGGCGGCGCGTGGAACGATCGGGGCTTAGGAGGCCGCGCGTGGACCGATCGGGACTCAGGAGACGTCGCGTGGACCGATCGGGACTTAGGAGCCGACGCGTGGACCGATCCGGGCTCAGGAGACGGCGCGTGGACCGATCGGGGCTCGAGGAAGGCGCGTGAAACGATCGGGGCTTAGGAGACGGCGCGTGGACCGATCGGGTCTCAGGAGACGGCGCGCGGACCGACCGGGGCTCAGGAGCCTCGCGTGGACCGATCATGGCTCGGCGACGGCGCGTGGACGGATCGGGGCTCGGAGACGACGCGTGGACCGATTGGGGGTCGGAGACGGCGCGTTAACCGATCGGGTTTAGGAGACGACGCGTGGACCGATCGGGCCTCAGGAGACGGCGCGTGGACCGATCGGTGCTCGGAGACGGCGCGTGGACGGACCGTGGCTTAGAATGCGTCACGCGGACCGATCGGAGCTCGGATACGGCGTGTGGACGTATCGGGGCTCAGGAGACGATGCGTGAACCGATCGGGGCTCAGGAGACGCCGCGTGGACCGATCGGGGCTCGGAGACGGCGCGTGGAACGATCGGGGCTCAGGAGACGGCGCGTGAAATGATCGGCGCTCTGAGACGGCGCGTGGACCGATTGTGGCTTACGAGACGGCACGTGGATCGATCGGGGCTCAGGAAGCGGCGCCTGGACCTATCGTGGCTCGGAGACAGCGCGTGGAGGCATCGGGGCTAAGAACACGACGTATGGACCGAGCGGGGCTCAGGAGACGGCGCGAGGAGCGATCGGGGCTCAGGAGAAGACGCATCAATTGATCGGGGCTCAGGAGACGACGCGGCGACGGATCGGGGCTTAGGAGACGACGCGTGGACCGATCGGGGCTCGGAGACGGTACGAGGACCGACCGGAGCTCAGGAGATTCGCGTGAATCGATCAGGACTCCGGAGGCGGCGCATGGACCGATTGGGGAGCATGCGATGGTGCGTGGACCGATCGGGGCTCGGAGACGGCGCACGGACCGATCGGGGCTTAGGAGACGACGCGTGGACCGATTGGGGCTCAGGAGGCCGCGCGTGGACCGTTCGGGGTGTAGGAGACGACGCGTGTACCTATCGGGGCTCAGGAGACAGCGCGTGGACCGATCGGGGCTCGGCGACTGCGCGTCGACGTATCGGGGCTCAGGAGACGGCGCGTGGACCGATTGGAGCTTATGAGACGGCGAGTGGACCGATTGGGGCTCGGATACGGCGCGTGAACCGATCGGGGCTTAGGAGACGACGCGTGGACCGATCGGGGCTCAGGTGACGGCGCGTGGACCGATCGGGGCTTCGGAGACGGTACGTGGACCGATCGGGGCTCGGAGACGGCGCGTGGAACGATCGGAGGACAGGAGACGGCGCGTGAACCGATCGGCGCTCGGAGACGGCACGTGGATCGATCGGGGCTTAGGAGAAGGCGCGTGGACCGATCGGGGCTAAGGAGATGGCGCGTCGACCGACCGGAGCTCAGGAGATTCGTGTGGATTAATCGGGGCTCCGGAGGCGGGCGTCGACCGATTGGGGCTTAGGAGACGACGCGTGGACTGATCGGGACTCAGGAGACGGCGCGTGGCCCGCTCGCGGCTCGGCGACGGCGCGTGGACCGATCGGCGCTCAGGAGGCCGCGCGTGGAGCGATCATGGCTCGGCGACAGCGCGTAGACCGATCGGGGCTCGGAGACGACGCGTGGACTGATCGGGGCTCGAAGACAGCGCGTGGACCGACTGGGGCTCAGGCCGTTGCGCGTGGACCAATTGGGGCTCCGGAGGCGGTGCGTGGACCGATTGTGGAGCAGAAGATGGTGCGTGGACCGATCGGGGCTCGGAGACGGCGCGTGGACCGATCGGAGCTTAGAAGACGACGCCTAGACCGATTGGGGCTCAGGAGACAGCGCGTGGCCCGATCGGGGCTCAGGAGGCGGCGCGTGGATCGATCGGGGCTCGGAGACGGCGCGTGGAACGATCGGGTCTCAGGAGACGGCGCGTGAAATGATCGGCGCTCGGAGACGCCGCGTGGACCGATTGGGGCTTAGGAGACGGCGCGTGGTCCGATCGGGGCGCAGGAAGCGGCGCCTGGACCGATCGTGGCTCGGAGACGGCGCGTGGACCGATCGGAGCTCAGGAGGCCGCGCGTGGACCGATCGTGGCTCGGCGACGGCGCGTGGACCGATCGGGGCTCGGAGACGACGCGTGGACCGATCGGGGCTCGGAGACAGCGCGTCGACCGACTGGGGCTCAGGCGGTTGCGCGTGGACCGATCGGGGCTTAGGAGCCTCGCATGGATCGATCGGGGCCCCGGAGGCGCCGCGTGGACCCATGGGGAACAGGAGACAGTGCGTGGACCGATCGGGGCTCGGAGACGGCGCGTGGACCGATCGGGGCTTAGGAGACGACGCGTGGACCAATCGGGGTGTAGGCGATGACGCGTGTACCTATCGGGGCTCAGGAGACAGCGCGTGGACCGATCAGGGCTCGGCGACTGCGTGTGGACGTATCGGGGCTCAGGAGACATCGCGTGGACCGATCGGGGCTCGGGGACGGCGCGTTAACCGATCGGAGGACAGGAGACGGCGCGTGAACCGATCGGCGCTCGGAGACGGCGCGTGGATCGATCGGGGCTTAGGAGAAGGCGCGTGGACCGATTGGGGCTAAGGAGATGGCGCGTCGACCGACCGCAGCTCAGGAGATTCGCGTGGATTGATCGGGGCTCCGGAGGCGGGAGTGGACCGATTGGGGCTTAGGAAACGACGCGTGGACTGATCGGGGCTCAGGAGGTCGCGCGTGGAGCGATCATGGCTCGGCGACAGCGCGTAGACCGATCGGGGCTCAGGAGACGGCGCGTGGACCGATCGGGGCTCGCAGACGGCACGTTAACCGATCGGGGCTCAGGAGGCCGCGCGTGGACGGATCATGGCTCGGCGACGGCGCGTGGACGTATCGGGGCTCAGGAGACGGCGCGTGGACCGATCGGGGCTCGGAGACGACGCGTAGACCGATCGGGGCTCGGCGACTCCGCGTGGACGTATCGGGGCTCAGGAGACGGCGCGTGGACCGATCGGGGCTCGCAGACGGCACGTTAACCGATCGGGGCTTAGGAGACGATGCGTGGACCGATCGCGGCTCGGAGATGGCGCGTGAACCGACCGGAGCTCAGGAGACGGCGCGTGCACCGATCGGGGCCCAGAGACGGGTCGTGGACAGATTAGGGCTTAGGAGACGGCGCGTGGGCCGATCGTGGCTGGGAGACGGCACGTCCACCAATCGGGGCTCAGGAGACTGCGCGTGGATGGATCGGAGCTTAGGGAACGACGCGTGGACCGATCGGGGCTCAGGAAACGGCGCGTGAACCGACCATGGCTCAGGAGGCCGCGCGTGGACCGACTGGGGCTCAGGAGGTTGCGCGTGGACCAATTGGGGTTCGGCGACGGGGCGTGCACCGATCGGGGCTCGGAGACGGCGCGTTAACCGATCGGGGGTCGGAGACAGCGCGTGGACCGACTGGGGCTCAGGGGGTTGCGCGTGGACCGATCGGGGCTCGGAGACGGCGCGTTAACCGACCGGGGCTCAGGAGACGACGCGTCCACCGGTCGGGGCTTAGGAGACGAAGCCTGGACCGATCGGGGCTTAGGAGGCGGCGCGTGGATCGATCGGGGCTCGGAGACGGCGCGTGAACCGATCGGCGCTCGGAGACGGCGCGTCGAACGATCGGGGTTCGGAGACGGCACGTGCACCGATCGGGGCCCGGAGACGGGTCGTGGACCGATCGGGGCTCGGAGACGATGCGTGGACCGATCGAGGTTCGGCGACAGCGCGTGAACCGACGAGGTCTCAGGCGGTTGCGCGTGGACCAATTGGGGTTCGGCGACGGCGCGTGGACCGATCCGGGCTCAAGAGACGGCCCGTGAACCGATCGGGGCTCGGAGACGGCGCGTGGAATGATCGGGGCTCAGGAGACGGCGCGTGAACCGATCGGCGCACGGAGACGGCGCGTGGACCGATCGGGGCTCGGCGACTGCGAGTGGATGGATCGGGGCTCAGGAGACAGCGCGTGGACCGATCGAGGCTCAGGAAGCGGCGCCTGCACCGATCGTGGCTCGGAGACGGCGCGTGGAGGCATCGGGGCTTCGAAGACGACGCATGGACCAATCGGGGCTCGGAAACGGCGCCTGGACCGATCGGAGCTCGAAGACGGCGCGTGCAGCGGTCGGGGCTCAGGAGAAAACGCGTGGATCGATCGGGGCTCAGGAGACGACGCGTCGACGGATCGGGGCTTAGGAGACGTCGCGTGGACCGATCGGGACTTAGGAGCCGACGCGTGGACCGATCCGGGCTCAGGAGACGGCGCGTGGACCGATCGGGGCTCGAGGAAGGCGCGTGAAACGATCGGGGCTTAGGAGACGGCGCGTGGACCGATCGGGTCTCAGGAGACGGCGCGCGGACCGACCGGGGCTCAGGAGCCTCGCGTGGACCGATCATGGCTCGGCGACGGCGCGTGGACGGATCGGGGCTCGGAGACGACGCGTGGACCGATTGGGGGTCGGAGACGGCGCGTTAACCGATCGGGTTTAGGAGACGACGCGTGGACCGATCGGGCCTCAGGAGACGGCGCGTGGACCGATCGGTGCTCGGAGACGGCGCGTGGACGGACCGTGGCTTAGAATGCGTCACGCGGACCGATCGGAGCTCGGATACGGCGTGTGGACGTATCGGGGCTCAGGAGACGATGCGTGAACCGATCGGGGCTCAGGAGACGCCGCGTGGACCGATCGGGGCTCGGAGACGGCGCGTGGAACGATCGGGGCTCAGGAGACGGCGCGTGAAATGATCGGCGCTCTGAGACGGCGCGTGGACCGATTGTGGCTTACGAGACGGCACGTGGATCGATCGGGGCTCAGGAAGCGGCGCCTGGACCTATCGTGGCTCGGAGACAGCGCGTGGAGGCATCGGGGCTAAGAACACGACGTATGGACCGAGCGGGGCTCAGGAGACGGCGCGAGGAGCGATCGGGGCTCAGGAGAAGACGCATCAATTGATCGGGGCTCAGGAGACGACGCGGCGACGGATCGGGGCTTAGGAGACGACGCGTGGACCGATCGGGGCTCGGAGACGGTACGAGGACCGACCGGAGCTCAGGAGATTCGCGTGAATCGATCAGGACTCCGGAGGCGGCGCATGGACCGATTGGGGAGCATGCGATGGTGCGTGGACCGATCGGGGCTCGGAGACGGCGCACGGACCGATCGGGGCTTAGGAGACGACGCGTGGACCGATTGGGGCTCAGGAGGCCGCGCGTGGACCGTTCGGGGTGTAGGAGACGACGCGTGTACCTATCGGGGCTCAGGAGACAGCGCGTGGACCGATCGGGGCTCGGCGACTGCGCGTCGACGTATCGGGGCTCAGGAGACGGCGCGTGGACCGATTGGAGCTTATGAGACGGCGAGTGGACCGATTGGGGCTCGGATACGGCGCGTGAACCGATCGGGGCTTAGGAGACGACGCGTGGACCGATCGGGGCTCAGGTGACGGCGCGTGGACCGATCGGGGCTTCGGAGACGGTACGTGGACCGATCGGGGCTCGGAGACGGCGCGTGGAACGATCGGAGGACAGGAGACGGCGCGTGAACCGATCGGCGCTCGGAGACGGCACGTGGATCGATCGGGGCTTAGGAGAAGGCGCGTGGACCGATCGGGGCTAAGGAGATGGCGCGTCGACCGACCGGAGCTCAGGAGATTCGTGTGGATTGATCGGGGCTCCGGAGGCGGGCGTCGACCGATTGGGGCTTAGGAGACGACGCGTGGACTGATCGGGACTCAGGAGACGGCGCGTGGCCCGCTCGCGGCTCGGCGACGGCGCGTGGACCGATCGGCGCTCAGGAGGCCGCGCGTGGAGCGATCATGGCTCGGCGACAGCGCGTAGACCGATCGGGGCTCGGAGACGACGCGTGGACTGATCGGGGCTCGAAGACAGCGCGTGGACCGACTGGGGCTCAGGCCGTTGCGCGTGGACCAATTGGGGCTCCGGAGGCGGTGCGTGGACCGATTGTGGAGCAGAAGATGGTGCGTGGACCGATCGGGGCTCGGAGACGGCGCGTGGACCGATCGGAGCTTAGAAGACGACGCCTAGACCGATTGGGGCTCAGGAGACAGCGCGTGGCCCGATCGGGGCTCAGGAGGCGGCGCGTGGATCGATCGGGGCTCGGAGACGGCGCGTGGAACGATCGGGTCTCAGGAGACGGCGCGTGAAATGATCGGCGCTCGGAGACGCCGCGTGGACCGATTGGGGCTTAGGAGACGGCGCGTGGTCCGATCGGGGCGCAGGAAGCGGCGCCTGGACCGATCGTGGCTCGGAGACGGCGCGTGGACCGATCGGAGCTCAGGAGGCCGCGCGTGGACCGATCGTGGCTCGGCGACGGCGCGTGGACCGATCGGGGCTCGGAGACGGCGCGTGGACCGATCGGGGCTTAGGAGACGACGCGTGGATCGATCGGGGCCCCGGAGGCGCCGCGTGGACCCATGGGGAACAGGAGACAGTGCGTGGACCGATCGGGGCTCGGAGACGGCGCGTGGACCGATCGGGGCTTAGGAGACGACGCGTGGACCAATCGGGGTGTAGGCGATGACGCGTGTACCTATCGGGGCTCAGGAGACAGCGCGTGGACCGATCAGGGCTCGGCGACTGCGTGTGGACGTATCGGGGCTCAGGAGACATCGCGTGGACCGATCGGGGCTCGGGGACGGCGCGTTAACCGATCGGAGGACAGGAGACGGCGCGTGAACCGATCGGCGCTCGGAGACGGCGCGTGGATCGATCGGGGCTTAGGAGAAGGCGCGTGGACCGATCGGGGCTAAGGAGATGGCGCGTCGACCGACCGCAGCTCAGGAGATTCGCGTGGATTGATCGGGGCTCCGGAGGCGGGAGTGGACCGATTGGGGCTTAGGAAACGACGCGTGGACTGATCGGGGCTCAGGAGGTCGCGCGTGGAGCGATCATGGCTCGGCGACAGCGCGTAGACCGATCGGGGCTCGGAGACGACGCGTGGACTGATCGGGGCTCGAAGACAGCGCGTGGACCGACTGGGGCTCAGGCCGTTGCGCGTGGACCAATTGGGGCTCCGGAGGCGGTGCGTGGACCGATTGTGGAGCAGAAGATGGTGCGTGGACCGATCGGGGCTCGGAGACGGCGCGTGGACCGATCGGAGCTTAGAAGACGACGCCTAGACCGATTGGGGCTCAGGAGACAGCGCGTGGACCGATCGGGGCTCAGGAGGCGGCGCGTGGATCGATCGGGGCTCGGAGACGGCGCGTGGAACGATCGGGTCTCAGGAGACGGCGCGTGAAATGATCGGCGCTCGGAGACGCCGCGTGGACCGATTGGGGCTTAGGAGACGGCGCGTGGTCCGATCGGGGCGCAGGAAGCGGCGCCTGGACCGATCGTGGCTCGGAGACGGCGCGTGGACCGATCGGAGCTCAGGAGGCCGCGCGTGGACCGATCGTGGCTCGGCGACGGCGCGTGGACCGATCGGGGCTCGGAGACGACGCGTGGACCGATCGGGGCTCGGAGACAGCGCGTCGACCGACTGGGGTCAGGCGGTTGCGCGTGGACCGATCGGGGCTTAGGAGCCTCGCATGGATCGATCGGGGCCCCGGAGGCGCCGCGTGGACCCATGGGGAACAGGAGACAGTGCGTGGACCGATCGGGGCTCGGAGACGGCGCGTGGACCGATCGGGGCTTAGGAGACCATGCGTGGACCGATCGGGGCTCGAAGACGGCGCGTCGACCGATCGGGTCTCAGGAGGCCGCGCGTGGACCGATCGGGGCTCGTAGACGGCACGTCAACCGATCGGGGCTTAGGAGACGATGCGTGGGCCGATCGCGGCTCGGAGATGGCGCGAGAACCGACCGGGGCGCAGGAGGTCGCGCGTGGACCGATCGAGGCTCGGCGACGGCGTGTGGGCCCATCGGGGCTCGGAGACGACGCGTGTACGCATCGGGGCTTGGTGACGGCGCGTTTACCGATCGGGGCTCGAAAACGGCGTGTGGACCGTCCGGGGCTTAGGAGACGATGCGTGGACCGATCGAGGCTCAGAAGACGGCGCGTGGACGGATCGGCGCTCGGAGACGGGGCGTGGACCGATCGGGGCTCAGGAGACGATGCGTGAACCGATCGGGGCTCAGGAGACGCCGCATGGACCGATCGGGGCTCGGAGACGGCGCGTGGAACGATCGGGACTCAGGAGACGGCGCGTGAAATGATCGGCGCTCTGAGACGGCGCGTGGACCGATTGTGGCTTACGAGACGGCGCGAGGATCGATCGGGGCTCAGGAAGCGGCGCCTGGACCTATCGTGGCTCGGAGACGGCGCGTGGAGGCATCGGGGCTACGAACACGACGCATGTACCGAGCGGGGCTCAAGAGACGGCGCGAGGAGCGATCGGGGCTCAGGAGAAGACGCGTCAATTGATCGGGGCTCAGGAGACGACGCGGCGACGTATCGGGGCTTAGGAGACGACGCGTGGACCGATCGGGGCTCGGAGACGGCGCGTGGAACGATCGGAGCACAGGAGACGGCGCGTGAACCGATCGGCGCTCGGAGACGGCGCGTGGATCGATCGGGGCTCAGGAGACGGCGCGAGGAGCGATCGGGGCTCAGGAGAAGACGCGTCAATTGATCGGGGCTCAGAAATCGGCGCGTGGAGCGATCGGGGCTCAGGGGACGACGCGTGGATCGATCGGGGCTCAGGAAACGACTCGTCGACCGATCGGGTCTCAGGAGACGGCGCGCGTACCGACCGGGACTCAGGAGTCTCGCGTGGACCGATCACTGCTCGGTGACGGCGCGTGGACCAATCGGGGCTCAGGAGGCCGCGCGTGGACCGATCGCGGCTCGGCGACGCCGCTTGGACCGATCGGGGCTCAGGAAACGACTCGTCGACCGATCGGGGCTCAGGAGACGGCGCGTGTACCGATCACTGCTCGGCGACGGCGCGTGGACGGATCGGGGCTCGGAGACGACGCGTGAACCGATGGGGGCTCGGATACGGCGCGTGAACCAACCGGGGCTCAGGAGGTCGCGCGTGGACCGATCGGGGCTCAGGAGGCCGCGCGTGGACCGATCATGGCTCGGCGACGGCGCGTGGACCGATCGGTGCTCGGAGACGACGCGTGGACCGATGGGGGCTCGGATACGGCGCGTGAACCAACCGGGGCTCAGGAGGTCGCGCGTGGACCGATCGCGGCTCGGTGACGGCGCGTGGACCAATCGGGGCTCAGGAGGCCGCGCGTGGACCGATCGCGGCTCGGCGACGGCGCGTGAACCGACCGGGGCTCAGGAGACGACGCGTCGACCGGTCGGGGCTTCGGAGACGAAGCCTGGACCGATCGGTGTTTAGGAGGCGGCGCGTGGAACGATCGGGGCTCAGAAGACGGCGCGTGAGCCGATCGGCGCTCGGAGACGGCGCGTGGACCGATCGAGGCTTAGGAGACGACGCGTGGATCGAGCGGGGCTTGGAGATGGCGGGTGGATGGACCGTGGCTTAGAATGCGGCACGCGGACCGATCGGGGCTCGGAGAAGGCGTGTGGACGGATCGGGGATCAGGAAACGGCACGTGGAGCGATCGGGGCTGAGGAGGCGGCGCGTGGATCGATCGGGGCTCAGGAGGCGACGCGTCGACGGATCGGGGCTTAGGAGACGACGCGTGGGCCGATCGAGTATTAGGGGACGACGCGTGGACCGATCGGTGCTCGGAGACGGCGCGAGGATCGATCGGGGCTTAGGAGGCGGCGCGTGGACCGATTCGGGCTTAGGAGACGGCGCGATGACCGATCGGGGCTCAGGAAGCGACGCCTAGACCGATCGTGGCTCGGAGACGGCGCGTGGAGGCATCGTGGCTAAGAAGACGACGCAGGGACCGATCGGGGCTCGGAGACAGCGCGTGGACCGACTGGGGCTTAGGCGGTTGCGCGTGGACCAATTGGGGTTCGGCGACGGCGCGTGGACCGATCGGGGCTCGGAGACGGCGCGTTAACCGATTGGCGCTTAGGAGACGATGCGTGGTCCGATCGGGGCTCGGAGACGGCGCGTGGAACGATCGGGGCTCAGGAGACGGCGCGTGAAATGATCGGCGCTCTGAGACGGCGCGTGGACCGATTGTGGCTTACGAGACGGCACGTGGATCGATCGGGGCTCAGGAAGCGGCGCCTGGACCTATCGTGGCTCAGGGGACGACGCGTGGATCGATCGGGGCTCAGGAAACGACTCGTCGACCGATCGGGTCTCAGGAGACGGCGCGCGTACCGACCGGGACTCAGGAGTCTCGCGTGGACCGATCACTGCTCGGTGACGGTGCGTGGACCAATCGGGGCTCAGGAGGCCGCGCGTGGACCGATCGCGGCTCGGCGACGCCGCTTGGACCGATCGGGGCTCAGGAAACGACTCGTCGACCGATCGGGGCTCAGGAGACGGCGCGTGTACCGACCGGGACTCAGGAGTCTCGCGTGGACCGATCACTGCTCGGCGACGGCGCGTGGACGGATCGGGGCTCGGAGACGACGCGTGAACCGATGGGGGCTCGGATACGGCGCGTGAACCAACCGGGGCTCAGGAGGTCGCGCGTGGACCGATCGGGGCTCAGGAGGCCGCGCGTGGACCGATCATGGCTCGGCGACGGCGCGTGGACCGATCGGTGCTCGGAGACGACGCGTGGACCGATGGGGGCTCGGATACGGCGCGTGAACCAACCGGGGCTCAGGAGGTCGCGCGTGGACCGATCGCGGCTCGGTGACGGCGCGTGGACCAATCGGGGCTCAGGAGGCCGCGCGTGGACCGATCGCGGCTCGGCGACGGCGCGTGAACCGACCGGGGCTCAGGAGACGACGCGTCGACCGGTCGGGGCTTCGGAGACGAAGCCTGGACCGATCGGTGTTTAGGAGGCGGCGCGTGGAACGATCGGGGCTCAGAAGACGGCGCGTGAGCCGATCGGCGCTCGGAGACGGCGCGTGGACCGATCGAGGCTTAGGAGACGACGCGTGGATCGAGCGGGGCTTGGAGATGGCGGGTGGATGGACCGTGGCTTAGAATGCGGCACGCGGACCGATCGGGGCTCGGAGAAGGCGTGTGGACGGATCGGGGATCAGGAAACGGCACGTGGAGCGATCGGGGCTGAGGAGGCGGCGCGTGGATCGATCGGGGCTCAGGAGGCGACGCGTCGACGGATCGGGGCTTAGGAGACGACGCGTGGGCCGATCGAGTATTAGGGGACGACGCGTGGACCGATCGGTGCTCGGAGACGGCGCGAGGATCGATCGGGGCTTAGGAGGCGGCGCGTGGACCGATTCGGGCTTAGGAGACGGCGCGATGACCGATCGGGGCTCAGGAAGCGACGCCTAGACCGATCGTGGCTCGGAGACGGCGCGTGGAGGCATCGTGGCTAAGAAGACGACGCAGGGACCGATCGGGGCTCGGAGACAGCGCGTGGACCGACTGGGGCTTAGGCGGTTGCGCGTGGACCAATTGGGGTTCGGCGACGGCGCGTGGACCGATCGGGGCTCGGAGACGGCGCGTTAACCGATTGGCGCTTAGGAGACGATGCGTGGTCCGATCGGGGCTCGGAGACGGCGCGTGGAACGATCGGGGCTCAGGAGACGGCGCGTGAAATGATCGGCGCTCTGAGACGGCGCGTGGACCGATTGTGGCTTACGAGACGGCACGTGGATCGATCGGGGCTCAGGAAGCGGCGCCTGGACCTATCGTGGCTCGGAGACAGCGCGTGGAGGCATCGGGGCTAAGAACACGACGTATGGACCGAGCGGGGCTCAGGAGACGGCGCGAGGAGCGATCGGGGCTCAGGAGAAGACGCATCAATTGATCGGGGCTCAGGAGACGACGCGGCGACGGATCGGGGCTTAGGAGACGACGCGTGGACCGATCGGGGCTCGGAGATGGTACGAGGACCGACCGGAGCTCAGGAGATTCGCGTGGATCGATCAGGACTCCGGAGGCGGCGCATGGACCGATTGGGGAGCATGCGATGGTGCGTGGACCGATCGGGGCTCGGAGACGGCGCACGGACCGATCGGGGCTTAGGAGACGACGCGTGGACCGATTGGGGCTCAGGAGGCCGCGCGTGGACCGATCAGGGTGTAGGAGACGACGCGTGTACCTATCGGGGCTCAGGAGACAGCGCGTGGACCGATCGGGGCTCGGCGACTGCGCGTCGACGTATCGGGGCTCAGGAGACGGCGCGTGGACCGATTGGAGCTTATGAGACGGCGAGTGGACCGATTGGGGCTCGGATACGGCGCGTGAACCGATCGGGGCTTAGGAGACGACGCGTGGACCGATCGGGGCTCAGGTGACAGCGCGTGGACCGATGGGG
The DNA here is from genome assembly GCA_946811545.1 of Netelia fuscicornis. Taxonomy (NCBI): domain Eukaryota; kingdom Metazoa; phylum Arthropoda; class Insecta; order Hymenoptera; family Ichneumonidae; genus Netelia; species Netelia fuscicornis. Next base: position 14,186,472 of record OX328016.1, on the reverse strand, counting down.
GCTCAGGAGGCGGCGCGTGGATCGATCGGGGCTCGGAGACGGCGCGTGGAACGATCGGGTCTAAGGAGACGGCGCGTGAAATGTTCGGCGCTCGGAGACGCCGCGTGGACCGATCGGTGCTCGGAGACGGCGTGTGGACGTATCGGGGCTCAGGAGACGATGCGTGAACCGATCGGGGCTCAGGAGACGCCGCATGGACCGATCGGGGCTCGGAGACGGCGCGTGGAACGATCGGGGCTCAGGAGACGGCGCGTGAAATGATCGGCGCTCTGAGACGGCGCGTGGACCGATTGTGGCTTACGAGACGGCGCGTGGACCGATCGGGGCTCGTAGACGGCACGTCAACCGATCGGGGCTTAGGAGACGATGCGTGGGCCGATCGCGGCTCGGAGATGGCGCGAGAACCGACCGGGGCGCAGGAGGTCGCGCGTGGACCGATCGAGGCTCGGCTACGGCGTGTGGGCCCATCGGGGCTCGGAGACGACGCGTGTACGCATCGGGGCTTGGTGACGGCGCGTTTACCGATCGGGGCTCGAAAACGGCGTGTGGACCGTCCGGGGCTTAGGAGACGATGCGTGGACCGATCGAGGCTCAGAAGACGGCGCGTGGACGGATCGGCGCTCGGAGACGGGGCGTGGACCGATCGGGGCTCAGGAGACGATGCGTGAACCGATCGGGGCTCAGGAGACGCCGCATGGACCGATCGGGGCTCGGAGACGGCGCGTGGAACGATCGGGGCTCAGGAGACGGCGCGTGAAATGATCGGCGCTCTGAGACGGCGCGTGGACCGATTGTGGCTTACGAGACGGCGCGTGGATCGATCGGGGCTCAGGAAGCGGCGCCTGGACCTATCGTGGCTCGGAGACGGCGCGTGGATCGATCGGGGCTCGGAGACGGCGCGTGGACCGACCGGGGCTAAGGAGGCCGCGCGTGGACCTATCGAGTCTTAGGAGCCGACGCGTGGACCGATCGGGGCTGAGGAGACGGTGCGTGGACCGAACGGGGCTCGGAGACGGCGCGTGGAACGATCGGAGCACAGGAGACGGCGCGTGAACCGATCGGCGCTAGGAGACGGCGCGTGGATCGATCGGGGCTTAGGAGAAGGCGCGTGGACCGATCGGGGCTTAGGAGACGATTCGTGGACCGATCGGGTCAAGGAGACGGCGCGTGGACCGACCGGGGCTAAGCAGGCCGCGCGTGGACCGATAGAGGCTTAGGAGCCGACGCGTGGACCGATCGGGGCTGAGGAGACGGCGCGTGGACCGATCGGGGCTCGGAGACGGCGCGTGGAACGATCGGAGCACAGGAGACGGCGCATGAACCGATCGGCGCTCGGAGACGGCGCGTGGATCGATCGGGGCTCAGGAGACGGCGCGAGGAGCGATCGGGGCTCAGGAGAAGACGCGTCAATTGATCGGGGCTCAGAAATCGGCGCGTGGAGCGATCGGGGCTCAGGGGACGACGCGTGTATCGATCGGGGCTCAGGAAACGACTCGTCGACCGATCGGGTCTCAGGAGACGGCGCGCGTACCGACCGGGACTCAGGAGTCTCGCGTGGACCGATCACTGCTCGGCGACGGCGCGTGGACGGATCGGGGCTCGGAGACGACGCGTGGACCGATGGGGGCTCGGATACGGCGCGTGAACCAACCGGGGCTCAGGAGGTCGCGCGTGGACCGATCGCGGCTCGGTGACGGCGCGTGGACCAATCGGGGCTCAGGAGGCCGCGCGTGGACCGATCGCGGCTCGGCGACGCCGCTTGGACCGATCGGGGCTCAGGAAACGACTCGTCGACCGATCGGGGCTCAGGAGACGGCGCGTGTACCGACCGGGACTCAGGAGTCTCGCGTGGACCGATCACTGCTCGGCGACGGCGCGTGGACGGATCGGGGCTCGGAGACGACGCGTGGACCGATGGGGGCTCGGATACGGCGCGTGAACCAACCGGGGCTCAGGAGGTCGCGCGTGGACCGATCGGGGCTCAGGAGGTCGCGCGTGGACCGATCGGGGCTCAGGAGGCCGCGCGTGGACCGATCATGGCTCGGCGACGGCGCGTGGACCAATCGGTGCTCGGAGACGACGCGTGGACCGATGGGGGATCGGATACGGCGCGTGGACCGACCGGGGCTAAGCAGGCCGCGCGTGGACCGATAGAGGCTTAGGAGCCGACGCGTGGACCGATCGGGGCTGAGGAGACGGCGCGTGGACCGATCGGGGCTCGGAGACGGCGCGTGAAACGATCGGAGCACAGGAGACGGCGCGTGAACCGATCGGCGCTCGGAGACGGCGCGTGGACCGATCGCGGCTCGGCGACGGCGCGTGAACCGACCGGGGCTCAGGAGACGACGCGTCGACCGGTCGGGGCTTAGGAGACGAAGTCTGGACCGATCGGTGTTTAGGAGGCGGCGCGTGGAACGATCGGGGCTCAGAAGACTGCGCGTGAGCCGATCGGCGCTCGGAGACGGCGCGTGGACCGATCGAGGCTTAGGAGACGACGCGTGGATCGAGCGGGGCTTGGAGATGGCGAGTGGATGGACCGTGGCTTAGAATGCGGCACGCGGACCGATCGGGGCTCGGAGAAGGCGTGTGGACCGATCGGGGATCAGGAAACGGCACGTGGAGCGATCGGGGCTGAGGAGGCGGCGCGTGGATCGATCGGGGCTCAGGAGGCGACGCGTCGACGGATCGGGGCTTAGGAGACGACGCGTGGACCGATCGAGTATTAGGGGACGACGCGTGGACCGATCGGTGCTCGGAGACGGCGCGTGGACCGATTCGGGCTTAGGAGACGGCGCGATGACCGATCGGGGCTCAGGAAGCGACGCCTAGACCGATCGTGGCTCGGAGACGGCGCGTGGAGGCATCGTGGCTAAGAAGACGACGCAGGGACCGATCGGGGCTCGGAGACAGCGCGTGGACCGACTGGGGCTCAGGCGGTTGCGCGTGGACCAATTGGGGTTCGGCGACGGCGCGTGGACCGATCGGGGCTCGGAGACGGCGCGTTAACCGATTGGCGCTTAGGAGACGATGCGTGGTCCGATCGGGGCTCAGGAGCCTCGCGTGGATCGATCGGTGCTCCGGAGGCGCCGCGTTGACCCATGGGGATCAGGAGACAGTGCGTGGATCGATCGGGGCTCGGAAACGGCGCGTTAACCGATTGGGGCTTAGGAGACGATGCGTGGTCCGATCGGCGCTCAGGAGCCTCGCGTGGATCGAACGGGGCTCCGGAGGCGCCGCGTTGACCCAAGGGGATCAGGAGACAGTGCGTGGACCGATCGGGGCTCGGAGACGGCGCGTTAACCGATTGGGGCTTAGGAGACTATGCGTAGACCGATCGGGGCTCAGGAGACGGCGCGTGGACCGATCGGGGCACAGGAGACGGCGCGTGGACCGATTGGGGCTCGGATACGGCGCGTGAACGAATCGGGGCTCAGGAGGCCGCGCGTGCACCGACCGCGGCTCGGCGACGGCGCGTGGACCGATCGGGGCTTAGGAGACTCGCGTGGACCGATTGGGACTCAGGCGGTTGCGCGTGGATCAATTCGGGTTCGGCGCCGGCGCGTGGACCGATCGCGCCGCGGAGACGGCGCGTTAACCGATCGGGGCATAGGAGACGATGCGTGGACCGATCGGGGCTCGGAGACGGCGCGTGAACCGTCCGGGGCTCAGGAGGCCGCGCGTCGACCGATCGAGGCTCAGGAGGCCACGCCTGGACCGATCGGGGCTCCGCGACGGCGCGTGGACCGATCGAGGCTCGGAGACGACGCGTGTACGGATCGGGGATTCGGCGATGACGCGTGGACCGATCCGGGCTCAGGAGACAGCGCGTGGACGGATCGGGGCTCGGAGACGGCGCGTGGATCGATCGGGGCTCAGGAGACGGCGCGTGAACCGATCGGCGCTCGGAGACGGCGCGTGGACGGATAGGGGCTTAGGAGACGGCGCGTGGACCGATCGGGGCTCGGAGACGGGGTGTGGAATGATCGGGGCTCACGAGACGGCGCGTGAAATGATCGGCGCTCTGAGACGGCGCGTAGACCGATTGGGGCTTACGCGACGGCGCGTGGACCGATCGGGGCTCAGGAAGCGGCGCCTGGACCGATCGTGGCTCGAAGACGGCGCGTGGAGGCATCGGGGCTAAGCAGACGACGCATGGATCGAGCGGGGCTCAGCAGACGGCGCGAGGGGCGATCGGGGCTTGGAGACGGCGCGTGGAGGCATCGGGGCTTTGAAGACGACGCGTGGACCGAACGGTGCTCAGATAACGGCGCGTGGACCGATCGGTGCTCGGAGACGATGCGTGGACCGATCGGGGCTCAGGTAACGGCGTGTGGAGCGGTTGGGGTTCAGGAGACGACGCGTGGATCGATCCAGGCTCAGAAGACGACGCGTCGACCGATCGGGGCTCAGGAGACGGCGAGTGGATCGATCGGGGCTCGGAGACGCCGCGTGGAACGATGGGGGCTCAGGAGACGGCGCTTGAACTAATCGGCGCTCAGAGACGGCCCGTGGACCGATCGGGGCTTAGGATACGGCGCGTGGACCGATCGGAGCTCAGGAAGCGGCGCCTGGACCGATCGTGGCTCGGAGACGGCGCGTGGAGGCATCGGGGCTAAGAAGACGACGCATGGACCGATCGGCGCTCAGGAAACGGCGTATGGACCGATCGGGGCTCCGCGACGGCGCGTGGACCGATCGAGGCTCGGAGACGACGCGTGTACGGATCGGGGATTCGGCGATGACGCGTGGACCGATCCGGTCTCAGGAGACGGCGCGTGGACCCATCGGGGCTCGGAGACGGCGTGTGGACCGATCGGGGCTTAGGAGACGACGCGTGGACCGATCGGGGTTTAGGAGAGGACGCGTCGACAGATCGGGGCACAGGAGACGGCGCGTGGACCGATCGGGGCTTAGGAGACGACGCGTGGACCGATAGTGGCTCGCAGACCGCGCGAGGAGGCATCTGGGCTTAGAAGACGACGCGTGGATCGATCGGGGCTCGGAGACGGCGCGTGAACCGACCGGGGCTCATGAGGCCGCGCGTGGACCGGTCGGGGCTCGGCGACTGCGTGTGTACGGATCAGGGATACCGGGACGACGCGTGGACCGATCCGGGCTCAGGAGACGGCGCGTAGACCGATCATGGCTCGGAGACGGGGCGTGGGACGATCGGGGCTCGGAGCCGGTGCGTTAACCGATCGGGGCTTAGGAGACGATGCGTCGACCGATCGCGGCTCGGCGACGGCGCGTGGACCGATCGGGGCTCAGGAGGCTGCGCGTGGATCGATTGGGGCTCAGGAGACGGCGCGTGGAACGCTCGGGGCTCGAAGACGGCGCGTGGAACGATCAGGGCTCAGGAGACGTCACGTGAAATGATCGGCGCTCGGAGACGGCGCGTGGACCGATCGGGGCTCAGGAGAAGGCGCGTGGACCGATCGGGGCTTAGGAGGGGACCCGTCGACCGATCGGGGCTCAGGAGACGACGCGTGGACCGGTCGGTGCTCAGGAAGCGGCGCCTGGACCGATCGGGGCTCCGAGACGACGCGTTAACCGAGCGGGGCTTAGGAGACTATGCGGGGACCGATCGGCGCTCGGAGACGGCGCGTGGACCGATCGGGGCTTAGCAGAAGGCGCTTGGACCGATCGGGGCTTAGCAGAAGGCGCTTGGACCGATCCGGGCTCGGAGACGGCGCGTGGAATGATCGGGGCTCAGGAGACGGCGCGTGAACCGATCGGCGCTCGGAGACAGCGCGTGGACCGATCGGGGCTTAGGAGACGGGGCACGGACCGATCGTGAATCGGCGACGGCGCGTGGACCGATCGGGGCTCAGGAGACCGCGCGTGGACCGACCGGGGCTCAGGAAACGGCGCGTGGACCGACCGCGGCTCAGGAGGCCACGCCTGGACCGATCGGGGCTCGGCGACGGCGAGTGGGCCGATCTAGTCTCGGAGACGGCACGTGGACCGATCACGGTTTAGGACACGACGCGTTGACCGATCGGGAATCAGGAGGCGGCGCGTGGACCGATCGTGGCTCGGAGACGGCGCGTGGAGGCATCGGGGCTTAGAAGACGACGCATGGACCGATCAGGTCTCAGGAAACGGCGGGTGGACCGATTGGAGCTCGGAGACGACGCGGGGACCGACTGGGGCTCAGGCGGTTGCGCGTGGACCAATTGGGGTTCGGCGACGGCGCGTGGACCGATCGCGGATCGGAGACGGCGCGTTAACCGATCGGGGCTTAGGAGACGATGCGTGAACCGATCGAGGCTCGGAGACGGCCCGTGGACAGATCGGGGCTTAGGAGACGGCGCGTGGACCGATCGGGGCTCAGGAGACGGCGCGTGGACCGGTCGGGGCTTAGGAGACGACGCCTGGACCGATCGGGGCTCGGAGACGGCGCGTGGACCGATCGGGGCTTAGGAGACATCGCGTGGACCGATGGGGGCTCGGAGACGGCGCGTGGACCGACTGGGGCTCAGGAGACTCGCGTGGATCGATCGGGGCTCCGGAGACGCCGCGTGGAGCGATGGGGATCAGGAGACGGTGCGCGGACCGATCGGGGCTCGGAGACGGCGCGTGGACCGATCGGGGCTTAGGAGACGACGCGTGGACCGATCGGGGCGTAGGACACGACGAGTGTACCTATCGGGGCTCACGAGACAGCGTGTAGACCGATTGGGGCTCAGGAGACGGCGCGTGGACCGATCGGGGCTCGGAGACGGCGCGTGGAACGATCGGGGCTTAGGAGGCCGCGCGTGGACCGATCGGGACTCAGGAGACGGCGTGTGGACCGATCGGGGCTCAGGAAGCGGCGCGTGGACCGATTGGGGCTTAGGAGACGGCGCGTGGGTCGATCGGGGTTCAGGAAGCGGCGCCTGGACCGATCGTGGCTCGGAGACGGCGCGTGGAGGCATCGGGGCTAAAAAGACGACATATGGACCGAGCGGGGCTCAGGAGACGGCGCGAGGACCGATCGTGGCTCGGAGACGGCGCGTGAACGGACCGGGGCTTAGGAGACGGCGCGTGGACCGATCGGGGCTCGGAGACGGCACGTTAACCGATCGGGACTTAGGAGACGATGCGTGAACCGATCGGGGCTCAGGAGGCGGCGCGTGGACCGAACGAGGCTCGGCGACGGCGCGTGGACCGAGCGGCGCTCGGAGACGGCGCGTGGAGCGGTCGGGGCTGAGGAGACGACGCGTGGATCGATCGGGGCTCAGGAGACGACGCGTCGACCGATCGGGGCTGAGGAGACGACGCGTGGACCGATCGAGGCTCGGAGACGACGCGTGTGCGGATCGGGGATTCGAGGACGACGGGTGGACCGATCCGAGCTCAGCAGACGACGCGTCGTCCGATCGGGGCTCAGGATGCGGCGCGTGGACCCATCGGGGCTCGGAGACGGCACGTGGACCGATCAAGGCTTAGGACACGATGCGTTGACCGATCGGGACTCAGGAGGCGGCGCGTGGACCAATCGGGGATCAGGAATCGGTCCGTGGAGCGATCGGGGGTTAGGAGATGGCACGTGGACTGATCGGGGCTCGGGAAGCGGCGCCTGAACCGATCGTGGCTCGGAGACGGCGCGTGGAGGCATCGGGGCTTCGAAGACGACGCGTGGATCGATCGGGGCTCGGAGACGGCGCGTGAACCGACCGGGGCTCAGGAGGCCGCGCGCGGACCGACCGAGGCTCCGCGACGGCGCGTGGACCGATCGAGGCTCGGAGACGACGCGTGTACGGATCGGTGCTTAGGAGACGATGCGTGGACCGATCGGGGCTTAGGAGGCGGCGTGTGGAACGATCGGGGCTCAGGAGACGGCGCGTGCACCGATCGGCGCTCGGAGACGGCGCGTGGAGCGGTCGGGGCTGAGGAGACGACGCGTGGATCGATCGGGGCTCAGGAGACGACGCGTCGACCGATCGGGGCTGAGGAGACGACGCGTGGAACGATCGGGGCTCGGAGACGGCGCGAGGAGGCATCTGGGCTTCGAAGACGACGCGTGGATCGATCGGGGCTCGGAGACGGCGCGTGAACCGACCGGGGCTCAGGAGGCCGCGCGCGGACCGACCGAGGCTCCGCGACGGCGCGTGGACCGATCGAGGCTCGGAGACGACGCGTGTACGGATCGGTGCTTAGGAGACGATGCGTGAACCGATCGGGGCTCAGGAGACGCCGCGTGGACCGATCGGGGCTCGGAGACGGCGCGTGGAACGATCGGGGCTCAGGAGACGGCGCGTGAAATGATCGGCGCTCTGAGACGGCGCGTGGACCGATTGTGGCTTACGAGATGGCGCGTGGATCGATCGGGGCTCGAAGACGACGCGAGGACCGATCGGGGCTCAGGAGGCCGCGCGTGGACCGATCATGGCTCGGCGACGGCGCGTGGACCGATCGGGGCTCGGAGACGATGCGTGGACCGATCGAGGTTCGGCGACAGCGCGTGAACCGACTGGGTCTCAGGCGGTTGCGCGTGGACCAATTGGGGTTCGGCGACGGCGCGTGGACCGATTCGGGCTCAGGAGACGGCGCGTGAACCGATCGGGGCTCGGAGACGGCGCGTGGAGCGATCGGGGCTCAGGAGACGGCGCGTGAACCGATCGGCGCACGGAGACGGCGCGTGGACCGATCGGGGCTCAGGAGGATACGCCTGGACCGATCGGGGTTCGGCGACGGCGCGTGGACCGATCGGGGCTCGTGCGACGGCGCGTGCACCGATCGGCGCTCGGAGACGGCGCGTGGACCGATCGGGGCTCAGGAGGATACGCCTGGACCGATCGGGGTTCGGCGACGGCGCGTGGACCGATCGGGGCTCAGGAGACGGCGCGTGGACCGATCGGGGCTCGGGCACGGCGCGTTAACCGATTGGGGCTTAGGAGATCATGCGTGGACCGATCGGGGCTCGAAGACGGCGCGTGGACCGATCGGGTCTCAGGAGGCCGCGCGTGGACAGATCATGACTCGGCGACGGCGCGTGGACCGATCGGGGCTCGGAGACGACGCGTGGACCGATCGGGGCTGGGAGACGGCACGTGGACCAATGGGGGCTTAGGAGACGACGCGTGGACCGATCGGGGTGTAGGCGACGACGCGTGTACCTATCGGGGCTCAGGAGACAGCGCGTGGACCGACTGGGGCTAAGGCGGTTTCGCGTGGACCAATTGGGGTTCGGCGACGGCGCGTGGACCGATTGGGGCTTAGGAGACGGCGCGTGCACCGATCGGGGCGCGGAGACGGGTCGTGGACCGATCGGGGCTAAGGCGGTTTCGCGTGGACCAATTGGGGTTCGGCGACGGCGCGTGGACCGATCGGGGCTAAGGAGACGGCGCGTGCACCGATCGGGGCCCGGAGACGGCGCGTGGAGGCATCGGGGCTAAGGAGACGACGCATGGACCGATCGGCGCTCAGGAAACGGCGTATGGACCGATCGGGGCTCCGCGACGGCGCGTGGACCGATCGAGGCTCGGAGACGACGCGTGAACCGACCGGGGCTCAGGAGGCCGCGCGTGGACCGGTCGGGCTCGGCGACTGCGTGTGTACGGATCAGGGATTCCGGGACGACGCGTGGACCGATCCGGGCTCAGGAGACGGCGCGTAGACCGATCGCGGCTCGGCGACCGCGCGTGGAACGATCAGGGCTCAGGAGACGTCACGTGAAATGATCGGCGCTCGGAGACGGCGCGTGGACCGATCGGGGCTCAGGAGAAGGCGCGTGGACCGATCGGGGCTTAGGAGGGGACCCGTCGACCGATCGGGGCTCAGGAGACGACGCGTGGACCGGTCGGTGCTCAGGAAGCGGCGCTTGGACCGATCGGGGCTCCGAGACGACGCGTTAACCGAGCGGGGCTTAGGAGACTATGCGGGAACCGATCGGCGCTCGGAGACGGCGCGTGGACCGATCGGGGCTTAGCAGAAGGCGCTTGGACCGATCGGGGCTTAGCAGAAGGCGCTTGGACCGATCCGGGCTCGGAGACGGCGCGTGGAATGATCGGGGCTCAGGAGACGGCGCGTGAACCGATCGGCGCTCGGAGACAGCGCGTGGACCGATCGGGGCTTAGGAGACGGCGCACGGACCGATCGTGGATCGGCGACGGCGCGTGGACCGATCGGGGCTCAGGAGACCGCGCGTGGACCGACCGGGGCTCAGGAAACGGCGCGTGGACCGATCGGGGCTCGGAGACGGCGCGTGGACCGATCGGGGCTTAGGAGACATCGCGTGGACCGATGGGGGCTCGGAGACGGCGCGTGGACCGACTGGGGCTCAGGAGACTCGCGTGGATCGATCGGGGCTCCGGAGACGCCGCGTGGAGCGATGGGGATCAGGAGACGGTGCGCGGACCGATCGGGGCTCGGAGACGGCGCGTGGACCGATCGGGGCTTAGGAGACGACGCGTGGACCGATCGGGGCGTAGGACACGACGCGTGTACCTATCGGGGCTCACGAGACAGCGTGTAGACCGATTGGGGCTCAGGAGACGGCGCGTGGACCGATCGGGGCTCGGAGACGGCGCGTGGAACGATCGGGGCTTAGGAGGCCGCGCGTGGACCGATCGGGACTAAGGAACCGGCGTGTGGACCGATCGAGGCTCAGGAAGCGGCGCGTGGACCGATTGGGGCTTAGGAGACGGCGCGTGGGTCGATCGGGGTTCAGGAAGCGGCGCCTGGACCGATCGTGGCTCGGAGACGGCGCGTGGAGGCATCGGGGCTAAAAAGACGACATATGGACCGAGCGGGGCTCAGGACACGGCGCGAGGAGCGATCGGGGCTCAGGAGAAGACGCGTCAATTGATCGGGGCTCAGGAGACGACGCGTCGACGGATCGGGGCTTAGGAGACGACGCGTGAACCGATCGGGGCTTAGGAGACGACGCGTGGAACGATCGGGGCTCACGAGACGGCGCGCGGACCGACCGGGGCTCAGGAGACTCGCGTGGATCGATCGGGGCTCAGGAGGCGACGCGTGGACCCATCGCGGCTCGGAGACGGCGTGGGGACGTTATCGGGGCTTAGGAGACGACGCGTGGACTGATCGGAGCTCAGGAGAAGACGCGTGGACCGATCAGGGCTTAGGAGAGGACCCGTCGACCGATCGGGGCTCAGGAGACGACGCGTGGACCGATCGAGGTTTAGCAGAGGACGCGGCGACCGATCGGGGCTCAGGAGACAGTGAGTGGACGGATCGGGACTCAGGAGACGGCGCGTGAACCGATCGGCGCTCGGAGACGGGGCGTGGACCCATTGGGGTTTAGCAGAGGACGCGTCGACCGATCGGAGCTCAGGAGACAGCGCGTGGACGGATCGAGTCTCAGGAGACGGCGCGTGAACCAATCGGTGCTCGGAGACGGGGCGTGGACTGATCGGGGCTTAGAATGCGTCACGCGGACCGATCGGGGCTCGGATACGGCGTGTGGACGTATCGGGGCTTAGGAGACGATGCGTGGACCGATCGGGGCTCAGCAGACGGCGCGTGGACCGATCGGGGCTCGGAGACGGCACGTTAAGCGATCGGGGCTTAGGAGACGATGCGTGGGCCGATCGCGGCTCGGAGATGGCGCGTGAACCGACCGGGGCGCAGGAGGTCGCGCGTGGACCGATCGAGGCTCGGCGACGGCGTGTGGACCCATCGGGGCTCGGAGACGACGCGTGTACGCATCGGGGCTTGGTGACGGCGCGTTTACCGATCGGGGCTCGAAAACGGCGGGTGGATCGTCCGGGGCTAAGGAGACGATGCGTGGACCGATCGGGGCTCAGAAGACGGCGCGTGGACGGATCGGCGCTCGGAGACGGGGCGTGGACCAATCGGGGTTCAGGAGAGGGCGCGTGGACCGATCGACGCTCGGAGACGGAGCGTGGAACGATCGGGGCTCAGGAGACGACGCGTGGACCGATCGGGGCTCAGGAGACGGCGTGTAGACCGATGGGTCTCCGAAACGACGCGTTAACCGAGCGGGGCTTACGAGACGATGCGTGCACCGATCGGGGCTCGGAGACAGAGCGTGTACCGACTGGGGCTCAGGAGACCGCGCGTGAACCGATCGGGGCTCGGCGACTGCGCGTGGACGGATCGGGGCTCGGAGACGGCGCGTAGAACGATCGGGGCTCAGGAGACGGCGCGTGAACCGATCGGGGCTTAGGAGACGACGCGTGGAACGATCGGGGCTCAGGAGACGGCGCGCGGACCGACCGGGGCTCAGGAGACTCGCGTGGATCGATCGGGGCTCAGGAGGCGACGCGTGGACCCATCGCGGCTCGGAGACGGTGTGTGGATGTATCGGGGCTTAGGAGACGACGCGTGGACTGATCGGGGCTCAGGAGAAGACGCGTGGACCGATCGGGGCTTAGGAGAGGACCCGTCGACCGATCGGGGCTCAGGAGACGGCGCGTGGACGGATCGGTCTCAGGAGACGGCGCGTGAAACGATCGGCACTCGGAGACGGGGCGTGGACCGATCGGGGGTTAGGAGAGGGCGCGTGCACCGATCGGGGCCCGGAGACGTGTCGTGGACAGATTGGGGCTTAGGAGACGGCGCGTGGACCGATCGGGGCTCACGAGACGGCGCGTGGACCGATTGGGGCTCAGGATACGGCGCGCAGACCGATCGGGGCGCAGGAGGCGGCGCGTGGACCGATTGGGGCGCAGGAGGCGGTGCGTGGACCGATTGGGGCTTAGAAGACGGCGCGTGGACCGATCGGGGCTCAGGAAGCTGCGCCTGAACCGGTCGTGGATCGGAGACGGCGCGTAGACTCATCGGAACTAAGAAGACGACACATGGACCGAGCGGGGCTCAGGAGACGGCGCGAGGAGCGATCGGGGCTCAGGAGAAGACGCGTCAATTGATCGGGGCTCAGGAGACGACGCGTCGATGGATCGGGGCTTAGGAGACGATACGTGGACCGATCGGGGCTCAGGAGACGAAGCGTGGACCGGTCGGTGCTCAGGAAACGGCGCCTGGACCGATCGGGGCTCCGAGACGACGCGTTAACCGAGCGGGGCTTAGGAGACTATGCGGGGACCGATCGGCGCTCGGAGACGGCGCGTGGACCGATCGGCGCTCCGAGACGGCGCGTGGACCGATCGGGGATGAGGATAAGGCGCGTGGACCGATCGGGGCTTAGGAGACGGCGCGTCGACCGATCGGGGCTCGGAGACGGCGTGTGGGACGATCGGGGCTCGGAGACGGCGCGTGGACCGATCTGGGCTCGGAAACAGCGCGTGGATCGACTGGGGCACAGGCGGTGGCGCGTGGACCAATTGGGATTCGGCGACCGCGCGTGGACCAATCCGGGCTCAGGAGACGGCGCGTGGACCGATCGGGGCTGGGAGACGGAGCGTGGAGCGATGGGGGCTCAGGAGACGGCGGGTGAACTAATCGGCGCTCGGAGACGGCGCGTGGACCGATCGGGGCTGAGGAGAAGGCGCGTGGTCCGATCGGGGCTTATGAGACGGCGCGTGGACCGATCGGGGCTCGGAGATGGCGCGTGGAATGATCGGTGCTTAGGAGATGGCGTATGGACCGATCGGAGATCAGGAGACGACGCGTGGACCGAGAGGGGCTCAGGAAGCGGCGCGTGGACCGAACGGTGCTCGGAGACGACGCGTGAACCGATCGGCGCTCAGGAGACGGCGCGTGGAGCGATCGGAGCGCAGTAGACGACGCGTTAACAGAGCGGGGTTTAGGAGACGATGCGTGGACCGATCGGTGCTTGGAGACAGCGCGTGGACCGACTGGGGCTCAGGAGGTGGCGCGTGGCCCAATTGGGGTTCGGCGACGGCGCGTGGACCGACCGGGGATTAGGAGACGACGCGTCGACCGATCGGGGCTTAGGAGACGACCCGTCGACCGATCGGGGCTTAGGAGACGACGCGTGGACCGATCGGGGCTCGGAGATGGCGCGTGGAATGATCGGTGCTTAGGAGATGGCGTATGGACCGATCGGAGATCAGGAGACGACGCGTGGACCGAGAGGGGCTCAGGAAGCGGCGCGTGGACCGAACGGTGCTCGGAGACGACGCGTGAACCGATCGGCGCTCAGGAGACGGCGCGTGGAGCGATCGGAGCGCAGTAGACGACGCGTTAACAGAGCGGGGTTTAGGAGACGATGCGTGGACCGATCGGTGCTTGGAGACAGCGCGTGGACCGACTGGGGCTCAGGAGGTGGCGCGTGGCCCAATTGGGGTTCGGCGACGGCGCGTGGACCGATCGGAGCTCGGAGACGACGCGTGTACCTATCGGGGCTCACGAGACAGCGTGTGGACCGATTGGGGCTCAGGAGACGGCGCGTGGACCGATCGGGGCTCGGAGACGGCGCGTGGAACGATCGGAGCTCAGGTGACGGAGCGTGAAATGATCGGCGCTCTGAGACGGCGCGTCGACCGATCGGTGTTCGGAGACGGCGCGTGGAACGATCGGGGCTCGGAGACGCCGTGTGGAACGATCGGGGCTCGGGTGACGGCGCGTGAACCGATCGGCGCTCGGAGACGGCGCGTGGATCGATCGGGGATCGGGGACGGCGCGTGGAACGATCGCGGCTCGGAGTCGACGCGTTAGCCGATCGTGGCCTAGGAGACGATGCGTGGACCGATCGCGGCTGAGGAGATGGCGCGTGGACCGATCGGGGCTCGGAGACGGCGCATGGAACGATCGGAGCACAGGAGACGGCGCGTGAACCGAGCGGCGCTCGGAGACGGCGCGTGGATCGATCGGGGCTTAGGAGACGGCGCGTGGACCGATCGGGGCTCGGCGACTGCGCGTGGACGCATCGGGGCTCAGGAGACGGCGCGTGGCCGATCGGGGCTCGGAGACGGCACGTTAACCGATCGGGTCTTAGGAGACGATGCGTGGACCGATCGCAGCTCGGAGACGGCGTGTGAACCGACCGGGGCTCACGATGCCGCGCGTGCACCGATCGAGGCTCGGCGACGGAGAGTGGACCTATCGGGGCTCCGAGACGACGCGTGTACGGATCGGGGCTTTGAAGACGACGCGTGGACCGATCGTGGCTCAGGAAACGGCGTGTGGAGCGATCGGGGATCAGGAGACGGTGCGTGGACCGATCGGAGCTCGGAGACGACGCGCGAACCGATCGCAGCTCGGCGACGGCGCGTGGACCGATCGGGGCTCGGAGACGACGCGTGAACCGATCGGGGCTCAGGAGACGGCGCGTGGACTGATCGGTGCTCGGAGACGGCGCGTGGACGGACCGTAGCTTAGAATGCGTCACGCAGATCGATTGGGTCTCGGAGACGGCGTGTGGACGTATCGGGGGTTAAGAGACGATGCGTGGACCGATCGGGGCTCAGGAGATGGCGCGTGGACCGATCGGGGCTTCGGAGACGGTACGTGGACCGATCGAGGCTCGGAGACGGCGCGTGGTCCGACCGGGGCTCAGGAGGCCGCGCGTGGACCTATCGGGACGCGGCGACGGCGCGTGGACCGATCGAGGCTCGGAGACGACGCGTGTATGGATCGGGGATTAGGGGACGACGCGTGGAACGATCGGGGCTCAGGAGGCCGCGCGTGGCCCGATCGCGGCTCGGCAACGGCGCGTGGACCGATCGGGACTCGGAGACGGCGTGTGAACGTATCGGGGCTTAGGAGACGATGCGTTGACCGATCGGGGCTCATGAGACGGCGCGTAGACCGATCGGGGCTCGGAGACGGCGTGTGGACCGATCGGGGATCAGGAAACGGTGCGTGGAGCGATCGGGGCTCAGGAGGCGGCGCGTGGATCGATCGAGGCTCAGGAGACGACGCGTCGATGGATCGGGGCTTAGGAGCCGACGCGTGGACCGATCGGGGCTCAGGAGACGGCGCGTCGACCGACCCGAGCTCAGGAGATTCGCGTGGATCGATCGGGGCTCCGTAGGCGGCGCGTGGACCGATTGGGGCTTAGGAGACGACGCGTGGACCGATCGGGGCTCAGGAGACAGCGCGTGGACCGATTGGGGCTCAGGATACGGCGCGTGGACCGCTCGGGGCTCGGAGACGGCGAGTAGAACGATCGCGGCTCGGCGACAGCGCGTGGACCGATCGAGGCTCAGGAGGCTGCGCGTGGATCGATTGGGGCTCAGGAGATGGCGCGTGGAACGATCAGGGCTCAGGAGACGTCACGTGAAATGATCGGCGCTCGGAGACGGCGTGTGGACCGATCGGGACTCAGGAGAAGGCGCGTGGACCGATCGGGGCTTAGGAGGGGACCCGTCGACCGATCGGGGCTCAGGAGACGACGCGTGGATCGATCGGGGCTCGGAGACGCCGCGTGGAACGATCGGGGCTCTGGAGACGGCGCTTGAACTTATCGGCGCTCAGAGACGGCCCGCGGACCGATCGGGGCTTAGGATACGGCGCGCGGACCGATCGGGGATCGGACACGGCGTGTGTACCGATCGAGGCTCGGAGACGACGCGTTTACGGATCGGAGATCAGGAGACGACGCGTGGAACGATCCGGGCTCAGGATACGGAGCGTGGACCAATCGGGGCTTGGAGACGGCGTGTGGAACGATCGAGACTCGGGTGACAGCGCGTGAACCGATCGGCGCTCGGAGACGGCGCGTGGACCGATCGGGGCTCGGAGACGGCGCGTGGACCGACCCGGGCTCAGGAGGCCGCGCGTAGACCGATCGGGGCTCGGCGACGGCGCGTGGACCGATCGAGGCTCGGAGACGACGCGTGTACGGATCGGGGCTTTGAAGACGACGCGTGGACCGATCGTGGCTCAGGAAACGGCGTGTGGAGCGATCGGGGCTCAGGAGACGACGCGTGGACCGATTAGGGCTCAGGAGACGGCGCGCGGACCGACCGGGGCTCAGGAGACTCGCGTGGATCGATCGGGGCTCCGGAGGCGCCGCGTGGACCCATGGGGATCAGGAGACGGTGCGTGGACCGATCGTGGCTCGGAGACGGCGCGTGGACCGATCGGGGCTTAGGAGACGACGCGTGGACCGATCGGGGCTTAGGAGACGACGCGTGGACCGATTGGGGCTCAGGAGGCCGCGCGTGGACCGATCGCGGCTCGACGCCGCCCGTGGACGGATCAGGGCTTAGGAGACGATGCGTGGATCGAGCGGGGCTCGGACACGGCGCGTGGATGGACCGTGGCTTAGAATGCGGCACGCGGACCGATCGGGGCTCGGAGACGGCGTGTGGACCGATCGGGGATCAGGAAACGGTGCGTGGAGCGATCGGGGCTCAGGAGGCGGCGCGTGGATCGATCGGGGCTCAGGAGACGACGCGTCGATGGATCGGGGCTTAGGAGCCGACGCGTGGACCGATCGGGGCTCAGGAGACGGCGCGTCGACCGACCGCAGCTCAGGAGATTCGCGTGGATCGATCGGGGCTCCGTAGACGGCGCGTGGACCGATTGGGGCTTAGGAGACGGCGCGTGGACCGATCGGGGCTCGGAGACAGCGCGCGGACCGACTGGGGCTCAGGTGGTTTCGCGTGGACCAATTGGGGTTCGGCGACGGCCCGTGGACCGATCGGGGCTTAGGAGACGGCGCGTGCACCGATCGGGGCCCGGAGACGGGTCGTGGACAGATTGGTGATTAGGAGACGGCGCGTGGACCGATCGGGGCTGGGAGACGGCACGTGGACCGATCGGTGCTCGGAGACGGCGCGTGGACGGATAGCGGCTCCTGAGCCGCTATCCGTCCACGCGCCGCCCGGTCCACACGCCGTGTCCGATCGGGGATCGGACACGGCGTGTGGACCGATCGAGGCTCGGAGACGACGCGTTTACGGATCGGGGATCAGGAGACGACGCGTGGAACGATCCGGGCTCTGGAGACGGAGCGTGGACCGATCGGGGCTCGGAGACGGCGCGTGGAGGCATCGGGGCTTTGAAGATGACGCGTGGACCGAACGGTGCTCAGAAAACGGCGCGTGGACCGATCGGTGCTCGAAGACGATGCGTGGACCGATCGGGGCTCAGGAAACGGCGTGTGGAGCGGTTGGGGCTCAGGAGACGGCGCGTGGATCGATCGAGGCTCGGAGACGCCACGTGGAACGATCGGGGCTCAGGAGACGGCGCTTGAACTTATCGGCGCTCGGAGACGGCGCGTGGACCGATCGGGGCTTAGGATACGGCGCATGGACCGATCGGGGCTCAGGAAGCGGCGCCTGGACCGATCGTGGCTCGGAGACGGCGCGTGGAGGCATCGGGGCTAAGAAGACGACGCATGGACCGATCGGGGCTCAGGAAACGGCGTGTGGACCGATCGGAGCTCGGAGACGACGCGTGGACCGATCGGGGCTCAGGAGACGGCGCGTGGAACGATCGGGGCTCAGGAGACGGCGCGTGGAGCGATCGGGGCTCAGGACACGGCGCGTGAACCAATCGGCAATCCGAGACGGCGCGTGGACCGATCGGGGATGAGGAGAAGGCGCGTGGACCGATCATGGCTTAGGAGACGGCGCGTGGACCGATCGGGGCTCGGAGACGGGGTATGGAACGATCGGGGCTCAGGTGACGGCGCGTGAACCGATCGGCACTCGGAGACGGCGCGTGGACCGATCGGGGCTTAGCAGAAGGCGCTTGGACCGATCGGGGCTTAGGAGACGGCGCGTGGACCGATCGGAGCTCGGAGACGGCGCGTGGAACGATCGGGGCTCAGGAGACGGCGCGTGAACCGATCGGCGCTCGGAGACGGCGCGTGGAACGATCGGGGCTCACGAGACGGCGCGTGAACTTGTTGTAACCCGATATAAAGTAGTACGTATTAAGTAGTACATACACCGAGTAGGTTAAACATTGCGCTGACTCGGCATTGCGCAATTGTCAGAAGCCGCGCGAACGCGGACGCAGCCGAGTTCCAAATTAAAATTACTTCGGAAAAGAATCTCCAAATCTGGGAAAATAATGTAAACCGGATTTGGAGCACAAAAAACAAGAACAATGTTGACTAAGCTGTTCCACTAATAATCCTATAAAAGGACCAGCCAGCCAACATTGAGGCAGTCTGAAATTTAACTTTATAACCTGTACGTGCGGTACGACGGATTTACGTAATAAATCCGTCTTTCCTTTCTCTTGTTCTTGTGCAAAATAAACTATTCTTATTTTTACTTTGACGTTTCACTTGGGTTCTAACCCTTAATTAGAATATCCCTAAAAATACTGTGCAGTAAGTAATCGTGAGGTACAACATTGGTGGCAGCGGTGGGATTCTAAAGTGACACAAACATAGTAAATTGTTGCCGTCGTCGCAATGACGACCCTTCATTCCGAAGAATAGCAGTCATCGTCAGTGCCGAAGGCAGACTCCAATTGGTCCGCACCGAACGATAAAAAGACGCACCTAAACGAGAGGATCCTAGGAAGACGTACAGGCTTCACAAGATCCAACGGGGATGTCGAGAATCATCTGGCTGTAAGTCACATTTTTCTCATTTTATTATCCCAAGAGTAAAGCGCTACGGACGCTGTGAGATATTGCCGGAAAAATTCTCGCAAAAAGTGACGCGCTAGTACACGGGAAAGATGAGTACTACGAGAACACCAGTGGACGGAATTAACACGCAGAGGGGAACCGATTTCGAAGAAACGGATGATCTTCAGGATCTCGAACAGAGCGTGTTCGAACCCCGGCGTACCGTGCTGGCTCATACACCCCCACGGGGGGACGTGCTACCTAGAGGGCCTTCACGAAGGGCTCGAAGCGAAGGAAATTCGGAGTACCATCGAGACATTAGTCTTAGGGAATCTCCGATGGACGCCAGACGCAGGTTAGGGTTACCGAATCTTGCGCTTCCTCCGGTAGCAAGAAATCTTCTCAACGACCTACCCTTCGAAAGGGAAGAACCCGAGGATGGACGAAGACAGCTACAAGGACCGCCTGCTTCAGAGGACGCGGCGAACGACCGCCTCGATGCCCTAGAACGACTAGTCGGAGAACTGGTCGAGGATGTTCGCGGAAATAAAAATCCAAATATACCCAACGCAGCCACAGCGCCAACGGCCGGGGCTACAATTTGCAGACCCGTATGTGGAAGAGCCCAGGTATATCGACCTTGGGTTAGCCCTACGGACTATCCCGAAATTCGAAGGAAAAGATCCAGGTGATCTAGACGAATTTCTACTCTCTTGTGAGACTGTATGGGATAAAGTGCATCCCAGAGAGCAGGATACTCTCCTCGCTCTGATTAGAAGTGGCAAAGTGTGTGGTCGGGCCTCGCGAGAAATGCGATATAAAACGACACACTCTTTGGCCGAATTACGAACAGAGCTAGAGGCTCTGTACGGACGACGGAAAACCCTCGCCACCCTGCAGTACGAATTTTGCCAACTGCGACAGGGAGGGAAGGAAAGTGTCTCCGAGTATGCCGCAAGGGCAGAGCGTTTAACGATGGAGTTAAACGATACATTGTGTTCGGGAGTGGACCCGCACGGGGCCCGGTATATCGAGGAAGCTACTCGCAAAACGGCCCAAATGAATTTCGAAAACGGGCTGGAAAAGGAGATACAGGTAATCGTACGCTCACGAAATTACCCAAGTCTGCACGAGTCCGTGGTGGGGGCCATGGAGGGTGAAAAACTTATGGGACATATAGGGAAACCCCATACGGAGAAAAGGGAAGTGCGACGCTCCTTACCAGCCACCGGCGCTGCTCCATCGAAATGTTTCGCGTGTGGAAAAATAGGACATGTGCAGAAAGATTGCCGACAGTCCATGGGACGACGCAGCCTCCCAACTCAGGCTCCGCACCGAGTTAATCAAGTAGAGTCAAGCTGCTCTTACTGCAGAATGACGGGGCATGAGCTCAGGGACTGCAAGCAACGGCTATTGGCACCCCCGCGGAAAGATAGGGACTCAACAAGGACGGCACCCTATCGCCCGAAGCATGACTCCCGTACGATAGACTCGTACGATCTAAATATGATTACGGCAAACCCCAATGAACGCTCGATAAATCAGTTAGAAACGCGAGTCGGCGCTGCCAGCGATTTCCACATAGAGTCGCCGGAGAGTCAATTCGGAATACTGACACTGATAGCCGACACCGGAGCACAAATCAGCATCATCAACCGAGGCGCCGTAAAATCCGGGACAGAGGCCGAGGATACAAATATTTCCATAACTGGCGTAGGAGGTCAGGAAATAAAAGCATTGTGCGCGGTGAAACTGAATCTCACCACTCCTAAAGGGAAAATCGCTCACTGGTTTCAAGTAATTCCAGATAAGATACCCCTGGGAGTCGATGAATTTCTAGGAATGGATTTTATGCGAAAGCACGCTGTGAATATCTTAGGAGGCAGGGAAATTGTTATAATTGAACACTGTATGCCCTTGATCCAAGGGACGACGAAACTTAAACTCCCGCCTCGCAGCGAAAGTATCACGTACGCGGCTACGGGTTGCAAATTTGTCGGAATGACAGAAAAAAGAATTTTGACGGACGGAGTCGTAATGGGGGCATGTGTCACGAAGCCACACGGAAACAGCTACATTGTAAGTGTAGTAAACACGACGGCCAAGGAAGTGGAAGTCGTACGACCCATAGTAGAACTCGAGCCGCTGCCGTCAGCAAAAGAGCCAGCCGGCCTCGAGGCGGCCCCAAGGCCGACACACGACGTAGGCGCAGTCAGCACAAAAGACTGGGTTACGCGTCTCGAAAAATTAAAAGAGACGGTAGACACCACACATCTCAATCGCGAGGAATCAGGATCGCTTTGGGAGATTTGCAAGGAATACGCCGACATCTTTCACCTAGAAGGAGATAAGCTACCTTGCACCAATATGGCGGAACACGCCATACCATTAAAAGACGGGGTGCTACCCATAAAGGTCCACCCCTACCGCCTGCCCGAGACGCACAAACAGGAGGTGCAGAGGCAGACCGAAGAAATGTTGCGTGATCAAATCATTCAACACAGCAAGAGTCAATGGAACGCACCATTACTCGTCGTCGCAAAGAAACCTGACGCAGCAGGTCGAATAAAAAAGCGAATCGTCGTCGATTTCAGAAAGCTGAATGACGCCACCGTAGGCGATTCATATCCATTGCCCAATATCACGGACATTTTGGATCAATTAGGCAGGGCATGCTATTTCTCAACCCTCGACCTTGCATCGGGGTTTCACCAAATCCCGATGGCCAAAGAGGATCGGGAGAAGACCGCCTTCTCCACTCCTAAAGGACATTTCGAATTTCTTCGAATGCCGTTCGGACTGAAGAATGCCCCGCCGACCTTCCAAAGACTAATGAATGCCGTTTTGACGGGACTGGAGGGGATAAAATGTTACGTATATCTCGACGATATCGTAATATTTGGTACGACCTTGTTGGAACACAACAAACGGCTCCGGGAAGTTTTCCAGCGGCTAAGGGAAGCCAAGCTATCCCTTCAGCCCGAAAAATGTCGATTTATGCGTAAGGAGACGCAGTACCTGGGTCACATCATCTCCGAAAGAGGAGTACTCCCCGATCCCGGGAAAATCGACGCCGTACAGAATTTCCCGACGCCGAGAAATGCTAAGGGCGTTCAATCGTTCCTAGGGTTAGCAGGATATTATCGAAAATTCATACGAGACTTCTCCCGAATCGCTAAGCCCTTAACCCACTTGATTAAAAAGGACACGGCATTCGAATGGACGCCGCAACAAGAACAATCGTTCCACGAGTTGAAGGCCGCCCTGACCACGGCGCCGGTACTACAATATCCGGACTTCAACAAGCCGTTTATCGTGACCACAGACGCTTCAGATAAAGCTATTGGAGCCATCCTATCGCAAGGCAACGTAGGCGAAGACTTGCCCATCTGTTATGCGAGTAGGACGCTAAACAAAGCCGAACAAAACTATTCGATGACGGAAAAGGAATTGCTGGCCATCGTATGGGCGATAGGGCAATTCCGTCGATACGTATATGGTACACGTTTTATGGTGGTAACGGACCATAAGCCTTTAACTTGGTTGTTTGGGGTCAAAGACCCCGGGTCGAGACTCATGCGGTGGAAATTAAAATTGTCCGAACATGAGTTCGATATCGTGTATAAAGCGGGTAAGCGAAACACATATGCTGACGCATTAAGTCGCATATGTGCGACCACGCGCTCGCAAGTAAGTAAAAATCAGCTAGGGGATAAAACAGGAGATACCGGCGACACGAGTGCTAAATTTGAAGACGCCAGAAAAATTTCGAGGAATTCGGAGTCACGAGACTCACTCAGCAACCCAGACGGCACACACAGGTTGAGCGAAGAAGAAAAGGAAAAACTACTACATGAGCATCATAGTGCTTCCCTAGGCGGGCATCAGGGAGTGACCCGAATGTTGAATAGATTACGATTAAATTACGACTGGCCAGGGATACGTAAGGACGTCGAGAATTACGTGAAAAAATGTGACAAATGCCAGCGAAATAAAATACGCCCCATGGTCAGAGCTCCAATGGTAATCACGGATACGCCAACGAAGGCGTTCCAGAAGTGTGCGATGGATATCGTAGGACCACTGCCAGAAACGGTAAAAGGGAATCCTCAAAGTACATCCTCACTTTCCAGGACTTACTGACCAAATACGGCGTGGCCATCGCACTACCGAATCAGCAAGCGAACGAAGTCGCTAGAGCATTCGCCGAGCAAATCATCTGCCAATACGGTACGCCAGAGACCGTACTCACCGACCAAGGTACGAATTTTCTGAGCGCCACATTCAATGCTATCTGCAAACTGCTGCAGATAGAGAAAATTCAAACAACTGCTTACCATCCCGAGTCCAATGGTGCGTTAGAGCGATCGCACAGGACTCTAGCGGAATATTTAAAAAGCTATGCAGACGAAGATCAAGGAAATTGCGACGAATGGCTGCCGTACGCCATGTTCACCTACAACTCCACTCCTCATACGGCTACCGGCCATACCCCGCACAGCCTCATATATGGGAGTGAAGCAGAATTGCCAACAGCTCTGCAGAGAGAACCAAGGGTTACCTACTCGTATGACGACTACGCACAGGAACTGCGCGAGCGTCTTCGAGCAGCTTGGACATCTGCAAGAAACAATTTGAAAGTCGCAAAGGAGCGAGCTAAAATACTGTATGATCGAAAGAGTAAGCCGCTAGCTTTCAAGGTAGCAGAAAAAGTTCTCCTATACGACGAGACGGTGCGACGAGGCAGATCAGCCAAATTGACGCCGAAATGGACGGGTCCGTACATCGTCGAACAGATACACCCGCCAACAAACTATGAGATCCGGAAAGGTCGACGCAGCGTGCGAGTGCATGTGAACCGCCTAAAAAACTATATTGAACACTAAGAAAAATATATATATACATATATATATATATCTTTATACGTATCTTTTCATTATTTAATTATTTCATCTGTATGAAAAAAAAAAAAAAAAAAAAATTTCTGTGTACGTATATGTATTATGTAGCTCCGCCATTCTCCTCGCGCTGTTCAGAAAATATACGAACAAAATAGCAAACGACCACAACAGGCCAGCACGTGAATTCTGACCACACTGTTACAGGGTAACAATGATGAGTCAGCTATCGCTGGCCATTGACTCAAGTCCGCCGTACGAAGTAAGAAAATTCAAGGACGCCCCGGGAATCTACTACGAACGGATCGGAACGTTGAATCTCTGCACGGACGCATGGACGCTTGCAGTGCAGATGGATCTAACGCATCTTGCCTTTATGGAATCCCGGATCTCTCACTCCCTCTCTGACTTCCGGGAGAAATGTGAGAAGGTCATAGGGCCGGCAAATTTCTGTGGACGGATGCTGGGCCACATCGCTCGACTTTCGGAAAATATTCAAGAAAAAGTCGGAGTGGTCCACGACCTCGTAGGAGCCGACCATCCCAGAAAACGACGCGGTCTTGTCGATGGACTAGGTTCGATCTTGAAATCGATCACTGGAAATCTGGACGCAGCCGATGGAGAACGATTAGAGGCGGAAATCGCCGCCCTCCGTGGATCAGGGGAATCCCTTAAACAAGGGATGAAAAAGCAACTCCAGGTCATAGAAACGACGCTGGACATATTCAATAAGTCATCTGTCACAGCCGACCGCAACTACGCCAAGCTATTAAAAATGGTGGATTCGGTAAACAAATACCTGACGAATCAAACCGGGACATTACGAAATGTGCAACATTTCACCGAAAGTTTGACGCTCATGGAGGACTACGTGGAAACCTTTCTGAGGGAAATCAAGGATGTAGTCGACCTATTCGCCGGCGTTACAGTAGGGACCGTGAGTCCGGCCCTCATCACGCCACAACGATTGACGCAGTATTTGACCGAAGCTTTACCTCACCTCCCAAGAGGACACAGTTTTCCGCTACCTGTTACGAGGAAAAACGGAGCAGAAATGTTGCGCTTGGCGACCCCAAAAGCCTATAGAAAAGGCGAAATAATAACGCTGTTGCTAGAAATACCCCTAGTGGAACAATCAGAATTCAGCCTAAATCGTATGTATCCCCTTCCCGCTAAGGGAGTAAACGATACTTTTTTCTATTTGGAGACGCCCGAAAACCCCATAATAGTGGATAAAGAAAACGGGAACTTCCTCCAGTTAACATGGATGGAACTAAAAACGTGTAAGGTGCAAGGAAATCGATACCTTTGTCGCAACAGGTACCCTTCCATGGACATAATGGAAAATGCGCCTTGTGGCGTGTTCATGTTCACCGAAGGAACGTTGGCCTCCGGACACCGATGCCCAAAACGGGCCGTCACGTTGAAGGACATCCTCGTCATCAGCCTACAGCAACCAGGACTATGGCTATATGCAGCACCGCACGACGAGGTCATGAGTATTGCATGTGATGATGCGCCATCAAAAGCAGTAATCCTCCGGAGAACCGGAACGCTCACCCTTAGTGGACGATGCACCGCTAGTACGAGGAATTTCAAAATCAAGGCAGCAAGGAGCAAGATGCAACTAATACAAGAAAATAGCTACTTGCCTGCGCACAATTTAACGCTAACGACGGATGAAGAAGCAGCAATACCGCAAGTGGTAGACGTCTGCGAGGGAATAACTCTAGAACGGGTAGTAAGCAACCCCGATGAGCTGAACAAACTCGGTGTTCGCATCAGAGGAATGGCAAAAGAATTGGACCAGAATCCGTCTATTCCGCTACAATTGTACCACACCATCGGCCAGTACTCCTTAGGGACGATATCTCTACTCGTCCTCGCCGGGTACATTATAATCACTTGTATTAAGCGAAAAGCACTAACTTAGCTCGCCGGAGACGAGCGAAAAGAAAAAATTACATTATTTCTTTTCTTTTTAGGGGGGAGGGATGTTGTAACCCGATAATAAGTAGTACGTATTAAGTAGTACATACACCGAGTAGGTTAAACATTGCGCTGACTCGGCATTGCGCAATTGTCAGAAGCCGCGCGAACGCCGACGCAGCCGAATTCCAAATTAAAATTACTTCGGAAAAGAATCTCCAAATCTGGGAAAATAATGTAAACCAGATTTGGAGCACAAAAAACAAGAACAATGTTGACTAAGCTGTTCCACTAATAATCCTATAAAAGGACCAGCCAGCAAACATTGAGGCAGTCTGAAATTTAACTTTATAACCTGTACGTGCGGTACGACGGATTTACGTAATAAATCCGTCTTTCCTTTCTCTTGTTCTTGTGCAAAATAAACTATTCTTATTTTTACTTTGACGTTTCACTTGGGTTCTAACCCTTAATTAGAATATCCCTAAAAATACTGTGCAGTACGTAATCGTGCGGTACAACAAAATGATCGGCGCTCGGAGATGGCGCGTAGACCGATCCGGGCTCAGGAGACGGCGCGTGAACCGATCGGGGCTCGGAGACGGAGCGTGGAGTGATCGGGGCTCAGGAGACGGCGCGTGAACTAATCGGCGCTCGGAGACGGAGCGTGGACCGATCGGGGCTTAGGAGACAACGCGTGGACCGATGGGTGCTCAGGAAGCAGCGCCTGGACCGATCGTGGCTCGGAGACGGCGCGAGGAGGCATCTGGGCTTGGAAGACGACGCGTGGATCGATCGGGGCTCGGAGACGGCGCGTGAACTGACCGCGGCTCAGGAGGCCGCGCGTGGACCGATCGAGGCTCAGCAGGCCACGCCTGGACCGATCGGGGCTCCGCGACGGCGCGTGGACCGATCGAGGCTCGGAGACGACGCGTGTACGGATCGGGAATTCGGCGATGACGCGTGGACCGATCCGGGCTCAGGAGACGGCGCGTGGACCGATCGGGGCTCGGAGACGGCGCGTGGAACGATCGGGGCTCAGGAGACGGCGCGTGAACCGATCAGCGCTCGGAGACGGCGCGTGAACCGATAGGGGCTTAGGAGACGGCGCGTGGACCGATCGGGGCTCGGAGACGGGGCGTGGAATGATCGGGGCTCAGGAGACGGCGCGTGAAATGATCGGCGCTCTGAGACGGCGCGTAGACCGATTGGGGCTTACGAGACGGCGCGTGGACCGATCGGGGCTCAGGAAGCCGCGCCTGGACCGATCGTGGCTCAGGAGACGGCGCGAGGAGCGATCGGGGCTCGGAGACGGCGCGTGGAGGCATCGGGGCTTTGAAGACGACGCGTGGACCGAACGGTGCTCACAAAACGGCGCGTGGACCGATCGGTGCTCGAAGACGATGCGTGGACCGATCGGGGCTCAGGAAACGGCGTGTGGAGCGATCGGGCTCAGGAGAAGACGCGTCAATTGATCGTGGCTCAGGAGACAACGGGTCGACGGATCGGGGCTTAGGAGACGACGCGTGGGTCGATCGGGGCTCAGAAGACGACGCGTCGACCGATCGGGGCTCAGGAGACGGCGCGTGGATCGATCGAGGCTCGGAGACGCCGCGTGGAACGATCGGGGCTCAGGAGACGGCGCTTGAACTTATCGGCGCTCGGAGACGGCGCGTGGACCGATCGGGGCTTAGGATACGGCGCATGGACCGATCGGGGCTCAGGAAGCGGCGCCTGGACCGATCGTGGCTCGGAGACGGCGCGTGGAGGCATCGGGGCTAAGAAGACGACGCATGGACCGATCGGGGTTTAGGAGAGGACGCGTCGACCGATCGGGGTACAGGAGACGGCGCGTGGACCAATCGGGGTTTAGGAGACGACGCGTAGACCGATCGGGGCTCGGAGACGGCGCGTGGACCGATCGGGGCTCGGAGACGGCACGTGGAACGATCGGGGCTCGGAGACGGCACGTGGAACGATCGGGGCTCAGGAGACGGTGCGTGTAGGCATGGGGGCTTAGCAGACGACGCATGGACCGAGCGGGGCTCAGGAGACGGCGCGAGGAGCGATCGGGGCTCAGGAGAAGTCGCGTCAATTGATCGGGGCTCAGGAGACGACGCGGCGACTGATCGGGGCTTAGGAGACGACGCGTGGCCCGATTGGGGCTTAGGAGACGACGTGTGGACCGATCGGGGCTTAGGAGACGGTACGTGAATCGATCGCTGCACAGGAGACGGCGGGTGAACCGGTCGGGTCTTAGGAGACGACGCGTCGACCGATTGGGGCTCAGGGGAAGGGGTGTGGACCGATCGGGGCTCAGGAGACGGCGCCGGGAATGACCGGTGCTCGGCGACTGCGCGTGGACGGATCGGGGCTCAGGAGACGGCGCGTTAACCGATCGCGGCTCGGACACGACGCTTGTACGGATCGGGGCTTGCTGATGGAGCGTTGACCGATCGCGGTTTACAGACGGCCCGTGGACGGATCGGGGCTTAGGAGACGGCGTGTGGACCGCTCGGGGCTCAGGAGACGGCGCGTAGACCGATCGGGGCTCGTAAATGACGCGTCAACCGATCTGGGCTTAGGAGACGATGCGGGGATCGATCGGGGCTCGGCGACTGCGCGTGGACCGACTGGAGCTCAGGAGGTTGCTCGTGGACCAATTGGGGTTCGGGCGACGGCGCGTGGACCAATTGGGGTTCGGGCGACGGCGCGTGGAGCAATCGGTGCTCGGAGACGGCGCGTGGACCGATCGGGGCTCGGAGACGACGCGTGTACGGATCAGGGCTTGGTGACGGCGCGTTTACCGATAGCAGCTCGGAGACGGCCCGTGGACGGATCGCGGCTTCGGAAACGGCGCGTGGAATGATCGGGGCTCAGGAGACGGCGCGTGGACCGGTCGAGGCTCGGAGACGACGCGTGTGCGGATCGGGGATTCGAGGACGACGGGTGGACCGATCCGGGCTCAGGAGGCCGCGCGTGGACCGATCGAGGCTCGGCGACGGCGCGTGGACCAGTCGGGGCTCGGAGACGACGCGTGTACGGATAAGGGCTTGGTGACGGCGCGTTTACCGGTAGCAGCTCGGAGACGGCCCGTGGACGGATCGGGGCTCAGGAGACGGCGCGTGAACCGATCGGCGCTCGGAGACGGCGCGTGGACCGATCGGGGCTCGGAGACGGAGCGTGGAGCGATCGGGGCTCAGGAGACGGCGCGTGGTCCGATCGGGGCTTAGGTGACGATGCGTGAACCGATCGGGGCTCGGAGACGGCGCGTGGACCGATCGGGGCTTAGGTGACAACGCATGGACCGATTGGGGCTCAGCAAGCAGCGCCTGGACCGATCGAGGCTCGGAGACGACGCGTGTACGGATCGGAGATTCGGCGATGACGCGTGGACCGATCCGGGCTCAGGAGACGGCGCGTGGACCGATCGGGGCTCGGAGACGGCGCGTGGAACGATCGGGGCTCAGGAGACGGCGCGTGAACCGATCGGCGCTCGGAGACGGCGCGTGGTCCGATAGGGGCTTAGGAGACGGCGCGTGGACCGGTCGGGGCTCGGAGACGGGGCGTGGAATGATGGGGGCTCAGGAGACGGCGCGTGAAATGATCGGCGCTCTGAGACGGCGCGTAGACCGATTGGGGCTTACGAGACGGCGCATGGACCGATCGGGGCTCAGGAAGCGGCGCCTGGACCGATCGTGGCTCGGAAACGGCGCGTGGAGGCATCGGGGCTAAGAAGACGACGCATGGATCGAGCGGGGCTCAGGAGACGGCGCGAGGAGCGATCGGGGCTCGGAGACGGCGCGTGGAGGTATCGGGGCTTTGAAGACGACGCGTGGAACGAACGGTGCTCAGAAAACGGCGCGTGGACCGATCGGTGCTCGAAGACGATGCGTGGACCGATCGGGGCTCAGGAACCGGCGTGTGGAGCGGTTGGGGCTCAGGAGACGACGCGTGGGTCGATCGGGGCTCAGAAGACGACGCGTCGACCGATCGGGGCTCAGGAGACGGCGCGTAGATCGATCGAGGCTCGGAGACGCCGCGTGGAACAATCGGGGCTCAGGAGAAGGCGCTTGAACTTATCGGCGCTCTGAGACGGCGCGTGGACCGATCGGGGCTTAGGATACGGCGCATAGACCGATCGGGGCTCAGGAAGCGGCGCCTGGACCGATCGTGGCTCGGAGACGGCGCGTGGAGGCATCGGGGCTAAGAAGACGACGCATGGACCGATCGGGGTTCAGGAAACGGCGTGTGGACGGATCGGAGCTCGGAGACGACGCGTGGACCGATCGGGGCTCAGGAGACGGCGCGAGGAGCGATCGGGCTCAGGAGAAGACGCGTCAATTGATCGTGGGTCAGGAGACGACGCGTCGACGGATCGGGGCTTAGGAGACGACGCGTGGCCCGATCGGGGCTTAGGAGACGACGCGTGGACCGATCGGGGTTTAGGAGAGGACGCGTCGACCGATCGGGGCACAGGAGACGGCGCGTGGACCGGTCGGGGCTTAGGAGACTCACGTTGATCGATTGGGGCTCCGGAGGCGGCGCGTGGACCGATCGGGGCTCAGGAAGCGGCGCCTGGACCGATCGTGGCTCGGAGACGGCGCGTGGAGGCATCTGGGCTTACAAGATGACGCGTGGATCGATCGGGGCTCGGAGACGGCGCGTGAACTGACCAGGGCTCAGGATACGGCGCGTGGACCAGTCGGGGCTTAGGAGACGACGCGAGGACCGATCGAGGCTCGGAGACGACGCGTGTGAGGATCGGGGATTCGAGGACGACGCGTGCACCGATCCGGGCTCAGGAGACGGCGCTTGGACCGATCGGGGCTTAGGAGAAGGCGCGTGGACCGATCGGGTCTTAGGAGACGGCGCGTGGACCGATCGGGGCTCGGAGACAGCGAGTGGACCGATTGGGGCTCAGGAGAGGGCGCGTGGACCGATCAGGGCTCGGAGACGGCGCGTGGACCGATCGGGGCTCGGAGACGGCGCGTGGACAGATCGGGGCTCAGGAGACCGCGCGTGGACCGATCGGGGCTCGGCGACTGCGCGTGGACGTATCGGGGCTCAGGAGACGGCGCGTGGACCGATCGCGGCTCGGAGATAGCGCGTGAACCGACCGGGGCTTAGGAGGCCGCGCGTCGACCGATCGAGGCTCGGAGATGGCGCGTGGAGCGATCGGGGCTCGGAGACGGCACGTGGAACGATCGGGGCTCAGGAGACGGTGCGTGGAGGCATGGGGGCTTAGAAGACGACGCATGGACCGAGCGGGGCTTAGGAGACGGCGCGAGGAGCGATCGGGGCTCAGGAGAAGTCGCGTCAATTGATCGGGGCTCAGGAGACGACGCGGCGACTGATCGGGGCTCAGGAGACGGCGCGTGGGCCGATCGGGGCTCGGAGACGGCGCGTTAACCGATCGGGGCTCGGACACGACGCTTGTACGGATCGGGGCTTGGTGACGGAGCGTTGACCGATCGCGGTTTACAGACGGCCCGTGGACGGATCGGGGCTTAGGAGACGGCGCGTGGACAGATCGGGGCTCAGGAGACCGCGCGTGGACCGATCGGGGCTCGGCGACTGCGCGTGGACGTATCGGGGCTCAGGAGACGGCGCGTGGACCGATCGCGGCTCGGAGATAGCGCGTGAACCGACCGGGGCTTAGGAGGCCGCGCGTCGACCGATCGAGGCTCGGAGATGGCGCGTGGAGCGATCGGGGCTCGGAGACGGCACGTGGAACGATCGGGGCTCAGGAGACGGTGCGTGGAGGCATGGGGGCTTAGAAGACGACGCATGGACCGAGCGGGGCTTAGGAGACGGCGCGAGGAGCGATCGGGGCTCAGGAGAAGTCGCGTCAATTGATCGGGGCTCAGGAGACGACGCGGCGACTGATCGGGGCTCAGGAGACGGCGCGTGGGCCGATCGGGGCTCGGAGACGGCGCGTTAACCGATCGGGGCTCGGACACGACGCTTGTACGCATCGGGGCTTGGTGACGGAGCGTTGACCGATCGCGGTTTACAGACGGCCCGTGGACGGATCGGGGCTTAGGAGACGGCGTGTGGACCGATCGGGGCTCAGTAGACGGCGCGTAGACCGATCGGGGCTCGTAAATAACGCGTCAGCCGATCGGGGCTTAGGA
The DNA here is from genome assembly GCA_946811545.1 of Netelia fuscicornis. Taxonomy (NCBI): domain Eukaryota; kingdom Metazoa; phylum Arthropoda; class Insecta; order Hymenoptera; family Ichneumonidae; genus Netelia; species Netelia fuscicornis. The sequence goes on along the minus strand of OX328016.1, from coordinate 14,154,136 downwards.
GACGATGCGGGGATCGATCGGGGCTCGGCGACTGCGCGTGGACCGACTGGATCTCAGGAGGTTGCTCGTGGACCAATTGGGGTTCGGGCGACGGCGCGTGGACCAATTGGGGTTCGGGCGACGGCGCGTGGACCAATCGGTGCTCCGAGACGGCGCGGTGACCGATCGGGGCTCGGAGACGACGCGTGTACGGATCAGGGCTTGGTGACGGCGCGTTTACCGATAGCAGCTCGGAGACGGCCCGTTGACGGATCGCGGCTTAGGAGACGGCGCGTGGAATGATCGGGGCTCAGGAGACGGCGCGTGGACCGGTCGAGGCTCGGAGACGACGCGTGTGCGGATCGGGGATTCGAGGACGACGGGTGGACCGATCCGGGCTCAGGAGACGGCGCGTGGACGCATCGGGGCTCGGAGACGGCGCGTGAACCGACCGGGGCTCAGGAGATGGCACGTGGTCCGATCGGGCTCGGAGCCGGCGCGTGGACCGATCGGGGCTTAGGAGAAGGCGCGTGGACCGATCGGGGCTTAGGAGACGGCGCGTGGACCGATCGGGGCTCGGAGACGGCGCTTGAACTTATCGGCGCTCGGAGACGGCGCGTGGACCGATCGGGGCTTAGGATACGGCGCGTGGGCCGATCGGGGCTCGGAGACGGCGTGTGGACCGATCGGGGATCAGGAAACGGCACGTGGAGCGATCGGGGCTCGGAGACGGCGCTTGAACTTATCGGCGCTCGGAGACGGCGCGTGGACCGATCGGGGCTCAGGACACGGCGCGCGGATCGACCGGGGCTCAGGAGCCTCGCGTGGGCCGATCATGGCTCGGCGACGGCGCGTGGACGGATCGGGGCTCGGAGACGACGCGTGGACCGATGGGGGCTCGGATACGGCGCGTGAACCAACCGGGGCTCAGGAGGTCGCGCGTGGACCGATCGCGGCTCGGTGACAGCGCGTGGACCGATCGGGGTTCAGGAGGCCGCGCGTGGACCGATCGCGGCTCGGCGACGGCGCGTGGACCAATCGGTGCTCGGAGACGACGCGTGGACCGATCGGGGCTCAGAGACGGCGCGTTAACCGACCGGGGCTCAGGAGACGACGCGTCGACCGGTCGGGGCTTAGGAGACGAAGCCTGGACCGATCGGGGCTTAGGAGGCGGCGTGTGGAACGATCGGGGCTCAGAATACGGCGCGTGAACCGATCGGCGCTCGGAGACGGCGCGTCGACCGATCGGGGCTTAGGAGACGATGCGTGGACCGATCGGGCTCGGAGCCGGTGCGTGAACCGATCGGGGCTCAGGAGGCGGCGCGTGGACCGAACGAGGCTCGGCGACGGCGCGTGGACCGATCGGGGCTCGGAGACGACGCGTGTACAGATCAGGGCTTGGTGACGACGCGTTTACCGATAGCAACTCGGAGACGGCCCGTGGACGGATCGCGGCTTAGGAGACGGCGCGTGGACCGATCGAGGCTCGGAGACGACGCGTGTGCGGATCGGGGATTCGAGGACGACGGGTGGACCGATCCGAGCTCAGGAGACGACGCGTCGTCCGTTCGGGGCTCAGGATGCGGCGCGTGGACCCATCGGGGCTCGGAGACCGCACGTGGACCGATCAAGGCTTAGGACACGACGCGTTGACCGATCGGGACTCAGGAGGCGGCGCGTGGACCGATCGGGGCTCGACGCAGTGCGTGGACGGATCAGGGCTCAGGAGACGGCGCGTGGACCGATCGGGGCGGGGAGACGGCGCGTGAACCGACCGGGGCTCAGGAGGCCGCGCGTGGACTGATCATGGCTCGGCGACTGCGTGTAGACGTATCGGGGCTTAGGAGACGATGCGTGAACCGATCGGGGCTCAGGAGACGCCGCGTGGACCGATCGGGGCTCGGAGACGGCGCGTGGAGGCATCGGGGCTAAGAACACGACGCATGGACCGAGCGGGGCTCAGGAGACGGCGCGAGGAGCGATCGGGGCTCAGGAGAAGACGCGTCAATTGATCGGGGCTCAGGAGACGACGCGGCGACGGATCGGGGCTTAGGAGACGACGCGTGGACCGATCGGGGCTTCGGAGACGGTACGTGGACCGACCGGAGCTCAGGAGATTCGCGCGTGGACCGATCGCGGCTCGACGCAGCGCGTGGACGAATCAGGGCTCAGGAGACGGCGCGTGGACCGATCGGGGCGGGGAGACGGCGCGTGAACCGACCGGGGCTCAGGAGGCCGCGCGTGGACTGATCGGGGCTCGGCGACTGCGCGTGGACGTATCGGGGCTCAGGAGACGGCGCGTGGACTGATCGGGGCGGGGCGACGGCGCGTTAACCGATCGGGGCTTAGGAGACGATGCGTGGACCGATCGCGGCTCGGAGACGGCGCGTGGACCGACCGGGGCTAAGGAGGCCGCGCGTGGACCTATCGAGGCTTAGGAGCCGACGCGTGGACCGATCGGGGCTCAGGAAGCGGCGCCTGGACCGATCGTGGCTCGGAGACGGCGCGTGGAGGTATCGGGGCTTAAAAGACGACGGATGGACCGATCAGGGCTCAGTTAACGGTACGTGGACCGATCGAGGCTCGGAGACGGCGCGTGAACCGGTCGGGTCTTAGGAGACGATCCATGAACCGATCGGGGCTCGGAGACGACGCGTGGACCGATCGGGGCTCGGAGACGGCGCGTGGACCGATCGGGGCTGGGAGACGGCACGTGGACCAATGGGGGCTTAGGAGACGACGCGTGGACCGATCGGGGCTCGGCGACTGCGCGTGGACGTATCGGGGCTCAGGAGACGGCGCGGGGACCGATCGGGGCTCAGGAGACGCCGCGTGGACCGATCGGGGCTCGGAGACGGCGCGTGGAACGATCGGGGCTCAGGAGACGGCTCGTGAAATGATCGGCGCTCTGAGACGGCGCGTGGACCAATTGTGGCTGACGAGACGGCGCGTGGATCGATCGGGGCTCAGAAAGCGGCGCCTGGACCTATCGTGGCTCGGAGACGGCGCGTGGAGGCATCGGGGCTAAGAACACGACGCATGGACCGAGCGGGGCTCAGGAGACGGCGCGAGGAGCGATCGGGGCTCAGGAGAAGACGCGTCAATTGATCGGGGCTCAGGAGACGACGCGGCGACGGATCGGGGCTTCGGAGACGGTACGTGGACCGACCGGAGTTCAGGAGATTCGCGTGGATCGATCGGGGCTCCGGAGGCGGCGCGTGGACCGATTGGGGAGCATGAGATGGTACGTGGACCGATCGGGGCTCGGAGACGGCGCACGGACCGATCGGGGCTTAGGATACGACGCGTGGACCGATTGGGGCTCAGGAGGCCGCGCGTGGACCGATCGCGGCTCGACGCAGCGCGTGGACGGATCAGGGCTCAGGAGACGGCGCGTGGACCGATCGGGGCGGGGAGACGGCGCGTGAACCGACCGGGGCTCAGGAGGCCTCGCGTGGACTGATCGGGGCTCGGCGACTGCGCGTGGACGTATCGCGGCTGAGGAGACGGCGCGTGGACTGATCGGGGCGGGGCGACGGCGCGTTAACCGATCGGGGCTTAGGAGACGATGCGTGGACCGATCGCGGCTCGGAGACGGCGCGTGGACCGACCGGGGCTAAGGAGGCCGCGCGTGGACCTATCGAGGCTTAGGAGCCGACGCGTGGACCGATCGGGGCTCAGGAAGCGGCGCCTGGACCGATCGTGGCTCGGAGACGGCGCGTGGAGGTATCGGGGCTTAAAAGACGACGGATGGACCGATCAGGGCTCAGGAAACGGTACGTGGACCGATCGAGGCTCGGAGACGGCGCGTGGACCGACCGGGGCTCAGGAGACAGCGCGTGGACCGATCGGGGCTGGGAGACGGAGCGTGGAGCGATGGGGGCTCAGGAGACGGCGCGTGAACTAATCGGCGCTCGGAGACGGCTCGTGGACCGATCGGGGCTGAGGAGAAGGCGCGTGGTCCGATCGGGGCTTATGAGACGGCGCGTGGACCGATCGGGGCTCGGAGATGGCGCGTGGAATGATCGAGGCTCAGAAGACGACGCGTCGACCGATCGGGGCTCAGGAGACGGCGCGGATCGATCGGGGCTCGGAGACGCCGCGTGGAACGATCGGGGCTCAGGAGACGGCGCTTGAACTTATCGGCGCTCAGAGACGGCCCGTGGACCGATCGGGGCTTAGGAGACGGTGCGTGGATCGATCGGGGCTTAGGAGAAGGCGCGTGGACCGATCGGGGCTTAGGAGACGATTCGTAGACCGATCGGGGCTTAGGAGACGATTCGTGGACCGATCGGGGCTCGGAGACGGCGCGTGGACCGACCGGGGCTAAGCAGGCCGCGCGTGGACCGATAGAGGCTTAGGAGCCGACGCGTGGACCGATCGGGGCTGAGGAGACAGCGCGTGGACCGATCGGGGCTCGGAGACGGCGCGTGGAACGATCGGAGCACAGGAGACGGCGTGTGAACCGATCGGCGCTCGGAGACGGCGCGTGGATCGATCGGGGCTTAGGAGAAGGCGCGTGGACCGATCGGGGCTTAGGAGACGATTCGTGGACCGATCGGGGCTCGGAGACGGCGCGTGGACCGATCGGGGCTGAGGAGACGGCGCGTGGACCGAACGGGGCTCGGAGACGGCGCGTGGAACGATCGGAGCACAGGAGACGGCGCGTGAACCGATCGGGGCTCGGAGACGGCGCGTGGACCGACCGGGGCTAAGGAGGCCGCGCGTGGACCTATCGAGGCTTAGGAGCCGACGCGTGGACCGATCGGGGCTGAGGAGACGGCGCGTGGACCGAACGGGGCTCGGAGACGGCGCGTGGAACGATCGGAGCACAGGAGACGGCGCGTGAACCGATCGGCGCTCGGAGACGGCGCGTGGATCGATCGGGGCTTAGGAGAAGGCGCGTGGACCGATCGGGGCTTAGGAGACGATTCGTGGACCGATCGGGGCTTAGGAGACGATTCGTGGACCGATCGGGGCTCGGAGACGGCGCGTGGACCGACCGGGGCTAAGCAGGCCGCGCGTGGACCGATAGAGGCTTAGGAGCCGACGCGTGGACCGATCGGGGCTGAGGAGACAGCGCGTGGACCGATCGGCGCTCGGAGACGGCGCGTGGATCGATCGGGGCTTAGGAGAAGGCGCGTGGACCGATCGGGGCTTAGGAGACGATTCGTGGACCGATCGGGGCTCGGAGACGGCGCGTGGACCGACCGGCGCTAAGCAGGCCGCGCGTGGACCGATAGAGGCTTAGGAGCCGACGCGTGGACCGATCGGGGCTCGGAGACGGCGCGTGGACCGACCGGGGCTCAGGAGGCCGCGCGTGGATCGATCGGGGCTCGGAGACGGTGCGTTAACCAAGCGGGGCTTAGGAGGCCGCGCGTGGACCGATCGAGGCTCGGCGACGGCGCGTGGACCGATCGGGACTCGGAGACGGCGTGTGAACGTATCGGGGCTTAGGAGACGATGCGTTGACCGATCGGGGCTCATGAGACGGCGCGTAGAACGATCGGGGCTCCGGCGGCGACGCGTGGACCGATCGGGGCCCAGGAAACGGCGCGTGGATCGATCGGTGCTCGAAGACGACGCGTGGACCGACCGGGGCTCAGGAGCCGATGCGTGGATCGATCGGGGCTCAGGAGGCGGCGCGTAGACCCATCGGGGCTCGGAGACGGCACGTGGACCGATCAGGGCTTAGGAGACGACGCGTGGACCGATCGGGGCTCAGGAGACGGCGCGTCCACCGATCGGGGCTCGAGGAAGGCGCGTGAAACGATCGGGGCTTAGGAGACGGCGCGTGGACCGATCGGGGCTCAGGAGACGGCGCGCGGACCGACCGGGGCTCAGGATCCTCGCGTGGACCGATCATGGCTCGGCGACGGCGCGTGGACGGATCGGGGCTCGGGGACGACGCGTGGACCGATTGGGGGTCGGAGACGGCGCGTTAACCGATCGGGGCTTAGGAGACGTCGCGTGGACCGATCGGACCTCAGGAGACGGCGCGTGGACGGATCGGGGCGGGGAGACGGCGCATGAACCGACCGGGGCTCAGGAGGCCGCGCGTGGACTGATCGGGGCTCGGCGACTGCGCGTGGACGTATCGGGGCTCAGGAGACGGCGTGTGGACTGATCGGGGCGGGGCGACGGCGCGATAACCGATCGGGGCTTAGGAGACGATGCGTGGACCGATCGCGGCTCGGAGACGGCGCGTGGACCGACCGGGGCTAAGGAGGCCGCGCGTGGACCTATCGAGGCTTAGGAGCCGACGCGTGGACCGATCGGGGCTCAGGAGACGGCGCGTGGACCGAACGGTGCTCGGAGACGACGCGTGGACCGATCGGCGCTCAGGAGACGGCGCGTGGCGCGATCGGAGTGCAGGAGACGACGCGTTAACAGAGCAGGGTTTAGGAGACGATGCGTGGACCGATCGGTGCTCGGAGACAGCGCGTGGACCGATTGGGGCTCAGGAGGTGGCGCGTGGACCAGTTGGGGTTCGGCGACGGCGCGTGGACCGACCGGGGATTAGGAGACGACGCGTTAACCGATCGGGGCTTAGGAGACGACGCGTGGACCGATCGGGGCTCAGGAGACGGCGCGTGGACCGATCGCTGCTCGGGGACGGCGCGTGGACGGACCGTGACTTAGAATGCGTCACGCGGACCGATCGGGGCTCGGATACGGCGTGTGGACGTATCGGGGCTTAGGAGACGATGCGTGAACCGATCGGGGATCAGGAGACGGCGCGTGGACCGATCGGGGCTCGGAGACGGCGCGTGTACGGATCGAGGCTTGGAGAAGGCGCGTGGACCGATCGGAGCTCGGAGACGGCCCGTGGGCAGATCCGGGCTTAGGTGACGGCGCGGGGACTAATTGGGGCTTAGGAGAACATACGTGGACCGATCGGGGCTCGGAGACAGCGCGTTTACCGACTGGGGCTCGAGAGGTTGCGCGTGGACCAATTGGGGTTCGCCGCGGCGTGTGGAGCGACCGGAGCTCAGTAGACCGCGCGTGGACCGATCGCGGCTCGGCGACTGCGCGTGGATGGATCGGGGCTCAGGAGACAGCGCGTGGACCGATCGGGGCTCGGAAACGGCACCTGGACCGATCGGAGCTCGGAGACGACGGGTGGAGCGGTCGGGGCTCAGGAGAAGACGCGTGGATCGATCGGGGCTCAGGAGACGGCGCGTCGACCGATTGGAGCTTAGGAGACGGCGCGTGGACCGATTGGGGCTCGGATACGGCGCGTGAACCGATCGGGGCTTAGGAGACGACGCGTGGACCGATCGGGGCTCAGGAGACGGCGCGTGGACCGATCGGGGCTTCGGAGACGGTACGTGGAACGATCGGGGCTCGGAGACGGTACGAGGACCGACCGGAGCTCAGGAGATTCGCGTGCATCGATCAGGGCTCCGGAGGCGGCGCATGGACCGATTGGGGAGCATGCGATGGTGCGTGGACCGATCGGGGCTCGGAGACGGCGCATGGACCGATCGGGGCTTAGGAGACGACGCGTGGACCGATTGGAGCTCAGGAGGCCGCGCGTGGACCGATCGCGGCTCGACGCCGCGCGTGGACGGGTCAGGGCTCAGGAGACGGCGCGTGAACCGACCGGGGCTCAGGAGGCCGCGCGTGGACTGATCGGGGCTCGGCGACTGCGCGTGGACGTATCGGGGCTCAGGAGACGGCGCGTGGACCGATCGGGGCGGGGAGACGGTGCATTAACCGATCGGGGCTTAGGAGACGATGCGTGGACCGATCGGGGCTCGGAGACGGCGCGTGGACCGATCGGGGATGAGGAGAAGGCGCGTGGACCGATCGGGGCTTAGGAGACGGCGCGTAGACCGATCGGGGCTCGGAGACGGCGTGTGGAACGATCGGGGCTCAGGTGACGGCGCGTGAACCGATCGGCGCTCGGAGACGGCGCGTGGACCGATCGGGGCTTAGTAGAAGGCGCTTGGTCCGATCGGGGCTCAGGAGACGGCGCGTGGACCGATCGGGGTTTAGGAGAGGACGCGTCGACAGATCGGGGCACAGGAGACGGCGCGTGGACCGATCGGGGCTTAGGAGACGACGCGTGGACCGATAGTGGCTCGGAGACGGCGCGAGGAGGCATCTGGGCTTAGAAGACGACGCGTGGATCGATCGGGGCTCGGAGACGGCGCGTGAACCGACCGGGGCTCAGGAGGCCGCGCGTGGACCGGTCGGGGCTCGGCGACTGCGTGTGGACGTATCGGGGTTCAGGAGACGGCGCGTGGACCGATCGGCGCTCGGAGACGGCGCGTGTACGGATCAGGGATTCCGGGACGACGCGTGGACCGATCCGGGCTCAGGAGACGGCGCGTAGACCGATCATGGCTCGGAGACGGTGCGTGGGACGATCGGGGCTCGGAGCCGGTGCGTTAACCGATCGGGGCTTAGGAGACGATGCGTCGACCGATCGCGGCTCGGCGACGGCGCGTGGACCGATCGGGGCTCAGGAGGCTGCGCGTGGATCGATTGGGGCTCAGGAGACGGCGCGTGGAACGCTCGGGGCTCGAAGACGGCGCGTGGAACGATCAGGGCTCAGGAGACGTCACGTGAAATGATCGGCGCTCGGAGAGGGCGCGTGGACCGATCGGGGCTCAGGAGAAGGCGCGTGGACCGATCGGGGCTTAGGAGGGGACCCGTCGACCGATCGTGGCTCAGGAGACGACGCGTGGACCGGTCGGTGCTCAGGAAGCGGCGCCTGGACCGATCGGGGCTCCGAGACGACGCGTTAACCGAGCGGGGCTTAGGAGACTATGCGGGGACCGATCGGCGCTCGGAGACGGCGCGTGGACCGACTGGGGCTCAGGAGGTTGCGCGTGGACCAATTGGGGTTCGGCGACGGCGCGTGGACCGACCGGGGCTCAGGAGACCGCGCGTGAACCGATCGAGACTCGGCGACTGCGCGTAGAGCGATCGGGGCTCAGGAGACGGCGCGTGAACCAATCGGCGCTCCGAGACGGCGCGTGGACCGATCGGGGATGAGGAGAAGGCGCGTGGACCGATCGGGGCTTAGGAGACGGCGCGTAGACCGATCGGGGCTCGGAGACGGCGTGTGGAACGATCGGGGCTCAGGTGACGGCGCGTGAACCGATCGGCGCTGGGAGACGGCGCGTGGACCGATCGGGGCTTAGGAGACGACGAGTGGACCGATCGGGGTTTAGGAGAGGACGCGTCGACAGATCGGGGCACAGGAGACGGCGCGTGGACCGATCGGGGCTTAGGAGACGACGCGTGCACTAATCGGCGCTCGGAGACGGCGCGTGGACCGATCGGGGCTGAAGAGAAGGCGCGTGGTCCGATCGGGGCTTATGAGACGGCGCGTGGACCGTTCGGGGCTCGGAGATGGCGCGTGGAATGATCGGGGCTTAGGAGATGGCGTATGGACCGATCGGAGATCAGCAGACGACGCGTGGACCGAGAGGGCTCTGGAAGCGGCGCACGGACGGATCGTGGCTCGGAGACGGCGCGTGGAGGCATCGGGGCTTTGAAGACGACGCGTGGACCAAACGGTGCTCAGAAAACGGTGCGTGGAGCGATCGGGGCTCAGGAGACGGCGCGTGGACCGATCGGGGCTCAGGAGCCGGCGCGTGGACCGATTGGGGCTCGGATACGGCGCGTGAACCAACCGGGACTCAGGACCCCGCGCGTGGACCGATCCCGGCTCGGAGATGACGCGTGTACGGATCGGGGATTCGGCGATGACGCGTGGACCGATCCGGGCTCAGGAGACGGCGCGTGGACGGATCGGGGCTCGGAGACGGCGCGTGGAACGATCGGGGCTCAGGAGACGGCGCGTGAACCGATCGGCGCTCGCAGACGGCGCGTGGACCGATAGGGGCTTAGGAGACGGCGCGTGGACCGATCGGGGCTCGGAGACGGGGCGTGGAATGATCGGGGCTCACGAGACGGCGCGTGAAATGATCGGCGCTCTGAGACGGCGCGTAGACCGATTGGGGCTTACGAGACGGCGCGTGGACCGATCGGGGCTCAGGAAGCGGCGCCTGGACCGATCGTGGCTCGAAGACGGCGCGTGGAGGCACCGGGGCTAAGAAGACGACGCATGGATCGAGCGGGGCTCAGGAGACGGCGCGTGAACCGATCGGGGCTCGGCGACTGCGCGTGGACGGATCGGGGCTCGGAGACGTTGCGTGGACCGATCGGCGCTCGAAGCCGGCGCGTGGACCGATCGGGGCTCGGACACAGTGCGTGGACCGACTGGGGCTCAGGCGGTTGCGCGTGGACCAATTGGGGTTCGGCGACGGCGCGTGGACCGATCGGGGCTCAGGAGACGACGCGTAGACCGATCGGGGCCCAGGAGACGGCGCGTGGACCAATCGGGGCTCAAGAAACGGCGCGTGGATCGACTGGGGCTTAGGCGGTTGCGCGTGGACCGATCTGGGCTCGGAGACGGCGCGTTAACCGATAGGGGCTTAGGAGACGATGCGTGGACCGATCGGGCTCGGAGACGGCGCGTGAACCGACCGGGGCTCAGGAGACGGCCCGTGAACGGATCGGGGCTTAGGAGACGGCGCGTCGACCGATCGGGGCTCAGGAGACGGCGCGTGGACCGGTCGAGGCTCGGAGACGGCACGTGGACCGATCGGGGCTTAGGGGAAGGCGCGTGGACCGATCGGGGCTTAGGAGACGGCGCGTGGACCGATCGGGGCTCGGCGATGGCGCGGGGAACGATCGGGGCTCAGGAGACGGCGCGTGAATCGATCGGCGCTCGGAGACGGCGCGTGGAGCGATCGGGGCTCGGAGACGGTGCGTAGAACGATCGGGGCTCAGGAGACGGCGCGTTAACCGATTGGGGTTGAGGAGACGTTGCGTGGACCGATCGGCGCTCGAAGACGGCGCGTGGACCGATCGGGGCTCGGACACAGGGCGTGGACCGACTGGGGCTCAGGCGGTTGCGCGTGGACCAATTGGGGTTCGTCGACGGCGCGTGGACCGATCGGGGCTCAGGAGGCGGCGCGTGGATCCATCGGGGCTCGGAGACGGCGCGTGGAACGATCGGGTCTCAGGAGACGGCGCGTGAAATCATCGGCGCCCGGAGACGCCGCGTGGACGAATCGGGGCTTAGGGGACGACGCGTGGACCGATCGGGGCTCCGGAGACGGCGCCTGGACCGATCGTGGCTCGGAGACGGCGCGTGGAGGCATCCGGGCTAAGAAGACGACGCATGGACCGAGCGGGGTTCAGGAGACGGCGCGAGGAGCGATCGGGGCACAGGAGAAGACGCGTCAATTGATCGGGGCTCAGGAGACGACGCGTCGACGAATCGGGGCTTAGGAGACGACGCGTCGACCGACCGGAGCTCAGGAGATTCGCGTGGATCGATCGGGGCTCAGGCGGTTGCGCGTGGACCGATCGGGGCTCAGGAAACGGCGCGTGGACCGACTGGGGCTCAGGCGATTGCGCGTGGACCAATTGGGGTTCGGCGACGGCGCGTGGATCGATCGGGGCTTAGGAGACGGCGCGTTAACCGATAGGGGCTTAGGAGACGATGCGTGGACCGATCGGGCCCGGAGACGGCGCGTGAACCGACCGGGGCTCAGGAGACGGCGCGTGGACCGATCGGGGCTCGGAGACGACGCGTCGACCGATGGGGGCTCGGATACGGCGCGTGAAGCAACCGGGGCTCAGGAGACCGCGCGTGGACCGATCATGGCTCGGCGATGGCGCGTGGACCGATCGGGGTTCGGATACGACGCGTGGACCGATCGGGGCTCGGAAACAGCGCGTGGACCAACCGGGGCTCAGGCGGTCGCACGTGGACCAATTGGGGCTCAGGCGGTCGCGCGTGGACCAATTGGGGTTCGGCGACGGCGCGTGGACCGATCCGTGCTCAGGAGACGGCGCGTGGAGCGATCGGGGCTCAGGAGACGGCGCGTGAACCGATCGGCGCACGGAGACGGCGCGTGGACCGATCGGGGCTCAGGAGGATACGCCTGGACCGATCGGGGTTCGGCGACGGCGCGTGGACCGATCGGGGCTCAGGAGACGGTGCGTGGATCGATTGGGGCTCGGATGCGGCGCATGAACCAACCGGGGCTCAGGAGGCCGCGCGTGGACCTATCGCGGCTCGTGCGACGGCGCGTGCACCGATCGGCGCTCGGAGACGGCGCTGACCGATCGTGGCTTAGAAGAAGGCGCGTGGAACGATCGGGGCTCGGAGACGGCGCGTGGAACGATCGGGGCTCCGAGTCGGCGCGTTAACCGATCGGGGCTTAGGAGACGATGCGTGGACCGATCGGGGCTCGGAGACGGCGCGTGGACCGACCCGGGCTCAGGAGGATACGCCTGGACCTATCGGGGCTCGGCGACGGCGCGTGGACCGATCGAGGCTCGGAGACGACGCGTGTACGGATCGAGGATTCGGGGACGACGCGTGGAACGATCCGGGCTCAGAAGACGGCGCGTGGAGCGATCGGGGCTCGGAGACGGCGCGTGGAACGATCGGGGCTCAGGTGACGGCGCGTGAACCGATCCGCGCTCGGAGACGGCGCGTGGACCGATCGGGGCTTAGGAGAAGGCGCTTGGACCGATCGGGGCTTAGGAGACGGCGCGTGGGCCGATCGGAGCTCGGAGACGGCGCGTGGAACGATCCGGGCTCAGGAGACGGCGCGTGAACCGATCGGCACTCGGAGACGGCGCGTGGGCCGTGCAGGGCTTAGGAGACGACGCGTCGACCGATCCGGGCTCAGGTGACGGCGCGCGGACCGACCGGGGCTCAGGAGACAGCGCGTGAAATGATCGGCGCTCGGAGATGGCGCGTGGACCGAATGGGGCTTAAGAGACGACGGATGGACTGATCGGGGCTTAGGAGACGGCACGTGAATCGATCGGGGCACAGGAGACGACGCGTGAGCCGGTCGGGGCTTAGGAGACGACGCCTGGACCGATCGAGGTTTAGGGGGCGGCGTGTGGAACGATCGGGGCTCAGGAAACGGCCCGTGGAGCAATCGGGGCTCAGGAGACGGCCCGTGAACGGATCGGGGCTTAGGAGACGGCGCGTCGACCGATCGGGGCTCAGGATACGGCGCGTGGACCCATCGGGACTCGGAGACGGTCCGTGGAGCGATCGGGGCTTAGGAGACGGCGCGTGGACTGATCGGAGCTCGGGAAGCGGCGCCTGAACCGATCTGGCTCGGAGACGGCGCGTGGACCGATCGGGGCCCAGGAGACGGCGCGTGGACCGATCGAGGCTCAGGAAACGGCGCGTGGACCGACTAGGTCTCAGGCGGTTGCGCGTGGACCAATTGGGGTTCCGCGACGGCGCGTGGACCGATCGGGGCTCGGAGACGGCGCGTTAACCGATCGCGGCTTAGGAGACGGCGCGTTAACCGATCGCGGCTTAGGAGACGATGCGAGGAGGCATCTGGGTTTACAAGACGACCCGTGGATCGATCGGGGCTCGGAGACGGCGCGTGAACCGACCGGGTTCAGGAGACCGCACGTGGACCGATCGGGGCTCGGAGACGGCACGTTAACCGATCGGGGCTTAGGAGACGATGCGTGGACCGATCGGGCTCGGAGCCGGCGCGTGAACCGATCGGGGCTCAGGAGGCCGCGCGTGGACCGATCGAGGCTCGGCGACGGCGCGTGGACCGATCGGGGCTCGGAGACGACGCGTGTACGGATCAGGGCTTGGTGACGGCGCGTTTACCGATAGCAGCTCGGAGACGGCCCGTGGACGGATCGCGGCTTAGGAGACGGCGCGTGGAACGATCGGGGCTCAGGAGACGGCGCGTGGACCGGTCGAGGCTCGGAGACGGCACGTGGACCGATCGGGGCTTAGGGGAAGGCGCGTGGACCGATCGGGGCTTAGGAGACGGCGCGTGGACCGATCGGGGCTCGGCGATGGCGCGGGGAACGATCGGGGCTCAGGAGACGGCGCGTGAACCGATCGGCGCTCGGAGACGGCGCGTGGACCGATCGGGGCTTAGGAGACGGCGCGTGGACCGATTGGGGCTTAGGAGACGGCGCGTGGACCGATCGGGGCTCAGGAAGCGACGCCTAGACCGATCGCGGCTCGGATACGGCGCGTGGAGGCATCGGGGCTAAGAAGACGACGCAGGGACCGAGCGGGGCTCAGGTGACGGCGCGAGGAGCGATCGGGGCTCAGGAGAAGACGCGTCAATTGATCGGGGCTCAGAAATCGCCGCGTGGAGCGGTCGGGGCTTAGGAGACGATGCGTGGACCGATCGGGGCTCGGAGACGGCGCGTGGACCGACCGGGGCTCAGGAGGATACTCCTGGACCGATCGGGGCTCGGCGACGGCGCGTGGACCGATCGAGGCTCGGAGACGACGCGTGTACGGATCGAGGATTCGGGGACGACGCGTGGAACGATCCGGGCTCAGAAGACGGCGCGTGAACCGATCGGGGACCGGAGACGGGTCGTGGACAGATTGGGGCTTAGCAGACGGCGCGTGGACCAATCGTGGATGGGAGACGGCACGTCCCCCAATCGGGGCTTAGGAGACGACGCGTAGATCGATCGGGGCCCAGGAGACGACGCGTGGACCGATGGGGGTTCGGATACGGCGCGTGAAGCAACCGGGGCTCAGGAGGTCGCGCGTGGACCGATCATGGCTCGGCGACGGCGCGTGGACCGATCGGGGCTCAGGAGGCTGCGCGTGGATCGATTGGGGCTCAGGAGACGGCGCGTGGAACGCTCGGGGCTCGAAGACGGCGCGTGGAACGATCAGGGCTCAGGAGACGTCACGTGAAATGATCGGCGCTCGGAGAGGGCGCGTGGACCGATCGGGGCTCAGGAGAAGGCGCGTGGACCGATCGGGGCTTAGGAGGGGACCCGTCGACCGATCGTGGCTCAGGAGACGACGCGTGGACCGGTCGGTGCTCAGGAAGCGGCGCCTGGACCGATCGGGGCTCCGAGACGACGCGTTAACCGAGCGGGGCTTAGGAGACTATGCGGGGACCGATCGGCGCTCGGAGACGGCGCGTGGACCGACTGGGGCTCAGGAGGTTGCGCGTGGACCAATTGGGGTTCGGCGGCCGCGCGTGGACCTATCGAGGCTTAGGAGCCAACGCGTGGACCGAACGGGGCTCGGAGACGGCGCGTGGAACGATCGGAGCACAGGAGACGGCGCGTGAACCGATCGGCGCTCGGAGACGGCGCGTGGATCGATCGGGGCTTAGATGACGGCGCGTGGACCGATCGGGGCTCCGTCGGCGACGCCTGGACCGATCGGGGCCCAGGAAACGGCGCGTGGATCGATCGGTGCTCGAAGACGATGCGTGGAGCGATCGGGGCTCAGGAGCCGATGCGTGGATCGATCGTGGCTCAGGAGGCGGCGCGTGGACCCATCGGGGCTCGGAGACGACACGTGGACCGATCAGGGCTTAGGAGACGACGCGTGGACCGATCGGGGCTCAGGAGACGGCGCGTGGACCGATCGGGGTTCGGCGATGGCGCGTGGACCGATCGGGGCTCGGAGACGACGCGTGGACCGATCGGGGCGGGGAGACGGCGCGTGGAACGATCGGAGCACAGAAGACGGCGCGTGAACCGATCGGCGCTCGGAGACGACGCGTGGATCGATCGGGGCTTAGGAGACGGCGCGTGGACCGACCGGGGCTAAGCAGGCCGCGCGTGGACCGATCGAGGCTTAGCAGCCGACGCGTGGACTGATCGCGGCTGAGGAGATGGCGCGTGGACCGATCGGGGCTCGGAGACGGCGCATGGAACGATCGGAGCACAGGAGACGGCGCGTGAACCGAGCGGCGCTCGGAGACGGCGCGTGGATCGATCGGGGCTTAGGAGACGGCGCGTGGACCGATCGGGGCTCGGCGACTGCGCGTGGACGCATCGGGGCTCAGGAGACGGCGCGTGGCCGATCGGGGCTCGGAGACGGCACGTTAACCGATCGGGTCTTAGGAGACGATGCGTGGACCGATCGCAGCTCGGAGACGGCGTGTGAACCGACCGGGGCTCACGATGCCGCGCGTGCACCGATCGAGGCTCGGCGACGGAGAGTGGACCTATCGGGGCTCCGAGACGACGCGTGTACGGATCGGGGCTTTGAAGACGACGCGTGGACCGATCGTGGCTCAGGAAACGGCGTGTGGAGCGATCGGGGATCAGGAGACGGTGCGTGGACCGATCGGAGCTCGGAGACGACGCGCGAACCGATCGCAGCTCGGCGACGGCGCGTGGACCGATCGGGGCTCGGAGACGACGCGTGAACCGATCGGGGCTCAGGAGACGGCGCGTGGACTGATCGGTGCTCGGAGACGGCGCGTGGACGGACCGTAGCTTAGAATGCGTCACGCAGATCGATTGGGTCTCGGAGACGGCGTGTGGACGTATCGGGGGTTAAGAGACGATGCGTGGACCGATCGGGGCTCAGGAGATGGCGCGTGGACCGATCGGGGCTTCGGAGACGGTACGTGGACCGATCGAGGCTCGGAGACGGCGCGTGGTCCGACCGGGGCTCAGGAGGCCGCGCGTGGACCTATCGGGACGCGGCGACGGCGCGTGGACCGATCGAGGCTCGGAGACGACGCGTGTATGGATCGGGGATTAGGGGACGACGCGTGGAACGATCGGGGCTCAGGAGGCCGCGCGTGGCCCGATCGCGGCTCGGCAACGGCGCGTGGACCGATCGGGACTCGGAGACGGCGTGTGAACGTATCGGGGCTTAGGAGACGATGCGTTGACCGATCGGGGCTCATGAGACGGCGCGTAGACCGATCGGGGCTCGGAGACGGCGTGTGGACCGATCGGGGATCAGGAAACGGTGCGTGGAGCGATCGGGGCTCAGGAGGCGGCGCGTGGATCGATCGAGGCTCAGGAGACGACGCGTCGATGGATCGGGGCTTAGGAGCCGACGCGTGGACCGATCGGGGCTCAGGAGACGGCGCGTCGACCGACCCGAGCTCAGGAGATTCGCGTGGATCGATCGGGGCTCCGTAGGCGGCGCGTGGACCGATTGGGGCTTAGGAGACGACGCGTGGACCGATCGGGGCTCAGGAGACAGCGCGTGGACCGATTGGGGCTCAGGATACGGCGCGTGGACCGCTCGGGGCTCGGAGACGGCGAGTAGAACGATCGCGGCTCGGCGACAGCGCGTGGACCGATCGAGGCTCAGGAGGCTGCGCGTGGATCGATTGGGGCTCAGGAGATGGCGCGTGGAACGATCAGGGCTCAGGAGACGTCACGTGAAATGATCGGCGCTCGGAGACGGCGTGTGGACCGATCGGGACTCAGGAGAAGGCGCGTGGACCGATCGGGGCTTAGGAGGGGACCCGTCGACCGATCGGGGCTCAGGAGACGACGCGTGGATCGATCGGGGCTCGGAGACGCCGCGTGGAACGATCGGGGCTCTGGAGACGGCGCTTGAACTTATCGGCGCTCAGAGACGGCCCGCGGACCGATCGGGGCTTAGGATACGGCGCGCGGACCGATCGGGGATCGGACACGGCGTGTGTACCGATCGAGGCTCGGAGACGACGCGTTTACGGATCGGAGATCAGGAGACGACGCGTGGAACGATCCGGGCTCAGGATACGGAGCGTGGACCAATCGGGGCTTGGAGACGGCGTGTGGAACGATCGAGACTCGGGTGACAGCGCGTGAACCGATCGGCGCTCGGAGACGGCGCGTGGACCGATCGGGGCTCGGAGACGGCGCGTGGACCGACCCGGGCTCAGGAGGCCGCGCGTGGACCGATCGGGGCTCGGCGACGGCGCGTGGACCGATCGAGGCTCGGAGACGACGCGTGTACGGATCGGGGCTTTGAAGACGACGCGTGGACCGATCGTGGCTCAGGAAACGGCGTGTGGAGCGATCGGGGCTCAGGAGACGACGCGTGGACCGATTAGGGCTCAGGAGACGGCGCGCGGACCGACCGGGGCTCAGGAGACTCGCGTGGATCGATCGGGGCTCCGGAGGCGCCGCGTGGACCCATGGGGATCAGGAGACGGTGCGTGGACCGATCGTGGCTCGGAGACGGCGCGTGGACCGATCGGGGCTTAGGAGACGACGCGTGGACCGATCGGGGCTTAGGAGACGACGCGTGGACCGATTGGGGCTCAGGAGGCCGCGCGTGGACCGATCGCGGCTCGACGCCGCCCGTGGACGGATCAGGGCTTAGGAGACGACGCGTGGATCGAGCGGGGCTCGGACACGGCGCGTGGATGGACCGTGGCTTAGAATGCGGCACGCGGACCGATCGGGGCTCGGAGACGGCGTGTGGACCGATCGGGGATCAGGAAACGGTGCGTGGAGCGATCGGGGCTCAGGAGGCGGCGCGTGGATCGATCGGGGCTCAGGAGACGACGCGTCGATGGATCGGGGCTTAGGAGCCGACGCGTGGACCGATCGGGGCTCAGGAGACGGCGCGTCGACCGACCGCAGCTCAGGAGATTCGCGTGGATCGATCGGGGCTCCGTAGACGGCGCGTGGACCGATTGGGGCTTAGGAGACGGCGCGTGGACCGATCGGGGCTCGGAGACAGCGCGCGGACCGACTGGGGCTCAGGTGGTTTCGCGTGGACCAATTGGGGTTCGGCGACGGCCCGTGGACCGATCGGGGCTTAGGAGACGGCGCGTGCACCGATCGGGGCCCGGAGACGGGTCGTGGACAGATTGGTGATTAGGAGACGGCGCGTGGACCGATCGGGGCTGGGAGACGGCACGTGGACCGATCGGTGCTCGGAGACGGCGCGTGGACGGATAGCGGCTCCTGAGCCGCTATCCGTCCACGCGCCGCCCGGTCCACACGCGGTGTCCGATCGGGGATCGGACACGGCGTGTGGACCGATCGAGGCTCGGAGACGACGCGTTTACGGATCGGGGATCAGGAGACGACGCGTGGAACGATCCGGGCTCTGGAGACGGAGCGTGGACCGATCGGGGCTCGGAGACGGCGCGTGGAGGCATCGGGGCTTTGAAGATGACGCGTGGACCGAACGGTGCTCAGAAAACGGCGCGTGGACCGATCGGTGCTCGAAGACGATGCGTGGACCGATCGGGGCTCAGGAAACGGCGTGTGGAGCGGTTGGGGCTCAGGAGACGGCGCGTGGATCGATCGAGGCTCGGAGACGCCACGTGGAACGATCGGGGCTCAGGAGACGGCGCTTGAACTTATCGGCGCTCGGAGACGGCGCGTGGACCGATCGGGGCTTAGGATACGGCGCATGGACCGATCGGGGCTCAGGAAGCGGCGCCTGGACCGATCGTGGCTCGGAGACGGCGCGTGGAGGCATCGGGGCTAAGAAGACGACGCATGGACCGATCGGGGCTCAGGAAACGGCGTGTGGACCGATCGGAGCTCGGAGACGACGCGTGGACCGATCGGGGCTCAGGAGACGGCGCGTGGAACGATCGGGGCTCAGGAGACGGCGCGTGGAGCGATCGGGGCTCAGGACACGGCGCGTGAACCAATCGGCAATCCGAGACGGCGCGTGGACCGATCGGGGATGAGGAGAAGGCGCGTGGACCGATCATGGCTTAGGAGACGGCGCGTGGACCGATCGGGGCTCGGAGACGGGGTATGGAACGATCGGGGCTCAGGTGACGGCGCGTGAACCGATCGGCACTCGGAGACGGCGCGTGGACCGATCGGGGCTTAGCAGAAGGCGCTTGGACCGATCGGGGCTTAGGAGACGGCGCGTGGACCGATCGGAGCTCGGAGACGGCGCGTGGAACGATCGGGGCTCAGGAGACGGCGCGTGAACCGATCGGCGCTCGGAGACGGCGCGTGGAACGATCGGGGCTCACGAGACGGCGCGTGAACTTGTTGTAAC
Source organism: Netelia fuscicornis (assembly GCA_946811545.1). NCBI lineage: Eukaryota > Metazoa > Arthropoda > Insecta > Hymenoptera > Ichneumonidae > Netelia > Netelia fuscicornis. The sequence continues at coordinate 14,134,359 of OX328016.1, read as the reverse complement.
CCGATATAAAGTAGTACGTATTAAGTAGTACATACACCGAGTAGGTTAAACATTGCGCTGACTCGGCATTGCGCAATTGTCAGAAGCCGCGCGAACGCGGACGCAGCCGAGTTCCAAATTAAAATTACTTCGGAAAAGAATCTCCAAATCTGGGAAAATAATGTAAACCGGATTTGGAGCACAAAAAACAAGAACAATGTTGACTAAGCTGTTCCACTAATAATCCTATAAAAGGACCAGCCAGCCAACATTGAGGCAGTCTGAAATTTAACTTTATAACCTGTACGTGCGGTACGACGGATTTACGTAATAAATCCGTCTTTCCTTTCTCTTGTTCTTGTGCAAAATAAACTATTCTTATTTTTACTTTGACGTTTCACTTGGGTTCTAACCCTTAATTAGAATATCCCTAAAAATACTGTGCAGTAAGTAATCGTGAGGTACAACATTGGTGGCAGCGGTGGGATTCTAAAGTGACACAAACATAGTAAATTGTTGCCGTCGTCGCAATGACGACCCTTCATTCCGAAGAATAGCAGTCATCGTCAGTGCCGAAGGCAGACTCCAATTGGTCCGCACCGAACGATAAAAAGACGCACCTAAACGAGAGGATCCTAGGAAGACGTACAGGCTTCACAAGATCCAACGGGGATGTCGAGAATCATCTGGCTGTAAGTCACATTTTTCTCATTTTATTATCCCAAGAGTAAAGCGCTACGGACGCTGTGAGATATTGCCGGAAAAATTCTCGCAAAAAGTGACGCGCTAGTACACGGGAAAGATGAGTACTACGAGAACACCAGTGGACGGAATTAACACGCAGAGGGGAACCGATTTCGAAGAAACGGATGATCTTCAGGATCTCGAACAGAGCGTGTTCGAACCCCGGCGTACCGTGCTGGCTCATACACCCCCACGGGGGGACGTGCTACCTAGAGGGCCTTCACGAAGGGCTCGAAGCGAAGGAAATTCGGAGTACCATCGAGACATTAGTCTTAGGGAATCTCCGATGGACGCCAGACGCAGGTTAGGGTTACCGAATCTTGCGCTTCCTCCGGTAGCAAGAAATCTTCTCAACGACCTACCCTTCGAAAGGGAAGAACCCGAGGATGGACGAAGACAGCTACAAGGACCGCCTGCTTCAGAGGACGCGGCGAACGACCGCCTCGATGCCCTAGAACGACTAGTCGGAGAACTGGTCGAGGATGTTCGCGGAAATAAAAATCCAAATATACCCAACGCAGCCACAGCGCCAACGGCCGGGGCTACAATTTGCAGACCCGCATGTGGAAGAGCCCAGGTATATCGACCTTGGGTTAGCCCTACGGACTATCCCGAAATTCGAAGGAAAAGATCCAGGTGATCTAGACGAATTTCTACTCTCTTGTGAGACTGTATGGGATAAAGTGCATCCCAGAGAGCAGGATACTCTCCTCGCTCTGATTAGAAGTGGCAAAGTGTGTGGTCGGGCCTCGCGAGAAATGCGATATAAAACGACACACTCTTTGGCCGAATTACGAACAGAGCTAGAGGCTCTGTACGGACGACGGAAAACCCTCGCCACCCTGCAGTACGAATTTTGCCAACTGCGACAGGGAGGGAAGGAAAGTGTCTCCGAGTATGCCGCAAGGGCAGAGCGTTTAACGATGGAGTTAAACGATACATTGTGTTCGGGAGTGGACCCGCACGGGGCCCGGTATATCGAGGAAGCTACTCGCAAAACGGCCCAAATGAATTTCGAAAACGGGCTGGAAAAGGAGATACAGGTAATCGTACGCTCACGAAATTACCCAAGTCTGCACGAGTCCGTGGTGGGGGCCATGGAGGGTGAAAAACTTATGGGACATATAGGGAAACCCCATACGGAGAAAAGGGAAGTGCGACGCTCCTTACCAGCCACCGGCGCTGCTCCATCGAAATGTTTCGCGTGTGGAAAAATAGGACATGTGCAGAAAGATTGCCGACAGTCCATGGGACGACGCAGCCTCCCAACTCAGGCTCCGCACCGAGTTAATCAAGTAGAGTCAAGCTGCTCTTACTGCAGAATGACGGGGCATGAGCTCAGGGACTGCAAGCAACGGCTATTGGCACCCCCGCGGAAAGATAGGGACTCAACAAGGACGGCACCCTATCGCCCGAAGCATGACTCCCGTACGATAGACTCGTACGATCTAAATATGATTACGGCAAACCCCAATGAACGCTCGATAAATCAGTTAGAAACGCGAGTCGGCGCTGCCAGCGATTTCCACATAGAGTCGCCGGAGAGTCAATTCGGAATACTGACACTGATAGCCGACACCGGAGCACAAATCAGCATCATCAACCGAGGCGCCGTAAAATCCGGGACAGAGGCCGAGGATACAAATATTTCCATAACTGGCGTAGGAGGTCAGGAAATAAAAGCATTGTGCGCGGTGAAACTGAATCTCACCACTCCTAAAGGGAAAATCGCTCACTGGTTTCAAGTAATTCCAGATAAGATACCCCTGGGAGTCGATGAATTTCTAGGAATGGATTTTATGCGAAAGCACGCTGTGAATATCTTAGGAGGCAGGGAAATTGTTATAATTGAACACTGTATGCCCTTGATCCAAGGGACGACGAAACTTAAACTCCCGCCTCGCAGCGAAAGTATCACGTACGCGGCTACGGGTTGCAAATTTGTCGGAATGACAGAAAAAAGAATTTTGACGGACGGAGTCGTAATGGGGGCATGTGTCACGAAGCCACACGGAAACAGCTACATTGTAAGTGTAGTAAACACGACGGCCAAGGAAGTGGAAGTCGTACGACCCATAGTAGAACTCGAGCCGCTGCCGTCAGCAAAAGAGCCAGCCGGCCTCGAGGCGGCCCCAAGGCCGACACACGACGTAGGCGCAGTCAGCACAAAAGACTGGGTTACGCGTCTCGAAAAATTAAAAGAGACGGTAGACACCACACATCTCAATCGCGAGGAATCAGGATCGCTTTGGGAGATTTGCAAGGAATACGCCGACATCTTTCACCTAGAAGGAGATAAGCTACCTTGCACCAATATGGCGGAACACGCCATACCATTAAAAGACGGGGTGCTACCCATAAAGGTCCACCCCTACCGCCTGCCCGAGACGCACAAACAGGAGGTGCAGAGGCAGACCGAAGAAATGTTGCGTGATCAAATCATTCAACACAGCAAGAGTCAATGGAACGCACCATTACTCGTCGTCGCAAAGAAACCTGACGCAGCAGGTCGAATAAAAAAGCGAATCGTCGTCGATTTCAGAAAGCTGAATGACGCCACCGTAGGCGATTCATATCCATTGCCCAATATCACGGACATTTTGGATCAATTAGGCAGGGCATGCTATTTCTCAACCCTCGACCTTGCATCGGGGTTTCACCAAATCCCGATGGCCAAAGAGGATCGGGAGAAGACCGCCTTCTCCACTCCTAAAGGACATTTCGAATTTCTTCGAATGCCGTTCGGACTGAAGAATGCCCCGCCGACCTTCCAAAGACTAATGAATGCCGTTTTGACGGGACTGGAGGGGATAAAATGTTACGTATATCTCGACGATATCGTAATATTTGGTACGACCTTGTTGGAACACAACAAACGGCTCCGGGAAGTTTTCCAGCGGCTAAGGGAAGCCAAGCTATCCCTTCAGCCCGAAAAATGTCGATTTATGCGTAAGGAGACGCAGTACCTGGGTCACATCATCTCCGAAAGAGGAGTACTCCCCGATCCCGGGAAAATCGACGCCGTACAGAATTTCCCGACGCCGAGAAATGCTAAGGGCGTTCAATCGTTCCTAGGGTTAGCAGGATATTATCGAAAATTCATACGAGACTTCTCCCGAATCGCTAAGCCCTTAACCCACTTGATTAAAAAGGACACGGCATTCGAATGGACGCCGCAACAAGAACAATCGTTCCACGAGTTGAAGGCCGCCCTGACCACGGCGCCGGTACTACAATATCCGGACTTCAACAAGCCGTTTATCGTGACCACAGACGCTTCAGATAAAGCTATTGGAGCCATCCTATCGCAAGGCAACGTAGGCGAAGACTTGCCCATCTGTTATGCGAGTAGGACGCTAAACAAAGCCGAACAAAACTATTCGATGACGGAAAAGGAATTGCTGGCCATCGTATGGGCGATAGGGCAATTCCGTCGATACGTATATGGTACACGTTTTATGGTGGTAACGGACCATAAGCCTTTAACTTGGTTGTTTGGGGTCAAAGACCCCGGGTCGAGACTCATGCGGTGGAAATTAAAATTGTCCGAACATGAGTTCGATATCGTGTATAAAGCGGGTAAGCGAAACACATATGCTGACGCATTAAGTCGCATATGTGCGACCACGCGCTCGCAAGTAAGTAAAAATCAGCTAGGGGATAAAACAGGAGATACCGGCGACACGAGTGCTAAATTTGAAGACGCCAGAAAAATTTCGAGGAATTCGGAGTCACGAGACTCACTCAGCAACCCAGACGGCACACACAGGTTGAGCGAAGAAGAAAAGGAAAAACTACTACATGAGCATCATAGTGCTTCCCTAGGCGGGCATCAGGGAGTGACCCGAATGTTGAATAGATTACGATTAAATTACGACTGGCCAGGGATACGTAAGGACGTCGAGAATTACGTGAAAAAATGTGACAAATGCCAGCGAAATAAAATACGCCCCATGGTCAGAGCTCCAATGGTAATCACGGATACGCCAACGAAGGCGTTCCAGAAGTGTGCGATGGATATCGTAGGACCACTGCCAGAAACGGTAAAAGGGAATCCTCAAAGTACATCCTCACTTTCCAGGACTTACTGACCAAATACGGCGTGGCCATCGCACTACCGAATCAGCAAGCGAACGAAGTCGCTAGAGCATTCGCCGAGCAAATCATCTGCCAATACGGTACGCCAGAGACCGTACTCACCGACCAAGGTACGAATTTTCTGAGCGCCACATTCAATGCTATCTGCAAACTGCTGCAGATAGAGAAAATTCAAACAACTGCTTACCATCCCGAGTCCAATGGTGCGTTAGAGCGATCGCACAGGACTCTAGCGGAATATTTAAAAAGCTATGCAGACGAAGATCAAGGAAATTGCGACGAATGGCTGCCGTACGCCATGTTCACCTACAACTCCACTCCTCATACGGCTACCGGCCATACCCCGCACAGCCTCATATATGGGAGTGAAGCAGAATTGCCAACAGCTCTGCAGAGAGAACCAAGGGTTACCTACTCGTATGACGACTACGCACAGGAACTGCGCGAGCGTCTTCGAGCAGCTTGGACATCTGCAAGAAACAATTTGAAAGTCGCAAAGGAGCGAGCTAAAATACTGTATGATCGAAAGAGTAAGCCGCTAGCTTTCAAGGTAGCAGAAAAAGTTCTCCTATACGACGAGACGGTGCGACGAGGCAGATCAGCCAAATTGACGCCGAAATGGACGGGTCCGTACATCGTCGAACAGATACACCCGCCAACAAACTATGAGATCCGGAAAGGTCGACGCAGCGTGCGAGTGCATGTGAACCGCCTAAAAAACTATATTGAACACTAAGAAAAATATATATATACATATATATATATATCTTTATACGTATCTTTTCATTATTTAATTATTTCATCTGTATGAAAAAAAAAAAAAAAAAAAATTTCTGTGTACGTATATGTATTATGTAGCTCCGCCATTCTCCTCGCGCTGTTCAGAAAATATACGAACAAAATAGCAAACGACCACAACAGGCCAGCACGTGAATTCTGACCACACTGTTACAGGGTAACAATGATGAGTCAGCTATCGCTGGCCATTGACTCAAGTCCGCCGTACGAAGTAAGAAAATTCAAGGACGCCCCGGGAATCTACTACGAACGGATCGGAACGTTGAATCTCTGCACGGACGCATGGACGCTTGCAGTGCAGATGGATCTAACGCATCTTGCCTTTATGGAATCCCGGATCTCTCACTCCCTCTCTGACTTCCGGGAGAAATGTGAGAAGGTCATAGGGCCGGCAAATTTCTGTGGACGGATGCTGGGCCACATCGCTCGACTTTCGGAAAATATTCAAGAAAAAGTCGGAGTGGTCCACGACCTCGTAGGAGCCGACCATCCCAGAAAACGACGCGGTCTTGTCGATGGACTAGGTTCGATCTTGAAATCGATCACTGGAAATCTGGACGCAGCCGATGGAGAACGATTAGAGGCGGAAATCGCCGCCCTCCGTGGATCAGGGGAATCCCTTAAACAAGGGATGAAAAAGCAACTCCAGGTCATAGAAACGACGCTGGACATATTCAATAAGTCATCTGTCACAGCCGACCGCAACTACGCCAAGCTATTAAAAATGGTGGATTCGGTAAACAAATACCTGACGAATCAAACCGGGACATTACGAAATGTGCAACATTTCACCGAAAGTTTGACGCTCATGGAGGACTACGTGGAAACCTTTCTGAGGGAAATCAAGGATGTAGTCGACCTATTCGCCGGCGTTACAGTAGGGACCGTGAGTCCGGCCCTCATCACGCCACAACGATTGACGCAGTATTTGACCGAAGCTTTACCTCACCTCCCAAGAGGACACAGTTTTCCGCTACCTGTTACGAGGAAAAACGGAGCAGAAATGTTGCGCTTGGCGACCCCAAAAGCCTATAGAAAAGGCGAAATAATAACGCTGTTGCTAGAAATACCCCTAGTGGAACAATCAGAATTCAGCCTAAATCGTATGTATCCCCTTCCCGCTAAGGGAGTAAACGATACTTTTTTCTATTTGGAGACGCCCGAAAACCCCATAATAGTGGATAAAGAAAACGGGAACTTCCTCCAGTTAACATGGATGGAACTAAAAACGTGTAAGGTGCAAGGAAATCGATACCTTTGTCGCAACAGGTACCCTTCCATGGACATAATGGAAAATGCGCCTTGTGGCGTGTTCATGTTCACCGAAGGAACGTTGGCCTCCGGACACCGATGCCCAAAACGGGCCGTCACGTTGAAGGACATCCTCGTCATCAGCCTACAGCAACCAGGACTATGGCTATATGCAGCACCGCACGACGAGGTCATGAGTATTGCATGTGATGATGCGCCATCAAAAGCAGTAATCCTCCGGAGAACCGGAACGCTCACCCTTAGTGGACGATGCACCGCTAGTACGAGGAATTTCAAAATCAAGGCAGCAAGGAGCAAGATGCAACTAATACAAGAAAATAGCTACTTGCCTGCGCACAATTTAACGCTAACGACGGATGAAGAAGCAGCAATACCGCAAGTGGTAGACGTCTGCGAGGGAATAACTCTAGAACGGGTAGTAAGCAACCCCGATGAGCTGAACAAACTCGGTGTTCGCATCAGAGGAATGGCAAAAGAATTGGACCAGAATCCGTCTATTCCGCTACAATTGTACCACACCATCGGCCAGTACTCCTTAGGGACGATATCTCTACTCGTCCTCGCCGGGTACATTATAATCACTTGTATTAAGCGAAAAGCACTAACTTAGCTCGCCGGAGACGAGCGAAAAGAAAAAATTACATTATTTCTTTTCTTTTTAGGGGGGAGGGATGTTGTAACCCGATAATAAGTAGTACGTATTAAGTAGTACATACACCGAGTAGGTTAAACATTGCGCTGACTCGGCATTGCGCAATTGTCAGAAGCCGCGCGAACGCCGACGCAGCCGAATTCCAAATTAAAATTACTTCGGAAAAGAATCTCCAAATCTGGGAAAATAATGTAAACCAGATTTGGAGCACAAAAAACAAGAACAATGTTGACTAAGCTGTTCCACTAATAATCCTATAAAAGGACCAGCCAGCAAACATTGAGGCAGTCTGAAATTTAACTTTATAACCTGTACGTGCGGTACGACGGATTTACGTAATAAATCCGTCTTTCCTTTCTCTTGTTCTTGTGCAAAATAAACTATTCTTATTTTTACTTTGACGTTTCACTTGGGTTCTAACCCTTAATTAGAATATCCCTAAAAATACTGTGCAGTACGTAATCGTGCGGTACAACAAAATGATCGGCGCTCGGAGATGGCGCGTAGACCGATCCGGGCTCAGGAGACGGCGCGTGAACCGATCGGGGCTCGGAGACGGAGCGTGGAGTGATCGGGGCTCAGGAGACGGCGCGTGAACTAATCGGCGCTCGGAGACGGAGCGTGGACCGATCGGGGCTTAGGAGACAACGCGTGGACCGATGGGTGCTCAGGAAGCAGCGCCTGGACCGATCGTGGCTCGGAGACGGCGCGAGGAGGCATCTGGGCTTGGAAGACGACGCGTGGATCGATCGGGGCTCGGAGACGGCGCGTGAACTGACCGCGGCTCAGGAGGCCGCGCGTGGACCGATCGAGGCTCAGCAGGCCACGCCTGGACCGATCGGGGCTCCGCGACGGCGCGTGGACCGATCGAGGCTCGGAGACGACGCGTGTACGGATCGGGGATTCGGCGATGACGCGTGGACCGATCCGGGCTCAGGAGACGGCGCGTGGACCGATCGGGGCTCGGAGACGGCGCGTGGAACGATCGGGGCTCAGGAGACGGCGCGTGAACCGATCAGCGCTCGGAGACGGCGCGTGAACCGATAGGGGCTTAGGAGACGGCGCGTGGACCGATCGGGGCTCGGAGACGGGGCGTGGAATGATCGGGGCTCAGGAGACGGCGCGTGAAATGATCGGCGCTCTGAGACGGCGCGTAGACCGATTGGGGCTTACGAGACGGCGCGTGGACCGATCGGGGCTCAGGAAGCCGCGCCTGGACCGATCGTGGCTCAGGAGACGGCGCGAGGAGCGATCGGGGCTCGGAGACGGCGCGTGGAGGCATCGGGGCTTTGAAGACGACGCGTGGACCGAACGGTGCTCACAAAACGGCGCGTGGACCGATCGGTGCTCGAAGACGATGCGTGGACCGATCGGGGCTCAGGAAACGGCGTGTGGAGCGATCGGGCTCAGGAGAAGACGCGTCAATTGATCGTGGCTCAGGAGACGACGGGTCGACGGATCGGGGCTTAGGAGACGACGCGTGGGTCGATCGGGGCTCAGAAGACGACGCGTCGACCGATCGGGGCTCAGGACACGGCGCGTGGATCGATCGAGGCTCGGAGACGCCGCGTGGAACGATCGGGGCTCAGGAGACGGCGCTTGAACTTATCGGCGCTCGGAGACGGCGCGTGGACCGATCGGGGCTTAGGATACGGCGCATGGACCGATCGGGGCTCAGGAAGCGGCGCCTGGACCGATCGTGGCTCGGAGACGGCGCGTGGAGGCATCGGGGCTAAGAAGACGACGCATGGACCGATCGGGGTTTAGGAGAGGACGCGTCGACCGATCGGGGTACAGGAGACGGCGCGTGGACCAATCGGGGTTTAGGAGACGACGCGTAGACCGATCGGGGCTCGGAGACGGCGCGTGGACCGATCGGGGCTCGGAGACGGCACGTGGAACGATCGGGGCTCAGGAGACGGCACGTGGGCCGAACGGGGCTGAGGAGACGGCTCGTGCACCAATCGGCGCTCGGAGACGGCGCGTGGACCGATCGGGGCTCGGAGACGGCACGTGGAACGATCGGGGCTCAGGAGACGGTGCGTGTAGGCATGGGGGCTTAGCAGACGACGCATGGACCGAGCGGGGCTCAGGAGACGGCGCGAGGAGCGATCGGGGCTCAGGAGAAGTCGCGTCAATTGATCGGGGCTCAGGAGACGACGCGGCGACTGATCGGGGCTTAGGAGACGACGCGTGGCCCGATTGGGGCTTAGGAGACGACGTGTGGACCGATCGGGGCTTAGGAGACGGTACGTGAATCGATCGCTGCACAGGAGACGGCGGGTGAACCGGTCGGGTCTTAGGAGACGACGCGTCGACCGATTGGGGCTCAGGGGAAGGGGTGTGGACCGATCGGGGCTCAGGAGACGGCGCCGGGAATGACCGGTGCTCGGCGACTGCGCGTGGACGGATCGGGGCTCAGGAGACGGCGCGTTAACCGATCGCGGCTCGGACACGACGCTTGTACGGATCGGGGCTTGCTGATGGAGCGTTGACCGATCGCGGTTTACAGACGGCCCGTGGACGGATCGGGGCTTAGGAGACGGCGTGTGGACCGCTCGGGGCTCAGGAGACGGCGCGTAGACCGATCGGGGCTCGTAAATGACGCGTCAACCGATCTGGGCTTAGGAGACGATGCGGGGATCGATCGGGGCTCGGCGACTGCGCGTGGACCGACTGGAGCTCAGGAGGTTGCTCGTGGACCAATTGGGGTTCGGGCGACGGCGCGTGGACCAATTGGGGTTCGGGCGACGGCGCGTGGAGCAATCGGTGCTCGGAGACGGCGCGTGGACCGATCGGGGCTCGGAGACGACGCGTGTACGGATCAGGGCTTGGTGACGGCGCGTTTACCGATAGCAGCTCGGAGACGGCCCGTGGACGGATCGCGGCTTCGGAAACGGCGCGTGGAATGATCGGGGCTCAGGAGACGGCGCGTGGACCGGTCGAGGCTCGGAGACGACGCGTGTGCGGATCGGGGATTCGAGGACGACGGGTGGACCGATCCGGGCTCAGGAGGCCGCGCGTGGACCGATCGAGGCTCGGCGACGGCGCGTGGACCAGTCGGGGCTCGGAGACGACGCGTGTACGGATAAGGGCTTGGTGACGGCGCGTTTACCGGTAGCAGCTCGGAGACGGCCCGTGGACGGATCGGGGCTCAGGAGACGGCGCGTGAACCGATCGGCGCTCGGAGACGGCGCGTGGACCGATCGGGGCTCGGAGACGGAGCGTGGAGCGATCGGGGCTCAGGAGACGGCGCGTGGTCCGATCGGGGCTTAGGTGACGATGCGTGAACCGATCGGGGCTCGGAGACGGCGCGTGGACCGATCGGGGCTTAGGTGACAACGCATGGACCGATTGGGGCTCAGCAAGCAGCGCCTGGACCGATCGAGGCTCGGAGACGACGCGTGTACGGATCGGAGATTCGGCGATGACGCGTGGACCGATCCGGGCTCAGGAGACGGCGCGTGGACCGATCGGGGCTCGGAGACGGCGCGTGGAACGATCGGGGCTCAGGAGACGGCGCGTGAACCGATCGGCGCTCGGAGACGGCGCGTGGTCCGATAGGGGCTTAGGAGACGGCGCGTGGACCGGTCGGGGCTCGGAGACGGGGCGTGGAATGATGGGGGCTCAGGAGACGGCGCGTGAAATGATCGGCGCTCTGAGACGGCGCGTAGACCGATTGGGGCTTACGAGACGGCGCATGGACCGATCGGGGCTCAGGAAGCGGCGCCTGGACCGATCGTGGCTCGGAAACGGCGCGTGGAGGCATCGGGGCTAAGAAGACGACGCATGGATCGAGCGGGGCTCAGGAGACGGCGCGAGGAGCGATCGGGGCTCGGAGACGGCGCGTGGAGGTATCGGGGCTTTGAAGACGACGCGTGGAACGAACGGTGCTCAGAAAACGGCGCGTGGACCGATCGGTGCTCGAAGACGATGCGTGGACCGATCGGGGCTCAGGAACCGGCGTGTGGAGCGGTTGGGGCTCAGGAGACGACGCGTGGGTCGATCGGGGCTCAGAAGACGACGCGTCGACCGATCGGGGCTCAGGAGACGGCGCGTAGATCGATCGAGGCTCGGAGACGCCGCGTGGAACAATCGGGGCTCAGGAGAAGGCGCTTGAACTTATCGGCGCTCTGAGACGGCGCGTCGACGGATCGGGGCTTAGGAGACGACGCGTGGCCCGATCAGGGCTTAGGAGACGACGCGTGGACCGATCGGGGTTTAGGAGAGGACGCGTCGACCGATCGGGGCACAGGAGACGGCGCGTGGACCGGTCGGGGCTTAGGAGACTCACGTTGATCGATTGGGGCTCCGGAGGCGGCGCGTGGACCGATCGGGGCTCAGGAAGCGGCGCCTGGACCGATCGTGGCTCGGAGACGGCGCGTGGAGGCATCTGGGCTTACAAGATGACGCGTGGATCGATCGGGGCTCGGAGACGGCGCGTGAACTGACCAGGGCTCAGGATACGGCGCGTGGACCAGTCGGGGCTTAGGAGACGACGCGAGGACCGATCGAGGCTCGGAGACGACGCGTGTGAGGATCGGGGATTCGAGGACGACGCGTGCACCGATCCGGGCTCAGGAGACGGCGCTTGGACCGATCGGGGCTTAGGAGAAGGCGCGTGGACCGATCGGGTCTTAGGAGACGGCGCGTGGACCGATCGGGGCTCGGAGACAGCGAGTGGACCGATTGGGGCTCAGGAGAGGGCGCGTGGACCGATCAGGGCTCGGAGACGGCGCGTGGACCGATCGGGGCTCGGAGACGGCGCGTGGACAGATCGGGGCTCAGGAGACCGCGCGTGGACCGATCGGGGCTCGGCGACTGCGCGTGGACGTATCGGGGCTCAGGAGACGGCGCGTGGACCGATCGCGGCTCGGAGATAGCGCGTGAACCGACCGGGGCTTAGGAGGCCGCGCGTCGACCGATCGAGGCTCGGAGATGGCGCGTGGAGCGATCGGGGCTCGGAGACGGCACGTGGAACGATCGGGGCTCAGGAGACGGTGCGTGGAGGCATGGGGGCTTAGAAGACGACGCATGGACCGAGCGGGGCTTAGGAGACGGCGCGAGGAGCGATCGGGGCTCAGGAGAAGTCGCGTCAATTGATCGGGGCTCAGGAGACGACGCGGCGACTGATCGGGGCTCAGGAGACGGCGCGTGGGCCGATCGGGGCTCGGAGACGGCGCGTTAACCGATCGGGGCTCGGACACGACGCTTGTACGGATCGGGGCTTGGTGACGGAGCGTTGACCGATCGCGGTTTACAGACGGCCCGTGGACGGATCGGGGCTTAGGAGACGGCGTGTGGACCGATCGGGGCTCAGTAGACGGCGCGTAGACCGATCGGGGCTCGTAAATAACGCGTCAGCCGATCGGGGCTTAGGAGACGATGCGGGGATCGATCGGGGCTCGGCGACTGCGCGTGGACCGACTGGATCTCAGGAGGTTGCTCGTGGACCAATTGGGGTTCGGGCGACGGCGCGTGGACCAATTGGGGTTCGGGCGACGGCGCGTGGACCAATCGGTGCTCCGAGACGGCGCGGTGACCGATCGGGGCTCGGAGACGACGCGTGTACGGATCAGGGCTTGGTGACGGCACGTTTACCGATAGCAGCTCGGAGACGGCCCGTTGACGGATCGCGGCTTAGGAGACGGCGCGTGGAATGATCGGGGCTCAGGAGACGGCGCGTGGACCGGTCGAGGCTCGGAGACGACGCGTGTGCGGATCGGGGATTCGAGGACGACGGGTGGACCGATCCGGGCTCAGGAGACGGCGCGTGGACGCATCGGGGCTCGGAGACGGCGCGTGAACCGACCGGGGCTCAGGAGATGGCACGTGGTCCGATCGGGCTCGGAGCCGGCGCGTGGACCGATCGGGGCTTAGGAGAAGGCGCGTGGACCGATCGGGGCTTAGGAGACGGCGCGTGGACCGATCGGGGCTTAGGATACGGCGCGTGGGCCGATCGGGGCTCGGAGACGGCGTGTGGACCGATCGGGGATCAGGAAACGGCACGTGGAGCGATCGGGGCTCGGAGACGGCGCTTGAACTTATCGGCGCTCGGAGACGGCGCGTGGACCGATCGGGGCTCAGGACACGGCGCGCGGATCGACCGGGGCTCAGGAGCCTCGCGTGGGCCGATCATGGCTCGGCGACGGCGCGTGGACGGATCGGGGCTCGGAGACGACGCGTGGACCGATGGGGGCTCGGATACGGCGCGTGAACCAACCGGGGCTCAGGAGGTCGCGCGTGGACCGATCGCGGCTCGGTGACAGCGCGTGGACCGATCGGGGTTCAGGAGGCCGCGCGTGGACCGATCGCGGCTCGGCGACGGCGCGTGGACCAATCGGTGCTCGGAGACGACGCGTGGACCGATCGGGGCTCAGAGACGGCGCGTTAACCGACCGGGGCTCAGGAGACGACGCGTCGACCGGTCGGGGCTTAGGAGACGAAGCCTGGACCGATCGGGGCTTAGGAGGCGGCGTGTGGAACGATCGGGGCTCAGAATACGGCGCGTGAACCGATCGGCGCTCGGAGACGGCGCGTCGACCGATCGGGGCTTAGGAGACGATGCGTGGACCGATCGGGCTCGGAGCCGGTGCGTGAACCGATCGGGGCTCAGGAGGCGGCGCGTGGACCGAACGAGGCTCGGCGACGGCGCGTGGACCGATCGGGGCTCGGAGACGACGCGTGTACAGATCAGGGCTTGGTGACGACGCGTTTACCGATAGCAACTCGGAGACGGCCCGTGGACGGATCGCGGCTTAGGAGACGGCGCGTGGACCGATCGAGGCTCGGAGACGACGCGTGTGCGGATCGGGGATTCGAGGACGACGGGTGGACCGATCCGAGCTCAGGAGACGACGCGTCGTCCGTTCGGGGCTCAGGATGCGGCGCGTGGACCCATCGGGGCTCGGAGACCGCACGTGGACCGATCAAGGCTTAGGACACGACGCGTTGACCGATCGGGACTCAGGAGGCGGCGCGTGGACCGATCGGGGCTCGACGCAGTGCGTGGACGGATCAGGGCTCAGGAGACGGCGCGTGGACCGATCGGGGCGGGGAGACGGCGCGTGAACCGACCGGGGCTCAGGAGGCCGCGCGTGGACTGATCATGGCTCGGCGACTGCGTGTAGACGTATCGGGGCTTAGGAGACGATGCGTGAACCGATCGGGGCTCAGGAGACGCCGCGTGGACCGATCGGGGCTCGGAGACGGCGCGTGGAGGCATCGGGGCTAAGAACACGACGCATGGACCGAGCGGGGCTCAGGAGACGGCGCGAGGAGCGATCGGGGCTCAGGAGAAGACGCGTCAATTGATCGGGGCTCAGGAGACGACGCGGCGACGGATCGGGGCTTAGGAGACGACGCGTGGACCGATCGGGGCTTCGGAGACGGTACGTGGACCGACCGGAGCTCAGGAGATTCGCGCGTGGACCGATCGCGGCTCGACGCAGCGCGTGGACGAATCAGGGCTCAGGAGACGGCGCGTGGACCGATCGGGGCGGGGAGACGGCGCGTGAACCGACCGGGGCTCAGGAGGCCGCGCGTGGACTGATCGGGGCTCGGCGACTGCGCGTGGACGTATCGGGGCTCAGGAGACGGCGCGTGGACTGATCGGGGCGGGGCGACGGCGCGTTAACCGATCGGGGCTTAGGAGACGATGCGTGGACCGATCGCGGCTCGGAGACGGCGCGTGGACCGACCGGGGCTAAGGAGGCCGCGCGTGGACCTATCGAGGCTTAGGAGCCGACGCGTGGACCGATCGGGGCTCAGGAAGCGGCGCCTGGACCGATCGTGGCTCGGAGACGGCGCGTGGAGGTATCGGGGCTTAAAAGACGACGGATGGACCGATCAGGGCTCAGTTAACGGTACGTGGACCGATCGAGGCTCGGAGACGGCGCGTGAACCGGTCGGGTCTTAGGAGACGATCCATGAACCGATCGGGGCTCGGAGACGACGCGTGGACCGATCGGGGCTCGGAGACGGCGCGTGGACCGATCGGGGCTGGGAGACGGCACGTGGACCAATGGGGGCTTAGGAGACGACGCGTGGACCGATCGGGGCTCGGCGACTGCGCGTGGACGTATCGGGGCTCAGGAGACGGCGCGGGGACCGATCGGGGCTCAGGAGACGCCGCGTGGACCGATCGGGGCTCGGAGACGGCGCGTAGAACGATCGGGGCTCAGGAGACGGCTCGTGAAATGATCGGCGCTCTGAGACGGCGCGTGGACCAATTGTGGCTGACGAGACGGCGCGTGGATCGATCGGGGCTCAGAAAGCGGCGCCTGGACCTATCGTGGCTCGGAGACGGCGCGTGGAGGCATCGGGGCTAAGAACACGACGCATGGACCGAGCGGGGCTCAGGAGACGGCGCGAGGAGCGATCGGGGCTCAGGAGAAGACGCGTCAATTGATCGGGGCTCAGGAGACGACGCGGCGACGGATCGGGGCTTCGGAGACGGTACGTGGACCGACCGGAGCTCAGGAGATTCGCGTGGATCGATCGGGGCTCCGGAGGCGGCGCGTGGACCGATTGGGGAGCATGAGATGGTACGTGGACCGATCGGGGCTCGGAGACGGCGCACGGACCGATCGGGGCTTAGGATACGACGCGTGGACCGATTGGGGCTCAGGAGGCCGCGCGTGGACCGATCGCGGCTCGACGCAGCGCGTGGACGGATCAGGGCTCAGGAGACGGCGCGTGGACCGATCGGGGCGGGGAGACGGCGCGTGAACCGACCGGGGCTCAGGAGGCCTCGCGTGGACTGATCGGGGCTCGGCGACTGCGCGTGGACGTATCGCGGCTGAGGAGACGGCGCGTGGACTGATCGGGCGGGGCGACGGCGCGTTAACCGATCGGGGCTTAGGAGACGATGCGTGGACCGATCGCGGCTCGGAGACGGCGCGTGGACCGACCGGGGCTAAGGAGGCCGCGCGTGGACCTATCGAGGCTTAGGAGCCGAAGCGTGGACCGATCGGGGCTCAGGAAGCGGCGCCTGGACCGATCGTGGCTCGGAGACGGCGCGTGGAGGTATCGGGGCTTAAAAGACGACGGATGGACCGATCAGGGCTCAGGAAACGGTACGTGGACCGATCGAGGCTCGGAGACGGCGCGTGGACCGACCGGGGCTCAGGAGACAGCGCGTGGACCGATCGGGGCTGGGAGACGGAGCGTGGAGCGATGGGGGCTCAGGAGACGGCGCGTGAACTAATCGGCGCTCGGAGACGGCTCGTGGACCGATCGGGGCTGAGGAGAAGGCGCGTGGTCCGATCGGGGCTTATGAGACGGCGCGTGGACCGATCGGGGCTCGGAGATGGCGCGTGGAATGATCGAGGCTCAGAAGACGACGCGTCGACCGATCGGGGCTCAGGAGACGGCGCGGATCGATCGGGGCTCGGAGACGCCGCGTGGAACGATCGGGGCTCAGGAGACGGCGCTTGAACTTATCGGCGCTCAGAGACGGCCCGTGGACCGATCGGGGCTTAGGAGACGGTGCGTGGATCGATCGGGGCTTAGGAGAAGGCGCGTGGACCGATCGGGGCTTAGGAGACGATTCGTAGACCGATCGGGGCTTAGGAGACGATTCGTGGACCGATCGGGGCTCGGAGACGGCGCGTGGACCGACCGGGGCTAAGCAGGCCGCGCGTGGACCGATAGAGGCTTAGGAGCCGACGCGTGGACCGATCGGGGCTGAGGAGACAGCGCGTGGACCGATCGGGGCTCGGAGACGGCGCGTGGAACGATCGGAGCACAGGAGACGGCGTGTGAACCGATCGGCGCTCGGAGACGGCGCGTGGATCGATCGGGGCTTAGGAGAAGGCGCGTGGACCGATCGGGGCTTAGGAGACGATTCGTGGACCGATCGGGGCTCGGAGACGGCGCGTGGACCGATCGGGGCTGAGGAGACGGCGCGTGGACCGAACGGGGCTCGGAGACGGCGCGTGGAACGATCGGAGCACAGGAGACGGCGCGTGAACCGATCGGGGCTCGGAGACGGCGCGTGGACCGACCGGGGCTAAGGAGGCCGCGCGTGGACCTATCGAGGCTTAGGAGCCGACGCGTGGACCGATCGGGGCTGAGGAGACGGCGCGTGGACCGAACGGGGCTCGGAGACGGCGCGTGGAACGATCGGAGCACAGGAGACGGCGCGTGAACCGATCGGCGCTCGGAGACGGCGCGTGGATCGATCGGGGCTTAGGAGAAGGCGCGTGGACCGATCGGGGCTTAGGAGACGATTCGTGGACCGATCGGGGCTTAGGAGACGATTCGTGGACCGATCGGGGCTCGGAGACGGCGCGTGGACCGACCGGGGCTAAGCAGGCCGCGCGTGGACCGATAGAGGCTTAGGAGCCGACGCGTGGACCGATCGGGGCTGAGGAGACAGCGCGTGGACCGATCGGCGCTCGGAGACGGCGCGTGGATCGATCGGGGCTTAGGAGAAGGCGCGTGGACCGATCGGGGCTTAGGAGACGATTCGTGGACCGATCGGGGCTCGGAGACGGCGCGTGGACCGACCGGCGCTAAGCAGGCCGCGCGTGGACCGATAGAGGCTTAGGAGCCGACGCGTGGACCGATCGGGGCTCGGAGACGGCGCGTGGACCGACCGGGGCTCAGGAGGCCGCGCGTGGATCGATCGGGGCTCGGAGACGGTGCGTTAACCAAGCGGGGCTTAGGAGGCCGCGCGTGGACCGATCGAGGCTCGGCGACGGCGCGTGGACCGATCGGGACTCGGAGACGGCGTGTGAACGTATCGGGGCTTAGGAGACGATGCGTTGACCGATCGGGGCTCATGAGACGGCGCGTAGAACGATCGGGGCTCCGGCGGCGACGCGTGGACCGATCGGGGCCCAGGAAACGGCGCGTGGATCGATCGGTGCTCGAAGACGACGCATGGACCGACCGGGGCTCAGGAGCCGATGCGTGGATCGATGGGGGCTCAGGAGGCGGCGCGTAGACCCATCGGGGCTCGGAGACGGCACGTGGACCGATCAGGGCTTAGGAGACGACGCGTGGACCGATCGGGGCTCAGGAGACGGCGCGTCCACCGATCGGGGCTCGAGGAAGGCGCGTGAAACGATCGGGGCTTAGGAGACGGCGCGTGGACCGATCGGGGCTCAGGAGACGGCGCGCGGACCGACCGGGGCTCAGGATCCTCGCGTGGACCGATCATGGCTCGGCGACGGCGCGTGGACGGATCGGGGCTCGGGGACGACGCGTGGACCGATTGGGGGTCGGAGACGGCGCGTTAACCGATCGGGGCTTAGGAGACGTCGCGTGGACCGATCGGACCTCAGGAGACGGCGCGTGGACGGATCGGGGCGGGGAGACGGCGCATGAACCGACCGGGGCTCAGGAGGCCGCGCGTGGACTGATCGGGGCTCGGCGACTGCGCGTGGACGTATCGGGGCTCAGGAGACGGCGTGTGGACTGATCGGGGCGGGGCGACGGCGCGATAACCGATCGGGGCTTAGGAGACGATGCGTGGACCGATCGCGGCTCGGAGACGGCGCGTGGACCGACCGGGGCTAAGGAGGCCGCGCGTGGACCTATCGAGGCTTAGGAGCCGACGCGTGGACCGATCGGGGCTCAGGAGACGGCGCGTGGACCGAACGGTGCTCGGAGACGACGCGTGGACCGATCGGCGCTCAGGAGACGGCGCGTGGCGCGATCGGAGTGCAGGAGACGACGCGTTAACAGAGCAGGGTTTAGGAGACGATGCGTGGACCGATCGGTGCTCGGAGACAGCGCGTGGACCGATTGGGGCTCAGGAGGTGGCGCGTGGACCAGTTGGGGTTCGGCGACGGCGCGTGGACCGACCGGGGATTAGGAGACGACGCGTTAACCGATCGGGGCTTAGGAGACGACGCGTGGACCGATCGGGGCTCAGGAGACGGCGCGTGGACCGATCGCTGCTCGGGGACGGCGCGTGGACGGACCGTGACTTAGAATGCGTCACGCGGACCGATCGGGGCTCGGATACGGCGTGTGGACGTATCGGGGCTTAGGAGACGATGCGTGAACCGATCGGGGATCAGGAGACGGCGCGTGGACCGATCGGGGCTCGGAGACGGCGCGTGTACGGATCGAGGCTTGGAGAAGGCGCGTGGACCGATCGGAGCTCGGAGACGGCCCGTGGGCAGATCCGGGCTTAGGTGACGGCGCGGGGACTAATTGGGGCTTAGGAGAACATACGTGGACCGATCGGGGCTCGGAGACAGCGCGTTTACCGACTGGGGCTCGAGAGGTTGCGCGTGGACCAATTGGGGTTCGCCGCGGCGTGTGGAGCGACCGGAGCTCAGTAGACCGCGCGTGGACCGATCGCGGCTCGGCGACTGCGCGTGGATGGATCGGGGCTCAGGAGACAGCGCGTGGACCGATCGGGGCTCGGAAACGGCACCTGGACCGATCGGAGCTCGGAGACGACGGGTGGAGCGGTCGGGGCTCAGGAGAAGACGCGTGGATCGATCGGGGCTCAGGAGACGGCGCGTCGACCGATTGGAGCTTAGGAGACGGCGCGTGGACCGATTGGGGCTCGGATACGGCGCGTGAACCGATCGGGGCTTAGGAGACGACGCGTGGACCGATCGGGGCTCAGGAGACGGCGCGTGGACCGATCGGGGCTTCGGAGACGGTACGTGGACCGATCGGGGCTCGGAGACGGTACGAGGACCGACCGGAGCTCAGGAGATTCGCGTGCATCGATCAGGGCTCCGGAGGCGGCGCATGGACCGATTGGGGAGCATGCGATGGTGCGTGGACCGATCGGGGCTCGGAGACGGCGCATGGACCGATCGGGGCTTAGGAGACGACGCGTGGACCGATTGGAGCTCAGGAGGCCGCGCGTGGACCGATCGCGGCTCGACGCCGCGCGTGGACGGGTCAGGGCTCAGGAGACGGCGCGTGAACCGACCGGGGCTCAGGAGGCCGCGCGTGGACTGATCGGGGCTCGGCGACTGCGCGTGGACGTATCGGGGCTCAGGAGACGGCGCGTGGACCGATCGGGGCGGGGAGACGGTGCATTAACCGATCGGGGCTTAGGAGACGATGCGTGGACCGATCGGGGCTCGGAGACGGCGCGTGGACCGATCGGGGATGAGGAGAAGGCGCGTGGACCGATCGGGGCTTAGGAGACGGCGCGTAGACCGATCGGGGCTCGGAGACGGCGTGTGGAACGATCGGGGCTCAGGTGACGGCGCGTGAACCGATCGGCGCTCGGAGACGGCGCGTGGACCGATCGGGGCTTAGTAGAAGGCGCTTGGTCCGATCGGGGCTCAGGAGACGGCGCGTGGACCGATCGGGGTTTAGGAGAGGACGCGTCGACAGATCGGGGCACAGGAGACGGCGCGTGGACCGATCGGGGCTTAGGAGACGACGCGTGGACCGATAGTGGCTCGGAGACGGCGCGAGGAGGCATCTGGGCTTAGAAGACGACGCGTGGATCGATCGGGGCTCGGAGACGGCGCGTGAACCGACCGGGGCTCAGGAGGCCGCGCGTGGACCGGTCGGGGCTCGGCGACTGCGTGTGGACGTATCGGGGTTCAGGAGACGGCGCGTGGACCGATCGGCGCTCGGAGACGGCGCGTGTACGGATCAGGGATTCCGGGACGACGCGTGGACCGATCCGGGCTCAGGAGACGGCGCGTAGACCGATCATGGCTCGGAGACGGTGCGTGGGACGATCGGGGCTCGGAGCCGGTGCGTTAACCGATCGGGGCTTAGGAGACGATGCGTCGACCGATCGCGGCTCGGCGACGGCGCGTGGACCGATCGGGGCTCAGGAGGCTGCGCGTGGATCGATTGGGGCTCAGGAGACGGCGCGTGGAACGCTCGGGGCTCGAAGACGGCGCGTGGAACGATCAGGGCTCAGGAGACGTCACGTGAAATGATCGGCGCTCGGAGAGGGCGCGTGGACCGATCGGGGCTCAGGAGAAGGCGCGTGGACCGATCGGGGCTTAGGAGGGGACCCGTCGACCGATCGTGGCTCAGGAGACGACGCGTGGACCGGTCGGTGCTCAGGAAGCGGCGCCTGGACCGATCGGGACTCCGAGACGACGCGTTAACCGAGCGGGGCTTAGGAGACTATGCGGGGACCGATCGGCGCTCGGAGACGGCGCGTGGACCGACTGGGGCTCAGGAGGTTGCGCGTGGACCAATTGGGGTTCGGCGACGGCGCGTGGACCGACCGGGGCTCAGGAGACCGCGCGTGAACCGATCGAGACTCGGCGACTGCGCGTAGAGCGATCGGGGCTCAGGAGACGGCGCGTGAACCAATCGGCGCTCCGAGACGGCGCGTGGACCGATCGGGGATGAGGAGAAGGCGCGTGGACCGATCGGGGCTTAGGAGACGGCGCGTAGACCGATCGGGGCTCGGAGACGGCGTGTGGAACGATCGGGGCTCAGGTGACGGCGCGTGAACCGATCGGCGCTGGGAGACGGCGCGTGGACCGATCGGGGCTTAGGAGACGACGAGTGGACCGATCGGGGTTTAGGAGAGGACGCGTCGACAGATCGGGGCACAGGAGACGGCGCGTGGACCGATCGGGGCTTAGGAGACGACGCGTGCACTAATCGGCGCTCGGAGACGGCGCGTGGACCGATCGGGGCTGAAGAGAAGGCGCGTGGTCCGATCGGGGCTTATGAGACGGCGCGTGGACCGTTCGGGGCTCGGAGATGGCGCGTGGAATGATCGGGGCTTAGGAGATGGCGTATGGACCGATCGGAGATCAGCAGACGACGCGTGGACCGAGAGGGCTCTGGAAGCGGCGCACGGACGGATCGTGGCTCGGAGACGGCGCGTGGAGGCATCGGGGCTTTGAAGACGACGCGTGGACCAAACGGTGCTCAGAAAACGGTGCGTGGAGCGATCGGGGCTCAGGAGACGGCGCGTGGACCGATCGGGGCTCAGGAGCCGGCGCGTGGACCGATTGGGGCTCGGATACGGCGCGTGAACCAACCGGGACTCAGGACCCCGCGCGTGGACCGATCCCGGCTCGGAGATGACGCGTGTACGGATCGGGGATTCGGCGATGACGCGTGGACCGATCCGGGCTCAGGAGACGGCGCGTGGACGGATCGGGGCTCGGAGACGGCGCGTGGAACGATCGGGGCTCAGGAGACGGCGCGTGAACCGATCGGCGCTCGCAGACGGCGCGTGGACCGATAGGGGCTTAGGAGACGGCGCGTGGACCGATCGGGGCTCGGAGACGGGGCGTGGAATGATCGGGGCTCACGAGACGGCGCGTGAAATGATCGGCGCTCTGAGACGGCGCGTAGACCGATTGGGGCTTACGAGACGGCGCGTGGACCGATCGGGGCTCAGGAAGCGGCGCCTGGACCGATCGTGGCTCGAAGACGGCGCGTGGAGGCACCGGGGCTGAGAAGACGACGCATGGATCGAGCGGGGCTCAGGAGACGGCGCGTGAACCGATCGGGGCTCGGCGACTGCGCGTGGACGGATCGGGGCTCGGAGACGTTGCGTGGACCGATCGGCGCTCGAAGCCGGCGCGTGGACCGATCGGGGCTCGGACACAGTGCGTGGACCGACTGGGGCTCAGGCGGTTGCGCGTGGACCAATTGGGGTTCGGCGACGGCGCGTGGACCGATCGGGGCTCAGGAGACGACGCGTAGACCGATCGGGGCCCAGGAGACGGCGCGTGGACCAATCGGGGCTCAAGAAACGGCGCGTGGATCGACTGGGGCTTAGGCGGTTGCGCGTGGACCGATCTGGGCTCGGAGACGGCGCGTTAACCGATAGGGGCTTAGGAGACGATGCGTGGACCGATCGGGCTCGGAGACGGCGCGTGAACCGACCGGGGCTCAGGAGACGGCCCGTGAACGGATCGGGGCTTAGGAGACGGCGCGTCGACCGATCGGGGCTCAGGATGCGGCGCGTGGACCCATCGGGACTCGGAGACGGTCCGTGGAGCGATCGGGGCTTAGGAGACGGCGCGTGGACTGATCGGAGCTCGGGAAGCGGCGCCTGAACCGATCTGGCTCGGAGACGGCGCGTGGACAGATCGGGGCCCAGGAGACGGCGCGTGGACCGATCGGGGCTCAGGAAACGGCGCGTGGACCGACTGGGTCTCAGGCGGTTGCGCGTGGACCAATTGGAGTTCCGCGACGGCGCGTGGACCGATCGGGGCTCGGAGACGGCGCGTTAACCGATCGCGGCTTAGGAGACGATGCGAGGAGGCATCTGGGTTTACAAGACGACCCGTGCATCGATCGGGGCTCGGAGACGGCGCGTGAACCGACCGGGGCTCAGGAGACGGCACGTGGACCGATCGGGGCTCGGAGACGGCACGTTAACCGATCGGGGCTCAGGAGACGGCGCGTTAACCGATTGGGGTTGAGGAGACGTTGCGTGGACCGATCGGCGCTCGAAGACGGCGCGTGGACCGATCGGGGCTCGGACACAGGGCGTGGACCGACTGGGGCTCAGGCGGTTGCGCGTGGACCAATTGGGGTTCGGCGACGGCGCGTGGACCGATCGGGGCTCAGGAGGCGGCGCGTGGATCCATCGGGGCTCGGAGACGGCGCGTGGAACGATCGGGTCTCAGGAGACGGCGCGTGAAATCATCGGCGCCCGGAGACGCCGCGTGGACGAATCGGGGCTTAGGAGACGACGCGTGGACCGATCGGGGCTCCGGAGACGGCGCCTGGACCGATCGTGGCTCGGAGACGGCGCGTGGAGGCATCCGGGCTAAGAAGACGACGCATGGACCGAGCGGGGTTCAGGAGACGGCGCGAGGAGCGATCGGGGCACAGGAGAAGACGCGTCAATTGATCGGGGCTCAGGAGACGACGCGTCGACGAATCGGGGCTTAGGAGACGACGCGTCGACCGACCGGAGCTCAGGAGATTCGCGTGGATCGATCGGGGCTCAGGCGGTTGCGCGTGGACCGATCGGGGCTCAGGAAACGGCGCGTGGACCGACTGGGGCTCAGGCGATTGCGCGTGGACCAATTGGGGTTCGGCGACGGCGCGTGGATCGATCGGGGCTTAGGAGACGGCGCGTTAACCGATAGGGGCTTAGGAGACGATGCGTGGACCGATCGGGCCCGGAGACGGCGCGTGAACCGACCGGGGCTCAGGAGACGGCGCGTGGACCGATCGGGGCTCGGAGACGACGCGTCGACCGATGGGGGCTCGGATACGGCGCGTGAAGCAACCGGGGCTCAGGAGACCGCGCGTGGACCGATCATGGCTCGGCGATGGCGCGTGGACCGATCGGGGTTCGGATACGACGCGTGGACCGATCGGGGCTCGGAAACAGCGCGTGGACCAACCGGGGCTCAGGCGGTCGCACGTGGACCAATTGGGGCTCAGGCGGTCGCGCGTGGACCAATTGGGGTTCGGCGACGGCGCGTGGACCGATCCGTGCTCAGGAGACGGCGCGTGGAGCGATCGGGGCTCAGGAGACGGCGCGTGAACCGATCGGCGCACGGAGACGGCGCGTGGACCGATCGGGGCTCAGGAGGATACGCCTGGACCGATCGGGGTTCGGCGACGGCGCGTGGACCGATCGGGGCTCAGGAGACGGTGCGTGGATCGATTGGGGCTCGGATGCGGCGCATGAACCAACCGGGGCTCAGGAGGCCGCGCGTGGACCTATCGCGGCTCGTGCGACGGCGCGTGCACCGATCGGCGCTCGGAGACGGCGCTGACCGATCGTGGCTTAGAAGAAGGCGCGTGGAACGATCGGGGCTCGGAGACGGCGCGTGGAACGATCGGGGCTCCGAGTCGGCGCGTTAACCGATCGGGGCTTAGGAGACGATGCGTGGACCGATCGGGGCTCGGAGACGGCGCGTGGACCGACCCGGGCTCAGGAGGATACGCCTGGACCTATCGGGGCTCGGCGACGGCGCGTGGACCGATCGAGGCTCGGAGACGACGCGTGTACGGATCGAGGATTCGGGGACGACGCGTGGAACGATCCGGGCTCAGAAGACGGCGCGTGGAGCGATCGGGGCTCGGAGACGGCGCGTGGAACGATCGGGGCTCAGGTGACGGCGCGTGAACCGATCCGCGCTCGGAGACGGCGCGTGGACCGATCGGGGCTTAGGAGAAGGCGCTTGGACCGATCGGGGCTTAGGAGACGGCGCGTGGGCCGATCGGAGCTCGGAGACGGCGCGTGGAACGATCCGGGCTCAGGAGACGGCGCGTGAACCGATCGGCACTCGGAGACGGCGCGTGGGCCGTGCAGGGCTTAGGAGACGACGCGTCGACCGATCCGGGCTCAGGTGACGGCGCGCGGACCGACCGGGGCTCAGGAGACAGCGCGTGAAATGATCGGCGCTCGGAGATGGCGCGTGGACCGAATGGGGCTTAAGAGACGACGGATGGACTGATCGGGGCTTAGGAGACGGCACGTGAATCGATCGGGGCACAGGAGACGACGCGTGAGCCGGTCGGGGCTTAGGAGACGACGCCTGGACCGATCGAGGTTTAGGGGGCGGCGTGTGGAACGATCGGGGCTCAGGAAACGGCCCGTGGAGCAATCGGGGCTCAGGAGACGGCCCGTGAACGGATCGGGGCTTAGGAGACGGCGCGTCGACCGATCGGGGCTCAGGATACGGCGCGTGGACCCATCGGGACTCGGAGACGGTCCGTGGAGCGATCGGGGCTTAGGAGACGGCGCGTGGACTGATCGGAGCTCGGGAAGCGGCGCCTGAACCGATCTGGCTCGGAGACGGCGCGTGGACCGATCGGGGCCCAGGAGACGGCGCGTGGACCGATCGAGGCTCAGGAAACGGCGCGTGGACCGACTAGGTCTCAGGCGGTTGCGCGTGGACCAATTGGGGTTCCGCGACGGCGCGTGGACCGATCGGGGCTCGGAGACGGCGCGTTAACCGATCGCGGCTTAGGAGACGGCGCGTTAACCGATCGCGGCTTAGGAGACGATGCGAGGAGGCATCTGGGTTTACAAGACGACCCGTGGATCGATCGGGGCTCGGAGACGGCGCGTGAACCGACCGGGTTCAGGAGACCGCACGTGGACCGATCGGGGCTCGGAGACGGCACGTTAACCGATCGGGGCTTAGGAGACGATGCGTGGACCGATCGGGCTCGGAGCCGGCGCGTGAACCGATCGGGGCTCAGGAGGCCGCGCGTGGACCGATCGAGGCTCGGCGACGGCGCGTGGACCGATCGGGGCTCGGAGACGACGCGTGTACGGATCAGGGCTTGGTGACGGCGCGTTTACCGATAGCAGCTCGGAGACGGCCCGTGGACGGATCGCGGCTTAGGAGACGGCGCGTGGAACGATCGGGGCTCAGGAGACGGCGCGTGGACCGGTCGAGGCTCGGAGACGGCACGTGGACCGATCGGGGCTTAGGGGAAGGCGCGTGGACCGATCGGGGCTTAGGAGACGGCGCGTGGACCGATCGGGGCTCGGCGATGGCGCGGGGAACGATCGGGGCTCAGGAGACGGCGCGTGAACCGATCGGCGCTCGGAGACGGCGCGTGGACCGATCGGGGCTTAGGAGACGGCGCGTGGACCGATTGGGGCTTAGGAGACGGCGCGTGGACCGATCGGGGCTCAGGAAGCGACGCCTAGACCGATCGCGGCTCGGATACGGCGCGTGGAGGCATCGGGGCTAAGAAGACGACGCAGGGACCGAGCGGGGCTCAGGTGACGGCGCGAGGAGCGATCGGGGCTCAGGAGAAGACGCGTCAATTGATCGGGGCTCAGAAATCGCCGCGTGGAGCGGTCGGGGCTTAGGAGACGATGCGTGGACCGATCGGGGCTCGGAGACGGCGCGTGGACCGACCGGGGCTCAGGAGGATACTCCTGGACCGATCGGGGCTCGGCGACGGCGCGTGGACCGATCGAGGCTCGGAGACGACGCGTGTACGGATCGAGGATTCGGGGACGACGCGTGGAACGATCCGGGCTCAGAAGACGGCGCGTGAACCGATCGGGGACCGGAGACGGGTCGTGGACAGATTGGGGCTTAGCAGACGGCGCGTGGACCAATCGTGGATGGGAGACGGCACGTCCCCCAATCGGGGCTTAGGAGACGACGCGTAGATCGATCGGGGCCCAGGAGACGACGCGTGGACCGATGGGGGTTCGGATACGGCGCGTGAAGCAACCGGGGCTCAGGAGGTCGCGCGTGGACCGATCATGGCTCGGCGACGGCGCGTGGACCGATCGGGGCTCAGGAGGCTGCGCGTGGATCGATTGGGGCTCAGGAGACGGCGCGTGGAACGCTCGGGGCTCGAAGACGGCGCGTGGAACGATCAGGGCTCAGGAGACGTCACGTGAAATGATCGGCGCTCGGAGAGGGCGCGTGGACCGATCGGGGCTCAGGAGAAGGCGCGTGGACCGATCGGGGCTTAGGAGGGGACCCGTCGACCGATCGTGGCTCAGGAGACGACGCGTGGACCGGTCGGTGCTCAGGAAGCGGCGCCTGGACCGATCGGGGCTCCGAGACGACGCGTTAACCGAGCGGGGCTTAGGAGACTATGCGGGGACCGATCGGCGCTCGGAGACGGCGCGTGGACCGACTGGGGCTCAGGAGGTTGCGCGTGGACCAATTGGGGTTCGGCGACGGCGCGTGGACCGACCGGGGCTCAGGAGACCGCGCGTGAACCGATCGAGACTCGGCGACTGCGCGTAGAGCGATCGGGGCTCAGGAGACGGCGCGTGAACCAATCGGCGCTCCGAGACGGCGCGTGGACCGATCGGGGATGAGGAGAAGGCGCGTGGACCGATCGGGGCTTAGGAGACGGCGCGTAGACCGATCGGGGCTCGGAGACGGCGTGTGGAACGATCGGGGCTCAGGTGACGGCGCGTGAACCGATCGGCGCTGGGAGACGGCGCGTGGACCGATCGGGGCTTAGGAGACGACGAGTGGACCGATCGGGGTTTAGGAGAGGACGCGTCGACAGATCGGGGCACAGGAGACGGCGCGTGGACCGATCGGGGCTTAGGAGACGACGCGTGCACTAATCGGCGCTCGGAGACGGCGCGTGGACCGATCGGGGCTGAAGAGAAGGCGCGTGGTCCGATCGGGGCTTATGAGACGGCGCGTGGACCGTTCGGGGCTCGGAGATGGCGCGTGGAATGATCGGGGCTTAGGAGATGGCGTATGGACCGATCGGAGATCAGGAGACGACGCGTGGACCGAGAGGGCTCTGCAAGCGGCGCACGGACGGATCGTGGCTCGGAGACGGCGCGTGGAGGCATCGGGGCTTTGAAGACGACGCGTGGACCAAACGGTGCTCAGAAAACGGTGCGTGGAGCGATCGGGGCTCAGGAGACGGCGCGTGGACCGATCGGGGCTCAGGAGCCGGCGCGTGGACCGATTGGGGCTCGGATACGGCGCGTGAACCAACCGGGACTCAGGACCCCGCGCGTGGACCGATCCCGGCTCGGAGATGACGCGTGTACGGATCGGGGATTCGGCGATGACGCGTGGACCGATCCGGGCTCAGGAGACGGCGCGTGGACGGATCGGGGCTCGGAGACGGCGCGTGGAACGATCGGGGCTCAGGAGACGGCGCGTGAACCGATCGGCGCTCGCAGACGGCGCGTGGACCGATAGGGGCTTAGGAGACGGCGCGTGGACCGATCGGGGCTCGGAGACGGGGCGTGGAATGATCGGGGCTCACGAGACGGCGCGTGAAATGATCGGCGCTCTGAGACGGCGCGTAGACCGATTGGGGCTTACGAGACGGCGCGTGGACCGATCGGGGCTCAGGAAGCGGCGCCTGGACCGATCGTGGCTCGAAGACGGCGCGTGGAGGCATCGGGGCTAAGAAGACGACGCATGGATCGAGCGGGGCTCAGGAGACGGCGCGAGGGGCGATCGGGGCTTGGAGACGGCGCGTGGAGGCATCGGGGCTTTGAAGACGACGCGTGGACCGAACGGTGCTCAGAAAACGGCGCGTGGACCGATCGGTGCTCGGAGACGATGCGTGGACCGATCGGGGCTCAGGTAACGGCGTGTGGAGCGGTGGGGGCTCAGGAGACGACGCGTGGATCGATCGAGGCTCAGAAGACGACGCGTCGACCGATCGGGGCTCAGGAGACGGTGCGTGGATCGATCGGGGCTCGGAGACGCCGCTTGGAACGATCGGGGCTCAGGAGACGGCGCTTGAACTTATCGGCGCTCAGAGACGGCCCGTGGACCGATCGGGGCTTAGGATACGGCGCGTGGACCGATCGGGGCTCAGGAAGCGGCGCCTGGACCGATCGTGGCTCGGAGACGGCGCGTGGAGGCATCGGGGCTAAGAAGACGACGCATGGACCGATCGGGGCTCAGGAAACGGCGTATGGACCGATCGGAGCTCGGACGCGACGCGTGGACCGATCGGGGCTCAGGAGACGACGCGTGGACCGGTCGGTGCTCAGGAAGCGGCGCCTGGACCGATCGGGGCTCCGAGACGACGCGTTAACCGAGCGGGGCTTAGGAGACTATGCGGGGACCGATCAGCGCTCGGAGACGGCGCGTGGACCGATCGGGGCTTAGCAGAAGGCGCTTGGACCGATCGGGGCTTAGCAGAAGGCGCTTGGATCGATGGGGGCTTAGGAGTCGGCGCGTCGACCGATCGGAGCTCAGGAGGCGGTGCGTGGATCGATCGGGGCTCGGAGACAGCCCGTGGACTACTGGGGCTGAGGAGACGACGCGTTGACCGATCGGGGCTTAGGAGACGACGCGTCGAACGATCGGGGCTTAGGAGACGACACGTGGACCGATCGGGGCTCGGAGATAGCGCGTGTACCGACTGGGGCTCAGGAGACCGCGCGTGAACCGATCGGGGCTCGGCGACTGCGCGTGGACGGATCGGGGCTCGGAGACGTTGCGTGGACCGATCGGCGCTCGAAGCCGGCGCGTGGACCGATCGGGGCTCGGACACAGTGCGTGGACCGACTGGGGCTCAGGCGGTTGCGCGTGGACCAATTGGGGTTCGGCGACGGCGCGTGGACCGATCGGGGCTCAGGAGACGACGCGTAGACCGATCGGGGCCCAGGAGACGGCGCGTGGACCAATCGGGGCTCAGGAAACGGCGCGTGGATCGACTGGGGCTTAGGCGGTTGCGCGTGGACCGATCTGGGCTCGGAGACGGCGCGTTAACCGATAGGGGCTTAGGAGACGATGCGTGGACCGATCGGGCTCGGAGACGGCGCGTGAACCGACCGGGGCTCAGGAGACGGCCCGTGAACGGATCGGGGCTTAGGAGACGGCGCGTCGACCGATCGGGGCTCAGGATGCGGCGCGTGGACCCATCGGGACTCGGAGACGGTCCGTGGAGCGATCGGGGCTTAGGAGACGGCGCGTGGACTGATCGGAGCTCGGGAAGCGGCGCCTGAACCGATCTGGCTCGGAGACGGCGCGTGGACAGATCGGGGCCCAGGAGACGGCGCGTGGACCGATCGGGGCTCAGGAAGCGGCGCCTGGACCGATCGTGGCTCGGAGACGGCTCGTGGAGGCATCGGGGCTAAGAAGACGACGTATGGACCGATCGGGGCTCAGGAAACGGCGTGTGGACCGATCGGGGCTTAGGAGACGGCGCGTGGACCGATCATGGCTCGGCGACGGCGCGTGGACCGATCGGGGTTTGGATACGACGCGTGGACCGATCGGGGCTCGGAGACAGCGCGTGGACCAACCGGGGCTCAGGCGGTTGAGCGTGGACCAATTGGGATTCGGCAACGGCGCGTGGACCGATCCGGGCTCAGGAGACGGCGCGTGGACCGATCGGGGCTCGGAGACGGCGCGTGGAGCGATCGGGGCTCAGGAGACGGCGCGTGAACCGATCGGCGCTCGGAGACGGCGCGTGGACCGATCGGGGCTTAGGAGACGGCGCGTGGACCGATCGGGGCTCGGAGACATCGCGTGGAATGATCGGGGCTCAGGAGACGGCGCGTGAACCGATCGGCGCTCGGAGACGGCGCGTGGACGGATCAGGGCTCAGGAGACGGCCCGTGAACCAATCGGCGCACGGAGACGGCGCGTGGACCGAACGGGGCTTAGGAGACGGCGAGTGCACCGATCGGGGCCCGGAGACGGGTCGTGGACAGATTGGGGCTTAGGAGACGGCGCGTGGACCGATCGGGGCTGGGAGACGGCACGTGGACCAATAGGGGTTTAGGAGACGGCGCGTGGACCGATCGGGGCTTAGGAGAAGCCGCGTCGACCGATCGCGGCTTAGGAGGCGGCGCGTGGGCCGATCGGAGCTCGGAGACGGCGCGTGGAACGATCGGGGCTCAGGAGACGGCGCGTGAACCGATCGGCGCTCGGAGACGGCGCGTGAACCGAGCGGCGCTCGGAGACGGCGCGTGGATCGATCGGGGCTTAGGAGACGGCGCGTGGACCGATCGGGGCTCAGGAGACCCCGCGTGGACCGATCGGGGCTGGGCGACTGCGCGTGGACGCATCGGGGCTCAGGAGACGGCGCGTGGACCGATCGGGGCTCGGAGACGGCACGTTAACCGATCGGGGCTTAGGAGACGATGCGTGGACCGATCGAGTCTCGGAGACGACGCGTGGACCGATCGAGTCTCGGAGACGACGCGTCGACCGATCGGGGCTCAGATGACGGTGCGCGGACCGACCGGGGCTCAGGAGACTCGCGTGGATCGATCGGGGCTCCGGAGACGCCGCGTGGAGCGATGGGGATCAGGAGACGGTGCGCGGACCGATCGGGGCTCGGAGACGGCGCGTGGACCGATCGGGGCTTAGGAGACGACGCGTGGACCGATCGGGGCGTAGGACGCGACGCGTGTACCTATCGGGGCTCACGAGACAGCGTGTGGACCAATTGGGGCTCAGGAGACGGCGCCTGGACCGATCGGGGCTCGGAGACGGCGCGTGGAACGATCGGAGCTCAGGAGACGGAGCGTGTACCTATCGGGGCTCACGAGACTGCGTGTGGGCCGATTGGGGCTCAGGAGACGACGCGTCGACCGTTCGCGGCTCAGGAGGCGGCGCGCGGACCGGCCGGGGCTCAGGAGCCTAGCGTGGATCGATCGGGTCTCCGGAGGCGGCGCGTGGACCGATTGGAGAGCAGGAAATGGTGCGTGGACCGATCGGGGCCCGGAGACGGCGCGTGGACCGATCGGGGCTCAGGAGACGGCGCGTGAACCGATCGGCGCTCGGAAACGGCGCGTGGAACGATCGTGGCTTAGGAGACGGCGCGTGGACCGATCATGGCTCGGCGACGGCGCGTGGACCGATCGGGGTTTGGATACGACGCGTGGACCGATCGGGGCTCGGAGACAGCGCGTGGACCAACCGGGGCTCAGGCGGTTGAGCGTGGACCAATTGGGGTTCGGCAACGGCGCGTTGACCGATCCGGGCTCAGGAGACGGCGCGTGGACCGATCGGGGCTCGGAGACGGCGCGTGGAGCGATCGGGGCTCAGGAGACGGCGCGTGAACCGATCGGCGCTCGGAGACGGCACGTGGACGGATCAGGGCTCAGGAGACGGCGCGTGAACCAATCGGTGCTCGGAGACGGCGCGTGGATGGATCGGGGCTTAGGGGAAGGCGCGTGGACCAATCGGGGCTTAGGAGACGGCGCGTGGACCGATCGGGGCTCGGCGATGGCGCGGGGAACGATCGGGGCTCAGGAGACGGCGCGTTAACCGATCGGCGCTCGGAGACGGCGCGTGGACCGATCGGGGCTTAGGAGACGGCGCGTGGACCGATTGGGGCTTAGGAGACGGCGCGTGGACCGATCGGGGCTCAGGAAGCGACGCCTAGACCGATCGTGGCTCGGAAACGGCGCGTGGAGGCATCGGGGCTAAGAAGACGACGCAGCGACCGAGCGGGGCTCAGGTGACGGCGCGAGGAGCGATCGGGGCTCAGGAGAAGACGCGTCAATTGATCGGGGCTCAGAAATCGACGCGTGGAGCGATCGGGGCTTAGGAGACGGCGCGTGAACCGATCGGCGCTCGGAGACGGCGCGTCGACCGATCGGGGCTTAGGGGACGGCGCGTGGACGGATCGGTGCTCGGAGACGATGCGTGGACCGATCGGGGCTCAGGAAAGGGCGTGTGGAGCGGTCGGGGCTCAGGAGACGACGCGTGGACCGATCGGGGCTCGGAAACGACGCGTTAACCGAGCGGGGCTTAGGAGACTACGCGTGGACCGATCGGGGCGTAGGAGACGACGCGTGGTCCGATTGGGATCAGGAGACGGTGCGTGGACCGATTGGGGCTCGGCGATGGCGCGTGGACCGATCAGGGCTCGGAGACGACGCGTGTACGGATCGAGGTTTGGAGACGGCGCTTGAACTTATCGGCGCTTGGAGACGACGCGTGAACCAATCGGGGCTTAGGATACGGCGCGTGGACCGATCGGGGCTCAGGAAGCGGCGCCTGGACCGATCGTGGCTCGGAGACGGCTCGTGGAGGCATCGGGGCTAAGAAGACGACGTATGGACCGATCGGGGCTCAGGAAACGGCGTGTGGACCGATCGGGGCTTAGGAGACGGCGCGTGGACCGATCATGGCTCGGCGACGGCGCGTGGACCGATCGGGGTTTGGATACGACGCGTGGACCGATCGGGGCTCGGAGACAGCGCGTGGACCAACCGGGGCTCAGGCGGTTGAGCGTGGACCAATTGGGATTCGGCAACGGCGCGTGGACCGATCCGGGCTCAGGAGACGGCGCGTGGACCGATCGGGGCTCGGAGACGGCGCGTGGAGCGATCGGGGCTCAGGAGACGGCGCGTGAACCGATCGGCGCTCGGAGACGGCGCGTGGACCGATCGGGGCTTAGGAGACGGCGCGTGGACCGATCGGGGCTCGGAGACATCGCGTGGAATGATCGGGGCTCAGGAGACGGCGCGTGAACCGATCGGCGCTCGGAGACGGCGCGTGGACGGATCAGGGCTCAGGAGACGGCGCGTGAACCAATCGGCGCACGGAGACGGCGCGTGGACCGAACGGGGCTTAGGAGACGGCGAGTGCACCGATCGGGGCCCGGAGACGGGTCGTGGACAGATTGGGGCTTAGGAGACGGCGCGTGGACCGATCGGGGCTGGGAGACGGCACGTGGACCAATAGGGGTTTAGGAGACGGCGCGTGGACCGATCGGGGCTTAGGAGACGCCGCGTCGACCGATCGCGGCTTAGGAGGCGGCGCGTGGGCCGATCGGAGCTCGGAGACGGCGCGTGGAACGATCGGGGCTCAGGAGACGGCGCGTGAACCGATCGGCGCTCGGAGACGGCGAGTGAACCGAGCGGCGCTCGGAGACGGCGCGTGGATCGATCGGGGCTTAGGAGACGGCGCGTGGACCGATCGGGGCTCAGGAGACCCCGCGTGGACCGATCGGGGCTGGGCGACTGCGCGTGGACGCATCGGGGCTCAGGAGACGGCGCGTGGACCGATCGGGGCTTAAGAGACGACGGGTGAACCGATCGGGTCTTAGGAGACGGCACGTGAATCGATCGGGGCACAGGAGACGGCGCGTGCACCGGTCGGGGCTTAGGAGACGACGCGTCGACAGATCGGGGCTCAGGAGAAGGGGTGTGGACCGATCGGGTCTCGGCGATGGCGCGTGGACCGATCAGGGCTCGGAGACGACGCGTGGACCGATCGGAGCTTAGGAGACGACGCGTCGACCGATCGCGGCTTAGGAGGCGGCGCGTGGGCCGATCGGAGCTCGGAGACGGCGCGTGGAACGATCGGGGCTCAGGAGACGGCGCGTGAACCGATCGGCGCTCGGAGACGGCGCGTGGACCGATCGGGGCTTAGGGGACGGCGCGTGGACCGATCGGTGCTCGGAGACGATGCGTGGACCGATCGGGGCTCAGGAAAGGGCGTGTGGAGCGGTCGGGGATCAGGAGACGATGCGTGGGTTGATCGGGGCTCAGAAGCCGACGCGTCGACCGATCGGGGCTCAGGTGACGGCGCGTGGACCGACCGGGGCTCAGGAGGCGACGCGTAGACCCATCGGGGCTCGGAGACGGCGTGTGGACCGATCGGAGCTCGGAGACGGCGCGTGGAACGATCGGGGCTCTGGAGACGGCGCGTGGACCGATCGGGGCTCGGAGACGGAGCGTGGAGCGATCGGGGCTCAGGAGACGGCGCGTGAACTAATCGTCGCTCGGAGACGGCGCGTGGACCGATCGAGGCTCGGAGACGACGTGTGTACGGATCAGGGCTTGGTGACGGCGCGTTTACCGATAGCAGCTCGGAGAGGGCCCGTGGACGGATCGCGGCTTAGGAGACGGCGCGTGGAACGATCGGGGCTCAGGAGACGGCGCTTGGACCGGTCGAGGCTCGGAGACGGCACGTGGACCGATCGGGGCTTAGGAGAAGGCGCGTGGACCGATCGGGGCTTAGGAGACGGCGCGTGGACCGATTGGGGCTTAGGAGACGGCGCGTGGACCGATCGGGGCTCAGGAAGCGACGCCTAGACCGATCGTGGCTCGGATACGGCGCGTGGAGGCATCGGGGCTAAGAAGACGACGCAGGGACCGAGCGGGGCTCAGGTGACGGCGCGAGGAGCGATCGGGGCTCAGGAGAAGACGCGTTAATTGATCGGGGCTCAGAAATCGGCGCGTGGAGCGATCGGGGCTCAGGAGACGACGCGTGGATTGATCGGGGCTCAGGAAACGACGCGTCGACCGATCGGGGATCAGGAGACGGCGCGCGGACCGACCGGGGCTCACGAGCCTCGCATGGGCCGATCATGGCTCGGCGACGGCGCGTGGACCGATCGGGGCTCGGAGACGGCGCGTGGACCGATCGGGGCTTAGGAGGCCGCGCGTGGACCGATTGGGGCTCGGATACGGCGCGTGAACCAATCGGGCCTCAGGAGGCCGCGCTTGGACCGATCGGGGTTCGGGAAGCGGCGCCTGAACCGATCTGGCTCGGTGACGGCGCGTGGAGGCATCGGGGTTTATAAGACGACGTATGGACCGATCGGGGCTCAGGAAACGGCGCGTGGACCGATTGGAGCTCGGAGACAACCCGTGGACCGATCGGGGTTCGGCGACCGCGCGTGAACCGACTGGGGCTCAGGCGGTTGCGCGTGGACCAATTGGGGTTCGGCGACGGCGCGTGGACCATTCGGGGCTCGGAGACGGCGCGTTAACCGATCGGGGCTTAGGAGACGATGCGTGGACCGATCGGGGCTCGGAGATGGCGCGTGGACCGACCGGGGCTCGGAGACGACGCGTGGACCGATCGGGGCTCGGAGACCGCGCGTGTGAGGATCGGGGATTCGAGGACGACGCGTGCACCGATCCGGGCTCAGGAGACGGCGCGTGGACCGATCGGGGCGTAGGAGACGATACGTGGACCGATCGGGGCTCAGGAGACGGCGCGTGGACCGACTGGGCCTCAGGAGGTTGCGCGTGGACGAATTGAGGTTCGGCGACGGCGCGTGGACCGACCGGGGCTCAGGAGGCCGCGCGTGGACCGATCGAGGCTCGGCGACGGCGCGTGGACCGATCGGGGCTCGGAGACGACGCGTGTAAGGATCAGGGCTTGGTGACGGCGCGTTTACCGATAGCAGCTCGGAGACGGCCCGTGGACGGATCGCGGCTTAGGAGACGGCTCGTGGAATGATCGGGGCTCAGGAGACGGCGCGTGGACCGGTCGAGGCTCGGAGACGACGCCTGTGCGGATCGGGGATTCGAGGACGACGGGTGGACCGATCCGGGATCAGGAGACGGCGCGTGGACCGATTGGGGCTCGGAAACGGCGCGTGAACCAACCGGGGCTCAGGAGGTCGCGCGTGGACCGATCGCGGCTCGGTGACGGCGCGTGAACCGACCGGGGCTCAGGAGACGGCACGTGGTCCGATCGGGCTCGGAGCCGGCGCGTGAACCGATCGGGGCTCAGGCGTTCGCGCGTGGACCGAACGAGGCTCGGCGATGGCGCGTGGACCGATCGGGGCTCGGAGACGACGCGTGTACGGATCAGGGCTTGGTGACGGCGCGTTTACCGATAGCAGCTCGGAGACGGCCCGTGGACGTATCGCGGCTTAGGAGACGGCGCGTGGAATGATCGGGGCTCAGGAAACGGCGCGTGGACCGACTGGGCCTCAGGAGGTTGCGCGTGGACGAATTGGGGTTCGGCGACGGCGCGTGGACCGACCGGGGCTCAGGAGGCCGCGCGTGGACCGATCGAGGCTCGGCGACGGCGCGTGGACAGTTCGGGGCTGGGAGACGACGCGTTTACGGATCAGGGCTTGGTGACGGCGCGTTTACCGATAGCAGCTCGGAGACGGCCCGTGGACGGATCGCGGCTTAGGAGACGGCGCGTGGAATGATCGGGGCTCAGGAGACGGCGCGTGGACCGGTCGAGGCTCAGGAGGCCGCGCGTGGACCGATCGAGGCTCGGCGATGGCGCGTGGACCGATCGGGGCTCGGAGACGACGCGTGTACGGATCAGGGTTTGGTGACGGCGCGTTTACCGATAGCAGCTCGGAGACGGCCCGTGGACGGATCGCGGCTTAGGAAACGGCGCGTGGAATGATCGGGGCTCAGGAGACGACGCGTGGATCGATGGGGGCTCAGGAAACGACGCGTCGACCGATCGGGGCTCAGGAGACGGCGCGCGGATCGACCGGGGCTCAGTAGCCTCGCGTGGGCCGATCATGGCTCGGCGACGGCGCGTGGACGGATCGGGGCTCGGAGACGATGCGTGGACCGATGGGGGCTCGGATACGGCGCGTGAACCAACCGGGGCTCAGGAGGTCGCGCGTGTACCGATCGCGGCTCGGTGACGGCGCGTGGACCGATCGGGGTTCAGGAGGCCGCGCGTGGACCGATCGCGGCTCGGCGACGGCGCGTGCACCGATCGGGGCTCAGGAGGCCGCGCGTGGACCGATCATGGCTCGGCGACGGCGCGTGGACCAATCGGTGCTCGGAGACGCCGCGTGGACCGATCGGGGCTCGGAGACGGCGCGTTAACCGACCGGGGATCAGGAGACGACGCGTCGACCGGTCGGGGCTTAGGAGACGAAGCCTGGACCGATCGGGGCTTAGGAGGCGGCGTGTGGAACGATCGGGGCTCAGAATACGGCGCGTGGACCGATCGGGCTCGGAGCCGGCGCGTGAACCGATCGGGGCTCAGGAGGCGGCGCGTGGACCGAACGAGGCTCGGCGACGGCGCGTGGACCGATCGGGGCTCGGAGACGACGCGTATACAGATCAGGGCTTGGTGACGGCGCGTTTACCGATAGCAGCTCGGAGACGGCCCGTGGACGGATCGCGGCTTAGGAGACGGCGCGTGGACCGATCGAGGCTCGGAGACGACGCGTGTGCGGATCGGGGATTCGAGGACGACGGGTGGACCAATCCGAGCTCAGGAGACGACGCGTCGTCCGATCGGGGCTCAGGATGCGGCGCGTGGACCCATCAGGGCTCGGAGACGGCACGTGGACCGATCAAGGCTCGGAGACGACGCGTTTACGGATCGGAGATCAGGAGACGACGCGTGGAACGATCCGGGCTCAGGATACGGAGCGTGGACCGATCGGGGCTTGGAGACGGCGTGTGGAACGATCGAGACTCGGGTGACAGCGCGTGAACCGATCGGCGCTCGGAGACGGCGCGTGAACCGATCGGGGCTCAGGAGACGGCGCGTGGACTGATCGGTGTTCGGAGACGGCGCGTGGACGGACCGTGGCTTAGAATGCGTCACGCGGATCGATCGGGGCTCGGAGACGGCGCGTGGACCGACCGGGGCTAAGGAAGCCGCGCGTGGATCGATCATGGCTCGGCGACGGCGCGTGGACCGATCGGGGTTCGGATACGACGCGTGGACCGATCGGGGCTCCGGAGGCGCCTCGTGGACCCATGGGGATCTGGAGACAGTGCGTGGACCCATCGGGGCTCGGAGACGGCGCGTGGACTGATCGGGGCTTAGGAGACGACGCGTGGACCGTTCGGGGTGTAGGAGACGACGCGTGTACCTATCGGGGCTCAGGAGACAGCGCGTGGACCGATCGGGGCTCGGCGACTGCGCGTCGACGTATCGGGGCTCAGGAGACGGCGCGTGGACGGATCAGGGCTCAGGAGACGGCGCGTGGACCGATCGGGGTGCGGAGACGGCGCGTGAACCGACCGGGGCTCAGGAGGCCGCGCGTGGACTGATCGGGGCTCGGCGACTGCGCGTGGACGTATCGGGGCTCAGGAGACGGCACGTGGACCGATCGGGGCGGGGCGACGGTGCGTTAACCGATCGGATCTTAGGTGACGATGCGTGGACCGATCGGGGCTCGGAGACGGCACTTGGACAGACCGGGGCTAAGGAGGCCGCGCGTGGGCCAATCGAGGCTTAGGAGCCAACGCGTGGACCGATCGGGGCTGAGGAGACGGCGCGTGGACCGAACGGGGCTCGGAGACGACGCGTGGAACGATCGGGGCTCAGGAGACGGCGCCTGGACCGGTCGGGGCTTAGGAGACGACGCCTAGACCGATCGGGGCTTAGGAGGCGGCGTGTGGAACGATCGAGGTTCAGGAGACGGCGCGTGCACCGATCGGCGCTCGGAGACGACGCGTCGACCGATCGGGGCAGAGGAGACGACGCGTGGACCGATCGGGGCTTAGGAGAAAACGCGTGGACCGATCGGGGCTCAGGAAGCGGCGCCTGCACCGATCGTGGTTGGGAGACGGCGCAAGGAGGCATCTGAGCTTAGAAGACGACGCGTGGACCGATCGGGGCTCAGGAAACGGCGCGTGGACCGACCGCGGCTCAGGAGGCCACGCCTGGACCGATCGTGGCTCGGAGACGGCGCGTGGAGGTATCGGGGCTTAAAAGACGACGGATGGACCGATCGGGGCTCAGGAAACGGCGCGTGGACCGAACGGTGCTCGGAGACGACGCGTGGACCGATCGGCGCTCAGGAGACGGCGCGTGGAGCGATCGGGGCTCAGGAGACGACGCGTTAACAGAGCGGGGTTTAGGAGACGATGCGTAGACCGATCGGTGCTCGGAGACAGCGCGTGGACCGACTGGGGCTCAGGAGGTGGCGCGTGAACCAATTGGGGTTCGGCGACGGCGCGTGGACCGACCGGGGATTAGGAGACGACGCGTCCACCGATCGGGGTTTAGGAGACGACGCGTCGACCGATCGGGGCTTAGGAGACGACCCGTCGACCGATCGGGGCTTAGGAGACGACGGGTGGACCGATCGGGGCTTAGGAGGCGGCGCGTGGACCCATCGGGGCTCGGAGACGGCGCGTTAACCGATCGGGGCTTAGGAGACGACGCGTGGACCGATCGGGGCTCAGGAGACGGCGCGTGGACCGATCGGTGCTCGGGGGCGGCGCGTGGACGGACCGTGACTTAGAATGCGTCACGCGGACCGATCGGGGCTCGGATACGGCGTGTGGACCTATCGGGGCTTAGGAGACGATGCGTGAACCGATCGGGGCTCAGGAGACGGCGCGTGGACCGATCGGGGCTCGGAGACGACGCGTGTACGGATCGAGGCTTGGAAACGGCGCGTGGACCGATCGGAGCTCGGAGACGACGCGTGGACCGAGAGGGCTCTGGAAGCGGCGCACGGACGGATCATGGCTCGGAGACGGCGCGTGGAGGCATCGGGGCTTTGAAGACGGCGCGTGGACCAAACGGTGCTC
Organism: Netelia fuscicornis; assembly: GCA_946811545.1. Lineage (NCBI taxonomy): Eukaryota > Metazoa > Arthropoda > Insecta > Hymenoptera > Ichneumonidae > Netelia > Netelia fuscicornis. The sequence continues at coordinate 14,093,263 of OX328016.1, read as the reverse complement.
AGAAAACGGTGCGTGGAGCGACCGGGGCTCACGAGACGGCGCGTGGACCCATCGGGGCTCAGGAGCCGGCGCGTGGACCGATTGGGGCTCGGATACGGCGCGTGGACCGATTGGGGCTCGGATACGGCGCGTGAACCAACCGGGACTCAGGAGCCCGCGCGTGGACCGATCCCGGCTCGGCGACGGCGCGTGGACCGATGGGGCTCAGGAGCCGCGCGTGGACCGATCATAGCTCGGTGACGGCGCGTGGACCGATCGGGGCTTAGGTGACGACGCGTGGACCGATTGGGGCTCAGGAAGCAGCGCCTGGACCGATCGTGGCTCGGAGACGGCGCGAGGAGGCATCTGGGCTTCGAAGACGACGCGTGGATCGATCGAGGCTCAGAAGACGACGCGTCGACCGATCAGGGCTCAGGAGACGGTGCGTGGATCGATCGGGGCTCGGAGACGCCGCGTGGAACGATCGGGGCTCAGGAGACGGCGCTTGAACTTATCGGCGCTCAGAGACAGCCCGTGGACCGATCGGGGCTTAGGATACGGCGCGTGGACCGATCGGGGCTCAGGAAGCGGCGCCTGGACCGATCGTGGCTCGGAGACGGCGCGTAGAACGATCGCGGCTCGGCGACGGCGCGTGGACCGATCGGGGCTCAGGAGGCTGCGCGTGGATCGATTGGGGCTCAGGAGACGGCGCGTGGAACGCTCGGGGCTCGAAGACGGCGCGTGGAACGATCAGGGCTCAGGAGACGTCACGTGAAATGATCGGCGCTCGGAGACGGCGCGTGGACCGATCGGGGCTCAGGAGAAGGCGCGTGGACCGATCGGGGCTCAGGAGACGACGCGTGGACCGGTCGGTGCTCAGGAAGCGGCGCCTGGACCGATCGGGGCTCCGAGACGACGCGTTAACCGAGCGGGGCTTAGGAGACTATGAGGGGAGCGATCGGCGCTCGGAGACGGCGCGTGGACCGATCGGGGCTCGGAGACAGCGCGTCGACCGACTGGGGCTCAGGCGGTTGCGCGTGGACGGATCGGGGTTTAGGAGCCTCGCGTGGATCGATCGGGGCCCCGGAGGCGCCGCGTGGACCCATGGGGATCAGGCGACAGTGCGTGGACCGATCGGGGCTCGGAGACGGCGCGTGGACCGATCGGGGCTTAGGAGACGACGCGTGGACCGATCGAGGTGTAGGCGATGACGCGTGTACCTATCGGGGCTCAGGAGACAGCGCGTGGACCGATCAGGGCTCGGCGACTGCGCGTGGACGTATCGGGGCTCAGGAGACATCGCGTGGACCGATCGGGGCTCGGGAACGGCGCGTTAACCGATTGGGGCTTAGGAGACCATGCGTGGACCGATCGGGGCTCGAAGACGGCGCGTCGACCGATCGGGGCTCGGAGACAGCGCGTGGACCGACTGGGGCTCAGGCGGTTTCGCGTGGACCAATTGGAGTTCGGCGACGGCGCGTGGACCGATCGGGGCTTAGGAGACGGCACGTGCACCGATCGGGGCCCGGAGACGGGTCGTGGACAGATTGGGGCTCAGGAGACGGCGCGTGGACTGATCGGGGCTCGGAGACGGCGCGTTAACCGATCGGGGCTTAGGAGACGGCGTGTGAACGTATCGGGGCTTAGGAGAGGATGCGTTGACCGATCGGGGCTCATGAGACGGCGCGTAGACCGATCGGGGCTCAGGAGACGGCGCGTGGACCGATCGGTGCTCGGAGACGGCGCGTGGTCGGACCGTTGCTTAGAATGCGTCACGCGGACCGATCGGGGCTCGGATACGGCGTGTGGACCGATCGGGGCTCGGAGACGCCGCGTGGACCGATCGGGGCTTAGGAGACGACGCGTGGACCGATTGGGATCAGGAGACGGTGCGTGAACCGTTCGGGGCTCGGAGACGGCGCGTGGACCGATCGGGGATAAGGAGACGGCGCGTGGACCGATCGCGGCTCGGAGTCGGCGCGTGGAACGATCGGGGCTCAGGAGACGACGCGTGGACCGATCGGGCGTAGGAGACGACGCGGGTACCTATCGGGGCTCACGACACAGCGTGTGGACCGATTGGGGCTCAGGAGACGCCGCGTGGAACGATCGGGGCTCGGAGACGGCGCGTGGAACAATCGGGGCTCAGGAGACGGCGCGTGGACCGATTGGGGCTCGGATACGGCGCGTGAACCGACCGGGGCTCAGGATCCCGCGCGTGGACCGATCGCGGCTCGGCGACGGCGCGTGGACCAATCGGGGCTCAGGAGGCCACTCGTGGACTGATCATGGCTCGGCGACGGCGCGTGGACGTATCGGGGCTCAGGACACGGCGCGTGGACCGATCGGGGCTCGGAGACGACGCGTAGACCGATCGGGGCTCGGCGACTGCGCGTGAACCGACTGGGTCTCAGGCGGTTGCGCGTGGACCAATTGGGGTTCGGCGACCGCGCGTGGACCGTTCGGGGCTCGGAGACGGCGCGTTAACCGATCGGGGCTTAGGAGACGATGCGTGAACCGATCGGGGCTCGGAGAAGGCGCGTGGACCGATCGGGGCCTAGGAGACAACGCGTGGACCGATCGTGGCTCAGGAAGCGGCGCCTGGACCGATCGTGGCCCGGACACGGCGCGAGAAGGCATCTGGGCTTACAAGACGAAGCGTGGATCGAAAGGGGCTCGGAGACGGCGCATGAACCGACCGGGGCTCAGGAGACCGCGCGTGGACTGATCGGGGCTCGGAGACGGCGCGTTAACCGATCGGGGCTTAGGAGACGGCATGTGAACGTATCGGGGCTTAGGAGAGGATGCGTTGACCGTTCGGGGCTCAGGAGACGACGCGTGGACCGATCGGTGCTCGGAGACGGCGCGTGGACGGACCGTGGCTTAGAATGCGTCACGCGGACCGATCGGGGCTCGGATACGGCGTGTGAACCGATCGGGGCTCGGAGACGCCGCGTGGACCGATCGGGGCTTAGGAGACGACGCGTGGACCGATTGGGATCAGGAGACGGTGCGTGAACCGTTCGGGGCTCGGAGACGGCGCGTGGACCGATCGGGGATAAGGAGACGGCGCGTGGACCGATCGCGGCTCGGAGACGGCGCGTGGAACGATCGGGGCTCAGGAGACGACGCGTGGACCGATCGGGCGTAGGAGACGACGCGTGGACCTATCGGGGCTCACGACACAGCGTGTGGACCGATTGGGGCTCAGGAGACGCCGCGTGGAACGATCGGGGCTCGGAGACGGCGCGTGGAACAATCGGGGCTCAGGAGACGGCGCGTGGACCGATTGGGGCTCGGATACGGCGCGTGAACCGACCGGGGCTCAGGAGGCCGCGCGTGGACCGATCGCGGCTCGGCGACGGCGCGTGGACCGATCTGGGCTCAGGAGGCCACTCGTGGACTGATCATGGCTCGGCGACGGCGCGTGGACGTATCGGGGCTCAGGAGACGGCGCGTGGACCGATCGGGGCTCGGAGACGACGCGTAGACCGATCGGGGCTCGGCGACTGCGCGTGGACGTATCGGGGCTCAGGAGACGGCGCGTGGACGGATCGGGGCTCGCAGACGGCACGTTAACCGATCGGGGCTTAGGAGACGATGCGTGGACCGATCGCAGCTCGGAGATGGCGCGTGAACCGACCGGGGCTCAGGAGACGGCGCGTGCACCGATCGGGGCCCAGAGACGGGTCGTGGACAGATTAGGGCTTAGGAGACGGCGCGTGGACCGATCGGGGCGAAGGAGACGGCGCGTGGACCGATTGGGGCTCGGATACGGCGCGTGAACCGACCGGGGCTCAGGAGGCCGCGCGTGGACCGATCGCGGCTCGGCGACGGCGCGTGGACCGATCGGGGCTCAGGAGGCCGCGCGTGGACTGATCATGGCTCGGCGACGGCACGTGGACGTATCGGGGCTCAGGAGACGGCGCGTGGACCGATCGGGGCTCGGAGACGACGCGTAGACCGATCGGGGCTCGGCGACTGCGCGTAGACCGATCGTGGCTTAGGAGATGGCGCGTTGAATGATCGGGGCTCAGGAGACGGCGCGTGGACCGATCGTGGCTCGGAGACGGCGCGTGGAGGCATCGGGGTTAAGAAGACGACGCATCGACCGAGCGGGGTTCAGGAGACGGCGCGAGGAGCGATCGGGGCTCAGGAGAAGACGCGTCAATTGATCGGGGCTCAGGACACGACGCGGCGACGGATCGGGGCTTGGAGACGGCGCGTGGACCGATCGGGGCTTAGGAGACGACGCGTGGACCGATCGGGGCTCAGGAGACAGCGCGTGGACCGATCGGAACTCAGGAGACGGCGCGTGGATCGATTGGGGCGTGGATACGGCGCGTGACGCGACCGGGGCTCAGGAGGCCGCGCGTGGAGCGATCATGGCTCGGCGACGGCGCATGGACCGATCGGGGCTCGGAGACGACGCGTGGAGCGATAGGGGCTCAGGAGACGGCGCGTGGACCGGTCGGGGCTTAGGAGACTCGCGTGGACTGATTGGGACTCAGGCGGTTGCGCGTGGATCAATTGGGGTTCGGCGACGGCGCGTGGACCGATCGCGGTGCGGAGACGGCGCGTTAACCGATCGGGGCATAGGAGAGGATGCGTGGACAGATCGGGGCTTAGGAGCCGGCGCGTGGACCGATCGGGGCTCAGGAGACGGCGCGTGGACCGGTCGGGGCTTAGGAGACGACGCCTGGACCGATCGGGGCTTAGGAGGCGGCGTGTGGAACGATCGGGGCTCAGGAGACGGCGCGTGGACCGATCGGGGCTCGGAAACGGCGCGTGGAACGATCGGAGCACAGGAGACGCCGCGTGAACCGAGCGGCGCTCGGAGACGGCGCGTGGAACGATCGGGGCTTAAGAGACGGCGCGTGGACCGATCGGGGCTCAGGAGACCCCGCGTGGACCGATCGGGGCTCGGCGACTGCGCGTGGACGCATCGGGGCCCAGGAGACGGCGCGTGGACCGATCGGGGTTCGGAGACGGCACGTTAACCGATCGGGGCTTAGGAGACGATGCGTGGACCGAACGCGGCTCGGAGACGGCGTGTGAACCGACCGGGGCTCAGGAGGCCGCGCGTGGACCGATCGAGGCTCGGCGACGGGGCGTGGACCGATCGAGTCTCGGAGACGACGCGTCGACCGATCGGGGCTCAGGAGAGGAGGCGTGGACTGATCGGTACTCGGAGACGGCGCGTGGACGGACCGTGCCTTAGAATGCGTCACGCGGATCGATTGGGGCTCGGAGACGGCGTGTGGACGTATCGGGGGTTAAGAGACGGTACGTGGACCGATCGAGGCTCGGAGACGGCGCGTGGACCGACCGGGGCTCAGGAGGCCGCGCGTGGACCTATCGGGACGCTGCGACGGCGCGTGGACCGATCGAGGCTCGGAGACGACGGGTGTATGGATCGGGGATTAGGGGACGACGCGTGGAACGATCGGGGCTCAGGAGACGGCGCGTGCACCGGCCGGCGCTCGGAGACGGCGCGTGAACCGATCGGGGCTCAGGAGACGGCGTGTGGACTGATCGGTGCTGGGAGACGGCGCGTGGACGGACCGTGGCTTAGAATGCGTCACGCGGACCGATCGGGGCTCGGAGACGGCGTGTGGACCGATCGGGGATCAGGAAACGGTGCGTGGACCGATTGGAGCTCAGGAGACGGCGCGTGGATCGATCGGGGCTCGGAGACGGCGCGTGGAACGATCGGAGCACAGGAGACGGCGCGTGAACCGATCGGCGCTGGGAGACGGCGCGTGGATCAATCGGGGCTTAGGAGACGGCGCGTGGACCGATCGGGGCTTAGGAGACGACGCGTGGATCGAGCGGGGCTCGGAGACGGCGCGTGGATGGACCGTGGCTTAGAATGCGGCACGCGGACCGATCGGGGCTCGGAGACGGCGCGTGGAATGATCGGGTCTCAGGAGACGGCGTGTTAAATGATCGGCGCTCGGAGACGCCGCGTGGACCGATCGGGGCTCGGAGACAGCGCGTGGACCGACTGGGGCTCAGGCGGTTTCGCGTGGACCAATCGAGGCTCGGCGACGGCGCGTGGACCGATCGGGGCTCAGGTGACGGCGCGTGAACCGATCGGCGCTCGGAGACGGCGCGAGGACCGATCGGGCCTTAGCAGAAGGCGCTTGGACCGATCGGGGCTTAGGAGACGGCGCGTGGACCGATCGGAGCTCGGAGACGGCGCGTGGACCGATCCGAGCTCGGAGAAGACGCGTGGACCGATCGGGGCTCAGGAGACGGCGCGAGGAGCGATCGGGCTCAGGAGAAGACGCGTCAATTGATCGTGGCTCAGGAGACGACGCGTCGACAGATCGAGGCTTAGGAGACGACGCGTGGACCGATCGGGGCTTAGGAGACGACGCGGGGACTGATCGGGGCTCAGGAGACGGCGCGAGGACCGATCGTGTCTTAGGAGACGGCGCGTCGACCGATCGGTGCTCAGGATGCGGCGCGTGGACCCATCGGGGCTCGGAGACGGTCCATGGAGCGATAGGGGCTTAGGAGACGGCGCGTTGACTGATCGGGGCTCGGGAAGCGGCGCCTGAACCGATCTGGCTCGGAGACGGCGCGTGGAGGCATCGGGGCTAAGAAGACGACGCAGGGACCGAGCGGGGCTCAGGAGACGGCGCGAGGACCGACCGGGGCTCAGGTGACGGCGCGCGGACCGACCGGGGCTCAGGTGACGGCGCGTGAACCGATCGGCGCTCGGAGACGGCGTGTCGACCGATCGGGGCTCAGGAGACGGCGCGCGGACCGACCGGGGCTCAGGTGACGGCGCGTGAACCGATCGGCGCTCGGAGACGGCGCGTCGACCGATCGGGGCTTAGAAGAAGGCGATTGGACCGATCGGGGCTTAGGAGACGGCGCGTGGGCCGATCGGAGCTCGGAGACGGCGCGAGGACCGATCGGGTCTTAGGAGACGGCGCGTCGACCGATCGGTGCTCAGGATGCGGCGCGTGGACCCATCGGGGCTCGGAGACGGTCCGTGGAGCGATAGGGGCTTAGGAGACGGCGCGTTGACCGATCGGGACTTGGAGGCGGCGTGTGGAACGATCGGGACTCGGGTGACGGCGCGTGAACCGATCGGCGCTCGGAGACGGCGGGTGGACCGATCGGGGCTCGGAGACGGCGCGTGGACCGATCGGGGCTGGGAGACGGCACGTGGACCGATCGGGGCTCGGAGACAGCGCGTGGACCGACTGGGGCTCAGGCGGTTTCGCGTGGACCAATCGAGGCTCGGCGACGGCGCGTGGACCGATCGGGGCTCAGGTGACGGCGCGTGAACCGATCGGCGCTCGGAGACGGCGCGAGGACCGATCGGGCCTTAGCAGAAGGCGCTTGGACCGATCGGGGCTTAGGAGACGGCGCGTGGACCGATCGGAGCTCGGAGACGGCGCGTGGACCGATCGGAGCTCGGAGAAGACGCGTGGACCGATCGGGGCTCAGGAGACGTCGCGAGGAGCGATCGGGCTCAGGAGAAGACGCGTCAATTGATCGTGGCTCAGGAGACGACGCGTCGACAGATCGAGGCTTAGGAGACGACGCGTGGACCGATCGGGGCTTAGGAGACGACGCGGGGACTGATCGGGGCTCAGGAGACGGCGCGAGGACCGATCGTGTCTTAGGAGACGGCGCGTCGACCGATCGGTGCTCAGGATGCGGCGCGTGGACCCATCGGGGCTCGGAGAAGGTCCATGGAGCGATAGGGGCTTAGGAGACGGCGCGTTGACTGATCGGGGCTCGGGAAGCGGCGCCTGAACCGATCTGGCTCGGAGACGGCGCGTGGAGGCATCGGGGCTCGCAGACGGCACGTGGACCGATCAGGGCTTTGGAGACGACGCGTGGAATGATCGGGGCTCAGGAGACGGCGCGTGGACCGGTCGAGGCTCGGAGACGACGCGTGTGCGGATCGGGGATTCGAGGACGTCGGGTGGACCGAACCGGGATCAGGAGACGGCGCGTGGAGCGATCGGGGCTCGGAAACGGCGCGTGGAACGATCGGGGCTCAGGAGACGGTGCGTGAACCGATCGTCGCTCGGAGACGGCACGTGGACCGATCGGGGCTTAGGAGAAGGCGCGTGGACTGATCGGAGCTTAGGAGACGGCGCGTGGACCGATCGGGGCTTATGAGACGGCGCGTGAACCGATCGGAGATCAGGCGAAGACGCGTTCACCGATCGGGGCTCTGGAAGCGGCGCACGGACCGATCGTGGCTCGGAGACGGCGCGTGGAGGCATCGGGGCTTTGAAGACGACGCGTGGACCGATCGGGGCTCAGGATACGGCGCGTTAACCGATTGGGGCTTAGGAGACGATGCGTGGACCGATCGGGGCTCGAAGACGGCGGGTGGACCGATCGGGGCACGGAGACAGCGCGTGGACCGACTGGGGCTCAGGCGATTGCGCGTGGACCAATTGGGGTTCGGCGACGACGCGTGGATCGATCGGGGCTTAGGAGACGGCGCGTGCACCGATCGGGGCCCGGAGACGGGTCGTGGACAGATTGGGGCTTATCAGACGGCGCGTGGACCGATCGTGGCTGGGAGACGGCACGTCCACCAATCGGGGCTTAGGAGACGACGCGTAGACCGATCGGGGCCCAGGAGACGGCGCGTGGACCGATCGGGGCTCAGGAAACGGCGCGTGGACCGACTGGGGCTCAGGCGGTTGCGCGTGGACCAATTGGGGTTCGGCGACGGCGCGTGGATCGATCGGGGCTTAGGAGACGGTGCGTGGACCGATTGGGGCTCAGATACGGCGCGTGAACCAACCGGGGCTCAGGAGCCCGCGCGTGGACCGATCGCGGCTCGTGCGACGGCGCGTGAACCGATCGGCGCACGGAGACGGCGCGTGGACCGATCGGGGCTCAGGAGGATACGCCTGGACCGATCGAGGCTCGGCGACGGCGCATGGACCGATCGGGGCTCAGGAGACGGTGCGTGGACCGATTGGGGCTCGGATACGGCGCGTGAACCAACCGGGGCTCAGGAGGCCGCGCGTGGACCGATAGCGGCTCGTGCGACGGCGCGTGCACCGATCGGCGCTCGGAGACGGCGCTGACCGATCGTGGCTTAGGAGAAGGCGCGCGGAACGATCGGGGCTCGGAGACGGCGCGTGGAACGATCGGGGCTCCGAGTTGGCGCGTTAACCGATCGGGGCTTAGGAGACGATGCGTGGACCGATAGGGGCTCGGAGACGGTGCTTGGACCGATTGGGGCTCGGATACGGCGCGTGAACTAAGCGGGGCTCAGGAGGCCGCGCGTGGACCGATCGCGGCTCGTGCGACGGCGCGTGCACCGATCGGCGCTCGGAGACGGCGCTGACCGATCGTGGCTTAGGAGAAGGCGCCTGGACCGTCGGGGCTCGGCAACGGCGCGTGAACCAACCGGGGCTCAGGGGGCCGCCCGAGAACCGATCGCGGCTCGGCGACGGCGCGTGGACCGATCGGGGCTCAGGAGGCCGCGCGTGGACCGATCATGGCTCGGCGACGGCGCGTACACCGATCGGGGTTCGGAGACGACGCGTGGACTGATCGGGGCTCGAAGACAGCGCGTGGACCGACTAGGGCTCAGGCGGTTGCGCGTGGACCAATTGGGGCTCCGGAGGCGGCGCGTGGACCGATTGTGGAGCATAAGATGGTGCGTGGACCGATCGGGCCTCGGAGACGGCGCGTGGACCGATCGGAGCTTAGAAGATGACGCCTAGACCGATTGGGGCTCAGGAGACAGCGCGTGGACTGATCGGGGCTCGGAGACGGCGCGTTAACCGATCGGGGCTCAGGAGGCCGCACGTGGACCGATCGAGGCTCGGCGACGGCGCGTGGACCGATCGGGGCTCGGCGACTGCGTGTGGGCGGATCGGGGCTCGGAGATGGCGCGTAGAACGATCGGGGCTCAGGATACGGCGCGTTAACCGATTGGGGCTTAGGAGACGATGCGTGGACCGATCGGGGCTCGAAGACGGCGGGTGGACCGATCGGGGCACGGAGACAGCGCGTGGACCGACTGGGGCTCAGGCGATTGCGCGTGGACCAATTGGGGTTCGGCGACGGCGCGTGGATCGATCGGGGCTTAGGAGACGACGCGTGGACCGATCGTGGCTCAGGAGACGGCGCGAGGAGCGATCGGGCTCAGGAGACGACGCGTGGATCGATCGGGGCTCAGGAAACGACGCGTCGACCGATCGGGGCTCAGGAGACGGCGCGCGGACCGACCGGGGCTCCGGAGGATACGCCTGGACCGATCGGGGCTCGGCGATGGCGCGTGGACCGATCGAGGCTCGGAGACGACGCGTGTACGGATCGGGGATTCGGGGACGACGCGTGGAACGATCCGGGCTCAGGAGACGGCGCCTGGACCGACCGGGGCTCGGCGACTGCGCGTGGACGGATCGGGGCTCAGGAGACGGCGCGAGGGCCGATCGGGGCTCGGAGACGGCGCGTTAACCGATCGGGGCTCGGACACGACGCTTGTACGGATCGGGGCTTGGTGACGGAGCGTTGACCGATCGCGGTTTACAGACGGCCCGTGGACGGATCGGGGCTTAGGAGACGGTGCGTGGACCGATTGGGGCTCGGATACGGCGCGTGAACCAACCGGGGCTCAGGAGGCCGCGCGTGGACCGATCGCGGCTCGTGCGACGGCGCGTGCACCGATCGGCGCTCGGAGACGGCGCTGACCGATCGTGGCTTAGGAGAAGGCGCCTGGACCGTCGGGGCTCGGCAACGGCGCGTGAACCGACCGGGGCTCAGGGGGCCGCCCGAAAACCGATCGCGGCTCGGCGACGGCGCGTGGACCGATCGGGGCTCAGGAGGCCGCGCGTGGACCGATCATGGCTCGGCGATGGCGCGTAGACCGATCGGGGTTCGGAGACGACGCGTGGACTGATCGGGGCTCGAAGACAGCGCGTGGACCGACTAGGGCTCAGGCGGTTGCGCGTGGACCAATTGGGGCTCCGGAGGCGGCGCGTGGACCGATTGTGGAGCATAAGATGGTGCGTGGACCGATCGGGCCTCGGAGACGGCGCGTGGACCGATCGGAGCTTAGAAGATGACGCCTAGACCGATTGGGGCTCAGGAGATTCGCGTGGATCGATCGGGGCTCCGGAGGCGGCGCGTGGACCAATTGGGGCTTAGGAGACGACGCGTGGACCGATCATGGCTCGGCGACGGCGCGTAGACCGATCGGGGCTCGGAGACGACGCGTGGACTGATCGGTGCTCGAAGACAGCGCGTGGACCGACTGGGGCTCAGGCGGTTGCGCGTGGACCAATTGGGGCTCCGGAGGCGGCGCGTGGACCGATTGTGGAGCAGAAGATGGTGCGTGGACCGATCGGGGCTCGGAGACGGCGCATGGACCGATCGGAGCTTAGAAGACGATGCCTAGACCGATTGGGGCTCAGGAGACAGCGCGTGGACTGATCGGGGCTCGGCGACGGCGCGTGGACAGATCGAGGCTCGGAGACGACGCGTGTATGGATCGGGGCTTTGAAGACGACGCATGGACCGATTGTGGCTCAAGAAACGGCGTGTGGAGCGATCGGGGCTCAGGAGACGACGCGTCGACCGATCAGGGCTCAGGTGACGGCGCGTGGACCGACCGGGGCTCAGGAGACCGCGCGTGGACCGACTGGGGCGCAGGCGGTTGCGCGTGGACCAATTGGGGTTTGGCGATGGCGCGTGGACCGATCGGGGCTCGGAGACGGCGCGTTAACCGATCGGGGCTTAGGAGACGATCCGTGAACCGATCGGGGCTCGGAGACGGCGCGTGGACAGATCGGGCTCAGGAGACGGCGCGTGGACCGATCGGGGCTTAGGATACGGCGCGTGGACCGATCGGGGCTCAAGAAGCGGCGCCTGGACCGTTCGTGGCTCGGAGACGACGCGTGGAGGCATCGGGGCTAAGAAGACGACGCATGGACCGATCGGGGCTCAGGAAACGGCGTGTGGACCGATCAGAGCTCGGAGACGACGCGTGGACCGATCGGGTCTCAGGAGACGGCGCGTGAAAAGATCGGCGCTCGGAGACGCCGCGTGGACCGATTGGGGCTTAGGAGACGGCGCGTGGACCGATCGGGGAGCAGGAAGCGGCGCCTGGACCGATCGTGGCTCGGAGACGGCGCGTGGAGGCATCCGGGCTAAGAAGACGACGCATGGACCGAGCGGGGTTCAGGAGACGGCGCGAGGAGCGATCGGGGCTCAGGAGAAGACACGTCAATTGATCGGGCTCCGGAGACGACGCCTCGACCGATCGGGGCTCAGGAGGCGGCACGAGAAGCGATCGGGGCTCAGGAGAAGACGCGTCAATTTATCGGGGCTCAGGAGACGACGCGTCGACTAATCGGGGCTTAGGAGACGACACGTGGACCGATCGGGGCTAAGCAGACGGCGCGTCGACCGACCGGAGCTCAGGAGATTCGCGTGGATTGATCGGGGCTCCGGAGGCGGGCGTGGACCGATTGGGGCTTAGGAGACGACGCGTGGACTGATCGGGACTCAGGAGACGGCGCGTGGCCCGATTGGGGCTCGGATACGGCGCGTGAACCGACCGGGGCTCAGGAGGCCGCGCGAGAACCGATCGCGGCTCGGCGACGGCACGTGGACCGATCGGGGCTCAGGAGGCCGCGCGTGGACCGATCATGGCTCGGCGACAGCGCGTAGACCGATCGGGGCTCGGAGACGACGCGTGGACTGATCGGGGCTCGAAGACAGCGCGTGGACCGACTGGGGCTCAGGCGGTTGCGCGTGGAACAATTCGGGCTCCGGAGGCGGTGCGTGGACCGATTGTGGAGCAGAAGATGGTGCGTGGGCCGATCGGGGCTCGGAGATGGCGCGTGGACCGATCGGAGCTTAGAAGACGACGCCTAGACCGATTGGGGCTCAGGAGACAGCGCGTGGACCGATCGGGGCTCAGGAGGCGGCGCGTGGATCGATCGCGGCTCGGAGACGGCGCGTGGAACGATCGGAGCTTAGAAGACGACGCCTAGACCGATTGGGGCTCAGGAGACAGCGCGTGAACTGATCGGGGCTCGGAGACGGCGCGTGAACCGACCGGGGCTCAGGAGGCCGCACGTGGACCGATCGAGGCTCGGCGACGGCGCGTGGACCGATCGGGGCTCGGCGACTGCGTGTGGGCGGATCGGGGCTCGGAGATGGCGCGTAGAACGATCGGGGCTCAGGATACGGCGCGTTAACCGATTGGGGCTTAGGAGACGATGCGTGGACCGATCGGGGCTCGGAGACGGTGCGTGGACCGATTGGGGCTCGGATACGGCGCGTGAACTAAGCGGGGCTCAGGAGGCCGCGCGTGGACCGATCGCGGCTCGTGCGACGGCGCGTGCACCGATCGGCGCTCGGAGACGGCGCTGACCGATCGTGGCTTAGGAGAAGGCGCCTGGACCGTCGGGGCTCGGCAACGGCGCGTGAACCAACCGGGGCTCAGGGGGCCGCCCGAGAACCGATCGCGGCTCGGCGACGGCGCGTGGACCGATCGGGGCTCAGGAGGCCGCGCGTGGACCGATCATGGCTCGGCGACGGCGCGTAGACCGATCGGGGTTCGGAGACGACGCGTGGACTGATCGGGGCTCGAAGACAGCGCGTGGACCGACTAGGGCTCAGGCGGTTGCGCGTGGACCAATTGGGGCTCCGGAGGCGGCGCGTGGACCGATTGTGGAGCATAAGATGGTGCGTGGACCGATCGGGCCTCGGAGACGGCGCGTGGACCGATCGGAGCTTAGAAGATGACGCCTAGACCGATTGGGGCTCAGGAGACAGCGCGTGGACTGATCGGGGCTCGGAGACGGCGCGTTAACCGATCGGGGCTCAGGAGGCCGCACGTGGACCGATCGAGGCTCGGCGACGGCGCGTGGACCGATCGGGGCTCGGCGACTGCGTGTGGGCGGATCGGGGCTCGGAGATGGCGCGTAGAACGATCGGGGCTCAGGATACGGCGCGTTAACCGATTGGGGCTTAGGAGACGATGCGTGGACCGATCGGGGCTCGAAGACGGCGGGTGGACCGATCGGGGCACGGAGACAGCGCGTGGACCGACTGGGGCTCAGGCGATTGCGCGTGGACCAATTGGGGTTCGGCGACGGCGCGTGGATCGATCGGGGCTTAGGAGACGACGCGTGGACCGATCGTGGCTCAGGAGACGGCGCGAGGAGCGATCGGGCTCAGGAGACGACGCGTGGATCGATCGGGGCTCAGGAAACGACGCGTCGACCGATCGGGGCTCAGGAGACGGCGCGCGGACCGACCGGGGCTCCGGAGGATACGCCTGGACCGATCGGGGCTCGGCGATGGCGCGTGGACCGATCGAGGCTCGGAGACGACGCGTGTACGGATCGGGGATTCGGGGACGACGCGTGGAACGATCCGGGCTCAGGAGACGGCGCCTGGACCGACCGGGGCTCGGCGACTGCGCGTGGACGGATCGGGGCTCAGGAGACGGCGCGAGGGCCGATCGGGGCTCGGAGCCGGCGCGTTAACCGATCGGGGCTCGGACACGACGCTTGTACGGATCGGGACTTGGTGACGGAGCGTTGACCGATCGCGGTTTACAGACGGCCCGTGGACGGATCGGGGCTTAGGAGACGGTGCGTGGACCGATTGGGGCTCGGATACGGCGCGTGAACCAACCGGGGCTCGGAGGCCGCGCGTGGACCGATCGCGGCTCGTGCGACGGCGCGTGCACCGATCGGCGCTCGGAGACGGCGCTGACCGATCGTGGCTTAGGAGAAGGCGCCTGGACCGTCGGGGCTCGGCAACGGCGCGTGAACCGACCGGGGCTCAGGGGGCCGCCCGAAAACCGATCGCGGCTCGGCGACGGCGCGTGGACCGATCGGGGCTCAGGAGGCCGCGCGTGGACCGATCATGGCTCGGCGACGGCGCGTAGACCGATCGGGGTTCGGAGACGACGCGTGGACTGATCGGGGCTCGAAGACAGCGCGTGGACCGACTAGGGCTCAGGCGGTTGCGCGTGAACCAATTGGGGCTCCGGAGGCGGCGCGTGGACCGATTGTGGAGCATAAGATGGTGCGTGGACCGATCGGGCCTCGGAGACGGCGCGTGGACCGATCGGAGCTTAGAAGATGACGCCTAGACCGATTGGGGCTCAGGAGATTCGCGTGGATCGATCGGGGCTCCGGAGGCGGCGCGTGGACCAATTGGGGCTTAGGAGACGACGCGTGGACCGATCATGGCTCGGCGACGGCGCGTAGACCGATCGGGGCTCGGAGACGACGCGTGGACTGATCGGTGCTCGAAGACAGCGCGTGGACCGACTGGGGCTCAGGCGGTTGCGCGTGGACCAATTGGGGCTCCGGAGGCGGCGCGTGGACCGATTGTGGAGCAGAAGATGGTGCGTGGACCGATCGGGGCTCGGAGACGGCGCATGGACCGATCGGAGCTTAGAAGACGATGCCTAGACCGATTGGGGCTCAGGAGACAGCGCGTGGACTGATCGGGGCTCGGCGACGGCGCGTGGACAGATCGAGGCTCGGAGACGACGCGTGTATGGATCGGGGCTTTGAAGACGACGCATGGACCGATTGTGGCTCAAGAAACGGCGTGTGGAGCGATCGGGGCTCAGGAGACGACGCGTCGACCGATCAGGGCTCAGGTGACGGCGCGTGGACCGACCGGGGCTCAGGAGACCGCGCGTGGACCGACTGGGGCGCAGGCGGTTGCGCGTGGACCAATTGGGGTTTGGCGATGGCGCGTGGACCGATCGGGGCTCGGAGACGGCGCGTTAACCGATCGGGGCTTAGGAGACAATCCGTGAACCGATCGGGGCTCGGAGACGGCGCGTGGACAGATCGGGCTCAGGAGACGGCGCGTGGACCGATCGGGGCTTAGGATACGGCGCGTGGACCGATCGGGGCTCAAGAAGCGGCGCCTGGACCGTTCGTGGCTCGGAGACGACGCGTGGAGGCATCGGGGCTAAGAAGACGACGCATGGACCGATCGGGGCTCAGGAAACGGCGTGTGGACCGATCAGAGCTCGGAGACGACGCGTGGACCGATCGGGTCTCAGGAGACGGCGCGTGAAAAGATCGGCGCTCGGAGACGCCGCGTGGACCGATTGGGGCTTAGGAGACGGCGCGTGGACCGATCGGGGAGCAGGAAGCGGCGCCTGGACCGATCGTGGCTCGGAGACGGCGCGTGGAGGCATCCGGGCTAAGAAGACGACGCATGGACCGAGCGGGGTTCAGGAGACGGCGCGAGGAGCGATCGGGGCTCAGGAGAAGACACGTCAATTGATCGGGCTCCGGAGACGACGCCTCGACCGATCGGGGCTCAGGAGGCGGCACGAGAAGCGATCGGGGCTCAGGAGAAGACGCGTCAATTTATCGGGGCTCAGGAGACGACGCGTCGACTAATCGGGGCTTAGGAGACGACACGTGGACCGATCGGGGCTAAGCAGACGGCGCGTCGACCGACCGGAGCTCAGGAGATTCGCGTGGATTGATCGGGGCTCCGGAGGCGGGCGTGGACCGATTGGGGCTTAGGAGACGACGCGTGGACTGATCGGGACTCAGGAGACGGCGCGTGGCCCGATTGGGGCTCGGATACGGCGCGTGAACCGACCGGGGCTCAGGAGGCCGCGCGAGAACCGATCGCGGCTCGGCGACGGCACGTGGACCGATCGGGGCTCAGGAGGCCGCGCGTGGACCGATCATGGCTCGGCGACAGCGCGTAGACCGATCGGGGCTCGGAGACGACGCGTGGACTGATCGGGGCTCGAAGACAGCGCGTGGACCGACTGGGGCTCAGGCGGTTGCGCGTGGAACAATTCGGGCTCCGGAGGCGGTGCGTGGACCGATTGTGGAGCAGAAGATGGTGCGTGGGCCGATCGGGGCTCGGAGATGGCGCGTGGACCGATCGGAGCTTAGAAGACGACGCCTAGACCGATTGGGGCTCAGGAGACAGCGCGTGGACCGATCGGGGCTCAGGAGGCGGCGCGTGGATCGATCGCGGCTCGGAGACGGCGCGTGGAACGATCGGAGCTTAGAAGACGACGCCTAGACCGATTGGGGCTCAGGAGACAGCGCGTGAACTGATCGGGGCTCGGAGACGGCGCGTGAACCGACCGGGGCTCAGGAGGCCGCACGTGGACCGATCGAGGCTCGGCGACGGCGCGTGGACCGATCGGGGCTCGGCGACTGCGTGTGGGCGGATCGGGGCTCGGAGATGGCGCGTAGAACGATCGGGGCTCAGGATACGGCGCGTTAACCGATTGGGGCTTAGGAGACGATGCGTGGACCGATCGGGGCTCGAAGACGGCGGGTGGACCGATCGGGGCACGGAGACAGCGCGTGGACCGACTGGGGCTCAGGCGATTGCGCGTGGACCAATTGGGGTTCGGCGACGGCGCGTGGATCGATCGGGGCTTAGGAGACGACGCGTGGACCGATCGTGGCTCAGGAGACGGCGCGAGGAGCGATCGGGCTCAGGAGACGACGCGTGGATCGATCGGGGCTCAGGAAACGACGCGTCGACCGATCGGGGCTCAGGAGACGGCGCGCGGACCGACCGGGGCTCCGGAGGATACGCCTGGACCGATCGGGGCTCGGCGATGGCGCGTGGACCGATCGAGGCTCGGAGACGACGCGTGTACGGATCGGGGATTCGGGGACGACGCGTGGAACGATCCGGGCTCAGGAGACGGCGCCTGGACCGACCGGGGCTCGGCGACTGCGCGTGGACGGATCGGGGCTCAGGAGACGGCGCGAGGGCCGATCGGGGCTCGGAGACGGCGCGTTAACCGATCGGAGCTCGGACACGACGCTTGTACGGATCGGGGCTTGGTGACGGAGCGTTGACCGATCGCGGTTTACAGACGGCCCGTGGACGGATCGGGGCTTAGGAGACGGCGTCTGGACCGATCGGGGCTCAGGAGACGGCGCGTAGACCGATCGGGGCTCGTAAATGACGCGTCAACCGATCGGGGCTTAGGAGACGATGCGGGGATCCATCGGGGCTCGGCGACTGCGCGTGGACCGACTGGAGCTCAGGAGGTTGCTCGTGGACCAATTGGGGTTCGGGCGACGGCGCGTGGACCAATTGGGGTTCGGGCGACGGCGCGTGGACCAATCGGTGCTCGGAGACGGCGCGTGGACCGATCGGGGCGTCGGAGACGACGCGTGTACCTATCGGGGCTCACGAGACAGCGTGTGGACCGATTAGGCCTCAGGAGATGGCGCGTGGACCGATCGGGGCTTGGAGACGGCGCGTGGAACGATCGGGGCTCAGGAGACGGCGCGTGAAATGAACGGCGCTCTGAGACGGCGCGTGGACCGATTGGGGCTTACGAGACGGCGCGTGAACCGGTCGGGGCTTAGGAGACGACGCGTCGACCGATCGGGGCTCAGGAGAAGGGGTGTGGACCGATCGGGGCTCAGGAGACGGCGCGTGGACTGATCGGGGCTTAGGAGGCTACACGTGTACCTATCGGGGCTCAGGAGACAGCGCGTCGACCGATTGGGCATCAGGAGACGGCGCGTCGATGGATCGGGGCTTGGGGAACGATGCGTGGACCGATCGGGGCTCAGGAGACGGCGCGTGGATCGATCGGGTCTCGGAGACGGCGCGTGGAACGATCGGGGCTCAGGAGACGGCGCGTGGAACGATCGGGGCTCAGGAGACGGCGCGTGGAGCGATCGGGGCTCAGGAGTCGGCGCGTGAACCAATCGGCGCTCCGAGACGGCGCGTGGACCGATCGGGGATGAGGTGAAGGCGCGTGGACCGATCGGGGATGAGGTGAAGACGCGTGGACCGATCGGGGCTTAGGAGACGGCGCGTGGACCGATCGGGGCTCGGAGACGGCGCGTGGAACGATCGGGGCTCAGGTGACGGCGCGTGAACCGATCGGCGCTCGGAGACGGCGCGAGGACCGATCGGGCCTTAGCAGAAGGCGCTTGGACCGATCGGGGCTTAGGAGACGGCGCGTGGACCGATCGGAGCTCGGAGACGGCGCGTGGACCGATCGGAGCTCGGAGAAGACGCGTGGACCGATCGGGGCTCAGGAGACGGCGCGAGGAGCGATCGGGCTCAGGAGAAGACGCGTCAATTTATCGTGGCTCAGGAGACGACGCGTCGACAGATCGAGGCTTAGGAGACGACGCGTGGACCGATCGGGGCTTAGGAGACGACGCGGGGACTGATCGGGGCTCAGGAGACGGCGCGAGGACCGATCGGGTCTTAGGAGACGGCGCGTCGACCGATCGGTGCTCAGGATGCGGCGCGTGGACCCATCGGGGCTCGGAGACGGTCCGTGGAGCGATAGGGGCTTAGGAGACGGCGCGTTGACTGATCGGGGCTCGGGAAGCGGCGCCTGAACCGATCTGGCTCGGAGACGGCGCGTGGAGGCATCGGGGCTAAGAAGACGACGCAGGGACCGAGCGGGGCTCAGGAGACGGCGCGAGGACCGACCGGGGCTCAGGTGACGGCGCGCGGACCGACCGGGGCTCAGGTGACGGCGCGTGAACCGATCGGCGCTCGGAGACGGCGTGTCGACCGATCGGGGCTCAGGAGACGGCGCGCGGACCGACCGGGGCTCAGGTGACGGCGCGTGAACCGATCGGCGCTCGGAGACGGCGCGTCGACCGATCGGGGCTTAGAAGAAGGCGATTGGACCGATCGGGGCTTAGGAGACGGCGCGTGGGCCGATCGGAGCTCGGAGACGGCGCGAGGACCGATCGGGTCTTAGGAGACGGCGCGTCGACCGATCGGTGCTCAGGATGCGCCGCGTGAACCGACCATGGCTCAGGAGGCCGCGCGTGGACCGACTGGGGCTCAGGAGGTTGCGCGTGGACCAATTGGGGATCGGCGACGGGGCGTGGACCGATCGGGGCTCGGAGACGGCGCATTAACCGATCGGGGCTTAGGAGACGATGCGAGGAGGCTTCTCGGTTTACAAGACGACGCGTGGATCGATCGGGGCTCGGAGACGGCGCATGAACCGACCGGGGCTCGGCGACTGCGTGTGGACGTATCGGGGTTCAAGAGAGGGCGCGTGGACCGATCGGGGCTCGCAGACGGCACGTGGACCGATCAGGGCTTTGGAGACGACGCGTAGAATGATCGGGGCACAGGAGACGGCGCGTGGACCGGTCGAGGCTCGGAGACGACGCGTGTGCGGATCGGGGATTCGAGGACGTCGGGTGGACCGATCCGGGATCAGGAGACGGCGCGTGGAGCGATCGGGGCTCGGAAACGGCGCGTGGAACGATCGGGGCTCAGGAGACGGTGCGTGAACCGATCGTCGCTCGGAGACGGCACGTGGACCGATCGGGGCTTAGGAGAAGGCGCGTGGACCGATCGGAGCTTAGGAGACGGCGCGTGGACCGATCGGGGCTTATGAGACGGCGCGTGAACCGATCGGAGATCAGGCGAAGACGCGTTCACCGATCGGGGCTCTGGAAGCGGCGCACGGACCGATCGTGGCTCGGAGACGGCGCGTGGAGGCATCGGGGCTTTGAAGACGACGCGTGGACCGATCGGGGCTCGGAGACGGCGCGTGGAACGATCGGGGTCAGGAGACGGCGCGTCAACCATTCGGCGCTCGGAGACGGCGCGTGGACCGATCGGGGTTGTGGAAGCGGCGCACGGACCGATCGTGGCTGGGAGACGGCACGTCCACCAATCGGGGCTTAGGAGACGGCGCGTAGACCGATCGGGGCCCAGGAGACGGCGCGTGGACCGATCGGGGCTCAGGAAACGGCGCGTGGACCGACTGGGGCTCAGGCGGTTGCGCGTGGACCAATTGGGGTTCGGCGACGGCGCGTGGATCGATCGGGGCTTAGGAGACGGTGCGTGGACCGATTGGGGCTCAGATACGGCGCGTGAACCAACCGGGGCTCAGGAGCCCGCGCGTGGACCGATCGCGGCTCGTGCGACGGCGCGTGAACCGATCGGCGCACGGAGACGGCGCGTGGACCGATCGGGGCTCAGGAGGATACGCCTGGACCGATCGGGGCTCGGCGACGGCGCGTGGACCGATCGGGGCTCAGGAGACGGTGCGTGGACCGATTGGGGCTCGGATACGGCGCGTGAACCAACCGGGGCTCAGGAGGCCGCGCGTGGACCGATCGCGGCTCGTGCGACGGCGCGTGCACCGATCGGCGCTCGGAGACGGCGCTGACCGATCGTGGCTTAGGAGAAGGCGCGCGGAACGATCGGGGCTCGGAGACGGCGCGTGGAACGATCGGGGCTCCGAGTTGGCTCGTTAACCGATCGGGGCTTAGGAGACGATGCGTGGACCGATCGGGGCTCGGAGACGGTGCGTGGACCGATTGGGGCTCGGATATGGCGCGTGAACTAAGCGGGGCTCAGGAGGCCGCGCGTGGACCGATCGCGGCTCGTGCGACGGCGCGTGCACCGATCGGCGCTCCGAGACGGCGCTGACCGATCGTGGCTTAGGAGAAGGCGCCTGGACCGTCGGGGCTCGGCAACGGCGCGTGAACCGACCGGGGCTCAGGGGGCCGCCCGAGAACCGATCGCGGCTCGGCGACGGCGCGTGGACCGATCGGGGCTCAGGAGGCCGCGCGTGGACCGATCATGGCTCGGCGACGGCGCGTAGACCGATCGGGGTTCGGAGACGACGCGTGGACTGATCGGGGCTCGAAGACAGCGCGTGGACCGACTAGGGCTCAGGCGGTTGCGCGTGGACCAATTGGGGCTCCGGAGGCGGCGCGTGGACCGATTGTGGAGCATAAGATGGTGCGTGGACCGATCGGGCCTCGGAGACGGCGCGTGGACCGATCGGAGCTTAGAAGATGACGCCTAGACCGATTGGGGCTCAGGAGACAGCGCGTGGACTGATTGGGGCTCGGAGACGGCGCGTTAACCGATCGGCGCTCGGAGACAGCGCGTCGACCGATCGGGGTTCGGTGACGGCGCGTGGACCGTCCGGGGCTCAGGAGGGGATGCGTGGACCGATCGCGGCTCTGGAGACTGCGCGTGGATCGACCGGGGCTTAGGGAACGACGCGTGGACCGATCGGGGCTCGGAGACGACGCGTCGACCGATCGGGGCTCGGAGACAGCGCGTGGACCGACTGGGGCTTAGGATACGGCGCGTGGACCGATCGGGGTTCAGGAAGCGGCGCCTGGACCGATCGTGGCTCGGAGACGACGCGTGGAGGCATCGGGGCTAAGAAGACGACGCATGGACCGATCGGGGTTCAGGAAACGGCGTGTGGACCGATCAGAGCTCGGAGACGACGCGTGGACCGATCGGAGCTTAACAGACTACGCGTGTACCTATCGGGGCTCAGGAGACAGCGCGTGGACCGATCGGGGCTCAGGAGGCGGCTCGTGGATCGGTCGGGGCTCGGAGACGGCGCGTGGAACGATCGGGGCTTACGAGACGACGCGTGGACCGATCGGGGCTGAGGAGACGGCGCGTCGACCGACCGGAGCTCAGGAGATTCGCGTGGATCGATCGGGGCTCCGGAGGCGGCGCGTGGACCAATTGGGGCTTAGGAGACGACGCGTGGACTGATCATGGCTCGGCGACGGCGCGTAGACCGATCGGGGCTCGGAGACGACGCGTGGACTGATCGGGGCTCGAAGACAGCGCGTGGACCGACTGGGGCTCAGGCGGTTGCGCGTGAACCAATTGGGGCTCCGGAGGCGGCGCGTGGACCGATTGTGGAGCAGAAGATGGTGCGTGGGCCGATCGGGGCTCGGAGACGGCGCGTGGACCGATCGGAGCTTAGAAGACGACGCCTAGACCGATTGGGACTCAGGAGACAGCGCGTGGACCGATCGGGGCTCAGGAGGCGGCGCGTGGATCGATCGGGGCTCGGAGACGGCGCGTGGAACGATCGGGTCTCAGGAGACGGCGCGTGAAATGATGGGCGCTCGGAGACGCCGCGTGGACCGATTGGGGCTTAGGAGACGGCGCGTGGACCGATTGTGGAGCAGAAGATGGTGCGTGGACCGATCGGGGCTCGGAGACGGCGCGTGGACCGATCGGAGCTTAGAAGACGACGCCTAGACCGATTGGGGCTCAGGAGACAGCGCGTGAACTGATCGGGGCTCGGAGACGGCGCGTTAACGGATCGGCGCTCGGAGACAGCGCGTCGACCGATCGGGGTTCGGTGACGGTGCGTGGACCGTCCGGGGCTCAGGAGGGGATGCGTGGACCGATCGCGGCTCTGGAGACTGCGCGTGGATCGACCGGGGCTTAGGGAACGACGCGTGGACCGATCGGGGCTCGGAGACGGGTCGTGGACAGATTGGGGCTTAGGAGACGGCGCGTGGACCGATCGTGGCTGGGAGACGGCACGTCCACCAATCGGGGCTCAGGAGACTGCGCGTGGATGGATCGGAGCTTAGGGAACGACGCGTGGACCGATCGGGGCTCAGGAGACGGCGCGTGAACCGACCATGGCTCAGGAGGCCGCGCGTGGACCGACTGGGGCTCAGGAGGTTGCGCGTGGACCAATTGGGGATCGGCGACGGGGCGTGGACCGATCGGGGCTCGGAGACGGCGCATTAACCGATCGGGGCTTAGGAGACGATGCGAGGAGGCTTCTCGGTTTACAAGACGACGCGTGGATCGATCGGGGCTCGGAGACGGCGCATGAACCGACCGGGGCTCAGGAGGCCGCACGTGGACCGATCGAGGCTCGGCGACGGCGCGTGGACCGATCGGGGCTCGGCGACTGCGTGTGGACGTATCGGGGTTCAAGAGAGGGCGCGTGGACCGATCGGGGCTCGCAGACTGCACGTGGACCGATCAGGGCTTTGGAGACGACGCGTAGAATGATCGGGGCACAGGAGACGGCGCGTGGACCGGTCGAGGCTCGGAGACGACGCGTGTGCGGATCGGGGATTCGAGGACGTCGGGTGGACCGATCCGGGATCAGGAGACGGCGCGTGGAGCGATCGGGGCTCGGAAACGGCGCGTGGAACGATCGGGGCTCAGGAGACGGTGCGTGAACCGATCGTCGCTCGGAGACGGCACGTGGACCGATCGGGGCTTAGGAGAAGGCGCGTGGACCGATCGGAGCTTAGGAGACGGCGCGTGGACCGATCGGGGCTTATGAGACGGCGCGTGAACCGATCGGAGATCAGGCGAAGACGCGTTCACCGATCGGGGCTCTGGAAGCGGCGCACGGACCGATCGTGGCTCGGAGACGGCGCGTGGAGGCATCGGGGCTTTGAAGACGACGCGTGGACCGATCGGGGCTCGGAGACGGCGCGTGGAACGATCGGGGTCAGGAGACGGCGCGTCAACCATTCGGCGCTCGGAGACGGCGCGTGGACCGATCGGGGTTGTGGAAGCGGCGCACGGACCGATCGTGGCTCGGAGACGGCGCGTGGAGGCATCGGGGCTTTGAAGACGACGCGTGGACCGATCGGGGCTCAGGATACGGCGCGTTAACCGATTGGGGCTTAGGAGACGATGCGTGGACCGATCGGGGCTCGAAGACGGCGGGTGGACCGATCGGGGCACGGAGACAGCGCGTGGACCGACTGGGGCTCAGGCGATTGCGCGTGGACCAATTGGGGTTCGGCGACGGCGCGTGGATCGATCGGGGCTTAGGAGACGGCGCGTGCACCGATCGGGGCCCGGAGACGGGTCGTGGACAGATTGGGGCTTATCAGACGGCGCGTGGACCGATCGTGGCTGGGAGACGGCACGTCCACCAATCGGGGCTTAGGAGACGACGCGTAGACCGATCGGGGCCCAGGAGACGGCGCGTGGACCGATCGGGGCTCAGGAAACGGCGCGTGGACCGACTGGGGCTCAGGCGGTTGCGCGTGGACCAATTGGGGTTCGGCGACGGCGCGTGGATCGATCGGGACTTAGGAGACGGTGCTTGGACCGATTGGGGCTCAGATACGGCGCGTGAACCAACCGGGGCTCAGGAGCCCGCGCGTGGACCGATCGCGGCTAGTGCGACGGCGCGTGAACCGATCGGCGCACGGAGACGGCGCGTGGACCGATCGGGGCTCAGGAGGATACGCCTGGACCGATCGGGGCTCGGCGACGGCGCGTGGACCGATCGGGGCTCAGGAGACGGTGCGTGGACCGATTGGGGCTCGGATACGGCGCGTGAACCAACCGGGGCTCAGCAGGCCGCGCGTGGACCGATCGCGGCTCGTGCGACGGCGCGTGCACCGATCGGCGCTCGGAGACGGCGCTGACCGATCGTGGCTTAGGAGAAGGCGCCTGGACCGTCGGGGCTCGGCAACGGCGCGGGAACCGACCGGGGCTCAGGGGGCCGCCCGAGAACCGATCGCGGCTCGGCGACGGCGCGTGGACCGATCGGGGCTCAGGAGGCCGCGCGTGGACCGATCATGGCTCGGCGACGGCGCGTAGACCGATCGGGGTTCGGAGACGACGCGTGGACTGATCGGGGCTCGAAGACAGCGCGTGGACCGACTAGGGCTCAGGCGGTTGCGCGTGGACCAATTGGGGCTCCGGAGGCGGCGCGTGGACCGATTGTGGAGCATAAGATGGTGCGTGGACCGATCGGGCCTCGGAGACGGCGCGTGGACCGATCGGAGCTTAGAAGATGACGCCTAGACCGATTGGGGCTCAGGAGACAGCGCGTGGACTGATTGGGGCTCGGAGACGGCGCGTTAACCGATCGGCGCTCGGAGACAGCGCGTCGACCGATCGGGGTTCGGTGACGGCGCGTGGACTGATCGGAGCTTAGAAGACGATGCCTAGACCGATTGGGGCTCAGGAGACAGCGCGTGGACTGATCGGGGCTCGGCGACGGCGCGTGGACAGATCGAGGCTCGGAGACGACGCGTGTATGGATCGGGGCTTTGAAGACGACGCATGGACCGATTGTGGCTCAAGAAACGGCGTGTGGAGCGATCGGGGCTCAGGAGACGACGCGTCGACCGATCAGGGCTCAGGTGACGGCGCGTGGACCGACCGGGGCTCAGGAGGCCGCGCGAGAACCGATCGCGGCTCGGCGACGGCGCGTGGACCGATCGGGGCTCAGGAGGCCGCGCGTGGACCGATCATGGCTCGGCGACAGCGCGTAGACCGATCGGGGCTCGGAGACGACGCGTGGACTGATCGGGGCTCGAAGACAGCGCGTGGACCGACTGGGGCTCAGGCGGTTGCGCGTGGAACAATTCGGGCTCCGGAGGCGGTGCGTGGACCGATTGTGGAGCAGAAGATGGTGCGTGGGCCGATCGGGGCTCGGAGACGGCGCGTGGACCGATCGGAGCTTAGAAGACGACGCCTAGACCGATTGGGACTCAGGAGACAGCGCGTGGACCGATCGGGGCTCAGGAGGCGGCGCGTCGTTCGATCGGGGCTCGGAGACGGCGCGTGGAACGATCTGGGTCTCAGGAGACGGCGCGTGAAATGATGGGCGCTCGGAGACGCCGCGTGGACCGATTGGGGCTTAGGAGACGGCGCGTGGACCGATTGTGGAGCAGAAGATGGTGCGTGGACCGATCGGGGCTCGGAGACGGCGCGTGGACCGATCGGAGCTTAGAAGACGACGCCTAGACCGATTGGGGCTCAGGAGACAGCGCGTGAACTGATCGGGGCTCGGAGACGGCGCGTTAACGGATCGGCGCTCGGAGACAGCGCGTCGACCGATCGGGGTTCGGTGACGGCGCGGACCGTCCGGGGCTCAGGAGGGGATGCGTGGACCGATCGCGGCTCTGGAGACTGCGCGTGGATCGACCGGGGCTTAGGGAACGACGCGTGGACGGATCGGGGCTCGGAGACGGCGCGTTAACCGATTGGGGCTTAGGAGACCATGTGTGGACCGATCGGGGCTCGAAGACGGCGCGTGGACCGATCGGGTCTCAGGAGGCCGCGCGTGGACAGATCATGACTCGGCGACGGCGCGTGGACTAATCGGGGCTCGGAGACGACGCGTCGACCGATCGGGGCTCGGAGACAGCGCGTGGACCGACTGGGGCTTAGGATACGGCGCGTGGACCGATCGGGGTTCAGGAAGCGGCGCCTGGACCGATCGTGGCTCGGAGACGACGCGTGGAGGCATCGGGGCTAAGAAGACGACGCATGGACCGATCGGGGTTCAGGAAACGGCGTGTGGACCGATCAGAGCTCGGAGACGACGCGTGGACCGATCGGAGCTTAACAGACTACGCGTGTACCTATCGGGGCTCAGGAGACAGCGCGTGGACCGATCGGGGCTCAGGAGGCGGCGCGTGGATCGGTCGGGGCTCGGAGACGGTGCGTGGAACGATCGGGGCTTACGAGACGACGCGTGGACCGATCGGGGCTGAGGAGACGGCGCGTCGACCGACCGGAGCTCAGGAGATTCGCGTGGATCGATCGGGGCTCCGGAGGCGGCGCGTGGACCAATTGGGGCTTAGGAGACGACGCGTGGACTGATCATGGCTCGGCGACGGCGCGTAGACCGATCGGGGCTCGGAGACGACGCGTGGACTGATCGGGGCTCGAAGACAGCGCGTGGACCGACTGGGGCTCAGGCGGTTGCGCGTGGACCAATTGGGGCTCCGGAGGCGGCGCGTGGACCGATTGTGGAGCAGAAGATGGTGCGTGGACCGATCGGGGCTCGGAGACGGCGCATGGACCGATCGGAGCTTAGAAGACGATGCCTAGACCGATTGGGGCTCAGGAGACAGCGCGCGGACTGATCGGGGCTCGGAGACGGCGCGTTAACCGATCGGCGCTCGGAGACAGCGCGTCGACCGATCGGGGTTCGGTGACGGCGCGTCGACCGTCCGGGGCTCAGGAGGGGATGCGTGGACCGATCGCGGCTCTGGAGACTGCGCGTGGATCGATCGGGTCTTAGGGAACGACCCATGGACCGATCGGGGCTCGGAGACGGCGCGTGGAGCGATCGGGGCTCGGAGACGACGCGTGGACCGATCGGGGCTCGGAGACAGCGCGTGGACCGACTGGGGCTCAGGCGGTTTCGCGTGGACCAATTGGGGTTCGGCGACGGCGCGTGGACCGATCGGGGCTTAGGAGGCCGCGCGTGGACCGATTGCGGCTCGGCGACGTGCGCGTGGACTGATCGGGGCTCAAGAGGCCGCGCGTGGACCGATCGGGGCTCAGGAGACGGCGCGTGGACCGATTGGGGCTCGGATACGGCGCGTGAACCAATCGGGCCTCAGGAGGCCGCGCGAGGACCGATCGCGGCTCGGCGACGGCGCGAGGACCGATCGGGGCTCAGGAGGCCGCGCGTGGACCGATCATAGCTCTCCGACGGCGCGTGGACCGATCGGGGCTCGGAGACGACGCGTGGACCGATCGGGGTTCGGCGACCGCGCGTGAACCGACTGGGGCTCAGGCGGTTGCGCGTGGACCAATTGGGGTTCGGCGACGGCGCGTGGACCGTTCGGGGCTCGGAGACAGCGCGTTAACCGATCGGGGCTTAGGAGACGATGCGTGGACCGATCGGGGCTCGGAGACGGCGCGTGGACCGATCGGCGCTCGGCGACGGCGCGTGGACAGATCGAGGCTCGGAGACGACGCGTGTATGGATCGGGGCTTTGAAGACGACGCATGGACCGATTGTGGCTCAAGAAACGGCGTGTGGAGCGATCGGGGCTCAGGAGACGACGCGTCGACCGATCAGGGCTCAGGTGACGGCGCGTGGACCGACCGGGGCTCAGGAGACCGCGCGTGGACCGACTGGGGCGCAGGCGGTTGCGCGTGGACCAATTGGGGTTTGGCGATGGCGCGTGGACCGATCGGGGCTCGGAGACGGCGCGTTAACCGATCGGGGCTTAGGAGACGATCCGTGAACCGATCGGGGCTCGGAGACTACGCGTGTACCTATCGGGGCTCAGAAGACAGCGCGTGGACCGATCGGGGCTCAGGAGGCGGCGCGTGGATCGATCGGGGCTCGGAGACGGCGCGTGGAACGATCGGGTCTCAGGAGACGGCGCGTGAAAAGATCGGCGCTCGGAGACGCCGCGTGGACCGATTGGGGCTTAGGAGACGGCGCGTGGACCGATCGGGGAGCAGGAGCCGATGCGTGGATCGATCGGGGCTCAGGAGGCGGCGCGTGGACCCATCGGGGCTCGGAGACGGCACGTGGACCGATCAGGGCTTAGGAGACGGCGCCTGGACCGTCCGGGGCTCAGGAGGCGATGCGTGGACCGATCGGGGCTCAGGAGACTGCGCGTGGATGGATCGGAGCTTAGGGAACGACGCGTGGACCGATCGGGGCTCGGAAACGGCGCGTGGGTCGATCGGGGCTTAGGAGACGATGCGTGGACCGATCGGGGCTCAGGAGACGGCGCGTGGACCGATCGGGGCTCGGAGACGACGCGTGTACAGATCAGGGCTTGGTGACGGCGCATTTACCGATAGCAGCTCGGAGACGGCCCGTGGACGGATCGCGGCTTAGGAGACGGCGCGTGGACCGATCGAGGCTCGGAGACGACGCGTGTGCGGATCGGGGATTCGAGGACGACGGGTGGACCGATCCGGGCTCAGGAGACGACGCGTAGTCCGATCGGGGCTCAGGATGCGGCGCGTGGACCCATCGGGGCTCGGAGACGGCACGTGGACCGATCAGGGCTCGGCGACTGCGCGTGGACGTATCGGGGCTCAGGAGACGGCGCGTGGACCGATCGGGGCTCGAAGACGGCGCGTGGACCGATCGGGCCTCAGGAGGCCGCGCGTGGACAGATCATGACTCGCAGACGACGCGTGGGCCGATCGCAGCTCGGCGACGGCGCGTGGACCGATCGGGGCTCGGAGACGACGCGTGAACCGATCGGGGCTCAGGAGACGGCGCGTGGACTGATCGGTGCTCGGAGACGGCGCGTGGACGGACCGTAGCTTAGAATGCGTCACGCGGATCGATTGGGTCTCGGAGACGCCGTGTGGACGTATCGGGGTTTAAGAGACGATGCGTGGACCGATCTGGGCTCAGGAGATGGCGCGTGGACCGATCGGGGCTTTGGAGACGGTACGTGGACCGATCGAGGCTCGGAGACGGCGCGTGGACCGACCGGGGCTCAGGAGGCCGCGCGTGGACCTATCGGGACGCGGCGACGGCGCGTGGACCGATCGAGGCTCGGAGACGACGCGTGTATGGATCGGGGATTAGGGGACGACGCGTGGAACGATCGGGGCTCAGGAG
The DNA here is from genome assembly GCA_946811545.1 of Netelia fuscicornis. Taxonomy (NCBI): domain Eukaryota; kingdom Metazoa; phylum Arthropoda; class Insecta; order Hymenoptera; family Ichneumonidae; genus Netelia; species Netelia fuscicornis. The sequence continues at coordinate 14,063,181 of OX328016.1, read as the reverse complement.
AGGGCGCGTGCACCGACCGGCGCTCGGAGACGGCGCGTGAACCGATCGGGGCTCAGGAGACGGCGCGTGGACTGATCGGTGCTCGGAGACGGCGCGTGGACGGACCGTGGCTTAGAATGCGTCACGCGGATCGATCGGGGCTCGGAGACGGCGCGTGGACCGACCGGGGCTAAGCAGGCCGCGCGTGGACCGATAGAGGCTTAGGAGCCGACCCGTGGACCGATCGGGGCTGAGGAGACAGCGCGTGGACCGATCGGGGCTCGGAGCCGGCGCGTGGAATGATCGGAGCACAGGAGACGGCGCGTGAACCGATCGGCGCTCGGAGACGGCGCGTGGACCGATCGGGGCTCGGAGACGGCGCGCGGACCGACCGGGGCTCAGGAGACTCGCGTGGATCGATCGGGGCTCCGGAGGCGCCGTGTGGACCGATGGGGCTCAGGAGACGTCGCGCGGACCGGCCGGGGCTCACGAGCCTAGCGTGGATCGATCGGGGCTCCGGAGGCGGCGCGTGGACCGATCGGGGATTAGGAGACGGCGCGTGGACCGATCGGGGCTCGGAGACATCGCGTGGAATGATCGGGGCTCAGGAGACGGCGCGTGAACCGATCGGCGCTCGGAGACGGCGCGTGCACCGATCGGGGCTTAGGAGACGGCGAGTGCACCGATCGGGGCCCGGAGACGGGTCGTGGACAGATTGGGGCTTAGGAGACGGCGCGTGGACCGATCGGGGCTGGGAGACGGCACGTGGACCAATGGGGGCTTAGGAGACGGCGCGTGGCCCGATCGGGGCTTAGGAGACGACGCGTGCATCGAGCGGGGCTCGGAGACGGCGCGTGGATGGACCGTGGCTTAGAATGCGGCACGCGGACCGATCGGGGCTCGGAGACGGCGTGTGGACCGATCGGGGATCAGGAAACGGTGCGTGGACCGATTGGGGCTCACGAGACGGCGCGTGGATCGATCGGGGCTCGGAGACGGCGCGTGGAACGATCGGAGCACAGGAGACGGCGCGTGAACCGATCGGCGCTGGGAGACGGCGCGTGGATCAATCGGGGCTTAGGAGACGGCGCGTGGACCGATCGGGGCTTAGGAGACGACGCGTGGATCGAGCGGGGCTCGGAGACGGCGCGTGGATGGACCGTGGCTCAGAATGCGGCACGCGGACCGATCGGGGCTCGGAGACGGCGCGTGGAACGATCGGGGCTTAGGAGGCCGCGCGTGGACCGATCGGGACTCAGGAGACGGCGTGTGGACCGGTCGTGGCTCGGAGACGGCGCGTGGATGTATCGGGGCTTAGGAGACGACGCGTGGACTGATCGGGGCTCAGGAGAAGACGCGTGGACCGATCGGGGCTTAGGAGAGGACCCGTCGACCGATCGGGGCTCAGGAGACGGCGCGTGGACGGATCGGTCTCAGGAGACGGCGCGTGAACCGATCGGCACTCGGAGACGGGGCGTGGACCGATCGGGGGTTAGGAGATGGCGCGTGCACCGATCGGGGCCCGGAGACGTGTCGTGGACAGATTGGGGCTTAGGAGACGGCGCGTGGACCGATCGGGGCTCACGAGACGGCGCGTGGACCGATCGGGGCTCAGGAGACGGCGCGCAGACCGATCGGGGCGCAGGAGACGGCGCGTGGACCGATTGGGGCTTAGGAGACGGCGCGTGGACCGATCGGGGCTCAGGAAGCGACGCCTAGACCGATCGTGGCTCGGATACGGCGCGTGGAGGCATCGGGGCTAAGAAGACGACGCAGGGACCGAGCGGGGCTCAGGTGACGGCGCGTGGAGCGATCGGGGCTCAGGAGACGACGCGTGGATCGATCGGGGCTCAGGAAACGACGCGTCGACCGATCGGGGATCAGGAGACGGCGCGCGGACCGACCGGGGCTCAGGAGCCTCGCATGGGCCGATCATGGCTCGGCGACGGCGCGTGGACCGATCGGGGCTCGGAGACGACGCGTGGACCGATGGGGGCTTAGGAGACTACGCGTTGATCGATCGGGGCTCAGGTGACGGCGCGCGGACCGACCGGGGCTCAGGAGACGGCGCGTGAAATGATCGGCGCCCGGAGATGGCGCGTGGACCGATTGGGGCTTAAGAGACGACGGGTGGACCGATCGGGGCTTAGGAACCGGCACGTGAATCGATCGGGGCACAGCAGACGGCGCGTGAACCGGTCGGGGCTTAGGAGACGACGCGTTGTCCGATCGGGGCTCAAGAGAATGGGTGTGGACCGATCGGGGCTCAGGAGACGGCGCGTGGACCGATCGGGGCTCGGCGATGGCGCGTGGATCGATCGGGGCTCGGAAACGACGCGTGTACGGATCGAGGCTTGGAGACGGCGCGTGGACCGACTGGGGCTCAGGCGGTTTCGCGTGGACCAATTGGGGTTCGGCGACGGCGCGTGGACCGATCGGGGCTTAGGAGGCCGCGCGTGGACCGATCGCGGCTCGGCGACGGCGCGTGCACCGATTGGGGCTCGGATACGGCGCGTGAACCAATCGGGCCTCAGGAGGCCGCGCGTTGACCGATCGCGGCTCGGCGACGGCGCGTGGACCGATCGGGGCTCAGGAGGCCGCGCGTGGACCGCTTGGGGCTCGAAGACGGCGCGTGGAACGATCAGGGATCAGTAGACGTCACGTGAAATGATCGGCGCTCGGAGACGGCGCGTGGACCGATCGGGGCTCAGGAGAAGGCGCGTGGACCGATCGGGGCTTAGGAGGGGACCCGTCGACCGATCGGGGCTCAGGAGACGACGCGTGGACCGGTCGGTGCTCAGGAAGTGGCGCCTGGACCGATCGGGGCTCCGAGACGACGCGTTAACCGAGCGGGGCTTAGGAGACTATGCGGGGACCGATCGGGGCTCGGAGACAGCGCGTGTACCGACTGGGGCTCAGGAGGTTGCGCGTGGACCAATTGCGGTTCGGCGACGGCGCGTGGACCGACCGGGGCTCAGGAGACCGCGCGTGAACCGATCGAGACTCGGCGACTGCGCGTCGAGCGATCGGGGCTCAGGAGACGGCGCGTGGACCAATCGGCGCTCCGAGACGGCGCGTGGACCGATCGGGGATGAGGAGAAGGCGCGTGGACCGATCGGGGCTTAGGAGACGGCGCGTAGACCGATCAGGGCTCGGAGACGGTGTGTGGAACGATCGGGGCTCAGGTGATGGCGCGTGAACCGATAGGCGCTCGGAGACGGCGCGTGGACCGATCGGGACTTAGTAGAAGGCGCTTGGTCCGATCGGGGCTTAGGAGACGACGCGTGGACCGATCGGAGCTCGGAGACGGCGCGTGGAACGATCGGGGCTCAGGAGACGGCGCATGAACCGATCGGGGCTCGGATACGGCGCGTGAACCAACCGGGACTCAGGAGCCTGCGCGTGGACCGATCCCGGCTCGGCGACGGCGCGTGGACCGATGGGGCTCAGGAGCCGCGCGTGGACCGATCATGGCTCGGTGACGGCGCGTGGACCGATCGGGGCTTAGGTGACGATGCGTGGACCGATTGGGGCTCAGGAAGCAGCGCCTGGACCGATCGTGGCTCGGAGACGGCGCGAGGAGGCATCTGGGCTTCGAAGACGGCGCGTGGATCGATCGGGGCTCGGAGACGGCGCGTGAACCGACCGGGGCTCAGGAGGCCGCGCGTGGACCGATCGAGGCTCAGGAGGCCACGCCTGGACCGATCGGGGCTCCGCGACGGCACGTGGACCGATCGAGGCTCGGAGACGACACGTGTACGGATCGGGGATTCGGCGATGACGCGTGGACCGATCCGGGCTCAGGAGACGGCGCGTGGACGGATCGGGGCTCGGAGACGGCGCGTGGAACGATCGGGGCTCAGGAGACGGCGCGTGAACCGATCGGCGCTCGGAGACGGCGCGTGGACCGATAGGGGCTTAGGAGACGGCGCGTGGACCGATCGGGGCTCGGAGACGGGGCGTGGAATGATCGGGGCTCACGAGACGGCGCGTGAAATGATCGGCGCTCTGAGACGGCGCGTAGACCGATTGGGGCTTACGAGACGGCGCGTGGACCGATCGGGGCTCAGGAAGCGGCGCCTGGACTGATCGTGGCTCGAAGACGGCGCGTGGAGGCATCGGGGCTAAGAAGACGACGCATGGATCGAGCGGGGCTCAGGAGACGGCGCGAGGGGCGATCGGGGCTTGGAGACGGCGCGTGGAGGCATCGGGGCTTTGAAGACGACGCGTGGACCGAACGGTGCTCAGAAAACGGCGCGTGGACCGATCGGTGCTCGGAGACGATGCGTGGACCGATCGGGGCTCACGTAACGGTGTGTGGAGCGGTTGGGGCTCAGGAGACGACGCGTGGATCGATCGAGGCTCAGAAGACGACGCGTCGACCGATCGGGGCTCAGGAGACGGCGCGTGGATCGATCGGGGCTCGGAGACGGCGCGTGGAGGCATCGGGGCTAAGAAGACGACGCATGGACCGATCGGGGCTCAGGAAACGGCGCGTAGACCGATCATGGCTCGGAGACGGTGCGTGGGACGATCGGGGCTCGGAGCCGGTGCGTTAACCGATCGGGGCTTAGGAGACGATGCGTCGACCGATCGGGGCTCGGAGACGGCGCGTGAACCGACCGGGGCTCAGGAGACAGCGCGTGGACCGATTGGGGCTCAGGCGACGGCGCGTGGACCGCTCGGGGCTCGGAGACGGCGCCTGGACCGATCGTGGCTCGGAGACGGCGCGTGGAGGCATCCGGGCTAAGAAGACAATGCATGGACCGAGCGGGGTTCAGGAGACGGCGCGAGGAGCGATCGGGGCACAGCAGAAGACACGTCAATTGATCGGGGCTCCGGAGACGACGCCTCGACGGATCGGGGCTCAGGAGGCGGCACGAGAAGCGATCGGGGCTCAGGAGAAGACGCGTCACTTGATCGGGGCTCAGGAGACGACGCGTCGACGAATCGGGGCTTAGAAGACGACGCGTCGACCGACCGGAGCTCAGGAGATTCGCGTGGATCGATTGGGGCTCCGTAGGCGGCGCGTGGACCGATTGGGGCTTAGGAGACGACGCGTGGACCGATCGGGGCTCCGTAGGCGGCGCGTGGACCGATTGGGGCTTAGGAGACGACGCGTGGACCGATCGGGGCTCAGGAGGCTCGGAGACGACGCGTGGACCAATCGGGGCTCGGAGACAGTGCGTGGACCGACTGGGGCTCAGGCGGTTGCCCGTGGACCAATTGGGGTTCGGCGACGGCGCGTGGACCGATCGGGGCTCAGGAGGCGGTGCGTAGAAAGATCGGGGCTCAGGAGACGGCGCGTTAACCGATTGGGGCTTAGGAGACGTTGCGTGGACCGATCGGCGCTCGAAGACGGCGCGTGGACCGATCGGGGCTCGGACACAGTGCGTGGACCGACTGGGGCTCAGGCGGTTGCGCGTGGACCAATTGGGGTTCGGCGACGGCGCGTGGACCGATCGGGGCTCAGGAGGCGGCGCGTGGATCGATCGGGGCTCGGAGACGGCGCGTGGAGGCATCTGGGCTTACAAGACAACGCGTGGATCGATCGGGGCTCGGAGACGGCGCATGAACCGACCGGGGCTCAGGAGGCGGCGCGTGAACTGATCGGGGCTCGGAGACGGCGCGTTAACCGATCGGGGCTTAGGAGACGATGCGTGGACCGATCGGGGCTCGGAGACGGCGCGTGGACCGACCGGGGCTAAGGCGGCCGCGCGTGGACCGATCGAGGCTCGTCGACGGCGCGTGGACCGATCGGGACTCGGAGACGGCGTGTGAACGTATCGGGACTTAGGAGACGATGCGTTGTCCGATCGGGGTTCATGAGACGGCGCGTAGCCCGATCGGGGCTCCGTCGGCGACGCCTGGACCGATCGGGGCCCAGGAAACGGCGCGTGGATCGATCGGTGCTCGAAGACGATGCGTGGACCGATCGGGGCTCAGGAGCCGATGCGTGGATCGATCGGGGCTCAGGAGGCGGCGCGAGGACCTATCGGGGCTCGGAGACGACACGTGGACCGATCAGGTCTTAGGAGACGACGCGTGCACCGATCGGGGCTCTGGAAGCGGCGCACGGACCGATCGTGGCTCGGAGACGGCGCGTGGAGCCATCGGGGCTTTGAAGACGACGCGTGGACCGAATGGTGCTCAGAAAACGCCGCGTGGACCGATGGGGATCAGGAGACGGTGCGTGGAGAGATCGGGGCTCGAGGAAGGCGCGTGAACCGATCGGGGCTCAGGAGACGGCGCGTGGACTGATCGGTGCTCGGAGACGGCGCGTGGACGGACCGTGGCTTAGAATGCGTCACGCGGATCGATTGGGTCTCGGAGACGGCGTGTGGACGTATCGGGGCTTAGGAGACGATGCGTGAACCGATCGGGGCTCAGGAGACGCCGCGTGGACCGATCGGGGCTCGGAGACGGCGCGTGGACGGACCGTGGCTTAGAATGCGTCACGCGGACCGATCGGGGCTCGGATACGGCGTGTGGACGTATCGGGGCTTAGGAGACGATGCGTGAACCGATCGGGGCTCAGGAGACGCCGCGTGGACCGATCGGGGCTCGGAGACGGCGCGTGGAACGATCGGGGCTCAGGAGACGGCTCGTGAAATGATCGGCGCTCTGAGACGGCGCGTGGACCGATTGTGGCTGACGAGACGGCGCGTGGATCGATCGGGGCTCAGGAAGCGGCGCCTGGACCTACCGGGGCTCAGGAGACGGCGCGAGGAGCGATCGGGGCTCAGGAGAAGACGCGTCAATTGATCGGGGCTCAGGAGACGACGCGGCGACGGATCGGGGCTTAGGAGACGACGCGTGGACCGATCGGGGCTTCGGAGACGGTACGTGGACCGACCGGAGCTCAGGAGATTCGCGTGGATCGATCGGGGCTCCGGAGGCGGCGCGTGGACCGATTGGGGAGCATGAGATGGTACGTGGACCGATCGGGGCTCGGAGACGGCGCACGGACCGATCGGGGCTTAGGATACGACGCGTGGACCGATTGGGGCTAAGGAGGCCGCGCGTGGACCGATCGCGGCTCGACGCAGCGCGTGGACGGATCAGGGCTCAGGAGACGGCGCGTGGACCGATCGGGGCGGGGAGACGGCGCGTGAACCGACCGGGGCTCAGGAGGCCGCGCGTGGACTGATCGGGGCTCGGCGACTGCGCGTGGACGGATCGGGGCTCGGAGACGGCGCGTAGAACGATCGGGGCTCAGGAGACGGCGCGTTAACCGATTGGGGCTTAGGAGACGTTGCGTGGACCGATCGCGGCTCGAAGACGGCGCGTGGACCGATCGGGGCTCGGAGACAGTGCGTGGACCGACTGTGGCTCAGGCGGTTGCGCGTGGACCAATTGGGGTTCGGCGACGGCGCGTGGATCGATCGGGGCTTAGGAGACGGCGCGTGCATCGATCGGGGCCCGGAGACGGGTCGTAGACAGATGGGGGCTTAGGAGACGGCGCGTGGACCGATCGGGGCTCAGAAGACGGCGCGTGGACCGATCGGGGATCAGGAAATGGCGCGTGGACCGACTGGGGCTCAGGCGGTTGCGCGTGGACCAATTGGGGTTCGGCGACGGCGCGTGGACCGATCGGGGCTCGGAGACGGCGCGTCGACCGCTCGGGGTTCGGAGACGGCGCCTGGACCGTCCAGGGCTCAGGAGGCGATGCGTGGACCGATCGGGGCTCAGGAGATTGCGCGTGGATGGATCGGAGCTTAGGGAACGACGCGTGGACCGATCAGGGCTCAGGAGACGGCGCGTGAACCGATCGGCGCTCGGAGACGGCACGTGGACCGATCGGGGCTTAGGAGACGGCGCGTGGACCAATAGGAGATCAGGAGAGGACGCGTGGACCGATAGGGCTCTGGAAGCGGCGCACGGACCGATCGTGGCTCGGAGACGGCGCGCGGAGGCATCGGGGCTTTGAAGACGACGCGTGGACCGAACTGTGCTCAGAAAACGGCGCCTGGAGCGATCGGGGCTCAGGAGACGGCGCGCGGACGGACCGGGGCTCAGAAGCCTCGCGTAGATCGATCGGGGCTCCGGAGGCGCCGCGTGGACCGATGGAGATCAGGACACGGTGCGTGGACCGATCGGGGCTCGGAGACGGCGCGCGGACCGTTCGGGGCCTAGGAGACGACGCGTGGACTGATCGGGGCGTACGAAACGACGCGTGTACCTATCGGGGCTCAGGAGACAGCGAGTGGACCTATTGGGGCTCAGGACACGGCGCAGGGACCGATCGGGGCTCGGAGACGACGCGTGGAACGATCGGGGCTCAGGAGACGGCGCGTTAACCGATTGGGGCTTAGGAGACGATGAGCGGACCGATCGGGGCTGGAAGACGGCGCGTGGACCGATCGGGGCTCGGAGACAGCGCGTCGACCGATCGGGGTTCGGAGACGGCGCCTGAACCAATTGGGGTTCGGCAACGGCGCGTGGACCGACCGGGGCTCAGGAGCCGATGCGTGGATCGATCGGGGCTCAGGAGGCGGCGCGTAGACCCATCGGGGCTCGGAGTCGGCACGTGGACCGATCAGGGCTTAGGAGACGACGGGTGGACCGATCGGGGCTCAGGAGACGGCGCGTGCACCGATCGGGGCTCGAGGAAGGCGCGTGAAACGATCGGGGCTTAGGAGACGGCGCGTGGACCGATCGGGGCTCAGGAGACGGCGCGCGGACCGACCGGGGCTCAGGAGCCTCGCGTGGACCGATCATGGCTCGGCGACGGCGCGTGGACGGATCGGGGCTCGGAGACGACGCGTGGACCGATTGGGGCTCGGAGACGGCGCGTTAACCGATCGGGGCTTAGGAGACGACGCGTGGACCGATCGGACCTCAGGAGACGGCGCGTGGACCGATCGGTGCTCGGAGACGGCGCGTGGACGGACCGTGGCTTAGAATGCGTCACGCGGACCGATCGGGGCTCGGATACGGCGTGTGGACGTATCGGGGCTTAGGAGACGATGCGTGAACCGAGCGGGGCTCAGGAGACGGCGCGAGGAGCGATCGGGGCTCAGGAGAAGACGCGTCAATTGATCGGGGCTCAGGAGACGACGCGGCGACGGATCGGGGCTTAGGAGACGACGCGTGGACCGATCGGGGCTTCGGAGACGGTACGTGGACCGACCGGAGCTCAGGAGATTCGCGTGGATCGATCGGGGCTCCGGAGGCGGCGCGTGGACCGATTGGGGAGCATGAGATGGTACGTGGACCGATCGGGGCTCGGAGACGGCGAACGGACCGATCGGGGCTTAGGATACGACGCGTGGACCGATTGGGGCTCAGGAGGCCGCGCGTGGACCGATCGCGGCTCGACGCAGCGCGTGGACGGATCAGGGCTCAGGAGATGGCGCGTGGACCGATCGGGGCGGGGAGACGGCGCGTGAACCGACCGGGGCTCAGGAGGCCGCGCGTGGACTGATCGGGGCTCGGCGACTGCGCGTGGACGGATCGGGGCTCGGAGACGGCGCTTAGAACGATCGGGGCTGAGGAGACGGCGCGTTAACCGATTGGGGCTTAGGAGACGTTGCGTGGACCGATCGGGGCTCGAAGACGGCGCGTGGACCGATCGGGGCTCGGAGACAGTGCGTGGACCGACTGGGGCTCAGGCGGTTGCGCGTGGACCAATTGGGGTTCGGCGACGGCGCGTGGATCGATCGGGGCTTAGGAGACGGCGCGTGCATCGATCGGGGCCCGGAGACGGGTCGTAGACAGATGGGGGCTTAGGAGACGGCGCGTGGACCGATCGTGGCTGGGAGACGGCTCGTCCACCAATCGGGGCTTAGGAGACGACGCGTAGATCGATCGGGGCTCAGGAGACGGCGCGTGGACCGATCGGGGATCAGGAAATGGCGCGTGGACCGACTGGGGCTCAGGCGGTTTGTGCGTGGACCAATTGGGGTTCGGCGACGGCGCGTGGACCGATCGGGGCTCGGAGACGGCGCGTCGACCGCTCGGGGTTCGGAGACGGCGCCTGGACCGTCCAGGGCTCAGGAGGCGATGCGTGGACCGATCGGGGCTCAGGAGATTGCGCGTGGATGGATCGGAGCTTAGGGAACGACGCGTGGACCGATCAGGGCTCAGGAGACGGCGCGTGAACCGATCGGCGCTCGGAGACGGCACGTGGACCGATCGGGGCTTAGGAGACGGCGCGTGGACCAATAGGAGATCAGGAGAGGACGCGTGGACCGATAGGGCTCTGGAAGCGGCGCACGGACCGATCGTGGCTCGGAGACGGCGCGTGGAGGCATCGGGGCTTTGAAGACGACGCGTGGACCGAACTGTGCTCAGAAAACGGCGCCTGGAGCGATCGGGGCTCAGGAGACGGCGCGCGGACGGACCGGGGCTCAGAAGCCTCGCGTAGATCGATCGGGGCTCCGGAGGCGCCGCGTGGACCGATGGAGATCAGGACACGGTGCGTGGACCGATCGGGGCTCGGAGACGGCGCACGGACCGATCGGGGCTTAGGATACGACGCGTGGACCGATTGGGGCTCAGGAGGCCGCGCGTGGACCGATCGCGGCTCGACGCAGCGCGTGGACGGATCAGAGCTCAGGAGACGGCGCGTGGACCGATCGGGGCGGGGACACGGCGCGTGAACCGACCGGGGCTCAGGAGGCCGCGCGTGGACTGATCGGGGCTCGGCGACTGCGCGTGGACGTATCGGGGCTCAGGAGACGGCGCGTGGACTGATCGGGGCGGGGCGACGGCGCGTTAACCGATCGGGGCTTAGGAGACGATGCGTGGACCGATCGCGGCTCGGAGACGGCGCGTGGACCGACCGGGGCTAAGGAGGCCGCGCGTGGACCTATCGAGGCTTAGGAGCCGACGCGTGGACCGATCGGGGCTCAGGAAGCGGCGCCTGGACCGATCGTGGCTCGGAGACGGCGCGTGGAGGTATCGGGGCTTAAAAGACGACGGATGGACCGATCAGGGCTCAGGAAACGGTACGTGGACCGATCGACGCTCGGAGACGGCGCGTTAACCGATCGGGTCTTAGGAGACGATGCGAGGAGGCATCCGGGTTTACAAGAAGACGCGTGGATCGATCGGGGCTCAGGAGACGGCGCGTGAACCGATCGGCGCTCGGAGACAGCGCGTGGACTGATCGGGGCTCAGGAGACGGCGCGTGAACCGATCGGCGCTCGGAGACTGCGCGTGGACCGATCGGGGCTTAGGAGACGGCGCGTGGACCGATCGGAGATGAGGAGACGATGCGTGGACTGATAGTGCTCTAGAAGCGGCGCACGGACCGATCGTGGCTCGGAGACGGCGTGTGGACGTATCGGGGGTTAAGAGACGATGCGTGTACCGATCGGGGCTCAGGAGATGGGGCGTGGACCGATCGGGGCTTCGGAGACGGTACGTGGACCGATCGAGGCTCGGAGACGGCGCGTGGACCGATCGGAGATCAGGAGGCCGCGCGTCGACCGATCGGGGTTTGGATACGACGCGTGGACCGATCGGGGCTCGGAGACGGCGCGTGGACCGATCGGGGCTCAGGAGACGGCGCGTAGACCGATCGGGGCTTCGGAGACGGTACGTGGACCGATCGAGGCTCGGAGACGGCGCGTGGACCGACCGGTGCTCAGGAGGCCGCGCGTGGACCGATCGGAACTCGGCGACGACGCGTGGACTGATCGAGGCTCGGAGATGACGCGTGTATGGATCGGGTATTAGGGGACGACGCTTGGAACGATTGGGGCTCAGGAGACGGCGCGTGCACCGACCGGCGCTCGGAGACGGCGCGTGGAGCGATCGGGGCTCAGGAGACGACGCGTGGATCGATCGGGGCTCAGGAGACGACGCGTCGACCGATCGGGGCTCAGGAGGCGGCGCGTGGACCGATTGGGAGTCACGAGACGGCGCGTGGACCGAGTGGGGCTCGGATACGGCGCGTGAACCGACCGGGGCTCAGGAGGCCGCGCGTGGACCGATCGCAGCTCGGCGACGGCGCGTGGAACGATCGGGGCTCAGGAGACGGCTCGTGAAATTATCGGCGCTCTGAGACGGCGCGTGGACCGATTGTGGCTGACGAGACGGCACGTGGATCGATCGGGGCTCAGGAAGCGGCGCCTGGACCTATCGTGGCTCGGAGACGGCGCGAGGAGGCATCGGGGCTAAGAACACGACGCATGGACCGAGCGGGGCTCGAGGAAGGCGCGTGAAACGATCGGGGCTTAGGAGACGGCGCGTGGACCGATCGGGGCTCAGGTGACGGCGCGCGGACCGACCGGGGCTCAGGAGCCTCGCGTGGACCGATCATGGCTCGGCGACGGCGCGTGGACGGATCGGGGCTCGGAGACGACGCGTGGACCGATTGGGGCTCGGAGACGGCGCGTTAACCGATCGGGGCTTAGGAGACGACGCGTGGACCGAACGGACCTCAGGAGACGGCGCGTGGACCGATTGGGTCTCGGAGACGGCGTGTGGACGTATCGGGGGTTAAGAGACGATGCGTGTACCGATCGGGGCTCAGGAGATGGCGCGTGGACCGATCGGGGCTTCGGAGACGGTACGTGGACCGATCGAGGCTCGGAGACGGCGCGTGGACCGATCGGAGATCAGGAGGCCGCGCGTCGACCGATCGGGGTTTGAATACGACGCGTGGATCGATCGGAGCTCGGAGACGGCGCGTGGACCGATCGGGGCTCAGGAGACGGCGCGTGGACTGATCGGGGCTCAGGAGACGGCGCGTAGACCGATCGGGGCTTCGGAGACGGTACGTGGACCGATCGAGGCTCGGAGATGGCGCGTGGACCGACCGGTGCTCAGGAGGCCGCGCGTGGACCGATCGGGACTCGGCGACGACGCGTGGACTGATCGAGGCTCGGAGATGATGCGTGTATGGATCGGGTATTAGGGGACGACGCTTGGAACGATTGGGGCTCAGGAGACGGCGCGTGCACCGACCGGCGCTCGGAGACGGCGCGTGGAGCGATCGGGGCTCAGGAGACGACGCGTGGATCGATCGGGGCTCAGGAGACGACGCGTCGACCGATCGGGGCTCAGGAGGCGGCGCGTGGACCGATTGGGAGTCACGAGACAGCGCGTGGACCGAGTGGGGCTCGGATACGGCGCGTGAACCGACCGGGGCTCAGGAGGCCGCGCGTGGACCGATCGCAGCTCGGCGACGGCGCGTGGAACGATCGGGGCTCAGGAGACGGCTCGTGAAATTATCGGCGCTCTGAGACGGCGCGTGGACCGATTGTGGCTGACGAGACGGCACGTGGATCGATCGGGGCTCAGGAAGCGGCGCCTGGACCTATCGTGGCTCGGAGCCGGCGCGTGGAGGCATCGGGGCTCAGGAGACGGGGCGTGAAATGATCGGCGCTCGGAGACGGCACGTGGACCGATCGGGGCACAGGAGACGGCGCGTGGATCGATCGGGGCTCGGAGACGGCGCGTGGACCGATCGGGGCTCAGGAAACGGCGCGTGGACCGACTGGGCCTCAGGCGGTTGCGCGTGGACCAATTGGGGTTCCGCGACGGCGCGTGGACCGATCGGGGCTCGGAGACGGCGCGTTAACCGATCGCGGCTTAGGAGACGATGCGAGGAGGCATCTGGGTTTACAAGACGACGCGTGGAACGACCGGGGCTCAGGAGACGGCGCGTGGACCGACCGGGGCTCAGGAGACTCGCGTGGATCGATCGGGGCTCAGGAGGCAACGCGGGGACCCATCGGGGCTCGGAGACGGCGTGTGGACGTTATCGGGGCTTAGGAGACGACGCGTGGACCGATCGGGGCTCGAAGACGGCGGGTGGAACGATCGGGGCTTAGGAGACGGCGCCTGGACCGTCGGGGCTCGGCAACGGCGCGTGAACCGACCGGGGCTTAGGGGGCCGCCCGAGAACCGATCGCGGCTCGGCGACGGCGCGTGGACCGATCGGGGCTCAGGAGGCCGCGCGTGGACCGATCATGGCTCGGCGACAGCGCGTAGACCGATCGGGGCTCGGAGACGACGCGTGGACTGATCGGGGCTCGAAGACAGCGCGTGGACCGACTGGGGCTCAGGCGGTTGCGCGTGGAACAATTCGGGCTCCGGAGGCGGTGCGTGGACCGATTGTGGAGCAGAAGATGGTGCGTGGGCCGATCGGGGCTCGGAGACGGCGCGTGGACCGATCGGAGCTTAGAAGACGACGCCTAGACCGATTGGGACTCAGGAGACAGCGCGTGGACCGATCGGGGCTCAGGAGGCGGCGCGTGGATCGATCGGGCTCGGAGACGGCGCGTGGAACGATCGGGTCTCAGGAGGCAACGCGGGGACCCATCGGGGCTCGGAGACGGCGTGTGGACGTTATCGGGGCTTAGGAGACGACGCGTGGACCGATCGGGGCTCGAAGACGGCGGGTGGAACGATCGGGGCTTAGGAGACGGCGCCTGGACCGTCGGGGCTCGGCAACGGCGCGTGAACCGACCGGGGCTTAGGGGGCCGCCCGAGAACCGATCGCGGCTCGGCGACGGCGCGTGGACCGATCGGGGCTCAGGAGGCCGCGCGTGGACCGATCATGGCTCGGCGACAGCGCGTAGACCGATCGGGGCTCGGAGACGACGCGTGGACTGATCGGGGCTCGAAGACAGCGCGTGGACCGACTGGGGCTCAGGCGGTTGCGCGTGGAACAATTCGGGCTCCGGAGGCGGTGCGTGGACCGATTGTGGAGCAGAAGATGGTGCGTGGGCCGATCGGGGCTCGGAGACGGCGCGTGGACCGATCGGAGCTTAGAAGACGACGCCTAGACCGATTGGGACTCAGGAGACAGCGCGTGGACCGATCGGGGCTCAGGAGGCGGCGCGTGGATCGATCGGGCTCGGAGACGGCGCGTGGAACGATCGGGTCTCAGGAGACGGCGCGTGAAATGATGGGCGCTCGGAGACGCCGCGTGGACCGATTGGGGCTTAGGAGACGGCGCGTGGACCGATTGTGGAGCAGAAGATGGTGCGTGGACCGATCGGGGCTCGGAGACGGCGCGTGGACCGATTGGGGAGCATGAGATGGTACGTGGACCGATCGGGGCTCGGAGACGGCGCACGGACCGATCGGGGCTTAGGATACGACGCGTGGACCGATTGGGGCTAAGGAGGCCGCGCGTGGACCGATCGCGGCTCGACGCAGCGCGTGGACGGATCAGGGCTCAGGAGACGGCGCGTGGACCGATCGGGGCGGGGAGACGGCGCGTGAACCGACCGGGGCTCAGGAGGCCGCGCGTGGACTGATCGGGGCTCGGCGACTGCGCGTGGACGGATCGGGGCTCGGAGACGGCGCGTAGAACGATCGGGGCTCAGGAGACGGCGCGTTAACCGATTGGGGCTTAGGAGACGTTGCGTGGACCGATCGCGGCTCGAAGACGGCGCGTGGACCGATCGGGGCTCGGAGACAGTGCGTGGACCGACTGTGGCTCAGGCGGTTGCGCGTGGACCAATTGGGGTTCGGCGACGGCGCGTGGATCGATCGGGGCTTAGGAGACGGCGCGTGCATCGATCGGGGCCCGGAGACGGGTCGTAGACAGATGGGGGCTTAGGAGACGGCGCGTGGACCGATCGGGGCTCAGAAGACGGCGCGTGGACCGATCGGGGATCAGGAAATGGCGCGTGGACCGACTGGGGCTCAGGCGGTTGCGCGTGGACCAATTGGGGTTCGGCGACGGCGCGTGGACCGATCGGGGCTCGGAGACGGCGCGTCGACCGCTCGGGGTTCGGAGACGGCGCCTGGACCGTCCAGGGCTCAGGAGGCGATGCGTGGACCGATCGGGGCTCAGGAGATTGCGCGTGGATGGATCGGAGCTTAGGGAACGACGCGTGGACCGATCAGGGCTCAGGAGACGGCGCGTGAACCGTTCGGCGCTCGGAGACGGCACGTGGACCGATCGGGGCTTAGGAGACGGCGCGTGGACCAATAGGAGATCAGGAGAGGACGCGTGGACCGATAGGGCTCTGGAAGCGGCGCACGGACCGATCGTGGCTCGGAGACGGCGCGCGGAGGCATCGGGGCTTTGAAGACGACGCGTGGACCGAACTGTGCTCAGAAAACGGCGCCTGGAGCGATCGGGGCTCAGGAGACGGCGCGCGGACGGACCGGGGCTCAGAAGCCTCGCGTAGATCGATCGGGGCTCCGGAGGCGCCGCGTGGACCGATGGAGATCAGGACACGGTGCGTGGACCGATCGGGGCTCGGAGACGGCGCGCGGACCGTTCGGGGCCTAGGAGACGACGCGTGGACTGATCGGGGCGTACGAAACGACGCGTGTACCTATCGGGGCTCAGGAGACAGCGAGTGGACCTATTGGGGCTCAGGACACGGCGCAGGGACCGATCGGGGCTCGGAGACGACGCGTGGAACGATCGGGGCTCAGGAGACGGCGCGTTAACCGATTGGGGCTTAGGAGACGATGAGCGGACCGATCGGGGCTGGAAGACGGCGCGTGGACCGATCGGGGCTCGGAGACAGCGCGTCGACCGATCGGGGTTCGGAGACGGCGCCTGGACCAATTGGGGTTCGGCAACGGCGCGTGGACCGACCGGGGCTCAGGAGCCGATGCGTGGATCGATCGGGGCTCAGGAGGCGGCGCGTAGACCCATCGGGGCTCGGAGTCGGCACGTGGACCGATCAGGGCTTAGGAGACGACGGGTGGACCGATCGGGGCTCAGGAGACGGCGCGTGCACCGATCGGGGCTCGAGGAAGGCGCGTGAAACGATCGGGGCTTAGGAGACGGCGCGTGGACCGATCGGGGCTCAGGAGACGGCGCGCGGACCGACCGGGGCTCAGGAGCCTCGCGTGGACCGATCATGGCTCGGCGACGGCGCGTGGACGGATCGGGGCTCGGAGACGACGCGTGGACCGATTGGGGCTCGGAGACGGCGCGTTAACCGATCGGGGCTTAGGAGACGACGCGTGGACCGATCGGACCTCAGGAGACGGCGCGTGGACCGATCGGTGCTCGGAGACGGCGCGTGGACGGACCGTGGCTTAGAATGCGTCACGCGGACCGATCGGGGCTCGGATACGGCGTGTGGACGTATCGGGGCTTAGGAGACGATGCGTGAACCGAGCGGGGCTCAGGAGACGGCGCGAGGAGCGATCGGGGCTCAGGAGAAGACGCGTCAATTGATCGGGGCTCAGGAGACGACGCGGCGACGGATCGGGGCTTAGGAGACGACGCGTGGACCGATCGGGGCTTCGGAGACGGTACGTGGACCGACCGGAGCTCAGGAGATTCGCGTGGATCGATCGGGGCTCCGGAGGCGGCGCGTGGACCGATTGGGGAGCATGAGATGGTACGTGGACCGATCGGGGCTCGGAGACGGCGAACGGACCGATCGGGGCTTAGGATACGACGCGTGGACCGATTGGGGCTCAGGAGGCCGCGCGTGGACCGATCGCGGCTCGACGCAGCGCGTGGACGGATCAGGGCTCAGGAGATGGCGCGTGGACCGATCGGGGCGGGGAGACGGCGCGTGAACCGACCGGGGCTCAGGAGGCCGCGCGTGGACTGATCGGGGCTCGGCGACTGCGCGTGGACGGATCGGGGCTCGGAGACGGCGCTTAGAACGATCGGGGCTGAGGAGACGGCGCGTTAACCGATTGGGGCTTAGGAGACGTTGCGTGGACCGATCGGGGCTCGAAGACGGCGCGTGGACCGATCGGGGCTCGGAGACAGTGCGTGGACCGACTGGGGCTCAGGCGGTTGCGCGTGGACCAATTGGGGTTCGGCGACGGCGCGTGGATCGATCGGGGCTTAGGAGACGGCGCGTGCATCGATCGGGGCCCGGAGACGGGTCGTAGACAGATGGGGGCTTAGGAGACGGCGCGTGGACCGATCGTGGCTGGGAGACGGCTCGTCCACCAATCGGGGCTTAGGAGACGACGCGTAGATCGATCGGGGCTCAGGAGACGGCGCGTGGACCGATCGGGGATCAGGAAATGGCGCGTGGACCGACTGGGGCTCAGGCGGTTTGTGCGTGGACCAATTGGGGTTCGGCGACGGCGCGTGGACCGATCGGGGCTCGGAGACGGCGCGTCGACCGCTCGGGGTTCGGAGACGGCGCCTGGACCGTCCAGGGCTCAGGAGGCGATGCGTGGACCGATCGGGGCTCAGGAGATTGCGCGTGGATGGATCGGAGCTTAGGGAACGACGCGTGGACCGATCAGGGCTCAGGAGACGGCGCGTGAACCGATCGGCGCTCGGAGACGGCACGTGGACCGATCGGGGCTTAGGAGACGGCGCGTGGACCAATAGGAGATCAGGAGAGGACGCGTGGACCGATAGGGCTCTGGAAGCGGCGCACGGACCGATCGTGGCTCGGAGACGGCGCGTGGAGGCATCGGGGCTTTGAAGACGACGCGTGGACCGAACTGTGCTCAGAAAACGGCGCCTGGAGCGATCGGGGCTCAGGAGACGGCGCGCGGACGGACCGGGGCTCAGAAGCCTCGCGTAGATCGATCGGGGCTCCGGAGGCGCCGCGTGGACCGATGGAGATCAGGACACGGTGCGTGGACCGATCGGGGCTCGGAGACGGCGCACGGACCGATCGGGGCTTAGGATACGACGCGTGGACCGATTGGGGCTCAGGAGGCCGCGCGTGGACCGATCGCGGCTCGACGCAGCGCGTGGACGGATCAGAGCTCAGGAGACGGCGCGTGGACCGATCGGGGCGGGGACACGGCGCGTGAACCGACCGGGGCTCAGGAGGCCGCGCGTGGACTGATCGGGGCTCGGCGACTGCGCGTGGACGTATCGGGGCTCAGGAGACGGCGCGTGGACTGATCGGGGCGGGGCGACGGCGCGTTAACCGATCGGGGCTTAGGAGACGATGCGTGGACCGATCGCGGCTCGGAGACGGCGCGTGGACCGACCGGGGCTAAGGAGGCCGCGCGTGGACCTATCGAGGCTTAGGAGCCGACGCGTGGACCGATCGGGGCTCAGGAAGCGGCGCCTGGACCGATCGTGGCTCGGAGACGGCGCGTGGAGGTATCGGGGCTTAAAAGACGACGGATGGACCGATCAGGGCTCAGGAAACGGTACGTGGACCGATCGACGCTCGGAGACGGCGCGTGGACCGACCGGGGCTCAGGAGACGGCGCGTTAACCGATTGGGGCTTAGGAGACGATGAGCGGACCGATCGGGGCTGGAAGACGGCGCGTGCACCGATCGGGGCTCGGAGACAGCGCGTCGACCGATCGGGGTTCGGAGACGGCGCCTGGACCAATTGGGGTTCGGCGACGGCGCGTGGGCCGATCGGGGTTCAGGAGACGGCGCGTGAACCGACCATGGCTCAGGAGGCCGCGCGTGGACCGACTGGGGCTCAGGCGGTTGCGCATGGACCAATTGGGGTTCGGCGACGGCGCGTGGACCTATCGGGGCTCGGAGACGGCGCGTTAACCGATCGGGTCTTAGGAGACGATGCGAGGAGGCATCCGGGTTTACAAGAAGACGCGTGGATCGATCGGGGCTCAGGAGACGGCGCGTGAACCGATCGGCGCTCGGAGACAGCGCGTGGACTGATCGGGGCTCAGGAGACGGCGCGTGAACCGATCGGCGCTCGGAGACTGCGCGTGGACCGATCGGGGCTTAGGAGACGGCGCGTGGACCGATCGGAGATGAGGAGACGATGCGTGGACTGATAGTGCTCTGGAAGCGGCGCACGGACCGATCGTGGCTCGGAGACGGCGTGTGGACGTATCGGGGGTTAAGAGACGATGCGTGTACCGATCGGGGCTCAGGAGATGGGGCGTGGACCGATCGGGGCTTCGGAGACGGTACGTGGACCGATCGAGGCTCGGAGACGGCGCGTGGACCGATCGGAGATCAGGAGGCCGCGCGTCGACCGATCGGGGTTTGGATACGACGCGTGGACCGATCGGGGCTCGGAGACGGCGCGTGGACCGATCGGGGCTCAGGAGACGGCGCGTAGACCGATCGGGGCTCCGGAGACGGTACGTGGACCGATCGAGGCTCGGAGACGGCGCGTGGACCGACCGGTGCTCAGGAGGCCGCGCGTGGACCGATCGGAACTCGGCGACGACGCGTGGACTGATCGAGGCTCGGAGATGACGCGTGTATGGATCGGGTATTAGGGGACGACGCTTGGAACGATTGGGGCTCAGGAGACGGCGCGTGCACCGACCGGCGCTCGGAGACGGCGCGTGGAGCGATCGGGGCTCAGGAGACGACGCGTGGATCGATCGGGGCTCAGGAGACGACGCGTCGACCGATCGGGGCTCAGGAGGCGGCGCGTGGACCGATTGGGAGTCACGAGACGGCGCGTGGACCGAGTGGGGCTCGGATACGGCGCGTGAACCGACCGGGGCTCAGGAGGCCGCGCGTGGACCGATCGCAGCTCGGCGACGGCGCGTGGAACGATCGGGGCTCAGGAGACGGCTCGTGAAATTATCGGCGCTCTGAGACGGCGCGTGGACCGATTGTGGCTGACGAGACGGCACGTGGATCGATCGGGGCTCAGGAAGCGGCGCCTGGACCTATCGTGGCTCGGAGACGGCGCGAGGAGGCATCGGGGCTAAGAACACGACGCATGGACCGAGCGGGGCTCGAGGAAGGCGCGTGAAACGATCGGGGCTTAGGAGACGGCGCGTGGACCGATCGGGGCTCAGGTGACGGCGCGCGGACCGACCGGGGCTCAGGAGCCTCGCGTGGACCGATCATGGCTCGGCGACGGCGCGTGGACGGATCGGGGCTCGGAGACGACGCGTGGACCGATTGGGGCTCGGAGACGGCGCGTTAACCGATCGGGGCTTAGGAGACGACGCGTGGACCGAACGGACCTCAGGAGACGGCGCGTGGACCGATTGGGTCTCGGAGACGGCGTGTGGACGTATCGGGGGTTAAGAGACGATGCGTGTACCGATCGGGGCTCAGGAGATGGCGCGTGGACCGATCGGGGCTTCGGAGACGGTACGTGGACCGATCGAGGCTCGGAGACGGCGCGTGGACCGATCGGAGATCAGGAGGCCGCGCGTCGACCGATCGGGGTTTGAATACGACGCGTGGATCGATCGGAGCTCGGAGACGGCGCGTGGACCGATCGGGGCTCAGGAGACGGCGCGTGGACTGATCGGGGCTCAGGAGACGGCGCGTAGACCGATCGGGGCTTCGGAGACGGTACGTGGACCGATCGAGGCTCGGAGATGGCGCGTGGACCGACCGGTGCTCAGGAGGCCGCGCGTGGACCGATCGGGACTCGGCGACGACGCGTGGACTGATCGAGGCTCGGAGATGATGCGTGTATGGATCGGGTATTAGGGGACGACGCTTGGAACGATTGGGGCTCAGGAGACGGCGCGTGCACCGACCGGCGCTCGGAGACGGCGCGTGGAGCGATCGGGGCTCAGGAGACGACGCGTGGATCGATCGGGGCTCAGGAGACGACGCGTCGACCGATCGGGGCTCAGGAGGCGGCGCGTGGACCGATTGGGAGTCACGAGACAGCGCGTGGACCGAGTGGGGCTCGGATACGGCGCGTGAACCGACCGGGGCTCAGGAGGCCGCGCGTGGACCGATCGCAGCTCGGCGACGGCGCGTGGAACGATCGGGGCTCAGGAGACGGCTCGTGAAATTATCGGCGCTCTGAGACGGCGCGTGGACCGATTGTGGCTGACGAGACGGCACGTGGATCGATCGGGGCTCAGGAAGCGGCGCCTGGACCTATCGTGGCTCGGAGCCGGCGCGTGGAGGCATCGGGGCTCAGGAGACGGGGCGTGAAATGATCGGCGCTCGGAGACGGCACGTGGACCGATCGGGGCACAGGAGACGGCGCGTGGACCGATCGGGGCTCAGGAAACGGCGCGTGGACCGACTGGGCCTCAGGCGGTTGCGCGTGGACCAATTGGGGTTCCGCGACGGCGCGTGGACCGATCGGGGCTCGGAGACGGCGCGTTAACCGATCGCGGCTTAGGAGACGATGCGAGGAGGCATCTGGGTTTACAAGACGACGCGTGGATCGATCGGGGCTCGGAGACGGCGCGTGGACCGATCGGGGCTCAGGAAACGGCGCGTGGACCGACTGGGCCTCAGGCGGTTGCGCGTGGACCAATTGGGGTTCCGCGACGGCGCGTGGACCGATCGGGGCTCGGAGACGGCGCGTTAACCGATCGCGGCTTAGGAGACGATGCGAGGAGGCATCTGGGTTTACAAGACGACGCGTGGAACGACCGGGGCTCAGGAGACGGCGCGTGGACCGACCGGGGCTCAGGAGACTCGCGTGGATCGATCGGGGCTCAGGAGGCAACGCGGGGACCCATCGGGGCTCGGAGACGGCGTGTGGACGTTATCGGGGCTTAGGAGACGACGCGTGGACCGATCGGGGCTCGAAGACGGCGGGTGGAACGATCGGGGCTTAGGAGACGGCGCCTGGACCGTCGGGGCTCGGCAACGGCGCGTGAACCGACCGGGGCTTAGGGGGCCGCCCGAGAACCGATCGCGGCTCGGCGACGGCGCGTGGACCGATCGGGGCTCAGGAGGCCGCGCGTGGACCGATCATGGCTCGGCGACAGCGCGTAGACCGATCGGGGCTCGGAGACGACGCGTGGACTGATCGGGGCTCGAAGACAGCGCGTGGACCGACTGGGGCTCAGGCGGTTGCGCGTGGAACAATTCGGGCTCCGGAGGCGGTGCGTGGACCGATTGTGGAGCAGAAGATGGTGCGTGGGCCGATCGGGGCTCGGAGACGGCGCGTGGACCGATCGGAGCTTAGAAGACGACGCCTAGACCGATTGGGACTCAGGAGACAGCGCGTGGACCGATCGGGGCTCAGGAGGCGGCGCGTGGATCGATCGGGCTCGGAGACGGCGCGTGGAACGATCGGGTCTCAGGAGACGGCGCGTGAAATGATGGGCGCTCGGAGACGCCGCGTGGACCGATTGGGGCTTAGGAGACGGCGCGTGGACCGATTGTGGAGCAGAAGATGGTGCGTGGACCGATCGGGGCTCGGAGACGGCGCGTGGACCGATCGGAGCTTAGAAGACGACGCCTAGACCGATTGGGGCTCAGGAGACAGCGCGTGAACTGATCGGGGCTCGGAGACGGCGCGTTAACGGATCGGCGCTCGGAGACAGCGCGTCGACCGATCGGGGTTCGGTGACGGTGCGTGGACCGTCCGGGGCTCAGGAGGGGATGCGTGGACCGATCGCGGCTCTGGAGACTGCGCGTGGATCGACCGGGGCTTAGGGAACGACGCGTGGACCGATCGGGGCTCGGAGACGGGTCGTGGACAGATTGGGGCTTAGGAGACGGCGCGTGGACCGATCGTGGCTGGGAGACGGCACGTCCACCAATCGGGGCTCAGGAGACTGCGCGTGGATGGATCGGAGCTTAGGGAACGACGCGTGGACCGATCGGGGCTCAGGAGACGGCGCGTGAACCGACCATGGCTCAGGAGGCCGCGCGTGGACCGACTGGGGCTCAGGAGGTTGCGCGTGGACCAATTGGGGCTCGAAGACGGCGGGTGGATCGATCGGGGCTTAGGAGACGGCGTGTGCACCGATCGGGGCCCGGAGACGGGTCGTGGACAGATTGGGGCTTAGCAGACGGCGCGTGGACCGATCGTGGATGGGAGACGGCACGTCCACCAATCGGGGCTTAGGAGACGACGCGTAGACCGATCGGGGCCCAGGAGACGGCGCGTGGACCGATCGGGGCTCAGGAAACGGCGCGTGGACCGACTGGGGCTCAGGCGATTGCGCGTGGACGAATTGGGGTTCGGCGACGGCGCGTGGATCGATAGGGGCTCGGACACGGCGCGTTAACCGATCGCGGCTTAGGAGACGATGCGTGAACTGATCGGGGCTCGGAGACGGCGCGTTAACCGATAGGGGCTTAGGAGACGATGCGTGGACCGATCGGGCTCGGAGACGGCGCGTGAACCGACCGGGCCTCAGGAGGCCGCGCGTGGACCGATCGAGGCTCGGCGACGGCGCGTGGACCGGTCGGGGCTCGGAGACGACGCGTGTACGGATCAGGGCTTGGTGACGGCGCGTTTACCGATAGCAGCTCGGAGACGGCCCGTGGACGGATCGCGGCTTAGGAGACGGCGCGTGGATCGATCGGGGCTCAGGAGACGGCGCGTGGACCGACCGGGGCTCGGAGACGGCGCGTGGAACGATAGGGGCTCAGGAGACGGCGCGTGAAATGATCGGCGCCCGGAGATGGCGCGTGGACCGATTGGGGCTTAAGAGACGAAGGGTGGACCGATCGGGGCTTAGGAAACGGCACGTGAATCGATCGGGGCACAGCAGACGGCGCGTGAACCGGTCGGGGCTTAGGAGACGACGCGTTGACCGATCGGCGCTCGGAGACAGCGCGTCGACCGATCGGGGTTCGGTGACGGCGCGTGGAACGTCCGGGGCTCAGGAGGGGATGCGTGGACCGATCGCGGCTCTGGAGACTGCGCGTGGACCGATCGGAGCTTAGAAGACGATGCCTAGACCGTTTGGGGCTCAGGAGACAGCGCGTGGACTGATCGGGGCTCGGAGACGGCGCGTTAACCGATCGGCGCTTGGAGACAGCGCGTCGACCGATCGGGGTTCGGTGACGGCGCGTGGAACGTCCGGGGCTCAGGAGGGGATGCGTGGACCGATCGCGGCTCTGGAGACTGCGCGTGGACCGATCGGGGCTCGGAGACAGCGCGTGGACCGACTGGGGCTCAGGCGGTTTCGCGTGGACCAATTGGGGTTCGGCGACGGCGCGTGGACCGATCGGGGCTTAGGAGGCCGCGCGTGGACCGATCGCGGCTCGGCGACGGCGCGTGGACCGATCGGGGCTCAGGAGGCCGCGCGTGGACCGATCGGGGTTCAGGAGACAGCGCGTGGACCGATTGGGGCTCTGATACGGCGCGTGAACCAATCGGGCCTCAGGAGGCCGCGCGTGGACCGATCGCGGCTTGGCGACGGCGCGTGGACCGATCGGGGCTCAGGAGGCCGCGCGTGGACCGATCACAGCTCGGCGACGGCGCGTGGACCGATCGGGGCTCGGAGACGACGCGTGGACCGATCGGTGCTCAGGATGCGCCGCGTGGACCCATCGGGGCTCGGAGACGGTCCGTGGAGCAATAGGGACTTAGGAGACGGCGCGTTGACTGATCGGGGCTCGGGAAGCGGCGCCTGAACCGATCTGGCTCGGAGACGGCGCGTGGAGGCATCGGGGCTTAGAAGACGACGCATGGATCGATCGGGACTCAGGAAACGGCGCGTGGACCGATTGGAGCTCGGAGACGACGCGTGGACCGACTGCGGCTCAGGTGGTTGCCCGTGGACCAATTGGGGTTCGGCGACGGCGGGTGGACCGATCGGGGCTTAGGAGACGATGCATGGACCGATCGCGGCTCGGAGATTGCGCGTGAACCGACCGGGGCTCACGAGACGGCGCGTGCACCGATCGGGGCCCAGAGACGGGTCGTGGACAGATTGGGGCTTAGGAGACGGCGCGTGGACCGATCGTGGCTGGGAGACGGCACGTCCACCAATCGGGGCTCAGGAGACTGCGCGTGGATGGATCGGAGCTTAGGGAACGACGCGTGGACCGATCGGGGCTCAGGAGACGGCGCGTGAACCGACCATGGCTCAGGAGGCCGCGCGTGGACCGACTGGGGCTCAGGAGGTTGCGCGTGGACCAATTGGGGATCGGCGACGGGGCGTGGACCGATCGGGGCTCGGAGACGGCGCATTAACCGATCGGGGCTTAGGAGACGATGCGAGGAGGCTTCTCGGTTTACAAGACGACGCGTGGATCGATCGGGGCTCGGAGACGGCGCATGAACCGACCGGGGCTCAGGAGGCCGCACGTGGACCGATCGAGGCTCGGCGACGGCGCGTGGACCGATCGGGGCTCGGCGACTGCGTGTGGACGTATCGGGGTTCAAGAGAGGGCGCGTGGACCGATCGGGGCTCGCAGACGGCACGTGGACCGATCAGGGCTTTGGAGACGACGCGTAGAATGATCGGGGCACAGGAGACGGCGCGTGGACCGGTCGAGGCTCGGAGACGACGCGTGTGCGGATCGGGGATTCGAGGACGTCGGGTGGACCGATCCGGGATCAGGAGACGGCGCGTGGAGCGATCGGGGCTCGGAAACGGCGCGTGGAACGATCGGGGCTCAGGAGACGGTGCGTGAACCGATCGTCGCTCGGAGACGGCACGTGGACCGATCGGGGCTTAGGAGAAGGCGCGTGGACCGATCGGAGCTTAGGAGACGGCGCGTGGACCGATCGGGGCTTATGAGACGGCGCGTGAACCGATCGGAGATCAGGCGAAGACGCGTTCACCGATCGGGGCTCTGGAAGCGGCGCACGGACCGATCGTGGCTCGGAGACGGCGCATGGACCGATCGGAGCTTAGAAGACGATGCCTAGACCGATTGGGGCTCAGGAGACAGCGCGTGGACTGATCGGGGCTCGGCGACGGCGCGTGGACCGATCGGAGCTTAACAGACTACGCGTGTACCTATCGGGGCTCAGGAGACAGCGCGTGGACCGATCGGGGCTCAGGAGGCGGCTCGTGGATCGGTCGGGGCTCGGAGACGGCGCGTGGAACGATCGGGGCTTACGAGACGACGCGTGGACCGATCGGGGCTGAGGAGACGGCGCGTCGACCGACCGGACCTCAGGAGATTCGCGTGGATCGATCGGGGCTCCGGAGGCGGCGCGTGGACCAATTGGGGCTTAGGAGACGACGCGTGGACTGATCATGGCTCGGCGACGGCGCGTAGACCGATCGGGGCTCGGAGACGACGCGTGGACTGATCGGGGCTCGAAGACAGCGCGTGGACCGACTGGGGCTCAGGCGGTTGCGCGTGGACCAATTGGGGCTCCGGAGGCGGCGCGTGGACCGATTGTGGAGCAGAAGATGGTGCGTGGACCGATCGGGGCTCGGAGACGGCGCATGGACCGATCGGAGCTTAGAAGACGATGCCTAGACCGATTGGGGCTCAGGAGACAGCGCGTGGACTGATCGGGGCTCGGCGACGGCGCGTGGACAGATCGAGGCTCGGAGATGACGCGTGTATGGATCGGGGCTTTGAAGACGACGCATGGACCGATTGTGGCTCAAGAAACGGCGTGTGGAGCGATCGGGGCTCAGGAGACGACGCGTCGACCGATCAGGGCTCAGGTGACGGCGCGTGGACCGACCGGGGCTCAGGAGACCGCGCGTGGACCGACTGGGGCGCAGGCGGTTGCGCGTGGACCAATTGGGGTTTGGCGATGGCGCGTGGACTTATCGGGGCTCGGAGACGGCGCGTTAACCGATCGGGGCTTAGGAGACGATCCGTGAACCGATCGGGGCTCGGAGACGGCGCGTGGACAGATCGGGCTCAGGAGACGGCGCGTGGACCGATTGGGGCTTAGGATACGGCGCGTGGACCGATCGGGGCTCAAGAAGCGGCGCCTGGACCGTTCGTGGCTCGGAGACGACGCGTGGAGGCATCGGGGCTAAGAAGACGACGCATGGACCGATCGGGGCTCAGGAAACGGCGTGTGGACCGATCAGAGCTCGAAGACGACGCGTGGACCGATCGGGGCTTAGGAGACTACGCGTGTACCTATCGGGGCTCAGAAGACAGCGCGTGGACCGATCGGGGCTCAGGAGGCGGCGCGTGGATCGATCGGGGCTCGGAGACGGCGCGTGGAACGATCGGGTCTCAGGAGACGGCGCGTGAAAAGATCGGCGCTCGGAGACGCCGCATGGACCGATTGGGGCTTAGGAGACGGCGCGTGGACCGATCGGGGAGCAGGAAGCGGCGCCTGGACCGATCGTGGCTCGGAGACGGCGCGTGGAGGCATCCGGGCTAAGAAGACGACGCATGGACCGAGCGGGGTTCAGGAGACGGCGCGAGGAGCGATCGGGGCTCAGGAGAAGACACGTCAATTGATCGGGGCTCCGGAGACGACGCCTCGACCGATCGGGGCTCAGGAGGCGGCACGAGAAGCGATCGGGGCTCAGGAGAAGACGCGTCAATTTATCGGGGCTCAGGAGACGACGCGTCGACTAATCGGGGCTTAGGAGACGACACGTGGACCGATCGGGGCTAAGGAGACGGCGCGTCGACCGACCGGAGCTCAGGAGATTCGCGTGGATTGATCGGGGCTCCGGAGGCGGGCGTGGACCGATTGGGGCTTAGGAGACGACGCGTGGACTGATCGGGACTCAGGAGACGGCGCGTGGCCCGATTGGGGCTCGGATACGGCGCGTGAACCGACCGGGGCTCAGGAGGCCGCGCGAGAACCGATCGCGGCTCGGCGACGGCGCGTGGACCGATCGGGGCTCAGGAGGCCGCGCGTGGACCGATCATGGCTCGGCGACAGCGCGTAGACCGATCGGGGCTCGGAGACGACGCGTGGACTGATCGGGGCTCGAAGACAGCGCGTGGACCGACTGGGGCTCAGGCGGTTGCGCGTGGAACAATTCGGGCTCCGGAGGCGGTGCGTGGACCGATTGTGGAGCAGAAGATGGTGCGTGGGCCGATCGGGGCTCGGAGACGGCGCGTGGACCGATCGGAGCTTAGAAGACGACGCCTAGACCGATTGGGACTCAGGAGACAGCGCGTGGACCGATCGGGGCTCAGGAGGCGGCGCGTGGATCGATCGGGGCTCGGAGACGGCGCGTGGAACGATCGGGTCTCAGGAGACGGCGCGTGAAATGATGGGCGCTCGGAGACGCCGCGTGGACCGATTGGGGCTTAGGAGACGGCGCGTGGACCGATTGTGGAGCAGAAGATGGTGCGTGGACCGATCGGGGCTCGGAGACGGCGCGTGGACCGATCGGAGCTTAGAAGACGACGCCTAGACCGATTGGGGCTCAGGAGACAGCCCGTGAACTGATCGGGGCTCGGAGACGGCGCGTTAACGGATCGGCGCTCGGAGACAGCGCGTCGACCGATCGGGGTTCGGTGACGGTGCGTGGACCGTCCGGGGCTCAGGACGGGATGCGTGGACCGATCGCGGCTCTGGAGACTGCGCGTGGATCGACCGGGGCTTAGGGAACGACGCGTGGACCGATCGGGGCTCGGAGACGGGTCGTGGACAGATTGGGGCTTAGGAGACGGCGCGTGGACCGATCGTGGCTGGGAGACGGCACGTCCACCAATCGGGGCTCAGGAGACTGCGCGTGGATGCATCGGAGCTTAGGGAACGACGCGTGGACCGATCGGGGCTCAGGAGACGGCGCGTGAACCGACCATGGCTCAGGAGGCCGCGCGTGGACCGACTGGGGCTCAGGAGGTTGCGCGTGGACCAATTGGGGATCGGCGACGGGGCGTGGACCGATCGGGGCTCGGAGACGGCGCATTAACCGATCGGGGCTTAGGAGACGATGCGAGGAGGCTTCTCGGTTTACAAGACGACGCGTGGATCGATCGGGGCTCGGAGACGGCGCATGAACCGACCGGGGCTCAGGAGGCCGCACGTGGACCGATCGAGGCTCGGCGACGGCGCGTGGACCGATCGGGGCTCGGCGACTGCGTGTGGACGTATCGGGGTTCAAGAGAGGGCGCGTGGACCGATCGGGGCTCGCAGACGGCACGTGGACCGATCAGGGCTTTGGAGACGACGCGTAGAATGATCGGGGCACAGGAGACGGCGCGTGGACCGGTCGAGGCTCGGAGACGACGCGTGTGCGGATCGGGGATTCGAGGACGTCGGGTGGACCGATCCGGGATCAGGAGACGGCGCGTGGAGCGATCGGGGCTCGGAAACGGCGCGTGGAACGATCGGGGCTCAGGAGACGGTGCGTGAACCGATCGTCGCTCGGAGACGGCACGTGGACCGATCGGGGCTTAGGAGAAGGCGCGTGGACCGATCGGAGCTTAGGAGACGGCGCGTGGACCGATCGGGGCTTATGAGACGGCGCGTGAACCGATCGGAGATCAGGCGAAGACGCGTTCACCGATCGGGGCTCTGGAAGCGGCGCACGGACCGATCGTGGCTCGGAGACGGCGCGTGGAGGCATCGGGGCTTTGAAGACGACGCGTGGACCGATCGGGGCTCGGAGACGGCGCGTGGAACGATCGGGGTCAGGAGACGGCGCGTCAACCATTCGGCGCTCGGAGACGGCGCGTGGACCGATCGGGGTTGTGGAAGCGGCGCACGGACCGATCGTGGCTCGGAGACGGCGCGTGGAGGCATCGGGGCTTTGAAGACGACGCGTGGACCGATCGGGGCTCAGGATACGGCGCGTTAACCGATTGGGGCTTAGGAGACGATGCGTGGACCGATCGGGGCTCGAAGACGGCGGGTGGACCGATCGGGGCACGGAGACAGCGCGTGGACCGACTGGGGCTCAGGCGATTGCGCGTGGACCAATTGGGGTTCGGCGACGGCGCGTGGATCGATCGGGGCTTAGGAGACGGCGCGTGCACCGATCGGGGCCCGGAGACGGGTCGTGGACAGATTGGGGCTTATCAGACGGCGCGTGGACCGATCGTGGCTGGGAGACGGCACGTCCACCAATCGGGGCTTAGGAGACGACGCGTAGACCGATCGGGGCCCAGGAGACGGCGCGTGGACCGATCGGGGCTCAGGAAACGGCGCGTGGACCGACTGGGGCTCAGGCGGTTGCGCGTGGACCAATTGGGGTTCGGCGACGGCGCGTGGATCGATCGGGGCTTAGGAGACGGTGCTTGGACCGATTGGGGCTCAGATACGGCGCGTGAACCAACCGGGGCTCAGGAGCCCGCGCGTGGACCGATCGCGGCTAGTGCGACGGCGCGTGAACCGATCGGCGCACGGAGACGGCGCGTGGACCGATCGGGGCTCAGGAGGATACGCCTGGACCGATCGGGGCTCGGCGACGGCGCGTGGACCGATCGGGGCTCAGGAGACGGTGCGTGGACCGATTGGGGCTCGGATACGGCGCGTGAACCAACCGGGGCTCAGCAGGCCGCGCGTGGACCGATCGCGGCTCGTGCGACGGCGCGTGCACCGATCGGCGCTCGGAGACGGCGCTGACCGATCGTGGCTTAGGAGAAGGCGCCTGGACCGTCGGGGCTCGGCAACGGCGCGTGAACCGACCGGGGCTCAGGGGGCCGCCCGAGAACCGATCGCGGCTCGGCGACGGCGCGTGGACCGATCGGGGCTCAGGAGGCCGCGCGTGGACCGATCATGGCTCGGCGACGGCGCGTAGACCGATCGGGGTTCGGAGACGACGCGTGGACTGATCGGGGCTCGAAGACAGCGCGTGGACCGACTAGGGCTCAGGCGGTTGCGCGTGGACCAATTGGGGCTCCGGAGGCGGCGCGTGGACCGATTGTGGAGCATAAGATGGTGCGTGGACCGATCGGGCCTCGGAGACGGCGCGTGGACCGATCGGAGCTTAGAAGATGACGCCTAGACCGATTGGGGCTCAGGAGACAGCGCGTGGACTGATTGGGGCTCGGAGACGGCGCGTTAACCGATCGGCGCTCGGAGACAGCGCGTCGACCGATCGGGGTTCGGTGACGGCGCGTGGACCGTCCGGGGCTCAGGAGGGGATGCGTGGACCGATCGCGGCTCTGGAGACTGCGCGTGGATCGACCGGGGCTTAGGGAACGACGCGTGGACCGATCGGGGCTCGGAGACGACGCGTCGACCGATCGGGGCTCGGAGACAGCGCGTGGACCGACTGGGGCTTAGGATACGGCGCGTGGACCGATCGGGGTTCAGGAAGCGGCGCCTGGACCGATCGTGGCTCGGAGACGACGCGTGGAGGCATCGGGGCTAAGAAGACGACGCATGGACCGATCGGGGTTCAGGAAACGGCGTGTGGACCGATCAGAGCTCGGAGACGACGCGTGGACCGATCGGAGCTTAACAGACTACGCGTGTACCTATCGGGGCTCAGGAGACAGCGCGTGGACCGATCGGGGCTCAGGAGGCGGCGCGTGGATCGGTCGGGGCTCGGAGACGGCGCGTGGAACGATCGGGGCTTACGAGACGACGCGTGGACCGATCGGGGCTGAGGAGACGGCGCGTCGACCGACCGGAGCTCAGGAGATTCGCGTGGATCGATCGGGGCTCCGGAGGCGGCGCGTGGACCAATTGGGGCTTAGGAGACGACGCGTGGACTGATCATGGCTCGGCGACGGCGCGTAGACCGATCGGGGCTCGGAGACGACGCGTGGACTGATCGGGGCTCGAAGACAGTGCGTGGACCGACTGGGGCTCAGGCGGTTGCGCGTGGACCAATTGGGGCTCCGGAGGCGGCGCGTGGACCGATTGTGGAGCAGAAGATGGTGCGTGGACCGATCGGGGCTCGGAGACGGCGCATGGACCGATCGGAGCTTAGAAGACGATGCCTAGACCGATTGGGGCTCAGGAGACAGCGCGTGGACTGATCGGGGCTCGGCGACGGCGCGTGGACAGATCGAGGCTCGGAGACGACGCGTGTATGGATCGGGGCTTTGAAGACGACGCATGGACCGATTGTGGCTCAAGAAACGGCGTGTGGAGCGATCGGGGCTCAGGAGACGACGCGTCGACCGATCAGGGCTCAGGTGACGGCGCGTGGACCGACCGGGGCTCAGGAGACCGCGCGTGGACCGACTGGGGCGCAGGCGGTTGCGCGTGGACCAATTGGGGTTTGGCGATGGCGCGTGGACTTATCGGGGCTCGGAGACGGCGCGTTAACCGATCGGGGCTTAGGAGACGATCCGTGAACCGATCGGGGCTCGGAGACGGCGCGTGGACAGATCGGGCTCAGGAGACGGCGCGTGGACCGATCGGGGCTTAGGATACGGCGCGTGGACCAATCGGGGCTCAAGAAGCGGCGCCTGGACCGTTCGTGGCTCGGAGACGACGCGTGGAGGCATCGGGGCTAAGAAGACGACGCATGGACCGATCGGGGCTCAGGAAACGGCGTGTGGACCGATCAGAGCTCGGAGACGACGCGTGGACCGATCGGGGCTTAGGAGACTACGCGTGTACCTATCGGGGCTCAGAAGACAGCGCGTGGACCGATCGGGGCTCAGGAGGCGGCGCGTGGATCGATCGGGGCTCGGAGACGGCGCGTGGAACGATCGGGTCTCAGGAGACGGCGCGTGAAAAGATCGGGGCTCGGAGACGGCGCGTTAACGGATCGGCGCTCGGAGACAGCGCGTCGACCGATCGGGGTTCGGTGACGGCGCGTGGACCGTCCGGGGCTCAGGAGGGGATGCGTGGACCGATCGCGGCTCTGGAGACTGCGCGTGGATCGACCGGGGCTTAGGGAACGACGCGTGGACCGATCGGGGCTCGGAGACGGCGCGTTAACCGATTGGGGCTTAGGAGACCATGTGTGGACCGATCGGGGCTCGAAGACGGCGCGTGGACCGATCGGGTCTCAGGAGGCCGCGCGTGGACAGATCATGACTCGGCGACGGCGCGTGGACTAATCGGGGCTCGGAGACGACGCGTCGACCGATCGGGGCTCGGAGACAGCGCGTGGACCGACTGGGGCTTAGGATACGGCGCGTGGACCGATCGGGGTTCAGGAAGCGGCGCCTGGACCGATCGTGGCTCGGAGACGACGCGTGGAGGCATCGGGGCTAAGAAGACGACGCATGGACCGATCGGGGTTCAGGAAACGGCGTGTGGACCGATCAGAGCTCGGAGACGACGCGTGGACCGATCGGAGCTTAACAGACTACGCGTGTACCTATCGGGGCTCAGGAGACAGCGCGTGGACCGATCGGGGCTCAGGAGGCGGCGCGTGGATCGGTCGGGGCTCGGAGACGGTGCGTGGAACGATCGGGGCTTACGAGACGACGCGTGGACCGATCGGGGCTGAGGAGACGGCGCGTCGACCGACCGGAGCTCAGGAGATTCGCGTGGATCGATCGGGGCTCCGGAGGCGGCGCGTGGACCAATTGGGGCTTAGGAGACGACGCGTGGACTGATCATGGCTCGGCGACGGCGCGTAGACCGATCGGGGCTCGGAGACGACGCGTGGACTGATCGGGGCTCGAAGACAGCGCGTGGACCGACTGGGGCTCAGGCGGTTGCGCGTGGACCAATTGGGGTTCGGCGACGGCGCGTGGACCGTTCGGGGCTCGGAGACAGCGCGTTAACCGATCGGGGCTTAGGAGACGATGCGTGGACCGATCGGGGCTCGGAGACGGCGCGTGGACCGATCGGCGCTCGGCGACGGCGCGTGGACAGATCGAGGCTCGGAGACGACGCGTGTATGGATCGGGGCTTTGAAGACGACGCATGGACCGATTGTGGCTCAAGAAACGGCGTGTGGAGCGATCGGGGCTCAGGAGACGACGCGTCGACCGATCAGGGCTCAGGTGACGGCGCGTGGACCGACCGGGGCTCAGGAGACCGCGCGTGGACCGACTGGGGCGCAGGCGGTTGCGCGTGGACCAATTGGGGTTTGGCGATGGCGCGTGGACCGATCGGGGCTCGGAGACGGCGCGTTAACCGATCGGGGCTTAGGAGACGATCCGTGAACCGATCGGGGCTCGGAGACTACGCGTGTACCTATCGGGGCTCAGAAGACAGCGCGTGGACCGATCGGGGCTCAGGAGGCGGCGCGTGGATCGATCGGGGCTCGGAGACGGCGCGTGGAACGATCGGGTCTCAGGAGACGGCGCGTGAAAAGATCGGCGCTCGGAGACGCCGCGTGGACCGATTGGGGCTTAGGAGACGGCGCGTGGACCGATCGGGGAGCAGGAGCCGATGCGTGGATCGATCGGGGCTCAGGAGGCGGCGCGTGGACCCATCGGGGCTCGGAGACGGCACGTGGACCGATCAGGGCTTAGGAGACGGCGCCTGGACCGTCCGGGGCTCAGGAGGCGATGCGTGGACCGATCGGGGCTCAGGAGACTGCGCGTGGATGGATCGGAGCTTAGGGAACGACGCGTGGACCGATCGGGGCTCGGAAACGGCGCGTGGGTCGATCGGGGCTTAGGAGACGATGCGTGGACCGATCGGGGCTCAGGAGACGGCGCGTGGACCGATCGGGGCTCGGAGACGACGCGTGTACAGATCAGGGCTTGGTGACGGCGCATTTACCGATAGCAGCTCGGAGACGGCCCGTGGACGGATCGCGGCTTAGGAGACGGCGCGTGGACCGATCGAGGCTCGGAGACGACGCGTGTGCGGATCGGGGATTCGAGGACGACGGGTGGACCGATCCGGGCTCAGGAGACGACGCGTCGTCCGATCGGGGCTCAGGATGCGGCGCGTGGACCCATCGGGGCTAGGAGACGGCACGTGGACCGATCAGGGCTCGGCGACTGCGCGTGGACGTATCGGGGCTCAGGAGACGGCGCGTGGACCGATCGGGGCTCGAAGACGACGCGTGGGCCGATCGCAGCTCGGCGACGGCGCGTGGACCGATCGGGGCTCGGAGACGACGCGTGAACCGATCGGGGCTCAGGAGACGGCGCGTGGACTGATCGGTGCTCGGAGACGGCGCGTGGACGGACCGTAGCTTAGAATGCGTCACGCGGATCGATTGGGTCTCGGAGACGCCGTGTGGACGTATCGGGGTTTAAGAGACGATGCGTGGACCGATCTGGGCTCAGGAGATGGCGCGTGGACCGATCGGGGCTTTGGAGACGGTACGTGGACCGATCGAGGCTCGGAGACGGCGCGTGGACCGACCGGGGCTCAGGAGGCCGCGCGTGGACCTATCGGGACGCGGCGACGGCGCGTGGACCGATCGAGGCTCGGAGACGACGCGTGTATGGATCGGGGATTAGGGGACGACGCGTGGAACGATCGGGGCTCAGGAGAGGGCGCGTGCACCGACCGGCGCTCGGAGACGGCGCGTGAACCGATCGGGGCTCAGGAGACGGCGCGTGGACTGATCGGTGCTCGGAGACGGCGCGTGGACGGACCGTGGCTTAGAATGCGTCACGCGGATCGATCGGGGCTCGGAGACGGCGCGTGGACCGACCGGGGCTAAGGAGGCCGCGCGTGGACCTATCGAGGCTTAGGAGCCGACGCGTGGACCGATCGGGGCTGAGGAGACGGCGCGTGGACCGAACGGGGCTCGGAGACGGCGCGTGGAACGATCGGAGCACAGGAGACGGCGCGTGAACCGATCGGCGCTCGGAGACGGCGCGTGGATCGATCGGGGCTTAGGAGAAGGCGCGTGGACCGATCGGGGCTTAGGAGACGATTCGTGGTCCGATCGGGGCTCGGAGACCGCGCGTGGACCGACCGGGGCTAAGCAGGCCGCGCGTGGACCGATAGAGGCTTAGGAGCCGACCCGTGGACCGATCGGGGCTGAGGAGACAGCGCGTGGACCGATCGGGGCTCGGAGACGGCGCGTGGAATGATCGGAGCACAGGGGACGGCGCGTGAACCGATCGGCGCTCGGAGACGACGCGTCGACCGATCGGGGATCAGGAGACGGCGCGCGGACCGACCGGGGCTCAGGAGCCTCGCATGGGCCGATCATGGCTCGGCGACGGCGCGTGGACCGATCGGGGCTCGGAGACGACGCGTGGACCGATGGGGGCTTAGGAGACTACGCGTTGATCGATCGGGGCTCAGGTGACGGCGCGCGGACCGACCGGGGCTCAGGAGACGGCGCGTGAAATGATCGGCGCCCGGAGATGGCGCGTGGACCGATTGGGGCTTAAGAGACGACGGGTGGACCGATCGGGGCTTAGGAACCGGCACGTGAATCGATCGGGGCACAGCAGACGGCGCGTGAACCGGTCGGGGCTTAGGAGACGACGCGTTGTCCGATCGGGGCTCAGGAGAATGGGTGTGGACCGATCGGGGCTCAGGAGACGGCGCGTGGACCGATCGGGGCTCGGCGATGGCGCGTGGATCGATCGGGGCTCGGAAACGACGCGTGTACGGATCGAGGCTTGGAGACGGCGCGTGGACCGACTGGGGCTCAGGCGGTTTCGCGTGGACCAATTGGGGTTCGGCGACGGCACGTGGACCGATCGGGGCTTAGGAGGCCGCGCGTGGACCGATCGCGGCTCGGCGACGGCGCGTGCACCGATTGGGGCTCGGATACGGCGCGTGAACCAATCGGGCCTCAGGAGGCCGCGCGTTGACCGATCGCGGCTCGGCGACGGCGCGTGGACCGATCGGGGCTCAGGAGGCCGCGCGTGGACCGCTTGGGGCTCGAAGACGGCGCGTGGAACGATCAGGGATCAGTAGACGTCACGTGAAATGATCGGCGCTCGGAGACGGCGCGTGGACCGATCGGGGCTCAGGAGAAGGCGCGTGGACCGATCGGGGCTTAGGAGGGGACCCGTCGACCGATCGGGGCTCAGGAGACGACGCGTGGACCGGTCGGTGCTCAGGAAGTGGCGCCTGGACCGATCGGGGCTCCGAGACGACGCGTTAACCGAGCGGGGCTTAGGAGACTATGCGGGGACCGATCGGGGCTCGGAGACAGCGCGTGTACCGACTGGGGCTCAGGAGGTTGCGCGTGGACCAATTGCGGTTCGGCGACGGCGCGTGGACCGACCGGGGCTCAGGAGACCGCGCGTGAACCGATCGAGACTCGGCGACTGCGCGTCGAGCGATCGGGGCTCAGGAGACGGCGCGTGGACCAATCGGCGCTCCGAGACGGCGCGTGGACCGATCGGGGATGAGGAGAAGGCGCGTGGACCGATCGGGGCTTAGGAGACGGCGCGTAGACCGATCAGGGCTCGGAGACGGCGTGTGGAACGATCGGGGCTCAGGTGATGGCGCGTGAACCGATAGGCGCTCGGAGACGGCGCGTGGACCGATCGGGACTTAGTAGAAGGCGCTTGGTCCGATCGGGGCTTAGGAGACGACGCGTGGACCGATCGGAGCTCGGAGACGGCGCGTGGAACGATCGGGGCTCAGGAGACGGCGCATGAACCGATCGGGGCTCGGATACGGCGCGTGAACCAACCGGGACTCAGGAGGCCGCGCGTGGACCGATCGAGGCTCAGGAGGCCACGCCTGGACCGATCGGGGCTCCGCGACGGCACGTGGACCGATCGAGGCTCGGAGACGACGCGTGTACGGATCGGGGATTCGGCGATGACGCGTGGACCGATCCGGGCTCAGGAGACGGCGCGTGGACGGATCGGGGCTCGGAGACGGCGCGTGGAACGATCGGGGCTCACGAGACGGCGCGTGAAATGATCGGCGCTCTGAGACGGCGCGTAGACCGATTGGGGCTTACGAGACGGCGCGTGGACCGATCGGGGCTCAGGAAGCGGCGCCTGGACTGATCGTGGCTCGAAGACGGCGCGTGGAGGCATAGGGGCTAAGAAGACGACGCATGGATCGAGCGGGGCTCAGGAGACGGCGCGAGGGGCGATCGGGGCTTGGAGACAGTGCGTGGACCGACTGGGGCTCAGGCGGTTGCCCGTGGACCAATTGGGGTTCGGCGACGGCGCGTGGACCGATCGGGGCTCAGGAGGCGGTGCGTAGAACGATCGGGGCTCAGGAGACGGCGCGTTAACCGATTGGGGCTTAGGAGACGTTGCGTGGACCGATCGGCGCTAGAAGACGGCGCGTGGACCGATCGGGGCTCGGACACAGTGCGTGGACCGACTGGGGCTCAGGCGGTTGCGCGTGGACCAATTGGGGTTCGGCGACGGCGCGTGGACCGATCGGGGCTCAGGAGGCGGCGCGTGGATCGATCGGGGCTCGGAGACGGCGCGTGGAGGCATCTGGGCTTACAAGACAACGCGTGGATCGATCGGGGCTCGGAGACGGCGCATGAACCGACCGGGGCTCAGGAGGCGGCGCGTGAACTGATCGGGGCTCGGAGACGGCGCGTTAACCGATCGGGGCTTAGGAGACGATGCGTGGACCGATCGGGGCTCGGAGACGGCGCGTGGACCGACCGGGGCTAAGGCGGCCGCGCGTGGACCGATCGAGGCTCGTCGACGGCGCGTGGACCGATCGGGACTCGGAGACGGCGTGTGAACGTATCGGGACTTAGGAGACGATGCGTTGTCCGATCGGGGTTCATGAGACGGCGCGTAGACCGATCGGGGCTCCGTCGGCGACGCCTGGACCGATCGGGGCCCAGGAAACGGCGCGTGGATCGATCGGTGCTCGAAGACGATGCGTGGACCGATCGGGGCTCAGGAGCCGATGCGTGGATCGATCGGGGCTCAGGAGGCGGCGCGAGGACCCATCGGGGCTCGGAGACGACACGTGGACCGATCAGGTCTTAGGAGACGACGCGTGCACCGATCGGGGCTCTGGAAGCGGCGCACGGACCGATCGTGGCTCGGAGACGGCGCGTGGAGCCATCGGGGCTTTGAAGACGACGCGTGGACCGAATGGTGCTCAGAAAACGCCGCGTGGACCGATGGGGATCAGGAGACGGTGCGTGGAGAGATCGGGGCTCGAGGAAGGCGCGTGAACCGATCGGGGCTCAGGAGACGGCGCGTGGACTGATCGGTGCTCGGAGACGGCGCGTGGACGGACCGTGGCTTAGAATGCGTCACGCGGATCGATTGGGTCTCGGAGACGGCGTGTGGACGTATCGGGGCTTAGGAGACGATGCGTGAACCGATCGGGGCTCAGGAGACGCCGCGTGGACCGATCGGGGCTCGGAGACGGCGCGTGGACGGACCGTGGCTTAGAATGCGTCACGCGGACCGATCGGGGCTCGGATACGGCGTGTGGACGTATCGGGGCTTAGGAGACGATGCGTGAACCGATCGGGGCTCAGGAGACGCCGCGTGGACCGATCGGGGCTCGGAGACGGCGCGTGGAACGATCGGGGCTCAGGAGACGGCTCGTGAAATGATCGGCGCTCTGAGACGGCGCGTGGACCGATTGTGGCTGACGAGACGGCGCGTGGATCGATCGGGGCTCAGGAAGCGGCGCCTGGACCTACCGGGGCTCAGGAGACGGCGCGAGGAGCGATCGGGGCTCAGGAGAAGACGCGTCAATTGATCGGGGCTCAGGAGACGACGCGGCGACGGATCGGGGCTTAGGAGACGACGCGTGGACCGATCGGGGCTTCGGAGACGGTACGTGGACCGACCGGAGCTCAGGAGATTCGCGTGGATCGATCGGGGCTCCGGAGGCGGCGCGTGGACCGATTGGGGAGCATGAGATGGTACGTGGACCGATCGGGGCTCGGAGACGGCGCACGGACCGATCGGGGCTTAGGATACGACGCGTGGACCGATTGGGGCTAAGGAGGCCGCGCGTGGACCGATCGCGGCTCGACGCAGCGCGTGGACGGATCAGGGCTCAGGAGACGGCGCGTGGACCGATCGGGGCGGGGAGACGGCGCGTGAACCGACCGGGGCTCAGGAGGCCGCGCGTGGACTGATCGGGGCTCGGCGACTGCGCGTGGACGGATCGGGGCTCGGAGACGGCGCGTAGAACGATCGGGGCTCAGGAGACGGCGCGTTAACCGATTGGGGCTTAGGAGACGTTGCGTGGACCGATCGCGGCTCGAAGACGGCGCGTGGACCGATCGGGGCTCGGAGACAGTGCGTGGACCGACTGTGGCTCAGGCGGTTGCGCGTGGACCAATTGGGGTTCGGCGACGGCGCGTGGATCGATCGGGGCTTAGGAGACGGCGCGTGCATCGATCGGGGCCCGGAGACGGGTCGTAGACAGATGGGGGCTTAGGAGACGGCGCGTGGACCGATCGGGGCTCAGAAGACGGCGCGTGGACCGATCGGGGATCAGGAAATGGCGCGTGGACCGACTGGGGCTCAGGCGGTTGCGCGTGGACCAATTGGGGTTCGGCGACGGCGCGTGGACCGATCGGGGCTCGGAGACGGCGCGTCGACCGCTCGGGGTTCGGAGACGGCGCCTGGACCGTCCAGGGCTCAGGAGGCGATGCGTGGACCGATCGGGGCTCATGAGATTGCGCGTGGATGGATCGGAGCTTAGGGAACGACGCGTGGACCGATCAGGGCTCAGGAGACGGCGCGTGAACCGATCGGCGCTCGGAGACGGCACGTGGACCGATCGGGGCTTAGGAGACGGCGCGTGGACCAATAGGAGATCAGGAGAGGACGCGTGGACCGATAGGGCTCTGGAAGCGGCGCACGGACCGATCGTGGCTCGGAGACGGCGCGCGGAGGCATCGGGGCTTTGAAGACGACGCGTGGACCGAACTGTGCTCAGAAAACGGCGCCTGGAGCGATCGGGGCTCAGGAGACGGCGCGCGGACGGACCGGGGCTCAGAAGCCTCGCGTAGATCGATCGGGGCTCCGGAGGCGCCGCGTGGACCGATGGAGATCAGGACACGGTGCGTGGACCGATCGGGGCTCGGAGACGGCGCGCGGACCGTTCGGGGCCTAGGAGACGACGCGTGGACTGATCGGGGCGTACGAAACGACGCGTGTACCTATCGGGGCTCAGGAGACAGCGAGTGGACC
The DNA here is from genome assembly GCA_946811545.1 of Netelia fuscicornis. Taxonomy (NCBI): domain Eukaryota; kingdom Metazoa; phylum Arthropoda; class Insecta; order Hymenoptera; family Ichneumonidae; genus Netelia; species Netelia fuscicornis. The sequence continues at coordinate 14,021,923 of OX328016.1, read as the reverse complement.
TATTGGGGCTCAGGACACGGCGCAGGGACCGATCGGGGCTCGGAGACGACGCGTGGAACGATCGGGGCTCAGGAGACGGCGCGTTAACCGATTGGGGCTTAGGAGACGATGAGCGGACCGATCGGGGCTGGAAGACGGCGCGTGGACCGATCGGGGCTCGGAGACAGCGCGTCGACCGATCGGGGTTCGGAGACGGCGCCTGGACCAATTGGGGTTCGGCAACGGCGCGTGGACCGACCGGGGCTCAGGAGCCGATGCGTGGATCGATCGGGGTTCAGGAGGCGGCGCGTAGACCCATCGGGGCTCGGAGTCGGCACGTGGACCGATCAGGGCTTAGGAGACGACGGGTGGACCGATCGGGGCTCAGGAGACGGCGCGTGCACCGATCGGGGCTCGAGGAAGGCGCGTGAAACGATCGGGGCTTAGGAGACGGCGCGTGGACCGATCGGGGCTCAGGAGACGGCGCGCGGACCGACCGGGGCTCAGGAGCCTCGCGTGGACCGATCATGGCTCGGCGACGGCGCGTGGACGGATCGGGGCTCGGAGACGACGCGTGGACCGATTGGGGCTCGGAGACGGCGCGTTAACCGATCGGGGCTTAGGAGACGACGCGTGGACCGATCGGACCTCAGGAGACGGCGCGTGGACCGATCGGTGCTCGGAGACGGCGCGTGGACGGACCGTGGCTTAGAATGCGTCACGCGGACCGATCGGGGCTCGGATACGGCGTGTGGACGTATCGGGGCTTACGAGACGATGCGTGAACCGATCGGGGCTCAGGAGACGCCTCGTGGACCAATCGGGGCTCGGAGACGGCGCGTGGAACGATCGGGGCTCAGGAGACGGCTCGTGAAATGATCGGCGCTCTGAGACGGCGCGTGGACCGATTGTGGCTGACGAGACGGCGCCTGGATCGATCGGGGCTCAGGAAGCGGCGCCTGGACCTACCGTGGCTCGGAGACGGCGCGTGGAGGCATCGTGGCTAAGAACACGACGCATGGACCGAGCGGGGCTCAGGAGACGGCGCGAGGAGCGATCGGGGTTCAGGAGAAGACGCGTCAATTGATCGGGGCTCAGGAGACGACGCGGCGACGGATCGGGGCTTAGGAGACGACGCGTGGACCGATCGGGGCTTCGGAGACGGTACGTGGACCGACCGGAGCTCAGGAGATTCGCGTGGATCGATCGGGGCTCCGGAGGCGGCGCGTGGACCGATTGGGGAGCATGAGATGGTACGTGGACCGATCGGGGCTCGGAGACGGCGAACGGACCGATCGGGGCTTAGGATACGACGCGTGGACCGATTGGGGCTCAGGAGGCCGCGCGTGGACCGATCGCGGCTCGACGCAGCGCGTGGACGGATCAGGGCTCAGGAGATGGCGCGTGGACCGATCGGGGCGGGGAGACGGCGCGTGAACCGACCGGGGCTCAGGAGGCCGCGCGTGGACTGATCGGGGCTCGGCGACTGCGCGTGGACGGATCGGGGCTCGGAGACGGCGCGTAGAACGATCGGGGCTGAGGAGACGGCGCGTTAACCGATTGGGGCTTAGGAGACGTTGCGTGGACCGATCGGGGCTCGAAGATGGCGCGTGGACCGATCGGGGCTCGGAGACAGTGCGTGGACCGACTGGGGCTCAGGCGGTTGCGCGTGGACCAATTGGGGTTCGGCGACGGCGCGTGGATCGATCGGGGCTTAGGAGACGGCGCGTGCATCGATCGGGGCCCGGAGACGGGTCGTAGACAGATGGGGGCTTAGGAGACGGCGCGTGGACCGATCGTGGCTGGGAGACGGCTCGTCCACCAATCGGGGCTTAGGAGACGACGCGTAGATCGATCGGGGCTCAGGAGACGGCGCGTGGACCGATCGGGGATCAGGAAATGGCGCGTGGACCGACTGGGGCTCAGGCGGTTTGTGCGTGGACCAATTGGGGTTCGGCGACGGCGCGTGGACCGATCGGGGATCAGGAAATGGCGCGTGGACCGACTGGGGCTCAGGAGGCCGCGCGTGGACCGATCGAGGCTCGGCGACGGCGCGTGGACCGATCGGGGCTCGGAGACGACGCGTGTACGGATCAGGGCTTGGTGACGGCGCGTTTACCGATAGCAGCTCGGAGACGGCCCGTGGACGGATCGCGGCTTAGGAGACGGCGCGTGGAACGATCGGGGCTCAGGAGACGGCGCATGGACCGGTCGAGGCTCGGAGACGGCACGTGGACCGATCGGGGCTTAGGAGAAGGCGCGTGGACCGATCGGGGCTTAGGAGACGGCGCGTGGACCGATCGGGGCTTAGGAGACGACGCGTGGAACGACCGGGGCTCAGGAGACGGCGCGTGGACCGACCGGGGCTCAGGAGACTCGCGTGGATCGATCGGGGCTCAGGAGGCAACGCGGGGACCCATCGGGGCTCGGAGACGGCGTGTGGACGTTATCGGGGCTTAGGAGACGACGCGTGGACCGATCGGGGCTCGAAGACGGCGGGTGGATCGATCGGGGCTTAGGAGACGGCGTGTGCACCGATCGGGGCCCGGAGACGGGTCGTGGACAGATTGGGGCTTAGCAGACGGCGCGTGGACCGATCGTGGATGGGAGACGGCACGTCCACCAATCGGGGCTTAGGAGACGACGCGTAGACCGATCGGGGCCCAGGAGACGGCGCGTGGACCGATCGGGGCTCAGGAAACGGCGCGTGGACCGACTGGGGCTCAGGCGATTGCGCGTGGACGAATTGGGGTTCGGCGACGGCGCGTGGATCGATCGGGGCTCGGAGACGGCGCGTTAACCGATCGCGGCTTAGGAGACGATGCGTGAACTGATCGGGGCTCGGAGACGGCGCGTTAACCGATAGGGGCTTAGGAGACGATGCGTGGACCGATCGGGGCTCGGAGACGGGGCGTGGACCGACCGGGGCTCAGGAGGATACGCCTGGACTGATGGGGGTCGGCGACGGCGCTTGGACCGATCGGGGCACAGGAGACGGCGCGTGGACCGATCGGGGCTCAGGAAACGGCGCGTGGACCGACTGGGCCTCAGGCGGTTGCGCGTGGACCAATTGGGGTTCCGCGACGGCGCGTGGACCGACCGGGGCTCGGAGACGGCGCGTTAACCGATCGCGGCTTAGGAGACGATGCGAGGAGGCATCTGGGTTTACAAGACGACGCGTGGATCGATCGGGGCTCGGAGACGGCGCGTGGACCGGTCGGGGCTCGGAGACGACGCGTGTACGGATCAGGGCTTGGTGACGGCGCGTTTACCGATAGCAGCTCGGAGACGGCCCGTGGACGGATCGCGGCTTAGGAGACGGCGCGTGGATCGATCGGGGCTCAGGAGACGGCGCGTGGACCGACCGGGGCTCGGAGACGGCGCGTGGAACGATAGGGGCTCAGGAGACGGCGCGTGAAATGATCGGCGCCCGGAGATGGCGCGTGGACCGATTGGGGCTTAAGATACGAAGGGTGGACCGATCGGGGCTTAGGAAACGGCACGTGAATCGATCGGGGCACAGCAGACGGCGCGTGAACCGGTCGGGGCTTAGGAGACGACGCGTTGACCGATCGGCGCTCGGAGACAGCGCGTCGACCGATCGGGGTTCGGTGACGGCGCGTGGAACGTCCGGGGCTCAGGAGGGGATGCGTGGACCGATCGCGGCTCTGGAGACTGCGCGTGGACCGATCGGAGCTTAGAAGACGATGCCTAGACCGTTTGGGGCTCAGGAAACAGCGCGTGGACTGATCGGGGCTCGGAGACGGCGCGTTAACCGATCGGCGCTTGGAGACAGCGCGTCGACCGATCGGGGTTCGGTGATGGCGCGTGGAACGTCCGGGGCTCAGGAGGGGATGCGTGGACCGATCGCGGCTCTGGAGACTGCGCGTGGACCGATCGGGGCTCGGAGACAGCGCGTGGACGGACTGGGGCTCAGGCGGTTTCGCGTGGACCAATTGGGGTTCGGCGACGGCGCGTGGACCGATCGGAGCTTAGGAGGCCGCGCGTGGACCGATCGCGGCTCGGCGACGGCGCGTGGACCGATCGGGGCTCAGGAGGCCGCGCGTGGACCGATCGGGGTTCAGGAGACAGCGCGTGGACCGATTGGGGCTCTGATACGGCGCGTGAACCAATCGGGCCTCAGGAGGCCGCGCGTGGACCGATCGCGGCTTGGCGACGGCGCGTGGACCGATCGGGGCTCAGGAGGCCGCGCGTGGACCGATCACAGCTCGGCGACGGCGCGTGGACCGATCGGGGCTCGGAGACGACGCGTGGACCGATCGGGGTTCGGCGACCGCGCGTGAACCGACTGGGGCTCAGGCGGTTGCGCGTGCACCAATTGGGGTTCGGCGACGGCACGTGAATCGATCGGGGCACAGCAGACGGCGCGTGAACCGGTCGGGGCTTAGGAGACGACGCGTTGACCGATCGGCGCTCGGAGACAGCGCGTCGACCGATCGGGGTTCGGTGACGGCGCGTGGAACGTCCGGGGCTCAGGAGGGGATGCGTGGACCGATCGCGGCTCTGGAGACTGCGCGTGGACCGATCGGAGCTTAGAAGACGATGCCTAGACCGATTGGGGCTCAGGAGACAGCGCGTGGACCAATTGGGGTTCGGCGACGGCGCGTGGACCAATCGCGGCTCGGAGACGGCGCGTTAACCGATCGGGGCTTAGGAGACGATGCGTGAACCGATCGGGGCTCGGAGACGGCGCGTGGACCGACCGGGGCTCGGAGACGACGCGTGGACCGATCGGGGCTCGGAGACGGCGCGTTAACCGATCGGGGCTTAGGAGACGATCCGTGAACCGATCGGGGCTCGGAGACGGCGCGTGGACAGATTGGGCTCAGGAGACGGCGCGTGGACCGATCGGGGCTTAGGAGACTACGCGTGTACCTATCGGGGCTCAGGAGACAGCGCGTGAACCGATCGGCGCTCAGGAGTCGGCGCGTGGATCGATCGGGGCTCGGAGACGGCGCGTGGACCGATTGTGGCTGACGAGACGGCACGTGGATCGATCGGGGCTCAGGAAGCGGCGCCTGGACCTATCGTGGCTCGGAGACGGCGCGAGGAGGCATCGGGGCTAAGAACACGACGCATGGACCGAGCGGGGCTCGAGGAAGGCGCGTGAAACGATCGGGGCTTAGGAGACGGCGCGTGGACCGATCGGGGCTCAGGTGACGGCGCGCGGACCGACCGGGGCTCAGGAGCCTCGCGTGGACCGATCATGGCTCGGCGACGGCGCGTGGACGGATCGGGGCTCGGAGACGACGCGTGGACCGATTGGGGCTCGGAGACGGCGCGTTAACCGATCGGGGCTTAGGAGACGACGCGTGGACCGAACGGACCTCAGGAGACGGCGCGTGGACCGATTGGGTCTCGGAGACGGCGTGTGGACGTATCGGGGGTTCAGAGACGATGCGTGTACCGATCGGGGCTCAGGAGATGGCGCGTGGACCGATCGGGGCTTCGGAGACGGTACGTGGACCGATCGAGGCTCGGAGACGGCGCGTGGACCGATCGGAGATCAGGAGGCCGCGCGTCGACCGATCGGGGTTTGAATACGACGCGTGGACCGATCGGGGCTCGGAGACGGCGCGTGGACCGATCGGGGCTCAGGAGACGGCGCGTGGACTGATCGGGGCTCAGGAGACGGCGCGTAGACCGATCGGGGCTTCGGAGACGGTACGTGGACCGATCGAGGCTCGGAGATGGCGCGTGGACCGACCGGTGCTCAGGAGGCCGCGCGTGGACCGATCGGGACTCGGCGACGACGCGTGGACTGATCGAGGCTCGGAGATGATGCGTGTATGGATCGGGTATTAGGGGACGACGCTTGGAACGATTGGGGCTCAGGAGACGGCGCGTGCACCGACCGGCGCTCGGAGACGGCGCGTGGAGCGATCGGGGCTCAGGAGACGACGCGTGGATCGATCGGGGCTCAGGAGACGACGCGTCGACCGATCGGGGCTCAGGAGGCGGCGCGTGGACCGATTGGGAGTCACGAGACAGCGCGTGGACCGAGTGGGGCTCGGATACGGCGCGTGAACCGACCGGGGCTCAGGAGGCCGCGCGTGGACCGATCGCAGCTCGGCGACGGCGCGTGGAACGATCGGGGCTCAGGAGACGGCTCGTGAAATTATCGGCGCTCTGAGACGGCGCGTGGACCGATTGTGGCTGACGAGACGGCACGTGGATCGATCGGGGCTCAGGAAGCGGCGCCTGGACCTATCGTGGCTCGGAGCCGGCGCGTGGAGGCATCGGGGCTCAGGAGACGGGGCGTGAAATGATCGGCGCTCGGAGACGGCACGTGGACCGATCGGGGCACAGGAGACGGCGCGTGGACCGATCGGGGCTCAGGAAACGGCGCGTGGACCGACTGGGCCTCAGGCGGTTGCGCGTGGACCAATTGGGGTTCCGCGACGGCGCGTGGACCGATCGGGGCTCGGAGACGGCGCGTTAACCGATCGCGGCTTAGGAGACGATGCGAGGAGGCATCTGGGTTTACAAGACGACGCGTGGATCGATCGGGGCTCGGAGACGGCGCGTGAACCGACCGGGGCTCAGGAGACGGCACGTGGACCGATCGGGGCTCGGAGACGGCACGTTAACCGATCGGGGCTTAGGAGACGATGCGTGGACCGATCGGGGCTCGGAGACGACGCGTGTACGGATCAGGGCTTGGTGACGGCGCGTTTACCGATAGCAGCTCGGAGACGGCCCGTGGACGGATCGCGGCTTAGGAGACGGCGCGTGGAACGATCGGGGCTCAGGAGACGGCGCATGGACCGGTCGAGGCTAGGAGACGGCACGTGGACCGATCGGGGCTTAGGAGAAGGCGCGTGGACCGATCGGGGCTTAGGAGACGGCGCGTGGACCGATCGGGGCTTAGGAGACGACGCGTGGAACGACCGGGGCTCAGGAGACGGCGCGTGGACCGACCGGGGCTCAGGAGACTCGCGTGGATCGATCGGGGCTCAGGAGGCAACGCGGGGACCCATCGGGGCTCGGAGACGGCGTGTGGACGTTATCGGGGCTTAGGAGACGACGCGTGGACCGATCGGGGCTCGAAGACGGCGGGTGGATCGATCGGGGCTTAGGAGACGGCGTGTGCACCGATCGGGGCCCGGAGACGGGTCGTGGACAGATTGGGGCTTAGCAGACGGCGCGTGGACCGATCGTGGATGGGAGACGGCACGTCCACCAATCGGGGCTTAGGAGACGACGCGTAGACCGATCGGGGCCCAGGAGACGGCGCGTGGACCGATCGGGGCTCAGGAAACGGCGCGTGGACCGACTGGGGCTCAGGCGATTGCGCGTGGACGAATTGGGGTTCGGCGACGGCGCGTGGATCGATCGGGGCTCGGAGACGGCGCGTTAACCGATCGCGGCTTAGGAGACGATGCGTGAACTGATCGGGGCTCGGAGACGGCGCGTTAACCGATAGGGGCTTAGGAGACGATGCGTGGACCGATCGGGGCTCGGAGACGGGGCGTGGACCGACCGGGGCTCAGGAGGATACGCCTGGACTGATGGGGGTCGGCGACGGCGCTTGGACCGATCGGGGCACAGGAGACGGCGCGTGGACCGATCGGGGCTCAGGAAACGGCGCGTGGACCGACTGGGCCTCAGGCGGTTGCGCGTGGACCAATTGGGGTTCCGCGACGGCGCGTGGACCGACCGGGGCTCGGAGACGGCGCGTTAACCGATCGCGGCTTAGGAGACGATGCGAGGAGGCATCTGGGTTTACAAGACGACGCGTGGATCGATCGGGGCTCGGAGACGGCGCGTGAACCGACCGGGGCTCAGGAGACGGCACGTGGACCGATCGGGGCTCGGAGACGGCACGTTAACCGATCGGGGCTTAGGAGACGATGCGTGGACCGATCGGGCTCGGAGCCGGCGCGTGAACCGATCGGGGCTCAGGAGGCCGCGCGTGGACCGATCGAGGCTCGGCGACGGCGCGTGGACCGATCGGGGCTCGGAGACGACGCGTGTACGGATCAGGGCTTGGTGACGGCGCGTTTACCGATAGCAGCTCGGAGACGGCCCGTGGACGGATCGCGGCTTAGGAGACGGCGCGTGGAACGATCGGGGCTCAGGAGACGGCGCATGGACCGGTCGAGGCTCGGAGACGGCACGTGGACCGATCGGGGCTTAGGAGAAGGCGCGTGGACCGATCGGGGCTTAGGAGACGGCGCGTGGACCGATCGGGGCTTAGGAGACGACGCGTGGAACGACCGGGGCTCAGGAGACGGCGCGTGGACCGACCGGGGCTCAGGAGACTCGCGTGGATCGATCGGGGCTCAGGAGGCAACGCGGGGACCCATCGGGGCTCGGAGACGGCGTGTGGACGTTATCGGGGCTTAGGAGACGACGCGTGGACCGATCGGGGCTCGAAGACGGCGGGTGGATCGATCGGGGCTTAGGAGACGGCGTGTGCACCGATCGGGGCCCGGAGACGGGTCGTGGACAGATTGGGGCTTAGCAGACGGCGCGTGGACCGATCGTGGATGGGAGACGGCACGTCCACCAATCGGGGCTTAGGAGACGACGCGTAGACCGATCGGGGCCCAGGAGACGGCGCGTGGACCGATCGGGGCTCAGGAAACGGCGCGTGGACCGACTGGGGCTCAGGCGATTGCGCGTGGACGAATTGGGGTTCGGCGACGGCGCGTGGATCGATCGGGGCTCGGAGACGGCGCGTTAACCGATCGCGGCTTAGGAGACGATGCGTGAACTGATCGGGGCTCGGAGACGGCGCGTTAACCGATAGGGGCTTAGGAGACGATGCGTGGACCGATCGGGGCTCGGAGACGGGGCGTGGACCGACCGGGGCTCAGGAGGATACGCCTGGACTGATGGGGGTCGGCGACGGCGCTTGGACCGATCGGGGCACAGGAGACGGCGCGTGGACCGATCGGGGCTCAGGAAACGGCGCGTGGACCGACTGGGCCTCAGGCGGTTGCGCGTGGACCAATTGGGGTTCCGCGACGGCGCGTGGACCGACCGGGGCTCGGAGACGGCGCGTTAACCGATCGCGGCTTAGGAGACGATGCGAGGAGGCATCTGGGTTTACAAGACGACGCGTGGATCGATCGGGGCTCGGAGACGGCGCGTGGACCGGTCGGGGCTCGGAGACGACGCGTGTACGGATCAGGGCTTGGTGACGGCGCGTTTACCGATAGCAGCTCGGAGACGGCCCGTGGACGGATCGCGGCTTAGGAGACGGCGCGTGGATCGATCGGGGCTCAGGAGACGGCGCGTGGACCGACCGGGGCTCGGAGACGGCGCGTGGAACGATAGGGGCTCAGGAGACGGCGCGTGAAATGATCGGCGCCCGGAGATGGCGCGTGGACCGATTGGGGCTTAAGAGACGAAGGGTGGACCGATCGGGGCTTAGGAAACGGCACGTGAATCGATCGGGGCACAGCAGACGGCGCGTGAACCGGTCGGGGCTTAGGAGACGACGCGTTGACCGATCGGCGCTCGGAGACAGCGCGTCGACCGATCGGGGTTCGGTGACGGCGCGTGGAACGTCCGGGGCTCAGGAGGGGATGCGTGGACCGATCGCGGCTCTGGAGACTGCGCGTGGACCGATCGGAGCTTAGAAGACGATGCCTAGACCGTTTGGGGCTCAGGAAACAGCGCGTGGACTGATCGGGGCTCGGAGACGGCGCGTTAACCGATCGGCGCTTGGAGACAGCGCGTCGACCGATCGGGGTTCGGTGATGGCGCGTGGAACGTCCGGGGCTCAGGAGGGGATGCGTGGACCGATCGCGGCTCTGGAGACTGCGCGTGGACCGATCGGGGCTCGGAGACAGCGCGTGGACGGACTGGGGCTCAGGCGGTTTCGCGTGGACCAATTGGGGTTCGGCGACGGCGCGTGGACCGATCGGAGCTTAGGAGGCCGCGCGTGGACCGATCGCGGCTCGGCGACGGCGCGTGGACCGATCGGGGCTCAGGAGGCCGCGCGTGGACCGATCGGGGTTCAGGAGACAGCGCGTGGACCGATTGGGGCTCTGATACGGCGCGTGAACCAATCGGGCCTCAGGAGGCCGCGCGTGGACCGATCGCGGCTTGGCGACGGCGCGTGGACCGATCGGGGCTCAGGAGGCCGCGCGTGGACCGATCACAGCTCGGCGACGGCGCGTGGACCGATCGGGGCTCGGAGACGACGCGTGGACCGATCGGGGTTCGGCGACCGCGCGTGAACCGACTGGGGCTCAGGCGGTTGCGCGTGCACCAATTGGGGTTCGGCGACGGCACGTGAATCGATCGGGGCACAGCAGACGGCGCGTGAACCGGTCGGGGCTTAGGAGACGACGCGTTGACCGATCGGCGCTCGGAGACAGCGCGTCGACCGATCGGGGTTCGGTGACGGCGCGTGGAACGTCCGGGGCTCAGGAGGGGATGCGTGGACCGATCGCGGCTCTGGAGACTGCGCGTGGACCGATCGGAGCTTAGAAGACGATGCCTAGACCGATTGGGGCTCAGGAGACAGCGCGTGGACCAATTGGGGTTCGGCGACGGCGCGTGGACCAATCGCGGCTCGGAGACGGCGCGTTAACCGATCGGGGCTTAGGAGACGATGCGTGAACCGATCGGGGCTCGGAGACGGCGCGTGGACCGACCGGGGCTCGGAGACGACGCGTGGACCGATCGGGGCTCGGAGACGGCGCGTTAACCGATCGGGGCTTAGGAGACGATCCGTGAACCGATCGGGGCTCGGAGACGGCGCGTGGACAGATCGGGCTCAGGAGACGGCGCGTGGACCGATCGGGGCTTAGGAGACTACGCGTGTACCTATCGGGGCTCAGGAGACAGCGCGTGAACCGATCGGCGCTCAGGAGTCGGCGCGTGGATCGATCGGGGCTCGGAGACGGCGCGTGGACCGATTGGGGCTTAGGAGACGGCGCGTGGACCGATCGGGGCGCAGGAAGCGGCGCCTGGACCGATCGTGGCTCGGAGACGGCGCGTGGAGGCATCCGGGCTAAGAAGACGGCGCGTTAACCGATCGGCGCTCGGAGACAGCGCGTCGAACGATCGGGGTTCGGTGACGGCGCGTGGACCGTCCGGGGCTCAGGAGGGGATGCGTGGACCGATCGCGGCTCTGGAGACTACGCGTGGATCGATCGGGGCTTAGGGAACGACGCGTGGACCGATCGGGGCTCAGGAGACGGCGCGTGAACCGACCGGGGCTCAGGAGACCGCGCGTGGACCGATCGCGGCTCGGCGACGGCGCGTGGACCGATCGGGGCTCAGGAGGCCGCGCGTCGACCGATCGTGGCTCGGCGACGGCGCGTGGACCGATCGGGGCTCGGAGACCACGCGTGGACCGATCGGGGCTCGGAGACAGCGCGTGGACCGACTGGGGCTCAGGCGGTTGCGCGTGGACCAATTGGGGTTCAGCGACGGCGCGTGGACCGATCGGGGCTCGGACACAGTGCATGGACCGACTGGGGCTCAGGCGGTTGCGCGTGGATCGATCGGGGCTTAGGAGACGACGCGTGGACCGATCGGGGCTCCGGAGACGGCGCCTGGACCGATCGTGGCTCGGAGACTGCGCGTGGAGGTATCCGGGCTAAGAAGACGACGCATGGACCGAGCGGGGTTCAGGAGACGGCGCGAGGAGCGATCGGGGCACAGGAGAAGACACGTCAATTGATCGGGGCTCCGGAGACGACGCCTCGACGGATCGGGGCTCAGGAGGCGGCACGAGAAGCGATCGGGGCTCAGGAGAAGACGCGTCAATTGATCGGGGCTCAGGAGACGACGCGTCGACGAATCGGGGCTTAGGAGACGACGCGTGGACCGATCGGGGCTCCGGAGACGGCGCGTCGACCGACCGGAGCTCAGGAGATTCGCGTGGATCGATCGGGGCTCCGTAGGCGGCGCGTGGACCGATTGGGGCTTCGGAGACGTCGCGTGGGCCGATCGGGGCTCAGGAGGCCGCGCGTGGACCGATCATGGCTCGGCGACGGCACGTACACCGATCGGGGCTCGGAGACGACGCGTGGACCGATCGTGGCTCGGAGACAGCGCGTGGACCGACTGGGGCTCAGGCGGTTGCGCGTGGACCAATTGGGGCTCCGGAGGCGGCGCGTGGACCGATTGGGGAGCAGAAGATGGTGCGTGGACCGATCGGGGCTCGGAGACGGCGCGTGGACCGATCGGAGCTTAGAAGACGACGCGTAGACCGATTGGGGCTCAGGAGACAGCGCGTGGACTGATCGGGGCGCGGAGACGGCGCGTTAACCGATCGGCGCTCGGAGACTGCGAGTCGACCGATCGGGGTTCGGTGACGGCGCGTGGACCGTCCGGGGCTCAGGAGGGGATGCGTGGAACGATCGCGGCTCTGGAGACTGCGCGTGGATCGATCGGGGCTTAGGGAACGACGCGTGGACCGACGGGGCTCAGGAGACGGCGCGTGAACCGACCGGGGCTCGGAGACGACGCGTGGACCGATCGGGGCTCGGAGACGGCGCGTTAACCGATCGGGGCTTAGGAGACGATCCGTGAACCGATCGGGGCTCGGAGACGGCGCGTGGACAGATCGGGCTCAGGAGACGGCGCGTGGACCGATCGGGGCTTAGGAGACTACGCGTGTACCTATCGGGGCTCAGGAGACAGCGCGTGAACCGATCGGCGCTCAGGAGTCGGCGCGTGGATCGATCGGGGCTCGGAGACGGCGCGTGGACCGATTGGGGCTTAGGAGACGGCGCGTGGACCGATCGGGGCGCAGGAAGCGGCGCCTGGACCGATCGTGGCTCGGAGACGGCGCGTGGAGGCATCCGGGCTAAGAAGACGGCGCGTTAACCGATCGGCGCTCGGAGACAGCGCGTCGAACGATCGGGGTTCGGTGACGGCGCGTGGACCGTCCGGGGCTCAGGAGGGGATGCGTGGACCGATCGCGGCTCTGGAGACTACGCGTGGATCGATCGGGGCTTAGGGAACGACGCGTGGACCGATCGGGGCTCAGGAGACGGCGCGTGAACCGACCGGGGCTCAGGAGACCGCGCGTGGACCGATCGCGGCTCGGCGACGGCGCGTGGACCGATCGGGGCTCAGGAGGCCGCGCGTCGACCGATCGTGGCTCGGCGACGGCGCGTGGACCGATCGGGGCTCGGAGACCACGCGTGGACCGATCGGGGCTCGGAGACAGCGCGTGGACCGACTGGGGCTCAGGCGGTTGCGCGTGGACCAATTGGGGTTCAGCGACGGCGCGTGGACCGATCGGGGCTCGGACACAGTGCATGGACCGACTGGGGCTCAGGCGGTTGCGCGTGGATCGATCGGGGCTTAGGAGACGACGCGTGGACCGATCGGGGCTCCGGAGACGGCGCCTGGACCGATCGTGGCTCGGAGACTGCGCGTGGAGGTATCCGGGCTAAGAAGACGACGCATGGACCGAGCGGGGTTCAGGAGACGGCGCGAGGAGCGATCGGGGCACAGGAGAAGACACGTCAATTGATCGGGGCTCCGGAGACGACGCCTCGACGGATCGGGGCTCAGGAGGCGGCACGAGAAGCGATCGGGGCTCAGGAGAAGACGCGTCAATTGATCGGGGCTCAGGAGACGACGCGTCGACGAATCGGGGCTTAGGAGACGACGCGTGGACCGATCGGGGCTCCGGAGACGGCGCGTCGACCGACCGGAGCTCAGGAGATTCGCGTGGATCGATCGGGGCTCCGTAGGCGGCGCGTGGACCGATTGGGGCTTCGGAGACGACGCGTGGGCCGATCGGGGCTCAGGAGGCCGCGCGTGGACCGATCATGGCTCGGCGACGGCACGTACACCGATCGGGGCTCGGAGACGACGCGTGGACCGATCGGGGCTCGGAGACAGCGCGTGGACCGACTGGGGCTCAGGCGGTTGCGCGTGGACCAATTGGGGCTCCGGAGGCGGCGCGTGGACCGATTGGGGAGCAGAAGATGGTGCGTGGACCGATCGGGGCTCGGAGACGGCGCGTGGACCGATCGGAGCTTAGAAGACGACGCGTAGACCGATTGGGGCTCAGGAGACAGCGCGTGGACTGATCGGGGCGCGGAGACGGCGCGTTAACCGATCGGCGCTCGGAGACTGCGAGTCGACCGATCGGGGTTCGGTGACGGCGCGTGGACCGTCCGGGGCTCAGGAGGGGATGCGTGGAACGATCGCGGCTCTGGAGACTGCGCGTGGATCGATCGGGGCTTAGGGAACGACGCGTGGACCGATCGGGGCTCAGGAGACGGCGCGTGAACCGACCGGGGCTCGGAGACGACGCGTGGACCGATCGGGGCTCGGAGACGGCGCGTTAACCGATCGGGGCTTAGGAGACGATCCGTGAACCGATCGGGGCTCGGAGACGGCGCGTGGACAGATCGGGCTCAGGAGACGGCGCGTGGACCGATCGGGGCTTAGGAGACTACGCGTGTACCTATCGGGGCTCAGGAGACAGCGCGTGAACCGATCGGCGCTCAGGAGTCGGCGCGTGGATCGATCGGGGCTCGGAGACGGCGCGTGGACCGATTGGGGCTTAGGAGACGGCGCGTGGACCGATCGGGGCGCAGGAAGCGGCGCCTGGACCGATCGTGGCTCGGAGACGGCGCGTGGAGGCATCCGGGCTAAGAAGACGGCGCGTTAACCGATCGGCGCTCGGAGACAGCGCGTCGAACGATCGGGGTTCGGTGACGGCGCGTGGACCGTCCGGGGCTCAGGAGGGGATGCGTGGACCGATCGCGGCTCTGGAGACTACGCGTGGATCGATCGGGGCTTAGGGAACGACGCGTGGACCGATCGGGGCTCAGGAGACGGCGCGTGAACCGACCGGGGCTCAGGAGACCGCGCGTGGACCGATCGCGGCTCGGCGACGGCGCGTGGACCGATCGGGGCTCAGGAGGCCGCGCGTCGACCGATCGTGGCTCGGCGACGGCGCGTGGACCGATCGGGGCTCGGAGACCACGCGTGGACCGATCGGGGCTCGGAGACAGCGCGTGGACCGACTGGGGCTCAGGCGGTTGCGCGTGGACCAATTGGGGTTCAGCGACGGCGCGTGGACCGATCGGGGCTCGGACACAGTGCATGGACCGACTGGGGCTCAGGCGGTTGCGCGTGGATCGATCGGGGCTTAGGAGACGACGCGTGGACCGATCGGGGCTCCGGAGACGGCGCCTGGACCGATCGTGGCTCGGAGACTGCGCGTGGAGGTATCCGGGCTAAGAAGACGACGCATGGACCGAGCGGGGTTCAGGAGACGGCGCGAGGAGCGATCGGGGCACAGGAGAAGACACGTCAATTGATCGGGGCTCCGGAGACGACGCCTCGACGGATCGGGGCTCAGGAGGCGGCACGAGAAGCGATCGGGGCTCAGGAGAAGACGCGTCAATTGATCGGGGCTCAGGAGACGACGCGTCGACGAATCGGGGCTTAGGAGACGACGCGTGGACCGATCGGGGCTCCGTAGGCGGCGCGTGGACCGATTGGGGCTTCGGAGACGACGCGTGGGCCGATCGGGGCTCGGAGACAGCGCGTGGACCGACTGGGGCTCAGGCGGTTGCGCGTGGACCAATTGGGGCTCCGGAGGCGGCGCGTGGACCGATTGGGGAGCAGAAGATGGTGCGTGGACCGATCGGGGCTCGGTGACGGCGCGTGGACCGATCGGAGCTTAGAAGACGACGCGTAGACCGATTGGGGCTCAGGAGACAGCGCGTGGACTGATCGGGGCGCGGAGACGGCGCGTTAACCGATCGGCGCTCGGAGACTGCGAGTCGACCGATCGGGGTTCGGTGACGGCGCGTGGACCGTCCGGGGCTCAGGAGGGGATGCGTGGAACGATCGCGGCTCTGGAGACTGCGCGTGGATCGATCGGGGCTTAGGGAACGACGCGTGGACCGATCGGGGCTCAGGAGACGGCGCGTGAACCGACCGGGGCTCAGGAGACCGCGCGTGGACCGATCGCGGCTCGGCGACGGCGCGTGGACCGATCGGGGCTCAGGAGGCCGCGCGTGGACCGATCGTGGCTCGGCGACGGCGCGTGGACCAATTGGGGTTCGGCGACGGCGCGTGGACCGATCGTGGCGCGAGAAGGCATCTGGGCTTACAAGACGACGCGTGGATCGAACGGGGCTCGGAGACGACGCATGAACCGACCGGGCCTCAGGAGACGGCGCGTGCACTGATCGGGGCTCGGAGACGGCGCGTTAACCAATTGGGACTTAGGAGACCATGCGTGGACCGATCGGGGCTCGGAGACGGCGCGTGGAACGATCGGAGCTCAGGAGACGGGGCGTGAAATGATCGGCGCTCTGAGACGGCGCGTGGACCGATCGGTGCTCGGAGACGGCGCGTGGACGGACCGCGGCTCAGAATGCGGTACGCGGACCGATCGGGGATCGGACACGGCGTGTGGACCGATCGAGGCTCGGAGACGACGCGTTTACGGATCGGGGATCAGGAGACGACGCGTGGAACGATCCGGGCTCAGGACACGAAGTGTGGACCGATCGGGGCTCGTAGACGGCGTGTGGAACGATTGGGGCTCGGGTGACGGCGCGTGAACCGATCGGCGCTCGGAGACGGCGCGTGGATCGATCGGGGATCGGGGACGGCGCGTGGAACGATCGCAGCTCGGAGTCGACGCGTTAGCCGATCGGGGCTTAGGAGACGATGCGTGGACCGATCGGGGCTCGGAGACGGCGCGTCAACCGATCGGCGCTCGGAGACGGCGTGTGGACCGATTGCGGCTTAGGAGACGGCGCGTGGACCGATCGGAGATCAGGAGTTGACGCGTGGACCGATCGGGGTTGTGGAAGCGGCGCACGGACCGATCGTGGCTCGGAGACGGCGCGTGGAGGCATCGGGGCTTTGAAGACGGCGCGTGGACCGATCGGGGCTCAGGAGACCGCGCGTGGACCGATCATAGCTCGGAGACAGCGCGTGGAATGATCGGGGCTCAGGAGACGGCGCGTGAACCGATCGGCGCTCGGAGACGGTGCGTGGACCGATCGGGGCTTAGGAGACGGCGCGTCGACCGATCGGAGATCAGGAGAGGACGCCTGGACTGATAGGGCTCTGGAAGCGGCGCACGGACCGATCGTGGCTCGGAGACGGCGTGTGGAACGATCGAGACTCGGGTGACAGCGCGTGAACCGATCGGGGCTTAGGAGACGACGCGTGGACCGATCGGGGCTCCGGAGACGGCGCGTGGACCGATCGGGGCTCGGAGACGGCGCGTGGACCGACCGGGGCTCAGGAGGCCGCGCGTGGACCGATCGGGGCTCGGCGACGGCGCGTGGACCGATCGAGGCTCGGAGACGACGCGTGTACGGATCGGGGCTTTGAAGACGACCGGTGGACCGATCGTGGCTCAGGAAACGGCGTGTGGAGCGATCGGGGCTCAGGAGACGACGCGTGGACCGATTAGGGCTCAGGAGACGGCGCGCGGACCGACCGGGGCTCAGGAGACTCGCGTGGATCGATCGGGGCTCCGGAGGCGCCGCGTGGACCGATGGGGATCAGGAGACGGTGCGTGGACCGATCGTGGCTCGGAGACGGCGCGTGGACCGATCGGGGCTTAGGAGACGACGCGTGGACCGATCGGGGCTTAGGAGACGACGCGTGGACCGATTGGGGCTCAGGAGGCCGCGCGTGGACCGATCGCGGCTCGACGCCGCGCGTGGACGGATCAGGGCTTAGGAGACGACGCGTGGATCGAGCGGGGCTCGGACATGGCGCCTGGATCGATCGGGGCTCAGGAGACGACGCGAGGAGCGATCGGGGGTCGGAGATGGCGCGTGGAGGCATCGGGGCTTTGAAGACGACGCGTGGACCGAACGGTGCGCAGAAAACGGCGCGTGGACCGATCGGTGCTCGGAGACGATGCGTGGAACGATCGGGGCTCAGGTAACGGCGTGTGGAGCGGTTGGGGCTCAGGAGACGACGCGTGGATCGATCGGGGCTCAGAAGACGACGCGTCGACCGATCGGGGCTCGGGGACGGCGCGTGAACCGACCGGGGCTCGGAGACGACGCGTGTACGGATCGGGGCTTGGTGACGGAGCGTGGACCGATCGGGGCTCGGAGACGGCGCGTGAACCGACCGGGGCTCGGCGACTGCGTGTGAACGTATCGGGGTTCAGCAGACGGCGCGTGGACCGATCGGGGCTCGGAGATGGCACGTGGACCGATCGGGGCTCGGAGACGGCGCGTGGAACGATCGGGGCTCAGGTGACGGCGCGTGAACCGATCGGGGCTCGGAGACGGCGCGTGGAACGATCGGGGCTCAGGTGACGGCGCGTGAACCGATCGGCGCTCGGAGACGGCGCGTGGACCGATCGGGGCTTAGCAGAAAGCGCTTGGACCGATCGGGGCTTAGGAGACGGCGCGTGGACCGATCGGAGCTCGGAGAGGGCGCGTGGAATGATCGGGGCTCAGGAGACGGCGCGTGAACCGATCGGCGCTCGGAGACGGCGCGTGGACCGATCGGGGCTCCGAGACAGCGCGTGGACCGACTGGGGCTCAGGCGGTTGAGCGTGGACTAATTGGGGTTCGGCGACGGCGCGTGGACCGATCCGGGCTCAGGAGACTGCACGTGGACCGATCGGGGCTCGGAGACGGAGCGTGGAGCGATCGGGGCTCGGCGACGGCGCGTTAACCGATCAGGGCTTAGGAGACGACGCGTGGACCGATCGGACCTCAGGAGACGGCGCGTGGACCGATCGGTGCTCGGAGACGGCGCGTGGACGGACCGTGGCTTAGAATGCGTCACGCGGACCGATCGGGGCTCGGATACGGCGTGTGGACGTATCGGGGCTTAGGAGACGATGCGTGAACCGATCGGGGCTCAGGAGACGCCTCGTGGACCAATCGGGGCTCGGAGACGGCGCGTGGAACGATCGGGGCTCAGGAGACGGCTCGTGAAATGATCGGCGCTCTGAGACGGCGCGTGGACCGATTGTGGCTGACGAGACGGCGCGTGGATCGATCGGGGCTTAGGAAGCGGCGCCTGGACCTACCGTGGCTCGGAGACGGCGCGTGGAGGCATCGTGGCTAAGAACACGACGCATGGACCGAGCGGGGCTCAGGAGACGGCGCGAGGAGCGATCGGGGCTCAGGAGAAGACGCGTCAATTGATCGGGGCTCAGGAGACCACGCGGCGACGGATCGGGGCTTAGGAGACGACGCGTGGACCGATCGGGGCTTCGGAGACGGTACGTGGACCGACCGGAGCTCAGGAGATTCGCGTGGATCGATCGGGGCTCCGGAGGCGGCGCGTGGACCGATTGGGGAGCATGAGATGGTACGTGGACCGATCGGGGCTCGGAGACGGCGAACGGACCGATCGGGGCTTAGGATACGACGCGTGGACCGATTGGGGGTCAGGAGGCCGCGCGTGGACCGATCGCGGCTCGACGCAGCGCGTGGACGGATCAGGGCTCAGGAGATGGCGCGTGGACCGATCGGGGCGGGGAGACGGCGCGTGAACCGACCGGGGCTCAGGAGGCCGCGCGTGGACTGATCGGGGCTCGGCGACTGCGCGTGGACGGATCGGGGCTCGGAGACGGCGCGTAGAACGATCGGGGCTGAGGAGACGGCGCGTTAACCGATTGGGGCTTAGGAGACGTTGCGTGGACCGATCGGGGCTCGAAGACGGCGCGTGGACCGATCGGGGCTCGGAGACAGTGCGTGGACCGACTGGGGCTCAGGCGGTTGCGCGTGGACCAATTGGGGTTCGGCGACGGCGCGAGGATCGATCGGGGCTTAGGAGACGGCGCGTGCATCGATCGGGGCCCGGAGACGGGTCGTAGACAGATGGGGGCTTAGGAGACGGCGCGTGGACCGATCGTGGCTGGGAGACGGCTCGTCCACCAATCGGGGCTTAGGAGACGACGCGTAGATCGATCGGGGCTCAGGAGACGGCGCGTGGACCGATCGGGGATCAGGAAATGGCGCGTGGACCGACTGGGGCTCAGGCGGTTTGTGCGTGGACCAATTGGGGTTCGGCGACGGCGCGTGGACCGATCGGGGCTCGGAGACGGCGCGTCGACCGCTCGGGGTTCGGAGACGGCGCCTGGACCGTCCAGGGCTCAGGAGGCGATGCGTGGACCGATCGGGGCTCAGGAGATTGCGCGTGGATGGATCGGAGCTTAGGGAACGACGCGTGGACCGATCAGGGCTCAGGAGACGGCGCGTGAACCGATCGGCGCTCGGAGACGGCACGTGGACCGATCGGGGCTTAGGAGACGGTGCGTGGACCAATACGAGATCAGGAGAGGACGCGTGGACCGATAGGGCTCTGGAAGCGGCGCACGGACCGATCGTGGCTCGGAGACGGCGCGTGGAGGCATCGGGGCTTTGAAGACGACGCGTGGACCGAACTGTGCTCAGAAAACGGCGCCTGGAGCGATCGGGGCTCAGGAGACGGCGCGCGGACGGACCGGGGCTCAGAAGCCTCGCGTAGATCGATCGGGGCTCCGGAGGCGCCGCGTGGACCGATGGAGATCAGGACACGGTGCGTGGACCGATCGGGGCTCGGAGACGGCGCGCGGACCGTTCGGGGCCTAGGAGACAACGCGTGGACTGATCGGGGCGTACGAAACGACGCGTGTACCTATCGGGGCTCAGGAGACAGCGAGTGGACCGATCGGGGCTCGAGGAAGGCGCGTGAAACGATCGGGGCTTAGGAGACGGCGCGTGGACCGATCGGGGCTCAGGAGACGGCGCGCGGACCGACCGGGGCTCAGGAGCCTCGCGTGGACCGATCATGGCTCGGCGACGGCGCGTGGACGGATCGGGGCTCGGAGACGACGCGTGGACCGATTGGGGCTCGGAGACGGCGCGTTAACCGATCGGGGCTTAGGAGACGACGCGTGGACCGAACGGACCTCAGGAGACGGGGCGTGGACCGATTGGGTCTCGGAGACGGCGTGTGGACGTATCGGGGGTTAAGAGACGATGCGTGCACCGATCGGGGCTCAGGAGATGGCGCGTGGACCGATCGGGGCTTCGGAGACGGTACGTGGACCGATCGAGGCTCGGAGACGGCGCGTGGACCGATCGGAGATCAGGAGGCCGCGCGTCGACCGATCGGGGTTTGAATACGACGCGTGGACCGATCGGGGCTCGGAGACGGCGCGTGGACCGATCGGGGCTCAGGAGACGGCGCGTGGACTGATCGGGGCTCAGGAGACGGCGCGTAGACCGATCGGGGCTTCGGAGACGGTACGTGGACCGATCGAGGCTCGGAGATGGCGCGTGGACCGACCGGTGCTCAGGAGGCCGCGCGTGGACCGATCGGGACTCGGCGACGACGCGTGGACTGATCGAGGCTCGGAGATGACGCGTGTATGGATCGGGTATTAGGGGACGACGCTTGGAACGATTGGGGCTCAGGAGACGGCGCGTGCACCGACCGGCGCTCGGAGACGGCGCGTGGAGCGATCGGGGCTCAGGAGACGACGCGTGGATCGATCGGGGCTCAGGAGACGACGCGTCGACCGATCGGGGCTCAGGAGGCGGCGCGTGGACCGATTGGGAGTCACGAGACAGCGCGTGGACCGAGTGGGGCTCGGATACGGCGCGTGAACCGACCGGGGCTCAGGAGGCCGCGCGTGGACCGCTCGCAGCTCGGCGACGGCGCGTGGAACGATCGGGGCTCAGGAGACGGCTCGTGAAATTATCGGCGCTCTGAGACGGCGCGTGGACCGATTGTGGCTGACGAGACGGCACGTGGATCGATCGGGGCTCAGGAAGCGGCGCCTGGACCTATCGTGGCTCGGAGCCGGCGCGTGGAGGCATCGGGGCTCAGGAGACGGGGCGTGAAATGATCGGCGCTCTGAGACGGCGCGTGGACCGATCGGTGCTCGGAGACGACGCGTGGACCGATCGGGGCTGAGGAGACGGCGCGTGGATGGATCGGAGCTTAAGGAACGGCGCGTTGACCGATCGGGGCTCAGGAGACGGCGCGTGGACCGAGCATGGCTCAGGAGGCCGCGCGTGGACCGACTGGCGCTCAGGAGGTTGCGCGTGGACCAATTGGGGTTCGGCGACGGGGCGTGGACCGATCGGGGCTCGGAGACGGCGCGTTGACCGATCGGGGCTTAGGAGACGATGCGAGGAGGCATCTGGGTTTACAAGACGACGTGTGGATCGATCGGGGCTCGGATACGGCGCGTGAACCGACCGGGGCTCAGGAGACGGCGCGTGGACCGATCGGGGCTCGGAGACGGCACGTTAACCGATCGGGGCTTAGGAGACGATGCGTGGACCGATCGGGCTCGGAGCCGGCGCGTGAACCGATCGGGCTCGGAGCCGGCGCGTGAACCGATCGGGGTTCAGGAGACGGCGCGTGGATCGATTGGGGCTTGGATACGGCGCAAGCCGCGACCGGGGCTCAGGAGGCCGCGCGTGGACCGATCGGCGCTCGGAGACGGCACGTGGACCGATCGGGGGTTAGGAGACGGCGCGTAGACCAATAGGAGATCAGGAGAGGACGCGTGGACCGATAGGGCTCTGGAAGCGGCGCGTGGACCGATCGGGGCTCAGGAAACGGCGTGTGGACCGACTGGGGCTCAGGCGATTGCGCGTGGACGAATTGGGGTTCGGCGACGGCGCGTGGATCGATCGGGGCTTAGGAGACGGCGCGTGCACCGATCGGGGCCCGGAGACGGGTCGTGGACAGATTGGGGCTTTGCAGACGGTGCGTGAACCGATCGTGGCTGGGAGACGACAGGTCCACCAATCGGGGCTTAGGACACGACGCGTAGACCGATCGGGGCCCAGGAGACGGCGCGTGGACCGATCGGGGCTCAGGAAACGGCGCGTGGACCGACTGGGGCTCAGGCGGTTGCGCGTGGACCAATTGGGGTTCCGCGACGGCGCGTGGACCGATCGGGGCTCGGAGACGGCGCGTTAACCGATCGCGGCTTAGAAGACGATGCGTGAACTGATCGGGGCTCGGAGACGGCGCGTTAACCGATAGGGGCTTAGGAGACGATGCGTGGACCGATCGGGGCTCGGAGACGGCGCGTGGACCGACCGGGGCTCAGGAGGATACGCCTGGACTGATCGGGGCTCGGCGACGGCGCGTGGACCGATCGGGGCACAGGAGACGGCGCGTGGACCGATCGGGGCTCAGGAAACGGCGCGTGGACCGACTGGGCCTCAGGCGGTTGCGCGTGGACCAATTGGGGTTCCGCGACGGCGCGTGGACCGATCGGGGCTCGGAGACGGCGCGTTAACCGATCGCGGCTTAGGAGACGATGCGAGGAGGCATCTGGGTTTACAAGACGACGCGTGGATCGATCGGGGCTCGGAGACGGCGCGTGAACCGACCGGGGCTCAGGAGACGGCACGTGGACCGATCGGGGCTCGGAGACGGCACGTTAACCGATCGGGGCTTAGGAGACGATGCGTGGACCGATCGGGCTCGGAGCCGGCGCGTGAACCGATCGGGGCTCAGGAGGCCGCGCGTGGACCGATCGAGGCTCGGCGACGGCGCGTGGACCGATCGGGGCTCGGAGACGACGCGTGTACGGATCAGGGCTTGGTGACGGCGCGTTTACCGATAGCAGCTCGGAGACGGCCCGTGGACGGATCGCGGCTTAGGAGACGGCGCGTGGAACGATCGGGGCTCAGGAGACGGCGCATGGACCGGTCGAGGCTCGGAGACGGCACGTGGACCGATCGGGGCTTAGGAGAAGGCGCGTGGACCGATCGGGGCTTAGGAGACGGCGCGTGGACCGATCGGGGCTTAGGAGACGACGCGTGGAACGACCGGGGCTCAGGAGACGGCGCGTGGACCGACCGGGGCTCAGGAGACTCGCGTGGATCGATCGGGGCTCAGGAGGCAACGCGGGGACCCATCGGGGCTCGGAGACGGCGTGTGGACGTTATCGGGGCTTAGGAGACGACGCGTGGACCGATCGGGGCTCGAAGACGGCGGGTGGATCGATCGGGGCTTAGGAGACGGCGCGTGCACCGATCGGGGCCCGGAGACGGGTCGTGGACAGATTGGGGCTTAGCAGACGGCGCGTGGACCGATCGTGGATGGGAGACGGCACGTCCACCAATCGGGGCTTAGGAGACGACGCGTAGACCGATCGGGGCCCAGGAGACGGCGCGTGGACCGATCGGGGCTCAGGAAACGGCGCGTGGACCGACTGGGGCTCAGGCGATTGCGCGTGGACGAATTGGGGTTCGGCGACGGCGCGTGGATCGATCGGGGCTCGGAGACGGCGCGTTAACCGATCGCGGCTTAGGAGACGATGCGTGAACTGATCGGGGCTCGGAGACGGCGCGTTAACCGATAGGGGCTTAGGAGACGATGCGTGGACCGATCGGGGCTCGGAGACGGGGCGTGGACCGACCGGGGCTCAGGAGGATACGCCTGGACTGATCGGGGCTCGGCGACGGCGCGTGGACCGATCGGGGCACAGGAGACGGCGCGTGGACCGATCGGGGCTCAGGAAACGGCGCGTGGACCGACTGGGCCTCAGGCGGTTGCGCGTGGACCAATTGGGGTTCCGCGACGGCGCGTGGACCGATCGGGGCTCGGAGACGGCGCGTTAACCGATCGCGGCTTAGGAGACGATGCGAGGAGGCATCTGGGTTTACAAGACGACGCGTGGATCGATCGGGGCTCGGAGACGGCGCGTGAACCGACCGGGGCTCAGGAGACGGCACGTGGACCGATCGGGGCTCGGAGACGGCACGTTAACCGATCGGGGCTTAGGAGACGATGCGTGGACCGATCGGGCTCGGAGCCGGCGCGTGAACCGATCGGGGCTCAGGAGGCCGCGCGTGGACCGATCGAGGCTCGGCGACGGCGCGTGGACCGATCGGGGCTCGGAGACGACGCGTGTACGGATCAGGGCTTGGTGACGGCGCGTTTACCGATAGCAGCTCGGAGACGGCCCGTGGACGGATCGCGGCTTAGGAGACGGCGCGTGGAACGATCGGGGCTCAGGAGACGGCGCATGGACCGGTCGAGGCTCGGAGACGGCACGTGGACCGATCGGGGCTTAGGAGAAGGCGCGTGGACCGATCGGGGCTTAGGAGAAGGCGCGTGGACCGATCGGGGCTTAGGAGACGGCGCGTGGACCGATCGGGGCTTAGGAGACGACGCGTGGAACGACCGGGGCTCAGGAGACGGCGCGTGGACCGACCGGGGCTCAGGACACTCGCGTGGATCGATCGGGGCTCAGGAGGCAACGCGGGGACCCATCGGGGCTCGGAGACGGCGTGTGGACGTTATCGGGGCTTAGGAGACGACGCGTGGACCGATCGGGGCTCGAAGACGGCGGGTGGATCGATCTGGGCTTAGGAGACGGCGTGTGCACCGATCGGGGCCCGGAGACGGGTCGTGGACAGATTGGGGCTTAGCAGACGGCGCGTGGACCGATCGTGGATGGGAGACGGCACGTCCACCAATCGGGGCTTAGGAGACGACGCGTAGACCGATCGGGGCCCAGGAGACGGCGCGTGGACCGATCGGGGCTCAGGAAACGGCGCGTGGACCGACTGGGGCTCAGGCGATTGCGCGTGGACGAATTGGGGTTCGGCGACGGCGCGTGGATCGATCGGGGCTCGGAGACGGCGCGTTAACCGATCGCGGCTTAGGAGACGATGCGTGAACTGATCGGGGCTCGGAGACGGCGCGTTAACCGATAGGGGCTTAGGAGACGATGCGTGGACCGATCGGGCTCGGAGACGGCGCGTGAACCGACCGGGCCTCAGGAGGCCGCGCGTGGACCGATCGAGGCTCGGCGACGGCGCGTGGACCGGTCGGGGCTCGGAGACGACGCGTGTACGGATCAGGGCTTGGTGACGGCGCGTTTACCGATAGCAGCTCGGAGACGGCCCGTGGACGGATCGCGGCTTAGGAGACGGCGCGTGGATCGATCGGGGCTCAGGAGACGGCGCGTGGACCGACCGGGGCTCGGAGACGGCGCGTGGAACGATAGGGGCTCAGGAGACGGCGCGTGAAATGATCGGCGCCCGGAGATGGCGCGTGGACCGATTGGGGCTTAAGAGACGAAGGGTGGACCGATCGGGGCTTAGGAAACGGCACGTGAATCGATCGGGGCACAGCAGACGGCGCGTGAACCGGTCGGGGCTTAGGAGACGACGCGTTGACCGATCGGCGCTCGGAGACAGCGCGTCGACCGATCGGGGTTCGGTGACGGCGCGTGGAACGTCCGGGGCTCAGGAGGGGATGCGTGGACCGATCGCGGCTCTGGAGACTGCGCGTGGACCGATCGGAGCTTAGAAGACGATGCCTAGACCGTTTGGGGCTCAGGAGACAGCGCGTGGACTGATCGGGGCTCGGAGACGGCGCGTTAACCGATCGGCGCTTGGAGACAGCGCGTCGACCGATCGGGGTTCGGTGACGGCGCGTGGAACGTCCGGGGCTCAGGAGGGGATGCGTGGACCGATCGCGGCTCTGGAGACTGCGCGTGGACCGATCGGGGCTCGGAGACAGCGCGTGGACCGACTGGGGCTCAGGCGGTTTCGCGTGGACCAATTGGGGTTCGGCGACGGCGCGTGGACCCATCGGGGCTTAGGAGGCCGCGCGTGGACCGATCGCGGCTCGACGACGGCGCGTGGACCGATCGGGGCTCAGGAGGCCGCGCGTGGACCGATCGGGGTTCAGGAGACAGCGCGTGGACCGATTGGGGCTCTGATACGGCGCGTGAACCAATCGGGCCTCAGGAGGCCGCGCGTGGACCGATCGCGGCTTGGCGACGGCGCGTGGACCGATCGGGGCTCAGGAGGCCGCGCGTGGACCGATCACAGCTCGGCGACGGCGCGTGGACCGATCGGGGCTCGGAGACGACGCGTGGACCGATCGGGGTTCGGCGACCGCGCGTGAACCGACTGGGTCTCAGGCGGTTGCGCGTGCACCAATTGGGGTTCGGCGACGGCGCGTGGACCGTTCGGGGCTCGGAGACGACGCGTAGACCGATCGGTGCTCGGAGACAGCGCGTGGACCGACAGGGGCTCGGAGATCGCGCGTGAACCGATCGTGGCTTAGGAGAAGGCGCGTTGAATGATCGGGGCTCAGGAGACGGCGCGTGGACCGATCGTGGCCCGGAGACGGCGCGTGGAGGCATCGGGGCTAAGAACACGACGCATGTACCGAGCGGGGCTCAGGAGACGGCGCGAGGAGCGATCGGGGCTCAGGGGAAGACGCGTCAATTGATCGGGGCTCAGGAGACGACGCGGCGACCGATCTGGGCTTAGGAGACGACGCGTGGACCGATCGGGGCTCAGGAGACGGCGCGTGGACCGATCGGGGCTTCGGAGACAGTACGTGGACCGATCGGGGTTCGGAGACGGTACGAGGACCGAACGGAGCTCAGGAGATTCGCGTGGATCGATCAGGGCTCCGGAGGCGGCGCATGGACCGATTGGGGAGCATGCGATGGTGCGTGGACCGATCGGGGCTCGGAGACGATGCGTGGACCGATCGGGGCTCGGAGACGGCGCGTGGACCAACCGGGGCTAAGGAGGCCGCGCGTGGACCTATCGAGGCTTAGGAGCCGACGCGTGGACCGATCGGGGCTGAGGAGATGGCGCGTGGACCGAACGGGGCTCGGAGACGGCGCGTGGAACGATCGGAGCACAGGAGACGGCGCGTGAACCGATCGGCGCTCGGAGACGGCGCGTGGATCGATCGGGGCTTAGGAGAAGGCGCGTGGACCGATCGGGGCTTAGGAGACGATTCGTGGACCGATCGGGTCTCGGAGACGGCGCGTGGACCGACCGGGGCTAAGCAGGCCGCGCGTAGACCGATAGAGGCTTAGGAACCGACGCGTGGACCGATTGGGGCTGGGGAGACGGCGCGTGGACCGATCGGGGCTCGAAGACGGCGCGTGGAACGATCGGAGCACAGGAGACGGCGCGTGAACCGATCGGGGCTCAGGAGGCGGCGCCTGGACCGGTCGGGGCTTAGGAGACGACGCCTGGACCAATCGGGGCTTAGGAGGCGGCGTGTGGAACGATCGGGGCTCAGGAGACGGCGCGTGCACCGATCGGCGCTCGGAGACGGCGCGTGGAGCGATCGGGGCTGAGGAGACGACGCGTGGATCGATCGGGGCTCAGGAGACGACGCGTTGACCGATCGGGGCTGAGGAGACGACGCGTGGACCGATCGGGGCTTAGGAGAAAACGCGTGGACCGATCGGGGCTCAGGAAGCGGCGCCTGCACCGATCGTGGTTGGGAGACGGCGCAAGGAGGCATCTGCGCTTAGAAGACGACGCGTGGACCGATCGGGGCTCAGGAAACGGCTCGTGGACCGACCGCGGCTCAGGAGGCCACGCCTGGACCGATCGGGGCTCGGCGACGGCGCGTGGACCGATCTAGTCTCGGAGACGACGCGTCGACCGATCGGGGCTCAGATGACGGCGCGCGGACCGACCGGGGCTCAGGAGACTCGCGTGGATCGATCGGGGCTCGGAGACGGCGCGTGGATGGACCGCGGCTCAGAATGCGGTACGCGGACCGATCGCGGATCGGACACGGCGTGTGGACCGATCGAGGCTCGGAGACGACGCGTTTACGGATCGAGGATCAGGAGACGACGCGTGGAACGATCCGGGCTCAGGAGAGGGAGCGTGGACCGATCGGGGCTCGGAGACGGCGTGTGGAACGATCGGGGCTCGGGTGACGGCGCGTGAACGGATCAGCGCTCGGAGACGGCGCGTGGACCGATCGGGGATCGGGGACGGCACGTGGAACGATCGCGGCTCGGAGTCGACGCGTTAGCCGATCGGGGCTTAGGAGACGATGCGTGGACCGATCGGGGCTCGGAGACGGCGCGTGGACCGACCGGGGTTTAGGAGAAGGCGCTTGGACCGAACGGGGCTTAGGAGACGGCGCGTGGACCGATCGGGGCTCGGAGACGGCGCGTAGAACGATCGGAGCTCAGGAGACGGGGCGTGAAATGATCGGCGCTCTGAGACGGCGCGTGGACCGATCGGTGCTCGGAGACGGCGCGTGGACGGACCGCGGCTCAGAATGCGGTACGCGGACCGATCGGGGATCGGACACGGCGTGTGGACCGATCGAGGCTCGGAGACGACGCGTTTACGGATCGGGGATCAGGAGACGACGCGTGGAACGATCCGGGCTCAGGACACGAAGTATGGACCGATCGGGGCTCGTAGACGGCGCGTGGATCGATCGCGGCTTAGGAGACGGCGCGTGGAACGATCGGAGATCAGGAGTTGACGCGTGGACCGATCGGGGTTGTGGAAGCGGCGCACGGACCGATCGTGGCTCGGAGACGGCGCGTGGAGGCATCGGGGCTTTGAAGACGGCGCGTGGACCGATCGGGGCTCAGGAGACCGCGCGTGGACCGATCATAGCTCGGAGACAGCGCGTGGAATGATCGGGGCTCAGGAGACGGCGCGTGAACCGATCGGCGCTCGGAGACGGTGCGTGGACCGATCGGGGCTTAGGAGACGGCGCGTCGACCGATCGGAGATCAGGAGAGGACGCCTGGACTGATAGGGCTCTGGAAGCGGCGCACGGACCGATCGTGGCACGGAGACGGCGCGTGGAGGCATCGGGGCTTTGAAGACGACGCGTGGACCGAACGGTGCTCAGAAAAAGGCGCGTGGAGCGATCGGGGCTCAGGAAATGACGCGTCGATGGATCGGGGCTTAGGAGACGATGCGTGAACCGACCGGGGCTCAGGAGGCCGCGCGTGGACCGATCGCGGCTCGGCGACGGTGCGTGGACCGATCGGGGCTCAGGAGGACGCGCGTGGACTGATCATGGCTCGGCGACGGCGCGTGGACCGATCGGGGCTCGGAGACGACGCGTAGACCGATCGGTGCTCGGAGACAGCGCGTGGACCGACTGGGGCTCGGAGATCGCGCGTGAACCGATCGTGGCTTAGGAGAAGGCGCGTTGAATGATCGGGGCTCAGGAGACGGCGCGTGGACCGATCGTGGCTCGGAGACGGCGCGTGGAGGCATCGGGGCTAAGAACACGACGCATGTACCGAGCGGGGCTCAGGAGACGGCGCGAGGAGCGATCGGGGCTCAGGGGAAGACGCGTCAATTGATCGGGGCTCAGGAGACGACGCGGCGACCGATCTGGGCTTAGGAGACGACGCGTGGACCGATCGGGGCTCAGGAGACGGCGCGTGGACCGATCGGGGCTTCGGAGACAGTACGTGGACCGATCGGGGTTCGGAGACGGTACGAGGACCGAACGGAGCTCAGGAGATTCGCGTGGATCGATCAGGGCTCCGGAGGCGGCGCATGGACCGATTGGGGAGCATGCGATGGTGCGTGGACCGATCGGGGCTCGGAGACGATGCGTGGACCGATCGGGGCTCGGAGACGGCGCGTGGACCAACCGGGGCTAAGGAGGCCGCGCGTGGACCTATCGAGGCTTAGGAGCCGACGCGTGGACCGATCGGGGCTGAGGAGATGGCGCGTGGACCGAACGGGGCTCGGAGACGGCGCGTGGAACGATCGGAGCACAGGAGACGGCGCGTGAACCGATCGGCGCTCGGAGACGGCGCGTGGATCGATCGGGGCTTAGGAGAAGGCGCGTGGACCGATCGGGGCTTAGGAGACGATTCGTGGACCGATCGGGTCTCGGAGACGGCGCGTGGACCGACCGGGGCTAAGCAGGCCGCGCGTAGACCGATAGAGGCTTAGGAACCGACGCGTGGACCGATTGGGGCTGGGGAGACGGCGCGTGGACCGATCGGGGCTCGAAGACGGCGCGTGGAACGATCGGAGCACAGGAGACGGCGCGTGAACCGATCGGCGCTCGGAGACGGCGCGTGGATCGATCGGGGCTTAGGAGACGGCGCGTGGACCGATCGGGGCTTAGGAGACGACGCGTGGACCGATCGGGGCTCAGGAAGCGGCGCGTGGACCGAACGGTGCTCGGAGACGACGCATGAACCGATCGGCGCTCAGGAGACGGCGCGTGGAGCGATCGGAGCGCAGGAGACGACGCGTTAACAGAGCGGGGTTTAGGAGACGATGCGTGGACCGATCGGTGCTTGGAGACAGCGCGTGGACCGACTGGGGCTCAGGAGGTGGCGCGTGGACCAATTGGGGTTCGGCGACGGCGCGTGGACCGACCGGGGATTAGGAGACGACGCGTCGACCGATCGGGGCTTAGGAGACGACCCGTCGACCGATCGGGGCTTAGGAGACGACGCGTGGACAGATCGGGGCTTAGGAGGCGGCGCGTGGAGCGATCGGAGCGCAGGAGACGACGCGTTAACAGAGCGGGGTTTAGGAGACGATGCGTGGACCGATCGGTGCTCGGAAACGGCGCGTGGAACGATCGGAGCACAGGAGACGGCGCGTGAAGCGATCGGCGCTCGGAGACGGCGCGTGGATCAATCGGGGCTTAGGAGACGGCGTGTGGACCGATCGGGGCTCAGGAGGCGGCGCCTGGACCGGTCGGGGCTTAGGAGACGACGCCTGGACCAATCGGGGCTTAGGAGGCGGCGTGTGGAACGATCGGGGCTCAGGAGACGGCGCGTGCACCGATCGGCGCTCGGAGACGGCGCGTGGAGCGATCGGGGCTGAGGAGACGACGCGTGGACCGATCGGGGCTTAGGAGAAAACGCGTGGACCGATCGGGGCTCAGGAAGCGGCGCCTGCACCGATCGTGGTTGGGAGACGGCGCAAGGAGGCATCTGCGCTTAGAAGACGACGCGTGGACCGATCGGGGCTCAGGAAACGGCTCGTGGACCGACCGCGGCTCAGGAGGCCACGCCTGGACCGATCGGGGCTCGGCGACGGCGCGTGGACCGATCTAGTCTCGGAGACGACGCGTCGACCGATCGGGGCTCAGATGACGGCGCGCGGACCGACCGGGGCTCAGGAGACTCGCGTGGATCGATCGGGGCTCGGAGACGGCGCGTGGATGGACCGCGGCTCAGAATGCGGTACGCGGACCGATCGGGGATCGGACACGGCGTGTGGACCGATCGAGGCTCGGAGACGACGCGTTTACGGATCGAGGATCAGGAGACGACGCGTGGAACGATCCGGGCTCAGGAGAGGGAGCGTGGACCGATCGGGGCTCGGAGACGGCGTGTGGAACGATCGGGGCTCGGGTGACGGCGCGTGAACGGATCAGCGCTCGGAGACGGCGCGTGGACCGATCGGGGATCGGGGACGGCGCGTGGAACGATCGCGGCTCGGAGTCGACGCGTTAGCCGATCGGGGCTTAGGAGACGATGCGTGGACCGATCGGGGCTCGGAGACGGCGCGTGGACCGACCGGGGTTTAGGAGAAGGCGCTTGGACCGAACGGGGCTTAGGAGACGGCGCGTGGACCGATCGGGGCTCGGAGACGGCGCGTAGAACGATCGGAGCTCAGGAGACGGGGCGTGAAATGATCGGCGCTCTGAGACGGCGCGTGGACCGATCGGTGCTCGGAGACGGCGCGTGGACGGACCGCGGCTCAGAATGCGGTACGCGGACCGATCGGGGATCGGACACGGCGTGTGGACCGATCGAGGCTCGGAGACGACGCGTTTACGGATCGGGGATCAGGAGACGACGCGTGGAACGATCCGGGCTCAGGACACGAAGTATGGACCGATCGGGGCTCGTAGACGGCGCGTGGATCGATCGCGGCTTAGGAGACGGCGCGTGGACCGATCGGAGATCAGGAGTTGACGCGTGGACCGATCGGGGTTGTGGAAGCGGCGCACGGACCGATCGTGGCTCGGAGACGGCGCGTGGAGGCATCGGGGCTTTGAAGACGGCGCGTGGACCGATCGGGGCTCAGGAGACCGCGCGTGGACCGATCATAGCTCGGAGACAGCGCGTGGAATGATCGGGGCTCAGGAGACGGCGCGTGAACCGATCGGCGCTCGGAGACGGTGCGTGGACCGATCGGGGCTTAGGAGACGGCGCGTCGACCGATCGGAGATCAGGAGAGGACGCCTGGACTGATAGGGCTCTGGAAGCGGCGCACGGACCGATCGTGGCACGGAGACGGCGCGTGGAGGCATCGGGGCTTTGAAGACGACGCGTGGACCGAACGGTGCTCAGAAAAAGGCGCGTGGAGCGATCGGGGCTCAGGAAATGACGCGTCGATGGATCGGGGCTTAGGAGACGATGCGTGAACCGACCGGGGCTCAGGAGGCCGCGCGTGGACCGATCGCGGCTCGGCGACGGTGCGTGGACCGATCGGGGCTCAGGAGGACGCGCGTGGACTGATCATGGCTCGGCGACGGCGCGTGGACCGATCGGGGCTCGGAGACGACGCGTAGACCGATCGGTGCTCGGAGACAGCGCGTGGACCGACTGGGGCTCGGAGATCGCGCGTGAACCGATCGTGGCTTAGGAGAAGGCGCGTTGAATGATCGGGGCTCAGGAGACGGCGCGTGGACCGATCGTGGCTCGGAGACGGCGCGTGGAGGCATCGGGGCTAAGAACACGACGCATGTACCGAGCGGGGCTCAGGAGACGGCGCGAGGAGCGATCGGGGCTCAGGGGAAGACGCGTCAATTGATCGGGGCTCAGGAGACGACGCGGCGACCGATCTGGGCTTAGGAGACGACGCGTGGACCGATCGGGGCTCAGGAGACGGCGCGTGGACCGATCGGGGCTTCGGAGACAGTACGTGGACCGATCGGGGTTCGGAGACGGTACGAGGACCGAACGGAGCTCAGGAGATTCGCGTGGATCGATCAGGGCTCCGGAGGCGGCGCATGGACCGATTGGGGAGCATGCGATGGTGCGTGGACCGATCGGGGCTCGGAGACGATGCGTGGACCGATCGGGGCTCGGAGACGGCGCGTGGACCAACCGGGGCTAAGGAGGCCGCGCGTGGACCTATCGAGGCTTAGGAGCCGACGCGTGGACCGATCGGGGCTGAGGAGATGGCGCGTGGACCGAACGGGGCTCGGAGACGGCGCGTGGAACGATCGGAGCACAGGAGACGGCGCGTGAACCGATCGGCGCTCGGAGACGGCGCGTGGACTGATCGAGGCTCGGAGATGACGCGTGTATGGATCGGGTATTAGGGGACGATGCTTGGAACGATTGGGGCTCAGGAGACGGCGCGTGCACCGACCGGCGCTCGGAGACGGCGCGTGGAGCGATCGGAACTCGGAGACGGCGTGTGAACGTATCGGGGCTTAGGAGACGATGCGTTGACCGATCGGGGCTCAGGAGACGGCGCGTGGACTGATCGGTGCTCGGAGACGGCGCGTGGACGGACCGTGGCTTAGAATGCGTCACGCGGATCGATTGGGTCTCGGAGACGGCGTGTGGACGTATCGGGGGTTAAGAGACGATGCGTGGACCGATCGGGGCTCAGGAGATGGCGCGTGGACCGATCGGGGCTTCGGAGACGGTACGTGGACCGATCGAGGCTCGGAGACGGTGCGTGGACCGATCGGAGATCAGGAGGCCGCGCGTGGACCGATCGGGGTTTGGATACGACGCGTGGACCGATCGGGGCTCGGAGACGGCGCGTGGACCGATCGGGGCTCAGGAGACGGCGCGTTAACCGATCGGGGCTTAGGAGACGACGCGTGGACCGATCGGACCTCAGGAGACGGCGCGTGGACCGATCGGTGCTCGGAGACGGCGCGTGGACGGACCGTGGCTTAGAATGCGTCACGCGGACCGATCGGGGCTCGGATACGGCGTGTGGACGTATCGGGGCTTAGGAGACGATGCGTGAACCGATCGGGGCTCAGGAGACGCCGCGTGGACCGATCGGGGCTCGGACACGGCGCGTGGAACGATCGGGGCTCAGGAGACGGCTCGTGAAATGATCGGCGCTCTGAGACGGCGCGTGGACCGATTGTGGCTGACGAGACGGCGCGTGGATCGATCGGGGCTCAGGAAGCGGCGCCTGGACCTACCGTGGCTCGGAGACGGCGCGTGGAGGCATCGTGGCTAAGAACAAGACGCATGGACCGAGCGGGGCTCAGGAGACGGCGCGAGGAGCGATCGGGGCTCAGGAGAAGACGCGTCAATTGATCGGGGCTCAGGAGACGACGCGGCGACGGATCGGGGCTTAGGAGACGACGCGTGGACCGATCGGGGCTTCGGAGACGGTACGTGGACCGACCGGAGCTCAGGAGATTCGCGTGGATCGATCGGGGCTCCGGAGGCGGCGCGTGGACCGATTGGGGAGCATGAGATGGTACGTGGACCGATCGGGGCTCGGAGACGGCGCACGGACCGATCGGGGCTTAGGATACGACGCGTGGACCGATTGGGGCTCAGGAGGCCGCGCGTGGACTGATCGGGGCTCGGTGACTGCGCGTGGACGGATCGGGGCTCGGAGACGGCGCGTAGAACGATCGGGGCTCAGGAGACGGCGCGTTAACCGATTGGGGCTTAGGAGACGTTGCGTGGACCGATCGGGGCTCGAAGACGGCGCGTGGACCGATCGGGGCTCGGAGACAGTGCGTGGACCGACTGGGGCTCAGGCGGTTGCGCGTGGACCAATTGGGGTTCGGCGACGGCGCGTGGATCGATCGGGGCTTAGGAGACGGCGCGTGCATCGATCGGGGCCCGGAGACGGGTCGTAGACAGATGGGGGCTTAGGAGACGGCGCGTGGACCGATCGTGGCTGGGAGACGGCTCGTCCACCAATCGGGGCTTAGGAGACGGCGCGTGGACCGATCGGGGATCAGGAAATGGCGCGTGGACCGACTGGGGCTCAGGCGGTTTGTGCGTGGACCAATTGGGGTTCGGCGACGGCGCGTGGACCGATCGGGGCTCGGAGACGGCGCGTCGACCGCTCGGGGTTCGGAGACGGCGCCTGGACCGTCCAGGGCTCAGGAGGCGATGCGTGGACCGATCGGGGCTCAGGAGATTGCGCGTGGATGGATCGGAGCTTAGGGAACGACGCGTGGATCGATCAGGGCTCAGGAGACGGCGCGTGAACCGATCGGCGCTCGGAGACGGCACGTGGACCGATCGGGGCTTAGGAGACGGCGCGTGGACCAATAGGAGATCAGGAGAGGACGCGTGGACCGATAGGGCTCTGGAAGCGGCGCACGGACCGATCGTGGCTCGGCGACGGCGCGTGGAGGCATCGGGGCTTTGAAGACGACGCGTGGACCGAACTGTGCTCAGAAAACGGCGCCTGGAGCGATCGGGGCTCAGGAGACGGCGCGCGGACGGACCGGGGCTCAGAAGCCTCGCGTAGATCGATCGGGGCTCCGGAGGCGCCGCGTGGACCGATGGAGATCAGGACACGGTGCGTGGACCGATCGGGGCTCGGAGACGGCGCGCGGACCGTTCGGGGCCTAGGAGACGACGCGTGGACTGATCGGGGCGTACGAAACGACGCGTGTACCTATCGGGGCTCAGGAGACAGCGAGTGGACCTATTGGGGCTCAGGACACGGCGCAGGGACCGATCGGGGCTCGGAGACGACGCGTGGAACGATCGGGGCTCAGGAGACGGCGCGTGGACCGACTGGGCCTCAGGCGGTTGCGCGTGGACCAATTGGGGTTCCGCGACGGCGCGTGGACCGATCGGGGCTCGGAGACGGCGCGTTAACCGATCGCGGCTTACGAGACGATGCGAGGAGGCATCTGGGTTTACAAGACGACGCGTGGATCGATCGGGGCTCGGAGACGGCGCGTGAACCGACCGGGGCTCAGGAGACGGCACGTGGACCGATCGGGGCTCGGAGACGGCACGTTAACCGATCGGGGCTTAGGAGACGATGCGTGGACCGATCGGGCTCGGAGCCGGCGCGTGAACCGATCGGGGCTCAGGAGGCCGCGCGTGGACCGATCGAGGCTCGGCGACGGCGCGTGGACCGATCGGGGCTCGGAGACGACGCGTGTACGGATCAGGGCTTGGTGACGGCGCTTTTACCGATAGCAGCTCGGAGACGGCCCGTGGACGGATTGCGGCTTAGGCGACGGCGCGTGGAACGATCGGGGCTCAGGAGACGGCGCATGGACCGGTCGAGGCTCGGAGACAGCACGTGGACCGATCGGGGCTTAGGAGAAGGCGCGTGGACCGATCGGGGCTTAGGAGACGGCGCGTGGACCGATCGGGGCATAGGAGACGACGCGGGGACCCATCGGGGCTCGGAGACGGCGTGTGGACGTTATCGGGGCTTAGGAGACGACGCGTGGACCGATCGGGGCTCGAAGACGGCGGGTGGATCGATCGGGGCTTAGGAGACGGCGCGTGCACCGATCGGGGCCCGGAGACGGGTCGTGGACAGATTGGGGCTTAGCAGACGGCGCGTGGACCGATCGTGGATGGGAGACGGCACGTCCACCAATCGGGGCTTAGGAGACGACGCGTAGACCGATCGGGGCCCAGGAGACGGCGCGTGGACCGATCGGGGCTCAGGAAACGGCGCGTGGACCGACTGGGGCTCAGGCGATTGCGCGTGGACGAATTGGGGTTCGGCGACGGCGCGTGGATCGATCGGGGCTCGGAGACGGCGCGTGGACCGATCGGGGCTCGGAGACGACGCGTGTACATATCAGGGCTTGGTGACGGCCCGTTTACCGATAGCAGCTCGGAGACGGCCCGTGGACGGATCGCGGCTTAGGAGACGGCGCGTGGACCGATCGAGGCTCGGAGACGACGCGTGTGCGGATCGGGGATTCGAGGACGACGGGTGGACCGATCCGGGCTCAGGAGACGACGCGTCGTCCGATCGGGGCTCAGGATGCGGCGCGTGGACCCATCGGGGCTCGGAGACGGCACGTGGACCGATCAGGGCTTAGGACACGACGCGTTGACCGATCGGGACTCAGGAGGCGGCGCGTGGACCGATCGGGGATCAGGAACCGGTCCGTGGAGCGATCGGGGCTTAGGAGATGGCACGTGGACTGATCGGGGCTCGGGAAGCGGCGCCTGAACCGATCGTGGCCCGGAGACGGCGCGAGAAGGCATCTGGGATTACAAGACGACGCGTGGATCGAACGGGGCTCGGAGACGGCGCATGAACCGACCGGGGCTCAGGAGACGGCGCGTGGACCGATCGTGGCTCAGGAAGCGGCGCCTGGACCGATCGTGGCCCGGAGACGGCGCGAGAAGCCATCTGGGATTACAAGACGACGCGTGGATCGAACGGGGCTCGGAGAAGGCGCATGAACCGACCGGGGCTCAGGAGACGGCGCGTGGACTGATCGGGGCTCGGAGACGGCGCGTTAACCGATCGGGGCTTAGGAGACGGCGTGTGAACGTATCGGGGCTTAGGAGAGGATGCGTTGGCCGATCGGGGCTCATGAGACGGCGCGTAGACCGATCGGGGCTCAGGAGACGGCGCGTGGACCGATCGGTGCTCGGAGACGGCGCGTGGACGGACCGTGGCTTAGAATGCGTCACGCGGACCGATCGGGGCTTAGGAGACGACGCGTGGACCGATCGGGGTTGTGGAAGCGGCGCACGGACCGATCGTGGCTCGGAGACGGCGCGTGGAGGCATCGGGGCTTTGAAGACAACGCGTGGACCGATCGGGGCTCAGGAAACGGCGTGTGGCGCGATCGGGGCTCAGGAGACGACGCGTGGATCGATCAGGGCTCAGGAGACGACGCGTCGACCAATCGGGACTCAGGAGACGGCGCGTGGAGGCATCGGGGTTAAGAAGACGACGCATCGACCGAGCGGGGTTCAGGAGATGGCGCGTGGACCGATCGCGGCGCGGAGACGGCGCGTTAACCGATCGGTGCATAGGAGACGATGCGTGGACCGATCGGGCTCAGGAGACGGCGCGTGGAGCGATCGGGGCTTAGGAGACGGCGCGTAGAACGATCGGGGCTCAGGAGACGGCGCGTTAACCGATTGGGGCTTAGGAGACGTTGCGTGGACCGATCGGGGCTCGAAGACGGCACGTGGACCGATCGGGGCTTAGGATACGGCACGTGGACTGATCGGGGCTCGGGAAGCGGCGCCTGAACCGATCTGGCTCGGAGACGGCGCGTGGAGAGATCGGGCTCAGGAGACGGCGCGTGGACCGATCGGGGCTTAGGATACGGCGCGTGGACCGATCGGGGCTCAGGAAGCGGCGCCTGGACCGTTCGTGGCTCGGAGACGACGCGTGGAGGCATCGGGGCTAAGAAGACGACGCATGGACCGATCGGGGCTTAGGAGACTACTCGTGTACCTATCGGGGCTCAGGAGACAGCGCGTGGACCGATCGGGGCTCAGGATGCGGCGCGTGGACCCATCGGGGCTCGGAGACGGCACGTGGACCGATCGGGGCTTAGGATACGGCACGTGGACTGATCGGGGCTCGGGAAGCGGCGCCTGAACCGATCTGGCTCGGAGACGGCGCGTGGAGAGATCGGGCTCAGGAGACGGCGCGTGGACCGATCGGGGCTTAGGATACGGCGCGTGGACCGATCGGGGCTCAGGAAGCGGCGCCTGGACCGTTCGTGGCTCGGAGACGACGCGTGGAGGCATCGGGGCTAAGAAGACGACGCATGGACCGATCGGGGCTTAGGAGACTACTCGTGTACCTATCGGGGCTCAGGAGACAGCGCGTGGACCGATCGGGGCTCAGGAGGCGGCGCGTGGATCGATCGGGGCTCGGAGACGGCGCGTGGAACGATCGGGGCTCAGGAGACGACGCGTGGATCGATCGGGGCTCAGGAAACGACGCGTCGACCGATCGGGGCTCAGGAGAGGGCGCGCGGACCGACCGGGGCTCAGGAGCCTCGCGTGGACCGATCCTGGCTCGGCGACGGCGCGTGGACGGATCGGGGCTCGGAGACGACGCGTGGACCGATCGGGACTCGGAGACGGCGTGTGAACGTATAGGGGCTTAGGAGACGATGCGTTGACCGATCAGGGTTCAAGAGACGGCGCGTAGACCGATCGGGGCTCCGGCGGCGACACGTGGACTGATCGGGGTCCAGGAAACGGCGCGTGGATCGATCGGTGCTCGAAGACGACGCGTGGACCGATCGGGGCTCAGGAGCCGATGCGTGGATCGATCGGGGCTCCGGAGGCGGCGCGTGGACCCATCGGGGCTCGGAGACGGCACGTGGACCGATCAGGGCTTAGGAGACGACGCGTGGACCGATCGGGGCTCAGGAGACGGCGCGTGGACCGATTGGTGCTCGGAGACGGCGCGTGGACCGACCGTGGCTTAGAATGCGTCACGCGGACCGATCGGGGCATAGGAGACGATGCGTGGACCGATCGGGGCTCGGAGACGGCGAGTGGACCCATCGGGGCTCGGAGACGACGCGTGTACGGATCGGGGCTTGATGACGGCGGATTTACCGATCGCGGCTCGGAGACGGCCCGTGGACAGATCGGGGCTTAGGAGACGGCGCGTGGACCGATCGGGGCTCAGGAGACGGCGCGTGGACCGTTCGGGGCTTAGGAGACGACGCCTGGACCGATCGGGACTTAGGAGGCGGCGTGTGGAACGATCGGGGCTCAGGAGACGGCGCGTGGACCGATCGGGGCTCGGAGAGGGCGCGTGGAACGATCGGAGCACAGGAGACGGCGTGTGAACCGAGCGGCGCTTGGAGACGGCGCGTGGATCGATCGGGGCTTAGGAGACGGCGCGTGGAACGATCGGGGCTCAGAAGACCCCGCGTGGACCGATCGGGGCTCGGCGACTGCGCGTGGACGCATCGGTGCTCAGGAGACGGCGCGTGGACCGATCGGGGCTCGGAGACGGCACGTTAACCGATCGGGGCTTAGGAGACGATGCGTGGACCGATCGCGGCTCGGAGACGGCGTGTGAACCGTCCGGGGCTCAGGAGGGGATGCGTGGACGGATCGCGGCTCTGGAGACTGCGCGTGGATCGATCGGGGCTTACGGAACGACGCGTCGACCGATCGGGGCTCAGGAGACGGCGCGTGGACCGATCGGGGCTCAGGGGCCGGCGCGTGGACTGATCGGGGCTCGAAGACGGCGCGTGGACCGATCGGGGCTCGGAGACGACGCGTGGACCGATCGGGGCTCGGAGACAGCGCGTGGACCGACTGGGGCTCAGGCGGTTTCGCGTGGACCAATTGGGGTTCGGCGACGGCGCGTGGATCGATCGGGGCTTAGGAGGCCGCGCGTGGACCGATCGCGGCTTGGCGACGGCGCGTGGACCGATCGGGGCTCAGGAGGCCGCGCGTGGACCGATCGGGGCTCAGGAGACGGCGCGTGGACCGATTGGGGCTCGGATACGGCGCGTGAACCAATCGGGCCTCAGGAGGCCGCGCGTGGATCGATCGCGGCTCGGCGACGGCGCGTGGATCGATCGGGGCTCAGGAGGCCGCGCGTGGACCGATCATAGCTCGGCGACGGCGCGTGGACCGATCGGGGCTTAGGAGACGACGCGTGGAGGCATCGGGGCTAAGAAGACGACGCATGGACCGAGCGGGGCTCAGGAGACGGCGCGAGGAGCGATCGGGGCTCTGGAGAAGACGCGTCAATTGATCGGGGCTCAGGAGACGACGCGGCGACGGATCGGGGCTTCGGAGACGACGCGTGGACCGATCGGGGCTTAGGAGCCGACGCGTGGACCGATCCGGGCTCAGGAGACGGCGCGTGGACCGAAAGGGGCTCGAGGCCGGCGCGTGGAACGATCCGGGCTTAGGAGACGGCGCGTGGACCGATCAGGGCTTAGGAGACGACGCGTGGAGGCATCGGGGCTAAGAAGACGACGCATGGACCGAGCGGGGCTCAGGAGACGGCGCGAGGAGCGATCGGGGCTCTGGAGAAGACGCGTCAATTGATCGGGGCTCAGGAGACCACGCGGCGACGGATCGGGGCTTCGGAGACGACGCGTGGACCGATCGGGTCTCAGGAGGCCGCGCGTGGACAGATCATGACTCGGCGACGGCGCGTGGACCGATCGGGGCTCGGAGACGACGCGTGGACCGATCGGGGCTCGGAGACAGCGCGTGGACCGACTGGGGCTCAGGCGGTTTCGCGTGGACCAATTGGGGTTCGGCGACGGCGCGTCGATCGATCGGGGCTTAGGAGACGGCGCGTGCATCGATCGGGGCCCGGAGACGGGTCGTGGACAGATGGGGGCTTACGAGACGGCGCGTGGACCGATCGTGGCTGGGAGACGGCTCGTCCACCAATCGGGGCTTACGAGACGACGCGTAGATCGATCGGGGCTCAGGAGACGGCGCGTGGACCGATCGGGGCTCAGGAAACGGCGCGTGGACCGACTGGGGCTCAGGCGGTTGCCCGTTTACCAATTGGGGTTCGGCGACGGCGCGTGGACCGATCGGGGCTCGGAGACGGCGCGTCGACCGCTCGGGGTTCGGAGACGGCGCCTGGACCGTCCGGGGTCAGGAGGCGATGCGTGGACCCATCGGTGCTCAGGAGACTGCGCGTGCATGGATCGGAGATTAGGGAACAACGCGTGGACCGATCGGGGCTCAGGAGACGGCGCGTGAATCGATCGGCGCGCGGAGACGGCACGTGGAACGATCGGGGCTCGGAGACGACGCGTGGACCGATTGGGGCTCAGGAGGCCCCGCGTG
Organism: Netelia fuscicornis; assembly: GCA_946811545.1. Lineage (NCBI taxonomy): Eukaryota > Metazoa > Arthropoda > Insecta > Hymenoptera > Ichneumonidae > Netelia > Netelia fuscicornis. The sequence continues at coordinate 13,979,517 of OX328016.1, read as the reverse complement.
GACTGATCGCGGCTCGAAGACGGCGCGTGGACCGATCGGGTCTCAGGAGGCCGCGCGTGGGCGGATCATGACTCGGCGACGGCGCGTGGACCGATCGGGGCTCCGGAGGCGCCGCGTTGACCCATGGGGATCAGGAGACAGTGCGTGGACCGATCGGGGCTCGGAGACGGCGCGTGAACCGATCGGGGCTTAGGAGACGACGCGTGGACCGATCGGGGCTCAGGAGACAGCGCGTGGACCGATCAGCGCTCGGCGACTGCGCGTGGACGTATCGGGGCTCAGGAGACGGCGCGTGGACCGATCGGGGCTCGGGGACGGCGCGTTAACCGATTGGGGCTTAGGAGACCATGCGTGGACCGATCGGGGCTCGAAGACGGCGCGTGGACCGATCGGGTCTCAGGAGGCCGCGCGTGGACAGATCATGACTCGGCGACGGCGCGTGGACCGATCGGAGCTCGGAGACGACGCGTGGACCGATCGGGGCTCGGAGACAGCGCGTGGACCGACTGGGGCTCAGGCGGTTTCGCGTGGACCAATTGGGGTTCGGCGACGGCGCGTGGACCGATCGGGGCTTAGGAGACGGCGCGTGCACCGATCGGGGCTCGGAGACGGCGCGTAGAACGATCGGGGCTCAGGAGACGGCGCGTTAACCGATTGGGGCTTAGGAGACGTTGCGTCGACCGATCGGGGCTCGAAGACGGCGCGTGGACCGATCGGGGCTCGGAGACAGTGCGTGGACCGACTGGGGCTCAGGCGGTTGCGCGTGGAGCAATTGGGGTTCGGCGACGGCGCGTTGACCGATCGGGGCTCGGAGACGGCGCGTTAACCGATTGGGGCTTAGGAGACGATGCGTGGTCCGATCGGGGCTCGAAGACGGCGCGTGGACCGATCGGGTCTCAGGAGGCCGCGCGTGGACAGATCATGACTCGGAGACGACGCGTGGACCGATCGGGGCTCGGAGACAGCGCGTGGACCGACTGGGGCTCAGGCGGTTTCGCGTGGACCAATTGGGGTTCGGCGACGGCGGGTGGACCGATCGGGGCTTAGGAGACGGCGAGTGCACGGATCGGGGCCCGGAGACGGGTCGTGGACAGATTGGGGATTAGGAGACGGCGCGTGGACCGATCGGGGCTGGGAGACGGCACGTGGACCAACGGGGGCTTAGGAGACGACGCGTGGACCGATCGGGGTGTAGGCGACGACGCGTGTACCTATCGGGGCTTAGGAGACAGCGCGTGGACCGATCAGGGCTCGGCGACTGCGCGTGGACGTATCGCGGCTCAGGAGACGGCGCGTGGACCGATCGGGGTTCGGGGACGGCGCGTTAACCGATTGGGGCTTAGGAGACCATGCGTGGACCGATCGGGGCTCGAAGACGGCGCGTGGACCGATCGGGTCTCAGGAGGCCGCGCGTGGACAGATCATGACTCGGCGACGGCGCGTGGACCGATCGGGGCTCGGAGACGACGCGTGGACCGATCGGGGCTCGGAGACAGCGTGTGGACCGACTGGGGCTCAGGCGGTTTCGCGTGGACCAATTGGAATTCGGCGACGGCGCGTGGACCGATTGGGGCTCGGATACGGCGCGTGAACCAATCGGGGCTCAGGGGCCGCGCGTGGACCGATCGCGGCTCGGCGACGGCGCGTGGACCGATCGGGGCTCAGGAGGCCGCGCGTGGACCGATCATGGCTCGGCGACGGCGCGTGGACCCATCGGGGCTCGGAGACGATGCGTGGACCGATCGAGGTTCGGCGACAGCGCGTGAACCGACTGGGTCTCAGGCGGTTGCGCGTGGACCAATTGGGGTTCGGCGACCGCGCGTGGACCGTTCGGGGCTCGGAGACGGCGCGTTAACCGATCGGGGCTTAGGAGACGATGCGTGTACCGATCGAGGCTCGGAGAAGGCGCGTGGACCGATCGGGGCCTAGGAGACAACGCGTGGACCGATCGTGGCTCAGGAAGCGGCGCCTGGACCGATCGTGGCCCGGAGACGGTGCGAGAAGGCATCTGGGATTACAAGACGACGCGTGGATCGAACGGGGCTCGGAGACGGCGCATGAACCGACCGGGGCTCAGGAGACGGCGCGTGGACTGATCGGGGCTCGGAGACGGCGCGTTAACCGATCGGGGCTTAGGAGACGGCGTGTGAACGTATCGGGGCTTAGGAGAGGATGCGTTGGCCGATCGGGGCTCATGAGACGGCGCGTAGACCGATCGGGGCTCAGGAGACGGCGCGTGGACCGATCGGTGCTCGGAGACGGCGCGTGGACGGACCGTGGCTTAGAATGCGTCACGCGGACCGATCGGGGCTTAGGAGACGACGCGTGGACCGATCGGGGTTGTGGAAGCGGCGCACGGACCGATCGTGGCTCGGAGACGGCGCGTGGAGGCATCGGGGCTTTGAAGACGACGCGTGGACCGATCGGGGCTCAGGAAACGGCGTGTGGCGCGATCGGGGCTCAGAAGACGACGCGTGGATCGATCAGGGCTCAGGAGACGACGCGTCGACCAATCGGGACTCAGGAGACGGCGCGTGGAGGCATCGGGGTTAAGAAGACGACGCATCGACCGAGCGGGGTTCAGGAGATGGCGCGTGGACCGATCGCGGCGCGGAGACGGCGCGTTAACCGATCGGTGCATAGGAGACGATGCGTGGACCAATCGGGCTCAGGAGACGGCGCGTGGAGCGATGGGGGCTTAGGAGACGGCGCGTAGAACGATCGGGGCTCAGGAGACGGCGCGTTAACCGATTGGGGCTTAGGAGACGTTGCGTGGACCGATCGGGGCTCGAAGACGGCGCGTGGACCGATCGGGGTTCGGAGACAGTGCGTGGACCGACTGGGGCTCAGGCGGTTGCGCGTGGACCATTTGGGGTTCGGCGACGGCGCGTGGACCGATCGGGGCTCGGAGACGGCGCGTCGACCGCTCGGGGTTCGGAGACGGCGCCTGGACCGTCCGGGGCTCATGAGACGGCGCGTGAATCGATCGTCGCGCGGAGACGGCACGTGGACCGATCGGGGCTTAGGAGACGGCGCGTGGACTAATAGGAGATCAGAAGAGGACGTGTGGACCGATAGGGCTCTGGAAGCGGCGCACGAATCGATCGTGGCTCGGAGACGGCGCATGAACCGACCGGGGCTCAGGATACGGCGCGTGGACCGATCGGGGCACAGGATACGGCGCGTGAGCCGGTCGGGGCTTAGGAGACGGCACGTGGACTGATCGGGGCTCGGGAAGTGGCGCCTGAACCGATCTGGCTCGGAGACGGCGCGTGGGCAGATCGGGCTCAGGAGACGGCGCGTGGACCGATCGGGGCTCGGAGACGACGCGTGTACAGATCAGGGCTTGGTGACGGCCCGTTTACCGATAGCAGCTCGGAGACGGCCCGTGGACGGATCGCGGCTTAGGAGACGGCGCGTGGACCGATCGAGGCTCGGAGACGACGCGTGTGCGGATCGGGGATTCGAGGACGACGGGTGGACCGATCCGGGCTCAGGAGACGACGCGTCGTCCGATCGGGGCTCAGGATGCGGCGCGTGGACCCATCGGGGCTCGGAGACGGCACGTGGACCGATCAGGGCTTAGGACACGACGCGTTGACCGATCGGGACTCAGGAGGCGGCGCGTGGACCGATCGGGGAGCAGGAACCGGTCCGTGGAGCGATCGGAGCTTAGGAGATGGCACGTGGACTGATCGGGGCTCGGGAAGCGGCGCCTGAACCGATGGTGGCTCGGAGACGACGCGTGGAGGCATCGGGGCTAAGAAGACGACGCGTGGATCGATCGGGGCTCGGAGACGGCGCGTGGAACGATCGGGTCTCAGGAGACGGCGCGTGAAATGATCAACGCTCGGAGACGCCGCGTGGACCGATTGGGGCTTAGGAGACGGCGCGTGGACCGATCGGGGCGCAGGAAGCGGCGCCTGGACCGATCGTGGCTCGGAGACGGCGCGTGGAGGCATCCGGGCTAAGAAGACGACGCATGGACCGAGCGGGGTTCAGGAGACGGCGCGAGGAGCGATCGGGGCTCAGGAGAAGACGCGTCAATTGATCGGGGCTCAGGAGACTACACGTCGACGAATCGGGGCTTAGGAGACGACGCGTGGACCGATCGGGGCTGAGGAGACGGCGCGTCGACCGACCGGAGCTCAGGAGATTCGCGTGGATCGATCGTGGCTCCGGAGGCGGCGCGTGGACCAATTGGGGTTCGGCGACGGCGCGTGGACCGATGGGGGTTCGGCGACCGCGCGTGAACCGACTGGGGCTCAGGCGGTTGCGCGTGGACCAATTGGGGTTCGGCGACGGCGCGTGGACCGTTCGGGGCTCGGAGACGGCGCGTTAACCGATCGGGGCTTAGGAGACGATGCGTGTACCGATCGGGACTCGGAGACGGCGCGTGGACCGATCGGCGCTCGGCAACGACGCGTGGACCGATCGTGGCTCAAGAAACGGCGTGTGGAGCGATCGGGGCTCAGGAGACGACGCGTCGACCGATCAGGGCTCAGGTGACGGCGCGTGATCCGACCGGGGCTCAGGAGGCCGCGCGTGGACCGATCGTGGCTCGGCGACGGCGCGTGGACCGATCGGGGCTCGGAGACCACGCGTGGACCGATCGGGGCTCGGAGACAGCGCGTGGACCGACTGGGGCTCAGGCGGTTGCGCGTGGACCAATTGGGGTTTGGCGACGGCGCGTGGACCGATCGGGGCTCGGAGACGGCGCGTTAACCGATTGGGGCTTAGGAGACCATGCGTGGACCGATCGGGGCTCGAAGACGGCGCGTGGACCGATCGGGGCTCGGAGACGACGCGTGGACCGATCGGGGCTCGGAGACAGCGCGAGGACCGACTGGGGCTCAGGCGGTTTCGCGTGGACCAATTGGGGTTCGGCGACGGCGCGTGGACCGAACGGGGCTTAGGAGGCCGCGCGTGGACCGATCGGGGCACAGGAGACGGCGCGTGGACCGATTGGGGCTCGGATACGGCGCGTGAACCAATCGGGCCTCAGGAGGCCGCGCGTGGACCGATCATAGCTCGGCGACGGCGCGTGGACCGATCGGGGCTCGGAGCGGCGCGTAGAACGATCGCGGCTCGGCGACGGCGCGTGGACCGATCGGGGCTCAGGAGGCTGCGCGTGGATCGATTGGGGCTCAGGAGACGGCGCGTGGACCGCTCGGGGCTCGAAGACGGCGCGTGGAACGATCAGGGCTCAGGAGACGTCACGTGAAATGATCGGCGCTCGGAGACGGCGCGTGGACCGATCGGGGCTGAGGAGAAGACGCGTGGACCGATCGGGGCTTAGGAGGGGACCCGTCGACCGATCGGGGCTCAGGAGACGACGCGTGGACCGATCCTGGCTCGGCGACGGCGCGTGGACGGATCGGGGCTCGGAGACGACGCGTGGACCGATGGGGGCTCGGATACGGCGCGTGAACCAACCGGGGCTCAGGAGGTCGCGCGTGGACCGATCACGGCTCGTTGACGGCGCGTAGACCGATCGGGGTTCAGGAGGCCGCGCGTGGACCGATCGCGGCTCGGCGGTGGCGCGTGGACCGATCGGGGCTCAGGAGGCCGCGCGTGGACCGATCATGGCTCGGCGACGGCGCGTGGACCGATTGGGGCTCAGGAGACCCCGCGTGGACCGATCGGGACCCGGCGACTGCGCGTGGACGCATCGGGGCTCAGGAGACGGCGCGTGGACCGATCGGGGCTCGGAGACGGCACGTTAACCGATCGGGGCTTAGGAGACGATGCGTGGACCGATCGCGGCTCGGAGACGGCGTGTGAACCGACCGGAGCTCAGGAGGCCGCGCGTGGACCGATCGAGGCTCGGCGACGGCGAGTGGACCCATCGGGGCTCGGAGACGACGCGTGTACGGATCGGGGCTTGATGACGGCGGGTTTATCGATCGCGGCTCGGAGACGGCCCGTGAATCGATCGGCGCTCGGAGACAGCGCGTGGACCGATCGGGGCTTATGAGACGGCGCGTGGACCGTTCGGGGCTCGGAGACGGCGCGTTAACCGATCGGGGCTTAGGAGACGATGCGTGTACCGATCGAGGCTCGGAGAAGGCGCGTGGACCGATCGGGGCCTAGGAGACAACGCGTGGACCGATCGTGGCTCAGGAAGCGGCGCCTGGACCGATCGTGGCCCGGAGACGGTGCGAGAAGGCATCTGGGATTACAAGACGACGCGTGGATCGAACGGGGCTCGGAGACGGCGCATGAACCGACCGGGGCTCAGGAGACGGCGCGTGGACTGATCGGGGCTCGGAGACGGCGCGTTAACCGATCGGGGCTTAGGAGACGGCGTGTGAACGTATCGGGGCTTAGGAGAGGATGCGTTGGCCGATCGGGGCTCATGAGACGGCGCGTAGACCGATCGGGGCTCAGGAGACGGCGCGTGGACCGATCGGTGCTCGGAGACGGCGCGTGGACGGACCGTGGCTTAGAATGCGTCACGCGGACCGATCGGGGCTTAGGAGACGACGCGTGGACCGATCGGGGTTGTGGAAGCGGCGCACGGACCGATCGTGGCTCGGAGACGGCGCGTGGAGGCATCGGGGCTTTGAAGACGACGCGTGGACCGATCGGGGCTCAGGAAACGGCGTGTGGCGCGATCGGGGCTCAGGAGACGACGCGTGGATCGATCAGGGCTCAGGAGACGACGCGTCGACCAATCGGGACTCAGGAGACGGCGCGTGGAGGCATCGGGGTTAAGAAGACGACGCATCGACCGAGCGGGGTTCAGGAGATGGCGCGTGGACCGATCGCGGCGCGGAGACGGCGCGTTAACCGATCGGTGCATAGGAGACGATGCGTGGACCAATCGGGCTCAGGAGACGGCGCGTGGAGCGATGGGGGCTTAGGAGACGGCGCGTAGAACGATCGGGGCTCAGGAGACGGCGCGTTAACCGATTGGGGCTTAGGAGACGTTGCGTGGACCGATCGGGGCTCGAAGACGGCGCGTGGACCGATCGGGGTTCGGAGACAGTGCGTGGACCGACTGGGGCTCAGGCGGTTGCGCGTGGACCATTTGGGGTTCGGCGACGGCGCGTGGACCGATCGGGGCTCGGAGACGGCGCGTCGACCGCTCGGGGTTCGGAGACGGCGCCTGGACCGTCCGGGGCTCATGAGACGGCGCGTGAATCGATCGTCGCGCGGAGACGGCACGTGGACCGATCGGGGCTTAGGAGACGGCGCGTGGACTAATAGGAGATCAGAAGAGGACGTGTGGACCGATAGGGCTCTGGAAGCGGCGCACGAATCGATCGTGGCTCGGAGACGGCGCATGAACCGACCGGGGCTCAGGATACGGCGCGTGGACCGATCGGGGCACAGGATACGGCGCGTGAGCCGGTCGGGGCTTAGGAGACGGCACGTGGACTGATCGGGGCTCGGGAAGTGGCGCCTGAACCGATCTGGCTCGGAGACGGCGCGTGGGCAGATCGGGCTCAGGAGACGGCGCGTGGACCGATCGGGGCTCGGAGACGACGCGTGTACAGATCAGGGCTTGGTGACGGCCCGTTTACCGATAGCAGCTCGGAGACGGCCCGTGGACGGATCGCGGCTTAGGAGACGGCGCGTGGACCGATCGAGGCTCGGAGACGACGCGTGTGCGGATCGGGGATTCGAGGACGACGGGTGGACCGATCCGGGCTCAGGAGACGACGCGTCGTCCGATCGGGGCTCAGGATGCGGCGCGTGGACCCATCGGGGCTCGGAGACGGCACGTGGACCGATCAGGGCTTAGGACACGACGCGTTGACCGATCGGGACTCAGGAGGCGGCGCGTGGACCGATCGGGGAGCAGGAACCGGTCCGTGGAGCGATCGGAGCTTAGGAGATGGCACGTGGACTGATCGGGGCTCGGGAAGCGGCGCCTGAACCGATGGTGGCTCGGAGACGACGCGTGGAGGCATCGGGGCTAAGAAGACGACGCGTGGATCGATCGGGGCTCGGAGACGGCGCGTGGAACGATCGGGTCTCAGGAGACGGCGCGTGAAATGATCAACGCTCGGAGACGCCGCGTGGACCGATTGGGGCTTAGGAGACGGCGCGTGGACCGATCGGGGCTGAGGAGACGGCGCGTCGACCGACCGGAGCTCAGGAGATTCGCGTGGATCGATCGTGGCTCCGGAGGCGGCGCGTGGACCAATTGGGGTTCGGCGACGGCGCGTGGACCGATGGGGGTTCGGCGACCGCGCGTGAACCGACTGGGGCTCAGGCGGTTGCGCGTGGACCAATTGGGGTTCGGCGACGGCGCGTGGACCGTTCGGGGCTCGGAGACGGCGCGTTAACCGATCGGGGCTTAGGAGACGATGCGTGTACCGATCGGGACTCGGAGACGGCGCGTGGACCGATCGGCGCTCGGCAACGACGCGTGGACCGATCGTGGCTCAAGAAACGGCGTGTGGAGCGATCGGGGCTCAGGAGACGACGCGTCGACCGATCAGGGCTCAGGTGACGGCGCGTGATCCGACCGGGGCTCAGGAGGCCGCGCGTGGACCGATCGTGGCTCGGCGACGGCGCGTGGACCGATCGGGGCTCGGAGACCACGCGTGGACCGATCGGGGCTCGGAGACAGCGCGTGGACCGACTGGGGCTCAGGCGGTTGCGCGTGGACCAATTGGGGTTTGGCGACGGCGCGTGGACCGATCGGGGCTCGGAGACGGCGCGTTAACCGATTGGGGCTTAGGAGACCATGCGTGGACCGATCGGGGCTCGAAGACGGCGCGTGGACCGATCGGGGCTCGGAGACGACGCGTGGACCGATCGGGGCTCGGAGACAGCGCGAGGACCGACTGGGGCTCAGGCGGTTTCGCGTGGACCAATTGGGGTTCGGCGACGGCGCGTGGACCGAACGGGGCTTAGGAGGCCGCGCGTGGACCGATCGGGGCACAGGAGACGGCGCGTGGACCGATTGGGGCTCGGATACGGCGCGTGAACCAATCGGGCCTCAGGAGGCCGCGCGTGGACCGATCATAGCTCGGCGACGGCGCGTGGACTTATCGGGGCTCGGAGCGGCGCGTAGAACGATCGCGGCTCGGCGACGGCGCGTGGACCGATCGGGGCTCAGGAGGCTGCGCGTGGATCGATTGGGGCTCAGGAGACGGCGCGTGGACCGCTCGGGGCTCGAAGACGGCGCGTGGAACGATCAGGGCTCAGGAGACGTCACGTGAAATGATCGGCGCTCGGAGACGGCGCGTGGACCGATCGGGGCTGAGGAGAAGACGCGTGGACCGATCGGGGCTTAGGAGGGGACCCGTCGACCGATCGGGGCTCAGGAGACGACGCGTGGACCGATCCTGGCTCGGCGACGGCGCGTGGACGGATCGGGGCTCGGAGACGACGCGTGGACCGATGGGGGCTCGGATACGGCGCGTGAACCAACCGGGGCTCAGGAGGTCGCGCGTGGACCGATCACGGCTCGTTGACGGCGCGTAGACCGATCGGGGTTCAGGAGGCCGCGCGTGGACCGATCGCGGCTCGGCGGTGGCGGGTGGACCGATCGGGGCTCAGGAGGCCGCGCGTGGACCGATCATGGCTCGGCGACGGCGAGTGGACCCATCGGGGCTCGGAGACGACGCGTGTACGGATCGGGGCTTGATGACGGCGGGTTTATCGATCGCGGCTCGGAGACGGCCCGTGAATCGATCGGCGCTCGGAGACAGCGCGTGGACCGATCGGGGCTTATGAGACGGCGCGTGGACCGATCGGAGATCAGGAGAAGACGCGTGCACCGATCGGGGCTCTGGAAGCGGCGCACGGACCGATCGTGGCTCGGAGACGGCGCGTGGAGGCATCGGAGCTTTGAAGACGACGCGTGGACTGAACGGTGCTCAGAAAACGCCGCGTGGACCGATGGGGATCAGGAGACGGTGCGTGGAGCGATCGGGGCTCGGAGACGCCGCCTGGACCGATCGGGGCTCAGGAGACGGCGCGTGGACCGATTGGGGCTTAGGAGACGGCGCGAGGAGCGATCGGGGCTCAGGAGAAGACGCGTCAATTGATCGGGGCTCAGAAATCGGCGCGTGGAGCGATCGGGGCTCAGGAGACGACGCGTGGATCGATCGGGGCTCAGGAAACGACGCGTCGTCCGATCGGAGCTCAGGAGACGGCGCGCGGACCGACCGGGGCTCAGGAGGCCGCGCGTGGACCGATCGCGGCTCGGCGGTGGCGCGTGGACCGATCGGGGCTCAGGAGGCCGCGCGTGGACCGATCATGGCTCGGCAACGGCGCGTGTACCGATCGGTGTTCATCGACGACGCGTGGACCGATCGGGGCTCAGGCGGTTGCGCGTGGACCATTTGGGGTTCGGCGACGGCGCGTGGACCGATCGGCGCTCGGAGACAGCGCGTTAACCGATCGGGGTTTAGGAAACGATGCATGGACCGATGGGGCTTGGAGACGGCGCGTGGACCGATCGGGGCTCAGGAGACGACGCGTGGACCGATCCGGGCTCGGCGACGGCGCGTGGACCGATCTAGTCTCGGAGACGACGCGTCGTCCGATCGGGGCTCAGATGACGGCGCGCGGACCGACCGGGGCTCAGGAGACTCGCGTGGATCGATCGAGGCTCGGAGACGACGCGTGTGCGGACCGGGGATTGGAGGACGACGGGTGGACCGATCCGGGCTCAGGAGACGACGCGTCGTCCGATCGGGGCTCAGGATGCGGCGCGTGGACCCATCGGGGCTCGGAGACGGCACGTGGACCGATCAGGGCTTAGGACACGACGCGTTGACCGATCGGGACTCAGGAGGCGGCGCGTGGACCGATCGAGGATCAGGAACCGGTCCGTGGAGCGATCGGGGCTTAGGAGACGGCACGAGGACTGATCGGGGCTCGGGAAGCGGCACCTGAACCGATCGTGGCTCGGAGACGGCGCCTGGAGGCATCGGGGCTTAGAAGACGACGCATGGACCGATCAGGTCTCAGGAAACGACGCGTGGACCGATTGGAGCTCGGAGACGACGCGTGGACCGACTGGGGCTCAGGCGCTTGCGCGTGGACCAATTGGGGCTCGGCGACGGCGCGTGGACCGATCGGGGCTCAGGAGACGGCGCGTGGATCGGTCGGGGCTTAGGAGACGACGCCTGGACCGATCGGGGCTTAGGAGGCGGCGTGTGGAACGATCGGGGCTCAGGAGACGGCGCGTGCACCGACCGGCGCTCGGAGACGGCGCGTGGAGCGATCGGGGCGTAGGACTCGACGCGTGTACCCATCGGGGCTGACGAGACAGCGTGTGGACCGATTGGGGCTCAGGAGACGGCGCGTGGACCGATCGGGGCTCGGCGACGGCGCGTGGACCGATCGAGGCTCGGAGACGACGCGTGTACGGATCGGGGCTTTGAAGACGACGCGTGGACCGATCGTGGCTCAGGAAACGGCGTGTGGAGCGATCGGGGCTCAGGAGACGACGCGTGGACCGATTAGGGCTCAGGAGACGGCGCGCGGACCGACCGGGGCTCAGGAGACTCGCGTGGATCGATCGGGGCTCCGGAGGCGCCGCGTGGACCGATGGGGATCAGGAGACGGTGCGTGGACCGATCGGGGCTCGGAGACGGCGCGTGGACCGATCGGGGCTTAGGAGACGACGCGTGGACCGATCGGGGCTTAGGAGACGGCGAGTGCACCGATCGGGGCCCGGAGACGGCACGTCGACCGATCAGGGCTTAGGACACGACGCGTTGACCGATCGGGACTCAGGAGGCGGCGCGTGGACCGATCGGGGATCAGGAACCGGTCCGTGGAGCGATCGTGGCTCGGAGACGGCGCGTGGAGGCATCGGGGCTTAGAAGACGACGCATGGACCGATCAGGTCTCAGGAAACGACGCGTGGACCGATTGGAGCTCGGAGACGACGCGTGGACCGACTGGGGCTCAGGCGGTTGCGCGTGGACCAATTGGGGTTCGGCGACGGCGCGTGGACCGATCGGGGCTCAGGAGACGGCGCGTGGACCGGTCGGGGCTTAGGAGACGACGCCTGAACCGATCGGGGCTTAGGAGGCGGCATGTGGAACGATCGGGGCTCAGGAGACGGCGCGTGGACCGACCGGCGCTCGGAGACGGCGCGTGGAGCGATCGGGGCGTAGGACGCGACGCGTGTACCTATCGGGGCTGACGAGACAGCGTGTGGACCGATTGGGGCTCAGGAGACGGCGCGTGGACCGATCGGGGCTCGGCGACGGCGCGTGGACCGATCGAGGCTCGGAGACGACGCGTGTACGGATCGGGGCTTTGAAGACGACGCGTGGACAGATCGTGGCTCAGGAAACGGCGTGTGGAGCGATCGGGGCTCAGGAGACGGCGCGCGGACCGACCGGGGCTCAGGAGACTCGCGTGGATCGATCGGGGCTCCGGAGGCGCCGCGTGGACCGATGGGGATCAGGAGACGGTGCGTGGACCGATCGGGGCTCGGAGACGGCGCGTGGACCGATCGGGGCTTAGGAGACGACGCGTGGACCGATCGGGGCTTAGGAGACGACGCGTGGACCGATTGAGGCTCAGGAGGCCGCGCGTTGACCGATCGCGGCTCGACGCCGCGCGTGGACGGATCAGGGCTTAGTAGACGACGCGTGGACCGATCGGTGCTCGGAGACGGCGCGTGGACGGACCGCGGCTTAGAATGCGGCACGCGGACCGATCGGGGATCGGACACGGCGTGTGGACCGATCGAGGCTCGGAGACGACGCGTTTACGGATCGGGGATTAGGAGACGACGCGTGGAACGATCCGGGCTCTGGAGACGGAGCGTGGACCGATCGGGGCTCGGAGACGGCGCGTGGAACGATCGGGGCTCACGAGACGGCACGTAAACCGATCGGGGCTCGGAGACGGCGCGTGGACCGATCGGGGCTTAGGAGAAGGCGCGTGGACCGATCGGGGCTTAGGAGACGATTCGTGGACCGATCGGGGCTCGGAGACGGCGCGTGGACCGACCGGGGCTAAGCAGGCCGCGCTTGGACCGATAGAGGCTTAGGAGCCGACGCGTGGACCGATCGGGGCTCGGAGACGGCGCGTGGACCGACCGGGGCTCAGGAGGCCGCGCGTGGACCGATGGGGGCTCGGCGACGGCGCGTGGACCGGCCGGGGCTCAGGAGCCTAGCGTGGATCGATCGGGGCTCCGGAGGCGGCGCGTGGACCGATCGGGGCTCAGGAGGCGGCGCGTGAACCGATCGGCGCTCGGAGACGGCGCGTGGACCGATCGGGGCTTAGGAGACGGTGCGTGGACCGATCGGGGCTTAGGAGACGACGCGTGGACCGATTGGGGCTCAGGAGGCCGCGCGTGGACCGATCGGGGTTTGGATACGACGCGTGGACCGATCGGGGCTCGGAGACAGCGCGTGGACCAACCGGGGCTCAGGGGGTTGCGCGTGGACCAATTGGGGTTCGGCGACGGCGCGTGGACCGATCCGGGCTGAGGAGACGGCGCGTGGACCGATCGGGGCTCGGAGACGGCGCGTGGAGCGATCGGGGCTCAGGAGACGGCGCGTGAACCGATCGGCGCTCGGAGACGGCGCGTGCACCGATCGGGGCTTAAGAGACGGCGAGTGCACCGATCGGGGCCCGGAGACGGGTCGTGGACAGATTGGGGCTTAGGAGACGGCGCGTGGACCGATCGGGGCTGGGAGACGGCACGTGGACCAATGGGGGCTTACGAGACGGCGCGTGGACCGATCGGGGCTTAGGAGACGACGCGTGGATCGAGCGGGGCTCGGAGACGGCGCGTGGATGGACCGTGGCTTAGAATGCGGCGCGCGGACCGATCGGGGCTCGGAGACGGCGTGTGGACCGATCGGGGATCAGGAAACGGTGCGTGTACCGATTGGGGCTCAGGAGACGGCGCGTGGATCGATCGGGGCTCGGAGACGGCGCGTGGAACGATCAGAGCACAGGAGACGGCGCGTGAACCGATCGGCGCTGGGAGACGGCGCGTGGAACAATCGGGGCTTAGGAGACGGCGCGTGGACCGATCGGGGCTTAGGAGACGACGCGTGGATCGAGCGGGGCTCGGAGACGGCGCGTGGATGGACCGTGGCTTAGAATGCGGCACGCGGACCGATCGGGGCTCGGAGACGGCGCGTGGAGTGATCGGGTCTCAGGAGACGGCGCGTTAAATGATCGGCGCTCGGAGACGCCGCGTGGACCGATCGGGGCGCAGGAAGCGGCGCTTGGAGCCATCGTGGGTCGGAGACGACGCGTGGAGGCATCCGGGCCTAGAAGACGACGCATGGACCGAGCGGGGTTCAGGAGACGGCGCGAGGAGCGATCGGGGCTCAGGAGAAGACACGTCAATTGATCGGGGCTCCGGAGACGACGCCTCGACGGATTGGGGCTCAGGAGGCGGCACGAGAAGCGATCGGGGCTCAGGAGAAGACGCGTCAATTGATCGGGGTTCAGGAGACGACGCGTCGACGAATCGGGGCTTAGGAGACGACGCGTGGACCGATCGGGGCTCAGGAGACGGCGTGTCGACCGACCGGAGCTCAGGAGATTCGCGTGCATCGATCGGGGCTCGGATACGGCACGTGAACCGACCGGGGCTCAGGAGGCCGTGCGAGAACCGATCGCGGCTCGGCGACGGCGCGTGGACCGATCGGGGCTCAGGATGCCGCGCGTGGACCGATCATGGCTCGGCGACGGCGCGTAGACCGATCGGGGCTCGGAGACGACGCGTGGACCAATCGGGGCTCGGAGACAGCGCGTGGACCGATTGGGGCTCGGATACGACGCGTGAACCAATCGGGGCTCAGGAGGCCGCGCGTGGCCCGATCGCGGATCGGCGACGGCGCGTGGACCGATCGCGGCTCGGCGACGGCGCGTGGACCGATCGGGTCTCAGGAGGCCGCGCGTGGAGAGATCATGACTCGGCAACGACGCGTGGACCGATCGGGGCTGGGAGACGGCACGTGGACCGATCGGGGCTCGGAGACAGCGCGTGGACCGACTGGGGCTCAGGCGGTTTCGCGTGGACCAATTGGGGTTCGGCGACGGTGCGTGGACCGATCGTGGCTCAGGAAGCGGCGCCTGGAGCGATCGTGGCCCGGAGACGGCGCGAGAAGGCATCTGTGCTTACAAGACGACGCGTGGATCGATCGGGGCTCGGAGACGGCGCATGAACCGACCGGGGCTCAGGAGACGGCGCGTGGACTGATCGGGGCTCGGAGACGGTGCGTTAACCGATCGGGGCTTAGGAGGCCGCGCGTGGACCGATCGAGACTCGGCGACGGCGCGTGGACCGATCGGGACTCGGAGACGGCGTGTGAACGTATCGGGGCTTAGGACACGATGCGTTGACCGATCGGGGCTCATGAGACGGCGCGTAGACCGATCGGGGCTCCGGCGGCGACGCGTGGACCGATCGGGGCCCAGGAAACGGCGCGTGGATCGATCGGTGCTCGAAGACGACGCGTGGACCAACCGGGGCTCAGGAGCCGATGCGTGGATCGATCGGGGCTCAGGAGGCGGCGCGTAGACCCATCGGGGCTCGGAGACGGCACGTGGACCGATCATGGCTCGGAGACGGCGCATTAACCGATCGGGGCTTAGGAGACGACGCGTGGACCGATCGGACCTCAGGAGACGGCGCGTGGACCGATCGGTGCTCGGAGACGGCGCGTGGACGGACCGTGGCTTAGAATGCGTCACACGGACCGATCGGGGCTCGGATACGGCGTGTGGACGTATCGGGGCTTAGGAGACGATGCGTGAACCGATCGGGGCTCAGGAGACGCCGCGTGGACCGATCGGCGCTCGGAGACGGCGCGTGGACCGATCGGTGCTCAGGAAGCGGCGCCTGGACCGATCGTGGCTCGGAGACGGCGCGTGGAGGTATCGGGGCTTAAAAGACGACGGATGGACCGATCAGGGCTCGGCGACGGCGCGTGGACCGATCTAGTCTCGGAGACGTCGCGTCGACCGATCGGGGCTCAGATGACGGCGCGTGGACCGATCGGCGCTCGGCGACGGCGCGTGGACCGATCGGGTCTCAGGAGGCCGCGCGTGGAGAGAT
This sequence comes from Netelia fuscicornis, assembly GCA_946811545.1. NCBI lineage: Eukaryota > Metazoa > Arthropoda > Insecta > Hymenoptera > Ichneumonidae > Netelia > Netelia fuscicornis. The sequence goes on along the minus strand of OX328016.1, from coordinate 13,963,502 downwards.
CATGACTCGGCAACGACGCGTGGACCGATCGGGGCTGGGAGACGGCACGTGGACCGATCGGGGCTCGGAGACAGCGCGTGGACCGACTGGGGCTCAGGAGGTTTCGCGTGGACCAATTGGGGTTCGGCGACGGCGCGTGGACCGATCGTGGCTCAGGAAGCGGCGCCTGGAGCGATCGTGGCCCGGAGACGGCGCGAGAAGGCATCTGGGCTTACAAGACGACGCCTGGACCGATCGGGGCTCGGCGACGGCGCGTGGACCGATCTAGTCTCGGAGACGTCGCGTCGACCGATCGGGGCTCAGATGACGGCGCGCGGACCGACCGGGGCTCAGGATACTCGCGTGGATCGATCGAGGCTCGGAGACGACGCGTGTGCGGACCGGGGATTCGAGGACGACGGGTGGACCGATCCGGGCTCAGGAGACGACGCGTCGTCCGATCGGGGCTCAGGATGCGGCGCGTGGAACCATCGGGGCTCGGAGACGGCACGTGGACCGATCAGGGCTTAGGACACGACGCGTTGACCGATCGGGACTCAGGAGGCGGCGCGTGGACCGATCGGGGATCAGGAACCGGTCCGTGGAGCGATCGGGGCTTAGGAGACGGCACGTGGACTGATCGGGGCTCGGGAAGCGGCGCCTGAACCGATCGTGGCTCGGAGACGGAGCGTAGAGGCATCGGGGCTTAGAAGACGACGCATGGACCGATCAGGTCTCAGGAAACGACGCGTGGACCGATTGGAGCTCGGAGACGACGCGTGGACCGACTGGGGCTCAGGAGACGGCGCGTGGACCGGTCGGGGCTTAGGAGACGACGCCTGGACCGATCGGGGCTTAGGAGGCGGCGTGTGGAACGATCGGGGCTCAGGAGACGGCGCGTGCACCGACCGGCGCTCGGAGACGGCGCGTGGAGCGATCGGTGCTGACGAGACGACGCGTGGATCGATCGGGGCTTAGGAGACGACGCGTGGACCGATCGGGGCGTAGGACGCGACGCGTGTACCTATCGGGGCTGACGAGACAGCGTGTGGACCGATTGGGGCTCAGGAGACGGCGCCTGGACCGATCGGGGCTCGGAGACGGCGCGTGGAACGATCGGAGCTCAGGAGACGGCGCGTGTACCTATCGGGGCTCACGAGACTGCGTGTGGGCCGATTGGGGCTCAGGAGACGACGCGTTTACGGATCGGGGATCAGGAGACGACGCGTGGAACGATCCGGGCTCAGGAGACGGAGCGTGGACCGATCGGGGCTTGGAGACGGCATGTGGAACGATCGAGACTCGGGTGACAGCGCGTGAACCGATCGGCGCTCGGAGACGGCGCGTGGACCGATCGGGGCTCGGAGACGGCGCGTGGACCGACCGGGGCTCAGGAGGCCGCGTGTGGACCGATCGGGGCTCGGCGACGGCGCGTGGACCGATCGAGGCTCGGAGACGACGCGTGTACGGATCGGGGCTTTGAAGACGACGCATGGACCGATCGTGGCTCAGGAAACGGCGTGTGGAGCGATCGGGGCTCAGGAGACGACGCGTGGACCGATTAGGGCTCAGGAGACGGCGCGCGGACCGACCGGGGCTCAGGAGACTCGCGTGGATCGATCGGGGCTCCGGAGGCGCCGCGTGGACCGATGGGGATCAGGAGACGGTGCGTGGACCGATCGGGCTCGGAGACGGCGCGTGGACCGATCGGGGCTTAGGAGACGACGCGTGGACCGATCGGGGCTTAGGAGACGACGCGTGGACCGATCGCGGCTTGACGTCGCGCGTGGACGGATCAGGGCTTAGGAGACGACGCGTGGACCGATCGGTGCTCGGAGACGGCGCATGGACGGACCGCGGCTTAGAATGCGGCACGCGGACCGATCGGGGCTCGGAGACGGCGCGTGGAACGATCGGAGCTCAGGAGACGGCGCGTGTACCTATCGGGGCTCACGAGACTGCGTGTGGGCCGATTGGGGCTCAGGAGACGACGCGTTTACGGATCGGGGATCAGGAGACGACGCGTGGAACGATCCGGGCTCAGGAGACGGAGCGTGGACCGATCGGGGCTTGGAGACGGCATGTGGAACGATCGAGACTCGGGTGACAGCGCGTGAACCGATCGGCGCTCGGAGACGGCGCGTGGACCGATCGGGGCTCGGAGACGGCGCGTGGACCGACCGGGGCTCAGGAGGCCGCGTGTGGACCGATCGGGGCTCGGCGACGGCGCGTGGACCGATCGAGGCTCGGAGACGACGCGTGTACGGATCGGGGCTTTGAAGACGACGCATGGACCGATCGTGGCTCAGGAAACGGCGTGTGGAGCGATCGGGGCTCAGGAGACGACGCGTGGACCGATTAGGGCTCAGGAGACGGCGCGCGGACCGACCGGGGCTCAGGAGACTCGCGTGGATCGATCGGGGCTCCGGAGGCGCCGCGTGGACCGATGGGGATCAGGAGACGGTGCGTGGACCGATCGGGCTCGGAGACGGCGCGTGGACCGATCGGGGCTTAGGAGACGACGCGTGGACCGATCGGGGCTTAGGAGACGACGCGTGGACCGATCGCGGCTTGACGTCGCGCGTGGACGGATCAGGGCTTAGGAGACGACGCGTGGACCGATCGGTGCTCGGAGACGGCGCATGGACGGACCGCGGCTTAGAATGCGGCACGCGGACCGATCGGGGATCGGACACGGCGTGTGGACCGATCGAGGCTCGGAGACGACGTGTTTACGGATCGGGGATCAGGAGACGACGCGTGGAACGATCCGGGCTCTGGAGACGGAGCGTGGACCGATCGGGGCTCGGAGACGGCGCGTGGACCGATCGGGGCTCAGGAGACGGTGCGTGAACCGACCGGGGCTCAGGAGACCGCGCGTGGACCCATCGCGGCTCGGCGACGGCGCGTGGACCGATCGGGGCTCAGGAGGCCGCGCGTGGACCGATCGTGGCTCGGCGACGGCGCGTAGACCGATCGGGGCTCGGAGACCACGCGTGGACCGATCGGGGCTCGGAGACAGCGCGTGGACCGACTGGGGCTCAGGCGGTGGCGCGTGGACCAATTGGGGTTCGGCGACGGCGCGTGGACCGATCCGGGCTCAGGAGACGGCGCGACTGGGGCTCGGAGACGACGCGTGTGCGGACCGGGGATTCGAGGACGACGGGTGGACCGATCCGGGCTCAGGAGACGACGCGTCGTCCGATCGGGGCTCAGATAACGGTGCGCGGACCGACCGGGGCTCAGGAGACTCGCGTGGATCGATCGGGGCTCCGGAGACGCCTCGTGGAGCGATGGGGATCAGGAGACGGCGCGTGGACCGATCGGGGCGTAGGAAACGACGCGTGTACCTATCGGGGCTCACGAGACAGCGTGTGGACCGATTGGGGCCCAGGAGACGGCGAGTAGACCGATCGGTGCTCAGAGACGGCGCGTGGAACGATCGTGCTGAGGAGACGGCGCGTGAAATGATCGGCGCTTTGAGACGGCGCGTGGACCGATCGGCGTTCGGAGACGGCGCGTGGACCCACCGGGGCTCAGGAGACGGCGCGCGGACCGATCGGGGCTCGAAAACGGCGCGTGGACCGATCGGAGCTCGGAGACGTGGCGTGGACCGATCCGGGCTCAGGAGACAGCGCGTGAAATGATCGGCGCTTTGAGACGGCGCGTGGACCGATCGGTGCTCGGAGACGGCGCGTAGACGGACCGCGGCTTAGAATGCGGCACGCGGACTGATCGGGGATCGGACACGGCGTGTGGACCGATCGAGGCTCGGAGACGACGCGTTTACGGATCGGGGATCAGGAGACGGCGCGTGGACCGATCGGGGCTTATGAGACGGCGCGTGGACCGATCGGAGATCAGGAGAAGACGCGTGCACCGATCGGGGCTCTGGAAGCGGCGCACGGACCGATCGTGGCTCGGAAACAGCGCGTGGAGGCAACGGGGCTTTGAAGACGACGCGTGGACTGAACGGTGCTCAGAAAACGCCGCGTGGACCGATGGGGATCAGGAGACGGTGCGTGGAGCGATCGGGGCTCGGAGACGCCGCTTGGACCGATCGGGGCTTAGGAGACGGCGCGTGGACCGATTGGAGCTTAGGAGACGGCGCGTGGACCGATCGGGGCTCAGGAAGCGGCGCCTAGACTGATCGGGGCTCGGAGACGGCGCGTGGAGGCACCGGGGCTCAGGAGGCCGCGCGTGGACCGTTCGCGGCTCGGCGGTGGCGCGTGGACCGATCGGGGCTCAGGAGGCCGCGCGTGGACCGATCATGGCTCGGCAACGGCGCGTGGACCGATCGGTGTTCAGAGACGACGCGTGGACCGATCGGGGCTCAGGCGGTTGCGCGTGGACCATTTGGGGTTCGGCGACGGCGCGTGGACCGATCGGCGCTCGGAGACAGCGCGTTAACCGATCGGGGTTTAGGAAACGATGCATGGACCGATCGGGGCTTGGAGACGGCGCGTGGACCGATCGGGGCTCAGGAGACGACGCGTGGACCGATCCGGGCTCGAAGACGGCGCGTGGAATGATCGGGGCTCAGGAGACGGCGCGTGAACCGATCGGCGCTCGGAGACAGCGCGTGGACCGATCGGGGCTTAGGAGACGGCGCACGGACCGATCGTGGATCGGCGACGGCGCGTGGACCGATCGGGGCTCAGGAGACCGCGCGCGGACCGACCGGGGCTCAGGGTACTCGCGTGGATCGATCGAGGCTCGGAGACGACGCGTGTGCGGACCGGGGATTCGAGGACGACGGGTGGACCGATCCGGGCTCAGGAGACGACGCGTCGTCCGATCGGGGCTCAGGATGCGGCGCGTGGACCGATCGGGGCTCGGAGACGGCGCGTGGAACGATCGGAGCTCAGGAGACGGCGCGTGTACCTATCGGGGCTCACGAGACTGCGTGTGGGCCGATTGGGGCTCAGGAGACGACGCGTTTACGGATCGGGGATCAGGAGACGACGCGTGGAACGATCCGGGCTCAGGAGACGGAGCGTGGACCGATCGAGGCTTGGAGACGGCATGTGGAACGATCGAGACTCGGGTGACAGCGGGTGACCCGATCGGCGCTCGGAGACGGCGCGTGGACCGATCGGGGCTCGGAGACGGTGCGTGGACCGACCGGGGCTCAGGAGGCCGCGTGTGGACCGATCGGGGCTCGGCGACGGCGCGTGGACCGATCGAGGCTCGGAGACGACGCGTGTACGGATCGGGGCTTTGAAGACGACGCATGGACCGATCGTGGCTCAGGAAACGGCGTGTGGAGCGATCGGGGCTCAGGAGACGACGCGTGGACCGATTAGGGCTCAGGAGACGGCGCGCGGACCGACCGGGGCTCAGGAGACTCGCGTGGATCGATCGGGGCTCCGGAGGCGCCGCGTGGACCGATGGGGATCAGGAGACGGTGCGTGGACCGATCGGGGCTCGGAGACGGCGCGTGGACCGATCGGGGCTTAGGAGACGACGCGTGGACCGATCGGGGCTTAGGAGACGACGCGTGGACCGATCGCGGCTTGACGTCGCGCGTGGACGGATCAGGGCTTAGGAGACGACGCGTGGACCGATCAGTGCTCGGAGACGGCGCGTGGACGGACCGCGGCTTAGAATGCGGCACGCGGACCGATCGGGGATCGGACACGGCGTGTGGACCGATCGAGGCTCGGAGACGACGTGTTTATGGATCGGGGATCAGGAGACGACGCGTGGAACGATCCGGGCTCTGGAGACGGAGCGTGGACCGATCGGGGCTCGGAGACGGCGCGTGGACCGATCGGGGCTCACGAGACGGTGCGTGAACCGACCGGGGCTCAGGAGACCGCGCGTGGACCCATCGCGGCTCGGCGACGGCGCGTGGACCGATCGGGGCTCAGGAGGCCGCGCGTGGACCGATCGTGGCTCGGCGACGGCGCGTGGACCGATCGGGGCTCGGAGACCACGCGTGGACCGATCGGGGCTCGGAGACAGCGCGTGGACCGACTGGGGCTCAGGCGGTGGCGCGTGGACCAATTGGGGTTCGGCGACGGCGCGTGGACCGATCCGGGCTCAGGAGACGGCGCGACTGGGGCTCGGAGACGACGCGTGTGCGGACCGGGGATTCGAGGACGACGGGTGGACCGATCCGGGCTCAGGAGACGACGCGTCGTCCGATCGGGGCTCAGATAACGGTGCGCGGACCGACCGGGGCTCAGGAGACTCGCGTGGATCGATCGGGGCTCCGGAGACGCCTCGTGGAGCGATGGGGATCAGGAGACGGCGCGTGGACCGATCGGGGCGTAGGAAACGACGCGTGTACCTATCGGGGCTCACGAGACAGCGTGTGGACCGATTGGGGCCCAGGAGACGGCGCGTAGACCGATCGGTGCTCAGAGACGGCGCGTGGAACGATCGTGCTGAGGAGACGGCGCGTGAAATGATCGGCGCTTTGAGACGGCGCGTGGACCGATCGGCGTTCGGAGACGGCGCGTGGACGGACCGCGGCTCAGAATGCGGCACGCGGACCGGTCGGGGATCGGACACGGCGTGTGGACCGATCGAGGCTCGGAGACGACGCGTTTACGGATCGGGGATCAGGAGACGACGCGTGGAACGATCCGGGCTCAGGAGACGGAGCGTGGACCGATCGGGGCTCGGAGACGGCGCGTGGACCGACCGGGGCTACGGAGGCCGCGCGTGGACCGATCGAGGCTCGGCGACGGCGCGTGGACCGATCGGGGCTCGGAGACGGCGTGTGAACGTATCGGGGCTTAGGAGACGATGCGTTGACCGATTGGGGCTCAGGAGGCGGCGCGTGGACCCACCGGGGCTCAGGAGACGGCGCGCGGACCGATCGGGGCTCGGAAACGGCGCGTGGACCGATCGGAGCTCGGAGACGTGGCGTGGACCGATCCGGGCTCAGGAGACAGCGCGTGAAATGATCGGCGCTTTGAGACGGCGCGTGGACCGATCGGTGCTCGGAGACGGCGCGTGGACGGACCGCGGCTTAGAATGCGGCACGCGGACTGATCGGGGATCGGACACGGCGTGTGGACCGATCGAGGCTCGGAGACGACGCGTTTACGGATCGGGGATCAGGAGACGGCGCGTGCACCGATCCGGGCTCTGGAGACGGAGCGTGGACAGATTGGGGATTAGGAGACGGCGCGTGGACCGATCGGGGCTGGGAGACGGCACGTGGACCGATCGGGGCTCGGAGACAGCGCGTGGACCGACTGGGGCTCAGGCGGTTTCGCGTGGACCAATTGGGGTTCGGCGACGGCGCGTGGACCGATCGGGGCTCAGGAGACTGGCGTGGATCGATCGGGGCTCCGGAGGCGCCGCGTGGACCGATGGGGATCAGGAGACGGCGCGTGCACCGATCGGGGCTCAGGAGACTCGCGTGGATCGATCGGGGCTCCGGAGGCGCCGTGTGGACCGATGGGGATCAGGAGACGCTGCGCAGACCGATCGGGGCTTAGGAGACGACGCGTGGACCGATCGGGGCGTAGGACACGACGCGTGTACCTATCGGGGCTCACGAGACAGCGTGTGGACCGATTGGGGCCCAGGAGACGGCGCGTAGACCGATCGGTGCTCAGAGACGGCGCGTGGAACGATCGGGGCTGACGAGACGGCGCGTGAAATGATCGGCACTTTGAGACGGCTCGTGGACCGATCGGCGTTCGGAGACGGCGCGTGGACGGACCGCGGCTTAGAATACGGCACGCGGACCTGTCGGGGATCGGACACGGCGTGTGGACCGATCGAGGCTCGGAGACGACACGTTTACGGATCGGGGATCAGGAGACGACGCGTGGAACGATCCGGGCTCAGGAGACGGAGCGTGGACCGATCGGGGCTCGGAGACGGCGCGTGGACCGACCGGGGCTACGGAGGCCGCGCGTGGACCTATCGAGGCTCAGCGACGGCGCGTGGACCGATCGGGGCTCGGAGACGGCGTGTGAACGTATCGGGGCTTAGGAGACGATGCGTTGACCGATCGGGGCTCAGGAGACGACGCGTCGACCGATCGGGGCTCAGGAGGCGGCGCGTGGACCGATTGGGAGTCACGAGACGGCGCGTGGACCGAGTGGGGCTCGGATACGGCGCGTGAACCGACCGGGGCTCAGGAGGCCGCGGGTGGACCGATCGCAGCACGGCGACGGCGCGTGGACCGATCGGGGCTCGGAGACGACGCGTGAACCGATCGGGGCTCAGGAGACGGCGCGTGGACTGATCGGTGCTCGGAGACGGCGCGTGGACGGACCGTGGCTTAGAATGCGTCACGCGGATCGATCGGAGCTCGGAGACGGCGCGTGGACCGACCGGGGCTAAGGAGGCCGCGCGTGGACCTATCGAGGCTTAGGAGCCGACGCGTCGACCGATCGGGGCTGAGGAGACGGCGCGTGGACCGAACCGGGGTCGGAGACGGCGCGTGGAACGATCGGAGCACAGGAGACGGCGCGTGAACCGATCGGCGCTCGGAGACGGCTCGTGGATCGATCGGGGCTTAGGAGAAGGCGCGTGGACCGATCGGGGCTTAGGAGACGATTCGTGGACCGATCGGGTACGGAGACGGCGCGTGGACCGACCGGCGCTAAGCAGGCCGCGCGTGGACCGATAGAGGCTTAGGAGCCGACGCGTGGACCGATCGGGGCTGAGGAGACGGCGCGTGGACCGATCGGGGCTCGGAGACGGCGCGTGGAACGATCGGAGCACAGGAGACGGCGCTTGAACCGATCGGCGCTCGGAGACGGCGCGTGGATCGATCGGGGCTTAGGAGACGGCGCGTGGAACGATCTGGGCTCAGGAGACGGAGCGTGGACCGATCGGGACTTGGAGACGGCGTGTGGAACGATCGGGACTCGGGTGACGGCGCGTGAACCGATCGGCGCTCGGAGACGGCGCATGGACCGATCGGGGCTCGGAGACGGCGCGTGGACCGACCGGGGCTCAGGAGGCCGCGCGTGGACCGATGGGGGCTCGGCGACGGCGCGTGGACCGATCGAGGCTCGGAGACGACGCGTGTACGGATCGGAGCTTTGAAGACGACGCGTGGACCGATCGTGGCTCAGGAAACGGCGTGTGGAGCGATCGGGGCTCAGGAGACGACGCGTCGACCGATCAGGGCTCAGGAGACGGCGCGCGGACCGACCGGGGCTCAGGAGGCGGCGCGTCGACCGACCGGAGCTCAGGAGATTCACGTGGATCGATCGGGGCTCGGATACGGCGCGTGAACCGACCGGGGCTCAGGAGGCCGTGCGAGAACCGATCGCGGCTCGGCGACGGCGCGTGGACCGATCGGGGCTCAGGATGCCGCGCGTGGACCGATCATGGCTCGGCGACGGCGCGTAGACCGATCGGGGCTCGGAGACGACGCGTGGACCGATCGGGGCTCGGAGACAGCGCGTGGACCGATTGGGGCTCGGATACGGCGCGTGAACCAATCGGGGCTCAGGAGGCCGCGCGTGGCCCGATCGCGGCTCGGCGACGGCGCGTGGACCGATCGCGGCTCGGCGACGGCGCGTGGACCGATCGGGTCTCAGGAGGCCGCGCGGGAGAGATCATGACTCGGCGACGGCGCGTGGACCGATCGGGGCTGGGAGACGGCACGTGGACCGATCGGGGCTCGGAGACAGCGCGTGGATCGACTGGGGCTCAGGCGGTTTCGCGTGGACCAATCGAGGTTCGGCGACGGCGCGTGGACCGATCGTGGCTCAGAAAGCGGCGCCTGGACCGATCGTGGCCCGGAGACGGCGCGAGAAGGCATCTGGGCTTACAAGACGACGCGTGGATCGATCGGGGCTCGGAGACGGCGCATGAACCGACCGGGGCTCAGGAGCCGATGCGTGGATCGATCGGGGCTCAGGAGGCGGCGCGTAGACCCATCGGGGCTCGGAGACGGCACGTGGACCGATCAGGGCTTAGGAGACGACGCGTGGACCGATCGGGGCTCGAGGAAGGCGCGTGAAACGATTGGGGCTTAGGAGACGGCGCGTGGAGGTATCGGGGCTTAAAAGACGACGGATGGAACGATCGAGGTTCAGGAGACGGCGCGTGCACCGATCGGTGCTCGGAGACGGCGCGTGGACGGACCGTGACTTAGAATGCGTCACGCGGACCGATCGGGGCTCGGATACGGTCCGTGGGCAGATCGGGGCTTAGGAGACGGCGCGTGGAGGCATCGGGGCTAAGAAGACGACGCATGGACCGAGCGGGCCTGAGGAGACGGCGCGTGAACCGGTCGGGGCTTAGGAGACGACGCGTCGGCCGATCGGGGCTCAGGACAAGCGGTGTGGACCGTTCGGAGCTCAGGAGACGGCGCGTGGACCGATCGGGGTTCGGCGATGGCGCGTGGACCGATCGAGGTTCGGAGACGACGCGTGTACGGATCGAGGCTTGGAGACGGCGCGTGGACCGATCGGAGCTCGGAGACGGCCCGTGGGCAGATCGGGGCTTAGGAGACAGCGCGTGGACTAATTGGGGCTTAGGAGAACATACGTGGACCGATCGGGGCTCGGAGACAGCGCGTTTACCGACTGGGGCTCGATAGGTTTTGCGTGGACCAATTGGGGTTCGCCGCGGCGTGTGGCCCGTCCGGAGCTCAGTAGACCGCGCGTGGACCGATCGCGGCTCGGCGACTGCGCGTGGATGGATCGGGGCTCAGGAGACAGCGCGTGGACCGATCAGGGCTCAGGAAGCGGCGCCTGCACCGATCGTGGCTCGGAGACGGCGCGTGGAGGCATCGAGGCTTCGAAGACGACGCATGGACCAATCGGGGCTCGGAAATGGCACCTGGATCGATCGGAGCTCGGCGACGACGGGTGGAGCGGTCGGGGCTCAGGAGAAGACGCGTGGATCGATCGGGGCTCGGAGACGGCGCGTGGACGGACCGCGGCTCAGAATGCGGTACGCGGACCGATCGGGGATCGGACACGGCGTCTGGACCGATCGAGGCTCGGAGACGACGCGTTTATGGATCGAGGATCAGGAGACGACGCGTGGAACGATCCGGGCTCAGGAGAGGGAGCGTGGACCGATCGGGGCTCGGAGACGGCGTGTGGAACGATCGGGGCTCGGGTGACGGCTCGTGAACGGATCAGCGCTCGGAGACGGCGCGTGTACCGATCGGGGATCGGGGACGGCGCGTGGAACGATCGCGGCTCGGAGTCGACGCGTTAGCCGATCGGGGCTTAGGAGACGATGCGTGGACCGATCGGGGCTCGGAGACGGCGCGTGGACCGACCGGGGTTTAGGAGAAGGCGCTTGGACCGAACGGGGCTTAGGAGACGGCGCGTGGACCGATCGGGGCTCGGAGACGGCGCGTGGAACGATCGGGGCTCAGGAGACGGCGCGTCAACCGATCGGCGCTCGGAGACGGCGCGTGGACCGATCGGGGCTTAGGAGACGGCGCGTGGACCGATCGGAGATCAGGAGTTGACGCGTGGACCGATCGGGGTTGTGGAAGCGGCGCACGGACCGATCGTGGCTCGGAGACGGCGCGTGGACCGATCGGAGCTTAGGAGACGGCGCGTGGACCGATCGGAGATGAGGAGACGATGCGTGGACCGATAGGGCTCTGGAAACGGCGCACGGACCGATCGCGGATCGGCGACGGCCTGTGGACCGATTGGGGCTCAGGAGGCCGCGCGTTTACCGATCATGGTTCGGCGACGGCGCGTGGACCCATCGGGGCTCGGAGACGACGCGTGTACCGACTGGGGCTCAGGAGACCGCGCGTGAACCGATCGGGACTCCGGAGGCGCCGCGTGGACCGATGGGGATCAGGACACGGTGCGTGGACCGATCGGGGCTCGGAGACAGCGCGTGCACCGATCGGGGCCCGGAGACGGATCGTGGACAGATTGGGGCTCGGAGACGGCGCGTGAACCAACCGGGGCTCAGGAGACGGCGCGTGGACCGATCGGGGCTCGGAGACGGCGCGTGGAATGATCGGGGCTCAGGAGACGGCGCGTGAACCGATCGGCGTTCGGAGACAGCGCGTGGACCGATCGGAGCTTAGGAGACGGCGCGTGGACCGATCGGAGATGAGGAGACGATGCGTGGACCGATAGGGCTCTGGAAACGGCGCACGGACCGATCGCGGATCGGCGACGGCCTGTGGACCGATTGGGGCTCAGGAGGCCGCGCGTTTACCGATCATGGTTCGGCGACGGCGCGTGGACCCATCGGGGCTCGGAGACGACGCGTGTACCGACTGGGGCTCAGGAGACCGCGCGTGAACCGATCGGGACTCCGGAGGCGCCGCGTGGACCGATGGGGATCAGGACACGGTGCGTGGACCGATCGGGGCTCGGAGACAGCGCGTGCACCGATCGGGGCCCGGAGACGGATCGTGGACAGATTGGGGCTCGGAGACGGCGCGTGAACCAACCGGGGCTCAGGAGACGGCGCGTGGACCGATCGGGGCTCGGAGACGGCGCGTGGAATGATCGGGGCTCAGGAGACGGCGCGTGAACCGATCGGCGCTCGGAGACAGCGCGTGGACCGATCGGGGCTCAGGAAACGGCGCGTGGACCGAACGGTGCTCGGAGACGACGCGTGGACCGATCGGCGCTCAGGAGGCGGCGCGTGGAGCGATCGGGGCTCAGGAGACGATGCGTGGACCGATCGAGGCTCGGAGACGGCGCGTGGACCGACCGGGGCTAAGGAGGCCGCGCGTGGACCTATCGAGGCTTAGGAGCCGACGCGTGGACCGATCGGGGCTGAGGAGACGGCGCGTGGACCGATCGGGGCTCGGAGACGGCGCGTGGAACGATCGGAGCTCAGGAGACGGGGCGTGAAATGATCGGCGCTCTGAGACGGCGCGTGGACCGATCGGTGCTCGGAGACGACGCGTGGACCGATCGGGGCTGAGGAGACGGCGTGTGGACCGATCGGGGCTCAGGAGACGGCGCGTGGACCGATTGGGGCTCGGGAGACTGCGCGTGGATGGATCGGGGCTTCGGGAACGACGCGTGGACCGATTGAGGTTCAGGAGACGGCACGTGGACCGATCGGGGCTCGGAGACGGCGCGTGGAGGCATCTGGGTTTACAAGAAGACGCGTGGATCGATCGGGGCTCGGAGACGGCGCGTGAACGGACCGGGGCTCAGGAGACGGCGCGTGGATCGATCGGGGCTCGGAGACGGCGCGTGGAATGATCGGGGCTCAGGAGACGGCGCGTGAATCGACCGGGGCTCAGGAGACGGCGCGTGGACCGATCGGGGCTCGGAGACGGCACGTTAACCGATCGGGGCTTAGGAGACGATGCGTGGACCGATCGGGCTCGGAGCCGGCGCGGGAACCGATCGGGGTTCAGGAGACGGCGCGTGGATCGATTGGGGCTTGGATACGGCGCAAGCCGCGACCGGGGCTCAGGAGGCCGCGCACGAACCGATCGTGGCTCGGAGACGGCGCGTGGAGGCATCGGGGCTTTGCAGACGACGCGTGGACCGAACGGTGCTCAGAAAACGGCGCCTGGAGCGATCGGGGCTCAGGAGACGACGCGTCGACCGATCGGGGCTCAGGAGACGGCGCGCGGACCGACCGGGGCTCAGAAGCCTCGCGTGGATCGATCGGGACTCCGGAGGCGCCGCGTGGACCGATGGGGATCAGGACACGGTGCGTGGACCGATCGGGGCTCGGAGACGGCGCGTTAACCGATCGCGGCTTAGGAGACGATGCGAGGAGGCATCTGCGTTTACAAGACGACCCGTGGATCGATCGGGGCTCGGAGACGGCGCGTGAACCGACCGGGGCTCAGGAGACGGCACGTGGACCGATCAGGGCTCGGAGACGGCACGTTAACCGATCGGGGCTTAGGAGACGATGCGTGGACCGATCGGGCTCGGAGCCGGCGTGTGAACCGATCGGGGCTCAGGAGGCCGCGCGTGGACCGATCGAGGCTCGGCGACCGCGCGTGGACCGATCGGGGCTCGGAGACGACGCGTGTACGGATCAGGGCTTGGTGACGGCGCGTTTACCGACAGCAGCTCGGAGACGGCCCGTGGACGGATCGCGGCTTAGGAGACGGCGCGTGGAACGATCGGGGCTCAGGAGACGGCGCGTGGACCGGTCGAGGCTCGGAGACGGCACGTGGAACGATCGGGGCTCAGGAGACGGCGCGTGAACCGATCGGCGCTCGGAGACGGCGCGTGGACCGATTGGGGCTTAGGAGAAGGCGCGTGGACCGATCGGGGCTTAGGAGACGGCGCGTGGACCGATCGGGGCTTAGGAGACGATGCGTGAACAGATCGGGGCTCGGAAACGGCGCGTGGACCGACCGGGGCTCGGAGACGGCGCGTGGAACGATCGGGGCTCAGGAGACGGCGCGTGAACCGATCGGCGCTCGGAGACGGCGCGTGGACCGTTCGGGGCTTAGGAGACTACGCGTTGACCGATCGGGGCTCAGGTGACGGCGCGCGGACCGACCGGGGCTCAGGAGACGGCGCGTGAAATGATCGGCGCCCGGAGACGACGCGTGGACCGATCGGGGCTCGGAGACAGCGCGTGGACCGACTGGGGCTCAGGCGGTTTCGCGTGGACCAATTGGGGTTCGGCGACGGCGCGTGGACCGTTCGGGGCTCGGAGACGGCGCGTTAACCGATCGGGGCTTAGGAGACGATGCGTGGACCGATCGGGGCTCGGAGACGGCGCGTGGACAGATCGGGCTCAGGAGACGGCGCGTGGACCGTTCGTGGCTCGGAGACGACGCGTGGAGGCATCGGGGCTAAGAAGACGACGCATGGACCGATCGGGGCTCGGAGACGGCGCGTTAACCGATCGGGGCTTAGGAGACGATGCGTGGACCGATCGGGGCTCGGAGACGGCGCGTGGACAGATCGGGCTCAGGAGACGGCGCGTGGACCGTTCGTGGCTCGGAGACGACGCGTGGAGGCATCGGGGCTAAGAAGACGACGCATGGACCGATCGGGGCTCAGGAAACGGCGTGTGGACCGATCAGAGCTCGGAGACGACGCGTGGACCGATCGGGGCTTAGGAGACTATGCGTGTACCTATCGGGGCTCAGGAGACAGCGCGTGGACCGATCGGGCCTCAGGAGGCGGCGCGTGGACCGATCGGGGCTCGGAGACGGCGCGTGGAATGATCGGGTCTCAGGAGACGGCGCGTTAAATGATCGGCGCTCGGAGACGCCGCGTGGACCGATTGGGGCTTAGGAGACGGCGCGTGGACCGATCGGGGCGCAGGAAGCGGCGCCTGGACCGATCGTGGCTCGGAGACGGCGCGTGGAGGCATCCGGGCTAAGAAGACGACGCATGGACCGAGCGGGGTTCAGGAGACGGCGCGAGGAGCGATCGGGGCTCAGGAGAAGACACGTCAATTGATCGGGGCTCCGGAGACGACGCCTCGACGGATCGGGGCTCAGGAGGCGGCACGAGAAGCGATCGGGGCTCAGGAGAAGACGCGTCAATTGATCGGGCCTCAGGAGACGACGCGTCGACGAATCGGGGCTTAGGAGACGACGCGTGGACCGATCGGGGCTCAGGATGCCGCGCGTGGACCGATCATGGCTCGGCGACGGCGCGTAGACCGATCGGGGCTCGGAGACGGCACGTGGACCGATCAGGGCTTAGGAGACGACGCGTGGACCGATCGGGGCTCAGGAGACGGCGCGTGCACCGATCGGGCCTCGAGGAAGGCGCGTGAAACGATTGGGGCTTAGGAGCCTCGCGTGGACAGATCATGGCTCGGCGACGGCGCGTGGACGGGTCGGGGCTCGGAGACGACGCGTGGACTGATCGGGGCTCGAAGACAGCGCGTGGACCGACTGGGGCTCAGGCGGTTGCGCGAGGACCAATTGGGGCTCGGAGACCACGCGTGGACCGATCGCGGCTCGGCGACGGCGCGTGGACCGATCGGGGCTCAGGAGGCTGCGCGTGGATCGATTGGGGCTCAGGAGACGGCGCGTGGACCGCTCGGGGCTCGAAGACGGCGCGTGGAACGATCAGGGCTCAGGAGACGTCACGTGAAATGATCGGCGCTCGGAGACGGCGCGTGGACCGATCGGGGCTCAGGAGACGGTGCGTGAACCGACCGGGGCTCAGGAGACCGCGCGTGGACCCATCGCGGCTCGGAGACCACGCGTGGACCGATCGGGGCTCGGAGACAGCGCGTGGACCGACTGGGGCTCAGGCGGTTGCGCGTGGACCAATTGGGGTTCGGCGACGGCGCGTGGACCGATCGGGGCTCGGAGACGGCGCGTTAACCGATTGGGGCTTAGGAGACCATGCGTGGACCGATCGGGGCTCGAAGACGGCGCGTGGACCGATCGGGGCTCGGAGACGACGCGTGGACCGATCGGGGCTTAGGAGGCCGCGCGTGGACCGATCGGGGCTCAGGAGACGGCGCGTGGACCGATTGGGGCTCGGATACGGCGCGTGAACCAACCGGGGCTCAGGAGGCCGCGCGTGGACCGATCGCGCCTCGGCGACGGCGGGTGGACCGATCGGGGCTCAGGAGGCCGCGCGTGGACCGATCATCGCTCGGCAACGGCGCGTGGACCGATCGGGGCTCGGAGACGACGCGTGGACCGATCGGTGCTCGGAGACAGCGCGTGGACCGACTGGGGGTCGGAGACGGCGCGTGGAACGATCGTGGCTTAGGAGAAGGCGCGTGGAATGATCGGGGCTCAGGAGACGGCGCGTTGACCGATCGTGGCTCGGAGACGGCGCGTGAAGGCATCGGGGCTAAGAAGACGACGCATCGACCGAGTTGGGTGCAGGAGCCGGTGCGAGGAGCGATCCGGGCTCAGGAGAAGACGCGTCAATTGATCGGGGCTCAGGAGACGACGCGGCGACGGATCGGGGCTCGGAGACGGCGCGTGGACCTATCGGGGCTTAGGAGACGACGCGTGGACTGATCGGGGCTCAGGAGACGGCGCGTGGACCGATCGGGACTCAGGAGACGGCGCGTGGACCGATTGGGGCTTGGATACGGCACGTGACGCGACCGGGGCTCAGGAGGCGGCGCGTGGAGCGATCATGGCTCGGCGACGGCGCGTGGACCGATCGGGGCTCGGAGACGACGCGTGGACCGATCGGGGCTTAGGAGCCGGCGCGTGAACCGACGGGGGCTCAGGAGACCGCGCATGAACCGATCGGGGCTCGGCGAGTGTGCGTGGACGGATCGGGGCTCAGGAGACGGCGCGTGGACCGATCGGGGGTCGGAGACGGCGCGTTAACCCATCACGGCTTAGGAGACGACGCGTGGACCGATCGGGGCTTAGGAGACGACGCGTGGACCGATCGGGGCTTAGGAGCCGGCGCGTGAACCGACGGGGGCTCAGGAGACCGCGCATGAACCGATCGGGGCTCGGCGACTGTGCGTGGACGGATCGGGGCTCAGGAGACGGCGCGTCGACCGATCGGGGCTGGGAGACGGTACATGGACCGATCGGGGCTCGGAGACGGCGCGTGGACCGACCGGGGCTCAGGAGGCCGCGCGTGGACCGATCGGGGCTCGGCGACGGCGCGTGGACCGATCGAGGCTCGGAGACGACGCGTGTACGGATCGGGGCTTTGAAGACGACGCGTGGACCGATCGGAGCTCAGGAAACGGCGTGTGGAGCGATCGGGGCTCAGGAGACGACGCGTGGATCGATCGGGGCTCAGGAGACGACGCGTCGACCGATCGGGGCTCGGAGACGACGCGTGGACCGATCGGGGCTTAGGAGGCCGCGCGTGGACCGATCGCGCCTCGGCGACGGCGGGTGGACCGATCGGGGCTCAGGAGGCCGCGCGTGGACCGATCATCGCTCGGCAACGGCGCGTGGACCGATCGGGGCTCGGAGACAACGCGTGGACCGATCGGTGCTCGGAGACAGCGCGTGGACCGACTGGGGGTCGGAGACGGCGCGTGGACCGATCGGAGCTTAGAAGACGACGCCTAGACCGATTGGGGCTCCGGAGACAGCGCGTGAACTAATCGGGTCTCGGAGACGGCGCGTTAACCGATCGGCGCTCGGAGACAGCGCGTCGACCGATTGGGGTTCGGTGACGGCGCGTGGACCGTCCGGGGCTCAGGAGGGGATGCGTGGACCAATCCCGGCTCTGGAGACTGCGCGTGGATCGATCGGGGCTCAGGAGACGGTGCGTGAACCGACCTGGGCTCAGGAGACCGCGCGTGGACCCATCGCGGCTCGGAGACCACGCGTGGACCGATCGGGGCTCGGAGACAGCGCGTGGACCGACTGGGGCTCAGGCGGTTGCGCGTGGACCAATTGGGGTTCGGCGACGGCGCGTGGACCGATCGGGGCTCGGAGACGGCGCGTTAACCGATTGGGGCTTAGGAGACCATGCGTGGACCGATCGGGGCTCGAAGACGGCGCGTGGACCGATCGGGGCTCGGAGACGACGCGTGGACCGATCGGGGCTTAGGAGGCCGCGCGTGGACCGATCGGGGCTCAGGAGACGGCGCGTGGACCGATTGGGGCTCGGATACGGCGCGTGAACCAACCGGGGCTCAGGAGGCCGCGCGTGGACCGATCGCGCCTCGGCGACGGCGGGTGGACCGATCGGGGCTCAGGAGGCCGCGCGTAGACCGATCATCGCTCGGCAACGGCGCGTGGACCGATCGGGGCTCGGAGACGACGCGTGGACCGACCGGGGCTCAGGAGGCCGCGCGTGGACCGATCGGGGCTCGGCGACGGCGCGTGGACCGATCGAGGCTCGGAGACGACGCGTGTACGGATCGGGGCTTTGAAGACGACGCGTGGACCGATCGGAGCTCAGGAAACGGCGTGTGGAGCGATCGGGGCTCAGGAGACGACGCGTGGATCGATCGGGGCTCAGGAGACGACGCGTCGACCGATCGGGGCTCGGAGACGACGCGTGGACCGATCGGGGCTTAGGAGGCCGCGCGTGGACCGATCGGGGCTCAGGAGACGGCGCGTGGACCGATTGGGGCTCGGATACGGCGCGTGAACCAACCGGGGCTCAGGAGGCCGCGCGTGGACCGATCGCGCCTCGGCGACGGCGGGTGGACCGATCGGGGCTCAGGAGGCCGCGCGTAGACCGATCATCGCTCGGCAACGGCGCGTGGACCGATCGGGGCTCGGAGACGACGCGTGGACCGACCGGGGCTCAGGAGGCCGCGCGTGGACCGATCGGGGCTCGGCGACGGCGCGTGGACCGATCGAGGCTCGGAGACGACGCGTGTACGGATCGGGGCTTTGAAGACGACGCGTGGACCGATCGGAGCTCAGGAAACGGCGTGTGGAGCGATCGGGGCTCAGGAGACGACGCGTGGATCGATCGGGGCTCAGGAGACGACGCGTCGACCGATCGGGGCTCGGAGACGACGCGTGGACCGATCGGGGCTTAGGAGGCCGCGCGTGGACCGATCTGGGCTCAGGAGACGGCGCGTGGACCGATTGGGGCTCGGATACGGCGCGTGAACCAACCGGGGCTCAGGAGGCCGCGCGTGGACCGATCGCGCCTCGGCGACGGCGGGTGGACCGATCGGGGCTCAGGAGGCCGCGCGTGGACCGATCATCGCTCGGCAACGGCGCGTGGACCGATCGGGGCTCGGAGACGACGCGTGGACCGATCGGTGCTCGGAGACAGCGCGTGGACCGACTGGGGGTCGGAGACGGCGCGTGGACCGATCGGAGCTTAGAAGACGACGCCTAGACCGATTGGGGCTCCGGAGACAGCGCGTGAACTAATCGGGTCTCGGAGACGGCGCGTTAACCGATCGGCGCTCGGAGACAGCGCGTCGACCGATTGGGGTTCGGTGACGGCGCGTGGACCGTCCGGGGCTCAGGAGGGGATGCGTGGACCGATCCCGGCTCTGGAGACTGCGCGTGGATCGATCGGGGCTCAGGAGACGGTGCGTGAACCGACCTGGGCTCAGGAGACCGCGCGTGGACCCATCGCGGCTCGGAGACCACGCGTGGACCGATCGGGGCTCGGAGACAGCGCGTGGACCGACTGGGGCTCAGGCGGTTGCGCGTGGACCAATTGGGGTTCGGCGACGGCGCGTGGACCGATCGGGGCTCGGAGACGGCGCGTTAACCGATTGGGGCTTAGGAGACCATGCGTGGACCGATCGGGGCTCGAAGACGGCGCGTGGACCGATCGGGGCTCGGAGACGACGCGTGGACCGATCGGGGCTTAGGAGGCCGCGCGTGGACCGATCGGGGCTCAGGAGACGGCGCGTGGACCGATTGGGGCTCGGATACGGCGCGTGAACCAACCGGGGCTCAGGAGGCCGCGCGTGGACCGATCGCGCCTCGGCGACGGCGGGTGGATCGATCGGGGCTCAGGAGGCCGCGCGTAGACCGATCATCGCTCGGCAACGGCGCGTGGACCGATCGGGGCTCGGAGACGACGCGTGGACCGATCGGTGCTCGGAGACAGCGCGTGGACCGACTGGGGGTCGGAGACCGCGCGTGGACCGATCGTGGCTTAGGAGAAGGCGCGTGGAATGATCGGGGCTCAGGAGACGGCGCGTGGAACGATCGGGGCTCGGAGACGGCGCGTTCACCGGTCGGGGCTTAGGACACGACGTGTCGACCGATCGGGGCTCAGGAGACAGCGTGTGGACCGATTGGGGCTCAGGAGACGGCGCGTGGATCGATCGGGGCTCAGGAGACGACGCGTCGACCGATCGGGGCTTGGAGACGGCGCGTGGACCGATCGGGGCTTAGGAGACGACGCGTGGACCGATCGGGGCTCAGGAGACAGCGTGTGGACCGATTGGGGCTCAGGAGACGGCGCGTGGACCGATCGGGGCTCGGAGACGGCGCGTGGAACGATCGGGGCTCAGGAGGCCGCGAGTGGACCGATCATGGCTCGGCAACGGCGCGTGGACCGATCGGGGCTCGGAGACGGCGCGTGGACCGATTGGTGCTCGGAGACAGCGCGTGGACCGACTGGGGCTCGGAGACGGCGCGTGGACCGATCGTGGCTTAGGAGAACGCGCGTGGAACGATCGGGGCTCAGGAGACGGCGCGTGGAACGATCGGCGCTCGGAGACGGCGCGTGGACCGATTGGGGATTAGGAGACGGCGCGTGGACCGTTCGGGGCGCAGGAAGCGGCGCCTGGACCGATCGTGGCTCGGAGACGGCGCGTGGAGGCATCCGGGCTAAGAAGACGACGCATGGACCGAGCGGGGTTCAGGAGACGGCGCGAGGAGCGATCGGGGCTCAGGAGAAGACACGTCAATTGATCGGGGCTCCGGAGACGACGCCTCGACGGATCGGGGCTCAGGAGGCGGCACGAGAAGCGATCGGGGCTCAGGAGAAGACGCGTCAATTGATCGGGGCTCAGGAGACGACGCGTCGACGAATCGGGGCTTAGGAGACGACGCGTGGACCGATCGGGGCTGAGGAGACGGCGCGTCGACCGACCGGAGCTCAGGAGATTCGCGTGGATCGATCGGGGCTCCGGAGGCGGCGCGTGGACCAATTGGGGCTTAGGAGACGACGCGTCGACTGATCATGGCTCGGCGACGGCGCGTAGACCGATCGGGGCTCGGAGACGACGCTTGGACTGATCGGGGCTCGAAGACAGCGCGTGGACCGACAGGGGCTCAGGCGGTTGCGCGTGGACCAATTGGGGCTCCGGAGGCGGCGCGTGAACTAATCGGGTCTCGGAGACGGCGCGTTAACCGATCGGCGCTCGGAGACAGCGCGTCGACCGATTGGGGTTCGGAGACGGCGCGTGGACCGTCCGGGGCTCAGGAGGGGATGCGTGGACCGATCCCGGCTCTGGAGACTGCGCGTGGATCGATCGGGGCTCAGGAGACGGTGCGTGAACCGACCGGGGCTCAGGAGACCGCGCGTGGACCCATCGCGGCTCGGAGACCACGCGTGGACCGATCGGGGCTCGGAGACAGCGCGTGGACCGACTGGGGCTCAGGCGGTTGCGCGTGGACCAATTGGGGTTCGGCGACGGCGCGTGGACCGATCGGGGCTCGGAGACGGCGCGTTAACCGATTGGGGCTTAGGAGACCATGCGTGGACCGATCGGGGCTCGAAGACGGCGCGTGGACCGATCGGGGCTCGGAGACGACGCGTAGACCGATCGGGGCTTAGGAGGCCGCGCGTGGACCGATCGGGGCTCAGGAGACGGCGCGTGGACCGATTGGGGGTCGGAGACGGCGCGTGGACCGATCGTGGCTTAGGAGAAGGCGCGTGGAATGATCGGGGCTCAGGAGACGGCGCGTTGACCGATCGTGGCTCGGAGACGGCGCGTGATGGCATCGGGGCTAAGAAGACGACGCATCGACCGAGCCGGGTGCAGGAGCCGGTGCGAGGAGCGATCCGGGCTCAGGAGAAGACGCGTCAATTGATCGGGGCTCAGGAGACGACGCGGCGATGGATCGGGGCTCGGAGACGGCGCGTGGACCTATCGGGGCTTAGGAGACGACGCGTGGACTGATCGGGGCTCAGGAGACGGCGCGTGGACCGATCGGGACTTAGGAGACGGCGCGTGGACCGATTGGGGCTTGGATACGGCACGTGACGCGACCGGGGCTCAGGATGCGGCGCGTGGAGCGATCATGGCTCGGCGACGGCGCGTGGACCGATCGGGGCTCGGAGACGACGCGTGGACCGATCGGGGCTTAGGAGCCGGCGCGTGAACCGACGGGGGCTCAGGAGACCGCGCATGAACCGATCGGGGCTCGGCGACTGTGCGTGGACGGATCGGGGCTCAGGAGACGGCGCGTGGACCGATCGGGGGTCGGAGACAGCGCGTTAACCCATCACGGCTTAGGAGACGACGCGTGGACCGATCGGGGCTTAGGAGACGACGCGTGGACCGATCGGGGCTTAGGAGCCGGCGCGTGAACCGACGGGGGCTCAGGAGACCGCGCATGAACCGATCGGGGCTCGGCGACTGTGCGTGGACGGATCGGGGCTCAGGAGACGGCGCGTCGACCGATCGGGGCTCAGGAGGCCGCGCGTGGACCGATCGGGGCTCGGCGACGGCGCGTGGACCGATCGAGGCTCGGAGACGACGCGTGTACGGATCGGGGCTTTGAAGACGACGCGTGGACCGATCGGAGCTCAGGAAACGGCGTGTGGAGCGATCGGGGCTCAGGAGACGACGCGTGGATCGATCGGGGCTCAGGAGACGACGCGTCGACCGATCGGGGCTTGGAGACGGCGCGTGGACCGATCGGGGCTTAGGAGACGACGCGTGGACCGATTGGGGCTCAGGAGACAGCGGGTGGACCGATTGGGGCTCAGGAGACGGCGCGTGGACCCATCGGGGCTCGGAGACGGCGCGTGGAACGATCGGGGCTCAGGAGGCCGCGAGTGGACCGATCATGGCTCGGCTACGGCGCGTGGACCGATCGGGGCTCGGAGACGGCGCGTGGACCGATCGGTGCTCGGAGACAGCGCGTGGACCGACTGGGGCTCGGAGACGGCGCGTGGACCGATCGTGGCTTAGGAGAACGCGCGTGGAACGATCGGGGCTCAGGAGACGGCGCGTGGAACGATCGGGGCTCGGAGACGGCGCGTTCACCGGTCGGGACTTAGGACACGACGTGTCGACCGATCGGGGCTCAGGAGAAGGGGCGTGGGCCGATCGGGGCTCGGAGACTGCGCGTGTACTGATCGGGGCGCAGGAGGCCGCGTGTGGAGCGATCATGGCTCGGTGACGGCGCGTGGACCGATCGGGGCTCGGAGACGACGCGTGGACCGATCGGGGCTCAGGAGACGACGCGTCGGCGGATCGGGGTTACGGAGACGATGCGTGTACCGATCGGGGCTTAGGAGCCGACGCGTGAACCGATCGGGGCTCTGGAGACGACGCTTGGACCGATTGGGGCTTAGGCGTCGATGCGTGGACCGATCGGGGCTCGGAGACGGCGCGTGGAACGATCGGGGCTCAGGTGATGCCGCGTGAACCGATCGGCGCTCAGAGACGGCGCGTGGACCGATCGGCGCTCAGAGACGGCGCGTGGACCGATCGGGGATTGGGAGAAGGAGCTTGGACCAATCGGGGCTTAGGAGACGGCGCGTGGACCGATCGGGGATCAGGAGATGACGCGTGGACCGATCGGGGCTCTGGAAGCGGCGCACGGACCGATCGTGGCTCGGAGACGGCGCGTGGAGGCATCGGGGCTTTGAAGACGACGCGTGGACCGATCGGGGCTCAGGAAACGGCGTGTGGAGCGATCGGGGCTCAGGAGACTTGCGTGGATCGATCGGGGCTCCGGAGGCGGCGCGTGGACCGATTGGGGCTCGGAGACGACGCGTGGACCGATCGGGGCTCAGGAGACGACGCGTGGACCGATCGGGGCTCAGGAGACGGCGCGTGGAGGCATCGGGGCTTTGAAGACTACGCGTGGACCGAACGGTGCTCAGAAAACGACGCGTGGACCGATCGGTGCTCGGAGACGATGCGTGCACCGATCGCGGCTCAGGAAACGGCGCGTGGACCGAACGGTGCTCGGAGACGACGCTTGGACCGATGGGCGCTCAGGAGACGGCGCGTGGAGCGATCGGGGCTCAGGAGACGACGCGTTAACAGAGCGGGGTTTAGGAGACGATGCGTAGACCGATCGGTGCTCGGAGACAGCGCGTGGACCGACTGGGGCTCAGGAGGTGGCGCATGGACCAATTGGGGTTCGGCGACGGCGCGTGGACCGACCGGGGATTAGGAGACGACGCGTCGACCGATCGGGGCTTAGGAGACGACCCGTCGACCGATCGGGGCTTAGGAGACGACGCGTGGACCGATCGGGGCTTAGGAGGCGGCGCGTGGACCCATCGGGGCTCGGAGACGGCGCGTTAACCGATCGGGGCTTAGGAGACGTCGCGTGGACCGATCGGGGCTCGGATACGGCGCGTGAACCGATCGGGGCTTAGGAGACGATGCGAGGAGGCATCTGGGTTTACAAGAAGACGCGTGGATCGATCGGGGCTCGGAGACGGCGCGTGAACCGACCGGGGCTCAGGAGACGGCGCGTGGACCGTTCGGGGCTCGGATACGGCGTGTGGACGTATCGGGGCTTAGGAGACGATGCGTGGACCGATCGGGGCTCAGGAAACGGCGCGTGGACCGACCGCGGCTCAGGAGGCCGCGCCTGGACCGATCGTGGCTCGGAGACGGCGCGTGGAGGTATCGGGGCTTAAAAGACGACGGATGGACCGATCGGGGCTCAGGAAACGGCGCGTGGACCGAACGGTGCTCGGAGACGACGCGTGGACCGATCGGCGCTCAGGAGACGGCGCGTGGAGCGATCGGGGCTCAGGAGACGACACGTTAACAGAGCGGGGTTTAGGAGACGATGCGTAGACCGATCGGTGCTCGGAGACAGCGCGTGGACCGACTGGGGCTCAGGAGGTGGCGCATGGACCAATTGGGGTTCGGCGACGGCGCGTGAACCG
Organism: Netelia fuscicornis; assembly: GCA_946811545.1. Lineage (NCBI taxonomy): Eukaryota > Metazoa > Arthropoda > Insecta > Hymenoptera > Ichneumonidae > Netelia > Netelia fuscicornis. Next base: position 13,938,174 of record OX328016.1, on the reverse strand, counting down.
ACCGGGGATTAGGAGACGACGCGTCGACCGATCGGGGCTTAGGAGACGACCCGTCGACCGATCGAGGCTTAGGAGACGACGCGTGGACCGATCGGGGCTTAGGAGGCGGCGCGTGGACCCATCGGGGCTCGGAGACGGCGCGTTAACCGATCGGGGCTTAGGAGACGACGCGTGGACCGATCGGGGCTCGGATACGGCGCGTGAACCGATCGGAGCTTAGGAGACGATGCGAGGAGGCATCTGGGTTTACAAGAAGACGCGTGGATCGATCGGGGCTCGGAGACGGCGCGTGAACCGACCGGGGCTCAGGAGACGGCGCGTGGACCGATCGGGGCTCGGAGACGGCGCGTGGAATGATCGGGGCTCAGGAGACGGCGCGTGAACCGATCGGCGCTCGGAGACAGCGCGTGGACCGATCGGGGCTTAGGAGACGGCGCGTGGACCGATCGGAGATGAGGAGACGATGCGTGGACTGATAGTGCTCTGGAAGCGGCGCACGGACCGATCGTGGCTCGGAGACGGCGCATGGAGGCATCGGGGCTTTGAAGACGACGCGTGGACCGAACGGTGCTCAGAAAACGGTGCGTGGAGCGATCGAGGCTCAGGAGGCGACGCGTGGACCGATCGGGGCTCGGAGACGGCGCGTGGAATGATCGGGGCTCAGGAGACGGCGCGTGAACCGATCGGCGTTCGGAGACAGCGCGTGGACCGATCGGGGCTTAGGAGACGGCGCGTGGACCGATCGGAGATGAGGAGACGATGCGTGGACCGATAGGGCTCTGGAAACGGCGCACGGACCGATCGCGGATCGGCGACGGCCTGTGGACCGATTGGGGCTCAGGAGGCCGCGCGTTTACCGATCATGGTTCGGCGACGGCGCGTGGACCCATCGGGGCTCGGAGACGACGCGTGTACCGACTGGGGCTCAGGAGACCGCGCGTGAACCGATCGGGACTCCGGAGGCGCCGCGTGGACCGATGGGGATCAGGACACGGTGCGTGGACCGATCGGAGCTCGGAGACAGCGCGTGGAACGATCGGGGCTCAGGGGACGGCGCGTTAACCGATTGGGGCTTAGGAGACGATGCGTGGACCGATCGGGGCTCGAAGACGGCGGGTGGACCGATCGGGGCTCGGAGACAGCGCGTGGACCGACTGGGGCTCAGGTGATTGCGCGTGGACCAATTGGGGTTCGGCGACGGCGCGTGGATCGATCGGGGCTTAGGAGACGGCGCGTGCACCGATCGGGGCCCGGAGATGGGTCGTGGACAGATTGGGGCTTAGCAGACGGCGCGTGGACCGATCGTGGATGGGAGACGGCACGTCCACCAATCGGGGCTTAGGATACGACGCGTAGACCGATCGGGGCCCAGGAGACGGCGCGTGGACCGATCGGGGCTCAGGAAACGGCGCGTGGACCGACTAGGGCTCAGGCGATTGCGCGTGGACGAATTGGGGTTCGGCGACGGCGCGTGGATCGATCGGGGCTTAGGAGACGGCGCGTGCACCGATCGGGGCCCGGAGACGGATCGTGGACAGATTGGGGCTTTGCAGACGGCGCGTGGACTGATCGTGGCTGGGAGACGGCAGGTCCACCAAACCGGGCTTAGGAGACGACGCGTAGACCGAGCATGGCTCAGGAGGCCGCGCGTGGACCGACTGGGGCTCAGGAGGTTTCGCGTGGACCAATTGGGGTTCGGCGACGGGGCGTGGACCGATCGGGGCTCGGAGACGGCGCGTTAACCGATCGGGGCTTAGGAGACGATGCGAGGAGGCATCTGGGTTTACAAGACGACGAGTGGATCGATCGGGGCTCGGAGACGGCGCGTTAACCGATCGGGGCTTAGGAGACGATGCGAGGAGGCATCTGGGTTTACAAGAAGACGCGTGGATCGATCGGGGCTCGGAGACGGCGCGTGAACCAACCGGGGCTCAGGAGACGGCGCGTGGACCGATCGGGGCTCGGAGACGGCGCGTGGAATGATCGGGGCTCAGGAGACGGCGCGTGAACCGATCAGCGCTCGGAGACAGCGCGTGGACCGATCGGGGCTCAGGAAACGGCGCGTGGACCGAACGGTGCTCGGACACGACGCGTGGACCGATCGGCGGTCAGGAGGCGGCGCGTGGAGCGATCGGGGCTCAGGAGACGATGCATGGACCGATCGGGGCTCGGAGACGGCGCGTGGACCGACCGGGGCTAAGGAGGCCGCGCGTGGACCTATCGAGGCTTAGGAGCCGACGCGTGGACCGATCGGGGCTGAGGAGACGGCGCGTGGACCGATCGGGGCTCGGAGACGGCGCGTGGAACGATCGGAGCTCAGGAGACGGGGCGTGAAATGATCGGCGGTCTGAGACGGCGCGTGGACCGATCGGTGCTCGGAGACGACGCGTGGACCGATCGGGGCTGAGGAGACGGCGTGTGGACCGATCGGGGCTCAGGAGACGGCGCGTGGACCGATTGGGGCTCGGGAGACTGCGCGTGGATGGATCGGGGCTTCGGGAACGACGCGTGGACCGATTGAGGTTCAGGAGACGGCACGTGGACCGATCGGGGCTCGGAGACGGCGCGTGGAACGATCGGGGCTTAGGAGGCCGCGCGTGGACCGATCGGGACTCAGGAGACGGTGTGTGGACCGATCGGGGCTGAGGAGGCGGCGCGTGGACCGATGGGGGCTCGGAGACGGCGCGTGGACCTACTGGGGCTCAGGAGACTCGCGTGGATCGATCGGGGCTCCGGAGACGCCGCGTGGAGCGATGGGGATCAGGAGACGGTGCGCGGACCGATCGGGGCTCGGAGACGGCGCGTGGACCGATCGGGGCTTAGGAGACGACGCGTGGACCGATCGGGGCGTAGGACACGACGCGTGTACCTATCGGGGCTCACGAGACAGCGTGTGGACCGATTGGGGCTCAGGAGACGGCGCGTGGACCGATCGGGGCTCGGAGACGGCGCGTGGAACGATCGGAGCTCAGGAGACGGGGCGTGAAATGATCGGCGCTCTGAGACGGCGCGTAGACCGATCGGTGCTCGGAGACGACGCGTGGACCGATCGGGGCTGGGGAGACGGCGTGTGGACCGATCGGGGCTCAGGAGACGGCACGTGGACCGATCGGGGCTCGGAGACGGCGCGTGGAACGATCGGGGCTTAGGAGCCCGCGCGTGGACCGATCGGGACTCAGGAGACGGCGTGTGGACCGATCGGGGCTCAGGAGGCGGCGCGTGGACCGATTGGGGCTTAGGAGACGGCGCGTGGGTCGATCGGGGTTCAGGAAGCGGCGCCTGGACCGATCGTGGCTCGGAGACGGCGCGTGGAGGCATCGGGGCTAAAAAGACGACATATGGACCGAGCGGGGCTCAGAAAACGGCGCGAGGAGCGATCGGGGCTGAGGAGAAGACGCGTCAATTGATCGGGGCTCAGGAGACGGCGCGTGGACGGATCGGTCTCAGGAGACGGCGCGTGAACCGATCGGCACTCGGAGACGGGGCGTGGACCGATCGGGGGTTAGGAGATGGCGCGTGCACCGATCGGGGCCCGGAGACGTGTCGTGGACAGATTGGGGCTTAGGAGACGGCGCGTGGACCGATCGGGGCTCACGAGACGGCGCGTGGACCGATCGGGGCTCAGGAGACGACGCGCAGACCGATCGGGGCGCAGGAGGCGGCGCGTGGACCGATTGGAGCGCAGGAGGCGGTGCGTGGACCGATTGGGGCTTAGGAGACGGCGCGTGGACCGATCGGGGCTCAGGAAGCGGCGCCTGAACCGGTCGTGGATCGGAGACGGCGCGTAGACTCATCGGGGCTACGAAGACGACACATGGACCGAGCCGGGCTCAGGAGACGGCGCGAGGAGCGATCGGGGCTCAGGAGAAGACGCGTCAATTGATCGGGGCTCAGGAGACGACGCGTCGATGGATCGGGGCTTAGGAGACGATACGTGGACCGATCGGGGCTTAGGAGACGACGCGTGGAACGACCGGGGCTCAGGAGACGGCGCGTGGACCGACCGGGGCTCAGGAGACTCGCGTGGATCGATCGGGGCTCAGGAGGCAACGCGGGGACCCATCGGGGCTCGGAGACGGCGTGTGGACGTTTTCGGGGCTTAGGAGACGACGCGTGGACTGATCGGAGCTCAGGAGAAGACGCGTGGACCGATCGGGGCTTAGGAGAGGACCCGTCGACCGATCGGGGCTCAGGAGACGACGCGTCAACCGATCGGTGCTCGGAGACGGCGCGTGGACCGATCGGGGCTTAGGAGACGGCGCGTGGACCGATCGGAGATCAGGAGATGACGCGTGGACCGATCGGGGTTGTGGAAGCGGCGCACGGACCGATCGTGGCTCGGAGACGGCGCGTGGAGGTATCGGGGCTTTGAAGACGACGCGTGGACCGATCGGGGCTCAGGAAACGGCGTGTGGTGCGATCGGGGCTCAGGAGACGACGCGTGGATCGATCGGGGCTCAGGAGACGACGCGTCGAACAATCGGGGCTCAGGAGACGGCGCGCGGACCGAGTGGGGCTCAGGAGACTCGCGTGGATCGATCGGGGCTCAGGAGACCGCGCGTGAACCGATCGAGACTCGGCGACTGTGCGTGGAGCGATCGGGGCTCAGGAGACGGCGCGTGGACCGTTCGTGGCTCGGAGACGACGCGTGGAGGCATCGGGGCTAAGAAGACGACGCATGAACCGATCGGGGCTCAGGAAACGGCGTGTGGACCGATCAGAGCTCGGCGACGACGCGTGGACCGATCGGGGCTTAGGAGACTACGCGTGTACCTATCGGGGCTCAGGAGACAGCGCGTGGACCGATCGGGGCTCAGGAGGCGGCGCGTGGACCGATCGGGGCTCGGAGACGGCGCGTGGAATGATCGGGTCTCAGGAGACGGCGCGTTAAATGATCGGCGCTCGGAGACGCCGCGTGGACCGATTGGGGCTTAGGAGACGGCGCGTGGACCGATCGGGGCGCAGGAAGCGGCGCCTGGACCGATCGTGGCTCGGAGACGGCGCGTGGAGGCATCCGGGCTAAGAAGAAGACGCATGGACCGAGCGGGGTTCAGGAAACGGCGCGAGGAGCGATCGGGGCTCAGGAGAAGACACGTCAATTGATCGGGGCTCCGGAGACGACGCCTCGACGGATCGGGGCTCAGGAGGCGGCACGAGAAGCGATCGGGGCTCAGGAGAAGACGCGTCAATTGATCGGGGCTCAGGAGACGACGCGTGTACGGATCGGGGCTGTGAAGACGACGCGTGGACCGATCGTGGCTCAGGAAACGGCGTGTGGAGCGATCGGGGCTCAGGAGACGACGCGTCGACCGATCAGGGCTCAGGAGACGGCGCGCGGACCGACCGGGGCTCAGGAGCCTAGCGTGGATCGATCGGGGCTCCGGAGGCGGCGCGTGGACCGATCGGGGCTCGGAGACGGCGCGTGGACCGACCGGGGCTAAGGAGGCCGCGCGTGGACCGATCGAGGCTCGTCGACGGCGCGTGGACCGATCGGGACTCGGAGACGGCGTGTGAACGTATCGGGGCTTAGGAGACGATGCGTTGTCTGATCGGGGTTCATAAGACGGCGCGTAGACCGATCGGGGCTCCGTCGGCGACGCCTGGACCGATCGGGGCCCAGGAAACGGCGCGTGGATCGATCGGGGCTCGGAGACGGCGCGTGGAATGATCGGGGCTTAGGAGACGGCGCGTGGACCGAACGGGGCTGAGGAGACAACGCGTGGACCGACCGGGGCTCAGGAGCCTAGCGTGGATCGATCGGGGCTCCGGAGGCGGCGCGTGGACCGATCGGGGCTCAGGAGGCGGCGCGTGAACCGATCGGGGCTCAGGAGACGGCGCGTGGACCGATCGAGGCTCGGAGACGGCGCGTGGACCGACCGGGGCTCAGGAGGCCGCGCGTGGACCTATCGGGACGCGGCGACGGCGCGTGGACCGATCGAGGCTCGGAGACGACGCGTGTATGGATCGGGGATTAGGGGACGACGCGTGGAACGATCGGGGCTCAGGAGACGGCGCGTGCACCGACCGGCGCTCGGAGACGGCGCGTGAACCGATCGGGGCTCAGGAGACGGCGCGTGGACTGATCGGTGCTCGGAGACGGCGCGTGGACGGACCGTGGTTTAGAATGCGTCACGCGGATCGATCGGGGCTCGGAGACGGCGCGTGGACCGACCGGGGCTAAGGAGGCCGCGCGTGGACCTATCGAGGCTTAGGAGCCGACGCGTGGACCGATCGGGGCTCGGAGACGGCGCGTGGACCGACCGGGGCTCAGGAGGCCGCGCGTGGACCGATGGGGGCTCGGCGACGGCGCGTGGACCGATCGAGGCTCGGAGACGACGCGTGTACGGATCGGGGCTGTGAAGACGACGCGTGGACCGATCGTGGCTCAGGAAACGGCGTGTGGAGCGATCGGGGCTCAGGAGACGACGCGTCGACCGATCAGGGCTCAGGAGACGGCGCGCGGACCGACCGGGGCTCAGGAGACTCGCGTGGATCGATCGGGGCTCCGGAGGCGCCGTGTGGACCGATGGGGCTCAGGAGACGGCGCGCGGACCGGCCGGGGCTCAGGAGCCTAGCGTGGATCGATCGGGGCTCCGGAGGCGGCGCGTGGACCGATCGGGGCTCAGGAGGCGGCGCGTGAACCGATCGGCGCTCGGAGACGGCGCGTGGACCGATCGGGGCTTAGGAGACGGTGCGTGGACCGATCGGGGCTTAGGAGACGACGCGTGGACCGATTGGGGCTCAGGAGGCCGCGCGTGGACCGAACGGGGTTTGGTTACGACGCGTGGACCGATCGGGGCTCGGAGACAGCGCGTGGACCAACCGGGGCTCAGGGGGTTGCGCGTGGACCAATTGGGGTTCGGCGACGGCGCGTGGACCGATCCGGGCTCAGGAGACGGCGCGTGGACCGATCGGGGCTCGGAGACGGCGCGTGGAGCGATCGGGGCTCAGGAGACGGCGCGTGAACCGATCGGCGCTCGGAGACGGCGCGTGCACCGATCGGGGCTTAGGAGAGGGCGAGTGCACCGATCGGGGCCCGGAGACGGGTCGTGGACAGATTGGGGCTTAGGAGACGGCGCGTGGACCGATCGGGGCTGGGAGACGGCACGTGGACCAATGGGGGCTTAGGAGACGGCGCGTGGACCGATCGGGGCTTAGGAGACGACGCGTGGATCGAGCGGGGCTCGGAGACGGCGCGTGGATGGACCGTGGCTTAGAATGCGGCACGCGGACCGATCGGGGCTCGGAGACGGCGTGTGGACCGACCGGGGATCAGGAAACGGTGCGTGGACCGATTGGGGCTCAGGAGACGGCGCGTGGATCGATCGGGGCTCGGAGACGGCGCGTGGAACGATCGGAGCACAGGAAACGACGCGTCGACCGATCGGGGCTCAGGAGACGGCGCGCGGACCGACCGGGGCTCAGGAGCCTCGCGTGGACCGATCCTGGCTCGGCGACGGCGCGTGGACGGATCGGGGCTCGGAGACGACGCGTGGACCGATGGGGGCTCGGATACGGCGCATGAACCAACCGGGGCTCAGGAGGTCGCGCGTGGACCGATCACGGCTCGGTGACGGCGCGTAGACCGATCGGGGCTCAGGAGGCCGCGCGTGGACCGATCGCGGCTCGGCGGTGGCGCGTGGTCCGATCGGGGCTCAGGAGGCCGCGCGTGGACCGATCATGGCTCGGCAACGGCGCGTGGACCGATCGGTGTTCAGAGACGACGCGTGAACCGATCGGGGCTCAGGCGGTTGCGCGTGGACCATTTGGGGTTCGGCGACGGCGCGTGGACCGATCGGGGCTCGGAGACGGCGCGTGGACCGACCGGGCTCAGGATACGAAGCGTGGACCGATCGGGGCTTGGAGACGGCGTGTGGAACGATCGAGACTCGGGTGACAGCGCGTGAACCGATCGGCGCTCGGAGACGGCGCGTGGACCGATCGGGGCTCAGAGACGGCGCGTGGACCGACGGGGGCTCAGGAGGCCGCGTGTGGACCGATCGGGGCTTAGGAGACGACGCGTGGACCGATTGGGGCTCAGGAGGCCGCGCGTGGACCGATCGCGGCTTGACGCCGCGCGTGGACGGATCAGGGCTTAGGAGACGACGTGTGGACCGATCGGTGCTCGGAGACGGCGCGTGGACGGACCGCGGCTTAGAATGCGACACGCGGACCGATCGGGGATCGGACACGGCGTGTGGACCGATCGAGGCTCGGAGACGACGTGTTTACGGATCGGGGATCAGGAGACGACGCGTGGAACGATCCGGGCTCTGGAGACGGAGCGTGGACGGATCGGGGCTCGGAGACGGCGCGTGGACCGATCGGGGCTCAGGAGACGGTGCGTGAACCGACCGGGGCTCAGGAGACCGCGCGTGGACCCATCGTGGCTCGGCGATGGCGCGTGGACCGATCGGGGCTCAGGAGGCCGCGCGTGGACCGATCGTGGCTCGGCGACGGCGCGTGGACCGATCGGGGCTCGGAGACCACGCGTGGACCGATCGGGGCTCGGAGACAGCGCGTGGACCGACTGGGGCTCAGGCGGTGGCGCGTGGACCAATTGGGGTTCGGCGACGGCGCGTGGACCGATCCGGGCTCAGGAGACGGCGCGTGGACCGATTGGGGCTCAGGAAGCAGCGCCTGGACCGATCGTGGCTCGGAGACGGCGCGAGGAGGCATCTGGGCTTCGAAGACGACGCGTGGATCGATCGGGGCTCGGAGACGGCGCGTGAACCGACCGGGGCTCAGGAGGCCGCGCGTGGACCGATCGAGGCTCAGGAGGCCACGCCTGGACCGATCGGGGCTCCGCGACGGCGCGTGGACCGATCGAGGCTTGGAGATGACGGGTGTACGAATCGGGGATTCGGCGATGACGCGTGGGCCGATCCGGGCTCAGGAGACGGCGCGTGGAGCGATCGGGGCTCGGAAACGGCGGGTGGACCGTCCGGGGCTTAGGAGACGATGCGTGGACCGATCGGGGCTCAGAAGACGGCGCGTGGACGGATCGGCGCTCGGAGACGGCGCGTGGACGGATCGGGGCTCGGAGACGGCGCGTAGAACGATCGGGGCTCAGGAGACGGCGCGTTAACCGATTGGGGCTTAGGAGACGTTGCGTGGACCGATCGGGGCTCGAAGACGGCGCGTGGACCGATCGGGGCTCGGAGACAGTGCGTGGACCGACTGGGGCTCAGGCGGTTGCGCGTGGACCAATTGGGGTTCGGCGACGGCGCGTGCACCGATCGGGGTTGTGGAAGCGGCGCACGGACCGATCGTGGCTCGGAGATGGCGCGTGGAGGGATCGGGGCTTTGAAGACCACGCGTGGACCGATCGGGGCTCAGGAAACGGCGTGTGGCGCGATCGGGGCTCAGGAGACGGCGCGCGGACCGACTGGGGCTCGGAGACGACGCGTGTGCGGACCGGGAATTCGAGGACGACGGGTGGACCGATCCGGGCTCAGGAGACGACGCGTCGTCCGATCGGTGCTCAGAGACGGCGCGTGGAACGATCGTGCTGAGGAGACGGCGCGTGAAATGATCGGCGCTTTGAGACGGCGCGTGGACCGATCGGCGTTCGGAGACGGCGCGTGGACGGACCGCGGCTTAGAATGCGGCACGCGGACCGGTCGGGGATCGGACACGGCGTGTGGACCGATCGAGGCTCGGAGACGACGCGTTTACGGATCGGGGATCAGGAGACGACGCGTGGAACGATCCGGGCTCAGGAGACGGAGCGTGGACCGATCGGGGCTCGGAGACGGCGCGTGGACCGACCGGGGCTACGGAGGCCGCGCGTGGACCGATCGAGGCTCGGCGACGGCGTGTGGACCCACCGGGGCTCAGGAGACGGCGCGCGGACCGATCGGGGCTCGGAAATGGCGCGTGGACCGATCGGAGCTCGGAGACGTGGCGTGGACCGATCCGGGCTCAGGAGACAGCGCGTGAAATGATCGGCGCTTTGAGACGGCGCGTGGACCGATCGGTGCTCGGAGACGGCGCGTGGACGGACCGCGGCTTAGAATGCGGCACGCGGACTGATCGGGGATCGGACACGGCGTGTGGACCGATCGAGGCTCGGAGACGACGCGTTTATGGATCGGGGATCAGGAGACGGCGCGTGCACCGATCCGGGCTCTGGAGACGGAGCGTGGACAGATTGGGGATTAGGAGACGGCGCGTGGACCGATCGGGGCTGGGAGACGGCACGTGGACCGATCGGGGCTCGGAGACAGCGCGTGGACCGACTGGGGCTCAGGCGGTTTCGCGTGGACCAATTGGGGTTCAGCGACGGCGCGTGGACCGATCGGGGCTCAGGAGACTCGCGTGGATCGATCGGGGCTCCGGAGGCGCCGCGTGGACCGATGGGGATCAGGAGACGGCGCGTGCACCGATCGGGGCTCAGGAGAATCGCGTGGATCGATCGGGGCTCCGGAGGCGCCGTGTGGACCGATGGGGATCAGGAGACGCTGCGCAGACCGATCGGGGCTTAGGAGACGACGCGTGGACCGATCGGGGCGTAGGACACGACGCGTGTACCTATCGGGGCTCACGAGACAGCGTGTGGACCGATTGGGGCCCAGGAGACGGCGCGTAGACCGATCGGTGCTCAGAGACGGCGCGTGGAACGATCGGGGCTGACGAGACGGCGCGTGAAATGATCGGCACTTTGAGACGGCTCGTGGACCGATCGGCGTTCGGAGACGGCGCGTGGACGGACCGGGGCTAAGCAGGCCGCGCGTGGACCGATAGAGGCTTAGGAGCCGACGCGTGGACCGATGGGGGCTGAGGAGACGGCGCGTGGACCGATCGGGGCTCAGGAGCCGATGCGTGGATCGATCGGGGCTCAGGAGGCGGCGCGTGGACCCATCGGGGCTCGGAGACGACACGTGGACCAATCAGGGCTTAGGAGACGACGCGTGGACCGATCGGTGCTCAGGAGACGGCGCGTGGACCGATCGGTGCTCGGAGACGGCGCGTGGACGGACCGTGACTTAGAATGCGTCACGCGGACCGATCGGGGCTCGGATACGGTCCGTGGGCAGATCGGGACTTAGGAGACGGCGCGTGGACCGATCGGGGCTCAGGAGGCGGCGCCTGGACCGGTCGGGGCTTAGGAGACGACGCCTGGACCAATCGGGGCTTAGGAGGCGGCGTGTGGAACGATCGGGGCTCAGGAGACGGCGCGTGCACCGATCGGCGCTCGGAGACGGCGCGTGGAGCGATCGGGGATCGGGGACGGCGCGTGGAACGATCGCGGCTCGGAGTCGACGCGTTAGCCGATCGGGGCTTAGGAGACGATGCGTGGACCGATCGGGGCTCGGAGACGGCGCGTGGACCGACCGGGGTTTAGGAGAAGGCGCTTGGACCGAACGGGGCTTAGGAGACGGCGCGTGGACCGATCGGGGCTCGGCGACGGCGCGTGGAACGATCGGGGCTCAGGAGACGGCGCGTCAACCGATCGGCGCTCGGAGAAGGCGCGTGGACCGATCGGGGCTTAGGAGACGGCGCGTGGACCGATCGGAGATCAGGAGTTGACGCGTGGACCGATCGGGGTTGTGGAAGCGGCGCACGGACCGATCGTGGCTCGGAGACGGCGCGTGGAGGCATCGGGGCTTTGAAGACGACGCGTGGACCCATCGCGGCTCGGCGACGGCGCGTGGACCGATCGGGGCTCAGGAGGCCGCGCGTGGACCGATCGTGGCTCGGCGACGGCGCGTGGACCGATCGGGGCTCGGAGACCACGCCTGGACCGATCGGGGCTCGGAGACAGCGCGTGGACCGACTGGGGCTCAGGCGGTTGCGCGTGGACCAATTGGGGATCGGCGACGACGCGTGGACCGATCGGGGCTTAGGAGGCCGCGCGTGGACCGATCGCGGCTCGGCGACGGCGCGTGCAACGATCGGGGCTCAGGAGGCCGCGCGTGGAACGATCGGGGCTCGGATACGGCGCGTGAACCAATCGGGCCTCAGGAGGCCGCGCGTGGACCGATCGCGGCTCGGCGACGGCTCGTGGACCGATCGGGGCTCAGGAGGCCGCGCGTGGACCGATCATAGCTCGGCGACGGCGCGTGGACCGATCGGGGTTCGGCGATGGCGCGTGGACCGATCGGGGTTCGGAGACGACGCGTGTACGGATCGAGGCTTGGAGACGGCGCGTGGACCGATCGGAGCTCGGAGACGGCCCGTGGGCAGATCGGGGCTTAGGAGACAGCGCGTGGACTAATTGGGGCTTAGGAGAACATACGTGGACCGATCGGGGCTCGGAGACAGCGGGTTTACCGACTGGGGCTCGATAGGTTTTGCGTGGACCAATTGGGGTTCGCCGCGGCGTGTGGCCCGTCCGGAGCTCAGTAGACCGCGCGTGGACCGATCGCGGCTCGGCGACTGCGCGTGGATGGATCGGGGCTCAGGAGACAGCGCGTGGACCGATCAGGGCTCAGGAAGCGGCGCCTGCACCGATCGTGGCTCGGAGACGGCGCGTGGAGGCATCGAGGCTTCGAAGACGACGCATGGACCAATCGGGGCTCGGAAACGGCACCTGGACCGATCGGAGCTCGGCGACGACGGGTGGAGCGGTCGGGGCTCAGGAGAAGACGCGTGGATCGATCGGGGCTCGGAGACGGCGCGTGGACGGACCGCGGCTCAGAATGCGGTACGCGGACCGATCGGGGATCGGACACGGCGTGTGGACCGATCGAGGCTCGGAGACGACGCGTTTATGGATCGAGGATCAGGAGACGACGCGTGGAACGATCCGGGCTCACGAGAGGGAGCGTGGACCGATCGGGGCTCGGAGACGGCGTGTGGAACGATCGGGGCTCGGGTGACGGCGCGTGAACGGATCAGCGCTCGGAGACGGCGCGTGGACCGATCGGGGATCGGGGACGGCGCGTGGAACGATCGCGGCTCGGAGTCGACGCGTTAGCCGATCGGGGCTTAGGAGACGATGCGTGGACCGATCGGGGCTCGGAGACGGCGCGTGGACCGACCGGGGTTTAGGAGAAGGCGCTTGGACCGAACGGGGCTTAGGAGACGGCGCGTGGACCGATCGGGGCTCGGAGACGGCGCGTGGAACGATCGGGGCTCAGGAGACGGCGCGTCAACCGATCGGCGCTCGGAGACGGCGCGTGGACCGATCGGGGCTTAGGAGACGGCGCGTGGACCGATCGGAGATCAGGAGTTGACGCGTGGACCGATCGGGGTTGTGGAAGCGGCGCACGGACCGATCGTGGCTCGGAGACGGCGCGTGGAGGCATCGGGGCTTTGAAGACGGCGCGTGGACCGATCGGGGCTCAGGAGACCGCGGGTGGACCGATCATAGCTCGGAGACAGCGCGTGGAATGATCGGGGCTCAGGAGACGGCGCGTGAACCGATCGGCGCTCGGAGACGGTGCGTGGACCGATCGGGGCTTAGGAGACGGCGCGTCGACCGATCGGAGATCAGGAGAGGACGCCTGGACTGATAGGGCTGTGGAAGTGGCGCACGGACCGATCGTGGCTCGGAGACGGCGCGTGGAGGCATCGGGGCTTTGAAGACGACGCGTGGACCGAACGGTGCTCAGAAAACGGCGCGTGGAGCGATCGGGGCTCAGGAAATGACGCGTCGATGGATCGGGGCTTAGGAGACGATGCGTGGACCGATCGGGGCTCGGCGACTGCGCGTGGACGTATCGGGGCTCAGGAGACGGCGCGTGGACCGACCGGGGCTAAGGAGGCCGCGCGTGGACCGATCGAGGCTTAGGAGCCGACGCGTGGACCGATCGGGGCTCATGAGACGGCGCGTGGACCGATCGGGGCTCGGAGACGGCGCGTGGAACGGTCGGAGCACAGGAGACGGCGCGTGAAGCGATCGGCGCTCGGAGACGGCGCGTGGATCAATCGGGTCTTAGGAGACGGCGCGTGGACCGATCGGGGCTCAGGAGGCGGCGCCTGGACCGGTCGGGGCTTAGGAGACGACGCCTGGACCAATCGGGGCTTAGGAGGCGGCGTGTGGAACGATCGGGGCTCAGGAGACGGCGCGTGCACCGATATGCGCTCGGAGACGGCGCGTGGAGCGATCGGGGATCGGGGACGGCGCGTGGAACGATCGCGGCTCGGAGTCGACGCGTTAGCCGATCGGGGCTTAGGAGACGATGCGTGGACCGATCGGGGCTCGGAGACGGCGCGTGGACCGACCGGGGTTTAGGAGAAGGCGCTTGGACCGAACGGGGCGTAGGAGACGGCGCGTGGACCGATCGGGGCTCGGCGACGGCGCGTGGAACGATCGGGGCTCAGGAGACGGCGCGTCAACCGATCGGCGCTCGGAGAAGGCGCGTGGACCGATCGGGGCTTAGGAGACGGCGCGTGGACCGATCGGAGATCAGGAGTTGACGCGTGGACCGATCGGGGTTGTGTAAGCGGCGCACGGACCGATCGTGGCTCGGAGACGGCGCGTGGAGGCATCGGGGCTTTGAAGACGACGCGTGGACCGATCGGGGCTCAGGAAACGGCGTGTGGCACGATCGGGGCTCAGGAGACGGCGCGTGGAGCGATCGGGGCTCAGGAGACGACGCGTTAACAGAGCGGGGTTTAGGAGACGATGCGTAGACCGATCGGTGCTCGGAGACAGCGCGTGGACCGACTGGGGCTCAGGAGGTGGCGCATGGACCAATTGGGGTTCGGCGACGGCGCGTGGACCGACCGGGGATTAGGAGACGACGCGTCGACCGATCGGTGCTCGGAGACGGGGCGTGGACTGATCGGGGCTTAGAATGCGTCACGCGGACCGATCGGGGCTCGGATACGGCGTGTGGACGTATCGGGGCTTAGGAGACGATGCGTGGACCGATCGGGGCTCAGGAAACGGCGCGTGGACCGACCGCGGCTCAGGAAGCCACGCCTGGACCGATCGTGGCTCGGAGACGGCGCGTGGAGGTATCGGGGCTTAAAAGACGACGGATGGACGATCGGGGCTCAAGAAACGGCGCGTGGACCGAACGGTGCTCGGAGACGACGCGTGGACCGATCGGCGCTCAGGAGACGGCGCGTGGAGCGATCGGGGCTCAGGAGACGACGCGTTAACAGAGCGGGGTTTAGGAGACGATGCGTAGACCGATCGGTGCTCGGAGACAGCGCGTGGACCGACTGGGGCTCAGGAGGTGGCGCATGGACCAATTGGGGTTCGGCGACGGCGCGTGGACCGACCGGGGATTAGGAGACGACGCGTCGACCGATCGGGGCTTAGGAGACGACCCGTCGTCCGATCGGGGCTTAGGAGACGACGCGTGGACCGATCGGGGCTTAGGAGGCGGCGCGTGGACCCATCGGGGCTCGGAGACGGCGCGTTAACCGATCGGGGCTTAGGAGACGACGCGTGGACCGATCGGGGATCGGATACGGCGCGTGAACCGATCGGGGCTTAGGAGACGATGCGAGGAGGCATCTGGGTTTACAAGAAGACGCGTGGATCGATCGGGGCTCGGAGACGGCGCGTGAACCGACCGGGGCTCAGGAGACGGCGCGTGGACCGATCGGGGCTCGGAGACGGCGCGTGGAATGATTGGGGCTCAGGAGACGGCGCGTGAACCGATCGGCGCTCGGAGACAGCGCGTGGACCGATCGGGGCTTAGGAGACGGCGCGTGGACCGATCGGAGACGAGGAGACGATGCGTGGACTGATAGTGCTCTGGAAGCGGCGCACGGACCGATCGTGGCTCGGAGACGGCGTATGGAGGCATCGGGGCTTTGAAGACGACGCGTGGACCGAACGGTGCTCAGAAAACGGCGCGTGGAGCGATCGAGGCTCAGGAGGCGACGCGTGGACCGATCGGGGCTCGGAGACGGCGCGTGGAATGATCGGGGCTCAGGAGACGGCGCGTGGACCGATCGAGGTTTAGCAGAGGACGCGTCGACCGATCGGCGCTCAGGAGACAGTGAGTAGACGGATCGGGACTCAGGAGACGGCGCGTGAACCGATCGGCGCTCAGAGACGGGGCGTGGACCGATTGGGGTTTAGCAGAGGACGCGTCGACCGATCGGGGCTCAGGAGACAGCGCGTGGACGGATCGAGTCTCAGGAGACGGCGCGTGAACCAATCGGTGCTCGGAGACGGGGCGTGGACTGATCGGGGCTTAGAATGCGTCACGCGGACCGATCGGGGCTCGGATACGGCGTGTGGACGTATCGGGGCTTAGGAGACGATGCGTGGACCGATCGGGGCTCAGTAAACGGTGCGTGGACCGACCGCGGCTCAGCAGGCCACGCCTGGACCGATCGTCGCTCGGAGACGGCGCGTGGAGGTATCGGGGCTTAAAAGACGACGGATGGACCGATCGGGGCTCAGGAAACGGCGCGTGGACCGAACGGTGCTCGGAGACGACGCGTGGACCGATCGGCGCTCAGGAGACGGCGCGTGGAGCGACCGGGGCTCAGGAGACGACGCGTTAACAGAGCGGGGTTTAGGAGACGATGCGTAGACCGATCAGTGCTCGGAGACAGCGCGTGGACCGACTGGGGCTCAGGAGGTGGCGCATGGACCAATTGGGTTTCGGCGACGGCGCGTGGACCGACCGGGGATTAGGAGACGACGCGTCGACCGATCGGGGCTTAGGAGACGACCCGTCGACCGATCGGGGCTTAGGAGACGACGCGTGGACCGATCGGGGCTTAGGAGGCGGCGCGTGGACCCATCGGGGCTCGCAGACGGCGCGTTAACCGATCGGGGCTTAGGAGACGACGCGTGGACCGATCGGGGCTCGGATACGGCGCGTGAACCGATCGGGGGTTAGGAGACGATGCGAGGAGGCATCTGGGTTTACAAGAAGACGCGTGGATCGATCGGGGCTCGGAGACGGCGCGTGAACCGACCGGCGCTCAGGAGACGGCGCATGGACCGATCGGGGCTCGGAGACGGCGCGTGGAATGATCGGGGCTCAGGAGACGGCGCGTGAACCAATCGGTGCTCGGAGACGGGGCGTGGACTGATCGGGGCTTAGAATGCGTCACGCGGACCGATCGGGGCTCGGATACGGCGTGTGGACGTATCGGGGCTTAGGAGACGATGCGTGGACCGATCGGGGCTCAGGAAACGGCGCGTGGACCGACCGCGGCTCAGGAGGCCACGCCTGGACCGATCGTGGCTCGGAGACGGCGCGTGGAGGTATCGGGGCTTAAAAGACGACGGATGGACCGATCGGGGCTCAGGAAACGGCGCGTGGACCGAACGGTGCTCGGAGACGACGCTTGGACCGATCGGCGCTCAGGAGACGGCGCGTGGAGCGATCGGGGCTCAGGAGACGACGCGTTAACAGAGCGGGGTTTAGGAGACGATGCGTAGACCGATCGGTGCTCGGAGACAGCGCGTGGACCGACTGGGGCTCAGGAGGTGGCGCATGGAACAATTGGAGTTCGGCGACGGCGCGTGGACCGACCGGGGATTAGGAGACGACGCGTCGACCGATCGGGGCTTAGGAGACGACCCGTCGACCGATCCGGGCTTAGGAGACGACGCGTGGACCGATCGGGGCTTAGGAGGCGGCGCGTGGACCCATCGGGGCTCGGAGACGGCGCGTTAATCGATCGGGGCTTAGGAGACGACGCGTGGACCGATCGGGGCTCGGATACGGCGCGTGAACCGATCGGGGCTTAGGAGACGATGCGAGGAGGCATCTGGGTTTACAAGAAGTCGCGTGGATCGATCGGGGCTCGGAGACGGCGCGTGAACCGACCGGGGCTCAGGAGACGGCGCGTGGACCGATCGGGGCTCGGAGACGGCGCGTGGAATGATCGGGGCTCAGGAGACGGCGCGTGGACCGATCGGAAATGAGGAGACGATGCGTGGACTGATAGTGCTCTGGAAGCGGCGCACGGACCGATCGTGGCTCGGAGACGGCGCATGGAGGCATCGGGGCTTTGAAGACGACGCGTGGACCGAACGGTGCTCAGAAAACGGCGCGTGGAGCGATCGAGGCTCAGGAGGCGACGCGTGGACCGATCGGGGCTCGGAGACGGCGCGTGGAATGATCGGGGCTCAGGAGACGGCGCGTGAACCGATCGGCGTTCGGAGACAGCGCGTGGACCGATCGGAGCTTAGGAGACGGCGCGTGGACCGATCGGAGATGAGGAGACGATGCGTGGACCGATAGGGCTCTGGAAACGGCGCACGGACCGATCGCGGATCGGCGACGGCCTGTGGACCGATTGGGGCTCAGGAGGCCGCGCGTTTACCGATCATGGTTCGGCGACGGCGCGTGGACCCATCGGGGCTCGGAGACGACGCGTGTACCGACTGGGGCTCAGGAGACCGCGCGTGAACCGATCGGGACTCCGGAGGCGCCGCGTGGACCGATGGGGATCAGGACACGGTGCGTGGACCGATCGGGGCTCGGAGACAGCGCGTGCACCGATCGGGGCCCGGAGACGGATCGTGGACAGATTGGGGCTCGGAGACGGCGCGTGAACCAACCGGGGCTCAGGAGACGGCGCGTGGACCGATCGGGGCTCGGAGACGGCGCGTGGAATGATCGGGGCTCAGGAGACGGCGCGTGAACCGATCGGCGCTCGGAGACAGCGCGTGGACCGATCGGGGCTCAGGAAACGGCGCGTGGACCGAACGGTGCTCGGAGACGACGCGTGGACCGATCGGCGCTCAGGAGGCGGCGCGTGGAGCGATCGGGGCTCAGGAGACGATGCGTGGACCGATCGAGGCTCGGAGACGGCGCGTGGACCGACCGGGGCTAAGGAGGCCGCGCGTGGACCTATCGAGGCTTAGGAGCCGACGCGTGGACCGATCGGGGCTGAGGAGACGGCGCGTGGACCGATCGGGGCTCGGAGACGGCGCGTGGAACGATCGGAGCTCAGGAGACGGGGCGTGAAATGATCGGCGCTCTGAGACGGCGCGTGGACCGATCGGTGCTCGGAGACGACGCGTGGACCGATCGGGGCTGAGGAGACGGCGTGTGGACCGATCGGGGCTCAGGAGACGGCGCGTGGACCGATTGGGGCTCGGGAGACTGCGCGTGGATGGATCGGGGCTTCGGGAACGACGCATGGACCGATTGAGGTTCAGGAGACGGCACGTGGACCGATCGGGGCTCGGAGACGGCGCGTGGAGGCATCTGGGTTTACAAGAAGACGCGTGGATCGATCGGGGCTCGGAGACGGCGCGTGAACGGACCGGGGCTCAGGAGACGGCGCGTGGATCGATCGGGGCTCGGAGACGGCGCGTGGAATGATCGGGGCTCAGGAGACGGCGCGTGAATCGACCGGGGCTCAGGAGACGGCGCGTGGACCGATCGGGGCTCGGAGAACGGCACGTTAACCGATCGGGGCTTAGGAGACGATGCGTGAACAGATCGGGGCTCGGAAACGGCGCGTGGACCGACCGGGGCTCGGAGACGGCGCGTGGAACGATCGGGGCTCAGGAGACGGCGCGTGAACCGATCGGCGCTCGGAGACGGCGCGTGGACCGATCGGGGCTTAGGAGACTACGCGTTGACCGATCGGGGCTCAGGTGACGGCGCGCGGACCGACCGGGGCTCAGGAGACGGCGCGTGAAATGATCGGCGCCCGGAGACGACGCGTGGACCGATCGGGGCTCGGAGACAGCGCGTGGACCGACTGGGGCTCAGGCGGTTTCGCGTGGACCAATTGGGGTTCGGCGACGGCGCGTGGACCGTTCGGGGCTCGGAGACGGCGCGTTAACCGATCGGGGCTTAGGAGACGATGCGTGGACCGATCGGGGCTCGGAGACGGCGCGTGGACAGATCGGGCTCAGGAGACGGCGCGTGGACCGTTCGTGGCTCGGAGACGACGCGTGGAGGCATCGGGGCTAAGAAGACGACGCATGGACCGATCGGGGCTCGGAGACGGCGCGTTAACCGATCGGGGCTTAGGAGACGATGCGTGGACCGATCGGGGCTCGGAGACGGCGCGTGGACAGATCGGGCTCAGGAGACGGCGCGTGGACCGTTCGTGGCTCGGAGACGACGCGTGGAGGCATCGGGGCTAAGAAGACGACGCATGGACCGATCGGGGCTCAGGAAACGGCGTGTGGACCGATCAGAGCTCGGAGACGACGCGTGGACCGATCGGGGCTTAGGAGACTATGCGTGTACCTATCGGGGCTCAGGAGACAGCGCGTGGACCGATCGGGGCTCAGGAGGCGGCGCGTGGACCGATCGGGGCTCGGAGACGGCGCGTGGAATGATCGGGTCTCAGGAGACGGCGCGTTAAATGATCGGCGCTCGGAGACGCCGCGTGGACCGATTGGGGCTTAGGAGACGGCGCGTGGACCGATCGGGGCGCAGGAAGCGGCGCCTGGACCGATCGTGGCTCGGAGACGGCGCGTGGAGGCATCCGGGCTAAGAAGACGACGCATGGACCGAGCGGGGTTCAGGAGACGGCGCGAGGAGCGATCGGGGCTCAGGAGAAGACACGTCAATTGATCGGGGCTCCGGAGACGACGCCTCGACGGATCGGGGCTCAGGAGGCGGCACGAGAAGCGATCGGGGCTCAGGAGAAGACGCGTCAATTGATCGGGCCTCAGGAGACGACGCGTCGACGAATCGGGGCTTAGGAGACGACGCGTGGACCGATCGGGGCTCAGGATGCCGCGCGTGGACCGATCATGGCTCGGAGACGGCACGTGGACCGATCAGGGCTTAGGAGACGACGCGTGCACCGATCGGGGCTCAGGAGACGGCGCGTGCACCGATCGGGCCTCGAGGAAGGCGCGTGAAACGATTGGGGCTTAGGAGCCTCGCGTGGACCGATCATGGCTCGGCGACGGCGCGTGGACGGGTTGGGGCTCGGAGACGACGCGTGGACTGATCGGGGCTCGGCGACTGTGCGTGGACGGATCGGGGCTCAGGAGACGGCGCGTCGACCGATCGGGGCTCGGAGACGGTACATGGACCGATCGGGGCTCGGAGACGGCGCGTGGACCGACCGGGGCTCAGGAGGCCGCGCGTGGACCGATCGGGGCTCGGCGACGGCGCGTGGACCGATCGAGGCTCGGAGACGACGCGTGTACGGATCGGGGCTTTGAAGACGACGCGTGGACCGATCGGAGCTCAGGAAACGGCGTGTGGAGCGATCGGGGCTCAGGAGACGACGCGTGGGTCGATCGGGGCTCAGGAGACGACGCGTCGACCGATCGGGGCTTGGAGACGGCGCGTGGACCGATCGGGGCTTAGGAGACGACGCGTGGACCGATCGGGGCTCAGGAGACAGCGTGTGGACCGATTGGGGCTCAGGAGACGGCGCGTGGACCGATCGGGGCTCGGAGACGGCGCGTGGAACGATCGGGGCTCAGGAGGCCGCGAGTGGACCGATCATGGCTCGGCAACGGCGCGTGGACCGATCGGGGCTCGGAGACGGCGCGTGGACCGATCGGTGCTCGGAGACAGCGCGTGGACCGACTGGGGCTCGGAGACAGCGCGTGGACCGATCGTGGCTTAGGAGAACGCGCGTGGAACGATCGGGGCTCAGGAGACGGCGCGTGGAACGATCGGGGCTCGGAGACGGCGCGTTCACCGGTCGGGGCTTAGGACACGACGTGTCGACCGATCGGGGCTCAGGAGAAGGGGCGTGGGCCGATCGGGGCTCGGAGACTGCGCGTGTACTGATCGGGGCGCAGGAGGCCGCGTGTGGAGCGATCATGGCTCGGTGACGGCGCGTGGACCGATCGGGGCTCGGAGACGACGCGTGGACCGATCGGGGGGTCAGGAGACGACGCGTCGGCGGATCGGGGTTACGGAGACGATGCGTGTACCGATCGGGGCTTAGGAGCCGACGCGTGAACCGATCGGGGCTGTGGAGACGACGCTTGGACCGATTGGGGCTTAGGCGTCGATGCGTGGACCGATCGGGGCTCGGGGACGGCGCGTGGAACGATCGGGGCTCAGGTGATGCCGCGTGAACCGATCGGCGCTCAGAGACGGCGCGTGGACCGATCGGCGCTCAGAGACGGCGCGTGGACCGATCGGGGATTGGGAGAAGGAGCTTGGACCAATCGG
This sequence comes from Netelia fuscicornis, assembly GCA_946811545.1. Lineage (NCBI taxonomy): Eukaryota > Metazoa > Arthropoda > Insecta > Hymenoptera > Ichneumonidae > Netelia > Netelia fuscicornis. Next base: position 13,916,182 of record OX328016.1, on the reverse strand, counting down.
GGCTTAGGAGACGGCGCGTGGACCGATCGGGGATCAGGAGATGACGCGTGGACCGATCGGGGCTCTGGAAGCGGCGCACGGACCGATCGTGGCTCGGAGACGGCGCGTGGAGGCATCGGGGCTTTGAAGACGACGTGTGGACCGATCGGGGCTCAGGAAACGGCGTCTGGAGCGATCGGGGCTCAGGAGACTCGCGTGGATCGATCGGGGCTCCGGAGGCGCCGGGTGGACCGATGGGGATGAGGAGACGGTGCGTGGACCGATCGGGGCTCGGAGACGGCGCGTGGACCGATCGGGGCTTAGGAGACGACGCGTGGACGGATCGGGGCTCAGGAGGCCGCGCGTGGACCGATCATGGCTCGGCAACGGCGCGTGGACCGATCGGGGCTCGGAGACGACGCGTGGACCGATCGGTGCTCGGAGACAGCGCGTGGACCGACTGGGGCTCGGAGACGGCACGTGGACCGATCGTGGCTTAGGAGAAGGCGCGTGGAACGATCGGGGCTCTGGAAGCGGCGCACGGACCGATCGTGGCTCGGAGACGGCGCGTGGAGGCATCGGGGCTTTGAAGACGACGCGTGGACCGATCGGGGCTCAGGAAACGGCGTGTGGAGCGATCGGGGCTCAGGAGACTCGCGTGGATCGATCGGAGCTCCGGAGGCGCCGCGTGGACCGATGGGGATCAGGAGACGGTGCGTGGACCGATCGTGGCTCGGAGACGGAGCGTGGACCGATCGGGGCTTAGGAGACGACGCGTTAACCGAGCGGGGCTTAGGAGACTATGCGGGGACCGATCGGGGCTCGGAGACAGCGCGTGTACCGACTGGGGCTCAGGAGGTTGCGCGTGGACCAATTGGGGTTCGGCGACGGCGCGTGGACCGACCGGGGCTCAGGAGACCGCGCGTGAACCGATCGAGACTCGGCGACTGTGCGTGGAGCGATCGGGGCTCAGGAGACGGCGCGTGAACCAATCGGGGCTCGGAGACGGCGTGTGGAACGATCGGGGCTCAGGTGACGGCGCGTGAACCGATCGGCGCTCGGAGACGGCGCGTGAACCGATCGGGGCTTAGTAGAAGGCGCTTGGTCCGATCGGGGCTTAGGAGACGACGCGTGGACCGATCGGAGCTCGGAGACGGCGCGTGGAACGATCGGGGCTCAGGAGACGGCGCATGAACCGATCGGCGCTCGGAGACGGCGCGTGGACCGATCTGGGCTCGGAGACAGCGCGTGGACCGTCTGGGGCACAGGCGGTGGCGCGTGGACCAATTGGGGTTCGGCGACGGCGCGTGGACCGATCCGGGCTCAGGAGACGGCGCGTGGACCGATCGGGGCTGGGAGACGGAGCGTGGAGCGATGGGGGCTCAGGAGACGGCGCGTGGACCGATCGTGGCTCGGAGACGGAGCGTGGACCGATCGGGGCTTAGGAGACGACGCGTTAACCGAGCGGGGCTTAGGAGACTATGCGGGGACCGATCGGGGCTCGGAGACAGCGCGTGTACCGACTGGGGCTCAGGAGGTTGCGCGTGGACCAATTGGGGTTCGGCGACGGCGCGTGGACCGACCGGGGCTCAGGAGACCGCGCGTGAACCGATCGAGACTCGGCGACTGTGCGTGGAGCGATCGGGGCTCAGGAGACGGCGCGTGAACCAATCGGGGCTCGGAGACGGCGTGTGGAACGATCGGGGCTCAGGTGACGGCGCGTGAACCGATCGGCGCTCGGAGACGGCGCGTGGAACGATCGGGGCTCAGGAGACGGCGCATGAACCGATCGGCGCTCGGAGACGGCGCGTGGACCGATCTGGGCTCGGAGACAGCGCGTGGACCGTCTGGGGCACAGGCGGTGGCGCGTGGACCAATTGGGGTTCGGCGACGGCGCGTGGACCGATCCGGGCTCAGGAGACGGCGCGTGGACCGATCGTGGCTCGGAGACGGAGCGTGGACCGATCGGGGCTTAGGAGACGACGCGTTAACCGAGCGGGGCTTAGGAGACTATGCGGGGACCGATCGGGGCTCGGAGACAGCGCGTGTACCGACTGGGGCTCAGGAGGTTGCGCGTGGACCAATTGGGGTTCGGCGACGGCGCGTGGACCGACCGGGGCTCAGGAGACCGCGCGTGAACCGATCGAGACTCGGCGACTGTGCGTGGAGCGATCGGGGCTCAGGAGACGGCGCGTGAACCAATCGGGGCTCGGAGACGGCGTGTGGAACGATCGGGGCTCAGGTGACGGCGCGTGAACCGATCGGCGCTCGGAGACGGCGCGTGAACCGATCGGGGCTTAGTAGAAGGCGCTTGGTCCGATCGGGGCTTAGGAGACGACGCGTGGACCGATCGGAGCTCGGAGACGGCGCGTGGAACGATCGGGGCTCAGGAGACGGCGCATGAACCGATCGGCGCTCGGAGACGGCGCGTGGACCGATCTGGGCTCGGAGACAGCGCGTGGACCGTCTGGGGCACAGGCGGTGGCGCGTGGACCAATTGGGGTTCGGCGACGGCGCGTGGACCGATCCGGGCTCAGGAGACGGCGCGTGGACCGATCGGGGCTGGGAGACGGAGCGTGGAGCGATGGGGGCTCAGGAGACGGCGCGTGAACTAGTCGGCGCTCGGAGACGGCGCGTGGAATGATCGGGGCTTAGGAGATGGCGTGTGGACCGATCGGAGATCAGGAGACGACGCGTGGACCGAGAGGGCTCTGGAAGCGGCGCACGGACGGATCGTGGCTCGGAGACGGCGCGTGGAGGCATCGCGGCTTTGAAGACGACGCGTGGACCAAACGGTGCTCAGAAAACGGTGCGTGGAACGATCGGGGCTCAGGAGACGGCGCGTGGACCGATGGGGCTCAGGAGCCGCGCGTGGACCGATCGAGACTCGGCGACTGCGCGTGGAGCGATCGGGGCTCAGGAGACGGCGCGTGAACCAATCGGCGCTCCGAGACGGCGCGTGGACCGATCGGGGATGAGGAGAAGGCGCGTGGACCGATCGGGGCTTAGGAGACGGCGCGTAGACCGATCGGGGCTCGGAGACGGCGTGTGGAACGATCGGGGCTTAGGAGGCGGCGCGTGAACCGACGGGGGCTGAGGAGACCGCGCATGAACCGATCGGGGCTCGGCGACTGTGCGTGGACGGATCGGGGCTCAGGAGACGGCGCGTCGACCGATCGGGGCTCGGAGACGGTACATGGACCGATCGGGGCTCGGAGACGGCGCGTGGACCGACCGGGGCTCAGGAGGCCGCGCGTGGACCGATCGGGGCTCGGAGACGACGCGTGTACGGATCGGGGCTTTGAAGACGACGCGTGGACCGATCGGAGCTCAGGAAACGGCGTGTGGAGCGATCGGGGCTCAGGAGACGACGCGTGGATCGATCGGGGCTCAGGAGACGACGCGTCGACCGATCGGGGCTTGGAGACGGCGCGTAGACCGATCGTGGCTCGGAGACGACGCGTGGAGGCATCGGGGCTAAGAAGACGACGCATGGACCGATCGGGGTTCAGGAAACGGCGTGTGGACCGATCAGAGCTCGGAGACGACGCGTGGACCGATCGGGGCTTAGGAGACTACGCGTGTACCTATCGGGGCTCAGGAGACAGCGCGTGGACCGATCGGGGCTCAGGAGGCGGCGCGTGGATCGATCGGGGCTCGGAGACGGCGCGTGGAACGATCGGGTCTCAGGAGACGGCGCGTGAAATGATCGGCGCTCGGAGACGGCGCGTGGACCGATTGGGGATTAGGAGACGGCGCGTGGACCGATCGGGGCGCAGGAAGCGGCGCCTGGACCGATCGTGGCTCGGAGACGGCGCATGGAGGCATCCGGGCTAAGAAGACGACGCATGGACCGAGCGGGGTTCAGGAGACGGCGCGAGGAGCGATCGGGGCTCAGGAGAAGACACGTCAATTGATCGGGGCTCCGGAGACGACGCCTCGACGGATCGGGGCTCAGGAGGCGGCACGAGAAGCGATCGGGGCTCAGGAGAAGACGCGTCAATTGATCGGGGCTCAGGAGACGACGCGTCGACGAATCGGGGCTTAGGAGACGACGCGTGGACCGATCGGGGCTGAGGAGACGGCGCGTCGACCGACCGGAGCTCAGGAGATTCGCGTGGATCGATCGGGGCTCCGGAGGCGGCGCGTGGACCAATTGGGGCTTAGGAGACGACGCGTCGACTGATCATGGCTCGGCGACGGCGCGTAGACCGATCGGGGCTCGGAGACGACGCGTGGACTGATCGGGGCTCGAAGACAGCGCGTGGACCGACAGGGGCTCAGGCGGTTGCGCGTGGACCAATTGGGGCTCCGGAGGCGGCGCGTGGACCGATTGTGGAGCAGAAGATGGTGCGTGGACCGATCGGGGCTCGGAGACGGCGCGTGGACCGATCGGAGCTTAGAAGACGACGCCTAGACCGATTGGGGCTCCGGAGACAGCGCGTGAACTAATCGGGTCTCGGAGACGGCGCGTTAACCGATCGGCGCTCGGAGACAGCGCGTCGACCGATTGGGGTTCGGTGACGGCGCGTGGACCGTCCGGGGCTCAGGAGGGGATGCGTGGACCGATCCCGGCTCTGGAGACTGCGCGTGGATCGATCGGGGCTCAGGAGACGGTGCGTTAACCGACCGGGGCTCAGGAGACCGCGCGTGGACCCATCGCGGCTCGGAGACCACGCGTGGACCGATCGGGGCTCGGAGACAGCGCGTGGACCGACTGGGGCTCAGGCGGTTGCGCGTGGACCAATTGGGGTTCGGCGACGGCGCGTGGACCGATCGGGGCTCGGAGACGGCGCGTTAACCGATTGGGGCTTAGGAGACCATGCGTGGACCGATCGGGGCTCGAAGACGGCGCGTGGACCGATCGGGGCTCGGAGACGACGCGTGGACCGATCGGGGCTTAGGAGGCCGCGCGTGGACCGATCGGGGCTCGGCGACGGCGCGTGGACCAACCGGGGCTCAGGAGGCCGCGCGTGGACCGATCGGGCCTCGGCGACGGCGCGTGGACCGATCGAGGCTCGGAGACGACGCGTGTACGGATCGGGGCTTTGAAGACGACGCGTGGACCGATCGGAGCTCAGGAAACGGCGTGTGGAGCGATCGGGGCTCAGGAGACGACGCGTGGATCGATTGGGGCTCAGGAGACGACGCGTCGACCGATCGGGGCTTGGAGACGGCGCGTGGACCGATCGGGGCTTAGGAGACGACGCGTGGACCGATCGGGGCTCAGGAGACAGCGGGTGGACCGATTGGGGCTCAGGAGACGGCGCGTGGACCGATTGGGGCTCGGAGACGGCGCGTGGAACGATCGGGGCTCAGGAGGCCGCGAGTGGACCGATCATGGCTCGGCAACGGCGCGTGGACCGATCGGGGCTCGGAGACGGCGCGTGGACCGATCGGTGCTCGGAGACAGCGCGTGGACCGACTGGGGCTCGGAGACGGCGCGTGGACCGATCGTGGCTTAGGAGAACGCGCGTGGAACGATCGGGGCTCAGGAGACGGCGCGTGGAACGATCGGGGCTCGGAGACGGCGCGTTCACCGGTCGGGGCTTAGGACACGACGTGTCGACCGATCGGGGCTCAGGAGAAGGGGCGTGGGCCGATCGGGGCTCGGAGACTGCGCGTGGACCGATCGGGGCTCGGAGACGACGCGTGGACCGATCGGGGCTCAGGAGACGACGCGTCGGCGGATCGGGGTTACGGAGACGATGCGTGTACCGATCGGGGCTTAGGAGCCGACGCGTGAACCGATCGGGGCTCTGGAGACGACGCTTGGACCGATTGGGGCTTAGGCGTCGATGCGTGGACCGATCGGGGCTCGGAGACGGCGCGTGGAACGATCGGGGCTCAGGTGATGCCGCGTGAACCGATCGGCGCTCAGAGACGGCGCGTGGACCGATCGGCGCTCAGAGACGGCGCGTGGACCGATCGGGGATTGGGAGAAGGAGCTTGGACCAATCGGGGCTTAGGAGACGGCGCGTGGACCGATCGGGGATCAGGAGATGACGCGTGGACCGATCGGGGCTCTGGAAGCGGCGCACGGACCGATCGTGGCTCGGAGACGGCGCGTGGAGGCATCGGGGCTTTGAAGACGACGCGTGGATCGATCGGAGCTCCGGAGGCGCCGCGTGGACCGATGGGGATCAGGAGACGGTGCGTGGACCGATCGTGGCTCGGAGAGGGAGCGTGGACCGATCGGGGCTTAGGAGACGACGCGTGGACCGATCGGGGCTTAAGAGACGACGCGTGGACCGAACGGGGCTCAGGAGACTCGCGTGAATTGATCGGGGCTCAGGAGGCGACGCGTGGACCCTTCGGCGCTCGGAGACGGCGCGTCGACCGATCGGGGTTCGGAGACGGCGCGTGGACCGTCTGGGGCTTAGGAGACGATGCGTCGACCGATCGGCGCTCGGAGACGGCGCGTCGACCGATCGGGGCTCAGGAGGTGGAGCGCGGACCGATCGGGGCTCAGGAGACTCGCGTGGATCGATCGGGGCTCCGGAGGCGCCGCGTTGACCGATGGGGATCTGGAGACGGTGCGTGGACCGATCGGGGCTCGGAGACGGCGCGTGGACCGATCGGGGCTTAGGAGACGACGCGTGGACCGATCGAGGCGTAGGACACGACGCGTGTATCTATCGGGGCCCACGAGACAGCGTGTGGCCCGATTGGGGCTCAGGAGGCCGCGCGTGGACCGATCATGGCTCGGCAACGGCGCGTGGACCGATCGGGGCTCGGAGACGACGCGTGGACCGATCGGTGCTCGGAGACAGCGCGTGGACCGAATGGGGCGAGGAGACGGCGCGTGAAGGCATCGGGGCTAAGAAGACGACGCATCGAGCGAGCGGGGCTCAGGAGACGGGGCGAGGAGCGATCGGGGCTCAGGAGAAGACACGTCAATTGATCGTGGCTCAGGAGACGACGCGGCGACGGATCGGGGCTCGGAGCCGGCGTGTGGACCTATCGGGGCTTAGGAGAAGACACGTCAATTGATCGTGGCTCAGGAGAAGACGCGGGGACGGATCGGGGCTCGGAGCCGGCGTGTGGACCTATCGGGGCTTAGGAGACTACGCGTGGACCGATCGGGGCTCAGGAGCCGGCGCGTGGAACGATCGGGCCTCAGGGGACGGCGCGTGGACCGATTGGGGCTTGGATACGGCGCGTGACGCGACCGGTGCTCAGGAGGCCGCGCGCGGAGCGATCATGGCTCGGAGACGACGCGTGGACCGATCGGGGCTTAGGAGCCGACGCGTGAACCGATCGGGGCTCGGAGACGGCGTGTGGAACGATCGGGGCTCAGGAGACGACGCGTGGGCCGATCGTGGCTCAGGAGATGGTGCGTGGACTGATCGGGGCTCGGAGACAGCGCGTGGACCGATCGGGGCTCAGGAGACGGCGCGTGGACCGACCGGAGCTCAGGAGATTTGCGTGGATCGATCGGGGCTCCGGAGGCGGCGCGTGGACCGATTGGGGAGCTGGAGATGGTGCGTGAACCGATCGGGGCTTAGGAGACGACGCGTGGACGGATTGGGGCTCGGCGACAACGCGTGGAACGATCGTGGCTCGGAGACGGTGCGAGGAGGCATCTGGGCTTAGAAGAAGACGCGTGGACCGATTGGGGCTCGTAGAGGACGCGTGGAGCGATCGGGGCTCAGGAGTTGGGGCGTGGAGCGAACGGTGCTTCGGAGACGGCGCGTGGACCGATCGGGGCTTAGGAGAAGGCGCGTGGACCGATCGGGGCTCAGGAAGCGGCGCACGGACCAATCGTGGCTCGGAGACGGCGCGTGGAGGCATCGGGGCTTTGAAGACGACGGGTGGACCGATCGGGGCTCGGAGACGACGCGTGGACCGATCGGGGCTTAGGAGCCGACGCGTGAACCAATCCGAGCTTAGGAGATGACGCGTGGACCGATCGGGGTTTGGGAGAAGGCGCTTGGACCGATCGGGGCTCAGGAGACGGCGAGTGGACCGATCGGGGCTCGGAGACGGCGCGTTAACCGATCACGGCTTAGGAGACGACGCGTGGACCGATCGGGGCTTAGGAGACGACGCGTGGACCGATCGGGGCTTAGGAGACGACGCGTGGAACGATCGGGGCTCAGGAGACTCGCGTGAATTGATCGAGGCTCAGGAGGCGACGCGTGGACCCTTCGGGGCTTCTACATGGCGCGTGGGCCGATCGGGGCTTAGGAGACGACGCGTGGAACGATCGGGGCTCAGGAGACTCGCGTGAATTGATCGGGGCTCAGGAGTCGACGCGTGGACCCTTCGGCGCTCGGAGACGGCGCGTCGACCGATCGGGGTTCGGAGACGGCGCGTGGACCGTCTGGGGCTTAGGAGACGATGCGTCGACCGATCGGCGCTCGGAGACGGCGCGTCGACCGATCGGGGTTCGGAGACAGCGCGTGGACCGTCTGGGGCTTAGGAGACGATGCGTGGACCGATCGGCGCTCGGAGACGGCGCGTCGACCGATCGGGGTTCGGGGACGGCATGTGGACCGTCTGGGGCTTAGGAGACGATGCGTGGACCGATCGGGGCTCAGGAGACTGCGCGTGGACGGATCGGGGCTCAGGAGACGGCGCGTGGACCGATCGGGGCTCGGAGATGGCGCGTGGACCGATTGGGGCTTGGATACGGCGCGTGACGCGACCGGGGCTCAGGAGGCCATGCGCGGAGCGATCATGGCCCGGCGACGGCGCGTGGACCGATCGGGGCTCGGAGACGACGCGTGGACCGATCGGGGCTTAGGAGCCGACGCGTGAACCGATCGGGGCTCGGAGACGGCGTGTGGAACGATCGGGGCTCAGGAGACGACGCGTGGACCGACCGAGGCTCAGGAGACTCGCGTGGATCGATCGGGCCTCCGGAGGCGCCGCGTGGACCGATGGGGATCAGGAGACGGTGCGTCGACCGATCGGGGCTCGGAGACGGCGTGTGGACCGATCGGTGCTCGGAGACGGCGCGTGGACCGCCTGGGGTTCGGACACGGCGCGTGGACCGATCATGGCTTAGCAGAAGGCGCGTGAAACGATCGGGGCTCAGGAGATGGCGCGTGGACCGATCGTGGCTCGGAGACGGCGCGTGACGCGACCGGGGCTCAGGAGGCCGTGCGTGGAGCGATCATGGCTCGGCGACGGCGTGTGAACCGATCGGGGCTCGTAGACGACGCGTGGACCGATCGGGGCTCAGGAGACGACGCGTGGACCGATTGGGGATCAGGAGACGGTGCGTGGATGGATCGGGGCTCGGAGACGACGCGTCGACAGATCGGGGCTTGGAGACGGCGCGTGTACTCATCGGGGTTTAGGAGACGATGCGTGGACGGATCCGGGTTGAGGAGCACGCGCGTGGAACGATCGGGGCTCGGAGACGGCGCGTTCACCGGTCGGGGCTTAGGACACGACGCGTCGACCGATCGGGGCTCAGGAGAAGGGGCGTGGACCGATCGGAGCTCGGAGACGGCGCGTGTACTGATCGGGACTCAGGAGGCCGCGTGTGGAGCGATCATGGCTCGGCGACGGCCCGTGGCCGGATCGGGGCTTAGGAGACGGCGCGTGGACTAATTGGGGCTCAGGAGACGGCGCGTGGACCGATCGGGGCTCGGAGACGGCGCGTTAACCGATCAGGGCTTAGGAGACGATGCATGGCCCGATCGGGGCTCGGAGACGGCGCATAGACCGATCGGGGCTCAGGAGACGGCGCGTAGACCGATCGGGGCTCGGAAACGGCGCTTGGAACGATCGGGGCTCAGGAGACGGCGCGTGAATCAATCGGCGCTCGGAGACGGCGCGTGGACCGATCGTGGCTTAGGAGAAAGCGCGTGGAACGATCAGGGCTCAGGAGACGGCGCGTGAACCGATCGGCGCTCGGAGACGGCGCATTGACCGATCGGGGTTCGGAGACGGCGCGTGGACCGTCTGGGGCTTAGGAGACGATGCGTGGACCGATCGCCGCTCGAAGACGGCGCGTCGACCGATCGGGGCTCAGGAGACGGCGCGTAGACCGATCGGGGCTCGGAAACGGCGCTTGGAACGATCGGGGCTCAGGAGACGGCGCGTGAATCAATCGGCGCTCGGAGACGGCGCGTGGACCGATCGTGGCTTAGGAGAAAGCGCGTGGACCGATCATGGCTCGGCAACGGCGCGTGGACCGATCGGGGCTCGGAGACGACGCGTGGACCGATCGGTGCTCGGAGACAGCGCGTGGACCGACCGGGGCTCAGGAGACTCGCGTGGATCGATCGGAGCTCCGGAGGCGCCGCGTGGACTGATGGGGATCAGGAGACGGTGCGTGGACCGATCGGGGCTCGGAGACGGCGCGTGGACCGATCGGGGCTCAGGAAACGGCCCGTGAACCGATCGGGGCTTAGAAGACGACGCGTGGACGGATTGGGGCTCGGAGACAACGCGTGGAACGATCGGCGCTCAGGAGACGGCGCGTGAACCGATCGGCGCTCGGAGACGCCGCTTGGACCGGTCGGGGCTTAGGAGACGACGCGTGGAACGATCGGGGCTCAGGAGGCAGCGCGTGAACCGATCGGCGCTCGGAGACGGCGCGTGGACCGATCGGAGCTCACGAGACGGCGCGTGGATGGATCGAGGCTTAGGGAACGACGCGTAGACCAACCGGCGCTCAGGAAGGGCGCCTGGACCTATCGTGGCTCGGGACAACGCGTGGACCGATCGGGGCTCAGGAGACATCGCATGGAACGATCGGGGCTCAGGAGACGGTGCGTGGACCGTCCGGGGCTCAGGAGACGATGCGTGGACCGATCGGGGCTCAGAAGACGGCGCGTGGACCGATCGGCGCTCGGAGACGGCGCGTGGACCGATCGGGGCTCAGAAGACGGCGCTTGGACCGATCGGGGCTCGGAGACGGCGCATGGAACGATCGGGGCTCAGGAGACGACGCGTGGACCGATCGGGGCTCAGGAGACGGCGCGTGGAGGCATCGGGGCTTTGAAGACTACGCGTGGACCGAACGGTGCTCAGAAAACGACGCGTGGACCGATCGGTGCTCGGAGACAATGCGTGCACCGATCGCGGCTCAGGAAACGGCGCGTGGAGCGATCAGGGCTCAGGAGACGACGCGTGGATCGATCGGGGCTCAGGAGACGGCGCACGGACCGACCGGAGCTCAGGAGACTCGCGTGGATCGATCGGAGCTCCGGAGGCGCCGCGTGGACCGATGGGGATCAGGAGACGGTGCGTGGACCGATCGTGGCTCGGAGACGGCGCGTGGACCGATCGGGGCTCAGGAGACGGCGAGTGGACCGATCGGGGCTCGGAGACGGCGCGTCGACCGATCGGGGTTCGGAGACGGCGTGTGTACCGCCTGGGGCTCAGGAGACCGCGCATGAACCGATCGGGGCTCGGCGACTGCGCGTGGACGGATCGGGGCTCAGGAGACGGCGAGTGGACCGATCGGGGCTCGGAGACGGCGCGTTAACCGATCACGGCTTAGGAGACGACGCGTGGACCGATCGGGGCTTAGGAGACGACGCGTGGACCGATCGGGGCTTAGGAGACGACGCGTGGACCGATCGGGGCTTAGGAGCCGACGCGTGAACCGATCGGGGCTCGGAGACGGCGTGTGGAACGATCGGGGCTCAGGAGACGACGCGTGGACCGATCGGGGCTCAGGAGATGGCGCGTGGAGCGATCGGGGCTCAGGAGACGACGCTTGGACCGATCGGGGCTCAGGAGACGGCGCGTGGACAGTCCGGGGCTTGGGAGACGATGCGTGGACCGATCGGGGCTCAGAAGACGGCGCGTGGACCGATCGGGGCTCAGAAGACGGCGCTTGGACCGATCGGGGCTCGGAGACGGCGCATGGAACGATCGGGGCTCAGGAGACGACGCGTGGACCGATCGGGGCTCAGGAGACGGCGCGTGGAGGCATCGGGGCTTTGAAGACTACGCGTGGACCGAACGGTGCTCAGAAAACGACGCGTGGACCGATCGGTGCTCGGAGACGATGCGTGCACCGATCGCGGCTCAGGAAACGGCGCGTGGAGCGATCAGGGCTCAGGAGACGACGCGTGGATCGATCGGGGCTCAGGAGACGGCGCACGGACCGACCGGAGCTCAGGAGACTCGCGTGGATCGATCGGAGCTCCGGAGGCGCCGCGTGGACCGATGGGGATCAGGAGACGGTGCGTGGACCGATCGTGGCTCGGAGACGGCGCGTGCACCGATCGGGGCTTAGGAGACGACGCGTGGACCGATCGGGGCTTAAGAGACGACGCGTGGACCGATCGGGGCTCAGGAGACTCGCGTGAATTGACCGGGGCTCAGGAGGCGACGCGTGGACCCTTCGGCGCTCGGAGACGGCGCGTCGACCGATCGGGGTTCGGAGACGGCGTGTGTACCGACTGGGGCTCAGGAGACCGCGCATGAACCGATCGGGGCTCGGCGACTGCGCGTGGACGGATCGGGGCTCAGGAGACGGCGAGTGGACCGATCGGGGCTCGGAGACGGCGCGTTAACCGATCACGGCTTAGGAGACGACGCGTGGACCGATCGGGGCTTAGGAGACGACGCGTGGACCGATCGGGGCTTAGGAGACGACGCGTGGAACGATCGGGGCTCAGGAGACTCGCGTGAATTGATCGGGGCTCAGGAGGCGACGCGTGGACCCTTCGGCGCTCGGAGACGTCGCGTCGACCGATCGGGGTTCGGAGACGGCGCGTGGACCGTCTGGGGCTTAGGAGACGATGCGTCGACCGATCGGCGCTCGGAGACGGCGCGTCGACCGATCGGGGTTCGGAGACAGCGCGTGGACCGTCTAGGGCTTAGGAGACGATGCGTGGACCGATCGGCGCTCGGAGACGGCGCGTCGACCGATCGGGGTTCGGGGACGCATGTGGACCGTGTGGGGCTTAGCAGACGATGCGTGGACCGATCGGGGCTCAGGAGACTGCGCGTGGACGGATCGGGGCTCAGGAGACGGCGCGTGGACCGATCGGGGCTCGGAGATGGCGCGTTAACCGATCACGGCTTAGGAGACGACGCGTGGACCGAACGGGGCTCAGGAGGCGACGCGTGGACCCTTCGGGGCTCGGAGACGACGCGTCGACCGATCGGGGCTCAGGAGGTGGAGCGCGGACCGATCGGGGCTCAGGAGACTCGCGTGGATCGATCGGGGCTCCGGAGGCGCCGCGTTGACCGATGGGGATCAGGAGACGGTGCGTGGACCGATCGGGGCTCGGAGACGGCGCGTGGACCGATCGGGGCTTAGGAGACGACGCGTGGACCGATCGGGGCGTAGGACACGACGCGTGTATCTATCGGGGCCCACGAGACAGCGTGTGGACCGATTGGGGCTCAGGAGACAGCGCGTGGACCGATCGGGGCTCGGAGACGGCGCGTGGAACGATCGGGGCTCAGGAGGCCGCGCGTGGACCGATCATGGCTCGGCAACGGCGCGTGGACCGATCGGGGCTCGGAGACGACGCGTTGACCGATCGGTGCTCGGAGACAGCGCGTGGACCGAATGGGGCGAGGAGACGGCGCGTGAAGGCATCGGGGCTAAGAAGACGACGCATCGAGCGAGCGGGGCTCAGGAGACGGGGCGAGGAGCGATCGGGGCTCAGGAGAAGACACGTCAATTGATCGTGGCTCATGAGACGACGCGGCGACGGATCGGGGCTCGGAGCCGGCGTGTGGACCTATCGGGGCTTAGGAGACTACGCGTGGACCGATCGGGGCTCAGGAGCCGGCGCGTGGAACGATCGGGCCTCAGGGGACGGCGCGTGGACCGATTGGGGCTTGGATACGGCGCGTGACGCGACCGGTGCTCAGGAGGCCGCGCGCGGAGCGATCATGGCTCGGAGACGACGCGTGGACCGATCGGGGCTTAGGAGCCGACGCGTGAACCGATCGGGGCTCGGAGACGGCGTGTGGAACGATCGGGGCTCAGGAGACGACGCGTGGGCCGATCGTGGCTCAGGAGATGGTGCGTGGACTGATCGGGGCTCGGAGACAGCGCGTGGACCGATCGGGGCTCAGGAGACGGCGCGTGGACCGACCGGAGCTCAGGAGATTTGCGTGGATCGATCGGGGCTCCGGAGGCGGCGCGTGGACCGATTGGGGAGCTGGAGATGGTGCGTGAACCGATCGGGGCTTAGGAGACGACGCGTGGACGGATTGGGGCTCGGCGACAACGCGTGGAACGATCGTGGCTCGGAGACGGTGCGAGGAGGCATCTGGGCTTAGAAGAAGACGCGTGGACCGATTGGGGCTCGTAGAGGACGCGTGGAGCGATCGGGGCTCAGGAGTTGGGGCGTGGAGCGAACGGTGCTTCGGAGACGGCGCGTGGACCGATCGGGGCTTAGGAGAAGGCGCGTGGACCGATCGGGGCTCAGGAAGCGGCGCACGGACCAATCGTGGCTCGGAGACGGCGCGTGGAGGCATCGGGGCTTTGAAGACGACGGGTGGACCGATCGGGGCTCGGAGACGACGCGTGGACCGATCGGGGCTTAGGAGCCGACGCGTGAACCAATCCGAGCTTAGGAGATGACGCGTGGACCGATCGGGGTTTGGGAGAAGGCGCTTGGACCGATCGGGGCTCAGGAGACGGCGAGTGGACCGATCGGGGCTCGGAGACGGCGCGTTAACCGATCACGGCTTAGGAGACGACGCGTGGACCGATCGGGGCTTAGGAGACGACGCGTGGACCGATCGGGGCTTAGGAGACGACGCGTGGAACGATCGGGGCTCAGGAGACTCGCGTGAATTGATCGAGGCTCAGGAGGCGACGCGTGGACCCTTCGGGGCTTCTACATGGCGCGTGGGCCGATCGGGGCTTAGGAGACGACGCGTGGAACGATCGGGGCTCAGGAGACTCGCGTGAATTGATCGGGGCTCAGGAGTCGACGCGTGGACCCTTCGGCGCTCGGAGACGGCGCGTCGACCGATCGGGGTTCGGAGACGGCGCGTGGACCGTCTGGGGCTTAGGAGACGATGCGTCGACCGATCGGCGCTCGGAGACGGCGCGTCGACCGATCGGGGTTCGGAGACAGCGCGTGGACCGTCTGGGGCTTAGGAGACGATGCGTGGACCGATCGGCGCTCGGAGACGGCGCGTCGACCGATCGGGGTTCGGGGACGGCATGTGGACCGTCTGGGGCTTAGGAGACGATGCGTGGACCGATCGGGGCTCAGGAGACTGCGCGTGGACGGATCGGGGCTCAGGAGACGGCGCGTGGACCGATCGGGGCTCGGAGATGGCGCGTGGACCGATTGGGGCTTGGATACGGCGCGTGACGCGACCGGGGCTCAGGAGGCCATGCGCGGAGCGATCATGGCCCGGCGACGGCGCGTGGACCGATCGGGGCTCGGAGACGACGCGTGGACCGATCGGGGCTTAGGAGCCGACGCGTGAACCGATCGGGGCTCGGAGACGGCGTGTGGAACGATCGGGGCTCAGGAGACGACGCGTGGACCGATCGGGGCTCAGGAGATGGCGCGTGGAGCGATCGGGGCTCAGGAGACGACGCTTGGACCGATCGGGGCTCAGGAGACGGCGCGTGGACCGTCCGGGGCTTGGGAGACGATGCGTGGACCGATCGGGGCTCAGAAGACGGCGAGTGGACCGATCGGCGCTTGGAGACAGCGCGTGGACCGATCGGGGCTCAGAAGACGGCGCGTGGACCGAACGGGGCTCGGAGTCGGCGTGTGGACCGATCGGGGCTCAGGAGACGGCGCGTAGACCGATCGGGGCTCCGAAACGACGCGGTAACCGAGCGGGGCTTAAGAGACGATGCGTGAACCGATCGGGGCTCGGAGCCAGCGCGTGTACCGACTGGGGCTCAGGAGACCGCGCGTGAACCGATCGGGGCTCGGCGACTGCGCGTGTATGGATCGGGGCTTGGAGACGGCGCGTGGAACGATCGGGGCTCAGGAGACGGCGTGGTAACGGACCGGCGCTCGGAGACGGCGCGTGGACCGATCGGGGCTTAGGAGACGGCGCGTGGACCGATCGGAGATCAGGAGATGACGCGTGAACCGATCGGGGTTCTGGAAGCGGCGCACGGACCGATCGTGGCTCGGAGACGGCGCGTCGAGGCATCGGGGCTTTGAAGACGACGCGTGGACCGATCGGGGCTCAGGAAACGGCGTGTGGAGCGATCTGGGCTCAGGAGACGACGCGTGGAGCGATCGGGGCTCAGGAGACGACGCTTGGACCGATTGGGGCTCAGGAGACGGCGCGTGGACCGGTCGGGGCTTAGGAGACTCACGTGGATCTATCGGGGCACCGGAGATGGCGCGTGAACCGATCGGGGCTTAGGAGACGGCGCGTGGACCGATCGGGGCTCAGGAAGCGGCGCCTGGACCGATCCTGGCGCGGAGACCGCTCGTGGAGGCATCGGGGCTTAGAAGACGACGCATGGACCGATCGGGGCTCGGAAACGGCGCGTGGACCGATCGGGGCTTAGGAGACGGCACGTGGAGCGATCGGGGCTCGGAAACGGCGGGTGGACCGATCGGGGCTCGGAGACGGCGCGTGGACCGATCGGTGCTCGGAGACGATGCGTGGACCGATCGGGGCCGAGGAAACGGCGCGTGGAGCGACCGGGGCTCAGGAGACTCGCGTGGACCGATCGGGGCTCGGAAACGGCGCGTGGACCGATCGGGGCTTAGGAGACGGCACGTGGAGCGATCGGGGCTCGGAAACGGCGGGTGGACCGATCGGGGCTCGGAGACGGCGCGTGGACCGATCGGTGCTCGGAGACGACGCGTGGACCGATCGGGGCTTAGGAGCCGACGCGTGAACCGATCGGGGCTCGGAGACGGCGTGTGGAACGATCGGGGCTCAGGAGACGACGCGTGGGCCGATCGTGGCTCAGGAGATGGTGCGTGGACTGATCGGGGCTCGGAGACAGCGCGTGGACCGATCGGGGCTCAGGAGACGGCGCGTGGACCGACCGGAGCTCAGGAGATTTGCGTGGATCGATCGGGGCTCCGGAGGCGGCGCGTGGACCGATTGGGGAGCTGGAGATGGTGCGTGAACCGATCGGGGCTTAGGAGACGACGCGTGGACGGATTGGGGCTCGGCGACAACGCGTGGAACGATCGTGGCTCGGAGACGGTGCGAGGAGGCATCTGGGCTTAGAAGAAGACGCGTGGACCGATTGGGGCTCGTAGAGGACGCGTGGAGCGATCGGGGCTCAGGAGTTGGGGCGTGGAGCGAACGGTGCTTCGGAGACGGCGCGTGGACCGATCGGGGCTTAGGAGAAGGCGCGTGGACCGATCGGGGCTCAGGAAGCGGCGCACGGACCAATCGTGGCTCGGAGACGGCGCGTGGAGGCATCGGGGCTTTGAAGACGACGGGTGGACCGATCGGGGCTCGGAGACGACGCGTGGACCGATCGGGGCTTAGGAGCCGACGCGTGAACCAATCCGAGCTTAGGAGATGACGCGTGGACCGATCGGGGTTTGGGAGAAGGCGCTTGGACCGATCGGGGCTCAGGAGACGGCGAGTGGACCGATCGGGGCTCGGAGACGGCGCGTTAACCGATCACGGCTTAGGAGACGACGCGTGGACCGATCGGGGCTTAGGAGACGACGCGTGGACCGATCGGGGCTTAGGAGACGACGCGTGGAACGATCGGGGCTCAGGAGACTCGCGTGAATTGATCGAGGCTCAGGAGGCGACGCGTGGACCCTTCGGGGCTTCTACATGGCGCGTGGGCCGATCGGGGCTTAGGAGACGACGCGTGGAACGATCGGGGCTCAGGAGACTCGCGTGAATTGATCGGGGCTCAGGAGTCGACGCGTGGACCCTTCGGCGCTCGGAGACGGCGCGTCGACCGATCGGGGTTCGGAGACGGCGCGTGGACCGTCTGGGGCTTAGGAGACGATGCGTCGACCGATCGGCGCTCGGAGACGGCGCGTCGACCGATCGGGGTTCGGAGACAGCGCGTGGACCGTCTGGGGCTTAGGAGACGATGCGTGGACCGATCGGCGCTCGGAGACGGCGCGTCGACCGATCGGGGTTCGGGGACGGCATGTGGACCGTCTGGGGCTTAGGAGACGATGCGTGGACCGATCGGGGCTCAGGAGACTGCGCGTGGACGGATCGGGGCTCAGGAGACGGCGCGTGGACCGATCGGGGCTCGGAGATGGCGCGTGGACCGATTGGGGCTTGGATACGGCGCGTGACGCGACCGGGGCTCAGGAGGCCATGCGCGGAGCGATCATGGCCCGGCGACGGCGCGTGGACCGATCGGGGCTCGGAGACGACGCGTGGACCGATCGGGGCTTAGGAGCCGACGCGTGAACCGATCGGGGCTCGGAGACGGCGTGTGGAACGATCGGGGCTCAGGAGACGACGCGTGGACCGATCGGGGCTCAGGAGATGGCGCGTGGAGCGATCGGGGCTCAGGAGACGACGCTTGGACCGATCGGGGCTCAGGAGACGGCGCGTGGACCGTCCGGGGCTTGGGAGACGATGCGTGGACCGATCGGGGCTCAGGAAGCGGCGCACGGACCAATCGTGGCTCGGAGACGGCGCGTGGAGGCATCGGGGCTTTGAAGACGACGGGTGGACCGATCGGGGCTCGGAGACGACGCGTGGACCGATCGGGGCTTAGGAGCCGACGCGTGAACCAATCCGAGCTTAGGAGATGACGCGTGGACCGATCGGGGTTTGGGAGAAGGCGCTTGGACCGATCGGGGCTCAGGAGACGGCGAGTGGACCGATCGGGGCTCGGAGACGGCGCGTTAACCGATCACGGCTTAGGAGACGACGCGTGGACCGATCGGGGCTTAGGAGACGACGCGTGGACCGATCGGGGCTTAGGAGACGACGCGTGGAACGATCGGGGCTCAGGAGACTCGCGTGAATTGATCGAGGCTCAGGAGGCGACGCGTGGACCCTTCGGGGCTTCTACATGGCGCGTGGGCCGATCGGGGCTTAGGAGACGACGCGTGGAACGATCGGGGCTCAGGAGACTCGCGTGAATTGATCGGGGCTCAGGAGTCGACGCGTGGACCCTTCGGCGCTCGGAGACGGCGCGTCGACCGATCGGGGTTCGGAGACGGCGCGTGGACCGTCTGGGGCTTAGGAGACGATGCGTCGACCGATCGGCGCTCGGAGACGGCGCGTCGACCGATCGGGGTTCGGAGACAGCGCGTGGACCGTCTGGGGCTTAGGAGACGATGCGTGGACCGATCGGCGCTCGGAGACGGCGCGTCGACCGATCGGGGTTCGGGGACGGCATGTGGACCGTCTGGGGCTTAGGAGACGATGCGTGGACCGATCGGGGCTCAGGAGACTGCGCGTGGACGGATCGGGGCTCAGGAGACGGCGCGTGGACCGATCGGGGCTCGGAGATGGCGCGTGGACCGATTGGGGCTTGGATACGGCGCGTGACGCGACCGGGGCTCAGGAGGCCATGCGCGGAGCGATCATGGCCCGGCGACGGCGCGTGGACCGATCGGGGCTCGGAGACGACGCGTGGACCGATCGGGGCTTAGGAGCCGACGCGTGAACCGATCGGGGCTCAGGAGTTGGGGCGTGGAGCGAACGGGGCTCAGGAAACGACGACTGGATCGATTGGGGATCAGGAGACGGCGCGTGGATAGAGCGGGGCTCAGGGAACGACGCGTGGACGATCGGGGCTCAGGAGACGGCGCGTGGACCGGTCGGGGCTTAGGAGACGACGCGCGGCCGATCGAGGCTTAGGAGACGACGCGTGGACCGATCGGGGCTCAGGAGACCGCGCGTGGACCGATCGGGGCTCAGGAACCGGCGCCTGGACCGATCGCGGCTCGGCGACGGCGCGTGGACCGATCGGGGCTTAGGAGGCCGCGCGTGGACCGATCATGGCTCGGCGACGGCGCGTGGACCGATCGGGACTCGGAAACGACGCGTGGACCGATCGGTGCTCGGAGACAGCGCGTGGACCGACTGGGGCTCGGAGACGGCGCATCGACCGAGCGGGGATCAGGAGACGGCGCGAGGAGCGATCGGGGCTCAGGAGAAGACGCGTGGACCGATCGGGACTCAGTAGACGGCGCGTGTACCGATTGGGGCTTGGATACGGTGCGTGACGCGACCGGAGCTCAGGAGACGACACGTGGACCGATCGGAGCTTAGGAGATGACGCGTGGACCGATCGGGGCTCGGGAGACGGCGCGTGGAGCGATTGGGGCTCAGGAGACGACGCTTGGACCGATCGGGGCTCAGGAAGCGGCGCCTGGGCCGATCGTGGCTCGGAGACGGTGCGACGAGGCATCTGGGCTTAGAAGAAGACGCGTGGACCGATCGGGGCTCGGAGACGACGCGTGGAGTGATCGGGGCTCAGGAGTTGGGGCGTGGAGCGAACGGGGCTCAGGAGACGACGCATGGATCGATTGGGGATCAGGAGACGGCGCGTGGACCAGTCAGGGCTTAGGGAACGACGCGTGGACGATCGGGGCTCAGGAGACGTCGCGTGGACCGGTCGGGGCTTAGGAGACGACGCGCGGCCGATCGAGGCTTAGGAGACTCGCGTGGACCGATCGGGGCTCAGGAGACCGCGCGTGGACCGATTGGGGCTCAGGAAGCGGCGCCTGGACCGATCGCGGCTCGGCGACAGCGCGTGGACCGATCGGGGCTTAGGACGCCGCGCGTGGACCGATCATGGCTCGGCGACGGCGCGTGGACCGATCGGGGCTCGGGAGACGGCGCGTGGAGCGATTGGGGCTCAGGAGACGACGCTTGGACCGATCGGGGCTCAGGAAGCGGCGCCTGGGCCGATCGTGGCTCGGAGACGGTGCGACGAGGCATCTGGGCTTAGAAGAAGACGCGTGGACCGATCGGGGCTCGGAGACGACGCGTGGAGTGATCGGGGCTCAGGAGTTGGGGCGTGGAGCGAACGGGGCTCAGGAGACGACGCATGGATCGATTGGGGATCAGGAGACGGCGCGTGGACCAGTCAGGGCTTAGGGAACGACGCGTGGACGATCGGGGCTCAGGAGACGTCGCGTGGACCGGTCGGGGCTTAGGAGACGACGCGCGGCCGATCGAGGCTTAGGAGACTCGCGTGGACCGATCGGGGCTCAGGAGACCGCGCGTGGACCGATTGGGGCTCAGGAAGCGGCGCCTGGACCGATCGCGGCTCGGCGACAGCGCGTGGACCGATCGGGGCTTAGGACGCCGCGCGTGGACCGATCATGGCTCGGCGACGGCGCGTGGACCGATCGGGGCTCGGAGACGACGCGTGGACCGATCGAGGCTCAGGAGACGACGCGTGGGTCGATTGGGGCTCAGGAGACGGCGCGTGGACCGTTCAGGGCTTAGGAGACTCGGGCGGATCTAACGGGGCTCCGGCGGCGGGGGGGGGGGGGTGGACCGATCGGGGATCAGGTGATGGTGAGTGGACCGATCGGGGCTCGGAGACGACGCGTGGACCGATCGGGGCTCAGGAGACGGCGCGTGGAGCGATCGGGGCTCAGGAAGCGGCGCCTGGACCGATCATGGCTCGGAGACGGTGCGACGAGGCTTCTGGGCTTAGAAGAAGACGCGTGGACCGATCGGGGCTCGGAGACGACGCGTGGAGCGATCGGGGCTCAGGAGTTGGGGCGTGGAGCGAACGGGGCTCAGGAGACGTCGCCTGGATCGATTGGGGATCAGGAGACGGCGCGTGGATAGAGCGGGGCTTAGGGAACGACGCGTGGACGATCGGGGCTCAGGAGACGTCGCGTGGACCGGTCGGGGCTTAGGAGACGACGCGCGGCCGATCGAGGCTTAGGAGACGACGCGTGGACCGATCGGGGCTCAGGAGACAGCAAGTGGAGCGATCGGGGCTCAGGAGTTGGGGCGTGGAGCGAACGGGGCTCAGGAAACGACGACTGGATCGATTGGGGATCAGGAGACGGCGCGTGGATAGAGCGGGGCTCAGGGAACGACGCGTGGACGATCGGGGCTCAGGAGACGGCGCGTGGACCGGTCGGGGCTTAGGAGACGACGCGCGGCCGATCGAGGCTTAGGAGACGACGCGTGGACCGATCGGGGCTCAGGAGACCGCGCGTGGACCGATCGGGGCTCAGGAACCGGCGCCTGGACCGATCGCGGCTCGGCGACGGCGCGTGGACCGATCGGGGCTTAGGAGGCCGCGCGTGGACCGATCATGGCTCGGCGACGGCGCGTGGACCGATCGGGACTCGGAAACGACGCGTGGACCGATCGGTGCTCGGAGACAGCGCGTGGACCGACTGGGGCTCGGAGACGGCGCATCGACCGAGCGGGGATCAGGAGACGGCGCGAGGAGCGATCGGGGCTCAGGAGAAGACGCGTGGACCGATCGGGACTCAGTAGACGGCGCGTGGACCGATTGGGGCTTGGATACGGTGCGTGACGCGACCGGAGCTCAGGAGACGACACGTGGACCGATCGGAGCTTAGGAGATGACGCGTGGACCGATCGGGGCTCAGGAGACGGCGCGTGGAGCGATTGGGGCTCAGGAGACGACGCTTGGACCGATCGGGGCTCAGGAAGCGGCGCCTGGGCCGATCGTGGCTCGGAGACGGTGCGACGAGGCATCTGGGCTTAGAAGAAGACGCGTGAACCGATCGGGGCTCGGAGACGACGCGTGGAGTGATCGGGGCTCAGGAGTTGGGGCGTGGAGCGAACGGGGCTCAGGAGACGACGCATGGATCGATTGGGGATCAGGAGACGGCGCGTGGACCAGTCAGGGCTTAGGAGACGACGCGCGGCCGATCGGGGCTTAGGAGACGACGCGTGGACCGATCGGGGCTCAGGAGACAGCAAGTGGACCGATTGGGGATCAGGAGACGGCGCGTGAATGAATCGGGGCTTAGGAGACGAGGCGTGGACGGATTGGGGCTCAGGAGACCGCGCGTGAACCGATCGGGGGTCGGAGACGGCGCGTTAACCGATCACGGCTTAGGAGACGACGCGTGGACCGATCGGGGCTTAGGAGACGACGCGTGGACCGATCGGGGCGTAGGAGACGGCGCGTGGAACGATCGGGGCTCAGGAGACTCGCGTGAAATGATCGGGGCTCAGGAGGCGACGCCTGGACCGATCGTGGCTCGGAGACGGCGCGTGGACCTATCGGGGCTGGGAGACGGCGCGTGGAACGATCGTGGCTCGGAGACGTCGCGCTCAGGCATCGGGGCTTTGAAGATTACGCGTGGACCGAACGGTGCTCAGAAAACGACGCGTGGACCGATCGGTGCTGAGAGACGATGCGTGGACCGATCGCGGCTCAGGAAACGGCGCGTGGAGCGGTCGGGGCTCAGGAGACGACGCGTGGATCGATCGGGGCTCAGTAAACGGCGCGTGGAACGATCGGGGCTCAGGAGACGACGCGTGGATCGATCGGGGCCCACGAGACAGCGTGTGGACCGATTGGGGCTCAGGAGACGGCGCGTGGAGCGATCGGGGCTCAGGAAGCGGCGCCTGGACCGATCATGGCTCGGAGACGGTGCGACGAGGCTTCTGGGCTTAGAAGAAGACGCGTGGACCGATCGGGGCTCGGAGACGACGCGTGGAGCGATCGGGGCTCAGGAGTTGGGGCGTGGAGCGAACGGGGTTCAGGAGACGTCGCCTGGATCGATTGGGGATCAGGAGACGGCGCGTGGATAGAGCGGGGCTTAGGGAACGACGCGTGGACGATCGGGGCTCAGGAGACGTCGCGTGGACCGGTCGGGGCTTAGGAGACGACGCGCGGCCGATCGAGGCTTAGGAGACGACGCGTGGACCGATCGGGGCTCAGGAGACAGCAAGTGGAGCGATCGGGGCTCAGGAGTTGGGGCGTGGAGCGAACGGGGCTCAGGAAACGACGACTGGATCGATTGGGGATCAGGAGACGGCGCGTGGATAGAGCGGGGCTCAGGGAACGACGCGTGGACGATCGGGGCTCAGGAGACGGCGCGTGGACCGGTCGGGGCTTAGGAGACGACGCGCGGCCGATCGAGGCTTAGGAGACGACGCGTGGACCGATCGGGGCTCAGGAGACCGCGCGTGGACCGATCGGGGCTCAGGAACCGGCGCCTGGACCGATCGCGGCTCGGCGACGGCGCGTGGACCGATCGGGGCTTTGGAGGCCGCGCGTGGACCGATCATGGCTCGGCGACGGCGCGTGGACCGATCGGGACTCGGAAACGACGCGTGGACCGATCGGTGCTCGGAGACAGCGCGTGGACCGACTGGGGCTCGGAGACGGCGCATCGACCGAGCGGGGATCAGGAGATGGCGCGAGGAGCGATCGGGGCTCAGGAGAAAACGCGTGGACCGATCGGGACTCAGTAGACGGCGCGTGGACCGATTGGGGCTTGGATACGGCGCGTGACGCGACCGGAGCTCAGGAGACGACGCGTGGACCGATCGGAGCTTAGGAGATGACGCGTGGACCGATCGGGGCTCAGGAGACGGCGCGTGGAGCGATCGGGGCTCAGGAGACGACGCTTGGACCGATCGGGGCTCAGGAAGCGGCGCCTGGGCCGATCGTGGCTCGGAGACGGTGCGACGAGGCATCTGGGCTTAGAAGAAGACGCGTGGACCGATCGGGGCTCGGAGACGACGCGTGGAGCGATCGAGGCTCAGGAGTTGGGGCGTGGAACGAACGGGGCTCAGGAGACGACGCATGGATCGATTGGGGATCAGGAGACGGCGCGTGGACCAGTCAGGGCTTAGGAGACGACGCGCGGCCGATCGGGGCTTAGGAGACGACGCGTGGACCGATCGGGGCTCAGGAGACAGCAAGTGGACCGATTGGGGATCAGGAGACGGCGCGTGAATGAATCGGGGCTTAGGAGACGAGGCGTGGACGGATTGGGGCTCAGGAGACCGCGCGTGAACCGATCGGGGCTCGGCGACTGCGCGTGGACGGATCGAGGCTCAGGAGACGGCGCGTGCACCGATCGGGGGTCGGAGACGGCGCGTTAACCGATCACGGCTTAGGAGACGACGCGTGGACCGATCGGGGCTTAGGAGACGACGCGTGGACCGATCGGGGCGTAGGAGACGGCGCGTGGAACGATCGGGGCTCAGGAGACTCGCGTGAAATGATCGGGGCTCAGGAGGCGACGCCTGGACCGATCGTGGCTCGGAGACGGCGCGTGGACCTATCGGGGCTGGGAGACGGCGCGTGGAACGATCGTGGCTCGGAGACGTCGCGCTCAGGCATCGGGGCTTTGAAGATTACGCGTGGACCGAACGGTGCTCAGAAAACGACGCGTGGACCGATCGGTGCTGAGAGACGATGCGTGGACCGATCGCGGCTCAGGAAACGGCGCGTGGAGCGGTCGGGGCTCAGGAGACGACGCGTGGATCGATCGGGGCTCAGTAAACGGCGCGTGGAACGATCGGGGCTCAGGAGACGACGCGTGGATCGATCGGGGCCCACGAGACAGCGTGTGGACCGATTGGGGCTCAGGAGACGGCGCGTGGAGCGATCGGGGCTCAGGAAGCGGCGCCTGGACCGATCATGGCTCGGAGACGGTGCGACGAGGCTTCTGGGCTTAGAAGAAGACGCGTGGACCGATCGGGGCTCGGAGACGACGCGTGGAGCGATCGGGGCTCAGGAGTTGGGGCGTGGAGCGAACGGGGTTCAGGAGACGTCGCCTGGATCGATTGGGGATCAGGAGACGGCGCGTGGATAGAGCGGGGCTTAGGGAACGACGCGTGGACGATCGGGGCTCAGGAGACGTCGCGTGGACCGGTCGGGGCTTAGGAGACGACGCGCGGCCGATCGAGGCTTAGGAGACGACGCGTGGACCGATCGGGGCTCAGGAGACAGCAAGTGGAGCGATCGGGGCTCAGGAGTTGGGGCGTGGAGCGAACGGGGCTCAGGAAACGACGACTGGATCGATTGGGGATCAGGAGACGGCGCGTGGATAGAGCGGGGCTCAGGGAACGACGCGTGGACGATCGGGGCTCAGGAGACGGCGCGTGGACCGGTCGGGGCTTAGGGGACGACGCGCGGCCGATCGAGGCTTAGGAGACGACGCGTGGACCGATCGGGGCTCAGGAGACCGCGCGTGGACCGATCGGGGCTCAGGAACCGGCGCCTGGACCGATCGCGGCTCGGCGACGGCGCGTGGACCGATCGGGGCTTTGGAGGCCGCGCGTGGACCGATCATGGCTCGGCGACGGCGCGTGGACCGATCGGGACTCGGAAACGACGCGTGGACCGATCGGTGCTCGGAGACAGCGCGTGGACCGACTGGGGCTCGGAGACGGCGCATCGACCGAGCGGGGATCAGGAGATGGCGCGAGGAGCGATCGGGGCTCAGGAGAAAACGCGTGGACCGATCGGGACTCAGTAGACGGCGCGTGGACCGATTGGGGCTTGGATACGGCGCGTGACGCGACCGGAGCTCAGGAGACGACGCGTGGACCGATCGGAGCTTAGGAGATGACGCGTGGACCGATCGGGGCTCAGGAGACGGCGCGTGGAGCGATCGGGGCTCAGGAGACGACGCTTGGACCGATCGGGGCTCAGGAAGCGGCGCCTGGGCCGATCGTGGCTCGGAGACGGTGCGACGAGGCATCTGGGCTTAGAAGAAGACGCGTGGACCGATCGGGGCTCGGAGACGACGCGTGGAGCGATCGAGGCTCAGGAGTTGGGGCGTGGAACGAACGGGGCTCAGGAGACGACGCATGGATCGATTGGGGATCAGGAGACGGCGCGTGGACCAGTCAGGGCTTAGGAGACGACGCGCGGCCGATCGGGGCTTAGGAGACGACGCGTGGACCGATCGGGGCTCAGGAGGCAGCAAGTGGACCGATTGGGGATCAGGAGACGGCGCGTGAATGAATCGGGGCTTAGGAGACGACGCGTGGACGGATTGGGGCTCAGGAGACCGCGCGTGAACCGATCGGGGGTCGGAGACGGCGCGTTAACCCATCACGGCTTAGGAGACGACGCGTGGACCGATCGGGGCTTAGGAGACGACGCGTGGACCGATCGGGGCGTAGGAGACGGCGCGTGGAACGATCAGGGCCCAGGAGACTCGCATGAATTGATCGGGGCTCAGGAGGCGACGCGTGGGCCCATCGGGGCTCGGAGACGTCGCGTGGACCGATCGGGGCTTAGGAGACGACGCGTGGACGTATCGGGGCTTAGGACACGACGCGTGGACCGATCAGGGTTTAGCAGAGGACGCGTCGACCGATCGGCGCTCAGGAGACGGCGCGTGGACCGATCGGGGCTCAGGAGCCGGCGCGAGGAGCGATCTGGGCTCAGGAGAAGACGCGTCAATTGATCGGGGCTCAGGAGACGACGCGGCGACGGATCGGGGCTCGGAGACGGCGCGTGGACCTATCGGGGCTTAGCAGACGACGCGTGGACCGAGCGGGGCTCAGGAGCCGGCGCGTGGACCGATCGGGACTCAGGAGACGGCGCGTGGACCGATCGGGGCTTAGGAGACGACGCGTGGACGTGTCGGGGCTTAGAAGACGACGCGTGGACCGATCGGGGTTTAGCAGAGGACGCGTCGACCGATCGGCGCTCAGGAGACGGCGCGTGGACCGATCGGGCCTCAGGAGCCGTCGCGAGGAGCGATCCGGGCTCAGGAAAAGACGCGTCAATTGATCGGGGCTCAGGAGACGACGCGGCGACGGATCGGGGCTCGGAGACGGCGCGTGTACCGACTGGGGCTCAGGAGACCGCGCATGAACCGATCGGGGCTCGGCGACTGCGCGTGGACGGATCGGGGCTCAGGAGACGGCGCGTGGACCGATCGGGGGTCGGAGACGGTGCGTTAACCGATCACGGCTTAGGAGACGACGCGTGGACCGATCGGGGCTTAGGAGACGACGCGTGGACCGATCGGGGCGTAGGAGACGGCGCGTGGAACGATCGTGGCTCAGGAGACTTGCGTGAATTGATCGGGGCTCAGGAGGCGACGCGTCGGCCCATCGGGGCTCGGAGACGGCACGTGGACCGATCGGGGCTTAGGAGACGACGCGTTGAAGTATCGGGGCTTAGGAGACGACGCGTGGACCGATCGGGGTTTAGCAGAGGACCCGTCGACCGATCGGCGCTCAGGAGACGGCGCGTGGACCGATCGGGGCTCAGGAGGCGGCGCGTGGATCCATCGGGACTCGGAGACGACGCGTGGAACGATCTGGGCTCAGGAGACGGCATGCGAACCGATCGGGGCTCGGCGACGGCGCGTGGACCGATCGGGGCTCGGAGACGACGCGTGTATGGATCGGGGCTTGGAGACGGCGCGTGGACTGATCGGAGCTCGCAGACGGCGCGTTAACCGATCGGGGCGTAGGAGACGATGCATGGCCCGATCGGGGCTCGGAGACGGCGCGTGCCCCGATCGGGGCTCAGGAGACGGAGCGTAGACCGATCGGGGCTCGGAAACAGCGCGTGGAACGATCGGGGCTCAGGAGACGGCGCGTGAACCAATCGGCGCTCGGAGACGGCGCTTCGACCGATCGGGGTTCGGAAACGGCACGTGGACCGTCTGGGGCTTAGGAGACGATGCGTGGACCGATCGGGGCTCAGGAGACTGCGCGTGGATGGACCTGGCTCAGGACACGACGCGTGGACCGATCGGTGCTCAGGAAGTGGCGCCTGGACCGATCGTGGCTCGCAGACGGCGCCTGGGGGTATCTGGGCTTAGAAGACGACGCGTGGACCGATCGGGGCTCAGGAAACGGCACGTGAACCGATCGGGGCTTCGGAGTCGGCGCGTGGACCGATCGGCGCTCGGAGACGGCGCGGTAACCGATCGGGGCTTAGGAGACGATGCGTGAACCGATCGGGGCTCGGAGACGGCGCGTGGACCGATCGGGGCTTAGGAGACAACGCGTGGACCGATCGGGGCTCAGGAAGCGGCGCCTGGACCGATCGTGGCTCGGAGACGGCGCGAGGAGGCATCTGCGCTTAGAAGACGACGCGTGGATCGATCGGGGCTCGGAGACGGCGCGTGAACCGACCGGGGCTCAGGAGACCGCGCATGAACCGATCGGGGCTCAGCGACTGCGTGTGGACGGATCGGGGATCAGGAGACGGCGCGTAGACCGATCGGGGGTCGGAGACGGCGCGTTAACCCATCACGGATTAGGAGACGACGCGTGGACCGATCGGGGCTTAGGAGACTACGCGTGGACCGATCGGGGCGTAGGAGACGGCGCGTGGAACGATCAGGGCCCAGGAGACTCGCATGAATTGATCGGGGCTCAGGAGGCGACGCGTGGGCCCATCGGGGCTCGGAGACGTCGCGTGGACCGATCGGGGCTTAGGAAACGACGCGTGGACGTATCGGGGCTTAGGACACGACGCGTGGACCGATCAGGGTTTAGCAGAGGACACGTCGACCGATCGGCGGTCAGGAGACGACGCGTGGACCGATCGGCGCTCAGGAGGCGGCGCGTGGACCCATCGGGACTCGGAGACGACGCGTGTATGGATCGGGGCTTGGAGACAGCGCGTGGACTGATCGGAGCTCGCAGACGGCCCGTGGCCGGATCGGGGCTTAGGAGACGGCGCGTGGACTAATTTGGGCTCAGGAGACGGCGCGTGGACTAATTTGGGCTCAGGAGACGGCGCGTGGACCGATCGAGGCTCGGAGACGGCGCGTTAACCGATCGGGGCGTAGGAGACGATGCATGGCCCGATCGGGGTTCGGAGACGGCGCGTGGACCGTCTGGGGCTTAGGAGACGATGCGTGGACCGATCGCCGCTCGGAGACGGCGCGTCGACCGATCGGGGCTCGGAGTCGGCGCGTTAACCGATCGGTTTCTTAGGAGACGATGCGTGGACCGATCGGAGCTCGGAGACGGCGCGTGGACCGATCGAGGCTCGGAGACGACGCGTGTACGGATCAGGGATTCGGGGACGACGCGTGGTACGATCCGGGCTCAGGAGACGACGCGTCGACCGACCGGAGCTCAGGAGATTCGCGTGGATCGATCGGGGCTCCGGAGGCGGCGCGTGGACCGATCGTGGCTTAGGAGAAAGCGCGTGGAACGATCAGGGCTCAGGAGACGGCGCGTGAACCGATCGGCGCTCGGAGACGGCGCATTGACCGATCGGGGTTCGGAGACGGCGCGTGGACCGTCTGGGGCTTAGGAGACGATGCGTGGACCGATCGCCGCTCGGAGACGGCGCGTCGACCGATCGGGGTTCGGAAACGGCACGTGGACCGTCTGGGGCTTAGGAGACGATGCGTGGACCGATCGGGGCTCAGGCGACCGCGCGTGAACCGATCGGGGATCGGAAACGGCGCGTGGAACGATCGGGGCTCAGGAGACGGCAGGTGAACCAATCGGCGCTCGGAGACGGCGCGTGGAACGATTGTGGCTTAGGAGAAAGCGCGTGGAACGATCGGGACTCAGGAGGCGGTACGTACACCGATCGGGGCTCGGAAAGTACGTGTTAACCGAGCGGGGCTTAGGAGACGATGCGTAGACCGATCGGGGCGCGGAGACGGTGCGTGGACCGAGCGGGGCTCAGGAGGCCACGCCTGGACCGATCGGGGCTCAGGAGGCCACGCCAGGACCGATCGGGGCTCGGTGACGGCGCGTGGACCGATCCGGGCTCAGGAGACGGCGCGTGGACCGATCGGGGCTCAGGAAACGGCCCGTGAACCGATCGGGGCTTAGGAGACGACGCGTGGACCGATCGGCGCTCAGGAGGCGGCGCCTGGACCCATCGGGGTTCGGAGGCGACGCGTGTATGGATCGGGGCTCTGAGACAGCGCGTGGACTGATCGGAGCTCGCAGACGGCCAGTGGCCGGATCGGGGTTTAGGAGATGGCGCGTGGACTAATTGGGGCTCAGGAGACGGCGCGTGGACCGATCGAGGCTCGGAGACGGCGCGTTAACCGATCGGGGCGTAGGAGACGATGCATGGCCCGATCGGGGCTCGGAGACGGCGCGTGCCCCGATCGGGGCTCAGGAGACGGAGCGTAGACCGATCGGGGCTCGGAAACGGCGCGTGGAACGATCGGGGCTCAGGAGACGGCGCGTGAACCAATCGGCGCTCGGAGACGGCGCGTGGACCGATCGTGGCTTAGGAGAAAGCGCGTGCAACGATCAGGGCTCAGGAGACGGCGCGTGGAACGATCGTCGCTCGGAGACGGCGCGTCGACCGATCGGGGTTCGGAAACCGCACGTGGACCGTCTGGGGCTTAGGAGACGATGCATGGACCGATCGGGGCTCAGGAAGCGGCGCCTGGACCGATCGTGGCTCGGAGACGGCGCGAGGAGGCATCTGCGCTTAGAAGACGACGCGTGGGCCGATCGAGGCTCGGCGACAGCGCGTGGACTGATCGGGGCTCGGCGACTGCGCGTGGACGGATCTGGGCTTAGGAGACGGCGTGTCGACCGATCGGGGCTTAGGAGACGGCGCGTAGACCGATCGGGGCTCGGAAACGACGCGTTAACCGATCGGGGGTTAGGAGACGACGCGTGGACCGATTGGGGCTTAGGAGACGACGTGTCGACCGATCGGGGCTTAGGAGACGGCACGTGGACCGGTCGGGGCTCGGCGACTGCGCGTGGACGGATCGGGGCTCACGACACGGCGCGTGGGCCGATCGGGGCTCGGAGTCGGCACGTTAACCGATCGGTTTCTTAGGAGACGATGCGTGGACCGATCGGGGCTCGGAGACGGCGCGTGGACCGATCGAGGCTCGGAGACGACGCGTGTACGGATCAGGGATTCGGGGACGACACGTGGTACGATCCGGGCTCAGGAAACGGCGTGTGGAGCTATCGGGACTCACGAGACGACGCGTGGATCGATCGGGGCTCAGGAGACGACGCGTCCACCGACCGGAGCTCAGGAGATTCGCGTGGATCGATCGGGGCTCCGGAGGCGGCGCGTGGACCGATTGGGGAGCAGGAGATGGTGCGTGGACTGATCGGGGCTCGGAGACGGCGCGTGGACCGATCGGGGCTCAGGAGCCGGCGCGTGGGCCCATCGGGGCTTAGGAGACGACGCGTGTATGGATCGGGGCTTGGAGACGGCGCGTGGACCGATCGGGGCTCAGGAAACGGTGCGAGGACCGACCCGGGCTCAGGAGACGGCGCGTGGACCGACCGGAGCTCAGGAGATTCGCGTGGATCGATCGGGGCTCCGGAGGCGGCGCGTGGACCGATTGGGGAGCAGGAGATGGTGCGTGGACCCATC
Source organism: Netelia fuscicornis (assembly GCA_946811545.1). NCBI lineage: Eukaryota > Metazoa > Arthropoda > Insecta > Hymenoptera > Ichneumonidae > Netelia > Netelia fuscicornis. Next base: position 13,884,093 of record OX328016.1, on the reverse strand, counting down.
GGGGCTCGGAGACGGCGCGTGGACCGATCGGGGCTTAGGAGACAACGCGTGTACCGTCCGGGGTTAGGAGACGACGCGTGGACCGATGGGGCTTAGGAAGCGACGCGTGGACTGATCGGAGCTCAGGAGACGGCGCGTGGACCGATCGGGGCTCAGGAAACGGCCCGTGAACCGATCGGGGCTTAGAAAACGACGCGTGGACGGATTGGGGCTCGGAGACAACGCGTGGAACGATCGGGGCTCAGGAGACGGCGCGTGAACCGATCGGCGCTCGGAGACGCCGCTTGGACCGGTCGGGGCTTAGGAGACGGCGCGTAGATCGATCGGGGCTCAGGAGACCGCGCATGGACTGGTCGGGGCTCAGGAGACCGCGCGTGGACCGATCGGGGCTTACGAGACGACGCGTGGAACGATCGGGGCTCAGGAGGCAGCGCGTGAACCGATCGGCGCTCGGAGACGGCGCGTGGACCGATCGGAGCGCACGAGACGGCGCGTGGATGGATCGAGGCTTAGGAAACGACGCGTAGACCAACCGGCGCTCAGGAAGCGGCGCCTGGACCTATCGTGGCCCGGGACAACGCGTGGAACGATCGGGGCCCAGGAGACGGCGCGTGAACCGATCGGGGCTCGGAGACGACGCGTGGAACGATCGGGGCTCAGGAGACGGCGCCTGAACCGATCGGCGCTCGGAGACGGCGCGTGGACCGATCGGGGCTTAGGAGACGGCACGTGGACCGATCGGGGCTCAGGAGACGACGCGTGGACCCATCGGGGCACAGGAAGCGGCGCCTGGACCGATCGTGGCTCGGAGACGACGCGTCAACAGATGGGGGCTTGGAGACGGCGCGTGTACTCATCGGGGTTTAGGAGACGATGCGTGGACGGATCCGGGTTGAGGAGCACGCGCGTGGAACGATCGGTGCTCGGAGACGGCGCGTTCACCGGTCGGGGCTTAGGACACGACGCGTCGACCGATCGGGGCTCAGGAGAAGGGGCGTGGACCGATCGGAGCTCGGAGACGGCGCGTGTACTGATCGGGACTCAGGAGGCCGCGTGTGGAGCGATCATGGCTCGGCGACGGCCCGTGGCCGGATCGGGGCTTAGGAGACGGCGCGTGGACTAATAGGGGCTCAGGAGACGGCGCGTGGACCGATCGGGGCTCGGAGACGGCGCGTTAACCGATCAGGGCTTAGGAGACGATGCATGGCCCGATCGGGGCTCGGAGACGGCGCGTGCGCCGATCGGGGCTCAGGAGACGGCGCATAGACCGATCGGGGCTCAGGAGACGGCGCGTAGACCGATCGGGGCTCGGAAACGGCGCTTGGAACGATCGGGGCTCAGGAGACGGCGCGTGAATCAATCGGCGCTCGGAGACGGCGCGTGGACCGATCGTGGCTTAGGAGAAAGCGCCTGGAACGATCAGGGCTCAGGAGACGGCGCGTGAACCGATCGGCGCTCGGAGACGGCGCATTGACCGATCGGGGTTCGGAGACGGCGCGTGGACCGTCTGGGGCTTAGGAGACGATGCGTGGACCGATCGCCGCTCGGAGACGGCGCGTCGACCGATCGGGGCTCAGGAGACGGCGCGTAGACCGATCGGGGCTCGGAAACGGCGCTTGGAACGATCGGGGCTCAGGAGACGGCGCGTGAATCAATCGGCGCTCGGAGACGGCGCGTGGACCGATCGTGGCTTAGGAGAAAGCGCGTGGACCGATCATGGCTCGGCAACGGCGCGTGGACCGATCGGGGCTCGGAGACGACGCGTGGACCGATCGGTGCTCGGAGACAGCGCGTGGACCGACCGGGGCTCAGGAGATTCGCGTGGATCGATCGGGGCTCCGGAGGCGGCGCATGGACAGATTGGGGAGCAGGAGATGGCGCGTGGACCGTCTGGGGCTTAGGAGACGATGCGTGGACCGATCGTCGCTCGGAGAAGGCGCGTCGACCGATCGGGGTTCGGAAACGGCACGTGGACCGTCTGGGGCTTAGGAAACGATGCGTGGACCGATCGGGGCTCAGGAGACCGCGCGTGAACCGATCGGGGCTCGGCGACTGCGTGTGGAACGATCGGGGCTTAGGACACGATGTGTGGGCCGATCGGGGTTTAGCAGAGGACGCGTCGACCGATCGGGGCTCAGGAAACGGCGCGTGGACTGATCGGGGGTTAGGAGACGACGCGTGGACCGATCGGGGTTTATCAGAGGACGCGTCGACCGATCGGGGCTCAGGAGACGGCGCGTGGACCGATCGGGGCTCGGAGACGACGGGTGGACCGATCCGGGCTCAGGAGACGGCGCGTGGACCGATCGTGGCTCAGGAGACGGCGCGTGGACGGATCGGGGCTTCGGAGACGGTTCGTGGACCGATCGGGGCTCGGAGACGGTGCGAGGACCGATCGGGGCTCAGGAGACGGCGCGTGGACCGACTGGGGAGCAGGAGATGGTGCGTGGACCGATCGGGGCTCGGAGACGGCGCGTGCACCGATCGGGGCTTAGGAGACGACGCGTGGACCGATCGGGGCTCGGAAACGGCGCTTGGAACGCTCGGGGCTCAGGAGACGGCGCGTGAATCAATCGGTGCTCGGAGACAGCGCGTGGACCGACCGGGGCTCAGGAGATTCGCGTGGATCGATCGGGGCTCCGGAGGCGGCGCATGGACAGATTGGGGAGCAGGAGATGGCGCGTGGACCGTCTGGGGCTTAGGAGACGATGCGTGGACCGATCGTCGCTCGGAGACGGCGCGTCGACCGATCGGGGTTCGGAAACGGCACGTGGACCGTCTGGGGCTTAGGAAACGATGCGTGGACCGATCGGGGCTCAGGAGACCGCGCGTGAACCGATCGGGGCTCGGCGACTGCGTGTGGAACGATCGGGGCTTAGGACACGATGTGTGGGCCGATCGGGGTTTAGCAGAGGACGCGTCGACCGATCGGGGCTCAGGAAACGGCGCGTGGACTGATCGGGGGTTAGGAGACGACGCGTGGACCGATCGGGGTTTATCAGAGGACGCGTCGACCGATCGGGGCTCAGGAGACGGCGCGTGGACCGATCGGGGCTCGGAGACGACGGGTGGACCGATCCGGGCTCAGGAGACGGCGCGTGGACCGATCGTGGCTCAGGAGACGGCGCGTGGACGGATCGGGGCTTCGGAGACGGTTCGTGGACCGATCGGGGCTCGGAGACGGTGCGAGGACCGATCGGGGCTCAGGAGACGGCGCGTGGACCGACTGGGGAGCAGGAGATGGTGCGTGGACCGATCGGGGCTCGGAGACGGCGCGTGCACCGATCGGGGCTTAGGAGACGACGCGTGGACCGATCGGAGCTCAGGAGTCGGCGCGTGGACCGATCGGGGCTCGGAGACGGTGCGACGACCGACCGGGGCTCAGGAGACGACGCGTGGACCGACCGGAGCTCAGGAGATTCGCGTGGATCGATCGGGGCTCCGGAGGCGGCGCGTGGACCGATTGGGGAGCAGGAGATGGTGCGTGGACCGATCGGGGCTTAGGAGACGGCGCGTGGACGGATTGGGGCTCGGCGACAACGCGTGGAACGATCGTGGCTCGGAGACGGTGCGAGGAGGCATCTGGGCTTAGAAGAAGACGCGCGGACCGATTGGGGCTCGTAGACGACGCGTGGAGCGATCGGGGCTCAGGAGTTGGGGCGTGGAGCGAACGGTGCTTAGGAGACGATGCATGGCCCGATCGGGGCTCGGAGACGGCGCGTGCGCCGATCGGGGCTCAGGAGACGGCGCATAGACCGATCGGGGCTCAGGAGACGGCGCGTAGACCGATCGGGGCTCGGAAACGGCGCTTGGAACGATCGGGGCTCAGGAGACGGCGCGTGAATCAATCGGCGCTCGGAGACGGCGCGTGGACCGATCGTGGCTTAGGAGAAAGCGCCTGGAACGATCAGGGCTCAGGAGACGGCGCGTGAACCGATCGGCGCTCGGAGACGGCGCATTGACCGATCGGGGTTCGGAGACGGCGCGTGGACCGTCTGGGGCTTAGGAGACGATGCGTGGACCGATCGCCGCTCGGAGACGGCGCGTCGACCGATCGGGGCTCAGGAGACGGCGCGTAGACCGATCGGGGCTCGGAAACGGCGCTTGGAACGCTCGGGGCTCAGGAGACGGCGCGTGAATCAATCGGCGCTCGGAGACGGCGCGTGGACCGATCGTGGCTTAGGAGAAAGCGCGTGGACCGATCATGGCTCGGCAACGGCGCGTGGACCGATCGGGGCTCGGAGACGACGCGTGGACCGATCGGTGCTCGGAGACAGCGCGTGGACCGACCGGGGCTCAGGAGACGGCGCGTGGACGGATCGGGGCTTCGGAGACGGTTCGTGGACCGATCGGGGCTCGGAGACGGTGCGAGGACCGACCGGGGCTCAGGAGACGGCGCGTGGACCGACCGGAGCTCAGGAGATTCGCGTGGATCGATCGGGGCTCCGGAGGCGGCGGGTGGACCGATTGGGGAGCAGGAGAGGGTGCGTGGACCGATCGGGGCTCGGAGACGGCGCGTGCACCGATCGGGGCTTAGGAGACGACGCGTGGACCGATCGGAGCTCAGGAGTCGGCGCGTGGACCGATCGGGGCTTCGGAGACGGTTTGTGGACCGATCGGGGCTCGGAGACGGTGCGAGGACCGACCGGGGCTCAGGAGACGGCGCGTGGACCGACCGGAGCTCAGGAGATTCGCGTGGATCGATCGGGGCTCCGGAGGCGGCGCGTGGACCGATTGGGGAGCAGGAGATGGTTCGTGGACCGATCGGGGCTTAGGAGACGGCGCGTGGACGGATTGGGGCTCGGCGACAACGCGTGGAACGATCGTGGCTCGGAGACGGTGCGAGGAGGCATCTGGGCTTAGAAGAAGACGCGTGGACCGATTGGGGCTCGTAGACGACGCGTGGAGCGATCGGGGCTCAGGAGTTGGGGCGTGGAGCGAACGGTACTTCGGAGACGGCGCGTGGACCGATCGGGGCTTAGGAGAAGGCGCGTGGACCGATCGGGGCTCAGGAAGCGGCGCACGGACCAATCGTGGCTCGGAGACGGCGCGTGGAGGCATCGGGGCTTTGAAGACGACGGGTGGACCGATCGGGGCTCGGAGACGACGCGTGGACCGATCGGGGCTCAGGAGACGACGCGTCGGCGGATCGGGGTTTAGGCGACGACGCGTGGACCGATCGGGGCTTAGGAGCCGACGCGTGAACCAATCGGAGCTTAGGAGATGACGCGTGGACCGATCATGGCTCGGCAACGGCGCGTGGACCGATCGGGGCTCGGAGACGACGCGTGGACCGATCGGTGCTCGGAGACAGCGCGTGGACCGACCGGGGCTCAGGAGACTCGCGTGGATCGATCGGGGCTCAGGAGGGGACGCGTGAACCCATCGGGGCTCGGAGAGGGCGCGTGGAGGCATCGGGGCTCAGGAGACGACGCGTGGATCGATCGGGGCTCAGTAAACGGCGCGTGGAGCGATCGGGGCTCAGGAGACGACGCGTGGATCGATCGGGGCTCAGGAGACGGCGCGCGGACTGACCGGAGCTCAGGAGACTCGCGTGGATCGATCGGAGCTCCGGAGGCGCCGCGTGGACCGATGGGGATCAGGAGACGGTGCGTGGACCGATCGGGGCTCGGAGACGGCGCGTGGACCGATCGGGGCTTAGGAGACGACGCGTGGACCGATCGGGTTGTAGGAGACCACGCGTGTAGCTATCGGGGCTCAGGAGACAGTGCGTGGACCGATTGGGGCTCCGGAGACGGCGCGTGGAGGCATCGGGTCTAAGAAGACGACGCATGGACCCAGCTGGGCTCAGGAGACGGCGCGAGGAGCGACCCCGGCTCAGGAGAAGACGCGTCAATTGATCGGGGCTCAGGAGACGACGCGTCGACGGATCGGGGCTTAGGAGACGACGCGTGGACCGATCGGGGCTCGGAGTCGGCGCGTTAACCGATCGGTTTCTTAGGAGACGATGCGTGGACCGATCGGGGCTCGGAGACGGCGCGTGGACCGATCGGGGCTCAGGAGACGGCGCGTGGACCGATTGGGGCTCGGATACGGCGCGTGAGCCGACCGGGGCTCAGGAGGCCGCGCGTGGACCGATCGCGCCTCGGCGACGGCGCGTGGACCGATCGGGGCTCAGGAGAATACGCGTCAATTGATCGGGGCTCAGGAGACGACGCGGCAACTGATCGGGGCTCGGAGACGGCGCGTGGACCTATCGGGGCTTAGGAGACGACGCGTGGACCGATCGGGGCTCAGGAGACGGCGCGTGGACCGATCGGGGCTCAGGAGACGGCGCGTGGACCGATTGGGGCTTGGATACGGCGCGTGACGCGACCGGGGCTCAGGAGGCCGCGCGTGGAGCGATCATGGCTCGGCGACGGCGCGTGGACCGATCGGGGCTCGGAGACGACGCGTGGACCGATCGGGGCTTAGGAGCCGACGCGTGAACCGATCGGAGCTTAGGAGATGACGCGTGGACCGATCGGGGCTCAGGAGACGGCGCGTGGAGCGATCGGGGCTCAGGAGACGACGCATGGACCGATCGGGGCTCAGGAGACTCGCGTGGATTGATCGGGGCTCAGGAGGCGACGCGTGGACCGATCGACGCTCGGAGACGACGCGTGTACGGATCGGGGCTTTGAAGACGCAGCGTGGACCGATCGGGGCTCAGGAAACGGTGTGTGGAGCGATCGGGGCTCAGGAGACGACGCGTGGATCGATCGGGGCTCAGGAGACTCGCGTGGATCGATAGGGGCTCGGAGACGGCGCGTGGAACGATCGGGGCTCAGGAGACGGCGCGTGGACCGACTGGGGATCAGGAGATGACGCGTGGACCGATCGGGGCTTAGGAGCCGACGCGTGAACCGATCGGAGCTTAGGAGATGACGCGTGGACCGATCGGGGCTCAGGAGACGGCGCGTGGAGCGATCGGGGCTCAGGAGACGACGCATGGACCGATCGGAGCTCAGGAGACTCGCGTGGATTGATCGGGGCTCAGGAGGCGACGCGTGGACCGATCGTGGCTCGGAGACGGCGCGTGGAGGCATCGGGGCTTTGAAGACGACGCGTGGACCGATCGGGGCTCAGGAAAAGGCGTGTGGAGCGATCGGGGTTCAGAAGACTCGCGTGGATCGATCGGGGCTCCGGAGGCGCCGCGTGGACCGATGGGGATCAGGAGACGGTGCGTGGACCGATCGGGGCTCGGAGGAGACGCGTGGAACGATCGGGGCTCAGGAGACGGCGTGTGGACCGATTGGGGCTCGGATACGGCGCGTGAGCCGACCGGGGCTCTGGAGACCGCGCGTGGACCGGTCGTGCCTCGGCGACGGCGCGTGGACCGATCGGGGCTCAGGAGGCCGCGCATGGACCGATCATGGCTCGGCAACGGCGCGTAGACCGATCGGGGCTCGGAGACGACGCGTGGACCGATCGAGGCTCGGAGACGTCGCGTGTACGGATCGGGGATTCGGGGACGACGCGTGGAACGATCCGGGCTCAGGAAATGGCGTGTGGAGCGATCGGGACTCACGAGACGACGCGTGGATCGATCGGGGCTCAGGAGACGACGCGTCGACCGATCGGGGCTCAGGAGACGGCGCGCAGACCGACAGGGGCTCAGGAGACTCGCGTGGATCGACCGGAGCTCAGGAGATTCGCGTGGATCGATCGGGGCTCGGAGACGGCGCGTGGACCGATCCGGGCTCAGGAGACGGCGCGTGGACCGATCGGGGCTTAGGAGGCCGCGCGTGGAGCAATCATGGCTCGGCGACGGCGCGTGGACCGATCCGGGCTCAGGAGACGGCGCGTGGACCGATCGGGGCTTAGGAGGCCGCGCGTGGAGCAATCATGGCTCGGCGACGGCGCGTGGACCGATCGGGGCTCGGAGACGACGCGTGGACCGATCGGGGCTTAGGAGCCGTCGCGTGAACCGATCGGATCTTAGGAGATGACGCGTGGACCGATCGGGGCTCAGGAGACAGCGCGTGGAGCGATCGGGGCTCAGGAGACGACGCATGGACCGATCGGGGCTCGGAGACTCGCGTGGATCGAGCGGGGCTCCGGAAACAGTGCGTAGACCGGTTGGGGTTCGGAGACGGCGCGTGGACCGATCGGGGCTCAGGAGACGACGGGTGGACCGATAGGTGCTCAGGAAGCGGCGCCTGGACCGGTCGTGGCTCGGGGACGGCGCGTGGGGGCATCTGGGCTTAGAAGACGACGCGTGGACCGATCGGGGGTCACGAAACGGCGCCTCAACCGATCGGGGCTCGGCGACTCCGCGTGGACGGAACGGGGCTCAGGAGACGGCGCGTGCGCCGATCGGGGCTCGGAGACGGCGCGTGGACTAACTGGGGCTCAGGAGACGGCGCGTACACCGTTCGGGGCTCGGAAACGGCGCGTGGAACGATCGGGGCTCAGGAGACGGCAGGTGAACCAATCGGCGCTCGGAGACGGCGCGTGGACCGATTGTGGCGTAGGAGAAAGCGCGTGGAACGATCAGGACTCAGGAACCGGCGCGTGAACCGATCGGCGCTCGGAGACGGCGCGTCGACCGATCGGGGCTCAGGAGGCGGTGCGTACACCGATCGGGGCTCGGAAAGTACGCGTTAACCGAGCGGGGCTTAGGAGACGATGCGTAGACCGATCGGGGCTCGGAGACAGCGCGTAAACCGATCGGGTCTCGGAGGCGGCGCGTTAACCGATCGGGGCATAGAAGACGATGGGTGGACCGATCGGGGCTCGAAGACGGCGCGTGGGTCGATCGGGGCTCGGAGACGGCGCGTGGAACGATCGGGGCTCGGAGTCGGCGCGTTAACCGATCGGGGCTTAGGAGACGATGCGTGGACCGATCGAGGCTCGGAGACGACCCGTGTACGGATCGGGGATTCGGGGACGACGCGTGGAACGATCCGGGCTCAGGAAACGGCGTGTAGAGCGATCGGGACTCACGACACGACGCGTGGACCTATCGGGGCTTAGGAGACGACGCGTGGACCGATCGGGGCTCAGGAGACGGCGCGTGGACCGATCGGGGCTCAGGAGACGGCGCGTGGACCGATTGGGGCTTGGATACGGCGCGTGACGCGACCGGGACTCAGGAGGCCGCGCGTGGAGCGATCATGGCTCGGCGACGGCGCGTGGACCGATCGGGGCTCGGAGACGACGCGTGGACCGATCGGGGCTTAGGAGCCGTCGCGTGAACCGATCGGATCTTAGGATATGACGCGTGGACCGATCGGGGCTCAGGAGACAGCGCGTGGAGCGATCGGGGCTCAGGAGACGACGCATGGACCGATCGGGGCTCGGAGACTCGCGTGGAACGAGCGGGGCTCCGGAAACAGTGCGTAGACCGGTTGGGGTTCGGAGACGGCGCGTGGACCGATCGGGGCTCAGGAGACGACGGGTGGACCGATAGGTGCTCAGGAAGCGGCGCCTGGACCGGTCGTGGCTCGGGGACGGCGCGTGGGGGCATCTGGGCTTAGAAGACGACGCGTGGACCGATCGGGGGTCACGAAACGGCGCCTCAACCGATCGGGGCTCGGTGACTCCGCGTGGACGGATCGGGGCTCAGGAGACGGCGCGTGGGCCGATCGGGGCTCGGAGACGGCGCGTGGACTAACTGGGGCTCAGGAGACGGCGCGTACACCGATCGGGGCTCGGAAACGGCGCGTGGAACGATCGGGGCTCAGGAGACGGCAGGTGAACCAATCGGCGCTCGGAGACGGCGCGTGGACCGATTGTGGCTTAGGAGAAAGCGCGTGGAACGATCGGGACTCAGGAACCGGCGCGTGAACCGATCGGCGCTCGGAGACGGCGCGTCGACCGATCGGGGCTCAGGAGGCGGTGCGTACACCGATCGGGACTCGGAAAGTACGCGTTAACCGAGCGGGGCTTAGGAGACGATGCGTAGACCGATCGGGGCTCGGAGACAGCGCGTGGACCGATCGGGACTCGGAGGCGGCGCGTGGACCGATGGGGGCTTAGGAGACGATGCGTGGACCGATCGGGGCGCGGAGACGGCGCGTGGTCCGAGCGGGGCTCAGGAGGCCACGCCTGGACCGATCAGGGCTCAGGAGGCCACGCCTGGACCGATCGGGGCTCGGCGACGGCGCGTGGACCGATCCGGGCTCAGGAGACGGCGCGTGGACCGATCGGGGCTCAGGAAACGGCCCGTGAACCGATCGGGGCTTAGGAGACGGCGCGTGGACCGAGCGGGGCTCAGGAGTCCACGCCTGGACCGATCGGGGTTCGGCGACGGCGCGTGGACCGATCCGGACTCAGGAGACGGCGCGTGGACCGATCGGGGCTCAGGAAACGGCCCGTGAACCGTTCGGGGCTTAGGAGACGACGCGTGGACGGATCGGGGCTCGGAGACGGCGCGTGGACCGATCGGGGCTTAGGAGAAGACGCGTGGACCGATCGGAGCTCAGGAGATGGCGCGTGGACCGATCGGGGCTTCGGTGACGGTTCGTGGACCGATCGGGGCTTCGGTGACGGTTCGTGGACCGATCGGGGCTCGGAGACGGTGCGAGGACCGACCGGGGCTCAGGAGACGGCGCGTGGACCGACAGGAGCTCAAGAGATTCGCGTGGATCGATCGGGGCTCCGGAGGCGGCGCCGTGACCGATCATGGCTCGGCAACGGCGCGTGGACCGATCGGGGCTCAGAAGACGGCGCGTAGACCGATCGGGGCTCGGAAACGGCGCTTGGAACGATCGGGGCTCAGGATACGGCGCGTGAACCAATCGGCGCTCGGAGACGGCGAGTGGATTAATCGTGGCTTAGGAGAAAGCGCGTGGAACGATCAGGGCTCAGGAGACGGCGCGTGAACCGATCGGCGCTCGGAGACGGCGCATTGACCGATTGGGGTTCGGAGACGGCGCGTGGACCGTCTGGGGCTTAGGAGACGATGCGTGGACCGATCGGGGCTCAGGAGACCGCGCGTGAACCGATCGGGGCTCGGAGACGACGCGTGGATCGATCGGGGCTCCGGAGGTGGCGCGTGGACCGATCGTGGCTCGGAGACGGCGCGTGGAGGCATCGGGGCTTTGAAGACGACGCGTGGACCGATCGGGGCTCAGGAAACGGCGTGTGGAGCGATCGGGGTTCAGAAGACTCGCGTGGATCGATCGGGGCTCCGGAGGCGCCGCGTGGACCGATGGGGATCAGGAGATGGCGCGTGGACCGATCGGGGCTCGGAGGAGACGCGTGGAACAATCGGGGCTCAGGAGGCCGCGCATGGACCGATCATGGCTCGGCAACGGCGCGTGGACCGATCGGGGCTCGGAGACGACGCGTGGACCGATCGAGGCTCGGCGACGGCGCGTGTATGGATCGGGGATTCGGGGACGACGCGTGGAACGATCCGGGCTCAGGAAACGGCGCGTGGAGCGATCGGGACTCACGAGACGACGCGTGGATCGATCGGGGCTCAGGAGACGACGCGTCGACCGATTGGGGCTCAGGAGACGGCGCGCGGACCGACCGGGGTTCAGGAGACTCGCGTGGATCGATCGGGGCTCAGGAAACAGCGCGTAAACCGGTTGGGGTTCGGAGACGGCGCGAGGAACGATCGGAGATCAGGAGACTGCCCGTGGATGGATCGGGGATTAGGGAAAGACGCGCGGACCGATCGGGGATTAGGGAACGACGCGTGGACAGATCGGGGCTCAGAAGACGGCGCGTGGACCGATCGGGGCTTAGGAGACGATGCGTGGACCGATCGGGGCTCAGGGGTTGGCGCCCGGACCGGCCGGGTCTCAGGAGACTCGCGTGGACCGGTCGGGGCTTAGGAGACGACGCGCGGCCGATCGAGGCTTAGGAGACTCGCGTGGACCGATCGGGGCTCAGGAGACCGCGCGTGGACCGATTGGGGCTCAGGAAGCGGCGCCTGGACCGATCGCGGCTCGGCGACAGCGCGTGGACCGATCGGGGCTTAGGACGCCGCGCGTGGACCGATCATGGCTCGGCGACGGCGCGTGGACCGATCGGGACTCGGAAACGACGCGTGGACCGATCGGTGCTCGGAGACAGCGCGTGGACCGACTGGGGCTCGGACACGGCGCATCGACCGAGCGGGGATCAGGAGACGGCGCGAGGAGCGATCGGGGCTCAGGAGAAGACGCGTGGACCGATCGGGACTCAGTAGACGACGGTTGGACCAATCGGGGCTTAGGAGCCGACGCGTGAACCGATCGGAGCTTAGGAGATGACGCGTGGACCGATCGGGGCTCAGGAGACGGCGCGTGGAGAGATCGGGGCTCAGGAGACGACGCTTGGACCGATCGGGGCTCAGGAGACGGCGCGTGGACCGTCCGGGGCTTAGGACACGATGCGTGGATCGATCGGGGCTCAGAAGACGGCGAGTGGACCGATCGGGGCTCAGGAGACGGCGCGTGGAGCGATCGGGGCTCAGGAAGCGGCGCCTGGACCGATCATGGCTCGGAGACGGTGCGACGAGGCTTCTGGGCTTAGAAGAAGACGCGTGGCCCGATCGGGGCTCGGAGACGACGCGTGGAGCGATCGGGGCTCAGGAGTTGGGGCGTGGAGCGAACGGGGCTCAGGAGACGACGCCTGGATCGATTGGGGATCAGGAGACGGCGCGTGGATAGAGCGGGGCTTAGGGAACGACGCGTGGACGATCGGGGCTCAGGAGACGTCGCGTGGACCGGTCGGGGCTTAGGAGACGACGCGCGGCCGATCGAGGCTTAGGAGACTCGCGTGGACCGATCGGGGCTCAGGAGACCGCGCGTGGACCGATTGGGGCTCAGGAAGCGGCGCCTGGACCGATCGCGGCTCGGCGACAGCGCGTGGACCGATCGGGGCTTAGGACGCCGCGCGTGGACCGATCATGGCTCGGCGACGGCGCGTGGACCGATCGGGGCTCGGAGACGACGCGTGGACCGATCGAGGCTCAGGAGACGACGCGTGGGTCGATTGGGGCTCAGGAGACGGCGCGTGGACCGTTCAGGGCTTAGGAGACTCGGGCGGATCTAACGGGGCTCCGGCGGCGGGGGGGGTGGACCGATCGGGGATCAGGTGATGGTGAGTGGACCGATCGGGGCTCGGAGACGACGCGTGGACCGATCGGGGCTCAGGAGACGGCGCGTGGAGCGATCGGGGCTCAGGAAGCGGCGCCTGGACCGATCATGGCTCGGAGACGGTGCGACGAGGCTTCTGGGCTTAGAAGAAGACGCGTGGACCGATCGGGGCTCGGAGACGACGCGTGGAGCGATCGGGGCTCAGGAGTTGGGGCGTGGAGCGAACGGGGCTCAGGAGACGTCGCCTGGATCGATTGGGGATCAGGAGACGGCGCGTGGATAGAGCGGGGCTTAGGGAACGACGCGTGGACGATCGGGGATCAGGAGACGTCGCGTGGACCGGTCGGGGCTTAGGAGACGACGCGCGGCCGATCGAGGCTTAGGAGACGACGCGTGGACCGATCGGGGCTCAGGAGACAGCAAGTGGAGCGATCGGGGCTCAGGAGTTGGGGCGTGGAGCGAACGGGGCTCAGGAGACGTCGCCTGGATCTATTGGGGATCAGGAGACGGCGCGTGGATAGAGCGGGGCTTAGGGAACGACGCGTGGACAATCGGGGCTCAGGAGACGTCGCGTGGACCGGTCGGGGCTTAGGAGACGACGCGCGGCCGATCGAGGCTTAGGAGACGACGCGTGGACCGATCGGGGCTCAGGAGACAGCAAGTGGAGCGATCGGGGCTCAGGAGTTGGGGCGTGGAGCGAACGGGGCTCAGGAAACGACGACTGGATCGATTGGGGATCAGGAGACGGCGCGTGGATAGAGCGGGGCTCAGGGAACGACGCGTGGACGATCGGGGCTCAGGAGACGGCGCGTGGACCGGTCGGGGCTTAGGAGACGACGCGCGGCCGATCGAGGCTTAGGAGACGACGCGTGGACCGATCGGGGCTTAGGAGGCCGCGCGTGGACCGATCATGGCTCGGCGACGGCGCGTGGACCGATCGGGACTCGGAAACGACGCGTGGACCGATCGGTGCTCGGAGACAGCGCGTGGACCGACTGGGGCTCGGAGACGGCGCATCGACCGAGCGGGGATCAGGAGACGGCGCGAGGAGCGATCGGGGCTCAGGAGAAGACGCGTGGACCGATCGGGACTCAGTAGACGGCGCGTGGACCGATTGGGGCTTGGATACGGTGCGTGACGCGACCGGAGCTCAGGAGACGACACGTGGACCGATCGGAGCTTAGGAGATGACGCGTGGACCGATCGGGGCTCGGGAGACGGCGCGTGGAGCGATTGGGGCTCAGGAGACGACGCTTGGACCGATCGGGGCTCAGGAAGCGGCGCCTGGGCCGATCGTGGCTCGGAGACGGTGCGACGAGGCATCTGGGCTTAGAAGAAGACGCGTGGACCGATCGGGGCTCGGAGACGACGCGTGGAGTGATCGGGGCTCAGGAGTTGGGGCGTGGAGCGAACGGGGCTCAGGAGACGACGCATGGATCGATTGGGGATCAGGAGACGGCGCGTGGACCAGTCAGGGCTTAGGGAACGACGCGTGGACGATCGGGGCTCAGGAGACGTCGCGTGGACCGGTCGGGGCTTAGGAGACGACGCGCGGCCGATCGAGGCTTAGGAGACTCGCGTGGACCGATCGGGGCTCAGGAGACCGCGCGTGGACCGATTGGGGCTCAGGAAGCGGCGCCTGGACCGATCGCGGCTCGGCGACAGCGCGTGGACCGATCGGGGCTTAGGACGCCGCGCGTGGACCGATCATGGCTCGGCGACGGCGCGTGGACCGATCGGGGCTCGGGAGACGGCGCGTGGAGCGATTGGGGCTCAGGAGACGACGCTTGGACCGATCGGGGCTCAGGAAGCGGCGCCTGGGCCGATCGTGGCTCGGAGACGGTGCGACGAGGCATCTGGGCTTAGAAGAAGACGCGTGGACCGATCGGGGCTCGGAGACGACGCGTGGAGTGATCGGGGCTCAGGAGTTGGGGCGTGGAGCGAACGGGGCTCAGGAGACGACGCATGGATCGATTGGGGATCAGGAGACGGCGCGTGGACCAGTCAGGGCTTAGGGAACGACGCGTGGACGGTCGGGGCTCAGGAGACGTCGCGTGGACCGGTCGGGGCTTAGGAGACGACGCGCGGCCGATCGAGGCTTAGGAGACTCGCGTGGACCGATCGGGGCTCAGGAGACCGCGCGTGGACCGATTGGGGCTCAGGAAGCGGCGCCTGGACCGATCGCGGCTCGGCGACAGCGCGTGGACCGATCGGGGCTTAGGACGCCGCGCGTGGACCGATCATGGCTCGGCGACGGCGCGTGGACCGATCGGGGCTCGGAGACGACGCGTGGACCGATCGAGGCTCAGGAGACGACGCGTGGGTCGATTGGGGCTCAGGAGACGGCGCGTGGACCGTTCAGGGCTTAGGAGACTCGGGCGGATCTAACGGGGCTCCGGCGGCGGGGGGGGGGGGGTGGACCGATCGGGGATCAGGTGATGGTGAGTGGACCGATCGGGGCTCGGAGACGACGCGTGGACCGATCGGGGCTCAGGAGACGGCGCGTGGAGCGATCGGGGCTCAGGAAGCGGCGCCTGGACCGATCATGGCTCGGAGACGGTGCGACGAGGCTTCTGGGCTTAGAAGACGACGCGTGGACCGATCGGGGCTCGGAGACGACGCGTGGAGCGATCGGGGCTCAGGAGTTGGGGCGTGGAGCGAACGGGGCTCAGGAGACGTCGCCTGGATCGATTGGGGATCAGGAGACGGCGCGTGGATAGAGCGGGGCTTAGGGAACGACGCGTGGACGATCGGGGC
This sequence comes from Netelia fuscicornis, assembly GCA_946811545.1. NCBI lineage: Eukaryota > Metazoa > Arthropoda > Insecta > Hymenoptera > Ichneumonidae > Netelia > Netelia fuscicornis. The sequence continues at coordinate 13,868,296 of OX328016.1, read as the reverse complement.
TCAGGAGACGTCGCGTGGACCGGTCGGGGCTTAGGAGACGACGCGCGGCCGATCGAGGCTTAGGAGACGACGCGTGGACCGATCGGGGCTCAGGAGACAGCAAGTGGAGCGATCGGGGCTCAGGAGTTGGGGCGTGGAGCGAACGGGGCTCAGGAAACGACGACTGGATCGATTGGGGATCAGAAGACGACGCGTGGATAGAGCGGGGCTCAGGGAACGACGCGTGGACGATCGGGGCTCAGGAGACGGCGCGTGGACCGGTCGGGGCTTAGGAGACGACGCGCGGCCGATCGAGGCTTAGGAGACGACGCGTGGACCGATCGGGGCTCAGGAGACAGCAAGTGGAGCGATCGGGGCTCAGGAGTTGGGGCGTGGAGCGAACGGGGCTCAGGAAACGACGACTGGATCGATTGGGGATCAGGAGACGGCGCGTGGACCGTCCGGGGCTTAGGACACGATGCGTGGATCGATCGGGGCTCAGAAGACGGCGAGTGGACCGATCGGGGCTCAGGAGACGGCGCGTGGAGCGATCGGGGCTCAGGAAACGACGACTGGATCGATTGGGGATCAGAAGACGACGCGTGGATAGAGCGGGGCTCAGGGAACGACGCGTGGACGATCGGGGCTCAGGAGAAGACGCGTGGACCGATCGGGACTCAGTAGACGACGGTTGGACCAATCGGGGCTTAGGAGCCGACGCGTGAACCGATCGGAGCTTAGGAGATGACGCGTGGACCGATCGGGGCTCAGGAGACGGCGCGTGGAGAGATCGGGGCTCAGGAGACGACGCTTGGACCGATCGGGGCTCAGGAGACGGCGCGTGGACCGTCCGGGGCTTAGGACACGATGCGTGGATCGATCGGGGCTCAGAAGACGGCGAGTGGACCGATCGGGGCTCAGGAGACGGCGCGTGGAGCGATCGGGGCTCAGGAAGCGGCGCCTGGACCGATCATGGCTCGGAGACGGTGCGACGAGGCTTCTGGGCTTAGAAGAAGACGCGTGGCCCGATCGGGGCTCGGAGACGACGCGTGGAGCGATCGGGGCTCAGGAGTTGGGGCGTGGAGCGAACGGGGCTCAGGAGACGACGCCTGGATCGATTGGGGATCAGGAGACGGCGCGTGGATAGAGCGGGGCTTAGGGAACGACGCGTGGACGATCGGGGCTCAGGAGACGTCGCGTGGACCGGTCGGGGCTTAGGAGACGACGCGCGGCCGATCGAGGCTTAGGAGACTCGCGTGGACCGATCGGGGCTCAGGAGACCGCGCGTGGACCGATTGGGGCTCAGGAAGCGGCGCCTGGACCGATCGCGGCTCGGCGACAGCGCGTGGACCGATCGGGGCTTAGGACGCCGCGCGTGGACCGATCATGGCTCGGCGACGGCGCGTGGACCGATCGGGGCTCGGAGACGACGCGTGGACCGATCGAGGCTCAGGAGACGACGCGTGGGTCGATTGGGGCTCAGGAGACGGCGCGTGGACCGTTCAGGGCTTAGGAGACTCGGGCGGATCTAACGGGGCTCCGGCGGCGGGGGGGGTGGACCGATCGGGGATCAGGTGATGGTGAGTGGACCGATCGGGGCTCGGAGACGACGCGTGGACCGATCGGGGCTCAGGAGACGGCGCGTGGAGCGATCGGGGCTCAGGAAGCGGCGCCTGGACCGATCATGGCTCGGAGACGGTGCGACGAGGCTTCTGGGCTTAGAAGAAGACGCGTGGACCGATCGGGGCTCGGAGACGACGCGTGGAGCGATCGGGGCTCAGGAGTTGGGGCGTGGAGCGAACGGGGCTCAGGAGACGTCGCCTGGATCGATTGGGGATCAGGAGACGGCGCGTGGATAGAGCGGGGCTTAGGGAACGACGCGTGGACGATCGGGGATCAGGAGACGTCGCGTGGACCGGTCGGGGCTTAGGAGACGACGCGCGGCCGATCGAGGCTTAGGAGACGACGCGTGGACCGATCGGGGCTCAGGAGACAGCAAGTGGAGCGATCGGGGCTCAGGAGTTGGGGCGTGGAGCGAACGGGGCTCAGGAGACGTCGCCTGGATCTATTGGGGATCAGGAGACGGCGCGTGGATAGAGCGGGGCTTAGGGAACGACGCGTGGACAATCGGGGCTCAGGAGACGTCGCGTGGACCGGTCGGGGCTTAGGAGACGACGCGCGGCCGATCGAGGCTTAGGAGACGACGCGTGGACCGATCGGGGCTCAGGAGACAGCAAGTGGAGCGATCGGGGCTCAGGAGTTGGGGCGTGGAGCGAACGGGGCTCAGGAAACGACGACTGGATCGATTGGGGATCAGGAGACGGCGCGTGGATAGAGCGGGGCTCAGGGAACGACGCGTGGACGATCGGGGCTCAGGAGACGGCGCGTGGACCGGTCGGGGCTTAGGAGACGACGCGCGGCCGATCGAGGCTTAGGAGACGACGCGTGGACCGATCGGGGCTTAGGAGGCCGCGCGTGGACCGATCATGGCTCGGCGACGGCGCGTGGACCGATCGGGACTCGGAAACGACGCGTGGACCGATCGGTGCTCGGAGACAGCGCGTGGACCGACTGGGGCTCGGAGACGGCGCATCGACCGAGCGGGGATCAGGAGACGGCGCGAGGAGCGATCGGGGCTCAGGAGAAGACGCGTGGACCGATCGGGACTCAGTAGACGGCGCGTGGACCGATTGGGGCTTGGATACGGTGCGTGACGCGACCGGAGCTCAGGAGACGACACGTGGACCGATCGGAGCTTAGGAGATGACGCGTGGACCGATCGGGGCTCGGGAGACGGCGCGTGGAGCGATTGGGGCTCAGGAGACGACGCTTGGACCGATCGGGGCTCAGGAAGCGGCGCCTGGGCCGATCGTGGCTCGGAGACGGTGCGACGAGGCATCTGGGCTTAGAAGAAGACGCGTGGACCGATCGGGGCTCGGAGACGACGCGTGGAGTGATCGGGGCTCAGGAGTTGGGGCGTGGAGCGAACGGGGCTCAGGAGACGACGCATGGATCGATTGGGGATCAGGAGACGGCGCGTGGACCAGTCAGGGCTTAGGGAACGACGCGTGGACGATCGGGGCTCAGGAGACGTCGCGTGGACCGGTCGGGGCTTAGGAGACGACGCGCGGCCGATCGAGGCTTAGGAGACTCGCGTGGACCGATCGGGGCTCAGGAGACCGCGCGTGGACCGATTGGGGCTCAGGAAGCGGCGCCTGGACCGATCGCGGCTCGGCGACAGCGCGTGGACCGATCGGGGCTTAGGACGCCGCGCGTGGACCGATCATGGCTCGGCGACGGCGCGTGGACCGATCGGGGCTCGGGAGACGGCGCGTGGAGCGATTGGGGCTCAGGAGACGACGCTTGGACCGATCGGGGCTCAGGAAGCGGCGCCTGGGCCGATCGTGGCTCGGAGACGGTGCGACGAGGCATCTGGGCTTAGAAGAAGACGCGTGGACCGATCGGGGCTCGGAGACGACGCGTGGAGTGATCGGGGCTCAGGAGTTGGGGCGTGGAGCGAACGGGGCTCAGGAGACGACGCATGGATCGATTGGGGATCAGGAGACGGCGCGTGGACCAGTCAGGGCTTAGGGAACGACGCGTGGACGATCGGGGCTCAGGAGACGTCGCGTGGACCGGTCGGGGCTTAGGAGACGACGCGCGGCCGATCGAGGCTTAGGAGACTCGCGTGGACCGATCGGGGCTCAGGAGACCGCGCGTGGACCGATTGGGGCTCAGGAAGCGGCGCCTGGACCGATCGCGGCTCGGCGACAGCGCGTGGACCGATCGGGGCTTAGGACGCCGCGCGTGGACCGATCATGGCTCGGCGACGGCGCGTGGACCGATCGGGGCTCGGAGACGACGCGTGGACCGATCGAGGCTCAGGAGACGACGCGTGGGTCGATTGGGGCTCAGGAGACGGCGCGTGGACCGTTCAGGGCTTAGGAGACTCGGGCGGATCTAACGGGGCTCCGGCGGCGGGGGGGGGGGGGTGGACCGATCGGGGATCAGGTGATGGTGAGTGGACCGATCGGGGCTCGGAGACGACGCGTGGACCGATCGGGGCTCAGGAGACGGCGCGTGGAGCGATCGGGGCTCAGGAAGCGGCGCCTGGACCGATCATGGCTCGGAGACGGTGCGACGAGGCTTCTGGGCTTAGAAGACGACGCGTGGACCGATCGGGGCTCGGAGACGACGCGTGGAGCGATCGGGGCTCAGGAGTTGGGGCGTGGAGCGAACGGGGCTCAGGAGACGTCGCCTGGATCGATTGGGGATCAGGAGACGGCGCGTGGATAGAGCGGGGCTTAGGGAACGACGCGTGGACGATCGGGGCTCAGGAGACGTCGCGTGGACCGGTCGGGGCTTAGGAGACGACGCGCGGCCGATCGAGGCTTAGGAGACGACGCGTGGACCGATCGGGGCTCAGGAGACAGCAAGTGGAGCGATCGGGGCTCAGGAGTTGGGGCGTGGAGCGAACGGGGCTCAGGAAACGACGACTGGATCGATTGGGGATCAGAAGACGACGCGTGGATAGAGCGGGGCTCAGGGAACGACGCGTGGACGATCGGGGCTCAGGAGACGGCGCGTGGACCGGTCGGGGCTTAGGAGACGACGCGCGGCCGATCGAGGCTTAGGAGACGACGCGTGGACCGATCGGGGCTCAGGAGACCGCGCGTGGACCGATCGGGGCTCAGGAACCGGCGCCTGGACCGATCGCGGCTCGGCGACGGCGCGTGGACCGATCGGGACTCGGAAACGACGCGTGGACCGATCGGTGCTCGGAGACAGCGCGTGGACCGACTGGGGCTCGGAGACGGCGCATCGACCGAGCGGGGATCAGGAGACGGCGCGAGGAGCGATCGGGGCTCAGGAGAAGACGCGTGGACCGATCGGGACTCAGTAGACGGCGCGTGGACCGATTGGGGCTTGGATACGGTGCGTGACGCGACCGGAGCTCAGGAGACGACACGTGGACCGATCGGAGCTTAGGAGATGACGCGTGGACCGATCGGGGCTCAGGAGACGGCGCGTGGAGCGATTGGGGCTCAGGAGACGACGCTTGGACCGATCGGGGCTCAGGAAGCGGCGCCTGGGCCGATCGTGGCTCGGAGACGGTGCGACGAGGCATCTGGGCTTAGAAGAAGACGCGTGAACCGATCGGGGCTCGGAGACGACGCGTGGAGTGATCGGGGCTCAGGAGTTGGGGCGTGGAGCGAACGGGGCTCAGGAGACGACGCATGGATCGATTGGGGATCAGGAGACGGCGCGTGGACCAGTCAGGGCTTAGGAGACGACGCGCGGCCGATCGGGGCTTAGGAGACGACGCGTGGACCGATCGGGGCTCAGGAGACAGCAAGTGGACCGATTGGGGATCAGGAGACGGCGCGTGAATGAATCGGGGCTTAGGAGACGAGGCGTGGACGGATTGGGGCTCAGGAGACCGCGCGTGAACCGATCGGGGCTCGGCGACTGCGCGTGGACGGATCGAGGCTCAGGAGACGGCGCGTGCACCGATCGGGGGTCGGAGACGGCGCGTTAACCGATCACGGCTTAGGAGACGACGCGTGGACCGATCGGGGCTTAGGAGACGACGCGTGGACCGATCGGGGCGTAGGAGACGGCGCGTGGAACGATCGGGGCTCAGGAGACTCGCGTGAAATGATCGGGGCTCAGGAGGCGACGCCTGGACCGATCGTGGCTCGGAGACGGCGCGTGGACCTATCGGGGCTGGGAGACGGCGCGTGGAACGATCGTGGCTCGGAGACGTCGCGCTCAGGCATCGGGGCTTTGAAGATTACGCGTGGACCGAACGGTGCTCAGAAAACGACGCGTGGACCGATCGGTGCTGAGAGACGATGCGTGGACCGATCGCGGCTCAGGAAACGGCGCGTGGAGCGGTCGGGGCTCAGGAGACGACGCGTGGATCGATCGGGGCTCAGTAAACGGCGCGTGGAGCGATCGGGGCTCAGGAGACGACGCGTGGATCGATCGGGGCCCACGAGACAGCGTGTGGACCGATTGGGGCTCAGGAGACGGCGCGTGGAGCGATCGGGGCTCAGGAAGCGGCGCCTGGACCGATCATGGCTCGGAGACGGTGCGACGAGGCTTCTGGGCTTAGAAGAAGACGCGTGGACCGATCGGGGCTCGGAGACGACGCGTGGAGCGATCGGGGCTCAGGAGTTGGGGCGTGGAGCGAACGGGGCTCAGGAGACGTCGCCTGGATCGATTGGGGATCAGGAGACGGCGCGTGGATAGAGCGGGGCTTAGGGAACGACGCGTGGACGATCGGGGCTCAGGAGACGTCGCGTGGACCGGTCGGGGCTTAGGAGACGACGCGCGGCCGATCGAGGCTTAGGAGACGACGCGTGGACCGATCGGGGCTCAGGAGACAGCAAGTGGAGCGATCGGGGCTCAGGAGTTGGGGCGTGGAGCGAACGGGGCTCAGGAAACGACGACTGGATCGATTGGGGATCAGGAGACGGCGCGTGGATAGAGCGGGGCTCAGGGAACGACGCGTGGACGATCGGGGCTCAGGAGACGGCGCGTGGACCGGTCGGGGCTTAGGAGACGACGCGCGGCCGATCGAGGCTTAGGAGACGACGCGTGGACCGATCGGGGCTCAGGAGACCGCGCGTGGACCGATCGGGGCTCAGGAACCGGCGCCTGGACGATCGCGGCTCGGCGACGGCGCGTGGACCGATCGGGGCTTTGGAGGCCGCGCGTGGACCGATCATGGCTCGGCGACGGCGCGTGGACCGATCGGGACTCGGAAACGACGCGTGGACCGATCGGTGCTCGGAGACAGCGCGTGGACCGACTGGGGCTCGGAGACGGCGCATCGACCGAGCGGGGATCAGGAGATGGCGCGAGGAGCGATCGGGGCTCAGGAGAAAACGCGTGGACCGATCGGGACTCAGTAGACGGCGCGTGGACCGATTGGGGCTTGGATACGGCGCGTGACGCGACCGGAGCTCAGGAGACGACGCGTGGACCGATCGGAGCTTAGGAGATGACGCGTGGACCGATCGGGGCTCAGGAGACGGCGCGTGGAGCGATCGGGGCTCAGGAGACGACGCTTGGACCGATCGGGGCTCAGGAAGCGGCGCCTGGGCCGATCGTGGCTCGGAGACGGTGCGACGAGGCATCTGGGCTTAGAAGAAGACGCGTGGACCGATCGGGGCTCGGAGACGACGCGTGGAGCGATCGAGGCTCAGGAGTTGGGGCGTGGAACGAACGGGGCTCAGGAGACGACGCATGGATCGATTGGGGATCAGGAGACGGCGCGTGGACCAGTCAGGGCTTAGGAGACGACGCGCGGCCGATCGGGGCTTAGGAGACGACGCGTGGACCGATCGGGGCTCAGGAGGCAGCAAGTGGACCGATTGGGGATCAGGAGACGGCGCGTGAATGAATCGGGGCTTAGGAGACGACGCGTGGACGGATTGGGGCTCAGGAGACCGCGCGTGAACCGATCGGGGGTCGGAGACGGCGCGTTAACCCATCACGGCTTAGGAGACGACGCGTGGACCGATCGGGGCTTAGGAGACGACGCGTGGACCGATCGGGGCGTAGGAGACGGCGCGTGGAACGATCAGGGCCCAGGAGACTCGCATGAATTGATCGGGGCTCAGGAGGCGACGCGTGGGCCCATCGGGGCTCGGAGACGTCGCGTGGACCGATCGGGGCTTAGGAGACGACGCGTGGACGTATCGGGGCTTAGGACACGACGCGTGGACCGATCAGGGTTTAGCAGAGGACGCGTCGACCGATCGGCGCTCAGGAGACGGCGCGTGGACCGATCGGGGCTCAGGAGCCGGCGCGAGGAGCGATCTGGGCTCAGGAGAAGACGCGTCAATTGATCGGGGCTCAGGAGACGACGCGGCGACGGATCGGGGCTCGGAGACGGCGCGTGGACCTATCGGGGCTTAGCAGACGACGCGTGGACCGAGCGGGGCTCAGGAGCCGGCGCGTGGACCGATCGGGACTCAGGAGACGGCGCGTGGACCGATCGGGGCTTAGGAGACGACGCGTGGACGTGTCGGGGCTTAGAAGACGACGCGTGGACCGATCGGGGTTTAGCAGAGGACGCGTCGACCGATCGGCGCTCAGGAGACGGCGCGTGGACCGATCGGGCCTCAGGAGCCGTCGCGAGGAGCGATCCGGGCTCAGGAAAAGACGCGTCAATTGATCGGGGCTCAGGAGACGACGCGGCGACGGATCGGGGCTCGGAGACGGCGCGTGTACCGACTGGGGCTCAGGAGACCGCGCATGAACCGATCGGGGCTCGGCGACTGCGCGTGGACGGATCGGGGCTCAGGAGACGGCGCGTGGACCGATCGGGGGTCGGAGACGGTGCGTTAACCGATCACGGCTTAGGAGACGACGCGTGGACCGATCGGGGCTTAGGAGACGACGCGTGGACCGATCGGGGCGTAGGAGACGGCGCGTGGAACGATCGTGGCTCAGGAGACTTGCGTGAATTGATCGGGGCTCAGGAGGTGGCGCGTGGACCGATCGTGGCTCGGAGACGGCGCGAGGAGGCATCGGGGCTTTGAAGACGGCGCGTGGACCGATCGGGGCTTAGGAGACGACGCGTGGACGTGTCGGGGCTTAGGAGACGACGCGTGGACCGATCGGGGTTTAGCAGAGGACGCGTCGACCGATCGGCGCTCAGGAGACGGCGCGTGGACCGATCGGGGCTCAGGAGGCGGCGCGTGGATCCATCGGGACTCGGAGACGACGCGTGGAACGATCTGGGCTCAGGAGACGGCATGCGAACCGATCAGGGCTCGGCGACGGCGCGTGGACCGATCGGGGCTCGGAGACGACGCGTGTATGGATCGGGGCATGGAGACGGCGCGTGGACTGATCGGAGCTCGCAGACGGCGCGTTAACCGATCGGGGCGTAGGAGACGATGCATGGCCCGATCGGGGCTCGGAGACGGCGCGTGCCCCGATCGGGGCTCAGGAGACGGAGCGTAGACCGATCGGGGCTCGGAAACAGCGCGTGGAACGATCGGGGCTCAGGAGACGGCGCGTGAACCAATCGGCGCTCGGAGACGGCGCTTCGACCGATCGGGGTTCGGAAACGTCACGTGGACCGTCTGGGGCTTAGGAGACGATGCGTGGACCGATCGGGGCTCAGGAGACTGCGCGTGGATGGACCTGGCTCAGGACACGACGCGTGGACCGATCGGTGCTCAGGAAGTGGCGCCTGGACCGATCGTGGCTCGCAGACGGCGCCTGGGGGTATCTGGGCTTAGAAGACGACGCGTGGACCGATCGGGGCTCAGGAAACGGCACGTGAACCGATCGGGGCTTCGGAGTCGGCGCGTGGACCGATCGGCGCTCGGAGACGGCGCGGTAACCGATCGGGGCTTAGGAGACGATGCGTGAACCGATCGGGGCTCGGAGACGGCGCGTGGACCGATCGGGGCTTAGGAGACAACGCGTGGACCGATCGGGGCTCAGGAAGCGGCGCCTGGACCGATCGTGGCTCGGAGACGGCGCGAGGAGGCATCTGCGCTTAGAAGACGACGCGTGGATCGATCGGGGCTCGGAGACGGCGCGTGAACCGACCGGGGCTCAGGAGACCGCGCATGAACCGATCGGGGCTCAGCGACTGCGTGTGGACGGATCGGGGATCAGGAGACGGCGCGTAGACCGATCGGGGGTCGGAGACGGCGCGTTAACCCATCACGGATTAGGAGACGACGCGTGGACCGATCGGGGCTTAGGAGACTACGCGTGGACCGATCGGGGCGTAGGAGACGGCGCGTGGAACGATCAGGGCCCAGGAGACTCGCATGAATTGATCGGGGCTCAGGAGGCGACGCGTGGGCCCATCGGGGCTCGGAGACGGCGCGTGGACCGATCGGGGCTTAGGAGACAACGCGTGGACCGATCGGGGCTCAGGAAGCGGCGCCTGGACCGATCGTGGCTCGGAGACGGCGCGAGGAGGCATCTGCGCTTAGAAGACGACGCGTGGATCGATCGGGGCTCGGAGACGGCGCGTGAACCGACCGGGGCTCAGGAGACCGCGCATGAACCGATCGGGGCTCAGCGACTGCGTGTGGACGGATCGGGGATCAGGAGACGGCGCGTAGACCGATCGGGGGTCGGAGACGGCGCGTTAACCCATCACGGATTAGGAGACGACGCGTGGACCGATCGGGGCTTAGGAGACTACGCGTGGACCGATCGGGGCGTAGGAGACGGCGCGTGGAACGATCAGGGCCCAGGAGACTCGCATGAATTGATCGGGGCTCAGGAGACGACGCGTGGACCGATCGGCGCTCAGGAGGCGGCGCGTGGACCCATCGGGACTCGGAGACGACGCGTGTATGGATCGGGGCTTGGAGACAGCGCGTGGACTGATCGGAGCTCGCAGACGGCCCGTGGCCGGATCGGGGCTTAGGAGACGGCGCGTGGACTAATTTGGGCTCAGGAGACGGCGCGTGGACCGATCGAGGCTCGGAGACGGCGCGTTAACCGATCGGGGCGTAGGAGACGATGCATGGCCCGATCGGGGTTCGGAGACGGCGCGTGGACCGTCTGGGGCTTAGGAGACGATGCGTGGACCGATCGCCGCTCGGAGACGGCGCGTCGACCGATCGGGGCTCGGAGTCGGCGCGTTAACCGATCGGTTTCTTAGGAGACGATGCGTGGACCGATCGGAGCTCGGAGACGGCGCGTGGACCGATCGAGGCTCGGAGACGACGCGTGTACGGATCAGGGATTCGGGGACGACGCGTGGTACGATCCGGGCTCAGGAGACGACGCGTCGACCGACCGGAGCTCAGGAGATTCGCGTGGATCGATCGGGGCTCCGGAGGCGGCGCGTGGACCGATCGTGGCTTAGGAGAAAGCGCGTGGAACGATCAGGGCTCAGGAGACGGCGCGTGAACCGATCGGCGCTCGGAGACGGCGCATTGACCGATCGGGGTTCGGAGACGGCGCGTGGACCGTCTGGGGCTTAGGAGACGATGCGTGGACCGATCGCCGCTCGGAGACGGCGCGTCGACCGATCGGGGTTCGGAAACGGCACGTGGACCGTCTGGGGCTTAGGAGACGATGCGTGGACCGATCGGGGCTCAGGCGACCGCGCGTGAACCGATCGGGGATCGGAAACGGCGCGTGGAACGATCGGGGCTCAGGAGACGGCAGGTGAACCAATCGGCGCTCGGAGACGGCGCGTGGAACGATTGTGGCTTAGGAGAAAGCGCGTGGAACGATCGGGACTCAGGAACCGGCGCGTGAACCGATCGGCGCTCGGAGACGCCGCGTCGACCGATCGGGGCTCAGGAGGCGGCGCGTCGACCGATCGGGGCTCAGGAGGCGGTACGTACACCGATCGGGGCTCGGAAAGTACGCGTTAACCGAGCGAGGCTTAGGAGACGATGCGTAGACCGATCGGGGCGCGGAGACGGTGCGTGGACCGAGCGGGGCTCAGGAGGCCACGCCTGGACCGATCGGGGCTCAGGAGGCCACGCCAGGACCGATCGGGGCTCGGTGACGGCGCGTGGACCGATCCGGGCTCAGGAGACGGCGCGTGGACCGATCGGGGCTCAGGAAACGGCCCGTGAACCGATCGGGGCTTAGGAGACGACGCGTGGACCGATCGGTGCTCGGAGACAGCGCATGGACCGACTGGGGCTTAGGAGACGATGCGTGGACCGATCGCCGCTCGGAGACGGCGCGTCGACCGATCGGGGCTCAGGAGACGGCGCGTGAACCGATCGGCGCTCGGAGACGGCGCATTGACCGATTGGGGTTCGGAGACGGCGCGTGGACCGTCTGGGGCTTAGGAGACGATGCGTGGACCGATCGGGGCTCAGGAGACCGCGCGTGAACCGATCGGGGTTCGGCGACTGCGTGTGGAACGATCCGGGCTTAGGACACGATGTGTGGGCCGATCGGGGTTTAGCAGAGGACGCGTCGACCGATCGGGGCTCAGGAAACGGCGCGTGGACTGATCGGGGGTTAGGAGAGGACGCGTGGATCGATCGGGGTTTATCAGAGGACGCGTCGACCGATCGGGGCTCCGGAGACGGCGCGTGCACCGACCGGGGCTCGGAGACGACGCGTGGATCGATCGGGGCTCCGGAGGTGGCGCGTGGACCGATCGTGGCTCGGAGACGGCGCGAGGAGGCATCGGGGCTTTGAAGACGACGCGTGGACCGATCGGGGCCCAGGAAACGGCGTGTGGAGCGATCGGGGTTCAGAAGACTCGCGTGGATCGATCGGGGCTCCGGAGGCGCCGCGTGGACCGATGGGGATCAGGAGATGGTGCGTGGACCGATCGGGGCTCGGAGGAGACGCGTGGAACAATCGGGGCTCAGGAGACGGCGCGTGGACCGATTGGGGCTCGGATACGGCGCGTGAGCCGACCGGGGCTCAGGAGGCCGCGCGTGGACCGATCGCGCCTCGGCGACGGCGCGTGGACCGATCGGGGCTCAGGAGGCCGCGCATGGACCGATCATGGCTCGGCAACGGCGCGTGGACCGACCGGGGCTCGGAGACGACGCGTGGACCGATCGAGGCTCGGAGACGACGCGTGTACGGATCGGGGATTCGGGGACGACGCGTGGCACGATCCGGGCTCAGGAAACGGCGTGTGGAGCGATCGGGACTCACGAGACGACGCGTGGATCGATCGGAGCTCAGGAGACGGCGCGTGGACCGACCGGAGCTCAGGAGATTCGCGTGGATCGATCGGGGCTCAGGGGATGGCGCCCGGACCGACCGGGTCTCAGGAGACTCGCGTGGATCGATCGGGGCTCCGGGGGCGCCGCGTCGACCGATCGGGGCTCAGGAGGCGGCGCGTGGACCCATCGGGACTCGGAGACCACGCGTGGAACGTTCGGGGCTCAGGTGACGGCGCGTGAACGGATCGGGGCTCGGCGACGGCGCCTGGACAGTTCGGGGCTCGGAGACGACGCGTGGAGCGATCGGGGCTCAGGAGTTGGGCGTGGAACGAACGGGGCTCAGGAGACGACGCATGGATCGATTGGGGATCAGGAGACGGCGCGTGGACCAGTCAGGGCTTAGGAGACGACGCGCGGCCGATCGGGGCTTAGGAGACGACGCGTGGACCGATCGGGGCTCGGAGACGGTGCGAGGACCGACCGGGGCTCAGGAGACGACGCGTGGACCGACCGGAGCTCAAGAGATTCGCGTGGATCGATCGGGGCTCCGGAGGCGGCGCCGTGACCGATCATGGTTCGGCAACGGCGCGTGGACCGATCGGGGCTCGGAGACGACGCGTGGACCGATCGGTGCTCGGAGACAGCGCGTGGACCGACTGGGGCTTAGGAGACGATGCGTGGACCGATCGCCGCTCGGAGACGGCGCGTCGACCGATCGGGGCTCAGGAGACGGCGTGTAGACCGATCGGGGCTCGGAAACGGCGCTTGGAACGATCGGGGCTCAAGATACGGCGCGTGAACCAATCGGCGCTCGGAGACGGCGAGTGGATTAATCGTGGCTTAGGAGAAAGCGCGTGGAACGATCAGGGCTCAGGAGACGGCGCGTGAACCGATCGGCGCTCGGATACGGCGCATTGACCGATTGGGGTTCGGAGACGGCGCGTGGACCGTCTGGGGCTTAGGAGACGATGCGTGGACCGATCGGGGCTCAGGAGACCGCGCGTGAACCGATCGGGGTTCGGCGACTGCGTGTGGAACGATCCGGGCTTAGGACACGATGTGTGGGCCGATCGGGGTTTAGCAGAGGACGCGTCGACCGATCGGGGCTCAGGAAACGGCGCGTGGACTGATCGGGGGTTAGGAGAGGACGCGTGGATCGATCGGGGTTTATCAGAGGACGCGTCGACCGATCGGGGCTCCGGAGACGGCGCGTGCACCGATCGGGGCTCGGAGACGACGCGTGGATCGATCGGGGCTCCGGAGGTGGCGCGTGGACCGATCGTGGCTCGGAGACGGCGCGTGGAGGCATCGGGGCTTTGAAGACGACGCGTCGACCGATCGGGGCTCAGGAAACGGCGTGTGGAGCGATCGGGGTTCAGAAGACTCGCGTGGATCGATCGGGGCTCCGGAGGCGCCGCGTGGACCGATGGGGATCAGGAGATGGTGCGTGGACCGATTGGGGCTCGGATACGGCGCGTGAGCCGACCGGGGCTCAGGAGGCCGCGCGTGGACCGATCGCGCCTCGGCGACGGCGCGTGGACCGATCGGGGCTCAGGAGGCCGCGCATGGACCGATCATGGCTCGGCAACGGCGCGTGGACCGACCGGGGCTCGGAGACGACGCGTGGACCGATCGAGGCTCGGAGACGACGCGTGGACCGAGCGGGGGTCGGAGACGACGCGTGGACCGATCGAGGCTCGGAGACGACGCGTGTACGGATCGGGGATTCGGGGACGACGCGTGGCACGATCCGGGCTCAGGAAACGGCGTGTGGAGCGATCGGGACTCACGAGACGACGCGTGGATCGATCGGGGCTCAGGAGACGACGCGTCGACCGATCGGGGCTCAGGAGACGGCGCGCGGACCGACCGGGGTTCACGAGACTCGCGTGGATCGATCGGGGCTCAGGAAACAGCGCGTGGACCGATCGGGGCTTCGGAGACGGTTCGTGGACCGGTCGGGCCTCGGAGACGGTGCGAGGACCAACCGGGGCTCAGGAGACGGCGCGTGGACCGACCGGAGCTCAGGAGATTCGCGTGGATCGATCGGGGCTCCGGAGGCGGCGCGTGGTCCGATTGGGGCTTAGGAGAAGGCGCGTGGACCGATCGGGGCTCAGGAAGCGGTGCACGGACCGATCGTGGCTCGGAGACGGCGCGTGGAGGCATCGGGGCTTTGAAGACGACGCGTGGACCGAACGATTCTTAGAAAACAGCGAGTGGACCGATCGCTGCTCGGAGACGATGCGTGGCCCGATCGGGGCTCAGGGGATGGCGCCCGGACCGACCGGGTCTCAGGAGACTCGCGTGGATCGATCGGGGCTCCGGGGGCGCCGCGTCGACCGATCGGGGCTCAGGAGGCGGCGCGTGGACCCATCGGGACTCGGAGACCACGCGTGGAACGTTCGGGGCTCAGGTGACGGCGCGTGAACGGATCGGGGCTCGGCGACGGCGCCTGGACAGTTCGGGGCTCGGAGACGACGCGTGTATGGATCGGTGCTTGGAGACGGCGCGTGGACCGATCGGAGCTCGGAGACGGCCCGTGGAACGATCGGGGCTCAGGACACGGCGCGTGAACCGATCGGCGCTCGGAGACGCGCGCGTGGACCGATCGGGGCTCAGGAGACGGCGTGTGAACCGATCGGCGCTCGGAGACGGCGCGTGGACCGATCGCGGCTTAGGAGAAGGCTTGTGGACCGATCGGGGCTCAGGAGACTGCGCATGGATTTATCGGGGCTTAAGGATCGACGCGTGGACCGATCGGGGCTCAGGAGACGGCGCGTGGACCGATCGGGCCTCGGAGACGGCGCGTGGACCGATCGGGGCTTAGGAGAAGGCGCGTGGACCGATCGGGGCTCAGGAAGTGGCGCACGGACCGATCGTGGCTCGGAGACGTCGCGGGGGGCATCTGGGCTTACAAGACGATGCGTGGACCAATCGGGGTATCAGGAAACAGCGCGTGAACCGATCGGGGCTTAGGAGCCGACGCGTGGCCCGATCGTTACTCGGAGACGGCGCGTGGACCGATCGGGGCTTAGGAGAAGGCGCGTGGACTGATCGGGGCTCAGGGGATGGCGCCCGGACCGAGCGGGTCTCAGGAGACTCGCGTGGATCGATCGGGGCTCCGGGGGCGACGCGTGGACCGATCGGGGCTCAGGAGGCGGCGCGTGGACCCATCGGGACTCGGAGACGACGCGTGGAACGTTTGGGGCTCAGGAGACAGCGTGTGGACCGATTGGGGCTTAGGAGACGACGCTTGGACCGATGGGGGCTCAGGAGACGGCGCGTGGACCGTCCGGGGCTTAGGGGATGATGCGTGGACCGATCGGGGCTCAGAAGACGGCGAGTAGACCGATCGGCGCTCGGAGACGGCGCGTGGACCGATCGGGGCTACGAAGACGGCGCGTGGACCGATCGGGGCTTGGAGACGGCGCATGGAACGATCGGGGCTCAGGAGACGACGCGTGGACCGATCGGGGCTCAGGAGACGGCGCGTAGACCGATCGGGGTTTGGAGACAGCGCATGTACCGACTGGGGCTCAGGACACCGCGCGTGAACTGATCGGGGCTCGGGGACTGCGTGTGGACGGATCGGGGCTCAGGAGACGGCGCGTGGGCCGATCGGGGCTCGGAGACGACGCGTGGACCGTCCGGGGCTCAGGAGACTCGCGTGGATTGATCGGGGCTCAGGAGGCGACGCGTGGACCCATCGGGGCTCAGGAAACGGCGTGTCGAGCGATCGGGGCTCAGGAGACGACGCGTGGATCGATCGGGGCTCAGGAGACGACGCGTCGACCGATCGGGGCTCGGAGACGGCGCGTGGAACCATCGGGGCTCAGGAGACGACGCGTGGACCGATCGCGGCTCAGGAGACGGCGCGTAGACCGATCGGGGCTCAGGAGACGGCGCGTAGACCGATCGGGGCTCGGAAACGGCGCTTGGAACGATCGGGGCTCAGGAGACGGCGCGTGAACCAATCGGCGCTCGGAGACGACGCGTGGACCGATCGTGGCTTAGGAGAAAGCGCGTGGAACGATCGGGGCTCAGGAGACGGCGCGTGAACCAATCGGCGCTCGGAGACGACGCGTGGACCGATCGTGGCTTAGGAGAAAGCGCGTGGAACGATCAGGGCTCAGGAGACGGCGCGTGAACCGATCGGGGCTCGGCGACTGCGTGTGGAACGATCGGGGCTTAGGACACGATGTGTGGGCCGATCGGGGTTTAGCAGAGGACGCGTCGACCGATCGGGGCTCAGGAACCGGCGCGTGGACTGATCGGGGGTTAGGAGACGACGCGTGGACCGATCGGGGTTTATCAGAGGACGCGTCGACCGATCGGGGCTCAGGAGACGGCGCGTGGACCGATCGGGGCTCGGAGACGATGGGTGGACCGACAGGTGCTCAGGAAGCGGCACCTGGACCGGTCGTGGCTCGGAGACGGCGCGTGTGGGCCGATCGGGGTTTAGCAGAGGACGCGTGGACCGATCGGGGGTCACGAAACGGCGCGTCAACCGATCGGGGCTCAGAAACGGCGCGTGGAACGATCGGGACTCAGGAACCGGCGCGTGAACCCATCGGTGCTCGGAGACGGCGCGTCGACCGATCGGGGCTCAGGAGGCGGTGCGTACACCGATCGGGGCTCGGAAAGTACGCGTTAACCGAGCGGGGCTTAGGAGACGATGCGTAGACCGATCGGGGCTCGGAGAGAGCGCGTGGACCGATCGTGGCTTAGGAGAAAGCGCGTGGAACGATCAGGGCTCAGGAGACGGCGCGTGGACCGATCGTCGCTCGGAGATGGCGCGTCGACCGATCGGCGTTCGGAAACGGCACGTGGACCGTCTGGGGCTTAGGAGACGATGCGTGGACCGATCGGGGCTCAGGAGACTGCGCGTGGATGGACCTGGCTTAGGGAACGACGCGTGGACCCATCGGGGCTCAGGAGAGGGCGCGTAGACCGATCGGGGCTTCGGAGTCTGCGTGTGGACCGATCGGCGCTCGGAGACGGCGCGGTAACCGATCGGGGCTTAGGAGACGATGCGTGAACCGATCGGGGCTCGGAGACGGCGCGTGGACCGATCGGGGCTTAGAAAACGGCACGTGAACCGATCGGGGCTTCGGAGTCGGCGCGAGGATGCATCTGCGCTTAGAAGACGACGCGTTGATCGATCGGGGCTCGGAGACGGCGCGTGAACCAACCGGGGCTCAGGAGGCAGCGCGTGGGCCGATTGAGGCTCGGCGACAGCGCGTGGACCGATCGGGGCTCGGCGACTGCGCGTGGACGAATCGGGGCTCACGAGACGGCGCGTGGACCGATCGGGGCTCGGCGACTGCGCGTGGACGGATCGGGGCTCACGAGACGGCACGCGGGTCGATCGGGGCTCAGAAGACGGCGCGTGTACCGACTAGGGCTCAGGAGACCGCGCATGCACCGATCGGGACTCGGCGACTGCGTGTGGACGGATCGGGGCTCAGGAGACGGCGCGTGGAACGATCGGGGGTCGGAGACGGTCCGTTAACCGATCACGGCTTAGGAGACGGTGCGTGGACCGATCGGGGCTTAGGAGACGACGCGTGGACGTATCGGGGCTTAGGACACGACGCGTGGACCGATCGGGGTTTAGCAGAGGACGCGTCGACCGATCGGCGCTCAGGAGACGGCGCGTGGCCGATCGGCGCTCAGGAGACGGCGCGTGGACCGATCGGGGCTTAGGAGATGATGCGTGGACCGATCGGGGCTCAGAAGACGGCGTGTAGACCGATCGGCGCTCGGAGACGGCGCGTGGACCGATCGGGGCTAAGAAGACGGCGCGTGGACCGATCGGGGCTTGGAAACGGCACGTGGACCGTCTGGGGCTTAGGCGACGATGCGTGGACCGATCGGGGCTCAGGAGACTGCGCGTGGATGGACCTGGCTTAGGGAACGACGCGTGGACCCATCGGGGCTCAGGAGAGGGCGCGTGGACCGATCGGGGCTCAGGAGACGGCGCGTGGGTCGATCGGGGCTCAGGAGACATCGGGTAGACCGGTTGGGGCTCGGAGTCGGCGCGAGGAACGATCGTGGCTCAGGAGACTGCGCGTGGACCGATCGGCGCCCAGGAAACGGTGCGAGGACCGACCGGGGCTCAGGAGACGGCGCGTGGACCGACCGGAGCTCAGGAGATTCGCGTGGATCGATCGGGGCTCCGGAGGCGGCGCGTGGACCGATTGGGGAGCAGGAGATGGTGCGTGGACCCATCGGGGCTCGGAGAAGGCGCGTGGACCGATCGGGGCTTAGCAGACGACGCGTGGACCGATCGGAGCTCAGGAGACGACGCGTGGACCGATCCGGGCTCAGGAGACGGCGCGTGGACCGATCGGGGCTCAGGAAACGGTGCGAGGACCGACCCGGGCTCAGGAGACGGCGCGTGGACCGACCGGAGCTCAGGAGATTCGCGTGGATCGATCGGGGCTCCGGAGGCGGCGCGTGGACCGATTGGGGAGCAGGAGATGGTGCGTGGACCCATCGGGGCTCGGAGACGGCGCGTGGACCGATCGGGGCTTAGGAGACAACGCGTGTACCGTCCGGGGTTAGGAGACGATGCGTGGACCGATGGGGCTTAGGAAGCGACGCGTGGACCGATCGGAGCTCAGGAGACGGCGCGTGGACCGATCGGGGCTCAGGAAACGGCCCGTGAACCGATCGGGGCTTAGGAGACGACGCGTGGACGGATTGGGGCTCGGAGACAACGCGTGGAACGATCGGGGCTCAGGAGAGGGCACGTGAACCGATCGGCGCTCGGAGACGCCGCTTGGACCGGTCGGGGCTTAGGAGACGGCGCGTAGATCGATCGGGGCTGAGGAGACGGCGCATGGACAGGTCGGGGCTCAGGAGACCGCGCGTGGACCGATCGGGGCTTAGGAGACGACGCGTGGAACGATCGGGGCTCAGGAGGCAGGGCGTGAACCGATCGGCGCTCGGAGACGGCGCGGGGACCGATCGGAGCTCACGAGACGGCGCGTGGATGGATCGAGGCTTAGGGAACGACGCGTAGACCAACCGGCGCTCAGGAAGCGGCGCCTGGACATATCGTGGCTCGGGACAACGCGTGGAACGATCGGGGCCCAGGAGACGGCGCGTGAACCGATCGGGGCTCGGAGACGACGCGTGGAACGATCGGGGCTCAGGAGACGGCGCGTGAACCGATCGGCGCTCGGAGACGGCGCGTGGACCGATCGGGCCTTAGGAGACGGCACGTGGACCGATCGGGGCTCAGGAGACGACGCGTGGAGCGATCGGGGCTCAGGAGACTCGGGAATATTTAGCGGGGTTCCGGCGGGGGGGGGGGGTGGACCGATCGGGGATCAGGAGACGGTGAGTGGACCAACCGGGGCTTAGGGGACGACGCGTAGACCGATCGGGGCGCGAAGACGGCGCGTGGACCGCTCGGGCTTCAGGAGACGGCGCGTGGACCCATCGGGACTCGGAGACGATGCGTGGAACGATCTGGGCTCAGGAGACGGCATGCGAACCGATCGGGGCTCGGCGACGGCGCGTGGAACGATCGTGGCTTAGGAGAAAGCGCGTGGAACGATCAGGGCTTAGGAGACGATTTGTGGACCGATCGGGGCTCAGGAGACGGCGCGTGGACCTATCGGGGCTGGGAGACGGCGCGTGGAACGATCTTGGCTCGGAGACGGCGCGCTCAGGCATCGGGGCTTTGAAGACTACGCGTGGACCGAACGGTGCTCAGAAAACGACGCGTGGACCGATCGGTGCTCAGAGACGATGCGTGGAACGATCGCGGCTCAGGAAACGGCGCGTGGAGCGATCGGGGCTCAGGAGACAGCTCGTTGACCGATCGTGGCTCGGAGACGGCGCGTGAAGGCATCGGGGCTACGAAGACGACGCATCGACCGAGCGGGGCGCAGGAGCCGGCGCGAGGAGCGATCCGGGCTCAGGAGAAGACGCGTCAATTGATCGGGGCTCAGGAGACGACGTGGCGACGGATCGGGGCTCGGAGACGGCGCGTGGACCTATTGGAGCTTAGGAGACGACGCGTGGACCGATCGGGGCTCAGGAGACGGCGCGTGGACCGATCGGGGCTCAGTAAGCGCCGCCTGGACCGATCGTGGTTCGGAGACGGCGTGAGGAGGTATCTGAGCTTAGAAGACGACGCGAGGACGGAGGGGGGCTCAGGAAACGGGGCGTGAACCGATCGGGGCTTAGGAGACGACGCATGGACCGATCGGGGCTTAGGAGACGACGCGTGAAATGATCGGCGCTCTGAGACGACGCGTGGACGGATCGTGTCTCAGGAGACGGCGCGAGGACCGGTCGGGGCTTAGGAGACTCGCGTGGATCTATCGGGGCTCCGGAGGCAGCGCGTGGACCAATCGGGGATCAGGAGACGGTGCGTGGACCGATCGGGGCTCGGAGACGGCGCGTTGACCGATCGGGGCGTGGGAGACGACGCGTGGAGCGATCGGGGCT
This sequence comes from Netelia fuscicornis, assembly GCA_946811545.1. Lineage (NCBI taxonomy): Eukaryota > Metazoa > Arthropoda > Insecta > Hymenoptera > Ichneumonidae > Netelia > Netelia fuscicornis. The sequence goes on along the minus strand of OX328016.1, from coordinate 13,847,204 downwards.
CAGGAGACGACGCGTGGGTCGATCGGGGCTCAGGAGACGGCGCGTGGACCGTTCGGGGCTTAGGAGACTCGGGAGTATCTATCGGGGCTCCGGCGCCGGGGGGGGGGTGGACCGATCGAGGATCAGGAGACGGTGAGTGGACCAACCGAGGCTTAGGGGACGACGCGTAGACCAATCGGGGCTCAGGAGACAGCAAGTGGACCGATTGGGGATCAGGAGACGGCGCGTGAATGAATCGGGGCTTAGGAGACGACGCGTGGACGGATTGGGCTCGGAGACAACGCGTGGAACGATCGGGGCTCAGGAGACGGCGCGTGAACCGATCGGCGCTCGGAGACGCCGCTTGGACCGGTCGGGGCTTAGGAGACGGCGCGCCGACCGATCGGGGCTTAGGAGACGACGCGTGGATCGTTCGGGACTTAGGAGACGACGCGTGGACCGATCGGGGCTTAGGAGACGTCGCTAGGAGGCATCTGAGCTTAGAAGACAACGCGTGGACCGAGCGGAGCTCAGGAAACGGGGCGCGTGGACACATCGGGGCTCAGGAGACGGCGCGTGAACCGATCGGCGCTCGGAGACGCCGCTTGGACCGGTCGGGGCTTAGGAGACGGCGCGTTGACCGATCGGGGCGTAGGAGACTCGGGAGTATCTATCGGGGCTCCGGCGCCGGGGGGGGGTGGACCGATCGAGGATCAGGAGACGGTGAGTGGACCAACCGAGGCTTAGGGGACGACGCGTAGACCGATCGGGGCTTAGGAGACGGCGCGTGGACCGATCGGAGCTCGGAGACGGCCCGTGGACGAATCGGGGCTTAGGAGACGGCGCGTGGACTAATTGGGGCTCGGAGACGACGCGTGTACGGATCGGGGCTTGGTGACGGCGCGTTGACCGATCGTGGCTCGGAGACGGAGCGTAGACCGATCGGGGCTCGGAAACGGCGCGTGGAACGATCGGGGCTCAGGAGCCGGCGCGTGGACCGATCGGGACTCAGGAGACGGCGCGTGGACCGATCGGGGCTTAGGAGACGTCGCTAGGAGGCATCTGAGCTTAGAAGACGACGCGTGGACCGATCGGCGCTCGGAGACGGGTCGTGGACCGATCGGGCGTCAGGACGCGGCGCGTGGACCCGTCGGGGCTCGGAGATGGCGCGTGGACCGATCGGGGCTTAGAAGACGACGCGTAGACACATCGGAGCTCGGAGACGTCGCTAGGAGGCATCTGAGCTTAGAAGACGACGCGTGGACCGAGCGGAGCTCAGGAAACGGGGCGCGTGGACACATCGGGGCTCGGAGACGACGCGTGGAACGATCGGGGCTTAGGAGACGACGCGTGGACCGATCGATGCTCAGGAGACAGCGCGTGGACCGATTGGGGCTCGCAGACGACGCGTGGACCGATCGGGCCTCAGGAGACCGCGCGTGCACCGATCGGGGCTCGGCGACGGCGCGTGGACCGATCGGTGCTCGGAGACGACGCGTAGACCGATCGGGGCTGAGGAGACGGCGCGTGGAGCGATCAGGGCTCACGAGATGACGCGTGGATCCATCGGGGCTCAGGAGACGACGCGTCGACCGATCGGGACTTAGGAGACGACGCGTGGACCGATCGGGGCTTAGGAGACGGCGCATAGCCCGACCGGGGCTCAGGAGACTCGCATGGATCGATCGGGGCTCGGGAGGCGGCGCGTGGACCCAGCGGGGCTCAGGAGATGGTGCGTGGAACGGTCGGGGCTGGGAGACAGCGCGTGGACCGACTGGGGCTCAGGCGGTTGCCCGTGGACCAATTGGGGTTCGGCGACGGCGCGTGGACCGATCGGGGCTCGGAGACGACACGTGTACGGGTCGGGGCTTGGTGACGGCGCGTTTATCGATCGCGGCTTAGAGACGGCCCGTGGACGGATCGGGGCTTAGGAGACGACGCGTGGACCGATCGGGGCTGGGAGACAGCGCGTGGACCGACTGGGGCTCAGGCGGGTGCGCGTGGACCAATTGGGGTTCGGCGACGGCGCGTGGACCGATCGGGGCTCGGAGACGGCACGTGAACCGATCGGGGCTTAGCAGACGATGCGTGGACCGATCGGAATCGGAGACGGCGCGTGGACCGATCGGCGCTCAGGAGACGGCGCATGGATCGATCGGGGCTTAGGAGACGACGCTTGGACCGATCGGGGCTCGGCGACGGCGCGTGGACCTATCGGAGCTCAGGAGGCCGCGCGTGGATCGATCGCGGCTGGGCCACGGCGTGTGGGCTGATCGGGGCTCGGAGACGACGCGTGGACCGATCGGCGCTCAGAGACGGCGCGTGGACCGATCGGGACTCGGAGACGACGCGTGGATGGATCGGGGCTCAGGAGACAGCGCGTGGACGGATCGGGGCTCATGAGACGGTGCGTGGATCGATCGGGGCTCAGGAGATGGCACGTGAAATGATCGGCGCTTGGAGACGGCGCGTGGACCGATCGGGGCTCAGGAAGCGGCGCCTGGACCGATCGTGGCTCGGAGACGGCGCGTGGACCTATCGGGGCTGGGAGACGACGCGTATAACGATCGGGGCCCAGGAGACGGCGCGTGGACCGATCCGGGCTCGGAGACAGCGCGTTGGGGCATCTGGGCTTAGAAGACGACGCGTGGACCGATCGGGGCTCAGGAAACGGCGCGTGAACCGATCGGGGATCGGAGACGACGCGTGGACCGATCGGGGCTCAGGAGACAGCAAGTGGACCGATTGGGGATCAGGAGACGGCGCGTGAATGAATCGGGGCTTAGGAGACGACGCGTGGACGGATTGGGCTCGGAGACAACGCGTGGAACGATCGGGGCTCAGGAGACGACGCGTGAACCGATCGGCGCTCGGAGACGCCGCTTGGACCGGTCGGGGCTTAGGAGACGGCGCGTAGACCAATCGGGGCTCAGGAGACGGCGCGTGGACCGGTCGGGGCTTAGGAGACGACGCGCGGCCGATCGGGGCTTAGGAGACGACGCGTGGACCGATCCGGGATCAGGAGGCGGCGCGTGAACCGATCGGCGCTCGGAGACGGCGCGTGGACCGATCGGAGCTTAGGAGACGGCGCGTGGATGGATCGGGGCTTAGGGAACGACGCGTAGACCAATCGGGGCTCAGGAGACAGCAAGTGGACCGATTGGGGATCAGGAGACGGCGCGTGAATGAATCGGGGCTTAGGAGACGACGCGTGGACGGATTGGGCTCGGAGACAACGCGTGGAACGATCGGGGCTCAGGAGACGGCGCGTGAACCGATCGGGGCTTAGGAGACGTCGCTAGGAGGCATCTGAGCTTAGAAGACAACGCGTGGACCGAGCGGAGCTCAGGAAACGGGGCGCGTGGACACATCGGGGCTCGGAGACGACGCGTGGAACGATCGGGGCTTAGGAGACGACGCGTGGACCGATCGATGCTCAGGAGACAGCGCGTGGACCGATTGGGGCTCGCAGACGACGCGTGGACCGATCGGGCCTCAGGAGGCGCGCGTGGACCGATCGGGGCTCGGCGACGGCGCGTGGACCGATCGGTGCTCGGAGACGACGCGTAGACCGATCGGGGCTGAGGAGACGGCGCGTGGAGCGATCAGGGCTCACGAGATGACGCGTGGATCCATCGGGGCTCAGGAGACGACGCGTCGACCGATCGGGACTTAGGAGACGGCGCATAGCCCGACCGGGGCTCAGGAGACTCGCATGGATCGATCGGGGCTCGGGAGGCGGCGCGTGGACCCAGCGGGGCTCAGGAGATGGTGCGTGGAACGGTCGGGGCTGGGAGACAGCGCGTGGACCGACTGGGGCTCAGGCGGTTGCCCGTGGACCAATTGGGGTTCGGCGACGGCGCGTGGACCGATCGGGGCTCGGAGACGACGCGTGTACGTGTCGGGGCTTGGTGACGGCGCGTTTATCGATCGCGGCTCAGAGACGGCCCGTGGACGGATCGGGGCTTAGGAGACGACGCGTGGACCGATCGGGGCTGGGAGACAGCGCGTGGACCGACTGGGGCTCAGGCGGGTGCGCGTGGACCAATTGGGGTTCGGCGACGGCGCGTGGACCGATCGGGGCTCGGAGACGGCGCGTGAACCGATCGGGGCTTAGCAGACGATGCGTGGACCGATCGGACTCGGAGACCGCGCGTGGACCGATCGGCGCTCAGGAGACGGCGCATGGATCGATCGGGGCTTAGGAGACGACGCTTGGACCGATCGGGGCTCGGCGACGGCGCGTGGACCTATCGGAGCTCAGGAGGCCGCGCGTGGATCGATCGCGGCTGGGCCACGGCGTGTGGGCTGATCGGGGCTCGGAGAAGACGCGTGGACCGATCGGCGCTCAGAGACGGCGCGTGGACCGATCGGGACTCGGAGACGACGCGTGGATGGATCGGGGCGCAGGAGACAGCGCGTGGACGGATCGGGGCTCATGAGACGGTGCGTGGATCGATCGGGGCTCAGGAGATGGCACGTGAAATGATCGGCGCTCGGAGACGGCGCGTGGACCGATCGGGGCTCAGGAAGCGGCGCCTGGACCGATCGTGGCTCGGAGACGGCGCGTGGACCTATAGGGGCTGGGAGACGACGCGTATAACGATCGGGGCCCAGGAGACGGCGCGTGGACCGATCCGGGCTCGGAGACAGCGCGTTGGGGCATCTGGGCTTAGAAGACGACGCGTGGACCGATCGGGGCTCAGGAAACGGCGCGTGAACCGATCGGGGATCGGAGACGACGCGTGGACCGATCGGGGCTCAGGAGACAGCGAGTGGACCGATTGGGGATCAGGAGACGGCGCGTGAATGAATCGGGGCTTAGGAGACGACGCGTGGACGGATTGGGCTCGGAGACAACGCGTGGAACGATCGGCGCTCGGAGACGCCGCTTGGACCGGTCGGGGCTTAGGAGACGGCGCGTAGACGAATCGGGGCTCAGGAGACGGCGCGTGGACCGGTCGGTGCTCGGAGACGACGCGTAGACCGATCGGGGCTGAGGAGACGGCGCGTAGAGCGATCAGGGCTCACGAGATGACGCGTGGATCCATCGGGGCTCAGGAGACGACGCGTCGACCGATCGGGACTTAGGAGACGACGCGTGGACCGATCGGGGCTTAGGAGACGGCGCATAGCCCGACCGGGGCTCAGGAGACTCGCATGGATCGATCGGGGCTCGGGAGGCGGCGCGTGGACCCAGCGGGGCTCAGGAGATGGTGCGTGGAACGGTCGGGGCTGGGAGACAGCGCGTGGACCGACTGGGGCTCAGGCGGTTGACCGTGGACCAATTGGGGTTCGGCGACGGCGCGTGGACCGATCGGGGCTCGGAGACGACGCGTGTACGTGTCGGGGCTTGGTGACGGCGCGTTTATCGATCGCGGCTCAGAGACGGCCCGTGGACGGATCGGGGCTTAGGAGACGACGCGTGGACCGATCGGGGCTGGGAGACAGCGCGTGGACCGACTGGGGCTCAGGCGGGTGCGCGTGGACCAATTGGGGTTCGGCGACGGCGCGTGGACCGATCGGGGCTCGGAGACGGCGCGTGAACCGATCGGGGCTTAGCAGACGATGCGTGGACCGATCGGACTCGGAGACAGCGCGTGGACCGATCGGCGCTCAGGAGACGGCGCATGGATCGATCGGGGCTTAGGAGACGACGCTTGGACCGATCGGGGCTCGGCGAAGGCGCGTGGACCTATCGGAGCTCAGGAGGCCGCGCGTGGATCGATCGCGGCTGGGCCACGGCGTGTGGGCTGATCGGGGCTCGGAGCAGACGCGTGGACCGATCGGCGCTCAGAGACGGCGCGTGGACCGATCGGGACTCGGAGACGACGCGTGGATGGATCGGGGCGCAGGAGACAGCGCGTGGACGGATCGGGGCTCATGAGACGGTGCGTGGATCGATCGGGGCTCAGGAGATGGCACGTGAAATGATCGGCGCTCGGAGACGGCGCGTGGACCGATCGGGGCTCAGGAAGCGGCGCCTGGACCGATCGTGGCTCGGAGACGGCGCGTGGACCTATCGGGGCTGGGAGACGACGCGTATAACGATCGGGGCCCAGGAGACGGCGCGTGGACCGATCCGGGCTCGGAGACAGCGCGTTGGGGCATCTGGGCTTAGAAGACGACGCGTGGACCGATCGGGGCTCAGGAAACGGCGCGTGAACCGATCGGGGATCGGAGACGACGCGTGGACCGATCGGGGCTCAGGAGACAGCGAGTGGACCGATTGGGGATCAGGAGACGGCGCGTGAATGAATCGGGGCTTAGGAGACGACGCGTGGACGGATTGGGCTCGGAGACAACGCGTGGAACGATCGGCGCTCGGAGACGCCGCTTGGACCGGTCGGGGCTTAGGAGACGGCGCGTAGACGAATCGGGGCTCAGGAGACGGCGCGTGGACCGGTCGGGGCTTAGGAGACGACGCGCGGCCGATCGGGGCTTAGGAGACGACTCGTGGACCGATCCGGGATCAGGAGGCGGCGCGTGAACCGATCGGCGCTCGGAGACGGCGCGTGGACCGATCGGAGCTTAGGAGACGGCGCGTGGATGGATCGGGGCTTAGGGAACGACGCGTAGACCAATCGGGGATCAGGAAGCGGCGCCTGGACCGATCGTGGCTCGGGACAACGCGTGGAACGATCGGGGCCCAGGAGACGACGCCTGGATCGATTGGGGATCAGGAGACGGCGCGTGGATAGAGCGGGGCTTAGGGAACGACGCGTGGACCGATCGGGGCTCAGGAGACGGCGCGTGGACCGATAGGGGCTCAGGAGACAGCAAGTGGAGCGAACGGGGCTCAGGAAACGACGCGTGGATCGATTGGGGATCAGGAGACGGCGCGTGGATAGAGCGGGGCTTAGGGAACGACGCGTGGACCGATCGGGGCTCAGGAGACGGCGCGTGGACCGGTCGGGGCTTAGGAGACGACGCGCGGCCGATCGAGGCTTAGGACACGATGCGTGGATCGATCGGGGCTCAGAAGACGGCGAGTGGACCGGTCGGGGCTCAGGAAACGGCGCGTGGAGCGATCGGGGCTCAGGAAGCGGCGCCTGGACCGATCATGGCTCGGAGACGGTGCGGCGAGGCATCTGGGCTTAGAAGAAGACGCGTGGACCGATCGGGGCTCGGAGACGACGCGTGGAGCGATCGGGGCTCAGGAGTTGGGGCGTGGAGCGAACGGGGCTCAGGAGACGACGCCTGGATCGATTGGGGATCAGGAGACGGCGCGTGGATAGAGCGGGGCTTAACGAACGACGCGTGGACCGATCGGGGCTCAGGAAACGGCGCGTGGAGTGATCGGGGCTCAGGAGACGACGCGTGGACCGATCGGGACTCGGAGACAGCGCGTGGACCGACTGGGGCTCAGGAAGTTGCGCGTGGACCAAGTGGGGTTCGGGCGACGGCGCGTGGACCGATCGGGGCTCAGGAGACCGCGCGTGGACCGATCGGGGCTCAGGAAGCGGCGCCTGGACCGATCGCGGCTCGGCGACGGCGCGTGGACCGATCGGGGCTTAGGAGGCCGCGCGTGGACCGATCATGGCTTGGCGACGGCGCGTGGACCGATCGGGACTCGGAAACGACGCGTGGACCGATCGGTGCTCGGAGGCAGCGCGTGGACCGACTGGGGCTCGGAGACGGCGCATCGACCGAGCGGGGATCAGGAGACGGCGCGAGGAGCGATCGGAGCTCAGGAGAAGACGCGTGGGCCGATCGGGACTCAGAAGACGGCGCGTGGACCGATTGGGGCTTGGATACGGCGCATCGACCGAGCGCGGATCAGGAGACGGCGCGAGGAGCGATCGGAGCTCAGGAGAAGACGCGTGGGCCGATCGGGACTCAGTAGACGGCGCGTGGACCGATTGGGGCTTGGATACGGCGCGTGACGCGACCGGAGCTCAGGAGGCCGCGCGTGGAGCGATCATGGCTCGGCGACGGCGCGTGAACCGATCGGGGCTCGGAGACGACGCGTGGACCGATCGGGGCTCAGGAGACGACGCGTGGGTCGATTGGGGCTCAGGAGACGGCGCGTGGACCGTTCAGGGCTTAGGAGACTCGGGTGGATCTAACGGGGCTCCGGCCGCGGGGGGGTGGACCGATCGGGGATCAGGAGACGGTGAGTGGACCGATCGGGGCTCGGAGACGACGCGTGGACCGATCGGGGCTCAGGAGACGGCGCGTGGAGCGATCGGGGCTCAGGAGACGACGCGTGAACCGATCGGGGCTCAGGAGACGGCGCGCGGACCGACCGGACCTCACGATACTTGCGTGGATCGATCGGTGCTTCGGAGGCGCCGCGTGGACCGATCGGGACTCGGAGACAGCGCGTGGACCGACTGGGGCTCAGGAAGTTGCGCGTGGACCAAGTGGGGTTCGGGCGACGGCGCGTGGACCGATCGGGGCTCAGGAGACCGCGCGTGGACCGATCGGGGCTCAGGAATCGGCGCCTGGACTGATCGCGGCTCGGCGACGGCGCGTGGACCGATCGGGGCTTAGGAGGCCGCGCGTGGACCGATCATGGCTTGGCGACGGCGCGTGGAGCGATCGGGACTCGGAAACGACGCGTGGACCGATCGGTGCTCGGAGACAGCGCGTGGACCGATCGGGGCTCAGGAGACGACGCGTGGGTCTATTGGGGCTCAGGAGACGGCGCGTGGACCGTTCAGGGCTTAGGAGACTCGGGTGGATCTAACGGGGCTCCGGCGGCGGGGGGGTGGACCGATCGGGGATCAGGAGACGGTGAGTGGACCGATCGGGGCTCGGAGACGACGCGTGGACCGATCGGGGCTCAGGAGACGGCGCGTGGATCGATCGGAGCTTCGGAGGCGTCGCGTGGACCGATGGGGATTAGGAGACGGTGCGTGGACCGATCGGGGCTCAGGAAGCGGCGCCTGGACCGATCGTGGCTCGGAGACGGCGCGTGGACCTATCGGGGCTGGGAGACGGCGCGTGGAACGATCGGGGCTCAGGAGACGGCGCGTGGACCGATCGGGGCTCGGAGACAGCGCGTGGATCGATCGGGGCTCAGGAGACGCCACGTAGACCGATCGGGGCTGAGGAGACGACGCGTGAACCCATCGGGGCACAGGAAGCGGCGCCTGGACCGATCGTGGCTCGGAGACGGCGCGTGGACCTATCGGGGCTGGGAGACGGCGCGTGGACCGATCGGGTCTCAGGAGACGGCGCGTGGACCGATCGGGACTCAGGAGACGGCGGGTGGACCGATTGGGGCTTGGATACGGCACTTGACGCGACCGGGGCTCAGGAGGCCGCGCGAGGAGCGATCATGGCTCGGCGACGGCGCGTGGACCGATCGGGGCTCAGGAGACGACGCCTGGATCGATTGGGGATCAGGAGACGGCGCGTGGATAGAGCGGGGCTTAGGGAACGACGCGTGGACCGATCGGGGCTCAGGAAGCGGCGCCTGGACCGATCGCGGCTCGGCGACGGCGCGTGGATCGATCGGGGCTTAGGAGGCCGCGCGTGAACCGATCATGGCTCGGCGACGGCGCGTGGACCGATCGGGACTCGGAAACGACGCGTGGACCGATCGGTGCTCGGAGACAGCGCGTGGACCGACTGGGGCTCGGAGACGGCGCATCGACCGAGCGGGGATCAGGAGACGGCGCGAGGAGCGATCGGGGCTCAGGAGAAGACGCGTGAACCGATCGGGACTCAGTAGACGGCGCGTGGACCGATTGGGGCTTGGATACGGCGCGTGACGCGACCGGAGCTCAGGAGGCCGCGCGTGGAGCGATCATGGCTCGGCGACGGCGCGTGGACCGATCGGGGCTCGGAGACGACGCGTGGACCGATCGGGGCTCAGGAGACGACGCGTGGGTCGATTAAGGCTCAGGAGACGGCGCGTGGACCGTTCAGGGCTTAGGAGACTCGGGTGGATCTAACGGGGCTCCGGCGGCGCGGGGGTGGACCGATCGGGGATCAGGAGACGGTGAGTGGACCGATCGGGGCTCGGAGACGACGCGTGGACCGATCGGGGCTCAGGAGACGGCGCGTCAAGCGATCGGGGCTCAGGAGACGACGCGTGAACCGATCGGGGCTCAGGAGACGGCGCGCGGACCGACCGGGGCTCACGAGACTCGCGTGGATCGATCGGGGCTTCGGAGGCGCCGCGTGGACAGATGGGGATCAGGAGACGGTGCGTGGACCGATCGGGGCTCAGGAAGCGGCGCCTGGACCGATCGTGGCTCGGAGACGGCGCGTGGACCTATCGGGGTTGGGAGACGGCGCGTGGAACGAACGGGGCTCAGGAGACGGCGCGTGGACCGATCGGGGCTCGGAGACAGCGCGTGGATCGATCGGGGCTCAGGAGACGGCACGTAGACCGATCGGGGCTCAGGAGACGACGCGTGGACCCATCGGGGCACAGGAAGCGGCGCCTGGACCGATCGTGGCTCGGAGACGGCGCGTGGACCTATCGGGGCTGGGAGACGGCGCGTGGACCGATCGGGTCTCAGGAGACGGCGCGTGGACGGATCGGGACTCAGGAGACGGCGGGTGGACCGATTGGGGCTTGGATACGGCACGTGACGCGACCGGGGCTCAGGAGGCCGCGCGTGGAGCGATCATGGCTCGGCGACGGCGCGTGGACCGATCGGGGCTCAGGAGACGACGCCTGGATCGATTGGGGATCAGGAGACGGCGCGTGGATAGAGCGGGGCTTAGGGAACGACGCGTGGACCGATCGGGGCTCAGGAAGCGGCGCCTGGACCGATCGCGGCTCGGCGACGGCGCGTGGACCGATCGGGGCTTAGGAGGCCGCGCGTGAACCGATCATGGCTCGGCGACGGCGCGTGGACCGATCGGGACTCGGAAACGACGCGTGGACCGATCGGTGCTCGGAGACAGCGCGTGGACCGACTGGGACTCGGAGACGGCGCATCGACCGAGCGGGGATCAGGAGACGGCGGGAGGAGCGATCGGGGCTCAGGAGAAGACGCGTGAACCGATCGGGACTCAATAGGCGGCGCGTGGACCGATTGGGGCTTGGATACGGCGCGTGACGCGACCGGAGCTCAGGAGGCCGCGCGTGGAGCGATCATGGCTCGGCGACGGCGCGTGGACCGATCGGGGCTCGGAGACGACGCGTGGACCGATCGGGGCTCAGGAGACGACGCGTGGGTCGATTGAGGCTCAGGAGACGGCGCGTGGACCGTTCAGGGCTTAGGAGACTCGGGTGGATCCAACGGGGCTCCGGCGGCGGGGGGGTGGACCGATCGGGGATCAGGAGACGGTGAGTGGACCGATCGGGGCTCAGAGACGACGCGTGGACCGATCGGGGCTCAGGAGACGGCGCGTGGAGCGATCGGGGCTCAGGAGACGACGCGTGAACCGATCGGGGCTCAGGAGACGGCGCGCGGACCGACCGGGGCTCACGAGACTCGCGTGGATCGATCGGGGCTTCGGAGGCGCCGCGTGGACAGATGGGGATCAGGAGACGGTACGTGGACCGATCGGGGCTCAGGAAGCGGCGCCTGGACCGATCGTGGCTCGGAGACGGCGCGTGGACCTATCGGGGTTGGGAGACGGCGCGTGGAACGATCGGGGCTCAGGAGACGGCGCGTGGACCGATCGGGGCTCGGAGACAGCGCGTGGATCGATCGGGGCTCAGGAGACGGCACGTAGACCGATCGGGGCTCAGGAGACGACGCGTGGACCCATCGGGGCACAGGAAGCGGCGCCTGGACCGATCGTGGCTCGGAGACGGCGCGTGGACCTATCGGGGCTGGGAGACGGCGCGTGGACCGATCGGGTCTCAGGAGACGGCGCGTGGACCGATCGGGACTCAGGAGACGGCGGGGGGACCGATTGGGGCTTGGATACGGCACGTGACGCGACCGGGGCTCGGAGGCCGCGCGTGGAGCGATCATGGCTCGGCGACGGCGCGTGGACCGATCGGGACTCGGAAACGACGCTTGGACCGATCGGTGCTCGGAGACAGCGCGTGGACCGACTGGGGCTCGGAGACGGCGCATCGACCGAGCGGGGATCAGGAGACGGCGCGAGGAGCGATCGGGGCTCAGGAGAAGACGCGTGGACCGATCGGGACTCAGTAGACGGCGCGTGGACCGATTGGGGCTTAGGAGACTCGCGTGGAACTATCGGGGCGGCGGAGGCGGCGATTGGACCGATCGGGGATCAGGAGATGGTGCATGGACCGATCGGGTCTCGGAGACGGCACGTCGGCCGATCGGGGCTTAGGAGCCGAAGGTGGACCGATCGGGGCTCGGAGACGGTGCGTGGACGTATCGGAGCTCGGAGACGGCGCGTGGACCGATCGGGCCTCAGGAGACGGCGCGTGGACCCATCGGGGCTTAGGAGACGACGCGTGGACCGAACGGGGCTCAGGAGACGGCGCGTGGACCGATCGAGGCTTAGGAAACGGCGCGTGGACCGATCGGGGCGTAGGAGACGACGCGTGTACCTATCGGGGCCCACGAGACAGCGTGTGGACCGATTGGGGCCCAGGAGACGGCGCGTGGACCGATCGGAGCTCGGAGACGGCGCGTGGAACGATCGGGGCTCAGGAGACGGCGCGTGGACCGATTGGGGCTCGGATACGGCGCGTGGACCGACCGGGGCTCAGGAGACTCGCGTGGATCGATCGGGTCTCCGGAGGCGCCGCGTGGACCGATGGGGATCAGGAGACGGTGCGTGGACCGATCGGGGCTCGGAGACGGCGCGTGGACCGATCGGGGCTTAGGAGACGAAGCGTGGACCGACTGGGGCTCGGAGACGGCGCGTGGACGGATCGTGGCTTAGGAGAAGGCGCGTGGAACGATCAGGGCTCAGGAGACGGCGCGTGAACCGATCGGCGCTCGGAGACGACGCGTGGACCGATCAAGGCTTAGGAGACGGCGCGTGGAACGATCGGGACTCAGGTGACGCCGCGCGAGCCGATCGGCGCTCGGAGACGGCGCGTGGACCGATCGGGGTTTGGGAGAAGGCGCTTGGACCGATCGGGGCTTAGGAGACGGCGCGCGGACCGACCGGGGCTCAGGAGACTCGCGTGGATCGATCGGGGCTCCGGAAACAGTGCGTAGACCGGTTGGGGTTCGGAGACGGCGCGAGGAACGATCGGGGCTCAGGAGACTGCACGTGGATGGATCGGGGATTAGGGAAAGACGCGCGGACCGATCGGTGATTAGGGAACGACGCGTGGACAGATCGGGGCTCAGGAGACGGCGCGTGGACCGATCGGGGCTTAGGACACGGCGCGTGGACCGATCGGGGCTCGGAGACGGCGCGTGGACCGATCGAGGCTTAGGAGACGACGCGTGGACCGATTGGGGCTGGGAGACAGCGCGTGGACGGACTGGGGCTCAGGCGGTTGCGCGTGGACCAATTGGGGTTCGGCGACGGCGCGTCGAGCGATCGGGGCTCAGGAGACCGCGCGTGAACCAATCGGGGCTCGGCGACTGCGCGTGGATCGATCGGGGCTTAGGACACGATGCGTGGACCAATCGAGGCTCGGCGATCGCGCGTGGATCGATCGGGGCTCGGAGACGACGTGTGGACGTGTCGGGGCTTAGGAGACGATGCGTGCACCGATCGGGGCTCAGGAGACGGCGCGTGGACCGATCGGGGCTCAGGAGACGGCGCGTGGACCGATCGGGGCTCAGGAGATGGCGCCTTAACCGATCGGCGCTCGTAGACGGCGCGTGCACCTATCGGGGCTTAGGAGAAAGCGCGTGGATCGATCGAGGCTCAGGAGACGGCGCGTGGACCGATTGGGGTTTAGGAGACCGCGCGTGGACCGATCGGGGCTCGGCGACAACGCGTGGACGTATCGGGGCTCAGGAGACGGCGGGTGGACCGATCGGGGCGCGCAGACGGCGCGTTAACCAATCGCGGCTCGCCGACTACGCGTAGACGTATCGGGGTCAGGAGACGGCGCGCGGACGGATCGGAGCTCAGGAGACGGCGCGTGAATCGATCGGCGCTCGGAGAAGGCGCGTGGACCGATCGAGGTTTAGAAGACCGCGCGTGGACCGATCGGGGCTCGGCTACTGCGCCTGGACGGATCGGGGCTCAGGAGACGGCGCGTGGACCGACCGGGGCTCAGGAGACCGCGCGTGGACCTATCGGGGCTGGGAGACGGCGCGTGGACCGATCGGGTCTCAGGAGACGGCGCGTGGACCGATCGGGACTCAGGAGACGGCGGGGGGACCGATTGGGGCTTGGATACGGCACGTGACGCGACCGGGGCTCAGGAGGCCGCGCGTGGAGCGATCATGGCTCGGCGACGGCGCGTGGACCGATCGGGACTCGGAAACGACGCTTGGACCGATCGGTGCTCGGAGACAGCGCGTGGACCGATCGGGGCTTAGGAGACGGCGCGTGGACCGACTGGGGCTCACGCGGTTTCGCGTGGACCAATTGGGGTTCGGCGACGGCGCGTGGACCGATCGTGGCTCAGGAAGCGGCGCCTGGAGCGATCGTGGCCCGGAGACGGCGCGAGAAGGCATCTGGGCTTACAAGACGACGCGTGGATCGATCAGGGCTCGGAGACGGCGCATGAACCGACCGGGGCTCAGGAGACGGCGCGTGGACTGATCGGGGCTCGGAGACGGTGCGTTAACCGATCGGGGCTTAGAAGGCCGCACGTGGACCGATCGAGGCTCGGCGACGGCGCGTGGACCGATCGGGTCTCGGAGACGGCGTGTGAACGTATCGGGGCTTAGGAGACGATGCGTTGACCGATCGGGGCTCATGAGACGGCGCGTAGACCGATCGGGGCTCCGGCGGCGACGCGTGGACCGACCGGGGCTCAGGAGCCGATGCGTGGATCGATCGGGGCTCAGGAGGCGGCGCGTAGACCGATCGGGGCTCGGAGACGACGCGTGGACCGATGGGGGCTCGGATTCGGCGCGTGAACCAACCGGGGCTCAGGAGGCCGCGCGTGGATCGATCATGGCTCGGCGACGGCGCGTGGACCGATCGGGGTTCGGATACGACGCGTGGACCGATCGGGGCTGCGGAGGCGCCTCGTGGACCCATGGGGATCGGGAGATAGTGCGTGGACCCATCGGGGCTCGGAGACGGCGCGTGGACTGATCGGGGCTTAGGAGACGACGCGTGGACCGTTCGGGGTGTAGGAGACGACGCGTGTCCCTATCGGGGCTCAGGAGACAGCGCGTGGACCGATCGGGGCTCGGCGACTGCGCGTCGACGTATCGGGGCTCAGGAGACGGCACGTGGACGGATCAGGGCTCAGGAGACGGCGCGTGGACCGATCGGGGTGGGGAGACGGCGCGTGAACCGACCGGGGCTCAGGAGGCCGCGCGTGGACTGATCGGGGCTCGGCGACTGCGCGTGGACCTATCGGGGCTCAGGAGACGGCGCGTGGCCCGATCGGGGCGGGGAGACGGTGCGTTAACCGATCGGATCTTAGGTGACGACGCCTGGACCGATCGTGGCTCGGAGACGGCGCGTGGAGGTATCGGGGCTTAAAAGACGACGGATGGATCGATCGGGGCTCCGGAAACGGCGCGTGGACCGACTGGGGCTCAGGAGGTGGCGCGTGGACCAATTGTGGTTCGGCGACGGCGCGTGGACCGACCGGGGATTAGGAGACGACGCGTCGACCGATCGGGGCTTAGGAGACGACCCGTCGACCGATCGGGGCTTAGGAGACGACGCGTGGTCCGATCGGGGGTTAGGAGGCGGCGCGTGGACCCATCGGGGCTCGGAGACGGCGCGTTAACCGATCGGGGCTTAGGAGATGACGCGTGGACCGATCGGGGCTCAGGAGACGGCGCGTGGACCGATCGGTGCACGGGGACGGCGCGTGGACGGACCTTGACTTAGAATGCGTCACGCGGACCGATCGGGGCTCGGATGCCGCGTGTGGACGTATCGGGGATTAGGAGACGATGCGTGAACCGATCGGGGCTCAGGAGACGGCCTGTGGACCGATCGGGGCTCGGAGACGGCGCGTGTACGGATCGAGGCTTGGAGACGGCGCGTGGACCGATCGGAGCTCGGAAACGGCCCGTGGGCAGATCGGGGCTTAGGAGACGGCGCGTGGTGGCATCGGGGCTAAGAAGATGACGCATGGACCGAGCGGGGCTCAGGAGACGGCGCGAGGAGCGATCGGGGCTCAGGAGAAGACGCGTCAATTGATTGGGGCTCAGGAGACAACGCGGCGACGGATCGGGGCTTAGGAGACGACGCGTGGACCGATTGGGGCTTAGGAGACGACGCGTGGACCGATCGGGGCTTAGGAGACGGCACGTGATTCGATCGGTGTACAGGAGACGGCGCGTGAACCGGTCGGGGCTTAGGAGACGACGCGTCGGCCGATCGGGGCTCAGGAGATGGCGCGTGGACCGATCGGGGTTCGGCGATGGCACGTGGACCGATCGGGGCTCGGAGACGACGCGTGTACGGATCGAGGCTTGGAGACGGCGCGTGGACCGATCGGAGCTCGGAGACGGCCCGTGGGCAGATCGGGGCTTAGGAGACGGCGCGGGGACTAATTGGGGCTTAGGAGAACATACGTGGACCGATCGGGGCTCGGAGACAGCGCGTTTACCGACTGGGGCTCGAGAGGTTGCGCGTGGACCAATTGGGGTTCGCCGCGGCGTGTGGACCGACCGGAGCTCAGTAGACCGCGCGTGGACCGATCGCGGCTCGGCGACTGCGCGTGGATGGATCGGGGCTCAGGAGCCAGCGGGTGGACCTATCGGGGCGGGGAGACGGCGCGTGAACCGACCGGGGCTCAGGAGGCCGCGCGTGGACCGATCGGGGCTCGGCGACTGCGCGTGGACGTATCGGGGCTCAGGAGACGGCGCGTGGACCGATCGGGGCGGGGAGACGGTGCGTTAACCGATCGGGGCTTAGGAGACGATGAGTGGACCGATCGGGGCTCGGAGACGGCGCGTGGACCGACCGGGGCTAAGGAGGCCGCGCGTGGACCGATAGAGTCTTAGGAGCCGACGCGTGGACCGATCGAGGCTGAGGAGATGGCGCGTGGACCGATCGGGGCTCGGAGACGGCGCGTGGACCGATCGAGGCTCGGAGACGGCGCGTAGAAGGATCGGAGCACAGTAGACGGCGCGTGAACCGATCGGCGCTCGGAGACGGCGCGTGGATCGATCGGGGCTTAGGAGACGGCGCGTGGACCGATCGGGGCTTAGGAGACGACGCGTGGACCGATCGGGGCTCAGGAAGCGGCGCGTGGACCGAGCGGTGCTCGGAGACGACGCGTGAACCGATCGGCGCTCAGGAGACGGCGCGCGGAGCGATCGGAGCGCAGGAGACGACGCGTTAACAGAGCGGGGTTTAGGAGACGATGCGTAGACCGATCGGTGCTCGGAGACAGCGCGTGGACCGACTGGGGCTCAGGAGGTGGAGCGTGGACCAATTGGGGTTCGGCGACGGCGCGTGGACAGACCGGGGATTAGGACACGACGCGTCGACCGATCGGCGCTCGGAGACGACGCGTCGACCGATCGGGGCAGAGGAGACGACGCGTGGACCGATCGGGGCTTAGGAGAAAACGCGTGGACCGATCGGGGCTCAGGAAGCGGCGCCTGCACCGATCGTGCTTGGGAGACGGCGCAAGGAGGCATCTGGGCTTAGAAGACGACGCGTGGACCGATCGGGGCTCAGGAAACGGCGCGTGGACCGACCGCGGCTCAGTAGGCCACGCCTGGGCCGATCGTGGCTCGGAGACGGCGCGTGGAGGTATCGGGGCTTAAAAGACGACGGATGGATCGATCGGGGCTCTGGAAACGGCGCGTGGACCGAACGGTGCTCGGAGACGACGCGTGGACGGATCGGCGCTCAGGAGACGGCGCGTGGAGCGATCGGGGCTCAGGAGACGACGCGTTAACAGAGCGGGGTTTAGGAGACGATGCGTAGACCGATCGGTGCCCGGAGACAGCGCGTGGACCGACTGGGGGTCAGGAGGTGGCGCGTGGACCAATTGGGGTTCGGCGACGGCGTGTGGACCGACCGGGGATTAGGAGACGACGCGTCGACCGATCGGGGATTAGGAGACGACGCGTCGACCGATCGGGGCTTAGGAGACGACCCGTCGACCGATCGGGGCTTAGGAGACGACGCGTGGACCGATCGGGGGTTAGGAGGCGGCGCGTGGACCCATCGGGGCTCGGAGACGGCGCGTTAACCGATCGGGGCTTAGGAGATGACGCGTGGACCGATCGGGGCTCAGGAGACGGCGCGTGGACCGATCGGTGCACGGGGACGGCGCGTGGACGGACCTTGACTTAGAATGCGTCACGCGGACCGATCGGGGCTCGGATGCCGCGTGTGGACGTATCGGGGATTAGGAGACGATGCGTGAATCGATCGGGGCTCAGGAGACGGCGCGTGGACCGATCGCGGCTCGGAGACGGCGCGTGTACGGATCGAGGCTTGGAGACGGCGCGTGGACCGATCGGAGCTCGGAAACGGCCCGTGGGCAGATCGGGGCTTAGGAGACGGCGCGTGGTGGCTTCGGGGCTAAGAAGACGACGCATGGACCGAGCGGGGCTCAGGAGACGGCGCGAGGAGCGATCGGGGCTCAGGAGAAGACGCGTCAATTGATCGGGGCTCAGGAGACAACGCGGCGACGGATCGGGGCTTAGGAGACGACGCGTGGACCGATTGGGGCTTAGGAGACGACGTGTGGACCGATCGGGGCTTAGGAGACGGCACGTGATTCGATCGGTGTACAGGAGACGGCGCGTGAACCGGTCGGGGCTTAGGAGACGACGCGTCGGCCGATCGGGGCTCAGGAGATGGCGCGTGGACCGATCGGGGTTCGCCGATGGCGCGTGGACCGATCGGAGCTCGGAGGCGACGCGTGTACCTATCGGGGCTCAGGAGACAGCGAGTGGACGTATTGGGACTCAGGAGACGGCGCAGGGACCGATCGGGGCTCGGAGACGGCGCGTGGAACGATCGGGGCTCAGGAGACGGCGCGTTAACCGATTGGGGCTTAGGAGACGATGAGTGGACCGATCGGGGCTCGAAGACGGCGCGTGGACCGATCGAGACTCGGAGACGACGCGTTTAAGGATCGGGAATCAGGAGACGAAGCGTGGACCGATCGGGGCTCGGAGACGCCGTGTGGAACGATCGGGGCTCAGGAGACGGCGCGTGAACCGATCGGCGCTCGGAGACGGCGCGTGGACCGATCGGGGCTTAGTAGAAGGCGCTTGGACCGATCGGGGCTTAGGAAACGACGCGTGGACCGATCGGAGCTCGGAGACGGCGCGTGGAACGATCGGGGTTCAGGAGACGGCGCGTGAACCGATCGGTGCTCGGAGACGATGCGTGGATCGATCGGGGCTCAGGTAACGGCGTATGGATCGATCGGAGCTCGGACACGACGCGTGGACCGATCGGGGCTCAGAAGACGGCGCGAGGAGCGATCGGGCTCAGGAGAAGACGGGTCAATTGATCGTGGCTCAGGAGACGACGCGTCGACGGATCGGGGCTTAGGAGACGACGCGTGGACCGATCGGGGCTGGGAGACGGAGCGTGGAGCGATGGGGGCTCAGGAGACGGCGCGTGAACCGATCGGAGATCAGGAGACGACGCGTGGACCGAGAGGGCTCTGGAAGCGGCGCACGGACGGATCGTGGCTCGGAGACGGCGCGTGGACCCATCGGGGCTCGGAGACGGCACGTGGACCGATCAGGGCTTAGGAGACGACGCGTGGACCGATCGAGGCTCGGAGACGACGCGAGTACCGATCGGGGCACGGAGACAGTGCGTGGACCGACTGGGCCTCAGGCGGTTGCGCGTGGACCAATTGGGGTTCGGCGACGGCGCGTTGACCGATCGGGGCTCGGAGACGGCGCGTTAACCGATTGGGGCTTAGGAGACGATGCGTGGTCCGATCGGGGCTCAGGAGCCTCGCGTGGATCGATCGGGGCTCCGGAGGCGCCGCGTTGACCCATGGGGATCAGGAGACAGTGCGTGGACCGATCGGGGCTCGGGGACGGCGCGTTAACCGATTGGGGCTTAGGAGACCATGCGTGGACCGATCGGGGCTCGAAGACGGCGCGTGGACCGTTCGGGTCTCAGGAGGCCGCGCGTGGACACATCATGACTCGGCGACGGCGCGTGGACCGATCGGGGCTCGGAGACGACGCGTGGACCGATCGGGGCTCGGAGACAGCGCGTGGACCGACTGGGGCTCAGGCGGTTTCGCGTGGCCCAATTGGGGTTCGGCGACGGCGCGTGGACCGATCGGGGCTTAGGAGACGGCGCGTGCACCGATCGGGGCCCGGAGACGGGTCGTGGACAGATTGGGGATTAGGAGACGGCGCGTGGACCGATCGGGGCTGGGCGACGGCACGTGGACCAATGGGGGCTTAGGAGACGACGCGTGGACCGATCGGGGTGTAGGCGACGACGCGTGTACCTATCGGGGCTCAGGAGACAGCGCGTGGACCGATCAGGGCTCGGCGACTGCGCGTGGACGTATCGGGGCTCAGGAGACGGCGCGGGGACCGATCGGGGCTCGGGGACGGCGCGTTAACCGATTGGGGCTTAGGAGACCATGCGTGGACCGATCGGGGCTCGAAGACGGCGCGTGGACCGATCGGGTGTCAGGAGGCCGCGCGTGGACAGATCATGACTCGGCGACGGCGCGTGGACCGATCGGGGCTCGGAGACGACGCGTGCACCGATCGGGGCCCGGAGACGGGTCGTGGATCGATCGGGGCTCAGGAGGATACGCCTGGACCGATCTGGGTTCGGCGACGGCGCGTGGACCGATCGGGGCTCAGGAGACGGTGCGTGGCCCGATTGGGGCTCGGATACGGCGCGTGAACCAACCGGGGCTCAGGAGGCCGCGCGTGGACCGATCGCGGCTCGTGCGACGGCGCGTGCACCGATCGGCGCTCGGAGACAGCGCTGACCGATCGTGGCTTAGGAGAAGGCGCGTGGAACGATCGGGGCTCGGAGACGGCGCGTGGAACGATCGGGGCTCCGAGTCGGCGCGTTAACCGATCGGGGCTTAGGAGACGATGCGTGGACCGATCGAGGCTCGGAGACGACGCGAGTACCGATCGGGGCACGGAGACCGTGCGTGGACCGACTGGGCCTCAGGCGGTTGCGCGTGGACCAATTGGGGTTCGGCGACGGCGCGTTGACCGATCGGGGCTCGGAGACGGCGCGTTAACCGATTGGGGCTTAGGAGACGATGCGTGGTCCGATCGGGGCTCAGGAGCCTCGCGTGGATCGATCGGGGCTCCGGAGGCGCCGCGTTGACCCATGGGGATCAGGAGACAGTGCGTGGACCGATCGGGGCTCGGGGACGGCGCGTTAACCGATTGGGGCTTAGGAGACCATGCGTGGACCGATCGGGGCTCGAAGACGGCGCGTGGACCGTTCGGGTCTCAGGAGGCCGCGCGTGGACACATCATGACTCGGCGACGGCGCGTGGACCGATCGGGGCTCGGAGACGACGCGTGGACCGATCGGGGCTCGGAGACAGCGCGTGGACCGACTGGGGCTCAGGCGGTTTCGCGTGGCCCAATTGGGGTTCGGCGACGGCGCGTGGACCGATCGGGGCTTAGGAGACGGCGCGTGCACCGATCGGGGCCCGGAGACGGGTCGTGGACAGATTGGGGATTAGGAGACGGCGCGTGGACCGATCGGGGCTGGGAGACGGCACGTGGACCAATGGGGGCTTAGGAGACGACGCGTGGACCGATCGGGGTGTAGGCGACGACGCGTGTACCTATCGGGGCTCAGGAGACAGCGCGTGGACCGATCAGGGCTCGGCGACTGCGCGTGGACGTATCGGGGCTCAGGAGACGGCGCGGGGACCGATCGGGGCTCGGGGACGGCGCGTTAACCGATTGGGGCTTAGGAGACCATGCGTGGACCGATCGGGGCTCGAAGACGGCGCGTGGACCGATCGGGTGTCAGGAGGCCGCGCGTGGACAGATCATGACTCGGCGACGGCGCGTGGACCGATCGGGGCTCGGAGACGACGCGTGCACCGATCGGGGCCCGGAGACGGGTCGTGGATCGATCGGGGCTCAGGAGGATACGCCTGGACCGATCTGGGTTCGGCGACGGCGCGTGGACCGATCGGGGCTCAGGAGACGGTGCGTGGCCCGATTGGGGCTCGGATACGGCGCGTGAACCAACCGGGGCTCAGGAGGCCGCGCGTGGACCGATCGCGGCTCGTGCGACGGCGCGTGCACCGATCGGCGCTCGGAGACAGCGCTGACCGATCGTGGCTTAGGAGAAGGCGCGTGGAACGATCGGGGCTCGGAGACGGCGCGTGGAACGATCGGGGCTCCGAGTCGGCGCGTTAACCGATCGGGGCTTAGGAGACGATGCGTGGACCGATCAGGGCTCGGAGACGGCGCGTGGACCGACCGGGGCTCACGAGGATACGCCTGGACCGATCGGGGCTCGGCGACGGCGCGTGGACCGATCGAGGCTCGGAGACGACGCGTGTACGGATCGAGGATTCGGGGACGACGCGTGGAACGATCCGGGCTCAGAAGACGGCGCGTGCACCGATCGGGGCTCAGAGACGGCGCGTGGAACGATCGGGGCTCAGGTGACGGCGCGTGAACCGATCCGCGCTCGGAGACGGCGCATGGACCGATCGGGGCTCAGGAGACGGTGCGTGGACCGATTGGGACTCGGATACGGCGCGTGAACCAACCGGGGCTCAGCAGGCCGCGGGTGGACCGATCGCGGCTCGTTCGACGGCGCGTGCACCGATCGGCGCTCGGAGACGGCGCTGACCGATCGTGGCTTAGGAGAAGGCGCGTTAACCGATCGGGGCTTAGGATCCGATGCGTGGACCGATCGGGGCTCGGAGACGGCGCGTGGACCGACCGGGGCTCAGGAGGCCGCGCGTGGACCGATCGAGGCTCGGCGACGGCGCGTGGACCGATCGGGGCTCGGAGACGACGCGTGTACGGATCAGGGCTTGGTGACGGCGCGTTTACCGATAGCAGCTCGGAGACGGCCCGTGGACGGATCGCGGCTTAGGAGACGGCGCGTGGAACGATCGGGGCTTAGGAGACGGTGCGTGGAGCGATCGGGGCCCAGGAGACGGCGCGTGAACCGATCGGCGCACGGAGACGGCGCGTGGACCGATCGGGGCTCAGGAGGATACGCCTGGACCGATCGGGGCTCGGCGACGGCGCGTGGACCGATCGGGGCTCAGGAGACGGTGCGTGGACCGATTGGGGCTCGGATACGGCGCGTGAACCAACCGGGGCTCAGGAGGCCGCGCGTGGACCGATCGCGGCACGTGCGACGGCGCGTGCACCGATCGGCGCTCGGAGACGGCGCTGACCGATCGTGGCTTACGAGAAGGGGCGTGGAACGATTGTGGCTCGGAGACGACGCGTGGAGGCATCGGGGCTAAGAAGATGACGCATGGACCGATCGGGGTTCAGGAAACGGCGTGTGGACCGATCAGAGCTCGGAGACGACGCGTGGACCGATCGGGGCTTAGGAGACTACGCGTGTACCTATCGGGGCTCAGGAGACAGCGCGTGGACCGATCGGGGCTCAAGAGGCGGCGCGTGGATCGATCGGGGCTCGGAGAGGGCGCGTGGAACGATCGGGTCTCAGGAGACGGCGCGTGAAATGATCGGCGCTCGGAGACGCCGCGTGGACCGATTGGGGTTTAGGAGACGGCGCGTGGACCGATCAGGGCGCAGGAAGCGGCGCCTGGACCGATCGTGGCTCGGAGACGGCGCGTGGAGGCATCCGGGCTAAGAAGACGACGCATGGACCGAGCGGGGTTCAGGAGACGGCGCGAGGAGCCATCGGGGCTCAGGAGAAGACACGTCAATTGATAGGAGCTCCGGAGACGACGCCTCAACGGATCGGGACTCAGGAGGCGGCACGAGAACCGATCGCGGCTCGGCGACGGCGCGTGGACCGATCGGGGCGCAGGAGGCCGCGCGTGGACCGATCATGGCTCGGCGACAGCGCGTAGACCGATCGGGGCTCGGAGACGACGCGTGGACTGATCGGGACTCGAAGACAGCGCGTGGACCGACTGGGGCTCAGGCGGTTGCGCGTGGACCAATTGGGGCTCCGGAGGCGGTGCGTGGACCGATTGTGGAGCAGAAGATGGTGCGTGGAACGATCGGGGCTCGGAGACAGCGCGTGCAGCGACTGGGGCTCAGGAGGTTGCGCGTGGACCAATTGGGGTTCGGCGACGGCGCGTGGACCGATCCGGGCTCAGGAGACGGCGCGTGGACCGATCGGGGCTGGGAGACGGAGCGTGGAACGATGGGGGATCAGGAGACGGCGCGTGAACTGATCGGCGCTCGGAGACGGCGCGTGGAACGATCGGGGCTGAGGAGAAGGTGCGTGGTCCGATCGGGGCTTATTAGACGGCGCGTGGACGGATCGGGGCTCGGAGACGGGTCGTGGACAGATTGGGGCTCAGCAGACGGCGCGAGGACCGATCGTGGATGGGAGACGGCACGTCCACCAATCGGGGCTTAGGAGACGACGCGTAGACCGATCGGGGCCCAGGAGACGGCGCGTGGACCGATCGGGGCTCAGGAAACGGCGCGTGGACCGACTGGGGCTCAGGCGATTGCGCGTGGACGAATTGGGGTTCGGCGACGGCGCGTGGATCGATCGGGGCTTAGGAGACGGCGCGTGCACCGATCGGGGCCCGGAGACGGGTCGTGGACAGATTGGGGATTTGCAGACGGCGCGTGGACCGATCGTGGCTGGGAGACGGCAGGTCCACCAATCGGGGCTTAGGAGACGACGCGTAGACCGATCGGGGCCCAGGAGACGGCGCGTGGACCGATCGGGGCTCAGGAAACGGCGCGTGGACCGACTGGGGCTCAGGCGGTTGCGCGTGGACCAATTGGGGTTCCGCGACGGGGCGTGGACCGATCGGGGCTCGGAGACGGCTCGTTAACCGATCGGGGCTTAGGAGACGATCCGTGAACCGATCGGGGCTCGGAGACGGCGCGTGGACAGATCGGGCTCAGGAGACGGCGCGTGGACCGATCGGGGCTTAGGATACGGCGCGTGGACCGATCGGGGCTCAGGAAGCGGCGCCTGGACCGTTCGTGGCTCGGAGACGACGCGTGGAGGCATCGGGGCTAAGAAGACGACGCATGGACCGATCGGGGCTCAGGAAACGGCGTGTGGACCGATCAGAGCTCGGAGACGAGGCGTGGACCGATCGGGGCTTAGGAGACTACGCGTGTACCTATCGGGTCTCAGGAGACAGCGCGTCGACCGATCGGGGCTCAGGAGGCGGCGCGTGGATCGATCGGGGCTCGGAGACGGCGCGTGGAACGATCGGGTCTCAGGAGACGGCGCGTGAAATGATCGGCGCTCGGAGACGCCGCGTGGACCGATCGGGGCTCAGGAGGCGGCGCGTGGACCGAACGGGTCTCGGAGACGGCGCGTGGAACGATCGGAGCACAGGAGACGGCGCGTGAACCGATCGGCGCTCGGAGACGGCGCGTGGATCGATCGGGGCTTAGGAGAAGGCGCGTGGACCGATCGGGGAGCAGGAAGCGGCGCCTGGACCGATCGTGGCTCGGAGACGGCGCGTGGAGGCATCCGGGCTAAGAAGACGACGCATGGACCGAGCGGGGTTCAGGAGACGGCGCGAGGAGCGATCGGGGCTCAGGAGAAGACACGTCAATTGATCGGGGCTCCGGAGACGACGCCTCGACCGATCGGGGCTCAGGAGGCGGCACGAGAAGCGATCGGGGCTCAGGAGAAGACGCGTCAATTTATCGGGGCTCAGGAGAACACGCGTGAACCGACCGGGGCTCAGGAGGCCGCGCGAGAACCGATCGCGGCTCGGCGACGGCGCGTGGACCGATCGGGGCTCAGGAGGCCGCGCGTGGACCGATCATGGCTCGGCGACAGCGCGTAGACCGATCGGGGCTCGGAGACGACGCGTTAACAGAGCGGGGTTTAGGAGACGATGCGTAGACCGATCGGTGCTCGGAGACAGCCCGTGGACCGACTGGGGCTCAGGAGGTGGCGCATGGACCAATTGGGGTTCGGCGACGGCGTGTGGACCGACCGGGGATTAGGAGACGACGCGTCGACCGATCGGGGCTTAGGAGACGACCCGTCGACCGATCGGGGCTTAGGAGACGACGCGTGGACCGATCGGGGCTTAGGAGGCGGCGCGAGGACCCATCGGGGCTCGGAGACGGAGCGTTAACCGATCGGGGCTTAGGAGACGACGAGTGGACCGATCGGGGCTCAGGAGACGGCGCGTGGACCGATCGGTGGTCGGAGACGGCGCGTGGAACGATCGGGGCTCAGGAGACGGCGCGTTAACCGATTGTGGTTTAGGAGACGATGAGTGGACCGATCGGGGCTCGAAGACGGCGCGTGGACCGATCGGGGCTCGGAGACAGCGCGTCGACTGATCGGGGTTCGGAGACGGCGTCTTGACCAATTGGGGTTCGGCGACGGCGCGTGGGCCGATCGGGGTTCAGGAGACGGTGCGTGAACCGACCATGGCTCAGGAGGCCGCGCGTGGACCGACTGGGGCTCAGGCGGTTGCGCATGGACCAATTGGGGTTCGGCGACGGCGCTTTAACCGATCGGGGCTTAGGAGACGATGCGAGGAGGCATCTGGGTTTACAAGAAGACGCGTGGATCGATCGGGGCTCGGAGACGGCGCGTGAACCGACCGGGGCTCAGGAGACGGCGCGTGGACCGATCGGGGCTCGGAGACGGCGCGTGGAATGATCGGGGCTCAGGAGACGGCGCGTGAACCGATCGGCGCTCGGAGACAGCGCGAGGACCGATTGGGGCTTAGGAGACGGCGCGTGGACCGATCGGAGATGAGGAGACGATGCGTGGACTGATAGTGCTCTGGAAGCGGCGCACGGACCGATCGTAGCTCGGAGACGGCGCATAGAGGCATCGGGGCTTTGAAGACGACGCGTGGACCGAACGGTGCTCAGAAAACGGCGCGTGGAGCGATCGAGGCTCAGGAGACGACGCGTGGACCGATCGGGGCTCGGAGACGGCGCGTGGAATGATCGGGGCTCAGGAGACGGCGCGTGAACCGATCGGCGCTCGGAGACAACGCGTGGACCGATGGGGGCTCGGAGACGGCGCGTGGGCCGACTGGGGCTCAGGAGACTCGCGTGGATCGATCGGGGCTCCGGAGACGCCGCGTGGAGCGATGGGGATCAGGAGACGGTGCGCGAACTGATCGGGGCTCGGAGACGGCGCGTGGACCGATCGGGGCTTAGGAGACGACGCGTGGACCGATGGGGGCGTAGGACACGACGCGTGTACCTATCGGGGCTCACGAGACAGCGTGTGGACCGATTGGGGCTCAGGAGACGGCGCGTGGACCGATCGGGGCTCGGAGACGGCGCGAGGAGCGATCGGGGCTCAGGAGAAGACACGTCAATTGATCGGGGTTCCGGAGACGACGCCTCGACCGATCGGGGCTCAGGAGGCGGCACGAGAAGCGATCGGGGCTCAGGAGAAGACGCGTCAATTTATCGGCGCTCAGGAGACGACGCGTGAACCGACCGGGGCTCAGGAGGCCGCGCGAGAACCGATCACGGGTCGGCGACGGCGCGTGGACCGATCGGGGCTCAGGAGGCCGCGCGTGGACCGATCATGGCTCGGCGACAGCGCGTAGACCGATCGGGGCTCGGAGACGACGCGTGGACTGATCGGGACTCGAAGACAGCGCGTGGACCGACTGGGGCTCAGGCGGTTGCGCGTGGACCAATTGGGGCTCCGGAGGCGGTGCGCGGACCCATTGTGGAGCAGAAGATGGTGCGTGGACCGATCGGGGCTCGGAGACAGCGCGTGTACCGACTGGGGCTCAGGAGGTTGCGCGTGGACCAATTGGGGTTCGGCGACGGCGCGTGGACCGATCCGGGCTCAGGAGACGGCGCGTCGACCGATCGGGGCTGGGAGACGGAGCGTGGAACGATGGGGGCTCAGGAGACGGCGCGTGAACTAATCGGCGCTCGGAGACGGCGCGTGGAACGATCGGGGCTGAGGAGAAGGTGCGTGGTCCGATCGGGGCTTATTAGACGGCGCGTGGACGGATCGGGGCTCGGAGACGGCGCGTGGAACGATCGGGGCTCAGGAGACGGCGCGTGAACCGATCGGCGCTCGGAGACGGCGCGTGGACCGATCGAGGTTTAGCAGAGGACGCGTCGACCGATCGGGGCTCAGGAGACAGTGAGTGGACGGATCGGGACTCAGGAGACGGCGCGTGAATCGATCGGCGCTCGGAAACGGTGCGTGGACCGATTGGGGTTTAGCAGAGGACGCGTCGACCGATCGGGGCTCAGGAGATAGCGCGTGGACGGATCGAGTCTCAGGAGACGGCGCGTGAACCAATCGGTGCTCGGAGACGGGGCGTGGACTGATCGGGCTTAGAATGCGTCACGCGGACCGATCGGGGCTCGGATACGGCGTGTGGACGTATCGGGGCTTAAAAGACGACGGATGGACCGATCGGGGCTCAGGAAACGGCGCGTGGACCGACCGCGGCTCAGGAGGCCACGCCTGGACCGATCGTGGCTCGGAGACGGCGCGTGGAGGTATCGGGGCTTAAAAGACGACGGATGGACCGATCGGGGCTCAGGAAACGGCGCGTGGACCGAACGGTGCTCGGAGACGACGCGTGGACCGATCGGCGCTCAGGAGACGGCGCGTGGAGCGATCGGGGCTCAGGAGACGACGCGTTAACAGAGCGGGGTTTAGGAGACGATGCGTAGACCGATCGGTGCTCGGAGACAGCGCGTGGACCGACTGGGGCTCAGGAGGTGGCGCATGGACCAATTGGGGTTCGGCGACGGCGTGTGGACCGACCGGGGATTAGGAGACGACGCGTCGACCGATCGGGGCTTAGGAGACGACCCGTCGACCGATCGGGGCTTAGGAGGCGGCGCGTGGACCCATCGGGGCTCGGAGACGGAGCGTTAACCGATCGGGGCTTAGGAGACGACGCGTGGACCGATCGGGGCTCAGGAGACGGCGCGTGGACCGATCGGTGGTCGGGGACGGCGCGTGGACGGACCGTGACTTAGAATGCGTCACGCGGACCGATCGGGGCTCGGATACGGCGTGTGGACGTATCGGGGCTTAGGAGACGATGCGTGAACCGATCGGGGCTCAGGAGACGGCGCGTGGACCGATCGGGGCTCGGAGACGGTACGAGGACCGACCGGAGCTCAAGAGATTCGCGTGGATCGATCAGGGCTCCGGAGGCGGCGCATGGACCGATTGGGGAGCATGCGATGGTGCGTGGACCGATCGGGGCTCGGAGACAGCGCGTCGACTGATCGGGGTTCGGAGACGGCGTCTTGACCAATTGGGGTTCGGCGACGGCGCGTGGGCCGATCGGGGTTCAGGAGACGGTGCGTGAACCGACCATGGCTCAGGAGGCCGCGCGTGGACCGACTGGGGCTCAGGCGGTTGCGCATGGACCAATTGGGGTTCGGCGACGGCGCGTTAACCGATCGGGGCTTAGGAGACGATGCGAGGAGGCATCTGGGTTTACAAGAAGACGCGTGGATCGATCGGGGCTCGGAGACGGCGCGTGAACCGACCGGGGCTCAGGAGACGGCGCGTGGACCGATCGTGGATGGGAGACGGCACGTCCACCAATCGGGGCTTAGGAGACGACGCGTAGACCGATCGGGGCCCAGGAGACGGCGCGTGGACCGATCGGGGCTCAGGAAACGGCGCGTGGACCGACTGGGGCTCAAGCGATTGCGCGTGGACGAATTGGGGTTCGGCGACGGCGCGTGGATCGATCGGGGCTTAGGAGACGGCGCGTGCACCGATCGGGGCCCGGAGACGGGTCGTGGACAGATTGGGGATTTGCAGACGGCGCGTGGACCGATCGTGGCTGGGAGACGGCAGGTCCACTAATCGGGGCTCAGGAGGCCGCGCGTGGACCGATCGAGGCTCGGCGACGGCGCGTGGACCGATCGGGGCTCGGAGACGACGCGTGTACGGATCAGGGCTTGGTGACGGCGCGTTTACCGATAGCAGCTCGGAGAGGGCCCGTGGACGGATCGCGGCTTAGGAGACGGCGCGTGGAACGATCGGGGCTCAAGAGACGGCGCCTGGACCGGTCGAGGCTCGGAGACGGCACGTGGACCGATCGGGGCTTAGGAGAAGGCGCGTGGACCGATCGGGGCTTAGGAGACGGCGCGTGGACCGATCGGGGCTCGGAGATGGCGCGTGGAACGATCGAGGCTCAGGAGACGGCGCGTGAACCGATCAGCGCTCGGAGACGGCAGGTGGACCGATCGGGGCTTAGGAGACGGCGCGTGGACCGATTGGGGCTTAGGAGACGGCGCGTGGACCGATCGGGGCTCAAGAAGCGACGCCTAGACCGATCGTGGCTCGGATACGGCGCGTGGAGGCATCGGGGCTAAGAAGACGACGCAGGGACCGAGCGGGGCTCAGGTGACGGCGCGAGGAGCGATCGGGGCTCAGGAGAAGACGCGTCAATTGATCGGGGCTCAGAAATCGGCGCGTGGAGCGATCGGGGCTCAGGAGACGACGCGTGGATCGATCGGGGCTCAGGAAACGACGCGTCGACCGATCGGGGATCAGGAGACGGCGCGCGGACCGACCGGGGCTCAGGAGCCTCGCATGGGCCGATCATGGCTCGGCGACGGCGCGTGGACCGATCGGGGCTCGGAGACGGCGCGTGGACCGATCGGGGCTTAGGAGGCCGCGCGTGGACCGATTGGGGCTCGGATACGGCGCGTGAACCAATCGGGCCTCAGGAGGCCGCGCTTGGACCGATCGCGGCTCGGCGACGGCGCGTGGACCGATCGGGGCTCAGGAGGCCGCGCGTGGACCGATCATAGCCCGGCGACGGCGCGTGGACCGATCGGGGCTCGGAGACGACGCGTGGACCGATCGGGGTTCGGGAAGCGGCGCCTGAACCGATCTGGCTCGGAGACGGCGCGTGGAGGCATCGGGGTTTATAAGACGACGTATGGACCGATCGGGGCTCAGGAAACGGCGCGTGGACCGATTGGAGCTCGGAGACAACGCGTGGACCGATCGGGGTTCGGCGACCGCGCGTGAACCGACTGGGGCTCAGGCGGTTGCGCGTGGACCAATTGGGGTTCGGCGACGGCGCGTGGACCATTCGGGGCTCGGAGACGGCGCGTTAACCGATCGGGGCTTAGGAGACGATGCGTGGACCGATCGGGGCTCGGAGATGGCGCGTGGACCGACCGGGGCTCGGAGACGACGCGTGGACCGATCGGGGCTCGGAGACCGCGCGTGGAGGCATCCGGGCTAAGAAGACGACGCATGGACCGAGCGGGGTTCAGGAGACGGCGCGAGGAGCGATCGGGGCTCAGGAGAAGACACGTCAATTGATCGGGGCTCCGGAGACGACGCCTCGACCGATCGGGGCTCAGGAGGCGGCACGAGAAGCGATCGGGGCTCAGGAGAAGACGCGTCAATTTATCGGGGCTCAGGAGACGACGCGTCGACTAATCGGGGCTTACGAGACGGCGCATGGACCGATCGGGGCTCAGGAAGCGGCGCCTGGACCGATCGTGGCTCGGAAACGGCGCGTGGAGGCATCGGGGCTAAGAAGACGACGCATGGATCGAGCGGGGCTCAGGAGACGGCGCGAGGAGCGATCGGGGCTCGGAGACGGCGCGTGGAGGTATCGGGGCTTTGAAGACGACGCGTGGACCGATCGGGGCTCGGAGACGGTACGAGGACCGACCGGAGCTCAAGAGATTCGCGTGGATCGATCAGGGCTCCGGAGGCGGCGCATGGACCGATTGGGGAGCATGCGATGGTGCGTGGACCGATCGGGGCTCGGAGACAGCGCGTCGACTGATCGGGGTTCGGAGACGGCGCATAGAGGCATCGGGGCTTTGAAGACGACGCGTGGACCGAACGGTGCTCAGAAAACGGCGCGTGGAGCGATCGAGGCTCAGGAGACGACGCGTGGACCGATCGGGGCTCGGAGACGGCGGGTGGACCGATCGGGGCTCAGGCGATTGCGCGTGGACGAGTTGGGGTTCGGCGACGGCGCGTGGATCGATCGGGGCTTAGGAGACGGCGCGTGCACCGATCGGGGCCCGGAGACGGGTCGTGGACAGATTGGGGCTCAGCAGACGGCGCGTGGACCGATCGTGGATGGGAGACGGCACGTCCACCAATCGGGGCTTAGGAGACGACGCGTAGACCGATCGGGGCCCAGGAGACGGCGCGTGGACCGATCGGGGCTCAGGAAACGGCGCGTGGACCGACTGGGGCTCAGGCGGTTGCGCGTGGACCAATTGGGGTTCCGCGACGGGGCGTGGACCGATCGGGGCTCGGAGACGGCGCGTTAACCGATCGCGGCTTAGGAGACGATGCGAGGAGGCTTCTGGGTTTACAAGACGACGCGTGGATCGATCGGGGCTCGGAGACGGCGCGTGAACCGACCGGGGCTCAGAAGACGGCACGTGGACCGATCGGGGCTCGGAGACGGCACGTTAACCGATCGGGGCTTAGGAGACGATGCGTGGACCGATCGGGCTCGGAGCCGGCGCGTGAACCGATCGGGGCTCAGGAGGCCGCGCGTGGACCGATCGAGGCTCGGCGACGGCGCGTGGACCGATCGGGGCTCGGAGACGACGCGTGTACGGATCAGGGCTTGGTGACGGCGCGTTTACCGATAGCAGCTCGGAGAGGGCCCGTGGACGGATCGCGGCTTAGGAGACGGCGCGTGGAACGATCGCGGCTCAGGAGACGGCGCCTGGACCGGTCGAGGCTCGGAGACGGCACGTGGACCGATCGGGGCTTAGGAGAAGGCGCGTGGACCGATCGGGGCTTAGGAGACGGCGCGTGGACCGATCGGGGCTCGGAGATGGCGCGTGGAACGATCGAGGCTCAGGAGACGGCGCGTGAACCGATCAGCGCTCGGAGACGGCAGGTGGACCGATCGGGGCTTAGGAGACGGCGCGTGGACCGATTGGGGCTTAGGAGACGGCGCGTGGACCGATCGGGGCTCAAGAAGCGACGCCTAGACCGATCGTGGCTCGGATACGGCGCGTGGAGGCATCGGGGCTAAGAAGACGACGCAGGGACCGAGCGGGGCTCAGGTGACGGCGCGAGGAGCGATCGGGGCTCAGGAGAAGACGCGTCAATTGATCGGGGCTCAGAAATCGGCGCGTGGAGCGATCGGGGCTCAGGAGACGACGCGTGGATCGATCGGGACTCAGGAAACGACGCGTCGACCGATCGGGGATCAGGAGACGGCGCGCGGACCGACCGGGGCTCAGGAGCCTCGCATGGGCCGATCATGGCTCGGCGACGGCGCGTGGACCGATCGGGGCTCGGAGACGGCGCGTGGACCGATCGGGGCTTAGGAGGCCGCGCGTGGACCGATTGGGGCTCGGATACGGCGCGTGAACCAATCGAGCCTCAGGAGGCCGCGCTTGGACCGATCGCGGCTCGGCGACGGCGCGTGGACCGATCGGGGCTCAGGAGGCCGCGCGTGGACCGATCATAGCCCGGCGACGGCGCGTGGACCGATCGGGGCTCGGAGACGACGCGTGGACCGATCGGGGTTCGGGAAGCGGCGTCTGAACCGATCTGGCTCGGAGACGGCGCGTGGAGGCATCGGGGTTTATAAGACGACGTATGGACCGATCGGGGCTCAGGAAACGGCGCGTGGACCGATTGGAGCTCGGAGACAACGCGTGGACCGATCGGGGTTCGGCGACCGCGCGTGAACCGACTGGGGCTCAGGCGGTTGCGCGTGGACCAATTGGGGTTCGGCGACGGCGCGTGGACCATTCGGGGCTCGGAGACGGCGCGTTAACCGATCGGGGCTTAGGAGACGATGCGTGGACCGATCGGGGCTCGGAGATGGCGCGTGGACCGACCGGGGCTCGGAGACGACGCGTGGACCGATCGGGGCTCGGAGACCGCGCGTGGAGGCATCCGGGCTAAGAAGACGACGCATGGGCCGAGCGGGGTTCAGGAGACGGCGCGAGGAGCGATCGGGGCTCAGGAGAAGACACGTCAATTGATCGGGGCTCCGGAGACGACGCCTCGACCGATCGGGGCTCAGGAGGCGGCACGAGAAGCGATCGGGGCTCAGGAGAAGACGCGTCAATTTATCGGGGCTCAGGAGACGACGCGTCGACTAATCAGGGCTTACGAGACGGCGCATGGACCGATCGGGGCTCAGGAAGCGGCGCCTGGACCGATCGTGGCTCGGAAACGGCGCGTGGAGGCATCGGGGCTAAGAAGACGACGCATGGATCGAGCGGGGCTCAGGAGACGGCGCGAGGAGCGATCGGGGCTCGGAGACGGCGCGTGGAGGTATCGGGGCTTTGAAGACGACGCGTGGACCGAACGGTGCTCAGAAAACGGCGCGTGGACCGATCGGTGCTCGAAGACGATGCGTGGACCGATCGGGGCTCAGGAAACGGCGTGTGGAGCGGTTGGGGCTCAGGAGACGACGCGTGGGTCGATCGGGGCTCAGAAGACGACGCGTCGACCGATCGGGGCTCAGGAGACGGCGCGTAGATCGATCGAGGCTCGGAGACGCCGCGTGGAACAATCGGGGCTCAGGAGAAGGCGCTTGAACTTATCGGCGCTCGGAGACGGCGCGTGGACCGATCGGGGCTTAGGATACGGCGCATAGACCGATCGGAGCTCAGGAAGCTGCGCCTGGACTGATCGTGGCTCGGAGACGGCGCGTGGAGGCATCGGGGCTAAGAAGACGACGCATGGACCGATCGGGGTTCAGGAAACGGCGTGTGGACGGATCGGAGCTCGGAGACGACGCGTGGACCGATCGGGGCTCAGGAGACGGCGCGAGGAGCGATCGGGCTCAGGAGAAGACGCGTCAATTGATCGTGGGTCAGGAGACGATGCGTCGACGGATCGGGGCTTAGGAGACGACGCGTGGCCCGATCGGGGCTCAGGAGACGGCGCGTAGACCGATCGGGGCTCGTAAATAACGCGTCAACCGAACGGGGCTTAGGAGACGATGCGGGGATCGATCGGGGCTCGGCGACTGCGCGTGGACCGACTGGATCTCAGGAGGTTGCTCGTGGACCAATTGGGGTTTGGGCGACGGCGCGTGGACCAATTGGGGTTCGGGCGACGGCGCGTGGACCAATCGGTGCTCCGAGACGGCGCGTGGACCGATCGGGGCTCGGAGACGACGCGTGTACGGATCAGGGCTTGGTGACGGCGCGTTTACCGATAGCAGCTCGGAGACGGCCCGTGGACGGATCGCGGCTTAGGATACGGCGCGTGGAATGATCGGGGCTCAGGAGACGGCGCGTGGACCGGTCGAGGCTCGGAGACGACGCGCGTGCGGATCGGGGATTCGAGGACGACGGGTGGACCGATCCGGGCTCAGGAGACGGCGCGTGGACGCATCGGGGCTCGGAGACGGCGCGTGAACCGACCGGGGCTCAGGAGACGGCACGTGGTCCGATCGGGCTCGGAGCCGGCGCGTGGACCGATCGGGGCTTCGGAGAAGGCGCGTGGACCGATCGGGGCTTAGGAGACGGCGCGTGAACCGATCGGGGCTCAGGAGGCCGCGCGTGGACCGATCGAGGCTCGGCGACGGCGCGTGGACCGATCGGGGCTCGGAGACGACGCGTGTAAGGATCAGGGCTTGGTGACGGCGCGTTTACCGATAGCAGCTCGGAGACGGCCCGTGGACGGATCGCGGCTTAGGAGACGGCGCGTGGAATGATCGGGGCTCAGGAGACGGCGCGTGGACCGGTCGAGGCTCGGAGACGACGCGTGTGCGGATCGGGGATTCGAGGACGACGGGTGGACCGATCCGGGATCAGGAGACGGCGCGTGGACCTATTGGGGCTCGGAAACGGCGCGTGAACCAACCGGGGCTCAGGAGGTCGCGCGTGGACCGATCGCGGCTCGGTGACGGCGCGTGAACCGACCGGGGCTCAGGAGACGGCACGTGGTCCGATTGGGCTCGGAGCCGGCGCGTGAACCGATCGGGGCTCAGGAGGCCGCGCGTGGACCGATCGAGGCTCGGCGATGGCGCGTGGACCGATCGGGGCTCGGAGACGACGCGTGTACGGATCAGGGTTTGGTGACGGCGCGTTTACCGATAGCAGCTCGGAGACGGCCCGTGGACGGATCGCGGCTTAGGAGACGGCGCGTGGAATGATCGGGGCTCAGGAGACGACGCGTGGATCGATCGGGGCTCAGGATACGACGCGTCGACCGATCGGGGCTCAGGAGACGGCGCGTGGACCTATTGGGGCTCGGAAACAGCGCGTGAACCAACCGGGGCTCAGGAGGTCGCGCGTGTACCGATCGCGGCTCGGTGACGGCGCGTGAACCGACCGGGGCTCAGGAGACGGCACGTGGTCCGATCGGGCTCGGAGCCGGCGCGTGAACCGATCGGGGCTCAGGAGGCCGCGCGTGGACCGATCGAGGCTCGGCGATGGCGCGTGGACCGATCGGGGCTCGGAGACGACGCGTGGACCGATCGGGGCTCGGAGACGGCGCGTTAACCGACCGGGGATCAGGAGACGACGCGTCGACCGGTCGGGGCTTAGGAGACGAAGCCTGGACCGATCGGGGCTTAGGAGGCGGCGTGTGGAACGATCGGGGCTCAGAATACGGCGCGTGGACCGATCGGGCTCGGAGCCGGCGCGTGAACCGATCGGGGCTCAGGAGGCGGCGCGTGGACCGAACGAGGCTCGGCGACGGCGCGTGGACCGATCGGGGCTCGGAGACGACGCGTGTACAGATCAGGGCTTGGTGACGGCGCGTTTACCGATAGCAGCTCGGAGACTGCCCGTGGACGGATCGCGGCTTAGGAGACGGCGCGTGGACCGATCGAGGCTCGGAGACGACGCGTGTGCGGATCGGGGATTCGAGGACGACGGGTGGACCAATCCGAGCTCAGGAGACGACGCGTCGTCCGATCGGGGCTCAGGATGCGGCGCGTGGACCCATCAGGGCTCGGAGACGGCACGTGGACCGATCAAGGCTTAGGACACGACGCGTTGACTGATCGGGACTCAGGAGGCGGCGCGTGGACCGATCGGGGATCAGGAACCGGTCCGTGGAGCGATCGGGGCTTAGGAGATGGCACGTGGACTGATCGGGGCTCGGGAAGCGGCGCCTGAACCGATCGTGGCTCGGAGACGGCGCGTGGAGGCATCGGGGCTTAGAAGACGACGCATGGACCAATCAGGTCTCAGGAAACGGCGCGTGGACCGGTCGGGGCTTAGGAGACGACGCCTGGACCGATCGGGGCTTAGGAGGCGGCGTGTGGAACGATCGGGGCTCAGGAGACGGCGCGTGCACCGATCGGCGCTCGGAGACGGCGCGTGGAGCGGTCGGGGCTGAGGAGACGACGCGTGGACCGATCGGGGCTCAGGAGACGACGCGTCGACCGATCAGGGCTGAGGAGACGACGCGTGGACCGATCGGGGCTCGGCGACTGCGCGTGGACGCATCGCGGCTCAGGAGACGGCGCGTGGAACGATCGGGGCTTAGGGAACGACGCGTGGACCGATCGGGGCTCAGGAGACGGCGCGTGAACCGACCGGGGCTTAGAAGACCATGCGTGGACCGATCGGGGCTCGAAGACGGCGTGTGAACCGATCGGGGCTCGGAGACGACGCGTGGACCGATCGGGGCTCGGAGACAGCGCGTGGACCGACTGGGGCTCAGGCGGTTTCGCGTGGACCAATTGGGGTTCGGCGACGGCACGTGGACCGGTCGGGGCTTAGGAGGCCGCGCGTGGACCGATCGCGGCTCGGCGACGGCGCGTGGACCGATCGGGGCTCAGGAGGCCGCGCGTGGACCGATCGGGGCTCAGGAGACGGCGCGTGGGCCGAATGGGGCTCGGATACGGCGCGTGAACCAATCGGGCCTCAGGAGGCCGCGCGTGGACCGATCGCGGCTCGGCGACGGCGCGTGGACCGATCGGGGCTCAGGAGGCCGCGCGTGGACCGATCATAGCTCGGCGACGGCGCGTGGACCGATCGGGGCTGGGAGCGGCGCGTAGAACGATCGCGGCTTGGCGACGGCGCGTGGACCGATCGGGGCTCAGGAGGCTGCGCATGGATCGATTGGGGCTCAGGAGACGGCGCGTGGACCGCTCGGGGCTCGAAGACGGCGCGTGGAACGATCAGGGCTCAGGAGACGTCACGTGAAATGATCGGCGCTCGGAGACGGCGCGTGGACCTATCGGGGCTCAGGAGAAGGCGCGTGGACCGATCGGGGTTTAGGAGGGGACCCGTCGACCGATCGGGGCTCAGGAGAAGACGCGTGGACCGGTCGGGGCTGAGGAGAAGGCGCGTGGTCCGATCGGGGCTTATGAGACGGCGCGTGGACCGATCGGGGCTCGGAGATGGCGCGTGGAATGATCGGGGCTTAGGAGATGGCGTGTGGACCGATCGGAGATCCGGAGACGACGCGTGGACCGAGAGGGCTCTGGAAGAGGCGCACGGACGGATCGTGGCTCGGAGACGGCGCGTGGACCCATCGGGGCTCGGAGACGGCACGTGGACCGATCAGGGCTTAGGAGACGACGCGTGGACCGATCGAGGCTCGGAGACGACGCGAGGACCGATCGGGGCTCGGAGACAGTGCGTGGACCGACTGGGCCTGAGGCGGTTGCGCGTGGACCAATTGGGGTTCGGCGACGGCGCGTTGACCGATCGGGGCTCGGAGACGGCGCGTTAACCGATTGGGGCTCAGGAGCCTCGCGTGGATCGATCGGGGCTCCGGAGGCGCCGCGTTGACCCATGGGGATCAGGAGACAGTGCGTGGACCGATCGGGGCTCGGAGACGGCGCGTGGACCGATCGGGGCTTAGGAGACGACGCGTGGACCGATCGGGGTGTAGGCGACGACGCGTGTACCTATCGGGGCTCAGGAGACAGCGCGTGGATCGATCAGCGCTCGGCGACTGCGCGTGGACCGATCGGGGCTCGGAGACAGCGCGTGGACCGACTGGGACTCAGGCGGTTTCGCGTGGACCAATTGGGGTTCGGCGGCGGCGCGTGGACCGATCGGGGCTTAGGAGACGGCGCGTGCACCGATCGGGGCCCGGAGACGGGTCGTGGACAGATTGGGGATTAGGAGGGGACCCGTCGACCGATCGGGGCTCAGGAGACGACGCGTGTACCGGTCGGTGCTCAGGAAGCGGCGCCTGGACCGATCGGGGCTCCGAGACGACGCGTTAACCGAGCGGGGCTTAGGAGACTATGCGAGGACCAATCGTCGCTCCGAGACGGCGCGTGGACGGATCGGGGAAGAGGAGAAGGCGCGTGGACCGATCGGGGCTTAGGAGACGGCGCGTAGACCGATCGGGGCTCGGAGACGGCGCGTGGACCGATCGGGGTTCGGATACGACGCGTGGACCGATCGGGGCTCGGAAACAGCGCGTGGACCAACCGGGGCTCAGACGGTTGCGCGTGGACCAATTGGGGTTGGCGACGGCGCGTGGACCGATCCGGGCTCAGGAGACGGCGCGTGGACCGATCGGGGCTCGGAGACGGTGCGTGGAGCGATCGGGGCTCAGGAGACGGCGCGTGAACCGATCGGCGCACGGAGACGGCGCGTGGACCGATCGGGGCTCAGGAGGATACGCCTGGACCGATCGGGGCTCGGCGACGGCGCGTGGACCGATCGGGGCTCAGGAGACGGTGCGTGGACCGATTGGGGCTCGGATACGGCGCGTGAACCAACCGGGGCTCAGGAGGCTGCGCGTGGACCGATCGCGGCACGTGCGACGGCGCGTGCACCGATCGGAGCTCGGAGACGGCGTTTACCGATCGTGGCTTAGGAGAAGGTGCGTGGAACGATCGTGGCTCGGAGACGACGCGTGGAGGCATCGGGGCTAAGAAGATGACGCATGTACCGATCGGGGTTCAGGAAACGGCGTGTGGACCGATCAGAGCTCGGAGACGACGCGTGGACCGATCGGGGCTTAGGAGACTACGCGTGTACCTATCGGGGCTCAGGAGACAGCGCGTGGACCGATCGGGGCACAGGAGGCGGCGCGTGGATCGATCGGGGCTCGGAGAGGGCGCGTGGAACGATCGGGTCTCAGGAGACGGCGCGTGAAATGATCGGCGCTCGGAGACGCCGCGTGGACCGATTGGGGTTTAGGAGACGGCGCGTGGACCGATCGGGGCGCAGGAAGCGGCGCCTGGACCGATCGTGGCTCGGAGACGGCGCGTGGAGCCATCGGGGCTCAGGAGAAGACACGTCAATTGATCGGGGCTCCGGAGACGACGCCTCGACGGATCGGGACTCAGGAGGCGGCACGAGAAGCGATCGGGGCTCAGGAGAAGACGCGTCAATTGATCGGGGCTCAGGAGACGACGCGTCGACGAATCGGGGCTCGGAGACGACGCGTGGACCGATCGGAGTTCGGCGACCGCGCGTGAACCGACTGGGGCTCAGGCGCTTGTGCGTGGACCAATTGGGGTTCGGCGACGGCGCGTGGACCGTTCGGGGCTCGGAGACGGCGCGTTAACCGATCGGGGCTTAGGAGACGATGCGTGGACCGATCGGGGCTCGGAGACAGCGCGTGGACCGCTCGGGGCTCGGCGACGGCGCGTGGACAGATCGAGGCTCGGAGACGACGCGTGTACGGATCGGGGCTTTGAAGACGACGCGTGGACCGATCGTGGCTCAAGAAACGGCGTGTGGAGCGATCGGGGCTCGGAGACGGCGCGTTAACCGATCGGGGCTTAGGAGACGATGCGTGGACCGATCGGGGCTCGCAGACAACGCGTGGACCGACTGGGGCTCAGACGGTTGCGCGTGGACCAATTAGGGTTCGGCGACGGCGCGTGGACCAATCGCGGCTCGGAGACGGCGCGTTCACCGATCGGGGCTTAGGAGACGATGCGTGAACCGATCAGGGCTCGGAGACGGCGCGTGGATCGATCGGGGCTCGGAGACGGCGCGTGGAACGATCGGGTCTCAGGAGACGGCGCGTCAAATGATCGGCGCTCGGAAAAGCCGCGTGGACCGATCGGGGCTTAGGAGACTACGCGTTGACCGATCGGGGCTCAGGTGACGGCGCGTGGACCGATCGGGGCTCGGCGATGACGCGTGGATCGATCGGGGCTCGGAGACGACGCGTGTACGGATCGAGGCTTGGAGACGGCGCGTGGACCGACCGGAGCTCGGAAACGGCCCGTGGACGGATCGGGGCTTAGGAGACGGCGCGTGGACTAATTGGGGCTCAGGAGACGACGCGTGGATCGATCGGGGCTCGGAAACGACGCGTTAGCCGAGCGGGGCTTAGGAGACGACGCGTGGACCGATCGGGGTGTAGGCGACGACGCGTGTACTTATCGGGGCTCAGGAGACAGCGCGTGGATCGATCAGCGCTCGGCGACTGCGCGTGGACGTATCGGGGCTCAGGAGACGGCGCGTGGACCGATCGGGTCTCAGGAGGCCGCGCGTGGACAGATCATGACTCGGCGACGGCGCGTGGACCGATCGGGGCTCAGGAGACGGTGCGTGGACCGATTGGGGCTCGGATACGGCGCGTGAACCAACCGGGGCTCAGGAGGCCGCGCGTGGACCGATCGCGGCTCGTGCGACGGCGCGTGCACCGATCGGCGCTAGGAGACGGCGCTGACCGATCGTGGCTTAGGAGAAGGCGCGTGGAACGATCGGGGCTCGGAGAC
Organism: Netelia fuscicornis; assembly: GCA_946811545.1. Classification (NCBI taxonomy): domain Eukaryota; kingdom Metazoa; phylum Arthropoda; class Insecta; order Hymenoptera; family Ichneumonidae; genus Netelia; species Netelia fuscicornis. Next base: position 13,805,563 of record OX328016.1, on the reverse strand, counting down.
GGCGCGTGGAACGATCGGGGCTCCGAGTCGGCGCGTTAACCGATCAGGGCTTAGGAGACGATGCGTGGACCGATCGGCGCTCGGAGACGGCGCTGACCGATCGTGGCTTAGGAGAAGGCGCGTGGAACGATCGGGGCTCGGAGACGGCGCGTGGAACAATCGGGGCTCCGAGTCGGCGCGTTAACTGATCGGGGCTTAGGAGACGATGCGTGGACCGATCGGGGCTCGGAGACGGCGCGTGGACCGACCGGGGCTCAGGAGGATACGCCTGGACCGATCGGGGCTGGGCGACGGCGCGTGGACCGATCGGGGCTCAGGAGGCCGCGCGTGGACCGATCATGGCTCGGCGACAGCGCGTAGACCGATCGGGGCTCGGAGACGACGCGTGGACTGATCGGGGCTCGAAGACAGCGCGTGGACCGACTGGGGCTCAGGCGGTTGCGCGTGGACCAATTGGGGCTCCGGAGGCGGTGCGTGGACCGATTGTGGAGCAGAAGATGGTGCGTGGACCGATCGGGGCTCGGAGACAGCGCGTGTACCAACTGGGGCTCAGGAGGTTGCGCGTGGACCGATCGGGGCTGGGAGACGGAGCGTGGAACGATGGGGGCTCAGGAGACGGCGCGTGAACTAATCGGCGCTCGGAGACGGCGCGTGGAACGATCGGGGCTGAGGAGAAGGCGCGTGGTCCGATCGGGGCTTATGAGACGGCGCGTGGACCGATCGGGGCTCAAGAAACGGCGTGTGGTGCGATCGGGGCTCAGGAGACGACGCGTGGATCGATCGTGGCTCGGGAGACGACGCGTCGAACAATTGGGGCTCAGGAGACGGCGCGCGGACCGACTGGGGCTCAGGAGACTCGCGTGGATCGATCGGAGCTCCAGAGGCGTCGCGTGGACCGATTGGGACCAGGAGACGGTGCGTGAACCGTTCGGGGCTCGGAGACGGCGTGTGGACCGATCGGGGCTCGGAGACGACGCGTAGACCGATCGGTGCTCGGAGACAGGGCGTGGACCGACTGGGGCTCGGAGACGGCGCGTGGACCGATCATGGCTTAGGAGAAGGCGCGTGGAATGATCGGGGTTCAGGAGACGGCGCGAGGAGCGATCGGGGCTCAGGAGATGGCGCGTGGACCGATCGGGACTCAGGAGACGGCGCGTGGATCGATCGGGGCTTAGGAGACGGCGCGTGGACCAATAGGAGATCAGGAGAGGACGCGTGCACCGATAGGGCTCTGGAAGCGGCGCACGGACCGATCGTGGCTCGGAGACGGCGCGTGGAGGCATCGGGGCTTTGAAGACGACGCGTGGACCGAACGGTGCTCAGAAAACGGCGCCTGGAGCGATCGGGGCTCAGGAGACGGCGCGCGGACGGACCGGGGCTCAGAACCCTCGCGTAGATCGATCGGGGCTCCGGAGGCGCCGCGTGGACCGATAGGGATCAGGACACGGTGCGTGGACCGATCGGGGCTCGGAGACGGCTCGTGGACCGATCGGGGCCTAGGAGACGACGCGTGGACTGATCGGGGCGTAGGAAACGACGCGTGTACCTATCGGGGCTCAGGAGACAGCAAGTGGACCTATTGGGGCTCAGGAGACGGCGCAGGGACCGATCGGGGCTCGGAGATGGCGCGTGGAACGATCGGGGCTCAGGAGACGGCGCGTTAACCGATTGTGGCTTAGGAGACGATGAGTGGACCGATCGGGGCTCGAAGACGGCGCGTGGACCGATCGGGGCTCGGAGACAGCGCGTCGACCGATCGGGGTTCGGAGACGGCGTCTTGACCAATTGGGGTTCGGCGACGGCGCGTGGGCCGATCGGGGTTCAGGAGACGGTGCGTGAACCGACCATGGCTCAGGAGGCCGCGCGTGGACCGACTGGGGCTCAGGCGGTTGCGCATGGACCAATTGGGGTTCGGCGACGGCGCGTGGAGCGATCGGGGCTCGGAGACGGCGCGTTAACCGATCGGGGCTTAGGAGACGATGCGAGGAGGCATCTGGGTTTACAAGAAGACGCGTGGATCGATCGGTGCTCGGAGACGGCGCGTGAACCGACCGGGGCTCAGGAGACGGCGCGTCGACCGATCGGGGCTCGGAGACGGCGCGTGGAATGATCGGGGCTCAGGAGACGGCGCGTGAACCGATCGGCGCTCGGAGACAGCGCGTGGACCGATCGGGGCTTAGGAGACGGCGCGTGGACCGATCGGAGATGAGGAGACGATGCGTGGACTGATAGTGCTCTGGAAGCGGCGCACGGACCGATCGTGGCTCGGAGACGGCGCATAGAGGCATCGGGGCTTTGAAGACGACGCGTGGACCGAACGGTGCTCAGAAAACGGCGCGTGGAGCGATCGAGGCTCAGGAGACGACGCGTGGACCGATCGGGGCTCGGAGACGGCGCGTGGAATGATCGGGGCTCAGGAGACGGCGCGTGAACCGATCGGCGCTCGGAGACAACGCGTGGACCGATGGGGGCTCGGAGACGGCGCGTGGGCCGACTGGGGCTCAGGAGACTCGCGTGGATCGATCGGGGCTCCGGAGACGCCGCGTGGAGCGATGGGGATCAGGAGACGGTGCGCGGACCGATCGGGGCTCGGAGACGGCGCGTGGACCGATCGGGGCTTAGGAGACGACGCTTGGACCGATCGGGGCTTAGGAAACGACGCGTGGACCGATCGGAGCTCGGAGACGGCGCGTGGAACGATCGGGGCTCAGGAGACGGCGCGTGAACCGATCGGCGCTCGGAGACGGCGCGTGGAGCGATCGGGGCTCAGGAGACGACGCGTGGACCGATCGGAGTTCGGCGACCGCGCGTGAACCGACTGGGGCTCAGGCGGTTGCGCGTGGACCAATTGGGGTTCGGCGACGGCGCGTGGACCGTTCGGGGCTCGGAGACGGCGCGTTAACCGATCGGGGCTTAGGAGACGATGCGTGGACCGATCGGGGCTCGGAGACGGCGCGTGGACCGATCGGGGCTCGGCGACGGCGCGTGGACAGATCGAGGCTCGGAGACGACGCGTGTACGGATCGGGGCTTTGAAGACGACGCGTGGACCGATCGTGGCTCAAGAAACGGCGTGTGGAGCGATCGGCGCTCGGAGACGATGCGTGAACCGATCAGGGCTCGGAGACGGCGCGTGGACCGACCGGGGCTCGGAGACGACGCGTGGACAGATCGGGGCTCGGAGACCGCGCGTGGACCGACTGGGGCGCAGGCGGTTGCACGTGGACCAATTGGGATTCGGCGATGGCGCGTGGACCGATCGGGGCTCGGAGACGGCGCGTTAACCGATCGGGGCTTAGGAGACGATCCGTGAACCGATCGGGGCTCGGAGATGGCGCGTGGACAGATCGGGCTCAGGAGACGGCGCGTGGACCGATCGGCGCTCGGAGACGGCGCGTGGAGGCATCGGGGCTTAGAAGACGACGCATGGACCGAGCGGGGTTCAGGAGACGGCGCGAGGAGCGATCGGGGCTCAGGAGAAGACACGTCAATTGATCGGGGCTCCGGAGACGACGCCTGGACCGATCGGGGCTCAGGAGGCGGCACGAGAAGCGATCGCGGCTCTGCGACGGCGCGTGGACCGATTGGGGCTCAGGAGGCCGCGCGTGGACCGATCATGGCTCGGCGACAGCGCGTAGACCGATCGGGGCTCGGAGACGACGCGTGGACTGATCGGGGCTCGAAGACAGCGCGTAGACCGACTGGGGCTCAGGCGGTTGCGCGTGGACCAATTGGGGCTCCGGAGGCGGTGCGTGGACCGATTGTGGAGCAGAAGATGGTGCGTGGACCGATCGGGGCTCGGAGACGGCGCGTGGACTGATCGGAGCTTAGAAGACGACGCCTAGACCGATTGGGGCTCAGGAGACAGCGCGTGGACCGATCGGGGCTCAGGAGGCGGCGCGTGGATCGATCGGGGCTCGGAGACGGCGCGTGGAACGATCGGGGGTCAGGTGACGGCGCGTGAACCGATCCGCGCTCGGAGACGGCCCGTGGACCGATCGGGGCTTAGGAGAAGGCGCTTGGACCGATCGGGGCTTACGAGACGGCGCGTGGGCCGATCGGAGCTCGGAGACGGCGCGTGGAACGATCGGGGCTCAGGAGACAGCGCGTGAACCGATCGGCGCTCGGAGACGGCGCGTGGAGGCATCGGGGCTTAGAAGACGACGTATGGACCGTTCGGGGCTCAGGAAACGGCGCGTGGACCGATTGGAGCTCGGAGACAACGCGTGGACCGACTGGGGCTCAGGCGATTGCGCGTGGACCAATTGGGGTTCGGCAACGGCGCGTGGACCGATCGCGGCTCGGAGACGGCGCGTTAACCGATCGGGGCTTAGGAGACCATGCGTGAACCGATCGGGGCTCGGAGACGGCGCGTGGACCGACCGGGGCTCGGAGACGGCGCGTGGAACGATCGGGGCTCAGGAGACGGCGCGTGAACCGATCGGCGCTCGGAGACGGCGCGTGGACCGATCGGGGCTTAGGAGACTACGCGTTGACCGATCGGGGCTCAGGTGACTGCGCGCGGACCGACCGGGGCTCAGGAGACGGCGCGTGAAATGATCGGCGCCCGGAGATGGCGCGTGGACCGATTGGGGCTTAAGAGACGACGGGTGGACCGATCGGGGCTTAGGAGACGGCACGTGAATCGATCGGGGCACAGCAGACGGCGCGTGAACCGGTCGGGGCTTAGGAGACGACGCGTTGACCGATCGGGGCTCAGGAGAAGGGGTGTGGACCGACTGGGACTCAGGCGGTTGCGCGTGGACCAATTGGGGCTCCGGAGGCGGTGCGTGGACCGATTGTGGAGCAGAAGATGGTGCGTGGACCGATCGGGGTTCGGAGACGGCACGTTAACCGATCGGGGCTTAGGAGACGATGCGTGGACCGAACGCGGCTCGGAGACGGCGTGTGAACCGACCGGGGCTCAGGAGGCCGCGCGTGGACCGATCGAGGCTCGGCGACGGGGCGTGGACCGATCGAGTCTCGGAGACGACGCGTCGACCGATCGCGGCTCAGATAACGGTGCGCGGACCGACCGGGGCTCAGGAGACGCCGCGTGGAGCGATGGGGATCAGGGCTCGGAGACATTGCGTGGAATGGTCGGGGCTCAGGAGACGGCGCGTGAACCAATCGGCGCTCGGAGACGGCGCGTCGTCCGATCGGGGCTGAGGAGACGACGCGTGGACCGACTGGGGCTCAGGCGGTTTCGCGTGGACCAATTGGGGTTCGGCGACGGCCCGTGGACCGATCGGGGCTTAGGAGACGGCGCGTGCACCGATCGGGGCTCGGAGAAGGGTCGTGGACAGATTGGGGATTAGGAGACGGCGCGTGGACCGATCGGGGCTGGGAGACGGCACGTGGACCGATCGGGGCTCGGAGACAGCGCGTGGACCGACTGGGGCTCAGGCGGTTTCGCGTGGACCAATTGGGGTTCGGCGACGGCGCGTGGACCGATCGGGGCTCAGGAGACGGCGCGTGGACCGATCGGGGCTCAGGAGGCGGCGCGTGGACCGATTGGGAGTCACGAGGCGGCGCGTGGACCGAGTGGGGCTCGGATACGGCGCGTGAACCGACCGGGGCTCAGGAGGCCGCGGGTGGACCGATCGCAGATCGGCGACGGCGCGTGGACCGATCGGGGCTCGGAGACGACGCGTGAACCGATCGGGGCTCAGGAGGCGGCGCGTGGACCGATTGGGAGTCACGAGGCGGCGCGTGGACCGAGTGGGGCTCAGGAGGCCGCGCGTGGACCTATCGGGACGCTGCGACGGCGCGTGGACCGATCGAGGCTCGGAGACGACGGGTGTATGGATCGGGGACTAGGGGACGACGCGTGGAACGATCGGGGCTCAGGAGACGGCGCGTGCACCGACCGGCCCTCGGAGACGGCGCGTGAACCGATCGGGGCTCAGGAGACGGCGTGTGGACTGATCGGTGCTCGGAGACGGCGCGTGGACGGACCGTGGCTTAGAATGCGTCACGCGGATCGATCGGGGCTCGGAGACGGCGCGTGGACCGACCGGGGCTAAGGAGGCCGCGCGTGGACCTATCGGGACGCTGCGACGGCGCGTGGACCGATCGAGGTTCGGAGACGACGGGTGTATGGATCGGGGATTAGGGGACGACGCGTGGAACGATCGGGGCTCAGGAGACGGCGCGTGCACCGACCGGCGCTCGGAGACGGCGCGTGAACCGATCGGGGCTCAGGAGACGGCGTGTGGACTGATCGGTGCTCGGAGACGGCGCGTGGACGGACCGTGGCTTAGAATGCGTCACGCGGATCGATCGGGGCTCGGAGACGGCGCGTGGACCGACCGGCGCTAAGCAGGCCGCGCGTGGACCGATAGAGGCTTAGGAGCCGACACGTGGACCGATCGGGGCTGAGGAGACGGCGCGTGGACCGATCGGGGCTCGGAGACGGCGCGTAGAACGATCGGAGCACAGGAGACGGCGCGTGAACCGATCGGCGCTCGGAGACGGCGCGTGGATCGATCGGGGCTTAGGAGACGGCGCGTGGAACGATCCGGGCTCAGGAGACGGAGCGTGGACCGATCGGGACTTGGAGACGGCGTGTAGAACGATCGGGACTCGGGTGACGGCGCGTGAACCGATCGGCGCTCGGAGACGGCGCGTGCACCGATCGGGGCTCAGGAGACTCGCGTGGATCGATCGGGGCTCCGGAGGCGCCGCGTGCACCGATGGGGATCAGGAGACGCTGCGCAGACCGATCGGGGCTTAGGAGACGACGCGTGGACCGATCGGGGCGTAGGACACGACGCGTGTACCTATCGGGGCTCACGAGACAGCGTGTGGACCGATTGGGGCCCAGGAGACGGCGCGTAGACCGATCGGTGCTCAGAGACGGCGCGTGGAACGATCGGGGCTGAGGAGACGGCGCGTGAAATGATCGGCGCTTTGAGACGGCGCGTGGACCGATCGGCGTTCGGAGACGGCGAGTGGACGGACCGCGGCTTAGAATGCGGCACGCGGACCGGTCGGGGATCGGACACGGCGTGTGGACCGATCGAGGCTCGGAGACGACGCGTTTACGGATCGGGGATCAGGAGACGACGCGTGGAACGATCCGGGCTCAGGAGACGGAGAGTGGATCGATCGGGGCTCCGGAGGCGCCGCGTGGACCGATGGGGATCAGGAGACGCTGCGCAGACCGATCGGGGCTTAGGAGACGACGCGTGGACCGATCGGGGCGTAGGACACGACGCGTGTACCTATCGGGGCTCACGAGACAGCGTGTGGACCGATTGGGGCCCAGGAGACGGCGCGTAGACCGATCGGTGCACAGAGACGGCGCGTGGACGGACCGCGGCTTAGAATGCGGCACGCGGACCGGTCGGGGATCGGACACGGCGTGTGGAGCGATCGAGGCTCGGAGACGACGCGTTTACGGATCGGGGATCAGGAGACGACGCGTGGAACGATCCGGGCTCAGGAGACGGAGCGTGGACCGATCGGGGCTCGGAGACGGCGCGTGGACCGACCGGGGCTACGGAGGCCGCGCGTGGACCAATCGAGGCTCGGCGACGGCGCGTGGACCGATCGGGGCTCGGAGACGGCGTGTGAACGTATCGGGGCATAGGAGACGATGCGTTGACCGATCGGGGCTCAGGAGGCGGCGCGTGGACCCACCGGGGCTCAGGAGATGGCGCGCGGACCGATCGGGGCTCGGAAACGGCGCGTGGACCGATCGGAGCTCGGAGACGTGGCGTGGACCGATCCGGGCTCAGGAGACAGCGCGTGAAATGATCGGCGCTTTGAGACGGCGCGTGGACCGATCGGTGCTCGGAGACGGCGCGTGGACGGACCGAGGCTTAGAATGCGGCACGCGGACCGATCGGGGATCGGACACGGCGTGTGGACCGATCGAGGCTCGGAGACGACGCGTTTACGGATCGGGGATCAGGAGTCGACGCGTGGAACGATCCGGGCTCTGGAGACGGAGCGTGGACCGATCTGGGCTCGGAGACGGCGCGTGGAACGATCGGGGCTCACGAGACGGCACGTGAACCGATCGGGGCTCGGAGACGGCGCGTGGACCGATCGGGGCTTAGGAGACGGCGCGTGGACCGATCGGATATCAGGAGATGACGCGTGGACCGATCGGGGCTCAGGCGGTTGCGCGTGGACCATTTGGGGTTCGGCGACGGCGCGTGGAATGATCGGGGCTTAGGAGACGGCGCGTGGACCGATCGGAGATCAGGAAGCGGCGCCTAGACTGATCGGGGCTCGGAGACGGCGCGTGGAGGCACCGGGGCTAAGAAGATGACGCGTGGACCGAGCGGGGCTCAGGAGACGGCGCGAGGAGCGATCGGGGCTCAGGAGAAGACGCGTCAATTGATCGGGGCTCAGAAATCGGCGCGTGGAGCGATCGGGGCTCAGGAGACGACGCGTGGATCGATCGGGGCTCAGGAAACGACGCGTCGACCGATCGGGGCTCAGGAGACGGCGCGCGGACCGACCGGGGCTCAGGAGCCTCGCGTGGACCGATCCTGGCTCGGCGACGGCGCGTGGACGGATCGGGGCTCGGAGACGACGCGTGGACCGATGGGGGCTCGGATACGGCGCGTGAACCAACCGGGGCTCAGGAGGTCGCGCGTGGCCCGATCGCGGCTCGGTGACGGCGCGTGGACCGATCGGGGCTCAGGAGGCCGCGCGTGGACCGATCATGGCTCGGCAACGGCGCGTGGACCGATCGGTGTTCAGAGACGACGCGTGGACCGATCGGGGCTCAGGCGGTTGCGCGTGGACCATTTGGGGTTCGGCGACGGCGCGTGGACCGATCGGCGCTCGGAGCCAGAGCGTTAACCGATCGGGGTTTAGGAAACGATGCATGGACCGATCGGGGCTTGGAGACGGCGCGTGAACCGATCGGGGCTCAGGAGACGGCGCGTGGACCGATCGGGGCTGAGGAGACGACGCGTGGACCGATCGGGGCTTAGGAGAAAACGCGTGGACCGATCGGGGCTCAGGAAGCGGCGCCTGCACCGATCGTGGTTGGGAGACGGCGCAAGGAGGCATCTGGGCTTAGAAGACGACGCGTGGACCGATCGGGGCTCAGGAAACGGCGCGTGGACCGACCGCGGCTCAGGAGGCCACGCCTGGACCGATCTAGTCTCGGAGACGACGCGTCGACCGATCCGGGCTCAGATGACGGCGCGCGGACCGACCGGGGCTCAGGAGACTCGCGTGGACCGATCGGGGCTCCGGAGACGCCACGTGGAGCGATGGGGATCAGGAGACGGTGCGCGGACCGATCGGGGCTCGGAGACGGCGCGTGGACGGACCGCGGCTCAGAATGCGGTACGCCGACCGATCGGGGATCGGACACGGCGTGTGGACCGATCGAGGCTCGGAGACGACGCGTTTACGGATCGAGGATCAGGAGACGACGCGTGGAACGATCCGGGCTCAGGAGACGGAGCGTGGACCGATCGGGGCTCGTAGACGGCGTGTGGAACGATTGGGGCTCGGGTGACGGCGCGTGAACCGATCGGCGCTCGGAGACGGCGCGTGGATCGATCGGGGATCGAGGACGGCGCGTGGAACGATCGCGGCTCGGAGTCGACGCGTTAGCCGATCGGGGTTTAGGAGACGATGCGTGGGCCGATCGGGGCTCGGAGACGGCGCGTGGACCGACCGGGGTTTAGGAGAAGGCACTTGGACCGATCGGGGCTCAGGAGACGGCGCGTCAACCGATCGGCGCTCGGAGACGGCGCGTGGACCGATGGGAGCTTAGGAGACGGCGCGTGGACCGATCGGAGATCAGGAGTTGACGCGTGCACCGATCGGGGTTGTGGAAGCGGCGCACGGACCGATCGTGGCTCGGAGATGGCGCGTGGAGGCATCGGGGCTTTGAAGACCACGCGTGGACCGATCGGGGCTCAGGAAACGGCGTGTGGCGCGATCGGGGCTCAGGAGACGACGCGTGGATCGATCGGGGCTCAGGAGACGACGCGTCGAACAATCGGGGCTTAGAAGACGACGCGTGGACCGATCGGGGCTCAGGAAACGGCGCGTGGACCGACCGCGGCTCAGGAGGCCACGCCTGGACCGATCGGGGCTCGGCAACGGCGCGTGGACCGATCTAGTCTCGGAGACGACGCGTCGACCGATCCGGGCTCAGATGACGGCGCGCGGACCGACCGGGGCTCAGGAGACTCGCGTGGACCGATCGGGGCTCCGGAGACGCCACGTGGAGCGATGGGGATCAGGAGACGGTGCGCGGACCGATCGGGGCTCGGAGACGGCGCGTGGACGGACCGCGGCTCAGAATGCGGTACGCGGACCGATCGGGGATCGGACACGGCGTGTGGACCGATCGAGGCTCGGAGACGACGCGTTTACGGATCGAGGATCAGGAGACGACGCGTGGAACGATCCGGGCTCAGGAGACGGAGCGTGGACCGATCGGGGCTCGTAGACGGCGTGTAGAACGATTGGGGCTCGGGTGACGGCGCGTGAACCGATCGGCGCTCGGAGACGGCGCGTGGATCGATCGGGGATCGGGGACGGCGCGTGGAACGATCGCGGCTCGGAGTCGACGCGTTAGCCGATCGGGGTTTAGGAGACGATGCGTGGGCCGATCGGGGCTCGGAGACGGCGCGTGGACCGACCGGGGTTTAGGAGAAGGCACTTGGACCGATCGGGGCTCAGGAGACGGCGCGTCAACCGATCGGCGCTCGGAGACGGCGCGTGGACCGATGGGGGCTTAGGAGACGGCGCGTGGACCGATCGGAGATCAGGAGTTGACGCGTGCACCGATCGGGGTTGTGGAAGCGGCGCACGGACCGATCGTGGCTCGGAGATGGCGCGTGGAGGCATCGGGGCTTTGAAGACCACGCGTGGACCGATCGGGGCTCAGGAAACGGCGTGTGGCGCGATCGGGGCTCAGGAGACGACGCGTGGATCGATCGGGGCTCAGGAGACGACGCGTCGAACAATCGGGGCTCAGGAGACGACGCTTGGAACGATTGGGGCTCAGGAGACGGCACGTGGACCGAGTGGGGCTCGGATACGGCGCGTGAACCGATCGGGGCTCAGGAGACGGGGCGTGGACTGATCGGTGCTCGGAGACGGCGCGTGGACGGACCGTGGCTTAGAATGCGTCACGCGGATCGATTGGGGCTCGGAGACGGCGTGTGGACGTATCGGGGGTTAAGAGACGGTACGTGGACCGATCGAGGCTCGGAGACGGCGCGTGGACCGACCGGGGCTCAGGAGGCCGCGCGTGGACATATCGGGACGCTGCGACGGCGCGTGGGCCGATCGAGGCTCGGAGACGACGGGTGTATGGATCGGGGATTAGGGGACGACGCGTGGAACGATCGGGGCTCAGGAGACGGCGCTTGCACCGACCGGCGCTCGGAGACGGCGCGTGAACCGATCGGGGCTCAGGAGACGGCGCGTGGACTGATCGGTGTTCGGAGACGGCGCGTGGACGGACCGTGGCTTAGAATGCGTCACGCGGATCGATCGGGGCTCGGAGACGGCGCGTGGACCGACCGGGGCTAAGGAGGCCGCGCGTGGACCTATCGAGGCTTAGGAGCCGACGCGTGGACCGATCGGGGCTGAGGAGACGGCGCGTTGACCGATCGGGGCTCGGGGACGGCGCGTGGAACGATCGGAGCACAGGAGACGGCGCGTGAACCGATCGGCGCTCGGAGACGGCGCGTGGATCGATCGGGGCTTAGGAGACGGCGCGTGGAACGATCCGGGCTCAGGAGACGGAGCGTGGACCGATCGGGACTTGGAGGCGGCGTGTGGAACGATCGGGACTCGGGTGACGGCGCGTGAACCGATCGGCGCTCGGAAACGGCGGGTGGACCGATCGGGGCTCGGAGACGGCGCGTGGACCGACCGGGGCTCAGGAGGCCGCGCGTGGACCGATGGGGGCTCGGCGACGGCGCGTGGACCGATCGAGGCTCGGAGACGACGCGTGTACGGATCGGAGCTTTGAAGACGACGCGTGGACCGATCGTGGCTCAGGAAACGGCGCGTGGACCGACCGGGGCTCAGGAGGCCGCGCGTGGACCGATGGGGGCTCGGCGACGGCGCGTGGACCGATCGAGGCTCGGAGACGACGCGTGTACGGATCGGAGCTTTGAAGACGACGCGTGGAGCGATCGTGGCTCAGGAAACGGCGTGTGGAGCGATCGGGGCTCAGGAGACGACGCGTCGACCGATCAGGGCTCAGGAGACGGCGCGCGGACCGACCGGGGCTCAGGAGACTCGCATGGATCGATCGGGGCTCCGGAGGCGCCGTGTGGACCGATGGGGCTCAGGAGACGGCGCGCGGACCGGCCGGGCTCAGTAGCCTAGCGTGGATCGATCGGGGCTCCGGAGGCGGCGCGTGGACCGATCGGGGCTCAGGAGGCGGCGCGTGAACCGATCGGCGCTCGGAGACGGCGCGTGGACCGATTGGGGCTTAGGAGACGGCGCGTGGACCGATCGGGGCTTAGGAGACGACGCGTGGACCGATTGGGGCTCAGGAAGCCGCGCGTGGACCGATCGGGGTTTGGATACGACGCGTGGACCGATCGGGGCTCGGAGACAGCGCGTGGACCAACCGGGGCTCAGGGGGTTGCGCGTGGACCAACTGGGGTTCGGCGACGGCGCGTGGAACGATCGGAGCACAGGAGACGGCGCGTGGACCGATCGGGGCTCGGAGACGGCGCGTGGACCGATCGGGGCTCAGGAGACGGCGCGTGAACCGATCGGCGCTCGGAGACGGCGCGTGGACCGATCGGGGCTTAGGAGACGGCGCGTGGACCGATCGGGGCTCGGAGACATCGCGTGGAATGATCGGGGCTCAGGAGACGGCGCGTGAACCGATCGGCGCTCGGAGACGGCGCGTGCACCGATCGGGGCTTAGGAGACGGCGAGTGCACCGATCGGGGCCCGGAGACGGGTCGTGGACAGATTGGGGCTTAGGAGACGGCGCGTGGACCAATGGGGGCTTAGGAGACGGCGCGTGGACCGATCGGGGCGCAGGAAGCGGCGCCTGGACCCATCGTGGCTCGGAGACGGCGCGTGGGGCATCCGGGCTAAGAAGACGACGCATGGACCGAGCGGGGTTCAGGAGACGGCGCGAGGAGCGATCGGGGCTCAGGACAAGACACGTGAATTGATCGGGGCTCCGGAGACGACGCCTCGACGGATCGGGGCTCAGGAGGCGGCACGAGAAGCGATCGGGGCTCAGGAGAAGACGCGTCAATTGATCGGGGCTCAGGAGACGACGCGTCGACGAATCGGGGCTTAGGAGTTGACGCGTGCACCGATCGGGGTTGTGGAAGCGGCGCACGGACCGATCGTGGCTCGGAGATGGCGCGTGGAGGCATCGGGGCTTTGAAGACCACGCGTGGACCGATCGGGGCTCAGGAAACGGCGTGTGGCGCGATCGGGGCTCAGGAGACGACGCGTGGATCGATCGGGGCTCAGGAGACGACGCGTCGAACAATCGGGGCTCAGGAGACGACGCTTGGAACGATTGGGGCTCAGGAGACGGCACGTGGACCGAGTGGGGCTCGGATACGGCGCGTGAACCGATCGGGGCTCAGGAGACGGGGCGTGGACTGATCGGTGCTCGGAGACGGCGCGTGGACGGACCGTGGCTTAGAATGCGTCACGCGGATCGATTGGGGCTCGGAGACGGCGTGTGGACGTATCGGGGGTTAAGAGACGGTACGTGGACCGATCGAGGCTCGGAGACGGCGCGTGGACCGACCGGGGCTCAGGAGGCCGCGCGTGGACATATCGGGACGCTGCGACGGCGCGTGGGCCGATCGAGGCTCGGAGACGACGGGTGTATGGATCGGGGATTAGGGGACGACGCGTGGAACGATCGGGGCTCAGGAGACGGCGCTTGCACCGACCGGCGCTCGGAGACGGCGCGTGAACCGATCGGGGCTCAGGAGACGGCGCGTGGACTGATCGGTGTTCGGAGACGGCGCGTGGACGGACCGTGGCTTAGAATGCGTCACGCGGATCGATCGGGGCTCGGAGACGGCGCGTGGACCGACCGGGGCTAAGGAGGCCGCGCGTGGACCTATCGAGGCTTAGGAGCCGACGCGTGGACCGATCGGGGCTTAGGAGACGGCGCGTTGACCGATCGGGGCTCGGAGACGGCGCGTGGAACGATCGGAGCACAGGAGACGGCGCGTGAACCGATCGGCGCTCGGAGACGGCGCGTGGATCGATCGGGGCTTAGGAGACGGCGCGTGGAACGATCCGGGCTCAGGAGACGGAGCGTGGACCGATCGGGACTTGGAGGCGGCGTGTGGAACGATCGGGACTCGGGTGACGGCGCGTGAACCGATCGGCGCTCGGAGACGGCGGGTGGACCGATCGGGGCTCGGAGACGGCGCGTGGACCGACCGGGGCTCAGGAGGCCGCGCGTGGACCGATGGGGGCTCGGCGACGGCGCGTGGACCGATCGAGGCTCGGAGACGACGCGTGTGCGGATCGGAGCTTTGAAGACGACGCGTGGACCGATCGTGGCTCAGGAAACGGCGCGTGGACCGACCGGGGCTCAGGAGGCCGCGCGTGGACCGATGGGGGCTCGGCGACGGCGCGTGGACCGATCGAGGCTCGGAGACGACGCGTGTACGGATCGGAGCTTTGAAGACGACGCGTGGAGCGATCGTGGCTCAGGAAACGGCGTGTGGAGCGATCGGGGCTCAGGAGACGACGCGTCGACCGATCAGGGCTCAGGAGACGGCGCGCGGACCGACCGGGGCTCAGGAGACTCGCATGGATCGATCGGGGCTCCGGAGGCGCCGTGTGGACCGATGGGGCTCAGGAGACGGCGCGCGGACCGGCCGGGGCTCAGGAGCCTAGCGTGGATCGATCGGGGCTCCGGAGGCGGCGCGTGGACCGATCGGGGCTCAGGAGGCGGCGCGTGAACCGATCGGCGCTCGGAGACGGCGCGTGGACCGATTGGGGCTTAGGAGACGGCGCGTGGACCGATCGGGGCTTAGGAGACGACGCGTGGACCGATTGGGGCTCAGGAGGCCGCGCGTGGACCGATCGGGGTTTGGATACGACGCGTGGACCGATCGGGGCTCGGAGACAGCGCGTGGACCAACCGGGGCTCAGGGGGTTGCGCGTGGACCAACTGGGGTTCGGCGACGGCGCGTGGAACGATCGGAGCACAGGAGACGGCGCGTGGACCGATCGGGGCTCGGAGACGGCGCGTGGAGCGATCGGGGCTCAGGAGACGGCGCGTGAACCGATCGGCGCTCGGAGACGGCGCGTGGACCGATCGGGGCTTAGGAGACGGCGCGTGGACCGATCGGGGCTCGGAGACATCGCGTGGAATGATCGGGGCTCAGGAGACGGCGCGTGAACCGATCGGCGCTCGGAGACGGCGCGTGCACCGATCGGGGCTTAGGAGACGGCGAGTGCACCGATCGGGGCCCGTAGACGGGTCGTGGACAGATTGGGGCTTAGGAGACGGCGCGTGGACCAATGGGGGCTTAGGAGACGGCGCGTGGACCGATCGGGGCGCAGGAAGCGGCGCCTGGACCCATCGTGGCTCGGAGACGGCGCGTGGGGCATCCGGGCTAAGAAGACGACGCATGGACCGAGCGGGGTTCAGGAGACGGCGCGAGGAGCGATCGGGGCTCAGGACAAGACACGTGAATTGATCGGGGCTCCGGAGACGACGCCTCGACGGATCGGGGCTCAGGAGGCGGCACGAGAAGCGATCGGGGCTCAGGAGAAGACGCGTCAATTGATCGGGGCTCAGGAGACGACGCGTCGACGAATCGGGGCTTAGGAGACGACGCGTGGACCGATCGGGGCTCAGGAGACGGCGCGTCGACCGACCGGAGCTCAGGAGATTCGCGTGAATCGATCGGGGCTCGGATACGGCGCGTGAACCGACCGGTGCTCAGGAGGCCGTGCGAGAACCGATCGCGGCTCGGCGACGGCGCGTGGACCGATCGGGGCTCAGGATGCCGCGCGTGGACCGATCATGGCTCGGCGACGGCGCGTAGACCGATCGGGGCTCGGAGACGACGCGTGGACCGATCGGGGCTCGGAGACAGCGCGTGGACCGATTGGGGCTCGGATACGGCGCGTGAACCAATCGGGGCTCAGGAGCCCGCGCGTGGCCCGATCGCGGCTCGGCGACGGCGCGTGGACCGATCGCGGGTCGGCGACGACGCGTGGACCGATCGGGTCTCAGGAGGCCGCGCGTGGAGAGATCATGAATCGGCGACGGCGCGTGGACCGATCGGGGCTGGGAGACGGCACGTGGACCGATCGGGGCTCGGAGACAGCGCGTGGACCGACTGGGGCTCAGGCAGTTTCGCGTGGACCAATCGAGGCTCGGCGACGGCGCGTGGACCGATCGGGGCTCAGGATGCCGCGCGTGGACCGATCGTGGCTCGGAGACGGCGCGTGGACCGATCGGGGCTTAGGTGACGGCCCGTGGACAGATCGGGGCTTAGGAGACGGCGCGTGGGCCGAACGGGGCTCAGGAGACGGCGCGTGGACCGGTCGGGGCTTAGGAGACGACGCCTGGACAGATCGGGGCTTAGGAGGCGGCGTGTCGAACGATCGGTGCTCAGGAGACGGCTCGTGTACCAATCGGCGCTCGGAGACGGCGCGTGGAGCGATCGGGGCTCGGAGACGGCACGCGGAACGATCGGGGCTCAGGAGACGGTGCGTGGAGGCATGGGGGCTTAGAAGACGACGCATGGACCGAGCGGGGCTCAGGAGACGGCGCGAGGAGCGATCGGGGCTCAGGAGAAGTCGCGTCAATTGATCGGGGCTCAGGAGACGACGCGGCGACTGATCGGGGCTTAAGAGACGACGCGTGGCCCGATTGGGGCTTAGGAGACGACGTGTGGACCGATCGGGGCTTAGGAGACGGCACGTGAATCGATCGGGGCACAGGAGACGGCGGGTGAACCGGTCGGGTCTTAGGAAACGACGCGTCGACCGATCGGGGCTCAGGGGAAGGGGTGTGGATCGATCGGGGCTTAGGAGACGGCGTCTGGACCGATCCGGGCTCAGGAGACGGCGCGTAGACCGATCGGGGCTCGTAAATGACGCGTCAACCGATCGGGGCTTAGGAGACGATGCGGGGATCCATCGGGGCTCGGCGACTGCGCGTGGACCGACTGGAGCTCAGGAGGTTGCTCGTGGACCAATTGGGGTTCGGGCGACGGCGCGTGGACCAATTGGGGTTCGGGCGACGGCGCGTGGACCAATCGGTGCTCGGAGACGGCGCGTGGACCGATCGGGGCGTAGGAGACGACGCGTGTACCTATCGGGGCTCACGAGACAGCGTGTGGACAGATTAGGCCTCAGGAGATGGCGCGTGGACCGATCGGGGCTTGGAGACGGCGCGTGGAACGATCGGGGCTCAGGAGACGGCGCGTAAAATGAACGGCGCTCTGAGACGGCGCGTGGACCGATTGGGGCTTACGAGACGGCGCGTGAACCGGTCGGGGCTTAGGAGACGACGCGTCGACCGATCGGGGCTCAGGAGAAGGGGTGTGGACCGATCGGGGCTCAGGAGACGGCTTGTGGACTGATCGGGGCTTAGGAGACTACGCGTGTACCTATCGGGGCTCAGGAGACAGCGCGTCGACCGATTGGGCATCAGGAGACGGCGCGTCGATGGATCGGGGCTTGGGGAACGACGCGTGGACCGATCGGGGCTCAGGAGCCGGCGCGTGGATCGATCGGGTCTCGGAGACGGCGCGTGGAACGATCGGGGCTCAGGAGACGGCGCGTGGAACGATCGGGGCTCAGGAGACGGCGCGTGGAGCGATCGGGGCTCAGGAGTCGGCGCGTGAACCAATCGGCGCTCCGAGACGGCGCGTGGACCGATCGGGGATGAGGTGAAGGCGCGTGGACCGATCGGGGATGAGGTGAAGGCGCGTGGACCGATCGGGGCGTAGGAGACGGCGCGTGGACCGATCGGGGCTCGGAGACGGCGCGTGGAACGATCGGGGCTCAGGTGACGGCGCGTGAACCGATCGGCGCTCGGAGACGGCGCGAGGACCGATCGGGCCTTAGCAGAAGGCGCTTGGACCGATCGGGGCTTAGGAGACGGCGCGTGGACCGATCGGAGCTCGGAGACGGCGCGTGGACCGATCGGAGCTCGGAGAAGACGCGTGGACCGATCGGGGCTCAGGAGACGGCGCGAGGAGCGATCGGGCTCAGGAGAAGACGCGTCAATTGATCGTGGCTCAGGAGACGACGCGTCGACAGATCGAGGCTTAGGAGACGTCGCGTGGACCGATCGGGGCTTAGGAGACGACGCGGGGACTGATCGGGGCTCAGGAGACGGCGCGAGGACCGATCGGGTCTTAGGAGACGGCGCGTCGACCGATCGGTGCTCAGGATGCGGCGCGTGGACCAATCGGGGCTCGGAGGCGGTCTGTGGAGCGATAGGGGCTTAGGAGACGGCGCGTGTACCTATCGGGGCTCACGAGACAGCGTGTGGACAGATTAGGCCTCAGGAGATGGCGCGTGGACCGATCGGGGCTTGGAGACGGCGCGTGGAACGATCGGGGCTCAGGAGACGGCGCGTGAAATGAACGGCGCTCTGAGACGGCGCGTGGACCGATTGGGGCTTACGAGACGGCGCGTGAACCGGTCGGGGCTTAGGAGACGACGCGTCGACCGATCGGGGCTCAGGAGAAGGGGTGTGGACCGATCGGGGCTCAGGAGACGGCGCGTGGACTGATCGGGGCTTAGGAGACTACGCGTGTACCTATCGGGGCTCAGGAGACAGCGCGTCGACCGATTGGGCATCAGGAGACGGCGCGTCGATGGATCGGGGCTTGGGGAACGACGCGTGGACCGATCGGGGCTCAGGAGCCGGCGCGTGGATCGATCGGGTCTCGGAGACGGCGCGTGGAACGATCGGGGCTCAGGAGACGGCGCGTGGAACGATCGGGGCTCAGGAGACGGAGCGTGGAGCGATCGGGGCTCAGGAGTCGGCGCGTGAACCAATCGGCGCTCCGAGACGGCGTGTGGACCGATCGGGGATGAGGTGAAGGCGCGTGGACCGATCGGGGATGAGGTGAAGGCGCGTGGACCGATCGGGGCTTAGGAGACGGCGCGTGGACCGATCGGGGCTCGGAGACGGCGCGTGGAACGATCGGGGCTCAGGTGACGGCGCGTGAACCGATCGGCGCTCGGAGACGGCGCGAGGACCGATCGGGCCTTAGCAGATGGCGCTTGGACCGATCGGGGCTTAGGAGACGGCGCGTGGACCGATCGGGGCTCAGGAGACGGTGCGTGAACCGATCGTCGCTCGGAGGCGGCACGTGGACCGATCGGGGCTTAGGAGAAGGCGCGTGGACCGATCGGAGCTTAGGAGACGGCGCGTGGACCGATCGGGGCTTATGAGACGGCGCGTGAACCGATCGGAGATCAGGCGAAGACGCGTTCACCGATCGGGGCTCTGGAAGCGGCGCACGGACCGATCGTGGCTCGGAGACGGCGCGTGGAGGCATCGGGGCTTTGAAGACGACGCGTGGACCGATCGGGGCTCAGGATACGGCGCGTTAACCGATTGGGGCTTAGGAGACGATGCGTGGACCGATCGGGGCTCGAAGACGGCGGGTGGACCGATCGGGGCACGGAGACAGCGCGTGGACCGACTGGGGCTCAGGCGATTGCGCGTGGACCAATTGGGGTTCGGCGACGGCGCGTGGATCGATCGGGGCTTAGGAGACGGCGCGTGCACCGATCGGGGCCCGGAGACGGGTCGTGGACAGATTGGGGCTTATCAGACGGCGCGTGGACCGATCGTGGCTGGGAGACGGCACGTCCACCAATCGGGGCTTAGGAGACGACGCGTAGACCGATCGGGGCCCAGGAGACGGCGCGTGGACCGATCGGGGCTCAGGAAACGGCGCGTGGACCGACTGGGGCTCGGATACGGCGCGTGAAGCAACCGCGGCTCAGGAGGCCGCGCGTGGACCGATCGTGGCTCGGAGACGGCGCGTGGAGGCATTCGGGCTAAGAAGACGACGCAAGGACCGAGCGGGGTTCAGGAGACGGCGCGAGGAGCGATCGGGGCTCAGGAGAAGACACGTCAATTGATCGGGGCTCCGGAGACGACGCCTCGACCGATCGGGGCTCAGGAGGCGGCACGAGAAGCGATCGGGGCTCAGGAGAAGACGCGTCAATTTATCGGGGCTCAGGAGACGACGCGTCGACTAATCGGGGCTTAGGAGACGACACGTGGACCGACCGGGGCTCAGGAGACGGCGCGTGGACTGATCGGGGCTCGGAGATGGCGCGTTAACCGATCGGGGCTTAGGAGGCCGCGCGTGGACCGATCGAGGCTCGGCGACGGCGCGTGGACCGATCGGGACTCGGAGACGGCGTGTGAACGTATCGGGGCTTAGGAGACGATGCGTTGACCGATCGGGGATCATGAGACGGCGCGTAGACCGATCGGGGCTCCGGCGGCGACGCGTGGACCGATCGGGGCCCAGGAAACGGCGCGTGGATCGATCGGTGCTCGAAGACGACGCGTGAACCGACCGGGGCTCAGGAGCCGATGCGTGGATCGATCGGGGCTCAGGAGGCGGCCCGTAGACCCATCGGGGCTCGGAGACGGCACGTGGACCGATCAGGGCTTAGGAGACGACGCGTGGACCGATCGGGGCTCAGGAGACGGCGCGTGCACCGATCGGGGCTCGAGCAAGGCGCGTGAAACGATTGGGGCTTAGGAGACGGCGCGTGGACCGATCGGGGCTCAGGAGACGGCGCGTGGACCGATCGCGGCGGGGAGATGGCGCGTGAACCGACCGGGGCTCAGGAGGCCGCTCGTGGACTGATCGGGGCTCGGCGACTGCGCGTGGACGTATCGGGGCTCAGGAGACGGCGCGTGGACTGATCGGGGCGGGGCGACGGCGCGTTAACCGATCGGGGCTTAGGAGACGATGCGTGGAACGATCGCGGCTCGGAGACGGCGCGTGGACCGACCGGGGCTAAGGAGGCCGCGCGTGGACCTATCGAGGCTTAGGAGCCGACGCGTGGACCGATCGGGGCTCAGGAAGCGGCGCCTGGACCGATCGTGGCTCGGAGACGGCGCGTGGAGGTATCGGGGCTTAAAAGACGACGGATGGACCGATCAGGGCTCAGGAAACGGCGCGTGGACCGAACGGTGCTCGGAGACGACGCGTGGACCGATCGGGGCTCGGAGACAGCGCGTGGACCAACCGGGGCTCAGACGGTTGCGCGTGGACCAATTGGGGTTCGGCGACGGCGCGTGGACCGATCCGGGCTCAGGAGACGGCGCGTGGACCGATCGGGGCTCGGAGACGGCGCGCAGAGCGATCGGGGCTCAGGAGACGGTGCGTGGACCGATTGGGCCTCGGATACGGCGCGTGAAGCAACCGCGGCTCAGGAGGCCGCGCGTGGACCGATCGCGGCTCGTACGACGGCGCGTGCACCGATCGGCGCTCGGAGACGGCGCTGACCGATCGTGGCTTAGGAGAAGGCGCGTGGAACGATCGGGGTTCAGGAGACAGCGCGTGGACCAATTGGGGCTCGGAGACGGCGTGTTAACCGATTGGGGCTTAGGAGACGATGCGTGGATCGATCGGGGCTCAGGATCCTCGCGTGGATCGATCGGGGCTCCGGAGGCGCCTCGTGGACCCATGGGGATCAGGAGACAGTGCGTGGACCCATCGGGGCTCGGAGACGGCGCATGGACTGATCGGGGCTTAGGAGACGACGCGTGGACCGTTCGGGGTGTAGGAGACGACGCGTGTACCTATCGGGGCTCAGGAGACAGCGCGTGGACCGATCGGGGCTCGGCGACTGCGCGTCGACGTATCGGGGCTCAGGAGACGGCGCGTGGATGGATCAGGGCTCAGGAGACGGCGCGTGGACCGATCGGGGTGGGGAGACGGCGCGTGAACCGACCGGGGCTCAGGAGGCCGCGCGTGGACTGATCGGGGCTCGGCGACTGCGCGTGGACGTATCGGGGCTCAGGAGACGGTGCGTGGACCGATCGGGGCGGGCAGACGGTGCGTTAACCGATCGGATCTTAGGTGACGATGCGTGGACCCATCGGGGCTCGGAGACGGCGCGTGGACCGACCGGGGCTAAGGAGGCCGCGCGTGGACCTATCGAGGCTTAGGAGCCAACGCGTGGACCGATCGGGGCTGAGGAGACGACCCGTCGACCGATCGGGGCTTAGGAGACGACGCGTGGACCGATCGCGGCTTAGGAGGCGGCGCGTGGACCCATCGGGGCTCGGAGACGGCGCGTTAATCGATCGGGGCTTAGGAGACGGCACGTGATTCGATCGGTGCACAGGAGACGGCGCGTGAACCGGTCGGGGCTTAGGAGACGACCCGTCGACCGATCGGGGCTTAGGAGACGACGCGTGGACCGATCGGGGCTTAGGAGGCGGCGCGTGGAACGATCGGAGCTCAGGTGACGGGGCGTGAAATGATCGGCGCTCTGAGACGGCGCGTCGACCGATCGGTGCTCGGAGACGGCGCGTGGACGGACCGCGGCTCACAATGCGGTACGCGGACCGATCGGGGATCGGACACGGCGTGTGGACCGATCGGGGCTCAGGAGACCGCGTGTGGACCGATCATAGCTCGGAGACAGCGCGTGGAATGATCGAGGCTCAGGATACGGCGCGTGGAACGATCGGGGCTCAGGAGACGGTGCGTGAAATGATCGGCGCTCTGAGACGGCGCGTGGACCGATCGGTGCTCGGAGACGGCGCGTGGACGGACCGCGGCTCAGGAGACGGCGCGCGGACCGACCGGGGCTCAGGTGACGGCGCGTGAACCGATCGGCGCTCGGAGACGGCGCGTCGACCGATCGGGGCTTAGAAGAAGGCGATTGGACCGATCGGGGCTTAGGAGACGGCGCGTGGGCCGATCGGAGCTCGGAGACGGCGCGAGGACCGATCTGGTCTTAGGAGACGGCGCGTCGACCGATCGGTGCTCAGGATGCGGCGCGTGGACCCATCGGGGCTCGGAGACGGTCCGTGGAGCGATAGGGGCTTAGGAGACGGCGCGTTGACTGATCGGGGCTCGGGAAGCGGCGCCTGAACCGATCTGGCTCGGAGACGGCGCGTGGAGGCATCGGGGCTTAGAAGACGACGCATGGATCGATCGGGACTCAGGAAACGGCGCGTGGACCGATTGGAGCTCGGAGACGACGCGTGGACCGACTGCGGCTCAGGTGGTTGCCCGTGGACCAATTGGGGTTCGGCGACGGCGGGTGGACCGATCGGGGCTTAGGAGACGATGCATGGACCGATCGCGGCTCGGAGATGGCGCGTGAACCGACCGGGGCTCACGAGACGGGTCGTGGACAGATTG
Source organism: Netelia fuscicornis (assembly GCA_946811545.1). Lineage (NCBI taxonomy): Eukaryota > Metazoa > Arthropoda > Insecta > Hymenoptera > Ichneumonidae > Netelia > Netelia fuscicornis. The sequence continues at coordinate 13,782,219 of OX328016.1, read as the reverse complement.
GGGCTTAGGAGACGGCGCGTGGACCGATCGGTGCTCGGAGACGGCGCGTGGACCGATCGGGGCTCGGAGACGACGCGTGTACGGATCAGGGCTTGGTGACGGCGCGTTTACCGATAGCAGCTCGGAGACGGCCCGTGGACGGATTGCGGCTTAGGAGACGGCGCGTGGAATGATCGGGGCTCAGAAGACGGCGCGTGGACCGGTCGAGGCTCGGAGACGACGCCTGTGCGGATCGGGGATTCGAGGACGACGGGTGGACCGATCCGGGCTCAGGAGACGGCACGTGGACCCATCAGGGCTCGGAGACGGCGCGTGAACCGATCGGGGCTCAGGAAGCGGCGCCTGGACCGATCGGGGCTCGGAGACGGCGCTTGAACTTATCGGCGCTCGAAGACGGCGCGTGGACCGATCGGGGCTTAGGATACGGCGCGTGGACCGATCGGGGCTCAGGAAGCGGCGCCTGGACCGATCGTGGCTCGGAGACGGCGCGTGGAGGCATCGGGGCTAAGAAGACGACGCATGGACCGATCGGGGCTCAGGAAACGGCGTGTGACCGATCGGAGCTCGGAGACGACGCGTGGACCGATCGGGGCTCAGGAGACGGCGCGAGGAGCGATCGGGCTCAGGAGACGACGCGTGGATCGATCGGGGCTCAGGAAACGACGCGTCGACCGATCGGGGCTCAGGAGACGGCGCGCGGACCGACCGGGGCTCAGGAGGCGACGCGTAGACCCATCGGGGCTCGGGGACGGCGTGTGGACCGATCGGGGCTTAGGAGACTCACGTTGATCGATTGGGGCTCCGGAGGCGGCGCGTGGACCGATCGGCGCTTAGGAGACTACGCGTGTACCTATCGGGGCTCAGGAGACTGCGCGTGGACCGATTGGGCATCAGGAGACGGCGCGTCGATGGATCGGGGCTTGGGGAACGACGCGTGGACCGATCGGGGCTCAGGAGACGGCGCGTGGACCGATCGGGGCTCGGCGACTGCGTGTGGACGTATCGGGGTTCAGGAGACGGCGCGTGGACCGATCGGGGCTCAGGAGACGGCGCGTGCACCGATCGGGGCCCAGAGACGGGTCGTGGACAGATTGGGGCTTAGGAGAGGGCGCGTGGACCGACTGGGGCTCAGGAGACGGCACGTGGTCCGATCGGGCTCGGAGCCGGCGCGTGAACCGATCGGGGCTCAGGAGACGACGCGTGTACGGATCTGGGCTTGGTGACGGCGCGTTTACCGATAGCAGCTCGGAGACGGCCCGTGGACGGATCGCGGCTTAGGAGAAGGCGCGTGGACCGATCGGGGCTTAGGAGACGAAGCGTGGACCGATCAGAGCTCAGGAGACGGCGCGTGGAGCGATCGGGCTCGGAAACGGCGGGTGGCCCGTCCGGGGCTTAGCAGACGATGCGTGGACCGATCGGGGCTCGGAAACGGCGCGTGGATCGATCGGGGCTTAGGAGACGATGCGTGGACCGATCGGGGCTCAGGAGACGGCGCGTGGAGCGATCGGGGCTCGGAAACGGCGGGTGGACCGTCCGGGGCTTAGGAGACGACGCGTGGACCGATCGGGGCTCAGGAGATGGCGCGTAGACCGATCGGGGCTCCGAAACGACGGGTTAACCGAGCGGGGCTTAGGAGACGATGCGTGGACCCATCGGGGCTCGGAGACAGCGCATGTACCGACTGGGGCTCAGGAGACCGTGCGTGAACCGATCGGGGCTCGGCGACTGCGCATGGGCGGATCGGGGCTCGGAGATGGCGCGTAGAACGATCGGGGCTCAGGATACGGCGCGTTAACCGATTGGGGCTTAGGAGACGATGCGTGGACCGATCGGGGCTCGAAGACGGCGGGTGGACCGATCGGGGCACGGAGACAGCGCGTGGACCGACTGGGGCTCAGGCGATTGCGCGTGGACCAATTGGGGTTCGGCGACGGCGCGTGGATCGATCGGGGCTTAGGAGACGACGCGTGGACCGATCGGGGCTCAGGAGACGGCGCGAGGAGCGATCGGGCTCAGGAGACGACGCGTGGATCGATCGGGGCTCAGGAAACGACGCGTCGACCGATCGGGGCTCAGGAGACGGCGCGCGCACCGACCGGGGCTCCGGAGGATACGCCTGGACCGATCGGGGCTCGGCGACGGCGCGTGGATCGATCGAGGCTCGGAGACGACGCGTGTACGGATCGGGGATTCGGGGACGACGCGTGGAACGATCCGGGCTCAGGAGACGGCGCCTGGACCGACCGGGGCTCGGCGACTGCGCGTGGACGGATCGGGGCTCAGGAGACGGCGCGAGGGCCGATCGGGGCTCGGAGACGGCGCGTTAACCGATCAGGGCTCGGACACGACGCTTGTACGGGTCGGGGCTTGGTGACGGAGCGTTGACCGATCGCGGTTTACAGACGGCCCGTGGACGGATCGGGGCTTAGGAGACGGCGTCTGGACCGATCGGGGCTCAGGAGACGGCGCGTCAACCGATCGGGGCTTAGGAGACGATGCGGGGATCCATCGGGGCTCGACGACTGCGCGTGGACCGACTGGAGCTCAGGAGGTTGCTCGTGGACCAATTGGGGTTCGGGCGACGGCGCGTGGACCAATTGGGGTTCGGGCGACGGCGCGTGGACCAATCGGTGCTCGGAGACGGCGCGTGGACCGATCGGGGCGTAGGAGACGACGCGTGTACCTATCGGGGCTCACGAGACAGCGTGTGGACCGATTAGGCCTCAGGAGATGGCGCGTGGACCGATCGGGGCTTGGAGACGGCGCGTGGAACGATCGGGGCTCAGGAGACGGCGCGTGAAATGAACGGCGCTCTGAGACGGCGCGTGGACCGATTGGGGCTTACGAGACGGCGCGTGAACCGGTCGGGGCTTAGGAGACGACGCGTCGACCGATCGGGGCTCAGGAGAAGGGGTGTGGACCGACCGGGGCTCAGGAGACGGCGCGTGGACTGATCGGGGCTTAGGAGACTACGCGTGTACCTATTGGGGCTCAGGAGACAGCGCGTCGACCGATTGGGCATCAGGAGACGGCGCGTCGATGGATCGGGGCTTGGGGAACGACGCGTGGACCGATCGGGGCTCAGGAGACGGCGCGTGGATCGATCGGGTCTCGGAGACGGCGCGTGGAACGATCGGGGCTCAGGAGACGGCGCGTGGAACGATCGGGGCTCAGGAGACGGCGCGTGGAGCGATCGGGGCTCAGGAGTCGGCGCGTGAACCAATCGGCGCTCCGAGACGGCGCGTGGACCGATCGGGGATGAGGTGAAGGCGCGTGGACCGATCGCGGATGAGGTGAAGGCGCGTGGACCGATCGGGGCTTAGGAGACGGCGCGTGGACCGATCGGGGCTCGGAGACGGCGCGTGGAACGATCGGGGCTCAGGTGACGGCGCGTGAACCGATCGGCGCTCGGAGACGGCGCGAGGACCGATCGGGCCTTAGCAGAAGGCGCTTGGACCGATCGGGGCTTAGGAGACGGCGCGTGGACCGATCGGAGCTCGGAGACGGCGCGTGGACCGATCGGAGCTCGGAGAAGACGCGTGGACCGATCGGGGCTCAGGAGACGGCGCGAGGAGCGATCGGGCTCAGGAGAAGACGCGTCAATTGATCGTGGCTCAGGAGACGACGCGTCGACAGATCGAGGCTTAGGAGACGACGCGTGGACCGATCGGGGCTTAGGAGACGACGCGGGGACTGATCGGGGCTCAGGAGACGGCGCGAGGACCGATCGGGTCTTAGGAGACGGCGCGTGGACCCATCGGGGCTCGGAGACGGTCCGTGGAGCGATAGCGGCTTAGGAGACGGCGCGTTGACTGATCGGGGCTCGGGAAGCGGCGCCTGAACCGATCTGGCTCGGAGACGGCGCGTGGAGGCATCGGGGCTTAGAAGACGACGCATGGATCGATCGGGACTCAGGAAACGGCGCGTGGACCGATTGGAGCTCGGAGACGACGCGTGGACCGACTGCGGCTCAGGTGGTTGCCCGTGGACCAATTGGGGTTCGGCGACGGCGGGTGGACCGATCGGGGCTTAGGAGACGATGCATGGACCGATCGCGGCTCGGAGATGGCGCGTGAACCGACCGGGGCTCACGAGACGGCGCGTGCACCGATCGGGGCCCAGAGACGGGTCGTGGACAGATTGGGGCTTAGGAGACGGCGCGTGGACCGATCGTGGCTGGGAGACGGCACGTCCACCAATCGGGGCTCAGGAGACTGCGCGTGGATGGATCGGAGCTTAGGGAACGACGCGTGGACCGATCGGGGCTCAGGAGACGGCGCGTGAACCGACCATGGCTCAGGAGGCCGCGCGTGGACCGACTGGGGCTCAGGAGGTTGCGCGTGGACCAATTGGGGTTCGGCGATGGGGCGTGGACCGATCGGGGCTCGGAGACGGCGCATTAACCGATCGGGGCTTAGGAGACGATGCGAGGAGGCATCTCGGTTTACAAGACGACGCGTGGATCGATCGGGGCTCGGATACGGCGCGTGGACCGATCGGGGTTCAGGAAGCGGCGCCTGGACCGATCGTGGCTCGGAGACGACGAGTGGAGGCATCGGGGCTCAGGAGACAGCGCGTGAAATGATCGGCGCTCGGAGACGGCGCGTGGAACGATCGGGGCTCAGGTGACGGCGCGTGAACCGATCGGCGCTCGGAGACGGCGCGAGGACCGATCGGGCCTTAGCAGATGGCGCTTGGACCGATCGGGGCTTAGGAGACGGCGCGTGGACCGATCGGGGCTCAGGAGACGGCGCGTGCACCGATCGGGGCCCAGAGACGGGTCGTGGACAGATTGGGGCTTAGGAGAGGGCGCGTGGACCGACTGGGGCTCAGGAGACGGCACGTGGTCCGATCGGGCTCGGAGCCGGCGCGTGAACCGATCGGGGCTCAGGAGACGACGCGTGTACGGATCTGGGCTTGGTGACGGCGCGTTTACCGATAGCAGCTCGGAGACGGCCCGTGGACGGATCGCGGCTTAGGAGAAGGCGCGTGGACCGATCGGGGCTTAGGAGACGAAGCGTGGACCGATCAGAGCTCAGGAGACGGCGCGTGGAGCGATCGGGCTCGGAAACGGCGGGTGGCCCGTCCGGGGCTTAGCAGACGATGCGTGGACCGATCGGGGCTCGGAAACGGCGCGTGGATCGATCGGGGCTTAGGAGACGATGCGTGGACCGATCGGGGCTCAGGAGACGGCGCGTGGAGCGATCGGGGCTCGGAAACGGCGGGTGGACCGTCCGGGGCTTAGGAGACGACGCGTGGACCGATCGGGGCTCAGGAGATGGCGCGTAGACCGATCGGGGCTCCGAAACGACGGGTTAACCGAGCGGGGCTTAGGAGACGATGCGTGGACCCATCGGGGCTCGGAGACAGCGCATGTACCGACTGGGGCTCAGGAGACCGTGCGTGAACCGATCGGGGCTCGGCGACTGCGCATGGGCGGATCGGGGCTCGGAGATGGCGCGTAGAACGATCGGGGCTCAGGATACGGCGCGTTAACCGATTGGGGCTTAGGAGACGATGCGTGGACCGATCGGGGCTCGAAGACGGCGGGTGGACCGATCGGGGCACGGAGACAGCGCGTGGACCGACTGGGGCTCAGGCGATTGCGCGTGGACCAATTGGGGTTCGGCGACGGCGCGTGGATCGATCGGGGCTTAGGAGACGACGCGTGGACCGATCGGGGCTCAGGAGACGGCGCGAGGAGCGATCGGGCTCAGGAGACGACGCGTGGATCGATCGGGGCTCAGGAAACGACGCGTCGACCGATCGGGGCTCAGGAGACGGCGCGCGCACCGACCGGGGCTCCGGAGGATACGCCTGGACCGATCGGGGCTCGGCGACGGCGCGTGGATCGATCGAGGCTCGGAGACGACGCGTGTACGGATCGGGGATTCGGGGACGACGCGTGGAACGATCCGGGCTCAGGAGACGGCGCCTGGACCGACCGGGGCTCGGCGACTGCGCGTGGACGGATCGGGGCTCAGGAGACGGCGCGAGGGCCGATCGGGGCTCGGAGACGGCGCGTTAACCGATCAGGGCTCGGACACGACGCTTGTACGGGTCGGGGCTTGGTGACGGAGCGTTGACCGATCGCGGTTTACAGACGGCCCGTGGACGGATCGGGGCTTAGGAGACGGCGTCTGGACCGATCGGGGCTCAGGAGACGGCGCGTCAACCGATCGGGGCTTAGGAGACGATGCGGGGATCCATCGGGGCTCGACGACTGCGCGTGGACCGACTGGAGCTCAGGAGGTTGCTCGTGGACCAATTGGGGTTCGGGCGACGGCGCGTGGACCAATTGGGGTTCGGGCGACGGCGCGTGGACCAATCGGTGCTCGGAGACGGCGCGTGGACCGATCGGGGCGTAGGAGACGACGCGTGTACCTATCGGGGCTCACGAGACAGCGTGTGGACCGATTAGGCCTCAGGAGATGGCGCGTGGACCGATCGGGGCTTGGAGACGGCGCGTGGAACGATCGGGGCTCAGGAGACGGCGCGTGAAATGAACGGCGCTCTGAGACGGCGCGTGGACCGATTGGGGCTTACGAGACGGCGCGTGAACCGGTCGGGGCTTAGGAGACGACGCGTCGACCGATCGGGGCTCAGGAGAAGGGGTGTGGACCGACCGGGGCTCAGGAGACGGCGCGTGGACTGATCGGGGCTTAGGAGACTACGCGTGTACCTATTGGGGCTCAGGAGACAGCGCGTCGACCGATTGGGCATCAGGAGACGGCGCGTCGATGGATCGGGGCTTGGGGAACGACGCGTGGACCGATCGGGGCTCAGGAGACGGCGCGTGGATCGATCGGGTCTCGGAGACGGCGCGTGGAACGATCGGGGCTCAGGAGACGGCGCGTGGAACGATCGGGGCTCAGGAGACGGCGCGTGGAGCGATCGGGGCTCAGGAGTCGGCGCGTGAACCAATCGGCGCTCCGAGACGGCGCGTGGACCGATCGGGGATGAGGTGAAGGCGCGTGGACCGATCGCGGATGAGGTGAAGGCGCGTGGACCGATCGGGGCTTAGGAGACGGCGCGTGGACCGATCGGGGCTCGGAGACGGCGCGTGGAACGATCGGGGCTCAGGTGACGGCGCGTGAACCGATCGGCGCTCGGAGACGGCGCGAGGACCGATCGGGCCTTAGCAGAAGGCGCTTGGACCGATCGGGGCTTAGGAGACGGCGCGTGGACCGATCGGAGCTCGGAGACGGCGCGTGGACCGATCGGAGCTCGGAGAAGACGCGTGGACCGATCGGGGCTCAGGAGACGGCGCGAGGAGCGATCGGGCTCAGGAGAAGACGCGTCAATTGATCGTGGCTCAGGAGACGACGCGTCGACAGATCGAGGCTTAGGAGACGACGCGTGGACCGATCGGGGCTTAGGAGACGACGCGGGGACTGATCGGGGCTCAGGAGACGGCGCGAGGACCGATCGGGTCTTAGGAGACGGCGCGTGGACCCATCGGGGCTCGGAGACGGTCCGTGGAGCGATAGCGGCTTAGGAGACGGCGCGTTGACTGATCGGGGCTCGGGAAGCGGCGCCTGAACCGATCTGGCTCGGAGACGGCGCGTGGAGGCATCGGGGCTTAGAAGACGACGCATGGATCGATCGGGACTCAGGAAACGGCGCGTGGACCGATTGGAGCTCGGAGACGACGCGTGGACCGACTGCGGCTCAGGTGGTTGCCCGTGGACCAATTGGGGTTCGGCGACGGCGGGTGGACCGATCGGGGCTTAGGAGACGATGCATGGACCGATCGCGGCTCGGAGATGGCGCGTGAACCGACCGGGGCTCACGAGACGGCGCGTGCACCGATCGGGGCCCAGAGACGGGTCGTGGACAGATTGGGGCTTAGGAGACGGCGCGTGGACCGATCGTGGCTGGGAGACGGCACGTCCACCAATCGGGGCTCAGGAGACTGCGCGTGGATGGATCGGAGCTTAGGGAACGACGCGTGGACCGATCGGGGCTCAGGAGACGGCGCGTGAACCGACCATGGCTCAGGAGGCCGCGCGTGGACCGACTGGGGCTCAGGAGGTTGCGCGTGGACCAATTGGGGTTCGGCGATGGGGCGTGGACCGATCGGGGCTCGGAGACGGCGCATTAACCGATCGGGGCTTAGGAGACGATGCGAGGAGGCATCTCGGTTTACAAGACGACGCGTGGATCGATCGGGGCTCGGATACGGCGCGTGGACCGATCGGGGTTCAGGAAGCGGCGCCTGGACCGATCGTGGCTCGGAGACGACGAGTGGAGGCATCGGGGCTCAGGAGACAGCGCGTGAAATGATCGGCGCTCGGAGACGGCGCGTGGAGCGATTGGGGCTTAGGAGACGGCGCGTGGACCGATCGGGGCTCAGGAAGCGGCGCCTTGACCGATCGTGGCTCGGAGACGGCGCGTGGAGGCATCTGGGCTTACAAGACGACGCGTGGATCGATCGGGGCTCGGAGACGGCGCCTGAACCGACCGGGGATCGGAAGCGGCGTGTGGAACGATCGGGGCTTAGGAGACGGCGCGTGAACCGATCGGCGCTCCTAGACGGCGCGTGGACCGATCGGGGCTTAGGAGAAGGCGCGTGGACCGATCGGGGCTTAGGAGACGGCGCGTGGACCGAACGGTGCTCGGCGACTGCGCGTGGACGGATCGGGGCTCAGGAGACGGCGCGTGGGCCGATCGGGGCTCGGAGACGGCGCGTTAACCGATCGGGGCTCGGACACGACGCTTGTACGGATCGGGGCTTGGTGACGGAGCGTTGACCGATCGCGGTTTACAGACGGCCCGTGGACGGATCGGGGCTTAGGAGACGGCGTGTGGACCGATCGGGGCTCAGGAGACGGCGCGTAGACCGATCGGGGCTCGTAAATAACGCGTCAACCGATCGGGGCTTCGGAGACGATGCGGGGTTCGATCGGGGCTCGGCGACTGCGCGTGGACCGACTGGAGCTCAGGAGGTTGCTCATGGACCAATTGGGGTTCGGGCGACGGCGCGTGGACCAATTGGGGTTCGGGCGACGGCGCGTGGACCAATCGGTGCTCGGAGACGGCGCGTGGACCGATCGGGGCTCGGAGACGACGCGTGTACGGATCAGGGCTTGGTGACGGCGCGTTTACCGATAGCAGCTCGGAGACGGCCCGTGGACGGATTGCGGCTTAGGAGACGGCGCGTGGAATGATCGGGGCTCAGAAGACGGCCCGTGGACCGGTCGAGGCTCGGAGACGACGCCTGTGCGGATCGGGGATTCGAGGACGACGGGTGGACCGATCCGGGCTCAGGAGACGGCACGTGGACCCATCAGGGCTCGGAGACGGCGCGTGAACCGATCGGGGCTCAGGAAGCGGCGCCTGGACCGATCGGGGCTCGGAGACGGCGCGTGGAACGATCGGGGCTCAGGTGACGGCGCGTGAACCGATCGGCGCTCGGAGACGGCGCGAGGACCGATCGGGCATTAGCAGAAGGCGCTTGGACCGATCGGGGCTTAGGAGACGGCGCGTGGACCGATCGGAGCTCGGAGACGGCGCGTGGACCGATCGGAGCTCGGTGAAGACGCGTGGACCGATCGGGGCTCAGGAGACGGCGCGAGGAGCGATCGGGCTCAGGAGAAGACGCGTCAATTGATCGTGGCTCAGGAGACGACGCGTCGACAGATCGAGGCTTAGGAGACGACGCGTGGACCGATCGGGGCTTAGGAGACGACGCGGGGACTGATCGGGGCTCAGGAGACGGCGCGAGGACCGATCGGGCCTTAGCAGAAGGCGCTTGGACCGATCGGGGCTTAGGAGACGGCGCGTGGATCGATCGGGGCTCGGAGACGGCGCGTGAACCGACCGGGGCTCAGGAGGCCGCACGTGGACCGATCGAGGCTCGGCGACGGCACGTGGACCGATCGGGGCTCGGCGACTGCGTGTGGACGTATCGGGGTTCAAGAGAGGGCGCGTGGACCGATCGGGGCTCGCAGACGGCACGTGGACCGATCAGGGCTTTGGAGACGACGCGTGGAATGATCGGGGCTCAGGAGACGGCGCGTGGACCGGTCGAGGCTCGGAGACGACGCGTGTGCGGATCGGGGATTCGAGGACGTCGGGTGGACCGATCCGGGATCAGGAGACGGCGCGTGGAGCGATCGGGGCTCGGAAACGGCGCGTGGAACGATCGGGGCTCAGGAGACGGTGCGTGAACCGATCGTCGCTCGGAGACGGCACGTGGACGGATCGGGGCTTAGGAGAAGGCGCGTGGATCGATCGGAGCTTAGGAGACGGCGCGTGGACCGATCGGGGCTTATGAGACGGCGCGTGAACCGATCGGAGATCAGGCGAAGACGCGTTCACCGATCGCGGCTCTGGAAGCGGCGCACGGACCGATCGTGGCTCGGAGACGGCGCGTGGAGGCATCGGGGCTTTGAAGACGACGCGTGGACCGATCGGGGCTCGGAGACGGCGCGTGGAACGATCGGGGTCAGGAGACGGCGCGTCAACCATTCGGCGCTCGGAGACGGCGCGTGGACCGATCGGGGTTGTGGAAGCGGCGCACGGACCGATCGTGGCTCGGAGACGGCGCGTGGAGGCATCGGGGCTTTGAAGACGACGCGTGGACCGATCGGGGCTCAGGATACGGCGCGTTAACCGATTGGGGCTTAGGAGACGATGCGTGGACCGATCGGGGCTCGAAGACGGCGGGTGGACCGATCGGGGCACGGAGACAGCGCGTGGACCGACTGGGGCTCAGGCGATTGCGCGTGGATCAATTGGGGTTCGGCGACGGCGCGTGGATCGATCGGGGCTTAGGAGACGGCGCGTGCACCGATCGGGGCCCGGAGACGGGTCGTGGACAGATTGGGGCTTATCAGACGGCGCGTGGACCGATCGTGGCTGGGAGACGGCACGTTCACCAATCGGGGCTTAGGAGACGACGCGTAGACCGATCGGGGCCCAGGAGACGGCGCGTGGACCGATCGGGGCTCAGGAAACGGCGCGTGGACCGACTGGGGCTCAGGCGGTTGCGCGTGGACCAATTGGGGTTCGGCGACGGCGCGTGGATCGATCGGGGCTTAGGAGACGGTGCGTGGACCGATTGGGGCTCAGATACGGCGCGTGAACCAACCGGGGCTCAGGAGCCCGCGCGTGGACCGATCGCGGCTCGTGCGACGGCGCGTGAACCGATCGGCGCACGGAGACGGCGCGTGGACCGATCGGGTCTCAGGAGGCCGCGCGTGGACAGATCATGACTCGGCAACGGCGCGTGGACCGATCGGGGCTCGGAGACGACGCGTCGACCGATCGGGGCTCGGAGACAGCGCGTGGACCGACTGGGGCTTAGGATACGGCGCGTGGACCGATCGGGGTTCAGGAAGCGGCGCCTGGACCGATCGTGGCTCGGAGACGACGCGTGGAGGCATCGGGGCTAAGAAGACGACGCATGGACCGATCGGGGTTCAGGAAACGGCGTGTGGACCGATCAGAGCTCGGAGACGACGCGTGGACCGATCGGAGCTTAACAGACTACGCGTGTACCTATCGGGGCTCAGGAGACAGCGCGTGGACCGATCGGGGCTCAGGAAGCGGCGCGTGGATCGGTCGGGGCTCGGAGACGGCGCGTGGAACGATGGGGGTTACGAGACGACGCGTGGACCGATCGGGGCTTAGGAGACGATGCGTGGACCGATCGGGGCTCGGAGACGGCGCGTGGATCGATCGGCGCTCGGCGACGGCGCGTGGACAGATCGAGGCTCGGAGACGACGCGTGTATGGATCGGGGCTTTGAAGACGACGCATGGACCGATTGTGGCTCAAGAAACGGCGTGTGGAGCGATCGGGGCTCAGGAGACGACGCGTCGACCGATCAGGGCTCAGGTGACGGCGCGTGGACCGACCGGGGCTCAGGAGACCGCGCGTGGACCGACTGGGGCGCAGGCGGTTGCGCGTGGACCAATTGGGGTTTGGCGATGGCGCGTGGACCGATCGGGGCTCGGAGACGGCGCGTTAACCGATCGGGGCTTAGGAGACGATCCGTGAACCGATCGGGGCTCGGAGACGGCGCGTGGACAGATCGGGCTCAGGAGACGGCGCGTGGACCGATCGGGGCTGAGGATACGGCGCGTGGACCGATCAGAGCTCGGAGACGACGCGTGGACCGATCGGGGCTTAGGAGACTACGCGTGTACCTATCGGTCTCAGGAGACGGCGCGTGGACCGATCGGGGAGCAGGAAGCGGCGCCTGGACCGATCGTGGCTCGGAGACGGCGCGTGGAGGCATCCGGGCTAAGAAGACGACGCATGGACCGAGCGGGGTTCAGGAGACGGCGCGAGGAGTGATCGGGGCTCAGGAGACGGCGCGTGAACCGACCGGGGCTCAGGAGACCGCGCGCGGACCCATCGCGGCTCGGCGACGGCGCGTGGACCGATCGGGGCTCAGGAGGCCGCGCGTGGACCGATCGTGGCTCGGCGACGGCGCGTGGACCGATCGGGGCTCGGAGACCACGCGTGGACCGATCGGGGCTCGGAGACGGCGCGTTAACCGATTGGGGCTTAGGAGACCATGGGTGGACCGATCGGGGCTCGAAGACGGCGCGTGGACCGATCGGGACTCGGAGACGACGCGTGGACCGATCGGGGCTCGGAGACAGCGCGTGGACCGACTGGGGCTCAGGCGGTTTCGCGTGGTCCAATTGGGGTTCGGCGACGGCGCGTGGACCGATCGGGGCTTAGGAGGCCGTGCGTGGACCGATCGCGGCTCGGCGACGGCGCGTGCAACGATCGGGGCTCAGGAGGCCGCGCGTGGACCGATCGTGGCTCGGAGACGGCGCGAGGAGGCATCTGGGCTTCGAAGACGACGCGTGGATCGATCGGGGCTCGGAGACGCCGCGTGAACCGACCGGGGCTCAGGAGGCCGCGCGTGGACCGATCGAGGCTCAGGATGCCACGCCTGGACCGATCGGGGCTCCGCGACGGCGCGTGGACCGATCGAGGCTCGGGGACGACGCGTGTACGGATCGGGGATTCGGCGATGACGCGTGGAACGATCCGGGCTCAGGAGACGGCGCGTGGACGGATCCGGGCTAAGGAGACGGCGCGTGGACGGATCGGGGCTCGGAGTCGGCGCGTGGAACGATCGGGGCTCAGGAGACGGCGCGTGAACCGATCGGCGCTCGGAGACGGCGCGTGAACCGATCGAGGTTTAGCAGAGGACGCGTCGACCGATCGGGGCTCAGGAGACAGTGAGTGGACGGATCGGGACTCAGGAGACGGCGCGTGAACCGATCGGCGCTCGGAGACGGGGCGTGGACCGATTGGGGTTTAGCAGAGGACGCGTCGACCGATCGGGGCTCAGGAGACGGCGCGTAGACCGATCGGGGCTTCGGAGACGGTACGTGGACCGATCGAGGCTCGGAGACGGCGCGTGGACCGACCGGGGCTCAGGAGGCCGCGCGTGGGCCGATCGGGACGCGGCGACGGCGCGTGGACCGATCGAGGCTCGGAGACGACGCGTGTATGGATCGGGGATTAGGGGACGACGCGTGGAACGATCGGGGCTCAGGAGAAGGCGCGTGCACCGACCGGCGCTCGGAGACGGCGCGTGGAGCGATCGGGGCTCAGGAGACGATGCGTGGATCGATCGGGGCTCAGGAGACGACGCGTCGACCGATCGGGGCTCGGCGATGGCGCGTGGACCGATCAGGGCTCGGAGACGACGCGTGGACCGATCGGAGCTCGGACACGGCCCGTGGACGGATCGGGGCTTAGGAGACGGCGCATGGACTAATTGGGGCTCAGGAGACGACGGGTGGACCGATCGGGGCTCGGAAACGACGCGTTAACCGAGCGGGGCTTAGGAGACGACGCATGGACCGATCGGGGCGTAGGAGACGACGCGTGTACCGATGGGGATCAGGAGACGGTGCGTGAACCAACCGGGGCTCAGGAGACGGCTCGTGGACCGATCGGGGCTCGGAGACGACGCGTCGACCGATCGGGGCTTAGCAGAAGGCGCTTGGACCGATCGGGGCTTAGGAGACGGCGCGTGGACCGATCGGAGCTCGGAGACGGCGCGTGGACCGATCGGAGCTCGGAGAAGACGCGTGGACCGATCGGGGCTCAGGAGACGGCGCGAGGAGCGATCGGGCTCTGGAGAAGACGCGTCAATTGATCGTGGCTCAGGAGACGACGCGTCGACAGATCGAGGCTTAGGAGACGACGCGTGGACCGATCGGGGCTTAGGAGACGACGCGGGGACTGATCGGGGCTCAGGAGACGGCGCGAGGACCGATCGGGTCTTAGGAGACGGCGCGTCGACCGATCGGTGCTCAGGATGCGGCGCGTGGACCCATCGGGGCTCGGAGACGGTCCGTGGAGCGATAGGGGCTTAGGAGACGGCGCGTTGACTGATCGGGGCTCGGGAAGCGGCGCCTGAACCGATCTGGCTCGGAGACGGCGCGTGGAGGCATCGGGGCTAAGAAGAGGACGCAGGGACCGAGCGGGGCTCAGGAGACGGCGCGAGGACCGACCGGGGCTCAGGTGACGGCGCGCGGACCGACCGGGGCTCAGGTGACGGCGCGTGAACCGATCGGCGCTCGGAGACGGCGTGTCGACCGATCGGGGCTCAGGAGACGGCGCGCGGACCGACCGGGGCTCAGGTGACGGCGCGTGAACCGATCGGCGCTCGGAGACGGCGCGTCGACCGATCGGGGCTTAGAAGAAGGCGATTGGACCGATCGGGGCTTAGGAGACGGCGCGTGGGCCGATCGGAGCTCGGAGACGGCGCGAGGACCGATCGGGTCTTAGGAGACGGCGCGTCGACCGATCGGTGCTCAGGATGCGGCGCGTGGACCCATCGGGGCTCGGAGACGGTCCGTGGAGCGATAGGGGCTTAGGAGACGGCGCGTTGACTGATCGGGGCTCGGGAAGCGGCGCCTGAACCGATCTGGCTCGGAGACGGCGCGTGGAGGCATCGGGGCTTAGAAGACGACGCATGGATCGATCGGGACTCAGGAAACGGCGCGTGGACCGATTGGAGCTCGGAGACGACGCGTGGACCGACTGCGGCTCAGGTGGTTGCCCGTGGACCAATTGGGGTTCGGCGACGGCGGGTGGACCGATCGGGGCTTAGGAGACGATGCATGGACCGATCGCGGCTCGGAGATGGCGCGTGAACCGACCGGGGCTCACGAGACGGGTCGTGGACAGATTGGGGCTTAGGAGACGGCGCGTGGACCGATCGGTGCTCGGAGACGGCGCGTGGACCGATCGGGGCTCGGAGACGACGCGTGTACGGATCAGGGCTTGGTGACGGCGCGTTTACCGATAGCAGCTCGGAGACGGCCCGTGGACGGATTGCGGCTTAGGAGACGGCGCGTGGAATGATCGGGGCTCAGAAGACGGCGCGTGGACCGGTCGAGGCTCGGAGACGACGCCTGTGCGGATCGGGGATTCGAGGACGACGGGTGGACCGATCCGGGCTCAGGAGACGGCTCGTGGACCCATCAGGGCTCGGAGACGGCGCGTGAACCGATCGGGGCTCAGGAAGCGGCGCCTGGACCGATCGGGGCTCGGAGACGGCGCTTGAACTTATCGGCGCTCGAAGACGGCGCGTGGACCGATCGGGGCTTAGGATACGGCGCGTGGACCGATCGGGGCTCAGGAAGCGGCGCCTGGACCGATCGTGGCTCGGAGACGGCGCGTGGAGGCATCGGGGCTAAGAAGACGACGCATGGACCGATCGGGGCTCAGGAAACGGCGTGTGACCGATCGGAGCTCGGAGACGACGCGTGGACCGATCGGGGCTCAGGAGACGGCGCGAGGAGCGATCGGGCTCAGGAGACGACGCGTGGATCGATCGGGGCTCAGGAAACGACGCGTCGACCGATCGGGGCTCAGGAGACGGCGCGCGGACCGACCGGGGCTCAGGAGGCGACGCGTAGACCCATCGGGGCTCGGGGACGGCGTGTGGACCGATCGGGGCTTAGGAGACTCACGTTGATCGATTGGGGCTCCGGAGGCGGCGCGTGGACCGATCGGCGCTTAGGAGACTACGCGTGTACCTATCGGGGCTCAGGAGACTGCGCGTGGACCGATTGGGCATCAGGAGACGGCGCGTCGATGGTTCGGGGCTTGGGGAACGACGCGTGGACCGATCGGGGCTCAGGAGACGGCGCGTGGGCCGATCGGGGCTTAGGAGACGACGCGGGGACTGATCGGGGCTCAGGAGACGGCGCGAGGACCGATCGGGTCTTAGGAGACGGCGCGTCGACCGATCGGTGCTCAGGATGCGGCGCGTGGACCCATCGGGGCTCGGAGACGGTCCGTGGAGCGATAGGGGCTTAGGAGACGGCGCGTTGACTGATCGGGGCTCGGGAAGCGGCGCCTGAACCGATCTGGCTCGGAGACGGCGCGTGGAGGCATCGGGGCTAAGAAGAGGACGCAGGGACCGAGCGGGGCTCAGGAGACGGCGCGAGGACCGACCGGGGCTCAGGTGACGGCGCGCGGACCGACCGGGGCTCAGGTGACGGCGCGTGAACCGATCGGCGCTCGGAGACGGCGTGTCGACCGATCGGGGCTCAGGAGACGGCGCGCGGACCGACCGGGGCTCAGGTGACGGCGCGTGAACCGATCGGCGCTCGGAGACGGCGCGTCGACCGATCGGGGCTTAGAAGAAGGCGATTGGACCGATCGGGGCTTAGGAGACGGCGCGTGGGCCGATCGGAGCTCGGAGACGGCGCGAGGACCGATCGGGTCTTAGGAGACGGCGCGTCGACCGATCGGTGCTCAGGATGCGGCGCGTGGACCCATCGGGGCTCGGAGACGGTCCGTGGAGCGATAGGGGCTTAGGAGACGGCGCGTTGACTGATCGGGGCTCGGGAAGCGGCGCCTGAACCGATCTGGCTCGGAGACGGCGCGTGGAGGCATCGGGGCTTAGAAGACGACGCATGGATCGATCGGGACTCAGGAAACGGCGCGTGGACCGATTGGAGCTCGGAGACGACGCGTGGACCGACTGCGGCTCAGGTGGTTGCCCGTGGACCAATTGGGGTTCGGCGACGGCGGGTGGACCGATCGGGGCTTAGGAGACGATGCATGGACCGATCGCGGCTCGGAGATGGCGCGTGAACCGACCGGGGCTCACGAGACGGGTCGTGGACAGATTGGGGCTTAGGAGACGGCGCGTGGACCGATCGGTGCTCGGAGACGGCGCGTGGACCGATCGGGGCTCGGAGACGACGCGTGTACGGATCAGGGCTTGGTGACGGCGCGTTTACCGATAGCAGCTCGGAGACGGCCCGTGGACGGATTGCGGCTTAGGAGACGGCGCGTGGAATGATCGGGGCTCAGAAGACGGCGCGTGGACCGGTCGAGGCTCGGAGACGACGCCTGTGCGGATCGGGGATTCGAGGACGACGGGTGGACCGATCCGGGCTCAGGAGACGGCTCGTGGACCCATCAGGGCTCGGAGACGGCGCGTGAACCGATCGGGGCTCAGGAAGCGGCGCCTGGACCGATCGGGGCTCGGAGACGGCGCTTGAACTTATCGGCGCTCGAAGACGGCGCGTGGACCGATCGGGGCTTAGGATACGGCGCGTGGACCGATCGGGGCTCAGGAAGCGGCGCCTGGACCGATCGTGGCTCGGAGACGGCGCGTGGAGGCATCGGGGCTAAGAAGACGACGCATGGACCGATCGGGGCTCAGGAAACGGCGTGTGACCGATCGGAGCTCGGAGACGACGCGTGGACCGATCGGGGCTCAGGAGACGGCGCGAGGAGCGATCGGGCTCAGGAGACGACGCGTGGATCGATCGGGGCTCAGGAAACGACGCGTCGACCGATCGGGGCTCAGGAGACGGCGCGCGGACCGACCGGGGCTCAGGAGGCGACGCGTAGACCCATCGGGGCTCGGGGACGGCGTGTGGACCGATCGGGGCTTAGGAGACTCACGTTGATCGATTGGGGCTCCGGAGGCGGCGCGTGGACCGATCGGCGCTTAGGAGACTACGCGTGTACCTATCGGGGCTCAGGAGACTGCGCGTGGACCGATTGGGCATCAGGAGACGGCGCGTCGATGGTTCGGGGCTTGGGGAACGACGCGTGGACCGATCGGGGCTCAGGAGACGGCGCGTGGGCCGATCGGGGCTCGGCGACTGCGTGTGGACGTATCGGGGTTCAGGAGACGGCGCGTGGACCGATCGGGGCTCAGGAGACGGCGCGTGCACCGATCGGGGCCCAGAGACGGGTCGTGGACAGATTGGGGCTTAGGAGACGGCGCGTGGACCGACTGGGGCTCAGGAGACGGCACGTGGTCCGATCGGGCTCGGAGCCGGCGCGTGAACCGATCGGGGCTCAGGAGACGACGCGTGTACGGATCTGGGCTTGGTGACGGCGCGTTTACCGATAGCAGCTCGGAGACGGCCCGTGGACGGATCGCGGCTTAGGAGAAGGCGCGTGGACCGATCGGGGCTTAGGAGACGAAGCGTGGACCGATCAGAGCTCAGGAGACGGCGCGTGGAGCGATCGGGCTCGGAAACGGCGGGTGGCCCGTCCGGGGCTTAGCAGACGATGCGTGGACCGATCGGGGCTCGGAAACGGCGCGTGGATCGATCGGGGCTTAGGAGACGATGCGTGGACCGATCGGGGCTCAGGAGACGGCGCGTGGAGCGATCGGGGCTCGGAAACGGCGGGTGGACCGTCCGGGGCTTAGGAGACGACGCGTGGACCGATCGGGGCTCAGGAGATGGCGCGTAGACCGATCGGGGCTCCGAAACGACGGGTTAACCGAGCGGGGCTTAGGAGACGATGCGTGGACCCATCGGGGCTCGGAGACAGCGCATGTACCGACTGGGGCTCAGGAGACCGTGCGTGAACCGATCGGGGCTCGGCGACTGCGCATGGGCGGATCGGGGCTCGGAGATGGCGCGTAGAACGATCGGGGCTCAGGATACGGCGCGTTAACCGATTGGGGCTTAGGAGACGATGCGTGGACCGATCGGGGCTCGAAGACGGCGGGTGGACCGATCGGGGCACGGAGACAGCGCGTGGACCGACTGGGGCTCAGGCGATTGCGCGTGGACCAATTGGGGTTCGGCGACGGCGCGTGGATCGATTGGGGCTTAGGAGACGACGCGTGGACCGATCGGGGCTCAGGAGACGGCGCGAGGAGCGATCGGGCTCAGGAGACGACGCGTGGATCGATCGGGGCTCAGGAAACGACGCGTCGACCGATCGGGGCTCAGGAGACGGCGCGCGCACCGACCGGGGCTCCGGAGGATACGCCTGGACCGATCGGGGCTCGGCGACGGCGCGTGGATCGATCGAGGCTCGGAGACGACGCGTGTACGGATCGGGGATTCGGGGACGACGCGTGGAACGATCCGGGCTCAGGAGACGGCGCCTGGACCGACCGGGGCTCGGCGACTGCGCGTGGACGGATCGGGGCTCAGGAGACGGCGCGAGGGCCGATCGGGGCTCGGAGACGGCGCGTTAACCGATCAGGGCTCGGACACGACGCTTGTACGGGTCGGGGCTTGGTGACGGAGCGTTGACCGATCGCGGTTTACAGACGGCCCGTGGACGGATCGGGGCTTAGGAGACGGCGTCTGGACCGATCGGGGCTCAGGAGACGGCGCGTCAACCGATCGGGGCTTAGGAGACGATGCGGGGATCCATCGGGGCTCGACGACTGCGCGTGGACCGACTGGAGCTCAGGAGGTTGCTCGTGGACCAATTGGGGTTCGGGCGACGGCGCGTGGACCAATTGGGGTTCGGGCGACGGCGCGTGGACCAATCGGTGCTCGGAGACGGCGCGTGGACCGATCGGGGCGTAGGAGACGACGCGTGTACCTATCGGGGCTCACGAGACAGCGTGTGGACCGATTAGGCCTCAGGAGATGGCGCGTGGACCGATCGGGGCTTGGAGACGGCGCGTGGAACGATCGGGGCTCAGGAGACGGCGCGTGAAATGAACGGCGCTCTGAGACGGCGCGTGGACCGATTGGGGCTTACGAGACGGCGCGTGAACCGGTCGGGGCTTAGGAGACGACGCGTCGACCGATCGGGGCTCAGGAGAAGGGGTGTGGACCGACCGGGGCTCAGGAGACGGCGCGTGGACTGATCGGGGCTTAGGAGACTACGCGTGTACCTATTGGGGCTCAGGAGACAGCGCGTCGACCGATTGGGCATCAGGAGACGGCGCGTCGATGGATCGGGGCTTGGGGAACGACGCGTGGACCGATCGGGGCTTAGGAGACGATCCGTGAACCGATCGGGGCTCGGAGACGGCGCGTGGACAGATCGGGCTCAGGAGACGGCGCGTGGACCGATCGGGGCTTAGGATACGGCGCGTGGACCGATCGGGGCTCAGGAAGCGGCGCCTGGACCGTTCGTGGCTCGGAGACGGCGCGTGGAGGCATCGGGGCTTAGAAGACGACGCATGGATCGATCGGGACTCAGGAAACGGCGCGTGGACCGATTGGAGCTCGGAGACGACGCGTGGACCGACTGCGGCTCAGGTGGTTGCCCGTGGACCAATTGGGGTTCGGCGACGGCGGGTGGACCGATCGGGGCTTAGGAGACGATGCATGGACCGATCGCGGCTCGGAGATGGCGCGTGAACCGACCGGGGCTCACGAGACGGCGCGTGCACCGATCGGGGCCCAGAGACGGGTCGTGGACAGATTGGGGCTTAGGAGACGGCGCGTGGACCGATCGTGGCTGGGAGACGGCACGTCCACCAATCGGGGCTCAGGAGACTGCGCGTGGATGGATCGGAGCTTAGGGAACGACGCGTGGACCGATCGGGGCTCAGGAGACGGCGCGTGAACCGACCATGGCTCAGGAGGCCGCGCGTGGACCGACTGGGGCTCAGGAGGTTGCGCGTGGACCAATTGGGGTTCGGCGATGGGGCGTGGACCGATCGGGGCTCGGAGACGGCGCATTAACCGATCGGGGCTTAGGAGACGATGCGAGGAGGCATCTCGGTTTACAAGACGACGCGTGGATCGATCGGGGCTCGGATACGGCGCGTGGACCGATCGGGGTTCAGGAAGCGGCGCCTGGACCGATCGTGGCTCGGAGACGACGCGTGGAGGCATCGGGGCTCAGGAGACAGCGCGTGAAATGATCGGCGCTCGGAGACGGCGCGTGGAGCGATTGGGGCTTAGGAGACGGCGCGTGGACCGATCGGGGCTCAGGAAGCGGCGCCTTGACCGATCGTGGCTCGGAGACGGCGCGTGGAGGCATCTGGGCTTACAAGACGACGCGTGGATCGATCGGGGCTCGGAGACGGCGCCTGAACCGACCGGGGATCGGAAGCGGCGTGTGGAACGATCGGGGCTTAGGAGACGGCGCGTGAACCGATCGGCGCTCCTAGACGGCGCGTGGACCGATCGGGGCTTAGGAGAAGGCGCGTGGACCGATCGGGGCTTAGGAGACGGCGCGTGGACCGAACGGTGCTCGGCGACTGCGCGTGGACGGATCGGGGCTCAGGAGACGGCGCGTGGGCCGATCGGGGCTCGGAGACGGCGCGTTAACCGATCGGGGCTCGGACACGACGCTTGTACGGATCGGGGCTTGGTGACGGAGCGTTGACCGATCGCGGTTTACAGACGGCCCGTGGACGGATCGGGGCTTAGGAGACGGCGTGTGGACCGATCGGGGCTCAGGAGACGGCGCGTAGACCGATCGGGGCTCGTAAATAACGCGTCAACCGATCGGGGCTTCGGAGACGATGCGGGGTTCGATCGGGGCTCGGCGACTGCGCGTGGACCGACTGGAGCTCAGGAGGTTGCTCATGGACCAATTGGGGTTCGGGCGACGGCGCGTGGACCAATTGGGGTTCGGGCGACGGCGCGTGGACCAATCGGTGCTCGGAGACGGCGCGTGGACCGATCGGGGCTCGGAGACGACGCGTGTACGGATCAGGGCTTGGTGACGGCGCGTTTACCGATAGCAGCTCGGAGACGGCCCGTGGACGGATTGCGGCTTAGGAGACGGCGCGTGGAATGATCGGGGCTCAGAAGACGGCCCGTGGACCGGTCGAGGCTCGGAGACGACGCCTGTGCGGATCGGGGATTCGAGGACGACGGGTGGACCGATCCGGGCTCAGGAGACGGCACGTGGACCCATCAGGGCTCGGAGACGGCGCGTGAACCGATCGGGGCTCAGGAAGCGGCGCCTGGACCGATCGGGGCTCGGAGACGGCGCGTGGAACGATCGGGGCTCAGGTGACGGCGCGTGAACCGATCGGCGCTCGGAGACGGCGCGAGGACCGATCGGGCATTAGCAGAAGGCGCTTGGACCGATCGGGGCTTAGGAGACGGCGCGTGGACCGATCGGAGCTCGGAGACGGCGCGTGGACCGATCGGAGCTCGGTGAAGACGCGTGGACCGATCGGGGCTCAGGAGACGGCGCGAGGAGCGATCGGGCTCAGGAGAAGACGCGTCAATTGATCGTGGCTCAGGAGACGACGCGTCGACAGATCGAGGCTTAGGAGACGACGCGTGGACCGATCGGGGCTTAGGAGACGACGCGGGGACTGATCGGGGCTCAGGAGACGGCGCGAGGACCGATCGGGCCTTAGCAGAAGGCGCTTGGACCGATCGGGGCTTAGGAGACGGCGCGTGGATCGATCGGGGCTCGGAGACGGCGCGTGAACCGACCGGGGCTCAGGAGGCCGCACGTGGACCGATCGAGGCTCGGCGACGGCGCGTGGACCGATCGGGGCTCGGCGACTGCGTGTGGACGTATCGGGGTTCAAGAGAGGGCGCGTGGACCGATCGGGGCTCGCAGACGGCACGTGGACCGATCAGGGCTTTGGAGACGACGCGTGGAATGATCGGGGCTCAGGAGACGGCGCGTGGACCGGTCGAGGCTCGGAGACGACGCGTGTGCGGATCGGGGATTCGAGGACGTCGGGTGGACCGATCCGGGATCAGGAGACGGCGCGTGGAGCGATCGGGGCTCGGAAACGGCGCGTGGAACGATCGGGGCTCAGGAGACGGTGCGTGAACCGATCGTCGCTCGGAGACGGCACGTGGACGGATCGGGGCTTAGGAGAAGGCGCGTGGATCGATCGGAGCTTAGGAGACGGCGCGTGGACCGATCGGGGCTTATGAGACGGCGCGTGAACCGATCGGAGATCAGGCGAAGACGCGTTCACCGATCGCGGCTCTGGAAGCGGCGCACGGACCGATCGTGGCTCGGAGACGGCGCGTGGAGGCATCGGGGCTTTGAAGACGACGCGTGGACCGATCGGGGCTCGGAGACGGCGCGTGGAACGATCGGGGTCAGGAGACGGCGCGTCAACCATTCGGCGCTCGGAGACGGCGCGTGGACCGATCGGGGTTGTGGAAGCGGCGCACGGACCGATCGTGGCTCGGAGACGGCGCGTGGAGGCATCGGGGCTTTGAAGACGACGCGTGGACCGATCGGGGCTCAGGATACGGCGCGTTAACCGATTGGGGCTTAGGAGACGATGCGTGGACCGATCGGGGCTCGAAGACGGCGGGTGGACCGATCGGGGCACGGAGACAGCGCGTGGACCGACTGGGGCTCAGGCGATTGCGCGTGGATCAATTGGGGTTCGGCGACGGCGCGTGGATCGATCGGGGCTTAGGAGACGGCGCGTGCACCGATCGGGGCCCGGAGACGGGTCGTGGACAGATTGGGGCTTATCAGACGGCGCGTGGACCGATCGTGGCTGGGAGACGGCACGTTCACCAATCGGGGCTTAGGAGACGACGCGTAGACCGATCGGGGCCCAGGAGACGGCGCGTGGACCGATCGGGGCTCAGGAAACGGCGCGTGGACCGATCGGGGCTCGGAGACGACGCGTCGACCGATCGGGGCTCGGAGACAGCGCGTGGACCGACTGGGGCTTAGGATACGGCGCGTGGACCGATCGGGGTTCAGGAAGCGGCGCCTGGACCGATCGTGGCTCGGAGACGACGCGTGGAGGCATCGGGGCTAAGAAGACGACGCATGGACCGATCGGGGTTCAGGAAACGGCGTGTGGACCGATCAGAGCTCGGAGACGACGCGTGGACCGATCGGAGCTTAACAGACTACGCGTGTACCTATCGGGGCTCAGGAGACAGCGCGTGGACCGATCGGGGCTCAGGAAGCGGCGCGTGGATCGGTCGGGGCTCGGAGACGGCGCGTGGAACGATGGGGGTTACGAGACGACGCGTGGACCGATCGGGGCTTAGGAGACGATGCGTGGACCGATCGGGGCTCGGAGACGGCGCGTGGATCGATCGGCGCTCGGCGACGGCGCGTGGACAGATCGAGGCTCGGAGACGACGCGTGTATGGATCGGGGCTTTGAAGACGACGCATGGACCGATTGTGGCTCAAGAAACGGCGTGTGGAGCGATCGGGGCTCAGGAGACGACGCGTCGACCGATCAGGGCTCAGGTGACGGCGCGTGGACCGACCGGGGCTCAGGAGACCGCGCGTGGACCGACTGGGGCGCAGGCGGTTGCGCGTGGACCAATTGGGGTTTGGCGATGGCGCGTGGACCGATCGGGGCTCGGAGACGGCGCGTTAACCGATCGGGGCTTAGGAGACGATCCGTGAACCGATCGGGGCTCGGAGACGGCGCGTGGACAGATCGGGCTCAGGAGACGGCGCGTGGACCGATCGGGGCTGAGGATACGGCGCGTGGACCGATCAGAGCTCGGAGACGACGCGTGGACCGATCGGGGCTTAGGAGACTACGCGTGTACCTATCGGGGCTCAGGAGACAGCGCGTGGACCGATCGGGGCTCAGGAGGCGGCGCGTGGATCGATCGGGGCTCGGAGACGGCGCGTGGAACGATCGGGTCTCAGGAGACGGCGCGTGGACCGATCGGGGAGCAGGAAGCGGCGCCTGGACCGATCGTGGCTCGGAGACGGCGCGTGGAGGCATCCGGGCTAAGAAGACGACGCATGGACCGAGCGGGGTTCAGGAGACGGCGCGAGGAGTGATCGGGGCTCAGGAGACGGCGCGTGAACCGACCGGGGCTCAGGAGACCGCGCGCGGACCCATCGCGGCTCGGCGACGGCGCGTGGACCGATCGGGGCTCAGGAGGCCGCGCGTGGACCGATCGTGGCTCGGCGACGGCGCGTGGACCGATCGGGGCTCGGAGACCACACGTGGACCGATCGGGGCTCGGAGACGGCGCGTTAACCGATTGGGGCTTAGGAGACCATGGGTGGACCGATCGGGGCTCGAAGACGGCGCGTGGACCGATCGGGACTCGGAGACGACGCGTGGACCGATCGGGGCTCGGAGGCCGCGCGTGGACCGATCGTGGCTCGGAGACGGCGCGAGGAGGCATCTGGGCTTCGAAGACGACGCGTGGATCGATCGGGGCTCGGAGACGCCGCGTGAACCGACCGGGGCTCAGGAGGCCGCGCGTGGACCGATCGAGGCTCAGGATGCCACGCCTGGACCGATCGGGGCTCCGCGACGGCGCGTGGACCGATCGAGGCTCGGGGACGACGCGTGTACGGATCGGGGATTCGGCGATGACGCGTGGAACGATCCGGGCTCAGGAGACGGCGCGTGGACGGATCCGGGCTAAGGAGACGGCGCGTGGACGGATCGGGGCTCGGAGTCGGCGCGTGGAACGATCGGGGCTCAGGAGACGGCGCTTGAACCGATCGGCGCTCGGAGACGGCGCGTGAACCGATCGAGGTTTAGCAGAGGACGCGTCGACCGATCGGGGCTCAGGAGACAGTGAGTGGACGGATCGGGACTCAGGAGACGGCGCGTGAACCGATCGGCGCTCGGAGACGGGGCGTGGACCGATTGGGGTTTAGCAGAGGACGCGTCGACCGATCGGGGCTCAGGAGACGGCGCGTAGACCGATCGGGGCTTCGGAGACGGTACGTGGACCGATCGAGGCTCGGAGACGGCGCGTGGACCGACCGGGGCTCAGGAGGCCGCGCGTGGGCCGATCGGGACGCGGCGACGGCGCGTGGACCGATCGAGGCTCGGAGACGACGCGTGTATGGATCGGGGATTAGGGGACGACGCGTGGAACGATCGGGGCTCAGGAGAAGGCGCGTGCACCGACCGGCGCTCGGAGACGGCGCGTGGAGCGATCGGGGCTCAGGAGACGATGCGTGGATCGATCGGGGCTCAGGAGACGACGCGTCGACCGATCGGGGCTCGGCGATGGCGCGTGGACCGATCAGGGCTCGGAGACGACGCGTGGACCGATCGGAGCTCGGACACGGCCCGTGGACGGATCGGGGCTTAGGAGACGGCGCATGGACTAATTGGGGCTCAGGAGACGACGGGTGGACCGATCGGGGCTCGGAAACGACGCGTTAACCGAGCGGGGCTTAGGAGACGACGCATGGACCGATCGGGGCGTAGGAGACGACGCGTGTACCGATCGGGGCTCAGGAGACGGCGCGTGGACTGATCGGTGCTCGCAGACTGCGCGTGGACGGACCGCGGCTTAGAATGCAGCACGCGGACCGATCGGGGATCGGAGACGGCGTGTGGACGTATCGGGGCTTAGAAGACGATACGTGGACCGATCGGGGCTCAGGAGGCGGTGCGTGGACCGATCGGGGCACGAAGGCGGCGCGTGGACCGATCGTGGCTCGGCGACTGCGTGTTGACGTATCGGGGTTCAGGAGGCGCCGCGTGGACCGATGGGGATCAGGAGACGGTGCGTGAACCAACCGGGGCTCAGGAGACGGCTCGTGGACCGATCGGGGCTCGGAGACGACGCGTCGACCGATCGGGGCTTAGCAGAAGGCGCTTGGACCGATCGGGGCTTAGGAGACGGCGCGTGGACCGATCGGAGCTCGGAGACGGCGCGTGGACCGATCGGAGCTCGGAGAAGACGCGTGGACCGATCGGGGCTCAGGAGACGGCGCGAGGAGCGATCGGGCTCTGGAGAAGACGCGTCAATTGATCGTGGCTCAGGAGACGACGCGTCGACAGATCGAGGCTTAGGAGACGACGCGTGGACCGATCGGGGCTTAGGAGACGACGCGGGGACTGATCGGGGCTCAGGAGACGGCGCGAGGACCGATCGGGTCTTAGGAGACGGCGCGTCGACCGATCGGTGCTCAGGATGCGGCGCGTGGACCCATCGGGGCTCGGAGACGGTCCGTGGAGCGATAGGGGCTTAGGAGACGGCGCGTTGACTGATCGGGGCTCGGGAAGCGGCGCCTGAACCGATCTGGCTCGGAGACGGCGCGTGGAGGCATCGGGGCTAAGAAGACGACGCAGGGACCGAGCGGGGCTCAGGAGACGGCGCGAGGACCGACCGGGGCTCAGGTGACGGCGCGCGGACCGACCGGGGCTCAGGTGACGGCGCGTGAACCGATCGGCGCTCGGAGACGGCGTGTCGACCGATCGGGGCTCAGGAGACGGCGCGCGGACCGACCGGGGCTCAGGTGACGGCGCGTGAACCGATCGGCGCTCGGAGACGGCGCGTCGACCGATCGGGGCTTAGAAGAAGGCGATTGGACCGATCGGGGCTTAGGAGACGGCGCGTGGGCCGATCGGAGCTCGGAGACGGCGCGAGGACCGATCGGGTCTTAGGAGACGGCGCGTCGACCGATCGGTGCTCAGGATGCGGCGCGTGGACCCATCGGGGCTCGGAGACGGTCCGTGGAGCGATAGGGGCTTAGGAGACGGCGCGTTGACTGATCGGGGCTCGGGAAGCGGCGCCTGAACCGATCTGGCTCGGAGACGGCGCGTGGAGGCATCGGGGCTTAGAAGACGACGCATGGATCGATCGGGACTCAGGAAACGGCGCGTGGACCGATTGGAGCTCGGAGACGACGCGTGGACCGACTGCGGCTCAGGTGGTTGCCCGTGGACCAATTGGGGTTCGGCGACGGCGGGTGGACCGATCGGGGCTTAGGAGACGATGCATGGACCGATCGCGGCTCGGAGATGGCGCGTGAACCGACCGGGGCTCACGAGACGGGTCGTGGACAGATTGGGGCTTAGGAGACGGCGCGTGGACCGATCGGTGCTCGGAGACGGCGCGTGGACCGATCGGGGCTCGGAGACGACGCGTGTACGGATCAGGGCTTGGTGACGGCGCGTTTACCGATAGCAGCTCGGAGACGGCCCGTGGACGGATTGCGGCTTAGGAGACGGCGCGTGGAATGATCGGGGCTCAGAAGACGGCGCGTGGACCGGTCGAGGCTCGGAGACGACGCCTGTGCGGATCGGGGATTCGAGGACGACGGGTGGACCGATCCGGGCTCAGGAGACGGCACGTGGACCCATCAGGGCTCGGAGACGGCGCGTGAACCGATCGGGGCTCAGGAAGCGGCGCCTGGACCGATCGGGGCTCGGAGACGGCGCTTGAACTTATCGGCGCTCGAAGACGGCGCGTGGACCGATCGGGGCTTAGGATACGGCGCGTGGACCGATCGGGGCTCAGGAAGCGGCGCCTGGACCGATCGTGGCTCGGAGACGGCGCGTGGAGGCATCGGGGCTAAGAAGACGACGCATGGACCGATCGGGGCTCAGGAAACGGCGTGTGACCGATCGGAGCTCGGAGACGACGCGTGGACCGATCGGGGCTCAGGAGACGGCGCGAGGAGCGATCGGGCTCAGGAGACGACGCGTGGATCGATCGGGGCTCAGGAAACGACGCGTCGACCGATCGGGGCTCAGGAGACGGCGCGCGGACCGACCGGGGCTCAGGAGGCGACGCGTAGACCCATCGGGGCTCGGGGACGGCGTGTGGACCGATCGGGGCTTAGGAGACTCACGTTGATCGATTGGGGCTCCGGAGGCGGCGCGTGGACCGATCGGCGCTTAGGAGACTACGCGTGTACCTATCGGGGCTCAGGAGACTGCGCGTGGACCGATTGGGCATCAGGAGACGGCGCGTCGATGGATCGGGGCTTGGGGAACGACGCGTGGACCGATCGGGGCTCAGGAGACGGCGCGTGGGCCGATCGGGGCTCGGCGACTGCGTGTGGACGTATCGGGGTTCAGGAGACGGCGCGTGGACCGATCGGGGCTCAGGAGACGGCGCGTGCACCGATCGGGGCCCAGAGACGGGTCGTGGACAGATTGGGGCTTAGGAGACGGCGCGTGGACCGACTGGGGCTCAGGAGACGGCACGTGGTCCGATCGGGCTCGGAGCCGGCGCGTGAACCGATCGGGGCTCAGGAGACGACGCGTGTACGGATCTGGGCTTGGTGACGGCGCGTTTACCGATAGCAGCTCGGAGACGGCCCGTGGACGGATCGCGGCTTAGGAGAAGGCGCGTGGACCGATCGGGGCTTAGGAGACGAAGCGTGGACCGATCAGAGCTCAGGAGACGGCGCGTGGAGCGATCGGGCTCGGAAACGGCGGGTGGCCCGTCCGGGGCTTAGCAGACGATGCGTGGACCGATCGGGGCTCGGAAACGGCGCGTGGATCGATCGGGGCTTAGGAGACGATGCGTGGACCGATCGGGGCTCAGGAGACGGCGCGTGGAGCGATCGGGGCTCGGAAACGGCGGGTGGACCGTCCGGGGCTTAGGAGACGACGCGTGGACCGATCGGGGCTCAGGAGATGGCGCGTAGACCGATCGGGGCTCCGAAACGACGGGTTAACCGAGCGGGGCTTAGGAGACGATGCGTGGACCCATCGGGGCTCGGAGACAGCGCATGTACCGACTGGGGCTCAGGAGACCGTGCGTGAACCGATCGGGGCTCGGCGACTGCGCATGGGCGGATCGGGGCTCGGAGATGGCGCGTAGAACGATCGGGGCTCAGGATACGGCGCGTTAACCGATTGGGGCTTAGGAGACGATGCGTGGACCGATCGGGGCTCGAAGACGGCGGGTGGACCGATCGGGGCACGGAGACAGCGCGTGGACCGACTGGGGCTCAGGCGATTGCGCGTGGACCAATTGGGGTTCGGCGACGGCGCGTGGATCGATCGGGGCTTAGGAGACGACGCGTGGACCGATCGGGGCTCAGGAGACGGCGCGAGGAGCGATCGGGCTCAGGAGACGACGCGTGGATCGATCGGGGCTCAGGAAACGACGCGTCGACCGATCGGGGCTCAGGAGACGGCGCGCGCACCGACCGGGGCTCCGGAGGATACGCCTGGACCGATCGGGGCTCGGCGACGGCGCGTGGATCGATCGAGGCTCGGAGACGACGCGTGTACGGATCGGGGATTCGGGGACGACGCGTGGAACGATCCGGGCTCAGGAGACGGCGCCTGGACCGACCGGGGCTCGGCGACTGCGCGTGGACGGATCGGGGCTCAGGAGACGGCGCGAGGGCCGATCGGGGCTCGGAGACGGCGCGTTAACCGATCAGGGCTCGGACACGACGCTTGTACGGGTCGGGGCTTGGTGACGGAGCGTTGACCGATCGCGGTTTACAGACGGCCCGTGGACGGATCGGGGCTTAGGAGACGGCGTCTGGACCGATCGGGGCTCAGGAGACGGCGCGTCAACCGATCGGGGCTTAGGAGACGATGCGGGGATCCATCGGGGCTCGGCGACTGCGCGTGGACCGACTGGAGCTCAGGAGGTTGCTCGTGGACCAATTGGGGTTCGGGCGACGGCGCGTGGACCAATCGGTGCTCGGAGACGGCGCGTGGACCGATCGGGGCGTAGGAGACGACGCGTGTACCTATCGGGGCTCACGAGACAGCGTGTGGACCGATTAGGCCTCAGGAGATGGCGCGTGGACCGATCGGGGCTTGGAGACGGCGCGTGGAACGATCGGGGCTCAGGAGACGGCGCGTGAAATGAACGGCGCTCTGAGACGGCGCGTGGACCGATTGGGGCTTACGAGACGGCGCGTGAACCGGTCGGGGCTTAGGAGACGACGCGTCGACCGATCGGGGCTCAGGAGAAGGGGTGTGGACCGACCGGGGCTCAGGAGACGGCGCGTGGACTGATCGGGGCTTAGGAGACTACGCGTGTACCTATTGGGGCTCAGGAGACAGCGCGACGACCGATTGGGCATCAGGAGACGGCGCGTCGATGGATCGGGGCTTGGGGAACGACGCGTGGACCGATCGGGGCTCAGGAGACGGCGCGTGGATCGATCGGGTCTCGGAGACGGCGCGTGGAACGATCGGGGCTCAGGAGACGGCGCGTGGAACGATCGGGGCTCAGGAGACGGCGCGTGGAGCGATCGGGGCTCAGGAGTCGGCGCGTGAACCAATCGGCGCTCCGAGACGGCGCGTGGACCGATCGGGGATGAGGTGAAGGCGCGTGGACCGATCGCGGATGAGGTGAAGGCGCGTGGACCGATCGGGGCTTAGGAGACGGCGCGTGGACCGATCGGGGCTCGGAGACGGCGCGTGGAACGATCGGGGCTCAGGTGACGGCGCGTGAACCGATCGGCGCTCGGAGACGGCGCGAGGACCGATCGGGCCTTAGCAGAAGGCGCTTGGACCGATCGGGGCTTAGGAGACGGCGCGTGGACCGATCGGAGCTCGTAGACGGCGCGTGGACCGATCGGAGCTCGGAGAAGACGCGTGGACCGATCGGGGCTCAGGAGACGGCGCGAGGAGCGATCGGGCTCAGGAGAAGACGCGTCAATTGATCGTGGCTCAGGAGACGACGCGTCGACAGATCGAGGCTTAGGAGACGACGCGTGGACCGATCGGGGCTTAGGAGACGACGCGGGGACTGATCGGGGCTCAGGAGACGGCGCGAGGACCGATCGGGTCTTAGGAGACGGCGCGTGGACCCATCGGGGCTCGGAGACGGTCCGTGGAGCGATAGCGGCTTAGGAGACGGCGCGTTGACTGATCGGGGCTCGGGAAGCGGCGCCTGAACCGATCTGGCTCGGAGACGGCGCGTGGAGGCATCGGGGCTTAGAAGACGACGCATGGATCGATCGGGACTCAGGAAACGGCGCGTGGACCGATTGGAGCTCGGAGACGACGCGTGGACCGACTGCGGCTCAGGTGGTTGCCCGTGGACCAATTGGGGTTCGGCGACGGCGGGTGGACCGATCGGGGCTTAGGAGACGATGCATGGACCGATCGCGGCTCGGAGATGGCGCGTGAACCGACCGGGGCTCACGAGACGGCGCGTGCACCGATCGGGGCCCAGAGACGGGTCGTGGACAGATTGGGGCTTAGGAGACGGCGCGTGGACCGATCGTGGCTGGGAGACGGCACGTCCACCAATCGGGGCTCAGGAGACTGCGCGTGGATGGATCGGAGCTTAGGGAACGACGCGTGGACCGATCGGGGCTCAGGAGACGGCGCGTGAACCGACCATGGCTCAGGAGGCCGCGCGTGGACCGACTGGGGCTCAGGAGGTTGCGCGTGGACCAATTGGGGTTCGGCGACGGGGCGTGGACCGATCGGGGCTCGGAGACGGCGCATTAACCGATCGGGGCTTAGGAGACGATGCGAGGAGGCATCTCGGTTTACAAGACGACGCGTGGATCGATCGGGGCTCGGATACGGCGCGTGGACCGATCGGGGTTCAGGAAGCGGCGCCTAGACCGATCGTGGCTCGGAGACGACGCGTGGAGGCATCGGGGCTCAGGAGACAGCGCGTGAAATGATCGGCGCTCGGAGACGGCGCGTGGAGCGATTGGGGCTTAGGAGACGGCGCGTGGACCGATCGGGGCTCAGGAAGCGGCGCCTTGACCGATCGTGGCTCGGAGACGGCGCGTGGAGGCATCTGGGCTTACAAGACGACGCGTGGATCGATCGGGGCTCGGAGACGGCGCCTGAACCGAACGGGGATCGGAAGCGGCGTGTGGAACGATCGGGGCTTAGGAGACGGCGCGTGAACCGATCGGCGCTCCTAGACGGCGCGTGGACCGATCGGGGCTTAGGAGAAGGCGCGTGGACCGATCGGGGCTTAGGAGACGGCGCGTGGACCGAACGGTGCTCGGCGACTGCGCGTGGACGGATCGGGGCTCAGGAGACGGCGCGTGGGCCGATCGGGGCTCGGAGACGGCGCGTTAACCGATCGGGGCTCGGACACGACGCTTGTACGGATCGGGGCTTGGTGACGGAGCGTTGACCGATCGCGGTTTACAGACGGCCCGTGGACGGATCGGGACTTAGGAGACGGCGTGTGGACCGATCGGGGCTCAGGAGACGGCGCGTAGACCGATCGGGGCTCGTAAATAACGCGTCAACCGATCGGGGCTTCGGAGACGATGCGAGGTTCGATCGGGGCTCGGCGACTGCGCGTGGACCGACTGGAGCTCAGGAGGTTGCTCATGGACCAATTGGGGTTCGGGCGACGGCGCGTGGACCAATTGGGGTTCGGGCGACGGCGCGTGGACCAATCGGTGCTCGGAGACGGCGCGTGGACCGATCGGGGCTCGGAGACGGCGCGTTAACCGATCAGGGCTCGGACACGACGCTTGTACGGGTCGGGGCTTGGTGACGGAGCGTTGACCGATCGCGGTTTACAGACGGCCCGTGGACGGATCGGGGCTTAGGAGACGGCGTCTGGACCGATCGGGGCTCAGGAGACGGCGCGTCAACCGATCGGGGCTCAGGAGACGATGCGGGGATCCATCGGGGCTCGGCGACTGCGCGTGGACCGACTGGAGCTCAGGAGGTTGCTCGTGGACCAATTGGGGTTCGGGCGACGGCGCGTGGACCAATTGGGGTTCGGGCGACGGCGCGTGGACCAATCGGTGCTCGGAGACGGCGCGTGGACCGATCGGGGCGTAGGAGACGACGCGTGTACCTATCGGGGCTCACGAGACAGCGTGTGGACCGATTAGGCCTCAGGAGATGGCGCGTGGACCGATCGGGGCTTGGAGACGGCGCGTGGAACGATCGGGGCTCAGGAGACGGCGCGTGAAATGAACGGCGCTCTGAGACGGCGCGTGGACCGATTGGGGCTTACGAGACGGCGCGTGAACCGGTCGGGGCTTAGGAGACGACGCGTCGACCGATCGGGGCTCAGGAGAAGGGGTGTGGACCGACCGGGGCTCAGGAGACGGCGCGTGGACTGATCGGGGCTTAGGAGACTACGCGTGTACCTATTGGGGCTCAGGAGACAGCGCGACGACCGATTGGGCATCAGGAGACGGCGCGTCGATGGATCGGGGCTTGGGGAACGACGCGTGGACCGATCGGGGCTCAGGAGACGGCGCGTGGATCGATCGGGTCTCGGAGACGGCGCGTGGAACGATCGGGGCTCAGGACACGGCGCGTGGAACGATCGGGGCTCAGGAGACGGCGCGTGGAGCGATCGGGGCTCAGGAGTCGGCGCGTGAACCAATCGGCGCTCCGAGACGGCGCGTGGACCGATCGGGGATGAGGTGAAGGCGCGTGGACCGATCGCGGATGAGGTGAAGGCGCGTGGACCGATCGGGGCTTAGGAGACGGCGCGTGGACCGATCGGGGCTCGGAGACGGCGCGTGGAACGATCGGGGCTCAGGTGACGGCGCGTGAACCGATCGGCGCTCGGAGACGGCGCGAGGACCGATCGGGCCTTAGCAGAAGGCGCTTGGACCGATCGGGGCTTAGGAGACGGCGCGTGGACCGATCGGAGCTCGGAGACGGCGCGTGGACCGATCGGAGCTCGGAGAAGACGCGTGGACCGATCGGGGCTCAGGAGACGGCGCGAGGAGCGATCGGGCTCAGGAGAAGACGCGTCAATTGATCGTGGCTCAGGAGACGACGCGTCGACAGATCGAGGCTTAGGAGACGACGCGTGGACCGATCGGGGCTTAGGAGACGACGCGGGGACTGATCGCGGCTCGGAGATGGCGCGTGAACCGACCGGGGCTCACGAGACGGCGCGTGCACCGATCGGGGCCCAGAGACGGGTCGTGGACAGATTGGGGCTTAGGAGACGGCGCGTGGACCGATCGTGGCTGGGAGACGGCACGTCCACCAATCGGGGCTCAGGAGACTGCGCGTGGATGGATCGGAGCTTAGGGAACGACGCGTGGACCGATCGGGGCTCAGGAGACGGCGCGTGAACCGACCATGGCTCAGGAGGCCGCGCGTGGACCGACTGGGGCTCAGGAGGTTGCGCGTGGACCAATTGGGGTTCGGCGACGGGGCGTGGACCGATCGGGGCTCGGAGACGGCGCATTAACCGATCGGGGCTTAGGAGACGATGCGAGGAGGCATCTCGGTTTACAAGACGACGCGTGGATCGATCGGGGCTCGGATACGGCGCGTGGACCGATCGGGGTTCAGGAAGCGGCGCCTAGACCGATCGTGGCTCGGAGACGACGCGTGGAGGCATCGGGGCTCAGGAGACAGCGCGTGAAATGATCGGCGCTCGGAGACGGCGCGTGGAGCGATTGGGGCTTAGGAGACGGCGCGTGGACCGATCGGGGCTCAGGAAGCGGCGCCTTGACCGATCGTGGCTCGGAGACGGCGCGTGGAGGCATCTGGGCTTACAAGACGACGCGTGGATCGATCGGGGCTCGGAGACGGCGCCTGAACCGAACGGGGATCGGAAGCGGCGTGTGGAACGATCGGGGCTTAGGAGACGGCGCGTGAACCGATCGGCGCTCCTAGACGGCGCGTGGACCGATCGGGGCTTAGGAGAAGGCGCGTGGACCGATCGGGGCTTAGGAGACGGCGCGTGGACCGAACGGTGCTCGGCGACTGCGCGTGGACGGATCGGGGCTCAGGAGACGGCGCGTGGGCCGATCGGGGCTCGGAGACGGCGCGTTAACCGATCGGGGCTCGGACACGACGCTTGTACGGATCGGGGCTTGGTGACGGAGCGTTGACCGATCGCGGTTTACAGACGGCCCGTGGACGGATCGGGACTTAGGAGACGGCGTGTGGACCGATCGGGGCTCAGGAGACGGCGCGTAGACCGATCGGGGCTCGTAAATAACGCGTCAACCGATCGGGGCTTCGGAGACGATGCGAGGTTCGATCGGGGCTCGGCGACTGCGCGTGGACCGACTGGAGCTCAGGAGGTTGCTCATGGACCAATTGGGGTTCGGGCGACGGCGCGTGGACCAATTGGGGTTCGGGCGACGGCGCGTGGACCAATCGGTGCTCGGAGACGGCGCGTGGACCGATCGGGGCTCGGAGACGGCGCGTTAACCGATCAGGGCTCGGACACGACGCTTGTACGGGTCGGGGCTTGGTGACGGAGCGTTGACCGATCGCGGTTTACAGACGGCCCGTGGACGGATCGGGGCTTAGGAGACGGCGTCTGGACCGATCGGGGCTCAGGAGACGGCGCGTCAACCGATCGGGGCTCAGGAGACGATGCGGGGATCCATCGGGGCTCGGCGACTGCGCGTGGACCGACTGGAGCTCAGGAGGTTGCTCGTGGACCAATTGGGGTTCGGGCGACGGCGCGTGGACCAATTGGGGTTCGGGCGACGGCGCGTGGACCAATCGGTGCTCGGAGACGGCGCGTGGACCGATCGGGGCGTAGGAGACGACGCGTGTACCTATCGGGGCTCACGAGACAGCGTGTGGACCGATTAGGCCTCAGGAGATGGCGCGTGGACCGATCGGGGCTTGGAGACGGCGCGTGGAACGATCGGGGCTCAGGAGACGGCGCGTGAAATGAACGGCGCTCTGAGACGGCGCGTGGACCGATTGGGGCTTACGAGACGGCGCGTGAACCGGTCGGGGCTTAGGAGACGACGCGTCGACCGATCGGGGCTCAGGAGAAGGGGTGTGGACCGACCGGGGCTCAGGAGACGGCGCGTGGACTGATCGGGGCTTAGGAGACTACGCGTGTACCTATTGGGGCTCAGGAGACAGCGCGACGACCGATTGGGCATCAGGAGACGGCGCGTCGATGGATCGGGGCTTGGGGAACGACGCGTGGACCGATCGGGGCTCAGGAGACGGCGCGTGGATCGATCGGGTCTCGGAGACGGCGCGTGGAACGATCGGGGCTCAGGACACGGCGCGTGGAACGATCGGGGCTCAGGAGACGGCGCGTGGAGCGATCGGGGCTCAGGAGTCGGCGCGTGAACCAATCGGCGCTCCGAGACGGCGCGTGGACCGATCGGGGATGAGGTGAAGGCGCGTGGACCGATCGCGGATGAGGTG
Organism: Netelia fuscicornis; assembly: GCA_946811545.1. Taxonomy (NCBI): domain Eukaryota; kingdom Metazoa; phylum Arthropoda; class Insecta; order Hymenoptera; family Ichneumonidae; genus Netelia; species Netelia fuscicornis. The sequence continues at coordinate 13,745,280 of OX328016.1, read as the reverse complement.
AAGGCGCGTGGACCGATCGGGGCTTAGGAGACGGCGCGTGGACCGATCGGGGCTCGGAGACGGCGCGTGGAACGATCGGGGCTCAGGTGACGGCGCGTGAACCGATCGGCGCTCGGAGACGGCGCGAGGACCGATCGGGCCTTAGCAGAAGGCGCTTGGACCGATCGGGGCTTAGGAGACGGCGCGTGGACCGATCGGAGCTCGGAGACGGCGCGTGGACCGATCGGAGCTCGGAGAAGACGCGTGGACCGATCGGGGCTCAGGAGACGGCGCGAGGAGCGATCGGGCTCAGGAGAAGACGCGTCAATTGATCGTGGCTCAGGAGACGACGCGTCGACAGATCGAGGCTTAGGAGACGACGCGTGGACCGATCGGGGCTTAGGAGACGACGCGGGGACTGATCGGGGCTCAGGAGACGGCGCGAGGACCGATCGGGTCTTAGGAGACGGCGCGTGGACCCATCGGGGCTCGGAGACGGTCCGTGGAGCGATAGCGGCTTAGGAGACGGCGCGTTGACTGATCGGGGCTCGGGAAGCGGCGCCTGAACCGATCTGGCTCGGAGACGGCGCGTGGAGGCATCGGGGCTTAGAAGACGACGCATGGATCGATCGGGACTCAGGAAACGGCGCGTGGACCGATTGGAGCTCGGAGACGACGCGTGGACCGACTGCGGCTCAGGTGGTTGCCCGTGGACCAATTGGGGTTCGGCGACGGCGGGTGGACCGATCGGGGCTTAGGAGACGATGCATGGACCGATCGCGGCTCGGAGATGGCGCGTGAACCGACCGGGGCTCACGAGACGGCGCGTGCACCGATCGGGGCCCAGAGACGGGTCGTGGACAGATTGGGGCTTAGGAGACGGCGCGTGGACCGATCGTGGCTGGGAGACGGCACGTCCACCAATCGGGGCTCAGGAGACTGCGCGTGGATGGATCGGAGCTTAGGGAACGACGCGTGGACCGATCGGGGCTCAGGAGACGGCGCGTGAACCGACCATGGCTCAGGAGGCCGCGCGTGGACCGACTGGGGCTCAGGAGGTTGCGCGTGGACCAATTGGGGTTCGGCGACGGGGCGTGGACCGATCGGGGCTCGGAGACGGCGCATTAACCGATCGGGGCTTAGGAGACGATGCGAGGAGGCATCTCGGTTTACAAGACGACGCGTGGATCGATCGGGGCTCGGATACGGCGCGTGGACCGATCGGGGTTCAGGAAGCGGCGCCTGGACCGATCGTGGCTCGGAGACGACGCGTGGAGGCATCGGGGCTCAGGAGACAGCGCGTGAAATGATCGGCGCTCGGAGACGGCGCGTGGAGCGATTGGGGCTTAGGAGACGGCGCGTGGACCGATCGGGGCTCAGGAAGCGGCGCCTTGACCGATCGTGGCTCGGAGACGGCGCGTGGAGGCATCTGGGCTTACAAGACGACGCGTGGATCGATCGGGGCTCGGAGACGGCGCCTGAACCGACCGGGGATCGGAAGCGGCGTGTGGAACGATCGGGGCTTAGGAGACGGCGCGTGAACCGATCGGCGCTCCTAGACGGCGCGTGGACCGATCGGGGCTTAGGAGAAGGCGCGTGGACCGATCGGGGCTTAGGAGACGGCGCGTGGACCGAACGGTGCTCGGCGACTGCGCGTGGACGGATCGGGGCTCAGGAGACGGCGCGTGGGCCGATCGGGGCTCGGAGACGGCGCGTTAACCGATCGGGGCTCGGACACGACGCTTGTACGGATCGGGGCTTGGTGACGGAGCGTTGACCGATCGCGGTTTACAGACGGCCCGTGGACGGATCGGGGCTTAGGAGACGGCGTGTGGACCGATCGGGGCTCAGGAGACGGCGCGTGGACCAATTGGGGTTCGGGCGACGGCGCGTGGACCAATCGGTGCTCGGAGACGGCGCGTGGACCGATCGGGGCTCGGAGACGACGCGTGTACGGATCAGGGCTTGGTGACGGCGCGTTTACCGATAGCAGCTCGGAGACGGCCCGTGGACGGATTGCGGCTTAGGAGACGGCGCGTGGAATGATCGGGGCTCAGAAGACGGCCCGTGGACCGGTCGAGGCTCGGAGACGACGCCTGTGCGGATCGGGGATTCGAGGACGACGGGTGGACCGATCCGGGCTCAGGAGACGGCACGTGGACCCATCAGGGCTCGGAGACGGCGCGTGAACCGATCGGGGCTCAGGAAGCGGCGCCTGGACCGATCGGGGCTCGGAGACGGCGCGTGGAACGATCGGGGCTCAGGTGACGGCGCGTGAACCGATCGGCGCTCGGAGACGGCGCGAGGACCGATCGGGCCTTAGCAGAAGGCGCTTGGACCGATCGGGGCTTAGGAGACGGCGCGTGGACCGATCGGAGCTCGGAGACGGCGCGTGGACCGATCGGAGCTCGGTGAAGACGCGTGGACCGATCGGGGCTCAGGAGACGGCGCGAGGAGCGATCGGGCTCAGGAGAAGACGCGTCAATTGATCGTGGCTCAGGAGACGACGCGTCGACAGATCGAGGCTTAGGAGACGACGCGTGGACCGATCGGGGCTTAGGAGACGACGCGGGGACTGATCGGGGCTCAGGAGACGGCGCGAGGACCGATCGGGCCTTAGGAGAAGGCGCTTGGACCGATCGGGGCTTAGGAGACGGCGCGTGGATCGATCGGGGCTCGGAGACGGCGCGTGAACCGACCGGGGCTCAGGAGGCCGCACGTGGACCGATCGAGGCTCGGCGACGGCGCGTGGACCGATCGGGGCTCGGCGACTGCGTGTGGACGTATCGGGGTTCAAGAGAGGGCGCGTGGACCGATCGGGGCTCGCAGACGGCACGTGGACCGATCAGGGCTTTGGAGACGACGCGTGGAATGATCGGGGCTCAGGAGACGGCGCGTGGACCGGTCGAGGCTCGGAGACGACGCGTGTGCGGATCGGGGATTCGAGGACGTCGGGTGGACCGATCCGGGATCAGGAGACGGCGCGTGGAGCGATCGGGGCTCGGAAACGGCGCGTGGAACGATCGGGGCTCAGGAGACGGTGCGTGAACCGATCGTCGCTCGGAGACGGCACGTGGACGGATCGGGGCTTAGGAGAAGGCGCGTGGATCGATCGGAGCTTAGGAGACGGCGCGTGGACCGATCGGGGCTTATGAGACGGCGCGTGAACCGATCGGAGATCAGGCGAAGACGCGTTCACCGATCGCGGCTCTGGAAGCGGCGCACGGACCGATCGTGGCTCGGAGACGGCGCGTGGAGGCATCGGGGCTTTGAAGACGACGCGTGGACCGATCGGGGCTCGGAGACGGCGCGTGGAACGATCGGGGTCAGGAGACGGCGCGTCAACCATTCGGCGCTCGGAGACGGCGCGTGGACCGATCGGGGTTGTGGAAGCGGCGCACGGACCGATCGTGGCTCGGAGACGGCGCGTGGAGGCATCGGGGCTGTGAAGACGACGCGTGGACCGATCGGGGCTCAGGATACGGCGCGTTAACCGATTGGGGCTTAGGAGACGATGCGTGGACCGATCGGGGCTCGAAGACGGCGGGTGGACCGATCGGGGCACGGAGACAGCGCGTGGACCGACTGGGGCTCAGGCGATTGCGCGTGGATCAATTGGGGTTCGGCGACGGCGCGTGGATCGATCGGGGCTTAGGAGACGGCGCGTGCACCGATCGGGGCCCGGAGACGGGTCGTGGACAGATTGGGGCTTATCAGACGGCGCGTGGACCGATCGTGGCTGGGAGACGGCACGTTCACCAATCGGGGCTTAGGAGACGACGCGTAGACCGATCGGGGCCCAGGAGACGGCGCGTGGACCGATCGGGGCTCAGGAAACGGCGCGTGGACCGACTGGGGCTCAGGCGGTTGCGCGTGGACCAATTGGGGTTCGGCGACGGCGCGTGGATCGATCGGGGCTTAGGAGACGGTGCGTGGACCGATCGGGTCTCAGGAGGCCGCGCGTGGACAGTTCATGACTCGGCAACGGCGCGTGGACCGATCGGGGCTCGGAGACGACGCGTCGACCGATCGGGGCTCGGAGACAGCGCGTGGACCGACTGGGGCTTAGGATACGGCGCGTGGACCGATCGGGGTTCAGGAAGCGGCGCCTGGACCGATCGTGGCTCGGAGACGACGCGTGGAGGCATCGGGGCTAAGAAGACGACGCATGGACCGATCGGGGTTCAGGAAACGGCGTGTGGACCGATCAGAGCTCGGAGACGACGCGTGGACCGATCGGAGCTTAACAGACTACGCGTGTACCTATCGGGGCTCAGGAGACAGCGCGTGGACCGATCGGGGCTCAGGAAGCGGCGCGTGGATCGGTCGGGGCTCGGAGACGGCGCGTGGAACGATGGGGGTTACGAGACGACGCGTGGACCGATCGGGGCTTAGGAGACGATGCGTGGACCGATCGGGGCTCGGAGACGGCGCGTGGATCGATCGGCGCTCGGCGACGGCGCGTGGACAGATCGAGGCTCGGAGACGACGCGTGTATGGATCGGGGCTTTGAAGACGACGCATGGACCGATTGTGGCTCAAGAAACGGCGTGTGGAGCGATCGGGGCTCAGGAGACGACGCGTCGACCGATCAGGGCTCAGGTGACGGCGCGTGGACCGACCGGGGCTCAGGAGACCGCGCGTGGACCGACTGGGGCGCAGGCGGTTGCGCGTGGACCAATTGGGGTTTGGCGATGGCGCGTGGACCGATCGGGGCTCGGAGACGGCGCGTTAACCGATCGGGGCTTAGGAGACGATCCGTGAACCGATCGGGGCTCGGAGACGGCGCGTGGACAGATCGGGCTCAGGAGACGGCGCGTGGACCGATCGGGGCTGAGGATACGGCGCGTGGACCGATCAGAGCTCGGAGACGACGCGTGGACCGATCGGGGCTTAGGAGACTACGCGTGTACCTATCGGGGCTCAGGAGACAGCGCGTGGACCGATCGAGGCTCAGGAGGCGGCGCGTGGATCGATCGGGGCTCGGAGACGGCGCGTGGAACGATCGGGTCTCTGGAGACGGCGCGTGGACCGATCGGGGAGCAGGAAGCGGCGCCTGGACCGATCGTGGCTCGGAGACGGCGCGTGGAGGCATCCGGGCTAAGAAGACGACGCATGGACCGAGCGGGGTTCAGGAGACGGCGCGAGGAGCGATCGGGGCTCAGGAGACGGCGCGTGAACCGACCGGGGCTCAGGAGACCGCGCGCGGACCCATCGCGGCTCGGCGACGGCGCGTGGACCGATCGGGGCTCAGGAGGCCGCGCGTGGACCGATCGTGGCTCGGCGACGGCGCGTGGACCGATCGGGGCTCGGAGACCACGCGTGGACCGATCGGGGCTCGGAGACGGCGCGTTAACCGATTGGGGCTTAGGAGACCATGGGTGGGCCGATCGGGGCTCGAAGACGGCGCGTGGACCGATCGGGAGTCGGAGACGACGCGTGGACCGATCGGGGCTCGGAGACAGCGCGTGCACCGACTGGGGCTCAGGCGGTTTCGCGTGGTCCAATTGGGGTTCGGCGACGGCGCGTGGACCGATCGGGGCTTAGGAGGCCGTGCGTGGACCGATCGCGGCTCGGCGACGGCGCGTGCAACGATCGGGGCTCAGGAGGCCGCGCGTGGACCGATCGTGGCTCGGAGACGGCGCGAGGAGGCATCTGGGCTTCGAAGACGACGCGTGGATCGATCGGGGCTCGGAGACGCCGCGTGAACCGACCGGGGCTCAGGAGGCCGCGCGTGGACCGATCGAGGCTCAGGATGCCACGCCTGGACCGATCGGGGCTCCGCGACGGCGCGTGGACCGATCGAGGCTCGGGGACGACGCGTGTACGGATCGGGGATTCGGCGATGACGCGTGGAACGATCCGGGCTCAGGAGACGGCGCGTGGACGGATCCGGGCTAAGGAGACGGCGCGTGGACGGATCGGGGCTCGGAGTCGGCGCGTGGAACGATCGGGGCTCAGGAGACGGCGCGTGAACCGATCGGCGCTCGGAGACGGGGCGTGGACCGATTGGGGTTTAGCAGAGGACGCGTCGACCGATCGGGGCTCAGGAGACAGCGCGTGGACCGACCGCGGCTCAGGAGGCCACGCCGGGACCGATCGTGGCTCGGAGACGGCGCGTGGAGGTATCGGGGCTTAAAAGACGACGGATGGACCGATCGGGGCTCAGGAAACGGCGCGTGGACCGAACGGTGCTCGGAGACGACGCGTTGACCGATAGGCGCTCAGGAGACGGCGCGTGGAGCGATCGGGGCTCAGGAGACGACGCGTTAACAGAGCGGGGTTCAGGAGACGACGCGTCGACCGATCGGGGCTTAGGAGACGACCCGTCGACCGATCGGGGCTTAGGAGACGACGCGTGGACCGATCGGGGCTTAGGAGGCGGCGCGTGGACCCATCGGGGCTCGGAAACGGCGCGTTAACCGATCGGGGCTCAGGAGACGGCGCGTGGACCGATCGGTGCTCGGGGACGGCGCGTGGACGGACCGTGACTTAGAATGCGTCAAGCGGACCGATCGGGGCTCAGGAGACGGCGCGTGGACCGCTCGGGGCTCGAAGACGGCGCGTGGAACGATCAGGGCTCAGAAGACGTCACGTGAAATGATCGGCGCTCGGAGACGGCGCGTGGTCCGATCGGGGCTCAGGAGAAGGCGCGTGGACCGATCGGGGCTTAGGAGGGGACCCGTCGACCGATCGGGGCTCAGGAGACAGTGAGTGGACGGATCGGGACTCAGGAGACGGCGCGTGAACCGATCGGCGCTCGGCGACGGGGCGTGGACCGATCGGGGTTTAGCAGAGGACGCGTCGACCGATCGGGGCTCAGGAGACAGCGCGTGGACGGATCGAGTCTCAGGAGACGGCGCGTGAACCAATCGGTGCTCGGAGACGGGGCGTGGACTGATCGGGGCTTAGAATGCGTCACGCGGACCGATCGGGGCTCGGATACGGCGTGTGGACGTATCGGGGATTAGGAGAGGATGCGTGGACCGATCGGGGCTCAGCAGACGGCGCGTGGACCGATAGGGGCTTCGGAGACGGTACATGGATCGATCGAGGCTCGGAGACGGCGCGTGGACCGACCGGGGCTCAGGAGACGGCGGGTGAACCGGTCGGGTCTTAGGAGACGATCCGTGAACCGATCGGGGGTTAGGAGATGGCGCGTGCACCGATCGGGGCCGGGAGACGTGTCGTGGACAGATTGGGGCTTAGGAGACGGCGCGTGGACCGATCGGGGCTCACGAGACGGCACGTGGACCGATCGGGGCTCAGGAGACGGCGCGCAGACCGATCGGGGCGCAGGAGACGGCGCGTGGACCGATTGGGGCTTAGGAGACGGCGCGTGGACCGATCGGGGCTCAGGAAGCGACGCCTAGACCGATCGTGGCTCGGATACGGCGCGTGGAGGCATTGGGGCTAAGAAGACGACGCAGGGACCGAGCGGGGCTCAGGTGACGGCGCGAGGAGCGATCGGGGCTCAGGAGAAGACGCGTCAATTGATCGGGGCTCAGAAATCGGCGCGTGGAGCGATCGGGGCTCAGGAGACGATGCGTGGATCGATCGGGGCTCAGGAAACGACGCGTCGACCGATCGGGGATCAGGAGACGGCGCGCGGACCGACCGGGGCTCAGGAGCCTCGCATGGGCCGATCATGGCTCGGCGTCGGCGCGTGGACCGATCGGGGCTCGAAGACGACGCGTGGACCGATGGGGGCTCGGATACGGCGCGTGAAGCAACCGGGGCTCAGGAGGCCGCGCGTGGACCGATCATGGCTCGGCGACGGCGCGTGGACCGATCGGGGTTCGGATACGACGGGTGGACCGATCGGGGCTCGGAAACAGCGCGTGGACCAACCGGGGCTCAGGAGACGGCACGTGGACCGATCGGGGCTCGGAGACGGCACGTTCACCCATCGGGGCTTAGGAGACGATGCGTGGACCGATCGGGCTCGGAGCCGGCGCGTGAACCGATCGGGGCTCAGGAGGCCGCGCGTGGACCGATCGAGGCTCGGCGACGGCGCGTGGACCGATCGGGGCTCGGAGACGACGCGTGTACGGATCGCGGCTTAGGAGACGGCGCGTGGAACGGTCGGGGCTCAGGAGACGGCGCGTGGACCGGTCGAGGCTCGGAGACGGCACGTGGACCGATCGGGGCTTAGGAGAAGGCGCGTGGACCGATCGGGGCTTAGAAGACGGCGCGTGGACCGATCGGGGCTTAGGAGACGATGCGTGAACAGATCGGGGCTCGGAGACGGCGCATGGACCGACCGGGGCTCGGAGACGGCGCGTGGAACGATCGGGGCTCAGGAGACGGCGCGTGAACCGATCGGCGCTCGGAGACGGCGCGTGGACCGACTGGGGCGCAGGCGGTTGCGCGTGGACCAATTCGGGTTCGGCGATGGCGTGTGGACCGATCGGGGCTCGGAGACGGCGCGTTAACCGATCGGGGCTTAGCAGACGATCCGTGAACCGATCGGGGCTCGGAGAAGGCGCGTGGACAGATCGGGCTCAGGAGACGGCGCGTGGACCGATCGGGGCTTAGGATAAGGCGCGTGGACCGATCGGGGCTCAGGAAGCGGCGCCTGGACCGTTCGTGGCTCGGAGGAGACGCGTGGAGGCATCGGGGCTAAGAAGACGACGCATGGACCGATCGGGGCTCAGGAAACGGCGTGTGGACCGATCAGAGCTCGGAGACGACGCGTGGACCGATCGGGGCTTAGGAGACTACGCGTGTACCTATCGGCGCTCAGGAGACAGCGCGTGGACCGATCGGGGCTCAGGAGGCGGCGCGTGGATCGATCGGGGAGCAGGAAGCGGCGCCTGGACCGATCGTGGCTCGGAGACGGCGCGTGGAGGCATCCGGGCTAAGAATACGACGCATGGACCGAGCGGGGTTCAGGAGACGGCGCGAGGAGCGATCAGGGCTCAGGAGAAGACACATCAATTGATCGGGGCTCCGGAGACGACGCCTCGACCGATCGGGGCTCAGGAGGCGGCACGAGAAGCGATCGGGGCTCAGGAGAAGACGCGTCATTTATCGGGGCTCAGGAGACGACGCGTCGACTAATCGGGGCTTAGGAGACGACACGTGGACCGATTGGGGCTAAGGAGACGGCGCGTCGACCGACCGGAGCTCAGGAGATTCGCGTGGATTGATCGGGGCTCCGGAGGCGGGCGTGGACCGATTGGGGCTTAGGAGACGACGCGTGGACTGATCGCGACTCAGGAGACGGCGCGTGGCCCGATTGGGATTCGGATACAGCGCGTGAACCGACCGGGGCTCAGGAGGCCGCGCGAGAACCGATCGCGGCTCGGCGACGGCGCGTGGACCGATCGGGGCTCGAAGACGACGCGTGGACCGATGGGGGCTCGGATACGGCGCGTGGAACGGTCGGGGCTCAGGAGACGGCGCGTGGACCGGTCGAGGCTCGGAGACGGAACGTGGACCGATCGGGGCTTAGGAGAAGGCGCGTGGACCGATCGGGGCTTAGAAGACGGCGCGTGGACCGATCGGGGCTTAGGAGACGATGCGTGAACAGATCGGGGCTCGGAGACGGCGCGTGGACCGACCGGGGCTCGGAGACGGCGCGTGGAACGATCGGGGCTCGGAGACGGCGCGTTAACCGATCGGGGCTTAGCAGACGATCCGTGAACCGATCGGCGCTCGGAGAAGGCGCGTGGACAGATCGGGCTCAGGAGACGGCGCCTGGACCGTTCGTGGCTCGGAGGAGACGCGTGGAGGCATCGGGGCTAAGAAGACGACGCATGGACCGATCGGGGCTCAGGAAACGGCGTGTGGACCGATCAGAGCTCGAAGACGACGCGTGGACCGATCGGGGCTTAGGAGACTACGCGTGTACCTATCGGGGCTCAGGAGACAGCGCGTGGACCGATCGGGGCTCAGGAGGCGGCGCGTGGATCGATCGGGGCTCGGAGACGGCGCGTGGAACGATCGGGTCTCAGGAGACGGCGCATGAAATGATCGGCGCTCGGAGACGCCGCGTGGACCGATTGGGGCTTAGGAGACGGCGCGTGGACCGATCGGGGAGCAGGAAGCGGCGCCTGGACCGATCGTGGCTCGGAGACGGCGCGTGGAGGCATCCGGGCTAAGAATACGACGCATGGACCGAGCGGGGTTCAGGAGACGGCGCGAGGAGCGATCAGGGCTCAGGAGAAGACACGTCAATTGATCGGGGCTCCGGAGACGACGCCTCGACCGATCGGGGCTCAGGAGGCGGCACGAGAAGCGATCGGGGCTCAGGAGAAGACGCGTCATTTATCGGGGCTCAGGAGACGACGCGTCGACTAATCGGGGCTTAGGAGACGACACGTGGACCGATCGGGGCTAAGGAGACGGCGCGTCGACCGACCGGAGCTCAGGAGATTCGCGTGGATTGATCGGGGCTCCGGAGGCGGGCGTGGACCGATTGGGGCTTAGGAGACGGCGCGTGGCCCGATTGGGGCTCGGATACGGCGCGTGAACCTACCGGGGCTCAGGAGGCCGCGCGAGAACCGATCGCGGCTCGGCAACGGCGCGTGGACCGATCGGGGCTCAGGAGGCCGCGCGTGGACCGATCGGGGCTCAGGAGACGGCGCGTGGACCGATTGGGGCTCGGATACGGCGCGTGAACCAATCGGGCCTCAGGAGGCCGCGCGTGGACCGATCGTGGCTCGGCGACGGCGCGTGGACCGATCGGGGCTCAGGAGGCCGCGCGTGGACCGATCATAGCTCGGCGACGGCGCGTGGACCGATCGGGGCTCGGAGACAGCGCGTGTACCGACTGGGGCTCAGGAGGTTGCGCGTGGACCAATTGGGGTTCGGCGACTGCGCGTGGAGCGATCGGGGCTCAGGAGACGGCGCGTGAACCAATCGGCGCTCCGAGACAGCGCGTGGACCGATCGGGGATGAGGAGAAGGCGCGTGGACCGATCGGGTCTCAGGAGACGGCGCGTGAATCGATCGTCGCGCGGAGACGGCGCATGGACCGATCGGGGCTCGGAGACGGCACGTTAACCGATCGGGGCTTAGGAGACGATGCGTGGACCGATCGGGCTCGGAGCCGGCGCGTGAACCGATCGGGGCTCAGGAGGCGGCGCGTGGACCGATCGAGGCTCGGCGACGGCGCGTGGACCGATCGGGGCTCGGAGACGACGCGTGTACAGATCAGGGCTTGGTGACGGCGCGTTTACCGATAGCAGCTCGGAGACGGCCCGTGGACGGATCGCGGCTTAGGAGACGGCGCGTGGACCGATCGAGGCTCGGAGACGACGCGTGTGCGAATCGGGGATTCGAGGACGACGGGTGGACCGATCCGGGCTCAGGAGACGACGCGTCGTCCGATCGGGGCTCAGGATGCGGCGCGTGGACCCATCGGGGCTCGGAGACGGCACGTGGACCGATCAGGGCTCGGCGACTGCGCGTGGACGTATCGGGGCTCAGGAGACGGCGCGTGGACCGATCGGGGCTCGAAGACGGCGCGTGGACCGATCGGGCCTCAGGAGGCCGCGCGTGGACAGATCATGACTCGCAGACGACGCGTGGACCGATCGGGGCTCGGAGACAGCGCGTGGACCGACTGGGGCTCAGGCGGTTTCGCGTGGACCAATTGGGGTTCGCCGACGGCGCGTGGACCGATCGGGGCTTAGGAGACGGCGAGTGCACCGATCGGGGCCCGGAGACGGGTCGTGGACAGATTGGGGATTAGGAGACGGCGCGTGGACCGATCAGAGCTGGGAGACGGCACGTGGACCACTGAGGGGCTTAGGAGACGACGCGTGGACCGATCGGGGTGTAGGCGACGACGCGTGGACCGATCGGAGATCAGGAGATGACGCGTGGACCGATCGGGGCTCTGGAAGCGATGCACGGACCGATCGTGGCTCAGGAGGCGGCACGAGAAGCGATCGGGGCTCAGGAGAAGACGCGTCATTTATCGGAGCTCAGGAGACGGCGCGTGCACCGACCGGCGCTCGGAGACGGCGCGTTGAGCGATCGGGGCTGAGGAGACGACGCGTGGATCGATCGGGGCTCAGGAGACGACGCGTCGACCGATCGGGGCTGAGGAGACGACGCGTGGACCGATCGGGGCTTAGAAGAAAACGCGTGGACCGATCGGGGCTCAGATGACGGTGCGAGGACCGACCGGGGCTCAGGAGACTCGCGTGGATCGATCGGGGCTCCGGAGACGCCTCGTGGAGCGATGGGGATCAGGAGACGGTGCGCGGACCGATCGGGGCTGACGAGACACCGTGTGGACCGATCGGGGCTCGGAGACGGCGCGTGGAACGATCGGAGCTCAAGAGACGGCGCGTGTACCTATCGGGGCTCACGAGACTGCGTGTGGGCCGATTGGGGCTCAGGAGACGACGCGTTTACGGATCGGGGATCAGGAGACGACGCGTGGAACAATCCGGGCTCAGGAGACGGTGCGTGAACCGATCGGTGCTCGGAGACGGCGCGTGGACCGATCGGGGCTCGGAGACGGCACGTGGACCGACCGGGGCTCAGGAGGCCGCGCGTGGAACGACCGGGGCTTGGCGACGGCGCGTGGACCGATCGAGGCTCGGAGACGACGCGTGTACGGATCGGGGCTTTGAAGACGACGCGTGGACCGATCGTGGCTCAGGAAACGGCGTGTGGAGCGATCGGGGCTCAGGAGACGACGCGTGGACCGATTAGGGCTCAGGAGACGGCGCGCGGACCGACCGGGGCTCAGGAGACTCGCGTGGATCGATCGGGGCTCCGGAGGCGCCGCGTGGACCGATGGGGATCAGGAGACGGTGCGTGGACCGATCGGGGCTCGGAGACGGCGCGTGGACCGATCGGGGCTTAGGAGACGACGCGTGGACCGATCGGGGCTTAGGAGACGACGCGTGGACCGATCGGGGCTTAGGAGACGACGCGTGGACCGACCGGGGCTCAGGAGACTCGCGTGGATCGATCGGGGCTCCGGAGGCGCGGCGTGGACCAATGGGGATCAGGAGACGGTGCGTGGACCGATTGGGGCTCGGAGACGGCGCGTGGACCGATCGGGGCTTAGGAGACGACGCGTGGATCGAGCGGGGCTCGGAGACGGCGCGCGGATGGGCCGTGCCTTAGAATGCGGCACGCGGACCGATCGGGGCTCGGAGACGGCGTGTGGACCGATCGGGGATCAGGAAACGGTGCGTGGAGAGATCGGGGCTCAGGAGATTCGCGTGGATCGATCGGGGCTCCGGAGACGACGCGTCGATGGATCGGGGCTTAGGAGTCGACGCGTGGACCGATCGGGGCTCAGGAGACGGCGCGTCGACCGACCGGAGCTCAGGAGATTCGCGTGGATCGATCGGGGCTCAGAGACGGCGCGTGGAACGATCGGAGCTCAAGAGACGGCGCGTGTACCTATCGGGGCCTCACGAGACTGCGTGTGGGCCGATTGGGGCTCAGGAGACGACGCGTTTACGGATCGGGGATCAGGAGACGACGCGTGGAACGATCGGGGCTCACGAGACGGCACGTGAACCGATCGGGGCTCGGAGACGGCGCGTGGACCGATCGGGGCTCGGGAGACGGCGCGTGGACCGATCGGGGCTTCGGAGACGGTACGTGGACCGATCGAGGCTCGGAGACGGCGCGTGGAGCGATCGGGGCTCAGGAGACGACGCGTGGGTTGATCGGGGCTCAGGAGACGACGCGTCGACCGATCGGGGCTCAGGAGGCGGCGCGTGGACCGATTGGGAGTCACGAGACGGCGCGTGGACCGAGTGGGGCTCGGATACGGCGCGTGAACCGACCGGGGCTCAGGAGGCCGCGCGTGGACCGATCGCAGCTCGGCGACGGCGCGTTGACCGATCGGGGCTCAGGAGGCCGCGCGTGGACCGATCGGGACTCGGCGACGACGCGTGGACTGATCGAGGCTCGGAGATGACGCGTGTATGGATCGGGTATTAGGGGACGACGCTTGGAACGATTGGGGCTCAGGAGACGGCCCGTGCACCGACCGGCGCTCGGAGACGGCGCGTGGAGCGATCGGAACTCGGAGACGGCGTGTGAACGTATCGGGGCTTAGGAGACGACGCGTGGACCGATCGTGGCTCAGGAAACGGCGTGTGGAGCGATCGGGGCTCAGGAGACGACGCGTGGACCGATTAGGGCTCAGGAGACGGCGCGCGGACCGACCGGGGCTCAGGAGACTCGCGTGGATCGATCGGGGCTCCGGAGGCGCCGCGTGGACCGATGGGGATCAGGAGACGGTGCGTGGACCGATCGGGGCTCGGAGACGGCGCGTGGACCGATCGGGGCTTAGGAGACGACGCGTGGACCGATCGGGGCTTAGGAGACGACGCGTGGACCGATCGGGGCTTAGGAGACGACGCGTGGACCGACCGGGGCTCAGGAGACTCGCGTGGATCGATCGGGGCTCCGGAGGCGCGGCGTGGACCAATGGGGATCAGGAGACGGTGCGTGGACCGATTGGGGCTCGGAGACGGCGCGTGGACCGATCGGGGCTTAGGAGACGACGCGTGGATCGAGCGGGGCTCGGAGACGGCGCGCGGATGGGCCGTGCCTTAGAATGCGGCACGCGGACCGATCGGGGCTCGGAGACGGCGTGTGGACCGATCGGGGATCAGGAAACGGTGCGTGGAGAGATCGGGGCTCAGGAGATTCGCGTGGATCGATCGGGGCTCCGGAGACGACGCGTCGATGGATCGGGGCTTAGGAGTCGACGCGTGGACCGATCGGGGCTCAGGAGACGGCGCGTCGACCGACCGGAGCTCAGGAGATTCGCGTGGATCGATCGGGGCTCAGAGACGGCGCGTGGAACGATCGGAGCTCAAGAGACGGCGCGTGTACCTATCGGGGCCTCACGAGACTGCGTGTGGGCCGATTGGGGCTCAGGAGACGACGCGTTTACGGATCGGGGATCAGGAGACGACGCGTGGAACGATCGGGGCTCACGAGACGGCACGTGAACCGATCGGGGCTCGGAGACGGCGCGTGGACCGATCGGGGCTCGGGAGACGGCGCGTGGACCGATCGGGGCTTCGGAGACGGTACGTGGACCGATCGAGGCTCGGAGACGGCGCGTGGAGCGATCGGGGCTCAGGAGACGACGCGTGGGTTGATCGGGGCTCAGGAGACGACGCGTCGACCGATCGGGGCTCAGGAGGCGGCGCGTGGACCGATTGGGAGTCACGAGACGGCGCGTGGACCGAGTGGGGCTCGGATACGGCGCGTGAACCGACCGGGGCTCAGGAGGCCGCGCGTGGACCGATCGCAGCTCGGCGACGGCGCGTTGACCGATCGGGGCTCAGGAGGCCGCGCGTGGACCGATCGGGACTCGGCGACGACGCGTGGACTGATCGAGGCTCGGAGATGACGCGTGTATGGATCGGGTATTAGGGGACGACGCTTGGAACGATTGGGGATCAGGAGACGGCCCGTGCACCGACCGGCGCTCGGAGACGGCGCGTGGAGCGATCGGAACTCGGAGACGGCGTGTGAACGTATCGGGGCTTAGGAGACGATGCGTTGACCGATCGGGGCTCAGGAGACGGCGCGTGGACTGATCGGTGCTCGGAGACGGCGCGTGGACGGACCGTGGCTTAGAATGCGTCACGCGGATCGATTGGGTCTCGGAGACGGCGTGTGGACGTATCGGGGATTAAGAGACGATGCGTGGACCGATCGGGGCTCAGGAGATGGCGCGTGGACCGATCGAGGCTCGGAGACGGCGCGTGGACCGATCGGAGATCAGGAGGCCGCGCGTGGACCGATCGGGGTTTGGATACGACGCGTGGACCGATCGGGGCTCGGAGACGGCGCGTGGACCGATCGGGGCTCAGGAGACGGCGCGTAGACCGATCGGGGCTTCGGAGACGGTACGTGGACCGATCGAGGCTCGGAGACGACGCGTGGACCGACCGGTGCTCAGGAGCCTCGCGTGGACCGATCATGGCTCGGCGACGGCGCGTGGACGGATCGGGGCTCGGAGACGACGCGTGGACCGATTGGGGCTCGGAGACGGCGCGTCAACCGATCGGGGCTTAGGAGACGACGCGTGGACCGATCGGACCTCAGGAGACGGCGCGTGGACCGATCGGTGCTCGGCGACGACGCGTGGACTGATCGAGGCTCGGAGATGACGCGTGTATGGATCGGGTATTAGGGGACGACGCTTGGAACGATTGGGGCTTAGGAGACGATGCGTTGACCGATCGGGGCTCATGAGACGGCGCGTAGACCGATCGGGGCTCCGGCGGCGACGCGTGGACCGATCGGGGCCCAGGAAACGGCGCGTGGATCGATCGGTGCTCGAAGACGACGCGTGGACCGACCGGGGCTCAGGAGCCGATGCGTGGATCGATCGGGGCTCAGGAGGCGGCGCGTAGACCCATCGGGGCTCGGAGCCGGCACGTGGACCGATCAGGGCTTAGGAGACGACGCGTGGACCGATCGGGGCTCAGGAGACGGCGCGTGCACCGATCGGGGCTCGAGGAAGGCGCGTGAAACGATCGGGGCTTAGGAGACGGCGCGTGGACCGATCGGGGCTCAGGAGACGGCGCGCGGACCGACCGGGGCTCAGGAGCCTCGCGTGGACCGATCATGGCTCGGCGACGGCGCGTGGACGGATCGGGGCTCGGAGACGACGCGTGGACCGATTGGGGCTCGGAGACGGCGCGTCAACCGATCGGGGCTTAGGAGACGACGCGTGGACCGATCGGACCTCAGGAGACGGCGCGTGGACCGATCGGTGCTCGGAGACGGCGCGTGGACGGACCGTGGCTTAGAATGCGTCACGCGGACCGATCGGGGCTCGGATACGGCGTGTGGACGTATCGGGGCTTAGGAGACGATGCGTGAACCGATCGGGGCTCAGGAGACGCCGCGTGGACCAATCGGGGCTCGGAGACGGCGCGTGGAACGATCGGGGCTCAGGAGACGGCTCGTGAAATGATCGGCGCTCTGAGACGGCGCGTGGACCGATTGTGGCTGACGAGACGGCGCGTGGATCGATCGGGGCTCAGGAAGCGGCGCCTGGACCTACCGTGGCTCGGAGACGGCGCGTGGAGGCATCGTGGCTAAGAACACGACGCATGGACCGAGCGGGGCTCAGGAGACGGCGCGAGGAGCGATCGGGGCTCAGGAGAAGACGCGTCAATTGATCGGGGCTCAGGAGAAGACGCGTCAATTGATCGGGGCTCAGGAGACGACGCGGCGACGGATCGGGGCTTCGGAGACGGTACGTGGACCGACCGGAGCTCAGGAGATTCGCGTGGATCGATCGGGCCTCCGGAGGCGGCGCGTGGACCGATTGGGGAGCATGAGATGGTACGTGGACCGATCGGGGCTCGGAGACGGCGAACGGACCGATCGGGGCTTAGGATACGATGCGTGGACCGATTGGGGCTCAGGAGGCCGCGCGTGGACCGATCGCGGCTCGACGCAGCGCGTGGACGGATCAGGGCTCAGGAGACGGCGCGTGGACCGATCGGGGCGGGGAGACGGCGCGTGAACCGACCGGGGCTCAGGAGGCCGCGCGTGGACTGATCGGGGCTCGGCGACTGCGCGTGGACGGATCGGGGCTCGGAGACGGCGCGTAGAACGATCGGGGCTGAGGAGACGGCGCGTTAACCGATTGGGGCTTAGGAGACGTTGCGTGGACCGATCGGGGCTCGAAGACGGCGCGTGGACCGATCGGGGCTCGGAGTCAGCGCGTCGACCGATCGGGGTTCGGAGACGGCGCCTGGACCAATTGGGGTTCGGCGACGGCGCGTGGGCCGATCGGGGTTCAGGAGACGGCGCGTGAACCGACCATGGCTCAGGAGGCCGCGCGTGGACCGACTGGGGCTCAGGCGGTTGCGCATGGACCAATTGGGGTTCGGCGACGGCGCGTGGACCTATCGGGGCTCGGAGACGGCGCGTTAACCGATCGGGTCTTAGGAGACGATGCGAGGAGGCATCTGGGTTTACAAGAAGACGCGTGGATCGATCGGGGCTCAGGAGACGGCGCGTGAACCGATCGGCGCTCGGAGACAGCGCGTGGACTGATCGGGGCTCAGGAGACGGCGCGTGAACCGATCGGCGCTCGGAGACTGCGCGTGGACCGATCGGGGCTTAGGAGACGGCGCGTGGACCGATCGGAGATGAGGAGACGATGCGTGGACCGATCGGCGCTCGGAGACTGCGCGTGGACCGATCGGGGCTTAGGAGACGGCGCGTGGACCGATCGGAGATGAGGAGATGATGAGTGGACTGATAGTGCTCTGGAAGCGGCGCACGGACCGAGCGTGGCTCGGAGACGGCGCATGGAGGCATCGGGGCTTTGAAGACGACGCGTGGACCGAACGGTGCTCAGGAGCCGATGCGTGGATCGATCGGGGCTCAGGAGGCGGCGCGTAGACCCATCGGGGCTCGGAGACGGCACGTGGACCGATCAGGGCTTAGGAGACGACGCGTGGACCGATCGGGGCTCAGGAGACGGCGCGTGCACCGATCGGGGCCCGGAGACGGGTCGTGGACAGATTGGGGATTAGGAGACGGCGCGTGGACCGATCGGGGCTGGGAGACGGCACGTGGACCAATGGGGGCTTAGGAGACGACGCGTGGAGGCATCGGGGCTTTGAAGACGACGCGTGGACCGAACTGTGCTCAGAAAACGGCGCCTGGAGCGATCGGGGCTCAGGAGACGGCGCGCGGACGGACCGGGGCTCAGAAGCCTCGCGTAGATCGATCGGGGCTCCGGAGGCGCCGCGTGGACCGATGGAGATCAGGACACGGTGGGTGGACCGATCGGGGCTCGGAGACGGCGCGCGGACCGTTCGGGGCCTAGGAGACGACGCGTGGACTGATCGGGGCGTACGAAACGACGCGTGTACCTATCGGGGCTCAGGAGACAGCGAGTGGACCTATTGGGGCTCAGGACACGGCGCAGGGACCGATCGGGGCTCGGAGACGACGCGTGGAACGATCGGGGCTCAGGAGACGGCGCGTTAACCGATTGGGGCTTAGGAGACGTTGCGTGGACCGATCGGGGCTCGAAGACGGCGCGTGGACCGATCGGGGCTCGGAGTCAGCGCGTCGACCGATCGGGGTTCGGAGACGGCGCCTGGACCAATTGGGGTTCGGCGACGGCGCGTGGGCCGATCGGGGTTCAGGAGACGGCGCGTGAACCGACCATGGCTCAGGAGGCCGCGCGTGGACCGACTGGGGCTCAGGCGGTTGCGCATGGACCAATTGGGGTTCGGCGACGGCGCGTGGACCTATCGGGGCTCGGAGACGGCGCGTTAACCGATCGGGTCTTAGGAGACGATGCGAGGAGGCATCTGGGTTTACAAGAAGACGCGTGGATCGATCGGGGCTCAGGAGACGGCGCGTGAACCGATCGGCGCTCGGAGACAGCGCGTGGACTGATCGGGGCTCAGGAGACGGCGCGTGAACCGATCGGCGCTCGGAGACTGCGCGTGGACCGATCGGGGCTTAGGAGACGGCGCGTGGACCGATCGGAGATGAGGAGACGATGCGTGGACCGATCGGCGCTCGGAGACTGCGCGTGGACCGATCGGGGCTTAGGAGACGGCGCGTGGACCGATCGGAGATGAGGAGATGATGAGTGGACTGATAGTGCTCTGGAAGCGGCGCACGGACCGAGCGTGGCTCGGAGACGGCGCATGGAGGCATCGGGGCTTTGAAGACGACGCGTGGACCGAACGGTGCTCAGGAGCCGATGCGTGGATCGATCGGGGCTCAGGAGGCGGCGCGTAGACCCATCGGGGCTCGGAGACGGCACGTGGACCGATCAGGGCTTAGGAGACGACGCGTGGACCGATCGGGGCTCAGGAGACGGCGCGTGCACCGATCGGGGCCCGGAGACGGGTCGTGGACAGATTGGGGATTAGGAGACGGCGCGTGGACCGATCGGGGCTGGGAGACGGCACGTGGACCAATGGGGGCTTAGGAGACGACGCGTGGAGGCATCGGGGCTTTGAAGACGACGCGTGGACCGAACTGTGCTCAGAAAACGGCGCCTGGAGCGATCGGGGCTCAGGAGACGGCGCGCGGACGGACCGGGGCTCAGAAGCCTCGCGTAGATCGATCGGGGCTCCGGAGGCGCCGCGTGGACCGATGGAGATCAGGACACGGTGCGTGGACCGATCGGGGCTCGGAGACGGCGCGCGGACCGTTCGGGGCCTAGGAGACGACGCGTGGACTGATCGGGGCGTACGAAACGACGCGTGTACCTATCGGGGCTCAGGAGACAGCGAGTGGACCTATTGGGGCTCAGGACACGGCGCAGGGACCGATCGGGGCTCGGAGACGACGCGTGGAACGATCGGGGCTCAGGAGACGGCGCGTTAACCGATTGGGGCTTAGGAGACGATGAGCGGACCGATCGGGGCTGGAAGACGGCGCGTGGACCGATCGGGGCTCGGAGACAGCGCGTCGACCGATCGGGGTTCGGAGACGGCGCCTGGACCAATTGGGGTTCGGCGACGGCGCGTGGGCCGATCGGGGTTCAGGAGACGGCGCGTGAACCGACCTTGGCTCAGGAGGCCGCGCGTGGGCCGACTGGGGCTCAGGCGGTTGCGCATGGACCAATTGGGGTTCGGCGACGGCGCGTGGACCTATCGGGGCTCGGAGACGGCGCGTTAACCGATCGGGTCTTAGGAGACGATGCGAGGAGGCATCTGGGTTTACAAGAAGACGCGTGGATCGATCGGGGCTCAGGAGACGGCGCGTGAACCGATCGGCGCTCGGAGACAGCGCGTGGACTGATCGGGGCTCAGGAGACGGCGCGTGAACCGATCGGCGCTCGGAGACTGCGCGTGGACCGATCGGGGCTTAGGAGACGGCGCGTGGACCGATCGGAGATGAGGAGACGATGCGTGGACCGATCGGCGCTCGGAGACTGCGCGTGGACCGATCGGGGCTTAGGAGACGGCGCGTGGACCGATCGGAGATGAGGAGATGATGCGTGGACTGATAGTCCTCTGGAAGCGGCGCACGGACCGATCGTGGCTCGGAGACGGCGCATGGAGGCATCCGGGCTAAGAAGACGACGCGTGGACCGATCGGGCTGAGGAGACGGCGCGTCGACCGACCGGAGCTCAGGAGATTCGCGTGGATCGATCGGGGCTCCGGAGGCGGCGCGTGGACCGATTGGGGCTAAGGAGACGACGCGTGGACTGATCGGGACTCAGGAGACGGCGCGTGGCCCGATTGGGGCTCGGATACGGCGCGTGAACCGACCGGGGCTCAGGAGGCCGCCCGAGAACCGATCGCGGCTCGGCGACGGCGCGTGGACCGATCGGGGCTCAAGAGGCCGCGCGTGGACCGATCATGGCTCGGCGACGGCGCGTAGACCGATCGGGGCTCGGAGACGACGCGTGGACTGATCGGGGCTCGAAGACAGCGCGTGGACCGACTGGGGCTCAGGCGGTTGCGCGTGGACCAAATGGGGCTCCGGAGGCGGCGCGTGGACCGATTGTGGAGCAGAAGATGGTGCGTGGACCGATCGGGGCTCGGAGACGCCGCGTGGACCGATCGGCGCTCGGAGACAGCGCGTCGAACGATCGGGGTTCGGTGACGGCGCGTGGACCATCCGGGGCTCAGGAGGGGATGCGTGGACCGATCGCGGCTCTGGAGACTACGCGTGGATCGATCGGGGCTTAGGGAACGACGCGTGGACCGATCGGGGCTCAGGAAACGGCGCGTGCACCGATTGGAGCTCGGAGACAACGCGTGGACCGACTGGGGCTCAGGCGGTTGCGCGTGGACCAATTGGGGTTCGGCGACGGCGCGTGGACCAATCGCGGCTCGGAGACGGCGCGTTAACCGATCGAGGCTTAGGAGACGATGCGTGAACCGATCGGGGCTCGGAGACGGCGCGTGGACCGACCGGGGCTCGGAGACGACGCGTGGACCGATCGGGGCTCGGAGACGGCGCGTTAACCGATCGGGGCTTAGGAGACGATCCGTGAACCGATCGGGGCTCGGAGACGGCGCGTGGACAGATCGGGCTCAGGAGACGGCGCGTGGACCGATCGGGGCTTAGGATACGGCGCGTGGACCGATCGGGGCTCCGGAAGCGGCGCCTGGACCGTTCGTGGCTCGGAGACGACGCGTGGAGGCATCGGGGCTAAGAAGACGACGCATGGACCGATCGGGGTTCAGGAAACGGCGTGTGGACCGATCAGAGCTCGGAGACGACGCGTGGACCGATCGGGGCTTAGGAGACTACGCGTGTACCTATCGGGGCTCAGGAGACAGCGCGTGGACCGATCGGGGCTCAGGAGGCGGCGCGTGGATCGATCGGGGCTCGGAGACGGCGCGTGGAACGATCGGGTCTCAGGAGACGGCGCGTGAAATGATCGGCGCTCGGAGACGCCGCGTGGACCGATTGGGGCTTAGGAGACGGCGCGTGGACCGATCGGGGCGCAGGGAGCGGCGCCTGGACCGATCGTGGCTCGGAGACGGCGCGTGGAGGCATCCGGGCTAAGAAGACGGCGCGTTAACCGATCGGCGCTCGGAGACAGCGCGTCGAACGATCGGGGTTCGGTGACGGCGCGTGGACCGTCCGGGGCTCAGGAGGGGATGCGTGGGCCGATCGCGGCTCTGGAGACTACGCGTGGATCGATCGGGGCTTAGGGAACGACGCGTGGACCGATCGGGGCTCAGGAGACCGCGCGTGGACCGATCGCGGCTCGGCGACGGCGCGTGGACCGATCGGGGCTCAGGAGGCCGCGCGTCGACCGATCGTGGCTCGGCGACGGCGCGTGGACCGATCGGGGCTCGGAGACCACGCGTGGACCGATCGGGGCTCGGAGACAGCGCGTGGACCGACTGGGGCTCAGGCGGTTGCGCGTGGACCAATTGGGGTTCAGCGACGGCGCGTGGACCGATCTGGGCTCCGGAGACGGCGCGTTAACCGATTGGGGCTTAGGAGACGTTGCGTGGACCAATCGGCGCTCGAAGACGGCGCGTGGACCGATCGGGGCTCGGACACAGTGCATGGACCGACTGGGGCTCAGGCGGTTGCGCGTGGATCGATCGGGGCTCGGAGACGGCGCGTGGAACGATCGGGTCTCAGGAGAAGGCGTGTGAAATCATCGGCGCCCGGAGACGCCGCGCGGACGAATCGGGGCTTAGGAGACGACGCGTGGACCGATCGGGGCTCCGGAGACGGCGCCTGGACCGATCGTGGCTCGGAGACGGCGCGTGGAGGTATCCGGGCTAAGAAGACGACGCATGGACCGAGCGGGGTTCAGGAGACGGCGCGAGGAGCGATCGGGGCACAGGAGAAGACACGTCAATTGATCGGGGCTCCGGAGACGACGCCTCGACGGATCGGGGCTCAGGAGGCGGCACGAGAAGCGATCGGGGCTCAGGAGAAGACGCGTCAATTGATCGGGGCTCAGGAGACGACGCGTCGACGAATCGGGGCTTAGGAGACGACGCGTGGACCGATCGGGGCTCCGGAGACGGTACGTGGACCGACCGGAGCTCAGGAGATTCGCGTGGATCGATCGGGGCTCCGGAGGCGGCGCGTGGACCGATTGGGGAGCATGAGATGGTACGTGGACCGATCGGGGCTCGGAGACGGCGCACGGACCGATCGGGGCTTAGGATACGACGCGTGGACCGATTGGGGCTCAGGAGGCCGCGCGTGGACCGATCGCGGCTCGACGCAGCGCGTGGACGGATCAGGGCTCAGGAGACGGCGCGTGGACCGATCGGGGCGGGGAGACGGCGCGTGAACCGACCGGGGCTCAGGAGGCCGCGCGTGGACTGATCGGGGCTCGGCGACTGCGCGTGGACGTATCGGGGCTCAGGAGACGGCGCGTGGACTGATCGGGGCGGGGCGACGGCGCGTTAACCGATCGGGGCTTAGGAGACGATGCGTGGACCTATCGAGGCTTAGGAGCCGACGCGTGGACCGATCGGGGCTCAGGAGACGGCGCGTGAACCGACCATGGCTCAGGAGGCCGCGCGTGGACCGACTGGGGCTCAGGCGGTTGCGCATGGACCAATTGGGGTTCGGCGACGGCGCGTGGACCTATCGGGGCTCGGAGACGGCGCGTTAACCGATCGGGTCTTAGGAGACGATGCGAGGAGGCATCTGGGTTTACAAGAAGACGCGTGGATCGATCGGGGCTCAGGAGACGGCGCGTGAACCGATCGGCGCTCGGAGACAGCGCGTGGACTGATCGGGGCTCAGGAGACGGCGCGTGAACCGATCGGCGCTCGGAGACTGCGCGTGGACCGATCGGGGCTTAGGAGACGGCGCGTGGACCGATCGGAGATGAGGAGACGATGCGTGGACTGATAGTGCTCTGGAAGCGGCGCACGGACCGATCGTGGCTCGGAGACGGCGCATGGAGGCATCGGCGCTTTGAAGACGACGCGTGGACCGAACGGTGCTCAGAAAACGGCGCGTGGAGCGATCGAGGCTCAGGAGACGACGCGTGGACCGATCGGGGCTCGGAGACGGCGCGTGGAATGATCGGGGCTCAGGAGACGGCGCGTGCACCGATCGGGGCTCGAGGAAGGCGCGTGAAACGATCGGGGCTTAGGAGACGGCGCGTGGACCGATCGGGGCTCAGGAGACGGCGCGCGGACCGACCGGGGCTCAGGAGCCTCGCGTGGACCGATCATGGCTCAGCGACGGCGCGTGGACGGATCGGGGCTCGGAGACGACGCGTGGACCGATTGGGGCTCGGAGACGGCGCGTTAACCGATCGGGGCTTAGGAGACGACGCGTGGACCGAACGGACCTCAGGAGACGGCGCGTGGACCGATCGGTGCTCGGAGACGGCGCGTGGACGGACCGTGGCTTAGAATGCGTCACGCGGACCGATTGGGTCTCGGAGACGGCGTGTGGACGTATCGGGGGTTAAGAGACGATGCGTGTACCGATCGGGGCTCAGGAGATGGCGCGTGGACCGATCGGGGCTTCGGAGACGGTACGTGGACCGATCGAGGCTCGGAGACGGCGCGTGGACCGATCGGAGATCAGGAGGCCGCGCGTCGACCGATCGGGGTTTGAATACGACGCGTGGACCGATCGGGGCTCGGAGACGGCGCGTGGACCGATCGGGGCTCAGGAGACGGCGCGTGGACTGATCGGGGCTCAGGAGACGGCGCGTAGACCGATCGGGGCTTCGGAGACGGTACGTGGACCGATCGAGGCTCGGAGATGGCGCGTGGACCGACCGGTGCTCAGGAGGCCGCGCGTGGACCGATCGGGACTCGGCGACGACGCGTGGACTGATCGAGGCTCGGAGATGACGCGTGTATGGATCGGGTATTAGGGGACGACGCTTGGAACGATTGGGGCTCAGGAGACGGCGCGTGCACCGACCGGCGCTCGGAGACGGCGCGTGGAGCGATCGGGGCTCAGGAGACGACGCGTGGATCGATCGGGGCTCAGGAGACGACGCGTCGACCGATCGGGGCTCAGGAGGCGGCGCGTGGACCGATTGGGAGTCACGAGACAGCGCGTGGACCGAGCGGGGCTCGGATACGGCGCGTGAACCGACCGGGGCTCAGGAGGCCGCGCGTGGACCGATCGCAGCTCGGCGACGGCGCGTGGAACGATCGGGGCTCAGGAGACGGCTCGTGAAATTATCGGCGCTCTGAGACGGCGCGTGGACCGATTGTGGCTGACGAGACGGCACGTGGATCGATCGGGGCTCAGGAAGCGGCGCCTGGACCTATCGTGGCTCGGAGACGGCGCGTGGAGGCATCGGGGCTCAGGAGACGGGGCGTGAAATGATCGGCGCTCTGAGACGGCGCGTGGACCGATCGCGGCTCGGCGACGGCGCGTGGACCGATCGGGGCTCAGGAGGCCGCGCGTCGACCGATCGTGGCTCGGCGACGGCGCGTGGACCGATCGGGGCTCGGAGACCACGCGTGGACCGATCGGGGCTCGGAGACAGCGCGTGGACCGACTGGGGCTCAGGCGGTTGCGCGTGGACCAATTGGGGTTCAGCGACGGCGCGTGGACCGATCGGGGCTCAGGAGACGGCGCGTTAACCGATTGGGGCTTAGGAGACGTTGCGTGGACCAATCGGCGCTCGAAGACGGCGCGTGGACCGATCGGGGCTCGGACACAGTGCATGGACCGACTGGGGCTCAGGCGGTTGCGCGTGGATCGATCGGGGCTCGGAGACGGCGCGTGGAACGATCGGGTCTCAGGAGAAGGCGCGTGAAATCATCGGCGCCCGGAGACGCCGCGCGGACGAATCGGGCCTTAGGAGACGACGCGTGGACCGATCGGGGCTCCGGAGGCGGCGCCTGGACCGATCGTGGCTCGGAGACGGCGCGTGGAGGTATCCGGGCTAAGAAGACGACGCATGGACCGAGCGGGGTTCAGGAGACGGCGCGTGGACCGATCGGGGCTCAGGAGACGGCGCGTGAACCGACCGGGGCTCAGGAGACCGCGCGTGGACCGATCGCGGCTCGGCGACGGCGCGTGGACCGATCGGGGCTCAGGAGGCCGCGCGTGGACCGATCGTGGCTCGGCGACGGCGCGTGGACCGATCGGGGCTCAGGAGACTCGCGTGGATCGATCGGGGCTCGGAGACGGCGCGTGGATGGACCGCGGCTCAGAATGCGGTACGCGGACCGATCGGGGATCGGACACGGCGTGTGGACCGATCGAGGCTCGGAGACGACGCGTGGAACGATCCGGGCTCAGGAGAGGGAGCGTGGACCGATCGGGGCTCGGAGACGGCGTGTGGAACGATCGGGGCTCGGGTGACGGCGCGTGAACGGATCAGCGCTCGGAGACGGCGCGTGGACCGATCGGGGATCGGGGACGGCGCGTGGAACGACGCGGCTCGGAGTCGACGCGTTAGCCGATCGGGGCTTAGGAGACGATGCGTGGACCGATCGGGGCTCGGAGACGGCGCGTGGACCGACCGGGGTTTGTGAGAAGGCGCTTGGACCGAACGGGGCTTAGGAGACGGCGCGTGGACCGATCGGGGCTCGGAGACGGCGCGTGGAACGATCGGAGCTCAGGAGACGGGGCGTGAAATGATCGGCGCTCTGAGACGGCGCGTGGATCGATCGGTGCTCGGAGACGGCGCGTGGACGGACCGCGGCTCAGAATGCGGTACGCGGACCGATCGGGGATCGGACACGGCGTGTGGACCGATCGAGGCTCGGAGACGACGCGTTTACGGATCGGGGATCAGGAGACGACGCGTGGATCGATCGCGGCTTAGGAGACGGCGCGTGGACCGATCGGAGATCAGGAGTTGACGCGTGGACCGATCGGGGTTGTGGAAGCGGCGCACGGACCGATCGTGGCTCGGAGACGGCGCGTGGAGGCATCGTGGCTTTGAAGACGGCGCGTGGACCGATCGGGGCTCAGGAGACCGCGCGTGGACCGATCATAGCTCGGAGACAGCGCGTGGAATGATCGGGGCTCAGGAGACGGCGCGTGAACCGATCGGCGCTCGGAGACGGTGCGTGGAACGATCGGGGCTTAGGGGACGGCGCGTCGACCGATCGGAGATCAGGAGAGGACGCCTGGACTGATAGGGCTCTGGAAGCGGCGCACGGACCGATCGTGGCTCGGAGACGGTGCGTGGAGGCATCGGGGCTTTGAAGACGACGCGTGGACCGAACGGTGCTCAGAAAACGGCGCGTGGAGCGATCGGGGCTCAGGAAATGACGCGTCGATGGATCGGGGCTTAGGAGACGATGCGTTAACCGATCGGGGCTTAGGAGACGATGCGTGAACCGATCGGGGCTCGGAGACGGCGCGTGGACCGACCGGGGCTCGGAGACGACGCGTGGACCGATCGGGGCTCGGAGACGGCGCGTGGACCGACCGGGGCTCAGGAGGCCGCGCGTGGACCGATCGGGGCTCGGCGACGGCGCGTGGACCGATCGAGGCTCGGAGACGACGCGTGTACGGATCGGGGCTTTGAAGACGACCGGTGGACCGATCGTGGCTCAGGAAACGGCGTGTGGAGCGATCGGGGCTCAGGAGACGACGCGTGGACCGATTAGGGCTCAGGAGACGGCGCGCGGACCGACCGGCGCTCAGGAGACTCGCGTGGATCGATCGGGGCTCCGGAGGCGCCGCGTGGACCGATGGGGATCAGGAGACGGTGCGTGGACCGATCGTGGCTCGGAGACGGCGCGTGGACCGATCGGGGCTTAGGAGGCCGCGCGTGGACCGATCGGGGCTCGGCGACGGCGCGTGGACCGATCGAGGCTCGGAGACGACGCGTGTACGGATCGGGGCTTTGAAGACGACCGGTGGACCGATCGTGGCTCAGGAAACGGCGTGTGGAGCGATCGGGGCTCAGGAGACGACGCGTGGACCGATTAGGGTTCAGGAGACGGCGCGCGGACCGACCGGCGCTCAGGAGACTCGCGTGGATCGATCGGGGCTCCGGAGGCGCCGCGTGGACCGATGGGGATCAGGAGACGGTGCGTGGACCGATCGTGGCTCGGAGACGGCGCGTGGACCGATCGGGGCTTAGGAGACGACGCGTGGACCGATCGGGGCTCGGCGACGGCGCGTGGACCGATCGAGGCTCGGAGACGACGCGTGTACGGATCGGGGCTTTGAAGACGACCGGTGGACCGATCGTGGCTCAGGAAACGGCGTGTGGAGCGATCGGGGCTCAGGAGACGACGCGTGGACCGATTAGGGCTCAGGAGACGGCGCGCGGACCGACCGGCGCTCAGGAGACTCGCGTGGATCGATCGGGGCTCCGGAGGCGCCGCGTGGACCGATGGGGATCAGGAGACGGTGCGTGGACCGATCGTGGCTCGGAGACGGCGCGTGGACCGATCGGGGCTTAGGAGACGACGCGTGGACCGATCGGGGCTTAGGAGACGACGCGTGGACCGATTGGGGCTCAGGAGGCCGCGCGTGGACCGATCGCGGCTCGACGCCGCGCGTGGACGGATCAGGGCTTAGGAGACGACGCGTGGATCGAGCGGGGCTCGGACATGGCGCCTGGATCGATCGGGGCTCAGGAGACGACGCGAGGAGCGATCGGGGGTCGGAGATGGCGCGTGGAGGCATCGGGGCTTTGAAGACGACGCGTGGACCGAACGGTGCGCAGAAAACGGCGCGTGGACCGATCGGTGCTCGGAGACGATGCGTGGAACGATCGGGGCTCAGGTAACGGCGTGTGGAGCGGTTGGGGCTCAGGTGACGGCGCGTGAACCGATCGGGGCTCGGAGACGGCGCGTGGAACGATCGGGGCTCAGGTGACGGCGCGTGAACCGATCGGCGCTCGGAGACGGCGCGTGGACCGATCGGGGCTTAGCAGAAAGCGCTTGGACCGATCGGGGCTTAGGAGACGGCGCGTGGACCGATCGGAGCTGGAAGACGGCGCGTGGAATGATCGGGGCTCAGGAGACGGCGCGTTAACCGATCGGCGCTCGGAGACGGCGCGTGGACCGATCGGGGCTCCGAGACAGCGCGTGGACCGACTGGGGCTCAGGCGGTTGAGCGTGGACTAATTGGGGTTCGGCGACGGCGCGTGGACCGATCCGGGCTCAGGAGACTGCGCGTGGACCGATCGGGGCTCGGAGACGGAGCGTGGAGCGATCGGGGCTCAGGAGACGGCGCGTGAACTAATCGGCGCTCGGAGACGGCGCGTGGATCGATCGGGGCTGAGGAGAAGGCGCGTGGTCCGATCGGGGCTTATGAAACGGCGCGTGGACCGATCGGGGCTCGGAGATGGCGCGTGGAATGATCGGGGATTCGGCGATGACGCGTGGACCGATCCGGGCTCAGGAGACGGCGCGTGGACCGATCAGGGCTCGGAGACGGCGCGTGGAACGATCGGGGCTCAGGAGACGGCGCGTGGACCGATCGGGGCTTACGAGACGGCGCGTGGACCGATCGGGGCTCAGGAAGCGGCGCCTGGACCGATCGGTGCTCGGAGACGATGCGTGGAACGATCGGGGCTCAGGTAACGGCGTGTGGAGGGGTTGGGGCTCAGGAGACGACGCGTGGATCGATCGGGGCTCAGAAGACGACGCGTCGACCGATCAGGGCTCAGGAGACGGCGCGTGGATCGATCGGGGCTCGGAGACGCCGCGTGGAACGATCGGGGCTCAGGAGACGGCGCTTGAACTTATCGGCGCTCGGAGACGGAGCGTGAACCGATCGGGGCTTAGGATACGGCGCGTGGACCGATCGGGGCTCAGGAAGCGGCGCCTGGACCCATCGTGGCTCGGAGACGGCGCGTGGAGGCATCGGGGTTAAGAAGACGACGCATGGACCGATCGGGGCTCAGGAAACGGCGTGTGGACCGATCGGAGCTCGGAGACGACGCGTGGACCGATCGGGGCTCAGGAGACGGCGCGAGGAGCGATCGGGCTCAGGAGAAGACGCGTCAATCGATCGAGGCTCAGGAGACGACGCGTCGACGGATCGGGGCTTAGGAGACGACGCGTGGACCGATCGGGGCTTAGGAGACGACGCGTGGACGGATCGGGGCTCAGGAGACGGCGCGTGGACCGACCGGGGCTCAGGAGGCGACGCGTAGACCCATCGGGGCTCGGAGACGGCTTGTGGACCGATCGGAGCTCGGAGACGGCGCGTGGAACGATCGGGGCTCAGGAGACGGCGCGTGAACCGATCGGCGCTCGGAGACGGCGCGTGGACCGATCGGGGCTCCGAGACAGCGCGTGGACCGACTGGGGCTCAGGCGGTTGCGCGTGGACCAATTGGGGTTCGGCGACGGCGCGTGGACCGATCCGGGCTCAGGAGACGGCGCGTGGACCGATCGGGGCTCGGAGACGGAGCGTGGAGCGATCGGGGCTCAGGAGACGGCGCGTGAACTAATCGGCGCTCGGAGACGGCGCGTGGATCGATCGGGGCTGAGGAGAAGGCGCGTGGTCCGATCGGGGCTTATGAGACGGCGCGTGGACCGATCGGGGCTCGGAGATGGCGCGTGGAATGATCGGGGATTCGGCGATGACGCGTGGACCGATCCGGGCTCAGGAGACGGCGCGTGGACCGATCGGGGCTCGGAGACGGCGCGTGGAACGATCGGGGCTCAGGAGACGGCGCGTGAAATTATCGGCGCTCTGAGACGGCGCGTAGACCGATTGGGGCTTACGAGACGGCGCGTGGACCGATCGGGGCTCAGGAAGCGGCGCCTGGACCGATCGTGGCTCGGAGACGGCGCGTGGAGGCTTCGGGACTAAGAAGACGACACATGGATCGAGCGGGGCTCAGGAGACGGCGCGAGGAGCGATCGGGGGTCGGAGACGGCGCGTGGAGGCATCGGGGCTTTGAAGACGACGCGTGGACCGAACGGTGCGCAGAAAACGGCGCGTG
Source organism: Netelia fuscicornis (assembly GCA_946811545.1). Lineage (NCBI taxonomy): Eukaryota > Metazoa > Arthropoda > Insecta > Hymenoptera > Ichneumonidae > Netelia > Netelia fuscicornis. The sequence continues at coordinate 13,714,002 of OX328016.1, read as the reverse complement.
GACCGATCGGTGCTCGGAGACGATGCGTGGAACGATCGGGGCTCAGGTAACGGCGTGTGGAGCGGTTGGGGCTCAGGAGACGACGCGTGGATCGATCGGGGCTCAGAAGACGACGCGTCGACCGATCGGGGCTCGGAGACGGCGCGTGAACCGACCGGGGCTCGGAGACGACGCGTGTACGGATCGGGGCTTGGTGACGGAGCGTGGACCGATCGGGGCTCACGAAGCGGCGCCTGAACCGATCGTGGCTCGGAGACGGCGCGAGGAGGCATCTGCGCTTAGAAGACGACGCGTGGATCGATCGGGGCTCGGAGACGGCGCGTGAACCGACCGCGGCTCAGGAGGCCGCGCGTGGACCGATCGAGGCTCAGGAGGCCGCGCGTGGGCCGATCGAGGCTCGGCGACGGCGCGTGGACCGATCGGGGCTCGGCGACTGCGTGTGGACGTATCGGGGTTCAGCAGACGGCGCGTGGACCGATCGGGGCTCGGAGACGGCACGTGGACCGATCAGGGCTTTGGACACGACGCGTGGACCGATCGGGGCTCAGGAGACGGCGCGTGGACCGATCGGTGCTCGGAGACGGCGCGTTGGACGATCGGGGCTCAGGAGACGGCGCGTGGACGGATCGGGGCTCACGAGACGGCGCGTCGGCCGATCGGGGCTCAGGAGACGGCGGGCGGACCGACCGGGGCTCAGGAGACTCGTGTGAATCGATCGGGGCTCCGGAGGCGCCGCGTGGACCGATCGCGGCTCAGGAGACGGCGCGTGAACCGATCGGCGCTCGGAGACGGCGCGTGGACCGATCGGGGCTCGGAGACGGCGCGTGGACCGATCGGGGCTCGGAGACGACGCGTGTACGGATCAGGGCTTGGTGACGGCGCGTTTACCGATAGCAGCTCGGAGACGGCCCGTGGACGGATCGCGTCTTAGGAGACGGCGCGTGGAATGATCGGGGCTCAGGAGACAGCGCGTGGACCGGTCGAGGCTCGGAGACGACGCGTGTGCGGATCGGGGATTCGAGGACGACGGGTGGACCGATCCGGGCTCAGGAGACGGCGCGTGGACCCATCGGGGCTCGGAGACGGCGCGTGAACCGACCGGGGCTCAGGAGACGACACGTGGTCCGATCGGGCTCGGAGCCGGCGCGTGAACCGATCGGGGCTCAGGAGGCCGCGCGTGGACCGATCGAGGCTCGGCGGCGGCGCGTGGACCGATTGGGGCTCGGAGACGACGCGTGTACGGATCAGGGCTTGGTGACGGAGCGTTTACCGATAGCAGCTCGGAGACGGCCCGTGGACGGATCGCGGCTTAGGAGACGGCGCGTGGAATGATCGGGGCTCAGGGGACGGCGCGTGAACCGGTCGAGGCTCGGAGACGACGCGTGTGCGGATCGGGGATTCGAGGACGACGGGTGGACCGATCGGGGCTCGGAGACAGCGCGTGGACCGACTGGGGCTCAGGCGGTTTCGCGTCGACCAATTGGGGTTCGGCGACGGCGCGTGGACCGATCAGGGCTCAGGAGATCGCGCGTGGACCGATCGGGGCTCAGGAGACGACGCGTGGACCGATCGGGGCTCAGGAGACGGCGCGTGGACCGATCGGGGCTCGGAGACGGCGCGTGGACGGACCGTGGCTTAGAATGCGTCACGCGGACCGATCGGGGCTCGGATACGGCGTGTGGACGTATCGGGGCTTAGGAGACGATGCGTGAACCGATCGGGGCACAGGAGACGCCGCGTGGACCGATCGGGGCTCGGAGACGGCGCGTGGAACGATCGGGGCTCAGGAGACGGCGCGTGAAATGATCGGCGCTCTGAGACGGCGCGTGGACCGATTGTGGCCTACGAGACGGCGCGTGGATCGATCGGGGCTCAGGAAGCGGCGCCTGGACCTATCGTGGCTCGGAGACGGCGCGTGGAGGCATCGGGGCTAAGAACACGACGCATGGACCGAGCGGGGCTCAGCAGACGGCGCGAGGAGCGATCGGGGCTCAGGAGAAGACGCGTCAATTGATCGGGGCTCAGGTGACGGCGCGTGAACCGATCGGCGCTCGGAGACGGCGCGTGCACCGATCGGGGCTTAGCAGAAAGCGCTTGGACCGATCGGGGCTTAGGAGACGGCGCGTGGACCGATCGGAGCTCGGAGACGGCGCGTGGAATGATCGGGGCTCAGGAGACGGCGCGTGAACCGATCGGCGCTCGGAGACGGCGCGTGGACCGATCGGGGCTCCGAGACAGTGCGTGGACCGACTGGGGCTCAGGCGGTTGCGCGTGGACTAATTGGGGTTCGGCGACGGCGCGTGGACCGATCCGGGCTCAGGAGACGGCGCGTGGACCGATCGGGGCTCGGAGACGGAGCGTGGAGCGATCGGGGCTCAGGAGACGGCGCGTGAACTAATCGGCGCTCGGAGACGACGCGTGGATCGATCGGGGCTGAGGAGAAGGCGCGTGGTCCGATCGGGGCTTATGAGACGGCGCGTGGACAGATCGGGGCTCGGAGATGGCGCGTGGAATGATCGGGGATTCGGCGATGACGCGTGGACCGATCCGGGCTCAGGAGACGGCGCGTGGACCGATCGGAGCTCAGAGACGGCGCGTGGAACGATCGGGGCTCAGGAGACGGCGCGTGGACCGATCGGGGCTTAGGAGAAGGCGCGTGGACCGATAGGGGCTTAGGAGACGGCGCGTGGACCGATCGGGGCTCAGGAAGCGGCGCCTGGACCGATCGTGGCTCGGAGACGGCGCGTGGAGGCATCTGGGCTTACAAGACGACGCGTGGTTCGATCGGGGCTCGGAGACGGCGCGTGAACCGACCAGGGCTCAGGATACGGCGCGTGGACCAGTCGGGGCTTAGGAGACGACGCGAGGACCGATCGGGGCTTAGGAGACGGCGCGTCGACCCATCGGGGCTCGGAGACGGCGCGTGGAACGATCGGGGCTCAGGAGACGGCACGTGAACCGATCGGCGCTCGGAGACGGCGCCTCGACCGATCGGGGCTTATGAGACTGCGCGTAGATCGATCGGAGATCAGGAGACGACGCGTGCACCGATCGGCGCTCTCCAAGCGGCGTGTGGACCGATCGGGGCTCAGGAGACGATGCGTGGACCGATCGGGGCTCAGGTGACGGCGCGCGGACCGACCGGGGCTCAGGAGACTCGTGTGGATCGATCGGGGCTCCGGAGGCGCCGCGTGGACCGATGGGGATCAGGAGACGGTGCGTGAACCAACCGGGGCTCAGGAGACGGCTCGTGGACCGATCGGGGCTCGGAGACGACACGTCGACCGATCGGGGCTCAGGAGGCTGCGCGTGGACCCTTCGGGGCTCGCAGAAGGCACGAGGACCGATCAGGGCTTAGGAAACGACGCGTGGACCGATCGGGGCTCAGAGACGGCGCGTGGATGGACCGTGGCTTAGAATCCGGCACGCGGACCGATCGGGGCTCGGAGACGGCATGTGGATCGATCGTGGCTCAGGAGACGGCGCGTGGACCGATGGGGATCAGGAGGCGGTGCGTGGACCGATCGGGGCACGAAGGCGGCGCGTGGCCTATCGGGGCGTAGGAGACGACGCGTGTACCTATCGGGGCTCAGGAGACAGCGAGTGGACCGATTGGGGCTCAGGAGACGGCGCGTGGACCGATCAGAGCTCGGAGACGGCGCGTGGACCGATCGGCGCTCGGAGACGGCGCGTGCACCGATCGGGGCTTAGCAGAAAGCGCTTGGACCGATCGGGGCTTAGGAGACGGCGCGTGGACCGATCGGAGCTCGGAGACGGCGCGTGGAATGATCGGGGCTCAGGAGACGGCGCGTGAACCGATCGGCGCTCGGAGACGGCGCGTGGACCGATCGGGGCTCCGAGACAGTGCGTGGACCGACTGGGGCTCAGGCGGTTGCGCGTGGACTAATTGGGGTTCGGCGACGGCGCGTGGACCGATCCGGGCTCAGGAGACGGCGCGTGGACCGATCGGGGCTCGGAGACGGAGCGTGGAGCGATCGGGGCTCAGGAGACGGCGCGTGAACTAATCGGCGCTCGGAGACGACGCGTGGATCGATCGGGGCTGAGGAGAAGGCGCGTGGTCCGATCGGGGCTTATGAGACGGCGCGTGGACAGATCGGGGCTCGGAGATGGCGCGTGGAATGATCGGGGATTCGGCGATGACGCGTGGACCGATCCGGGCTCAGGAGACGGCGCGTGGACCGATCGGAGCTCGGAGACGGCGCGTGGAACGATCGGGGCTCAGGAGACGGCGCGTGGACCGATCGGGGCTTAGGAGAAGGCGCGTGGACCGATAGGGGCTTAGGAGACGGCGCGTGGACCGATCGGGGCTCGGAGACGGGGCGTGGAATGATCGGGGCTCAGGAGACGGCGCGTGAAATGATCGGCGCTCTGAGACGGCGCGTAGACCGATTGGGGCTTACGAGACGGCGCGTGGACCGATCGGGGCTCAGGAAGCGGCGCCTGGACCGATCGTGGCTCGGAGACGGCGCGTGGAGGCATCGGGACTAAGAAGACGACGCATGGGTCGAGCGGGGCTCAGGAGACGGCGCGAGGAGCGATCGGGGCTCGGAGACGGCGCGTGGAGGCATCGGGGCTTTGAAGACGACGCGTGGACCGAACGGTGCTCAGAAAACGGCGCGTGGACCGATCGGTGCTCGGAGACGATGCGTGGAACGATCGGGGCTCAGGTAACGGCGTGTGGAGCGGTTGGGGCTCAGGAGACGACGCGTGGATCGATCGGGGTTCAGAAAACGACGCGTCGACCGATCGGGGCTCGGAGACGGCGCGTGAACCAACCGGGGCTCGGAGACGACGCGTGCACGGATCGGGGCTTGGTGACGGAGCGTGGACCGATCGGGGCTCAGGAAGCGGCGCCTGGACCGATCGTGGCTCGGAGACGGCGCGTGGAGGCATCTGGGCTTACAAGACGACGCGTGGTTCGATCGGGGCTCGGAGACGGCGCGTGAACCGACCAGGGCTCAGGATACGGCGCGTGGACCAGTCGGGGCTTAGGAGACGACGCGAGGACCGATCGGGGCTTAGGAGACGGCGCGTCGACCCATCGGGGCTCGGAGACGGCGCGTGGAACGATCGGGGCTCAGGAGACGGCACGTGAACCGATCGGCGCTCGGAGACGGCGCCTCGACCGATCGGGGCTTATGAGACTGCGCGTAGATCGATCGGAGATCAGGAGACGACGCGTGCACCGATCGGCGCTCTCCAAGCGGCGTGTGGACCGATCGGGGCTCAGGAGACGATGCGTGGACCGATCGGGGCTCAGGTGACGGCGCGCGGACCGACCGGGGCTCAGGAGACTCGTGTGGATCGATCGGGGCTCCGGAGGCGCCGCGTGGACCGATGGGGATCAGGAGACGGTGCGTGAACCAACCGGGGCTCAGGAGACGGCTCGTGGACCGATCGGGGCTCGGAGACGACACGTCGACCGATCGGGGCTCAGGAGGCTGCGCGTGGACCCTTCGGGGCTCGCAGAAGGCACGAGGACCGATCAGGGCTTAGGAAACGACGCGTGGACCGATCGGGGCTCAGAGACGGCGCGTGGATGGACCGTGGCTTAGAATGCGGCACGCGGACCGATCGGGGCTCGGAGACGGCATGTGGATCGATCGTGGCTCAGGAGACGGCGCGTGGACCGATGGGGATCAGGAGGCGGTGCGTGGACCGATCGGGGCACGAAGGCGGCGCGTGGCCTATCGGGGCGTAGGAGACGACGCGTGTACCTATCGGGGCTCAGGAGACAGCGAGTGGACCGATTGGGGCTCAGGAGACGGCGCATGGACCGATCAGAGCTCGGAGACGGCGCGTGGACCGATCGGGGCTCGGAGACGGCGCGTGGACAGATCGGGGCTCAGGAGACCGCGCGTGGACCGATCGGGGCTCGGAGACGGGTCGTGGACAGATTGGGGATTAGGAGACGGCGCGTGGACCGATCGGGGCTGGGAGACGGCACGTGGACCAATGGGGGCTTAGGAGACGACGCGTGGACCGATCGGGGTGTAGGCGACGACGCGTGTACCTATCGGGGCTCAGGAGACAGCGCGTGGACGGATCAGGGCTCGGCGACTGCGCGTGGACGTATCGGGGCCCAGGAGACGGCGCGTGGACCGATCGCGGCTCGGAGATAGCGCGTGAACCGACCGGGGCTTAGGAGGCCGCGCGTGGACCGATCGAGGCTCGGCGACGGCGCGTGGACCCATCGGGGCTCGGAGACGACGCGTGTACGGATCGGGGCTTGGTGACGGAGCGTTGACCGATCGCGGTTTACAGACGGCCCGTGGACGGATCGGGGCTTAGGCGACGGCGTGTGGACCGATCGGGGCTCAGGAGACGGCGCGTAGACCGATCGGGGCTCGTAAATGACGCGTCAACCGATCGGGGCTTAGGAGACGATGCGGCGATCGATCGGGGCTCGGCGACTGCGCGTGGACCGACTGGAGCTCAGGAGGTTGCTCGTGGATCAATTGGGGTTCGGGTGACGGCGCGTGGACCAATTGGGGTTCGGGCGACGGCGCGTGGGCCAATCGGTGCTCGGAGACGGCGCGTGGACCGATCGGGGCTCGGAGACGACGCGTGTACGGATCAGGGCTTGGTGACGGCGCGTTTACCGATAGCAGCTCGGAGACGGCCCGTGGACGGATCGCGGCTTAGGAGACGGCGCGTGGACCGGTCGAGGCTCGGAGACGACGCGTGTGCGGATCGGGGATTCGAGGACGACGGGTGAACCGATCCGGGCTCGGAGACGGCGTGTGGACCGACCGGGGCTCAGGAGGCGACGCGTGGACCCATCGGGGCTCGGAGACGGCGTGTGGACCGATCGGGGCTTAGGAGACGACGCGTGGACCGATCGGGGTTTAGGAGAGGACGCGTCGACCGATCGGGGCACAGGAGACGGCGCGTGGTCCGATCGGGGCTTATGAGACGGCGCGTGGACCGATCGGGGCTCGGAGATGGCGCGTGGAATGATCGGGGCTTAGGAGATGGCGTGTGGACCGATCGGAGATCAGGAGACGACGCGTGGAACGATCGGGGCTCAGGTGACGACGCGTGAACCGATCGGCGCTCGGAGACGGCGCGTGCACCGATCGGGGCTTAGCAGAAAGCGCTTGGACCGATCGGGGCTTAGGAGACGGCGCGTGGACCGATCGGAGCTCGGAGACGGCGCGTGGAATGATCGGGGCTCAGGAGACGGCGCGTGAACTGATCGGCACTCGGAGACGGCGCGTGGACCGATCGGGGCTCCGAGACAGCGCGTGGACCGATTGGGGCTCAGGCGGTTGCGCGTGGACTAATTGGGGTTCGGCGACGGCGCGTGGACCGATCCGGGCTCAGGAGACGGCGCGTGGACCGATCGGGGCTCGGAGACGGAGCGTGGAGCGATCGGGGCTCAGGAGACGGCGCGTGAACTAATCGGCGCTCGGAGACGGCGCGTGGATCGATCGGGGCCGAGGAGAAGGCGCGTGGTCCGATCGGGGCTTATGAGACGGCGCGTGGACAGATCGCGGCTCGGAGATGGCGCGTGGAATGATCGGGGATTCGGCGATGACGCGTGGACCGATCCGGGCTCAGGAGACGGCGCGTGGACCGATCGGAGCTCGGAGACGGCGCGTGGAACGATCGGGGCTCAGGAGACGGCGCGTGGACCAGTCGAGGTTTAGGAGACGACGCGAGGACCGATCGAGGCTCGGAGACGACGCGTGTGAGGATCGGGGATTCGAGGACGACGCGTGGACCGATCCGGGCTCAGGAGACGGCGCGTGGACCGATCGGGGATCGGAAGCGGCGCGTGGAACGATCGGGGCTTAGGAGACGGCGCGTGAACCAATCGGCGCTCGGAGACGGCGCGTGGACCAGTCGAGGTTTAGGAGACGACGCGAGGACCGATCGAGGCTCGGAGACGACGCGTGTGAGGATCGGGGATTCGAGGACGACGCGTGGACCGATCCGGGCTCAGGAGACGGCGCGTGGACCGATCGGGGATCGGAAGCGGCGCGTGGAACGATCGGGGCTTAGGAGACGGCGCGTGAACCAATCGGCGCTCGGAGACGGCGCGTGGACCGATCGGGGCTTAGGAGAAGGCGCGTGGACCGATCGGGGCTTAGGAGACGGCGCGTCGACCCATCGGGGCTCGGAGACGGCGCGTGGAACGATCGGGGCTCAGGAGACGGCACGTGAACCGATCGGCGCTCGGAGACGGCGCCTCGACCGATCGGGGCTTATGAGACTGCGCGTAGATCGATCGGAGATCAGGAGACGACGCGTGCACCGATCGGCGCTCTCGAAGCGGCGTGTGGAGCGATCGGGGCTCAGGAGACGATGCGTGGATCGATCGGGGCTCCGGAGGCGCCGCGTGGACCGATGGGGATCAGGAGACGGTGCGTGAACCAACCGGGGCTCAGGAGACGGCTCGTGGACCGATCGGGGCTCGGAGACGACGCGTCGACCGATCGGGGCTCAGGAGGCTGCGCGTGGACCCTTCGGGGCTCGCAGAAGGCACGAGGACCGATCAGGGCTTAGGAAACGACGCGTGGACCGATCGGGGCTCAGAGACGGCGCGTGGATGGACCGTGGCTTAGAATGCGGCACGCGGACCGATCGGGGCTCGGAGACGGCATGTGGATCGATCGTGGCTCAGGAGACGGCGCGTGGACCGATCGGGGCTCAGGAGACGACACGTGGACCGATCGGGGCTCAGGAGACGGCGCGTGGACCGATCGGGGCACGGAGAAGGCGCGTGGACCGATCGTGGCTCAGGAAGCGGCGCCTGGACCGATCGTGGCCCGGAGTCGGCGCGAGAAGGCATCTGGGCTTACAAGACGACGCGTGGATCGATCGGGGCTCGGGGACGGCGCATGAACCGACCGGGGCTCAGGAGACGGCGCGTGGACTGATCGGGGCTCAGGAGACGGCGCGTGAAATGATCGGCGCTCTGAGATGGCGCATGGACCGATTGTGGCCTACGAGACGGCGCGTGGATCGATCGGGGCTCAGGAAGCGGCGCCTGGATCCATCGTGGCTCGGAGACGGTGCGTGGAGGCATCGGGGCTAAGAACACGACGCATGGACCGAGCGGGGCTCAGCAGACGGCGCGAGGAGCGATCGGGGCTCAGGAGAAGACGCGTCAATTGATCGGGGCTCAGGAGACGACGCGGCGACGGATCGGGGCTTAGGAGACGACGCGTGGACCGATTGGGGCTTAGGAGACGACGTGTGGACCGATCGGGGCTTAGGAGACGGCACGTGATTCGATCGGTGTACAGGAGACGGCGCGTGAACCGGTCGGGGCTTAGGAGACGACGCGTGGACCGATCGGGGTTCGGCGATGGCGCGTGGACCGATCGGGGCTCGGAGACGACGCGTGTACGGATCGAGGCTTGGAGACGGCGCGTGGACCGATCGGAGCTCGGAGACGGCCCGTGGGCAGATCGGGGCTTAGGAGACGGCGCGGGGACTAATTGGGGCTTAGGAGAACATACGTGGACCGATCGGGGCTCGGAGACAGCGCGTTCACCGACTGGGGCTCGAGAGGTTGCGCGTGGACCAATTGCGGTTCGCCGCGGCGTGTGGACCGACCGGAGCTCAGTAGACCGCGCGTGGACCGATCGGGGCTCGGCGTCTGCGCGTGGATGGATCGGGGCTCAGGAGACAGCGCGTGGACCGATCGGGGCTCAGGAAGAGGCGCCTGCACCGATCGTGGCTCGGAGACGGCGCGTGGAGGCATCGGGGCTTCGAAGACGACGCATGGACCAATCGGGGCTCGGAAACGGCGCCTGGACCGATCGGAGCTCGGAGACGACGCGCGGAGCGGTCGGGGCTCAGGAGAAGACGCGTGGATCGATCGGGGCTCAGGAGACGACGCGTCGACGGATCGGGGCTTAGGAGACGACGCGTGGACCGATCGGGACTTAGGAGCCGACGCGTGGACCGATCCGGGCTCAGGAGACGGCGCGTGGACCGATCGGGGCTCGAGGAAGGCGCGTGAAACGATCGGGGCTTAGGAGACGGCGCGTGGACCGATCGGGGCTCAGGAGACGGCGCGCGGACCGACCGGGGCTCAGGAGCCTCGCGTGGACCGATCATGGCTCGGCGACGGCGCGTGGACGGATCGGGGCTCGGAGACGACGCATGGACCGATTGGGGCTCGGAGACGGTACGAGGACCGACCGGAGATCAGGAGATTCGCGTGGATCGATCAGGGCTCAGGAGACGGCGCGTAGACCGATTGGAGCTTAGGAGACGGCGCGTGGACCGATTGGGGCTCGGATACGGCGCGTGAACCGATCGCGGCTTAGGAGACGACGCGTGGACCGATCGGGGCTCAGGAGACGGCGCGTGGACCGATCGCGGCTTCGGAGACGGTACGTGGACCGATCGGGCTCGGAGACGGTACGAGGACCGACCGCAGCTCAGGAGATTCGCGTGGATCGATCAGGGCTCCGGAGGCGGCGCATGGACCGATTGGGGAGCATGCGATGGTGCGTGGACCGATCGGGGCTCGGAGACGGCGCGTGGACCGATCGGGGCTCCGAGACAGCGCGTGGACCGACTGGGGCTCAGGCGGTTGCGCGTGGACTAATTGGGGTTCGGCGACGGCGCGTGGACCGATCCGGGCTCAGGAGACGGCGCGTGGACCGATCGGGGCTCGGAGACGGAGCGTGGAGCGATCGGGGCTCAGGAGACGGCGCGTGAACTAATCGGCGCTCGGAGACGGCGCGTGGATCGATCGGGGCCGAGGAGAAGGCGCGTGGTCCGATCGGGGCTTATGAGACGGCGCGTGGACAGATCGCGGCTCGGAGATGGCGCGTGGAATGATCGGGGATTCGGCGATGACGCGTGGACCGATCCGGGCTCAGGAGACGGCGCGTGGACCGATCGGAGCTCGGAGACGGCGCGTGGAACGATCGGGGCTCAGGAGACGGCGCGTGGACCAGTCGAGGTTTAGGAGACGACGCGAGGACCGATCGAGGCTCGGAGACGACGCGTGTGAGGATCGGGGATTCGAGGACGACGCGTGGACCGATCCGGGCTCAGGAGACGGCGCGTGGACCGATCGGGGATCGGAAGCGGCGCGTGGAACGATCGGGGCTTAGGAGACGGCGCGTGAACCAATCGGCGCTCGGAGACGGCGCGTGGACCGATCGGGGCTTAGGAGAAGGCGCGTGGACCGATCGGGGCTTAGGAGAGGGCGCGTCGACCCATCGGGGCTCGGAGACGGCGCGTGGAACGATCGGGGCTCAGGAGACGGCACGTGAACCGATCGGCGCTCGGAGACGGCGCCTCGACCGATCGGGGCTTATGAGACTGCGCGTAGATCGATCGGAGATCAGGAGACGACGCGTGCACCGATCGGCGCTCTCGAAGCGGCGTGTGGAGCGATCGGGGCTCAGGAGACGATGCGTGGATCGATCGGGGCTCCGGAGGCGCCGCGTGGACCGATGGGGATCAGGAGACGGTGCGTGAACCAACCGGGGCTCAGGAGACGGCTCGTGGACCGATCGGGGCTCGGAGACGACGCGTCGACCGATCGGGGCCCAGGAGGCTGCGCGTGGACCCTTCGGGGCTCGCAGAAGGCACGAGGACCGATCAGGGCTTAGGAAACGACGCGTGGACCGATCGGGGCTCAGAGACGGCGCGTGGATGGACCGTGGCTTAGAATGCGGCACGCGGACCGATCGGGGCTCGGAGACGGCATGTGGATCGATCGTGGCTCAGGAGACGGCGCGTGGACCGATGGGGATCAGGAGGCGGTGCGTGGACCGATCGGGGCACGAAGGCGGCGCGTGGACCTATCGGGGCGTAGGAGACGACGCGTGTACCTATCGGGGCTCAGGAGACAGCGAGTGGACCGATTGGGGCTCAGGAGACGGCGCGTCGACCAATTGGGGTTCGGCGACGGCGCGTGGACCGATCGGGGCTCAGGAGACGGCGCGTGGACCGATCGGGGCTCAGGAGACGACACGTGGACCGATCGGGGCTCAGGAGACGGCGCGTGGACCGATCGGGGCACGGAGAAGGCGCGTGGACCGATCGTGGCTCAGGAAGCGGCGCCTGGACCGATCGTGGCCCGGAGTCGGCGCGAGAAGGCATCTGGGCTTACAAGACGACGCGTGGATCGATCGGGGCTCGGGGACGGCGCATGAACCGACCGGGGCTCAGGAGACGGCGCGTGGACTGATCGGGGCTCAGGAGACGGCGCGTGAAATGATCGGCGCTCTGAGATGGCGCATGGACCGATTGTGGCCTACGAGACGGCGCGTGGATCGATCGGGGCTCAGGAAGCGGCGCCTGGATCCATCGTGGCTCGGAGACGGTGCGTGGAGGCATCGGGGCTAAGAACACGACGCATGGACCGAGCGGGGCTCAGCAGACGGCGCGAGGAGCGATCGGGGCTCAGGAGAAGACGCGTCAATTGATCGGGGCTCAGGAGACGACGCGGCGACGGATCGGGGCTTAGGAGACGACGCGTGGACCGATTGGGGCTTAGGAGACGACGTGTGGACCGATCGGGGCTTAGGAGACGGCACGTGATTCGATCGGTGTACAGGAGACGGCGCGTGAACCGGTCGGGGCTTAGGAGACGACGCGTGGACCGATCGGGGTTCGGCGATGGCGCGTGGACCGATCGGGGCTCGGAGACGACGCGTGTACGGATCGAGGCTTGGAGACGGCGCGTGGACCGATCGGAGCTCGGAGACGGCCCGTGGGCAGATCGGGGCTTAGGAGACGGCGCGGGGACTAATTGGGGCTTAGGAGAACATACGTGGACCGATCGGGGCTCGGAGACAGCGCGTTCACCGACTGGGGCTCGAGAGGTTGCGCGTGGACCAATTGCGGTTCGCCGCGGCGTGTGGACCGACCGGAGCTCAGTAGACCGCGCGTGGACCGATCGGGGCTCGGCGTCTGCGCGTGGATGGATCGGGGCTCAGGAGACAGCGCGTGGACCGATCGGGGCTCAGGAAGAGGCGCCTGCACCGATCGTGGCTCGGAGACGGCGCGTGGAGGCATCGGGGCTTCGAAGACGACGCATGGACCAATCGGGGCTCGGAAACGGCGCCTGGACCGATCGGAGCTCGGAGACGACGCGCGGAGCGGTCGGGGCTCAGGAGAAGACGCGTGGATCGATCGGGGCTCAGGAGACGACGCGTCGACGGATCGGGGCTTAGGAGACGACGCGTGGACCGATCGGGACTTAGGAGCCGACGCGTGGACCGATCCGGGCTCAGGAGACGGCGCGTGGACCGATCGGGGCTCGAGGAAGGCGCGTGAAACGATCGGGGCTTAGGAGACGGCGCGTGGACCGATCGGGGCTCAGGAGACGGCGCGCGGACCGACCGGGGCTCAGGAGCCTCGCGTGGACCGATCATGGCTCGGCGACGGCGCGTGGACGGATCGGGGCTCGGAGACGACGCATGGACCGATTGGGGCTCGGAGACGGCGCGTTAACCGATCGGGGCTTAGGAGACGACGCGTGGACCGATCGGGCCTCAGGAGACGGCGCGTGGACCGATCGGTGCTCAGAGACGGCGCGTGGACGGACCGTGGCTTAGAATGCGTCACGCGGACCGATCGGGGCTCGGATACGGCGTGTGGACGTATCGGGGCTCAGGAGACGATGCGTGAACCGATCGGGGCTCAGGAGACGCCGCGTGGACCGATCGGGGCTCGGAGACGGCGCGTGGAACGATCGAGGCTCAGGAGACGGCGCGTGAAATGATCGGCGCTCTGAGACGGCGCGTGGACCGATTGTGGCTTACGAGACGGCGCGTGGATCTATCGGGGCTCAGGAAGCGGCTCCTGGACCTATCGAGGCTCGGAGACGGCGCGTGGAGGCATCGGGGCTCAGGAGAAGACGCGTCAATTAATCGGGGCTCAGGAGACGACGCGGCGACGGATCGGAGCTTAGGAGACGACGCGTGGACCGATCGGGGCTCGGAGACGGTACGAGGACCGACCGGAGATCAGGAGATTCGCGTGGATCGATCAGGGCTCAGGAGACGGCGCGTAGACCGATTGGAGCTTAGGAGACGGCGCGTGGACCGATTGGGGCTCGGATACGGCGCGTGAACCAATCGCGGCTTAGGAGACGACGCGTGGACCGATCGGGGCTCAGGAGACGGCGCGTGGACCGATCGCGGCTTCGGAGACGGTACGTGGACCGATCGGGCTCGGAGACGGTACGAGGACCGACCGCAGCTCAGGAGATTCGCGTGGATCGATCAGGGCTCCGGAGGCGGCGCATGGACCGATTGGGGAGCATGCGATGGTGCGTGGACCGATCGGGGCTCGGAGACGGCGCACGGACCGATCGGGGCTTAGGAGACGACGCGTGGACCGATTGGGGCTCAGGAGGCCGCGCGTGGACCGATCGCGGCTCGACGCCGCGCGTGGACGGGTCAGGGCTCAGGAGACGGCGCGTGGACCGATCGGGGCGGGGAGACGGCGCGTGAATTGACCGGGGCTCAGGAGGCCGCGCGTGGACTGATCGGGGCTCGGCGACTGCGCGTGGACGTATCGGGGCTCAGGAGACGGCGCGTGGACCGATCGGGGCGGGGAGACGGTGCGTTAACCGATCGGGGCTTAGGAGACGACGCGTAGACCGATCGGGGCTCAGGAAACGGCGCGTGGACCGAACGGTGCTCGGAGACGACGCGTGAACCGATCGGCGCTCAGGAGACGGCGCGTGGAGCGATCGGAGCGCAGGAGACGACGCGTTAACAGAGCGGGGTTTAGGAGACGTTGCGTCGACCGATCGGGGCTTAGGAGACGACGCGTGGACCGATCGGGGCTTAGGAGACGCCGCGTGGACCAATCGGGGCTCGGAGACGGCGCGTGGAACGATCGGGGCTCAGGAGACGGCTCGTGAAATGATCGGCGCTCTGAGACGGCGCGTGGACCGATTGTGGCTGACGAGACGGCGCGTGGATCGATCGGGGCTCAGGAAGCGGCGCCTGGACCTACCGTGGCTCGGAGACGGCGCGTGGAGGCATCGTGGCTAAGAACACGACGCATGGACCGAGCGGGGCTCAGGAGACGGCGCGGCGACGGATCGGGGCTTAGGAGACGTTGCGTGGACCGATCGGGGCTCGAAGACGGCGCGTGGACCGATCGGGGCTCGGAGACAGTGCGTGGACCGACTGGGGCTCAGGCGGTTACGCGTGGACCAATTGGGGTTCGGCGACGGCGCGTGGATCGATCGGGGCTTAGGAGACGGCGCGTGCATCGATCGGGGCCCGGAGACGGGTCGTAGACAGATGGGGGCTTAGGAGACGGCGCGTGGACCGATCGTGGCTGGGAGACGGCTCGTCCACCAATCGGGGCTTAGGAGACGACGCGTAGATCGATCGGGGCTCAGGAGACGGCGCGTGGACCGATCGGGGATCAGGAAATGGCGCGTGGACCGACTGGGGCTCAGGCGGTTTGTGCGTGGACCAATTGGGGTTCGGCGACGGCGCGTGGACCGATCGGGGCTCGGAGACGGCGCGTCGACCGCTCGGGGTTCGGAGACGGCGCCTGGACCGTCCAGGGCTCAGGAGGCGATGCGTGGACCGATCGGGGCTCAGGAGATTGCGCGTGGATGGATCGGAGCTTAGGGAACGACGCGTGGACCGATCAGGGCTCAGGAGACGGCGCGTGAACCGATCGGCGCTCGGAGACGGCACGTGGACCGATCGGGGCTTAGGAGACGGCGCGTGGACCAATAGGAGATCAGGAGAGGACGCGTGGACCGATAGGGCTCTGGAAGCGGCGCACGGACCGATCGTGGCTCGGAGACGGCGCGTGGAGGCATCGGGGCTTTGAAGACGACGCGTGGACCGAACTGTGCTCAGAAAACGGCGCCTGGAGCGATCGGGGCTCAGGAGACGGCGCGCGGACGGACCGGGGCTCAGAAGCCTCGCGTAGATCGATCGGGCCTCCGGAGGCGCCGCGTGGACCGATGGAGATCAGGACACGGTGCGTGGACCGATCGGGGCTCGGAGACGGCGCGCGGACCGTTCGGGGCCTAGGAGACGATGCGTGGACTGATCCGGGCGTACGAAACGACGCGTGTACCTATCGGGGCTCAGGAGACAGCGAGTGGACCTATTGGGGCTCAGGACACGGCGCAGGGACCGATCGGGGCTCGGAGACGACGCGTGGAACGATCGGGGCTCAGGAGACGGCGCGTTAACCGATTGGGGCTTAGGAGACGATGAGCGGACCGATCGGGGCTGGAAGACGGCGCGTGGACCGATCGGGGCTCGGAGACAGCGCGTCGACCGATCGGGGTTCGGAGACGGCGCCTGGACCAATTGGGGTTCGGCGACGGCGCGTGGGCCGATCGGGGTTCAGGAGACGGCGCGTGAACCGACCATGGCTCAGGAGGCCGCGCGTGGACCGACTGGGGCTCAGGCGGTTGCGCATGGACCAATTGGGGTTCGGCGACGGCGCGTGGACCTATCGGGGCTCGGAGACGGCGCGTTAACCGATCGGGTCTTAGGAGACGATGCGAGGAGGCATCTGGGTTTACAAGAAGACGCGTGGATCGATCGGGGCTCAGGAGACGGCTCGTGAACCGATCGGCGCTCGGAGACAGCGCGTGGACTGATCGGGGCTCAGGAGACGGCGCGTGAACCGATCGGCGCTCGGAGACTGCGCGTGGACCGATCGGGGCTTAGGAGACGGCGCGTGGACCGATCGGAGATGAGGAGACGATGCGTGGACTGATAGTGCTCTGGAGGCGGCGCACGGACCGATCGTGGCTCGGAGACGGCGCATGGAGGCATCGGGGCTTTGAAGACGACGCGTGGGCCGAACGGTGCTCAGGAGCCGATGCGTGGATCGATCGGGGCTCAGGAGGCGGCGCGTAGACCCATCGGGGCTCGGAGACTGCACGTGGACCGATCAGGGCTTAGGAGACGACGCGTGGACCGATCGGGGCTCAGGAGACGGCGCGTGCACCGATCGGGGCCCGGAGACGGGTCGTGGACAGATTGGGGATTAGGAGACGGCGCGTGGACCGATCGGGGCTGGGAGACGGCACGTGGACCAATGGGGGCTTAGGAGACGACGCGTGGACCGAGTGGGGCTCGGATACGGCGCGTGAACCGACCGGGGCTCAGGAGGCCGCGCGTGGACCGATCGCAGCTCGGCGACGGCGCGTGGACCGATCGGGGCTCGGAGACGACGCGTGAACCGATCGGGGCTCAGGAGACGGCGCGTGGACTGATCGGTGCTCGGAGACGGCGCGTGGACGGACCGTGGCTTAGAATGCGTCACGCGGATCGATTGGGTCTCGGAGACGGCGTGTGGACGTATCGGGGGTTAAGAGACGATGCGTGTACCGATCGGGGCTCAGGAGATGGGGCGTGGACCGATCGGGGCTTCGGAGACGGTACGTGGACCGATCGAGGCTCGGAGACGGCGCGTGGACCGATCGGAGATCAGGAGGCCGCGCGTCGACCGATCGGGGTTTGGATACGACGCGTGGACCGATCGGGGCTTCGGAGGCGGCGCGTGGACCGATTGGGAGTCACGAGACGGCGCGTGGACCGAGTGGGGCTCGGATACGGCGCGTGAACCGACCGGGGCTCAGGAGGCCGCGCGTGGACCGATCGCAGCTCGGCGACGGCGCGTGGAACGATCGGGGCTCAGGAGACGGCTCGTGAAATTATCGGCGCTCTGAGACGGCGCGTGGACCGATTGTGGCTGACGAGACGGCACGTGGATCGATCGGGGCTCAGGAAGCGGCGCCTGGACCTATCGTGGCTCGGAGACGGCGCGTGGAGGCATCGGGGCTAAGAACACGACGCATGGACCGAGCGGGGCTCAGGAGACGGCGCGAGGAGCGATCGGGGCTCAGGAGAAGACGCGTCAATTGATCGGGGCTCAGGAGACGACGCAGCGACGGATCGGGGCTTAGGAGACGACGCGTGGACCGATCGGGGCTTCAGAGACGGTACGTGGACCGACCGGAGCTCAGGAGATTCGCGTGGATCGATCGGGGCTCCGGAGGCGGCGCGTGGACCGATTGGGGCCTAGGAGACGACGCGTGGACTGATCGGGACTCAGGAGACGGCGCGTGGCCCGATTGGGGCTCGGATACGGCGCGTGAACCGACCGGGGCTCAGGAGGCCGCCCGAGAACCGATCGCGGCTCGGCGACGGCGCGTGGACCGATCGGGGCTCAAGAGGCCGCGCGTGGACCGATCATGGCTCGGCGACGGCGCGTAGACCGATCGGGGCTCGGAGACGACGCGTGGACTGATCGGGGCTCGAAGACAGCGCGTGGACCGACTGGGGCCCAGGCGGTTGCGCGTGGACCAAATGGGGCTCCGGAGGCGGCGCGTGGACCGATTGTGGAGCAAAAGATGGTGCGTGGACCGATCGGGGCTCGGAGACGCCGCGTGGACCGATCGGCGCTCGGAGACAGCGCGTCGAACGATCGGGGTTCGGTGACGGCGCGTGAACCGTCCGGGGCTCAGGAAGGGATGCGTGGACCGATCGCGGCTCTGGAGACTACGCGTGGATCGATCGGGGCTTAGGGAACGACGCGTGGACCGATCGGGGCTCAGGAAACGGTGCGTGCACCGATTGGAGCTCGGAGACAACGCGTGGACCGACTGGGGCTCAGGCGGTTGCGCGTGGACCAATTGGGGTTCGGCGACGGCGCGTGGACCAATCGCGGCTCGGAGACGGCGCGTTAACCGATCGGGGCTTAGGAGACGATGCGTGAACCGATCGGGGCTCGGAGACGGCGCGTGGACCGACCGGGGCTCGGAGACGACGCGTGGACCGATCGGGGCTCGGAGACGGCGCGTTAACCGATCGGGGCTTAGGAGACGATCCGTGAACCGATCGGGGCTCGGAGACGGCGCGTGGACAGATCGGGCTCAGGAGACGGCGCGTGGACCGATCGGGGCTTAGGATACGGCGCGTGGACCGATCGGGGCTCCGGAAGCGGCGCCTGGACCGTTCGTGGCTCGGAGACGACGCGTGGAGGCATCGGGGCTAAGAAGACGACGCATGGACCGATCGGGGTTCAGGAAACGGCGTGTGGACCGATCAGAGCTCGGAGACGACGCGTGGACCGATCGGGGCTTAGGAGAATACGCGTGTACCTATCGGGGCTCAGGAGACAGCGCGTGGACCGATCGGGGCTCAGGAGGTGGCGCGTGGATCGATCGGGGCTCGGAGACGGCGCGTGGAACGATCGGGTCTCAGGAGACGGCGCGTGAAATGATCGGCGCTCGGAGACGCCGCGTGGACCGATTGGGGCTTAGGAGACGGCGCGTGGACCGATCGGGGCGCAGGGAGCGGCGCCTGGATCGATCGTGGCTCGGAGACGGCGCGTGAAGGCATCCGGGCTAAGAAGACGGCGCGTTAACCGATCGGCGCTCGGAGACAGCGCGTCGAACGATCGGGGTTCGGTGACGGCGCGTGGACCGTCCGGGGCTCAGGAGGGGATGCGTGGACCGATCGCGGCTCTGGAGACTACGCGTGGATCGATCGGGGCTTAGGGAACGACGCGTGGACCGATCGGGGCTCAGGAGACGGCGCGTGAACCGACCGGGGCTCAGGAGACCGCGCGTGGACCGATCGCGGCTCGGCGACGGCGCGTGGACCGATCGGGGCTCAGGAGGCCGCGCGTCGACCGATCGTGGCTCGGCGACGGCGCGTGGACCGATCGGGGCTCGGAGACCACGCGTGGACCGATCGGGGCTCGGAGACAGCGCGTGGACCGACTGGGGCTCAGGCGGTTGCGCGTGGACCAATTGGGGTTCAGCGACGGCGCGTGGACCGATCGGGGCTCAGGAGACGGCGCGTTAACCGATTGGGGCTTAGGAGACGTTGCGTGGACCAATCGGCGCTCGAAGACGGCGCGTGGACCGATCGGGGCTCGGACACAGTGCATGGACCGACTGGGGCTCAGGCGGTTGCGCGTGGATCGATCGGGGCTCGGAGACGGCGCGTGGAACGATCGGGTCTCAGGAGAAGGCGCGTGAAATCATCGGCGCCCGGAGACGCCGCGCGGACGAATCGGGGCTTAGGAGACGACGCGTGGACCGATCGGGGCTCCGGAGACGGCGCCTGGACCGATCGTGGCTCGGAGACGGCGCGTGGAGGTATCCGGGCTAAGAAGACGACGCATGGACCGAGCGGGGTTCAGGAGACGGCGCGAGGAGCGATCGGGGCACAGGAGAAGACACGTCAATTGATCGGGGCTCCGGAGACGACGCCTCGACGGATCGGGGCACAGGAGGCGGCACGAGAAGCGATCGGGGCTCAGGAGAAGACGCGTCAATTGATCGGGGCTCAGGAGACGACGCGTCGACGAATCGGGGCTTAGGAGACGACGCGTGGACCGATCGGGGCTCCGGAGACGGTACGTGGACCGACCGGAGCTCAGGAGATTCGCGTGGATCGATCGGGGCTCCGGAGGCGGCGCGTGGACCGATTGGGGAGCATGAGATGGTACGTGGACCGATCGGGGCTCGGAGACGGCGCACGGACCGATCGGGGCTTAGGATACGACGCGTGGACCGATTGGGGCTCAGGAGGCCGCGCGTGGACCGATCGCGGCTCGACGCAGCGCGTGGACGGATCAGGGCTCAGGAGACGGCGCGTGGACCGATCGGGGCGGGGAGACGGCGCGTGAACCGACCGGGGCTCAGGAGGCCGCGCGTGGACTGATCGGGGCTCGGCGACTGCGCGTGGACGTATCGGGGCTCAGGAGATGGCGCGTGGACTGATCGGGGCGGGGCGACGGCGCGTTAACCGATCGGGGCTTAGGAGACGACGCGTGGACCGAACGGACCTCAGGAGACGGCGCGTGGACCGATCGGTGCTCGGAGACGGCGCGTGGACGGACCGTGGCTTAGAATGCGTCACGCGGACCGATTGGGTCTCGGAGACGGCGTGTGGACGTATCGGGGGTTAAGAGACAATGCGTGTACCGATCGGGGCTCAGGAGATGGCGCGTGGACCGATCGGGGCTTCGGAGACGGTACGTGGACCGATCGAGGCTCGGAGACGGCGCGTGGACCGATCGGAGATCAGGAGGCCGCGCGTCGACCGATCGGGGTTTGAATACGACGCGTGGACCGATCGGGGCTCGGAGACGGCGCGTGGACCGATCGGGGCTCAGGAGACGGCGCGTGGACTGATCGGGGCTCAGGAGACGGCGCGTAGACCGATCGGGGCTTCGGAGACGGTACGTGGACCGATCGAGGCTCGGAGATGGCGCGTGGACCGACCGGTGCTCAGGAGGCCGCGCGTGGACCGATCGGGACTCGGCGACGACGCGTGGACTGATCGAGGCTCGGAGATGACGCGTGTATGGATCGGGTATTAGGGGACGACGCTTGGAACGATTGGGGCTCAGGAGACGGCGCGTGCACCGACCGGCGCTCGGAGACGGCGCGTGGAGCGATCGGGGCTCAGGAGACGATGCGTGGATCGATCGGGGCTCAGGAGACGACGCGTCGACCGATCGGGGCTCAGGAGGCGGCGCGTGGACCGATTGGGAGTCACGAGACAGCGCGTGGACCGAGTGGGGCTCGGATACGGCGCGTGAACCGACCGGGGCTCAGGAGGCCGCGCGTGGACCGATCGCAGCTCGGCGACGGCGCGTGGAACGATCGGGGCTCAGGAGACGGCTCGTGAAATTATCGGCGCTCTGAGACGGCGCGTGGACCGATTGTGGCTGACGAGACGGCACGTGGATCGATCGGGGCTCAGGAAGCGGCGCCTGGACCTATCGTGGCTCGGAGACGGCGCGTGGAGGCATCGGGGCTCAGGAGACGGGGCGTGAAATGATCGGCGCTCTGAGACGGCGCGTGGACCGATCGGTGCTCGGAGACGACGCGTGGACCGATCGGGGCTGAGGAGACGGCGCGTGGACCGATCGGGGCTCAGGAGACTGCGCGTGGATGGATCGGAGCTTAGGGAACGGCGCGTCGACCGATCGGGGCTCAGGAGACGACGCGTGGACCGATCGGGGCTCAGGAGACGGCGCGTGGACCGATCGGGGCTCGGAGAAGGCGCGTGGACACATCATGACTCGGCGACGGCGCGTGGACCGATCGGGGCTCGGAGACGACGCGAGGACCGAGCGGGGCTCAGGAGACGGCGCGAGGACCGACTGGGGCTCAGGCGGTTTCGCGTCGACCAATTGGGGTTCGGCGACGACGCGTGGACCGATCGGGGCTCAGGAGATCGCGCGTGGACCGGTCGGGGCTCAGGAGACGACGCGTGGACCGATCGGGGCTCAGGAGACGGCGCGTGGACCGATCGGGGCTCGGAGAAGGCGCGTGGACCGATCGTGGCTCAGGAAGCGGCGCCTGGACCGATCGTGGCCCGGAGACGGCGCGAGGAGGCATCTGGGCTTACAAGACGACGCGTGGATCGATCGGGGCTCGGAGACGGCGCACGAACCGACCGGGGCTCAGGAGACGGCGCGTGGACTGATCGGGGCTCGGAGGCGGCGCGTTAACCGATTGGGGCTTAGGAGGCCGCGCGTGGACCGATCGAGGCGCGGCGACGGCGCGTGGACCGATCGGGATTCGGAGACGGCGTGTGAACGTATCGGGGCTTAGGAGACGATGCGTTGACCGATCGGGGCTCAGGAGATCGCGCGTGGACCGGTCGGGGCTCAGGAGACGACGCGTGGACCGATCGGGGCTCAGGAGACGGCGCGTGGACCGATCGGGGCTCGGAGAAGGCGCGTGGACCGATCGGGGCCCAGGAAACGGCGCGTGGATCGATCGGTGCTCGAAGACGACGCGTGGACCGACCGGGGCTCAGGAGCCGATGCGTGGATCGATCGGGGCTCAGGAGGCGGCGCGTAGACCCATCGGGGCTCGGAGACGGCACGTGGACCGATCAGGGCTTAGGAGACGACGCGTGGACCGATCGGGGCTCAGGAGACGGCGCGTGGATGGATCGGAGCTTAGGGAACGACGCGTGGACCGATCGGGGCTCAGGAGACGGCGCGTGAACCGATCGGAGATCAGGCGAAGACGCGTTCACCGATCGGGGCTCTGGAAGCGACGCACGGACCGATCGTGGCTCGGAGACGGCGCGTGGAGGCATCGGGGCTTTGAAGACGACGCGTGGACCGATCGGGGCTCGGAGACGGCGCGTGGACCGATCGGGGCCCAGGAAACGGCGCGTGGATCGATCGGTGCTCGAAGACGACGCGTGGACCGACCGGGGCTCAGGAGCCGATGCGTGGATCGATCGGGGCTCAGGAGGCGGCGCGTAGACCCATCGGGGCTCGGATACGGCGCGTGGAGGCATCGGGGCTAAGAAGACGACGCAGGGACCGAGCGGGGCTCAGGTGACGGCGCGAGGAGCCATCGGGGCTCAGGAGAAGACGCGACAATTGATCGGGGCTCAGAAATCGGCGCGTGGAGCGATCGGGGCTCAGGAGACGACGCGTGGATCGATCGGGGCTCAGGAAACGACGCGTCGACCGATCGGGGATCAGGAGACGGCGCGCGGACCGATCGGGGCTCGGAGACGGTGCGTGGAGCGATCGGGGCTCGGAGACGGCGCGTGGACCGATCGGGGCTCGGAGACGGCGCGTGGAACGATCGGGGCTCAGGAGACGGCGCGTGAACCGATCGGCGCTCGGAGACGGCGCGTGGACCGATCAGGGCTTAGGAGACGACGCGTCGACCGATCGGGGCTCAGGTGACGGCGCGCGGACCGACCGGGGCTCAGGAGACAGCGCGTGAAATGATCGGCGCTCGGAGATGGCGCGTGGACCGATCGGGGCTCCGAGTCGGCGCGTTAACCGATCGGGGCTTAGGAGACGATACGTGGACCGATCGGGGCTCGGAGACGGCGCGTGGAACGATCGGGGCTCAGGTGACGGCGCGTGAACCGATCCGCGCTCGGAGACGGCCCGTGGACCGATCGGGGCTTAGGAGAAGGCGCTTGGACCGATCGGGGCTTAGGAGACGGCGCGTGGGCCGATCGGAGCTCGGAGACGGCGCGTGGAACGATCGGGGCTCAGGAGACGGCGCGTGAACCGATCGGCGCTCGGAGGCGGCGCGTGGGCCGTTCAGGGCTTAGGAGACGACGCGTCGACCGATCGGGGCTCAGGTGACGGGGCGCGGACCGACCGGGGCTCAGGAGACAGCGCGTGAAATGATCGGCGCTCGGAGATGGCGCGTGGACCGATTGGGGCTTAAGAGACGACGGGTGGACCGATCGGGGCTTAGGAGACGGCACGTGAATCGATCGGGGCACAGGAGACGGCGCGTGAGCCGGTCGGGGCTTAGGAGACGACGCCTGGACCGATCGAGGTTTAGGGGGCGGCGTGTGGAACGATCGGGGCTTAGGAGACGGCGCGTGGACTGATCGGAGCTCGGAGACAACGCGTGGACCGACTGGGGCTCAGGCGGTTGCGCGTGGACCAATTGGGGTTCGGCAACGGCGCGTGGACCGATCGCGGCTCGGAGGCGGCGCGTCGACCGATCGGGGCTCAGGAGGCTGCGCGTGGACCCTTCGGAGCTCAGGTGACGGCGCGCGGACCGACCGGGGCTCAGGAGACGGCTCGTGGAGGCATCGGGGCTCAGGAGACGGGGCGTGAAATGATCGGCGCTCTGAGACGGCGCGTGGACCGATCGGTGCTCGGAGACGACGCGTGGACCGATCGGGGCTGAGGAGACGGCGCGTGGACCGATCGGGGCTCAGGAGACTGCGCGTGGATGGATCGGAGCTTAGGGAACGGCGCGTGGACCGATCGGGGCTCAGGAGACGACGCGTGGACCGATCGGGGCTCAGGAGACGGCGCGTGGACCGATCGGGGCTCGGAGAAGGCGCGTGGACACATCATGACTCGGCGACGGCGCGTGGACCGATCGGGGCTCGGAGACGACGCGAGGACCGAGCGGGGCTCAGGAGACGGCGCGAGGACCGACTGGGGCTCAGGCGGTTTCGCGTCGACCAATTGGGGTTCGGCGACGACGCGTGGACCGATCGGGGCTCAGGAGATCGCGCGTGGACCGGTCGGGGCTCAGGAGACGACGCGTGGACCGATCGGGGCTCAGGAGACGGCGCGTGGACCGATCGGGGCTCGGAGAAGGCGCGTGGACCGATCGTGGCTCAGGAAGCGGCGCCTGGACCGATCGTGGCCCGGAGACGGCGCGAGGAGGCATCTGGGCTTACAAGACGACGCGTGGATCGATCGGGGCTCGGAGACGGCGCACGAACCGACCGGGGCTCAGGAGACGGCGCGTGGACTGATCGGGGCTCGGAGGCGGCGCGTTAACCGATTGGGGCTTAGGAGGCCGCGCGTGGACCGATCGAGGCGCGGCGACGGCGCGTGGACCGATCGGGATTCGGAGACGGCGTGTGAACGTATCGGGGCTTAGGAGACGATGCGTTGACCGATCGGGGCTCAGGAGATCGCGCGTGGACCGGTCGGGGCTCAGGAGACGACGCGTGGACCGATCGGGGCTCAGGAGACGGCGCGTGGACCGATCGGGGCTCGGAGAAGGCGCGTGGACCGATCGGGGCCCAGGAAACGGCGCGTGGATCGATCGGTGCTCGAAGACGACGCGTGGACCGACCGGGGCTCAGGAGCCGATGCGTGGATCGATCCGGGCTCAGGAGGCGGCGCGTAGACCCATCGGGGCTCGGAGACGGCACGTGGACCGATCAGGGCTTAGGAGACGACGCGTGGACCGATCGGGGCTCAGGAGACGGCGCGTGGATGGATCGGAGCTTAGGGAACGACGCGTGGACCGATCGGGGCTCAGGAGACGGCGCGTGAACCGATCGGAGATCAGGCGAAGACGCGTTCACCGATCGGGGCTCTGGAAGCGACGCACGGACCGATCGTGGCTCGGAGACGGCGCGTGGAGGCATCGGGGCTTTGAAGACGACGCGTGGACCGATCGGGGCTCGGAGACGGCGCGTGGACCGATCGGGGCCCAGGAAACGGCGCGTGGATCGATCGGTGCTCGAAGACGACGCGTGGACCGACCGGGGCTCAGGAGCCGATGCGTGGATCGATCGGGGCTCAGGAGGCGGCGCGTAGACCCATCGGGGCTCGGAGACGGCACGTGGACCGATCAGGGCTTAGGAGACGACGCGTGGACCGATCGGGGCTCAGGAGACGGCGCGTGGACCGATCGGTGCTCGGAGACGGCGCGTGGACGGACCGTGGCTTAGAATGCGTCACGCGGACCGATCGGGGCTCGGATACGGCGTGTGGACGTATCGGGGCTTAGGAGACGATGCGTGAACCGATCGGGGCTCAGGAGACGCCGCGTGGACCGATCGGGGCTCGGAGACGGCGCGTGGAACGATCGAGGCTCAGGAGACGGCGCGTGAAATGATCGGCGCTCTGAGACGGCGCGTGGACCGATTGTGGCTTACGAGACG
Organism: Netelia fuscicornis; assembly: GCA_946811545.1. Lineage (NCBI taxonomy): Eukaryota > Metazoa > Arthropoda > Insecta > Hymenoptera > Ichneumonidae > Netelia > Netelia fuscicornis. The sequence goes on along the minus strand of OX328016.1, from coordinate 13,687,612 downwards.
GCGCGTGGATCGATCGGGGCTCAGGAAGCGGCGCCTGGACCTATCGTGGCTCGGAGACGGCGCGTGGAGGCATCGGGGCTAAGAACACGACACATGGACCGAGCGGGGCTCAGGAGACGGCGCGAGGAGCGATCGGGGCTCAGGAGAAGACGCGTCAATTGATCGGGGCTCAGGAGACGACGCGGCGACGGATCGGGGCTTAGGAGACGACGCGTGGACCGATCGGGGCTCGGAGACGGTACGAGGTCCGACCGGAGATCAGGAGATTCACGTGGATCGATCAGGGCTCCGGAGGCGGCGCATGGACCGATTGGGGCTTAGGAGACGACGCGTGGACCGATTGGGGCTCAGGAGATGGCGCGTAGACCGATCGGGGCTCCGAAACGACGCGTTAACCGAGCGGGGCTTAGGAGACGATGCGTGGACCCATCGGGGCTCGGAGACAGCGCATGTACCGACTGGGGCTCAGGAGACCGTGCATGAACCGATCGGGGCTCGGCGACTGCGCGTGGACGGATCGGGGCTCGGAGACGGCGCGTAGAACGATCGGGGCTCAGGATACGGCGCGTTAACCGATTGGGGCTTAGGAGACGATGCGTGGACCGATCGGGGCTCGAAGACGGCGGGTGGACCGATCGGGGCACGGAGACAGCGCGTGGACCGACTGGGGCTCAGGCGATTGCGCGTGGACCAATTAGGGTTCGGCGACGGCGCGTGGATCGATCGGGGCTTAGGAGACGGCGCTTGGACCGATCGGGGCTTAGGAGACGGCGCGTGGGCCGATCGGAGCTCGGAGACGGCGCGTGGAACGATCGGGGCTCAGGAGACGGAGCGTGAACCGATCGGCGCTCGGAGACGGCGCGTGGGCCGTTCAGGGCTTAGGAGACGACGCGTCGACCGATCGGGGCTCAGGTGACGGCGCGCGGACCGACCGGGGTTCAGGAGACAGCGCGTGAAATGATCGGCGCTCGGAGATGGCGCGTGGACCGATTGGGGCTTAAGAGACGGTGCGTGGACCGGTCGAGGCTCGGAGACGGTACGTGGACCGATCGGGGCTTAGGAGAAGGCGCGTGGACCGATCGGGGCTTAGGAGACGGCGCGTGGACCGATCGGGGCTCAGGAAGCGACGCCTAGACCGATCGTGGCTCGGATACGGCGCGTGGAGGCATCGGGGCTAAGAAGACGACGCAGGGACCGAGCGGGGCTCAGGTGACGGCGCGAGGAGCCATCGGGGCTCAGGAGAAGACGCGACAATTGATCGGGGCTCAGAAATCGGCGCGTGGAGCGATCGGGGCTCAGGAGACGACGCGTGGATCGATCGGGGCTCAGGAAACGACGCGTCGACCGATCGGGGATCAGGAGACGGCGCGCGGACCGATCGGGGCTCGGAGACGGTGCGTGGAGCGATCGGGGCTCGGAGACGGCGCGTGGACCGATCGGGGCTCGGAGACGGCGCGTGGAACGATCGGGGCTCAGGAGACGGCGCGTGAACCGATCGGCGCTCGGAGACGGCGCGTGGACCGATCGGGGCTTAGGAGACGACGCGTCGACCGATCGGGGCTCAGGTGACGGCGCGCGGACCGACCGGGGCTCAGGAGACAGCGCGTGAAATGATCGGCGCTCGGAGATGGCGCGTGGACCGATCGGGGCTCCGAGTCGGCGCGTTAACCGATCGGGGCTTAGGAGACGATACGTGGACCGATCGGGGCTCGGAGACGGCGCGTGGAACGATCGGGGCTCAGGTGACGGCGCGTGAACCGATCCGCGCTCGGAGACGGCCCGTGGACCGATCGGGGCTTAGGAGAAGGCGCTTGGACCGATCGGGGCTTAGGAGACTCGTGTGGATCGATCGGGGCTCCGGAGGCGCCGCGTGGACCGATGGGGATCAGGAGACGGTGCGTGAACCAACCGGGGCTCAGGAGACGGCTCGTGGACCGATCGGGGCTCGGAGACGACGCGTCGACCGATCGGGCCTCAGGAGGCTGCGCGTGGACCCTTCGGGGCTCGCAGAAGGCACGAGGACCGATCAGGGCTTAGGAAACGACGCGTGGACCGATCGGGGCTTAGGAGACGGCGCGTGGATGGACCGTGGCTTAGAATGCGGCACGCGGACCGATCGGGGCTCGGAGACGGCATGTGGATCGATCGTGGCTCAGGAGACGGCGCGTGGACCGATGGGGATCAGGAGGCGGTGCGTGGAGGCATGGGGGCTTTGAAGACGACGCATGGACCGAGCGGGGTTCAGGAGACGGCGCGAGGAGCAATCGGGGCTCAGGAGAAGTCGCGTCAATTGATCGGGGCTCAGGAGACGACGCGGCGACTGATCGGGGCTTAGGAGACGACGCGTGGCCCGATTGGGGCTTAGGAGACGACGTGTGGACCGATTGGGGCATAGGAGACGGCACGTGAATCGATCGGTGCACAGGAGACGGCGGGTGAACCGGTCGGGTCTTAGGAGACGACGCGTCGACCGATTGGGGCTCAGGGGAAGGGGTGTGGACCGATCGGGGCTCAGGAGACGGCGCCTGGACCGACCGGTGCTCGGCGACTGCGCGTGGACGGATCGGGGCTCAGGAGACGGCGCGTGGGCCGATCGGGGCTCGGAGACGGCTCGTTAACCGATCGGGGCTCGGACACTACGCTTGTACGGATCGGGGCTTGGTGACGGAGCGTTGACCGATCGCGGTTTACAGACGGCCCGTGGACGGATCGGGGCTTAGGAGACGGCGTGTGGACCGATCGGGGCTCAGGTGACAACGCGTGGACCGATTGGGGCTCAGGAAGCAGCGCCTGGACCGATCGAGGCTCGGAGACGACGCGTGTACGGATCGGGGATTCGGCGATGACGCGTGGACCGATCCGGGCTCAGAAGACGGCGCGTGGACCAATTGGGGTTCGGGCGACGGCGCGTGGACCAATCGGTGCTCGGAGACGGCGCGTGGACCGATCGGGGCTCGGAGACGACGCGTGTACGGATCAGGGCTTGGTGACGGCGCGTTTACCGATAGCAGCTCGGAGACGGCCCGTGGACGGATTGCGGCTTAGGAGACGGCGCGTGGAATGATCGGGGCTCAGAAGACGGCGCGTGGACCGGTCGAGGCTCGGAGACGACGCCTGTGCGGATCGGGGATTCGAGGACGACGGGTGGACCGATCCGGGCTCAGGAGACGGCACGTGGACCCATCAGGGCTCGGAGACGGCGCGTGAACCGATCGGGGCTCAGGAAGCGGCGCCTGGACCGATCGGGGCTCGGAGACGGCGCTTGAACTTATTGGCGCTCGAAGACGGCGCGTGGATCGATCGGGACTTAGGATACGGCGCGTGGACCGATCGGGGCTCAGGAAGCGGCGCATGGACCGATCGTGGCTCGGAGACCGCGCGTGGAGGCATCGGGGCTAAGAAGACGACGCATGGACCGATCGGGGCTCAGGAAACGGCGTGTGAGCGATCGGAGCTCGGAGACGACGCGTGGACCGATCGGGGCTCAGGAGACGGCGCGAGGAGCGATCGGGCTCAGGAGACGACGCGTGGATCGATCGGGGCTCAGGAAACGACGCGTCGACCGATCGGGGCTCAGGAGACGGCGCGCGGACCGACCGGGGCTCCGGAGGATACGCCTGGACCGATCGGGGCTCGGCGACGGCGCGTGGACCGATCGAGGCTCGGAGACGACGTGTGTACGGATCGGGGATTCGGGGACGGCGCGTGGACCGATCGGGGCTCGGAGACGGCGCGTGGAACGATCGGGGCTCAGGTGACGGCGCGTGAACCGATCGGCGCTCGGAGACGGCGCGAGGACCGATCGGGCCTTAGCAGAAGGCGCTTGGACCGATCGGGGCTTAGGAGACGGCGCGTGGACCGATCGGAGCTCGGAGACGGCGCGTGGATCGATCGGAGCTCGGAGACGACGCGTGGACCGATCGGGGCTCAGGAGACGGCGCGAGGAGCGATCGGGCTCAGGAGAAGACGCGTCAATTGATCGTGGCTCAGGAGACGACGCGTCGACAGATCGAGGCTTAGGAGACGACGCGTGGACCGATCGGGGCTTAGGAGACGACGCGGGGACTGATCGGGGCTCAGGAGACGGCGCGTGGACCGACCGGGGCTCAGGAGGCGACGCGTAGACCCATCGGGGCTCGGGGACGGCGTGTGGACCGATCGGGGCTTAGGAGACTCACGTTGATCGATTGGGGCTCCGGAGGCGGCGCGTGGACCGATCGGCGCTTAAGAGACTACGCGTGTACCTATCGGGGCTCAGGAGACTGCGCGTGGACCGATTGGGCATCAGGAGACGGCGCGTCGATGGATCGGATCTTGGGGAACGACGCGTGGACCGATCGGGGCTCAGGAGACGGCGCGTGGACCGATCGGGGCTCGGCGACTGCGTGTGGACGTATCGGGGTTCAGGAGACGGCGCGTGGACCGATAGGGGCTCAGGAGACGGCGCGTGCACCGATCGGGGCCCAGAAACGGGTCGTGGACAGATTGGGGCTTAGGAGACGGCGCGTGGACCGATCGGGGCTCAGGAGGCCGCGCGTGGACCGATCGAGGCTCGGCGACGGCGCGTGGACCGATCGGGGCTCGGAGACGACGCGTGTACGGATCAGGGCTTGGTGACGGCGCGTTTACCGATAGCAGCTCGGAGACGGCCCGTGGACGGATCGCGGCTTAGGAGAAGGCGCGTGGACCGATCGGGGCTTAGGAGACGAAGCGTGGACCGATCAGAGCTCAGGAGACAGCTCGTGGAGCGATCGGGCTCGGAAACGGCGGGTGGCCCGTCCGGGGCTTAGCAGACGATGCGTGGACCGATCGGGGCTCGGAAACGGCGCGTGGACCGATCGGGGCTTAGGAGACGATGCGTGGACCGATCGGGGCTCAGGAGACGGCGCGTGGAGCGATCGGGGCTCGGAAACGGCGGGTGGACCGTCCGGGGCTCAGGAAACGACGCGTCGACCGATCGGGGCTCAGGAGACGGCGCGCGGACCGACCGGGGCTCCGGAGGATACGCCTGGACCGATCGGGGCTCGGCGACGGCGCGTGGATCGATCGAGGCTCGGAGACGACGCGTGTACGGATCGGGGATTCGGGGACGACGCGTGGAACGATCCGGGCTCAGGAGACGGCGCCTGGACCGACCGGGGCTCGGCGACTGCGCGTGGACGGATCGGGGCTCAGGAGACGGCGCGAGGGCCGATCGGGGCTCGGAGACGGCGCGTTGACCGATCGGGGCTCGGAGACGGCGCGTTGACCGATCGGGGCTTGGTGACGGAGCGTTGACCGATCGCGGTTTACAGACGGCCCGTGGACGGATCGGGGCTTAGGAGACGGCGTCTGGACCGATCGGGGCTCAGGAGACGGCGCGTAGACCGATCGGGGCTCGTAAATGACGCGTCAACCGATCGGGGCTTAGGAGACGATGCGGGGATCCATCGGGGCTCGGCGACTGCGCGTGGACCGACTGGAGCTCAGGAGGTTGCTCGTGGACCAATTGGGGTTCGGGCGACGGCGCGTGGACCAATTGGGGTTCGGGCGACGGCGCGTGGACCGATCGGTGCTCGGAGACGGCGCGTGGACCGATCTGGGCGTAGGAGACGACGCGTGTACCTATCGGGGCTCACGAGACAGCGTGTGGACCGATTAGGCCTCAGGAGATGGCGCGTGGACCGATCGGGGCTTGGAGACGGCGCGTGGAACGATCGGGGCTCAGGAGACGGCGCGTGAAATGAACGGCGCTCTGAGACGGCGCGTGGACCGATTGGGGCTTACGAGACGGCGCGTGAACCGGTCGGGGCTTAGGAGACGACGCGTCGACCGATCGGGGCTCAGGAGAAGGGGTGTGGACCGACCGGGGCTCAGGAGACGGCGCGTGGACTGATCGGGGCTTAGGAGACTACGCGTGTACCTATCGGGGCTCAGGAGACAGCGCGTCGACCGATTGGGCATCAGGAGACGGCGCGTCGATGGATCGGGGCTTGGGGAACGACGCGTGGACCGATCGGGGCTCAGGAGACGGCGCGTGGATCGATCGGGTCTCGGAGACGGCGCGTGGAACGATCGGGGCTCAGGAGACGGCGCGTGGAACGATCGGGGCTCAGGAGACGGCGCGTGGAGCGATCGGGGCTCAGGAGTCGGCGCGTGAACCAATCGGCGCTCCGAGACGGCGCGTGGACCGATCGGGGATGAGGTGAAGGCGCGTGGACCGATCGCGGATGAGGTGAAGGCGCGTGGACCGATCGGGGCTTAGGAGACGGCGCGTGGACCGATCGGGGCTCGGAGACGGCGCGTGGAACGATCGGGGCTCAGGTGACGGCGCGAGGAGCGATCGGGCTCAGGAGAAGACGCGTCAATTGATCGTGGCTCAGGAGACGACGCGTCGACAGATCGAGGCTTAGGAGACGACGCGTGGACCGATCGGAGCTCGGAGACGGCGCGTGGACCGATCGGAGCTCGGAGAAGACGCGTGGACCGATCGGGGCTCAGGAGACGGCGCGAGGAGCGATCGGGCTCAGGAGAAGACGCGTCAATTGATCGTGGCTCAGGTGACGACGCGTCGACAGATCGAGGCTTAGGAGACGACGCGTGGACCAATCGGGGCTTAGGAGACGGTCCGTGGAGCGATAGGGGCTTAGGAGACGGCGCGTTGACTGATCGGGGCTCGGGAAGCGGCGCCTGAACCGATCTGGCTCGGAGACGGCGCGTGGAGGCATCGGGGCTAAGAAGACGAGGCAGGGACCGAGCGGGGCTCAGGAGACGGCGCGAGGACCGACCGGGGCTCAGGTGACGGCGCGTAAACCGATCGGCGCTCGGAGACGGCGCGTGGAACGATCGGGGCTCAGGAGACGATGCGTGGACCGATCGGGGCTCGAAGACGGCGGGTGGACCGATCGGGGCACGGAGACAGCGCGTGGACCGACTGGGGCTCAGGCGATTGCGCGTGGACCAATTGGGGTTCGGCGACGGCGCGTGGATCGATCGGGGCTTAGGAGACGGCGCGTGCACCGATCGGGGCCCGGAGACGGGTCGTAGACAGATTGGGGCTTATCAGACGGCGCGTGGACCGATCGTGGCTGGGAGACGGCACGTCCACCAATCGGGGCTTAGGAGACGACGCGTAGACCGATCGGGGCCCAGGAGACGGCGCGTGGACCGATCGGGGCACAGGAAACGGCGCGTGGACCGACTGGGGCTCAGGCGGTTGCGCGTGGACCAATTGGGGTTCGGCGACGGCGCGTGGATCGATCGGGGCTTAGGAGACGGTGCGTGGACCGATTGGGGCTCAGATACGGCGCGTGAACCAACCGGGGCTCAGGAGCCCGCGCGTGGACCGATCGCGGCTCGTGCGACGGCGCGTGAACCGATCGGCGCACGGAGACGGCGCTGACCGATCGTGGCTTAGGAGAAGGCGCCTGGACCGTCGGGGCTCGGCAACGGCGCGTGAACCGACCGGGGCTCAGGGGGCCGCCCGAGAACCGATCGCGGCTCGGCGACGGCGCGTGGACCGACTAGGGCTCAGGCGGTTGCGCGTGGACCAATTGGGGCTCCGGAGGCGGCGCGTGGACCGATTGTGGAGCATAAGATGGTGCGTGGACCGATCGGGCCTCGGAGACGGCGCGTGGACCGATCGGAGCTTAGAAGATGACGCCTAGACCGATTGGGGCTCAGGAGACAGCGCGTGGACTGATCGGGGCTCGGAGACGGCGCGTTAACCGATCGGCGCTCGGAGACAGCGCGTCGACCGATCGGGGTTCGGTGACGGCGCGTGGACCGTCCGGGGCTCAGGAGGGGATGCGTGGACCGATCGCGGCTCTGGAGACTGCGCGTGGATCGACCGGGGCTTAGGGAACGACGCGTGGACAGATCATGACTCGGCGACGGCGCGTGGACCGATCGGGGCTCGGAGACGACGCGTCGACTGATCGGGGCTCGGAGACACCGCGTGGACCGACTGGGGCTTAGGATACGGCGCGTGGACCGATCGGGGTTCAGGAAGCGGCGCCTGGACCGATCGTGGCTCGGAGACGACGCGTGGAGGCATCGGGGCTAAGAAGACGATGCATGGACCGATCGGGGTTCAGGAAACGGCGTGTGGACCGATCAGAGCTCGGAGACGACGCGTGGACCGATCGGAGCTTAACAGACTACGCGTGTACCTATCGGGGCTCAGGAGACAGCGCGTGGACCGATCGGGGCTCAGGAGGCGGCGCGTGGATCGGTCGGGGCTCGGAGACGGCGCGTGGAACGATCGGGGCTTACGAGACGACGCGTGGACCGATAGGGGCTGAGGAGACGGCGCGTCGACCGACCGGAGCTCAGGAGATTCACGTGGATCGATCGGGGCTCCGGAGGCGGCGCGTGGACCAATTGGGGCTTAGGAGACGACGCGTGGACTGATCATGGCTCGGCGACGGCGCGTAGACCGATCGGGGCTCGGAGACGACGCGTGGACTGATCGGGGCTCGAAGACAGCGCGTGGACCGACTGGGGCTCAGGCGGTTGCGCGTGGACCAATTGGGGCTCCGGAGGCGGCGCGTGGACCGATTGTGGAGCAGAAGATGGTGCGTGGACCGATCGGGGCTCGGAGACGGCGCATGGACCGATCGGAGCTTAGAAGACGATGCCTAGACCGATTGGGGCTCAGGAGACAGCGCGTGGACTGATCGGGGCTCGGAGACGGCGCGTTAACCGATCGGCGCTCGGAGACAGCGCGTCGACCGATCGGGGTTCGGTGACGGCGCGTCGACCGTCCGGGGCTCAGGAGGGGATGCGTGGACCGATCGCGGCTCGGAGACAGCGCGTGGACCGACTGGGGCTCAGGCGGTTTCGCATGGACCAATTGGGGTTCGGCGACGGCGCGTGGACCGATCGGGGCTTAGGAGGCCGCGCGTGGACCGATCGCGGCTCGGCGACGTGCGCGTGGACTGATCGGGGCTCAAGAGGCCGCGCGTGGACCGATCGGGGCTCAGGAGACGGCGCGTGGACCGATTGGGGCTCGGATACGGCGCGTGAACCGATCGGGCCTCAGGAGGCCGCGCGTGGACCGATCGCGGCTCGGCGACGGCGCGAGGACCGATCGGGGCTCAGGAGGCCGCGCGTGGACCGATCATAGCTCGGCGACGGCGCGTGGACCGATCGGGGCTCGGAGACGACGCGTGGACCGATCGGGGTTCGGCGACCGCGCGTGAACCGACTGGGGCTCAGGCGGTTGCGCGTGGACCAATTGGGGTTCGGCGACGGCGCGTGGACCGTTCGGGGCTCGGAGACAGCGCGTTAACCGATCGGGGCTTAGGAGACGATGCGTGGACCGATCGGGGCTCGGAGACGGCGCGTGGATCGAACGGCGCTCGGCGACGGCGCGTGGACAGATCGAGGCTTGGAGACGACGCGTGTATGGATCGGGGCTTTGAAGACGACGCATGGACAGATTGTGGCTCAAGAAACGGCGTGTGGAGCGATCGGGGCTCAGGAGACGACGCGTCGACCGATCAGGGCTCAGGTGACGGCGCGTGGACCGACCGGGGCTCAGGAGACCGCGCGTGGACCGACTGGGGCGCAGGCGGTTGCGCGTGGACCAATTGGGGTTTGGCGATGGCGCGTGGACCGATCGGGGCTCGGAGACGGCGCGTTAACCGATCGGGGCTTAGGAGACGATCCGTGAACCGATCGGGGCTCGGAGACGGCGCGTGGACAGATCGGGCTCAGGAGACGGCGCGTGGACCGATCGGGGCTTAGGATACGGCGCGTGGACCGATCGGGGCTCAAGAAGCGGCGCCTGGACCGTTCGTGGCTCGGAGACGACGCGTGGAGGCATCGGGGCTAAGAAGACGACGCATGGACCGATCGGGGCTCAGGAAACGGTGCGTGAACCGATCGTCGCTCGGAGACGGCACGTGGACGGATCGGGGCTTAGGAGAAGGCGCGTGGATCGATCGGAGCTTAGGAGACGGCGCGTGGACCGATCGGGGCTTATGAGACGGCGCGTGAACCGATCGGAGATCAGGCGAAGACGCGTTCACCGATCGGGCCTCAGGAGGCCGCGCGTGGACCGATCGCGGCTTGGCGACGGCGCGTGGACCGATCGGGGCTCGGAGACTACGCGTGGACCGATCGGGGTTCGGCGACCGCGCGTGAACCGACTGGGGCTCAGGCGGTTGCGCGTGCACCAATTGGGGTTCGGCGACGGCGCGTGGACCGTTCGGGGCTCGGAGACGGCGCGTTAACCGATCGGGGCTTAGGAGACGATGCGTGGAACGATCGGGGCTCAGGTAACGGCGTGTGGAGCGGTTGGGGCTCAGGAGACGACGCGTGGATCGATCGGGGCTCAGAAGACGACGCGTGTACGGATCGGGGCTTGGTGACGGAGCGTGGACCGATCGGGGCTCACGAAGCGGCGCCTGAACCGATCGTGGCTCGGAGACGGCGCGAGGAGGCATCTGCGCTTAGAAGACGACGCGTGGATCGATCGGGGCTCGGAGACGGCCCGTGAACCGACCGCGGCTCAGGAGGCCGCGCGTGGACCGATCGAGGCTCAGGAGGCCGCGCGTGGGCCGATCGAGGCTCGGCGACGGCGCGTGGACCGATCGGGGCTCGGCGACTGCGTGTGGACGTATCGGGGTTCAGCAGACGGCGCGTGGACCGATCGGGGCTCGGAGACGGCACGTGGACCGATCAGGGCTTTGGAGACGACGCGTGGACCGATCGGGGCTCAGGAGACGGCGCGTGGACCGATCGGTGCTCGGAGACGGCGCGTTGGACGATCGGGGCTCAGGAGACGGCGCGTGGACGGATCGGGGCTCACGAGACGGCGCGTCGGCCGATCGGGGCTCAGGAGACGGCGGGCGGACCGACCGGGGCTCAGGAGACTCGTGTGGATCGATCGGGGCTCCGGAGGCGCCGCGTGGACCGATCGGGGCTCAGGAGACGGCGCGTGAACCGATCGGCGCTCGGAGACGGCGCGTGGACCGATCGGGGCTCGGAGACGGCGCGTGAACCGACCGGGGCTCAGGAGGCTGCGCGTGGACCGATCGAGGCTCGGCGACGGCGCGTGAACCGATCGGCGCTCGGAGACGGCGCCTCGACCGATCGGGGCTCAGGAGGCTGCGCGGGGACCCTTCGGGGCTCGCAGAAGGCACGAGGACCGATCAGGGCTTAGGAGACGACGCGTGGACCGATCGGGGCTCAGAGACGGCGCGTGGATGGACCGTGGCTTAGAATGCGGCACGCGGACCGATCGGGGCTCGGAGACGGCATGTGGATCGATCGTGGCTCAGGAGACGGCGCGTGGACCGATGGGGATCAGGAGGCGGTGCGTGGACCGATCGGGGCACGAAGGCGGCGCGTGGACCTATCGGGGCGTAGGAGACGACGCGTGTACCTATCGGGGCTCAGGAGACAGCGAGTGGACCGATTGGAGCTCAGGAGACGGCGCGTGGACCGATCAGGGCTCGGAGACGGCGCGTGGACCGATCGGGGCTCGGAGACGGCGCGTGGACAGATCGGGGCTCAGGAGACCGCGCGTGGACCGATCGGGGCTCGGCGACTGCGCGTGGACGTATCGGGGCTCAGAAGACGGCGCGTGGACCGATCACGGCTCGGAGATAGCGCGTGAACCGACCGGGGCTTAGGAGGCCGCGCGTGGACCGATCGAGGCTCGGCGACGGCGCGTGGGCCGATCGGGGCTCGGAGACGGCGCGTTAACCGATCGGGGCTCGGACACTACGCTTGTACGGATCGGGGCTTGGTGACGGAGCGTTGACCGGACGCGGTTTACAGACGGCCCGTGGACGGATCGGGGCTTAGGAGACGGCGCGTGGACCGACTGGAGCTCAGGAGGTTGCTCGTGGACCAATTGGGGTTCGGGCGACGGCGCGTGGACCAATTGGGGTTCGGGCGACGGCGCGTGGACCAATCGGGGCTCGGAGACGACGCGTGTACGGATCAGGGCTTGGTGACGGCGCGTTTACCGATAGCAGCTCGGAGACGGCCCGTGGACGGATCGCGTCTTAGGAGACGGCGCGTGGAATGATCGGGGCTCAGGAGACAGCGCGTGGACCGGTCGAGGCTCGGAGACGACGCGTGTGGGGATCGGGGATTCGAGGACGACGGGTGGACCGATCCGGGCTAAGGAGACGGCGCGTGGACCCATCGGGGCTCGGAGACGGCGCGTGAACCGACCGGGGCTCAGGAGACGGCACGTGGTCCGATCGGGCTCGGAGCCGGCGCGTGAACCGATCGGGGCTCAGGAGGCCGCGCGTGGACCGATCGATTCTCGGCGACGGCGCGTGGACCGATCGGGGCTCGGAGACGACGCGTGTACGGATCAGGGCTTGGTGACGGAGCGTTTACCGATAGCAGCTCGGAGACGGCCCGTGGACGGATCGCGGCTTAGGAGACGGCGCGTGGAATGATCGGGGCTCAGGGGACGGAGCGTGAACCGGTCGAGGCTCGGAGACGACGCGTGTGCGGATCGGGGATTCGAGGACGACGGGTGGACCGATCGGGGCTCGGAGACAGCGCGTGGACCGATCGGGGCTCAGGAGATCGCGCGTGGACCGATCGGGGCTCAGGAGACGACGCGTGGAACGATCGAGGCTCAGGAGACGGCGCGTGAAATGATCGGCGCTCTGAGACGGCGCGTGGACCGATTGTGGCTTACGAGACGGCGCGTGGATCGATCGGGGCTCAGGAAGCGGCGCCTTGACCTATCGTGGCTCGGAGACGGCGCGTGGAGGCATCGGGGCTAAGAACACGACGCATGGACCGAGCGGGGCTCAGGAGACGGCGCGAGGAGCGATCGGGGCTCGGAGACGACGCGTGGACCGATCGGGGCTCGGAGACAGCGCGTGGACCGACTGGGGCTCAGGCGGTTTCGCGTCGACCAATTGGGGTTCGGCGACGACGCGTGGACCGATCGGGGCTCAGGAGATCGCGCGTGGACCGGTCGGGGCTCAGGAGACGACGCGTGGACCGATCGGGGCTCAGGAGACGGCGCGTGGACCGATCGGGGCTCGGAGAAGGCGCGTGGACCGATCGTGGCTCAGGAAGCGGCGCCTGGACCGATCGTGGCCCGGAGACGGCGCGAGGAGGCATCTGGGCTTACAAGACGACGCGTGGATCGATCGGGGCTCGGAGACGGCGCATGAACCGACCGGGGCTCAGGAGATGGCGCGTGGACTGATCGGGGCTCGGAGACGGCGCGTTAACCGATTGGGGCTTAGGAGGCCGCGCGTGGACCGATCGAGGCGCGGCGACGGCGCGTGGACCGATCGGGACTCGGAGACGGCGTGTGAACGTATCGGGGCTTAGGAGACGATGCGTTGACCGATCGGGGCTCATGAGACGGCGCGTAGACCGATCGGGGCTCCGGCGGCGACGCGTGGACCGATCGGGGCCCAGGAAACGGCGCGTGGATCGATCGGTGCTCGAAGACGACGCGCGGACCGACCGGGGCTCAGGAGCCGATGCGTGGATCGATCGGGGCTCAGGAGGCGGCGCGTAGACCCATCGGGGCTCGGAGACGGCACGTGGACCGATCAGGGCTTAGGAGACGACGCGTGGACCGATCGGGGCTCAGGAGACGGCGCGTGGACCGATCGGTGCTCGGAGACGGCGCGTGGACGGACCGTGGCTTAGAATGCGTCACGCGGACCGATCGGGGCTCGGATACGGCGTGTGGACGTATCGGGGCTTAGGAGACGATGCGTGAACCGATCGGGGCTCAGGAGACGCCGCGTGGACCGATCGGGGCTCGGAGACGGCGCGTGGAACGATCGAGGCTCAGGAGACGGCGCGTGAAATGATCGGCGCTCTGAGACGGCGCGTGGACCGATTGTGGCTTACGAGACGCCGCGTGGATCGATCGGGGCTCAGGAAGCGGCGCCTGGACCTATCGTGGCTCGGAGACGGCGCGTGGAGGCATCGGGGCTAAGAACACGACGCATGGACCGAGCGGGGCTCAGGAGACGGCGCGAGGAGCGATCGGGGCTCAGGAGAAGACGCGTCAATTGATCGGGGCTCAGGAGACGACGCGGCGACGGATCGGGGCTTAGGAGACGACGCGTGGACCGATCGGGGCTCGGAGACGGTACGAGGACCGACCGGAGATCAGGAGATTCACGTGGATCGATCAGGGCTCCGGAGGCGGCGCATGGACCGATTGGGGCTTAGGAGACGACGCGTGGACCGATTGGGGCTCAGGAGATGGCGCGTAGACCGATCGGGGCTCCGAAACGACGCGTTAACCGAGCGGGGCTTAGGAGACGATGCGTGGACCCATCGGGGCTCGGAGACAGCGCATGTACCGACTGGGGCTCAGGAGACCGTGCATGAACCGATCGGGGCTCGGCGACTGCGCGTGGACGGATCGGGGCTCGGAGACGGCGCGTAGAACGATCGGGGCTCAGGATACGGCGCGTTAACCGATTGGGGCTTAGGAGACGATGCGTGGACCGATCGGGGCTCGAAGACGGCGGGTGGACCGATCGGGGCACGGAGACAGCGCGTGGACCGACTGGGGCTCAGGCGATTGCGCGTGGACCAATTGGGGTTCGGCGACGGCGCGTGGATCGATCGGGGCTTAGGAGACGGCGCTTGGACCGATCGGGGCTTAGGAGACGGCGCGTGGACCGATCGGGGCTCAGGAAGCGACGCCTAGACCGATCGTGGCTCGGATACGGCGCGTGGAGGCATCGGGGCTAAGAAGACGACGCAGGGACCGAGCGGGGCTCAGGTGACGGCGCGAGGAGCCATCGGGGCTCAGGAGAAGACGCGTCAATTGATCGGGGCTCAGAAATCGGCGCGTGGAGCGATCGGGGCTCAGGAGACGACGAGTGGATCGATCGGGGCTCAGGAAACGACGCGTCGACCGATCGGGGATCAGGAGACGGCGCGCGGACCGATCGGGGCTCGGAGACGGTGCGTGGAGCGATCGGGGCTCGGAGACGGCGCGTGGACCGATCGGGGCTCGGAGACGGCGCGTGGAACGATCGGGGCTCAGGAGACGGCGCGTGAACCGATCGGCGCTCGGAGACGGCGCGTGGACCGATCGGGGCTTAGGAGACGACGCGTCGACCGATCAGGGCTCAGGTGACGGCGCGCGGACCGACCGGGGCTCAGGAGACAGCGCGTGAAATGATCGGCGCTCGGAGATGGCGCGTGGACCGATTGGGGCTCCGAGTCGGCGCGTTAGCCGATCGGGGCTTAGGAGACGATGCGTGGACCGATCGGGGCTCGGAGACGGCGCGTGGAACGATCGGGGCTCCGAGTCGGCGCGTTAACCGATCGGGGCTTAGGAGACGATGCGTGGACCGATCGGGGCTCGGAGACGGCGCGTGGAACGATCGGGGCTCAGGTGACGGCGCGTGAACCGATCCGCGCTCGGAGACGGCCCGTGGACCGATCGGGGCTTAGGAGAAGGCGCTTGGACCGATCGGGGCTTAGGAGACGGCGCGTGGGCCGATCGGAGCTCGGAGACGGCGCGTGGAACGATCGGGGCTCAGGAGACGCCGCGTGAACCGATCGGCGCTCGGAGGCGGGGCGTGGGCCGTTCAGGGCTTAGGAGACGACGCGTCGACCGATCGGGGCTCAGGTGACGGCGCGCGGACCGACCGGGGATCAGGAGACAGCGCGTGAAATGATCTCCGCTCGGAGATGGCGCGTGGACCGATTGGGGCTTAAGAGACGACGGGTGGACCGATCGGGGCTTAGGAGACGGCACGTGAATCGATCGGGGCACAGGAGACGGCGCGTGAGCCGGTCGGGGCTTAGGAGACGACGCCTGGACCGATCGAGGTTTAGGGGGCGGCGTGTGGAACGATCGGGGCTTAGGAGACGGCGCGTGGACCGATCGGGGCTCGGAGACAGCGCGTGGACCGACTGGGGCTCAGGCGGTTTCGCGTGGCCCAATTGGGGTTCGGCGACGGCGCGTGGACCGATCGGGGCTTAGGAGACGGCGCGTGCACCGATCGGGGCCCGGAGACGGGTCGTGGACAGATTGGGGATTAGGAGACGCCGCGTGGACCGATCGGGGCTGGGAGACGTCACGTGGACCAATGGGGGCTTAGGAGACGACGCGTGGACCGATCGGGGTGTAGGCGACGACGCGTGTACCTATCGGGGCTCAGGAGACGGCGCGTGGAACGATCGGGGCTCAGGAGACGGCGCGTGAACCGATCGGCGCTCGGAGACGGCGCCTCGACCGATCGGGGCTTATGAGACTGCGCGTAGATCGATCGGAGATCAGGAGACGACGCGTGCACCGATCGGCGCTCTCGAAGCGGCGTGTGGAGCGATCCGGGCTCAGGAGACGATGCGGGGACCGATCGGGGCTCAGGTGACGGCGCGCGGACCGACCGGGGCTCAGGAGACTCGTGTGGATCGATCGGGGCTCCGGAGGCGCCGCGTGGACCGATGGGCATCAGGAGACGGTGCGTGAACCAACCGGGGCTCAGGAGACGGCTCGTGGACCGATCGGGGCTCGGAGACGACGCGTCGACCGATCGGGGCTCAGGAGGCTGCGCGTGGACCCTTCGGGGCTCGCAGAAGGCACGAGGACCGATCGGGGCTTAGGAAACGACGCGTGGACCGATCGGGGATCAGAGACGGCGCGTGGATGGACCGTGGCTTAGAATGCGGCACGCGGACCGATCGGGGCTCGGAGACGGCATGTGGATCGATCGTGGCTCAGGAGACGGCGCGTGGACCGATGGGGATCAGGAGGCGGTGCGTGGACCGATCGGGGCACGAAGGCGGCGCGTGGACCTATCGGGGCGTAGGAGACGACGCGTGTACCTATCGGGGCTCAGGAGACAGCGAGTGGACCGATTGGGGCTCAGGCGACTACGCGTGGACGTATCAGGGCTCAGGAGACGGCGCGTGGACCGATCGGGGCTCGGGGACGGCGCGTTTCCGATTGGGGCTTAGGAGACCATGCGTGGACCGATCGGGGCTCGAAGACGGCGCGTGGACCGATCGGGTCTCAGGAGGCCGCGCGTGGACAGATCATGACTCGGCGACGGCGCGTGGACCGATCGGGGCTCGGAGACGACGCGTGGGCCGATCGGGGCTCGGAGACAGCGCGTGGACCGACTGGGGCGCAGGCGGTTTCGCGTCGACCAATTGGGGTTCGGCGACGGCGCGTGGACCGATCGGGGCTCAGGAGACGGCGCGTGGACCGATCGGGGCTCAGGAGACGACACGTGGACCGATCGGGGCTCA
Source organism: Netelia fuscicornis (assembly GCA_946811545.1). Taxonomy (NCBI): domain Eukaryota; kingdom Metazoa; phylum Arthropoda; class Insecta; order Hymenoptera; family Ichneumonidae; genus Netelia; species Netelia fuscicornis. The sequence goes on along the minus strand of OX328016.1, from coordinate 13,670,401 downwards.
GGAGACGGCGCGTGGACCGATCGGGGCACGGAGAAGGCGCGTGGACCGATCGTGGCTCAGGAAGCGGCGCCTGGACCGATCGTGGCCCGGAGTCGGCGGGAGAAGGCATCTGGGCTTACAAGACGACGCGTGGATCGATCGGGGCTCGGGGACGGCGCATGAACCGACCGGGGCTCAGGAGACGGCGCGTGGACTGATCGGGGCTCAGGAGACGCCGCGTGGATCGATCGGGGCTCGGAGACGGCGCGTGGAACGATCGGGGCTCAGGAGACGGCGCGTGAAATGATCGGCGCTCTGAGATGGCGCATGGACCGATTGTGGCCTACGAGACGGCGCGTGGATCGATCGGTGCTCAGGAAGCGGCGCCTGGATCCATCGTGGCTCGGAGACGGTGCGTGGAGGCATCGGGGCTAAGAACACGACGCATGGACCGAGCGGGGCTCAGCAGACGGCGCGAGGAGCGATCGGGGCTCAGGAGAAGACGCGTCAATTGATCGGGGCTCAGGAGACGACGCGGCGACGGATCGGGGCTTAGGAGACGACGCGTGGCCCGATTGTGGCTTAGGAGACGACGTGTGGACCGATCGGGGCTTAGGAGACGGCACGTGATTCGATCGGTGTACAGGAGACGGCGCGTGAACCGGTCGGGGCTTAGGAGACGACGCGTGGACCGATCGGGGTTCGGCGATGGCGCGTGGACCGATCGGGGCTCGGAGACGACGCGTGTACGGATCGAGGCTTGGAGACGGCGCGTGGACCGATCGGAGCTCGGAGACGGCCCGTGGGCAGATCGGGGCTTAGGAGACGGCGCGGGGACTAATTGGGGCTTAGGAGAACATACGTGGACCGATCGGGGCTCGGAGACAGCGCGTTTACCGACTGGGGCTCGAGAGGTTGCGCGTGGACCAATTGCGGTTCGCCGCGGCGTGTGGACCGACCGGAGCTCAGTAGACCGCGCGTGGACCGATCGGGGCTCGGCGTCTGCGCGTGGATGGATCGGGGCTCAGGAGACAGCGCGTGGACCGATCGGGGCTCAGGAAGAGGCGCCTGCACCGATCGTGGCTCGGAGACGGCGCGTGGAGGCATCGGGGCTTCGAAGACGACGCATGGACCAATCGGGGCTCGGAAACGGGGCCTGGACCGATCGGAGCTCGGAGACGATGCGTGGAGCGGTCGGGGCTCAGGAGAAGACGCGTGGATCGATCGGGGCTCAGGAGACGACGCGTCGACGGATCGGGGCTTAGGAGACGACGCGTGGACCGATCGGGACTTAGGAGCTGACGCGTGGACCGATCCGGGCTCAGGAGACGGCGCGTGGACAGATCGGGGCTCCAGGAAGGCGCGTGAAACGATCGGGGCTTAGGAGACGGCGCGTGGACCGATCGGGGCTCAGGAGACGGCGCGCGGACAGACCGGGGCTCAGGAGCCTCGCGTGGACCGATCATGGCTCGGCGACGGCGCGTGGACGGATCGGGGCTCGGAGACGACGCGTGGACCGATTGGGGCTCGGAGACGGCGCGTTAACCGATCGGGGCTTAGGAGACGACGCGTGGACCGATCGGGCCTCAGGAGACGGCGCGTGGACCGATCGGTGCTCAGAGACGGCGCGTGGACGGACCGTGGCTTAGAATGCGTCACGCGGACCGATCGGGGCTCGGATACGGCGTGTGGACGTATCGGGGCTCAGGAGACGATGCGTGAACCGATCGGGGCTCAGGAGACGCCGCGTGGACCGATCGGGGCTCGGAGACGGCGCGTGGAACGATCGAGGCTCAGGAGACGGCGCGTGAAATGATCGGCGCTCTGAGACGGCGCGTGGACCGATTGTGGCTTACGAGACGGCGCGTGGATCTATCGGGGCTCAGGAAGCGGCTCCTGGACCTATCGAGGCTCGGAGACGGCGCGTGGAGGCATCGGGGCTAAGAACACGACTCATGGACCGAGCGGGGCTCAGGAGACGGCGCGAGGAGCGATCGGGGCTCAGGAGAAGACGCGTCAATTAATCGGGGCTCAGAAGACGACGCGGCGACGGATCAGAGCTTAGGAGACGACGCGTGGACCGATCGGGGCTCGGAGACGGTACGAGGACCGACCGGAGATCAGGAGATTCGCGTGGATCGATCAGGGCTCAGGAGACGGCGCGTAGACCGATTGGAGCTTGGGAGACGGCGCGTGGACCGATTGGGGCTCGGATACGGCGCGTGAACCGATCGCGGCTTAGGAGACGACGCGTGGACCGATCGGGGCTCAGGAGACGGCGCGTGGACCGATCGCGGCTTCGGAGACGGTACGTGGACCGATCGGGCTCGGAGACGGTACGAGGACCGACCGCAGCTCAGGAGATTCGCGTGGATCGATCAGGGCTCCGGAGGCGGCGCATGGACCGATTGGGGAGCATGCAATGGTGCGTGGACCGATCGGGGCTCGGAGACGGCGCGTAGACCGATCGCGGCTTCGGAGACGGTACGTGGACCGATCGGGCTCGGAGACGGTACGAGGACCGACCGCAGCTCAGGAGATTCGCGTGGATCGATCAGGGCTCCGGAGGCGGCGCATGGACCGATTGGGGAGCATGCGATGGTGCGTGGACCGATTGGGGCTCAGGAGGCCGCGCGTGGACCGATCGCGGCTCGACGCCGCGCGTGGACGGGTCAGGGCTCAGGAGACGGCGCGTGGACCGATCGGGGCGGGGAGACGGCGCGTGAATCGACCGGGGCTCAGGAGGCCGCGCGTGGACTGATCGGGGCTCGGCGACTGCGCGTGGACGTATCGGGGCTCAGGAGACGGCGCGTGGACCGATCGGGGCGGGGAGACGGTGCGTTAACCGATCGGGGCTTAGGAGACGACGCGTAGACCGATCGGGGCTCAGGAAACGGCGCGTGGACCGAACGGTGCTCGGAGACGACGCGTGAACCGATCGGCGCTCAGGAGACGGCGCGTGGAGCGATCGGAGCGCAGGAGACGACGCGTTAACAGAGCGGGGTTTAGGAGACGATGCGTGGACCGATCGGTGCTTGGAGACAGCGCGTGGACCGACTGGGGCTCAGGAGGTGGCGCGTGGACCAATTGGGGTTCGGCGACGGCGCGTGGACCGACCGGGGATTAGGAGACGACGCGTCGACCGATCGGGGCTTAGGAGACGACCCGTCGACCGATCGGGGCTTAGGAGACGACGCGTGGACCGATCGGGGCTTAGGAGGCGGCGCGTGGACCCATCGGGGCTCGGAGACGGCGCGTTAACCGATCGGGGCTTAGGAGACGATGCGTGGACCGATCGGGTCTCGGAGACGGCGCGTGGACCGACCGGGGCTAAGGAGGCCGCGCGTGGACCGATCGAGGCTCGTCGACGGCGCGTGGACCGATCGGGGCTCGGAGACGGCGCGTGTACCTATCGGGGCTCGGAGACGACGCGTAGACCGATCGGTGCTCGGAGTGAGCGCGTGGACCGACTGGGGCTCGGACACGGCGCGTGGACCGATCGTGGCTTAGGAGAAGGCGCGTGGAATGATCGGGGTTCAGGAGACGGCGCGAGGAGCGATCGGGGCTCAGGAGAAGACGCCGCAATTGATCGGGGCTCAGGACACGACGCGGCGACGGATCGGGGCTTGGAGACGGCGCGTGGACCGATCGGGGCTGAGGAGACGACGCGTGGACCGATCGGGGCTCAGGAGACGGCGCGTGGACCGATCGGGACTCAGGAGACGGCGCGTGGATCGATTGGGGCGTGGATACGGCGCGTGACGCGATCGGGCTCAGGAGGCCGCGTGTGGAGCGATCATGGCTCGGCAACGGCGCGTGGACCGATCGGGGCTCGGAGACGACGCGTGGAGCGATAGGGGCTCAGGAGACGGCGCGTAGAGCGGTCGGGGCTTAGGAGACCCGCGTGGACCGATTATGGCTCAGGCGGTTGCGCGTGGATCAATTGGTGTTCGGCGACGGCGCGTGGACCGATCGCGGCTGGGAGACGGCACGTCCACCAATCGGGGCTTAGGAGACGACGCGTAGACCGATCGGGGCCCAGGAGACGGCGCGTGGACCGATCGGGGCTCGGGGACGGCGCGTTAACCGATTGGGGCTTAGGAGACCATGCGTGGACCGATCGGGGCTCGAAGACGGCGCGTGGACCGATCGGGTCTCAGGAGGCCGCGCGTGGACAGATCATGACTCGGCGACGGCGCGTGGACCGATCGGGGCTCGGAGACGACGCGTGGACCGATCGGGGCTCGGAGACAGCGCGTGGACCGACTGGGGCTCAGGCGGTTTCGCGTGGCCCAATTGGGGTTCGGCGACGGCGCGTGGACCGATCGGGGCTTAGGAGACGGCGCGTGCACCGATCGGGGCCCGGAGACGGGTCGTGGACAGATTGGGGATTAGGAGACGCCGCGTGGACCGATCGGGGCTGGGAGACGGCACGTGGACCAATGGGGGCTTAGGAGAGGACGCGTGGACCGATCGGGGTGTAGGCGACGACGCGCGTACCTATCGGGGCTCAGGAGACAGCGCGTGGACGGATCAGGGCTCGGCGACTGCGCGTGGACGTATCGGGGCTCAGGAGACGGCGCGTGGACCGATCGGGGCTCGGGGACGGCGCGTTTCCGATTGGGGCTTAGGAGACCATGCGTGGACCGATCGGGGCTCGAAGACGGCGCGTGGACCGATCGGGTCTCAGGAGGCCGCGCGTGGACAGATCATGACTCGGCGACGGCGCGTGGACCGATCGGGGCTCGGGGACGACGCGTGGACCGATCGGGGCTCGGAGACAGCGCGTGGACCGACTGGGGCTCAGGCGGTTTCGCGTGGCCCAATTGGGGTTCGGCGACGGCGCGTGGACCGATCGGGGCTTAGGAGACGGCGCGTGCACCGATCGGGGCCCGGAGACGGGTCGTGGACAGATTGGGGATTAGGAGACGCCGCGTGGACCGATCGGGGCTGGGAGACGGCACGTGGACCAATGGGGGCTTAGGAGACGACGCGTGGACCGATCGGGGTGTAGGCGACGACGCGTGTACCTATCAGGGCTCAGGAGACAGCGCGTGGACGGATCAGGGCTCGGCGACTGCGCGTGGACGTATCGGGGCTCAGGAGACGGCGCGTGGACCGATCGGGGCTCGGGGACGGCGCGTTAACCGATTGGGGCTTAGGAGACCATGCGTGGACCGATCGGGGCTCGAAGACGGCGCGTGGACCGATCGGGTCTCAGGAGGCCGCGCGTGGACATATCATGACTCGGCGACGGCGCGTGGACCGATCGGGGCTCGGAGACGACGCGTGGACCGATCGGGGCTCGGAGACAGTGCGTGGACCGACTGGGGCTCAGGCGGTTTCGCGTGGACCAATTGGGGTTCGGAGACGGCGCGTGGACCGATCGGGGCTTAGGAGACGGCGCGTGCACCTATCGGGGCCCGGAGACGGGTCGTGGACAGATTGGGGATTAGGAGACGGCGCGTGGACCGATCGGGGCTGGGAGACGGCACGTGGACCAATGGGGGCTTAGGAGACGACGCGTGGACCGATCGGGGTGTAGGCGACGACGCGTGTACCTATCGGGGCTCAGGAGACAGCGCGTGGACGGATCAGGGCTCGGCGACTGCGCGTGGACGTATCGGGGCTCAGGAGACGGCGCGTGGACCGATCGGGGCTCGGGGACGGGTCGTGGACAGATTGGGGATTAGGAGACGCCGCGTGGACCGATCGGGGCTGGGAGACGGCACGTGGACCAATGGGGGCTTAGGAGACGACGCGTGGACCGATCGGGGTGTAGGCGACGACGCGTGTACCTATCGGGGCTCAGGAGACAGCGCGTGGACGGATCAGGGCTCGGCGACTGCGCGTGGACGTATCGGGGCTCAGGAGACGGCGCGTGGACCGATCGGGGCTCGGGGACGGCGCGTTAACCGATTGGGGCTTAGGAGACCATGCGTGGACCGATCGGGGCTCGAAGACGGCGCGTGGACCGATCGGGTCTCAGGAGGCCGCGCGTGGACAGATCATGACTCGGCGACGGCGCGTGGACCGATCGGGGCTCGGAGACGACGCGTGGACCGATCGGGGCTCGGAGACAGTGCGTGGACCGACTGGGGCTCAGGCGGTTTCGCGTGGACCAATTGGGGTTCGGAGACGGCGCGTGGACCGATCGGGGCTTAGGAGACGGCGCGTGGACCAATGGGGGCTTAGGAGACGACGCGTGGACCGATCGGGGTGTAGGCGACGACGCGTGTACCTATCGGAGCTCAGGAGACAGCGCGTGGACGGATCAGGGCTCGGCGACTGCGCGTGGACGTATCGGGGCTCAGGAGACGGCGCGTGGACCGATCGGGGCTCGGGGACGGCGCGTTTCCGATTGCGGCTTAGGAGACCATGCGTGGACCGATCGGGGCTCGAAGACGGCGCGTGGACCGATCGGGTCTCAGGAGGCCGCGCGTGGACAGATCATGACTCGGCGACGGCGCGTGGACCGATCGGGGCTCGGAGACGATGCGTGGACCGATCGGGGCTCGGCGACGGCGCGTGGACCGATCGGGGCTTAGGAGACGGCGCGTGCACCGATCGGGGCCCGGAGACGGGTCGTGGACAGATTGGGGATTAGGAGACGCCGCGTGGACCGATCGGGGCTGGGAGACGGCACGTGGACCAATGGGGGCTTAGGAGACGACGCGTGGACCGATCGGGGTGTAGGCGACGACGCGTGTACCTATCGGGGCTCAGGAGACAGCGCGTGGACGGATCAGGGCTCGGCGAATGCGCGTGGACGTATCGGGGCTCAGGAGACGGCGCGTGGACCGATCGGGGCTCGGGGACGGCGCGTTAACCGATTGGGGCTTAGGAGACCATGCGTGGACCGATCGGGGCTCGAAGACGGCGCGTGGACCGATCGGGTCTCAGGAGGCCGCGCGTGGACAGATCATGACTCGGCGACGGCGCGTGGACCGATCGGGGCTCGGAGACGACGCGTGGACCGATCGGGGCTCGGAGACAGCGCGTGGACCGACTGGGGCTCAGGCGGTTTCGCGTGGCCCAATTGGGGTTCGGCGACGGCGCGTGGACCGATCGGGGCTTAGGAGACGGCGCGTGCACCGATCGGGGCCCGGAGACGGGTCGTGGACAGATTGGGGATTAGGAGACGACGCGGCGACGGATCGGGGCTTAGGAGACGACGCGTGGACCGATCGGGGCTCGGAGACGGTACGAGGACCGACCGGAGATCAGGAGATTCACGTGGATCGATCAGGGCTCCGGAGGCGGCGCATGGACCGATTGGGGCTTAGGAGACGACGCGTGGACCGATTGGGGCTCAGGAGATGGCGCGTAGACCGATCGGGGCTCCGAAACGACGCGTTAACCGAGCGGGGCTTAGGAGACGATGCGTGGACCCATCGGGGCTCGGAGACAGCGCATGTACCGACTGGGGCTCAGGAGACCGTGCATGAACCGATCGGGGCTCGGCGACTGCGCGTGGACGTATCGGGGCTCGGAGACGGCGCGTAGAACGATCGGGGCTCAGGATACGGCGCGTTAACCGATTGGGGCTTAGGAGACGATGCGTGGACCGATCGGAGCTCGAAGACGGCGGGTGGACCGATCGGGGCACGGAGACAGCGCGTGGACCGACTGGGGCTCAGGCGATTGCGCGTGGACCAATTGGGGTTCGGCGACGGCGCGTGGATCGATCGGGGCTTAGGAGACGGCGCTTGGACCGATCGGGGCTTAGGAGACGGCGCGTGGGCCGATCGGAGCTCGGAGACGGCGCGTGGAACGATCGGGGCTCAGGAGACGGAGCGTGAACCGATCGGCGCTCGGAGACGGCGCGTGGGCCGTTCAGGGCTTAGGAGACTACGCGTCGACCGATCGGGGCTCAGGTGACGGCGCGCGGACCGACCGGGGTTTAGGAGACAGCGCGTGAAATGATCGGCGCTCGGAGATGGCGCGTGGACCGATTGGGGCTTAGGAGACGGCGCGTGGGCCGATCGGGGCTCGGAGACGGCGCGTGGACCGATCGGGGCTTAGGAGACGACGCGTGGACCGACCGGGGTGTAGGCGACGACGCGTGTACCTATCGGGGCTCAGGAGACAGCGCGTGGACCGATCAGCGCTCGGCGACTGCGCGTGGACGTATCGGGGCTCAGGAGACGGCGCGTGGACCGATCGGGGCTCGGGGACGGCGCGTTAACCGATTGGGGCTTAGGAGACCATGCGTGGATCGATCGGGGCTCGAAGACGGCGCGTGGACCGATCAGGTCTCAGGAGGCCGCGCGAGGACAGATCATGACTCGGCGACGGCGCGTGGACCGATCGGGGCTCGGAGACGACGCGTGGACCGATCGGGGCTCGGAGACAGCGCGTGGACCGACTGGGGCTCAGGCGGTTTCGCGTGGACCAATTGGGGTTCGGCGACGGCGCGTGGACCGATCGGGGCTTAGGAGACGGCGCGTGCACCGATCGGGGCTCAGGAGACGACGCGTAGACCGATCGGGGCTCCGAAACGACGCGTTAACCGAGCGGGGCTTAGGAGACGATGCGTGGACCGATCGGGGCTCGGAGACAGCGCGTGTACCGACTGGGGCTCAGGAGACCACGCGTGAACCGATCGGGGCTCGGCGACTACGCGTGGACGGATCGGGGCTCAGGAAACGGCGCGTGGACCGACTGGGGCTCAGGCGGTTGCCCGTGGACCAATTGGGGTTCGGCGACGGCGCGTGGACCGATCGGGGCTCGGAGACGACGCGTGGACTGATTGGGGCTCAGGAGGCCCCGCGTGGACTGATCGCGGCTCGAAGACGGCGTGTGGACCGGTCGGGTCTCAGGAGGCCGCGCGTGGACAGATCATGACTCGGCGACGGCGCGTGGACCGATCGGGCTCCGGAGGCGCCGCGTTGACCCATGGGGATCAGGAGACAGTGCGTGGACCGATCGGGGCTCGGAGACGGCGCGTGAACCGATCGGGGCTTAGGAGACGACGCGTGGACCGATCGGGGCTTAGGAGACAGCGCGTGGACCGATCAGGGCTCGGCGACTGCGCGTGGACGTATCGCGGCTCAGGAGACGGCGCGTGGACCGATCAGGGTTCGGGGACGGCGCGTTAACCGATTGGGGCTTAGGAGACCATGCGTGGACCGATCGGGGCTCGAAGACGGCGCGTGGACCGATCGGGTCTCAGGAGGCCGCGCGTGGACAGATCATGACTCGGCGACGGCGCGTGGACCGATCGGGGCTCGGAGACGACGCGTGGACCGATCGGGGCTCGGAGACAGCGTGTGGACCGACTGGGGCTCAGGCGGTTTCGCGTGGACCAATTGGAATTCGGCGACGGCGCGTGGACCGATTGGGGCTCGGATACGGCGCGTGAACCAATCGGGGCTCAGGGGCCGCGCGTGGACCGATCGCGGCTCGGCGACGGCGCGTGGACCGATCGGGGCTCAGGAGGCCGCGCGTGGACCGATCATGGCTCGGCGACGGCGCGTGGACCGATCGGGGCTCGGAGACGATGCGTGGACCGATCGAGGTTCGGCGACAGCGCGTGAACCGACTGGGTTTCAGGCGGTTGCGCGTGGACCAATTGGGGTTCGGCGACCGCGCGTGGACCGTTCGGGGCTCGGAGACGGCGCGTTAACCGATCGGGGCTTAGGAGACGATGCGTGTACCGATCGAGGCTCGGAGAAGGCGCGTGGACCGATCGGGGCCTAGGAGACAACGCGTGGACCGATCGTGGCTCAGGAAGCGGCGCCTGGACCGATCGTGGCCCGGAGACGGCGCGAGAAGGCATCTGGTATTACAAGACGACGCGTGGATCGAACGGGGCTCGGAGACGGCGCATGAACCGACCGGGGCTCAGGAGACGGCGCGTGGACTGATCGGGGCTCGGAGACGGCGCGTTAACCGATCGGGGCTTAGGAGACGGCGTGTGAACGTATCGGGGCTTAGGAGAGGATGCGTTGGCCGATCGGGGCTCATGAGACGGCGCGTAGACCGATCGGGGCTCAGGAGACGGCGCGTGGGCCGATCGGTGCTCGGAGACGGCGCGTGGACGGACCGTGGCTTAGAATGCGTCACGCGGACCGATCGGGGCTTAGGAGACGACGCGTGGACCGATCGGGGTTGTGGAAGCGGCGCACGGACCGATCGTGGCTCGGAGACGGCGCGTGGAGGCATCGGGGTTAAGAAGACGACGCATCGACCGAGCGGGGTTCAGGAGATGGCGCGTGGACCGATCGCGGCGCGGAGACGGCGCGTTAACCGATCGGTGCATAGGAGACGATGCGTGGACCGATCGGGCTCAGGAGACGGCGCGTGGAGCGATCGGGGCTTAGGAGACGGCGAGTAGAACGATCGGGGCTCAGGAGACGGCGCGTTAACCGATTGGGGCTTAGGAGACGTTGCGTGGACCGATCGGGGCTCGAAGACGGCGCGTGGACCGATCGGGGTTCGGAGACAGTGCGTGGACCGACTGGGGCTCAGGCGGTTGCGCGTGGACCATTTGGGGTTCGGCGACGGCGCGTGGACCGATCGGGGCTCGGAGACGGCGCGTCGACCGCTCGGGGTTCGGAGACGGCGCCTGGACCGTCCGGGGCTCATGAGACGGCGCGTGAATCGATCGTCGCGCGGAGACGGCACGTGGACCGATCGGGGCTTAGGAGACGGCGCGTGGACTAATAGGAGATCAGAAGAGGACGTGTGGACCGATAGGGCTCTGGAAGCGGCGCACGGATCGATCGTGGCTCGGAGACGGCGCATGAACCGACCGGGGCTCAGGATACGGCGCGTGGACCGATCGGGGCTCGGAGACGGCACGTTAACCGATCGGGGCTTAGGAGACGATGCGTGGACCGATCGGGCTCGGAGCCGGCGCGTGAACCGGTCGGGGCTCAGGAGGCGGCGCGTGGACCGATCGAGGCTCGGCGACGGCGCGTGGACCGATCGGGGCTCGGAGACGACGCGTGTACAGATCAGGGCTTGGTGACGGCCCGTTTACCGATAGCAGCTCGGAGACGGCCCGTGGACGGATCGCGGCTTAGGAGACGGCGCGTGGACCGATCGAGGCTCGGAGACGACGCGTGTGCTGATCGGGGATTCGAGGACGACGGGTGGACCGATCCGGGCTCAGGAGACGACGCGTCGTCCGATCGGGGCTCAGGATGCGGCGCGTGGACCCATCGGGGCTCGGAGACGGCACGTGGACCGATCAGGGCTTAGGACACGACGCGTTGACCGATCGGGACTCAGGAGGCGGCGCGTGGACCGATCGGGGATCAGGAACCGGTCCGTGGAGCGATCGGGGCTTAGGAGATGGCACGTGGACTGATCGGGGCTCGGGAAGCGGCGCCTGAACCGATCGTGGCTCGGAGACGACGCGTGGAGGCATCGGGGCTAAGAAGACGACGCATGGACCGATCGGGGTTCAGGAAACGGCGTGTGGACCGATCAGAGCTCGGAGACGACGCGTGGACCGATCGGGGCTTAGGAGACTCCGCGTGTACCTATCGGGGCTCAGGAGACAGCGCGTGGACCGATCGGGGCTCAGGAGGCGGCGCGTGGATCGATCGGGGCTCGGAGACGGCGCGTGGAACGATCGGGTCTCAGGAGACGGCGCGTGAAATGATCAGCGCTCGGAGACGCCGCGTGGACCGATTGGGGCTTAGGAGACGGCGCGTGGACCGATCGGGGCGCAGGAAGCGGCGCCTGGACCGATCGTGGCTCGGAGACGGCGCGTGGAGGCATCCGGGCTAAGAAGACGACGCATGGACCGAGCGGGGTTCAGGAGACGGCGCGAGGAGCGATCGGGGCTCAGGAGAAGACGCGTCAATTGATCGGGGCTCAGGAGACGACGCGTCGACGAATCGGGGCTTAGGAGACGACGCGTGGACCGATCGGGGCTGAGGAGACGGCGCGTCGACCGACCGGAGCTCAGGAGATTCGCGTGGATCGATCGTGGCTCCGGAGGCGGCGCGTGGACCAATTGGGGCTCGGAGACGACGCGTGGACCGATCGGGGCTCGGAGACAGCGCGTGGACCGACTGGGGCTCAGGCGGTTTCGCGTGGACCAATTGGGGTTCGGCGACGGCGCGTGGACCGATGGGGGTTCGGCGACCGCGCGTGAACCGACTGGGGCTCAGGCGGTTGCGCGTGGACCAATTGGGGTTCGGCGACGGCGCGTGGACCGTTCGGGGCTCGCAGACGGCGCGTTAACCGATTGGGGCTTAGGAGACCATGCGTGGACCGATCGGGGCTCGAAGACGGCGCGTGGACCGATCGGGGCTCGGAGACGACGCGTGGACCGATCGGGGCTTAGAAGACGACGCCTAGACCGATTGGGGCTCAGGAGACAGCGCGCGAACTGATCGGGTCTCGGAGACGGCGCGTGGACCGATCGGGGCTCGGAGACGGCGCGTGGAACGATCAGAGCACAGGAGACGGCGCGTGAACCGATCGGCGCTGGGAGACGGCGCGTGGAACAATCGGGGCTTAGGAGACGGCGCGTGGACCGATCGGGGCTTAGGAGACGACGCGTGGATCGAGCGGGGCTCGGAGACGGCGCGTGGATGGACCATGGCTTAGAATGCGGCACGCGGACCGATCGGGGCTCGGAGACGGCGCGTGGAATGATCGGGTCTCAGGAGACGGCGCGTTAAATGATCGGCGCTCGGAGACGCCTCGTGGACCGATTGGGGCTTAGGAGACGGCGCGTGGACCGATCGGGGCGCAGGAAGCGGCGCCTGGAGCCATCGTGGGTCGGAGACGACGCGTGGAGGCATCCGGGCTAAGAAGACGACGCATGGACCGAGCGGGGTTCAGGAGACGGCGCGAGGAGCGATCGGGGCTCAGGAGAAGACAGGTCAATTGATCGGGGCTCCGGAGACGACGCCTCGACGGATTGGGGCTCAGGAGGCGGCACGAGAAGCGATCGGGGCTCAGGAGAAGACGCGTCAATTGATCGGGGTTCAGGAGACGACGCATCGACGAATCGGGGCTTAGGAGACGACGCGTGGACCGATCGGGGCTCAGGAGGCCGCGCGTGGCCCGATCGCGGATCGGTGACGGCGCGTGGACCGATCGCGGCTCGGCGACGGCGCGTGGACCGATCGGGTCTCAGGAGGCCGCGCGTGGAGAGATCATGACTCGGCAACGACGCGTGGACCGACCGGGGCTCAGGAGACGGCGCGTGGACTGATCGGGGCTCGGAGACGGTGCGTTAACCGATCGGGGCTTAGGAGGCCGCGCGTGGACCGATCGAGACTCGGCGACGGCGCGTGGACCGGTCGGGACTCGGAGACGGCGTGTGAACGCATCGGGGCTTAGGACACGATGCGTTGACCGATCGGGGCTCATGAGACGGCGCGTAGACCGATCGGGGCTCCGGCGGCGACGCGTGGACCGATCGGGGCCCAGGAAACGCCGCGTGGATCGATCGGTGCTCGAAGACGACGCGTGGACCGACCGGGGCTCTGGAGCCGATGCGTGGATCGATCGGGGCTCAGGAGGCGGCGCGTAGACCCATCGGGGCTCGGAGACTGCACGTGGACCGATCATGGCTCGGAGACGGCGCATTAACCGATCGGGGCTTAGGAGACGACGCGTGGACCGATCGGACCTCAGGAGACGGCGCGTGGACCGATCGGTGCTCGGAGACGGCGCGTGGACGGACCGTGGCTTAGAATGCGTCACACGGACCGATCGGGGCTCGGATACGGCGTGTGGACGTATCGGGGCTTAGGAGACGATGCGTGAACCGATCGGGGCTCAGGAGACGCCGCGTGGACCGATCGGCGCTCGGAGACGGCGCGTGGAACGATCGGGGCTCAGGAGACGGCGCGTGAAATGATCGGCGCCCTGAGACGGCGCGTGGACCGATTGTGGCTGACGAGACGGCGCGTGGATCGATCGGTGCTCGAAGACGACGCGTGGACCGACCGGGGCTCAGGAGCCGATGCGTGGATCGATCGGGGCTCAGGAGGCGGCGCGTAGACCCATCGGGGCTCGGAGACGGCACGTGGACCGATCATGGCTCGGAGACGGCGCATTAACCGATCGGGGCTTAGGAGACGACGCGTGGACCGATCGGACCTCAGGAGACGGCGCGTGGACCGATCGGTGCTCGGTGACGGCGCGTGGACGGACCGTGGCTTAGAATGCGTCACACGGACCGATCGGGGCTCGGATACGGCGTGTGGACGTATCGGGGCTTAGGAGACGATGCGTGAACCGATCGGGGGTCAGGAGACGCCACGTGGACCGATCGGCGCTCGGAGACGGCGCGTGGAACGATCGGGGCTCAGGAGACGGCGCGTGAAATGATCGGCGCCCTGAGACGGCGCGTGGACCGATTGTGGCTGACGAGACGGCGCGTGGATCGATCGGGGCTCAGGAAGCGGCGCCTGGACCTATCGTGGCTCGGAGAAGGCGCGTGGAGGCATCGGGGCTAAGAACACGACGCATGGACCGAGCGGGGCTCAGCAGACGGCGCGAGGAGCGATCGGGGCTCAGGAGAAGACGCGTCAATTGATCGGGGCTCCGGATACGACGCGCGACGGATCGGGGCTTAGGAGACGACGCGTGGACCGATCGGGGCTTCGGAGACGGTACGTGGACCGACCGGAGCTCAGGATATTCGCGTGGATCGATCGGGGTTCCGGAGGCGGCGCGTGGACCGATTGGGGAGCATGAGATGGTACGTGGACCGATCGGGGCTCGGAGACGGCGCACGGACCGATCGGGGCTTAGGATACGACGCGTGGACCGATCGGGGCTCAGGAAGCGGCGCCTGGACCGATCGAGGCTCGGAGACGGCGCGTGGAGGTATCGGGGCTTAAAAGACGACGGATGGACCGATCAGGGCTCAGGAAACAGCGCGTGGACCGAACGGTGCTCGGAGACGACGCGTGGACCGATCGGCGCTCAGGAGACGGCGCGTGGAGCGATCGGAGTGCAGGAGACGACGCGTTAACAGAGCAGGGTTTAGGAGACGATGCGTGGACCGATCGGTGCTCGGAGACAGCGCGTGGACCGATTGGGGCTCAGGAGGTGGCGCGTGGACCAGTTGGGGTTCGGCGACGGCGCGTGGACCGACCGGGGATTAGGAGACGACGCGTCGACCGACCGGGGCTCAGGAGACGACGCGTGGACCGATCGGGGCTTAGCAGACGACGCGTGGATCGAGCGGGGCTCGGAGACGGCGCGTGGATGGACCGTGGCTTAGAATGCGGCACGCGGACCGATCGGGGCTCGGAGACGGCGTGTGGACCGATCGGGGATGAGGAAACGGTGCGTGGACCGATTGGGGCTCAGGAGACGGCGCGTGGATCGATCGGGGCTCGGAGACGGCGCGTGGAACGATCAGAGCACAGGAGACGGCGCGTGAACCGATCGGCGCTGGGAGACGGCGCGTGGAACAATCGGGGCTTAGGAGACGGCGCGTGGACCGATCGGGGCTTAGGAGACGACGCGTGGATTCTGCGGGGCTCGGAGACGGCGCGTGGATGGACCGTGGCTTAGAATGCGGCACGCGGACCGATCGGGGCTCGGAGACGGCGCGTGGAATGATCGGGTCTCAGGAGACGGCGCGTTAAATGATCGGCGCTCGGAGACGCCGCGTGGACCGATTGGGGCTTAGGAGACGGCACGTGGACCGATCGGGGCGCAGGAAGCGGCGCCTGGAGCCATCGTGGCTCGGAGACGACGCGTCGAGGCATCCGGGCTAAGAAGACGACGCATGGACCGAGCGGGGTTCAGGAGACGGCGCGAGGAGCGATCGGGGCTCAGGAGAAGACACGTCAATTGATCGGGGCTCCGGAGACGACGCCTCGACGGATGGGGGCTCAGGAGGCGGCACGAGAAGCGATCGGGGCTCAGGAGAAGACGCGTCAATTGATCGGGGCTCAGGAGACGGCGCGTCGACCGACCGGAGCTCAGGAGATTCGCGTGCATCGATCGGGGCTCGGATACGGCGCGTGAACCGACCGGGGCTCAGGAGGCCGTGCGAGAACCGATCGCGGCTCGGCGACGGCGCGTGGACCGATCGGGGCTCAGGATGCCGCGCGTGGACCGATCATGGCTCGGCGACGGCGCGTAGACCGATCGGGGCTCGGAGACGACGCGTGGACCGATCGGGGCTCGGAGACAGCGCGTGGACCGATTGGGGCTCGGATACGACGCGTGAACCAATCGGGGCTCAGGAGGCCGCGCGTGGCCCGATCGCGGATCGGCGACGGCGCGTGGACCGATCGCGGCTCGGCGACGGCGCGTGGACCGATCGGGTCTCAGGAGGCCGCGCGTGGAGAGATCATGACTCGGCAACGACGCGTGGACCGATCGGGGCTGGGAGACGGCACGTGGACCGATCGGGGCTCGGAGACAGCGCGTGGACCGACTGGGGCTCAGGCGGTTTCGCGTAGACCAATTGGGGTTCGGCGACGGCGCGTGGACCGATCGTGGCTCAGGAAGCGGCGCCTGGAGCGATCGTGGCCCGGAGACGGCGCGAGAAGGCATCTGGGCTTACAAGACGACGCGTGGATCGATCGGGGCTCGGAGACGGCGCATGAACCGACCGGGGCCCAGGAGACCGCGCGTGGACTGATCGGGGCTCGGAGACGGTGCGTTAACCGATCGGGGCTTAGGAGGCCGCGCGTGGACCGATCGAGACTCGGCGACGGCGCGTGGACCGATCGGGACTCGGAGACGGCGTGTGAACGTATCGGGGCTTAGGAGACGATGCGTTGACCGATCGGGGCTCATGAGACGGCGCGTAGTCCGATCGGGGCTTCGGCGGCGACGCGTGGACCGATCGGGGCCCAGGAAACGGCGCGTGGATCGATCGGTGCTCGAAGACGACGCGTGGACCGACCGGGGCTCAGGAGCCGATGCGTGGATCGATCGGGGCTCAGGAGGCGGCGCGTAGACCCATCGGGGCTCGGAGACGGCACGTGGACCGATCAGGACTTAGGAGACGACGCGTGGACCGATCGGGGCTCAGGAGACGGCGCGTGCACCGATCGGGGCTCGAGGAAGCCGCGTGAAACGATCGGGGTTTAGGAGACGGCGCGTGGACCGATCGGGGCTCAGGAGACGGCGCGCGGACCGACCGGGGCTCAGGAGCCTCGCGTGGACCGATCATGGCTCGGCGACGGCGCGTGGATGGATCGGGGCTCGGAGACGACGCGTGGACCGATTGGGGCTCGGAGACGGCGCGTTAACCGATCGGGGCTTAGGAGACGACGCGTGGACCGATCGGACCTCAGGAGACGGCGCGTGGACCGATCGGTGCTCGGAGACGGCGCGTGGACGGACCGTGGCTTAGAATGCGTCACGCGGACCGATCGGGGCTCGGATACGGCGTGTGGACGTATCGGGGCTTAGGAGACGATGCGTGAACCGATCGGGGCTCAGGAGACGCCGCGTGGACCGATCGGGGCTCGGAGACGGCGCGTGGAACGATCGGGGCTCAGGAGACGGCGCGTGAAATGATCGGCGCCCTGAGACGGCGCGTGGACCGATTGTGGCTGACGAGACGGCGCGTGGATCGATCGGGGCTCAGGAAGCGGCGCCTGGACCTATCGTGGCTCGGAGACGGCGCGTGGAGGCATCGGGGCTAAGAACACGACGCATTGACCGAGCGGGGCTCAGGAGACGGCGCGAGGAGCGATCGGGGCTCAGGAGAAGACGCGTCAATTGATCGGGGCTTAGGAGACGACGCGGCGACGGATCGGGGCTTAGGAGACGACGCGTGGACCGATCGGGGCTTCGGAGACGGTACGTGGACCGACCGGAGCTCAGGATATTCGCGTGGATCGATCGGGGTTCCGGAGGCGGCGCGTGGACCGATTGGGGAGCATGAGATGGTACGTGGACCGATCGGGGCTCGGAGACGGCGCACGGACCGATCGGGGCTTAGGATACGACGCGTGGACCGATTGGGGCTCAGGAGGCCGCGCGTGGACCGATCGGGGCTCGGCGACTGCGCGTCGACCTATCGGGGCTCAGGAGACGGCGCGTGGACCGATTGGAGCTTAGGAGACGGCGCGTGGACCGATTGGGGCTCGGATACGGCGCGTGAACCGATCGGGGCTTAGGAGACGACGCGTGGACCGATCGGGGCTCGGAGACAGCGCGTGGACCGACTGGGGCTCAGGCGGTTTCGCGTGGACCAATTGGGGTTCGGCGACGGCGCGTGGACCGATCGGGGCTTAGGAGACGGCACGTGCACCGATCGAGGCCCGGAGACGGGTCGTGGACAGATTGGGGATTAGGAGACGGCGCGTGGACCGATCGGCGCTGGGAGATGGCACGTGGAGCAATGGGGGCTTAGGAGACGACGCGTGGACCGATCGGGGCTCAGGAGACGGCGCGTGGACCGATCGGGGCTCAGGAGACGGCGCGTGGACCAATTGCGGCTCGGATACGGCGCGTGAACCAATCGGGGCTCAGGAGGCCGCGCATGGACCGATCGGGGCTCAGGAGACGGCGCGTGGACCGATCGGGGCTCAGGAGGCCGCGCGTGGGCCGATCATGGCTCGGCGACGGCGCGTGGACCGATCGGGGCTCGGAGACGACGCGTGGACCGATCGGGGTTCGGCGACAGCGCGTGGACCAACTGGGGCTCAGGCAGTTTCGCGTGGACCAATTGGGGTTCGGCGACGGCGCGTGGACCGATCGGGGCTTAGGAGACGGCGCGTGCACCGATCGGGGCCCGGAGACGGGTCGTGGACCGATCGGGGCTCAGGAGACGGCGCGTGGACCGATTGGGGCTCGGATACGGCGCGTGAACCAATCGGAGCTCAGGAGGCCGCGCGTGGACCGATCGCGACTCGGCGACGGCGCGTGGACCGATCGGGGCTCAGGAGGCCGCGCGTGGACCGATCATGGCTCGGCGACGGCGCGTGGACCGATCGGGGCTCGGAGACGATGCGTGGACCGATCGGGGCTCGGACACAGTGCGTGGACCGACTGGGGCTCAGGCGGTTGCGCGTGGACCAATTGGGGTTCGGCGACGGCGCGTGGACCGATCGGGGCTCAGGAGGCGGCGCGTGGATCGATCGGGGCTCGGAGACGGCGCGTGGAACGATCGGGTCTCAGGAGACGGCGCGTGAAATCATCGGCGCCCGGAGACGCCGCGTGGACGAATCGGGGCTTAGGAGACGACGCGTGGACCGATCGGGGCTCCGGAGACGGCGCGTGGACCGATTGGGGAGCAGAAGATGGTGCGTGGACCGATCGGGGCTCGGAGACGGCGCGTGGACCGATCGGAGCTTAGAAGACGACGCGTAGACCGATTGAGGCTCAGGAGACAGCGCGTGGACTGATCAGGGCGCGGAGACGGCGCGTTAACCGATCGGGACTCAGGAGGGGATGCGTGGACCGATCGCGGCTCTGGAGACTGCGCGTGGATCGATCGGGGCTTAGGGAACGACGCGTGGACCGATCGGGGCTCAGGAGACGGCGCGTGAACCGACCGGGGCTCAGGAGACCGCGCGTGGACCGATCGCGGCTCGGCGACGGCGCGTGGACCGATCGGGGCTCGGAGACGACGCGTGGACCGATCGGGGCTCGGAGACAGCGCGTCGACCGACTGGGGCTCAGGCGGTTGCGTGGACCGATGCTGGCTTACGAGACGGCGCGTGGATCGATCGGGGCTCAGGAGACGACGCGTTAACAGAGCGGGGTTTAGGAGACGATGCGTAGACCGATCGGTGCTCGGAGACAGCGCGTGGATGGATCGGGGCTCAGGAGACAGGGCGTGGACCGATCGGGGCGCAGGAAGCGGCGCCTGCACCGATCGTGGCTCGGAGACGGCGCGTGGAGCGGTCGGGGCTCAGGAGAAGACGCGTGGATCGATCGGGGGTCAGGAGACGACGCGTCGACGGATCGGGGCTTAGGAGACGACGCGTGGACCGATCGGGACTTAGGAGCCGACGCGTGGACCGATCCGGGCGCAGGAGACGGCGCGTGAACCGATCGGGGCTCGAGGAAGGCGCGTGAAACGATCGGGGCTTAGGAGACGGCGCGTGGACCGATCGGGGCTCAGGAGACGACGCGTGGACCGATCGGGCCTCAGGAGACGGCGCGTGGACCGATCGGTGCTCGGAGACGGCGCGTGTACGGATCGAGGCTTGGAGACGGTGCGTGGACCGACCGGAGCTCGGTCACGGCCCGTGGACGGATCGGGGCTTAGGAGACGGCGCGTGGACTAATTGGGGCTCAAGAGACGACGCGTGGATCGATCGGGGCTCGGAAACGACGCGTTAGCCGAGCGGGGCTTAGGAGACGTCACGTGGACCGATCGGGGCTCAGGAGACGGCGCGTGAAGTTATCAGCGCTCAGAGACGGCGCGTGGACCTATCGGGGCTTAGGATACGGCGCGTGGACCGATCGGGGTTCAGGAAGCGGCGCCTGGACCGATCGTGGCTCGGAGACGACGCGTGGAGGCATCGGGGCTAAGAAGACGACGCATGGACCGATCGGGGTTCAGGAAACGGCGTGTGGACCGATCAGAGCTCGGAGACGACGCGTGGACCGATCGGGAGTTAGGAGACTACGCGTGTACCTATCGGGGCTCAGGAGACAGCATGTGGACCGATCGGGGCTCAGGAGGCGGCGCGTGGATCGATCGGGGCTCGGAGACGGCGCGTGGAACGATCGGGTCTCAGGAGACGGCGCGTGAAATGATCGGCGCTCGGAGACGCCGCGTGGACCGATTGGGGCTTAGGAGACGGCGCGTGGACCGATCGGGGCGCAGGAAGCGGCGGCTGGACCGATCGTGGCTCGGAGACGGCGCGTGGAGGCATCCGGGCTAAGAAGACGACGCATGGACCGAGCGGGGTTCAGGAGACGGCGCGAGGAGCGATCGGGGCTAGGAGAAGACACGTCAATTGATCGGGGCTCCGGAGACGACGCCTCGACGGATCGGGGCTCAGGAGGCGGCACGAGAAGCGATCGGGGCTCAGGAGAAGACGCGTCAATTGATCGGGGCTCAGGAGACGACGCGTCGACGAATCGGGGCTTAGGAGACGACGCGTGGACCGATCGGGGCTGGGAGACGGCGCGTGGACCGATCGGAGCTTAGAAGACGACGCCTAGACCGATTGGGGCTCAGGAGACAGCGCGTGAACTGATCGGGTCTCGGAGACGGCGCGTTAACCGATCGGCGCTCGGAGACAGCGCGTCGACCGATCGGGGTTCGGTGACGGCGCGTGGACCGTCCGGGGCTCAGGAGGGCATGCGTGGACCGATCGCGGCTCTGGAGACTGCGCGTGGATCGATCGGGGCTTAGAGAACGACGCGTGGACCGATCGGGGCTCAGGAGACGGTGCGTGAACCGACCGGGGCTCAGGAGACCGCGCGTGGACCCATCGCGGCTCGGCGACGGCGCGTGGACCGATCGGGGCTCAGGAGGCCGCGCGTGGACCGATCGTGGCTCGGCGACGGCGCGTGGACCGATCGGGGCTCGGAGACCACGCGTGGACCGATCGGGGCTCGGAGACAGCGCGTGGACCGACTGGGGCTCAGGCGGTTGCGCGTGGACCAATTGGGGTTCGGCGACGGCGCGTGAAACGATCGGGGCTTAGGAGACGGCGCGTGGACCGATCGGGGCTCAGGAGACGACGCGTGGACCGATCGGGCCTCAGGAGACGGCGCGTGGACCGATCGGTGCTCGGAGACGGCGCGTGTACGGATCGAGGCTTGGAGACGGTGCGTGGACCGACCGGAGCTCGGTCACGGCCCGTGGACGGATCGGGGCTTAGGAGACGGCGCGTGGACTAATTGGGGCTCAAGAGACGACGCGTGGATCGATCGGGGCTCGGAAACGACGCGTTAGCCGAGCGGGGCTTAGGAGACGTCACGTGGACCGATCGGGGCTCAGGAGACGGCGCGTGAAGTTATCAGCGCTCAGAGACGGCGCGTGGACCGATCGGGGCTTAGGATACGGCGCGTGGACCGATCGGGGTTCAGGAAGCGGCGCCTGGACCGATCGTGGCTCGGAGACGACGCGTGGAGGCATCGGGGCTAAGAAGACGACGCATGGACCGATCGGGGTTCAGGAAACGGCGTGTGGACCGATCAGAGCTCGGAGACGACGCGTGGACCGATCGGGGCTTAGGAGACTACGCGTGTACCTATCGGGGCTCAGGAGACAGCATGTGGACCGATCGGGGCTCAGGAGGCGGCGCGTGGATCGATCGGGGCTCGGAGACGGCGCGTGGAACGATCGGGTCTCAGGAGACGGCGCGTGAAATGATCGGCGCTCGGAGACGCCGCGTGGACCGATTGGGGCTTAGGAGACGGCGCGTGGACCGATCGGGGCGCAGGAAGCGGCGGCTGGACCGATCGTGGCTCGGAGACGGCGCGTGGAGGCATCCGGGCTAAGAAGACGACGCATGGACCGAGCGGGGTTCAGGAGACGGCGCGTTAACCGATTGGGGCTTAGGAGACCATGCGTGGACCGATCGGGGCTCGAAGACGGCGCGTGGACCGATCGGGGCTCGGAGACGATGCGTGGACCGATCGGGGCTCGGAGACAGCACGTGAACCGACTGGGGCTCAGGCGGTTTCGCGTGGACCAATTGGGGTTCGGCGACGGTGCGTGGACCGATCGCGGCTCGGAGACGGCGCGTGAACCGATCGGGGCTTAGGATACGGCGCGTGGATCGATCGGGGCTCAGGAAGGGGCGACTGGACCGATCGTGGCTCGGAGACGACGCGTGGAGGCATCGGGGCTAAGAAGACGACGCATGGACCGATCGGGGCTCAGGAAACGGCGTGTAGACCGATCAGAGCTCGGAGACGACGCGTTGACCGATCGGGGCTCAGGAGACTACGCGTGTACCTATCGGGGCTCAGGAGACAGCGCGTGGACCGATCGGGGCTCAGGAGGCGGCGCGTGGACCGATCGGGGCTCGGAGACGGCGCGTGGAATGATCGGGTCTCAGGAGACGGCGCGTTAAATGATCGGCGCTCGGAGACGCCGCGTGGACCGATCGGGGCTCGGAGACGGCGCGTGGACCGACCGGGGTTTAGGAGAAGGCGCTTGGACCGAACGGGGCTTAGGAGACGGCGCGTGGACCGATCGGGGCTCGGAGACGGCGCGTGGAACGATCGGGGCTCAGGAGACGGCGCGTCAACCGATCGGCGCTCGGAGACGGCGCGTGGACGTATCGGGGCTCAGGAGACGGCGCGTGGACCGACCGGGGCTAAGGAGGCCGCGCGTGGACCGATCGAGGCTTAGGAGCCGACGCGTGGACCGATCGGGGCTCATGAGACGGCGCGTGGACCGATCGGGGCTCGGAGACGGCGCGTGGAACGGTCGGAGCACAGGAGACGGCGCGTGAAGCGATCGGCGCTCGGAGACGGCGCGTGGAGCGATCGGGGATCGGGGACGGCGCGTGGAACGATCGCGGCTCGGAGTCGACGCGTTAGCCGATCGGGGCTTAGGAGACGATGCGTGGACCGATCGGGGCTCGGAGACGGCGCGTGGACCGACCGGGGTTTAGGAGAAGGCGCTTGGACCGAACGGGGCTTAGGAGACGGCGCGTGGACCGATCGGGGCTCGGCGACGGCGCGTGGAACGATCGGGGCTCAGGAGACGGCGCGTCAACCGATCGGCGCTCGGAGAAGGCGCGTGGACCGATCGGGGCTTAGGAGACGGCGCGTGGACCGATCGCGGCTCGGCGACGGCGCGTGGAACGATCGGGGCTCAGGAGACGGCGCGTCAACCGATCGGCGCTCGGAGAAGGCGCGTGGACCGATCGGGGCTTAGGAGACGGCGCGTCGACCGATCGGAGATCAGGAGAGGACGCCTGGACTGATAGGGCTCTGGAAGTGGCGCACGGACCGATCGTGGCTCGGAGACGGCGCGTGGAGGCATCGGGGCTTTGAAGACGACGCGTGGACCGATCGGGGCTCAGGAAACGGCGTGTGGCACGATCGGGGCTCAGGAGACGACGCGTGGATCGATCGGGGCTCAGGAGACGACGCGTCGAACAATCGGGGCTCAGGAGACGGCGCGCGGACCGACTGAGGCTCAGGAGACTCGCGTGGATCGATCGGGACTCCGGAGGCGCCGCGTGGACCGATTGGGATCAGGAGACGGTGCGTGAACCGTTCGGGGCTCGGAGACGGCGCGTGGACCGATCGGGGCTCAGGAGACGGCGCGTGGACCGATCGCGGCTCGGAGACGGCGCGTGGAACGATCGGGGCTCAGGAGACGACGCGTGGACCGATTGGGGCTCGGATACGGCGCGTGAACCGATCGGGGCTCAGGAGGACGCGCGTGGACTGATCATGGCTCGGCGACGGCGCGTGGAGGCATCGGGGTTAAGAAGACGACGCATCGACCGAGCGGGGTTCAGGAGACGGCGCGAGGAGCGATCGGGGCTCAGGAGAAGACGCGTCAATTGATCGGGGCTCAGGACACGACGCGGCGACGGATCGGGGCTTGGAGACGGCGCGTGGACCGATCGGGGCTTAGGAGACGACGCGGCGACGGATCGGGGCTTGGAGACGGCGCGTGGACCGATCGGGGCTTAGGAGACGACGCGTGGACCGATCGGGGCTCAGAAGACGGCGCGTGGACCGATCGGGACTCAGGAGACGGCGCGTGGATCGATCATGGCTCGGCGACGGCGCATGGATCGATCGGGGCTCGGAGACGACGCGTGGAGCGATAGGGGCTCAGGAGACGGCACGTGGACCGGTCGGGGCTTAGGAGACTCGCGTGGACCGATTGGGGCTCAGACGGTTGCGCGTGGATCAATTGGGGTTCGGCGACGGCGCGTGGACCGATCGCGGCGCGGAGACGGCGCGTTAACCGATCGGGGCATAGGAGACGATGCGTGGATCGATCGGGGCTCAGGAAACGGCGCGTGGACCGACCGCGGCTCAGGAGGCCACGCCTGGACCGATCGGGGCTCGGCGACCGGGCGTGGACCGATCGAGTCTCGGAGACGACGCGTCGACCGATCGGGGCTCAGATGACGGTGCGCGGACCGACCGGGGCTCAGGAGACTCGCGTTGATCGATCGGGGCTCCGGAGACGGCTCGTGGAGCGATGGGGATCAGGAGGGGATGCGTGGACCGATCGCGGCTCTGGAGACTGCGCGTGGATCGATCGGGGCTTAGGGAACGACGCGTGGACCGATCGGGGCTCAGGAGACGGCGCGTGAACCAACCGGGGCTCAGGAGACCGCGCGTGGACCCATCGCGGCTCGGCGACGGCGCGTGGACCGATCGGGGCTCAGGAGGCCGCGCGTGGACCGATCGTGGCTCGGCGACGGCGCGTGGACCGATCGGGGCTAGGAGACCACGCCTGGACCGATCGGGGCTCGGAGACAGCGCGTGGACCGACTGGGGCTCAGGCGGTTTCGCGTGGACCAATTGGGGTTCGGTGACGACGCGTGGACCGATCGGGGTTTAGGAGGCCGCGCGTGGACCGATCGCGGCTCGGCGACGGCGCGTGCAACGATCGGGGCTCAGGAGGCCGCGCGTGGACCGATCGGGGCTCAGGAGACGGCGCGTGGACGTTTTCGGGGCTTAGGAGACGACGCGTGGACTGATCGGCGCTCGGAGACGGCGCGTGAACCGATCGGGGCTTAGTAGAAGGCGCTTGGTCCGATCGGGGCTTAGGAGACGACGCGTGGACCGATCGGAGCTCGAAGACGGCGCGTGGAACGATCGGGGCTCAGGAGACGGCGCATGAACCGATCGGCGCTCGGAGACGGCGCGTGGACCGATCTGGGCTCGGAGACAGCGCGTGGACCGTCTGGGGCTTAGGAGACGGCGCGTGGACCGATCGGGGCTTAGGAGACGATGCGTGAACAGATCGGGGCTCGGAAACGGCGCGTGGACCGACCGGGGCTCGGAGACGGCGCGTGGAACGATCGGGGCTCAGGAGACGGCGCGTGAACCGATCGGCGCTCGGAGATGGCGCGTGGACCGATCGGGGCTTAGGAGACTACGCGTTGACCGATCGGGGCTCAGGTGACGGCGCGCGGACCGACCGGGGCTCAGGAGACGGCGCGTGAAATGATCGGCGCCCGGAGACGACGCGTGGACCGATCGGGGCTCGGAGACAGCGCGTGGACCGACTGGGGCTCAGGCGGTTTCGCGTGGACCAATTGGGGTTCGGCGACGGCGCGTGGACCGTTCGGGGCTCGGAGACGGCGCGTTAACCGATCGGGGTTTAGGAGACGATGCGTGGACCGATCGGGGCTCGGAGACGGCGCGTGGACAGATCGGGCTCAGGAGACGGCGCGTGGACCGTTCGTGGCTCGGAGACGACGCGTGGAGGCATCGGGGCTAAGAAGACGACGCATGGACCGATCGGGGCTCAGGAAACGGCGTGTGGACCGATCAGAGCTCGGAGACGACGCGTGGACCGATCGGGGCTCAGGAGACTACGCGTGTACCTATCGGGGCTCAGGAGACAGCGCGTGGACCGATCGGGGCTCAGGAGGCGGCGCGTGGACCGATCGGGGCTCGGAGACGGCGCGTGGAATGATCGGGTCTCAGGAGACGGCGCGTTAAATGATCGGCGCTCGGAGACGCCGCGTGGACCGATTGGGGCTTAGGAGACGGCGCGTGGACCGATCGGGGCGCAGGAAGCGGCGCCTGGACCGATCGTGGCTCGGAGACGGCGCGTGGAGGCATCCGGGCTAAGAAGACGACGCATGGACCGAGCGGGGTTCAGGAGACGGCGCGAGGAGCGATCGGGGCTCAGGAGAAGACACGTCAATTGATCGGGGCTCCGGAGACGACGCCTCGACGGATCGGGGCTCAGGAGGCGGCACGAGAAGCGATCGGGGCTCAGGAGAAGACGCGTCAATTGATCGGGGCTCAGGAGACGACGCGTCGACGAATCGGGGCTTAGGAGACGACGCGTGGACCGATCGGGGCTCAGGAGACGGCGCGTCGACCGACCGGAGCCCAGGAGATTCGCGTGGATCGATCGGGGCTCGGATACGGCGCGTGAACCGACCGGGGCTCAGGAGGCCGTGCGAGAACCGATCGCGGCTCGGCGACGGCGCGTGGACCGATCGGGGCTCAGGATGCCGCGCGTGGACCGATCATGGCTCGGCGACGGCGCGTAGACCGATCGGGGCTCGGAGACGGCACGTGGAACGATCAGGGCTTAGGAGACGACGCGTGGACCGATCGGGGCTCAGGAGACGGCGCGTGCACCGATCGGGGCTCGAGGAAGGCGCGTGAAACGATTGGGGCTTAGGAGACGGCGCGTGGACAGATCGGGGCTCAGGAGACGGCGCGCGAACCGACCGGGGCTCAGGAGCCTCGCGTGGACCGATCATGGCTCGGCGACGGCGCGTGGACCGATCGGTGTTCAGAGACGACGCGTGGACCGATCGGGGCTCAGGCGGTTGCGCGTGGACCATTTGGGGTTCGGCGACGGCGCGTGGACCGATCGGCGCTCGGAGACAGCGCGTTAACCGATCGGGGTTTAGGAAACGATGCATGGACCGATCGGGGCTTGGAGACGGCGCGTGGACCGATCGGGGCTCAGGAGACGACGCGTGGACCGATCCGGGCTCGGAGACGGCGCGTGGAATGATCGGGGCTCAGGAGACGGCGCGTGAACCGATCGGCGCTCGGAGACAGCGCGTGGACCGATCGGGGCTTAGGAGACGGCGCACGGACCGATCGTGGATCGGCGACGGCGCGTGGACCGATCGGGGCTCGGCGACGGCGCGTGGACCGATCTAGTCTCGGAGACGACGCGTCGACCGATCGGGGCTCAGATGACGGCGCGCGGACCGACCGGGGCTCAGGAGACTCGCGTGGATCGATCGAGGCTCGGAGACGACGCGTGTGCGGACCGGGGATTCGAGGACGACGGGTGGACCGATCCGGGCTCAGGAGACGACGCGTCGTCCGATCGGGGCTCAGGATGCGGCGCGTGGACCGATCATGGCTCGGCAACGGCGCGTGGACCGATCGGTGTTCAGAGACGACGCGTGAACCGATCGGGGCTCAGGCGGTTGCGCGTGGACCATTTGGGGTTCGGCGACGGCGCGTGGACCGATCGGCGCTCGGAGACAGCGCGTTAACCGATCGGGGTTTAGCCAACGATGCATGGACCGATCGGGGCTTGGAGACGGCGCGTGGACCGATCGGGGATCAGGAGACGACGCGTGGACCGATCCGGGCTCGGAGACTGCGCATGGAATGATCGGGGCTCAGGAGACGGCGCGTGAACCGATCGGCGCTCGGAGACAGCGCGTGGACCGATCGGAGCACAGGAGACGGCGCGTGAACCGAGCGGCGCTCGGAGACGGCGCGTGGATCGATCGGGGCTTAGGAAACGGCGCGTGGACCGATCGGGGCTCAGGAGACCCCGCGTGGACCGATCGGGGCCCGGCGACTGCGCGTGGACGCATCGGGGCTCAGGAGACGGCGCGTTGACCGATCGGGGCTCGGAGACGGCACGTTAACCGATCGGGGCTTAGGAGACGATGCGTGGACCGATCGCGGCTCGGAGACGGCGTGTGAACCGACCGGCGCTCAGGAGGCCGCGCGTGGACCGATCGAGGCTCGGCGACGGCGAGTGGACCCATCGGGGCTCGGAGACGACGCGTGTACGGATCGGGGCTTGATGACGGCGGCTTTATCGATCGCGGCTCGGAGACGGCGCGTGGAGGCATCGGGGCTTCGAAGACGACGCATGGACCAATCGGGGCTCGGAAACGGCGCCTGGACCGATCGGAGCTCGGAGACGACGCGTGGAGCGGTCGGGGCTCAGGAGAAGACGCGTGGATCGATCGGGGCTCAGGAGACGACGCGTCGACGGATCGGGCCTCAGGAGACGGCGCGTGGAGCGATCGGAGCGCAGGAGACGACGCGTTAACAGAGCGGGGTTTAGGAGACGATGCGTGGACCGATCGGTGCTTGGAGACAGCGCGTGGACCCACTGGGGCTCAGGAGGTGGCGCGTGGACCAATTGGGGTTCGGCGACGGCGCGTGGACCAACCGGGGATTAGGAGACGACGCGTCGACCGATCGGGGCTTAGGAGACGACCCGTCGACCGATCGGGGCTTAGGAGACGACGCGTGGACCGATCGGGGCTTAGGAGGCGGCGCGTGGACCCATCGGGGCTCGGAGACGGCGTGTTAACCGATCGGGGCTTAGGAGACGATGCGCGGACCGATCGGGGCTCGGAGACGGCGCGTGGACCGACCGGGGCTAAGGAGGCCGCGCGTGGACCGATCGAGGCTCGTCGACGGCGCGTGGACCGATCGGGACTCGGAGACGGCGTGTGAACGTATCGGGGCTTAGGAGACGATGCGTTGTCTGATCGGGGTTCATAAGACGGCGCGTAGACCGATCGGGGCTCCGTCGGCGACGCCTGGACCGATCGGGGCCCAGGAAACGGCGCGTGGATCGATCGGGGCTCGGAGACGGCGCGTGGAATGATCGGGGCTTAGGAGACGGCGCGTGGACCGAACGGGGCTGAGGAGACAACGCGTGGACCGACCGGGGCTCAGGAAGCGGCGCCTGGACCCATCATGGCTCGGAGACGGCGCGAGGAGGCACCTCGGCTTAGAAGACGACGCGTGGACCGATCGGGGTTCAGGAAACGGCCCGTGGAGCAATCGGGGTTCAGGAGACGACGCGTGGATCGATCAAGGCTCCGGAAACGACGCGTCGTCCAATCGGGGCTCAGGATGTGGCACGTGGACCCGTCGGGGCTCGGAGACGGCACGTGGACCGATCAGGGGTTAGGACACGACGCGTTGACCGATCGGGACTCAGGAGGCGGCGCGTGGACCGATCGGGGATCAGGAAACGGTCCGTGGAGCGATCGGGGGTTAGGAGACGGCGCGTGGACCGATCGCGGCTTGGAGACGGCGCGTGTACCGATCGGGGCTTAGGAGACGGCGAGTGGACCGATGGGGCTCAGGAGACGCGCGCGGACCGGCCGGGGCTCAGGACCCTAGCGTGGATCGATCGGGGCTCCGGAGGCGGCGCGTGGACCGATCGGGGCTCAGGAGGCGGCGCGTGAACCGATCGGGGCTCAGGAGACGGCGCGTGGACCGATCGAGGCTCGGAGACGGCGCGTGGACCGACCGGGGCTCAGGAGGCCGCGCGTGGACCTATCGGGACGCGGCGACGGCGGGTGGACCGATCGAGGCTCGGAGACGACGCGTGTACGGATCGGGGCTGTGAAGACGACGCGTGGACCGATCGTGGCTCAGGAAACGGCGTGTGGAGCGATCGGCGCTCAGGAGACGACGCGTCGACCGATCAGGGCTCAGGAGACGGCGCGCGGACCGACCGGGGCTCAGGAGACTCGCGTGGATCGATCGGGGCTCCGGAGGCGCCGTGTGGACCGATGGGGCTCAGGAGACGGCGCGCGGACCGGCCGGGGCTCAGGAGCCTAGCGTGGATCGATCGGGGCTCCGGAGGCGGCGCGTGGACCGATCGGGGCTCAGGAGGCGGCGCGTGAACCGATCGGCGCTCGGAGACGGCGCGTGGTCCGATCGGGGCTTAGGAGACGGTGCGTGGACCGATCGGGGCTTAGGAGACGACGCGTGGACCGATTGGGGCTCAGGAGGCCGCGCGTGGACCGAACGGGGTTTGGATACGACGCGTGGACCGATCGGGGCTCGGAGACAGCGCGTGGACCAACCGGGGCTCAGGGGGTTGCGCGTGGACCAATTGGGGTTCGGCGACGGCGCGTGGACCGATCCGGGCTCAGGAGACGGCGCGTGGACCGATCGGGGCTCGGAGACGGCGCGTGGAGCGATCGGGGCTCAGGAGACGGCGCGTGAACCGATCGGCGCTCGGAGACGGCGCGTGCACCGATCGGGGCTTAGGAGACGGCGAGTGCACCGATCGGGGCCCGGAGACGGGTCGTGGACAGATTGGGGCTTAGGAGACGGCGCGTGGACCGATCGGGGCTGGGAGACGGCACGTGGACCAATGGGGGCTTAGGAGACGGCGCGTGGACCGATCGGGGCTTAGGAGACGACGCGTGGATCGAGCGGGGCTCGGAGACGGCGCGTGGATGGACCGTGGCTTAGAATGCGGCACGCGGACCGATCGGGGCTCGGAGACGGCGTGTGGACCGATCGGGGATCAGGAAACGGTGCGTGGACCGATTGGGGCTCAGGAGACGGCGCGTGGATCGATCGGGGCTCGGAGACGGCGCGTGGAACGATCGGAGCACAGGAAACGACGCGTCGACCGATCGGGGCTCAGGAGACGGCGCGCGGACCGACCGGGGCTCAGGAGCCTCGCGTGGACCGATCCTGGCTCGGCGACGGCGCGTGGACGGATCGGGGCTCGGAGACGACGCGTGGACCGATGGGGGCTCGGATACGGCGCATGAACCAACCGGGGCTCAGGAGGTCGCGCGTGGACCGATCACGGCTCGGTGACGGCGCGTAGACCGATCGGGGCTCAGGAGGCCGCGCGTGGACCGATCGCGGCTCGGCGGTGGCGCGTGGACCGATCGGGGCTCAGGAGGCCGCGCGTGGACCGATCATGGCTCGGCAACGGCGCGTGGACCGATCGGTGTTCAGAGACGACGCGTGAACCGATCGGGGCTCAGGCGGTTGCGCGTGGACCATTTGGGGTTCGGCGACGGCGCGTGGACCGATCGGCGCTCGGAGACAGCGCGTTAACCGATCGGGGTTTAGCCAACGATGCATGGACCGATCGGGGCTTGGAGACGGCGCGTGGACCGATCGGGGCTCAGGAGACGACGCGTGGACCGATCCGGGCTCGGAGACTGCGCATGGAATGATCGGGGCTCAGGAGACGGCGCGTGAACCGATCGGCGCTCGGAGACAGCGCGTGGACCGATCGGAGCACAGGAGACGGCGCGTGAACCGAGCGGAGCTCGGAGACGGCGCGTGGATCGATCGGGGCTTAGGAAACGGCGCGTGGACCGATCGGGGCTCAGGAGACCCTGCGTGGACCGATCGGGGCCCGGCGACTGCGCGTGGACGCATCGGGGCTCAGGAGACGGCGCGTGGACCGATCGGGGCTCGGAGACGGCACGTTAACCGATCGGGGCTTAGGAGACGATGCGTGAACCGATCGCGGCTCGGAGACGGCGAGTGGACCCATCGGGGCTCGGAGACGACGCGTGTACGGATCGGGGCTTGATGACGGCGGCTTTATCGATCGCGGCTCGGAGACGGCGCGTGGAGGCATCGGGGCTTCGAAGACGACGCATGGACCAATCGGGGCTCGGAAACGGCGCCTGGACCGATCGGAGCTCGGAGACGACGCGTGGAGCGGTCGGGGCTCAGGAGACGACGCGTCGACGGATCGGGCCTCAGGAGACGGCGCGTGGAGCGATAGGAGCGCAGGAGACGACGCGTTAACAGAGCGGGGTTTAGGAGACGATGCGTGGACCGATCGGTGCTTGGAGACAGCGCGTGGACCGACTGGGGCTCAGGAGGTGGCGCGTGGACCAATTGGGGTTCGGCGACGGCGCGTGGACCAACCGGGGATTAGGAGACGACGCGTCGACCGATCGGGGCTTAGGAGTCGACCCGTCGACCGATCGGGGCTTAGGAGACGACGCGTGGACCGATCGGGGCTTAGGAGGCGGCGCGTGGACCCATCGGGGCTCGGAGATGGCGTGTTAACCGATCGGGGCTTAGGAGACGATGCGCGGACAGATCGGGGCTCGGAGACGGCGCGTGGACCGACCGGGGCTAAGGAGGCCGCGCGTGGACCGATCGAGGCTCGTCGACGGCGCGTGGACCGATCGGGACTCGGAGACGGCGTGTGAACGTATCGGGGCTTAGGAGACGATGCGTTGTCTGATCGGGGTTCATAAGACGGCGCGTAGACCGATCGGGGCTCCGTCGGCGACGCCTGGACCGATCGGGGCCCAGGAAACGGCGCGTGGATCGATCGGGGCTCGGAGACGGCGCGTGGAATGATCGGGGCTTAGGAGACGGCGCGTGGACCGAACGGGGCTCGGAGACGGCGCGTGGACCGACCGGGGCTCAGGAGGCCGCGTGTGGACCGATCGGGGCTTAGGAGACGACGCGTGGACCGATTGGGGCTCAGGAGGCCGCGCGTGGACCCATCGCGGCTCGGCGACGGCGCGTGGACCGATCGGGGCTCAGGAGGCCGCGCGTGGACCGATCGTGGCTCGGCGACGGCGCGTGGACCGATCGGGGCTCGGAGACCACGCGTGGACCGATCGGGGCTCGGAGACAGCGCGTGGACCGACTGGGGCTCAGGCGGTGGCGCGTGGACCAATTGGGGTTCGGCGACGGCGCGTGGACCGGTCGGGGCTTAGGAGACGACGCCTGGACCGATCGGGGCTTAGGAGGCGGCGTGTGGAACGATCGGGGTGCAGGAGACGGCGCGTGCACCGACCGGCGCTCGGAGACGGCGCGTGGAGCGATCGGTGCTGAGGAGACGACGCGTTGATCGATCGGGGCTTAGGAGACGACGCGTCGACCGATCGGGGCGTAGGACGCGACGCGTGTACCTATCGGGGCTGACGAGACAGCGTGTGGACCGATTGGGGCTCAGGAGACGGCGCCTGGACCGATCGGGGCTCGGAGACGACGCGTTTACGGATCGGAGATCAGGAGACGACGCGTGGAACGATCCGGGCTCAGGATACGGAGCGTGGACCGATCGGGGCTTGGAGACGGCGTGTGGAACGATCGAGACTCGGGTGACAGCGCGTGAACCGATCGGCGCTCGGAGACGGCGCGTGGACCGATCGGGGCTCGGAGACGGCGCGTGGACCGACCGGGGCTCAGGAGGCCGCGTGTGGACCGATCGGGGCTCGGCGACGGCGCGTGGACCGATCGAGGCTCGGAGACGACGCGTGTACGGATCGGGGCTTTGAAGACAACGCATGGACCGATCGTGGCTCAGGAAACGGCGTGTGGAGCGATCGGGGCTCAGGAGACGACGCGTGGACCGATTAGGGCTCAGGAGACGGCGCGCGGACCGACCGGGGCTCAGGAGACGACGCGTGGACCGATCGGGGCTTAGGAGACGAGGCGTGGACCGATTGGGGCTCAGGAGGCCGCGCGTGGACCGATCGCGGCTTAGAATGCGGCACGCGCACCGATCGGGGATCGGACACGGCGTGTGGACCGATCGAGGCTCGGAGACGACGTGTTTACGGATCGGGGATCAGGAGACGACGCGTGGAACGATCCGGGCTCTGGAGACGGAGCGTGGACCGATCGGGGCTCGGAGACGGCGCGTGAACCGATCGGGGCTCGGAGACGGCGCGTGGACCGATCGGAGCCCGGAGACGGGTCGTGGACAGATTGGGGCTTAGGAGACGGCGCGTGGACCAATGGGGGCTTAGGAGACGGCGCGTGGACCGATCGGGGCTCGGAGACGGCGCGTGGAATGATCGGGGCTCAGGAGACGGCGCTTGAACCGATCGGCGCTCGGAGACAGCCCGTGGACCGATCGGGGCTCAGGAAACGGCGCGTGGACCGAACGGTGCTCGGAGACAACGCGTGGACCGATCGGCGCTCAGGAGGCGGCGCGTGGAGCGATTGGGGCTCAGGAGACGATGCGTGGACCGATCGGGGCTCGGAGACGGCGCGTGGACCGACCGGGGCTAAGGAGGCCGCGCGTGGACCTATCGAGGCTTAGGAGCCGACGCGTGGACCGATCGGGGCTGAGGAGACGGCGCGTGGACCGATCGGGGCTCGGAGACGGCGCGTGGAACGATCGGAGCTCAGGAGACGGGTCGTGAAATGATCGGCGCTCTGAGACGGCGCGTGGACCGATCGGTGCTCGGAGACGGCGCGTGGACCGATTGGGGCTCGGGAGACTGCGCGTGGATGGATCGGGGCTCCGGAGACGCCGCGTGGAGCGATGGGGATCAGGAGACGGTGCGCGGACCGATCGGGGCTCGGAGACGGCGCGTGGAACGATCGGGGCTTAGGAGACGACGCGTGGACCGATCGGGGCGTAGGACACGACGCGTGTACCTATCGGGGCTCACGAGGCAGCGTGTGGACCGATTGGGGCTCAGGAGACGGCGCGTGGACCGATCGGGGCTCGGAGACGGCGCGTGGAACGATCGGAGCTCAGGAGACGGGGCGTGAAATGATCGGCGCTCTGAGACGGCGCGTGGACCGATCGGTGCTCGGAGACGACGCGTGGACCGATCGGGGCTGAGGAGACGGCGTGTGGACCGATCGGGGCTCAGGAGACGGCGCGTGGACCGATTGGGGCTCGGGAGACTACGCGTGGATGGATCGGGGCTTCGGGAACGACGCGTGGACCGATCGAGGTTCAGGACACGGCACGTGGACCGATCGGGGCTCGGAGACGGCGCGTGGAACGATCGGGGCTTAGGAGGCCGCGCGTGGACCGATCGGGACTCAGGAGACGGCGTGTGGACCGATCGGGGCTCAGGAGGCGGCGCGTGGACCGATTGGGGCTTAGGAGACGGTGCGTGGGTCGATCGGGGTTCAGGAAGCGGCGCCTGGACCGATCGTGGCTCGGAGACGGCGCGTGGAGGCATCGGGGCTAAAAAGACGACATATGGACCGAGCGGGGCTCAGGAAACGGCTCGAGGAGCGATCGGGGCTGAGGAGAAGACGCGTCAATTGATCGGGGCTCAAGAGACGGCGCGTGGACGGATCGGTCTCAGGAGACGGCGCGTGAACCGATCGGCACTCGGAGACGGGGCGTGGACCGATCGGGGGTTAGGAGATGGCGCGTGCACCGATCGGGGCCCGGAGACGTGTCGTGGACAGATTGGGGCTTAGGAGACGGCGCGTGGACCGATCGGGGCTCACGAGACGGCGCGTGGACCGATCGGGGCTCAGGAGACGGCGCGCAGACCGATCGGGGCGCAGGAGGCGGCGCGTGGACCGATTGGAGCGCAGGAGGCGGTGCGTGGACCGATTGGGGCTTAGGAGACGGCGCGTGGACCGATCGGGGCTCAGGAAGCGGCGCCTGAACCGGTCGTGGATCGGAGACGGCGCGTAGACTCATCGGGGCTACGAAGACGACACATGGACCGAGCCGGGCTCAGGAGACGGCGCGAGGAGCGATCGGGGCTCAGGAGAAGACGCGTCAATTGATCGGGGCTCAGGAGACGACGCGTCGATGGATCGGGGCTTAGGAGACGATACGTGGACCGATCGGGGCTTAGGAGACGACGCGTGGAACGACCGGGGCTCAGGAGACGGCGCGTGGACCGACCGGGGCTCAGGAGACTCGCGTGGATCGATCGGGGCTCAGGAGGCAACGCGGGGACCCATCGGGGCTCGGAGACGGCGTGTGGACGTTATCGGAGCTTAGGAGACGGCGCGTGGACTGATCGGAGCTCAGGAGAAGACGCGTGGACCGATCGGGGCTTAGGAGAGGACCCGTCGACCGATCGGGGCTCAGGAGACGACGCGTCAACCGATCGGCACTCGGAGACGGCGCGTGGACCGATCGGGGCTTAGGAGACGGCGCGTGGACCGATCGGAGATCAGGAGATGACGCGTGGACCGATCGGGGTTGTGGAAGCGGCGCACGGACCGATCGTGGCTCGGAGACGGCGCGTGGAGGTATCGGGGCTTTGAAGACGACGCGTGGACCGATCGGGGCTCAGGAGACGACGCGTCGAACAATCGGGGCTCAGGAGACGGCGCGCGGACCGAGTGGGGCTCAGGAGACTCGCGTGGACCGATCGGGGCTCAGGAAACGGCGCGTGGACCGACTGGGGCTGAGGCGTTTGCGCGTGGACGAATTGGGGTTCGGCGACGGCGCGTGGATCGATCGGGGCTTAGGAGACGGCGCGTGCACCGATCGGGGCCCGGATACGGCGCGTGGACCGATCGGGGCTCAGGAAACGGCGCGTGGACCGACTGGAGCTCAGGCGGTTGCGCGTGGACCAATTGGGGTTCCGCGACGGCGCGTGGACCGATCGGGGCTCGGAGACGGCGCGTTAACCGATCGCGGCTTAGGAGACGATGCGAGGAGGCATCTGGGTTTACAAGACGACCCGTGTATCGATCGGGGCTCGGAGACGGCACGTTAACCTATCGGGGCTTAGGAGACGATGCGTGGACCGATCGGGCTCGGAGCCGGCGCGTGAACCGATCGGGGCTCAGGAGGCCGCGCGTGGACCGATCGAGGCTCGGCGACGGCGCGTGGACCGATCGGGGCTCGGAGACGACGCGTGTACGGATCAGGGCTTGGTAACGGCGCGTTTACCGACAGCAGCTCGGAGACGGCCCGTGG
This sequence comes from Netelia fuscicornis, assembly GCA_946811545.1. Classification (NCBI taxonomy): domain Eukaryota; kingdom Metazoa; phylum Arthropoda; class Insecta; order Hymenoptera; family Ichneumonidae; genus Netelia; species Netelia fuscicornis. The sequence continues at coordinate 13,633,218 of OX328016.1, read as the reverse complement.
ACGGATCGCGGCTTAGGAGACGGCGCGTGGAACGATCGGGGCTCAGGAGTCGGCGCGTGGACCGGTCGAGGCTCGGAGACGGCACGTGGACCGATCGGGGCTCGGAAACGGCGCGTGGACCGACCGGGGCTCGGAGACGGCGCGTGGAACGATCGGGGCTCAGGAGACGGCGCGTGAACCGAACGGCGCTCGGAGACGGCGCGTGGACCGATCGGGGCTCGGAGACGGCACGTTAACCGATCGGGGCTTAGGAGACGATGCGTGGACCGATCGGGCTCGGAGCCGGCGCGGGAACCGATCGGGGCTCAGGAGACGGCGCGTGGATCGATTGGGGCTTGGATACGGCGCAAGCCGCGACCGGGGCTCAGGAGGCCGCGCGTGGACCAATCATGGCTCGGCGACGGCGCGTGGACCGACCGGGGCTCGGAGACGGCGCGTCGAATGATCGGGGCTCAGGAGACGGCGCGTGAACCGATCGGCGCTCGGAGACGGCACGTGGACCGATCGGGGCTTAGGAGACGGCGCGTAGACCAATAGGAGGTCAGGAGAGGACGCGTGAACCGATAGGGCTCTGGAAGCGGCGCACGAACCGATCGTGGCTCGGAGACGGCGCGTGGAGGCATCGGGGCTTTGCAGACGACGCGTGGACCGAACGGTGCTCAGAAAACGGCGCCTGGAGCGATCGGGGCTCAGGAGACGACGCGTCGACCGATCGTGGCTCAGGAGACGGCGCGCGGACCGACCGGGGCTCATTAGCCTCGCGTGGATCGATCGGGACTCCGGAGGCGCCGCGTAGACCGATCGGGGCCCAGGAGACGGCGCGTGGACCGATCGGGGCTCAGGAAACGGCGCGTGGACCGACTGGGGCTCAGGCGATTGCGCGTGGACGAATTGGGGTTCGGCGACGGCGCGTGGATCGATCGGGGCTTAGGAGACGGCGCGTGCACCGATCGGGGCCCGGAGACGGGTCGTGGACAGATTGGGGATTTGCAGACGCCGCGTGGACCGATCGTGGCTGGGAGACGGCAGGTCCACCAATCGGGGCTTAGGAGACGACGCGTAGACCGATCGGGGCCCACGAGACGGCGCGTGGACCGATCGGGGCTCAGGAAACGGCGCGTGGACCGACTGCGGCTCAGGCGGTTGCGCGTGGACCAATTGGGGTTCCGCGACGGCGCGTGGACCGATCGGGGCTCGGAGACGGCGCGTTAACCGATCGCGGCTTAGGAGACGATGCGAGGAGGCATCTGGGTTTACAAGACGACCCGTGGATCGATCGGGGCTCGGCGACGGCGCGTGGACCGATCGAGGCTCGGAGACGACACGTTTACGGATCGGGGATCAGGAGACGACGCGTGGAACGATCCGGGCTCAGGAGACGGAGCGTGGACCGATCGGGGCTCGGAGACGGCGCGTGGACCGACCGGGGCTACGGAGGCCGCGCGTGGACCGATCGAGGCTCAGCGACGGCGCGTGGACCGATCGGGGCTCGGAGACGGCGTGTGAACGTATCGGGGCTTAGGAGACGATGCGTTGACCGATCGGGGCTCAGGAGACGACGCGTCGACCGATCGGGGCTCAGGAGGCGGCGCGTGGACCGATTGGGAGTCACGAGACGGCGCGTGGACCGAGTGGGGCTCGGATACGGCGCGTGAACCGACCGGGGCTCAGGAGGCCGCGGGTGGACCGATCGCAGCTCGGCGACGGCGCGTGGACCGATCGGGGCTCGGAGACGACGCGTGAACCGATCGGGGCTCAGGAGACGGCGCGTGGACTGATCGGTGCTCAGAGACGGCGCGTGGACGGACCGTGGCTTAGAATGCGTCACGCGGATCGATCGGAGCTCGGAGACGGCGCGTGGACCGACCGGGGCTAAGGAGGCCGCGCGTGGACCTATCGAGGCTTAGGAGCCGACGCGTCGACCTATCGGGGCTGAGGAGACGGCGCGTGGACCGAACCGGGGTCGGAGACGGCGCGTGGAACGATCGGAGCACAGGAGACGGCGCGTGAACCGATCGGCGCTCGGAGACGGCTCGTGGATCGATCGGGGCTTAGGAGAAGGCGCGTGGACCGATCGGGGCTTAGGAGACGATTCGTGGACCGATCGGGGCACGGAGACGGCGCGTGGACCGACCGGCGCTAAGCAGGCCGCGCGTGGACCGATAGAGGCTTAGGAGCCGACGCGTGGACCGATCGGGGCTGAGGAGACGGCGCGTGGACCGATCGGGGTTCGGAGACGGCGCGTGGAACGATCGGAGCACAGGAGACGGCGCGTGAACCGATCGGCGCTCGGAGACGGCGCGTGGATCGATCGGGGCGTAGGAGACGGCGCGTGGAACGATCTGGGCTCAGGAGACGCAGCGTGGACCGATCGGGACTTGGAGACGGCGTGTGGAACGATCGGTACTCGGGTGACGGCGCGTGAACCGATCGGCGCTCGGAGACGGCGCATGGACCGATCGGGGCTCGGAGACGGCGCGTGGACCGACCGGGGCTCAGGAGGCCGCGCGTGGACCGATGGGGGCTCGGCGACGGCGCGTGGACCGATCGAGGCTCGGAGACGACGCGTGTACGGATCGGAGCTTTGAAGACGACGCGTGGACCGATCGTGGCTCAGGAAACGGCGTGTGGAGCGATCGGGGCTCAGGAGACGACGCGTCGACCGATCAGGGCTCAGGAGACGGCGCGCGGACCGACCGGGGCTCAGGAGACTTGCGTGGATCGATCGGGGCTCCGGAGGTGCCGTGTGGACCGATGGGGCTCAGGAGACGGCGCGCGGACCGACCGGGTCTCAGGAGGCCGCGCGGGAGAGATCATGACTCGGCGACGGCGCGTGGACCGATCGGGGCTGGGAGACGGCACGTGGACCGATCGGGGCTCGGAGACAGCGCGTGGATCGACTGGGGCTCAGGCGGTTTCGCGTGGACCAATCGAGGTTCGGCGACGGCGCGTGGACCGATCGTGGCTCAGAAAGCGGCGCCTGGACCGATCGTGGCCCGGAGACGGCGCGAGAACGCATCTGGGCTTACAAGACGACGCGTGGATCGATCGGGGCTCGGAGACGGCGCATGAACCGACCGGGGCTCAGGAGACGACGCGTGGACCGATCGGGGCTCAGGAGACGGCGCGTGCACCGATCGGGGCTCGAGGAAGGCGCGTGAAACGATTGGGGCTTAGGAGACGGCGCGTGGACCGATCGGGGCTCAGGAGACGGCGCGCGGACCGACCGGGGCTCAGGAGCCTCGCGTGGACCGATCATGGTTCGGCGACGGCGCGTGGACGGATCGGGGCTCGGAGACGACGCGTGGACCGATTGGGGCTCGGAGACGGCGCGTTAACCGATCGGGGCTTAGGAGACGACGCGTGGACCGATCGGACCTCAGGAGACGGCGCGTGGGCGGATCGGTGCTCGGAGACGGCGCGTGGACGGACCGGAGCTCAGGAGATTCGCGTGGATCGATCGGGGCTCCGGAGGCGGCGCGTGGACCGATTGGGGAGCATGAGATGGTACGTGGACCGATCGGGGCTCGGAGACGGCGCACGGACCGATCGGGGCTTAGGATACGACGCGTGGACCGATTGGGGCTCAGGAGGCCGCGCGTGGACCGATCGGGGGTCGACGCAGCGCGTGGACGGATCAGGGCTCAGGAGACGGCGCGTGGACCGATCGGGGCTCAGGAAGCGGTGCCTGGACCGATCGTGGCTCGGAGACGGCGCGTGGAGGCATCGGGGCTAAGAACACGACGCATGGACCGAGCGGGACTCAGGAGACGGCGCGAGGAGCGATCGGGGCTCAGGAGAAGACGCGTCAATTGATCGGGGCTCAGGAGACGACGCGGCGACGGATCGGGGCTTAGGAGACGACGCGTGGACCGATCGGGACTCGGAGACGGCGCGTGGAACGATCGGAGCACAGGAAACGGCGCGTGAACCGATCGGGGCTCGGAGACGGCGCGTGGACCGATCGGGGCTCGGAGACGGCGCGTGGACCGACTGGGGCTAAGGAGGCCGCGCGTGGACCTATCGAGGCTTAGGAGCCGACGCGTGGACCGATCGGGGCTGAGGAGACGGCGCGTGGACCGAACGGGGCTCGGAGACGGCGCGTGGAACGATCGGAGCACAGGAGACGGCGCGTGAACCGATCGGCGCTCGGAGACGGCGCGTGTACGGATCGAGGCTTGGAGACGGCGCGTGGACCGATCGGAGCTCGGAGACGGCCCGTGGGCAGATCGGGGCTTAGGAGACAGCGCGTGGACTAATTGGGGCTTAGGAGAACATACGTGGACCGATCGGGGCTCGGAGACAGCGCGTTTACCGACTGGGGCTCGATAGGTTTTGCGTGGACCAATTGGGGTTCGCCGCGGCGTGTGGCCCGTCCGGATCTCAGTAGACCGCGCGTGGACCGATCGCGGCTCGGCGACTGCGCGTGGATGGATCGGGGCTCAGGAGACAGCGCGTGGACCGATCAGGGCTCAGGAAGCGGCGCCTGCACCGATCGTGGCTCGGAGACGGCGCGTGGAGGCATCGAGGCTTCGAAGACGACGCATGGACCAATCGGGGCTCGGAAACGGCACCTGGACCGATCGGAGCTCGGCGACGACGGGTGGAGCGGTCGGGGCTCAGGAGAAGACGCGTGGATCGATCGGGGCTCAGGAGACGACGCGTCAACGGATCGGCGCTTAGGAGGCGACGCGTGGACCGATCGGGGCTCAGATGACGGCGCGCGGACCGACCGGGGCTCAGGAGACTCGCGTGGATCGATCGGGGCTCGGAGACGGCGCGTGGACGGACCGCGGCTCAGAAAGCGGTACGCGGACCGATCGGGGATCGGACACGGCGTGTGGACCGATCGAGGCTCGGAGACGACGCGTTTATGGATCGAGGATCAGGAGACGACGCGTGGAACGATCCGGGCTCAGGAGAGGGAGCGTGGACCGATCGGGGCTCGGAGACGGCGTGTGGAACGATCGAGGCTTAGGAGCCGACGCGTGAACCGATCGGCGCTCGGAGACGGCGCGTGGACCGATCGGGGATCGGGAACGGCGCGTGGAACGATCGCGGCTCGGAGTCGACGCGTTAGCCGATCGGGGCTTAGGAGACGATGCGTGGACCGATCGGGGCTCGGAGACGGCGCGTGGACCGACCGGGGTTTAGGAGAAGGCGCTTGGACCGAACGGGGCTTAGGAGACGGCGCGTGGACCGATCGGGGCTCGGAGACGGCGCGTGGAACGATCGGGGCTCAGGAGACGGCGCGTCAACCGATCGGCGCTCGGAGACGGCGCGTGGACCGATCGGGGCTTAGGAGACGGCGCGTGGACCGATCGGAGATCAGGAGTTGATGCGTGGACCGATCGGGGTTGTGGAAGCGGCGCACGGACCGATCGTGGCTCGGAGACGGCGCGTGGAGGCATCGGGGCTTTGAAGACGGCGCGTGGACCGATCGGGGCTCAGGAGACCACGGGTGGACCGATCATAGCTCGGAGACAGCGCGTGGAATGATCGGGGCTCAGGAGACGGCTCGTGAACCGATCGGCGCTCGGAGACGGTGCGTGGACCGATCGGGGCTTAGGAGACGGCGCGTCGACCGATCGGAGATCAGGAGAGGACGCCTGGACTGATAGGGCTCTGGAAGTGGCGCACGGACCGATCGTGGCTCGGAGACGGCGCGTGGAGGCATCGGGGCTTTGAAGACGACGCGTGGACCGAACGGTGCTCAGAAAACGGCGCGTGGAGCGATCGGGGCTCAGGAAATGACGCGTCGATGGATCGGGGCTTAGGAGACGATGCGTGGACCGACCGGGGCTAAGGAGGCCGCGCGTGAACCGATCGAGGCTTAGGAGCCGACGCGTGGACCGATCGGGGCTCATGAGACGGCGCGTGGACCGATCGGGGCTCGGAGACGGCGCGTGGAACGGTCGGAGCACAGGAGACGGCGCGTGGATCAATCGGGTCTTAGGAGACGGCGCGTGGACCGATCGGGGCTCAGGAGGCGGCGCCTAGACCGGTCGGGGCTTAGGAGACGACGCCTGGACCAATCGGGGCTTAGGAGGCGGCGTGTGGAACGATCGGGGCTCAGGAGACGGCGCGTGCACCGATCGGCGCTCGGAGACGGCGCGTGGAGCGATCGGGGATCGGGGACGGCGCGTGGAACGATCGCGGCTCGGAGTCGACGCGTTAGCCGATCGGGGCTTAGGAGACGATGCGTGGACCGATCGGGGCTCGGAGACGGCGTGTGGACCGACCGGGGTTTAGGAGAAGGCGCTTGGACCGAACGGGGCTTAGGAGACGGCGCGTGGACCGATCGGGGCTCGGCGACGGCGCGTGGAACGATCGGGGCTCAGGAGACGGCGCGTCAACCGATCGGCGCTCGGAGAAGGCGCGTGGACCGATCGGGGCTTAGGAGACGGCGCGTGGACCGATCGGAGATCAGGAGTTGACGCGTGGACCGATCGGGGTTGTGGAAGCGGCGCACGGACCGATCGTGGCTCGGAGACGGCGCGTGGACCGATCGGGGCTCAGGAAACGGCGTGCGGCACGATCGGGGCTCAGGAGACGACGCGTGGATCGATCGGGGCTCAGGAGACGACGCGTCGAAAAATCGGGGCTCAGGAGACGGCGCGCGGACCGACTGAGGCTCAGGAGACTCGCGTGGATCGATCGGGACTCCGGAGGCGCCGCGTGGACCGATTGGGATTAGGAGACGGTGCGTGAACCGTTCGGGGCTCGGAGACGGCGCGTGGACCGATCGGGGCTCAGGAGACGGCGCGTGGACCGATCGCGGCTCGGAGACGGCGCGTGGAACGATCGGGGCTCAGGAGACGACGCGTGGACCGATTGGGGCTCGGATACGGCGCGTGAACCGATCGGGGCTCAGGAGGACGCGCGTGGACTGATCATGGCTCGGCGACGGCGCGTGGAGGCATCGGGGTTAAGAAGACGACGCATCGACCGAGCGGGGTTCAGGAGACGGCGCGAGGAGCGATCGGGGCTCAGGAGAAGACGCGTCAATTGATCGGGGCTCAGGACACGACGCGGCGACGGATCGGGGCTTGGAGACGGCGCGTGGACCGATCGGGGCTTAGGAGACGACGCGGCGACGGATCGGGGCTTGGAGACGGCGCGTGGACCGATCGGGGCTCAGAAGACGGCGCGTGGACCGATCGGGACTCAGGAGACGGTGCGTGGATCGATCATGGCTCGGCGACGGCGCATGGACCGATCGGGGCTCGGAGACGACGCGTGGAGTGATAGGGGCTCAGGAGACGGTGCGCGGACCGACCGGGGCTCAGGAGACTCGCGTTGATCGATCGGGGCTCCGGAGACGGCTCGTGGAGCGATGGGGATCAGGAGGGGATGCGTGGACCGATCGCGGCTCTGGAGACTGCGCGTGGATCGATCGGGGCTTAGGGAACGACGCGTGGACCGATCGGGGCTCAGGAGACGGCGCGTGAACCAACCGGGGCTCAGGAGACCGCGCGTGGACCCATCGCGGCTCGGCGACGGCGCGTGGACCGATCGGGGCTCAGGAGGCCGCGCGTGGACCGATCGTGGCTCTGCGACGGCGCGTGGACCGATCGGGGCTCGGAGACCACGCCTGGACCGATCGGGGCTCGGAGACAGCGCGTGGACCGACTGGGGCTCAGGCGGTTGCGCGTGGACCAATTGGGGATCGGCGACGACGCGTGGACCGATCGGGGCTTAGGAGGCCGCGCGTGGACCGAGCGCGGCTCGGCGACGGCGCGTGCAACGATCGGGGCTCAGGAGGCCGCGCGTGGACCGATCGGGGCTCAGGAGACGGCGCGTGGACCGATTGGGGCTCGGATACGGCGCGTGAACCAATCGGGCCTCAGGAGGCCGCGCGTGGACCGATCGCGGCTCGGCGACGGCGCGTGGACCGATCGGGGCTCAGGAGGCCGCGCGTGGACCGATCATAGCTCGGCGACGGCGCGTGGACCGATCGGGGCTCGGAGCGGCGCGTAGAACGATCGCGGCTCGGCGACGGCGCGTGGACCGATCGGGGCTCAGGAGGCTGCGCGTGGATCGATTGGGGCTCAGGAGACGGCGCGTGGACCGCTCGGGGGTCGAAGACGGCGCGTGGAACGATCAGGGCTCAGGAGACGTCACGTGAAATGATCGGCGCTCGGAGACGGCGCGTGGACCGGACGGTGCTCAGGAAGCGGCGCCTGGACCGATCGGGGCTCCGAGACGACGCGTTAACCGAGCGGGGCTTAGGAGACTATGCGGGGACCGATCGGGGCTCGGAGACAGCGCGTGTACCGACTGGGGCTCAGGAGGTTGCGCGTGGACCAATTGGGGTTCGGCGACGGCGCGTGGAGAGATCCCGGCTCAGGAGACGGCGCGTGGACCGATCGGGGCTGGGAGACGGAGCGTGGAGCGATGGGGGCTCAGGAGACGGCTCGTGAACTAATCGGCGCTCGGAGACGGCGCGTGGAACGAACGGGGCTGAGGAGAAGGCGCGTGGTCCGATCGGGGCTTATGAGACGGCGCGTGGACCGATCGGGGCTCGGAGATGGCGCGTGGAATGATCGGGGCTTAGGAGATGGCGTGCTGACCGATCGGAGATCAGGAGACGACGCGTGGACCGAGAGGGCTCTGGAAGCGGCGCACGGACGGATCGTGGCTCGGAGACGGCGCGTGGAGGCATCGGGGCTTTGAAGATAACGCGTGGACCGAACGGTGCTCAGAAAACGGTGCGTGGAGCGATCGGGGCTCAGGAGACCGCGCGTGGACCGATCGGGGCTCAGGAGCCGGCGCGTGGACCGATTGGGGCTCGGATGAGGCGCGAGAACCAACCGGGACTCAGGAGCCCGCGCGTGGACCGATCCCGGCTCGGCGACGGCGCGTGGACCGATGGGGCTCAGGAGCCTCGCGTGGACCAATCATGGCTCGGTGACGGCGCGTGGACCGATCGGGGCTTAGGTGACGATGCGTGGACCGATCGAGGCTCGGAGACGGCGCGTGGACCGACCGGGGCTCAGGAGGCGGCGCGTGAACCGATCGGGGCTCAGGAGACGGCGCGTGGACCGATCGAGGCTCGGAGACGGCGCGTGGACCGACCGGGGCTCAGGAGGCCGCGCGTGGACCTATCGGGACGCGGCGACGGCACGTGGACCGATCGAGGCTCGGAGACGACGCGTGTATGGATCGGGGATTAGGGGACGACGCGTGGACCGATCCGGGCTCAGGAGACGGCGCGTGGACGGATCGGGGCTCGGAGACGGCGCGTGGAACGATCGGGGCTCAGGAGACGGCGCGTGAACCGATCGGCGCTCGGAGACGGCGCGTGGACCGATCGAGGTTAAGCAGAGGACGCGTCGACCGATCGGGGCTCAGGAGACAGTGAGTAGACGGATCGGGACTCAGGAGACGGCGCGTGAACCGATCGGCGCTCAGAGACGGGGCGTGGACCGATTGGGGTTTAGCAGAGGACGCGTCGACCGATCGGGGCTCAGGAGACAGCGCGTGGACGGATCGAGTCTCAGGAGACGGCGCGTGAACCAATCGGTGCTCGGAGACGGGGCGTGGACTGATCGGGGCTTAGAATGGGTCACGCGGACCGATGGGGGCTCGGATACGGCATGTGGACGTATCGGGGCTTAGGAGACGATGCGTGGACCGATCGGGGCTCAGGAAACGGCGCGTGGACCGACCGCGACTCAGGAGGCCACGCCTGGACCGATCGTGGCTCGGAGACGGCGCGTGGAAGTATCGGGGCTTAAAAGACGACGGATGGACCGATCGGGGCTCAGGAAACGGCGCGTGGGCCGAACGGTGCTCGGAGATGACGCGTGGACCGATCGGCGCTCAGGAGACGGCGCGTGGAGCGATCGGGGCTCAGGAGACGACACGTTAACAGAGCGGGGTTTAGGAGACGATGCGTAGACCGATCGGTGCTCGGAGACAGCGCGTGGACCGACTGGGGCTCAGGAGGTGGCGCATGGACCAATTGGGGTTCGGCGACGGCGCGTGGACCGACCGGGGATTAGGAGACGACGCGTCGACCGATCGGGGCTCAGGAGACGGCGCGCGGACCGACCGGGGCTCAGGAGACTCGCGTGGATCGATCGGGGCTCCGGAGGCGCCGTGTGGACCGATGGGGCTCAGGAGACGGCGCGCGGACCGGCCGGGGCTCAGGAGCCTAGCGTGGATCGATCGGGGCTCCGGAGGCGGCGCGTGGACCGATCGGGGCTCAGGAGGCGGCGCGTGAACCGATCGGGGCTCAGGAGACGGCGCGTGGACCGATCGAGGCTCGGAGACGGCGCGTGGACCGACCGGGGCTCAGGAGGCGGCGCGTGAACCGATCGGGGCTCAGGAGACGGCGCGTGGACCGATCGAGGCTCGGAGACGGCGCGTGGACCGACCGGGGCTCAGGAGGCCGCGCGTGGACCTATCGGGACGCGGCGACGGCACGTGGACCGATCGAGGCTCGGAGACGACGCGTGTATGGATCGGGGATTAGGGGACGACGCGTGGAACGATCGGGGCTCAGGAGACGGCGCGTGGACCGATAGGAGCTCGGAGACGACGCGTGGACCGACTGGGGCTCAGCCGGTTGCGCGTGGGCCAATTGGGGTTCGGCGACGGCGCGTGGACCGATCGCGGATAGGAGACGGCGCGTTAACCGATCGGGGCTTAGGAGACGATGCGTGAACCGATCGAGGCTCGGAGACGGCCCGTGGACAGATCGGGGCTTAGGAGACGGCGCGTGGATCGATCGGGGCTCAGGAGACGGCGCGTGGACCGGTCGGGGCTTAGGAGACGACGCCTGGACCGATCGGGGCTTAGGAGGCGGCGTGTGGAACGATCGGGGCTCAGGAGACGGCGCATGCACCGACCGGCGCTCGGAGACGGCGCGTGGAGCGATCGGTGCTGAGGAGACGACGCGTGGATCGATCGGGGCTTAGGAGACGACGCGTGGACCGATCGGGGCGTAGGACGCGACGCGTGTACCTATCGGGGCTGACGAGACAGCGTGTGAACCGATTGGGGCTCAGGAGACGGCGCCTGGACCGATCGGGGCTCGGAGACGGCGCGTGGAATGATCGGAGCTCAGGAGACGGCGCGTGTACCTATCGGGGCTCACGAGACTGCGTGTGGGCCGATTGGGGCTCGGGAGACGACGCGTTTACGGATCGGGGATCAGGAGACGACGCGTGGAACGATCCGGGCTCAGGAGACGGAGCGTGGAACGATCGGGGCTTGGAGACGGCGTGTGGAACGATCGGGGCTCGGGTGACGGCGCGTGAAACGATCGGTGCTCGGAGACGGCGCGTGCACCGACCGGCGCTCGGAGACGGCGCGTGAACCGATCGGGGCTCAGGAGACGGCGCGTGGACTGATCGGTGCTCGGAGACGGCGCGTGGACGGACCGTGGCTTAGAATGCGTCACGCGGATCGATCGGGGCTCGGCGACGGCGCGTGGACCGACCGGGGCTCAGGAGGCCGCGCGTGGACCGATGGGGGCTCGGCGACGGCGCGTGGACCGATCGAGGCTCGGAGACGACGCGTGTACGGATCGGGGCTTTGAAGACGACGCGTGGACCGATCGTGGCTCAGGAAACGGGGTGTGGAGCAATCGGGGCTCAGGAGACGACGCGTCGACCGATCAGGGCTCAGGAGACGGCGCGCGGACCGACCGGGGCTCAGGAGACTCGCGTGGATCGATCGGGGCTCCGGAGGCGCCGTGTGGACCGATGGGGCTCAGGAGACGGCGCGCGGACCGGCCGGGGCTCAGGAGCCTAGCGTGGATCGATCGGGGCTCCGGAGGCGGCGCGTGGACCGATCGGGGCTCAGGAGGCGGCGCGTGAACCGATCGGGGCTCAGGAGACGGCGCGTGGACCGATCGAGGCTCGGAGACGGCGCGTGGACCGACCGGGGCTCAGGAGGCCGCGCGTGGACCTATCGGGACGCGGCGACGGCGCGTGGACCGATCGAGGCTCGGAGACGACGCGTGTATGGATCGGGGATTAGGGGACGACGCGTGGAATGATCGGGGCTCAGGAGACGGCGCGTGCACCGACCGGCGCTCGGAGACGGCGCGTGAACCGATCGGGGCTGAGGAGACGGCGCGTGGACTGATCGGTGCTCGGAGACGGCGCGTGGACGGACCGTGGTTTAGAATGCGTCACGCGGATCGATCGGGGCTCGGAGACGGCGCGTGGACCGACCGGGGCTAAGGAGGCCGCGCGTGGACCTATCGAGGCTTAGGAGCCGACGCGTGGACCGATCGGGGCTCGGAGACGGCGCGTGGACCGACCGGGGCTCAGGAGGCCGCGCGTGGACCGATGGGGGCTCAGGAAACGGGGTGTGGAGCAATCGGGGCTCAGGAGACGACGCGTCGACCGATCAGGGCTCAGGAGACGGCGCGCGGACCGACCGGGGCTCAGGAGACTCGCGTGGATCGATCGGGGCTCCGGAGGCGCCGTGTGGACCGATGGGGCTCAGGAGACGGCGCGCGGACCGGCCGGGGCTCAGGAGCCTAGCGTGGATCGATCGGGGCTCCGGAAGCGGCGCGTGGACCGATCGGGGCTCAGGAGGCGGCGCGTGGACCGATCGGCGCTCGGAGACGGCGCGTGGACCGATCGGGGCTTAGGAGACGGTGCGTGGACCGATCGGGGCTTAGGAGACGACGCGTGGACCGATTGGGGCTCAGGAGGCCGCGCGTGGACCGAACGGGGTTTGGATGCGACGCGTGGACCGATCGGGGCTCGGAGACAGCGCGTGGACCAACCGGGGCTCAGGGGGTTGCGCGTGGACCAATTGGGGTTCGGCGACGGCGCGTGGACCGATCCGGGCTCAGGAGACGGCGCGTGGACCGATCGGGGCTCGGAGACGGCGCGTGGAGCGATCGGTGCTGAGGAGACGACGCGTTGATCGATCGGGGCTTAGGAGACGACGCCTGGACCGATCGGGGCTTAGGAGGCGGCGTGTGGAACGATCGGGGTGCAGGAGACGGCGCGTGCACCGACCGGCGCTCGGAGACGGCGCGTGGAGCGATCGGTGCTGAGGAGACGACGCGTTGATCGATCGGGGCTTAGGAGACGACGCGTGGACCGATCGGGGCGTAGGACGCGACGCGTGTACCTATCGGGGCTGACGAGACAGCGTGTGGACCGATTGGGGCTCAGGAGACGGCGCGTGGACCGATCATGGCTCGGCGACGGCGCGTAGACCGATCGGAGCTTAGAAGACGACGCCTAGACCGATTGGGCGTCAGGAGACAGCGCGTGGACTGATCGGGGCTCGGAGACGGCGCGTTAACCGATCGGCGCTTGGAGACAGCGCGTCGACCGATCGGGGTTCGGTGTCGGCGCGTGGACCGTCCGGGGCTCAGGAGGGCATGCGTGGAACGATCGCGGCTCTGGAGACTGCGCGTGGATCGATCGGGGCTTAGGGAACGACGCGTGGACCGATCGGGGCTCAGGAGACGGCGCGTGAACCGACCGGGGCTCAGGAGACGGCGCGTGAAGCGATCGGGGCTCAGGAGACGGCGCGTGGAGCGATCGGGGCTCATGAGACGGAGCGTGGAGCGATCGGGGCTCATGAGACGGCGCGTGGAGCGATCGGGGTTCAGGAGACGACCCGTGGATCGATCGGGGCTTCGGAGGCGGCGTGTGAACCGATCGGGGAGTAGGAGACGGTGCGTGGACGGATCGTGGCTCAGAGACGGCGCGTGGAGGCATCATGGTTTAAAAGACGACGCATGAACCGATCGGGGCTCAGGAAACGGCACGTGGACCGATCGGAGCTCGGAGACGACGCGTCGACCGAGCGGGGCCCAGGAAACGGCGCGTGGATCGATCGGTGCTCGAAGACGACGCGTGGACCGATCGGGGGTTAGGAGCCGACGCTTGGACAGATCGGGGCTCAGGAGACCGCGCGTGGGCCGATCGGGGCTCAGGAGACGGCGCGTGGACCCATCGGGGCTGGGAGACGGCACGCGGAACGATCGGGGCTCAGAAGACTGGGCGTGGATGGATCGGGGCTTAGGGAACAACGCGTAGGCCGATCGGGGCTCAGGACCCGGCGCGTGAAACGATCGGGGTTCGGCGACGGCGCGTGGACCGATCGGGGTTCGGCGACGGCGCGTGGACCGATCGAGGCTCGGAGACGGCGCGTTAACCGATCTGGGCTTAGGAGACGATACATGGACCGATCGGGCTCGGAGACGGCGCGTGGACCGATCCAGGCTCGGCGACGGCGCGTGGACCGATCGGGGCTTGGCGACTGCGCGTGGACGGATCGGGGCTCAGGAGACGGCGCGTGGACCGACCGGGGCTCAGTAGACGGCGCGTGGACCGATCGGGGCTCTGGGACTGGGCGTGGGCGGATCGGGGCTCAGGAAACGGCGCGTGGACCGATCGGGGCTCGGAGACGGCGCGTTAACCGATCAGGGCTTAGGAGACGACGCGTGGACCGATCGGGGCTCAGGAGACGGCGCGTGGAACGATCGGGGCTCAGGAGACGGCGCGTAGAACGATCGAGGCTCAGGAGACGGCGCGTGGACCGATCGGGGCTCAGGAGACGGCGCGTGGACCGATCGGAGCTCGGAAACGACGCGTGGACCGATCGGGGCTCAGGAGATGGCGCGTGGAGCGATCGGGGCTCGGGAGACGGCGCATACACCGATCGGCGCTCGGAGACGGCGCGTGGAGCGATCGGGGCTCAGGAGACGACGCGTGGATCGAGCGGGGCTCAGGAGACGACTCGTCGACCGATCGGGGCTCAGGAGGCGGCGCGTGGACCGACTGGGGCTCAGGCGGTTGCGCGTGGACCAATTGGGGTTCGTCGACGGCGCGTGGACCGATCCGGGCTCAGGAGACGGCGCGTGGACCGATCGGGCCTCGGAGACGGAGCGTGGAGCGATCGGGGCACAGGAGACGGCGCGTGAACCGATCGGTGCTCGGAGACGGCGCGTGGACTGATCGGGGCTTGGAGACGGCGTGTGGAATGATCGGGACTCGTTGACGGCGCGTGAACCGATCGGCGCTCGGAGACGGCGCGTGGACCGATCGGGGCTCGGAGACGGCGCGTGGACCGCCCGGGGCTCAGGAGGCCGCGCGTGGAACGATAGGGGCACGGCGACGGCGCGTGGACCGATCGAGGCTCGGAGACGACCGGTATACGGGTCGGGGCTTTGAAGACGACGCGTGGACTGATCGTGGCTCAGGAAACGGCGTGTGGAGCGATCGGGGCTTAGGAGACGGCGCGTGGACCGATCGGGCCTCGGAGACGGCGCGTGGACCGATCGGGGCTTAGGAGACAACGCGTGGACCGAACGGGGCTCAGGAGACGGCGTGTGAAGCGATCGGGCCACAGGAGACGGCGTGTGGACCGATCGCGACTCGAAGACGACGCGTGTACGGATCGGGACTCACGAAACGGCGCGTGGAGCAATCGGGGCTCAGAAGACGGCCCGTGGAGCGATAGGGGCTCAGGAGAAGACGCGTGGATCGATCGGGTCTCAGGAAACGACGCGTCGACGGATCGGGGCTTAGGAGACGGCGCGTGGACCGATCGGGGCTCGAAGACGGCGCGTGGAACGATCGGGGCTCGGAGACGATGCGTGGACCGATTGGCGCTCAGGCGGCCGCGCGTGGACCAATTTGGGTCCGGCGACGGGGCGTGGACCGATCGGGGCTCGGAGACGACGCGTGTACGGATCCGGGCTCAGGAAACGGCGCGTGGAGCGATCGGGGCTCAGGAGACGACGCGTCGACCGATCGGAGGTCAGAAGGCGGCGCGTGGACCCATCGGGGCTCGGAGACGGCACGTGGACCGTTCAGGGCTTAGGACACGACTGGTGCACCGATCGGGGCTCAGGAGACAGCGCGTGGACGGGTCGGGGCTTAGGAGACTCGCGTGGATCTATCGGCGCTCCGGAGACGGCGTGTGAACCGATCGGGGATTTGGAGACGGTGCGTGGAGCGATCGGGGCTTAGGAGACGGCGCGTGGACCGATCCGGGCTCAGGAGACGGCGCGTGGACGGATCGGGGCTCGGAGACGGCGCGTGGACCGATCGGGGCTCGAAGACGGCGCGTGGAACGATCGGGGCTCGGAGACGATGCGTGGACCGATCGGGGCTCAGGAAAGGGCGTGTGGAGCGGTCGGGGCTCAGGACACGACGCGTGGGTCGATCGGGGCTCAGAAGACGACGCGTCGACCGATCGGGGCTCAGGTGACGGCGCGCGGACCGACCGGGGTTCAGGAGACGGCGCGTGAACTGATCGGCGCTCGGAGACGGCGCGTGGACGGATCGGGGCTCGGAGACGGCGCGTGGACCGATCGGGGCTTAGGAGACGACGCGTGGACTGATCGGTGCTCGGAGACGGCGCGTGGACGGACCGTGGCTTAGAATGCGTCACGCGGATCGATCGGGGCTCGGAGACGGCGCGTGGACCGACCGGGGCTAAGGAGGCCGCGCGTGGACCTATCGAGGCTTAGGAGCCGACGCGTGGACCGATCGGGGCTCGGAGACGGCGCGTGGACCGACCGGGGCTCAGGAGGCCGCGCGTGGACCGATGGGGGCTTAGGAGACGGCGCGTGCACCGATCGGGGCTGGGAGACGGCACGTGGACCAATGGGGGCTTAGGAGACGGCGCGTGGACCGATCGGGGCTTAGGAGACGACGCGTGGATCGAGCGGGGCTCGGAGACGGCGCGTGGATGGACCGTGGCTTAGAATGCGGCACGCGGACCGATCGGGGCTCGGAGACGGCGTGTGGACCGATCGGGGATCAGGAAACGGTGCGTGGACCGATTGGGGCTCAGGAGACGGCGCGTGGATCGATCGGGGCTCGGAGACGGCGCGTGGAACGATCGGAGCACAGGAAACGACGCGTCGACCGATCGGGGCTCAGGAGACGGCGCGCGGACCGACCGGGGCTCAGGAGCCTCGCGTGGACCGATCCTGGCTCGGCGACGGCGCGTGGACGGATCGGGGCTCGGAGACGACGCGTGGACCGATGGGGGCTCGGATACGGCGCATGAACCAACCGGGGCTCAGGAGGTCGCGCGTGGACCGATCACGGCTCGGTGACGGCGCGTAGACCGATCGGGGCTCAGGAGGCCGCGCGTGGACCGATCGCGGCTCGGCGGTGGCGCGTGGACGGATCGGGGCTCGGAGACGACGCGTGGACCGATGGGGGCTCGGATACGGCGCATGAACCAACCGGGGCTCAGGAGGTCGCGCGTGGACCGATCACGGCTCGGTGACGGCGCGTAGACCGATCGGGGCTCAGGAGGCCGCGCGTGGACCGATCGCGGCTCGGCGGTGGCGCGTGGACCGATCGGGGCTCAGGAGGCCGCGCGTGGACCGATCATGGCTCGGCAACGGCGCGTGGACCGATCGGTGTTCAGAGACGACGCGTGAACCGATCGGGGATCAGGCGGTTGCGCGTGGACCATTTGGGGTTCGGCGACGGCGCGTGGACCGATCGGCGCTCGGAGACAGCGCGTTAACCGATCGGGGTTTAGCCAACGATGCATGGACCGATCGGGGCTTGGAGACGGCGCGTGGACCGATCGGGGCTCAGGAGACGACGCGTGGACCGACCCGGGCTCGGAGACTGCGCATGGAATGATCGGGGCTCAGGAGACGGCGCGTGAACCGATCGGCGCTCGGAGACAGCGCGTGGACCGATCGGAGCACAGGAGACGGCGCGTGAACCGAGCGGCGCTCGGAGACGGCGCGTGGATCGATCGGGGCTTAGGAAACGGCGCGTGGACCGATCGGGGCTCAGGAGACCCCGCGTGGACCGATCGGGGCTCGGAGACGGCACGTTAACCGATCGGGGCTTAGGAGACGATGCGTGGACCGATCGCGGCTCGGAGACGGCGTGTGAACCGACCGGGGCTCAGGAGGCCGCGCGTGGACCGATCGAGGCTCGGCGACGGCGAGTGGACCGATCGGGGCTGAGGAGACGGCGCGTGGACCGATCGGGGCTCGGAGACGGCGCGTGGAACGATCGGAGCTCAGGAGGCCGCGCGTGGACCGATCGAGACTCGTCGACGGCGCGTGGACCGATCGGGACTCGGAGACGGCGTGTGAACGTATCGGGGCTTAGGAGACGATGCGTTGTCTGATCGGGGTTCATAAGACGGCGCGTAGACCGATCGGGGCTCCGTCGGCGACGCCTGGACCGAGCGGGGCCCAGGAAACGGCGCGTGGATCGATCGGGGCTCAGAGACGGCGCGTGGAATGATCGGGGCTTAGGAGACGGCGCGTGGACCGAACGGGGCTGAGGAGACAACACGTGGACCGACCGGGGCTCAGGAAGCGGCGCCTGGACCCATCATGGCTCGGAGACGGCGCGAGGAGGCACCTCGGCTTAGAAGACGACGCGTGGACCGATCGGGGTTCAGGAAACGGCCCGTGGAGCAATCGGGGTTCAGGAGACGACGCGTGGATCGATCAAGGCTCCGGAAACGACGCGTCGTCCAATCGGGGCTCAGGATGTGGCACGTGGACCCGTCGGGGCTCGGAGACGGCACGTGGACCGATCAGGGGTTAGGACACGACGCGTTGACCGATCGGGACTCAGGAGGCGGCGCGTGGACCGATCGGGGATCAGGAAACGGTCCGTGGAGCGATCGGGGGTTAGGAGACGGCGCGTGGACCGATCGCGGCTCGGAGACGGCGCGTTAACCGTTCGGGGCATAGGAGACGGCACGTGATTCGATCGGTGCACAGGAGACGGCGCGTGAACCGGTCGGGGCTTAGGAGACGACGCGTCGGCCGATCGGGGCTCAGGACAAGGGGTGTGGACCGATCGAGGCCCGGAGACGACGCGTTTAAGGATCGGGAATCAGGAGACGACGCGTGGAACGATCCGGGCTCAGGAGACGAAGCGTGGACCGATCGGGGCTCGGAGACGCCGTGTGGAACGATCGGGGCTCGGGTGACGGCGCGTGAACCGATCGGCGTTCGGAGACGGCGCGTGGATCGATCGGGGCTCAGGAGACCGCGCGTGGACCCATCGCGGCTCGGCGACAGCGCGTGGACCGATCGGGGCTCAGGAGGCCGCGCGTGGACCGATCGTGGCTCGGCGACGGCGCGTGGACCGATCGGGGCTCGGAGACCACGCGTGGACCGATCGGGGCTCGGAGACAGCGCGTGGACCGACTGGGGCTCAGGCGGTGGCGCGTGGACCAATTGGGGTTCGGCGACGGCGCGTGGACCGATCCGGGCTCAGGAGACGGCGCGTGGACCGATTGGGGCTCAGGAAGCAGCGCCTGGACCGATCGTGGCTCGGAGACGGCGCGAGGAGGCATCTGGGCTTCGAAGACGACGCGTGGATCGATCGGGGCTCGGAGACGGCGCGTGAACCGACCGGGTCTCAGGAGGCCGCGCGTGAACCGATCGAGGCTCAGGAGGCCACGCCTGGACCGATCGGGGCTCCGCGACGGCGCGTGGACCGATCGAGGCTTGGAGATGACGGGTGTACGAATCGGGGATTCGGCGATGACGCGTGGGCCGATCCGGGCTCAGGAGACGGCGCGTGGAGCGATCGGGGCTCGGAAACGGCGGGTGGACCGTCCGGGGCTTAGGAGACGATGCGTGGACCGATCGGGGCTCAGAAGACGGCGCGTGGACGGATCGGCGCTCGGAGACGGCGCGTGGACGGATCGGGGCTCGGAGACGGCGCGTAGAACGATCGGGGCTCAGGAGACGGCGCGTTAACCGATTGGGGCTTAGGAGACGTTGCGTGGACCGATCGGGGCTCGAAGACGGCGCGTGGACCGATCGGGGCTCGGAGGCAGTGCGTGGACCGACTGGGGCTCAGGCGGTTGCGCGTGGACCAATTGGGGTTCGGCGACGGCGCGTGAACCGACCGGGGCTCAGGAGGCCGCGCGTGGACCGATCGAGGCTCAGGAGGCCACGCCTGGACCAATTGGGGTTCGGCGACGGCGCGTGGACCGATCGGGGCTCGGAGACGGTGCGTCGACCGCTCGGGGTTCGGAGACGGCGCCTGGACCGTCCGGGGCTCAGGAGGCGATGCGTGGACCGATCGGGGCTCAGGAGACTGCGCGTGGATGGATCGGAGCTTAGGGAACGACGCGTGGACCGATCGGGGCGCAGGAGACGGCGCGTGAATCGATCGTCGCGCGGAGACGGCACGTGGACCGATCGGGGCTTAGGAGACGGCGCGTGGACTAATAGGAGATCAGAAGAGGACGCGTGGACCGATAGGGCTCTGGAAGCGGCGCACGGACCGATCGTGGCTCGGAGACGGCGCATGAACCGATCGGGGCTCGGGAAGCGGCGCGTGGACCGATCGGGGATCAGGAACCGGTCCGTGGAGCGATCGGGGCTTAGGAGACGGCACGTGGACTGATCGGGGCTCGGGAAGCGGCGCCTGAACCGATCGTGGCTCGGAGACGGAGCGTGGAGGCATCGGGGCTTAGAAGACGACGCATGGACCGATCGTGGCTCAGGAAACGGCGTGTGGAGCGATCGGGGCTCAGGAGACGACGCGTGGACCGATTAGGGCTCAGGAGACGGCGCGCGGACCGACCGGGGCTCAGGAGACGACGCGTGGACCGATCGGGGCTTAGGAGACGACGCGTGGACCGATTGGGGCTCAGGAGGCCGCGCGTGGACCGATCGCGGCTCGACGCCGCGCGTGGACAGATCAGGGCTTAGGAGACGACGCGTGGACCGATCGGTGCTCGGAGACGGCGCGTGGACGGACCGCGGCTTAGAATGCGGCACGCGCACAGATCGGGGATCGGAAACGGCGTGTGGACCGATCGAGGCTCGGAGACGACGTGTTTACGGATCGGGGATCAGGAGACGACGCGTGGAACGATCCGGGCTCTGGAGACGGAGCGTGGACCGATCGGCGCTCGGAGACGGCGCGTGAACCGATCGGGGCTCGGAGACGGCGCGTGGACCGATCGGAGCCCGGAGACGGGTCGTGGACAGATTGGGGCTTAGGAGACGGCGCGTGGAACGATCGGAGCACAGGAGACGGCGCGTGGATCGAGCGGGGCTCGGAGACGGCGCGTGGATGGACCGTGGCTTAGAATGCGGCACGCGGACCGATCGGGGCTCGGAGACGGCGCGTGGAACGATCGGGGCTCAGGAGACGGCGCGTGAAATGATCGGCGCTCTGAGACGGCACGTGGACCGATTGTGGCTTACGAGACGGCGCGTGGATCGATCGGGGCTCAGGAAGCGGCGCTTGGACCTATCGTGGCTCGGAGACGGCGCGTGGAGGCATCGGGGCTAAGAACACGACGCATGGACCGAGCGGGACTCAGGAGACGGCGCGAGGAGCGATCGGGGCTCAGGAGAAGACGCGTCAATTGATCGGGGCTCAGGAGACGACGCGGCGACGGATCGGGGCTTAGGAGACGACGCGTGGACCGATCGGGACTCGGAGACGGCGCGTGGAACGATCGGAGCACAGGAGACGGCGCGCGAACCGATCGGGGCTCGAAGACGGCGCGTGGACCGATCGGGGCTCGGAGACGGCGCGTGGAACGATCGGGGCTCAGGAGGCCGCGCGTGGACCGATCATGGCTCGGCGACGGCGCGTAGACCGATCGGGGCTCGGAGACGACGCGTCGACCGATCAGGGCTCAGGAGACGGCGCGCGGACCGACCGGGGCTCAGGAGACTCGCGTGGATCGATCGGGGCTCCGGAGGCGCCGCGTGGACCGATGGGGAGCAGGAGACGGTGCATGGACCGATCGGGGCTCGGAGACGGCGCGTGGACCGATCGGGGCTTAGGAGGCGACGCGTGGACCGATCGGGGCTTAGGAGACGACGCGTGGACCGATCGGGGCTCGGAGACGGCGCGTGGAACGATCGCGGCTCGGCGACGGCGCGTGGACCGATCGGGGCTCCGGAGAAGGCGCGTGAACCGATCGGGGCTTAGGAGACGGCGCGTGGACCGATCGGAGCTTACGAGGCGACTCGTGAACCGATCGGGGTTCAGGAAGCGGCGTGTGGACCGATCGGGGCTTAGGAGACGACGTGTGGACAGATCGGGGCTCAGGAGACGGCGCGTGGACCGACCGGTGCTCAGGAGGCCGCGCGTGGACCTATCGGGGTTCGGCGACGGCGAGGGGACCGATCGGGGCTCGGAGACGGCGCGTTAACCGATCGGGGCTTAGGAGACGGCGTGTGGATCGATCGGAGATCAGGAGATGTCGCGTGGACAGATCGGGGCTCGGAAACTACGCGTTCACCGATCGGGGCTCAGCGACTGCGCGTGGATGGATCGGGACTCAGGAGACGGCGCGTGGGCCGATCGGGGCTCGGAGACGGCGCGTTAACCGATCGGGGCTTAGGAGACGGCGCGTGGACCGATCGGAGATCAGGAGATTACGCGTGGACCAATCGGGGCTCTGGAAGCGGCGCACGGACCGATCGTGGCTCGAAGACGGCGCGTGGACCGATCGGGGCTCAGGCGACGGCGCGTAGACCGATCGGGGCTCGGAAACTACGCGTTAACCGATCGGGGCTCGGCGACTGCGCGTGGATGGATCGGGGCTTAGGGAACGACGCGTGGACCGATCGGGGCTCAGGAGACGGCGCGTGAACCGACCGGGGCTCAGGACGCCGCGCGTGGACCGATCGTGGCTCGGCTACGGCGCGTGGACCGATCGGGGGTCGGAGACGACGCGTGAACCGATCGGGGCTCGGAGACAGCGCGTGGACCGACTGGGGCTTGGCCGTTGCGCGTGGACCAATTCGGGTTCGGCGACGGCGCGTGGACCAATCGGGGCTCGGAGACGGCGCGTTAACCGATCGGGGCTTAGGAGACGATGCGTGAACCGATCGGGGCTCGGAGACGGCACGTGGACCGATCGGGGCTTAGGAGACAACGCGTGGACCGATCGGGGCTCAGGAAGCAGCGTCTGGACCGATCGTGGCTCGGAGACGGTGCGAGGAGGCATCTGGGCTTAGAAGACGACGCGTGGATCGATCGGGTCTCGGAGATGGCGCGTGAACCGACCGGGGCTCAGGAGGCCGCGCGTGGACCCATCGGGGCTCGGAGACGACACGTGGACCGATCAGGGCTTAGGAGACGACGCGTGGACCGATCGGGGCTTAGGAGAAAACGCGTGGACCGATCGTGGTTCGGAGACGGCGCGAGGAGGCATCTGGGCTTAGAAGACGACGCGCGGACCGTTCGGGGCTCAGGAAACGGCTCGTGGAGCGATCCGGGGTCAGGAGACGACGCGTGGATCGATCGGGGCTCAGGAGACGGCGCGTGGATCTATCGGGGCTCCGGAGAAGGCGCGTGAACCGATCGGGGCTTAGGAGACGGCGCGTGGACCGATCGGGGCTCAGGAAGCGGGGCCTGGACCGATCGTGGCTCGGAGACGGCGCGTGGAGGCATCCGGGCTAAGAAGACGACGCATGGACCGAGCGGGGTTCAGGAGACGGCTCGTGGAGCGATCCGGGGTCAGGAGACGACGCGTGGATCGATCGGGGCTCAGGAGACGGCGCGTGGATCTATCGGGGCTCCGGAGAAGGCGCGTGAACCGATCGGGGCTTAGGAGACGGCGCGTGGACCGATCGGGGCTCAGGAAGCGGGGCCTGGACCGATCGTGTCTCGGAGACGGCGCGTGGAGTCATCCGGGCTAAGAAGACGACGCATGGACCGAGCGGGGTTCAGGAGACGGCGCGAGGAGCGATCGGGGCTCAGGAGAAGACGCGTCAATTGGTCGGGGCTCAGGAGACGACGCGTCGACGAATCGGGGCTTAGGAGACGACGCGTGGACCGATCGGGACTCAGGAGACGGCGCGTGGCCCGATTGGGGCTCGGATACGGCGCGTGAACCGACCGGGACTCAGGAGATTCGCGTGGATCAATCGGGGCTCCGGAGGCGGCGCGTGGACCGATTGGGGCTTAGGAGACGACGCGTGGACTGATCGGGACTCAGGAGACGGCGCGTGGCCCCATTGGGGCTCGGATACGGCGCGTGAACCGACCGGGGCTCAGGAGGCCGCGCGAGAACCGATCGCGGCTCGGCGACGGCGCGTGGACCGATCGGGGCTCAGGAGGCCGCGCGTGGACCGATCATGGCTCGGCGACGGCGCGTAGACCGAACGGGGCTCGGAGACGACGCGTGGACTGATCGGGGCTCGAAGACAGCGCGTGGACCGATCGGGGCTCGGCGATGGCGCGTGGATCGATCGGGACTCGGAGACGACGCGTGTACGGATCGAGGCTTGGAGACGGCGCGTGGACCGACCGGAGCTCGGACACGGCCCGTGGACGGATCGGGGCTTAGGAGACGGCGCGTGGACTAATTGGGGCTCAGGAGACGATGCGTGGATCGATCGGGGCTCGGAAACGACGCGTTAGCCGAGCGGGGCTTAGGAGACGACGCGTGGACCGATCGGGGCTCAGGAGACGGCGCGTGAAGTTATCAGCGCTCAGAGACGGCGCGTGGACCGATGGGGGCTTAGGATACGGCGCGTGGACCGATCGGGGCTCAGGAAGCGGCGCCTGGACCGATCGTGGCTCGGAGACGACGCGTGGAGGCATCGGGGCTAAGAAGACGACGCATGGACCGATCGGGGCTCAGGAAACGGCGTGTGGACCGATCAGAGCTCGGAGACGACGCGTGGACCGATCGGGGCTTAGGAGACTACGCGTGTACCTATCGGGGCTCAGGAGACAGCGCGTGGACCGATCGGGACTCAGGAGGCGGCGCGTGGATCGACCGGGGCTCGGAGACGGCGCGTGGAACGATCGGGTCTCAGGAGACGGCGCGTGAAATGATCGGCACTCGGAGACGCCGCGTGGACCGATTAGGGCTTAGGAGCCGGCGCGTGGACCGATCGGGGCGAAGGAAGCGGCGCCTGGACCGATCGTGGCTCGGAGACGGCGCGTGGAGGCATCCGGGCTAAGAAGACGACGCATGGAGCGATCGGGGCTCAGGAGAAGACACGTCAATTGATCGGGGCTCCGGAGACGACGCCTCGGCGGATCGGGGCTCAGGAGGCGGCACGAGAAGCGATCGGGGCTCAGGAGAAGACGCGTCAATTGATCGGGGCTCAGGAGACGACGCGTCGACGAATCTGGGCTCAGGAGACGACGCGTGGACCGATCGGGGCTGAGGAGACGGCGCGTCGACCGACCGGAGCTCAGGAGATTCGCGTGGATCGATCGGGGCTCCGGAGGCGGCGCGTGGACCGATTGGGGCTTAGGAGACGACGCGTGGACTGATCGGGACTCAGGAGACGGCCCGTGGCCCGATTGGGGCTCGGATACGGCGCGTGAACCGTCCGGGGCTCAGGAGGCCGCCCGAGAACCGATCGCGTCTCGGGTACGGCGCGTGGACCGATCGGGGCTCAGGAGGCCGCGCGTGGACCGATCATGGCTCGGCGACGGCGCGTAGACCGATCGGGGCTCGGAGACGACGCGTGGACTGATCGGGGCTCGAAGACAGCGCGTGGACCGACTGCGGCTCAGGCGGTTGCGCGTGGACCAATTGGCGCTCGGGAGGCGGCGCGTGGACCGATTGGGGAGCAGAAGATGGTGCGTGAACCGATCGGGGCCCGGAGACGGCGCGTGGACCGATCGGAGCTTAGAAGACGACGCCTAGACCGATTGGGCGTCAGGAGACAGCGCGTGGACTGATCGGGGCTCGGAGACGGCGCGTTAACCGATCGGCGCTTGGAGACAGCGCGTCGACCGATCGGGGTTCGGTGTCGGCGCGTGGACCGTCCGGGGCTCAGGAGGGCATGCGTGGAACGATCGCGGCTCTGGAGACTGCGCGTGGATCGATCGGGGCTCAGGAGACGGCGCGTGGACCGACCGGGCCTCGGAGACGACGCGTGGACCGATCGGGGCTTAGGAGACGATCCGTGAACCTATCGGGGCTCGGAGACGGCGCGTGGACAGATCGGCGCTCAGGAGACCGCGCGTGGACCGATCGGGGCTCGGCGACTGCGCGTGGACGAATTGGGGTTCGGCGACGGCGCGTGGACCGACCGGGGCTCAGGAGACCGCGCGTGGACCGATCGGGGCTCGGCGACTGCGCGTGGAACGATCGGGGCTCGGAGTCGGCGCGTTAACCGATCGGGGCTTAGGAGACGATGCGTGGACCGATCGGGGCTCGGAGACGGCGCGTGGACCGACCGGGGCTCAGGAGGATACGCCTGGACCGATCGGGGCTCGGCGACGGCGCGTGATCCGATCGAGGCTCGGAGACGACGCGTGTACGGATCGGAGATTCGGGGACAACGCGTGGAACGATCCGGGCTCAGGAGACGGCGCGTGAACCGATCGGGGCCCAGGAACCGGCGCGTGGATCGATCGGTGCTCGAAGACGATGCGTGGACCGACCGGGGCTCAGGAGCCGATGCGTGGATCGATCGGGGCTCAGGAGGCGGCGCGTGGACCCATCGGGGCTCGGAGACGACACGTGGACCGATCAGGGCTTAGGAGACGACGCGTGGACCGATCGGGGCTCAGGAGACGGCGCGTGGACAGATCGGTGCTCGCAGACGGCGCGTGGACGGACCGTGACTTAGAATGCGTCACGCGGACCGATCGGGGCTCGGATACCGCGTGTGGACGTATCAGGGCTTAGGAGACGATGCGTGAACCGATCGGGGCTCAGGAGACAGCGCGTGGACCGATCGGGGCTCGGAGACGGCGCGTGGACCGGTCGGGGCTTAGGAGACGGCGCGTGGAATGATCGGGGCTCAGGAGGCCGCGCGTGGACCGATCATGGCTCGGCGACTGCGCGTGGACCGATCGGGACTCGGACACGACGCGTAGACCGATCGGTGCTCGGAGACAGCGCGTGGACCGACTGGGGCTCGGAGACGGCGGGTGGACCGATCGTGGCTTAGGAGAAGGCGCGTGGACCGATCGGGGCTTAGGAGACGACGCGTGGACCGATCGGGGCTCAGGAGACGGCGCGTGGAGCGATCGGGGCTCGGAAACGGCGGGTGGACCGTCCGGCGCTTAGGAGACGATGCGTGGACCGATCGGGGCTCAGAAGACGGCGCGTGGACGGATCGGCGCTCGGAGACGGCACGAGGACCGATCGGGGCTCAGGAGACGGCGCGTAGACCGATCGGGGCTCCGAAACGACGCGTTAACCGAGCGGGGCTTAGGAGACGATGAGTGGACCGATCGGGGCTCGAAGGCGGCGCGTGCACCGATCGGCGCTCGGAGACCGCACGTGGAGCGATCGGGGCTGAGGAGACGATGCGTGGATCGATCGGGGCTCAGGAGACGACGCGTCGACCGATCGGGGCTGAGGAGACGACGCGTGGACCGATGGGGCTTAGGAGAAAACGCGTGGACCGATCGGGGCTCAGGAAGCGGCGCCTGCACCGATCGTGGTTGGCAGACGGCGCAAGGAGGCATCTGGGCTTAGAAGACGACGCGTGGACCCATCGGGGCTCAGGAAACGGCGCGTGGACCGACCGCGGCTCAGGAGGCCACGCCTGGACCGATCGGGGCTCGGCGACGGGGCGTGGACCGATCGAGTCTCGGAGACGACGCGTCGACCGATCGGGGCTCAGATGACGGTGCGCGGACCGACCGGGGCTCAGGAGACTCGCGTGGGTCGATCGGGGCTCCGGAGACGCCGCGTGGAGCGATGGGGATCAGGAGACGGTGCGCGGACCGATCGGGGCTCGGAGACGGCGCATGGAGGCATCGGGGTTTAGAAGACGACGCATGGACCGATCGGGGCTCAGGAAACGGCGCGTGGACCGATCGGAGCTCGGAGACCACGCGTGGACCGATCGGGGCTCAGGAGATGGCGCGTGGAGCGATCGGGGCTCAGGAGAAGACGCGTGGATCGATCGGGTATCAGGAGACGACGCGTCGACGGATCGGGCCTTAGGAGAGGATGAGTGGACCGATCGGGGCTTAGGACCCGACGCATGGGCCGATCGGGGCTCGGCGACGGCGCGTGAACCGATCGGGACTCGGAGACGGCGCGTGTACGGATTGGAGCTTAGCACACGACGCCTGGACCGATCGGGGCTTAGGAGGCGGCGTGTGGAACGATCGGGGCTCAGGAGATGGCGCGTGGAGCGATCGGGGCTCGGGAGACGGCGCGTACACCGATCGGCGCTCGGAGACGGCGCGTGGAGCGATCGGGGCTCAGGAGACGACGCGTGGATCGAGCGGGGCTCAGGAGACGACTCGTCGACCGATCGGGGCTCAGGAGGCGGCGCGTGGACCGACTGGGGCTCAGGCGGTTGCGCGTGGACCAATTGGGGTTCGTCGACGGCGCGTGGACCGATCCGGGCTCAGGAGACGGCGCGTGGACCGATCGGGGCTCGGAGACGGAGCGTGGAGCGATCGGGGGACAGGAGACGGCGCGTGAACCGATCGGTGCTCGGAGACGGCGCGTGGACGGATCGGGGCTCGGAGACGGCGCGTGGACCGATCGGGGCTTAGGAGACGACGCGTGGATCGATCGGGGCGTAGGACGCGACGCGTGTACCTATCGGGGCTCACGAGATAGCGTGTGGACCGATTGGGGCTCAGGAGACGGCGACTGGACCGATCGGGGCTCGGCGACGGGGCGTGGACCGATCGAGTCTCGGAGACGACGCGTCGACCGATCGGGGCTCAGATGACGGTGCGCGGACCGACCGGGGCTCAGGAGACTCGCGTGGATCGATCGGGGCTCCGGAGACGCCGCGTGGAGCGATGGGGATCAGGAGACGGTGCGCGGACCGATCGGGGCTCGGAGACGGCGCGTGGACCGATCGGGGCTTAGGAGACGACGCGTGGACCGATCGGGGCGTAGGACGCGACGCGTGTACCTATCGGGGCTCACGAGATAGCGTGTGGACCGATTGGGGCTCAGGAGACGGCGACTGGACCGATCGGGGCTCGGAGACGGCGCGGGGAACGATCGGAGCTCAGGAGACGGCGCGTGTACCTATCGGGGCTCACGAGACTGCGTGTGGGCCGATTGGGGCTCAGGAGACGACGCGTTTACGGATCGGGGATCAGGAGACGACGCGTGGAACGATCCGGGCTCAGGAGACGGAGCGTGGACCGATCGGGGCATGGAGACGGCGTGTGGAACGATCGGGGCTCGGGTGACGGCGCGTGAACCGATCGGTGCTCGGAGACGGCGCGTGGACGGACCGCGGCTTAGAATGCGGTACGCGGACCGATCGGGGATCGGACACGGCGTGTGGACCGATCGAGGCTCGGAGACGACGCGTTTACGGATCGGGGATCAGGAGACGACGCGTGGAACGATCCAGGCTCAGGAGACGGAGCGTGGACCGATCGGGGCTTGGAGACGGCGCGTGGACCGATCGGGGCTCGGAGACGGCGCGTGGACCGACCGGGGCTCAGGAGGCCGCGCGTGGAACGATCGGGGCACGGCGACATCGCGTGGACCGATCGAGGCTCGGAGACGACCCGTATACGGATCGGGGCTTTGAAGACGACGCGTGGACTAATCGTGGCTCAGGAAACGGCGTGTGGAGCGATCGGGGCTTAGGAGACGGCGCGTGGACCGATCATGGCTCGGCGACGGCGCGTGGACCGATCGGGGTTTGGATACGACGCGTGGACCGATCGGGGCTCGGAGACAGCGCGTGGACCAACAGGGGCTCAGGCGGTTGCGCGTGGACCAATTGGGATTCGGCGACGGCGCGTGGACCGATCCGGGCTCAGGAGACGGCGCGTGGACCGATCGGGGCTCGGAGACGGCGCGTGGAGCGATCGGGGCTTAGAAGACGGCGTGTGGACCGATCGGCGCTCGGAGACGTCGCGTGGACCGATCGGGGCTTAGGAGACGGCGCGTGAACCGACAGGGGCTCAGGAGGCCGCGCGTGGACTGCTCGGGGCTCGGCGACGGCGCGTGGACCGACCGGGGCTCAGGAGGATACGCCTGGACCGATCGGGGCTCGGCGACGGCGCGTGAACCGATCGAGGCTCGGAGACGACGCGTGTACGGATCGGAGATTCGGGGACAACGCGTGGAACGATCCGGGCTCAGGAGACGGCACGAGGACCGATCGGGGCTCAGGAGACGGCGCGTTGACCGATCGGGGCTCCGAAACGACGCGTTAACCGAGCGGGGCTTAGAAGACGACGCGTCGACCGATCGGGGCTGAGGAGATGACGCGTGGACCGATGGGGCTTAGGAGAAAACGCGTGGACCGATCGGGGCTCAGGAAGCGGCGCCTGCACCGATCGTGGTTATCAGACGGCGCAAGGAGGCATCTGGGCTTAGACGACGAGGCGTGGACCGATCGGGGCTCAGGAAACGGCGCGTGGACCGACCGCGGCTCAGGAGGCCACGCCTGGACCGATCGGGGCTCGGCGACGGGGCGTGGACCGATCGAGTCTCGGAGACGACGCGTCGACCGATCGGGGCTCAGATGACGGTGCGCGGACCGACCGGGGCTCAGGAGACTCGCGTGGATCGATCGGGGCTCCGGAGACGCCGCGTGGAGCGATGGGGATCAGGAGACGGTGCGCGGACCAATCGGGGCTCGGAGACGGCGCGTGGACCGATCGGGGCTTAGGAGACGACGCGTGGACCGATCGGGGCGTAGGACGCGACGCGTGTACCTATCGGGGCTCACGAGACAGCGTGTGGACCGATTGGGGCTCAGGAGACGGCGACTGGACCGATCGGGGCTCGGAGACGACGCGTGTACGGATCAGGGATTCTGGGACGACGCGTGGTCCGATCCGGGCACAGGAGACGGCGCGTCGACCGACCGGAGGTCAGGAGGCGACGCGTGGACCCTTCGGGGCTCGGAGACGGCACATGGACCGATCAGGGCTTAGGAGACGACTTGTGGACCGATCGGGGCTAAGGAGACAGCACGTGGACGGGTCGGGGCTTAGGAGGCTCGCGTGGATCTATCGGGGCTTCGGAAGCGGCGTGTGAACCGATCGGGGAGTAGGAGACGGTGCGTGGACGGATCGTGGCTCGGAGACGGCGCGTGGAGGCATCATGGTTTAAAAGACGACGCATGAACCGATCGGGGCTCAGGAAACGGCACGTGGACCGATCGGAGCTCGGAGACGACGCGTGGACCGATCGGGGCTCAGGAGATGGCTCGTGGAGCGATTGGGGCTCAGGAGAAGATGCGTGGATCGATCGGGTCTCAGAAGACGACGCGTCGACGGATCGGGCCTTAGGAGAGGACGAGTGGACCGATCGGAGCTTAGGACCCGACGCGTGGAGCGATCGGGGCTGAGGAGACGGCGCGTGGACCGATCGGGGCTCAGGAGACGACGCGTCGACCGAGCGGGGCCCAGGAAACGGCGCGTGGATCGATCGGTGCTCGAAGACGACGCGTGGACCGATCGGGGGTTAGGAGCCGACGCTTGGACAGATCGGGGCTCAGGAGACCGCGCGTGGGCCGATCGGGGCTCAGGAGACGGCGCGTGGACCCATCGGGGCTGGGAGACGGCACGCGGAACGATCGGGGCTCAGAAGACTGGGCGTGGATGGATCGGGGCTTAGGGAACAACGCGTAGGCCGATCGGGGCTCAGGACCCGGCGCGTGAAACGATCGGGGTTCGGCGACGGCGCGTGGACCGATCGGGGTTCGGCGACGGCGCGTGGACCGATCGAGGCTCGGAGACGGCGCGTTAACCGATCTGGGCTTAGGAGACGATACATGGACCGATCGGGCTCGGAGACGGCGCGTGAACCGACCGGGGCTCAGGAGGCCGCGCGTGGACCGATCCAGGCTCGGCGACGGCGCGTGGACCGATCGGGGCTCGGCGACTGCGCGTGGACGGATCGGGGCTCAGGAGACGGCGCGTGGACCGACCGGGGCTCAGTAGACGGCGCGTGGACCGATCGGGGCTCTGGGACTGGGCGTGGGCGGATCGGGGCTCAGGAAACGGCGCGTGGACCGATCGGGGCTCGGAGACGGCGCGTTAACCGATCAGGGCTTAGGAGACGACGCGTGGACCGATCGGCGCTCAGGAGACGGCGCGTGGAACGATCGGGGCTCAGGAGACGGCGCGTAGAACGATCGAGGCTCAGGAGACGGCGCGTGGACCGATCGGGGCTCAGGAGACGGCGCGTGGACCGATTGGGGCTCAGGAGACGGCGCGTGGAGCGATCGTGGCTCAGGAGACCGCGCGTGGACCGATCGGGTCTCGGCGACTGCGCGTGGACGGATCGGGGCTCAGGAGACGGCGCGTGGACCGACCGGGGCTCAGTAGACCGCGCGTGGACCGATCGGGGCTCTGGGACTGCGCGTGGGCGGATCGGGGCTCAGGAAACGGCGCGCGGACCGATCGGGGCTCGGAGACGGCGCGTTAACCAATCAGGGCTTAGGAGACGACGCGTGGACCGATCGGGGCTCAGGAGACGGCGCGTGGAACGATCGGGGCTCAGGAGACGGCGCGTGGAACGATCGGGGCTCAGGAGACGGCGCGTGGACCGATCGGCGCTTAGGAGACGACGCCTGGACCGATCGGGGCTTAGGAGACGACGCGTAGACCGATCGGGGCTAACGAGACAGCGCGTGGACCGATTGGGGATCAGACGGCCGCGCGGGGACCAATCGGGGTTCGGCGACGGCGGGTGGACCGATCGGGGCTCGGTGACGGAGCGTGTACGGATCGGGGCTGAGGAGACGGCGCGTGGACCGATCGGTGCTCGGACACTGGCTGTGGACGTATCGGGGCTTAGGAGACGACGCGTAGACCGATGGGGGCTTAGGAGACGGCGCGTGGGCCGATCGGGATTCGGAGACGGCGTGTCGACCGATTGGTGCTCGGAGACGGCGCGTCGACGGACCGTGGCTTAGAATGCGGCACGCGGACCGATCGGAGCTCGAAGACGGCGTGTGAACGTATCGGGGCTTAGGAGATGCAGCGTGGACCGATCGTGGCTCGGAGACGGCGCATGGAGGCATCGGGGTTTAGAAGACGACGCATGGACCGATCGGGGCTCAGGAAACGGCGCGTGGACCGATCGGAGCTCGGAGACCACGCGTGGACCGATCGGGGCTCAGGAGATGGCGCGTGGAGCGATCGGGGCTCAGGGGAAGACGCGTGGATCGATCGGGTATCAGGAGACGACGCCTCGACGGATCGGGCCTTAGGAGAGGATGAGTGGACCGATCGGGGCTTAGGACCCGACGCATGGGCCGATCGGGGCTCGGCGACGGCGCGTGAACCGATCGGGACTCGGAGACGGCGCGTGTACGGATTGGAGCTTAGCACACGACGCCTGGACCGATCGGGGCTTAGGAGGCGGCGTGTGGAACGATCGGGGCTCAGGAGACGGCGCGTGCACCGATCGGCGCTCGGAGACGGCCCGTTAACCGATCGGGGCTTAGGAGACGATGCGTGGACCCATCGGGGCTCCGAGAAGACGCGTGGAACGGTCGGGGCTGAGGAGACGGCGCGTGAACCGATCGGCGCTCGGAGAAGGCGCGTGGACCGATCGGGGCTCAGGAGACGGCGCGCGGACCGATCGGTGCTCGGAGACGGCGCGTCGACGGACCGTGGCTTAGAATGCGGCACGCAGACCGATCGGCACTCGGAGACGGCGTGTGGACGTATCGGGGCTTAGGAGACGCAGCGTGGACCGATCGGGGCTCGGAGACGACGCGTGTACTGCTCGGGGCTCAGGAAACGGCGCGTGGAGCGATCGGGGCTCAGGAGACGACGCGTCGACCAATCGGAGGTCAGGAGGCGGCGCGTGGACCCATCGGGGCTCGGAGACGGCACGTGGACCGATCAGGGCTTAGGAGACGACTCGTGGACCGATCGGGGCTCAGGAGACAGCGCGTAGACCGGTCGGGGCCTAGGAGACTCGCGTGGATCTAACGGACCTTCGGAGGCGGCGTGTGAACCGATCGGGGAGTAGGAGACGGTGCGTGGAGCGATCGGGGCATAGGAGACGGCGCGTGGACCGAACGGAGCTGGTGAAGCGGCGCCTGGACCGATCGTGGCTCGGAGACGGCGCGTGGAGGCATCGGGGTTTAGAAGACGATGCATGGACCGATCGAGGCTCGGAGACGGCGCGTGGAGCGATCGGGGCTTAGAAGACGGCGCGTGGACCGATCGGGGCTCGGAGACATCGCGTGGAATGATCGGGGCTCAGGAGACGGCGTGTGAACCGATCGGCGCTCGGAGACGTCGCGTGGACCGATCGGGGCTTAGGAGACGGCGCGTGAACCGACCGGGGCTCAGGAGGCCGCGCGTGGACTGCTCGGGGCTCGGCGACTGCGCGTGGACGTATGAGGGCTCAGGAGACGGCGCGTGGACCGATCGGGACGGGGAGACTACGCGGTAACTGTTCGGGGCTTAGGAGACGATGCGTGGACCGATCGGGGCTCGGAGACGGCGCGTGGACCGATCGGGGCTTAGGAGACAACGCGTGGACCGATCGGGGCTCAGGAGACGGCGTGTGAACCGATCGGGCCTCAGGAGACGGCGTGTGGACCGATCGTGACTCGAAGACGACGCGTGTACGGATCGGGACTCACGAAACGGCGCGTGGAGCAATCGGGGCTCAGAAGACGGCCCGTGGAGCGATAGGGGCTCAGGAGAAGACGCGTGGATCGATCGGGTCTCAGGAAACGACGCGTCGACGGATCGGGGCTTAGGAGACGGCGCGTGGACCGATCGGGGCTCGAAGACGGCGCGTGGAACGATCGGGGCTCGGAGACGATGCGTGGACCGATTGGCGCTCAGGCGGCCGCGCGTGGACCAATTTGGGTCCGGCGACGGGGCGTGGACCGATCGGGGCTCGGAGACGACGCGTGTACGGATCCGGGCTCAGGAAACGGCGCGTGGAGCGATCGGGGCTCAGGAGACGACGCGTCGACCGATCGGAGGTCAGAAGGCGGCGCGTGGACCCATCGGGGCTCGGAGACGGCACGTGGACCGCTCAGGGCTTAGGAGACGACTGGTGCACCGATCGGGGCTCAGGAGACAGCGCGTGGACCGGTCGGGGCTTAGGAGACTCGCGTGGATCTATCGGCGCTCCGGAGACGGCGTGTGAACCGATCGGGGATTTGGAGACGGTGCGTGGAGCGATCGGGGCTTAGGAGACGGCACGTGAATCGATCGGGGCACAGGAGACGGCGCGTGCACCGGTCGGGGCTTAGGAGGCGACGCGTGTACGGATCAGGGCTCAGGAAACGGCGCGTGGAGCGATCGGGGCTCAGGAGACGACGCGTCGACCGATCGGAGGTCAGGAGGCGGCGCGTGGACCCATCGGGGCTCGGAGACGGCACGTGGACCGATCAGGGCTTAGGAGACGACTCGTGGACCGATCGGGGCTCAGGAGACAGCGCGTAGACCGGTCGGGGCCTAGGAGACTCGCGTGGATCTAACGGACCTTCGGAGGCGGCGTGTGAACCGATCGGGGAGTAGGAGACGGTGCGTGGAGCGATCGGGGCATAGGAGACGGCGCGTGGACCGAACGGAGCTGGTGAAGCGGCGCCTGGACCGATCGTGGCTCGGAGACGGCGCGTGGAGGCATCGGGGTTTAGAAGACGATGCATGGACCGATCGAGGCTCGGAGACGGCGCGTGGAGCGATCGGGGCTTAGAAGACGGCGCGTGGACCGATCGGGGCTCGGAGACATCGCGTGGAATGATCGGGGCTCAGGAGACGGCGTGTGAACCGATCGGCGCTCGGAGACGTCGCGTGGACCGATCGGGGCTTAGGAGGCCGCGCGTGGACTGCTCGGGGCTCGGCGACTGCGCGTGGACGTATGAGGGCTCAGGAGACGGCGCGTGGACCGATCGGGACGGGGAGACTACGCGGTAACTGTTCGGGGCTTAGGAGACGATGCGTGGACCGATCGGGGCTCGGAGACGGCGCGTGGACCGATCGGGGCTTAGGAGACAACGCGTGGACCGATCGGGGCTCAGGAGACGGCGTGTGAACCGATCGGGCCTCAGGAGACGGCGTGTGGACCGATCGTGACTCGAAGACGACGCGTGTACGGATCGGGACTCACGAAACGGCGCGTGGAGCAATCGGGGCTCAGAAGACGGCCCGTGGAGCGATAGGGGCTCAGGAGAAGACGCGTGGATCGATCGGGTCTCAGGAAACGACGCGTCGACGGATCGGGGCTTAGGAGACGGCGCGTGGACCGATCGGGGCTCGAAGACGGCGCGTGGAACGATCGGGGCTCGGAGACGATGCGTGGACCGATTGGCGCTCAGGCGGCCGCGCGTGGACCAATTTGGGTCCGGCGACGGGGCGTGGACCGATCGGGGCTCGGAGACGACGCGTGTACGGATCCGGGCTCAGGAAACGGCGCGTGGAGCGATCGGGGCTCAGGAGACGACGCGTCGACCGATCGGAGGTCAGAAGGCGGCGCGTGGACCCATCGGGGCTCGGAGACGGCACGTGGACCGCTCAGGGCTTAGGAGACGACTGGTGCACCGATCGGGGCTCAGGAGACAGCGCGTGGACCGGTCGGGGCTTAGGAGACTCGCGTGGATCTATCGGCGCTCCGGAGACGGCGTGTGAACCGATCGGGGATTTGGAGACGGTGCGTGGAGCGATCGGGGCTTAGGAGACGGCACGTGAATCGATCGGGGCACAGGAGACGGCGCGTGCACCGGTCGGGGCTTAGGAGGCGACGCGTGTACGGATCAGGGATTCGGGGACGAGGCGTGGAACGATCCGGGCTCAGGAGACGGCGCGTGGACCGATCGGGGGTCGGAGACGGCGCGTGGAACGATCGGGGCTCAGGTGCCGGCGCGTGAACTGATCGGCGCTCGGAGACGGCGCGTGAACCGATCGGGGCTTAGGAGAAGGCGCTTGGACCGATCGGGGCTTAGGAGACGGCGCGTGGACGATCGGGGCTCAGGAGACGGCGCGTGAAACGATCGGGGCTCAGGAGACGGCGCGTGAACCAATCGGCGCTCGGAGACGGCGCGTGGGCCGATTGGGGCTCAGGAGACGACGCGTTTACGGATCGGGGATCAGGAGACGACGCGTGGAACGATCCGGGCTCAGGAGACGGAGCGTGGACCGATCGGGGCTTGGAGACGGCGTGTGGAACGATCGTGACTCGACGACGACGCGTGTACGGATCGGGACTCACGAAACGGCGCGTGGAGCAATCGGGGCTCAGAAGACGGCCCGTGGAGCGATAGGGGCTCAGGAGAAGACGCGTGGATCGATCGGGTCTCAGGAAACGACGCGTCGACGGATCGGGGCTTAGGAGACGGCGCGTGGACCGATCGGGGCTCGAAGACGGCGCGTGGAACGATCGGGGCTCGGAGA
Organism: Netelia fuscicornis; assembly: GCA_946811545.1. Lineage (NCBI taxonomy): Eukaryota > Metazoa > Arthropoda > Insecta > Hymenoptera > Ichneumonidae > Netelia > Netelia fuscicornis. Next base: position 13,595,992 of record OX328016.1, on the reverse strand, counting down.
CGATGCGTGGACCGATTGGCACTCAGGCGGCCGCGCGTGGACCAATTTGGGTCCGGCGACGGGGCGTGGACCGATCGGGGCTCGGAGACGACGCGTGTACGGATCCGGGCTCAGGAAACGGCGCGTGGAGCGATCGGGGCTCAGGAGACGACGCGTCGACCGATCGGAGGTCAGAAGGCTGCGCGTGGACCCATCGGGGCTCGGAGACGGCACGTGGACCGCTCAGGGCTTAGGAGACGACTGGTGCACCGATCGGGGCTCAGGAGACAGCGCGTGGACCGGTCGGGGCTTAGGAGAGTCGCGTGGATCTATCGGCGCTCCGGAGACGGCGTGTGAACCGATCGGGGATTTGGAGACGGTGCGTAGAGCGATCGGGGCTTAGGAGACGGCACGTGAATCGATCGGGGCACAGGAGACGGCGCGTGCACCGGTCGGGGCTTAGGAGGCGACGCGTGTACGGATCAGGGATTCGGGGACGACGCGTGGAACGATCCGGGCTCAGGAGACGGCGCGTGGACCGATCGGGGGTCGGAGACGGCGCGTGGAACGATCGGGGCTCAGGTGCCGGCGCGTGAACTGATCGGCGCTCGGAGACGGCGCGTGGACCGATCGGGGCTTAGGAGAAGGCGCTTGGACCGATCTGGGCTTAGGAGACGGCGCGTGGACGATCGGGGCTCAGGAGACGGCGCGTGAAACGATCGGGGCTCAGGAGACGGCGCGTGAACCAATCGGCGCTCGGAGACGGCGCGTGGACCGATTGGGGCTCGGAGACAGCGCCTGGACCGACTGGGGCTCAGGCGGTTGCGCGTGGACCAATTGGGGTTCGGCGACGGCGCGTGGACGGATCCAGGCTCAGGAGACGGCGCGTGGACCGATCGGGGCTCGGAGACGGCGCGTGGAGCGATCGGGGCTCAGGAGACGGCGCGTGAACCGATCGGGGGTCGGAGACGGCGCGTGGAACGATCGGGGCTCAGGTGCCGGCGCGTGAACTGATCGGCGCTCGGAGACGGCGCGTGGACCGATCGGGGCTTAGGAGAAGGCGCTTGGACCGATCGGGGCTTAGGAGACGGCGCGTGGACGATCGGGGCTCAGGAGACGGCGCGTGAAACGATCGGGGCTCAGGAGACGGCGCGTGAACCAATCGGCGCTCGGAGACGGCGCGTGGGCCGATTGGGGCTCGGGGACAGCGCCTGGACCGACTGGGGCTCAGGCGGTTGCGCGTGGACCAATTGGGGTTCGGCGACGGCGCGTGGACGGATCCAGGCTCAGGAGACGGCGAGTGGACCGATCGGGGCTCGGAGGCGGCGCGTGGACCGATCGGTACTCGGACACGACGCGTAGACCGATCGGTGCTCGGAGACAGCGCGTGGACCGACTGGAGCTCGGAGACGGCGGGTGGACCGATCGTGGCTTAGGAGAAGGCGCGTGGACCGATCGGGGCTTAGGAGACGACGCGTGGACCGATCGGGGCTCAGGAGACGGCGCGTGGAGCGATCGGGGCTCGGAAACGGCGGGTGGACCGTCCGGCGCTTAGGACACGATGCGTGGACCGATCGGGGCTCAGAAGACGGCGCGTGGACGGATCGGCGCTCGGAGACGGCACGAGGACCGATCGGGGCTCAGGAGACGGCGCGTTGACCGATCGGGGCTCCGAAACGACGCGTTAACCGAGCGGGGCTTAGGAGACGATGAGTGGACCGATCGGGGCTCGAAGGCGGCGCGTGCACCGATCGGCGCTCGGAGACGGCACGTGGAGCGATCGGGGCTGAGGAGACGATGCGTGGATCGATCGGGTCTCAGAAGACGACGCGTCGACGGATCGGGCCTTAGGAGAGGACGAGTGGACCGATCGGAGCTTAGGACCCGACGCGTGGAACGATCGGGGCTGAGGAGACGGCGCGTGGACCGATCGGGGCTCAGGAGACGACGCGTCGACCGAGCGGGGCCCAGGAAACGGCGCGTGGATCGATCGGTGCTCGAAGACGACGCGTGGACCGATCGGGGGTTAGGAGCCGACGCTTGGACAGATCGGGGCTCAGGAGACCGCGCGTGGGCCGATCGGGGCTCAGGAGACGGCGCGTGGACCCATCGGGGCTGGGAGACGGCACGCGGAACGATCGGGGCTCAGAAGACTGGGCGTGGATGGATCGGGGCTTAGGGAACAACGCGTAGGCCGATCGGGGCTCAGGACCCGGCGCGTGAAACGATCGGGGTTCGGCGACGGCGCGTGGACCGATCGGGGTTCGGCGACGGCGCGTGGACCGATCGAGGCTCGGAGACGGCGCGTTAACCGATCTGGGCTTAGGAGACGATACATGGACCGATCGGGCTCGGAGACGGCGCGTGAACCGACCGGGGCTCAGGAGGCCGCGCGTGGACCGATCCAGGCTCGGCGACGGCGCGTGGACCGATCGGGGCTCGGCGACTGCGCGTGGACGGATCGGGGCTCAGGAGACGGCGCGTGGACCGACCGGGGCTCAGTAGACGGCGCGTGGACCGATCGGGGCTCTGGGACTGGGCGTGGGCGGATCGGGGCTCAGGAAACGGCGCGTGGACCGATCGGGGCTCGGAGACGGCGCGTTAACCGATCAGGGCTTAGGAGACGACGCGTGGACCGATCGGGGCTCAGGAGACGGCGCGTGGAACGATCGGGGCTCAGGAGACGGCGCGTAGAACGATCGAGGCTCAGGAGACGGCGCGTGGACCGATCGGGGCTCAGGAGACGGCGCGTGGACCGATTGGGGCTCAGGAGACGGCGCGTGGAGGGATCGTGGCTCAGGAGACCGCGCGTGGACCGATCGGGGCTCGGCGACTGCGCGTGGACGGATCGGGGCTCAGGAGACGGCGCGTGGACCGACCGGGGCTCAGTAGACCGCGCGTGGACCGATCGGGGCTCTGGGACTGCGCGTGGGCGGATCGGGGCTCAGGAAACGGCGCGCGGACCGATCGGGGCTCGGAGACGGCGCGTTAACCAATCAGGGCTTAGGAGACGACGCGTGGACCGATCGGGGCTCAGGAGACGGCGCGTGGAACGATCGGGGCTCAGGAGACGGCGCGTGGAACGATCGGGGCTCAGGAGACGGCGCGTGGACCGATCGGCGCTTAGGAGACGACGCCTGGACCGATCGGGGCTTAGGAGACGACGCGTAGACCGATCGGGGCTAACGAGACAGCGCGTGGACCGATTGGGGATCAGACGGCCGCGCGGGGACCAATCGGGGTTCGGCGACGGCGGGTGGACCGATCGGGGCTCGGTGACGGAGCGTGTACGGATCGGGGCTGAGGAGACGGCGCGTGGACCGATCGGTGCTCGGACACTGGCTGTGGACGTATCGGGGCTTAGGAGACGACGCGTAGACCGATGGGGGCTTAGGAGACGGCGCGTGGGCGGATCGGGATTCGGAGACGGCGTGTCGACTGATTGGTGCTCGGAGACGGCGCGTCGACGGACCGTGGCTTAGAATGCGGCACGCGGACCGATCGGAGCTCGGAGACGGCGTGTGAACGTATCGGGGCTTAGGAGATGCAGCGTGGACCGATCGTGGCTCGGAGACGGCGCATGGAGGCATCGGGGTTTAGAAGACGACGCATGGACCGATCGGGGCTCAGGAAACGGCGCGTGGACCGATCGGAGCTCGGAGACCACGCGTGGACCGATCGGGGCTCAGGAGATGGCGCGTGGAGCGATCGGGGCTCAGGGGAAGACGCGTGGATCGATCGGGTATCAGGAGACGACGCGTCGACGGATCGGGCCTTAGGAGAGGATGAGTGGACCGATCGGGGCTTAGGACCCGACGCATGGGCCGATCGGGGCTCGGCGACGGCGCGTGAACCGATCGGGACTCGGAGACGGCGCGTGTACGGATTGGAGCTTAGCACACGACGCCTGGACCGATCGGGGCTTAGGAGGCGGCGTGTGGAACGATCGGGGCTCAGGAGACGGCGCGTGCACCGATCGGCGCTCGGAGACGGCCCGTTAACCGATCGGGGCTTAGGAGACGATGCGTGGACCCATCGGGGCTCCGAGAAGACGCGTGGAACGGTCGGGGCTGAGGAGACGGCGCGTGAACCGATCGGCGCTCGGAGAAGGCGCGTGGACCGATCGGGGCTCAGGAGACGGCGCGCGGACCGATCGGTGCTCGGAGACGGCGCGTCGACGGACCGTGGCTTAGAATGCGGCACGCAGACCGATCGGGACTCGGAGACGGCGTGTGGACGTATCGGGGCTTAGGAGACGCAGCGTGGACCGATCGGGGCTCGGAGACGACGCGTGTACTGCTCGGGGCTCAGGAAACGGCGCGTGGAGCGATCGGGGCTCAGGAGACGACGCGTCGACCGATCGGAGGTCAGGAGGCGGCGCGTGGACCCATCGGGGCTCGGAGACGGCACGTGGACCGATCAGGGCTTAGGAGACGACTCGTGGACCGATCGGGGCTCAGGAGACAGCGCGTAGACCGGTCGGGGCCTAGGAGACTCGCGTGGATCTAACGGACCTTCGGAGGCGGCGTGTGAACCGATCGGGGAGTAGGAGACGGTGCGTGGAGCGATCGGGGCATAGGAGACGGCGCGTGGACCGAACGGAGCTGGTGAAGCGGCGCCTGGACCGATCGTGGCTCGGAGACGGCGCGTGGAGGCATCGGGGTTTAGAAGACGATGCATGGACCGATCGAGGCTCGGAGACGGCGCGTGGAGCGATCGGGGCTTAGAAGACGGCGCGTGGACCGATCGGGGCTCGGAGACATCGCGTGGAATGATCGGGGCTCAGGAGACGGCGTGTGAACCGATCGGCGCTCGGAGACGTCGCGTGGACCGATCGGGGCTTAGGAGACGGCGCGTGAACCGACCGGGGCTCAGGAGGCCGCGCGTGGACTGCTCGGGGCTCGGCGACTGCGCGTGGACGTATGAGGGCTCAGGAGACGGCGCGTGGACCGATCGGGACGGGGAGACTACGCGGTAACTGTTCGGGGCTTAGGAGACGATGCGTGGACCGATCGGGGCTCGGAGACGGCGCGTGGACCGATCGGGGCTTAGGAGACAACGCGTGGACCGATCGGGGCTCAGGAGACGGCGTGTGAACCGATCGGGCCTCAGGAGACGGCGTGTGGACCGATCGTGACTCGAAGACGACGCGTGTACGGATCGGGACTCACGAAACGGCGCGTGGAGCAATCGGGGCTCAGAAGACGGCCCGTGGAGCGATAGGGGCTCAGGAGAAGACGCGTGGATCGATCGGGTCTCAGGAAACGACGCGTCGACGGATCGGGGCTTAGGAGACGGCGCGTGGACCGATCGGGGCTCGAAGACGGCGCGTGGAACGATCGGGGCTCGGAGACGATGCGTGGACCGATTGGCGCTCAGGCGGCCGCGCGTGGACCAATTTGGGTCCGGCGACGGGGCGTGGACCGATCGGGGCTCGGAGACGACGCGTGTACGGATCCGGGCTCAGGAAACGGCGCGTGGAGCGATCGGGGCTCAGGAGACGACGCGTCGACCGATCGGAGGTCAGAAGGCGGCGCGTGGACCCATCGGGGCTCGGAGACGGCACGTGGACCGCTCAGGGCTTAGGAGACGACTGGTGCACCGATCGGGGCTCAGGAGACAGCGCGTGGACCGGTCGGGGCTTAGGAGACTCGCGTGGATCTATCGGCGCTCCGGAGACGGCGTGTGAACCGATCGGGGATTTGGAGACGGTGCGTGGAGCGATCGGGGCTTAGGAGACGGCACGTGAATCGATCGGGGCACAGGAGACGGCGCGTGCACCGGTCGGGGCTTAGGAGGCGACGCGTGTACGGATCAGGGATTCGGGGACGACGCGTGGAACGATCCGGGCTCAGGAGACGGCGCGTGGACCGATCGGGGGTCGGAGACGGCGCGTGGAACGATCGGGGCTCAGGTGCCGGCGCGTGAACTGATCGGCGCTCGGAGACGGCGCGTGGACCGATCGGGGCTTAGGAGAAGGCGCTTGGACCGATCGGGGCTTAGGAGACGGCGCGTGGACGATCGGGGCTCAGGAGACGGCGCGTGAAACGATCGGGGCTCAGGAGACGGCGCGTGAACCAATCGGCGCTCGGAGACGGCGCGTGGGCCGATTGGGGCTCAGGAGACGACGCGTTTACGGATCGGGGATCAGGAGACGACGCGTGGAACGATCCGGGCTCAGGAGACGGAGCGTGGACCGATCGGGGCTTGGAGACGGCGTGTGGAACGATCGTGACTCGACGACGACGCGTGTACGGATCGGGACTCACGAAACGGCGCGTGGAGCAATCGGGGCTCAGAAGACGGCCCGTGGAGCGATAGGGGCTCAGGAGAAGACGCGTGGATCGATCGGGTCTCAGGAAACGACGCGTCGACGGATCGGGGCTTAGGAGACGGCGCGTGGACCGATCGGGGCTCGAAGACGGCGCGTGGAACGATCGGGGCTCGGAGACGATGCGTGGACCGATTGGCGCTCAGGCGGCCGCGCGTGGACCAATTTGGGTCCGGCGACGGGGCGTGGACCGATCGGGGCTCGGAGACGACGCGTGTACGGATCCGGGCTCAGGAAACGGCGCGTGGAGCGATCGGGGATTAGGAGACTCGCGTGGATCTATCGGGGCTCCGGAGGCGACGTGTGAACCGAACGGGGATTAGGAGACGGTGCGTGGAGCGATCGGGGCTTAGGAGACGGCGCGTGGACCGATCGGGGCTGGTGAAGCGGCGCCTGGACCGATCGTGGCTCGGAGACGGCGCATGGAGACATCGGGGTTTAGAAGTCGACGCATGGACCGATCGGGGCTCAGGAAACGGCGCGTGGAACGATCGGGGCTCAGGAGACGGCGCGTGGACCGATCGGCGCTTAGGAGACGACGCGTGGACCGATCGGGGCTTAGGAGACCACGCGTAGACCGATCGGGGCTCACGAGACAGCGCGTGGACCGATTGGGGATCAGACGGCCGCGCGGGGACCAATCGGGGTTCGGCGACGGCGGGTGGACCGATCGGTGCTCGGACACTGGCTGTGGACGTATCGGGGCTTAGGAGACGACGCGTGGACCGATGGGGGCTTAGGAGACGGCGCGTGGACCGATCGGGATTCGGAGACGGCGTGTCGACCGATTGGGGCTCGGAGACGGCGCGCGAACCGACCGGGGCTCAGGAGGCCGCGCGTGGACCGATCCAGGCTCGGCGACGGCGCGTGGACCGATCGCGGCTCACGAGACGGCGCGTCGACCGATCGGGGCTCAGGAGACGGCGCGTGGACGGATCGGGGCTCGGAGACGGCGCGTGGACCGATCGGGGCTCACGAGACGGCGCGTCGACCGATCGGGGCTCAGGAGACGGCGCGTGGACGGATCGGTCCCAGGAGACGGCGCGTGGACGGATCAGTCTCAGGAGACGACGCGTGAACCGATCGGCGCTCGGAGACGGGGCCTGGACCGATCGGGGCTTAGAAGACAGCGCGTGCACCGATCGGGGCCCGGAGACGGGTCGTGGACAGATTGGGGCTTAGGAGACGGCGCGTGGACCGATCGGGGCTCGGAGACGGCGCGTGGACCGATCGGGGCTCGGGAGACTGCGCGTGGATGGATCGGGGCTTAGGGAACGACGCGTGGATCGATCGGGGCTCAGGAGACGGCGCGTGGACCGACCGGGGCTCGGAGACGACGCGTGGACCGATCGGGGCTTAGGAGACGATCCGTGAACCTATCGGGGCTCGGAGACGGCGCGTGGACCGACCGGGGCTCAGGAGGATACGCCTGGACCGATCGGGGCTCGGCGACGGCGCGTGAACCGATCGAGGCTCGGAGACGACGCGTGTACGGATCGGAGATTCGGGGACAACGCGTGGAACGATCGGGGCTCGGAGTCGGCGCGTTAACCGATCGGGGCTTAGGAGACGATGCGTGGACCGATCGGGGCTCGGAGACGGCGCGTGGACCGACCGGGGCTCAGGAGGATACGCCTGGACCGATCGGGGCTCGGCGACGGCGCGTGAACCGATCGAGGCTCGGAGACGACGCGTGTACGGATCGGAGATTCGGGGACAACGCGTGGAACGATCGGGGCTCGGAGTCGGCGCGTTAACCGATCGGGGCTTAGGAGACGATGCGTGGACCGATCGGGGCTCGGAGACGGCGCGTGGACCGACCGGGGCTCAGGAGGATACGCCTGGACCGATCGGGGCTCGGCGACGGCGCGTGAACCGATCGAGGCTCGGAGACGACGCGTGTGCGGATCGGAGATTCGGGGACAACGCGTGGAACGATCCGGGCTCAGGAGACGGCGCGTGAACCGATCGGGGCCCAGGAACCGGCGCGTGGATCGATCGGTGCTCGAAGACGATGCGTGGACCGACCGGGGCTCAGGAGCCGATGCGTGGATCGATCGGGGCTCAGGAGGCGGCGCGTGGACCCATCGGGGCTCGGAGACGACACGTGGACCGATCAGGGCTTAGGAGACGACGCGTGGACCGATCGGGGCTCAGGAGACGGCGCGTGGACAGATCGGTGCTCGCAGACGGCGCGTGGACGGACCGTGACTTAGAATGCGTCACGCGGACCGATCGGGGCTCGGATACCGCGTGTGGACGTATCAGGGCTTAGGAGACGATGCGTGAACCGATCGGGGCTCAGGAGACGGCGCGTGGACCGATCGGGGCTCGGAGACGGCGCGTGTACGGATCGAGGCTTGGAGACGGCGCGTGGACCGTTCGGAGCTCGGAAACGGCCCGTGGGCAGATCGGGGCTTAGGAGACGGCGTGTGGAGGCATCGGGGCTAAAAAGACGACGCATGGACCGAGCGGGGCTCAGGAGACGGCGCGAGGAGCGATCGGGGCTCAGGAGAAGACGCGTCAATTGATCGGGGCTCAGGAGACGACGCGGCGACGGATCGGGGCTTAGGAGACGACGCGTGGACCGATTGGGGCTTAGGAGACGACGTGTGGACCGATCGGGGCTTAGGAGACGGCGCGTGAACCGATGGGCGCTCGGAGACGGCACGTGGACCGGTCGGGGCTTAGGAGACGGCGCGTGGAATGATCGGGGCTCAGGAGGCCGCGCGTGGACCGATCATGGCTCGGCGACGGCGCGTGGACCGATCGGGACTCGGACACGACGCGTAGACCGATCGGTGCTCGGAGACAGCGCGTGGACCGACTGGGGCTCGGAGACGGCGGGTGGACCGATCGTGGCTTAGGAGAAGGCGCGTGGACCGATCGGGGCTTAGGAGACGACGCGTGGACCGATCGGGGCTCAGGAGACGGCGCGTGGAGCGATCGGGGCTCGGAAACGGCGGGTGGACCGACCGGCGCTTAGGAGACGATGCGTGGACCGATCGGGGCTCAGAAGACGGCGCGTGGACGGATCGGCGCTCGGAGACGGCACGAGGACCGATCGGGGCTCAGGAGACGGCGCGTAGACCGATCGGGGCTCCGAAACGACGCGTTAACCGAGCGGGGCTTAGGAGACGATGAGTGGACCGATCGGGGCTCGAAGGCGGCGCGTGCACCGATCGGCGCTCGGAGACGGCACGTGGAGCGATCGGGGCTGAGGAGACGATGCGTGGATCGATCGGGGCTCAGGAGACGACGCGTCGACCGATCGGGGCTGAGGAGACGACGCGTGGACCGATGAGGCTTAGGAGAAAACGCGTGGACCGATCGGGGCTCAGGAAGCGGCGCGTAGACCGATCGGGGCTCCGAAACGACGCGTTAACCGAGCGGGGCTTAGGAGACGATGAGTGGACCGATCGGGGCTCGAAGGCGGCGCGTGCACCGATCGGCGCTCGGAGACGGCACGTGGAGCGATCGGGGCTGAGGAGACGATGCGTGGATCGATTGGGGCTCAGGAGACGGCGACTGGACCGATCGGGGCTCGGAGACGGCGCGGAGAACGATCGGAGCTCAGGAGACGGCGCGTGTACCTATTGGGGCTCACGAGACTGCGTGTGGGCCGATTGGGGCTCAGGAGACGACGCGTTTACGGATCGGGGATCAGGAGACGACGCGTGGAACGATCCGGGCTCAGGAGACGGAGCGTGGACCGATCGGGGCTTGGAGACGGCGTGTGGAACGTTCGGGGCTCGGGTGACGGCGCGTGAACCGATCGGTGCTCGGAGACGGCGTGTGGACCGATCGGGGATCAGGAAACGGTGCGTGGAGAGATCGGGGCTCAGGAGGCGGCGCGTAGAACGATCGGGGCTCGGAGACGACGCGTGGAACGATCAGGGCTCGGAGACAGCGCGTGGACCGATTGGGGTTCGGATACGGCGCGTGAACCAATCGGGGCTCAGGAGGCCGCGCGTGGGCCGATCGCGGCTCGGCGACGGCGCGTGGACCGTTCGGGTCTCAGGAGGCGGCGCGTGGACAGATCATGACTCGGCGACGGCGCGTGGACCGATCGGGGCTCGGAGACAGTGCGTGGAATGATCGGGGCTCAGGAGACGGCGCGTGAACCCATGGGCGCTCGGAGACGGCGCGTGTACCGATCGGGGCTTAGGAGACGGCGTGTGGGCCGATCGGAGATCAGGAGAGGACGCCTGGACTGATAGGGCTTTGGAAGCGGCGCACGGACCGATCGTGGCTCGGAGACGGCGCGTGGAGGCATCGGGGCTTAGGAGACGACGCGTGGACCGATTGGGGCTCAGGAGGCCGCGCGTGGACCGATCGCGGCTCGACGCCGCGTGTGGACGGATCAGGGCTCAGGAGACGGCGCGTGAACCAATCGGCGCTCGGAGACGGCGCGTGAACCGATCGGGGCTTAGGAGACGATGTGTGGACCGATCGGGGCTCGGAGACGGCGCGTGGACCGACCGGGGCTAAGGAGGCCGCGCGTGGACCGATCGAGGCTCGTCGACGGCGCGTGGACCGATCGGGACTCGGAGACGGCGTGTGAACGTATTGGGGCTTAGGAGACGATGCGTTGTCCGATCGGGGCTCATGAGACAGCGCGTAGACCGATCGGGGCTCCGGCGGCGACGCGTGGACCGATCGGGGCCCAGGAAACGGCGCGTGGATCGATCGGTGCTCGAAGACGATGCGTGGACCGATCGGGGCTCAGGAGCCGATGCGTGGATCGATCGGGGCTCAGGAGGCGGCGCGTGGACCCATCGGGGCTCGGAGACGGCACGTGGACCGATCAGGGCTTAGGAGACGACGCTTGGACCGATCGGGGCTCAGGAGACGGCGCGTGGACCGATCGGTGCTCGGATACGGCGTGTGGACGTATCGGGGCTTAGGAGACGATGCGTGGACCGTTCGGGGTGTAGGAGACGACGCGTGTACCTATCGGGGCTCAGGAGACAGCGCGTGGACCGATCGGGGCTTCGGAGACGATACGTGGACCGATCGGGGCTCGGAGACGGTACGAGGACCGACCGGAGCTCAGGAGATTCGCGTGGATCGATCAGGGCTCCGGAGGCGGCGCATGGGCTGATTGGGGAGCATGAGATGGTGCGTGGACCGATCGGGGCTCGGAGACGGCGCACGGACCGATCGGGGCTTATGAGACGACGCGTGGACCGATCGGGGCTTAGAAGACGATTCGTGAACCGATCGGGGCTCGGAGATGGCGCGTGGACCGACCGTGGCGGGGAGACGGTGCGTTAACCGATCGGGGCTTAGGTGACGATGCGTGGACCGATCGGGGATCGGAGACGGCGTGTGGACCGACCGGGGCTAAGGAGGCCGCGCGAGGACCTATCGAGGCTTAGGAGCCAACGCGTGGACCGATCGGGGCTGAGGAGACGGCGGGTGGACCGAACGAGGCTCGGAGACGGCGCGTGGAACGATCGGAGCACAGGAGACGGCGCGTGAACCGATCGGCGCTCGGAGACGGCGCGTGGATCGATCGGGGCTCGGAGACGGCGCGTGTACGGATCGAGGCTTGGAGACGGCGCGTGGACCGTTTGGAGCTCGGAAACGGCCCGTGGGCAGATCGGGGCTTAGGAGACGGCGTGTGGAGGCATCGGGGCTAAAAAGACGACGCATGGACCGAGCGGGGCTCAGGAGACGGCGCGAGGAGCGATCGGGGCTCAGGAGAAGACGCGTCAATTGATCGGGGCTCAGGAGACGACGCGACGACGGATCGGGGCTTAGGAGACGACGCGTGGACCGATTGGGGCTTAGGAGACGACGTGTGGTCCGATCGGGGCTTAGGAGACGGCGCGTGGAATGATCGGGGCTCAGGAGGCCGCGCGTGGACCGATCATGGCTCGGCGACGGCGCGTGGACCGATCGGGACTCGGACACGACGCGTAGACCGATCGGTGCTCGGAGACAGCGCGTGGACCGACTGGGGCTCGGAGACGGCGGGTGGACCGATCGTGGCTTAGGAGAAGGCGCGTGGACCGATCGGGGCTTAGGAGACGACGCGTGGACCGATCGGGGCTCAGGAGACGACGCGTGGAGCGATCGGGGCTCGGAAACGGCGGGTGGACCGTCCGGCGCTTAGGAGACGATGCGTGGACCGATCGGGGCTCAGAAGACGGCGCGTGGACGGATCGGCGCTCGGAGACGGCACGAGGACCGATCGGGGCTCAGGAGACGGCGCGTTGACCGATCGGGGCTCCGAAACGACGCGTTAACCGAGCGGGGCTTAGGAGACGATGAGTGGACCGATCGGGGCTCGAAGGCGGCGCGTGCACCGATCGGCGCTCGGAGACGGCACGTGGAGCGATCGGGGCTGAGGAGACGATGCGTGGATCGATCGGGGCTCAGGAGACGACGCGTCGACCGATCGGGGCTGAGGAGACGACGCGTGGACCGATGGGGCTTAGGAGAAAACGCGTGGACCGATCGGGGCTCAGGAAGCGGCGCCTGCACCGATCGTGGTTGGCAGACGGCGCAAGGAGGCATCTGGGCTTAGACGACGAGGCGTGGACCGATCGGGGCTCAGGAAACGGCGCGTGGACCGACCGCGGCTCAGGAGGCCACGCCTGGACCGATCGGGGCTCGGCGACGGGGCGTGGACCGATCGAGTCTCGGAGACGACGCGTCGACCGATCGGGGCTCAGATGACGGTGCGCGGACCGACCGGGGCTCAGGAGACTCGCGTGGGTCGATCGGGGCTCCAGAGACGCCGCGTGGAGCGATGGGGATCAGGAGACGGTGCGCGGACCAATCGGGGCTCGGAGACGGCGCGTTGACCGATCGGGGCTCCGAAACGACGCGTTAACCGAGCGGGGCTTAGGAGACGATGAGTGGACCGATCGGGGCTCGAAGGCGGCGCGTGCACCGATCGGCGCTCGGAGACGGCGCGTGGAGCGATCGGGGCTGAGGAGACGACGCGTGGACCGATCGGGGCGTAGGACGCGACGCGTGTACCTATCGGGGCTCACGAGATAGTGTGTGGACCGATTGGGGCTCAGGAGACGGCGACTGGACCGATCGGGGCTCGGAGACGGCGCGGGGAACGATCGGAGCTCAGGAGACGGCGCGTGTACCTATCGGGGCTCACGAGACTGCGTGTGGGCCGATTGGGGCTCAGGAGACGACGCGTTTACGGATCGGGGATCAGGAGACGACGCGTGGAACGATCCGGGCTCAGGAGACGGAGCGTGGACCGATCGGGGCTTGGAGACGGCGTGTGGAACGATCGGGGCTCGGGTGACGGCGCGAGAACCGATCGGTGCTCGGAGACGGCGCGTGGACGGACCGCGGCTTAGAATGCGGTACGCGGACCGATCGGGGATCGGACACGGCGTGTGGACCGATCGAGGCTCGGAGACGACGCGTTTACGGATCGGGGATCAGGAGACGACGCGTGGAACGATCCAGGCTCAGGAGACGGAGCGTGGACCGATCGGGGCTTGGAGACGGCGTGTGGAACGATCGGGACTCGTTGACGGCGCGTGAACCGATCGGCGCTCGGAGACGGCGCGTGGACCGATCGGGGCTCGGAGACGGCGCGTGGACCGACCGGGGCTCTGGAGGCCGCGCGTGGAACGATCGGGGCACGGCGACATCGCGTGGAACGATCGAGGCTCGGAGACGACCCGTATACGGATCGGGGCTTTGAAGACGACGCGTGGACTAATCGTGGCTCAGGAAACGGCGTGTGGAGCGATCGGGGCTTAGGAGACGGCGCGTGGACCGATCATGGCTCGGCGACGGCGCGTGGACCGATCGGGGTTTGGATACGACGCGTGGACCGATCGGGGCTCGGAGACAGCGCGTGGACCAACCGGGGCTCAGGCGGTTGCGCGTGGACCAATTGGGATTCGGCGACGGCGCGTGGACCGATCCGGGCTCAGGAGACGGCGCGTGGACCGATCGGGGCTCGGAGACGGCGCGTGGAGCGATCGGGGCTTAGAAGACGGCGCGTGGACCGATCGGGGCTCGGAGACATCGCGTGGAATGATCGGGGCTCAGGAGACGGCGTGTGAACCGATCGGCGCTCGGAGACGTCGCGTGGACCGATCGGGGCTTAGGAGACGGCGCGTGAACCGACCGGGGCTCAGGAGGCCGCGCGTGGACTGCTCGGGGCTCGGCGACTGCGCGTGGACGTATGAGGGCTCAGGAGACGGCGCGTGGACCGATCGGGACGGGGAGACTGCGCGGTAACTGTTCGGGGCTTAGGAGACGATGCGTGGACCGATCGGGGCTCGGAGACGGCGCGTGGACCGATCGGGGCTTAGGAGACAACGCGTGGACCGATCGGGGCTCAGGAGACGGCGTGTGAACCGATCGGGCCTCAGGAGACGGCGTGTGGACCGATCGTGACTCGAAGACGACGCGTGTACGGATCGGGACTCATGAAACGGCGCGTGGAGCAATCGGGGCTCAGAAGACGGCCCGTGGAGCGATAGGGGCTCAGGAGAAGACGCGTGGATCGATCGGGTCTCAGGAAACGACGCGTCGACGGATCGGGGCTTAGGAGACGGCGCGTGGACCGATCGGGGCTCGAAGACGGCGCGTGGAAGGATCGGGACTCGGAGACGATGCGTGGACCGATTGGCGCTCAGGCGGCCGCGCGTGGACCAATTTGGGTCCGGCGACGGGGCGTGGACCGATCGGGGCTCGGAGACGACGCGTGTACGGATCCGGGCTCAGGAAACGGCGCGTGGAGCGATCGGGGCTCAGGAGACGACGCGTCGACCGATCGGAGGTCAGAAGGCGGCGCGTGGACGCATCGGGGCTCGGAGACGGCACGTGGACCGCTCAGGGCTTAGGAGACGACTGGTGCACCGATCGGGGCTCAGGAGACAGCGCGTGGACCGGTCGGGGCTTAGGAGACTCGCGTGGATCTATCGGCGCTCCGGAGACGGCGTGTGAACCGATCGGGGATTTGGAGACGGTGCGTGGAGCGATCGGGGCTTAGGAGACGGCACGTGAATCGATCGGGGCACAGGAGACGGCGCGTGCACCGGTCGGGGCTTAGGAGGCGACGCGTGTACGGATCAGGGATTCGGGGACGACGCGTGGAACGATCCGGGCTCAGGAGACGGCGCGTGGACCGATCGGGGGTCGGAGACGGCGCGTGGAACGATCGGGGCTCAGGTGCCGGCGCGTGAACTGATCGGCGCTCGGAGACGGCGCGTGGACCGATCGGGGCTTAGGAGAAGGCGCTTGGACCGATCGGGGCTTAGGAGACGGCGCGTGGACGATCGGGGCTCAGGAGACGGCGCGTGAAACGATCGGGGCTCAGGAGACGGCGCGTGAACCAATCGGCGCTCGGAGACGGCGCGTGGACCAATTGGGGTTCGGCGACGGCGCGTGGACGGATCCAGGCTCAGGAGACGGCGCGTGGACCGATCGGGGCTCGGAGACGGCGCGTGGAGCGATCGGGGCTCAGGAGACGGCGCGTGAACCAATCGGCGCTCCGAGACGGCGCGTGGACCGATCGGGGCTTAGGAGACGGCGCGTAGACCGATCGGGGCTCGGAGACGGCGCGTGGAACGATCGGGGCTCAGGTGATGGCGCGTGAACCGAACGGCGCTCGGAGACGGCGCGTGGACCGATCGGGGCTTAGCAGAAGGCGCTTGGACCGATCGGGGCTTAGGAGACGGCGCGTGGACCGATCGGAGCTCGTAGACGGCGCGTGGACCGAACTGGGCTCGGAGACAGCGCGTGGACCGACTGGGGCACAGGCGGTTGCGCGTGGACCGACTGGGGCACAGGCGGTTGCTCGTGGACCAATTGGGGTTCGGCGACGGCGCGTGGACCGATCCGGGCTCAGGAGACGGCGCGTGGACCCATCGGGGCTCGGAGACGGAGCGTGGACCGATCGGGGCTCAGGAGACGGCGCGTGAACTAGTCGGCGCTCGGAGCCGGCGCGTTGACCGATCGGGGCTGAGGAGAAGGCGCGTGGTCCGATCGGGGCTTTTGAGACGGCGCGTGGACCGATCGGGGCTCGGAGATGGCGCGTGGAATGATCGGGACTTAGGAGATGGCATATGGACCGATCGGAGATCAGGAGATGACGCGTGGACCGAGAGGTCTCTGGAACCGGCGCACGGACGGATCGAGGCTCGGAGACGGCGCGTGGAGGCATCGGGGCTTTGAAGACGACGCGTGGACCAAACGGTGCTCAGAAAACGGTGCGTGGAGCGATCGGGGCTCAGGAGACGGCGCGTGGACCGATCGGGGCTCAGGAGCCGGCGCGTGGACCGATTGGGGCTCGGATACGGCGCGTGAACCAACCGGGGCTCAGGAGCCCGCGCGTGGACCGATCCCGGCTCGGCGACGGCGCGTGGACCGATGGGGGCTCAGGAGACAACGCGTGGACCGATTGGGGCTCAGGAAGCAGCGCCTGGACCGATCGTGGCTCGCAGACGGCGCGAGGAGGCATCTGGGCTTGGAAGACGACGCGTGGATCGATCGGGGCTCGGAGACGGCGCGTGATCCGACCGGGGCTCAGGAGGCCGCGCGTGGACCGATCGAGGCTCAGGAGGCCACGCCTGGACCGATCGGGGCTCCACGACGGCGCGTGGACCGATCGAGGCTCGGAGACGACGCGTGTACGGATCGGGGATTCGGCGATGACGCGTGGACCGATTCGGGCTCAGGAGACGGGGCGTGGACGGATCGGGGCTCGGAGACGGCGCGTGGAACGATCGGGGCTCATGAGACGGCGCGTGAACCGATCGGCGCTCGGAGACGGCGCGTGGACCGATAGGGGCTTAGGAGACGGGACGTGGACCGATCGGGGCTCGGGGACGGCGCGTTAACCGATTGGGGCTCAGGCGGTTTCGCGTGGACCAATTGGGGTTCGGCGACGGCGCGTGGACCGATCATGGCGCGGAGACGGCGCGTTAACCGATCGGGGCATAGGAGACGATGCGTGGACCGATCGGGCTCAGGAGACGGCGCGTGGAGCGATCGGGGCTTAGGAGACGAAGCGTGGACCGATCAGAGCTCAGGAGACGGCGCGTGGAGCGATCGGGCTCGGAAACGGCGGGTGGACCGTCCGGGGCTTAGGAGACGATGCGTGGACCGATCGGGGCTCAGAAGACGGCGCGTGGACGGATCGGCGCTCGGAGACGGCGCGTGGACCGATCGGGGCTCAGGAGACGGCGCGTGGACCGATCGACGCTCGGAGACGGCACGTGGAACGATCGGGGCTCAGGAGACGACGCGTAGACCGATCGGGGCTCCGAAACGGCTCGTCCACCAATCGGGGCTTAGGAGACGACGCGTAGATCGATCGGGGCGCAGGAGACGGCGCGTGGACCGATCGGGGCTCAGGAAACAGCGCGTGGACCGACTGGGGCTCAGGCGATTGCGCGTGGACCAATTGGGGTTCGGCGACGGCGCGTGGACCGATCGGGGCTCGGAGACGGCGCGTCGACCGCTCGGGGTTCGGAGACGGCGCCTGGACCGTCCGGGGCTCAGGAGGCGATGCGTGGACCGATCGGGGCTCAGGAGACTGCGCGTGGATGGATCGGAGCTTAGGGAACGACGCGTGGACCGATCGGGGCTCAGGAGACGGCGCGCGAATCGATCGGCGCGCGGAGACGGCACGTGGACCGATCGGGGCTTAGGAGACGGCGCGTGGATTAATAGGAGATCAGCAGAGGACGCGTGGACCGATAGGGCTCTGGAAGCGGCGCACGGACCGATCGTGGCTCGGAGACGGCGCGGGGAAGGACCGCGGCTCATGAGGCCACGCCTGGACCGATCGGGGCTCGGAGATGGCGTGTGGACCGATCGGGGATCAGGAAACGGCGCGTGGACCGATTGGGGCTCAGGAGACGGCGCGTGGATCGATCGGGGCTCGGAGACGGCGCGTGGACCAATTGGCGCTCGGCGACGGCGCGTGGACCGATCGGGGCTCAGGAGACGGCGCGTAGACCGGTCGGGGCTTAGGAGACGACGCCTGGACCGATCGGGGCTTAGGAGGCGGCGTGTGGAACGATCGGGGCTCAGGAGACGGCGCGTGCACCGACCGGCGCTCGGAGACGGCGCGTGGAGCGATCGGGGCGTAGGACGCGACGCGTGTACCTATCGGGGCTGACGAGACAGCGTGTGGACCGATTGGGGCTCAGGAGACGGCGCGTGGACCGATCGGGGCTCGGCGACGGCGCGTGGACCGATCGAGGCTCGGAGACGACGCGTGTACGGATCGGGGCTTTGAAGACGACGCGTGGACCGATCGTGGCTCAGGAAACGGCGTGTGGAGCGATCGGGGCTCAGGAAACGACGCGTGGACCGATTAGGGCTCAGGAGACGGCGCGCGGACCGACCGGGGCTCAGGAGACTCGCGTGGATCGATCGGGGCTCCGGAGGCGCCGCGTGGACCGATGGGGATCAGGAGACGGTGCGTGGACCGATCGGGGCTCGGAGACGGCGCGTGGACCGATCGGGGCTTAGGAGACGACGCGTGGACCGATCGGGGCTTAGGAGACGGCGAGTGCACCGATCGGGGCCCGGAGACGGCACGTGGACCGATCAGGGCTTAGGACACGACGCGTTGACCGATCGGGACTCAGGAGGCGGCGCGTGGACCGATCGGGGATCAGGAACCGGTCCGTGGAGCGATCGTGGCTCGGAGACGGCGCGTGGAGGCATCGGGGCTTAGAAGACGACGCATGGACCGATCAGGTCTCAGGAAACGACGCGTGGACCGATTGGAGCTCGGAGACGACGCGTGGACCGACTGGGGCTCAGGCGGTTGCGCGTGGACCAATTGGGGTTCGGCGACGGCGCGTGGACCGATCGGGGCTCAGGAGACGGCGCGTGGACCGGTCGGGGCTTAGGAGACGACGCCTGGACCGATCGGGGCTTAGGAGGCGGCATGTGGAACGATCGGGGCTCAGGAGACGGCGCGTGCACCGACCGGCGCTCGGAGACGGCGCGTGGAGCGATCGGGGCGTAGGACGCGACGCGTGTACCTATCGGGGCTGACGAGACAGCGTGTGGACCGATTGGGGCTCAGGAGACGGCGCGTGGACCGATCGGGGCTCGGCGACGGCGCGTGGACCGATCGAGGCTCGGAGACGACGCGTGTACGGATCGGGGCTTTGAAGACGACGCGTGGACAGATCGTGGCTCAGGAAACGGCGTGTGGAACGATCGGGGCTCAGGAGACGACGCGTGGACCGATTAGGGCTCAGGAGACGGCGCGCGGACCGACCGGGGCTCAGGAGACTCGCGTGGATCGATCGGGGCTCCGGAGGCGCCGCGTGGACCGATGGGGATCAGGAGACGGTGCGTGGACCGATCGGGGCTCAGAGACGGCGCGTGGACCGATCGGGGCTTAGGAGACGACGCGTGGACCGATTGGGGCTTAGGAGACGACGCGTGGACCGATTGAGGCTCAGGAGGCCGCGCGTTGACCGATCGCGGCTCGACGCCGCGCGTGGACGGATCAGGGCTTAGGAGACGACGCGTGGACCGATCGGTGCTCGGAGACGGCGCGTGGACGGACCGCGGCTTAGAATGCGGCACGCGGACCGATCGGGGATCGGACACGGCGTGTGGACCGATCGAGGCTCGGAGACGACGCGTTTACGGATCGGGGATCAGGAGACGACGCGTGGAACGATCCGGGCTCTGGAGACGGAGCGTGGACCGATCGGGGCTCGGAGACGGCGCGTGGAACGATCGGGGCTCACGAGACGGCACGTAAACCGATTGGGGCTCGGAGACGGCGCGTGGACCGATCGGGGCTTAGGAGAAGGCGCGTGGACCGATCGGGGCTTAGGAGACGATTCGTGGACCGATCGGGGCTCGGAGACGGCGCGTGGACCGACCGGGGCTAAGCAGGCCGCGCTTGGACCGATAGAGGCTTAGGAGCCGACGCGTGGACCGATCGGGGCTCGGAGACGGCGCGTGGACCGACCGGGGCTCAGGAGGCCGCGCGTGGACCGATGGGGGCTCGGCGACGGCGCGTGGACCGGCCGGGGCTCAGGAGCCTAGCGTGGATCGATCGGGGCTCCGGAGGCGGCGCGTGGACCGATCGGGGCTCAGGAGGCGGCGCGTGAACCGATTGGCGCTCGGAAACGGCGCGTGGACCGATCGGGGCTTAGGAGACGGTGCGTGGACCGATCGGGGCTTAGGAGACGACGCGTGGACCGATCGGGGCTCAGGAGACGGTGCGTGGACCGATCGGGGCTTAGGAGACGACGCGTGGACCGATTGGGGCCCAGGAGGCCGCGCGTGGACCGATCGGGGTTTGGATACGACGCGTGGACCGATCGGGGCTCGGAGACAGCGCGTGGACCAACCGGGGCTCAGGGGGTTGCGCGTGGACCAATTGGGGTTCGGCGACGGCCCGTGGACCGATCCGGGCTCAGGAGACGGCGCGTGGACCGATCGGGGCTCGGAGACGGCGCGTGGAGCGATCGGGGCTCAGGAGACGGCGCGTGAACCGATCGGCGCTCGGAGACGGCGCGTGCACCGATCGGGGCTTAGGAGACGGCGAGTGCACCGATCGGGGCCCGGAGACGGGTCGTGGACTGATTGGGGCTTAGGAGACGGCGCGTGGACCGATCGGGGCTGGGAGACGGCACGTGGACCAATGAGGGCTTAGGAGACGGCGCGTGGACCGATCGGGGCTTAGGAGACGACGCGTGGATCGAGCGGGGCTCGGAGACGGCGCGTGGATGGACCGTGGCTTAGAATGCGGCACGCGGACCGATCGGGGCTCGGAGACGGCGCGTGGAATGATCGGGTCTCAGGAGACGGCGCGTTAAATGATCGGAGCTCGGAGACGCCGCGTGGACCGATTGGGGCTTAGGAGACGGCGCGTGGACCGATCGGGGCGCAGGAAGCGGCGCCTGGACCCATCGTGGCTCGGAGACGGCGCGTGGAGGCATCCGGGCTAAGAAGACGACGCATGGACAGAGCGAGGTTCAGGAGACGGCACGAGGAGCGATCGGGGCTCAGGAGAAGACACGTCAATTGATCGGGGCTCCGGAGACGACGCCTCGACGGATCGGGGCTCAGGAGGAGGCACGAGAAGCGATCG
Source organism: Netelia fuscicornis (assembly GCA_946811545.1). Taxonomy (NCBI): domain Eukaryota; kingdom Metazoa; phylum Arthropoda; class Insecta; order Hymenoptera; family Ichneumonidae; genus Netelia; species Netelia fuscicornis. Next base: position 13,574,603 of record OX328016.1, on the reverse strand, counting down.
GGGCTCAGGAGAAGACGCGTCAATTGATCGGGGCTCAGGAGACGACGCGTCGACGAATCGGGGCTTAGGAGACGACGCGTGGACCGATCGGGGCTCAGGAGACGGCGCGTCGACCGACCGGAGCATAGGAGATTCGCGTGCATCGATCGGGGCTCGGATACGGCGCGTGAACCGACCGGGGCTCAGGAGGCCGCGCGTGGCCCGATCGCGGATCGGCGATGGCGCGTGGACCGATCGCGGCTCGGCGACGGCGCGTGGACCGATCGGGTCTCAGGAAGCCGCGCGTGGAGAGATCATGACTCGGCAACGACGCGTGGACCGATCGGGGCTGGGAGACGGCACGTGGACCGATCGGGGCTCGGAGACAGCGCGTGGACTAACCGGGGTTCAGGGGGTTGCGCGTGGACCAATTCGGGTTCGGCGACGGCCCGTGGACCGTTCCGGGCTCAGGAGACGGCGCGTGGACCGATCGGGGCTCGGAGACGGCGCGTGGAGCGATCGGGGCTCAGGAGACGGCGCGTGAACCGATCGGCGCTCGGAGACGGCGCGTGCACCGATCGGGGCTTAGGAGACGGCGAGTGCACCGATCGGGGTCCGGAGACGGGTCGTGGACAGATTGGGGCTTAGGAGACGGCGCGTGGAGCGATCGGGGCTGGGAGACGGCACGTGGACCAATGAGGGCTTAGGAGACGGCGCGTGGACCGATCGGGGCTTAGGAGACGACGCGTGGATCGATCGGCGCTCAGGAGACGGCGCGTGGAGCGATCGGAGTGCAGGAGACGACGCGTTAACAGAGCAGGGTTTAGGAGACGATGCGTGGACCGATCGGTGCTCGGAGACAGCGCGTGGACCGATTGGGGCTCAGGAGGTGGCGCGTGGACCAGTTGGGGTTCGGCGACGGCGCGTAGACCGACCGGGGATTAGAAGATGACGCGTCGACCGACCGGGGCTCAGGAGACGACCCGTCGACCGATCGGGGCTTAGAAGACGACGCGTGGACCGATCGGGGCTTAGGAGGCGGCGCGTGGTCCGATCGGTGCTCGGAGACGGCGCGTGGACCGATCGGGGCTCGAGGACGGCGCGTGGAACGATCCGGGCTTAGGAGACGGCGCGTGGACCGATCGGGGTTCAGGAAACGACGCGTCGACCGATCGGGGATCAGGAGACGGCTGGCGGACCGACCGGGGCTCAGGAGCCTCGCGTGGGCCGATCATGGCTCGGCGACGGCGCGTGGACCGATCGGGGCTCGGAGACGACGCGTGGACCGATGGGGGCTCGGATTCGGCGCGTGAACCAACCGGGGCTCAGGAGGCCGCGCGTGGATCGATCATGGCTCGGCGACGGCGCGTGGACCGATCGGCGCTCGGAGACGGCGCGTGGACCGATCGGGGCTCAGGAGACGGTGCGTGGACCGATCGGGGCTTAGGAGACGACGCGTGGACCGATTGGGGCCCAGGAGGCCGCGCGTGGACCGATCGGGGTTTGGATACGACGCGTGGACCGATCGGGGCTCGGAGACAGCGCGTGGACCAACCGGGGCTCAGGGGGTTGCGCGTGGACCAATTGGGGTTCGGCGACGGCCCGTGGACTGATCCGGGCTCAGGAGACGGCGCGTGGACCGATCGGGGCTCGGAGACGGCGCGTGGAGCGATCGGGGCTCAGGAGACGGCGCGTGAACCGATCGGCGCTCGGAGACGGCGCGTGCACCGATCGGGGCTTAGGAGACGGCGAGTGCACCGATCGGGGCCCGGAGACGGGTCGTGGACTGATTGGGGCTTAGGAGACGGCGCGTGGACCGATCGGGGCTGGGAGACGGCACGTGGACCAATGAGGGCTTAGGAGACGGCGCGTGGACCGATCGGGGCTTAGGAGACGACGCGTGGATCGAGCGGGGCTCGGAGACGGCGCGTGGATGGACCGTGGCTTAGAATGCGGCACGCGGACCGATCGGGGCTCGGAGACGGCGCGTGGAATGATCGGGTCTCAGGAGACGGCGCGTTAAATGATCGGAGCTCGGAGACGCCGCGTGGACCGATTGGGGCTTAGGAGACGGCGCGTGGACCGATCGGGGCGCAGGAAGCGGCGCCTGGACCCATCGTGGCTCGGAGACGGCGCGTGGAGGCATCCGGGCTAAGAAGACGACGCATGGACAGAGCGAGGTTCAGGAGACGGCGCGAGGAGCGATCGGAGCTCAGGAGAAGACACGTCAATTGATCGGGGCTCCGGAGACGACGCCTCGACGGATCGGGGCTCAGGAGGCGGCACGAGAAGCGATCGGGGCTCAGGAGAAGACGCGTCAATTGATCGGGGCTCAGGAGACGACGCGTCGACGAATCGGGGCTTAGGAGACGACGCGTGGACCGATCGGGGCTCAGGAGACGGCGCGTCGACCGACCGGAGCTCAGGAGATTCGCGTGCATCGATCGGGGCTCGGATACGGCGCGTGAACCGACCGGGGCTCAGGAGGCCGTGCGAGAACCGATCGCGGCTCGGCGACGGCGCGTGGACCGATCGGGGCTCAGGATGCCGCGCGTGGACCGATCATGGCTCGGCGACGGCGCGTAGACCGATCGGGGTCGGAGACGACGCGTGGACCGATCGGGGCTCGGAGACAGCGCGTGGACCGATTGGGGCTCGGATACGACGCGTGAACCAATCGGGGCTCAGGAGGCCGCGCGTGGCCCGATCGCGGATCGGCGATGGCGCGTGGACCGATCGCGGCTCGGCGACGGCGCGTGGACCGATCGGGTCTCAGGAGGCCGCGCGTGGAGAGATCATGACTCGGCAACGACGCGTGGACCGATCGGGGCTGGGAGACGGCACGTGGACCGATCGGGGCTCGGAGACAGCGCGTGGACCGACTGGGGCTCAGGCGGTTTCGCGTAGACCAATTGGGGTTCGGCGACGGCGCGTGGACCGATCGTGGCTCAGGAAGCGGTGCCTGGAGCGATCGTGGCCCGGAGACGGCGCGAGAAGGCATCTGGGCTTACAAGACGACGCGTGGATCGATCGGGGCTCGGAGACGGCGCATGAACCGACCGGGGCCCAGGAGACGGCGCGTGGACTGATCGGGGCTCGGAGACGGTGCGTTAACCGATCGGGGCTTAGGAGGCCGCGCGTGGACCGATCGAGACTCGGCGACGGCGCGTGGACCGATCGGGACTCGGAGACGGCGTGTGAACGTATCGGGGCTTAGGAGACGATGCGTTGACCGATCGGGGCTCATGAGACGGCGCGTAGACCGATCGGGGCTTCGGCGGCGACGCGTGGACCGATCGGGGCCCAGGAAACGGCGCGTGGATCGATCGGTGCTCGAAGACGACGCGTGGACCGACCGGGGCTCAGGAGCCGATGCGTGGATCGATCGGGGCTCAGGAGGCGGCGCGTAGACCCATCGGGGCTCGGAGACGGCACGTGGACCGATCGGGGCTTAGGAGACGACGCGTGGACCGATCGGACCTCAGGAGACGGCGCGTGGACCGATCGGTGCTCGGAGACGGCGCGTGGACGGACCGTGGCTTAGAATGCGTCACGCGGACCGATCGGGGCTCGGATACGGCGTGTGGACGTATCGGGGCTTAGGAGACGATGCGTGAACCGATCGGGGCTCAGGAGACGCCGCGTGGACCGATCGGGGCTCGGAGACGGCGCGTGGAACGATCGGGGCTCAGGAGACGGCGCGTGAAATGATCGGCGCCCTGAGACGGCGCGTGGACCGATTGTGGCTGACGAGACGGCGCGTGGATCGATCGGGGCTCAGGAAGCGGCGCCTGGACCTATCGTGGCTCGGAGACGGCGCGTGGAGGCATCGGGGCTAAGAACACGACGCATGGACCGAGCGGGGCTCAGGAGACGGCGCGAGGAGCGATCGGGGCTCAGGAGAAGACGCGTCAATTGATCGGGGCTCAGGAGACGACGCGGCGACGGATCGGGGCTTAGGAGACGACGCGTGGACCGATCGGGGCTTCGGAGACGGTACGTGGACCGACCGGAGCTCAGGATATTCGCGTGGATCGATCGGGGTTCCGGAGGCGGCGCGTGGACCGATTGGGGAGCATGAGATGGTACGTGGACCGATCGGGGCTCGGAGACGGCGCACGGACCGATCGGGGCTTAGGATACGACGCGTGGACCGATTGGGGCTCAGGAGGCCGCGCGTGGACCGATCGGGGCTCGGCGACTGCGCGTCGACCTATCGGGGCTCAGGAGACGGCGCGTGGACCGATTGGAGCTTAGGAGACGGCGCGTGGACCGATTGGGGCTCGGATACGGCGCGTGAACCGATCGGGGCTTAGGAGACGACGCGTGGACCGATCGGGGCTCGGAGACAGCGCGTGGACCGACTGGGGCTCAGGCGGTTTCGCGTGGACCAATTGGGGTTCGGCGACGGCGCGTGGACCGATCGGGGCTTAGGAGACGGCACGTGCACCGATCGGGGCCCGGAGACGGGTCGTGGACAGATTGGGTATTAGGAGACGGCGCGTGGACCGATCGGGGCTCAGGATGCCGCGCGTGGACCGATCATGGCTCGGCGACGGCGCGTAGACCGATCGGGGCTCGGAGACGACGCGTGGACCGATCGGGGCTCGGAGACAGCGCGTGGACCGATTGGGGCTCGGATACGACGCGTGAACCAATCGGGGCTCAGGAGGCCGCGCGTGGCCCGATCGCGGATCGGCGATGGCGCGTGGACCGATCGCGGCTCGGATACGACGCGTGAACCAATCGGGGCTCAGGAGGCCGCGCGTGGCCCGATCGCGGATCGGCGATGGCGCGTGGACCGATCGCGGCTCGGCGACGGCGCGTGGACCGATCGGGTCTCAGGAGGCCGCGCGTGGAGAGATCATGACTCGGCAACGACGCGTGGACCGATCGGGGCTGGGAGACGGCACGTGGACCGATCGGGGCTCGGAGACAGCGCGTGGACCGACTGGGGCTCAGGCGGTTTCGCGTAGACCAATTGGGGTTCGGCGACGGCGCGTGGACCGATCGTGGCTCAGGAAGCGGTGCCTGGAGCGATCGTGGCCCGGAGACGGCGCGAGAAGGCATCTGGGCTTACAAGACGACGCGTGGATCGATCGGGGCTCGGAGACGGCGCATGAACCGACCGGGGCCCAGGAGACGGCGCGTGGACTGATCGGGGCTCGGAGACGGTGCGTTAACCGATCGGGGCTTAGGAGGCCGCGCGTGGACCGATCGAGACTCGGCGACGGCGCGTGGACCGATCGGGACTCGGAGACGGCGTGTGAACGTATCGGGGCTCAGGAGACGGCGCGTGAAATGATCGGCGCCCTGAGACGGCGCGTGGACCGATTGTGGCTGACGAGACGGCGCGTGGATCGATCGGGGCTCAGGAAGCGGCGCCTGGACCTATCGTGGCTCGGAGACGGCGCGTGGAGGCATCGGGGCTAAGAACACGACGCATGGACCGAGCGGGGCTTCGGAGACGGTACGTGGACCGACCGGAGCTCAGGATATTCGCGTGGATCGATCGGGGTTCCGGAGGCGGCGCGTGGACCGATTGGGGAGCATGAGATGGTACGTGGACCGATCGGGGCTCGGAGACGGCGCACGGACCGATCGGGGCTTAGGATACGACGCGTGGACCGATTGGGGCTCAGGAGGCCGCGCGTGGACCGATCGGGGCTCGGCGACTGCGCGTCGACCTATCGGGGCTCAGGAGACGGCGCGTGGACCGATTGGAGCTTAGGAGACGGCGCGTGGACCGATTGGGGCTCGGATACGGCGCGTGAACCGATCGGGGCTTAGGAGACGACGCGTGGACCGATCGGGGCTCGGAGACAATGCGTGGACCGATCATGGCTCGGCGACGGCGCGTGGACCGATCGGGGCTCGGAGACGATGCGTGGACCGATCGAGGTTCGGCGACAGCGCGTGAACCCACTGGGTCTCAGGCGGTTGCGCGTGGACCAATTGGGGTTGGGCGACCGCGCGTGGACCGTTCGGGGCTCGGAGACGGCGCGTTAACCGATCGGGGATTAGGAGACGTTGCGTGGACCGATCGGCGCTTGAAGACGGCGCGTGGACCGATCGGGGCTCGGACACAGTGCGTGGACCGACTGGGGCTCAGGCGGTTGCGCGTGGACCAATTGGGGTTCGGCGACGGCGCGTGGACCGATCGGGGCTCAGGAGGCGGCGCGTGGATCGATCGGGGCTCGGAGACGGTGCGTGGAACGATCGGGTCTCAGGAGACGGCGCGTGAAATCATCGGCGCGCGGAGATGCCGCGTGGACGAATCGGGGCTTAGGAGACGTCGCGTGGACCGATCGGGGCTCCGGAGACGGCGCGTGGACCGATTGGGGAGCAGAAGATGGTGCGTGGACCGATCGGGGTTCGGAGACGGCGCGTGAACCGATCGGAGCTTAGCTGACGACGCGTAGACCGATTGAGGCTCAGCAGACAGCGCGTGGACTGATCGGGGCGCGGAGACGGCGCGTTAACCGATCGGGACTCAGGAGGGGATGCGTGGACCGATCGCGGCTCTGGAGACTGCGCGTGGATCGATCGGGGCTTAGGGAACGAGGCGTGGACCGATCGGGGCTCAGGAGACGGCGCGTGAACCGACCGGGGCTCAGGAGACCGCGCGTGGACCGATCGCGGCTCGGCGACGGCGCGTGGACCGATCGGGGCTCAGGAGGCCGCGCGTGGACCGATCGTGGCTCGGCGACGGCGCGTGGACCGATCGGGGCTCGGAGACGACGCGTGGACCGATCGGGGCTCGGAGACAGCGCGTCGACCGACTGGGGCTCAGGCGGTTGCGCGTGGACTGATCGGGGCTTAGGAGCCTCGCGTGGATCGATCGGGGCCCCGGAGGCGCCGCGTGGACCCATGGGGATCAGGAGACAGTGCGTGGACCGATCGGGGCTCAGGAGACGGTGCGTGGCCGGATCGGGGCTTAGGAGTCGGTGCGTCGACAGATCGGAGCTCAGGAGGCGGTGCGTGGACCGATTGGGGCTCGGAGACGACGCGTCGACCGATCGGGGCTGAGGAGACGACGCGTGGACCGATCGGGGCTTAGGAGAAAACGCGTGGACCGATCGGGGCTCAGGAGACGGCGCGTGGAGCGATCGGGGCTCAGGAGACGACGCGTTAACAGAGCGGGATTTAGGAGACGATGCGTAGACCGATCGGTGCTCGGAGACAGCGCGTGGATGGATCGGGGCTCAGGAGACAGGGCGTGGACCGATCGGGGCTCAGGAAGCGGCGCCTGCACCGATCGTGGCTCGGAGACGGCGGGTGGAGCGGTCGGGGGTCAGGAGACGACGCGTCGACGGATCGGGGCTTAGGAGACGACGCGTGGACCGATCGGGACTTAGGAGCCGACGCGTGGACCGATCCGGGCGCAGGAGACGGCGCGTGAACCGATCGGGGCTCGAGGAAGGCGCGTGAAACGATCGGGGCTTAGGAGACGGCGCGTGGACCGATCGGGGCTCAGGAGACGACGCGTGGACCGATCGGGCCTCAGGAGACGGCGCGTGGACCGATCGGTGCTGGGAGACGGCACGTGGACGGACCGTGGCTTAGAATGCGTCACGCGGACCGATCGGGGCTCGGATACGGCGTGTGGACGTATCGGGGCTCAGGAGACGATGCGTGAACCGATCGGGCCTCAGGAGACGCCGCGTGGACCGATCGGGGCTCGGAGACGGCGCGTGGAGGCATCGGGGCTAAGAACACGATGCATGGACCGAGCGGGGCTCAGGAGACGGCGCGTGGACCGATTGGAGCTTAGGAGACGGCGCGTGGACCGATTGGGGCTCGTATACGGCGCGTGAACCGATCGGGGCTTAGGAGACGACGCGTGGACCGATCGGGGCTCGGAAACGGTACGAGGACCGACCGGAGCTCAGGAGATTCGCGTGGATCGATCAGGGCTCCGGAGGCGGCGCATGGACCGATTGGGGAGCATGCGATGGTGCGTGGACCGATCGGGGCTCGGAGACGGCGCACGGACCGATCGGGGCTCAGGAGGCCGCGCGTGGACTGATCGGGGCTCGGAGACGGCGCGTTAACCGATCGGCGCTCGGAGACAGCGCGTCGACCGATCGGGGTTCGGTGACGGCGCGTGGACCGTCCGGGGCTCAGGAGGGGATGCGTGGACCGATCGCGGCTCTGGAGACTGCGCGTGGATCGATCGGGGCTTAGAGAACGACGCGTGGACCGATCGGGGCTCAGGAGACGGTGCGTGAACCGACCGGGGCTCAGGAGACCGCGCGTGGACCCATCGCGGCTCGGCGACGGCGCGTGGACCGATCGGGGCTCAGGAGGCCGCGCGTGGACCGATCGTGGCTCGGCGACGGCGCGTGGACCGATCGGGGCTCGGAGACCACGCGTGGACCGATCGGGGCTCGGAGACAGCGCGTGGACCGACTGGGGCTCAGGCGGTTGCGCGTGGACCAATTGGGGTTCGGCGACGGCGCGTGGACCGATCGGGGCTCGGAGACGGCGCGTTAACCGATTGGGGCTTAGGAGACCATGCGTGGACCGATCGGGGCTCGAAGACGGCGCGTGGACCGATCGGGGCTCGGAGACGACGCGTGGACCGATCGGGGCTCGGAGACAGCACGTGAACCGACTGGGGCTCAGGCGGTTTCGCGTGGACCAATTGGGGTTCGGCGACGGCGCGTGGACCGATCGGGGCTCAGGAGACGGCGCGTGGACCGATTGGGGCTCGGATACGGCGCGTGAACCAATCGGGCCTCAGGAGGCCGCGCGTGGACCGATCGCGGCTCGGCGACGGCGCGTGGACCGATCGGGGCTCAGGAGGCCGCGCGTGGACCGATCATAGCTCGGCGACGGCGCGTGGACCGATCGGGGCTCGGAGCGGCGCGTAGAACGATCGCGGCTCGGCGACGGCGCGTGGACCGATTGGGGCTCAGGAGGCTGCGCGTGGATCGATTGGGGCTCAGGAGACGGCGCGTGGACCGCTCGGGGCTCGAAGACGGCACGTGGAACGATCAGGGCTCAGGAGACGTCACGTGAAATGATCGGCGCTCGGAGACGGCGCGTGGATCGATCGGGGCTCAAGAGAAGGCGCGTGGACCGACCGGAGCTCAGGATATTCGCGTGGATCGATCGGGGTTCCGGAGGCGGCGCGTGGACCGATTGGGGAGCATGAGATGGTACGTGGACCGATCGGGGCTCAGGAGGCTGCGCGTGGATCGATCGGGGCTCGGAGACAGCGCGTGGACCGACTGGGGCTCAGGCGGTTGCGCGTGGACCAATTGGGGTTCGGCGACGGCGCGTGGATCGATCGGGGCTCAGGAGAAGGCGCGTGGACCGACCGGAGCTCAGGATATTCGCGTGGATCGATCGGGGTTCCGGAGGCGGCGCGTGGACCGATTGGGGAGCATGAGATGGTACGTGGACCGATCGGGGCTCGGAGACGGCGCACGGACCGATCGGGGCTTAGGATACGACGCGTGGACCGATTGGGGCTCAGGAGGCCGCGCGTGGACCGATCGCGGCTCGACGCAGCGCGTGGACGGATCAGGGCTCAGGAGACGGCGCGTGGACCGATGGGGGCGGGGAGACGGCGCGTGAACCGACCGGGGCTCAGGAGGCCGCGCGTGGACTGATCGGGGCTCGGCGACTGCGCGTGGACGTATCGGGGCTCAGGAGACGGCGCGTGGACTGATCGGGGCGGGGCGACGGCGCGTTAACCGATCGGGGCTTAGGAGACGATGCGTGGACGGATCGCGGCTCGGAGACGGCGCGTGGACCGACCGGGGCTAAGGAGGCCGCGCGTGGACCTATCGAGACTTAGGAGCCGACGCGTGGACCGATCGGGGCTCAGGAAGCGGCGCCTGGACCAATCGTGGCTCGGAGACGGCGCGTGGAGGTATCGGGGCTTAAAAGACGACGGATGGACCGATCAGGGCTCAGGAAACGGCGCGTGGACCGAACGTTGCTCGGAGACGACGCGTGGACCGATCGGCGCTCAGGGGACGGCGCGTGGAGCGATCGGAGTGCAGGAGACGACGCGTTAACAGAGCAGGGTTTAGGAGACGATGCGTAGACCGATCGGTGCTCGGAGACAGCGCGTGGACCGACTGGGGCTCAGGAGGTGGCGCGTGGACCAATTGGGGTTCGTCGACGGCGCGTGGACCGACCGGGGATTAGGAGACGACGCGTCGACCGATCGGGGATTAGGAGACGACGCGTCGACCGATCGGGGCTCAGGAGACGGCGCGTGGACCGAGCGGGGCTCAGGAGACGGCGCGAGGAGCGATCGGGGCTCAGGAGAAGACGCGTCAATTGATCGGGGCTCAGGAGACAACGCGGCGACGGATCGGGGCTTAGGAGACGACGCGTGGACCGATTGGGGCTTAGGAGACGACGTGTGGACCGATCGGGGCTTAGGAGACGGCACGTGATTCGATCGGTGCACAGGAGACGGCGCGTGAACCGGTCGCGGCTTAGGAGACGACGCGTCGGCCGATCGGGGCTCAGGACAAGGGGTGTGGACCGTTCGGAGCTCAGGAGACGGCGCGTGGACCGATCGGGGTTCGGCGATGGCGCGTGGACCGATCGGGGCTCGGAGACGACGCGTGTACGGATCGAGGCTTGGAGACGGCGCGTGGACCGACCGGAGCTCAGTAGACCGCGCGTGGACCGATCGCGGCTCGGCGACTGCGCGTGGATAGATCGGGGCTCAGGAGACAGCGCGTGGACCGATCGGGGCTCAGGAAGCGGCGCCTGCACCGATCGTGGCTCGGAGACGGCGCGTGGAGGCATCGGGGCTTCGAAGACGACGCATGGACCAATCGGGGCTCGGAAACGGTACCTGGACCGATCGGAGCTCGGAGACGATGGGTGGAGCGGTCGGGGCTCAGGAGACGGCGCGTGGACCGATCGGGGCTCGGATACGGCGCGTGGAATGATCGGGGCTTAGGAGACGGCGCGTGGACCGAACGGGGCTGAGGAGACAACGCGTGGACCGACCGGGGCTCAGGAAGCGGCGCCTGGACCCATCATGGCTGGGAGACGGCGCGAGGAGGCATCTGGGCTTAGAAGACGACGCGTGGACCGATCGGGGCTCAGGAAACGGCGCGAGGAGCGATCGGGGCTCAGGAGAAGACGCGTCAATTGATCGGGGCTCAGGAGACGACGCGGCGACGGATCGGGGCTTAGGAGACGACGCGTGGACCGATCGGGGCTCAGAGACGGTACGAGGACCGACCGGAAATCAGGAGATTCGCGTGGATCGATCAGGGCTCCGGAGGCGGCGCATGGACCGATTGGGGAACATGCGATGGTGCGTGGACCGATCGGGGCTTGGAGACGGCGCACGGACCGATCGGGGCTTAGGAGACGACGCGTGGACCGATTGGGGCTCAGGGGGCCGCGCGTGGACCGATCGGGGCTCGGCGACTGCGCGTCGACCTATCGGGGCTCAGGAGACGGCGCGTGGACCGATCGGGGCTCGGAGACAGCGCGTGGACCGACTGGGGCTCAGGCGGTTTCGCGTGAACCAATTGGGGTTCGGCGACGGCGCGTGGACCGATCGGGGCTTAGGAGACGGCACGTGCATCGATCGGGGCCCGGAGACAGGTCGTGGACAGATTGGGGATTAGGAGACGGCGCGTGGACCGATCGGGGCTCGGAGACGACGCGTGGACCGATCGGGGTTCGGCGACAGCGCGTGGACCAACTGGGGCTCAGGCGGTTTCGCGTGGACCAATTGGGGTTCGGCGACGGCGCGTGGACCGATCGGGGCTTAGGAGACGGCGCGTGCACCGATCGGGGCCCGGAGACGGGTCGTGGACCGATCGGGGCTCAGGAGACGGCGCGTGGACCGATTGGGGCTCGGATACGGCGCGTGAACCAATCGGAGCTCAGGAGGCCGCGCGTGGACCGATCGCGACTCGGCGACGGCGCGTGGACCGATCGGGGCTCAGGAGGCCGCGCGTGGACCGATCATGGCTCGGCGACGGCGCGTGGACCGATCGGGGCTCGGAGACGACGCGTGTACGGATCAGGGCTTGGTGACGGCGCGTTTACTGATAGCAGCTCGGAGACGGCCCGTGGACGGATCGCGGCTTAGGAGACGGCGCGTGGAACGATGGGGGCTCAGGAGACGGCGCGTGGACCGGTCTAGGCTCGGAGACGGCACGTGGACCGATCGGGGCTTAGGAGAAGGCGCGTGGACCGATCGGGGCTTAGGAGACGGCGCGTGGAATGATCGGAGCTCGGGAAGCGGCGCCTGAACCGATCTGGCGCGGAGACGGTGCGTGGAGGCATCGGGGCTTAGAAGACGACGTATGGACCGTTCGGGGCTCAGGAAACGGCGCGTGGACCGATTGGAGCTCGGAGACAACGCGTGGACCGACTGGGGCTCAGGCGGTTGCGCGTGGACCAATTGGGGTTCGGCGACGGCGCGTAGACCGATCGCGGCTCGGAGACGGCGCGTGAACCGATCGGGGCTTAGGATACGGCGCGTGGATCGATCGGGGCTCAGGAAGGGGCGCCTGGACCGATCGTGGCTCGGAGACGACGCGTGGAGGCATCGGGGCTAAGAAGACGACGCATGGACCGATCGGGGCTCAGGAAACGGCGTGTGGACCGATCAGAGCTCGGAGACGACGCGTTGACCGATCGGGGCTTAGGAGACTACGCGTGTACCTATCGGGGCTCAGGAGACAGCGCGTGGACCGATGGGGGCTCAGGAGGCGGCGCGTGGATCGATCGGGGCTCGGAGACGGCGCGTGGAACGATCGGGTCTCAGGAGACGGCGCGTGAAATGATCGGCGCTCGGAGACGCCGCGTGGACCGATTGGGGCTTAGGAGACGGCGCGTGGACAGATCGGGGCGCAGGAAGCGGCGCCTGGACCGATCGTGGCTCGGAGACGGCGCGTGGAGGCATCCGGGCTAAGAAGACGACGCATGGACCGAGCGGGGTTCAGGAGACGGCGCGAGGAGCGATCGGGGCTCAGGAGAAGACGCGTCAATTGATCGGGGCTCCGGAGACGACGCCTCGACGGATCGGGGCTCAGGAGGCGGCACGAGAAGCGATCGGGGCTCAGGAGAAGACGCGTCAATTGATCGGGGCTCAGGAGACGACGCGTCGACGAATCGGGGCTTAGGAGACGACGCGTGGACCGATCGGGGCTGAGGAGACGGCGCGTCGACCGACCGGAGCTCAGGAGATTCGCCTGGATCGATCGGGGCTCCGGAGGCGGCGCGTGGACCAATTGGGGCTTAGGAGACGGCGCGTCGACTGATCATGGCTCGGCGACGGCGCGTAGACCGATCGGGGCTCGGAGACGACGCTTGGACTGATCGGGGCTCGAAGACAGCGCGTGGACCGACTGGGGCTCAGGCGGTTGCGCGTGGACCAATTGGGGCTCCGGAGGCGGCGCGTGGACCGATTGTGGAGCAGAAGATGGTGCGTGGACCGATCGGGGCTCGGAGACGGCGCGTGGACCGATCGGGGCTCGGAGACCACGCGTGGACCAATCGGGGCTCGGAGACAGCGCGTGGACCGACTGGGGCTCAGGCGGTTGCGCGTGGACCAATTGGGGTTCGGCGACGGCGCGTGGACCAAACGGGGCTTAGGAGGCCGCGCGTGGACCGATCGGGGCACAGGAGACGGCGCGTGGACCGATTGGGGCTCGGATACGGCGCGTGAACCAATCGGGCCTCAGGAGGCCGCGCGTGGACCGATCGCGGCTCGGCGACGGCGCGTGGACCGATCGGGGCTCAGGAGGCCGCGCGTGGACCGATCATAGCTCAGCGACGGCGCGTGGACCGATCGGGGCTCGGAGCGGCGCGTAGAACGATCGCGGCTCGGCGACGGCGCGTGGACCGATCGGGGCTCAGGAGCCGACGCGTGGACCGATCGGGGCTGAGGAGACGGCGCGTGGACCGAAAGGGGCTCGGAGACGGCGCGTGGAACGATCGGAGCACAGGAGACGGCGCGTGAACCGATCGGCGCCTCGGAGACGGCGCGTGGATCGACCGGGGCTTAGGAGAAGGCGCGTGGACCGATCGGGGCTTAGGAGACGATTCGTGGATCGATCGGGGCTTAGGAGCCGATTCGTGGACCGATCGGGGCTTAGGAGACGATTCGTGGACCGATCGGGGCTCGGAGACGGCGCGTGGACCGACCGGGGCTAAGGCGGCCGCGCGTGGACCGATAGAGGCTTAGGAGCCGACGCGTGGACCGATCGGGGCTCGGAGACGGCGCGTGGACCGACCGGGGCTCAGGAGGCCACGCGTGGACCGATGGGGGCTCGGCGACGGCGCGTGGACCGATCGAGGCTCGGAGACGACGCGTGTACGGATCGGGGCTTAGGAGACGATGCGTGAACCGATCGGGGCTCGGAGACGGCGAGTGGACCCATCGGGGCTCGGAGACGACGCGTGTACGGATCGGGTGTTGATGACGGCGGCTTTACCGATCGCGGCTCGGAGACGGCCCGTGAATCGATCGGCGCTCGGAGACGGCGCGTTAACCGATCGGGGCTTAGGAGACGGCGCGTGGACCGATTGGGGCTTAGGAGACGGCGCGTGGAGCGATCGGGGCTCAGGAGACGACGCGTGGATCGATCGGGGCTCAGGAAACGACGCGTCGACCGATCGGGGCTCAGGAGACGGCGCGCGGACTGACCGGGGCTCAGGAGCCTCGCGTGGACCGATCCTGGCTCGGCGACGGCGCGTGGACGGATCGGGGCTCGGAGACGACGCGTGGACCGATGGGGGCTCGGATACGGCGCGTGAACCAACCGGGGCTCAGGAGGTCGCGCGTGGACCGATCGCGGCTCGGCGGTGGCGCGTGGACCGATCGGGGCTCAGGAGGCCGCGCGTGGACCGATCATGGCTCGGCAACGGCGCGTGGACCGATCGGTGTTCAGAGACGACGCGTGGACCGATCGGGGCTCAGGCGGTTGCGCGTGGACCATTTGGGGTTCGGAGACGGCGCGTGGACCGATCGGCGCTCGGAGACAGCGCGTTAACCGATCGGGGTTTAGGAAACGATGCATGGACCGATCGGGGCTTGGAGACGGCGCGTGAACCGATCAGGGCTCAGGAGACGACGCGTGGACCGATCCGGACTCGGAGACTGCGCATGGAATGATCGGGGCTCAGGAGACGGCGCGTGAACCGATCGGCGCTCGGAGACAGCGCGTGGACCGATCGGAGCACAGGAGACGGCGCGTGAACCGAGCGGCGCTCGGAGACGGCGCGTGGATCGATCGGGGCTTAGGAGACGGCGCGTGGACCGATCGGGGCTCAGGAGACCCCGCGTGGACCGATCGGGGCCCGGCGACTGCGCGTGGACGCATCGGGGCTCAGGAGACGGCGCGTGGACCGATCGGGGCTCGGAGACGGCACGTTAACCGATCGGGGCTTAGGAGACGATGCGTGGACCGATCGCGGCTCGGAGACGGCGTGTGAACCGACCGGGGCTCAGGAGGCCGCGCGTGGACCGATCGAGGCTCGGCGACGGCGAGTGGACCCATCGGGGCTCGGAGACGACGCGTGTACGGATCGGGGCTTGATGACGGCGGCTTTATCGATCGCGGCTCGGAGACGGCCCGTGAATCGATCGGCGCTCGGAGACGGCGCGTGGACCGATCGGGGCTTATGAGACGGCGCGTGGACCGATCGGAGATCAGGAGAAGACGCGTGCACCGATCGGGGCTCTGGAAGCGGCGCACGGACCGATCGTGGCTCGGAAACAGCGCGTGGAGGCATCGGGGCTTTGAAGACGACGCGTGGACTGAACGGTGCTCAGAAAACGCCGCGTGGACCGATGGGGATCAGGAGACGGTGCGTGGAGCGATCGGGGCTCGGAGACGCCGCTTGGACCGATCGGGGCTTAGGAGACGGCGCGTGGACCGATTGGGGCTTAGGAGTCGGCGCGTGGACCGATCGGGGCTCAGGAAGCGGCGCCTAGACTGATCGGGGCTCGGAGACGGCGCGTGGAGGCACCGGGGCTCAGGAGGCCGCGCGTGGACCGATCGCGGCTCGGCGGTGGCGCGTGGACCGATCGGGGCTCAGGAGGCCGCGCGTGGACCGATCATGGCTCGGCAACGGCGCGTGGATCGATCGGTGTTCAGAGACGACGCGTGGACCGATCGGGGCTCAGGCGGTTGCGCGTGGACCATTTGGGGTTCGGCGACGGCGCGTGGACCGATCGGCGCTTGGAGACCGCGCGTTAACCGATCGGGGTTTAGGAAACGATGCATGGACCGATCGGGGCTTGGAGACGGCGCGTGGACCGATCGGGGCTCAGGAGACGACGCGTGGACCGATCCGGGCTCGGAGACGGCGCATGGAATGATCGGGGCTCAGGAGACGGCGCGTGAACCGATCGGCGCTCGGAGACAGCGCGTGGACCGATCGGGGCTTAGGAGACGGCGCACGGACCGATCGTGGATCGGCGACGGCGCGTGGACCGATCGGGGCTCAGGAGACCGCGCGTGGACGGACCGGGGCTCAGGAAACGGCGCGTGGACCGACCGCGGCTCAGCAGGCAGGGCCTGGACCGATCGGGGCTCGGCGACGGCGCGTGGACCGATCTAGTCTCGGAGACGTCGCGTCGACCGATCGGGGCTCAGATGACGGCGCGCGGACCCATCGGGGCTCGGAGACGGAACGTGGACCGATCAGGGCTTAGGACACGACGCGTTGACCGATCGGGACTCAGGAGGCGGCGCGTGGACCGATCGGGGATCAGGAACCGGTCCGTGGAGCGATCGGGGCTTAGGAGACGGCACGTGGACTGATCGGGGCTCGGGAAGCGGCGCCTGAACCGATCGTGGCTCGGGGACGGAGCGTAGAGGCATCGGGGCTTAGAAGACGACGCATGGACCGATCAGGTCTCAGGAAACGACGTGTGGACCCATTGGAGCTCGGAGACGACGCGTGGACCGACTGGGGCTCAGGAGACGGCGCGTGGACCGGTCGGGGCTTAGGAGACGACGCCTGGACCGATCGGGGCTTAGGAGGCGGCGTGTGGAACGATCGGGGCTCAGGAGACGGCGCGTGCACCGACCGGCGCTCGGAGACGGCGCGTGGAGCGATCGGTGCTGAGGAAACGACGCGTGGATCGATCGGGGCTTAGGAGACGACGCGTGGACCGATCGGGGCGTAGGACGCGACGCGTGTACCTATCGGGGTTAACGAGACAGCGTGTGGACCGATTGGGGCTCAGGAGACGGCGCCTGGACCGATCGGGGCTCGGAGACGGCGCGTGGAACGATCGGAGCTCAGGAGACGGCGCGTGTACCTATCGGGGCTCACGAGACTGCGTGTGGGCCGATTGGGGCTCAGGAGACGGAGCGTTTACGGATCGGAGATCAGGAGACGACGCGTGGAACGATCCGGGCTCAGGATACGGAGCGTGGACCGATCGCGGCTTGACGCCGCGCGTGGACGGATCAGGGCTTAGGAGACGACGCGTGGACCGATCGGTGCTCGGAGACGGCGCGTGGACGGACCGCGGCTTAGAATGCGGCACGCGGACCGATCGGGGATCGGACACGGCGTGTGGACCGATCGAGGCTCGGAGACGACGTGTTTACGGATCGGGGATCAGGAGACGACGCGTGGAACGATCCGGGCTCTGGAGACGGAGCGTGGACCGATCGGGGCTCGGAGACGGCGCGTGGACCGATCGGGGCTCAGGAGACGGTGCGTGAACCGACCGGGGCTCAGGAGACCGCGCGTGGACCCATCGCGGCTCGGCGACGGCGCGTGGACCGATCGGGGCTCAGGAGGCCGCGCGTGGACCGATCGTGGCTCGGCGACGGCGCGTGGACCGATCGGGGCTCGGAGACCACGCGTGGACCGATCGGGGCTCGGAGACAGCGCGTGGACCGACTGGGGCTCAGGCGGTGGCGCGTGGACCAATTGGGGTTCGGCGACGGCGCGTGGACCGATCCGGGCTCAGGAGACGGCGCGTGGTCCGATCGGGGCTGGGAGACGGAACGTGGAGCGATGGGGGCTCAGGAGACAGCGCGTGAACTGATCGGCGCTCGGAGACGGCGCGTGGACTGATCGGGGCTCAGGAGCCGGCGCGTGGACCGATTGGGGCTCGGATACGACGCGTGAACCAACCGGGACTCAGGAGCCCGCGCGTGGACCGATCCCGGCTCGGCGACGGCGCGTGGACCGATGGGGCTCAGGAGCCGCGCGTGGACCGATCATGGCTCGGTGACGGCGCGTGGACCGATCGGGGCTTAGGTGACGATGCGTGGACCGATTGGGGTTCAGGAAGCAGCGCCTGGACCGATCGTGGCTTGGAGACGGCGCGAGGAGGCATCTGGGCTTCGAAGACGACGCGTGGATCGATCGGGGCTCGGAGACGGCGCGTGAACCGACCGGGGCTCAGGAGGCCGCGCGTGGACCGATCGAGGCTCAGGAGGCCACGCCTGGACCGATGGGGCTCAGGAGCCGCGCGTGGACCGATCATGGCTCGGTGACGGCGCGTGGACCGATCGGGGCTTAGGTGACGATGCGTGGACCGATTGGGGTTCAGGAAGCAGCGCCTGGACCGATCGTGGCTTGGAGACGGCGCGAGGAGGCATCTGGGCTTCGAAGACGACGCGTGGATCGATCGGGGCTCGGAGACGGCGCGTGAACCGACCGGGGCTCAGGAGGCCGCGCGTGGACCGATCGAGGCTCAGGAGGCCACGCCTGGACCGATCGGGGCTCCGCGACGGCGCGTGAACCGATCGAGGCTTGGAGATGACGGGTGTACGAATCGGGGATTCGGCGATGACGCGTGGGCCGATCCGGGCTCAGGAGACGGCGCGTGGTGCGATCGGGGCTCGGAAACGGCGGGTGGACCGTCCGGGGCTTAGGAGACGATGCGTGGACCGATCGGAGCTCAGAAGACGGCGCGTGGACGGTTCGGCGCTCGGAGACGGCGCGTGGACGGATCGGGGCTCGGAGACGGCGCGTAGAACGATCGGGGCTCAGGAGACGGCGCGTTAACCGATTGGGGCTTAGGAGACGTTGCGTGGACCGATCGGGGATCGAAGACGGCGCGTGGACCGATCGGGGCTCGGAGATGGCGCGTGGAGGGATCGGGGCTTTGAAGACCACGCGTGGACCGATCGGGGCTCAGGAAACGGCGTGTGGCGCGATCGGGGCTCAGGAGACGACGCGTGGATCGCTCGGGGCTCAGGAGACGACGCGTCGAACAATCGGGGCTCAGGAGACGGCGCGCGGACCGACTGGGGCTCGGAGACGACGCGTGTGCGGACCGGGGATTCGAGGACGACGGGTGGACCGATCCGGGCTCAGGAGACGACGCGTCGTCCGATCGGGGCTCAGATGACGGTGCGCGGACCGACCGGGGCTCAGGAGACTCGCGTGGATCGATCGGGGCTCCGGAGACGCCTCGTGGAGCGATGGGGATCAGGAGACGGTGCGCGGACCGATCGGGGCTCGGAGACAGCACGTGGGCCGACTGGGGCTCAGGCGGTTTCGCGTGGACCAATTGGGGTTCGGCGACGGCCCGTGGACCGATCGGGGCTTAGGAGACGGCGCGTGGACCGATCGGGGCGTAGGAAACGACGCGTGTACCTATCGGGGCTCGGAGACGGCGCGTGGACCGACCGGGGCTTCGGAGGCCGCGCGTGGACCGATCGAGGCTCGGCGACGGCGCGTGGACCGATCGGGGCTCGGAGACGGCGTGTGAACGTATCGGGGCTTAGGAGACGATGCGTTGACCGATTGGGGCTCAGGAGGCGGCGCGTGGACCCACCGGGGCTCAGGAGACGGCGCGCGGACCGATCGGGGCTCGGAAACGGTGCGTGGACCGATCGGAGCGAGGAGACGTGGCGTGGACCGATCCGGGCTCAGGAGACAGCGCGTGAAATGATCGGCGCTTTGAGACGGCGCGTGGACCGATCGGTGCTCGGAGACGGCGCGTGGACGGACCGCGGCTTAGAATGCGGCACGCGGACTGATCGGGGATCGGACACGGCGTGTGGACCGATCGAGGCTCGGAGACGACGCGTTTACGGATCGGGGATCAGGAGACGGCGCGTGCACCGATCCGGGCTCTGGAGACGGAGCGTGGACAGATTGGGGATTAGGAGACGGCGCGTGGACCGATCGGGGCTGGGAGACGGCACGTGGACCGATCGGGGCTCGGAGACAGCGCGTGGACCGACTGGGGCTCAGGCGGTTTCGCGTGGACCGATTGGGAGTCACGAGACGGCGCGTGGACCGAGTGGGGCTCGGATACGGCGCGTGAACCGACCGGGGCTCAGGAGGCCGCGGGTGGACCGATCGCAGCTCGGCGACGGCGCGTGGACCGATCGGGGCTCGGAGACGACGCGTGAACCGATCGGGGCTCAGGAGACGGCGCGTGGACTGATCGGTGCTCGGAGACGGCGCGTGGACGGACCGTGGCTTAGAATGCGTCACGCGGATCGATCGGAGCTCGGAGACGGCGCGTGGACCGACCGGGGCTAAGGAGGCCGCGCGTGGACCTATCGGGGCTGAGGAGACGGCGCGTGGACCGAACCGGGGTCGGAGACGGCGCGTGGAACGATCGGAGCACAGGAGACGGCGCGTGAACCGATCGGCGCTCGGAGACGGCTCGTGGATCGATCGGGGCTTAGGAGAAGGCGCGTGGACCGATCGGGGCTTAGGAGACGATTCGTGGACCGATCGGGGCACGGAGACGGCGCGTGGACCGACCGGCGCTAAGCAGGCCGCGCGTGGACCGATAGAGGCTTAGGAGCCGACGCGTGGACCGATCGGGGCTGAGGAGACGGCGCGTGGACCGATCGGGGCTCACGAGACAGCGTGTGGACCGATTGGGGCCCAGGAGACGGCGCGTAGACCGATCGGTGCTCAGAGACGGCGCGTGGAACGATCGGGGCTGACGAGACGGAGCGTGGAGCGATGGGGGCTCAGGAGACAGCGCGTGAACTAATCGGCGCTCGGAGACGGCGCGTGGACCGATCGGGGCTCAGGAGCCGGCGCGTGGACCGATTGGGGCTCGGATACGACGCGTGAACCAACTGGGACTCAGGAGCCCGCGCGTGGACCGATCCCGGCTCGGCGACGGCGCGTGGACCGATGCGGCTCAGGAGCCGCGCGTGGAGCGATCATGGCTCGGTGACGGCGCGTGGACCGATCGGGGCTTAGGTGACGATGCGTGGACCGATTGGGGTTCAGGAAGCAGCGCCTGGACCGATCGTGGCTTGGAGACGGCGCGAGGAGGCATCTGGGCTTCGAAGACGACGCGTGGACGGATCGGCGCTCGGAGACGGCGCGTGGACGGATCGGGGCTCGGAGACGGCGCGTAGAACGATCGGGGCTCAGGAGACGGCGCGTTAACCGATTGGGGCTTAGGAGACGTTGCGTGGACCGATCGGGGCTCGAAGACGGCGCGTGGACCGATCGGGGCTCGGAGACAGTGCGTGGACCGACTGGGGCTCAGGCGGTTGCGCGTGGACCAATTGGGGTTCGGCGACGGCGCGTGCACCGATCGGGGTTGTGGAAGCGGCGCACGGACCGATCGTGGCTCGGAGATGGCGCGTGGAGGGATCGGGGCTTTGAAGACCACGCGTGGACCGATCGGGGCTCAGGAAACGGCGTGTGGCGCGATCGGGGCTCAGGAGACGACGCGTGGATCGCTCGGGGCTCAGGAGACGACGCGTCGAACAATCGGGGCTCAGGAGACGGCGCGCGGACCGACTGGGGCTCGGAGACGACGCGTGTGCGGACCGGGGATTCGAGGACGACGGGTGGACCGATCCGGGCTCAGGAGACGACGCGTCGTCCGATCGGGGCTCAGATGACGGTGCGCGGACCGACCGGGGCTCAGGAGACTCGCGTGGATCGATCGGGGCTCCGGAGACGCCTCGTGGAGCGATGGGGATCAGGAGACGGTGCGCGGACCGATCGGGGCTCGGAGACAGCACGTGGGCCGACTGGGGCTCAGGCGGTTTCGCGTGGACCAATTGGGGTTCGGCGACGGCCCGTGGACCGATCGGGGCTTAGGAGACGGCGCGTGGACCGATCGGGGCGTAGGAAACGACGCGTGTACCTATCGGGGCTCGGAGACGGCGCGTGGACCGACCGGGGCTACGGAGGCCGCGCGTGGACCGATCGAGGCTCGGCGACGGTGCGTGGACCGATCGGGGCTCGGAGACGGCGTGTGAACGTATCGGGGCTTAGGAGACGATGCGTTGACCGATTGGGGCTCAGGAGGCGGCGCGTGGACCCACCGGGGCTCAGGAGACGGCGCGCGGACCGATCGGGGCTCGGAAACGGTGCGTGGACCGATCGGAGCTCGGAGACGTGGCGTGGACCGATCCGGGCTCAGGAGACAGCGCGTGAAATGATCGGCGCTTTGAGACGGCGCGTGGACCGATCGGTGCTCGGAGACGGCGCGTGGACGGACCGCGGCTTAGAATGCGGCACGCGGACTGATCGGGGATCGGACACGGCGTGTGGACCGATCGAGGCTCGGAGACGACGCGTTTACGGATCGGGGATCAGGAGACGGCGCGTGCACCGATCCGGGCTCTGGAGACGGAGCGTGGACAGATTGGGGATTAGGAGACGGCGCGTGGACCGATCGGGGCTGGGAGACGGCACGTGGACCGATCGGGGCTCGGAGACAGCGCGTGGACCGACTGGGGCTCAGGCGGTTTCGCGTGGACCGATTGGGAGTCACGAGACGGCGCGTGGACCGAGTGGGGCTCGGATACGGCGCGTGAACCGACCGGGGCTCAGGAGGCCGCGGGTGGACCGATCGCAGCTCGGCGACGGCGCGTGGACCGATCGGGGCTCGGAGACGACGCGTGAACCGATCGGGGCTCAGGAGACGGCGCGTGGACTGATCGGTGCTCGGAGACGGCGCGTGGACGGACCGTGGCTTAGAATGCGTCACGCGGATCGATCGGAGCTCGGAGACGGCGCGTGGACCGACCGGGGCTAAGGAGGCCGCGCGTGGACCTATCGCCACGCGGCGACGGCGCGTGGAACGATCGGGGCTCAGGAGACGGCGCGTGGACGGACCGTGGCTTAGAATGCGTCACGCGGATCGATCGGAGCTCGGAGACGGCGCGTGGACCGACCGGGGCTAAGGAGGCCGCGCGTGGACCTATCGAGGCTTAGGAGCCGACGCGTCGACCGATCGGGGCTGAGGAGACGGCGCGTGGACCGAACCGGGGTCGGAGACGGCGCGTGGAACGATCGGAGCACAGGAGACGGCGCGTGAACCGATCGGCGCTCGGAGACGGCTCGTGGATCGATCGGGGCTTAGGAGAAGGCGCGTGGACCGATCGGGGCTTAGGTGACGATTCGTGGACCGATCGGGGCACGGAGACGGCGCGTGGACCGACCGGCGCTAAGCAGGCCGCGCGTGGACCGATAGAGGCTTAGGAGCCGACGCGTGGACCGATCGGGGCTGAGGAGACGGCGCGTGGACCGATCGGGGCTCACGAGACAGCGTGTGGACCGATTGGGGCCCAGGAGACGGCGCGTAGACCGATCGGTGCTCAGAGACGGCGCGTGGAACGATCGGGGCTGACGAGACGGAGCGTGGAGCGATGGGGGCTCAGGAGTCAGCGCGTGAACTAATCGGCGCTCGGAGACGGCGCGTGGACCGATCGGGGCTCAGGAGCCGGCGCGTGGACCGATTGGGGCTCGGATACGACGCGTGAACCAACCGGGACTCAGGAGCCCGCGCGTGGACCGATCCCGGCTCGGCGACGGCGCGTGGACCGATGCGGCTCAGGAGCCGCGCGTGGACCGATCATGGCTCGGTGACGGCGCGTGGACCGATCGGGGCTTAGGTGACGATGCGTGGACCGATTGGGGTTCAGGAAGCAGCGCCTGGACCGATCGGGGCTCCGCGACGGCGCGTGGACCGATCGAGGCTTGGAGATGACGGGTGTACGAATCGGGGATTCGGCGATGACGCGTGGGCCGATCCGGGCTCAGGAGACGGCGCGTGGAGCGATCGGGGCTCGGAAACGGCGGGTGGACCGTCCGGGGCTTAGGAGACGATGCGTGGCCCGATCGGGGCTCAGAAGACTCGCGTGGATCGATCGGGGCTCCGGAAACGCCTCGTGGAGCGATGGGGATCAGGAGACGGTGCGCGGACCGATCGGGGCTCGGAGACAGCACGTGGGCCGACTGGGGCTCAGGCGGTTTCGCGTGGACCAATTGGGGTTCGGCGACGGCCCGTGGACCGATCGGGGCTTAGGAGACGGCGCGTGGACCGATCGGGGCGTAGGAAACGACGCGTGTACCTATCGGGGCTCACGAGACAGCGTGTGGACCGATTGGGGCCCAGGAGACGGCGCGTGGATCGATCGGGGCTCCGGAGGCGGCGCGTGGACCGATCGGGGCTCAGGAGGCGGCGCGTCGACTGACCGGAGCTCAGGAGATTCACGTGGATCGATCGGGGCTCGGATACGGCGCGTGAACCGACCGGGGCTCAGGAGGCCGTGCGAGAACCGATCGCGGCTCGGCGACGGCGCGTGGACCGATCGCGGCTCGGCGACGGCGCGTGGACCGATCGGGTCTCAGGAGGCCGCGCGGGAGAGATCATGACTCGGCGACGGCGCGTGGACCGATCGGGGCTGGGAGACGGCACGTGGACCGATCGGGGCTCGGAGACAGCGCGTGGATCGACTGGGGCTCAGGCGGTTTCGCGTGGACCAATCGAGGTTCGGCGACGGCGCGTGGACCGATCGTGGCTCAGAAAGCGGCGCCTGGACCGATCGTGGCCCGGAGACGGCGCGAGAAGGCATCTGGGCTTACAAGACGACGCGTGGATCGATCGGGGCTCGGAGACGGCGCATGAACCGACCGGGGCTCAGGAGCCGATGCGTGGATCGATCGGGGCTCAGGAGGCGGCGCGTAGACCCATCGGGGCTCGGAGACGGCACGTGGACCGATCAGGGCTTAGGAGACGACGCGTGGACCGATCGGGGCTCAGGAGACGGCGCGTGCTCCGATCGGGGCTCGAGGAAGGCGCGTGAAACGATTGGGGCTTAGGAGACGGCGCGTGGACCGGTCGGGGCTCAGGAGACGGCGCGCGGACCGACCGGGGCTCAGGAGCCTCGCGTGGACCGATCATGGCTCGGCGACGGCGCGTGGACCGATCAGGGCTGAGGAGACGACGCGTGGACCGATCGGGGCTTAGGAGACGGCGCGGGGACTAATTGGGGCTTAGGGGAACATACGTGGACCGATCGGGGCTCGGAGTCGGCGCGTGGAACGATCGGGGCTCAGGAGACGGCGCGTGAAATGATCGGCGCTCTGAGACGGCGCGTGGACCGATTGTGGCTTACGAGACGGCGCGTGGATCGATCGGGGCTCAGGAAGCGGCGCTTGGACCTATCGTGGCTCGGAGACGGCGCGTGGAGGCATCGGGGCTAAGAACACGACGCATGGACCGAGCGGGACTCAGGAGACGTCGCGAGGAGCGATCGGGGCTCAGGAGAAGACGCGTCAATTGATCGGGGCTCAGGAGACGACGCGGCGACGGATCGGGGCTTAGGAGACGACGCGTGGACCGATCGGGACTCGGAGAAGGCGCGTGGAACGATCGAAGCACAGGAGACGGCGCGTGAACCGATCGGGGCTCGGAGACGGCGCGTGGACCGATCGGGGCTCGGAGACGGCGCGTGGACCGACTGGGGCTAAGGAGGCCGCGCGTGGACCTATCGAGGCTTAGGAGCCGACGCGTGGACCGATCGGGGCTGAGGGGACGGCGCGTGGACCGAACGGGGCTCGGAGACGGCGCGTGGAACGATCGGAGCACAGGAGACGGCGCGTGAACCGATCGGCGCTCGGAGACGGCGCGTGGATCGATCGGGGCTTAGGAGAAGGCGCGTGGACCGATCGGGGCTTAGGAGACGATTCGTGGACCGATCGGGTCTCGGAGACGGCGCGTGGACCGACCGGGGCTAAGCAGGCCGCGCGTGGACCGATAGAGGCTTAGGAGCCGACGCGTGGACCGATCGGGGCTGAGGAGACGGCGCGTGGACCGATCGGGGCTCAGGAGCCGATGCGTGGATCGATCGGGGCTCAGGAGGCGGCGCGTGGACCCATCGGGGCTCGGAGACGACACGTGGACCAATCAGGGCTTAGGAGACGACGCGTGGACCGATCGGGGCTCAGGAGACGGCGCGTGGACCGATCGGTGCTCGGAGACGGCGCGTGGACGGACCGTGACTTAGAATGCGTCACGCGGACCGATCGGGGCTCGGATACGGTCCGTGGGCAGATGGGGCTTAGGAGTCGGCGCGTGGAGGCATCGGGGCTAAGAAGACGACGCATGGACCGAGCGGAGCTCAGGAGACGGCGCGAGGAGCGATCGGGGCTGAGGAGAAGACGCGTCAATTGATCGGGGCTTAGGAGACGACGCGTGGACCGATTGGGGCTTAGGAGACGACGTGTGGACCGATCGGGGCTTAGGAGACAGCACGAGATTCGATCGGTGCACAGGAGACGGCGCGTGAACCGGTCGGGGCTTAGGAGACGACGCGTCGGCCGATCGGGGCTCAGGACAAGCGGTGTGGACCGTTCGGAGCTCAGGAGACGGCGCGTGGACCGATCGGGGTTCGGCGATGGCGCGTGGACCGATCGGGGTTCGGAGACGACGCGTGTACGGATCGAGGCTTGGAGACGGCGCGTGGACCGATCGGAGCTCGGAGACGGCCCGTGGGCAGATCGGGGCTTAGGAGACAGCGCGTGGACTAATTGGGGCTTAGGAGAACATACGTGGACCGATCGGGGCTCGGAGACAGCGCGTTTACCGACTGGGGCTCGATAGGTTTTGCGTGGACCAATTGGGGTTCGCCGCGGCGTGTGGCCCGTCCGGAGCTCAGTAGACCGCGCGTGGACCGATCGCGGCTCGGCGACTGCGCGTGGATGGATCGGGGCTCAGGAGACAGCGCGTGGAACGATCAGGGCTCAGGAAGCGGCGCCTGCACCGATCGTGGCTCGGAGACGGCGCGTGGAGGCATCGAGGCTTCGAAGACGACGCATGGACCAATCGGGGCTCGGAAACGGCACCTGGACCGATCGGAGCTCGGCGACGACGGGTGGAGCGGTCGGGGCTCAGGAGAAGACGCGTGGATCGATCGGGGCTCAGGAGACGACGCGTCAACGGATCGGCGCTTAGGAGGCGACGCGTGGACCTATCGGGGCTCAGATGACGGCGCGCGGACCGACCGGGGCTCAGGAGACTCGCGTGGATCGATCGGGGCTCGGAGACGGCGCGTGGACGGACCGCGGCTCAGAATGCGGTACGCGGACCGATCGGGGATCGGACACGGCGTGTGGACCGATCGAGGCTCGGAGACGACGCGTTTATGGATCGAGGATCAGGAGACGACGCGTGGAACGATCCGGGGTCAGGAGAGGGAGCGTGGACCGATCGGGGCTCGGAGACGGCGTGTGGAACGATCGGGGCTCGGGTGACGGCGCGTGAACGGATCAGCGCTCGGAGACGGCGCGTGGACCGATCGGGGATCGGGGACGGCGCGTGGAACGATCGCGGCTCGGAGTCGACGCGTTAGCCGATCGGGGCTTAGGAGACGATGCGTGGACCGATCGGGGCTCGGAGACGGCGCGTGGACCGACCGGGGTTTAGGAGAAGGCGCTTGGACCGAACGGGGCTTAGGAGACGGCGCGTGGACCGATCGGGGCTCGGAGACGGCGCGTGGAACGATCGGGGCTCAGGAGACGGCGCGTCAACCGATCGGCGCTCGGAGACGGCGCGTGGACCGATCGGGGCTTAGGAGACGGCGCGTGGACCGATCGGAGATCAGGAGTTGACGCGTGGACCGATCGGGGTTGTGGAAGCGGCGCACGGACCGATCGTGGCTCGGAGAAGGCGCGTGGAGGCATCGGGGCTTTGAAGACGGCGCGTGGACCGATCGGGGCTCAGGAGACCGCGGGTGGACCGATCATAGCTCGGAGACAGCGCGTGGAATCATCGGGGCTCAGGAGACGGCGCGTGAACCGATCGGCGCTCGGAGACGGTGCGTGGACCGATCGGGGCTTAGGAGACGGCGCGTCGACCGATCGGAGATCAGGAGAGGACGCCTTGACTGATAGGGCTCTGGAAGTGGCGCACGGACCGATCGTGGCTCGGAGACGGCGCGTGGAGGCATCGGGGCTTTGAAGACGACGCGTGGAGCGAACAGTGCTCAGAAAACGGCGCGTGGAGCGATCGGGGCTCAGGAAATGACGCGTCGATGGATCGGGGCTTAGGAGACGATGCGTGGACCGATCGGGGCTCGGCGACTTCGCGTGGACGTATCGGGGCTCAGGAGACGGCGCGTGGACCGACCGGGGCTAAGGAGGCCGCGCGTGGACCGATCGAGGCTTAGGAGCCGACGCGTGGACCGATCGGGGCTCATGAGACGGCGCGTGGACCGATCGGGGCTCGGAGACGGCGCGTGGAACGGTCGGAGCACAGGAGACGGCGCGTGAAGCGATCGGCGCTCGGAGACGGCGCGTGGATCAATCGGGTCTTAGGAGACGGCGCGTGGACCGATCGGGGCTCAGGAGGCGGCGCCTGGACCGGTCGGGGCTTAGGAGACGACGCCTGGACCAATCGGGGCTTAGGAGGCGGCGTGTGGAACGATCGGGGCTCAGGAGACGGCGCGTGCACCGATCGGCGCTCGGAGACGGCGCGTGGAGCGATCGGGGATCGGGGACGGCGCGTGGAACGATCGCGGCTCGGAGTCGACGCGTTAGCCGATCGGGGCTTAGGAGACGATGCGTGGGCCGATCGGGGCTCGGAGACGGCGCGTGGACCGACCGGGGTTTAGGAGAAGGCGCTTGGACCGAACGGGGCTTAGGAGACGGCGCGTGGACCGATCGGGGCTCGGCGACGGCGCGTGGAACGATCGGAGCTCAGGAGACGGCGCGTCAACCGATCGGCGCTCGGAGAAGGCGCGTGGACCGATCGGGGCTTAGGAGACGGCGCGTGGACCGATCGGAGATCAGGAGTTGACGCGTGGACCGATCGGGGTTGTGGAAGCGGCGCACGGACCGATCGTGGCTCGGAGACGGCGCGTGGAGGCATCGGGGCTTTGAAGACGACGCGTGGACCGATCGGGGCTCAGGAAACGGCGTGTGGCACGATCGGGGCTCAGGAGACGACGCGTGGATCGATCGGGGCTCGGAGACGACGCGTGGAGCGATAGGGGCTCAGGAGACGGCGCGTGGACCGGTCGGGGCTCAGGAGACGGCGCGTGGACCGATCGGTGCTCGGAGACGGCGCGTGGACGGACCGTGACTTAGAATGCGTCACGTGGACCGATCGGGGCTCGGATACGGTCCGTGGGCAGATCGGGGCTTAGGAGACGGCGCGTGGAGGCATCG
Organism: Netelia fuscicornis; assembly: GCA_946811545.1. Taxonomy (NCBI): domain Eukaryota; kingdom Metazoa; phylum Arthropoda; class Insecta; order Hymenoptera; family Ichneumonidae; genus Netelia; species Netelia fuscicornis. The sequence goes on along the minus strand of OX328016.1, from coordinate 13,545,248 downwards.
GGGCTAAGAAGACGACGCATGGACCGAGCGGGGCTCAGGAGACGGCGCGAGGAGCGATCGGGGCTGAGGAGAAGACGCGTCAATTGATCGGGGCTCAGGAGCCGACGCGGCGACGGATCGGGGCTTAGGAGACGACGCGTGGACCGATTGGGGCTTAGGAGACGACGTGTGGACCGATCGGGGCTTAGGAGACGGCACGAGATTCGATCGGTGCACAGGAGACGGCGCGTGAACCGGTCGGGGCTTAGGAGACGACGCGTCGGCCGATCGGGGCTCAGGTCAAGGGGTGTGGACCGTTCGGAGCTCAGGAGACGGCGCGTGGACCGATCGGGGTTCGGCGATGGCGCGTGGACCGATCGGGGTTCGGAGACGACGCGTGTACGGATCGAGGCTTGGAGACGGCGCGTGGATGGATCGGGGCTCAGGAGACAGCGCGTGGAGGCATCGAGGCTTCGAAGACGACGCATGGACCAATCGGGGCTCGGAAACGGCACCTGGACCGATCGGAGCTCGGCGACGACGGGTGGAGCGGTCGGGGCTCAGGAGAAGACGCGTGGATCGATCGGGGCTCAGGAGACGACGCGTCAACGGATCGGCGCTTAGGAGGCGACGCGTGGACCGATCGGGGCTCAGATGACGGCGCGCGGACCGACCGGGGCTCAGGAGACCCGTCGCCGAGCCACGATCGGTCCACGCGCGGCCTCCTGAGCCCCGATCGGTCCACGCGCCGTCGCCGAGCCGCGATGGGTCCACGCGCGGTCTCCTGAGCCCCGGTCGGTTCACGCGCCGTCTCCTGAGCCCCGATCGGTCCACGCGTCGTTCCCTAAGCCCCGATCGATCCACGCGCAGTCTCCAGAGCCGCGATCGGTCCACGCATCCCCTCCTGATCCCCATCGCTCCACGAGCCGTCTCCGGAGCCCCGATCGATCAACGCGAGTCTCCTGAGCTTCGGTCGGTCCACGCGTCGTCTCCTAAGCCCCGATTCGTCGACGCGTCGTCTCCTGAGCCCCGATCAATTGACGCGTCTTCTCCTGAGCCCCGATCGCTTCTCGTGCCGGCTCCTGAGCCCCGATCCGTCGAGGCGTCGTCTCCGGAGCCCCGATCAATTGACGTGTCTTCTTCTGAGCCCCGATCGCTCCTCGCGCCGTTTCCTGAGCCCCGATCGGTCCATGCGTCGTCTTCTTAGCCCCGATGCCTCCACGCGTCGTCTCCGAGCTACGATCGGTCCAGGCGCCGCTTCCTGAGCCCCGATCGGTCCACGCGCCGTATCCTAAGCCCCGATCGGTTAAAGCGCCGTCTCCGAGCCCCGATCGGTCCACGCGCCATCGCCGAACCCCAATTGGTACACGCGCAACCGCCTGAGCCCCAGTCGGTCCACGCGTTGTCTCCGAGCTCCAATCGGTCCACGCGCCGTTTCCTGAGCCCCGATCGGTCCATACGTCGTCTTCTAAACCCCGATGCCTCCACGCGCCGTCTCCGAGCCAGATCGGTTCAGGTGCCGCTTCCCGAGCCCCGATCAGTCCACGCGCCGTCTCCTAAGCCCCGACCGGCTCACGCGCCGTCTCCTGTGCTCCGATCGATTCACGTACCGTCTCCTAAGCCCCGATCGGTCCAGCCGTCGTCTCTTAAGCCCCAATCGGTCCACGCGCCATCTCCGAGCGCCGATCATTTCACGCGCTGTCTCCTGAGCCATGGTCGGTCCACGCGCGGTCACCTGAGCCCTGATCGGTCGACGTGTCGTCTCCTGAGCCCCGATCGCTCCACACGCCGTTTCTTGAGCCACGATCGGTCCACGCGTCGTCTTCAAAGCCCCGATCCGTACACGCGTCGTCTCCGAGCCTCGATCTGTCCACGCGCCGTCGCCGAGCCCCGATCGGTCCACGCGCCGTCTCCGAGCCCCGATCGGTCCACACATCGTCTCCTAAGCCCCGATCGGTTAACGCGCCGTCTCCGAGCCCCGAACGGTCCACGCGCCGTCGCCGAACCCCAATTGGTCCACGCGCAACCGCCTGAGCCCCAGTCGGTCCACGCGCTGTCTTCGAGCCCCGATCAGTCCACGCGTCGTCTCCGAGCCCCGATCGGTCTACGCGCCGTCGCCGAGCCATGATCGGTCCACGTGCAGTCTCCTGAGCCCCGATCGGTCCACGCATCGTCTCCTAAGCCCCAGACGGTCCTCGTGCCGTCTCCGAACCCCGATCGGTCGACGCGCCGTCTCCGAGCGCCGATCGGTTCACGCGCCGTATTCTGAGCCCCGATCGTTCCACACGCCGCCTCCTAAGCCCCGATCGGTCCAGGCTTTGTCTCCTAAGCCCCGACCGGTCGACGCGACGTCTCCTGAGCCCCGGTCGGTTCACGCGCCGTCTCCGAGCCCCGATCGGTCCTCGCGCAACCGCCTGAGCCCCAGTCGGTCCACGCGCTGTGTCCGAGCCCCGATTGGTCCACGCGTCGTCTCGGAGTACCGATTGGTACACGCGCCGTCGCCGAGCCATGATCGGTCCACGCGAGGCCTTCCGAGCCGCGATCGGTCCACGCGCGGCCTCCTGAACCCCGATCGGTCCACCCGCCGTCACCGAGCCGCGATCGGTGCACGCGCGACCTCCTGAACCCCGGTTGGTTCACGCGCCGTATCCGAGCCCCCATCGGTCCACGCGTCGTCTCCTAAGCCCCGATCGGTCCAAGCGGCGTCTCCGAGCCCCGATCGGTCCACGCACGGTCTCCTGATCCCCATCGGTCCACGCGCCGTCGCCCGAACCCCAATTGGTCCACGAGCAACCTCCTGAGCTCCAGTCGGTCCACGCGGAGTCGCCGAGCCCCGATCGATCCCCGCATCGTCTCCTAAGCCCCGATCGGTTGACGCGTCATTTACGAGCCTCGATCGGTCTACGCGCCGTCTCCTGAGCCCCGATCGGTCCACACGCCGTCTCCTAAGCCCCGATCCGTCCACGGGCCGTCTGTAAACCGCGATCGGTCAACGCTCCGTCACCAAGCCCCGATCCGTACAAGCGTCGTGCCCGAGCCCCGATCGGTTAACGCGCCATCTCCGAGCCCCGATCGGCCATCGCGCCGTCTCCTGAGGCCCGATCCGTCCACGCGCAGTCGCCGAGCCGCGGTCGGTCCAGGCGCCGTCTCCTGAGCCCGGATCGTTCCACGCGTCGTCCCCGAATCCCCGATCCGTACACGCGTCGTCTCCGAGCCTCGATCGGTCCACACGCCGTCGCCGAGCGCCGATCGGTCCAGGCGTATCCTCCTGATCCCCGGTCGGTCCGCGTGCCGTCTCCTGAGCCCCGATCGGTCGACGCGTCGTTTCCTGAGCCCCGATCGATCCACGCGTCGTCTCCTGAGCCCCGATCGCTCCACGCGCCGATTTCTGAGCCCCGATCAATTGACGCGTCTTCTCCTGAGCGCCGATCGCTCCTCGCGCCGTCTCCTGAGCCCCGCTCGGTCCCTGCGTCGTCTTCTTAGCCCCGATGCCTCCACGCGCCGTCTCCGAGCCACGATCGGTCTATGCGTCGCTTCCTGAGCCCCGATCGGTCCTCGCGCCGTCTCCTAAGCTCCAATCGGTCCACGCGCCGTCTCCTAAGCCCCGATCGATCCACGCGCCGTCTCCGAGCGCCGATCGGTTCACGCGCCGTCTCCTTTGCTCCGATGGTTCCACGCGCCGTCTACGAGGCCCGATCGGTCCACGCATCGTCTCCTAAGCCCCGATCGGTTAACGCGCCGTCTCCGAGCCCCGATCGGTCCGCATGCCGCATTCTAAGCCACGGTCCATCCACGCGCCGTCTCCGAGCCCCGATCGGTCTACGTATCGTCTCCTAAGCCCCGCTCGGTTAACGCGTCGTTTCCGAGCTCCGATCGGTCTACGCGCCGTCTCCTGAGCCCCGATCGGTCCACGCGTCCTTCCCTAAGCCCCGATCCATCCACGCGCAGTCTCCTGAGCCCCGATCGGTCCACGCATCGTCTCCTAAGCCCCAGACGGTCCTCGTGCCGTCTCCGAACCCCGATCGGTCGACGCGCCGTCTCCGAGCGCCGATCGGTTCACGCGCCGTATTCTGAGCCCCGATCGTTCCACACGCCGCCTCCTAAGCCCCGATCGGTCCAGGCTTCGTCTCCTAAGCCCCGACCGGTCAACGCGACGTCTCCTGAGCCCCGGTCGGTTAACGCGCCGTCTCCGAGCCCCGATCGGTCCTCGCGCAACCGCCTGAGCCCCAGTCGGTCCACGCGCTGTGTCCGAGCCCCGATTGGTCCACGCGTCGTCTCGGAGTACCGATTGGTACACGCGCCGGCGCCGAGCCATGATCGGTCCACGCGAGGCCTTCCCAGCCGCGATCGGTCCACGCGCGGCCTCCTGAACCCCGATCGGTCCACCCGCCGTCACCGAGCCGCGATCGGTGCACGCGCGACCTCCTGAACCCCGGTTGGTTCACGCGCCGTATCTGAGCCCCCATCGGTCCACGCGTCGTCTCCTAAGCCCCGATCGGTCCAAGCGGCGTCTCCGAGCCCCGATCGGTCCACGCACCGTCTCTTGATCCCCATCGGTCCACGCGCCGTCGCCCGAACCCCAATTGGTCCACGAGCAACCTCCTGAGCTCCAGTCGGTCCACGCGCAGTCGCCGAGCCCCGATCGATCCCCGCATCGTCTCCTAAGCCCCGATCGGTTGACGCGTCATTTACGAGCCTCGATCGGTCTACGCGCCGTCTCCTGAGCCCCGATCGGTCCACACGCCGTCTCCTAAGCCCCGATCCGTCCACGGGCCGTCTGTAAACCGCGATCGGTCAACGCTCCGTCACCAAGCCCCGATCCGTACAAGCGTCGTGTCCGAGCCCCGATCGGTTAACGCGCCGTCTCCGAGCCCCGATCGGCCCTCGCGCCGTCTCCTGAGCCCCGATCCGTCCACGCGCAGTCGCCGAGCCGCGGTCGGTCCAGGCGCCGTCTCCTGAGCCCGGATCGTTCCACGCGTCGTCCCCGAATCCCCGATCCGTACACGCGTCGTCTCCGAGCCTCGATCGGTCCACACGCCGTCGCCGAGCGCCGATCGGTCCAGGCGTATCCTCCTGATCCCCGATCGATCCACGCGAATCTCCTGAGCTCCGGTCGGTCGACGCGCCGTCTCCACAGCCCCCATCGGTCCACGCGTCGTCTCCTAAGCCCCGCTCGGCTAACGCGTCGTTTCCGAGCCCCGATCGATCCACGCGTCGTCTCCTGAGCCCCAATTAGTCCACGCGTCGTCTCCTAAGCCCCGATCCGTCCACGGGCCGTGTCCGAGCTCCGGTCTGTCCACGCGCCGTCTCCAAGCCTCAATCCGTACTCGCGTCGTCTCCGATCCCCGATCGGTCCACGCGCCGTCTCCGAGCGCCGATCGGTTCACGCGCCGTCTTCTAAGCCCCGATCGTTCCACCCGCCGCCTCCTAAGCCCCGATCGGTCCAGACTTCGTCTGCTAAGCCCCGACCGGTCCACGCGTCGTCTCCTGAGCCCCTGTCAGTTCCCCCGCCGTCTCCGAGCCCGATCGGTCCACGCATCGTCTCCTAAGCCCCTATTGGGTAACGCGCCGTCTCCGAGCCCCGATCGGTCCATGCGCGGTCTCCTGAACCCCGATACGTCCACGCGCAGTCGCCGAGCCCCGATCGGTCAACGCGCCGTCTCCTGAGCCCCTGTCAGTTCACGCGCCGTCTCCGAGCCCGATCGGTTCACGCGCCGTCTCCTGAGCCCCGATCATTCCACGCGATGTCTCCGAGCCCCGATCGGTCCACGCGCCGTCTCCTAAGCCCCGATCGGTCCACGCGCCGTGTCCGAGCGCCAATCGGTTCACGCGCCGTCTCCTGAGCCCCGATCGCTCCACGCGCCGTCTCCGAGCCCCGATCGGTCCAGGCGCTGTCTCCTGAGCCCGGATCGGTCCACGCGCCGTCGCCGAACCCCAATTGGTCCACGCGCAACCGCCTGAGTCCCGGTTGGTCCACGCGCTCTCTCCGAGCCCCGATCGGTCCACGCGTCGTATCCAAACCCCGATCGGTTCACGCGCCGTCTCCTGAGCCCCGATCATGCCACGCGATGTCTCCGAGCCCCGATCGGTCCACGCGCCGTCTCCTAAGCCCCGATCGGTCCACGCGCCGTTTCCGAGCGCCAATCGGTTCACGCGCCGTCTCCTGAGCCCCGATCGCTCCACGCGCCGTCTCCGAGCCCCCATCGGTCCACGCGTCGCCTCCGAGCCCCGATCGCTCCACGCGCCGATTTCTGAGCCCCGATCAATTGACGCGTCTTCTCCTGAGCCCCGATCGCTCCTCGCGCCGTCTCCTGATCCCCGCTCGGTTCACGCGCCGTCTCCTGAGCCCCGATCGTTCCACGCGCCATCTCCGAGCCCCGATTGGTCCACGCGCCGTCTCCTAAGCCCCGATCGGTCCACGCGCCTTCTCCTAAGCCCCGATCGGTTCACGCACCGTCTCCTGAGCCCCGATCGTTCCACGCGCTATTTCCGAGCTCCGATCGGTCCACGCGGCGCCTCCGGAGCCCCGATCGATCCACGCGCAGTCTCCTGAGCCCCGATCGGTCCACGCATCGCCTCCTGAGCCCCGGACGGTCCAGGCGCCGTCTCCGAACCCCGATCGGTCGACGCGCCGTCTCCGAGCCCCGATCATTCCACGCGCCGTCTCCGAGCCCCGATCGGTCAACGCACCGTCGCCGAGCCATGATCGGTCCACGCGCGGCCTCCTGAGCCCCGGTTGCGTCATGCGCTGTATCCAACCCCCAATCGATCCACGCGCCGTCTCCTGAGCCCCGATCAGTTCACGCGCCGTCTCCGAGCCCCGATCGGTCCACGCGCCGTCTCCTGAGCCCCGGTCGGTTCACGCGCCTTCTTCGAGCCCCGATCGATCCACGCGTCGTCTTGAAAACCCAGATGCCTCCTCGCATCGTCTCCTAAGCCCCGATCGGTTAACGCGCCGTCTCCGAGCCCCTATCGGTCCACGCCCCGTTGCCGAACCCCAATTGGTCCACGTGCAACCTCCTGAGCCCCAGTCGGTCCACGCGCGGCCTCCTGAGCCATGGTCGGTTCACGCGCCGTCTCCTGCGCCCCGATCGGTCCACGCGTCGTTCCGTAAGCTCCGATCCATCCACGCGCAGTCTCCTGAGCCCCGATTGGTGGACGTGCCGTCTCCCAGCCACGATCGGTCCACGCGCCGTCTCCTAAGCCCCAATCTGTCCACGACCCGTCTCTGGGCCCCGATCGGTGCACGCGCCGTCTCCTGAGCCCCGGTCGGTTCACGCGCCATCTCCGAGCCGCGATCGGTCCACGCATCGTCTCCTATGCCCCGATCGGTTAACGTGCCGTCTGCGAGCCCCGATCGGTCCACGCGCCGTCTCCTGAGCCCCGATACGTCCACGCGCAGTCGCCGAGCCCCGATCGGTCCACGCGCGGTCTCCTGAGCCCCGATCTGTCCACGCGCCGTCTCCGAGCCGCGATCGGTTCACGGATCGTCTCCTGAGCCCCGATCGGTTGACGTGCCGTCTCCGATCCCCGATCGGTCCACGCGCCGTCTCCGAGCCCCGGTCGGTCCACGCGCCGTCTCCGAGCCCCGATCGGTTCACGCATCGTCTCCGAGCCCCGATCGGTCCACGCGCCGTCTCCTGAGCCCCGGTCGGTTCACGCGCCTTCTTCGAGCCCCGATCGATCCACGCGTCGTCTTGAAAACCCAGATGCCTCCTCGCATCGTCTCCTAAGCCCCGATCGGTTAACGCGCCGTCTCCTGAGCCCCGGTCGGTTCACGCGCCATCTCCGAGCCGCGATCGGTCCACGCATCGTCTCCTAAGTCCCGATCGGTTAACGTGCCGTCTGCGAGCCCCGATCGGTCCACGCGCCGTCTCCTGAGCCCCGATACGTCCACGCGCAGTCGCCGAGCCCCGATCGGTCCACGCGCGGTCTCCTGAGCCCCGATCTGTCCACGCGCCGTCTCCGAGCCGCGATCGGTTCACGGATCATCTCCTGAGCCCCGATCGGTTGACGTGCCGTCTCCGATCCCCGATCGGTCCACGCGCTGTCTCCGAGCCCCGGTCGGTCCACGCGCCGTCTCCGAGCCCCGATCGGTTCACGCATCGTCTCCTAAGCCCCGATCGGTCCACGCGCCGTCTCCGAGCACCGATCGGTTCACGCGCCGTCACCTGAGCCCCGATCATTCCACGCGCCGTCTCCGAGCCTCGATCGGTCCACGCGCCGTCTCCTGAGCCCGGATCGTTCCACGCGTCGTCCCCGAATCCCCGATCCGTACACGCGTCGTCTCCGAGCTTCGATCGGTCCACGCGCCGTCGCCGAACCCCAATTGGTCCACGCGCAACCTCCTGAGCCCCAGTCGGTACACGCGCTGTCTCCGAGCCCCGATCGGTCCACATATCGTCTCCTAAGCCCCGCTCGGTTAACGCGTCGTTTCCGAGCCCCGATCGGTCGACGCGCCGTCTCCGAGCGCCGATCGGTTCACGCGCCGTATTCTGAGCCCCGATCATTCCACACGCCGCCTCCTAAGCCCCGATCGGTCCAGGCTTCGTCTCCTAAGCCCCGACCGGTCGACGCGTCGTCTCCTGAGCCCCGGTCGGTTAACGCGCCGTCTCGGAGCCCAGATCGGTCCACGCGCAACCGCCTGAGGCCCAGTCGGTCCACGCGCTGTCTTCGAGCCCCGATCGGTCCACGCGTCGTCTCCGAGCACCGATTGGTCCACGCGCCGTCGCCGAGCCATGATCGGTCCACGCGCGGCCTCCTGAGCCCCGATCGGTCCACGCGCCGTCGCCGAGCCGCGATCGGTCCACGCGCGGCCTCCTGAACCCCGATCGGTCCACGCGCCGTCACCGAGCCCCGATCGATCCACGCGAATCTCCTGAGCTCCGGTCGGTCGACGCGCCGTCTCCACAGCCCCCATCGGTCCACGCGTCGTCTCCTAAGCCCCGCTCGGCTAACGCGTCGTTTCCGAGCCCCGATCGATCCACGCGTCGTCTCCTGAGCCCCAATTAGTCCACGCGTCGTCTCCTAAGCCCCGATCCGTCCACGGGCCGTGTCCGAGCTCCGGTCTGTCCACGCGCCGTCTCCAAGCCTCAATCCGTACTCGCGTCGTCTCCGATCCCCGATCGGTCCACGCGCCGTCTCCGAGCGCCGATCGGTTCACGCGCCGTCTTCTAAGCCCCGATCGTTCCACCCGCCGCCTCCTAAGCCCCGATCGGTCCAGACTTCGTCTGCTAAGCCCCGACCGGTCCACGCGTCGTCTCCTGAGCCCCTGTCAGTTCCCCCGCCGTCTCCGAGCCCGATCGGTCCACGCATCGTCTCCTAAGCCCCTATTGGGTAACGCGCCGTCTCCGAGCCCCGATCGGTCCATGCGCGGTCTCCTGAACCCCGATACGTCCACGCGCAGTCGCCGAGCCCCGATCGGTCAACGCGCCGTCTCCTGAGCCCCTGTCAGTTCACGCGCCGTCTCCGAGCCCGATCGGTTCACGCGCCGTCTCCTGAGCCCCGATCATTCCACGCGATGTCTCCGAGCCCCGATCGGTCCACGCGCCGTCTCCTAAGCCCCGATCGGTCCACGCGCCGTGTCCGAGCGCCAATCGGTTCACGCGCCGTCTCCTGAGCCCCGATCGCTCCACGCGCCGTCTCCGAGCCCCGATCGGTCCAGGCGCTGTCTCCTGAGCCCGGATCGGTCCACGCGCCGTCGCCGAACCCCAATTGGTCCACGCGCAACCGCCTGAGTCCCGGTTGGTCCACGCGCTCTCTCCGAGCCCCGATCGGTCCACGCGTCGTATCCAAACCCCGATCGGTTCACGCGCCGTCTCCTGAGCCCCGATCATGCCACGCGATGTCTCCGAGCCCCGATCGGTCCACGCGCCGTCTCCTAAGCCCCGATCGGTCCACGCGCCGTTTCTGAGCGCCAATCGGTTCACGCGCCGTCTCCTGAGCCCCGATCGCTCCACGCGCCGTCTCCGAGCCCCCATCGGTCCACGCGTCGCCTCCGAGCCCCGATCGCTCCACGCGCCGATTTCTGAGCCCCGATCAATTGACGCGTCTTCTCCTGAGCCCCGATCGCTCCTCGCGCCGTCTCCTGATCCCCGCTCGGTTCACGCGCCGTCTCCTGAGCCCCGATCGTTCCACGCGCCATCTCCGAGCCCCGATTGGTCCACGCGCCGTCTCCTAAGCCCCGATCGGTCCACGCGCCTTCTCCTAAGCCCCGATCGGTTCACGCACCGTCTCCTGAGCCCCGATCGTTCCACGCGCTATTTCCGAGCTCCGATCGGTCCACGCGGCGCCTCCGGAGCCCCGATCGATCCACGCGCAGTCTCCTGAGCCCCGATCGGTCCACGCATCGCCTCCTGAGCCCCGGACGGTCCAGGCGCCGTCTCCGAACCCCGATCGGTCGACGCGCCGTCTCCGAGCCCCGATCATTCCACGCGCCGTCTCCGAGCCCCGATCGGTCAACGCACCGTCGCCGAGCCATGATCGGTCCACGCGCGGCCTCCTGAGCCCCGGTTGCGTCATGCGCTGTATCCAACCCCCAATCGATCCACGCGCCGTCTCCTGAGCCCCGATCAGTTCACGCGCCGTCTCCGAGCCCCGATCGGTCCACGCGCCGTCTCCTGAGCCCCGGTCGGTTCACGCGCCTTCTTCGAGCCCCGATCGATCCACGCGTCGTCTTGAAAACCCAGATGCCTCCTCGCATCGTCTCCTAAGCCCCGATCGGTTAACGCGCCGTCTCCGAGCCCCTATCGGTCCACGCCCCGTTGCCGAACCCCAATTGGTCCACGTGCAACCTCCTGAGCCCCAGTCGGTCCACGCGCGGCCTCCTGAGCCATGGTCGGTTCACGCGCCGTCTCCTGCGCCCCGATCGGTCCACGCGTCGTTCCGTAAGCTCCGATCCATCCACGCGCAGTCTCCTGAGCCCCGATTGGTGGACGTGCCGTCTCCCAGCCACGATCGGTCCACGCGCCGTCTCCTAAGCCCCAATCTGTCCACGACCCGTCTCTGGGCCCCGATCGGTGCACGCGCCGTCTCCTGAGCCCCGGTCGGTTCACGCGCCATCTCCGAGCCGCGATCGGTCCACGCATCGTCTCCTATGCCCCGATCGGTTAACGTGCCGTCTGCGAGCCCCGATCGGTCCACGCGCCGTCTCCTGAGCCCCGATACGTCCACGCGCAGTCGCCGAGCCCCGATCGGTCCACGCGCGGTCTCCTGAGCCCCGATCTGTCCACGCGCCGTCTCCGAGCCGCGATCGGTTCACGGATCGTCTCCTGAGCCCCGATCGGTTGACGTGCCGTCTCCGATCCCCGATCGGTCCACGCGCCGTCTCCGAGCCCCGGTCGGTCCACGCGCCGTCTCCGAGCCCCGATCGGTTCACGCATCGTCTCCGAGCCCCGATCGGTCCACGCGCCGTCTCCTGAGCCCCGGTCGGTTCACGCGCCTTCTTCGAGCCCCGATCGATCCACGCGTCGTCTTGAAAACCCAGATGCCTCCTCGCATCGTCTCCTAAGCCCCGATCGGTTAACGCGCCGTCTCCTGAGCCCCGGTCGGTTCACGCGCCATCTCCGAGCCGCGATCGGTCCACGCATCGTCTCCTAAGTCCCGATCGGTTAACGTGCCGTCTGCGAGCCCCGATCGGTCCACGCGCCGTCTCCTGAGCCCCGATACGTCCACGCGCAGTCGCCGAGCCCCGATCGGTCCACGCGCGGTCTCCTGAGCCCCGATCTGTCCACGCGCCGTCTCCGAGCCGCGATCGGTTCACGGATCATCTCCTGAGCCCCGATCGGTTGACGTGCCGTCTCCGATCCCCGATCGGTCCACGCGCTGTCTCCGAGCCCCGGTCGGTCCACGCGCCGTCTCCGAGCCCCGATCGGTTCACGCATCGTCTCCTAAGCCCCGATCGGTCCACGCGCCGTCTCCGAGCACCGATCGGTTCACGCGCCGTCACCTGAGCCCCGATCATTCCACGCGCCGTCTCCGAGCCTCGATCGGTCCACGCGCCGTCTCCTGAGCCCGGATCGTTCCACGCGTCGTCCCCGAATCCCCGATCCGTACACGCGTCGTCTCCGAGCTTCGATCGGTCCACGCGCCGTCGCCGAACCCCAATTGGTCCACGCGCAACCTCCTAAGCCCCAGTCGGTACACGCGCTGTCTCCGAGCCCCGATCGGTCCACGTATCGTCTCCTAAGCCCCGCTCGGTTAACGCGTCGTTTCCGAGCCCCGATCGGTCTACGCGCCGTCTCCTGAGCCCCGATCGGTCCACGCGTCATTCCCTAAGCCCCGATCCATCCACGCGCAGTCTCCTGAGCCCCGATCGGTCCACGCATCGTCTCCTAAGCCCCAGACGGTCCTCGTGCCGTCTCCGAACCCCGATCGGTCGACGCGCCGCCTCCGAGCGCCGATCGGTTCACGCGCCGTATTCTGAGCCCCGATCGTTCCACGCGCCGCCTCCTAAGCCCCGATCGGTCCAGGCTTCGTCTCCTAAGCCCCGACCGGTCGACGCGTCGTCTCCTGAGCCCCAGTCGATTAACGCGCCGTCTCCAAGCCCCGATCGGTCCACGCGCAACCGCCTGAGCCCCAGTCGGTCCACGCGCTGTCCCCGAGCCCCGATCGGTCCACGCGCCGTCTCCGAGCGCCGATCGGTTCACGCGCCGTCTCGTAAGCCCCGATCGTTCCACACGCCGCTTCCGATCCCCGATCGGTCCACGCGCCGTCTCCTGAGCCCGGATCGGTCCACGCGTCGTCCTCGAATCCCCGATCCTCACACGCGTCGTCTCCGAGCCTCGATCCGTCCTCGCGTCGTCTCTTAAGCCCCGACTGGTCCACGCGCCGTATCCTGAGCCCTGGTCGGTTCACGCGCCGTCTGCGAGCCCCGATCGATCCACGCGTCGTCTTGTAAGCCCAGATGCCTCCACGCGCCGTCTCCGAGCCACGATCGGTCCAGGCGCCGCTTCCTGAGCCCCGATCGTTCCACGCGCCGTCTCCTAAGCCCCAATCGCTCCACGCGCCGTCTCCGAGCGCCGATCATTTCACGCGCTGCCTCCTGAGTCCCGATCGTTCCACGCGCCGTATCCGAGCCCCGATCGATCCACGCGCAGTCTCCTGAGCCCCGATAGGTACACGTCTAGTCTCCTAAGCCCCGATCGGTCCACGCGCCGCCTCCGGAGCCCCAATCGATCAACGTGAGTCTCCTAAGCCCCGACCGGTCCACGCGCCGTCTCCTGAGCCCCGATCGGTCCACGTATCGTCTCCTAAGCCCCGATCGGTCCACTCGTCGTCTCCTAAGCCCCGATCGGTCCACGCGCCGTCTCCGAGCCCCGATCGGTCCACGCGTCGTCTCCTAAACCCCGATCGCTCCTCGCGCCGTCTCCTGAGCCCCGCTCGGTCCATGCGTCGTCTTCTAAGCACCCATGCCTCCACGCACCGTCTCCTGAACCCCGATCGTTCCACGCGGCGTCTCCGAGCCTCGATCGATCCACGCGCCGTCTCCTGAGACCCGATCGGTCGACGCGTCGTCTTCTGAGCCCCGATCGACCCACGCGTCGTCTCCTGAGCCCCAACCGCTCCACACGCCGTTTCCTGAGCCCCTATCCGTCCACGCATCGTCTTCGAGCACCGATCGGTCCACGCGCCGTTTTCTGAGCACCGTTCGGTCCACGCGTCGTCTTCAAAGCCCCGATGCCTCCACGCGCCGTCTCCGAGCCCCGATCGCTCCTCGCGCCGTCTCCTGAGCCCCGCTCGATCCATGCGTCGTCTTCTTGGCCCCGATGCCTCCACGCGACTTCTCCTGAGCCCCGATCGCTCCTCGCGCCGTCTCCTGAGCCCCGCTCGGTCCATGCGTCGTCTTCTAAGACCCCATGCCTCCACGCACCGTCTCCTGAGCCCCGATCGTTCCACGTGCCGTCTCCGAGCCCCGATCGCTCCACGCGCCGTCTCCGAGCGCCGATTGGTGCACGAGCCGTCTCCTGAGCACCGATCGTTCCACACGCCGCCTCCCAAGCCCCGATCTGTCCAGGCGTCGTCTCCTAAGCCCCGCTCGGTCCATGCGTCGTCTTCTAAGCCCCCATGCCTCCACGCACCGTCTCCTGAGCCCCGATCGTTCCACGTGCCGTCTCCGAGCCCCGATCGCTCCACGCGCCGTCTCCGAGCGCCGATTGGTGCACGAGCCGTCTCCTGAGCACCGATCGTTCCACACGCCGCCTCCTAAGCCCCGATCTGTCTAGGCGTCGTCTCCTAAGCCCCGACCGGTCCACGTGCCGTCTCCTGAGCCCCGTTCGGCCCACGCGCCGTCTCCTAAGCCCCCATCTGTCCACGGGCCGTCTCCGAGCCGCGATCGGTAAACGTGCCGTCACCAAGCCCCGATCCGTACACGCGTCGTCTCCAAGCCCCGATGGGTCTACGCGCCGTCGCCGAGCCTCGATCGGTCCACGCGCGGCCTGCTAAGCCCCGGTCGGTTCACGCGCTATCTGCGAGCCGCGATCGGTCCACGCGCCGTCTCCTGAGCCCCGATACGTCCACGCGCAGTCGCCGAGACCCGATCGGTCCACGCGCGGTCTCCTGAGCCTCGATCGGTCCACGCGCCGTCGCCGCGTCCCGATCGGTCCACGCGCGGCCTCCTGAGACCCGGTCCGTCCACGCGCCGTCTCCGAGCTTCGATCGGTCCACGTACCGTCTCCGAGCCCCGATCGGTCCACGCTCCGTCTCCAGAGCCCGGATCGTTCCACGCGTCGTCCCCTGATCCCCGATCCTTAAACGCGTCGTCTCCGAGCCTCGATCGGTCCACACGCCGTGTCCGATCCCCGATCGGTCCGCGTGCCGCATTCTAAGCCGCGGTCCGTCCACGCGCCGTCTCCGAGCACCGATCGGTCCACGCGCCGTCTCAAAGCGCCGATCATTTCACGTGCTGTCTCCTGAGCCCCGATCGTTCCACGCGCCGTCTCCTAAGCCCCGATCGGTCCACGCGCCTTCTCCTCATCCCCGATCGGTCCACGCGCCGTCTCGGAGCGCCGATTGGTTCACGTGCCGTCTCCTGAGCCCCGATCGCTCCACGCGCCGTCTCCTGAGCCCCGATCGTTCCACGCGCCTTCTCCTGAGCCACCATCGGTCCACGCGCCGTCTCCGAGCGCTGATCATTTCACGCGCCGTCTCCGAGCTCCGATCGGTCCACGCGCCGTCACCTGAGCCCCGATCGGTCGACGCGTCGGCTTCTGAGCCCCGATCGACCCACGCGTCGTCTCCTGAGCCCCGATCAGTCCACGCGCCGTCTCCGAGCCTCGATCGGTCCACGCGCCGTCTCCTGAGCCCGGATCGGTCCACCCGTCGTCCTCGAATCCCCGATCCGCACACGCGTCGTCTCCGAGCCTCGACCGGTCCACGCGCCGTCTCCTGAGCCCCGATCATTCCACGCGCCGTCTCCTAAGCCGCGATCCGTCCACGGGCCGTCTCCGAGCTGCTATCGGTAAACGCGCCGTCACCAAGCCCTGATCCGTACACGCGTCGTCTCCGAGCCCCGACCGGTCCACGCGCCGTCGCCGAGCCTCGATCGGTCCACGCGCGGCCTCCTGAGCCCCGATCGGTTCACGCGCCGGCTCCGAGCCCGATCGGACCACGTGCCGTCTCCTGAGCCCCGGTCGGTTCACGCGCCGTCTCCGAGCCCCGATGGATCCACGCGCCGTCTCCTGAGCCCGGATCGGTCCACCTGTCGTCCTCGAATCCCGGATCCGCACACGCGTCGTCTCCGAGCCTCGACCGGTCCACGCGCCGTCTCCTGAGCCCCGATCATTCCACGCGCCGTCTCCTAAGCCGCGATCCGTCCACGGGCCGTCTCCGAGCTGCTATCGGTAAACGCGCCGTCACCAAGCCCTGATCCGTACACGCGTCGTCTCCGAGCGCCGATTGGTCCACGCGCCGTCGCCCGAACCCCAATTGGTCCACGCGCCGTCGCCCGAACCCCAATTGGTCCACGAGCAACCTCCTGAGCTCCAGTCGGTCCACGCGCAGTCGCCGAGCCCCGATCGATCCCCGCATCGTCTCCTAAGCCCCGATCGGTTGACGCGTCATTTACGAGCCCCGATCGGTCTACGCGCCGTCTCCTGAGCCCCGATCGGTCGACGCGTCGTCTCCTAAGACCCAACCGGTTCACCCGCCGTCTCCTGTGCACCGATCGATTCACGTGCCGTCTCCTAAGC
Organism: Netelia fuscicornis; assembly: GCA_946811545.1. Taxonomy (NCBI): domain Eukaryota; kingdom Metazoa; phylum Arthropoda; class Insecta; order Hymenoptera; family Ichneumonidae; genus Netelia; species Netelia fuscicornis. The sequence continues at coordinate 13,529,082 of OX328016.1, read as the reverse complement.
CCCGATCGGTCCACACGTCGTCTCCTAAGCCCCAATCGGGCCACGCGTCGTCTCCTAAGCCCCGATCAGTCGCCGCGTCGTCTCCTGAGCCCCGATCAATTGACGGGACTTCTCCTGAGCCCCGATCGCTCCTCGCGCCGTCTCATGAGCCCCGCTCGGTCCATGCGTCGTCTTCTAAGCCCCCATGCCTCCACGCACCGTCTCCTGAGCCCCGATCGTTCCACGTGCCGTCTCCGAGCCCCGATCGCTCCACGCGCCGTCTCCGAGCGCCGATTGGTGCACGAGCCGTCTCCTGAGCACCGATCGTTCCACACGCCGCCTCCTAAGCCCCGATCTGTCTAGGCGTCGTCTCCTAAGCCCCGACCGGTCCACGTGCCGTCTCCTGAGCCCCGTTCGGCCCACGCGCCGTCTCCTAAGCCCCGATCTGTCCACGGGCCGTCTCCGAGCCGCGATCGGTAAACGTGCCGTCACCAAGCCCCGATCCGTACACGCGTCATCTCCAAGCCCCGATGGGTCTACGCGCCGTCGCCGAGCCTCGATCGGTCCACGCGCGGCCTCCTAAGCCCCGGTCGGTTCACGCGCTATCTGCGAGCCGCGATCGGTCCACGCGCCGTCTCCTGAGCCCCGATACGTCCACGCGCAGTCGCCGAGACCCGATCGGTCCACGCGCGGTCTCCTGAGCCTCGATCGGTCCACGCGCCGTCGCCGCGTCCCGATCGGTCCACGCGCGGCCTCCTGAGACCCGGTCCGTCCACGCGCCGTCTCCGAGCTTCGATCGGTCCACGTACCGTCTCCGAGCCCCGATCGGTCCACGCTCCGTCTCCAGAGCCCGGATCGTTCCACGCGTCGTCTCCTGATCCCCGATCCGTAAACGCGTCGTCTCCGAGCCTCGATCGGTCCACACGCCGTGTCCGATCCCCGATCGGTCCGCGTGCCGCATTCTAAGCCGCGGTCCGTCCACGCGCCGTCTCCGAGCACCGATCGGTCCACGCGCCGTCTCAAAGCGCCGATCATTTCACGTGCTGTCTCCTGAGCCCCGATCATTCCACGCGCCGTCTCCTAAGCCCCGATCGGTCCACGCGCCTTCTCCTCATCCCCGATCGGTCCACGCGCCGTCTCGGAGCGCCGATTGGTTCACGTGCCGTCTCCTGAGCCCCGATCGCTCGACGCGCCGTCTCCTGAGCCCCGATCGTTCCACGCGCCTTCTCCTGAGCCACCATCGGTCCACGCGCCGTCTCCGAGCGCTGATCATTTCACGCGCCGTCTCCGAGCTCCGATCGGTCCACGCGCCGTCACCTGAGCCCCGATCGGTCGACGCGTCGGCTTCTGAGCCCCGATCGACCCACGCGTCGTCTCCTGAGCCCCGATCAGTCCACGCGCCGTCTCCGAGCCCCGATCGGTCCACGCGTCGTCTCCTAAGACCCGATCGGTCCACGCGCCGTCTCCGAGCCCCGATCAGTCCACGCATCGTCTCCTAAGCCCCGATCGGTTAACGCGCCGTCTCTGAGCCCCGATGGTTCCACGCGCCGTCTCCGATCCCCGATCGGTCCGCGTGTCGCATTCTAAGCCGCGGTCCGTCCACGCGCAGTCTGCGAGCACCGATTAGTCCACGCGGCGTCTCCTGATCCCCGATCGGTTCACGCGTCGTCTCCGAGCCCCGATCGGTCCACGCGCCGTCGCCGAGCCGCGATCGGTCCACGCGCGGCCTCCTGACGCCCGGTCGGTTCACGCGCCGTATCCGAGCCCCAATCGGTCCACGCTCCGTCTCCTGACTCCCAATCGGTCCACGCGCCGCCTCCTGAGACCCGATCGGTCGACGCGTCGTCTCCTGAGCCCCGATCGATCCACGCGTCGTCTCCTGAGCCCCGAACGCTCCACGCGCCGTCTCCGAGCGCCGGTCGGTGCACGCGCCGTCTCCTGAGCCCCGATCGGTCCACGGATCGTCTCTTAACCGCCGATACGTCCACACGCCGTCTCCGAGCCCCGATCGTTCCGCGTGACGCATTCTAAGCCACTGTCCGTCCACGCGCCGTCTCCGAGCACCGATCAGTCCACGCGCCGTCTCCTGAGCCCCGATCGGTTCACGCGTCGTCTCCGAGCCCCGATCGGTCCACGCGCCGTCGCCGAGCTGCGATCGGTCCACGCGCGGCCTCCTGAGCCCCGGTCGGTTCACGCGCCGTATCCGAGCCCCACTCGGTCCACGCGCCGTCTCGTGACTCCCAATCGGTCCACGCGCCGCCTCCTGAGCCCCGATCGGTCGACGCGTCGTCTCCAGAGCCCCGATCGATCCACGCGTCGTCTCCTGAGCCCCGATCGCTCCACACGCCGTCTCCGAGCGCCGATCGGTGCACGCGCCGTCTCCTGAGCCCCAATCGTTCCAAGCGTCGTCCCCTAATACCCGATCCATACACGCGTCGTCTCCGAGCCTCGATCAGTCCACGCGTCGTCGCCGAGTCCCGATCGGTCCACGCGCGGCCTCCTGAGCACCGGTCGGTCCACGCGCCGTTTCCGAGCCCCGATCGGTCCATACGTCGTCTCCGAGTTCGGATCGGTCCACGCGCCGTTTACGAGCCCCGATCGGTCCGCGCGCCGTCTCCTGAGCCCCGGTGGATCCACGCGCCGCCTCCTGAGCCCCGATCGGTCAACGCATCGTCTCCTAAGCCCCGATACGTTCACACGCCGTCTCCGAGCCCCGATCGGTCCACGCGCCGTCGCCGAGCCTCGATCCGTCCACGCGCGGCCTCCGTAGCCCCGGTCGGTCCACGCGCCGTCTCCGAGCCCCGATCGGTCCACGCTCCGTCTCCTGAGCCCGGATCGTTCCACGCGTCGTCTCCTGATCCCCGATCCGTAAACGCGTCGTCTCCGAGCCTCGATCGGTCCACACGCCGTGTTCGATCCCCGACCGGTCCGCGTGCCGCATTTTAAGCCGCGGTCCGTCCACGCGCCGTCTCCGATCACCGATCAGTCCACGCGCCGTCTCAAAGCGCCGATCATTTCACGCGCCGTCTCCTCAGCCCCGATCGTTCCACGCGCCGTCTCTGAGCACCGATCGGTCTACGCGCCGTCTCCTGAGCCCCAATCCGTCCACACGCTGTCTCGTGAGCCCCGATAGGTACACGCGTCGTGTCCTACGCCCCGATCGGTCCGCGCGTCGTCTCCTAAGCCCCGATCGGTCTGCGCAGCGTCTCCTGATCCCCATCGGTCCACGCGGCGCCTCCGGAGCCCCGATCGATCCACGCGCCGTCTTCGAGCGCCGATCGGTGCACGCTCCGTCTCCTGAGCCCCGATCGTTCCACACGCCGCCTCCTAAGCCCCGATCGGTCCAGGCGTCGTCTCCCAAGCCCCGATCGGTTCACGTGCCGTCTCGTGAGCCCCGATCGTTCCACGCGCCGTCTCCGAGCCCCGATCGGTCCACGATCCGTCTCCAGAGCCCGGATCGTTCCACGCGTCGTCTCCTGATCCCCGATCCGTAAACGCGTCGTCTCCGAGCCTCGATCGGTCCACACGCCGTGTCCGATCCCCGATCGGTCCGCGAGCCGCATTCTGAGCGGCGGTCCGTCCACGCGCCGTCTCCGAGCACCGATCTGTCCACGGGCCGTCTCCGAGCCGCGATCGGTAAACGTGCCGTCACCAAGCCCCGATCCGTACACGCGTCGTCTCCAAGCCCCGATGGGTCTACGCGCCGTCGCCGAGCCTCGATCGGTCCACGCGCGGCCTCCTAAGCCCCGGTCGGTTCACGCGCTATCTGCGAGCCGCGATCGGTCCACGCGCCGTCTCCTGAGCCCCGATACGTCCACGCGCAGTCGCCGAGACCCGATCGGTCCACGCGCGGTCTCCTGAGCCTCGATCGGTCCACGCGCCGTCGCCGCGTCCCGATCGGTCCACGCGCGGCCTCCTGAGACCCGGTCCGTCCACGCGCCGTCTCCGAGCTTCGATCGGTCCACGTACCGTCTCCGAGCCCCGATCGGTCCACGCTCCGTCTCCAGAGCCCGGATCGTTCCACGCGTCGTCTCCTGATCCCCGATCCGTAAACGCGTCGTCTCCGAGCCTCGATCGGTCCACACGCCGTGTCCGATCCCCGATCGGTCCGCGTGCCGCATTCTAAGCCGCGGTCCGTCCACGCGCCGTCTCCGAGCACCGATCGGTCCACGCGCCGTCTCAAAGCGCCGATCATTTCACGTGCTGTCTCCTGAGCCCCGATCGTTCCACGCGCCGTCTCCTAAGCCCCGATCGGTCCACGCGCCTTCTCCTCATCCCCGATCGGTCCACGCGCCGTCTCGGAGCGCCGATTGGTTCACGTGCCGTCTCCTGAGCCCCGATCGCTCGACGCGCCGTCTCCTGAGCCCCGATCGTTCCACGCGCCTTCTCCTGATCCACCATCGGTCCACGCGCCGTCTCCGAGCGCTGATCATTTCACGCGCCGTCTCCGAGCTCCGATCGGTCCACGCGCCGTCACCTGAGCCCCGATCGGTCGACGCGTCGGCTTCTGAGCCCCGATCGACCCACGCGTCGTCTCCTGAGCCCCGATCAGTCCACGCGCCGTCTCCGAGCCCCGATCGGTCCACGCGTCGTCTCCAAAGACCCGATCGGTCCACGCGCCGTCTCCGAGCCCCGATCAGTCCACGCATCGTCTCCTAAGCCCCGATCGGTTAACGCGCCGTCTCTGAGCCCCGATCGGTTCACGCGTCGTCTCCGAGCCCCGATCGGTCCACGCGCCGTCGCCGAGCCGCGATCGGTCCACGCGCGGCCTCCTGACGCCCGGTCGGTTCACGCGCCGTATCCGAGCCCCAATCGGTCCACGCTCCGTCTCCTGACTCCCAATCGGTCCACGCGCCGCCTCCTGAGACCCGATCGGTCGACGCGTCGTCTCCTGAGCCCCGATCGATCCACGCGTCGTCTCCTGAGCCCCGAACGCTCCACGCGCCGTCTCCGAGCGCCGGTCGGTGCACGCGCCGTCTCCTGAGCCCCGATCGTTCCACGCGTCGTCCCCTAATCCCCGATCCATACACGCGTCGTCTCCGAGCCTCGATCGGTCCACGCGCCGTCGCCGCGTCCCGAACGGTCCACGCGCGGCCTCCTGAGCCCCGGTCGGTCCACGCGCCGTCTCCGAGCCTCGATCGGTCCACGTACCGTCTCCGAAGCCCCGATCGGTCCACGCGCCATCTCCTGAGCCCCGATCGGTCCACGGATCGTCTCTTAACCGCCGATACGTCCACACGTCGTCTCCGAGCCCCGATCGTTCCGCGTGACGCATTCTAAGCCACTGTCCGTCCACGCGCCGTCTCCGAGCACCGATCAGTCCACGCGCCGTCTCCTGAGCCCCGATCGGTTCACGCGTCGTCTCCGAGCCCCGATCGGTCCACGCGCCGTCGCCGAGCTGCGATCGGTCCACGCGCGGCCTCCTGAGCCCCGGTCGGTTCACGCGCCGTATCCGAGCCCCACTCGGTCCACGCGCCGTCTCGTGACTCCCAATCGGTCCACGCGCCGCCTCCTGAGCCCCGATCGGTCGACGCGTCGTCTCCAGAGCCCCGATCGATCCACGCGTCGTCTCCTGAGCCCCGATCGCTCCACACGCCGTCTCCGAGCGCCGATCGGTGCACGCGCCGTCTCCTGAGCCCCAATCGTTCCAAGCGTCGTCCCCTAATACCCGATCCATACACGCGTCGTCTCCGAGCCTCGATCAGTCCACGCGTCGTCGCCGAGTCCCGATCGGTCCACGCGCGGCCTCCTGAGCACCGGTCGGTCCACGCGCCGTTTCCGAGCCCCGATCGGTCCATACGTCGTCTCCGAGTTCGGATCGGTCCACGCGCCGTTTCCGAGCCCCGATCGGTCCGCGCGCCGTCTCCTGAGCCCCGGTGGATCCACGCGCCGCCTCCTGAGCCCCGATCGGTCAACGCATCGTCTCCTAAGCCCCGATACGTTCACACGCCGTCTCCGAGCCCCGATCGGTCCACGCGCCGTCGCCGAGCCTCGATCCGTCCACGCGCGGCCTCCCTAGCCCCGGTCGGTCCACGCGCCGTCTCCGAGCCCCGATCGGTCCACGCTCCGTCTCCTGAGCCCGGATCGTTCCACGCGTCGTCTCCTGATCCCCGATACGTAAACGCGTCGTCTCCGAGCCTCGATCGGTCCACACGCCGTGTTCGATCCCCGACCGGTCCGCGTGCCGCATTTTAAGCCGCGGTCCGTCCACGCGCCGTCTCCGATCACCGATCAGTCCACGCGCCGTCTCAAAGCGCCGATCATTTCACGCGCCGTCTCCTCAGCCCCGATCGTTCCACGCGCCGTCTCTGAGCACCGATCGGTCTACGCGCCGTCTCCTGAGCCCCAATCCGTCCACACGCTGTCTCGTGAGCCCCGATAGGTACACGCGTCGTGTCCTACGCCCCGATCGGTCCGCGCGTCGTCTCCTAAGCCCCGATCGGTCTGCGCAGCGTCTCCTGATCCCCATCGGTCCACGCGGCGCCTCCGGAGCCCCGATCGATCCACGCGCCGTCTTCGAGCGCCGATCGGTGCACGCTCCGTCTCCTGAGCCCCGATCGTTCCACACGCCGCCTCCTAAGCCCCGGTCGGTCCAGGCGTCGTCTCCCAAGCCCCGATCGGTTCACGTGCCGTCTCGTGAGCCCCGATCGTTCCACGCGCCGTCTCCGAGCCCCGATCGGTCCACGATCCGTCTCCAGAGCCCGGATCGTTCCACGCGTCGTCTCCTGATCCCCGATCCGTAAACGCGTCGTCTCCGAGCCTCGATCGGTCCACACGCCGTGTCCGATCCCCGATCGGTCCGCGAGCCGCATTCTGAGCGGCGGTCCGTCCACGCGCCGTCTCCGAGCACCGATCGGTCCACGCGCCGTCTCAAAGCGCCGATCATTTCACGCGCTGTCTCCTGAGCCCGGATCGGTCCACGCCACGTCTCCGAGCTCCGATCGGTCCACGCGCCATTTCCGAGCCCCGATCGGTCCATACGTCGTCTCCGAGTTCGGGTCGGTCCACGCGCCGTTTCCGAGCCCCGATCGGTCCGCGCGCCGTCTCCTGAGCCCCGGTGGATCCACGCGCCGCCTCCTGAGCCCCGATCGGTCAACGCATCGTCTCCTAAGCCCCGATACGTTCACACGCCGTCTCCGAGCCCCGATCGGTCCACGCGCCGTCGCCGAGCCTCGATCCGTCCACGCGCGGCCTCCGTAGCCCCGGTCGGCCCACGCGCCGTCTCCGAGCCCCGATCGGTCCACGCTCCGTCTCCTGAGCCCGGATCGTTCCACGCGTCGTCTCCTGATCCCCGATCCGTAAACGCGTCGTCTCCGAGCCTCGATCGGTCCACACGCCGTGTTCGATCCCCGACCGGTCCGCGTGCCGCATTTTAAGCCGCGGTCCGTCCACGCGCCGTCTCCGATCACCGATCAGTCCACGCGCCGTCTCAAAGCGCCGATCATTTCACGCGCCGTCTCCTCAGCCCCGATCGTTCCACGCGCCGTCTCTGAGCACCGATCGGTCTACGCGCCGTCACCTGAGCCCCAATCCGTCCACACGCTGTCTCGTGAGCCCCGATAGGTACACGCGTCGTGTCCTACGCCCCGATCGGTCCGCGCGTCGTCTCCTAAGCCCCGATCGGTCTGCGCAGCGTCTCCTAATCCCCAATCTGTCCACGACCCGTCTCCGGGCCCCGATCGGTGCACGCGCCGTGTCCTACGCCCCGATGGGTCCACTCGCCGTCGCCGAGCCTCGATCGGTCCACGCGCCGTCTCCTAATCCCCAATCTGTCCACGACCCGTCTCCGGGCCCCGATCGGTGCACGCGCCGTGTCCTACGCCCCGATGGGTCCACTCGCCGTCGCCGAGCCTCGATCGGTCCACGCGCGGCCTCCTGAGCCCCGATCGGGGCACGCGCCGTCTCCTGAGCCCCGATCGGTCCACGCGTCGTCTCCTGAGCCCCGATCGGTCCACGCGCCGTCTCCTGAGCCCCGATCGGTCCACGGGCCGTCGCCGAACCCCAATTGGTCCACGCGAAACCGCCTGAGCCCCAGTCGGTCCACGCGCTGTCTCCGAGCCCCGATCGGTCCACGTGCCGTCTCCCAGCCCCGATCGGTCCACGCGCCGTCTCCTAATCCCCAATCTGTCCACGACCCGTCTCCGGGCCCCGATCGGTGCACGCGCCGTGTCCTACGCCCCGATGGGTCCACGCGCCGTCGCCGAGCCTCGATCGGTCCACGCGCGGCCTCCTGAGCCCCGATCGGTCCACGCGCCGTCTCCTAATCCCCAATCTGTCCACGCCCCGTCTCCGGGCCCCGATCGGTGTACGCGCCGTCTCCTAAGCCCCGATCGGTCCACGGGCCGTCGCCGAACCCCAATTGGTCCACGCGAAACCGCCTGAGCCCCAGTCGGTCCACGCGCTGTCTCCGAGCCCCGATCGGTCCACGCGTCGTCTCCGAGCCCCGATCGGTCCACGCGCCGTCGCCGTGTCATGATCCGTCCACGCGCAGCCTCCTGAGACCCGATCGGTTCACGCGCCGTATCCGAGCCCCAATCGGTCCACGCGCTGTCTCCGAGCCCTGATCGGTCCACGCGTCGTCTCCGAGCCCCGATCGGTCTACGCGCCGTCGCCGAGCCATGATCGGTCCACGCGCGGCCTCCTGAGCCCCGATCGGTCCACGCGCCGTCGCCGAGCCGCGATCGGTTCTCGCGCGGCCTCCTGAGCCCCGGTCGGTTCACGCGCCGTATCCGAGCCCCAATCGGGCCACGCTCCGTCTCCTGAGTCCCGATCGGTCCACGCGTCGTCTCCTAAGCCCCAATCGGTCCACGCGCCGCCTACGGAGCCCCGATCGATCCACGCGAATCTCCTGAGCTCCGGTCGGTCGACGCGCCGTCTCTTGAGCCCCGATCGGTCGACGCGTCGGCTCCTAAGCCCCGATCCATCGACGCCTCGTCTCCTGAGCCCCGATCGATCCACGCGCCGCCTCCTGAGCCCCGATCGCTCCACGCACCGTTTCCTGATCCCCGATCGGTCCACACGCGGTCTCCGAGTCCCGATCGGTCCGCGTGCCGCATTCTAAGCCACGGTCCATCCACCCGCCGTGTCCGAGCCCCGCTCGATCCACGCGTCGTCTCCTAAGCCCTGATCCGTCTACGCGCGGCGTCGAGCCGCGATCGGTCCACGGGCCGTCGCCGAACCCCAATTGGTCCACGCGAAACCGCCTGAGCCCCAGTCGGTCCACGCGCTGTCTCCGAGCCACGATGGGTCCAGGCGCCGCTTCCTGCGCCCCGATCGGTCCACGGGCCGTCTCCTAAGCCCCAATCGGTCCACGCGCCGTCTCCTGAGCCCCGATCGTTCTACGCGCCGTCTCCGAGCCCCGATCCGTCCACGCGCAGTCGCCGAGCCCCGATCGGTTCACGCGCGGTCTCCTGATCCCCAATCGGTTCACGCGCGGTCTCCTGATCCCCAGTCGGTACACGCTCTGTCTCCGCGCCCCGATCGGTCCACGCATCGTCTCGTAAGCCCCGCTCGGTTAACGCGTCGTTTCGGAGACCCATCGGTCTACGCGCCATCTCCGAGCCGCGATCGGCCCACGCATCGTCTCCTAAGCCACGATCGGTTAACGTGCCGTCTCCGAGCCCCGATCGGTCCACGCGCCGTCTCCTGAGCCCCGATACGTCCACGCGCAGTCGCCGAGCCCCGATCGGTCCACGCGCGGTCTCCTGAGCCCCGATCTGTCCACGCGCCGTCTCCGAGCCCCGATCGGTTCACGGATCGTCTCCTAAGACCCGACCGGTTCACCCGCCGTCTCCTGAGCCCCGGTCGGTCCGCGCGCCGTCTCCGAGCCTCGATCGATCCACGTACCGTCTCCGAAGCCCCTATCGGTCCACGCGCCGTCTGCTGAGCCCCGATCGGTCCACGCATCGTCTCCTAAGCCCCGATACGTCCACAAGCCGTGTCCGAGCCCCGATCGGTCCGCGTGACGCATTCTAAGCCCCGATCGGTCCACGCGACGTCTCCAAAGCGCTGATCGGTCCACGTACCGTCTCCGAGCCCCGATCGGTTCACGCGCCGTCTCCTGAACCCCGATACGTGCACGCGCAGTCGCCGAGCCCCGATCGGTCCGCGCGCCGTCGCCGAGCCTCGATAGGTCCACGCGCGGCCTCCTGAGCCCCGGTCGGTTCACGCGCCGTCTCCGAGCCCCGATCGATCCACGCGTCGTCTTCTAAGCCCAGATGCCTCCTCGCGCCGTCTCCGAGCCACGATCGGTGCAGGCGCCGCTTCCTGAGCCCCGATCGGTTAACGCGCCGACTCCGAGCCCCGATCGTTCCACGCGCCGTCTCCGAGCCCCGATGGGTCCACGCGCGGTGTCCTGAGCCCCGGTCGGTCCAGGCCCCGTCTCCGAGCGCCGATCGGTTCACGCGCCGTCTCCTGAGAACGATCCGTCCACGCGCCGTCTCCTGAGCCCCGATCGGTCGACGCGCCGTCTCGTGAGCCCCGATCGGTCCACGCGCCGTCTCCGAGCCCCGATCGGTCCACGCGCCGTCTCCTGAGCCCCGATCGGTCCACGCGTCGTTCCCGAAGCCCCGATCCATCCACGCGCAGTCTCCCGAGCCACGATCGGTGCACGAACCGTCTCCTAAGCCCCGATCGTTCCACGCCCCGTCTCCGAGCACCGATTGGTTCTCGCGCCGTCTCCTGAGACTCGATCCGTCCACGCGCTGTCTCCTGAGCCCCGATCGGTCGACGCGTCCTCTGCTAAACCCCAATCGGTCCACGCCCCGTCTCCGAGCGCCGATCGGTTCACGCGCCGTCTCCTGAGTCCCGATCCGTCCACTCACTGTCTCCTGAGCCCCGATCGGTCGACGCGTCCGCTGCTAAACCTCGATCGGTCCACGCGTCGTCTCCTGAGCCCCGATCGGTCGACGGGTCCTCTCCTAAGCCCAGATCGGTCCACGCGTCTTCTCCTGAGCTCCGATCAGTCCACGCGTCGTCGCCTAAGCCCCGATACGTTCAGACGCCGTCTCCGAACCCCGATGGGTCCCCGCGTTGCCTCCTTAGCCCCGATCGATCCACGCGAGTCTCCTGAGCCCCGATCGGTCCACGCGCCATCTCCTAAGCCCCAATCGGTCCACGCACCGCCTCCTGCGCCCCAATCGGTCCACGCGCCGTCTCCTGGGCCCCGATCGGTCTACGCGTCGTCTCCTAAGCCCCGATTGGTGGACGTGCCGTCTCCCAGCCACGATCGGTCCACGCGCCGTTTGCTAAGCCCCAATCTGTCCACGACCCGTCTCCGGGCCCCGATCGGTGCACGCGCCGTCTCCTAAGCCCCGATCGATCCACGCGCCGTCGCCGACCCCCAATTGGTCCACGCGCAATCGCCTGAGCCCCAGTCGGTCCACGCGCTGTCTCCGAGCCCCGATCGGTCCACCCGCCGTCTTCGAGCCCCGATCGGTCCACGCATCGTCTCCTAAGCCCCAATCGGTTAACGCGCCGTCTCCTGAGCCCCGATCGTTCCACGCGCCGTCTCCGAGCCCCGATCGGTCCCTGCGCCGTGTCGTGAGTCCCAATCGGTCCACTCGCTGTCTCCTGAGCCCCGATAGGTACTCGCGTCGTCTCCTACGCCCCGATCTGTCCACGCGTCGTCTCCTAGGCCCCGATCGGTCCACGCGCCGTCTCCGAGCCCCGATCGGTCCACGCACCGTGTCCTGATCCCCATCGGTCCACGCGGCGCCTCCGGAGTCCCGATCGATCCACGCGAGGCTTCTGAGCCCCGGTCGGTCCGCGCGCCGTCTCCTGAGCCCCGATCGGTCGACGCGTCGTCTCCTGAGCCCCGATCGATCCACGCGTCGTCTCCTGAGCCCCGGTCGGTTCACGCGCCGTCTCCGAGCCCCGATCGATCCACGCGTCGTCTTGTAAACCCAGATGCCTCCTCGCATCGTCTCCTAAGCCCCGATCGGTTAACGCGCCGTCTCCGAGCCCTGATCGGTCCACGCCCCGTCGCCGAACCCCAATTGGTCCACGCGCAACCTCCTGAGCCCCAGTCGGTCCACGCGCGGCCTCCTGAGCCCCGATCGGTCAACGCGCCGTTCCCTAAGCTCCGATCCATTCACGCGCAGTCTCCTGAGCCCCGATCGGTCCACGCGCCGTCTTCGAGCGCCGATCGGTCCACGCAACGTCTCCTAAGCCCCAATCGGTTCACGCGCCGTCTCCTGAGCCCCGATCGTTCTACGCGCCGTCTCCTGAGCCCCAATCGGTCCACTCGCTGTCTCGTGAGCCCCGATAGGTACACGCGTCGTGTCCTATGCCCCGATTGGTCCACGCGTCGTCTCCTAAGCCCCGATCGGTCTGCGCAGCGTCTCCTGATCCCCATCGGTCCACGCGGCGCCTCCGGAGCCCCGATCGGTCCACGCGTCGTCTCCGAGCCCCGATCGGTCTACGCGCCGTCGCCGAGCCATGATCGGTCCACGCGCGGCCTCCTAAGCCCCAATCGGTCCACGCGCCGCCTACGGAGCCCCGATCGATCCACGCGAATCTCCTGAGCTCCAGTAGGTCGACGCGCCGTCTCCTGAGCCCCGATCGGTCCACGCGTCGTCTCCTAAGCCCCGATTCGTCGACGCGTCGTCTCCTGAGCCCCGATCAATTGACGCGGCTTCTCCTGAGCCCCGATCGCTTCTCGTGCCGCCTCCTGAGCCCCGATCCGTCGAGGCGTCGTCTCCGGAGCCCCAATCAATTGACGTGTCTTCTCCTGAGCCCCGATCGTTCCTCGCGCCGTCTCCTGAACCCCGCTCGGTCCATGCGTCGTCTTCTTAACCCGGATGCCTCCACGCGCCGTCTCCGAGTCACGATCGGTCCAGGCGCCGCTTCCTGCGCCCCGATCGGTACACGCGTAGTCTCCTAAGCCCCGATCGGTCCACGCGTCGTCTCCGAGCCCCGATCGGTTCACGGATCGTCTCCTAAGCCCCGATCGGTTAACGCGCCGTCTCCGAGCCCCGATCGGTCCACGCGCCATCGCCGAACCCCAATTGGTCCACGCGCAACCGCCTGCGCCCCAGACGGTCCACGCGCTGTCTTCGAGCCCCGATCAGTCCACGCGTCGTCTCCGAGCCCCGATCGGTCTACGCGCCGTCGCCGAGCCATGATCGGTCCACGCGCGGCCTCCTGAGCCCCCATCGGTCCACGCGCCGTCGCCGAGCCGCGATCGGTTCTCGGGCGGCCTCCTGAGCCCCGGTCGGTTCACGCGCCGTATCCGAGCCCCAATCGGGCCACGCGCCGTCTCCTGAGTCCCGATCAGTCCACGCGTCGTCTCCTAAGCCCCAATTGGTCCACGCGCCGCCTCCTGAGCCCCGATCGGTCCACGCGCTGTCTCCTGAGCCCCGATGGGTACACGCGTAGTCTCCTAAGCCCCGATCGGTCCACGCGTCGTCTCCGAGCTCTGATCGGTCCACACGCCGTTTCCTGAGCCCCGATCGATCCATGCGTCGTCTTCTTAGCCCCGATGCCTCCACGCGTCGTCTCCGAGCCACGATCGGTCCAGGCGCCGCTTCCTGAGCCCCGATCGGTCCACGCGCCGTATCCTAAGCCCCGATCGGTGCACGCGCCGTCTCTGAGCGCTGATAACTTCACGCGCCGTCTCCTGAGCCCCGATCGGTCCACGCGTCGTCTCCTAAGCCCCGCTCGGCTAACGCGTCGTTTCCGTGCCCCGATCGATCCACGCGTGGTCTCCTGAGCCCCAATTAGTCCACGCGCCGTCTCCTAAGCCCCGATCCGTCCACGGGCCGTGTCCGAGCTCCGGTCGGTCCACGCGCCGTCTCCAAGCCTCGATCCGTACTCGCGTCGTCTCCGATCCCCGATCGATCCACGCGCCGTATCCGAGCCCCAATCGGTCCACGCGACGTCTCCTAAGCCCCGATCGGTCCGTGCGCCGTCTCCGAGCCCCGATCGGTCCACGCACGATCTCATGCTCCCCAATCGGTCCATGCGCCGCCTCCGGAGCCCTGATCGATCCACGCGAATCTCCTGAGCTCCGGCCGGTCCTCGTACCGTCTCCGAGCCCCGATCGGTCCACGTACCGTCTCCGAAGCCCCGATCGGTCCACGCGCCGTCTCCTGAGCCCCGATCGGTCCACGCGTCGTCTCCTAAGCCCCGATCGGTTCACGCGCCGTATCCGAGCCCCAATCGGTCCACGCGCCGTCTCGTAAGCCCCGATCGGTCCACGCGCCGTCTCCTAAGCCCCGATCGGTCCACGCGCCTTCTCCTAAGCCCCGATTGGTCCACGTGCCGTCTCCGAGCCTCGACCGGTCCACGCGCCGTCTCCTGAGCCCCGATCATTCCACGCGCCGTCGCCGAACCCCAATTGGTACACGCGCAACCGCCTGAGCCCCAGTCGATCCACGCGCCGTTTCCTGAGCCCCGATCGGTCCACGCGCCGTCTCCTGGGCCCCGATCGGTCTACGCGTCGTCTCCTAAGCCCCGATTGGTGGACGTGCCGTCTCCCAGCCACGATCGGTCCACGCGCCGTCTGCTAAGCCCCAATCTGTCCACGACCCGTCTCCGGGCCCCGATCGGTGCCCGCGCCGTCTCCTAAGCCCCGATCGATCTACGCGCCGTCGCCGAACCCCAATTGGTCCACGCGCAATCGCCTGAGCCCCAGTCGGTCCACGCGCTGTCTCCGAGCCCCGATCGATCCACGCGTCGTCTCCTGAGCCCCGGTCGGTTCACGCGCCGTCTCCGAGCCCCGATCGATCCACGCATCGTCTTGTAAACCCAGATGCCTCCTCGCATCGTCTCCTAAGCCCCGATCGGTTAACGCGCCGTCTCCGAGCCCTGATCGGTCCACGCCCCGTCGCCGAACCCCAATTGGTCCACGCGCAACCTCCTGAGCCCCAGTCGGTCCACGCGCGGCCTCCTGAGCCATGCTCGGTCCACGCGCCGTCTCCTGAGCCCCGATCAGTCAACGCGCCGTTCCCTAAGCTCCGATCCATCCACGCGCAGTCTCCTGAGCCCCGATCCGTCCACGCGCAGTCGCCGAGCACCGATCGGTCCACGCAACGTCTCCTAAGCCCCAATCGGTTCACGCGCGGTCTCCTGAGCCCCGATCGTTCTACGCGCCGTCTCCGAGCCCCGATCCGTCCACGCGCAGTCGCCGAGCCCCGATCGGTTCACGCGCGGTCTCCTGATCCCCAGTCGGTACACGCTCTCTCTCCGAGCCCCGATCGGTCCACGCATCGTCTCGTAAGCCCCGCTCGGTTAACGCGTCGTTTCGGAGACCCATCGGTCTACGCGCCATCTCCGAGCCGCGATCGGCCCACGCATCGTCTCCTAAGCCGCGATCGGTTAACGTGCCGTCTCCGAGCCCCGATCGGTCCACGCGCCGTCTCCTGAGCCCCGATACGTCCACGCGCAGTCGCCGAGCCCCGATCGGTCCACGCGCGGTCTCCTGAGCCCCGATCGTTCCACACGCCGCCTCCTAAGCCCCGATCGGTCCAGGCGTCGTCTCCCAAGCCCCGATCGGTTCACGTGCCGTCTCGTGAGCCCCGATCGTTCCACGCGCCGTCTCCGAGCCCCGATCGGTCCACGATCCGTCTCCAGAGCCCGGATCGTTCCACGCGTCGTCTCCTGATCCCCGATCCGTAAACGCGTCGTCTCCGAGCCTCGATCGGTCCACACGCCGTGTCCGATCCCCGATCGGTCCGCGAGCCGCATTCTGAGCGGCGGTCCGTCCACGCGCCGTCTCCGAGCACCGATCTGTCCACGGGCCGTCTCCGAGCCGCGATCGGTAAACGTGCCGTCACCAAGCCCCGATCCGTACACGCGTCGTCTCCAAGCCCCGATGGGTCTACGCGCCGTCGCCGAGCCTCGATCGGTCCACGCGCGGCCTCCTAAGCCCCGGTCGGTTCACGCGCTATCTGCGAGCCGCGATCGGTCCACGCGCCGTCTCCTGAGCCCCGATACGTCCACGCGCAGTCGCCGAGACCCGATCGGTCCACGCGCGGTCTCCTGAGCCTCGATCGGTCCACGCGCCGTCGCCGCGTCCCGATCGGTCCACGCGCGGCCTCCTGAGACCCGGTCCGTCCACGCGCCGTCTCCGAGCTTCGATCGGTCCACGTACCGTCTCCGAGCCCCGATCGGTCCACGCTCCGTCTCCAGAGCCCGGATCGTTCCACGCGTCGTCTCCTGATCCCCGATCCGTAAACGCGTCGTCTCCGAGCCTCGATCGGTCCACACGCCGTGTCCGATCCCCGATCGGTCCGCGTGCCGCATTCTAAGCCGCGGTCCGTCCACGCGCCGTCTCCGAGCACCGATCGGTCCACGCGCCGTCTCAAAGCGCCGATCATTTCACGTGCTGTCTCCTGAGCCCCGATCGTTCCACGCGCCGTCTCCTAAGCCCCGATCGGTCCACGCGCCTTCTCCTCATCCCCGATCGGTCCACGCGCCGTCTCGGAGCGCCGATTGGTTCACGTGCCGTCTCCTGAGCCCCGATCGCTCGACGCGCCGTCTCCTGAGCCCCGATCGTTCCACGCGCCTTCTCCTGATCCACCATCGGTCCACGCGCCGTCTCCGAGCGCTGATCATTTCACGCGCCGTCTCCGAGCTCCGATCGGTCCACGCG
This sequence comes from Netelia fuscicornis, assembly GCA_946811545.1. Classification (NCBI taxonomy): domain Eukaryota; kingdom Metazoa; phylum Arthropoda; class Insecta; order Hymenoptera; family Ichneumonidae; genus Netelia; species Netelia fuscicornis. The sequence goes on along the minus strand of OX328016.1, from coordinate 13,512,509 downwards.
CCGTCACCTGAGCCCCGATCGGTCGACGCGTCGGCTTCTGAGCCCCGATCGACCCACGCGTCGTCTCCTGAGCCCCGATCAGTCCACGCGCCGTCTCCGAGCCCCGATCGGTCCACGCGTCGTCTCCAAAGACCCGATCGGTCCACGCGCCGTCTCCGAGCCCCGATCAGTCCACGCATCGTCTCCTAAGCCCCGATCGGTTAACGCGCCGTCTCTGAGCCCCGATCGGTTCACGCGTCGTCTCCGAGCCCCGATCGGTCCACGCGCCGTCGCCGAGCCGCGATCGGTCCACGCGCGGCCTCCTGACGCCCGGTCGGTTCACGCGCCGTATCCGAGCCCCAATCGGTCCACGCTCCGTCTCCTGACTCCCAATCGGTCCACGCGCCGCCTCCTGAGACCCGATCGGTCGACGCGTCGTCTCCTGAGCCCCGATCGATCCACGCGTCGTCTCCTGAGCCCCGAACGCTCCACGCGCCGTCTCCGAGCGCCGGTCGGTGCACGCGCCGTCTCCTGAGCCCCGATCGTTCCACGCGTCGTCCCCTAATCCCCGATCCATACACGCGTCGTCTCCGAGCCTCGATCGGTCCACGCGCCGTCGCCGCGTCCCGAACGGTCCACGCGCGGCCTCCTGAGCCCCGGTCGGTCCACGCGCCGTCTCCGAGCCTCGATCGGTCCACGTACCGTCTCCGAAGCCCCGATCGGTCCACGCGCCATCTCCTGAGCCCCGATCGGTCCACGGATCGTCTCTTAACCGCCGATACGTCCACACGTCGTCTCCGAGCCCCGATCGTTCCGCGTGACGCATTCTAAGCCACTGTCCGTCCACGCGCCGTCTCCGAGCACCGATCAGTCCACGCGCCGTCTCCTGAGCCCCGATCGGTTCACGCGTCGTCTCCGAGCCCCGATCGGTCCACGCGCCGTCGCCGAGCTGCGATCGGTCCACGCGCGGCCTCCTGAGCCCCGGTCGGTTCACGCGCCGTATCCGAGCCCCACTCGGTCCACGCGCCGTCTCGTGACTCCCAATCGGTCCACGCGCCGCCTCCTGAGCCCCGATCGGTCGACGCGTCGTCTCCAGAGCCCCGATCGATCCACGCGTCGTCTCCTGAGCCCCGATCGCTCCACACGCCGTCTCCGAGCGCCGATCGGTGCACGCGCCGTCTCCTGAGCCCCAATCGTTCCAAGCGTCGTCCCCTAATACCCGATCCATACACGCGTCGTCTCCGAGCCTCGATCAGTCCACGCGTCGTCGCCGAGTCCCGATCGGTCCACGCGCGGCCTCCTGAGCACCGGTCGGTCCACGCGCCGTTTCCGAGCCCCGATCGGTCCATACGTCGTCTCCGAGTTCGGATCGGTCCACGCGCCGTTTCCGAGCCCCGATCGGTCCGCGCGCCGTCTCCTGAGCCCCGGTGGATCCACGCGCCGCCTCCTGAGCCCCGATCGGTCAACGCATCGTCTCCTAAGCCCCGATACGTTCACACGCCGTCTCCGAGCCCCGATCGGTCCACGCGCCGTCGCCGAGCCTCGATCCGTCCACGCGCGGCCTCCGTAGCCCCGGTCGGTCCACGCGCCGTCTCCGAGCCCCGATCGGTCCACGCTCCGTCTCCTGAGCCCGGATCGTTCCACGCGTCGTCTCCTGATCCCCGATACGTAAACGCGTCGTCTCCGAGCCTCGATCGGTCCACACGCCGTGTTCGATCCCCGACCGGTCCGCGTGCCGCATTTTAAGCCGCGGTCCGTCCACGCGCCGTCTCCGATCACCGATCAGTCCACGCGCCGTCTCAAAGCGCCGATCATTTCACGCGCCGTCTCCTCAGCCCCGATCGTTCCACGCGCCGTCTCTGAGCACCGATCGGTCTACGCGCCGTCTCCTGAGCCCCAATCCGTCCACACGCTGTCTCGTGAGCCCCGATAGGTACACGCGTCGTGTCCTACGCCCCGATCGGTCCGCGCGTCGTCTCCTAAGCCCCGATCGGTCTGCGCAGCGTCTCCTGATCCCCATCGGTCCACGCGGCGCCTCCGGAGCCCCGATCGATCCACGCGCCGTCTTCGAGCGCCGATCGGTGCACGCTCCGTCTCCTGAGCCCCGATCGTTCCACACGCCGCCTCCTAAGCCCCGGTCGGTCCAGGCGTCGTCTCCCAAGCCCCGATCGGTTCACGTGCCGTCTCGTGAGCCCCGATCGTTCCACGCGCCGTCTCCGAGCCCCGATCGGTCCACGATCCGTCTCCAGAGCCCGGATCGTTCCACGCGTCGTCTCCTGATCCCCGATCCGTAAACGCGTCGTCTCCGAGCCTCGATCGGTCCACACGCCGTGTCCGATCCCCGATCGGTCCGCGAGCCGCATTCTGAGCGGCGGTCCGTCCACGCGCCGTCTCCGAGCACCGATCGGTCCACGCGCCGTCTCAAAGCGCCGATCATTTCACGCGCTGTCTCCTGAGCCCGGATCGGTCCACGCCACGTCTCCGAGCTCCGATCGGTCCACGCGCCATTTCCGAGCCCCGATCGGTCCATACGTCGTCTCCGAGTTCGGGTCGGTCCACGCGCCGTTTCCGAGCCCCGATCGGTCCGCGCGCCGTCTCCTGAGCCCCGGTGGATCCACGCGCCGCCTCCTGAGCCCCGATCGGTCAACGCATCGTCTCCTAAGCCCCGATACGTTCACACGCCGTCTCCGAGCCCCGATCGGTCCACGCGCCGTCGCCGAGCCTCGATCCGTCCACGCGCGGCCTCCGTAGCCCCGGTCGGCCCACGCGCCGTCTCCGAGCCCCGATCGGTCCACGCTCCGTCTCCTGAGCCCGGATCGTTCCACGCGTCGTCTCCTGATCCCCGATCCGTAAACGCGTCGTCTCCGAGCCTCGATCGGTCCACACGCCGTGTTCGATCCCCGACCGGTCCGCGTGCCGCATTTTAAGCCGCGGTCCGTCCACGCGCCGTCTCCGATCACCGATCAGTCCACGCGCCGTCTCAAAGCGCCGATCATTTCACGCGCCGTCTCCTCAGCCCCGATCGTTCCACGCGCCGTCTCTGAGCACCGATCGGTCTACGCGCCGTCACCTGAGCCCCAATCCGTCCACACGCTGTCTCGTGAGCCCCGATAGGTACACGCGTCGTGTCCTACGCCCCGATCGGTCCGCGCGTCGTCTCCTAAGCCCCGATCGGTCTGCGCAGCGTCTCCTAATCCCCAATCTGTCCACGACCCGTCTCCGGGCCCCGATCGGTGCACGCGCCGTGTCCTACGCCCCGATGGGTCCACTCGCCGTCGCCGAGCCTCGATCGGTCCACGCGCCGTCTCCTAATCCCCAATCTGTCCACGACCCGTCTCCGGGCCCCGATCGGTGCACGCGCCGTGTCCTACGCCCCGATGGGTCCACTCGCCGTCGCCGAGCCTCGATCGGTCCACGCGCGGCCTCCTGAGCCCCGATCGGGGCACGCGCCGTCTCCTGAGCCCCGATCGGTCCACGCGTCGTCTCCTGAGCCCCGATCGGTCCACGCGCCGTCTCCTGAGCCCCGATCGGTCCACGGGCCGTCGCCGAACCCCAATTGGTCCACGCGAAACCGCCTGAGCCCCAGTCGGTCCACGCGCTGTCTCCGAGCCCCGATCGGTCCACGTGCCGTCTCCCAGCCCCGATCGGTCCACGCGCCGTCTCCTAATCCCCAATCTGTCCACGACCCGTCTCCGGGCCCCGATCGGTGCACGCGCCGTGTCCTACGCCCCGATGGGTCCACGCGCCGTCGCCGAGCCTCGATCGGTCCACGCGCGGCCTCCTGAGCCCCGATCGGTCCACGCGCCGTCTCCTAATCCCCAATCTGTCCACGCCCCGTCTCCGGGCCCCGATCGGTGTACGCGCCGTCTCCTAAGCCCCGATCGGTCCACGGGCCGTCGCCGAACCCCAATTGGTCCACGCGAAACCGCCTGAGCCCCAGTCGGTCCACGCGCTGTCTCCGAGCCCCGATCGGTCCACGCGTCGTCTCCGAGCCCCGATCGGTCCACGCGCCGTCGCCGTGTCATGATCCGTCCACGCGCAGCCTCCTGAGACCCGATCGGTTCACGCGCCGTATCCGAGCCCCAATCGGTCCACGCGCTGTCTCCGAGCCCTGATCGGTCCACGCGTCGTCTCCGAGCCCCGATCGGTCTACGCGCCGTCGCCGAGCCATGATCGGTCCACGCGCGGCCTCCTGAGCCCCGATCGGTCCACGCGCCGTCGCCGAGCCGCGATCGGTTCTCGCGCGGCCTCCTGAGCCCCGGTCGGTTCACGCGCCGTATCCGAGCCCCAATCGGGCCACGCTCCGTCTCCTGAGTCCCGATCGGTCCACGCGTCGTCTCCTAAGCCCCAATCGGTCCACGCGCCGCCTACGGAGCCCCGATCGATCCACGCGAATCTCCTGAGCTCCGGTCGGTCGACGCGCCGTCTCTTGAGCCCCGATCGGTCGACGCGTCGGCTCCTAAGCCCCGATCCATCGACGCCTCGTCTCCTGAGCCCCGATCGATCCACGCGCCGCCTCCTGAGCCCCGATCGCTCCACGCACCGTTTCCTGATCCCCGATCGGTCCACACGCGGTCTCCGAGTCCCGATCGGTCCGCGTGCCGCATTCTAAGCCACGGTCCATCCACCCGCCGTGTCCGAGCCCCGCTCGATCCACGCGTCGTCTCCTAAGCCCTGATCCGTCTACGCGCGGCGTCGAGCCGCGATCGGTCCACGGGCCGTCGCCGAACCCCAATTGGTCCACGCGAAACCGCCTGAGCCCCAGTCGGTCCACGCGCTGTCTCCGAGCCACGATGGGTCCAGGCGCCGCTTCCTGCGCCCCGATCGGTCCACGGGCCGTCTCCTAAGCCCCAATCGGTCCACGCGCCGTCTCCTGAGCCCCGATCGTTCTACGCGCCGTCTCCGAGCCCCGATCCGTCCACGCGCAGTCGCCGAGCCCCGATCGGTTCACGCGCGGTCTCCTGATCCCCAATCGGTTCACGCGCGGTCTCCTGATCCCCAGTCGGTACACGCTCTGTCTCCGCGCCCCGATCGGTCCACGCATCGTCTCGTAAGCCCCGCTCGGTTAACGCGTCGTTTCGGAGACCCATCGGTCTACGCGCCATCTCCGAGCCGCGATCGGCCCACGCATCGTCTCCTAAGCCACGATCGGTTAACGTGCCGTCTCCGAGCCCCGATCGGTCCACGCGCCGTCTCCTGAGCCCCGATACGTCCACGCGCAGTCGCCGAGCCCCGATCGGTCCACGCGCGGTCTCCTGAGCCCCGATCTGTCCACGCGCCGTCTCCGAGCCCCGATCGGTTCACGGATCGTCTCCTAAGACCCGACCGGTTCACCCGCCGTCTCCTGAGCCCCGGTCGGTCCGCGCGCCGTCTCCGAGCCTCGATCGATCCACGTACCGTCTCCGAAGCCCCTATCGGTCCACGCGCCGTCTGCTGAGCCCCGATCGGTCCACGCATCGTCTCCTAAGCCCCGATACGTCCACAAGCCGTGTCCGAGCCCCGATCGGTCCGCGTGACGCATTCTAAGCCCCGATCGGTCCACGCGACGTCTCCAAAGCGCTGATCGGTCCACGTACCGTCTCCGAGCCCCGATCGGTTCACGCGCCGTCTCCTGAACCCCGATACGTGCACGCGCAGTCGCCGAGCCCCGATCGGTCCGCGCGCCGTCGCCGAGCCTCGATAGGTCCACGCGCGGCCTCCTGAGCCCCGGTCGGTTCACGCGCCGTCTCCGAGCCCCGATCGATCCACGCGTCGTCTTCTAAGCCCAGATGCCTCCTCGCGCCGTCTCCGAGCCACGATCGGTGCAGGCGCCGCTTCCTGAGCCCCGATCGGTTAACGCGCCGACTCCGAGCCCCGATCGTTCCACGCGCCGTCTCCGAGCCCCGATGGGTCCACGCGCGGTGTCCTGAGCCCCGGTCGGTCCAGGCCCCGTCTCCGAGCGCCGATCGGTTCACGCGCCGTCTCCTGAGAACGATCCGTCCACGCGCCGTCTCCTGAGCCCCGATCGGTCGACGCGCCGTCTCGTGAGCCCCGATCGGTCCACGCGCCGTCTCCGAGCCCCGATCGGTCCACGCGCCGTCTCCTGAGCCCCGATCGGTCCACGCGTCGTTCCCGAAGCCCCGATCCATCCACGCGCAGTCTCCCGAGCCACGATCGGTGCACGAACCGTCTCCTAAGCCCCGATCGTTCCACGCCCCGTCTCCGAGCACCGATTGGTTCTCGCGCCGTCTCCTGAGACTCGATCCGTCCACGCGCTGTCTCCTGAGCCCCGATCGGTCGACGCGTCCTCTGCTAAACCCCAATCGGTCCACGCCCCGTCTCCGAGCGCCGATCGGTTCACGCGCCGTCTCCTGAGTCCCGATCCGTCCACTCACTGTCTCCTGAGCCCCGATCGGTCGACGCGTCCGCTGCTAAACCTCGATCGGTCCACGCGTCGTCTCCTGAGCCCCGATCGGTCGACGGGTCCTCTCCTAAGCCCAGATCGGTCCACGCGTCTTCTCCTGAGCTCCGATCAGTCCACGCGTCGTCGCCTAAGCCCCGATACGTTCAGACGCCGTCTCCGAACCCCGATGGGTCCCCGCGTTGCCTCCTTAGCCCCGATCGATCCACGCGAGTCTCCTGAGCCCCGATCGGTCCACGCGCCATCTCCTAAGCCCCAATCGGTCCACGCACCGCCTCCTGCGCCCCAATCGGTCCACGCGCCGTCTCCTGGGCCCCGATCGGTCTACGCGTCGTCTCCTAAGCCCCGATTGGTGGACGTGCCGTCTCCCAGCCACGATCGGTCCACGCGCCGTTTGCTAAGCCCCAATCTGTCCACGACCCGTCTCCGGGCCCCGATCGGTGCACGCGCCGTCTCCTAAGCCCCGATCGATCCACGCGCCGTCGCCGACCCCCAATTGGTCCACGCGCAATCGCCTGAGCCCCAGTCGGTCCACGCGCTGTCTCCGAGCCCCGATCGGTCCACCCGCCGTCTTCGAGCCCCGATCGGTCCACGCATCGTCTCCTAAGCCCCAATCGGTTAACGCGCCGTCTCCTGAGCCCCGATCGTTCCACGCGCCGTCTCCGAGCCCCGATCGGTCCCTGCGCCGTGTCGTGAGTCCCAATCGGTCCACTCGCTGTCTCCTGAGCCCCGATAGGTACTCGCGTCGTCTCCTACGCCCCGATCTGTCCACGCGTCGTCTCCTAGGCCCCGATCGGTCCACGCGCCGTCTCCGAGCCCCGATCGGTCCACGCACCGTGTCCTGATCCCCATCGGTCCACGCGGCGCCTCCGGAGTCCCGATCGATCCACGCGAGGCTTCTGAGCCCCGGTCGGTCCGCGCGCCGTCTCCTGAGCCCCGATCGGTCGACGCGTCGTCTCCTGAGCCCCGATCGATCCACGCGTCGTCTCCTGAGCCCCGGTCGGTTCACGCGCCGTCTCCGAGCCCCGATCGATCCACGCGTCGTCTTGTAAACCCAGATGCCTCCTCGCATCGTCTCCTAAGCCCCGATCGGTTAACGCGCCGTCTCCGAGCCCTGATCGGTCCACGCCCCGTCGCCGAACCCCAATTGGTCCACGCGCAACCTCCTGAGCCCCAGTCGGTCCACGCGCGGCCTCCTGAGCCCCGATCGGTCAACGCGCCGTTCCCTAAGCTCCGATCCATTCACGCGCAGTCTCCTGAGCCCCGATCGGTCCACGCGCCGTCTTCGAGCGCCGATCGGTCCACGCAACGTCTCCTAAGCCCCAATCGGTTCACGCGCCGTCTCCTGAGCCCCGATCGTTCTACGCGCCGTCTCCTGAGCCCCAATCGGTCCACTCGCTGTCTCGTGAGCCCCGATAGGTACACGCGTCGTGTCCTATGCCCCGATTGGTCCACGCGTCGTCTCCTAAGCCCCGATCGGTCTGCGCAGCGTCTCCTGATCCCCATCGGTCCACGCGGCGCCTCCGGAGCCCCGATCGGTCCACGCGTCGTCTCCGAGCCCCGATCGGTCTACGCGCCGTCGCCGAGCCATGATCGGTCCACGCGCGGCCTCCTAAGCCCCAATCGGTCCACGCGCCGCCTACGGAGCCCCGATCGATCCACGCGAATCTCCTGAGCTCCAGTAGGTCGACGCGCCGTCTCCTGAGCCCCGATCGGTCCACGCGTCGTCTCCTAAGCCCCGATTCGTCGACGCGTCGTCTCCTGAGCCCCGATCAATTGACGCGGCTTCTCCTGAGCCCCGATCGCTTCTCGTGCCGCCTCCTGAGCCCCGATCCGTCGAGGCGTCGTCTCCGGAGCCCCAATCAATTGACGTGTCTTCTCCTGAGCCCCGATCGTTCCTCGCGCCGTCTCCTGAACCCCGCTCGGTCCATGCGTCGTCTTCTTAACCCGGATGCCTCCACGCGCCGTCTCCGAGTCACGATCGGTCCAGGCGCCGCTTCCTGCGCCCCGATCGGTACACGCGTAGTCTCCTAAGCCCCGATCGGTCCACGCGTCGTCTCCGAGCCCCGATCGGTTCACGGATCGTCTCCTAAGCCCCGATCGGTTAACGCGCCGTCTCCGAGCCCCGATCGGTCCACGCGCCATCGCCGAACCCCAATTGGTCCACGCGCAACCGCCTGCGCCCCAGACGGTCCACGCGCTGTCTTCGAGCCCCGATCAGTCCACGCGTCGTCTCCGAGCCCCGATCGGTCTACGCGCCGTCGCCGAGCCATGATCGGTCCACGCGCGGCCTCCTGAGCCCCCATCGGTCCACGCGCCGTCGCCGAGCCGCGATCGGTTCTCGGGCGGCCTCCTGAGCCCCGGTCGGTTCACGCGCCGTATCCGAGCCCCAATCGGGCCACGCGCCGTCTCCTGAGTCCCGATCAGTCCACGCGTCGTCTCCTAAGCCCCAATTGGTCCACGCGCCGCCTCCTGAGCCCCGATCGGTCCACGCGCTGTCTCCTGAGCCCCGATGGGTACACGCGTAGTCTCCTAAGCCCCGATCGGTCCACGCGTCGTCTCCGAGCTCTGATCGGTCCACACGCCGTTTCCTGAGCCCCGATCGATCCATGCGTCGTCTTCTTAGCCCCGATGCCTCCACGCGTCGTCTCCGAGCCACGATCGGTCCAGGCGCCGCTTCCTGAGCCCCGATCGGTCCACGCGCCGTATCCTAAGCCCCGATCGGTGCACGCGCCGTCTCTGAGCGCTGATAACTTCACGCGCCGTCTCCTGAGCCCCGATCGGTCCACGCGTCGTCTCCTAAGCCCCGCTCGGCTAACGCGTCGTTTCCGTGCCCCGATCGATCCACGCGTGGTCTCCTGAGCCCCAATTAGTCCACGCGCCGTCTCCTAAGCCCCGATCCGTCCACGGGCCGTGTCCGAGCTCCGGTCGGTCCACGCGCCGTCTCCAAGCCTCGATCCGTACTCGCGTCGTCTCCGATCCCCGATCGATCCACGCGCCGTATCCGAGCCCCAATCGGTCCACGCGACGTCTCCTAAGCCCCGATCGGTCCGTGCGCCGTCTCCGAGCCCCGATCGGTCCACGCACGATCTCATGCTCCCCAATCGGTCCATGCGCCGCCTCCGGAGCCCTGATCGATCCACGCGAATCTCCTGAGCTCCGGCCGGTCCTCGTACCGTCTCCGAGCCCCGATCGGTCCACGTACCGTCTCCGAAGCCCCGATCGGTCCACGCGCCGTCTCCTGAGCCCCGATCGGTCCACGCGTCGTCTCCTAAGCCCCGATCGGTTCACGCGCCGTATCCGAGCCCCAATCGGTCCACGCGCCGTCTCGTAAGCCCCGATCGGTCCACGCGCCGTCTCCTAAGCCCCGATCGGTCCACGCGCCTTCTCCTAAGCCCCGATTGGTCCACGTGCCGTCTCCGAGCCTCGACCGGTCCACGCGCCGTCTCCTGAGCCCCGATCATTCCACGCGCCGTCGCCGAACCCCAATTGGTACACGCGCAACCGCCTGAGCCCCAGTCGATCCACGCGCCGTTTCCTGAGCCCCGATCGGTCCACGCGCCGTCTCCTGGGCCCCGATCGGTCTACGCGTCGTCTCCTAAGCCCCGATTGGTGGACGTGCCGTCTCCCAGCCACGATCGGTCCACGCGCCGTCTGCTAAGCCCCAATCTGTCCACGACCCGTCTCCGGGCCCCGATCGGTGCCCGCGCCGTCTCCTAAGCCCCGATCGATCTACGCGCCGTCGCCGAACCCCAATTGGTCCACGCGCAATCGCCTGAGCCCCAGTCGGTCCACGCGCTGTCTCCGAGCCCCGATCGATCCACGCGTCGTCTCCTGAGCCCCGGTCGGTTCACGCGCCGTCTCCGAGCCCCGATCGATCCACGCATCGTCTTGTAAACCCAGATGCCTCCTCGCATCGTCTCCTAAGCCCCGATCGGTTAACGCGCCGTCTCCGAGCCCTGATCGGTCCACGCCCCGTCGCCGAACCCCAATTGGTCCACGCGCAACCTCCTGAGCCCCAGTCGGTCCACGCGCGGCCTCCTGAGCCATGCTCGGTCCACGCGCCGTCTCCTGAGCCCCGATCAGTCAACGCGCCGTTCCCTAAGCTCCGATCCATCCACGCGCAGTCTCCTGAGCCCCGATCCGTCCACGCGCAGTCGCCGAGCCCCGATCGGTCCACGCAACGTCTCCTAAGCCCCAATCGGTTCACGCGCGGTCTCCTGAGCCCCGATCGTTCTACGCGCCGTCTCCGAGCCCCGATCCGTCCACGCGCATTCGCCGAGCCCCGATCGGTTCACGCGCGGTCTCCTGATCCCCAGTCGGTACACGCTCTCTCTCCGAGCCCCGATCGGTCCACGCATCGTCTCGTAAGCCCCGCTCGGTTAACGCGTCGTTTCGGAGACCCATCGGTCTACGCGCCATCTCCGAGCCGCGATCGGCCCACGCATCGTCTCCTAAGCCGCGATCGGTTAACGTGCCGTCTCCGAGCCCCGATCGGTCCACGCGCCGTCTCCTGAGCCCCGATACGTCCACGCGCAGTCGCCGAGCCCCGATCGGTCCACGCGCGGTCTCCTGAGCCCCGATCTGTCCACGCGCCGTCTCCGAGCCCCGATCGGTTCACGGGTCGTCTCCTAAGACCCGACCGGTTCACCCGCCGTCTCCTGAGCCCCGGTCGGTCCACGCGCCGTCTCCGAGCCTCGATCGATCCACGTACCGTCTCCGAAGCCCCTATCGGTCCACGCGCAGTCGCCGAGCCCCGATCGGTCCACGCGCGGTCTCCTGAGCCCCGATCTGTCCACGCGCCGTCTCCGAGCCCCGATCGGTCCGCGTGACGCATTCTAAGCCCCGATCGGTCCACGCGACGTCTCCAAAGCCCTGATCGGTCCACGTGCCGTCTCCGAGCCCCGATCGGTTCACGCGCCGTCTCCTGAACCCCGATACGTGCACGCGCAGTCGCCGAGCCCCGATCGGTCCGCGCGCCGTCGCCGAGCCTCGATAGGTCCACGCGCGGCCTCCTGAGCCCCGGTCGGTTCACGCGCCGTCTCCGAGCCCCGATCGATCCACGCGTCGTCTTCTAAGCCCAGATGCCTCCTCGCGCCGTCTCCGAGCCACGATCGGTCCAGGCGCCGCTTCCTGAGCCCCGATCGGTTAACGCGCCGACTCCGAGCCCCGATCGTTCCACGCGCCGTCTCCGAGCCCCGAAGGGTCCACGCGCGGTGTCCTGAGCCCCGGTCGTTCCAGGCCCCGTCTCCGAGCGCCGATCGGTTCACGCGCCGTCTCCTGAGAACGATCCGTCCACGCGCCGTCTCCTGAGCCCCGATCGGTCGACGCGCCGTCTCGTGAGCCCCGATCGGTCCACGCGTCGTTCCCGAAGCCCCGATCCATCCACGCGCAGTCTCCCGAGCCCCGATCGGTGCACGCACCGTCTCCTAAGCCCCGAACGGTCCACGCCCCGTCTCCGAGCACCGATTGGTTCTCGCGCCGTCTCCTGAGACTCGATCCGTCCACGCGCTGTCTCCTGAGCCCCGATCGGTCGACGCGTCCTCTGCTAAACCCCAATCGGTCCACGCCCCGTCTCCGAGCGCCGATCGGTTCACGCGCCGTCTCCTGAGTCCCGATCCGTCCACTCACTGTTTCCTGAGCCCCGCTGGGTCCACGCGCCGCCTCCCGAGTCCCGATCGATCCATGCGAGTCTCCTGAGCCCCGGTCGGGCTATGCGCCTTCTCCTAAGCCCCGATCGGTCCACGCGCCGTCTCCTAAGCCCGATCGGTCCACGCGTCGTTCCCTAAGCCCCGATTCATTCACGCGCCGTCTCCTGATCCCCAATCGGTCCACTTGCTGTCTCCTGAGCCCCGATCGGTCCACGCGTCGTCTCCTGAGCCCCGATCGGTCCACGCGTCGTCTCCGAGCCCCGATCGGTCCACGCGCCGTCGCCGAGCCATGATCGCTCCCCGCGCGGCCTCCTGAGCTCCGGTCGCGTCACGCGCCGTATCCAAGCCCCAATCGGTCCACGCGCCGTCTACTGAGTCCCGATCGGTCCACGCGTCTTCTCCTGAGCCCCGATCGCTCCTCGCGCCGTCTCCTGATCCCCGCTCGGTCGATGCGCCGTCTCCGAGCCCCAGTCGGTCCACGCGCTGTCTCCGAGCACCGATCGGTCCACGCGTCGTTTCCGAGTCCCGATCGGTCCACGCGCCGTCGCCGAGCCATGATCGGTCCACCCGCGGCCTCCTAAGCCCCGATCGGTCCACGCGCCGTCGCCGAGCCGCGATCGGTCCCGGCGCCGCTTCCTGAGCCCCGATCCGTCCACGCGCGGTCTCCTGAGCCTCGATCGGTCCACGTGCCGTCGCCCGAACCCCACTTGGTCCACGCGCAACTTCCTGAGCCCCAGTCGGTCCACGCGCTGTCTCCGAGTCCCGATCGGTCCACGCGTCGTCTCCTGAGCCCCGTTCGCTCCACGCCCCAACTCCTGAGCCCCGATCGCTTCACGCGTCGTCTCCGAGCCCCGATCGGTCCACGCGTCTTCTTCTGAGCCCCGATCGATCCACGCATCGTGTCCTAAGCCCCGGACGGTCCACGCGCCGTCTCCGAGCGCCGATCGGTTCATGCGCCGTCTCTTGAGCCCCGATCGGTCCACGCGCCGCCTCCGGAGCCCCGATAGATCCACGCGAGTCTCCTAAGCCCGGACCGGTCCTCGCGCCGTCTCCTGAGACCCGGTCGGTCCACGCGCCGTCTCCTGAGCCCCGACCAGTCCATGCGCCGTCTCCTGAGCCCCGATCGATCTACGCGCCGTCTCCTAAGCCCCGACCGGTCCAAGCGGCGTCTCCGAGCCCCGATAGGTCCACGCGCCGTCTCCGAGCCACGATCGGTCCACGCGTCGTCTCCTGAGCCCCGACCAGTCCATGCGCCGTCTCCTGAGCCCCGATCGATCTACGCGCCGTCTCCTAAGCCCCGACCGGTCCAAGCGGCGTCTCCGAGCGCCGATCGGTTCACGCGCCGTCTCCTGAGCTCCGATCGTTCCACGCGTTGTGTCCGAGCCCCAATCCGTCCACGCGTCGTCTCCTAAGCCCCGATCGGTTCACGGGCTGTTTCCTGAGCCCCGATCGGTCCACGTGCCGTCTCCTGAGCCCCGATCGGTCCACGCGTCGCTTCCTAAGCCCCATCGGTCCACGCGTCGTCTCCTAACCCCGGACGGTACACGCGTTGTCTCCTAAGCCCCGATCGGTCCACGCGCCGTCTCCGAGCCCCGATGGGTCCACGCACCATCTCCTGCTCCCCAATCGGTCCACGCGCCGCCTCCGGAGCCCCGATCGATCCACGCGTATCTCCTGAGCTCCGGTCGGTCCACGCGCCGTCTCCTGAGCCCGGGTCGGTCCTCGCACCGTTTCCTGAGCCCCGATCGGTCCACGCGCCGTCTTCTGAGCCCGGATCGGTCCACGCGTCGTCTCCTGAGCTCCGATCGGTCCACGCGTCGTCTCCTAAGCCCCGATCTGTCCACACGTCGTCTCCTAAGACCCAATCGGTCCACGCGTCGTCTCCTAACCCCCGATCGATTAACGCGTCGTTTCCGAGCCCCGATCGGTCTACGCGCCGTCTCCTGAGCCCCGATCGGTCCACACGCCGTCTCCTAAGCCCAGATCCGTCCACGGGCCGTCTCCGAGCCACGATCGGTCAACGCGCCGTCACCAAGCCCCGATCCGTACACGCGTCGTCTCCGAGCCCCAATTAGTTCACGCGTCGTTTCCTAAGCCCCGATCGGTCCACGCGCCGTCTCCGAGTCCCGATCGGTCCACGCGGCGTCTCCTAAGCCCCGATCGGTTCATGCTTCGTCCCCGAGGCCCGATCGGTCCGAGCACCGTCTCCTGATCCCCGATCGGTCCACGCGCCGCCTCCAGAGCGCCGATAGATCCACGCGAGTCTCCGAAGCCCCGACCCGTAGACGCGCCGTCTCCGGAGCCCCGGTCCGTCCATGCGTCGTCTCCTAAGCCCTCATCGGTCCACGCGTCGTCTCCTAACCCCCGGACGGTCCACGCTTCGTCTCCGAGCCCCGATGGGCCCACGGGCCGCCTCCTAAGCTCCGATCGGTCCACGCGCCGTCTCCGAGCCACGATCGGTCCAGGCGCCGCTTCCTGAGTCTCGATCGGTCCACGCGTCGTCTCCTAAACCCCGATCGGTCCACGCGCCGTCGCCGAGCCCCGATGCGTCCACGCGCCGCCTCCTGAGCCCCGATCCGTCCGCACGCAGTCGCCGAGCCCCGATCGGTTCATGCGCCGTCTGCGAGCCCCGATCGAACAACGCGTCGTCTTCTAAGCGCAGATGCCTCCTCGCGCCGTCTCCGAGCCACGATCGGTCCAGGCGCCGTTTCCTGAGCCCCGATCGGTCCACGCGTTGTCTCCTAAGCCCCGATCGGTCCACGCGCCGTCTCCGAGCCCCGATTGGTTCACGCATCGTCTCCTAAGCCCCGATCGGTTACCGCGGCGTCTCCGAGCGCCGATCGGTCCACGCGCCGACTCCGAAGCCCCGATCGGTTCACGTGCCGTTTCCTGAGCCCCGATCGGTCCACGCGTCGTCTTCTAAGCCCAGATGCCCCCAGGCGCCGTCTGCGAGCCACGATCGGTCCACGCGCCGTCTCCTGAGCGCCGATCGGTTCATGCGCTGACTCCGAGCCCCGATGGATTCACGCGTCGTCTCCTAAGCCCCGATCAGTCCACGCGCAGTCGCCGAGCCCCGATCGCTTCACGCGCGGTCTCCTGAGCCCCGGTCGGTCCACGCGCCGTCGCCGAGCCCCGATGCGTCCACGTGCCGCCTCCTGAGCTCCGATCAGTCCACGCGTCGTCTGCGAGACCTAATCGTTCAACGCGTCGTCTCCTAACTCCCGTTCGGTCCACGCGCCGTCTCCTGAGCCCCGTTCGGTCCACGCGTCGTCTCCTAAGTCCCGATCGGTCCACGCGCCGTCTCCTGAGGCCCGATCGGTCCACGCGCCGTCTCCGAGCTCCGATACGTCCACGCACCGTCTCCGAGCCCCGATCGGTCCCCCTTCGTCTCCTAAGCCACGATCGGCCGACGTGCCGTCTCCGAGACCCGATCGGTCCATGCACCATCTCCTGATCCCCGATCGGTCCAATCGCCGCCTCCGCCGCCCCTATAGTTCCACGCGAGTCTCCTAAGCCCCGACCGGTCCACGCGCCGTCTCTTGAGCCCCGATCGGTCCACGTGTCGGCTCCTAAGCCCCGATCGGTCCACGCGTCGTCTCTTAACCCACGATCGGTCCACGCATCGTCTTCTAAGCCCCGATGCCTCCACGCGCCGTCTCCGAGCCACGCTCGAACCAGGCGCCGCTTCCTGAGCCCCGATCGGTCCACGCCCCGTCTTCTAAGCCCCCATAGGTCCACGCGCCGTCTCCGAGCGCCGATCGGTTCACACGCCGTCTCCTGAGCCCCGATCGGTCCACGCGTCGTTCCCTAAGCCCCGGTCCATCCACGCGCCATCTCCTGATCCCCAATCGGTCAACGCGCCGTCTCCTGAGCCCCGATTCGTCCACGGGCCGTCTCCGAGCTCCGATCGGTCCACGCGCCGTCTCCTAAGCCCCGATCGGTCCACGCGCCGTCTCCTGAAGCCCGATACGTCCACGCGCAGTCGCCGAGCCCCAGTCGGTCCACGCGCTGTCGCCGAGCCTCAATCGGTCCACGCGCTGCCTCCTGAGCCCCGGTCGGTTCACGCGCCGTCTCCGAGCCACGATCGGTCCAGGAGGCGCTTCCTGAGCCCCGATCGGTCCACGCGTTGTCTCCTAAGCCCCGATTCGTCCACGGGCCGTCTCCGAGCTCCGATAGGTACACGCGTCGTCTCCTACGCCCCGATCGGTTCACGCGTTTTCCTAAGCCCCGATCGGTCCACGCGCCGTCTCCGAGCCCCAATCGTTCCACACGCTGTCTCGTGGGCCCAGATCGGTCCACGCGCCGTCTCCTGACCCCCAATTAGTCCACGCGCCATCTCCTAAGCCCCGATCCGGCCACGGGCCGTCTGCGAGCTCTGATCAGTCCACGCGCTGTCTCCAAGCCCCGATCCATACACGCGTCGTCTCCGAGTCCCGATGGGCCCACGCGTCGCCTCCTGAGCCCCTATCAATTCACGCGAGTCTCCTGAGCCCCGATCGTTCCACGCGCCGTGTCCGAGCCCCGATCGGTGCACGAACGGTATCCGAAGCCCCGATACGTTCACACGCTGTCTGCGAGCCCCGATCGGTCCGCGTGCCGCATTCTAATCCCCGGTCCGTCCACGCGCCGTCTCCGAACCCCGATCGATTCACGCGCCGTTTCCTGAGCCCCGATCGGTCCACGCGCTGTCTCCTGGGCCCCGATCGGTCCATGCGCCGTCTCCTGAGCCCCGATCGGTCCACGCGCCGTCTCCGAGTCCGATCGGTTCACGCATCGTCTTCTAAGCTCCGATCGGTTAACGCGCCGTCTCCGAGGCCCGATCGGTCCACGCGCCGTCGCCGAACCCCAATTGGTCCACGGGCAACCGCCTGAGCCCCAGTCGGTCCACGCGCTGTCTCCCAGCACCGACCGGTCCACGCACCATCTCCTGAGCCCCGCTGGGTCCACGCGCCGCCTCCCGAGCCCCGATCGATCCATGCGAGTCTCCTGAGCCCCGCTCGGGCTATGCGCCGTCTCCTAAGCCCCGATCGGTCCACGCGTCGTCTCCTAAGTCCCGATCGGTCGACGCGTCGTCTCCTGAGCCCCGATGGATCCACGCGTCATCTCGTGAGCCCTGATCGCTCCACGCGCCGTCTCCTCAGCCCCGATCGGTCTACGCGTCGTCTTCTAAGCTCAGATACCTCCTCACGCCATCTCCGAGCCACGATCGGTCCACGCGTCGTCTCCTAAGCCCCGATCCATCCACGCGCCGTCTCCTAAGCTCCGATCGGTCCACGCGTCGTCTCCGAGCCCCGATTGGTCCACGCGACTTCTCCTAAGCCCCGATCGGTTCGCGCCCCGTTTCCTGAGCTCCGCTCGGTCCACGCGTCGTCTCCTGAGCCCCGATCGTTCCACGCGTTGTCTCCGAGCCCCAATCCGTTCACGCGTCGTCTCCTAAGCCCCGATCGGTTCACGGGCCGTTTCCTGCTCCCCAATCGGTCCACGCGCCGCCTCCGGAGCCCCGATCGATTCACGCGACTCTCCTGAGCTCCGGTCGGTCCACGCGCCGTCTCCTGAGCCCGGATCGGTCCACGGGCCGTCGCCGAACCCCAATTGGTCCATGCACAACCTCCTGAGCCCCAGTCGGTCCACGCGCCGTCTTCGAGCCCCGATCGGTCCACCCATCGTCTTCTATGCCCCGATCGGTTAACGCGCCGTCTACGAGTCCCGATCAGTCCACGCGCTGTCTCCGAGCCCCGATCGGTCTACGCGTCGTCTTCTAAGCTCAGATACCTCCTCACGCCATCTCCGAGCCACGATCGGTCCACGCGTCGTCTCCGAGCCCCGATCGGTTCACGCGCCGTCTCCTGAGCCCCGATCGTTCCACGCGTCGCTTCCTAAGCCCCATCGGTCCACGCGTCGTCTCCTAACCCCGGACGGTACACGCGTTGTCTCCTAAGCCCCGATCGGTCCACGCGCCGTCTCCGAGCCCCGATCGGTCCACCCACCATCTCCTGCTCCCCAATCGGTCCACGCGCCGCCTCCGGAGCCCCGATCGATTCACGCGACTCTCCTGAGCTCCGGTCGGTCCACGCGCCGTCTCCTGAGCCCGGATCGGTCCACGGGCCGTCGCCGAACCCCAATTGGTCCATGCACAACCTCCTGAGCCCCAGTCGGTCCACGCGCCTTCTTCGAGCCCCGATCGGTCCACCCATCGTCTTCTATGCCCCGATCGGTCCACGCGTCGCTTCCTAAGCCCCATCGGTCCACGCGTCGTCTCCTAACCCCGGACGGTACACGCGTTGTCTCCTAAGCCCCGATCGGTCCACGCGCCGTCTCCGAGCCCCGATCGGTCCACCCACCATCTCCTGCTCCCCAATCGGTCCACGCGCCGCCTCCGGAGCCCCGATCGATTCACGCGACTCTCCTGAGCTCCGGTCGGTCCACGCGCCGTCTCCTGAGCCCGGATCGGTCCACGGGCCGTCGCCGAACCCCAATTGGTCCATGCACAACCTCCTGAGCCCCAGTCGGTCCACGCGCCTTCTTCGAGCCCCGATCGGTCCACCCATCGTCTTCTATGCCCCGATCGGTCCACGCGCCGTCGCCGAACCCCAGTTGGTCCATGCGCTACCTCCTGAACCCCAGTCGGTCCACGCGCCGTCTTCGAGCCCCGATCGGTCCACCCATCGTCTTCTATGCCCCGATCGGTTAACGCGCCGTCTCCGAGTCCCGATCAGTCCACGCGCTGTCTCCGAGCCCCGATCGGTCTACGCATCGTCTCCTAAGCCCCGCTCGGTTAACGCGTTCTTTCCGAGCCCCGATCGGTCTACGCGCCGCCTCCTGAGCCCCGATCGGTCCACGCGTCGTCTCCGAGCCCCGATCGGTTAACGCGCCGTCTCCGAGCCCCGATCGGTCCACGCGCGGTTTCCTGAGCCCCGACCAGTCCACGCGTCGTCTCCTAAGCCCCGACCGGTCCACGCGCCGTCCTCTGAGCCCCGATCGGTCCTCGCGTCGTTCCCTAAGCCCCGCTCTATCTGTGCGCCGTCTCCTGATCCCCAATCGATCCAGGCGTCGTCTCCTGAGCCCCGTTCGCCATGCCCCAACTCCTGAGCCCCGATCGCTCCACGCGTCGTCTCCGAGACCCGATCGGTCCACGCGTCTTCTTCTTAGCCCAGATGCCTCCTCGCACCGTCTCCGAGCCACGATCGGTCCAGGCGCCGCTTCCTTAGCCCCGATCGGTCCACGCGTCGTCTCCTAAGCCCCGATCAGTCAACGCGCTGTCTCCTGAGCCGGGGTCGGTCCTCGCACCGTTTCCGAGCCCCGATCGGTCCACGAACCGTCTCCGGAGCCCCGATCGGTCCGGGCGCCGTCTCCTGAGCTCCGATCGGTCCACGCGTCGTCTCCTAAGCTCCGATCGGTTCACGGGCCGTTTCCTGAGCCCCGATCGGTCCACGCGCCGTCTCCTGAGCCCGGATCGGTCCACGCGTCGTCCCCGAATCCACGATCAGTACACGCGTAGTCTCCGAGCCTCGATCGGTCCACGCGCCGTCGCCGAGCCCCGATCGGTCCACGCATCGTCTCCTAAGCCCCGAACTGTCCACATGGCGTTCCCTAATCCCCGATCCGTCCGCGCGTCTTTCCCCAATCCCCGATCCATCCACGTGCAGTCTCCTGAGCCACGATCGTTCCTCGCGCCGTCTCCGAGCCCCAACCGGTCTACGCGATGTCTCCTGAGCCCCGATCGACCCACGCGCCGCCTCCGGAGCCCCGATCGATTCACGCGACTCTCCTGAGCTCCGGTCGGTCCACGCGCCGTCTCCTGAGCCCGGATCGGTCCACGGGCCGTCGCCGAACCCCAATTGGTCCATGCACAACCTCCTGAGCCCCAGTCGGTCCACGCGCCGTCTTCGAGCCCCGATCGGTCCACCCATCGTCTTCTATGCCCCGATCGGTCCACGCGCCGTCGCCGAACCCCAGTTGGTCCATGCGCTACCTCCTGAGCCCCAGTAGGTCCACGCGCCGTCTTCGAGCCCCGATCGGTCCACCCATCGTCTTCTATGCCTCGATCGGTTAACGCGCCGTCTCCGAGTCCCGATCAGTCCACGCGCTGTCTCCGAGCCCCGATCGGTCTACGCATCGTCTCCTAAGCCCCGCTCGGTTAACGCGTTCTTTCCGAGCCCCGATCGGTCTTCGCGCCGCCTCCTGAGCCCCGATCGGTCCACGCGTCGTCTCCGAGCCCCGATCGGTCCACGCGCGGTTTCCTGAGCCCCGACCAGTCCACGCGCCGTCTCCTGAGCCCCGATCGATCTACGCGCCGTCTCCTAAGCCCCGACCGGTCCAAGCGGCGTCTCCGAGCCCCAATCCGTCCACGCGTCGCTTCCTAAGCCCCATCGGTCCACGCGTCGTCTCCTAACCCCGGACGGTACACGCATTGTCTCCTAAGCCCCGATCGGTCCACGCGCCGTCTCCGAGCCCCGATCGGTCGACGCACCATCTCCTGCTCCCCAATCGGTCCACGCGCCGCCTCCGGAGCCCCGATCGATCTACGCGAATCTCCTGAGCTCCGGTCGGTCCACGCGCCGTCTCCTGAGCCGGGGTCGGTCCTCGCACCGTTTCCGAGCCCCGATCGGTCCACGAACCATCTCCGGAGCCACGATCGTTCCTCGCGCCGTCTCCGAGCCCCAACCGGTCGACGCGATGTCTCCTGAGCCCCGATCGGTCCACGCGCGGTCTCCTGAGCTCCGATCTGTCCACACGTCGTCTCCTAAGCCCCAATCGGTCCACGCGTCGTCTCCTAACCCCCGATCGATTAACGCGTCGTTTCCGAGCCCCGATCGGTTTACGCGCCGTCTCCTGAGCCCCGATCGTTCCACGCGTTGTCCCGAGCCACGATCGGTCCAGGCGCCGCTTCCTGAGCCCCGATAGGTCTACGCGTCGTTCCCTAAGCCCCAATCCATCCACGCGCCGTCTCCTGAGCCCCGATCGGTCCTCGCGTCGTTCCCTAAGCCCCGCTCTATCTGCGCGCCGTCTCCTGATCCCCAATCGATCCAGGCGTCGTCTCCTGAGCCCCGTTCGCCATGCCCCAACTCCTGAGCCCCGATCGCTCCACGCGTCGTCTCCGAGCCCCGATCGGTCCACGCATCTTCTTCTAAGCCCAGATGCCTCCTCGCACCGTCTCCGAGCCACGATCGGTCCAGGCGCCGCTTCCTTAGCCCCGATCGGTCAACGCGTCGTCTCCTAAGCCCCGATCAGTCAACGCGCTGTCTCCTGAGCCCCGATCGGTCCACGCGCCGTCTCCTGAGCCCCGATCGGTCCACGCGTCGTTTCCTAAGCCCCATCGGTCCACGCGTCGTCTCCTAACCCCGGACGGTACACGCGTTGTCTCCTAAGCCCCGATCGGTCCACGCGCCGTCTCCGAGCCCCGATCGGTCCACGCATCGTCTCCTAAGCCCCGATCGGTCCACGCGCTGTCGCCGAGCCTCGATCGGCCCACGCGACGTCTTCTAAGCGCAGATGCCTCCTCGCGCCGTCTCCGAGCCACGATCGGTACAGGCGCCGCTTCCTGAGCCCCGATCGGTCCACGCGTTGCCTCCTAAGCCACGATACGTCCACACGCCGTCTCCGAGCCCCGATGGGTTCACGCGTCCCCTCCTGAGCCCCGATCGATCCACGGGAGTCTCCTGAGCCCCGGTCGGTCCACGCGCCGTCTCCTGATCCCCGATCGTTCCACGCGTCGTCTCCTAAGTCCCGGTCGGTCCACGCGTCGTCTCCTAAGCCCCGATCCGTCGACGCGTCGTCTCCTGAGCCCCGATCAATTGACGCGTCTTCTCCTGAGCCGGGGTCGCTCCTCGCGCCGTCTCCTGAGCCCAGCTGGGTCCATGCGTCGTCTTCTTAGACCCGATGCCTCCACGCGCCGTCTCCAAGCCACGATCGGTCCACGCGTCATCTCCTAAGCCCCGATCGGTCCACGCGCCGTCTCCGAGCCCCAATCCGTCCACGCACCGTCTCCTGATCCCCATCGGACCACGCGGCGCCTCCGGAGCCCCGATCGATCCACGCGAGTCTCCTGAGCTCCGGTCAGTCCGCGCGCCGTCTCCTGAGCCCCGATCGATCCACGCGTCGTCTCCTGAGCCCCGATCGCTCCACGCGCCGTTTACTGAGCCCCGATCGATCCACGCGTCGTCTCCTGAGCCCCGATCGCTCCACGCGCCGTTTCCTGAGCCGCGATCGGTCCACGCATCGTCTCCGAGCACCGATCGGTCCACGCGTCGTTTTCTGAGCACCGTTCGGTTCACGCGTAGTCTTCAAAGCCCCGATGCCTCCACGCGCCGTCTCCGAGCCCCGATGGGTTCACGCGTCCCCTCCTGAGCCCCGATCGATCCACGCGAGTCTCCTGAGCCCCGTCAGTCCACGCGCTGTCTCCGAGCACCGATCGGTCCACGCGTCGTCTTCGAGCCCCGATCGGACCACGCGCCGTTGCCGAGCCATGATCGGTCCACGCGCGGCCTCCTGAGCCCCGATCGGTCCACGCGCCGTCGCCGAGGTGCGATCGGTCCACGCACGGTGTTTTGTTTATTCCTAACTCTCGAACGGATATTCGATCGCAGAGGAATCACAGGCTAGCGTATTTTCACCTGCGTAGTTGTGGATTCGGGAACTTCGGAAGGTGCGAACAAAAGGTTTACGCGTGCGATGACTGACAACTTAAAACTTGTTTATTTTTACCGAACTTGATAGAATTTGACAAGGATAAAATGTTTAGCTTGAGGAGCTCGAGGTAGATGTTTTTCCTCTCACTGTGTCGTGTGAACTAACTTAAATTTTAACATTTTCAGAATTGCTAAGATAGAAAAATCTGGGGGTAAAGGACACTGTGCAAGGGTGGGGATGACTCAAGTTTGATATTTTTATTTCGTCCCGCTAAAAACGACGCGGACAGTCTAGAACAATGACTGCCCACTGGAAAAACCCGAGGTGGCAATAAAACATCTGCTGCACACTCGGTCACTCCTTTTCACTCGGTACGCGTTTTTTGCATGTGAGTCATCCTCACCATCCAAAACCCTTCGATTTATGATTTGCAACCCTAATTTGTGTTTTTAATCTCTTAAACTTTTAGAAAATCACGTACTACCTCGTCAACGGAGGTCTGCGGAATTTCCCAAAAAGGAATTCTATTCTTGGGACATTTTTATTCTATTTTTTCTATTTGTCGAGACGCGACATCCTCCCCCCGTTGCGAGATAATACGAGCAACTAACGTCTCAGAGTATTGCTTTGTTAGATGCTATGAATACAGAAAATCAGTAAATCAATTGAGCTCTTAATTTTATAGATTGATCATATAGGTTAGTGATTGGCTTGCGAAACTTCATTGTCCGTTACGGGCAGCGGTGCGACCTTTCTCACGTTCCGCTTATGAACCCCACTGGATGTTTTCACCGTCACTACCCTTACGATACCGTCGGCTCCCGGAATGGCTTCCAGAACTCGTCCCATCTTCCAATGCATCGGTGGTAGGTTGTCCTCCTTCAATAGTACGACCGCTCCCACCTCCAGGTTAGGTTGACCTGACTGCCACTTGCTCCGGACGGTCAGCTCATTGAGATATTCCTTATACCATCTTGCCCAGAAGTGTTGGCGCACCTTTTGGATGTGTTGCCAATTTGACAACCAGTTGGTCGGAGTATCGCCGAAATCCCGTTCTGGCAAACTCGTTATAGAATCACCTATGAGGAAATGACCAGGAGTGAGGACTAAAAGGTCGTTGGGATCTGAGGAAACTGGAGTAAGCGGGCGAGAGTTGAGAATGGCTTCGATTTCGATAATGAGTGTATTGAGCTCTTCGAACGTGAATAATTCGTTTCGTACAACTCTTTTTAAGTGATGTTTGAAGGATTTCACGGCTGCCTCCCAAATTCCTCCGAAATGCGGCGATGCAGGTGGTATAAATTGCCACTTTATGCCCTGCTCGGTAAGATGCCGTGACACCTTTTGTTCATCCAATCTTAGTGAGGCCACTATCTCTTTCAACTCGTTGTCCGCTCCTACAAAGTTCGTTCCATTATCTGACCAGATCTGCAGGCATTTTCCTCTTCTTCCGATAAATCTTCTCAGAGCCGCGATAAAACCCGCGCTCGTCATATCGCTGACCAGTTCCAAATGAACCGCCTTGGACACCAGACAGATGAACACTGCTCCGTACGTTTTGACTTTCCCTCGATTTCGTAACTTCTTTTCTTTAACGTAGAAAGGACCGCAGTAATCAACTCCTACGTTCAGAAATGGCCTGCTCATCGTCACTCGCGCTCGAGGCAGGTCCCCCATTATATAGTTTATGGAAGGCGGTTTGACTCCGAGACAGGTAACGCACTTGCGAACGATGCGTCGTACAGTGTTCCGTCCGTCGAGAATCCAATATCGTCTTCGTAGGTAGTAGAGGGTGCTCTATGTACCTGCGTGCGCCTGGGTTTTATGCTCCATCTCAATAATTAGGTGAGTGATAGTGTGATCCTTTGGTAAAACGATCGGATGTCTTTGCGAAAAAGGAAGAGTTGAATTTTTCAACCTTCCACCCACTCGCAAAAGTCCATCTTTGTCTACGAACGGGTTGAGTGGGAGTAGTTTACTCCTTTTGTTTAATGTTTTTCCCGTGCTAAGCTCGAGCAGTTCTTGTGGAAACTCCGATTGTTGGACCACGCGCACGATCGTCTTCTCTGCTCTCGACAGTTCAGATACGCTGAGGTTCTTTGTCTTATGGTCGTTATTTTTCCAGCGTAAACAATACGCCACGATTCTTCTTAGCTTAGCGAAGCTTGAGAATCGCGTAAGCAGGGAGGTGTCCAAAATTTCTGTGGACAAGCATGTTGCCCTTTTTGCTTCCGGATCTTCGTTTGGCTTAACTATTTGCTTATTAGGCCATTTGTCGTAAGCGCCGCTTAGCCATTTCGGCCCTCGGCGCCAGGTTTTATTTTGAATAAATTCACGCGGTAATTGACCACGTGACAATGCGTCGGCAGGGTTATGTTCCCCTGGCACGTGCCTCCATTGTGAGTCCCTGGTTTTTTCTTGAATTTCTGCGACACGATTTGCTACAAAAGTTTTTAATGTATGCGGAGAAGTATGGACCCAATGCAGTGCTACCATTGAATCGCTCCACAGGTACGTTTCGACGGAAGGATCAGGTATATTACTCCTGACCGTCTCGTACAATTTCGCCAGGAGCACTGCGCTGCATAGCTCAAGTCGGGGAAGCGATATGGTTTTCAATGGCGCTACCCGTGATTTGGCACAAATCAGCTGACATACAAGTTCACCTCGTTCGTTAGTAGAACGCAGGTAGATGCACGCTCCGTAACCTCTCATGCTCGCGTCACAGAAACCGTGCAATTGCATAGTCTCCGGTTTCTCCAGAAGAATTTTTCGGTCGAACACGATTTTGTCTATCGCCGTGATTTGGTCGCAGAACTCGATCCACGCCGTGTATAGATCGCTCGGTACTGATTCATCCCACGTAATCTTCAATTGCCAGAGTTTTTGAATCATCAGTTTGGCCCATAGGACTACTGGGCCGAGCAAACCTAGTGGGTCGAATATTTTGGCTATCTCCGAAAGCATAAGTCTTTTTGTGACCTTTCTGTTTCGAGGGATGGCCCTTGATGTGTATTCTATTGCGTCCGTCTGTGCGTTCCACATTACGCCGAGTGTTTTGAGCGTGCTATCTCCGGCGAAGTGCATCTTTTGGTTTATGCTATCTTCTGGAAGTCCTTCGAGCAGCCGCGTGTCGTTTGAAGCCCACTGGCGCATTTTTAACTTCCCTGCTTCGAGTATTTTGGAAACTTGTCGTCTTGCCGTTACTCCCTCTTCCACAGTCGGAAATCCTGTTAATAGATCGTCGACATACATATCTGATTTTAGAATGGCTGCTCCGAGGGGTGAGTGGTGGGCTTCCTCATCCGCGAGTTGTTGCAGACATTGCACAGCTTGATAAGGCGAGGAAGCCAATCCGAACGTAACCGTATTCAATTCATAAACCTCTACCTTCCCGTCGGAGTTTCTCCATAAAATTTTCTGAAACTTCCTATCTTCCTTTCTTACCGAAAACTGTAGGAACATTTTCTCTATGTCCGCTGTTAGCACATATTGCGGGAGTCGAAAGCGTAGGATGAGGCAAAATATATCGTCTTGTATCGTCGGGCCCACCATAAGTGTATCGTTGAGCGATATACCCGACTCGGACTTGGCTGATCCGTCAAACACCACGCGCACCTTTGTCTTCTGGCTGTCTTGTTTTATAACCGCGTGGTGCGGTAAATAAAAGCCGTCCTCGACGCGGTCTTCTACCTGGGTCATGTACCCTTTATTCAAATGCTCTTCGAGAGCGTTTCTATACATTTATTCGAACTCTTGATCGCGCGCGAATTTACGCTCGAGTGTCCGAAGTCGACGTAGTGCCCGGTCCTTAGAACACCCTATTTGTTTTACGGTCTCCTTGAACGGCAGTGCGACAATAAACCGACCTGAAGAGTCGCGCGAGCGCGTTGATTTGAAATGTTCGACCGCCCGCCTCTCTTCATCTGACCGGTGTTTAATTTTCGGTTCCTCTTCCACTGCCCAAAATCTCTCTAAATCGAAGTTGGCTGTGGCGCTGAGACAATTCTGCTGGGGCTGTAGCTTTTTGGGTGCCTGTACTGTCCCACCTATAACCCATCCTAATTGCGTCTTTTGCGCAAATAGGTCCGGTCCTCCAGGGGGTGTCAGGTTGTATTTTCCAATGCTCAAAACCGCCAGTGTCGGTCCAGCGCCTAACAGCATCTCGATTGGAGCTGGCCTGTAGAAGTTGGGATCCGCCAATCTTAAATTTGCCGGGATTTTTATAGCATCCCGCGCTACCACATCGCTCGGCGTCAGGCCCGTACTTTTGGGGATCACCAGGAAGTCCAGAGTGCTATTGTACCCTCCGGTGGTTGCCTGGATCCTTACGGTTACCGTATGGCGTGTGCGAGTGACCATATCGTTCAAGCCTCCTATCGGAACGGAGCATGGTCGTCTGTTTATGTGTAACGTAGCCACTAACTTCTCGGATATGAAGTTTGCCGTTGACGCTGTGTCTAATATGGCTCTGCAACTGTGTAATCGACCTCGATTATCCAACGCGTTGACGATGGCGGTCGTTGTCACCTGGTTTTGCGTAGTTCTCGTGGCTAACGTTACAATCTTCCCCGATCCGACAGATGATTGTCAATTCGTCGATACCTGCTCTGCTTGCTCGACTCAAGTTTCTTCGTTTACGGGGGATGGGTGAAGAAGATTATTGTGCGGCTCTCCGCACTTCTTACAACCCATGAAATTACAGTTACCGACCTTGTGACCGGTCTGTAAGCACTTCATGCACGCCTGGATCTCCTGTGCGACCTTCCTTCGGTTAGCCACATTCAATTGCAAGAATTTTTTGCATCGGTACAAAGGGTGCGGTGCCTCCTTGCAATACCTGCATGCGGGCGTGGTGGCAGTGAGCAACGCGTGCGATATTTGTCGCTGTGGCTTGCCTTTGTATTTTGGATTCCCGTTACCCGAGACGAGTGACGGTTTTTCCTTTTCACGATTTATTAATCGAGTCGCTCGTCTGGACATAAATTCTAATAACACCTCTAGTTTTGGGAATTCTCCTCTGACCTGCTTATCGTCCCACGCATCCGTGGTGGCTCTGTGCAGTTTGTCCTCTATCAAGGCAACAATCATATCTTCTAATGTAGCGTTCATTGATTTCAATGATTCCAAATGTTGTCTGGTAAGATCGACCGTCCTGCTTATTCCTTGGGCGTCTTCTCGCTCCTGCTTTGGTAGGTGGATTAGTGAGTATAGATGACGCGATGCTATTATCCTCCTGTCCGAGTACGCCGATTCTAATACTTCCCAGGTCTTACGATAATTTTCCTCGGTGATCGATAACATTTGGACCTTCCGCAAAGCATCGCCCTTAAGGGCCGACCGCAAATAGTGCAATTTATCGGTTTCGCTTAAATCGGACTGATTGCCGATCATTGAATCGAACTCCGTCTTAAATGAAAGCCATAACGTATGGTCTCCGTCGAAGGTCGGAAGTTTTGACTCAGGTAATTTTATTCGTCGTCTTAACCCATTCGAGGATGCATTTGCAGACAGGGATGGCGATACATTATTCGCCGCCCTTTCTATTGGCTCTGGTTGACCGTTCAGAATTTTTTCTGCTTCGGTCAATACGTTGTAATATGTCGATTCGATATTGTATCGGTCGACTACATTATGAAACGTTCCTTCAGGGTCTAACTCATCCAATTCATCCATTAATTTTTCGAAATCCGCGAACACCCTTTCGTATTTCGACATTCGAGCATTTATCGAAGCCTGATCTAATGGCTTGAGGCGTTGCAATTCCAAGAAATTGCCTACCGAAGTTGACTGGCCTTTCCAAATAGCCATTTTCCTCACTAACTCCTGAATCCTTCCCGAGTTATCGCTGACTGTATCGTCCTCTTCGTTTCTCATTGGAAGACTCATTTTTTCGCGTTTGTGGGAGAAGTTAGTGGAGGGACAGGTGATTCGATTCTAAACGAGCTTACCTTGGCGTCCTTGCTGAATTGCTGGGACTGCTGCGTGGTTGCTTTTGTTGATCCTGGACCCGTCTGATTATATTGATGAATTCACACGAGTTACTTGGTCACTGTGCTTCACGTTAAACCTTTCGTCTTTAAGCGCACTGAATTATCCACTGTTCACTGAGATCCGGCTCGAAGGACCAAAAAATGTTTTGTTTATTCCTAACTCTCGAACGGATATTCGATCGCAGAGGAATCACAGGCTAGCGTATTTTCACCTGCGTAGTTGTGGATTCGGGAACTTCCGAAGGTGCGAACAAAAGGTTTACGCGTGCGATGACTGACAACTTAAAACTTGTTTATTTTTACCGAACTTGATAGAATTTGACAAGGATAAAATGTTTAGCTTGAGGAGCTCGAGGTAGATGTTTTTCCTCTCACTGTGTCGTGTGAACTAACTTAAATTTTAACATTTTCAGAATTGCTAAGATAGAAAAATCTGGGGGTAAAGGACACTGTAAAAGGGTGGGGATGACTCAAGTTTGATATTTTTATTTCAAAAACACTTCGATTTATGATTAGCAACCCTAATTTGTGTTTTTAATCTCTTAAACTTTTAGAAAATCACGTACTACCTCGTCAACGGAGGTCTGCGGAATTTCCCAAAAAGGAATTCTATTCTTGGGACTTTTTTATTCTATTTTTTCTATTTGTCGAGACGCGACACACGGCCTCCTGAGCCCCGGTCGGCTCACGCGCCGTATCCGAGCCCCAATCGGTCCACGCGCCGTCTCCTGAGCCCCGATCGTTCCACGCGCCGTCTCCGAGCTCCGATCGGTCCACGTGCCGTCTCCTGAGCCCCAATCGGTCCACACGCTGTCTCGTGGGCCCCGATAGGTACACGCGTCGTCTCCTACGCCCCGATCGGTCCACGCGTCGTTTCCTAAGCCCCGATCGGTCCACGCGCCGTCTCCGAGCCCCGATCGGTCCACGCACCGTCTCCTGATCCCCATCGGTCCACGCGGCGCCTCCGGAGCCCCGATCGATCCACGCGAGTCTCCTGAGCCCCGATCGCTCCACACGCCGTTTCCTGAGCCCCGATCGGTCCACGCGTCGTCTTCAAAGCCCCGATGCCTCCACGCGCCGTCTCCCAGCCACGATCGGTCCGTGCGCCGCTTCCAGAGCCCCGATCGTTCCACACGTCATCTCCTGATCCCCAATCGGTCCACGCGCCGTTTCCTAAGCCCCGATCGGTCCAAGCGCCTTCTCCCAAACCCCGATCGGTCCACGCGCCGTCTCCGAGGGCCGATCGGTTCACGCGGCGTCACCTGAGTCCCGATCGTTCCACGCGCCGTCTCCGAGCCTCGATCGGACCACGCGCCGTCGCCAAGCCCCGATCGGTCCAGGCGTGGCCTCCTGAGCCCCGGTCGGTCCACGCGCCGTCTCCGAGCCCCGATCGGTCCACGCATCGACTCCTAAGCCCCGATCGGTTAACGCGCCGACTCCGAGCCCCGATCGTTCCACGCGTCGTCTCCTGAGCCCCGATCGCTCTACACGCCGTTTCCTGAGCCCCGATCGGTCCACGCGTCGTCTTCAAAGCCCCGATCCGTACACGCGTCGTCTCCGAGCCCCGATCGGTCCACGCGCCGTCGCCGAGCCATGATCGCTCCACGCGCGGCCTCCTCAGCCCCGGTCGGTCCACGCGCCGTTTCCGAGCCCCGATCGGTGTACGCGCCGTCTCCTGAGCCCCAGTTAGTCCACGCGCCGTCTCCGAGCCCCGATCGGCCCACGCGCCGTCTCCTGAGCCCCGATCCGTCCACGCGGAGTCGCCGAGCCCCGATCGGTTGAGGCGCCGTTTCGTGACTTCCGATCGGTCCACGCGTCGTCTTCTAAGCCCAGATGCCCCCACGCGCCGTCCCCGAGCCACGACCGGTCCAGGCGCCGCTTCCTGAGCACCTATCGGTCCACCCGTCGTCTCCGAGCCCCGATCGGTCCACGCGAATCTCCTGAGCTCCGGTCGGTCCACGCGCCGTCTCCTGAGCCCCGGTCGGTCCTCGCACCGTCTCCGAGCCCCGATCGGTCCACGAACCGTCACCGAAGCCCCGATCGGTCCACGAACCGTCACCGAAGCCCCGATCGGTCCACGCGCCGTCTCTTGAGCTCCGATCGGTCCACGCGTCTTCTCCTAAGCCCCGATCGGTCCACGCGCCGTCTCCGAGCCCCGATCCGTCCACGCGTCGTCTCCTGAGCCCGGATCGGTCCACGCGCCGTCGCCGAGCCCCGATCGGTCCAGGCGTGGCCTCCTGAGCCCCGATCGGTCCAGGCGCCGCTTCCTGAGCACCTATCGGTCCACCCGTCGTCTCCGAGCCCCGATCGGTCCACGCGCCGTCTCCTGAGCCCCGATCGGTCGACGCGTCCTCTGATAAACCCCGATCGGTCCACGTGTCGTCTCCTAACCCCCGATCAGTCCACGCGCCGTTTCCTGAGCCCCGATCGGTCGACGCGTCCTCTGCTAAACCCCGATCGGCCCACACATCGTGTCCTAAGCCCCGATCGTTCCACACGTAGTCGCCGAGCCCCGATCGGTTCACGCGCGGTCTCCTGAGCCCCGATCGGTCCACGCATCGTCTCCTAAGCCCCAGACGGTCCACGTGCCGTTTCCGAACCTCTATCGGTCGACGCGCCGTCTCCTAGCGGCGATCGGTCCACGCATCGTCTCCTAAGCCCCGATCGGTCCACGCGCTGTCGCCGAGCCTCGATCGGCCCACGCGTCGTCTTCTAAGCGCAGATGCCTCCTCGCGCCGTCTCCGAGCCACGATCGGTACAGGCGCCGCTTCCTGAGCCCCGATCGGTCCACGCGTTGTCTCCTAAGCCACGATCGGTCCAGGCGCCACTTCCTAAGCACCGATCGGTCCACGCGTCGTGTCCTAAGCCCCGATCGGTCCACGCGCCGTCTCCTGAGCCCCGATCGGTCGACGGGTCCTCTCCTAAGCCCCGATCGGTCCACGCGTCGTCTCCTAAGCCCCGATACGGTTCACGCGTCCCCTCCTGAGCCCCGATCGATCCACGGGAGTCTCCTGAGCCCCGGTCGGTCCACGCGCCGTCTCCTGATCCCCGATCGTTCCATGCGTCGTGTCCTAAGCCCCGATCGGTCCACGCGTCGTCTCCTAAGCCCCGATCCGTCGACGCGTCGTCTCCTGAGCCCCGATCAATTGACGCGTCTTCTCCTGAGCCGGGGTCGCTCCTCGCGCCGTCTCCTGAGCCCAGCTGGGTCCATGCGTCGTCTTCTTAGACCTGATGCCTCCACGCGCCGTCTCCGAGCCACGATCGGTCCACGCGTCGTCTCCTAAGCCCCGATCGGTCCACGCGCCGTCTCCGAGCCCCGATCGATCCACGCGTCGTCTCCTGAGCCCCGATCGCTCCACGCGCCGTTTACTGAGCCCCGATCGATCCACGCGTCGTCTCCTGAGCCCCGATCGCTCCACGCTCCGTTTCCTGAGCCGCGATCGGTCCACGCATCGTCTCCGAGCACCGATCGGTCCACGCGTCGTTTTCCGAGCACCGTTCGGTTCACGCGTAGTCTTCAAAGCCCCGATGCCCCCACGCGCCGTCTCCGAGCCCCGATGGGTTCACGCGTCCCCTCCTGAGCCCCGATCGATCCACGCGAGTCTCCTGAGCCCCGGTCAGTCCACGCGCTGTCTCCGAGCACCGATCGGTCCACGCGTCGTCTCCGAGCCTCGATCGGTCCACGCGCCGTCGCCGAGCCCCGATCGGTCCACGCGCGGCCTCCTGAGCCCCGGTCGGTCCACGCGCCGTCTCCGAGCCCCGATCGGTCCATGTACCGTATCCGAAGCACCGATCGGTCCCCGCGCCGTCTCCGAGCCCCGATCGGTCCACGCGCCGTCGCCGAGCCATGATCGCTCCACGCGCGGCCTCCTCAGCCCCGGTCGGTCCACGCGCCGTTTCCGAGCCCCGATCGGTGTACGCGCCGTCTCCTGAGCCCCAGTTAGTCCACGCGCCGTCTCCGAGCCCCGATCGGCCCACGCGCCGTCTCCTGAGCCCCGATCCGTCCACGCGGAGTCGCCGAGCCCCGATCGGTTGAGGCGCCGTTTCGTGACCTCCGATCGGTCCACGCGTCGTCTTCTAAGCCCAGATGCCCCCACGCGCCGTCCCCGAGCCACGACCGGTCCAGGCGCCGCTTCTTGAGCACCTATCGGTCCACCCGTCGTCTCCGAGCCCCGATCGGTCCACGCGCCGTCTCCGGAGCCCCGATCGGTCCACGTGCGGCCTCCTCAGCCCCGGTCGGCCCACGCGCCGTATCCAAGCCCCAATCGGTCCACGCGCCGTCTCCTGAGCCCCGATCGGTCCACGCGCCGTCTCCTGAGCCCCAATCGGTCCACACGCTGTCTCGTGGGCCCCGATAGGTACACGCGTCGTCTCCTACGCCCCGATCGGTCCACGCGTCGTTTCCTAAGCCCCGATCGGTCCACGCGCCGTCTCCGAGCCCCGATCGGTCCACGCACCATCTCCTGCTCCGAAATCGGTCCACGCGCCGCCTCCGGAGCCCCGATCGATCTACGCGAATCTCCTGAGCTCCGGTCGGTCCACGCGCCGTCTCCTGAGTCCGGATCGGTCCACGCGCCGTCGCCGAACCCCAATTGGTCCACGCGAAACCGCCTGTGCCCCGGTCGGTCCACGCGCTGTCTCCGAGCCCAGATCGGTCCACGCGCCGTCTCCGAGCTCCGATCGGTCCACGCGCGGTCTCCTAAGCCCCGATCGGTCCAAGCGCCTTCTGCTAAGCCCCGATCGGTCCACGCGCCGTTTCCGAGCGCCGATCGGTTCACGCGCCGTCACCTGAGCCCCGATCGGTCCACGCGCCGTTTCCGAGCGCCGATCGGTTCACGCGCCGTCACCTGAGCCCCGATCGTTCCACACGCCGCCTCCTAAGCTCCGATCTGTCCAGGCGTCGTCTCCTAAGCCCCGACCGGTCCACGCGCCGTCTCCTGAGCCCCGTTCGGCCCACGTGCCGTCTCCTAGCCCCGATAAGTTCACGCATCGTCTCCTAAGCCCCGATCGCTTAACGCGCGGCCTCCTGAGCCCCGATCGGTCCACGCGCTGTCACCGAGCCGCGATCGGTCCACGCGCGGCCTCCTGAGCCCCGGTTGGTTTACGCACCGTCTCCTGATCCCCATCGGTCCACGCGGCGCCTCCGGAGCCCCGATCGGTCCAGGCGTGGCCTCCTGAGCCTCGATCGGTCCACGCGCGGCCTCCTGAGCCCCGGTCGGTTCACGCGCCGTATCCGAGCCCCGATCGGTCCACCGCCGTCTCCTGAGCCCCGATCCGTCCACGGCCCATCTCCTGCTCCCCAATCGGTCCACGCGCCGCCTCCGGAGCCCGGATCGATCCACGCGAATCTCCTGAGCTCCGGTCGGTCCACGCGCCGTCTCCGAGCGCCGATCATTTCACGCGCCGTCTCCTGAGCCCCGATCGTTCCACGCGCCGTTTCCGAGCCCCGATCGATCCACGCGCCGTCTCCTGATCCCCGATCGAACCACGCGCCGTATCCTAAGCCCCGATCGGTCCACGGGCCGTCTCTGAGCGCCGATAAGTTCAAGCGCCGTCTCCTGAGCCCCGATCGTTCCACGCGGCGTCTCCGAGCCCCGATCGATCCACGCGCCGTCTCCTGAGACCCGATCGGTCGACGCGTCGTCTTCTGAGCCTCGATCGATCCACGCGTCGTCTCCTGAGCCCCAACCGCTCCACACGCCGTTACCTGAGCCCCGATCGGTCCACGCATCGTCTCCGAGCACCGATCGGTCCACGCGCCCCTTTCTGAGCACCGTTCGGTCCACGCGTCGTCTTCAAAGCCCCGATGCCTCCACGCGCCGTCTCCAAGCCCCGATCGCCCCTCGCGCCGTCTCCTGAGCCCCGCTCGATCCATGCGTCGTCTTCTTAGCCCCGATGCCTCCACGCGCCGTCTCCTGAGCCCGGATCGGTCCACGCGTCATCGCCGAATCCCCGATCCGTACACGCGTCGTCTCCGAGCCTCGATCGGTCCACGCGCCGTCTCCGAGCCACGATCGGTCCAGGCGTTGCTTCCTGAGCCCCAATCGGTCCACGCGTTGTCTCCTAAGCCCCGATCGGTCCACGCGCCGTCTCCGAGCCCCGATCGGTCCACGCGCCGGCTCCTGAGCCCCGATCGGTCCACGCGCCGTCGCCGAGCCGGGATCGGTCCA
This sequence comes from Netelia fuscicornis, assembly GCA_946811545.1. Lineage (NCBI taxonomy): Eukaryota > Metazoa > Arthropoda > Insecta > Hymenoptera > Ichneumonidae > Netelia > Netelia fuscicornis. The sequence goes on along the minus strand of OX328016.1, from coordinate 13,477,687 downwards.
CGCGCGGGCTCCTGAGCCCCGGTTGGTTCACGCGCCGTATCCGAGCCCCAATCGGTCCACGCGCCGGCTCCTGAGCCCCGATCGGTCCACGCGCCGTCTCCGAGCCACGATCGGTCCAGGCGCCGTCGCCGAGCCATGATCGGTCCACGCGCGGCCTCCTGAGCCCCAATCGGTCCACAGGCCGTCGCCGATCCACGATCGGTACGTGCGCCGTTTCCAGAGCCCTATCGGTCCACGCATCGTCTCCTCATCTCCGATCGGTCCACGCGCCGTCTCCTAAGCCCCGATCGGTCTACGCGCCGTCTCCGAGCCCCGATCGGTCCACGCACCGTCTCCTGCTCCCCATCGGTCCACACGGCGCCTCCGGAGCCCCTATCGTTCCACGCGCCGTCTCCGAGCACCGAGCGGTCCACGCGCCGTCTCCTGAGCCCCAATCGGTCCACGCGCTGTCTCCTAAGCCCCGATCGGTCCAAGCGCCGTCTCCGAGCCCCAATCGGTCCACGCGTCGTGTCCTAATCCCCGATCGGTCCACGCGTCGTCTCCTAAGCCCCGATCGGTCCACGCGCCGTCTCCGAGCCCCGATCGGTCCGCGCACCGTCTCCTGATCCCCATCGCTCCACGCGGCGTTTCCGGACCCCCGATCGATCCACGCGAGTCTCCTGAGCCCCAGTCCGTCCACGCGCCGTCTCCGAGCCCCCATCGGTCCACGCGTTGTCTCCTAAGCCCCGATCGGTCCACGCGCCGTCTTCGAGCCCCGATCGGTTCACGCATCGTCTCCTAAGCCCCGATCGGTTAACGTGCCGTCTCCGAGCGCCGAGCGGTCCACGCGCCGTCGCCGAACCCCAATTGGTCCACGCGCAACCGCCTGAGTCCCAGGCGGTTCACGCGCTGTCTCCGAGCCCCGATCGGTCCACGCGCCGTCGCCGAGCCATGATCGGTCCACGCGCGGCCTCCTGAGCCCCAATCGGTCCACAGGCCGTCGCCGATCCACGATCGGTACGTGCGCCGTTTCCAGAGCCCTATCGGTCCACGCATCGTCTCCTCATCTCCGATCGGTCCACGCGCCGTCTCCTAAGCCCCGATCGGTCCACGCGCTGTCTCCGAGCGCCGATCGGTTCACGCGCCGTCTCCTGAGCCCCGGTCGGTCTACGCGCCATCTCCTGAGCCCCGATCGGTCCACGCGTCGTCTCCTGAGCCCCGATCGTTCCACGAGCCGTCTCCGAGCGTCGATCAGTCCACGCGCCGTCTTCTGAGCCCCGATCGGTCCAGGCGCCGTCTCCGAGCGCCGATCCGTCCACGCGCCGTCTTCTGAGCCCCGATCGGTCCAGGCATCGTCTCCTAAGCCCTGGACGGTCCACCCGCCGTTTCCTAGCCCCGATCGCTCCACGCGCCGTCTCCTGAGCTCTGATCGGTCCACGCTTCGTCTCCTAAGCCCCGATCGCTCCACGCGCCGTCTCCTGAGCCCGATCGGTCCACGCGTCGTCTCCTAAGCCCCGTTCGGTCCACGCGCCGTCTCCTAAGCCCCAATCTGTCCACGACCCGTCTCCGGGCCCCGATCGGTGCACGCGCCGTCTCCTAAGCCCCGTTCGGTCCACGCCCCGTCGCCGAGCGCCGATCGGTTCACTCGCCGTCTCCTGAGACCCGATCCGTCTACGCGCTGGCGCCGAGCCGCGATCGGTCCACGCGCGGCCTCCTGAGCCCCAATCGGTCCACGCGCCGTCTCCCGAGCCCCGATCGGTCCACGCACCATCTCCTGCTGCCCAATCGGTCCATGCGCCGCCTCCGGAGCCCCGATCGATCCACGCTAATCTCCTGAGCTCCGATCGGTCCACGTGTCGTTCCCTAAGCCCCGTTCCATCCACGCGCAGTCTCCCGAGCCCCAATCGGTCCACGCGCCGTCTCCTGAGCCCCGATCGGTCCACGCGCCGTCTCCTGAGCCCCGATCGGTCCACGCGTCGTTCCCTAAACTTCGATCCATCCACGCGCAGTCTCCCGAGCCCCAATCGGTCCACGCGCCGTCTCCTGAGCCCCGATCGGTCCACGTGCCGTCTCCTGAGCCCCGATCGGTCCACGCGTCGTCTCTTAAGCCACGATCGGTCCACGCGTCGTTCGCTAAACTTCGATCCATCCACGCGCAGTCTCCCGAGCCCCAATCGGTCCACGCGCCGTCTCCTGAGCCCCGATCGGTCCACGTGCCGTCTCCTGAGCCCCGATCGGTCCACGCGTTGTCTCCTAAGCCACGATCGGTCCATGCGCCTTCTCCTAAGCCCCGATAGGTCCACGCGCCGTCTCCGTGCGCCGATCGGTTAACGCGCCGTCTCCTGAGCCCCGATCGTTCCATGCGCCGTCTCCGAGCCCCGATCGGTCCACGCGCCGTCTCCTGAGCCCCGATCGGTCCACGCGCCGTTTCTCAGGCCCGATCGGTGCAGGCGCCGCTTCCTGAGCCCCGATCGGTCCACGCGCAGTCTCCTGAGCCCCGATCGTTCCACGCATCGCCTCCTAAGCCCCGCTCGGTTAACGCGTCGTTTCGGAGCGCCGATCGGTCCACGCGTCGGCTCCTAAGCCCTGATCGGTCCACGCACCGTCTCCTGAGCCCCGATCGTTCCACGCGCCGTCTCCGAGCCGCGATCGGTCCACGCGCCGTCTCCTAAGCCCCAATCTGTCCACGACCCGTCTCCGGGCCCCGATCGGTGCACGCGCCGTCTCCTAAGCCCCGTTCGGTCCACGCCCCGTCGCCGAGCGCCGATCGGTTCACTCGCCGTCTCCTGAGACCCGATCCGTCCACGCGCTGGCGCCGAGCCGCGATCGGTCCACCCGCGGCCTCCTGAGCCCCAATCGGTCCACGCGCCGTCTCCCGAGCCCCGATCGGTCCACGCACCATCTCCTGCTGCCCAATCGGTCCATGCGCCGCCTCCGGAGCCCCGATCGATCCACGCGAATCTCCTGAGCTCCGATCGGTCCACGTGTCGTTCCCTAAGCCCCGTTCCATCCACGCGCAGTCTCCCGAGCCCCAATCGGTCCACGCGCCGTCTCCCGAGCCCCGATCGGTCCACGCGCCGTCTCCTGAGCCCCGATCGGTCCACGCGTCGTTCCCTAAACTTCGATCCATCCACGCGCAGTCTCCCGAGCCCCAATCGGTCCACGCGCCGTCTCCTGAGCCCCGATCGGTCCACGTGCCGTCTCCTGAGCCCCGATCGGTCCACGCGTCGTCTCTTAAGCCACGATCGGTCCACGCGTGGTTCGCTAAACTTCGATCCATCCACGCGCAGTCTCCCGAGCCCCAATCGGTCCACGCGCCGTCTCCTGAGCCCCGATCGGTCCACGTGCCGTCTCCTGAGCCCCGATCGGTCCACGCGTTGTCTCCTAAGCCACGATCGGTCCATGCGCCTTCTCCTAAGCCCCGATAGGTCCACGCGCCGTCTCCGTGCGCCGATCGGTTAACGCGCCGTCTCCTGAGCCCCGATCGTTCCATGCGCCGTCTCCGAGCCCCGATCGGTCCACGCGCCGTCTCCTGAGCCCCGATCGGTCCACGCGCCGTTTCCCAGGCCCGATCGGTGCAGGCGCCGCTTCCTGAGCCCCGATCGGTCCACGCGCAGTCTCCTGAGCCCCGATCGTTCCACGCATCGCCTCCTAAGCCCCGCTCGGTTAACGCGTCGTTTCGGAGCGCCGATCGGTCCACGCGTCGGCTCCTAAGCCCTGATCGGTCCACGCACCGTCTCCTGAGCCCCGATCGTTCCACGCGCCATCTCCGAGCCGCGATCGGTCCACGCGCCGTCGCCGAGCCATGATCGGACCACGCGCAGCCTCCTGAGCCCCGATCCGTCCACGTGCTGGCGCCGAGCCGCGATCGGCCCACGCGCGGCCTCCTGAGCCCCAATCTGTCCACGCGTCGTCTCCTAAGCCCCGATGGGTCCACGCGCCGTGTCCGAGCCCCGATCGCTCCACGCGCCGTCTCCGGAGCCCCGATCGGTCCACGCGCCGTCTCCGAGCCCCGATCGATCCAAGCGCCGTGGCCTGAGCCCCGATCGGACCAAGCGCCGTCTCCTGAGCCCCGAACGTTCTACCCGCCTTCTCCTAAGCCACGACCGGTCCACGCGTTGTCTCCGAGCACCGATTGGTTCACGCACCGTCTCCTGAGCCCCTATCGTTCCACGCGCCGTCTCCGAGCCCCGAGCGGTCCACGCGCCGTCTCCTGAGCCCCAATCGGTCCACGCGCTGTCTCCTAAGCCCCGATCGGTCCAAGCGCCGTCTCCGAGCGCCGATCGGTTCACGCGCCATCTCCTGAGCCCCAATCGGTCCACACGCTGTCTCGTGAGCCCCGATAGGTACACGCGTCGTGTCCTAATCCCCGATCGGTCCACGCGTCGTCTCCTAAGCCCCGATCGGTCCACGCGCCGTCTCCGAGCCCCGATCGGTCCGCGCACCGTCTCCTGATCCCCATCGCTCCACGCGGCGTCTCCGGACCCCCGATCGATCCACGCGAGTCTCCTGAGCCCCAGTCCGTCCACGCGCCGTCTCCGAGCCCCCATCGGTCCACGCGTTGTCTCCTAAGCCCCGATCGGTCCACGCGCCGTCTTCGAGCCCCGATCGGTTCTCGCATCGTCTCCTAAGCCCCGATCGGTTAACGTGCCGTCTCCGAGCGCCGAGCGGTCCACGCGCCGTCGCCGAACCCCAATTGGTCCACGCGCAACCGCCTGAGTCCCAGGCGGTCCACGCGCTGTCTCCGAGCTCCGATCGGTCCACGCGCCGTCGCCGAGCCATGATCGGTCCACGCGCGGCCTCCTGAGCCCCAATCGGTCCACAGGCCGTCGCCGATCCACGATCGGTACGTGCGCCGTTTCCAGAGCCCTATCGGTCCACGCATCGTCTCCTCATCTCCGATCGGTCCACGCGCCGTCTCCTAAGCCCCGATCGGTCCACGCGCTGTCTCCGAGCGCCGATCGGTTCACGCGCCGTCTCCTGAGCCCCAATCGGTCCACGCGCCGTCTCCTAAGCCCCGATCGGTCCACGCGCTGTCTCCGAGCGCCGATCGGTTCACGCGCCGTCTCCTGAGCCCCGATCGGTCCACGCGTCATCTCCTAAGCCCCGATCGGTCTACGCGCCGTCTCCGAGCCCCGATCGGTCCACGCACCGTCTCCTGCTCCCCATCGGTCCACACGGCGCCTCCGGAGCCCCTATCGTTCCACGCGCCGTCTCCGAGCCCCGAGCGGTCCACGCGCCGTCTCCTGAGCCCCAATCGGTCCACGCGCTGTCTCCTAAGCCCCGATCGGTCCACGCATCGTCTCCTCATCTCCGATCGGTCCACGCGCCGTCTCCTAAGCCCCGATCGGTCCACGCGCTGTCTCCGAGCGCCGATCGGTTCACGCGCCGTCTCCTGAGCCCCGATCGGTCCACGCGCCGTCTCCTAAGCCCCGATCGGTCCACGCGCTGTCTCCGAGCGCCGATCGGTTCACGCGCCGTCTCCTGAGCCCCGATCGGTCCACGCGTCATCTCCTAAGCCCCGATCGGTCCAAGCGCCGTCTCCGAGCGCCGATCGGTTCACGCGCCGTCTCCTGAGCCCCAAACGGTCCACACGCTGTCTCGTGAGCCCCGATAGGTACACGCGTCGTGTCCTAATCCCCGATCGGTCCACGCGTCGTCTCCTAAGCCCCGATCGGTCCACGCGCCGTCTCCGAGCCCCGATCGGTCCGCGCACCGTCTCCTGATCCCCATCGCTCCACGCGGCGTTTCCGGACCCCCGATCGATCCACGCGAGTATCCTGAGCCCCAGTCCGTCCACGCGCCGTCTCCGAGCCCCCATCGGTCCACGCGTTGTCTCCTAAGCCCCGATCGGTCCACGTGCCGTCTTCGAGCCCCGATCGGTTCACGCATCGTCTCCTAAGCCCCGATCGGTTAACGTGCCGTCTCCGAGCGCCGAGCGGTCCACGCGCCGTCGCCGAACCCCAATTCGTCCACGCGCAACCGCCTGAGTCCCAGGCGGTCCACGCGCTGTCTCCGAGCCCCGATCGGTCCACGCGCCGTCGCCGAGCCATGATCGGTCCACGCGCGGCCTCCTGAGCCCCAATCGGTCCACAGGCCGTCGCCGATCCACGATCGGTACGTGCGCCGTTTCCAGAGCCCTATCGGTCCACGCATCGTCTCCTCATCTCCGATCGGTCCACGCGCCGTCTCCTAAGCCCCGATCGGTCCACGCGCTGTCTCCGAGCGCCGATCGGTTCACGCGCCGTCTCCTGAGCCCCGGTCGGTCTACGCGCCATCTCCTGAGCCCCGATCGGTCCACGCGTCGTCTCCTGAGCCCCGATCGTTCCACGAGCCGTCTCCGAGCGTCGATCAGTCCACGCGCCGTCTTCTGAGCCCCCATCGGTCCAGGCGCCGTCTCCGAGCGCCGATCCGTCCACGCGCCGTCTTCTGAGCCCCGATCGCTCCAGGCATCGTCTCCTAAGCCCTGGACGGTCCACCCACCGTTTCCTAGCCCCGATCGCTCCACGCGCCGTCTCCTGAGCTCTGATCGGTCCACGCTTCGTCTCCTAAGCCCCGATCGCTCCACGCGCCGTCTCCTGAGCCGCGATCGGTCCACGCGCGGCCTCCTGAGCCCCAATCGGTCCACGCGCCGTCTCCCGAGCCCCGATCGGTCCACGCACCATCTCCTGCTGCCCAATCGGTCCATGCGCCGCCTCCGGAGCCCCGATCGATCCACGCGAATCTCCTGAGCTCCGATCGGTCCACGTGTCGTTCCCTAAGCCCCGTTCCATCCACGCGCAGTCTCCCGAGCCCCAATCGGTCCACGCGCCGTCTCCTGAGCCCCGATCGGTCCACGCGCCGTCTCCTGAGCCCCGATCGGTCCACGCGTCGTTCCCTAAACTTCGATCCATCCACGCGCAGTCTCCCGAGCCCCAATCGGTCCACGCGCCGTCTCCTGAGCCCCGATCGGTCCACGTGCCGTCTCCTGAGCCCCGATCGGTCCACGCGTCGTCTCTTAAGCCACGATCGGTCCACGCGGAGTTCGCTAAACTTCGATCCATCCACGCGCAGTCTCCCGAGCCCCAATCGGTCCACGCGCCGTCTCCTGAGCCCCGATCGGTCCACGTGCCGTCTCCTGAGCCCCGATCGGTCCACGCGTTGTCTCCTAAGCCACGATCGGTCCATGCGCCTTCTCCTAAGCCCCGATAGGTCCACGCGCCGTCTCCGTGCGCCGATCGGTTAACGCGCCGTCTCCTGAGCCCCGATCGTTCCATGCGCCGTCTCCGAGCCCCGATCGGTCCACGCGCCGTCTCCTGAGCCCCGATCGGTCCACGCGCCGTTTCCCAGGCCCGATCGGTGCAGGCGCCGCTTCCTGAGCCCCGATCGGTCCACGCGCAGTCTCCTGAGCCCCGATCGTTCCACGCATCGCCTCCTAAGCCCCGCTCGGTTAACGCGTTGTTTCGGAGCGCCGATCGGTCCACGCGTCGGCTCCTAAGCCCTGATCGGTCCACGCACCGTCTCCTGAGCCCCGATCGTTCCACGCGCCGTCTCCGAGCCGCGATCGGTCCACGCGCCGTCTCCTAAGCCCCAATCTGTCCACGACCCGTCTCCGGGCCCCGATCGGTGCACGCGCCGTCTCCTAAGCCCCGTTCGGTCCACGCCCCGTCGCCGAGCGCCGATCGGTTCACTCGCCGTCTCCTGAGACCCGATCCGTCCACGCGCTGGCGCCGAGCCGCGATCGGTCCACCCGCGGCCTCCTGAGCCCCAATCGGTCCACGCGCCGTCTCCCGAGCCCCGATCGGTCCACGCACCATCTCCTGCTGCCCAATCGGTCCATGCGCCGCCTCCGGAGCCCCGATCGATCCACGCGAATCTCCTGAGCTCCGATCGGTCCACGTGTCGTTCCCTAAGCCCCGTTCCATCCACGCGCAGTCTCCCGAGTCCCAATCGGTCCACGCGCCGTCTCCTGAGCCCCGATCGGTCCACGCGCCGTCTCCTGAGCCCCGATCGGTCCACGCGTCGTTCCCTAAACTTCGATCCATCCACGCGCAGTCTCCCGAGCCCCAATCGGTCCACGCGCCGTCTCCTGAGCCCCGATCGTTCCACGAGCCGTCTCCGAGCGTCGATCAGTCCACGCGCCGTCTTCTGAGCCCCGATCGGTCCAGGCGCCGTCTCCGAGCGCCGATCCGTCCACGCGCCGTCTTCTGAGCCCCGATCGGTCCAGGCATCGTCTCCTAAGCCCTGGACGGTCCACCCGCCGTTTCCTAGCCCCGATCGCTCCACGCGCCGTCTCCTGAGCTCTGATCGGTCCACGCTTCGTCTCCTAAGCCCCGATCGCTCCACGCGCCGTCTCCTGAGCCCGATCGGTCCACGCGTCGTCTCCTAAGCCCCGTTCGGTCCACGCGCCGTCTCCTAAGCCCCAATCTGTCCCAACCCGTCTCCGGGCCCCGATCGGTGCACGCGCCGTCTCCTAAGCCCCGTTCGGTCCACGCCCCGTCGCCGAGCGCCGATCGGTTCACTCGCCGTCTCCTGAGACCCGATCCGTCTACGCGCTGGCGCCGAGCCGCGATCGGTCCACGCGCGGCCTCCTGAGCCCCAATCGGTCCACGCGCCGTCTCCCGAGCCCCGATCGGTCCACGCACGATCTCCTGCTGCCCAATCGGTCCATGCGCCGCCTCCGGAGCCCCGATCGATCCACGCGAATCTCCTGAGCTCCGATCGGTCCACGTGTCGTTCCCTAAGCCCCGTTCCATCCATGCGCAGTCTCCCGAGACCCAATCGGTCCACGCGCCGTCTCCTGAGCCCCGATCGGTCCACGCGCCGTCTCCTGAGCCCCGATCGGTCCACGCGTCGTTCCCTAAACTTCGATCCATCCACGCGCAGTCTCCCGAGCCCCAATCGGTCCACGCGCCGTCTCCTGAGCCCCGATCGGTCCACGTGCCGTCTCCTGAGCCCCGATCGGTCCACGCGTCGTCTCTTAAGCCACGATCGGTCCACGCGTCGTTCGCTAAACTTCGATCCATCCACGCGCAGTCTCCCGAGCCCCAATCGGTCCACGCGCCGTCTCCTGAGCCCCGATCGGTCCACGTGCCGTCTCCTGAGCCCCGATCGCTCCACGCGTTGTCTCCTAAGCCACGATCGGTCCATGCGCCTTCTCCTAAGCCCCGATAGGTCCACGCGCCGTCTCCGTGCGCCGATCGGTTAACGCGCCGTCTCCTGAGCCCCGATCGTTCCATGCGCCGTCTCCGAGCCCCGATCGGTCCACGCGCCGTCTCCTGAGCCCCGATCGGTCCACGCGCCGTTTCCCAGGCCCGATCGGTGCAGGCGCCGCTTCCTGAGCCCCGATCAGTCCACGCGCAGTCTCCTGAGCCCCGATCGTTCCACGCATCGCCTCCTAAGCCCCGCTCGGTTAACGCGTCGTTTCGGAGCGCCGATCGGTCCACGCGTCGGCTCCTAAGCCCTGATCGGTCCACGCACCGTCTCCTGAGCCCCGATCGTTCCACGCGCCGTCTCCGAGCCGCGATCGGTCCACGCGCCGTCTCCTAAGCCCCAATCTGTCCACGACCCGTCTCCGGGCCCCGATCGGTGCACGCGCCGTCTCCTAAGCCCCGTTCGGTCCACGCCCCGTCGCCGAGCGCCGATCGGTTCACTCGCCGTCTCCTGAGACCCGATCCGTCCACGCGCTGGCGCCGAGCCGCGATCGGTCCACCCGCGGCCTCCTGAGCCCCAATCGGTCCACGCGCCGTCTCCCGAGCCCCGATCGGTCCACGCACCATCTCCTGCTGCCCAATCGGTCCATGCGCCGCCTCCGGAGCCCCGATCGATCCACGCGAATCTCCTGAGCTCCGATCGGTCCACGTGTCGTTCCCTAAGCCCCGTTCCATCCACGCGCAGTCTCCCGAGCCCCAATCGGTCCACGCGCCGTCTCCTGAGCCCCGATCGGTCCACGCGCCGTCTCTTAAGCCACGATCGGTCCACGCGTCGTTCGCTAAACTTCGATCCATCCACGCGCAGTCTCCCGAGCCCCAATCGGTCCACGCGCCGTCTCCTGAGCCCCGATCGGTCCACGTGCCGTCTCCTGAGCCCCGATCGGTCCACGCGTTGTCTCCTAAGCCACGATCGGTCCATGCGCCTTCTCCTAAGCCCCGATAGGTCCACGCGCCGTCTCCGTGCGCCGATCGGTTAACGCGCCGTCTCCTGAGCCCCGATCGTTCCATGCGCCGTCTCCGAGCCCCGATCGGTCCACGCGCCGTCTCCTGAGCCCCGATCGGTCCACGCGCCGTTTCCCAGGCCCGATCGGTGCAGGCGCCGCTTCCTGAGCCCCGATCGGTCCACGCGCAGTCTCCTGAGCCCCGATCGTTCCACGCATCGCCTCCTAATCCCCGCTCGGTTAACGCGTCGTTTCGGAGCGCCGATCGGTCCACGCGTCGGCTCCTAAGCCCTGATCGGTCCACGCACCGTCTCCTGAGCCCCGATCCATCCACGCGCAGTCTCCCGAGCCCCAATCGGTCCACGCGCCGTCTCCTGAGCCCCGATCGGTCCACGTGCCGTCTCCTGAGCCCCGATCGGTCCACGCGTCGTCTCTTAAGCCACGATCGGTCCACGCGTCGTTCGCTAAACTTCGATCCATCCACGCGCAGTCTCCCGAGCCCCAATCGGTCCACGCGCCGTCTCCTGAGCCCCGATCGGTCCACGTGCCGTCTCCTGAGCCCCGATCGGTCCACGCGTTGTCTCCTAAGCCACGATCGGTCCATGCGCCTTCTCCTAAGCCCCGATAGGTCCACGCGCCGTCTCCGTGCGCCGATCGGTTAACGCGCCGTCTCCTGAGCCCCGATCGTTCCATGCGCCGTCTCCGAGCCCCGATCGGTGCACGCGCCGTCTCCTGAGCCCCGATCGGTCCACGCGCCGTTTCCCAGGCCCGATCGGTGCAGGCGCCGCTTCCTGAGCCCCGATCGGTCCACGCGCAGTCTCCTGAGCCCCGATCGTTCCACGCATCGCCTCCTAATCCCCGCTCGGTTAACGCGTCGTTTCGGAGCGCCGCTCGGTCCACGCGTCGGCTCCTAAGCCCTGATCGGTCCACGCACCGTCTCCTGAGCCCCGATCGTTCCACGCGCCGTCTCCGAGCCGCGATCGGTCCACGCGCCGTCGCCGAGCCATGATCGGACCACGCGCAGCCTCCTGAGCCCCGATCCGTCCACGTGCTGGCGCCGAGCCGCGATCGGCCCACGCGCGGCCTCCAGAGCCCCAATCTGTCCACGCGTCGTCTCCTAAGCCCCGATGGGTCCACGCGCCGTGTCCGAGCCCCGATCGCTCCACGCGCCGTCTCCGGAGCCCCGATCGGTCCACGCGCCGTCTCCGAGCCCCGATCGATCCAAGCGCCGTGGCCTGAGCCCCGATCGGACCAAGCGCCGTCTCCTGAGCCCCGAACGTTCTACCCGCCTTCTCCTAAGCCACGACCGGTCCACGCGTTGTCTCCGAGCACCGATTGGTTCACGCACCGTCTCCTGAGCCCCAATCGGTCCACGCGCCGTTTCCTGAGCCTCGATCGGTCCACGCGTCGCTTCCTAAGCCCCATAGGTTCACGCGTCGTTTCCTAACCCCAATCGGTCCACGCGCCGTCTCCGGAGCCCCGATCGATCCACACGAATCTCCTGAGCTCCGGTCGGTCCACGTGCCGTCTCCTGAGCCCCGGTCGGTCCTCGCGCCGTCTCCGAGCCCCGATCGGTCCACGTACCGTCTCCGAAGCCCCGATCGGTCCACACGCCGTATCCTGAGCCCCGATCGGTTCACACGCCGTTTCCTGAGCCCCGATCGGTCCACGCGTCGTCTTCTAAGCCCAGATGCCCCAAGGCGCCGTCCCCGATCAACGATCGGTCCAGGCGCCACTTCCTGAGCACCGATCGGTCCACGCGTCGTGTCCTAAGCCCCGATCGGTCTACGCGCCGTGTCCTGAGGCCCGATCGGTCGACGCGTCCTCTGCTAAACCCCGATCGGTCCACGCGTCGTCTCCTGAGTCCCGATCTGTCCACGCGTCGTCTCCTAAGCCCCGACCGGTCCACGCGCCGGCTCCGAGCCCCGATCGGTCCACGCGCCGTCTGCAAAGCCCCGATCGGTTCACCCGCCGTCTTCGAGCCCCGATCGGTCCACGCATCGTCTCCTAAGCCCCAATCGGTTAACGCGCCGTCTCCTGAGCCCCGATCGTTCTACGCGCCGTCTCCGAGCCCCGATCGGTCCACGCGCCGTCTCCTGAACGTCGATCGGTCCACGCGTCGTTCCCGAAGCCCCGATCCATCCACGCGCAGTCTCCCGAGCCCCAATCGGTCCACGCGCCGTCTCCTGAGCCCCGATCGGTCCACGCGCCGTCTCCTCAGCCCCGATCGGTCCACGCGCCGTCTCCGAGCACCGATCGGTCCACGCGCCGTCTCAGAGCGCCGATCATTTCACGCCCCGTCTCCTGAGCTCCGATCGTTCCGCGCACCGTCTCCGAGCCCCGATCGGTCCACGCGCCGCCTCCTGAGCCCCAATCGGTCCACACGCTGTCTCGTGAGCCCCGATAGGTACACGCGTCGTGTCCTACGCCCCGATCGGTCCACGCGTCGTCTCCTAAGCCCCGATCGGTCCGCGCACCGTCTCCTGATCCCCATCGCTCCACGCGGCGTCTCCGGAGCCCCGATCGATCCACCCGAGTCTCCTGAGCCCCAGTCGGTCCACGCGCCGTCTCCGAGCCCCCATCGGTCCACGCGTTGTCTCCTAAGCCCCGATCGGTCCATGCGCCGTCTCCGAGCCCCGATCGGTTCACGCATCGTCTCCTAAGCCCCGATCGGTTAACGCGCCGTCTCCGAGCGCCGAGCGGTCCACGCGCCGTCGCCGAACCCCAATTGGTCCACGCGCAACTGCCTGAGTCCCAGTCGGTCCACACGCTGTCTCCGAGCCCCGATCCGTCCACGCGCCGTCGCCGAGCCATAATCGGTCCACGCGAGGCTCCTGAGCCCCGGTCGGTCCTCGCGCCGTCTCCTGAGCCCCGATCGGTCCACGCGCCGTCTCCTAAGCCCCGATCGTTTCACGCGCCTTCCTCGAGCCCCGATCGGTCCACACGCCGTCTCCTGAGCCCGGATCGGTCCACGCGTCGGCTCCTAAGTCCCGATCGGTCCACGCGCCGTCTCCTAAGCCCCGATCCGTCGACGTGTCGTCTCCTGAGCCCCGATCGATCCACGCGTCTTCTCCTGAGCCCCGACCGCTCCACGCGTCGTCTCCGAGCTCCGATCGGTCCACGCGCCGTTTCCGAGCCCCGATCGGTCCATGCGTCGTCTTCTAAGCCCCGATGCCTCCACGCGCCGTCTCCGAGCCACGATCGGTGCAGGCGCCGCTTCCTGAGCCCCGATCGGTCCACGCGCCGCGGCGAACCCCAATTGGTCCACGCGCAACCTCTCGAGCCCCAGTCGGTAAACGCGCTGTCTCCGATCCCCGATCGGTCCAAGCGCCGTCTCCAAGCCTCGATCCGTACACGCGTCGTCTCCGAGCCCCGATCGCTCCACGCGCCATCGCCGAACCCCGATCGGTCCACGCGCCGTCGCCTGAGCTCCGAACGGTCCACACCCCTTGTCCTGAGCCCCGATCGGCCGACGCGTCGTCTCCTAAGCCCCGATCGGTCCACGCGCCGTCTCCTCAGCCCCGATCGGTCCACGCGTCGTCTCCGAGCACCGATCGGTCCACGCGCCGTCTCAGAGCGCCGATCATTTCACGCCCCGTCTCCTGAGCTCCGATCGTTCCACGCGCCGTCTCCGAGCCCCGATCGTTCGACGCGCCGTCTCCGAGCCCCGATCCGTCCACGCGCAGTCACCGAGCCCCGATCGGTCCACGTACCGTCTCCTAAGACCCGACCGGTTCACCCGCCGTCTCCTGAGCCCCGATCGGTCCACGCGCCGTCTCCGAGCCTCGATCGATCCACGTACCGTCTCCGAAGCCCCTATCGGTCCACGCGCCGTCTGCTGAGCCCCGATCGGTCCACGCATCGTCTCCTAAGCCCCGATACGTCCACACGCCGTGTCCGAGCCCCGATCGGTCCGCGTGACGCATTCTAAGCCCCGATCGGTCGACGCGACGTCTCCAAAGCCCTGATCGGTCCACGTGCCGTCTCCGAGCCCCGATCGGTTCACGCGCCGTCTCCTGAACCCCGATACGTGCACGCGCAGTCGCCGAGCCCCGATCGGTCCGCGCGCCGTCGCCGAGACTCGATAGGTCCACGCGCGGCCTCCTGAGCCCCGGTCGGTTCACGCGCCGTCTCCGAGCCCCGATCGATCCACGCGTCGTCTTCTAAGCCCAGATGCCTCCTCGCGCCGTCTCCGAGCCACGATCGGTCCAGGCGCCGCTTCCTGAGCCCCGATCGGTTAACGCGCCGACTCCGAGCCCCGATCGTTCCACGCGCCGTCTACGAGCCCCGATGGGTCCACGCGCGGTGTCCTGAGCCCCGGTCGGTCCAGGCCCCGTCTCCGAGCGCCGATCGGTTCACGCGCCGTCTCCTGAGAACGATCCGTCCACGCGCCGTCTCCTGAGCCCCGATCGGTCGACGCGCCGTCTCGTGAGCCCCGATCGGTCCACGCGCCGTCTCCGAGCCCCGATCGGTCCACGCGCCGTCTCTTGAGCCCCGATCGGTCCACGCGTCGTTCCCGAAGCCCCGATCCATCCACGCGCAGACTCCCGAGCCCCGATCGGTGCACGCACCGTCTCCTTAGCCCCGATCGGTCCACGCCCCGTCTCCGAGCACCGATTGGTTCACGCGCCGTCTCCTGAGACTCGATCCGTCCACGCGCAGTCTCCTGAGCCCCGATCGGTCGACGCGTCCTCTGCTAAACCCCAATCGGTCCACGCCACGTCTCCGAGCGCCGATCGGTTCACGCGCCGTCTCCTGAGTCCCGATCCGTCCACTCACTGTCTCCTGAGCCCCGATCGGTCGAAGCGTCCTCTGCTAAACCTCGATCGGTCCACGCCTCGTCTCCTGAGCCCCGATCGGTCGACGGGTCCTCTCCTAAGCCCCGATCGGTCCACGCGTCTTCTCCTGAGCTCCGATCAGTCCACGCGTCGTCGCCTAAGCCCCGATACGTCCACACGCCGTCTCCGAGCCCCGATGGGTCCCCGCGTTGCCTCCTTAGCCCCGATCGATCCACGCGAGTCTCCTGAGCCCCGATCGGTCCACGCGCCGTCTCCTAAGCCCCAATCGGTCCACGCACCGCCTCCTGCGCCCCAATCGGTCCACGCGCCGTCTCCTGGGCCCCGATCGGTCTACGCGTCGTCTCCTAAGCCCCGATTGGTGGACGTGCCGTCTCCCAGCCACGATCGGTCCACGCGCCGTCTGCTAAGCCCCAATCTGTCCACGACCCGTCTCCGGGCCCCGATCGGTGCACGCGCCGTCTCCTAAGCCCCGATCGATCCACGCGCCGTCGCCGAACCCCAATTGGTCCACGCGCAATCGCCTGAGCCCCAGTCGGTCCACGCGCTGTCTCCGAGCCCCGATCGGTCCACCCGCCGTCTTCGAGCCCCGATCGGTCCACGCATCGTCTCCTAAGCCCCAATCGGTTAACGCGCCGTCTCCTGAGCCCCGATCGTTCCACGCGCCGTCTCCGAGCCCCGATCGGTCCCTGCGCCGTCTCGTGAGTCCCAATCGGTCCACTCGCTGTCTCCTGAGCCCCGATAGGCACAGGCGTCGTCTCCTACGCCCCGATCTGTCCACGCGTCGTCTCCTAGGCCCCGATCGGTCCACGCGCCGTCTCCGAGCCCCGATCGGTCCACGCACCGTGTCCTGATCCCCATCGGTTCACGCGGCGCCTTCGGAGTCCCGATCGATCCACGCGAGGCTTCTGAGCCCCGGTCGGTCCGCGCGCCGTCTCCTGAGCCCCGATCGGTCGACGCGTCGTCTCCTGAGCCCCGATCGATCCACGCGTCGTCTCCTGAGCCTCGATCCGTACACACGTCGTCTCCGAGCCCCGATCGATCCACGCGCCATCGCCGAGCCCCGATCGGTCCATGCGCTGTCTTCGAGCCCCGATCAGTCCACGCGTCGTCTCCGAGCCCCGATCGGTCTACGCGCCGTCGCCGAGCCATGATCGGTCCACGCGCGGCCTCCTAAGCCCCGATCGGTCCACGCGCCGTCGCCGAGCCGCGATCGGTTCTCGCGCGGCCTCCTGAGCCCCGGTCGGTTCACGCGCCGCTTCCTGAACCCCGATCGACCCACGCGCCGTCTCCTGAGCCCCAATCTGTACACGCCCCGTCTCCGAGCGCCGACGGGTTCACGCGCCGTCTCCTGAGACCCGATCCGTCCACGCGCCGTCTCCTGAGCCCCGATCGGTCGACGCGTCCTCTGCTACACCTCGATCGATCCACGCGTCGTCTCCTGAGCCCCGATCGGTCGACGGGTCCTCTCCTAAGCCCCGATCGGTCTACGCGTCTTCTCCTGACCCCCGATCAGTCCACGCGTCGTCTCCTAAGCCCCGATACGTCCACACGCCGTCTCCGAGCCGCGATGGGTCCTCGCGTCGCCTCTTGAGCCTCGATCGATCCACGCGAGTCTCCTGAGCCCCGGTCGGTCCTCGCGCCGCCTCCTGCGCTCCGATCGGTCCACGCGCCGTCTCCTGAGCCCCGATCGGTCGACGCGCCGTCTCGTGAGCCCCGATCGGTCCACGCGCCGTCTCGTGAGCCCCGATCGGTCCACGCGCCGTCTCCTGAGCCTCGATCGTTCCACGCGTCGTTCCCTAAGCCCCGATCCATCCACGCGCAGTCTCCCGAGCCCCAATCGGTCCACGCGCCGTCTCCTGAACCCCGATCGGTCCACGCGCCGTCTCCTCAGCCCCGATCGGTCCACGCGTCGTCTCCGAGCACCGATCGGTCCACGCGTTGTCTCAGAGCGCCGATCATTTCACGCCCCGTTTCCTGAGCTCCGATCGTTCCACGCGCCGTCTTCGAGCCCCGATCGGTCCACGCGCCGTCTTCTGAGCCCCGATCGGTCCACGCGCCGTCTCCTGAGCCCCAATCGGTCCACACGCTGTCTCGTGAGCCCCGATAGGTACACGCGCCGTCTCCGAGCCCCCATCGGTCCACGCGTTGTCTCCGAGCCCCGCTCGATCCACGCGTCGTCTCCTAAGCCTCGATCGGTCCACGCGCCGTCTCCGAGCGCCGATCGGGTCCCGCGCCGTCTTCTGAGCCCCGATCGTTCCACGCGCCGCCTCCTAAACACCGATCGGTCCAGGCTTCGTCTCCTAAGCACCGACCGGTCGACACGTCGTCTCCTGAGCCCCGGTCGGTTCACGCGCCGTCGCCGAGCCCGATCGGTCCACGCATCGTCTCCTAAGCCCCTATCGGTTAACGCGCCGTCTCCGAGCCCCGATCGGTCCACGCGCAACCGCCTGAGCCCCAGTCGGTCCACGCGCTGTCTCCGAGCCCCGATCGGTCCACGCGTCGTCTCCGAGCACCGATCGGTCCACGAGCTGTCGCCGAGCCATGATCGGTCCATGCGCGGCCTCCTGAGCCCCGATCGGTCCACGCGCCATCGCCGAGCCGCGATCGGTCCACGCGCGGCCTCCTGAGCCCCGATTGGTCCACGCGCCGTCACCGAGCCGCGATCGGTCCACGCGCGACCTCCTGAGCCCCGGTTGGTTCACGCGCCGTATCCGAGCCCCCATCGGTCCACGCGTCGTCTCCGAGCCCCGATCCGTCCACGCGCCGTCGCCGAGCAGTGATCGGTCCACGCGAGACTCCTGAGTCCCGGTCGGTACGCGCGCCGTCTCCTGAGCCCCGATCGGTCGACGAGTCGTTTCCTGAGCCCCGATCCATCCACGCGTCGTCCCCTGAGCCCCGATCGCTCCACGCGCCGATTTCTGAGCCCCGATCAATTGACGCGTCTTCTCCTGAGCCCCGATCGCTCCTCGCGCCGTCTCCTGAGCCCCGCTCGGTCCATGCGTCGTCTTCTTAGCCCCGATGCCTCCACACGCCGTCTCCGAGCCACGATCGGTCTAGGCGCCGCTTCCTGAGCCCCGGTTGGTTCACGCGCCGTATCCGAGCCCCCATCGGTCCACGCGTCGTCTCCGAGCCCCGATCCGTCCACGCGCCGTCGCCGAGCAGTGATCGGTCCACGCGAAACTCCTGAGTCCCGGTCGGTACGCGCGCCGTCTCCTGAGCCCCGATCGGTCGACGAGTCGTTTCCTGAGCCCCGATCCATCCACGCGTCGTCCCCTGAGCCCCGATCGCTCCACGCGCCGATTTCTGAGCCCCGATCAATTGACGCGTCTTCTCCTGAGCCCCGGTCGCTCCTCGCGCCGTCTCCTGAGCCCCGCTCGGTCCATGCGTCGTCTTCTTAGCCCCGATGGCTCCACACGCCGTCTCCGAGCCACGATCGGTCTAGGCGCTGCATCCTGAGCCCCGATCGGTCCAGACGCCGCTTCCTGAGCCCCGATCGGTCCACGCGCCGTCTCCTAAGCCCCAATCGGTCCACGCGCCGTCTCCTAAGCCCCGATCGGTCCAAGCGGCGTCTCCGAGCCCCCATCGGTCCACGCGGCGTTTTCTGAGCACCGTTCGGTCCACGCGTCGTCTTCAAAGCCCCGATGCCTCCACGCGCCGTCTCCGAGCCACGATCGGTCCGTGCGCCGCTTCCAGAGCCCCGAACGGTGCACGCGTCTTCTCCTGATCTCCGATCGGTCCACGCGCCGTCTCATATGCCCCGATAGGTTCACGCGCCGTCTCCTGAGCCCCGATCGTTCCACGCACCGTTTCCGAGCCCCGATTGGTCCACACGCAGTCTCCGAGCCCCGATCGGTCCGCGTGCCGCATTCTAAGCCACGGTCCATCCACGCGCCGTCTCCGAGCCCCGCTCGATCCACGCGTCGTCTCCTAAGCCTCGATCGGTCCACGCGCCGTCTCCGAGCGCCGATCGGTTCACGCGCCGTCTTCTAAGCCCCGATCGTTCCACCCGCCGCCTCCTAAGCCCCGATCGGTCCAGGCTTCGTCTGCTAAGCCCCGACCGGTCCACGCGTCGTCTCCTGAGCCCCTGTCAGTTCCCCCGCCGTCTCCGAGCCCGATCGGGCCGCGCATCGTCTCCTAAGCCCCTATTGGGTAACGCGCCGTCTCCGAGCCCCGATCGGTCCATGCGCGGTCTCCTGAACCCCGATACGTCCACGCGCAGTCGCCGAGCCCCGATCGGTCCACGCGCCGTCTCCTGAGCCCCTGTCAGTTCACGCGCCGTCTCCGAGCCCGATCGGTTCACGCGCCGTCTCCTGAGCCCCGATCATTCCACGCGATGTCTCCGAGCCCCGATCGGTCCACGCGCCGTCTCCTAAGCCCCGATCGACCCACGCGTCGTCTCCTGAGCCCCAACCGCTCCACACGCCGTTTCCTGAGCCCCTATCGGTCCACGCATCGTCTTCGAGCACCGATCGGTCCACGCGCCGTTTTCTGAGCACCGTTCGGTCCACGCGTCGTCTTCAAAGCCCCGATGCCTCCACGCGCCGTCTCGGAGCCCCGATCGCTCCTCGCGCCGTCTCGTGAGCCCCGCTCGATCCATGCGTCGTCTTCTTAGCCCCGATGCCTCCACGCGCCGTCTCCTGAGCCCCGATCGTTCCACGCGCCGTCTCCGAGCCCCGATCGGTCCACGCGCCGTCTCCGAGCGCCGATCATTTCACGCGCCGTCTCCGAGTTCCGATCGGTCCACGCGCCGTCACCTGAGCCCCGATCGGTCGACGCGTCGGCTTCTGAGCTCCGATCGACCCACGCGTCGTCTCCTGAGCCCCGATCAGTCCACGCGCCGTCTCCGAGCCCCGATCGGTCCACGCGTCGTCTCCTAAGACCCGATCGGTCCACGCGCCGTCTCCGAGCCCCGATCAGTCCACGCATCGTCTCCTAAGCCCCGATCGGTTAACGCGCCGTCTCCGAGCCCCGATACGTCCACACGCCGTCTCCGAGCCCCGATCGATCCGCGTGACGCATTCTAAGCCACTGTCCGTCCACGCGCCGTCTCCGAGCACCGATCAGTCCACGCGCCGTCTCCTGAGCCCCGATCGTTCCACGCGCCGTCTCCGAGCCCCGATCGGTCCACGCGCCGTCTCCGAGCGCCGATCAGTCCACGCGCCGTCTCCTGAGCCCCGATCGGTTCACGCGCCGTCTCCTGAGCCCCGATCGTTCCACGCGCCGTCTCCGAGCCCCGATCGGTCCACGCGCCGTCTCCGAGCGCCGATCAGTCCACGCGCCGTTTCCTGAGCCCCGATCGGTTCACGCGTCCTCTCCAGAGCCCCGATCGATCCACGCGTCGTCTCCTGAGCCCCGATCGCTCCACACGCCGTCGCCGAGCGCCGATCGGTGCACGCGCCGTCTCCTGAGCCCCAATCGTTCCAAGCGTCGTCCCCTAATACCCGATCCATACACGCGCCGTCTCCGAGCCTCGATCAGTCCACGCGTCGTCGCCGAGTCCCGATCGGTCCACGCGCGGCCTCCTGAGCACCGGTCGGTCCACGCGCCGTCTCCGAGCCTCGATTGGTCCACGCGTCGTCTCCTAAGCCCCGATCGGTCGACGGGTCGTCTCCTAAGCCCCGATCGGTCGACGCGTCGTCTCCTAATCCCCGGTCGGTCCACGCGCCGTCGCCGAACCCCAATTGGTCCACGCGCCACCTCCTGAGCCCCAGTCGGCCCACGCGCTGTCTCCGAGCACCGATCGGTCTACGCATCGTCTCCTAAACCCCGCTCTGTTAACGCGTCGTCTCCTGAGCCCCGATCGCTCCACGCGCCGTTTCCTGAGCCCCGATCGGTCCACGCGTCGTCTTCTAAGCCCAGATGCCTCCTTGCGCCGTCTCCCAACCACGATCGGTGCAGGCGCCTCTTCCTGAGCCCCGATCGGTCCACGCGTTTTCTCCTAAGCCCCGATCGGTCCACGCGTCGTCTCCTCAGCCCCGATCGGTCGACGCGTCGTCTCCGAGCGCCGATCGGTGCACGCGCCGTCTCCTGAACCCCGATCGTTCCACACGCCGCCTCCTAAGCCCCGATCGGTCTAGGCGTCGTCTCCTAAGCCCCGACCGGTCCAGGCGCCGTCTCCTGAGCCCCGATCGTTCCACGTGCCGTCTCCCAGCCCCGATCGGTCCACGCGCCGTCGCCGAGCCGCGATCGGTTCTCGCGCGGCCTCCTGAGCCCCGGTCGGTTCACGCGCCGTATCCGAGCCCCAATCGGGCCACACGCCGTCTCAAAGCGCCGATCATTTCACGTGCTGTCTCCTAAGCCCGGATCGGTCCACGCCACGTCTCCGAGCTCCGATCGGTCCACGCGCCGTTTCCGAGCCCCGATCGGTCCATACGTCGTCTCCGAGTTCGGATCGGTCCACGCGCCGTTTCCGAGCCCCGATCGGTCCGCGCGCCGTCTCCTGAGCCCCGGTAGGTCCACGCTCCGTCTCCTGAGCCCGGATCGTTCCACGCGTCGTCTCCTGATCCCCGATCCGTAAACGCGTCGTCTCCGAGCCTCGATCGGTCCACACGCCGTGTCCGATCCCCGACCGGTCCGCGTGCCGCATTTTAAGCCGCGGTCCGTCCACGCGCCGTCTCCGATCACCGATCAGTCCACGCGCCGTCTCAAAGCGCCGATCATTTCACGCGCCATCTCCTCAGCCCCGATCGGTCCACGCGCCGTCTCTGAGCACCGATCGGTCTACGCGCCGTCTCCTGAGCCCCAATCGGTCCACACGCTGTCTCGTGAGCCCCGATAGGTACACCCGTCGTGTCCTATGCCCCGATCGGTCCACGCGTCGTCTCCTAAGCCCCGATCGGTCTGCGCAGCGTCTCCTGATCCCCATCGGTCCACGCGGCGCCTCCGGAGCCCCGATCGATCCACGCGCCGTCTCCGAGCGCCGATCGGTGCACGCTCCGTCTCCTGAGCCCCGATCGTTCCACACGCCGCCTACTAAGCCCCGATCGGTCCACGCGCCGCCTCCTGAGCCCCGATCGGTTCACGCATCGTCTCCTAAGCCCCGATACGTCCACGCGCCGTCTTCTGAGCCCCGATCGGTCCACGCTTCGTCTCCTAAGCCCCGATCGGTTAACGCGCCGTCTCCGAGCCCCGATGGGTCCACGCGCCGCCTCCTAAGCCCCGATTGGTCCACGCGTCGTCTCCTAAGCCCCGATCGGTCGACGGGTCGTCTCCTAAGCCCCGATCGCTCGACGCGTCGTCTCCTAATCCCCGGTCGGTCCACGCGCCGTCGCCGAACCCCAATTGGTCCACGCGCCACCTCCTGAGACCCAGTCGGCCCACGCGCTGTCCCCGAGCACCGATCGGTCTACGCATCGTCTCCTAAACCCCGCTCTGTTAACGCGTCGTCTCCTGAGCCCCGATCGCTCCACGCGCCGTTTCCTGAGCCCCGATCGGTCCACGCGTCGTCTTCTAAGCCCAGATGCCTCCTTGCGCCGTCTCCCAACCACGATCGGTGCAGGCGCCGCTTCCTGAGTCCCGATCGGTCCACGCGTTTTCTCCTAAGCCCCGATCGGTCCACGCGTCGTCCCCTCAGCCCCGATCGGTCGACGCGTCGTCTCCGAGCGCCGATCGGTGCACGCGCCGTCTCCTGAACCCCGATCGTTCCACACGCCGCCTCCTAAGCCCCGATCGGTCTAGGCGTCGTCTCCTAAGCCCCGACCGGTCCAGGCGCCGTCTCCTGAGCCCCGATCGTTCCACGTGCCGTCTCCCAGCCCCGATCGGTCCACGCGCCGTCTCCTAATCCCCAATCTGTCCACGACCCGTCTCCGGGCCCCGATCGGTGCACGCGCCGTCTCCTAAGCCCCGATCGGCCCACGCGCCGTCGCCGAACCCCAATTGGTCCACGCGAAACCGCCTGAGCCCCAGTCGGTCCACGCGCTGTCTCCGAGCCCCGATCGGTCCACGCGTCGTCTCCGAGCCCCGATCGGTCCACGCGCCGTCGCCGTGTCATGATCCGTCCACGCGCGGCCTCCTGAGACCCGATCGGTTCACGCGCCATATCCGAGCCCCAATCGGTCCACGCGCTGTCTCCGAGTCCTGATCGGTCCACGCGTCGTCTCCGAACCCCGATCGGTCTACGCGCCGTCGCCGAGCCATGATCGGTCCACGCGCGGCCTCCTGAGCCCCGATCGGTCCACGCGCCGTCGCCGAGCCGCGATCGGTTCTCGCGCGGCCTCCTGAGCCCCGGTCGGTTCACGCGCCGTATCCGAGCCCCAATCGGGCCACGCTCCGTCTCCTGAGTCCCGATCGGTCCACGCGTCGTCTCCTAAGCCCCAATCGGTCCACGCGCCGCCTACGGAGCCCCGATCGATCCACGCGAATCTCCTGAGCTCCGGTCGGTCGACGCGCCGTCTCCTGAGCCCCGATCGGTCCACGCGTCGGCTCCTAAGCCCCGATCCATCGACGCGTCGTCTCCTGAGCCGTGATCGATCCACGCGCCGCCTCCTGAGCCCCGATCGCTCCACGCACCGTTTCCTGATCCCCGATCGGTCCACACGCGGTCTCCGAGCCCCGATCGGTCCGCGTGCCGCATTCTAAGCCACGGTCCATCCACCCGCCGTGTCCGAGCCCCGCTCGATCCACGCGTCGTCTCCTAAACCCTGATCCGTCCACGCGCGGCGTCGAGCCGCGATCGGTCCACGGTCCGTCGCCGAACCCCAATTGGTCCACGCGAAACCGCCTGAGCCCCAGTCGGTCCACGCGCTGTCTCCGAGCCCCGATCGGTCCACGCGTCGTCTCCAAGCCCCGATCGGTCCACGCGCCGTCGCCGAGTCATGATCTGTCCACGCGCGGCCTCCTGAGACCCGATCAGTCCACGCGCCGTCGCCGAGCCGCAATCGGTCCATGCGCGGCCTCCTGAGCCCCGATTGGTTCACGCGCCGCATCCGAGCCCCAATCGGTCCAAGCGCTGTCTCCGAGCCCTGATCGATCCACGCGTCGTCTCCGAGCCCCGATCGGTCTACACGCCGTCGCCGAACCATGATCGGTCTACGCGCGGCTTCCTGAGCCCCGATCGGTCCACGCGCCGTCGCCGAGCCGCGATCGGTTCTCGCGCGGCCTCCTGAGCCCCGGTCGGTTCACGCGCCGTATCCGAGCCCCAATCGGGCCACGCTCCGTCTCCTGAGTCCCGATCGGTCCACGCGTCGTCTCCTAAGCCCCAATCGGTCCACTCGCCGCCTACGGAGCCCCGATCGATCCACGCGTCATCTCCTGATCTCCGATCGGTCCACGCGCCGTCTCCTAAGCCCCGATCGGTCCACGCGCCGTCTCCGAGCCCCGATCGGTTCACGTGCCGTCTCGTGAGCCCCGATCGTTCCACGCGCCGTCTCCGAGCCCCGATCGGTCCACGCTCCGTCTCCAGAGCCCGGATCGTTCCACGCGTCGTCTCCTGATCCCCGATCCGTAAACGCGTCGTCTCCGAGCCTCGATCGGTCCACACGCCGTGTCCGATCCCCGATCGGTCCGCGTGCCGCATTCTAAGCCGCGGTCCGTCCACGCGCCGTCTCCGAGCACCGATCGGTCCACGCGCCGTTTCCTGAGCCCCGATACGTCCACGCGCCGTCTCCTGAGCCCCGATCGGTCCACGCGTCGTCTCCTAAGCCCCGATCGGTTAACGCGCCGTCTCCGAGCCCCGATGGGTCCACGCGCCGCCTCCTAAGCCCCGATTGGTCCACGCGTCGTCTCCTAAGCCCCGATCGGTCGACGGGTCGTCTCCTAAGCCCCGATCGGTCGACGCGTCGTCTCCTAATCCCCGGTCGGTCCACGCGCCGCCGCCGAACCCCAATTGGTCCACGCGCCACCTCCTGAGCCCCAGTCGGCCCACGCGCTGTCTCCGTGCACCGATCGGTCTACGCATCGTCTCCTAAACCCCGCTCTGTTAACGCGTCGCCTCCTGAGCCCCGATCGCTCCACGCGCCGTTTCCAGAGCCCCGATCGGTCCACGCGTCGTCTTCTAAGCCCAGATGCCTCCTTGCGCCGTCTCCCAACCACGATCGGTGCAGGCGCCGCTTCCTGAGTCCCGATCGGTCCACGCGTTTTCTCCTAAGCCCCGATCGGTCCACGCGTCGTCTCCTCAGCCCCGATCGGTCGACGCGTCGTCTCCGAGCGCCGATCGGTGCACGCGCCGTCTCCTGAACCCCGATCGTTCCACACGCCGCCTCCTAAGCCCCGATCGGTCTAGGCGTCGTCTCCTAAGCCCCGACCGGTCCAGGCGCCGTCTCCTGAGCCCCGATCGTTCCACGTGCCGTCTCCCAGCCCCGATCGGTCCACGCGCCGTCTCCTAATCCCCAATCTGTCCACGACCCGTCTCCGGGCCCCGATCGGTGCACGCGCCGTCTCCTAAGCCCCGATCGGCCCACGCGCCGTCGCCGAACCCCAATTGGTCCACGCGAAACCGCCTGAGCCCCAGTCGGTCCACGCGCTGTCTCCGAGCCCCGATTGGTCCACGCGCCGTCTCCTGAGCCCCGGTCGGTTCACGCGCCGTCCCCGAGCCATGATCGGTCCGTGCGCCGCTTCCAGAGACCTATCGGTCCACGCGTCCTCTCCTGATCTCCTATTAGTCCACGCGCCATCTCCTAAGCCCCGATCGGTCCACGTGCCGTCTCCGCGCGCCGATCGATTCACGCGCCGTCTCCTGAGCCCCGATCGGTGCACGCGTCGTTCCCTAAGCTCCGATCCATCCACGCGCAGTCTCCTGAGCCCCGATCGGTCCACGCATCACCTTCTGAGACCCAATCGGTTAACGCGCCGTCTCCTGAGCCCCGATCGGTCCACGCGCCGTCTCCGAGCGCCGATCGATCCACGCGCAGCCTCCTGAGCCCCGATCGGTCCACGCGCCGTCGCCGAACCGCGATCGGTCCACGCGCGGCCTCCTGAGGCCCGATTGGTTCACGCTCCGTATCCGAGCCCCAATCGGTCCACGCGCCGTCTCCTGAGCCCCGATCCGTCCACGCGCGGCCTCCTGAGCCCCGATCGGTCCACGCGCCGTCGCCGAGCCGCGATCGGTCCACGCGCGGCCTCCTGAGGCTCGATTGGTTCACGCGCCGTATCCGAGCCCCAATCGGTCCACGCGCCGTCTCCTGAGCCCCGATCGGTCCACGCGCGGCCTCCTGAGCCCCGATCGGTCCTCGCGCCGTCGCCGAGCCGCGATCGGTCCACGCGCCGCCTCCGGAGCCCCGATCAATTGACGCGTCTTCTCCTGAGCCCCGATCGCTTCTCGTGCCGGCTCCTGAGCCCCGATCCGTCGAGGCGTCGTCTCCGGAGCCCCGATCAATTGACGTGTCTTCTTCTGAGCCCCGATCGCTCCTCGCGCCGTCTCCTGAACCCCGCTCGGTCCATGCGTCGTCTTCTTAGCCCGGATGCCTCCACGCGCCGTCTCCGAGCCACGATCGGTCCAGGCGCCGCTTCCTGCGCCCCGATCGGTACACGCGTAGTCTCCTAAGCCCGATCGGTCCACGCGTCGTCTCCTGAGCCCCGATCGCTCCACACGCCGTTTCTTGAGCCACGATCGGTCCACGCGTCGTCTTCAAAGCCCCGATCCGTACACGCGTCGTCTCCGAGCCTCGATCTGTCCACGCGCCGTCGCCGAGCCCCGATCGGTCCACGCGCCGTCTCCGAGCCCCGATCGGTCCACACATCGTCTCCTAAGCCCCGATCGGTTAACGCGCCGTCTCCGAGCCCCGAATGGTCCACGCGCCGTCGCCGAACCCCAATTGGTCCACGCGCAACCGCCTGAGCCCCAGTCCGTCCACGCGCTGTCTTCGAGCCCCGATCAGTCCACGCGTCGTCTCCGAGCCCCGATCGGTCTACGCGCCGTCGCCGAGCCATGATCGGTCCACGCGCGGCCTCCTGAGCCCCCATCGGTCCACGCGCCGTCTCCTGAGTCCCGATCAGTCCACGCGTCGTCTCCTAAGCCCCAATTGGTCCAGGCGCCGCTTCCTGAACCCCGATCGGTCCACGCGCCGTATCCTAAGCCCCGATCGGTCCACGCGCCGTCTCTGAGCGTTGATAACTTCACGCGCCGTCTCCTGAGCCCCGATCGGTCCACGCGTCGTCTCCTAAGCCCCGCTCGGCTAACGCGTCGTTTCCGAGCCCCGATCGATCCACGCGTCGTCTCCTGAGCCCCAATTAGTCCACGCATCGTCTCCTAAGCCCCGCTCGGTTAACGCGTCGTTTCGGAGCCACGATCGGTCTACGCGTCGTCTCCTGAGCTGCGATCGATCCACGCGCCGTCTCCTGAACCCCGCTCGGTCGATGCGTCGTCTTCTTAACCCCGATGCCTCCACGCGCCGTCTCCGAGCCACGATCGGTCCGTGCGCCGCTTCCACAACCCCGATCGGTCCGCGCGTCACCTCCTGATCTCCGATCGGTCCACGCGCCGTCTCCTAAGCCCCGATCGGTCCACGCGCCGTCTCCTGAGCCCCGATCGGTCCACGCGCGGCCTCCTGAGCCCCGATCGGTCCACGCGCCGTCGCCGAGCCGCGATCGGTCCACGCGCGGCCTCCTGAGGCCCGATTGGTTCACGCGCCGTATCCGAGCCCCAATCGGTCCACGCGCCGTCTCCTGAGCCCCGATCGGTCCACGCGCGGCCTCCTGAGCCCCGATCGGTCCTCGCGCCGTCGCCGAGCCGCGATCGGTCCACGCGTGGTCTCCGAGCCCCGATCGGTCCACGCGCCGTCGCCGAGCCGCGATCGGTCCACGCGCGGTCTCCGAGCGCCGATCGGTCCACGCACCATCTTCTACTCCACAATCGATCCACGCGCCGCCTCCGGAGCCCCAATTGGTCCACGCGCAACCGCCTGAGCCCCAGTCGGTCCACGCGCTGTCTTCGAGCCCCGATCAGTCCACGCGTCGTCTCCGATCCCCGATCGGTCTACGCGCCGTCGCCGCGCCATGATCAGTCCACGCGCGGCCTCCTGAGCCCCGATCGGTCCACGCGCCGTCGTCGAGCCGCGATCGGTTCTCGGGCGGCCTCCTGAGCCCCGGTCGGGCCACGCGCCGTCTCCTGAGTCCCGATCAGTCCACGCGTCGTCTCCTAAGCCCCAATCGCTCCACGCGCCGTCTCCGGAGCCCCGATCGATCCACGCGAATCTCCTGAGCTCCGGTCGGTCGACGCGCCGTCTCCTCAGCCCCGATCGGTCCACGCGTCGTCTCCTAAGCCCCGATTCGTCGACGCGTCATCTCCTGAGCCCCGATCAATTGACGCGTCTTCTCCTGAGCCCCGATCGCTTCTCGTGCCGACTCCTGAGCCCCGATCCGTCGAGGCGTCGTCTCCGGAGCCCCGATCAATTGACGTGTCTTCTTCTGAGCCCCGATCGCTCCTCGCGCCGTCTCCTGAACCCCGCTCGGTCCATGCGTCGTCTTCTTAGCCCGGATGCCTCCACGCGCCGTCTCCGAGCCACGATCGGTCCAGGCGCCGCTTCCTACGCCCCGATCGGTACACGCGTAGTCTCCTAAGCCCCGATCGGTCCACGCGTCGTCTCCGAGCTCTGATCGGTCCACACGCCGTTTCCTGAGCCCCGATCGGTCCATGCGTCGTCTTCTTAGCCCCGATGCCTCCACGCGTCGTCTCCGAGCCTCGATCCGTACACGCGTCGTCTCCGAGCCCCGATCGGTCTACGCGCCGTCGCCGAGCCATGATCGGTCCACACGCCGTTTCCTGAGCCCCGATCGATCCACGCGCCATCGCCGAGCCCCGATCGGTCCACGCGCTGTCTTCGAGCCCCGATCAGTCCACGCGTCGTCTCCGAGCCCCGATCGGTCTACGCGCCGTCGCCGAGCCATGATCGGTCCACGCGCGGCCTCCTAAGCCCCGATCGGTCCACGCGCCGTCGCCGAGCCGCGATCGGTTCTCGCGCGGCCTCCTGAGCCCCGGTCGGTTCACGCGCCGTATCCGAGCCCAAATCGGGCCACGTGCCGTCTCCTGAGTCCCGATCAGTCCACGCGTCGTCTCCTAAGCCCCAATCGGTCCACGCGCCGCCTCCGGAGCCCCGATCGATCCACGCGAATCTCCTGAGCTCCGGTCGGTCGACGCGCCGTCTCCTCAGCCCCGATCGGTCCACGCGTCGTCTCCTAAGCCCCGATTCGTCGACGGGTCGTCTCCTGAGCCCCGATCAATTGACGCGTCTTCTCCTGAGCCCCGATCGCTCCTCGCGCCGTCTCCTGAACCCCGCTCGGTCCATGCGTCGACTTCTTAGCCCGGATGCCTCCACGCGCCGTCTCCGAGCCACGATCGGTCCAGGCGCCGCTTCCTGCGCCCCGATCGGTCCACGCGCCGTCTCCTAAGCCCCAATCAGTCCACGCGGCGTCTCCGAGCGCCGATCATTTCACGCGCCGGCTCCTGAGACCCAATCGTTCCACGCGCCGTCTCCGAGCCCCGATCGATCCACGCGCCGCCTCCTGAGCCCCGATCCATCCACGCGCATTCTCCCGAGCCCCAATCGGTCCACGCGCCGTCTCCTGAGCCCCAATCGGTCCACGCGCCGTCTCCGAGCCCCGATCGGTTCACGCGCCGTCTCCTGAACCCCGATACGTGCACGCGCAGTCGCCGAGCCCCGATCGGTCCACGCGCCGTCGCCGAGCCTCGATAGGTCCACGCGCGGCCTCCTGAGCCCCGATCGGTCCACGCGCCGTCTCCGAGCCCCGATCGGTCCACGCGCCGTCTCCTGAACCTCGATCGGTCCACGCGTCGTTCCCGAAGCCCCGATCCATCCACGCGCATTCTCCCGAGCCCCAATCGGTCCACGCGCAGTCGCCGAGCCCCGATCGGTCCACGCGCCGTCGCCGAGCCTCGATAGGTCCACGCGCGGCCTCCTGAGCCCCGGTCAGTTCACGCGCCGTCTCCAAGCCCCGATCGATCCACGCGTCGTCTTCTAAGCCCAGATGCCTCCTCGCGCCGTCTCCGAGCCACGATCGGTCCAGGCGCCGCTTCCTGAGCCCCGATCGGTTAACGCGCCGACTCCGAGCCCCGATCGTTCCACGCGCCGTCTCCGAGCCACGATGGGTCCACGCGCGGTGTCCTGAGCCCCGGTCGGTCCAGGCCCCGTCTCCGAGCCGCGATGGGTCCACGCGTCGCCTCTTGAGCCCCGATCGATCCACGCGAGTCTCCTGAGCCCCGATCGGTCGACGCGCCGTCTCGTGAGCCCCGATCGGTCCACGCGCCGTCTCCTGAGCCCCGATCGTTCCACGCGTCGTTCCCTAAGCCCCGATCCATCCACGCGCAGTCTCCCGAGCCCCAATCGGTCCACGCGCCGTCTCCTGAGCCCCGATCGGTCCACGCGCCGTCTCCTCAGCCCCGATCGGTCCACGCGTCGTCTCCGAGCACCGATCGGTCCACGCGCCGTCTCAGAGCGCCGATCATTTCACGCCCCGTTTCCTGAGCTCCGATCGTTCCACGCGCCGTCTCCTGAGTCCCGATCCGTCCACTCACTGTCTCCTGAGCCCCGATCGGTCGACGCGTCCTCTGCTAAACCTCGATCGGTCCACGCGTCGTCTCCTGAGCCCCGATCGGTCGACGGGTCCTCTCCAAAGCCCCGATCGGTCCACGCGTCTTCTCCTGAGCTCCGATCAGTCCACGCGTCGTCTCCTAAGCCCCGATACGTCCGCACGCCGTCTCCGAGCCCCGATGGGTCCCCGCGTTGCCTCCTTAGCCCCGATCGATCCACGCGAGTCTCCTGAGCGCCGATTGGTCCACGCGCCGTCTCCTAAGCCCCAATCGGTCCACGCACCGCCTCCTGCGCCCCAATCGGTCCACGCGCCGCCTCCTGCGCCCCGATCCGTCTGCGCGCCGTCTCCTGAGCCCCGATGGGTCCACGCGTCTTCTCCTGAGCCCCGATCAGTCCACGCGTCGTCTCCGAAGCCCCGATACATCCACATGCCGTCTCCGAGCCGCGATGGGTCCACGCGTCGCCTCCTGAGCCCCGATCGATCTACGCGAGTCTCCTGAGCCCCGGTCGGTCCGCGCCCCGTCTCCTGAGCCCCGATCGTTCTACGCGTCGTCTCCTAAGCCCCGATCGGTTCACGCATCGTCTCCTAAGCCCCGATCCGTCGACGCGTCGTCTCCTGAGCTCCGATCAATTGACGCGTCTTCTCCTGAGCCCCGATCGCTCCTCGCGCCGTCTCCTGAGCCCCGCTCGGTCCATATGTCGTCTTTTTAGCCCCGATGCCTCCACGCGCCGTCTTCGAGCCACGATCGGTCCAGGCGCCGCTTCCTGAACCCCGATCGACCCACGCGCCGTCTCGTAAGCCCCAATCGGTCCACGCGTCGCCTCCTGAGCCCCGATCGGTCCACACGCCGTCTCCTGAGTCCCGATCAGTCCACGCGCGGCCTCCTAAGCCCCGATGGTTCCACGCGCCGTCTCCGAGCCCCGATCGGTCCACGCGCCGTCTCCTGAACCTCGATCGGTCCACGCGTCGTTCCCGAAGCCCCGATCCATCCACGCGCATTCTCCCGAGCCCCAATCGGTCCACGCGCCGTCTCCTGAGCCCCAATCGGTCCACGCGCCGTCTTTTCAGCCCCGATCGGTCCACGCGTCGTCTCCCAAGCCCCGATCGGTCCACGCGCCGTCTCCGAGCCCCGGTCGGTCCACGCGCCGTCTCCTAAGCCCCAATCTGTACACGCCCTGTCTCCGAGCGCCGACGGGTTCACGCGCTGTCTCCTGAGACCCGATCCGTCCACGCGCCGTCTCCTGAGCCCCGATCGGTCGACGCGTCCTCTGCTACACTTCGATCGATCCACGCGTCGTCTCCTGAGCCCCGATCGGTCGACGGGACCTCTCCTAAGCCCCGATCGGTCCACGCGTCTTCTCCTGACCCCCGATCAGTCCACGCGTCGTCTCCTAAGCCCCGATACGTCCACACGCCGTCCCCGAGCCGCGATGGGTCCACGCGTCGCCTCTTGAGCCCCGATCGATCCAGGCGAGTCTCCTGAGCCCCGGTCGGTCCTCGCGCCGTCTCCTGCGCTCCGATCGGTCCACGCGCCGTCTCCTGAGCCCCGATCGGTCGACGCGCCGTCTCGTGAGCCCCGATCGGTCCACGCGCCGTCTCCTGAGCCCCGATCGTTCCACGCGTCGTTCCCTAAGCCCCGATCCATCCACGCGCAGTCTCCCGAGCCCCAATCGGTCCACGCGCCGTCTCCTGAGCCCCGCTCGGTCCATGCGTCGTCTTCTTAGCCCCGATGCCTCCACACGCCGTCTCCGAGCCACGATCGGTCTAGGCGCCGCTTCCTGAGCCCCGATCGGTCCAGACGCCGCTTCCTGAGCCCCGATCGGTCCAGGCGCCGTCTCCTAAGCCCCAATCGGTCCACGCGCCGTCTCCTAAGCCCCGATCGGTCCAAGCGGCGTCTCCGAGCCCACATCGGTCCACGCGGCGTTTTCTGAGCACCGTTCGGTCCACGCGTCGTCTTCAAAGCCCCGATGCCTCCACGCGCCGTCTCCGAGCCACGATCGGTCCGTGCGCCGCTTCCAAAGCCCCGATCGGTCCACGCGTCTTCTCCTGAGCTCCGATCAGTCCACGCGTCGTCTCCTAAGCCCCGATACGTCCACACGCCGTCTCCGAGCCCCGATGGGTCCCCGCGTTGCCTCCTTAGCCCCGATCGATCCACGCGAGTCTCCTGAGCCCCGATCGGTCCACGCGCCGTCTCCTCAGCCCCGATCGGTCCACGCGTCGTCTCCGAGCACCGATCGGTCCACGCGCCGTCTCAGAGCGCCGATCATTTCACGCCCCGTTTCCTGAGCTCCGATCGTTCCACGCGCCGTCTCCGAGCCCCGATCGGTCCACGCTCCGTCTCCAGAGCCCGGATCGTTCCACGCGTCGTCTCCTGATCCCCGATCCGTAAACGCGTCGTCTCCGAGCCTCGATCGGTCCACACGCCGTGTCCGATCCCCGATCGGTCCGCGTGCCGCATTCTAAGCCGCGGTCCGTCCACGCGCCGTCTCCGAGCACCGATCGGTCCACGCACCGTTTCCTGAGCCCCGATACGTCCACGCGCCGTCTCCTGAGCCCCGATCGGTCCACGCGTCGTCTCCTAAGCCCCGATCGGTTAACGCGCCGTCTCCGAGCCCCGATGGGTCCACGCGCCGCCTCCTAAGCCCCGATTGGTCCACGCGTCGTCTCCTAAGCCCCGATCGGTCGACGGGTCGTCTCCTAAGCCCCGATCGGTCGACGCGTCGTCTCCTAATCCCCGGTCGGTCCACGCGCCGCCGCCGAACCCCAATTGGTCCACGCGCCACCTCCTGAGCCCCAGTCGGCCCACGCGCTGTCTCCGTGCACCGATCGGTCTACGCATCGTCTCCTAAACCCCGCTCTGTTAACGCGTCGCCTCCTGAGCCCCGATCGCTCCACGCGCCGTTTCCAGAGCCCCGATCGGTCCACGCGTCGTCTTCTAAGCCCAGATGCCTCCTTGCGCCGTCTCCCAACCACGATCGGTGCAGGCGCCGCTTCCTGAGTCCCGATCGGTCCACGCGTTTTCTCCTAAGCCCCGATCGGTCCACGCGTCGTCTCCTCAGCCCCGATCGGTCGACGCGTCGTCTCCGAGCGCCGATCGGTGCACGCGCCGTCTCCTGAACCCCGATCGTTCCACACGCCGCCTCCTAAGCCCCGATCGGTCTAGGCGTCGTCTCCTAAGCCCCGACCGGTCCAGGCGCCGTCTCCTGAGCCCCGATCGTTCCACGTGCCGTCTCCCAGCCCCGATCGGTCCACGCGCCGTCTCCTAATCCCCAATCTGTCCACGACCCGTCTCCGGGCCCCGATCGGTGCACGCGCCGTCTCCTAAGCCCCGATCGGCCCACGCGCCGTCGCCGAACCCCAATTGGTCCACGCGAAACCGCCTGAGCCCCAGTCGGTCCACGCGCTGTCTCCGAGCCCCGATTGGTCCACGCGCCGTCTCCTGAGCCCCGGTCGGTTCACGCGCCGTCCCCGAGCCATGATCGGTCCGTGCGCCGCTTCCAGAGACCTATCGGTCCACGCGTCCTCTCCTGATCTCCTATTAGTCCACGCGCCATCTCCTAAGCCCCGATCGGTCCACGTGCCGTCTCCGCGCGCCGATCGATTCACGCGCCGTCTCCTGAGCCCCGATCGGTGCACGCGTCGTTCCCTAAGCTCCGATCCATCCACGCGCAGTCTCCTGAGCCCCGATCGGTCCACGCATCACCTTCTGAGACCCAATCGGTTAACGCGCCGTCTCCTGAGCCCCGATCGGACCACGCGCCGTCTCCGAGCGCCGATCGATCCACGCGCAGCCTCCTGAGCCCCGATCGGTCCACGCGCCGTCGCCGAACCGCGATCGGTCCACGCGCGGCCTCCTGAGGCCCGATTGGTTCACGCGCCGTATCCGAGCCCCAATCGGTCCACGCGCCGTCTCCTGAGCCCCGATCCGTCCACGCGCGGCCTCCTGAGCCCCGATCGGTCCACGCGCCGTCGCCGAGCCGCGATCGGTCCACGCGCGGCCTCCTGAGGCCCGATTGGTTCACGCGCCGTATCCGAGCCCCAATCGGTCCACGCGCCGTCTCCTGAGCCCCGATCGGTCCACGCGCGGCCTCCTGAGCCCCGATCGGTCCTCGCGCCGTCGCCGAGCCGCGATCGGTCCACGCGTGGTCTCCGAGCCCCGATCGGTCCACGCGCCGTCGCCGAGCCGCGATCGGCACACGCGCGGTCTCCGAGCGCCGATCGGTCCACGCACCATCTTCTGCTCCACAATCGATCCACGCGCCGCCTCCGGAGCCCCAATTGGTCCACGCGCAACCGCCTGAGCCCCAGTCGGTCCACGCGCTGTCTTCGAGCCCCGATCAGTCCACGCGTCGTCTCCGAGCCCCGATCGGTCTACGCGCCGTCGCCGCGCCATGATCGGTCCACGCGCGGCCTCCTGAGCCCCGATCGGTCCACGCGCCGTCGCCGAGCCGCGATCGGTTCTCGGGCGGCCTCCTGAGCCCCGGTCGGGCCACGCGCCGTCTCCTGAGTCCCGATCAGTCCACGCGTCGTCTCCTAAGCCCCAATCGGTCCACGCGCCGCCTCCGGAGCCCCGATCAATTGACGCGTCTTCTCCTGAGCCCCGATCGCTTCTCGTGCCGGCTCCTGAGCCCCGATCCGTCGAGGCGTCGTCTCCGGAGCCCCGATCAATTGACGTGTCTTCTTCTGAGCCCCGATCGCTCCTCGCGCCGTCTCCTGAACCCCGCTCGGTCCATGCGTCGTCTTCTTAGCCCGGATGCCTCCACGCGCCGTCTCCGAGCCACGATCGGTCCAGGCGCCGCTTCCTGCGCCCCGATCGGTACACGCGTAGTCTCCTAAGCCCGATCGGTCCACGCGTCGTCTCCTGAGCCCCGATCGCTCCACACGCCGTTTCTTGAGCCACGATCGGTCCACGCGTCGTCTTCAAAGCCCCGATCCGTACACGCGTCGTCTCCGAGCCTCGATCTGTCCACGCGCCGTCGCCGAGCCCCGATCGGTCCACGCGCCGTCTCCGAGCCCCGATCGGTCCACACATCGTCTCCTAAGCCCCGATCGGTTAACGCGCCGTCTCCGAGCCCCGAATGGTCCACGCGCCGTCGCCGAACCCCAATTGGTCCACGCGCAACCGCCTGAGCCCCAGTCCGTCCACGCGCTGTCTTCGAGCCCCGATCAGTCCACGCGTCGTCTCCGAGCCCCGATCGGTCTACGCGCCGTCGCCGAGCCATGATCGGTCCACGCGCGGCCTCCTGAGCCCCCATCGGTCCACGCGCCGTCTCCTGAGTCCCGATCAGTCCACGCGTCGTCTCCTAAGCCCCAATTGGTCCAGGCGCCGCTTCCTGAACCCCGATCGGTCCACGCGCCGTATCCTAAGCCCCGATCGGTCCACGCGCCGTCTCTGAGCGTTGATAACTTCACGCGCCGTCTCCTGAGCCCCGATCGGTCCACGCGTCGTCTCCTAAGCCCCGCTCGGCTAACGCGTCGTTTCCGAGCCCCGATCGATCCACGCGTCGTCTCCTGAGCCCCAATTAGTCCACGCATCGTCTCCTAAGCCCCGCTCGGTTAACGCGTCGTTTCGGAGCCACGATCGGTCTACGCGTCGTCTCCTGAGCTGCGATCGATCCACGCGCCGTCTCCTGAACCCCGCTCGGTCGATGCGTCGTCTTCTTAACCCCGATGCCTCCACGCGCCGTCTCCGAGCCACGATCGGTCCGTGCGCCGCTTCCACAACCCCGATCGGTCCGCGCGTCACCTCCTGATCTCCGATCGGTCCACGCGCCGTCTCCTAAGCCCCGATCGGTCCACGCGCCGTCTCCTGAGCCCCGATCGGTCCACGCGCGGCCTCCTGAGCCCCGATCGGTCCACGCGCCGTCGCCGAGCCGCGATCGGTCCACGCGCGGCCTCCTGAGGCCCGATTGGTTCACGCGCCGTATCCGAGCCCCAATCGGTCCACGCGCCGTCTCCTGAGCCCCGATCGGTCCACGCGCGGCCTCCTGAGCCCCGATCGGTCCTCGCGCCGTCGCCGAGCCGCGATCGGTCCACGCGTGGTCTCCGAGCCCCGATCGGTCCACGCGCCGTCGCCGAGCCGCGATCGGTCCACGCGCGGTCTCCGAGCGCCGATCGGTCCACGCACCATCTTCTACTCCACAATCGATCCACGCGCCGCCTCCGGAGCCCCAATTGGTCCACGCGCAACCGCCTGAGCCCCAGTCGGTCCACGCGCTGTCTTCGAGCCCCGATCAGTCCACGCGTCGTCTCCGATCCCCGATCGGTCTACGCGCCGTCGCCGCGCCATGATCAGTCCACGCGCGGCCTCCTGAGCCCCGATCGGTCCACGCGCCGTCGTCGAGCCGCGATCGGTTCTCGGGCGGCCTCCTAAGCCCCAATCGCTCCACGCGCCGTCTCCGGAGCCCCGATCGATCCACGCGAATCTCCTGAGCTCCGGTCGGTCGACGCGCCGTCTCCTCAGCCCCGATCGGTCCACGCGTCGTCTCCTAAGCCCCGATTCGTCGACGCGTCATCTCCTGAGCCCCGATCAATTGACGCGACTTCTCCTGAGCCCCGATCGCTTCTCGTGCCGACTCCTGAGCCCCGATCCGTCGAGGCGTCGTCTCCGGAGCCCCGATCAATTGACGTGTCTTCTTCTGAGCCCCGATCGCTCCTCGCGCCGTCTCCTGAACCCCGCTCGGTCCATGCGTCGTCTTCTTAGCCCGGATGCCTCCACGCGCCGTCTCCGAGCCACGATCGGTCCAGGCGCCGCTTCCTACGCCCCGATCGGTACACGCGTAGTCTCCTAAGCCCCGATCGGTCCACGCGTCGTCTCCGAGCTCTGATCGGTCCACACGCCGTTTCCTGAGCCCCGATCGGTCCATGCGTCGTCTTCTTAGCCCCGATGCCTCCACGCGTCGTCTCCGAGCCTCGATCCGTACACGCGTCGTCTCCGAGCCCCGATCGGTCTACGCGCCGTCGCCGAGCCATGATCGGTCCACACGCCGTTTCCTGAGCCCCGATCGATCCACGCGCCATCGCCGAGCCCCGATCGGTCCACGCGCTGTCTTCGAGCCCCGATCAGTCCACGCGTCGTCTCCGAGCCCCGATCGGTCTACGCGCCGTCGCCGAGCCATGATCGGTCCACGCGCGGCCTCCTAAGCCCCGATCGGTCCACGCGCCGTCGCCGAGCCGCGATCGGTTCTCGCGCGGCCTCCTGAGCCCCGGTCGGTTCACGCGCCGTATCCGAGCCCAAATCGGGCCACGTGCCGTCTCCTGAGTCCCGATCAGTCCACGCGTCGTCTCCTAAGCCCCAATCGGTCCACGCGCCGCCTCCGGAGCCCCGATCGATCCACGCGAATCTCCTGAGCTCCGGTCGGTCGACGCGCCGTCTCCTCAGCCCCGATCGGTCCACGCGTCGTCTCCTAAGCCCCGATTCGTCGACGGGTCGTCTCCTGAGCCCCGATCAATTGACGCGTCTTCTCCTGAGCCCCGATCGCTCCTCGCGCCGTCTCCTGAACCCCGCTCGGTCCATGCGTCGACTTCTTAGCCCGGATGCCTCCACGCGCCGTCTCCGAGCCACGATCGGTCCAGGCGCCGCTTCCTGCGCCCCGATCGGTCCACGCGCCGTCTCCTAAGCCCCAATCGGTCCACGCGGCGTCTCCGAGCGCCGATCATTTCACGCGCCGGCTCCTGAGACCCAATCGTTCCACGCGCCGTCTCCGAGCCCCGATCGATCCACGCGCCGCCTCCTGAGCCCCGATCCATCCACGCGCATTCTCCCGAGCCCCAATCGGTCCACGCGCCGTCTCCTGAGCCCCAATCGGTCCACGCGCCGTCTCCGAGCCCCGATCGGTTCACGCGCCGTCTCCTGAACCCCGATACGTGCACGCGCAGTCGCCGAGCCCCGATCGGTCCACGCGCCGTCGCCGAGCCTCGATAGGTCCACGCGCGGCCTCCTGAGCCCCGATCGGTCCACGCGCCGTCTCCGAGCCCCGATCGGTCCACGCGCCGTCTCCTGAACCTCGATCGGTCCACGCGTCGTTCCCGAAGCCCCGATCCATCCACGCGCATTCTCCCGAGCCCCAATCGGTCCACGCGCAGTCGCCGAGCCCCGATCGGTCCACGCGCCGTCGCCGAGCCTCGATAGGTCCACGCGCGGCCTCCTGAGCCCCGGTCAGTTCACGCGCCGTCTCCAAGCCCCGATCGATCCACGCGTCGTCTTCTAAGCCCAGATGCCTCCTCGCGCCGTCTCCGAGCCACGATCGGTCCAGGCGCCGCTTCCTGAGCCCCGATCGGTTAACGCGCCGACTCCGAGCCCCGATCGTTCCACGCGCCGTCTCCGAGCCACGATGGGTCCACGCGCGGTGTCCTGAGCCCCGGTCGGTCCAGGCCCCGTCTCCGAGCCGCGATGGGTCCACGCGTCGCCTCTTGAGCCCCGATCGATCCACGCGAGTCTCCTGAGCCCCGATCGGTCGACGCGCCGTCTCGTGAGCCCCGATCGGTCCACGCGCCGTCTCCTGAGCCCCGATCGTTCCACGCGTCGTTCCCTAAGCCCCGATCCATCCACGCGCAGTCTCCCGAGCCCCAATCGGTCCACGCGCCGTCTCCTGAGCCCCGATCGGTCCACGCGCCGTCTCCTCAGCCCCGATCGGTCCACGCGTCGTCTCCGAGCACCGATCGGTCCACGCGCCGTCTCAGAGCGCCGATCATTTCACGCCCCGTTTCCTGAGCTCCGATCGTTCCACGCGCCGTCTCCTGAGTCCCGATCCGTCCACTCACTGTCTCCTGAGCCCCGATCGGTCGACGCGTCCTCTGCTAAACCTCGATCGGTCCACGCGTCGTCTCCTGAGCCCCGATCGGTCGACGGGTCCTCTCCAAAGCCCCGAT
Organism: Netelia fuscicornis; assembly: GCA_946811545.1. NCBI lineage: Eukaryota > Metazoa > Arthropoda > Insecta > Hymenoptera > Ichneumonidae > Netelia > Netelia fuscicornis. Next base: position 13,438,423 of record OX328016.1, on the reverse strand, counting down.
CGGTCCACGCGTCTTCTCCTGAGCTCCGATCAGTCCACGCGTCGTCTCCTAAGCCCCGATACGTCCGCACGCCGTCTCCGAGCCCCGATGGGTCCCCGCGTTGCCTCCTTAGCCCCGATCGATCCACGCGAGTCTCCTGAGCGCCGATTGGTCCACGCGCCGTCTCCTAAGCCCCAATCGGTCCACGCACCGCCTCCTGCGCCCCAATCGGTCCACGCGCCGCCTCCTGCGCCCCGATCCGTCTGCGCGCCGTCTCCTGAGCCCCGATGGGTCCACGCGTCTTCTCCTGAGCCCCGATCAGTCCACGCGTCGTCTCCGAAGCCCCGATACATCCACATGCCGTCTCCGAGCCGCGATGGGTCCACGCGTCGCCTCCTGAGCCCCGATCGATCTACGCGAGTCTCCTGAGCCCCGGTCGGTCCGCGCCCCGTCTCCTGAGCCCCGATCGTTCTACGCGTCGTCTCCTAAGCCCCGATCGGTTCACGCATCGTCTCCTAAGCCCCGATCCGTCGACGCGTCGTCTCCTGAGCTCCGATCAATTGACGCGTCTTCTCCTGAGCCCCGATCGCTCCTCGCGCCGTCTCCTGAGCCCCGCTCGGTCCATATGTCGTCTTTTTAGCCCCGATGCCTCCACGCGCCGTCTTCGAGCCACGATCGGTCCAGGCGCCGCTTCCTGAACCCCGATCGACCCACGCGCCGTCTCGTAAGCCCCAATCGGTCCACGCGCCGCCTCCTGAGCCCCGATCGGTCCACACGCCGTCTCCTGAGTCCCGATCAGTCCACGCGCGGCCTCCTAAGCCCCGATGGTTCCACGCGCCGTCTCCGAGCCCCGATCGGTCCACGCGCCGTCTCCTGAACCTCGATCGGTCCACGCGTCGTTCCCGAAGCCCCGATCCATCCACGCGCATTCTCCCGAGCCCCAATCGGTCCACGCGCCGTCTCCTGAGCCCCAATCGGTCCACGCGCCGTCTTTTCAGCCCCGATCGGTCCACGCGTCGTCTCCCAAGCCCCGATCGGTCCACGCGCCGTCTCCGAGCCCCGGTCGGTCCACGCGCCGTCTCCTAAGCCCCAATCTGTACACGCCCCGTCTCCGAGCGCCGACGGGTTCACGCGCTGTCTCCTGAGACCCGATCCGTCCACGCGCCGTCTCCTGAGCCCCGATCGGTCGACGCGTCCTCTGCTACACTTCGATCGATCCACGCGTCGTCTCCTGAGCCCCGATCGGTCGACGGGACCTCTCCTAAGCCCCGATCGGTCCACGCGTCTTCTCCTGACCCCCGATCAGTCCACGCGTCGTCTCCTAAGCCCCGATACGTCCACACGCCGTCCCCGAGCCGCGATGGGTCCACGCGTCGCCTCTTGAGCCCCGATCGATCCAGGCGAGTCTCCTGAGCCCCGGTCGGTCCTCGCGCCGTCTCCTGCGCTCCGATCGGTCCACGCGCCGTCTCCTGAGCCCCGATCGGTCGACGCGCCGTCTCGTGAGCCCCGATCGGTCCACGCGCCGTCTCCTGAGCCCCGATCGTTCCACGCGTCGTTCCCTAAGCCCCGATCCATCCACGCGCAGTCTCCCGAGCCCCAATCGGTCCGCGCGCCGTCTCCTGAGCCCCGCTCGGTCCATGCGTCGTCTTCTTAGCCCCGATGCCTCCACACGCCGTCTCCGAGCCACGATCGGTCTAGGCGCCGCTTCCTGAGCCCCGATCGGTCCAGACGCCGCTTCCTGAGCCCCGATCGGTCCAGGCGCCGTCTCCTAAGCCCCAATCGGTCCACGCGCCGTCTCCTAAGCCCCGATCGGTCCAAGCGGCGTCTCCGAGCCCACATCGGTCCACGCGGCGTTTTCTGAGCACCGTTCGGTCCACGCGTCGTCTTCAAAGCCCCGATGCCTCCACGCGCCGTCTCCGAGCCACGATCGGTCCGTGCGCCGCTTCCAGAGCCCCGAACGGTGCACGCGTCTTCTCCTGATCTCCGATCGGTCCACGCGCCGTCTCATATGCCCCGATCGGTTCACGCGCCGTCTCCTGAGCCCCGATCGGTCCTCGCGCCGTCGCCGAGCCGCGATCGGTTCACGCGTGGTCTCCGAGCCCCGATCGGTCCACGCGCCGTCGCCGAGCCGCGATCGGTCCACGCGCGGTCTCCGAGCGCCGATCGGTCCACGCACCATCTTCTACTCCACAATCGATCCACGCGCCGCCTCCGGAGCCCCAATTGGTCCACGCGCAACCGCCTGAGCCCCAGTCGGTCCACGCGCTGTCTTCGAGCCCCGATCAGTCCACGCGTCGTCTCCGATCCCCGATCGGTCTACGCGCCGTCGCCGCGCCATGATCAGTCCAAGCGCGGCCTCCTGAGCCCCGATCGGTCCACGCGCCGTCGTCGAGCCCCGATCGGTCCACGCGTCGTCTCCTAAGCCCCGATTCGTCGACGCGTCATCTCCTGAGCCCCGATCAATTGACGCGTCTTCTCCTGAGCCCCGATCGCTTCTCGTGCCGACTCCTGAGCCCCGATCCGTCGAGGCGTCGTCTCCGGAGCCCCGATCAATTGACGTGTCTTCTTCTGAGCCCCGATCGCTCCTCGCGCCGTCTCCTGAACCCCGCTCGGTCCATGCGTCGTCTTCTTAGCCCGGATGCCTCCACGCGCCGTCTCCGAGCCACGATCGGTCCAGGCGCCGCTTCCTACGCCCCGATCGGTACACGCGTAGTCTCCTAAGCCCCGATCGGTCCACGCGTCGTCTCCGAGCTCTGATCGGTCCACACGCCGTTTCCTGAGCCCCGATCGGTCCATGCGTCGTCTTCTTAGCCCCGATGCCTCCACGCGTCGTCTCCGAGCCTCGATCCGTACACGCGTCGTCTCCGAGCCCCGATCGGTCTACGCGCCGTCGCCGAGCCATGATCGGTCCACACGCCGTTTCCTGAGCCCCGATCGATCCACGCGCCATCGCCGAGCCCCGATCGGTCCACGCGCTGTCTTCGAGCCCCGATCAGTCCACGCGTCGTCTCCGAGCCCCGATCGGTCTACGCGCCGTCGCCGAGCCATGATCGGTCCACGCGCGGCCTCCTAAGCCCCGATCGGTCCACGCGCCGTCGCCGAGCCGCGATCGGTTCTCGCGCGGCCTCCTGAGCCCCGGTCGGTTCACGCGCCGTATCCGAGCCCAAATCGGGCCACGTGCCGTCTCCTGAGTCCCGATCAGTCCACGCGTCGTCTCCTAAGCCCCAATCGGTCCACGCGCCGCCTCCGGAGCCCCGATCGATCCACGCGAATCTCCTGAGCTCCGGTCGGTCGACGCGCCGTCTCCTCAGCCCCGATCGGTCCACGCGTCGTCTCCTAAGCCCCGATTCGTCGACGGGTCGTCTCCTGAGCCCCGATCAATTGACGCGTCTTCACCTGAGCCCCGATCGCTCCTCGCGCCGTCTCCTGAACCCCGCTCGGTCCATGCGTCGACTTCTTAGCCCGGATGCCTCCACGCGCCGTCTCCGGGCCACGATCGGTCCAGGCGCCGCTTCCTGCGCCCCGATCGGTCCACGCGCCGTCTCCTAAGCCCCAATCGGTCCACGCGGCGTCTCCGAGCGCCGATCATTTCACGCGCCGGGTCCTGCGCCCCAATCGGTCCACGCGCCGCCTCCTGCGCCCCGATCGGTCTGCGCGCCGTCTCCTGAGCCCCGGTCGGTTCACGGGCCGTCTCCGAGCCCCGATCGATCCACGCGTCGTCTTCTAAGCCCAGATGCCTCCTCGCGCCGTCTCCGAGCCACGATCCGTCCAGGCGCCGCTTCCTTAGCCCCGATCAGTGAACGCGCCGACTCCGAGCCCCGATCGTTCCACGCGCCGTCTCCGAGCCCCGATGGGTCCACGCGCGGTGTCCTGAGCCCCGGTCGGTCCAGGCCCCGTCTCCGAGCGCCGATCGGTTCACGCGCCGTCTCCTGAGAACGATCCGTCCACGCGCCGTCTCCTGAACCCCGATACGTGCACGCGCAGTCGCCGAGCCCCGATCAGTCCACGCGCCGTCGCCGAGCCTCGATAGGTCCACGCGCGGCCTCCTGAGCCCCGGTCGGTTCACGCGCCGTCTCCAAGCCCCGATCGATCCACGCGTCGTCTTCTAAGCCCAGATGCCTCCTCGCGCCGTCTCCGTGCCACGATCGGTCCAGGCGCCGCTTCCTGAGCCCCGATCGGTTAACGCGCCGACTCCGAGCCCCGATCGTTCCACGCGCCGTCTCCGAGCCCGGATGGGTCCACGCGCGGTGTCCTGAGCCCCGGTCGGTCCAGGCCCCGTCTCCGAGCCGCGATGGGTCCACGCGTCGCCTCTTGAGCCCCGATCGATCCACGCGAGTCTCCTGAGCCCCGATCGGTCGACGCGCCGTCTCGTGAGCCCCGATCGGTCCACGCGCCGCCTCCTGAGCCCCGATCGTTCCACGCGTCGTTCCCTAAGCCCCGATCCATCCACGCGCAGTCTCCTGAGCCCCAATCGTTCCACGCGCCGTCTCCTGAGCCCCGATCGGTCCAGGCGCCGTCTCCTCAGCCCCGATCGGTCCACGCGTCGTCTCCGAGCACCGATCGGTCCACGCGCCGTCTCAGAGCGCCGATCATTTCACGCCCCGTTTCCTGAGCTCCGATCGTTCCACGCGCCGTGTCCTGAGTCCCGATCCGTCCACTCACTGTCTCCTGAGCCCCGATCGGTCGACGCGTCCTCTGCTAAACCTCGATCGGTCCACGCGTCGTCTCCTGAGCCCCGATCGGTCGACGGGTCCTCTCCTAAGCCCCGATCGGTCCACGCGTCTTCTCCTGAGCTCCGATCAGTCCACGCGTCGTCTCCTAAGCCCCGATACGTCCACACGCCGTCTCCGAGCCCCGATGGGTCCCCGCGTTGCCTCCTTAGCCCCGATCGATCCACGCGAGTCTCCTGAGCGCCGATTGGTCCACGCGCCGTCTCCTAAGCCCCAATCGGTCCACGCACCGCCTCCTGCGCCCCAATCGGTCCACGCGCCGCCTCCTGCGCCCCGATCGGTCTGCGCGCCGTCTCCTGAGCCCTGATCGGTCCACGCGTCTTCTCCTGAGCCCCGATCAGTCCACGCGTCGTCTCCGAAGCCCCGATACATCCACATGCCGTCTCCGAGCCGCGATGGGTCCACGCGTCGCCTCCTGAGCCCCGATCGTTCCACGCGTCGTTCCCTAAGCCCCGTTCCATCCACGCGCCGTCTCCGAGCCCCGATCGGTCCACGCGCCGTCTCCGAGCCCTGATCGGTCCACGCGCCGTCTCCTGAGCCCCAATCGGTCCACTCGCTGTCTCCTGAGCCCCGATAGGTACACGCGTCGTCTCCTACGCCCCGATCGGTCCACGCGCCGCCTTCGTGCCCCGATCGGTCCACGCACCGCCTCCTGATCCCCATGGGTCCACGCGCCGCCTTCGTGCCCCGATCGGTCCACGCACCGCCTCCTGATCCCCATGGGTCCACGCGCCGTCTCCTGAGCCCCGATCGTTCCACGCGTCGTCCCCTAATACCCGATCCATACACGCGTCGTCTCCGAGCCCCGATCGTTCCACGCGCCGTCTCCGAGCGCCGATCGGTTCACGCGCCGTCTCCTGAGCCCCGATCGCTCCACGCGCCGTCTCCTGAGCCCCGATCGTTCCACGCGCCTTCTCCTGAGCCCCGATCGGTCCACGCGTCGTCTTCTAAGCCCAGATGCCTCCTTGCGCCGTCTCCCAACCACGATCGGTGCAGGCGCCGCTTCCTGAGTCCCGATCGGTCCACGCGTTTTCTCCTAAGCCCCGATCGTTCCACGCGTCGTCTCCTCAGCCCCGATCGGTCGACGCGTCGTCTCCGGGCGCCGATCGGTGCACGCGCCGTCTTCTAAGCCCAGATGCCTCCTTGCGCCGTCTCCCAACCACGATCGGTGCAGGCGCCTCTTCCTGAGCCCCGATCGGTCCACGCGTTTTCTCCTAAGCCCCGATCGGTCCACGCGTCGTCTCCTCAGCCCCGATCGGTCGACGCGTCGTCTCCGAGCGCCGATCGGTGCACGCGCCGTCTCCTGAACCCCGATCGTTCCACACGCCGCCTCCTAAGCCCCAATCTGTCCACGACCCGTCTCCGGGCCCCGATCGGTGCACGCGCCGTCTCCTAAGCCCCGATCGGCCCACGCGCCGTCGCCGAACCCCAATTGGTCCACGCGAAACCGCCTGAGCCCCAGTCGGTCCACGCGCTGTCTCCGAGCCCCGATCGGTCCACGCGTCGTCTCCGAGCCCCGATCGGTCCACGCGCCGTCTCCTAATCCCCAATCTGTCCACGACCCGTCTCCGGGCCCCGATCGGTGCACGCGCCGTCTCCTAAGCCCCGATCGGCCCACGCGCCGTCGCCGAACCCCAATTGGTCCACGCGAAACCGCCTGAGCCCCAGTCGGTCCACGCGCTGTCTCCGAGCCCCGATCGGTCCACGCGTCGTCTCCGAGCCCCGATCGGTCCACGCGCCGTCGCCGTGTCATGATCCGTCCACGCGCGGCCTCCTGAGACCCGATCGGTTCACGCGCCGTATCCGAGCCCCAATCGGTCCACGCGCTGTCTCCGAGCCCTGATCGGTCCACGCGTCGTCTCCGAACCCCGATCGGTCTACGCGCCGTCGCCGAGCCATGATCGGTCCACGCGCGGCCTCCTGAGCCCCGATCGGTCCACGCGCCGTCGCCGAGCCGCGATCGGTTCTCGCGCGGCCTCCTGAGCCCCGGTCGGTTCACGCACCGTATCCGAGCCCCAATCGGGCCACGCTCCGTCTCCTGAGTCCCGATCGGTCCCCGCGTCGTCTCCTAAGCCCCAATCGGTCCACGCGCCGCCTACGGAGCCCCGATCGGTCCACGCGTCGTCTCCTAAGCCCTGATCCGTCCACGCGCGGCGTCGAGCCGCGATCGGTCCACGGGCCGTCGCCGAACCCCAATTGGTCCACGCGAAACCGCCTGAGCCCCAGTCGGTCCACGCGCTGTCTCCGAGCCCCGATCGGTCCACGCGTCGTCTCCAAGCCCCGATCGGTCCACGCGCCGTCGCCGAGTCATGATCTGTCCACGCACGGCCTCCTGAGACCCGATCGGTCCACGCGCCGTCGCCGAGCCGCAATCGGTCCACGCGAAACCGCCTGAGCCCCAGTCGGTCCACGCGCTGTCTCCGAGCCCCGATCGGTCCACGCGTCGTCTCCGAGCCCCGATCGGTCCACGCGCCGTCGCCGTGTCATGATCTGTCCACGCGTCGGCTCCTAAGCCCCGATCCATCGACGCATCGTCTCCTGAGCCCCGATCGATCCACGCGCCGCCTCCTGAGCTCCGATCGCTCCACGCACCGTTTCCTGATCCCCGATCGGTCCACACGCGGTCTCCGAGCCCCGATCGGTCCGCGTGCCGCATTTTAAGCGGCGGTCCGTCCACGCGCCGTCTCCGAACACCGATCGGTCCACGCGCCGTCTCAAAGCGCCGATCATTTCACGCGCAGTCTCCTGAGTCCCGATCGGTCCAAGCGTCGTCTCCTAAGCCCCAATCGGTCCACTCGCCGCCTACGGAGCCCCGATCGATCCACGCGTCATCTCCGGATCTCCGATGGGTCCACGCGCCGTCTCCTAAGCCCCGATCGGTCCACGCGCCGTCTCCGAGCCCCGATCGGTTCACGTGCCGTCTCGTGAGCCCCGATCGTTCCACGCGTCGTCTCCTGATCCCCGATCCGTAAACGCGTCGTCTCCGAGCCTCGATCGGTCCACACGCCGTGTCCGATCCCCGATCGGTCCGCATGCCGCATTCTAAGCGGCGGTCCGTCCACGCGCCGTCTCCGAGCCCCGATCGGTCCATACGTCGTCTCCGAGTTCGGATCGGTCCACGCGCCGTTTCCGAGCCCCGATCGGTCCGCGCGCCGTCTCCTGAGCCCCGGTGGATCCACGCGCCGCCTCCTGAGCCCCGATCGGTCAACGCATCGTCTCCTAAGCCCCGATACGTTCACACGCCGTCTCCGAGACCCGATCGGTCCACGCGCCGTCGCCGAGCCGCAATCGGTCCACGCGAAACCGCCTGAGCCCCAGTCGGTCCACGCGCTGTCTCCGAGCCCCGATCGGTCCACGCGTCGTCTCCGAGCCCCGATCGGTCCACGCGCCGTCGCCGTGTCATGATCTGTCCACGCGTCGGCTCCTAAGCCCCGATCCATCGACGCATCGTCTCCTGAGCCCCGATCGATCCACGCGCCGCCTCCTGAGCTCCGATCGCTCCACGCACCGTTTCCTGATCCCCGATCGGTCCACACGCGGTCTCCGAGCCCCGATCGGTCCGCGTGCCGCATTTTAAGCGGCGGTCCGTCCACGCGCCGTCTCCGAACACCGATCGGTCCACGCGCCGTCTCAAAGCGCCGATCATTTCACGCGCAGTCTCCTGAGTCCCGATCGGTCCAAGCGTCGTCTCCTAAGCCCCAATCGGTCCACTCGCCGCCTACGGAGCCCCGATCGATCCACGCGTCATCTCCGGATCTCCGATGGGTCCACGCGCCGTCTCCTAAGCCCCGATCGGTCCACGCGCCGTCTCCGAGCCCCGATCGGTTCACGTGCCGTCTCGTGAGCCCCGATCGTTCCACGCGTCGTCTCCTGATCCCCGATCCGTAAACGCGTCGTCTCCGAGCCTCGATCGGTCCACACGCCGTGTCCGATCCCCGATCGGTCCGCATGCCGCATTCTAAGCGGCGGTCCGTCCACGCGCCGTCTCCGAGCCCCGATCGGTCCATACGTCGTCTCCGAGTTCGGATCGGTCCACGCGCCGTTTCCGAGCCCCGATCGGTCCGCGCGCCGTCTCCTGAGCCCCGGTGGATCCACGCGCCGCCTCCTGAGCCCCGATCGGTCAACGCATCGTCTCCTAAGCCCCGATACGTTCACACGCCGTCTCCGAGCCCCGATCGGTCCACGCGCCGTCGCCGAGCCTCGATCGGTCCACGCGCGGCCTCCGTAGCCCCGGTCGGTCCACGCGCCGTCTCCGAGCCCCGATCGGTCCACGCTCCGTCTCCTGAGCCCGGATCGTTCCACGCGTCGTCTCCTGATCCCCGATCCGTAAACGCGTCGTCTCCTAAGCCCCGATCGGTCTGCGCAGCGTCTCCTGATCCCCATCGGTCCACGCGTCGTCTCCGAGCCCCGATCGGTCTACGCGCCGTCGCCGAGCCATGATCGGTCCACGCGCGGCCTCCTGAGCCCCGGTCGGTTCACGCGCCGTATCCGAGCCCCAATCTGTCCACGACCCGTATCCGGGCCCCGATCGGTGCACTCGCCGTCTCCTAAGCCCCGATCGGTCCACGCGCCGTCTCCGAGCGCCGATTGGTTCACGCGCCGTCTCCTGAGCCCTGATCCGTCCACGCGCGGCGTCGAGCCGCGATCGGTCCACGCGCGGCCTCCTGAGCCCCAATCGGGCCACGCGTCGTCTCCTAAGCCCCGATCGGTCCACGCGCCGTCTCCGGGCCCCGATCGGTCCACGCACCATCTGCCGCTCTCCCATCGGTCCACGCGTCGTTCCCTAAGCTCCGATCCATCCACGCGCAGTCTCCTGAGCCCCGATCGGTCCACGCATCACCTTCTGAGCCCCGATCGGTTAACGCGCCGTCTCCTGAGCCCCGATCGTTCTACGCGCCGTCTCCGAGCCCCGATCCGTCCACGCGCAGTCGCCGAGCCCCGAACGGTTCACGCGCGGTCTCCTGAGCCCCAGTCGGTACACGCGCTGTCTCCGAGCCCCGATCGGTCCACGCATCGTCTCCTAAGCCCCGCTCGGTTAACGCGTCGTTTCGGAGCCCCGATCGGTCTACGCGTCGTCTCCTGAGCCGCGATCGGTCCACGCGCCGTCTCCTGAACCCCGCTCGGTCGATGCGTCGTCTTCTTAACCCCGATGCCTCCACGCCCCGTCTCCGAGCCACGATCGGTCCGTGCGCCGCTTCCACAACCCCGATCGGTCCACGCGTCACCTCCTGATCTCCGATCGATCCACGCGCAGCCTCCTGAGCCCCGATCGGTCCACGCGCCGTCGCCGAGCCGCGATCGTTCTACGCGCCGCTCCGAGCCCCCATCGGTCCACGCGCCGTCGCCGAGCTATGATCGGTCCACGCGCGGCCTCCTGAGCCCCGATCAGTCCACGCGCCGTCGCCGAACCGCGATCGGTCCACGCGCGGCCTCCTGAGGCCCGATCGGTCCACGCGCCGTCGCCGTGTCATGATCTGTCCACGCGTCGGCTCCTAAGCCCCGATCCATCGACGCATCGTCTCCTGAGCCCCGATCGATCCACGCGCCGCCTCCTGAGCTCCGATCGCTCCACGCACCGTTTCCTGATCCCCGATCGGTCCACACGCGGTCTCCGAGCCCCGATCGGTCCGCGTGCCGCATTTTAAGCGGCGGTCCGTCCACGCGCCGTCTCCGAACACCGATCGGTCCACGCGCCGTCTCAAAGCGCCGATCATTTCACGCGCAGTCTCCTGAGTCCCGATCGGTCCAAGCGTCGTCTCCTAAGCCCCAATCGGTCCACTCGCCGCCTACGGAGCCCCGATCGATCCACGCGTCATCTCCGGATCTCCGATGGGTCCACGCGCCGTCTCCTAAGCCCCGATCGGTCCACGCGCCGTCTCCGAGCCCCGATCGGTTCACGTGCCGTCTCGTGAGCCCCGATCGTTCCACGCGTCGTCTCCTGATCCCCGATCCGTAAACGCGTCGTCTCCGAGCCTCGATCGGTCCACACGCCGTGTCCGATCCCCGATCGGTCCGCATGCCGCATTCTAAGCGGCGGTCCGTCCACGCGCCGTCTCCGAGCCCCGATCGGTCCATACGTCGTCTCCGAGTTCGGATCGGTCCACGCGCCGTTTCCGAGCCCCGATCGGTCCGCGCGCCGTCTCCTGAGCCCCGGTGGATCCACGCGCCGCCTCCTGAGCCCCGATCGGTCAACGCATCGTCTCCTAAGCCCCGATACGTTCACACGCCGTCTCCGAGCCCCGATCGGTCCACGCGCCGTCGCCGAGCCTCGATCGGTCCACGCGCGGCCTCCGTAGCCCCGGTCGGTCCACGCGCCGTCTCCGAGCCCCGATCGGTCCACGCTCCGTCTCCTGAGCCCGGATCGTTCCACGCGTCGTCTCCTGATCCCCGATCCGTAAACGCGTCGTCTCCTAAGCCCCGATCGGTCTGCGCAGCGTCTCCTGATCCCCATCGGTCCACGCGTCGTCTCCGAGCCCCGATCGGTCTACGCGCCGTCGCCGAGCCATGATCGGTCCACGCGCGGCCTCCTGAGCCCCGGTCGGTTCACGCGCCGTATCCGAGCCCCAATCTGTCCACGACCCGTATCCGGGCCCCGATCGGTGCACTCGCCGTCTCCTAAGCCCCGATCGGTCCACGCGCCGTCTCCGAGCGCCGATTGGTTCACGCGCCGTCTCCTGAGCCCTGATCCGTCCACGCGCGGCGTCGAGCCGCGATCGGTCCACGCGCGGCCTCCTGAGCCCCAATCGGGCCACGCGTCGTCTCCTAAGCCCCGATCGGTCCACGCGCCGTCTCCGGGCCCCGATCGGTCCACGCACCATCTGCCGCTCTCCCATCGGTCCACGCGTCGTTCCCTAAGCTCCGATCCATCCACGCGCAGTCTCCTGAGCCCCGATCGGTCCACGCATCACCTTCTGAGCCCCGATCGGTTAACGCGCCGTCTCCTGAGCCCCGATCGTTCTACGCGCCGTCTCCGAGCCCCGATCCGTCCACGCGCAGTCGCCGAGCCCCGAACGGTTCACGCGCGGTCTCCTGAGCCCCAGTCGGTACACGCGCTGTCTCCGAGCCCCGATCGGTCCACGCATCGTCTCCTAAGCCCCGCTCGGTTAACGCGTCGTTTCGGAGCCCCGATCGGTCTACGCGTCGTCTCCTGAGCCGCGATCGGTCCACGCGCCGTCTCCTGAACCCCGCTCGGTCGATGCGTCGTCTTCTTAACCCCGATGCCTCCACGCCCCGTCTCCGAGCCACGATCGGTCCGTGCGCCGCTTCCACAACCCCGATCGGTCCACGCGTCACCTCCTGATCTCCGATCGATCCACGCGCAGCCTCCTGAGCCCCGATCGGTCCACGCGCCGTCGCCGAGCCGCGATCGTTCTACGCGCCGCTCCGAGCCCCCATCGGTCCACGCGCCGTCGCCGAGCTATGATCGGTCCACGCGCGGCCTCCTGAGCCCCGATCAGTCCACGCGCCGTCGCCGAACCGCGATCGGTCCACGCGCGGCCTCCTGAGGCCCGATTGGTTCACGCGCCGTATCCGAGCCCCATTCGGTCCACGCGCCGTCTCCTGAGCCCCGATCGGTCCACGCGCGGCCTCCTGAGCCCCGATCGGTCCACGCGCCGTCGCCGAGCCGCGATCGGTCCACGCGCGGCCTCCTGAGTCCCGATTGGTTCACGCGCCGTATCCGAGCCCCAATCGGTCTACGCGCCGTCTCCTGAGCCCCGATCGGTCCACGCGCGGCCTCCTGAGCCCCGATCGGTCCTCGCGCCGTCGCCGAGCCGCGATCGGTCCACGCGTGGTCTCCGAGCCCCGATCGGTCCACGCGCCGTCGCCGAGCCGCGATCGGTCCACGCGCGGTCTCCGAGCGCCGATCGGTCCACGCACCATCTTCTACTCCACAATCGATCCACGCGCCGCCTCCGGAGCCCCAATTGGTCCACGCGCAACCGCCTGAGCCCCAGTCGGTCCACGCGCTGTCTTCGAGCCCCGATCAGTCCACGCGTCGTCTCCGAGCCCCGATCCGTCTACGCGCCGTCGCCGCGCCATGATCGGTCCACGCGCGGCCTCCTGAGCCCCGATCGGTCCACGCGCCGTCGCCGAGCCGCGATCGGTTCTCGGGCGGCCTCCTGAGCCCCGGTCGGGCCACGCGCCGACTCCTGAGTCCCGATCGATCCAAGCGAATCTCCTGAGCTCCGGTCGGTCCACGCGTCGTCTCCTAAGCCCCGATTCGTCGACGCGTCATCTCCTGAGCCCCGATCAATTGACGCGTCTTCTCCTGAGCCCCGATCGCTTCTCGTGCCGGCTCCTGAGCCCCGATCCGTCCAAGCGTCGTCTCCGGAGCCCCGATCAATTGACGTGTCTTCTTCTGAGCCCCGATCGCTCCTCGCGCCGTCTCCTGAACCCCGCTCGGTCCATGCGTCGTCTTCTTAGCCCGGATGCCTCCACGCGCCGTCTCCGAGCCACGATCGGTCCAGGCGCCGCTTCCTGCGCCCCGATCGGTACACGCGTAGTCTCCTAAGCCCCGATCGGTCCACGCGTCGTCTCCGAGCTCTGATCGGTCCACACGCCGTTTCCTGAGCCCCGATCGGTCCATGCGTCGTCTTCTTAGCCCCGATGCCTCCACGCGTCGTCTCCGAGCCTCGATCCGTACACGCGTCGTCTCCGAGCCCCGATCGATCCACGCGCCATCGCCGAGCCCCGATCGGTCCACGCGCTGTCTTCGAGCCCCGATCAGTCCACGCGTCGTCTCCGAGCCCCGATCGGTCTACGCGCCGTCGCCGAGCCATGATGGGTCCACGCGCGGCCTCCTAAGCCCCGATCGGTCCACGCGCCGTCGCCGAGCCGCGATCGGTTCTCGCGCGGCCTCCTGAGCCCCGGTCGGTTCACGCGCCGTATCCGAGCCCAAATCGGGCCACGCGCCGTCTCCTGAGTCCCGATCAGTCCACGCGTCGTCTCCTAAGCCCCAATCGGTCCACGCGCCGCCTCCGGAGCCCCGATCGATCCACGCGAATCTCCTGAGCTCCGGTCGGTCGACGCGCCGTCTCCTCAGCCCCGATCGGTCCACGCGTCGTCTCCTAAGCCCCGATCAATTGACGCGACTTCTCCTGAGCCCCGATCGCTCCTCGCGCCGTCTCCTGAACCCCGCTCGGTCCATGCGTCGTCTTCTTAGCCCAGATGCCTCCACGCGCCGTCTCCGAGCCACGATCGGTCCAGGCGCCACTTCCTGCGCCCCGATCGGTCCACGCGCCGTCTCCTAAGCCCCAATCGGTCCACGCGGCGTCTCCGAGCGCCGATCATTTCACGCGCCGGCTCCTGAGACCCAATCGTTCCACGCGCCGTCTCCGAGCCCCGATCGATCCACGCGCCGCCTCCTGAGCCCCGATCTGTCCACGCGCTGTCTCCTGAGCCCCGATAGGTACACGCGTAGTCTCCTAAGCCCCGATCGGTCCACGCGTCGTCTCCGAGCTCTGATCGGTCCACACGCCGTTTCCTGAGCCCCGATCGATCCATGCGTCGTCTTCTTAGCCCCGATGCCTCCACGCGTCGTCTCCGAGCCACGATCGGTCCAGGCGCCGCTTCCTGAGCCCCGATCGGTCCACGCGCCGTATCCTAAGCCCCGATCGGTCCACGCGCCGTCTCTGAGCGCTGATAACTTCACGCGCCGCCTCTTGAGCCCCGATCGGTCCACGCGTCGTCTCCTAAGCCCCGCTCGGCTAACGCGTCGTCTCCGAGCCCCGATGGGTCCACGCGCGGTGTCCTGAGCCCCGGTCGGTCCAGGCCCCGTCTCCGAGCGCCGATCGGTTCACGCGCCGTCTCCTGAGAACGATCCGTCCACGCGTCGTTTCCGAAGCCCCGATCCATCCACGCGCATTCTCCCGAGCCCCAATCGGTCCACGCGCCGTCTCCTGAGCCCCAATCGGTCCACGCGCCGTCTCCGAGCCCCGATCGGTTCACGCGCCGTCTCCTGAACCCCCATACGTGCACGCGCAGTCGCCGAGCCCCGATCGGTCCACGCGCCGTCGCCGAGCCTCGATAGGTCCACGCGCGGCCTCCTGAGCCCCGGTCGGTTCACGCGCCGTCTCCGAGCCCCGATCGATCCACGCGTCGTCTTCTAAGCCCAGTTGCCTCGTCGCGCCGTCTCCGAGCCACGATCGGTCCAGGCGCCGCTTCCTGAGCCCCGATCGGTTAACGCGCCGACTCCGAGCCCCGATCGTTCCACGCGCCGTCTCCGAGCCCCGATGGGTCCACGCGCGGTGTCCTGAGCCCCGGTCGGTCCAGGCCCCGTCTCCGAGCCGCGATGGGTCCACGCGTCGCCTCTTGAGCCCCGATCGATCCACGCGAGTCTCCTGAGCCCCGATCGGTCGACGCGCCGTCTCGTGAGCCCCGATCGGTCCACGCGCCGTCTCCTGAGCCCCGATCGTTCCACGCGTCGGTCCCTAAGCCCCGATCCATCCACGCACAGTCTCCCGAGCCCCAATCGGTCCACGCGCCGTCTCCTGAGCCCCGATCGGTCCACGCGCCGTCTCCTCAGCCCCGATCGGTCCACGCGTCGTCTCCGAGCACCGATCGGTCCACGCGCCGTCTCAGAGCGCCGATCATTTCACGCCCCGTTTCCTGAGCTCCGATCGTTCCACGCGCCGTCTCCTGAGTCCCGATCCGTCCACTCACTGTCTCCTGAGCCCCGATCGTTCCACGCGCTGTTTCCGAGCTCCGATCGGTCCACGCGGCGCCTCCGGAGCCCCGTTCGATCCACGCGCAGTCTCCTGAGCCCCGATCGGTCCACGCATCGCCTCCTGAGCCCCGGACGGTCCAGGCGCCGTCTCCGAACCCCGATCGGTCGACGCGCCGTCTCCGAGCCCCGATCATTCCACGCGCCGTCTCCGAGCCCCGATCGGTCAACGCGCCGTCGCCGAGCCATGATCGGTCCACGCGCGGCCTCCTGAGCCCCGGTTGCGTCATGCGCCGTATCCAACCCCCAATCGATCCACGCGCCGTCTCCTGAGCCCCGATCAGTTCACGCGTCGGCTCCGAGCCCGATCGGTCCACGCATCATCTCCTAAGCCCCGATCGGTTAATGTGCCGTCTCCGAGCCCCGATCGGTCCACGCGCCATCTCCTGAGCCCCGGTCGGTTCACGCGCCTTCTTCGAGCCCCGATCGATCCACGCGTCGTCTTGAAAACCCAGATGCCTCCTCGCATCGTCTCCTAAGCCCCGATCGGTTAACGCGCCGTCTCCGAGCCCCGATCGGTCCACGCCCCGTAGCCGAACCCCAATTGGTCCACGCGCAACCTCCTGAGCCCCAGTCGATCCACGCACGGCCTCCTGAGCCATGGTCGGTTCACGCGCCGTCTCCTGCGCCCCGATCGGTCCACGCGCCGTCTCCGAGCCCCGGTCGGTCCACGCGCCGTCTCCGAGCCCCGATCGGTTCACGCATCGTCTCCTAAGCCCCGATCGGTCCACGCGCCGTCTCCTAAGCCCCAGTCGGTCCACGCGCTGTCTCCGAGCCCCGATCGGTCCATGCGTCGTCTCCGAGCACCGATTGGTCCACGCGCCGTCGCCGAGCCATGATCGGTACACGCGCGGCCTCCTGAGCCCCGATCGGTCCACGCGCCGTCGCCGAGCCGCGATTGGTCCACGCGCGGCCTCCTGAACCCCGATCGGTCGACGCGCCGTCCCCGAGCCGCGATCGGTCCACGCCCGACCTCCTGAGCCCCGGTTGGTTCACGCGCCGTATCCGAGCCCCCATCGGTCCACACGTCGTCTCCGAGCCCCGATCCGTCCACGCGCCGTCGCCGAGCCATGATCGGCCCACGCGAGCCTCCTGAGCCCCGGTCGATCCGCGCGCCGTCTCCTGAGCCCCGATCGGTCGACGCGTCGTTTCCTGAGCCGCGATCGATCCACGCGTCGTCTTCTTAGCCCCGATGCCTCCACGCGCCGTCTCCGAGCCCCGATCGGTCCGCGCACTGTCTCCTGATGCCCATGGGTCCACGCGGCGCCTCCGGGGCCCCGATCGGTCCACGTGCCGTCTCCTGAGCCCCGATCGTTACACGCGCCGTCTCCGGGCCCCGATCAGTCCACGCGCCGTCTCCGAGCCCCGATCGGTCCACGAACTGTCTCCTGATCCCTATGGGTCAACGCGGCGCCTCCGGAGCCCCGATCGATCCACGCGAGGCTCCTGAGCCCCGATCGGACCACGTATCGTCTCCTAAGCCCCAATCGGTTAACGCGCCGTTGCCTGAGCCCCGATCGGTCCACGCGTCGTCTTCTAACCCCAGACCCCTCCTTGCACCGTCTCCGAGGGCCGATCGGTTCACGCGCCGTCTCCTGAGCCCCGATCGTTCCACGCATCGTCTCCGAAACCCGATGGGTCCACGCGTCGGCTCCTAATCCCCGATCAGTCCACGCGCCGTCTCCGAGGCCCGATCGGTCCACGCGTCGTCTCCTAAGACCCGATCGGTCCACGTATCGTCTCCTAAGACCCGATCGGTCCACACGCCGTCTCCAAGCCCCGATGGGTCCACGTGTCGCCTCCTGAGCCCCGGTCGGTCCACGCGCCGTCTCCGAGCGCCGATAACTTCACGCGCCGTCTCCTGAGCCCCGATCGTTCCACGCGCCGTCTCCTGAGCCCAAATCGGTCCACACGCTGTCTCGTGAGCCCCGATAGGTACACGCGTCGTCTCCTACGCCCCGATCGGTCCACGCGTAGTCTCCTAAGCCCCGCTCGGTTAACGCGTCGTTTCCGAGCCCCAATCGGTCTACGCGTCGCCTTCTAAGCTCCGATCGGTCCACGCGCCATCTCCGAGCCCCGATCGGTCCACGCACCATCTTCTACTCCCCAATCGCTCCTCGCGCCGTCTCCTGAGCCCCACTCGGTCCCTGCGTCGTCTTCTTAGCCCGGATGCCTCCACGCGCCGTCTCCGCGCCACGATCGGTCTAGGCGTCGCTTCCTGAGCCCCGATCGGTCATCGCGCCGTCTCCTAAGCCCCAATCGCTCCACGCGCCGCCTCCTAAGCCCCGATCGATCCACGCGTCGTCTCCGAACGCCGATCGGTTCACGCGCCGTCTCCTTTGCTCCGATCGTTCCACGCGCCGTCTCCGAGGCCCGATCGGTCCACGCATCGTCTCCTACGCCCCGATCAGTTAACGCGCCGTCTCCGAGCCCCGATTGCCCACACGCCGTCTCCGAGTCCCGATCGGTCCGCATGCCGCATTCTAAGCCACGGTCAGTCCTCGCGCCGTCTCCGAGCATCGATCGGTCCACGCGTCGTCCCCTAATACCCGATCCGTCGACGCGTCGCCTCCTGAGCCCCGATCGATCCACTCGCCATCTCCGAGCCCCGCTCGATCCACGCGTCGTCTCCTAAGCCTCGATCGGTCCACGCGCCGTCTCCGAGCGCTGATCGGGTCACGCGCCGTCTTCTGAGCCCCAATCGTTCCATGCGCCGCCTCCTAAACACCGATCGGACCAGGCTTCGTCTCCTAAGCACCGACCGGTCGACGCGTCGTCTCCTGAGCCCCGGTCGGTTCACGCGCCGTCGCCGAGCCCGATCGGTCCACGCATCGTCTCCTAAGCCCCTATCGGTTAACGCGCCGTCTCCGAGCCCCGATCGGTCCACGCGCAACCGCCTGAGCCCCAGTCGGTCCACGCGCTGTCTCCGAGCCCCGATCGGTCCACGCGTCGTCTCCGAGCACCGATCGGTCCACGAGCTGTTGCCGAGCCATGATCGGTCCATGCGCGGCCTCCTGAGCCCCGATCGGTCCACGCGCCGTCGCCGAGCCGCGATCGGTCCACGCGCGGCCTCCTGAGCCCCGATTGGTCCACGCGCCGTCACCGAGCCGCGATCGGTCCACGCGCGACCTCCTGAGCCCCGGTTGGTTCACGCGCCGTATCCGAGCCGCCATCGGTCCACGCGTCGTCTCCGAGCCCCGATCCGTCCACGCGCCGTCGCCGAGCAGTGATCGGTCCACGCGAGACTCCTGAGTCCCGGTCGGTACGCGCGCCGTCTCCTGAGCCCCGATCGGTCGACGAGTCGTTTCCTGAGCCCCGATCCATCCACGCGTCGTCCCCTGAGCCCCGATCGCTCCACGCGCTGATTTCTGAGCCCCGATCAATTGACACGTCTTCTCCTGAGCCCCGATCGCTCCTCGCGCCGTCTCCTGAGCCCCGCTCGGTCCATGCGTCGTCTTCTTAGTCCCAATGCCTCCACACGCCGTCTCCCAGCCACGATCGGTCTAGGCGCCGCTTCCTGAGCCCCGATCGGTCCAGACGCCGCTTCCTGAGCCCCGATCGGTCCACGCGCCGTCTCCTAAGCCCCAATCGGTTCACGCGCCGTCTCCTAAGCCCCGATCGGTCCAAGCGGCGTCTCCGAGCCCCCATCGGTCCACGCGGCGTTTTCTGAGCACCGTTCGGTCCACGCGTCGTCTTCAAAGCCCCGATGCCTCCACGCGCCGTCTCCGAGCCACGATCGGTCCGTGCGCCGCTTCCAGAGCCCCGAACGGTGCACGCGTCTTCTCCTGATCTCCGATCGGTCCACGCGCCGTCTCATATGCCCCGATCGGTTCACGCGCCGTCTCATATGCCCCGATCGGTTCACGCGCCGTCTCCTGAGCCCCGATCGTTCCACGCACCGTTTCCGAGCCCCGATTGGTCCACACGCAGTCTCCGAGCCCCGATCGGTCCGCGTGCCGCATTCTAAGCCACGGTCCATCCACGCGCCGTCTCCGAGCCCCGCTCGATCCACGCGTCGTCTCCTAAGCCTCGATCGGTCCACGCGCCGTCTCCGAGCGCCGATCGGTTCACGCGCCGTCTTCTAAGCCCCGATCGTTCCACCCGCCGCCTCCTAAGCCCCGATCGGTCCAGGCTTCGTCTGCTAAGCCCCGACCGGTCCACGCGTCGTCTCCTGAGCCCCTGTCAGTTCCCCCGCCGTCTCCGAGCTCGATCGGTCCACGCATCGTCTCCTAAGCCCCTATTGGGTAACGCGCCGTCTCCGAGCCCCGATCGGTCCATGCGCGGTCTCCTGAACCCCGATACGTCCACGCGCAGTCGCCGAGCCCCGATCGGTCCACGCGCCGTCTCCTGAGCCCCTGTCAGTTCACGCGCCGTCTCCGAGCCCGATCGGTTCACGCGCCGTCTCCTGAGCCCCGATCATTCCACGCGATGTCTTCGAGCCCCGATGAGTCCACGCGCCGTCTCCTAAGCCCCGATAGGTCCACGCGCCGTCTCCGAGCGCCAATCGGTTCACGCGCCGTCTCCTGAGCCCCGATCGCTCCACGCGCCGTCTCCGAGCCCCGATCGGTCCAGGCGCCGTCTCCTGAGCCCGGATTGGTCCACGCGCCGTCGCCGAACCCCAATTGGTCCACGCGCAACCGCCTGAGCCCCGGTTGGTCCACGCGCTGTCTCCGAGCCCCGATCGGTCCACGCGTCGTATCCAAACCCCGATCGGTTCACGCGCCGTCTCCTGAGCCCCGATCGTTCCACGCGCTGTTTCCGAGCTCCGATCGGTCCACGCGGCGCCTCCCGAGCCCCGATCGATCCACGCGCAGTCTCCTGAGCCCCGATCGGTCCACGCATCGCCTCCTGAGCCCCGGACGGTCCAGGCGCCGTCTCCGAACCCCGATCGGTCGACGCGCCGTCTCCGAGCCCCGATCATTCCACGCGCCGTCTCCGAGCCCCGATCGGTCAACGCGCCGTCGCCGAGCCATGATCGGTCGACGCGCGGCCTCCTGAGCCCCGGTTGCGTCATGCGCCGTATCCAACCCCCAATCGATCCACGCGCCGTCTCCTGAGCCCCGATCAGTTCACGCACCGGCTCCGAGCCCGATCGGTCCACGCATCATCTCCTAAGCCCCGATCGGTTAATGTGCCGTCTCCGAGCCCCGATCGGTCCACGCGCCGTCTCCTGAGCCCCGGTCGGTTCACGCGCCTTCTTCGAGCCCCGATCGATCCACGCGTCGTCTTGAAAACCCAGATGCCTCCTCGCATCGTCTCCTAAGCCCCGATCGGTTAACGCGCCGTCTCCGAGCCCCGATCGGTCCACGCCCCGTTGCCGAACCCCAATTGGTCCACGCGCAACCTCCTGAGCCCCAGTCGGTCCACGCGCGGCCTCCTGAGCCATGGTCGGTTCACGCGCCGTCTCCTGCGCCCCGATCGGTCCACGCGTCGTTCCGT
The DNA here is from genome assembly GCA_946811545.1 of Netelia fuscicornis. Lineage (NCBI taxonomy): Eukaryota > Metazoa > Arthropoda > Insecta > Hymenoptera > Ichneumonidae > Netelia > Netelia fuscicornis. The sequence goes on along the minus strand of OX328016.1, from coordinate 13,417,552 downwards.
AAGCTCCGATCCATCCACGCGCAGTCTCCTGAGCCCCGATTGGTGGACGTGCCGTCTCCCAGCCACGATCGGTCCACGCGCCGTCTCCTAAGCCCCAATCTGTCCACGACCCGCCTCTGGGCCCCGATCGGTGCACGCGCCGTCTCCTGAGCCTCGGTCGGTTCACGCGCCATCTCCGAGCCGCGATCGATTCACGCATCGTCTCCTAAGCCCCGATACGTCCACGCGCAGTCGCCGAGCCCCGATCGGTCCACGCGCGGTCTCCTGAGCCCCGATCTGTCCACGCGCCGTCTCCGAGCCGCGATCGGTTCACGGATCGTCTCCTGAGCCCCGATCGGTTGACGTGCCGTCTCCGATCCCCAATCGGTCCACGCTCCGTCTCCGAGCCCCGGTCGGTCCACGCGCCGTCTCCGAGCCCCGATCGGTTCACGCATCGTCTCCTAAGAGGCAGTGTTACTGGCGACGTACGCTTCGAAATTTCGATCAGTAGTCCTGCGAGCACTAAACAATAAATCAGCTTAAAAATTGGCAGGTGCACAGAGAATTATGGCAAAATTGGGCTCTTGGTATTTTTTTATCGAAATATTAAAAAAAAATTTGCAGTTTTGTATTATCACGGGAGTAATCACAGACTTACGTATGATGCACGGATCGGATCGCAATTTCAAGAGCAAGAGCCACTCCGCAATTAAAAAACACACATTTCGGGCTTTATTTCATTAGATTTTATGCAAAATTGAATGAATAAAGGCTGATCGAAATTTTTGACAAGAAGATATCGACAATTTGACCGACATACGAAAAAAATAGTGTAGCGAAATTCGAAGAGAAGGCGCTGGCGAAATTTTCTCAAGAAACTCGTATGGTAAGCGGTGAAAGCGGAGACAAATGACGGAACGCTTTGCTGCTATATATATACTTATATATGTTTAGCCCGCAAGGCCTTGCCTCCTCCGTCACCGACTGGCGCCCGGCCTGACCACCGCACGGATCGCGCGTATATATATATACACATAAAAGCTACGACAGCGCAAGCTACATATTAGGCCAACGTCAGGCGCGTATGGGTGAGACTCGCATGATACTCATTCATTTCCTCCCCGAATGCAATGAAATAAAATGCAAAATGTGCGTATTTTGATTACGCGTTAGCTGTCTATTCAAGAGCTATGATAATGTCAATACAACTATCGGAAATATTCATCGTATATTTATTTATATATATAAGTGTTACAGGCAACGTACGCTTCGAAATTTGGATCAGTAGTCCAGCAAGCAGTAAACAACCGATTAAAAATTTGAAAATACACAGAGCATGATAGCAAAAGTGTATGTTGGTATTTTTTCCCCAAAATTTTTGCCATAATTCTCTAGGTACTCTCAAAAGCACTCAGTGCCGAAGTAAGTGCAGCTGGGTGTTTTCGAATCGCTGGTGGCCTGCAACTGCAATGGACCTATCAGGAATATTCATCGCATATATATATATATATATATATATATATATATATATATATATATGCGATGAATATTCCTGATAGTTCCATATATATATATATATATATATATATATATATATATATATGTAAGCTACTTTTGTAGGACATTTGAGTGTGGAGGATAATTAAAGGTGATCGCCAGCACTGAACGATGTAGTTGTAATAACTGTTTGTAGATAATATATACAGATTAGCGTGCGCTAACAATATTTACAAAGCGTAAGAATACTCATATACCTGAATCGATACAATTGTCGATAGCGAACCACCGTTTACATTACAGCGACGATCGTATTCAATACGAGGTTAACGGCTCGGAGTCTTATCCCGTACTGACTCTCTCACGCGTGTGGGGACAGGCCCCCCACCTAGCCCAAGCTTGATAACGCACAAGCTTACATCCCCCCTTTTTAACTCGGGGTGTACGATCCGCCGAAATAAGGAACAAGTTTACTTGCATGGTATAAATTCGATTCGTTTCTTCTGTATCTGCTATCTAACAGAAAAATTACCTCAGACATTTTCTGCTTTATTTTAAATGGACCTACTCTTATTGCATCCAATTTATCTCTGTTTAACTTATTTCCATTTTGTATGTACACTAAGTCTCCGACCTCATAATTCCATTTTTTTACATTTTTATCATAATATGATTTATTTTGATAGTGTGATTTTTCTGAGTTTTTGTAGGCTATTTTCCTGTTCTCCTCTAAATTTTCCAAGTTGTTATCCTTTAGTTCATCTGGTAAAAATGATTCTTGTGATCCTGACAACAAATAAGTGGGGGCAAATCCGGTTGAGCTATGGATTGTGTTGTTGTAATTTTTTACGCATTGTTCTGCCGCTATTGGCCACGGTTTATCTTTATTATGAAATATTTTGCACCTTATTCTGTTAACCAAGTTCTGATTAGTCCTTTCATTCAAACCGTTGGAAAATGCGCAGTCCACTGCTGTGAAAATTTGTGTTATCTTTTGTTTTTTTATGTATTGTTTGAATTGTGCTGAATTTATCCCGGGATATTGATCTGTTAGTAGTATTTTAATGTTTCCATCTTTTTCTACTTTCTTTATCAGCCCTATAAAGTCCTTTGCCACTTGCGTTTTCGACGTTGTTATGTATGCGAATCGTGTGAAGTGATCTACCGCTAAATGTAAGTATTTTTTTGTGCTTTTGTTTCCTTTAAAACCTCCTATTGTGTCTAAGGATACTATTTCTAAAGGTTCTTTTGCTGGGCCGAGTTTAGACAAAGGAGCTTTGTAACAACCTATTCTTGATTTATTTTTAATGCAAGTCTCACACGATCTGCATGTTAATTTTATATGTTTATACATGTTTTTAAAATAAAATTTTTGTCCGAGTGTCAGGATTAAATGTTTTGTACCTATGTGACCTTGATCTATATGTACGTCTTTGATGAGTGATTTCCCAAATTCTTCAGTTACCCATATTTTTTTTTTGTTATTTAGAATTTTGTACATTATGTCATTTTCAATAATGTATTTATTATCTGTTTTCAGAAGCTTTTGATTCTCTTTTATGCTGTCTAATTTTAATGAATTCGCTATTTTAATCGCTGAATTATTGTCTGAACCTTCATGTGCTTCTAAAACTGGATTCCTTGATAAACAATCGGCCTCTATGTTGTCTTTCCCAGGGTTATAGACAATCGCAAATTCAAACTGTGAGATATAGCTCAAGATTTGCAATAATTCTGGGTCGGTACTTTTCTTTACATTTAAACCCTCCAATGGTCTGTGGTCCGTAAACACTACGAATTTTTTTCCAATTAAATGGTATTGCCAGTACAGAATAGCTTCTTTAATGGCTAAACACTCTATAAAGATTGCCTTTTTTGTCTTTTGGGGCTGCGACAGTTTTTTTGAGAAGAAAAACGCCGTCTTTAATGAGTTGTCTTCCTGTGGTTGCTTTAATATTGCTCCTACTCCTTCGATACTTGCATCCGTAAATATGTAAATTGGCGCCTCTGGATCAAATATTGCTAGAGAAGGGGCTGAGCACAAATATTTTTTGGTAGTCTTAAAACTGTTCTCACATTCCTTGGACCAGTAGAAGACCACATTTTTTCTCAATAGATTTCTCAACGGGTTTAATAAGGCAATGTGGTTTGGTATAAATTCCAAATAAAAATTAACTTTCCCTAAAAACTGTCTGATTTGTTTTTGAGTTTGAGGCACGGGAAAATTTCTTATAGCCGTCAGATTGTCGTTCATCGGTGTGATCATATTGTTTCCTATCTCGTGGCCCAAATATATTATCTTTCTTTGTCCAAACTGGCTTTTTTTTTTATTCAATGTAAAACCTTGTTCGTGTAACGCTGTTAACACTTGTTCGATGTGTTTTACATGCTCTTCATAATTTTTTGAAAATATCAGTATGTCGTCTATATAATTCACTGCAAACCTATCCAGATTATTTTTCCTGATCACACTTGCAAGGACTCTCTGAAAAATTGCGGGAGCGGACTTCAGACCGAATGGCAAACAGTTCCATTCCCAGTGCCCATGATGGGTTACAAAGGCCAGTTTATGTCTGTCTTTAGCGCGTACTGGGATCGACCAAAACGCCGAGTTTACGTCCAATTTTGAAAAATAATTACAGTTTCTGACGCGTACAGTAAGGTCATCTATCCTCGGAAACGGTTGACTTTCCGGCACTACTATCTTATTTAGTTCTTTAAAATCTATGCACAAACGTGATCTTTTCCCTTCTTCTTTCCTTGTTTATCTTTGTTACGACATATACTTTCTGCGTGAAATCTATTTTTGAAGCCTAATTTATCACAGATGTTGCATGGTTTTTTTTCGCTTACAAACTTTTTATTAGTATTGTCAGTTCTTGAATCAATAATCTTACCAAATTGTTTTAATCTGCCCATTAAATTTTCTATGCTTGTAATAGATTTCTTTTCTAATTTGTTTTGTATAAAGTTTGGCAGGCTAATGACGATCATGTTTATCTGAGTGTTTATTGACATGCTTTCATCTGTTTCCAGAATTAGTCTTCTCTTCTTCAACGCATATTCTAACAACGAACCGTTATAAAATTTAAAATTATATGCGAACGCTATATCTACCCAGGATTGCTCGGAAAAAGTATCAACAAATGCATTATTCCAGGCCTCCCAATTTAACAAAGAATTCTGCCTTACAAAAACATGATACCAATCTAAGGCTGACTTCTCCAAAAATAATCTTAATGTTTCTGCATATTTCTCTTGAATTATTCCTACTCTTTCGCACTCTTGAACAAATAGTTTAATCCAAACATCCGCATTTAAATTTTCACCACTAAATTTTTCAATCACAATCTCTTGTACTAGCGTACTCGTTTCTCTGCTTGATGTACCTGTTGGGGCACTGTTTACCTCCATGCCCTTGTTTGTGTCGGCCTCTTCCAAATATTCATCGTAAAGCACAACATTTCCTTCGGTATCTAAATAAATACCTTGAAGCTCCTCAGTCAACGTGATCATGACATTACGGAATTTGTTTCGAACCTTCATACTCTTGACGACATTTTTCACTATTGCGGACTCGAAGAGCTGTTTGTGATGAGCGCTCGTTTGTTTCTCCTTTGGGAATGAAAAAATTTCCTCATGTCCAAGCAGCTGAATCCTCTTAACTTTGACTACAGTAGTCTTAGCATCTGCTCCGGATTCCGATGTAAAGAAGAATCTTGCTTTCTCCTCCATTGTATCGATTTGTAAGCTACTTTTGTAGGACATTTGAGTGTGGAGGATAATTAAAGGTGATCGCCAGCACTGAACGATGTAGTTGTAATAACTGTATGTAGATAATATATACAGATTAGCGTGCGCTAACAATATTTACAAAGCGTAAGAATACTCATATACCTGAATCGATACAATTGTCGATAGCGAACCACCGTTTACATTACAGCGACGATCGTATTCAATACGAGGTTAACGGCTCGGAGTCTTATCCCGTACTGACTCTCTCACGCGTGTGGGGACAGGCCCCCCACCTAGCCCAAGCTTGATAACGCACAAGCTTACATATATATATATATATATATATATATTGATGAATATTCACGATAGTTGCATTGACGTTGCCATTACATAGACAGCTAGTGCGCGATGCGGCTATGGGTACGCATGTACGAATATGTGCCGATTCCAACGGCCGCTCTCGTCGAGAGACGCGAAGCTACAATTCAAACAAACCTTACGCCCGCTATGAGAATCCGATCGAGCTGAAATTTTGACCCTGCATAGACAAAGGTGCCAGAGAGTGGACCTTGGTATTTTTCCTATAATTTACAACTAGAAAACCCATTTTTCCGGGCTACCGTTGAGAACAAACATATATTTTATATATAAATGAATATATATATGTATATACTGTAACGAGATTTTCCCGCACCTTCCGAGAACCTCCGGTTCCGCCACTCGAGGAGGGGCGCGCGATGTTCCGCGCCGTTCTCCGCTGCTCCGGCGAGGTGGAGTCGGGACCTGCTGACGCCGTAGGGTTGACCGGGGGCGGACGGGCGCCAGGTACGCTCACGTACCACCGGCCTAGGCCGGCTTTATTTAGATTTGCCGCCACCACGGCCCCCCTACGCGCCCCCGCCTCCCCTCGAGAGCGAACACCGGGGTCTCGGGCTTTATTCCGGCTGACCCAGCCCGCCTGCGGGTCGGTAAGGTAGAGGGGGGGGGGGGAACGAGAAGGAATTTTGGGTCAATTAGGCCATGTATCAAGTCAACTCTACAATTTGCAAGTAATCCATTTATTGCACGAGGAATGTTACAATCGCAATTCTTGTCTACAGATAGCCCTCGCACGCGGTAGAGAACCTCATTTCGCTGGTACCCTACCTACTCGTAGCGCCAGATAACCGCGTCCGAGAGAAGGAAGGACGATATATACTCTCGGTAGGTAACTAAACGAGATTAGGTAACCCCCCGGGATGAATGATTATTTCAGGTATCACCCTGTAGATAGCCAAGATAATAGGTAACCCCCTTAAGGATGAATGATTATTTCAGGTATCGCCCTGTAGATAGCCAAGATAATAGGTAACCCCCTTAAGGATGAATGAATACTTCAGGTATCACCCTGTCGATAGCCTAGATAATAGGTAGCCCCCTTAAGGATGAATGAATATTTCAGGTATCACCCGGTAGATAGCCAAGATAATAGGTAACCCCCTTAAGGATGAATGAATACTTCAGGTATCACCCTGTAGATAGCCAAGATAATAGGTAGCCCCCTTAAGGATGAATGAATATTTCAGGTATCACCCTGTAGATAGCCAAGATAATAGGTAGCCCCCTTAAGGATGAATGAATATTTCACGAAGCCCAGACGCGACGAGAGAAAAATTCTTTACTCTATAGTAATTGTAACATTATCCTAAACGACATAAAACTGGCACGGTGACTCGATATAAATTAAGTAAACAACACGGTGTGACCGCGGTAGAGGACGGTCGCACGTGGTACGCGACGCCGGCGCGTGTTATGAAACGGAGAGAGTCGACAAGGGACGAGCAGCTTTCGGTACGCTACCATCGTACTCTTACTCTATGATGCTTGACGCGGGACTGCCGCAAAACAATTTCGATTAATTAATTATTATCCCGGGACTCACTTAATTTGCTGTCTCGTCCCGGCCTCCTCTCTCTCTTTCGCTCCAAAAGTGGACGGAACTCACGTATGCCGGTGTCGACCACGTTTGCTGCCTTGGCTTCTCGCAAACCCTCGTGACTCCACTGCTCCTCGAAATACTTCCTTTGTTGAACTATGACTGCCGGTCTCGTTGTCCGGCCGGTATACTTAGCCTACTTACTCTCCCCCTACTTTTCCTTATTGCTGACCAATTATGTCACGGGTGTCGCGTGGTCGGCTCTCTTCCTTGGAGATTCTCGCCGGTCCTCCCGCGCCGCATACCCCTCTCTGGCCATCCAGTGGCGCGAGCGGGGGAGGGGGGGAGCGCGACGAGAGTCGTGCACAGCTCGCCTAGGAGCCGAGTGCTCCCGAACCCTTCGACGCGCCCCACCTCACCGCACGCCTTCCCCCTGGAGCCCGGAACGGGCGACGAGGAAGGGGGGGGAGCTCACCTCGCCGGACAGGCGTCCCTGTCTTTGGCGGTTGGCTCACGGTATTTTGCCACCAGGCACGAAAAACTGCAGCACCGCCCTCCCCGCCGCACCCGCCGAACCCCTTATTTCGAGGCGCCGTTTCGCGCGGACTTCAGCGTGCGGTGCCCCGACGAGAACTTCGTTGCTGGAAAAAGGTAGCCGACGGACCGAATTGCCCCCGGGGTTGATGACTCGATGTTCCATCGGCGCCAAGGGTTGCACCTGCGACCCCCTGCAGGCTGCCATCTCCGGTGTGACGAAAAAATCGTCACAGAGCCCCCTCCAAAGATGATGCCTGGGATTTGCGGACGCCGATGGTCCTAGGGAGACGTGGTCCGAGACTTCTGGTGAGCCCGTGCTGGTATTGGCGTGGTGGTGGGGCCTTCCCTCCTCCGGTGGTGTCTCGGGGCGGTGCTCCTCTTTGCTGGGGTCCATCTTGCGTGGGCCCCTTATAGAGAGTCCGGAGTCCTATGGTAAAGGCCTTCGGGAGTAGGGGAGTAGGTGATAAATGGGAGACTTATTTGTGGTGCTAGAGGATTTATTCATACTGGATGTATTGTACTTAGTAAATATCACAGGTGGTTCTAGAGAGCCGTAGTAGGTAGCCAGTTATTCTTAACGTAGGTAGCGGATAGAGCCAATTCGGTGGGTGATCACTCGGTAGGTAGCCAGGTGGAATCGGTCTCGTATCCGGTACGGACTAGGGTCTCTTTGGGTTTTGGGGCTTACGGTACTTAGCCTGCCCACTGTCCCTTGTCTGCTCATTTTAGGTAGCCTTGCGTAAGGTTATTATGTAGCCTACTTAACCGAGTTTATGTAACCGTGATGTTCAGCCTGCAGCCATGAAGCAGAGTCTTCAGATAGGGGAGTGGTGCGGCCGCGCGAGTTAGATAGCCAATGTATTCGCGGTTCGCGGGGGGTTATGTTTAGTTAGCCAAGGTCGCGTTTTCGGGGGTGGGTAGCCGAGTTCGCGGTTTCGGGGAGTAGGTAGCCAAGGTCGCGTTTTCGGGGGTAGGTAGCCGAGTTCGCGGTTTCGGGGAGTAGGTAGCCAAGGTCGCGTTTTCGGGGGTAGGTAGCCGAGTTCGCGGTTTCGGGGAGTAGGTAGCCAAGGTCGCGTTTTCGGGGGTAGGTAGCCGAGTTCGCGGTTTCGGGGAGTAGGTAGCCAAGGTCGCGTTTTCGGGGGTAGGTAGCCGAGGGGTCCGTTGGAAGATCTCCTTCCGCGGAGATGGGGTGGTCGAGTGAGTCCTCCGGCCCCGCCTCTACCGGTTTCCCGCGCAGCTCCAGGTATTACTCTTCTGACCGGCCCGCCCGCAACGGTAGCAGAAGAGTCGCCGCGGGTCCCTGCAGGTGTTAAATCGATGGCCGGGGTTACCGCAATTCCAACAGTCAGGTGGACGGCGGGGTTCTCTGCGTGGCTCTCCGGAATCCTGAGTGGTTAGGCCTCGGACCGGTGACGGCTCTGAGCGTCCCGACGGTTGAGTTGTGGTAGTTGACGGGGTTGCAGCGGAAGTCGGCCTCGCAAAAGTGACCCGCTTAGAGGTGGGCGACGACGTCCTGGTTCCGAACTTCGGGGTGCTTGGTGGAGGGTCCCACATGGCCTGCAGGTGGGCCGCCGCCGGGCCTTTGATGGTCGGAGGCTCCAGCATTTCGGCGAGGTCGCACTCCTTGCCGCCCCTCTCGAGGTCGTCGTCGTCCTGGGTGGCCAGCGTGGCGTACACGTGCTTGGCCAGAGGTGTCTTTGGAGTCCGGGGGCTCCGGTACGCCAACTCCGGGCACAGTGACTGATCCGGGGATGGTGGCGCGCGGTACGTACGGGCGGCTTGGTAGCTTTTTTCCACTCGGACCGCGATGTGTTCGAACGAGTCAAAGTCGAACAGGTCGTCCCGGTGGATGGCGATCTGCAATTTAGGTAGCAAATTGCGATGGGCGTATTGGATTTGCTCCGCATCGTTCCATGGGGGACGTAGCCGACTGAACAGTCCTCGCAGACAGGTGAGGTAGTCTGCGACACCCTCTTCCGTGCCCTGCGTGCGACGCATAATTTCGGTCCTCAGGGTGTACTGGTAGTCAGGGTCGCCAAAGCGGAGCCGGCAGGCAGCCTTGAACTGAGTCCAACTGCTCCACCGGTCACGGTCGTTGCGGAACCACTGAAGGGCTATCCCGGCGAGGAAGAAGGGTAGGCAGCAGATCAAGTCGGCGTCGTTCATCGGGAAGAGGGTCCGTCCCTCCGTGATCCGAGCGAGGAAGGGTTCCACGTCTTCCCCTCGCTTGCCTGAGAAGGATATGTTCCACTTTTTCATGGTGTTGAGGGCCGTTGAAGCGGAATGGTACGGCGGCCGTGCCCCGAGCGCTTCATACTGGTCTTCCGGGGGTCGTCCGGCTCTCGGTGGATAGTGGTCACCCGTATCGTGGTACCCGGTCGGGCGGAAGTCCTGATATCGTTCCGGGTCGTGGCTCGTATGGCCGATTTCCATGGTGGACTGGTCGACCATGCCCGGACGCAGCTCGGGTTGTCTCGGTAACGGTGGTCGTCCCGAGACCCGGGCAGGGGTTGGCCCTAATATCCTGGTTCCGGTCCGGTGGTATTCGGTGTCGACTCCGTACAGTCGTTGGGGTCCAGGGGGTTCCCACCGACTGTCCCCTGGTAGTCCCAGGCCGAAGTCCCAGGTGGTCTGGGCCGCGCCGCAATGGGCTTCGAGATGTCCGTCTCGTGGTGCCGGGTTCTCCGCCGGGTTTCCCGGTGGGCCTTTCGGCGCGGACGGTGGCTGGGGCTCCTCGCCCGGCGGGGTTGGTGTGCTCGCCGCGGGGTCGGACATGCTGGCGCGAGATCCCCCCTTGCTTCCGGATCGGGTATGTAGCAACGCGGGTAGGTAGCAGACGCGAAACGGGTAGGTAGCAAACGCGAAATGGGTAGGTAGCGAACGCGAAACGGGTAGGTAGCAACGCGGATAGGTAGCACTCGCGAAACGGGTAGGTAGCAAACGCGAACGGGTAGGTAGCAACGCGGGTAGGTAGCACTCGCGAAACGGGTAGGTAGCAAACGCGAACGGGTAGGTAGCAACGCGGGTAGGTAGCACTCGCGAAACGGGTAGGTAGCAAACGCGAAACGGGTAGGTAGCAAACGCGAAACGGGTAGGTAGCAAACGCGAAACGGGTAGGTAGCAATGCGGGTAGGTAGCACTCGCGAACGTGACCGGGTTCTTCCGAATCTGGAGGGTGTCTCCGAAGTCTCGTGCTTGCTAGGCTTCAGTCGGTCGTTATTACTCGTGACTTCGTATTGTTACTCAAGATCTGTAAGGCTTCTCGGCTAATACAAGACTGAGTCTTAAGGCGGCCTCTCCGCCGGATATATTCTCGAGGGGCGTCCTTCTGGGGGGGGTCAGGCCCCCTCCCAGTCCTCGAGGTCTGGCTTTGATTAGGGTGGGAGTTACAGTTTCGACGTTGGCTTGTCAACAAGGGATCCCCCCTAACCCCCCCCAAGAGGGCACCAGTACCCCTCGGCCCGTCAAAAAAACACGGTATTCGGTGATTAAGGTTCACAATAGGACGTCGCGGCGCTCGATCGCCGACGCGCGACGTAAATATGGTATCTCGCAACATATAGTAAGACAGAGGGATTAACGCGAACAAAAGGAACCTCGCATCGGTCGATCGGCGACACGAAAAATAAACAAGATAATTTTGGATCTTGAAACCCGCGAACGAAGGTAAATACTGAAGAAACGTGTCGTTCGATCGCCGGTGCGCAAAAGAAATATGAGATTTCGAAACATATCTTAAGACAGAAGGATTAACGCGAACAAAGGGAGCCTCGCATCGGTCGATCGGCGACACGAAAAATAAACAACACGATTCTGAATTCCGAAAACTGCGAACGAAGGTAAATACTGAAGAAACGTCTCGTTCGATCACCGGTGCGCAAAATAAATATGATATTTCGAAACATATCTTAAGACAGAAGGATTAACGCGAACAAAGGGAGCTTCGCCTCGGTCGATCGGCGACACGGAAAACAAAACAAGCTGATCTTGAATTTCGAAAACTGAGAATGAAGGTAAATACTGAAGAAACTTGTCGTTCGATCGCCGATGCGCAAAATAAAGATGATATTTCGAAACATATATTAAGACAGAGGGATTAACGCGAACAAAGGGAGCTTCGCCTCGGTCGATTGGCGACACGAAAAACAAAACAAGCCGATCTTGAATTTCGAAAACTGAGAATGAAGGTAAATACTGAAGAAACGTGTCGTTCAATCACCGGTGCGCAAAATAAATATGATATTTCGAAACATATATTAAGACAGAGGGATTAACGCGAACAAAGGGAGCCTCGCATCGGTCGATTGGCGACACGAAAAATAAACAAGACGATTTTGAATTTCGAAAACTGAGACTGAAGGTAAATACTGAAGAAACGTGTCGTTCGATCGCCGGTGCGCAAAATAAAGATGATATTTCGAAACCTAGAATACAACGGGATTACGTAGTCACCGTGCCATACCACCTGCGACTCGACTTATACCAGTTAGAATTTTCTCTCGTCTACGTTTCTCTACTACTCTTCTCTCGGACGGTAGTTTGCCTAATTACTCCTATCTGCCCCACGTTGGGCGCCATTTGTAACGAGATTTTCCCGCACCTTCCGAGAACCTCCGGTTCCGCCACTCGAGGAGGGGCGCGCGATGTTCCGCGCCGTTCTCCGCTGCTCCGGCGAGGTGGAGTCGGGACCTGCTGACGCCGTAGGGTTGACCGGGGGCGGACGGGCGCCAGGTACGCTCACGTACCACCGGCCTAGGCCGGCTTTATTTAGATTTGCCGCCACCACGGCCCCCCTACGCGCCCCCGCCTCCCCTCGAGAGCGAACACCGGGGTCTCGGGCTTTATTCCGGCTGACCCAGCCCGCCTGCGGGTCGGTAAGGTAGAGGGGGGGGGGAACGAGAAGGAATTTTGGGTCAATTAGGCCATGTATCAAGTCAACTCTACAATTTGCAAGTAATCCATTTATTGCACGAGGAATGTTACAATCGCAATTCTTGTCTACAGATAGCCCTCGCACGCGGTAGAGAACCTCATTTCGCTGGTACCCTACCTACTCGTAGCGCCAGATAACCGCGTCCGAGAGAAGGAAGGACGATATATACTCTCGGTAGGTAACTAAACGAGATTAGGTAACCCCCCGGGATGAATGATTATTTCAGGTATCACCCTGTAGATAGCCAAGATAATAGGTAACCCCCTTAAGGATGAATGATTATTTCAGGTATCGCCCTGTAGATAGCCAAGATAATAGGTAACCCCCTTAAGGATGAATGAATACTTCAGGTATCACCCTGTCGATAGCCAAGATAATAGGTAGCCCCCTTAAGGATGAATGAATATTTCAGGTATCACCCGGTAGATAGCCAAGATAATAGGTAACCCCCTTAAGGATGAATGAATACTTCAGGTATCACCCTGTAGATAGCCAAGATAATAGGTAGCCCCCTTAAGGATGAATGAATATTTCAGGTATCACCCTGTAGATAGCCAAGATAATAGGTAGCCCCCTTAAGGATGAATGAATATTTCACGAAGCCCAGACGCGACGAGAGAAAAATTCTTTACTCTATAGTAATTGTAACATTATCCTAAACGACATAAAACTGGCACGGTGACTCGATATAAATTAAGTAAACAACACGGTGTGACCGCGGTAGAGGACGGTCGCACGTGGTACGCGACGCCGGCGCGTGTTATGAAACGGAGAGAGTCGACAAGGGACGAGCAGCTTTCGGTACGCTACCATCGTACTCTTACTCTATGATGCTTGACGCGGGACTGCCGCAAAACAATTTCGATTAATTAATTATTATCCCGGGACTCACTTAATTTGCTGTCTCGTCCCGGCCTCCTCTCTCTCTTTCGCTCCAAAAGTGGACGGAACTCACGTATGCCGGTGTCGACCACGTTTGCTGCCTTGGCTTCTCGCAAACCCTCGTGACTCCACTGCTCCTCGAAATACTTCCTTTGTTGAACTATGACTGCCGGTCTCGTTGTCCGGCCGGTATACTTAGCCTACTTACTCTCCCCCTACTTTTCCTTATTGCTGACCAATTATGTCACGGGTGTCGCGTGGTCGGCTCTCTTCCTTGGAGATTCTCGCCGGTCCTCCCGCGCCGCATACCCCTCTCTGGCCATCCAGTGGCGCGAGCGGGGGAGGGGGGGAGCGCGACGAGAGTCGTGCACAGCTCGCCTAGGAGCCGAGTGCTCCCGAACCCTTCGACGCGCCCCACCTCACCGCACGCCTTCCCCCTGGAGCCCGGAACGGGCGACGAGGAAGGGGGGGGAGCTCACCTCGCCGGACAGGCGTCCCTGTCTTTGGCGGTTGGCTCACGGTATTTTGCCACCAGGCACGAAAAACTGCAGCACCGCCCTCCCCGCCGCACCCGCCGAACCCCTTATTTCGAGGCGCCGTTTCGCGCGGACTTCAGCGTGCGGTGCCCCGACGAGAACTTCGTTGCTGGAAAAAGGTAGCCGACGGACCGAATTGCCCCCGGGGTTGATGACTCGATGTTCCATCGGCGCCAAGGGTTGCACCTGCGACCCCCTGCAGGCTGCCATCTCCGGTGTGACGAAAAAATCGTCACAATACATAATGAATATACCTGATAGTTGCGTTGACGTTGCCATAGCCGTTGAATACTTTGCTAGCGCGCATTTTTCCACCGAATGCAATCAAATAAAATGCAAACGTGCGTATTTCTATTACGCGTTAGTTGTCTATTCAGCCACTATGATAAAGTCGATGCAACTATCGGAAATATTCATCTTATATATAAATATACATAATATTTTTTTTGATCACTGTTACATGTGACGTGTGCTTTGAAGTTTCAATTAGTACTGCAGCAAGCACTGAACAACCGATGAAATTGACAGATACACAAAATATTATAGCAGACAGTGACTCTTAGTATAAATTTTTCATAATTTAGGAAATGGTATTGCAGATGCCGAACGATTCAAAAACATCGTTCGTATCTTTTCCCGCCCTGGGGGATTTGAGGGTATTTAGAGAATTATGGCAAAAAATTTGAAAACAAATACCAAGACCCTCTTTTTGCCATAATGTTCTGTCTACCTGCCAATTTTTATCCTGGTCGGTTGTCTATCGCACGTATGTTTATTGATCGAAATTGCGAAGCGCACGTCACATATAACATTGACTCGTACTTGTGCGTGGTGTAAAAAAGCTCTACGTTTCAAAGATTTTTATCACGACTATCCTTATTGTAATATGATTATGAAAGATCCCGACCCTATTGTACTTCAAAAGCAGTACGCGCCGATGCGAATGTCTCCACACAAATACGATAGCAATCCAGTCACTTTTCGAAGCACGAAATTATGCTGTAATAGCAAAAGCATTTCATACTTTTATGTCGATATTGGCGGAAAATTGAAGAGTGATTTCCACCAGTTATTCTCGACCAATTGCAATAAACATACGAGATTTGTTGTATTCGACATCATCATTATGAATATGTATTAGTCGAAGAATGCAACATTTTATCCCTTGGAGCCTTTCTTTTTATCTTGGCCCGTTCACGAATGAATACGGTTTTTAGTGTGCGTTCACCCCTAAATGACGATCCACCAAAATTAAAAAAATTGTATCGACTCGTTCCACTAATTATACTTGCATTGCAATCCATTTTTACGAGGTTGCGTCGATAACGCACGGTAAGAACACGGTTGGAACAAACTTATATGAACGTGATTTTAGCCCGGAATGTGCAAAGTGCTAGCCGGTCGTGCGATGCACTTGACTAAAATACCGACCTTCATTATGAGATATCGGAAAAACAAAAAAATACGTATCCGCTAATTGTCCATCATCTATGTGTATACAAATTTACATCCCAATATGTTGAACATTCTCGAAGATACGCATGAAAAATGTTCATTTTTCTTTGCCGTTTGCAAGCGTTTTCCACTTTTCACTACAAGGAGGTGATCGATTTTCAAAAACTATTTTTTGGTGTTTTTTTTTTGTAATTTTGTTCTGATTTATAAAAGAAGGTAACATTCTCATAATCAAAATAAGTTATTGTGAAAAAAAATCTTTTTTTTCTGACATGTTACTTTGCTTTATAAACCTAGAAAAATGAATGAATAACGAAAAACATACAAAAAAATATAGTTTTCGAAAGTCGTTTACCTCCACGCGTACACTATTATTTTGTCGATAGCGAAACAAAACCCATTGATGAAAACTTTTTGTAGTATATTGAAAGGTTGAAAGTTTCTAATATTTTTTTTTCCATCGTATCTCTGACTAATAAAAAATTATTAGATAAATAGTACGAAATAATTTTTTATTATGTTATAAATAATCTTATCCCAAATTTTAGTGTTTTTGTTACAACTTCAACATACATTTTTTTTTTAAAGTTATGCAATTCTTGAGAGTCAAAAGAATTTACGTTATTTTTATCACAACAAATTTTGTAAAAATATACTACACATCATATTTTATTTCGTTAGAAACTAACGATAGGCAATATTTTTTTATTTTCTAATAAGTGAGTGAGCTCGCTGCATTGCTCGCTTTATTGCATGTGAATAAAAAATATTATCATTTTCTTTTTTATGTTATATTAGGTTTTGTTGCTTGCATAATATAATTACTTTATTTATTGTATAGATATTTTTTTTCGATAATATATTTATGTGATTTTATTACATGTAAAAGTATTTGTCGTATGTATTGTATGGCAATTTTTTTTTAACTATGTTCTTCTCTAGCTGTGAGAATTACATATATACTTCCCAGAACGATGAGTTGCTGAAAACAAAATCCGGTGAAACAGTCGAGGATTGCGGGCGATGACGGTCGCGATCGTCGATTGTTTCACCGCCGCACCCCATCGTTATCGGCGGATTTGACGCGAAATCAGTCGCTCACTGAAACTGGCACGGGAAAAACGAGTCCCGCGTCATTTCACATAGATTTTTTTTACAATTATTATCTACTGTATCGTATATACAGTGTGTAAATTTTCAGTGCGCGAATTAGAATTTAGTGAGTGAGTGTTGAAAGTGAAGTGTTGCGATGGGTAATCGCCATAATAGAAGGCGTAAACATTCGCTGCGACGAATTTTTTATGCTCGGTAAGTACAGTTGGCTCACGCTGTAAAATTACAATCTATTATTTGCATTTCGTACCCGAGTTAGCCGTAGTGACCGCGTAGTGTATGAAGAATCTGCTGCTAGCATGGCGGGGGGGGGGGGGGGGCGGAAGGACGGTGAGCCCGCCACTGCACTTGCTTCCCGCGGGAAGCTCCGACGCTTCTCGGCGGGCTTTGATTAGACCAACGTGGGATTCAACATATGACATCGTCAAAAAATACGGTTTAAAAATTTTTTGTTTCTTACGTACATATCTTTCTCCATATGTGGTTCAAATTTCATAAAATTCTGACCAGTGGAAGTATGATAAATTATGTTTTGAAGTTAGTTTTAGTTAAGATTTCTGTCAAATCGCTTCAAACCATTTCAATATAAAAAAAAAAATTTTAAATCGGACATGTAAAAACTGAAAGGTTTACAATTTGCCGTACAATGCCCCATATATATATATATATATATACGGTGGTTCACGCATCGTGTATATCGCTATAATTTCCGAAGTATTCGTTGCCCAAAAAAATGTTATACACAAAAGAGTACGTACTGCATCAATTTTTTTTATAGGTCGAAGCGTTTCGAAATTTTGGAGGACAACTTCGTTTTTTTAACCAATATGTTTTACAGCAAAATATGGTAGAGAATCGAATTCCGAGTAAAAGAGTATTGGCCTTTATTAGTCCTAAACGTAATACCTAGCGAACAATTTCACTTTTTTTTCATATAAAAAAACAGAGTTGTCCTTCAAATCTTCAAAATGCCTCGACCTATAAAACAAATTTATCCGCTATGTAGTGCATCCTTCTAAATCATGTAACTTTTGTATATACCATTTTTCTGTTCCACCCATACTTTGAGAATTATGACGTTGCGTAAGTTGCTTGGACCACCCTGTATATGTAGACGAAGCGTTGAGATCGGTTCACGGGCCTGTCTCTGTTTTCGGTGTGCGGCAAGAGGAAGACACGAGCAGTCGCGTACCGTGCGCGTGCCGCAACGCTACATATCACCGAATCGATGTACTATATGTATGCACCAACACATCTGCATATATGTGTTGGCATATTTACGCACCGCGTGATCGAGAGACGGAAGAAAACAAAACATGAGCGCGCTGTCATTTTCTGACGCGGCAGCTGAGCAGCGTGGTATATTGGGCTTGCTGCTCTCATGTCAGTAAAAAGACGCGTACTATTGTAATTACGTCCTAATTCTATTATTACAGGCGAACAGTAATTTATAATTTACTAGTTCGAAACAGTATATAGTCTATACATAGTGTAAATAATAATAGTATAATTAGTGACTGAGTGGTGATATACACAAAATAAGCAATAGAAGACGAAAAAAAGGATAAACGGGCTTATTCACGTCCAGAAAGGAATATTTTAAAAGGTATATATCACGACACTTATGCAAATAAAATTCTATTTATGCGACAATAAATCTGAGAATAACCTAAGATCTCTCTTTTGAGCTTCTTAGGTTACACATCAAAAAGTTATCGAAAAATATAATTTAGTGTTTGTCTCGTGCAGACTATTACGTAAATTACATCTAAATTTTAGTAAAGATTGTAAGATTTACTAAAATTTAGTAAAGAGGGTTCGGTAAAGAGCGTATAATTTTGGCAATACAATTTATCTTTATTCGTTTCCCTACCACAAAATATACTCAGGATAGGGGAAATACGTATAAAACGTATATAAAATATGAATAGTATGTAAAGAATGAGTAGATTTACGTAGATCCTATTTTTCTAGGAATCTGTAGAATTTCAGACTTTCAGCATTATGTAGATTTGTTGACGCTTGTATATGTGACTCTCGCTGACGAGAGCCGTCAGTCGCCGAGATCGCACTCTCTCGGCTGACGTTGACCATACGTCATCGACGATGCTTTAGGAGCAAGCATCGTTCGACGAATAAAAATATTCGAGTAAAAAATCGACCGAGAATTCGCGATTCTCGGTTGTCAGTTTCCTACTCGCAATATTCTATAGATTGCCTGAACATTACATGCCTGCTCCAAAATATTTGAGGCGAAACTCGACCGAGAATTGTCGATTCTCGGTCGCGAATTTTATTGTAAAACTCGGCATTACGTAGATTTGTTGACGCTTGTATACGTGACTCTCGCTGACGAGAGCCGTCTGTCGCCGAGATCGCACTCTCTTGGCTGACGTTGACCATACGTCATCGACGATGCTTTAGGAGCAAGCATCGTTCGACGAATAAAAATATTCGAGTAAAAAATCGACCGAGAATTCGCGATTCTCGGTTGTCAGTTTCCTACTCGCAATATTCTATAGATTGCCTGAACATTACATGCCTGCTCCAAAATATTTGAGGCGAAACTCGACCGAGAATTGTCGATTCTCGGTCGCGAATTTTATTGTAAAACTCGGCATTACGTAGATTTGTTGACGCTTGTATACGTGACTCTCGCTGACGAGAGCCGTCTGTCGCCGAGATCGCACTCTCTTGGCTGACGTTGACCATACGTCATCGACGATGCTTTAGGAGCAAGCATCGTTCGACAAATAAAAACATTCGAGTAAAAAATCAACCGAGAATTCACGATTCTCGGTTGTCAGTTTCCTACTCCCAATATTCTATAGATTGCCTGAACATTACATGCCTCCTCCAAAATATTTGAGGCGAAACTCGACCGAGAATTGTCGATTCTCGGTCGCGAATTTTATTGTAAAACTCGGCATTACGTAGATTTGTTGACGCTTGTAAACGTGACTCTCGCTGACGAGAGCCGTCTGTCGCCGAGATCGCACTCTCTTGGCTGACGTTGACCATACGTCATCGACGATGCTTTAGGAGCAAGCATCGTTCGACAAATAAAAACATTCGAGTAAAAAATCAACCGAGAATTCACGATTCTCGGTTGTCAGTTTCCTACTCCCAATATTCTGTAGATTGCCTGAACATTACATGCCTGCTCCAAAATATTTGAGGCGAAACTCGACCGAGAATTTTCGATTCTCGGTCGCGAATTTTATTGTCAAACTCGGCATTTCGTAGATTTGTTGACGCTTGTATATTTGACTCTCGCTGACGAGAGCCGTCAGTCGCCGAGATCGCACTCTCTCGGCTGACGTTGACCATACGTCATCGACGATGCTTTAGGAGCAAGCATCGTTCGACGAATAAAAATATTCGAGTAAAAAATCGACCGAGAATTTACGATTCTCGGTTGTCAGTTTCCTACTCGCAATATTCTATAGATTGCCTGAACATTACATGCCTGCTCCAAAATATTTGAGGCGAAACTCGACCGAGAATTGTCGATTCTCGGTCGCGAATTTTATTGTAAAACTCGGCATTACGTAGATTTGTTGACGCTTGTATACGTGACTCTCGCTGACGAGAGTCGTCAGTCACCGATATCGCATTTTCGGTACACAAGAGAGATGTTTGGCGAATGCAACATGCCGAGTTGAGACAGGATCGAAAATTTCCGATTGCCGTTTGCACATCTGAATCTCGTCAGCATTCGTACATTTTTTACACATATTAGAAAGCATTGCAGCTTATAAAAAATATTCACAAAATAATATAATTCTTCAAAGAAAGAAATTATCCCATTATACAGACTATATATGTATAGTGTATGTATGTATAGATATATATGTATATCTGAACATATTCTGATCAGAAATCATATATATATATATATATATATATATATATATATATATATATATATTGTGACGTTGCACAATTTCCCTCGCGCCGGTGGCCCCCAAAGGCAACCGTTCCACGTAGCCTTCAAAACGTAAGTAAGGAATTATTATGATGAATCCCCAAATTCCCGTCCCTCCCAATTTTTGTAAATGTGCAACACCATTGACGCCGCGAAGAAACTCGAAGAATGAAGAAAGAAGATCGCCACCAACAAGGACATTCTGAGGACACCCCGACTGGCCCAACGTATCACCACCGGAGGTATCAGAACGTCCAGGACGAATCACGCAAGATCCACCGTCACTCTCACCACACCGAAGGAAAACCCGCCAAAAATCAAACAGATTCATCCGTTCATCTTTCACCGGTCATCGATCGACGCGGTGACACAGGAACGAACGAGATGGCAGCAGCGCACAACGAGAATTATCGATCCTAATTACCCTAAATCCCGATACCTATGAGAGCGACCCTACCATACCGACCGCCTGACCTAATTACACCCATCTCCCGATAGATCTCCCCAGTCCATCCCGAATATAATGATTTCCCATCGACCCGTTATCACTTGACCCGTGCCGCTGCTGCCCAATCAAAATTAAGGACGTCCCGGCCTATCGAGAAGCCGAGGAAAATTTGGAGTTTCCGGAAAGAAATGTGCTCGTCACTTTGCGGATAGCCACCGGTCAGTAGAGACACCTTTTAGCAAAAGAAAATTTAGAGACTTAGAGAAAAGTTAAGGAGAGAAAGAAGTGTTCGAAAAATTATTAGAGTGAGTGAGAATTTGAGGAAGGATAGTAGAGAGAGTATTAGGGTGAGCGCGTGTGAAAATTAGAAGAGCGAGGAGAAGGACAGTGTGAAAAGAGAAATAAGAAAAGGACCCGAAGAAAGCAAGAGGATCGTTCGAGCAACAGCGAAGAAATTGTAAGTGTTCGCACATTTCCTTCTTCAAAAATATTGGCATTCCCTTTTTCAGTTTTTTCCCTTTCTACTAGCCCAAGTTTGTAATTAGAGTCTCCTCTCCCCCGAATTTTCCATCGTACGTTTTTGAGACTTTCCCCAATCAGTCGTTAGAAGAATTTTCGCGAAATAGTTTTATTATATTTCAAACGTGGAACGGTTGTGCGCGTAGCCGTTAAGTTCGAATAGAATACCCCCCCCCCCCTTTTCCCCTCTCCCAGCCAGTGGTAATAATCAAGAGGCCACATAGAGTCGGAGAATCCATACCCTGAGTTTCCTTTTTTTTGTCTCCCGTAAGATCGTCCCCGTACCGCCATAGTTATTAAGCGAGCGAAAATGATTGTTTTTGTAAGATCTTTTTTTTTGTTTGTTAATTTTGCAGAAATTAACTGGCGCCCAAATTATTATAATTTCGTTTGAGTTTATTTATTTTTATTTGAGACTAGTCATACCCCGGAGATCGTCCGCCGATACTAAGGTTTATTTTATTTTCTTATGATTGTGAACTACACATTTTTTTTTAGTATTAACTAGTACGGATAATAAAGTGTTGGTTATATTTGTTTGTGTAAACCCTAGCCCAGATTATTAATTTCTTTTACCCCCGTCCCGTGATATCCCCCCCCATCGGCGTGACAAAATTGGCGCCCAACGTGGGGCCCGAAAAGTTATTCCCCTTCCCCTTTCGATTATTATAAATAATAGCGCGACTGAACTGGCGGCAGCAAAACCCATTTTGAGAAAATTTTTAATTTAGAGAGTGGATTTTTTTTTTGTTGTGTTTAAGATATTTTTTTTTGAGTGTTGAACCAATATTGAATAACTTCAAATTTGGAGAACGCATTTTTTTTGTGGAAACTTTTTTTTGAGTTATCCCAATGAGATTTTGTTATTCTCTGTAAAATATATTAAACTACCCCGTATTTGAGAAGAAGTTCGAGATTGGTTTTTTTTTTATTTGAGTATTTTCCCTCAATAAAATTCGTTGAGTTTTTGCGCAAAGGTTTTCCTTTTAGAGATAGAATTTGTGAAATTTGTGAATAGTGAATATTTGCGAAAACTATTATTGGTTGCGAAAGAAAATCTCTTTTGTTCTCTTTTTGATATTGGATTGTTTTTTTCCTTTTTTTTTCTCTCTTGTTTTTTTTTATGTTTGCATTTTTTTTTTTCGAGGATCATTATAAATACCTTCTGATTTAGACAACAATATTGCGGATAATTTAATTAGAGAATAGTTGAGCTTTCTTTCCTTTTGGAGAATTTGTGTTTTTTTTGTGTCAGATTTTGCGTTGAAGAATTTTCCCTTCTATTTGCGATTGAGTCATACTGTTTTTTTTTGAGATCCTTTGAGATCCTTGTATATAAATTTTTGTTTGTTCTTTTCTTTCGCCTCAGTAAAAAGTTTGCGTTGAGATTTTCTTTTTTTTTTCTTTTGAGAAGTTGATTCCCTTTTGAGAGCTTTTCTTTTTTTTTGTTTTTTTTTGAGAATTCCCTTTTTTACGAACCTTCCAAATACTTAAAAATTTTTTTTTGAGAATATTTTTTTTGTGAAAATACGTTTGGCTTGAGAACTTTTTTTTTTAGAATATATTGTTGTTTTGCGATTAAAAGTTCTTTTTGAGACTAAGGATTTTTTTTTGTTTTCCTCCTCGATATACAGGATTTTTTTTTATTTTTTTTTTTGCAATTTAGAGTTTAGAGGCTGTTGTGTAGCCCAAAGTTTTTTTGTGGATCAAAGCTTGGTTGAAATTTTTTTTTGGCCACTCGATTTTTGTTTAGGTTTACGAGGATTATTTTTGCCGTCAGTGTTGCTGCTTCCTTTCCCTGTTCGTAGTGCCCACCACTGGCAACTAGAATAAAAATTTTTTTTTTGTTTTTACGCAATACCCAGAAATCATAGCGATAGTCGCCGCACCGTTCCACGCGTTAGGGCATACGCTGCTCCTTTGCAGCGAAATAAATAGAATTATTATTGTTTTTGTGTATGCGAGTAATTTTTGAGCGATTGGTCCTACCACTTTCACTGACGTAATGGAGCGAATGTTCCAAACGCTACCAGTGACCGGAGTGACAGTCACGACCACGACTGTTACCTCCCCTTGCAGGCCAACCCTCCGAATTCAATCCCCTCCGTTTTTCCTCCCTGCACAACCATCCCCAGACCCAGTAGACGAGATACGAGCGAAATACAGCCGTATACGTAACATTTGCGACCTATTAAGGATGTGCCTTGTAGCACGCATCAGTACGGGTGGATCAGACACGGACTTACGCGACCGACTCATACGTTACGAAACTCGACGACTACACCCCTCCCTCTCTGTAGAATGGCATCCCGAAGACGACCAATCAGAGATTTCCATTTCCTCCTCAATGGACAGTGCATTGGTAGAATACTTGGGCTGCTCTGAGTCGCAACCACCCGTCTGGCCTCAGGAGGTCATTTCTGAACCTCTCATCTCCTTTTGCGACTCGCCATTATCCTCCTATACCCTAACTCCCCACTCCGAATCCCCTCTCCCCCTTGAACTGGATATTCTCAGTCCCCAAGATTCCTCCAAGGCCCTCTCGAGCACACAAAACCCTCTTCCAACGGTCGAAGAAGCCGTACCGGCCCCCTCCCAACCCCCTTCAACCCTTCCCCTTCCTATACAAAGCACGCAAGCGGTACAGTTTGCGCAACCTCCCCCTCCCAGTGTACCCTTCGTACCCATCACCCCCGACACCTCGCCCTTAACCCCTCCCTTACCCCAACCGGCCACAAAACGCCGACGGGTAAATCCTAAACCTCCCAGTCTCGAGCGAAGCTATCGAGACGTAGTATCAGCAACATCCTCGTCCTCCCCTGATCACAACCGATCCCCCACTCCGCCCCGTTCTATTCAAGATTGCAGAAATCCTCCCAACCACATCCCCCGCCTCACAGACGTAGCCCCAAAGCGTCTGCCAGTAAATCCCAAATTTCATAATCCGGAGCGAAGCTATTGTGAAGTAGCCTCAGCATTACTCCCTCCTCCGCCTGAGCAAAACGAATACCCTACACCGCCCTGTTCTCCTCCCCAAGTCTTCAGAAATCCTCCCAATCACATCCCCCATCTCAAAGACGTAGCTCCAAGATACTTGCCTTCGAATTTCCCCCTTCGTATCCATTCCCAACGCCCTCGTCGCTGCTTTAACTGCAGCCAGACTGGACACCGATATAGAGACTGTACGCATCCCCTAGGATATTTTTGCCGACGCTGTGGACGGCGTGGCAAGGACACACGGTCCTGCCCTGTGTGTCCCCAGAATCGGTCGGAAGAGTGTTCGAGAAAAAGACAGTACCCAACCCATCCTCCCCCCCAAATACAACCCCTCCAGTCTCCCGACGGTCCCGGAAAGGGCGATTTTAGAGATATCCCCGCCCGACCCGAGAAGCCGAACTATAAAAACCAGAAATTAATTAAGTCAACCGAAACCCGAAAATCCCCCCCGTTAGAGTCGAAAAACTTTTTGCGTTAACCCCCCTCCGTTCCCAAACAACCCTAAAAGCAATTAGAGAAGAAGAAAAAGAAGTAAATATGAAATTAGCGACAGAGTAATTTTGCGAAGACTTTGAAGCTTTGAGAATCCCCTCCCCACCCCGAACAATCAGAAACAGAATTAGAGACGAAATTAGCGACACAGACAATTTTGCGAATACAATGAAACCCCCCCCCCCCCCCCCCCAGCAGTAAGAAAAAGAAATAAAGATGAAATTAGCGAAACCAAAATTTTGCGGAGAAGTTGCGACCTCGAAACCTTAAGGAACCCCTCCCTCGAACGGTAAGAAAATGAACACAGACAAGAAATTAGCGAAAAAAGGAACTTTGCGAAAAAGAAGAGTGAGATTTTGAGTACCCTCCCCTGAAGACTAATCGGAATAACCCGAATTCCCCATTGAGTGAATGAATATGTTAGAGTGCAAGAATTTTGAGAAAAGGCGCGGCAAAGGAGACGCGTATCCCGAGTTAATTCCACACCTCAACGTACCTGGGAAAGATAGCTTCTAGTCAGAGGTGCCATATGTTTTTGTTTGGAGATGTGGGAACACTGTAATTTTTTTTTGGTTGTACTTTTATATTTTTTTTTTGTTTTGCGATTTATTTTTGTGTGAGTGAAGAATGAGTGAATGAGTCTAGGGAAGAAGAAGGAGTCTAATTTATATTAGCTCGAGTACGTCGCGAAGACCTACTCTTGTTTAAGCAGAGGGGAGTTGTGACGTTGCACAATTTCCCTCGCGCCGGTGGCCCCCAAAGGCAACCGTTCCACGTAGCCTTCAAAACGTAAGTAAGGAATTATTATGATGAATCCCCAAATTCCCGTCCCTCCCAATTTTTGTAAATGTGCAACACCATTGACGCCCCGAAGAAACTCGAAGAATGAAGAAAGAAGATCGCCACCAACAAGGACATTCTGAGGACACCCCGACTGGCCCAACGTATCACCACCGGAGGTATCAGAACGTCCAGGACGAATCACGCAAGATCCACCGTCACTCTCACCACACCGAAGGAAAACCCGCCAAAAATCAAACAGATTCATCCGTTCATCTTTCACCGGTCATCGATCGACGCGGTGACACAGGAACGAACGAGATGGCAGCAGCGCGCAACGAGAATTATCGATCCTAATTACCCTAAATCCCGATACCTATGAGAGCGACCCTACCATACCGACCGCCTGACCTAATTACACCCATCTCCCGATAGATCTCCCCAGTCCATCCCGAATATAATGATTTCCCATCGACCCGTTATCACTTGACCCGTGCCGCTGCTGCCCAATCAAAATTAAGGACGTCCCGGCCTATCGAGAAGCCGAGGAAAATTTGGAGTTTCCGGAAAGAAATGTGCTCGTCACTTTGCGGATAGCCACCGGTCAGTAGAGACACCTTTTAGCAAAAGAAAATTTAGAGACTTAGAGAAAAGTTAAGGAGAGAAAGAAGTGTTCGAAAAATTATTAGAGTGAGTGAGAATTTGAGGAAGGATAGTAGAGAGAGTATTAGGGTGAGCGCGTGTGAAAATTAGAAGAGCGAGGAGAAGGACAGTGTGAAAAGAGAAATAAGAAAAGGACCCGAAGAAAGCAAGAGGATCGTTCGAGCAACAGCGAAGAAATTGTAAGTGTTCGCACATTTCCTTCTTCAAAAATATTGGCATTCCCTTTTTCAGTTTTTTCCCTTTCTACTAGCCCAAGTTTGTAATTAGAGTCTCCTCTCCCCCGAATTTTCCATCGTACGTTTTTGAGACTTTCCCCAATCAGTCGTTAGAAGAATTTTCGCGAAATAGTTTTATTATATTTCAAACGTGGAACGGTTGTGCGCGTAGCCGTTAAGTTCGAATAGAATACCCCCCCCCCCTTTTCCCCTCTCCCAGCCAGTGGTAATAATCAAGAGGCCACATAGAGTCGGAGAATCCATACCCTGAGTTTCCTTTTTTTTGTCTCCCGTAAGATCGTCCCCGTACCGCCATAGTTATTAAGCGAGCGAAAATGATTGTTTTTGTAAGATCTTTTTTTTTGTTTGTTAATTTTGCAGAAATTAACTGGCGCCCAAATTATTATAATTTCGTTTGAGTTTATTTATTTTTATTTGAGACTAGTCATACCCCGGAGATCGTCCGCCGATACTAAGGTTTATTTTATTTTCTTATGATTGTGAACTACACATTTTTTTTTAGTATTAACTAGTACGGATAATAAAGTGTTGGTTATATTTGTTTGTGTAAACCCTAGCCCAGATTATTAATTTCTTTTACCCCCGTCCCGTGATATCCCCCCCCATCGGCGTGACAAAATTGGCGCCCAACGTGGGGCCCGAAAAGTTATTCCCCTTCCCCTTTCGATTATTATAAATAATAGCGCGACTGAACTGGCGGCAGCAAAACCCATTTTGAGAAAATTTTTAATTTAGAGAGTGGATTTTTTTTTTGTTGTGTTTAAGATATTTTTTTTTGAGTGTTGAACCAATATTGAATAACTTCAAATTTGGAGAACGCATTTTTTTTGTGGAAACTTTTTTTTGAGTTATCCCAATGAGATTTTGTTATTCTCTGTAAAATATATTAAACTACCCCGTATTTGAGAAGAAGTTCGAGATTGGTTTTTTTTTTATTTGAGTATTTTCCCTCAATAAAATTCGTTGAGTTTTTGCGCAAAGGTTTTCCTTTTAGAGATAGAATTTGTGAAATTTGTGAATAGTGAATATTTGCGAAAACTATTATTGGTTGCGAAAGAAAATCTCTTTTGTTCTCTTTTTGATATTGGATTGTTTTTTTCCTTTTTTTTTCTCTCTTGTTTTTTTTATGTTTGCATTTTTTTTTTTCGAGGATCATTATAAATACCTTCTGATTTAGACAACAATATTGCGGATAATTTAATTAGAGAATAGTTGAGCTTTCTTTCCTTTTGGAGAATTTGTGTTTTTTTTGTGTCAGATTTTGCGTTGAAGAATTTTCCCTTCTATTTGCGATTGAGTCATACTGTTTTTTTTTGAGATCCTTTGAGATCCTTGTATATAAATTTTTGTTTGTTCTTTTCTTTCGCCTCAGTAAAAAGTTTGCGTTGAGATTTTCTTTTTTTTTTCTTTTGAGAAGTTGATTCCCTTTTGAGAGCTTTTCTTTTTTTTTGTTTTTTTTTGAGAATTCCCTTTTTTACGAACCTTCCAAATACTTAAAAATTTTTTTTTGAGAATATTTTTTTTGTGAAAATACGTTTGGCTTGAGAACTTTTTTTTTTAGAATATATTGTTGTTTTGCGATTAAAAGTTCTTTTTGAGACTAAGGATTTTTTTTTGTTTTCCTCCTCGATATACAGGATTTTTTTTTATTTTTTTTTTTGCAATTTAGAGTTTAGAGGCTGTTGTGTAGCCCAAAGTTTTTTTGTGGATCAAAGCTTGGTTGAAATTTTTTTTTGGCCACTCGATTTTTGTTTAGGTTTACGAGGATTATTTTTGCCGTCAGTGTTGCTGCTTCCTTTCCCTGTTCGTAGTGCCCACCACTGGCAACTAGAATAAAAATTTTTTTTTTGTTTTTACGCAATACCCAGAAATCATAGCGATAGTCGCCGCACCGTTCCACGCGTTAGGGCATACGCTGCTCCTTTGCAGCGAAATAAATAGAATTATTATTGTTTTTGTGTATGCGAGTAATTTTTGAGCGATTGGTCCTACCACTTTCACTGACGTAATGGAGCGAATGTTCCAAACGCTACCAGTGACCGGAGTGACAGTCACGACCACGACTGTTACCTCCCCTTGCAGGCCAACCCTCCGAATTCAATCCCCTCCGTTTTTCCTCCCTGCACAACCATCCCCAGACCCAGTAGACGAGATACGAGCGAAATACAGCCGTATACGTAACATTTGCGACCTATTAAGGATGTGCCTTGTAGCACGCATCAGTACGGGTGGATCAGACACGGACTTACGCGACCGACTCATACGTTACGAAACTCGACGACTACACCCCTCCCTCTCTGTAGAATGGCATCCCGAAGACGACCAATCAGAGATTTCCATTTCCTCCTCAATGGACAGTGCATTGGCAGAATACTTGGGCTGCTCTGAGTCGCAACCACCCGTCTGGCCTCAGGAGGTCATTTCTGAACCTCTCATCTCCTTTTGCGACTCGCCATTATCCTCCTATACCCTAACTCCCCACTCCGAATCCCCTCTCCCCCTTGAACTGGATATTCTCAGTCCCCAAGATTCCTCCAAGGCCCTCTCGAGCACACAAAACCCTCTTCCAACGGTCGAAGAAGCCGTACCGGCCCCCTCCCAACCCCCTTCAACCCTTCCCCTTCCTATACAAAGCACGCAAGCGGTACAGTTTGCGCAACCTCCCCCTCCCAGTGTACCCTTCGTACCCATCACCCCCGACACCTCGCCCTTAACCCCTCCCTTACCCCAACCGGCCACAAAACGCCGACGGGTAAATCCTAAACCTCCCAGTCTCGAGCGAAGCTATCGAGACGTAGTATCAGCAACATCCTCGTCCTCCCCTGATCACAACCGATCCCCCACTCCGCCCCGTTCTATTCAAGATTGCAGAAATCCTCCCAACCACATCCCCCGCCTCACAGACGTAGCCCCAAAGCGTCTGCCAGTAAATCCCAAATTTCATAATCCGGAGCGAAGCTATTGTGAAGTAGCCTCAGCATTACTCCCTCCTCCGCCTGAGCAAAACGAATACCCTACACCGCCCTGTTCTCCTCCCCAAGTCTTCAGAAATCCTCCCAATCACATCCCCCATCTCAAAGACGTAGCTCCAAGATACTTGCCTTCGAATTTCCCCCTTCGTATCCATTCCCAACGCCCTCGTCGCTGCTTTAACTGCAGCCAGACTGGACACCGATATAGAGACTGTACGCATCCCCTAGGATATTTTTGCCGACGCTGTGGACGGCGTGGCAAGGACACACGGTCCTGCCCTGTGTGTCCCCAGAATCGGTCGGAAGAGTGTTCGAGAAAAAGACAGTACCCAACCCATCCTCCCCCCCAAATACAACCCCTCCAGTCTCCCGACGGTCCCGGAAAGGGCGATTTTAGAGATATCCCCGCCCGACCCGAGAAGCCGAACTATAAAAACCAGAAATTAATTAAGTCAACCGAAACCCGAAAATCCCCCCCGTTAGAGTCGAAAAACTTTTTGCGTTAACCCCCCTCCGTTCCCAAACAACCCTAAAAGCAATTAGAGAAGAAGAAAAAGAAGTAAATATGAAATTAGCGACAGAGTAATTTTGCGAAGACTTTGAAGCTTTGAGAATCCCCTCCCCACCCCGAACAATCAGAAACAGAATTAGAGACGAAATTAGCGACACAGACAATTTTGCGAATACAATGAAACCCCCCCCCCCCCCCCCCCCAGCAGTAAGAAAAAGAAATAAAGATGAAATTAGCGAAACCAAAATTTTGCGGAGAAGTTGCGACCTCGAAACCTTAAGGAACCCCTCCCTCGAACGGTAAGAAAATGAACACAGACAAGAAATTAGCGAAAAAAGGAACTTTGCGAAAAAGAAGAGTGAGATTTTGAGTACCCTCCCCTGAAGACTAATCGGAATAACCCGAATTCCCCATTGAGTGAATGAATATGTTAGAGTGCAAGAATTTTGAGAAAAGGCGCGGCAAAGGAGACGCGTATCCCGAGTTAATTCCACACCTCAACGTACCTGGGAAAGATAGCTTCTAGTCAGAGGTGCCATATGTTTTTGTTTGGAGATGTGGGAACACTGTAATTTTTTTTTGGTTGTACTTTTATATTTTTTTTTTGTTTTGCGATTTATTTTTGTGTGAGTGAAGAATGAGTGAATGAGTCTAGGGAAGAAGAAGGAGTCTAATTTATATTAGCTCGAGTACGTCGCGAAGACCTACTCTTGTTTAAGCAGAGGGGAGTTGTGACGTTGCACAATTTCCCTCGCGCCGGTGGCCCCCAAAGGCAACCGTTCCACGTAGCCTTCAAAACGTAAGTAAGGAATTATTATGATGAATCCCCAAATTCCCGTCCCTCCCAATTTTTGTAAATGTGCAACACCATTGACGCCCCGAAGAAACTCGAAGAATGAAGAAAGAAGATCGCCACCAACAAGGACATTCTGAGGACACCCCGACTGGCCCAACGTATCACCACCGGAGGTATCAGAACGTCCAGGACGAATCACGCAAGATCCACCGTCACTCTCACCACACCGAAGGAAAACCCGCCAAAAATCAAACAGATTCATCCGTTCATCTTTCACCGGTCATCGATCGACGCGGTGACACAGGAACGAACGAGATGGCAGCAGCGCGCAACGAGAATTATCGATCCTAATTACCCTAAATCCCGATACCTATGAGAGCGACCCTACCATACCGACCGCCTGACCTAATTACACCCATCTCCCGATAGATCTCCCCAGTCCATCCCGAATATAATGATTTCCCATCGACCCGTTATCACTTGACCCGTGCCGCTGCTGCCCAATCAAAATTAAGGACGTCCCGGCCTATCGAGAAGCCGAGGAAAATTTGGAGTTTCCGGAAAGAAATGTGCTCGTCACTTTGCGGATAGCCACCGGTCAGTAGAGACACCTTTTAGCAAAAGAAAATTTAGAGACTTAGAGAAAAGTTAAGGAGAGAAAGAAGTGTTCGAAAAATTATTAGAGTGAGTGAGAATTTGAGGAAGGATAGTAGAGAGAGTATTAGGGTGAGCGCGTGTGAAAATTAGAAGAGCGAGGAGAAGGACAGTGTGAAAAGAGAAATAAGAAAAGGACCCGAAGAAAGCAAGAGGATCGTTCGAGCAACAGCGAAGAAATTGTAAGTGTTCGCACATTTCCTTCTTCAAAAATATTGGCATTCCCTTTTTCAGTTTTTTCCCTTTCTACTAGCCCAAGTTTGTAATTAGAGTCTCCTCTCCCCCGAATTTTCCATCGTACGTTTTTGAGACTTTCCCCAATCAGTCGTTAGAAGAATTTTCGCGAAATAGTTTTATTATATTTCAAACGTGGAACGGTTGTGCGCGTAGCCGTTAAGTTCGAATAGAATACCCCCCCCCCCCCTTTTCCCCTCTCCCAGCCAGTGGTAATAATCAAGAGGCCACATAGAGTCGGAGAATCCATACCCTGAGTTTCCTTTTTTTTGTCTCCCGTAAGATCGTCCCCGTACCGCCATAGTTATTAAGCGAGCGAAAATTATTGTTTTTGTAAGATCTTTTTTTTTGTTTGTTAATTTTGCAGAAATTAACTGGCGCCCAAATTATTATAATTTCGTTTGAGTTTATTTATTTTTATTTGAGACTAGTCATACCCCGGAGATCGTCCGCCGATACTAAGGTTTATTTTATTTTCTTATGATTGTGAACTACACATTTTTT
This sequence comes from Netelia fuscicornis, assembly GCA_946811545.1. Lineage (NCBI taxonomy): Eukaryota > Metazoa > Arthropoda > Insecta > Hymenoptera > Ichneumonidae > Netelia > Netelia fuscicornis. The sequence goes on along the minus strand of OX328016.1, from coordinate 13,385,236 downwards.
TTTAGTATTAACTAGTACGGATAATAAAGTGTTGGTTATATTTGTTTGTGTAAACCCTAGCCCAGATTATTAATTTCTTTTACCCCCGTCCCGTGATATCCCCCCCCCCCCAACGGCGTGACAATATATATATATATATATTGCCGAATGGGTTTGTATGTATACCCAGATATCTTTTCCAAGAATCATATTATTTTGTGAACGGATTTAAAAAACAGCAATTCTCATAATATGCATGACCAAAGCTACGAGATTGGTCGCGCGACTCGATTGTTTTCGCTCCGTCTCATTCCCTCCGCGGGGAGGTGCGGGGAAAATACGGGCGGCTGGCTATCGCTACGAGGCCTCGGCGCTTGCCCCGTCTTGTCAAGTGTCATACTGAGGCTTCGTAGCATACGCGCGCCATGCCATCTAGCGGTAGGCAGCGGTAGTGCTTAGCAAAATGTTGCGATCTCTGCACTACCGAAGCCGTCTGAAATTTCCGCTGACTAACACTGCCTCCTAAGCCCCGATCGGTCCACGCGCCGTCTCCGAGCGCCGATCGGTTCACGCGCCGTCACCTGAGCCCCGATCATTCCACGCGCCGTCTCCGAGCCTCGATCGGTCCACGCGCCGTCTCCTGAGCCCGGATTGTTCCACGCGTCGTCCCCGAATCCCCGATCCGTACACGCGTCGTCTCCGAGCCTCGATCGGTCCACGCGCCGTCGCCGAGCCCCGATCGGTCCAGGCGTATCCTCCTGAGCCCCGGTCGGTCCGCGCGCCGTCTCCTGAGCCCCGATCGGTCGACGCGTCGTTTCCTGAGCCCCGATCGATCCACGCTTCGTCTCCTGAGCCCCGATCGCTCCACGCGCCGATTTCTGAGCCCCGATCAAATGACGCGTCTTCTCCTGAGCCCCGATCGCTCCTCGCGCCGTCTCCTGAGCCCCGCTCGGTCCCTGCGTCGTCTTCTTAGCCCCGATGGCTCCACGCGCCGTCTGCGAGCCACGATCGTCTATGCGTCGCTTCCTGATCCCCGAGCGGTCCACGCGCCGTCTCCTAAGCCCCAATCGGTCCACGCGCCGTCTCCTAAGCCCCGATCGGCCCAAGCGGCGTCTCCGAGCCTCGATCGGTCCACGCGCAACCGCCTGAGCCCCAGTCGGTCCACGCGCTGTCTCCGAGCCCCGATCGGTCCACGTATCGTCTCCTAAGCCCCGCTCGGTTAACGCGTCGTTTCCGAGCCCCGATCGGTCTACGCGCCGTCTCCTGAGCCCCGATCGGTCCACGCGTCATTCCCTAAGCCCCGATCCATCCACGCGCAGTCTCCTGAGCCCCGATCGGTCCACGCATCGTCTCCTAAGCCCCAGGCGGTCCTCGTGCCGTCTCCGAACCCCGATCGGTCGACGCGCCGCCTCCGAGCGCCGATCGGTTCACGCGCCGTATTCTGAGCCCCGATCGTTCCACGGGCCGCCTCCTAAGCCCCGATCGGTCCAGGCTTCGTCTCCTAAGCCCCGACCGGTCGACGCGTCGTCTCCTGAGCCCCAGTCGATTAACGCGCCGTCTCCAAGCCCCGATCGGTCCACGCGTAACCGCCTGAGCCCCAGTCGGTCCACGCGCTGTCCCCGAGCCCCGATCGGTCCACGCGTCGTCTCCGAGCACCGATTGGTCCACGCGCCGTCGCCGAGCCATGATCGGTCCACGCGCGGCCTCCTAAGCCCCGATCGGTCCACGCGCCGTCTCCTGAGCCCGGATCGGTCCACCCGTCGTCCTCGAATCCCCGATCCGCACACGCGTCGTCTCCGAGCCTCGACCGGTCCACGCGCCGTCTCCTGAGCCCCGATCATTCCACGCGCCGTCTCCTAAGCCGCGATCCGTCCACGGGCTATCTCCGAGCTGCTATCGGTAAACGCGCCGTCACCAAGCCCTGATCCGTACACGCGTCGTCTCCGAGCCCCGACCGGTCCACGCGCCGTCCCCGAGCCTCGATCGGTCCACGCGCGGCCTCCTGAGCCCCGATCGGTTCACGCGCCGGCTCCGAGCCCGATCGGACCACGTGCCGTCTCCTGAGCCCCGGTCGGTTCACGCGCCGTCTCCGAGCCCCGATGGATCCACGCGCCGTCTCCTGAGCCCGGATCGGTCCACCTGTCGTCCTCGAATCCCGGATCCGCACACGCGTCGTCTCCGAGCCTCGACCGGTCCACGCGCCGTCTCCTGAGCCCCGATCATTCCACGCGCCGTCTCCTAAGCCGCGATCCGTCCACGGGCCGTCTCCGAGCTGCTATCGGTAAACGCGCCGTCACCAAGCCCTGATCCGTACACGCGTCGTCTCCGAGCCCCGATGGGTCTACGCGCCGTCGCCGAGCCGCAATCGGTCCATGCGCGGCCTCCTGAGCCCCGATTGGTTCACGCGCCGCATCCGAGCCCCAATCGGTCCACGCGTCGTCTCCTAAGCCCCAATCGGTCCACTCGCCGCCTACGGAGCCCCGATCGATCCACGCGTCATCTTCTGACCTCCGATCGGTCCACGCGTCGTCTCCTAAGCCCCGATCGGTCTGCGCAGCGTCTCCTGATCCCCATCGGTCCACGCGGCGCCTCCGGAGCCCCGATCGATCCACGCGCCGTCTCCGAGCGCCGATCGGTGCACGCTCCGTCTCCTGAGCCCCGATCGTTCCACACGCCGCCTCCTAAGCCCCGATCGGTCCACGCGCCGTCGCCGAGCCTCGATCGGTCCACGCGCGGCCTCCGTAGCCCCGGTCGGTCCACGTGCCGTCTCCCAGCCCCGATCCGTCCACGCGCCGTCTCCTAATCCCCAATCTGTCCACGACCCGTCTCCGGGCCCCGATCGGTGCACGCGCCGTGTCCTACGCCCCGATGGGTCCACTCGCCGTCGCCGAGCCTCGATCGGTCCACGCGCGGCCTCCTGAGCCCCGATCGGGGCACGCGCCGTCTCCTGAGCCCCGATCGGTCCACGCGTCGTCTCCTGAGCCCCGATCGGTCCACGCGCCGTCTCCTGAGCCCCGATCGCTCCACGCACCGTTTCCTGATCTCCGATCGGTCCACACGCGGTCTCCGAGCCCCGATCGGTCCGCGTGCCGCATTCTAAGCCACGGTCCATCCACGCGCCGTGTCCGAGCCCCGTTCGATCCACGCGTCGTCTCCTAAGCCCTGATCCGTCCACGCGCGGCGTCGAGCCGCGATCGGTCCACGGGCCGTCGCCGAACCCCAATTGGTCCACGCGAAACCGCCTGAGCCCCAGTCGGTCCACGCGCTGTCTCCGAGCCCCGATCGGTCCACGCCTCGTCTCCAAGCCCCGATCGGTCCACGCGCCGTCGCCGAGTCATGATCTGTCCACGCGCGGCCTCCTGAGACCCGATCGGTCCACGCGCCGTCGCCGAGCCGCAATCGGTCCATGCGCGGCCTCCTGAGCCCCGGTCCGTCCACGCGCCGTCTCCGAGCCCCGATCGGTCCACGCTCCGTCTCCTGAGCCCGGATCGTTCCACGCGTCGTCTCCTGATCCCCGATCCGTAAACGCGTCGTCTCCGAGCCTCGATCGGTCCACACGCCGTGTCCGATCCCCGACCGGTCCGCGTGCCGCATTTTAAGCCGCGGTCCGTCCACGCGCCGTCTCCGATCACCGATCAGTCCACGCGCCGTCTCAAAGCGCCGATCATTTCACGCGCCGTCTCCTCAGCCCCGATCGTTCCACGCGCCGTCTCTGAGCACCGATCGGTCTACGCGCCGTCTCCTGAGCCCCAATCCGTCCACACGCTGTCTCGTGAGCCCCGATAGGTACACGCGTCGTGTCCTACGCCCCGATCGGTCCACGCGTCGTCTCCTAAGCCCCGATCGGTCTGCGCAGCGTCTCCTGATTCCCATCGGTCCACGCGGCGCCTCCGGAGCCCCGATCGATCCATGCGCCGTCTCCGAGCGCCGATCGGTGCACGCTCCGTCTCCTGAGCCCCGATCGTTCCACACGCCGCCTCCCAAGCCCCGATCGGTCCAGGCGTCGTCTCCCAAGCCCCGATCTGTCCACGGGCCGTCTGCGAGCCGCGATCGGTAAAGCCGCCGTCATCAAGCCCCGATCCGTACACGCGTCGTCTCCGAGCCCCGATGGGTCCACGCGCCGTCGCCGAGCCTCGATCGGTCCACGCGCGGCCTCCTGAGCCCCGATCGGTGCACGCGCCGTCTCCTGAGCCCCGATCGGTCCACGCGCCGTCGCCGAACCCCAACTGGTCCACGCGAAACCGCCTGAGCCCCAGTCGGTCCACGCGCTGTCTCCGAGCCCCGATCGGTCCACGTGCCGTCTCCCAGCCCCGATCGGTCCACGCGCCGTCTCCTAATCCCCAATCTGTCCACGACCCGTCTCCGGGCCCCGATCGGTGCACGCGCCGTGTCCTACGCCCCGATGGGTCCACTCGCCGTCGCCGAGCCTCGATCGGTCCACGCGCGGCCTCCTGAGCCCCGATCGGGGCACGCGCCGTCTCCTGAGCCCCGATCGGTCCACGCGTCGTCTCCTGAGCCCCGATCGGTCCACGCGCCGTCTCCTGAGCCCCGATCGGTCCACGCGCCGTCGCCGAACCCCAATTGGTCCACGCGAAACCGCCTGAGCCCCAGTCGGTCCACGCGCTGTCTCCGAGCCCCCATCGGTCCACGTGCCGTCTCCCAGCCCCGATCGGTCCACGCGCCGTCTCCTAATCCCCTATCTGTCCACGACCCGTCTCCGGGCCCCGATCGGTGCACGCGCCGTGTCCTACGCCCCGATGGGTCCACGCGCCGTCGCCGAGCCTCGATCGGTCCACGCGTCGTCTCCTGAGCCCCGATCGGTCCACGCGCCGTCTCCTGAGCCCCGATCGGTCCACGCGCCGTCGCCGAACCCCAATTGGTCCACGCGAAACCGCCTGAGCCCCAGTCGGTCCACGCGCTGTCTCCGAGCCCCGATCGGTCCACGTGCCGTCTCCCAGCCCCGATCGGTCCACGCGCCGTCTCCTAATCCCCAATCTGTCCACGACCCGTCTCCGGGCCCCGATCGGTGCACGCGCCGTGTCCTACGCCCCGATGGGTCCACGCGCCATCGCCGAGCCTCGATCGGTCCACGCGCCATCGCCGAGCCTCGATCGGTCCACGCGCGGCCTCCTGAGCCCCGATCGGTCCACGCGCCGTCTCCTAATCCCCAATCTGTCCACGACCCGTCTCCGGGCCCCGATCGGTGCACGCGCCGTCTCCTAAGCCCCGATCGGTCCACGCGTCGTCTCCGAGCCCCGATCGGTCCACGCGCCGTCGCCATGTCATGATCTGTCCACGAGCGGCCTCCTGAGACCCGATCGGTCCGTCGCCGAGCCGCGATCGGTTCACGCGTGGCCTCCTGAGCCCCGATTGGTTCACGCGCCGTATCCGAGCCCCAATCGGTCCACGCGCTGTCTCCGAGCCCTGATCGGTCCACGCGTCGTCTCCGAGCCCCGATCGGTCTACGCGCCGTCGCCGAGCCATGATCGGTCCACGCGCGGCCTCCTGAGCCCCGATCGGTCCACGCGCCGTCGCCGAGCCGCGATCGGTTCTCGCGCGGCCTCCTGAGCCCCGGTCGGTTCACGCGCCGTATCCGAGCCCCAATCGGGCCACGCTCCGTCTCCTGAGTCCCGATCGGTCCACGCGTCGTCTCCTAAGCCCCAATCGGTCCACGCGCCGCCTACGGAGCCCCGATGGATCCACGCGAATCTCCTGATCTCCGGTCGGTCGACGCGCCGTCTCCTGAGCCCCGATCGGTCCACGCGTCGGCTCCTAAGCCCCGATCCATCGACGCGTCGTCTCCTGTGCCCCGATCGATCCACGCGCCGACTCCTGAGCCCCGATCGCTCCACGCACCGTTTCCTGATCCCCGATCGGTCCACACGCGGTCTCCGAGCCCCAATCGGTCCGCGTGCCGCATTCTAAGCCACGGTCCATCCACGCGCCGTGTCCGAGCCCCGCTCGATCCACGCGTCGTCTCCTAAGCCCTGATCCGTCCACGCGCGGCGTCGAGCCGCGATCGGTCCACGGGCCGTCGCCGAACCCCAATTGGTCCACGCGAAACCGCCTGAGCCCCAGTCGGTCCACGCGCTGTCTCCGAGCCCCGATCGGTACGTCGCCGAGTCATGATCTGTCCACGCGCGGCCTCCTGAGACCCGATCGGTCCACGCGCCGTCGCCGAGCCGCAATCGGTCCATGCGCGGCCTCCTGAGCCCCGATTGGTTCACGCGCCGCATCCGAGCCCCAATCGGTCCACGCGCTGTCTCCGAGCCCTGATCGGTCCACGCGTCGTCTCCGAGCCCCGATCGGTCTACGCGCCGTCGCCGAGCCCCGATCGGTCCACGCGCGGCCTCCTGAGCCCCGGTCGGTCCACGCGCCGTCTCCGAGCCCCGATCGGTCCACGCGCCGTCTCCGAGCGCCGATCGGTTCACGCGCTGTCACCCGAGTCTCGATCGTTCCACACGCCGTCTCCAAGCCCCGATCGGTCCACGCTCCGTATCCTGAGCCCGGATCGTTCCACGCGTCGTCTCCTGATCTCCGATCCGTAAACGCGTCGTCTCCGAGCCTCGATCGGTCCACACGCCGTGTCCGATCCCCGATCGGTCCGCGTACCGCATTCTAAGCCGCGGCCCGTCCACGCGCCGTCTCCGAGCACCGATCGGTTCACGCGCCGTCACCCGAGCCCCGATCGTTCCACACGCCGTCTCCAAGCCCCGATCGGTCCACGCTCCGTCTCCTGAGCCCGGATCATTCCACGCGTCGTCTCCTGATCCCCGATCCGTAAACGCGTCGTCTCCTGAGCCCCAATCGGCCCACACGCAGTCTCGTGAGCCCCGATAGGTACCTGCGCCGTCTACTGAGCTCCGATCGTTCCACGCGCCGTCTCCGAGCCCCGATCGGTCCAGGCGCCGTCTCCTGAGCCCCAATCGGTCCACACGCTGTCTCGTCAGCCCCGATAGGTACACGCGTCGCGTCCTACGCCCCGATCGGTCCACGCGTCGTCTCCTAAGCCCCGATCGGTCCACGCGCCGTCTCCGAGCCCCGATCGGTCCGCGCACCGTCTCCTGATCCCCATCGCTCCACGTGGCGTCTCCGGAGCCCCGATCGATCCACGCGAGTCTCCTGCGCCCCGGTTGGTCCTCGCGCCATCATCTGAGCCCCGATCGGTCGACGCGTCGTCTCCGAGACTAGATCGGTCGACGCGCCGTCGCCGAGCCCCGATCGGTCCAGGCGTGGCCTCCTGAGCGGCGGTCGGTCCACGCGCCGTTTCCTGAGCCCCGATCGGTCCACGCGTCGTCTTCTAAGCCCAGATGCCTCCTTGCGCCGTCTCCCAACCACGATCGGTGCAGGCGCCACTTCCTGAGCCCCGATCGGTCCACGCGTTTTCTCCTAAGCCCCGATCGGTCCACGCGTCGTCTCCTCAGCCCCGATCGGTCGACGCGCCGTCTCCTGTGCCCCGATCGTTCCACACGCCGCCTCCTAAGCCCCGATCGGTCCAGGCGTCGTCTCCTAAGCCCCGATCGGTCCATGCATCGTTTCCTAAACCCCAATCGGTCCACGCCCGGCCTCCTGAGCCCCGATTGGTCCACGCGCCGTCACCGAGCCGCGATCGGTCCACGCGCGACCTCCTGAGCCCCGGTTGGTTCACGCGCCGTATCCGAGCCCCTATCGGTCCACGCGTCGTCTCCGAGCCCCGATCCGTCCACGCGCCGTCGCCGAGCAGTGATCGGTCCACGCGAGACTCCCGAGTCCCGGTCGGTACGCGCGCCGTCTCCTGAGCCCCGATCGGTCGACGAGTCGTTTCCTGAGCCCCGATCGATCCACGCGTCGTCCCCTGAGCCCCGATCGCTCCACGCGCCGATTTCTGAGCCCCGATCAATTGACGCGTCTTCTCCTGAGCCCCGATCGCTCCTCGCGCCGTCTCCTGAGCCCCGCTCGGTCCATGCGTCGTCTCCGAGCGCCGATAACTTTACGCGCCGTCTCCTGAGCCCCGATCGTTCCACGCGCCGTCTCCGAGCCCCGATCGATCCACGCGCCGTCTCCTGAGGACAAATCGGTCCACACGCTGTCTCGTGAGCCCCGATAGGTACACGCGTTGTCTCCTACGCCCCGATCGGTCCACGCGTAGTCTTCTAAGCTCCGCTCGGTGAACGCGTCGTTTCCGAGCCCCGATCGGTCCACGCGTCGTCTCCTGAGCCCCAATTAGTCCATGCGCCGTCTCCTAAGCCCCGATCCGTCCACGGGCTGTATCCGAGCTCCGATCGGTCCACGCGTCGTCTCCGAGCCCCGATCGGTCCACGCATGGTCTCCTAACCCCAATCGGTTAACGCGCCGTCCCCGAGCCCCGATCGGTCCACGCGCCGTCTCCTGAGCCCCGATACGTCCACGCGCAGTCGCCGAGCCCTGATCGGTACACGCGCTGTCTCCTGAGCCCCGATAGGTACACACGCCGCCTCCTAAGCCCCGATCGGTCCAGGCGTCGTCTCCTAAGCCCCGATCGGTCCATGCATCGTTTCCTAAACCCCAATCGGTCCACGCCCGGCCTCCTGAGCCCCGATTGGTCCACGCGCCGTCACCGAGCCGCGATCGGTCCACGCGCGACCTCCTGAGCCCCGGTTGGTTCACGCGCCGTATCCGAGCCCCTATCGGTCCACGCGTCGTCTCCGAGCCCCGATCCGTCCACGCGCCGTCGCCGAGCAGTGATCGGTCCACGCGAGACTCCCGAGTCCCGGTCGGTACGCGCGCCGTCTCCTGAGCCCCGATCGGTCGACGAGTCGTTTCCTGAGCCCCGATCGATCCACGCGTCGTCCCCTGAGCCCCGATCGCTCCACGCGCCGATTTCTGAGCCCCGATCAATTGACGCGTCTTCTCCTGAGCCCCGATCGCTCCTCGCGCCGTCTCCTGAGCCCCGCTCGGTCCATGCGTCGTCTCCGAGCGCCGATAACTTTACGCGCCGTCTCCTGAGCCCCGATCGTTCCACGCGCCGTCTCCGAGCCCCGATCGATCCACGCGCCGTCTCCTGAGGACAAATCGGTCCACACGCTGTCTCGTGAGCCCCGATAGGTACACGCGTTGTCTCCTACGCCCCGATCGGTCCACGCGTAGTCTTCTAAGCCCCGCTCGGTGAACGCGTCGTTTCCGAGCCCCGATCGGTCCACGCGTCGTCTCCTGAGCCCCAATTAGTCCATGCGCCGTCTCCTAAGCCCCGATCCGTCCACGGGCCGTATCCGAGCTCCGATCGGTCCACGCGTCGTCTCCGAGCCCCGATCGGTCCACGCATGGTCTCCTAACCCCAATCGGTTAACGCGCCGTCCCCGAGCCCCGATCGGTCCACGCGCCGTCTCCTGAGCCCCGATACGTCCACGCGCAGTCGCCGAGCCCTGATCGGTACACGCGCTGTCTCCTGAGCCCCGATAGGTACACGCGTCGTCGCCTACACCCCAATCGGTCCACGCGCCGTCTCCGAGCCACGATCGGTCCACGCACTGTCTCCTGATCCCCATGGGTCCACGCGGCGCCTCCGGGGCCCCGATCGATCCACGCGAGGCTCCTAAGCCCCGATCGGTCCACGTGCCGTCTCCTGAGCCCCGATCGTTACACGCGCCGTCTCCGAGCCCCGATCGGTCCACGCGCCGTCTCCGAGCCCCGATGGGTCCACGCGTCGCCTCCTGAGCCCCGGTCGGTCCACGCGCCGTCTCCTGAGCCCCGATCGGTCCACGCGTCGTCTTCTAAGCCCCGATCGGTCCACGCGTCGTCTCCTAAGCCCCGATCGTTCCACGCGCCGTCTCCGAGCCCCGATCGATCCACGCGCCGTCTCCTGAGCCCAAATCGGTCCACACGCTGTCTCGTGAGCCCCGATAGGTACACGCGTCGTCTCCTACGCCCCGAGCAGTCCACGCGTAGTCTCCTAAGCCCCGCTCGGTTAACGCGTCGTTTCCGAGCCCCGATCGGTCCACGCGTCGTCTCCTGAGCCCCAATTAGTCCATGCGCCGTCTCCTAAGCCCCGATCCGTCCACGGGCCGTGTCCGAGCTCCGATCGGTCCACGCGTCATCTCCGAGCATTGATCGGTCCACGCGCCATCGCCGAGACCCGATCGGTCCACGCGCCATCGCCGAGCCCCGATCGGTCCACGCGCCGTCTCCTGAGCCCCGATCTGTCCACACCACTTCTCCTGTGCCCCGATCTGTCGACGCGTCGTCTCCTAAGCCCCGACCGGTGCACGCGTCGTCTCCTGAGCCCCAATTAGTCCACGCGCCGTCTCCTAAGCCCTGATCCGTCCACGGGCCGTGTCCGAGCTCCGATCGGTTCACGCCCCGTCTCCAAACCTCGATCCGTACACGCGTCGTCTCCGAGCCCTGATCGGTCCACGCGCCATCGCCGAGCCCCGATCGGTCCACGCACCCTCTCCGAGCGCCGATAGTTTCACGCGCCGTCTCCTGAGCCCCAATCGGTCCACATCCCTTCTCCTGAGCCCCGATCGGTCCACACCCCTTCTCCTAAGCCCCGATCGATTCACGTGCCGTCTCCTAAGCCCCGATCGGTTCGCCCGTCGTCTCTTAAGTCCCAATCGGTCCACGCGCCCTCTCCGAGCGCCGATCATTTCACGCGCCGTCTCCTGAGCCCCGATCGGTCCACGCGCCGTCTCCGAGCCCCGATCGGTCAACGGACCGTCTCCTGAGCCCGGATCGTTCCACACGTCGTCCCCGAATCCCCGATCCGTACACGCGTCGTCTCCGAGCCTCGATCGGTCCACGCGCCGTCGCCGAGTCATGATCTGTCCACGCGCGGCCTCCTGAGACCCCATCGGTCCACGCGCCGTCTTCGAGCCCCGATCGGTCCACGCGTCGTCTCCGAGCCCCGATCGGTCCACGCGCCGTCGCCGAGTCATGATCTGTCCACGCGCGGCCTCCTGAGACCCCATCGGTCCACGCGCCGTCTTCGAGCCCCGATCGGTCCACGCATGCTCTCCTAAGCCCCAATCGGTTAACGCGCCGTCCCCGAGCCCCGATCGGTCCACGCGCCGTCTCCTGAGCCCCGATACGTCCACGCGCAGTCGCCGAGCCCTGATCGGTCCACGCGCTGTCTCCTGAGCCCCGATAGGTAAACGCGTCGTCGCCTACACCCCAATCGGTCCACACGTCGTCTCCTAAGCCCCGATCGGTCCACGCGCCGTCTCCGAGCCCCGATCGGTCCACGCACTGTCTCCTGATGCCCATGGGTCCACGCGGCGCCTCCGGGGCCCCGATCGGTCCACGTGCCGTCTCCTGAGCCCCGATCGTTACACGCGCCGTCTCCGGGCCCCGATCAGTCCACGCGCCGTCTCCGAGCCCCGATCGGTCCACGAACTGTCTCCTGATCCCTATGGGTCAACGCGGCGCCTCCGGAGCCCCGATCGATCCACGCGAGGCTCCTGAGCCCCGATCGGACCACGCATCGTCTCCTAAGCCCCAATCGGTTAACGCGCCGTTGCCTGAGCCCCGATCGGTCCACGCGTCGTCTTCTAACCCCAGACGCCTCCTCGCACCGTCTCCGAGGGCCGATCGGTTCACGCGCCGTCTCCTGAGCCCCGATCGTTCCACGCATCGTCTCCGAACCCCGATGGGTCCACGCGTCGGCTCCTAAGCCCCGATCAGTCCACGCGCCGTCTCCGAGGCCCGATCGGTCCACGCGTCGTCTCCTAAGACCCGATCGGTCCACGTATTGTCTCCTAAGACCCGATCGGTCCACACGCCGTCTCCGAGCCCCGATGGGTCCACGCGTCGCCTCCTGAGCCCCGATCGATCCACGCGCCGTCTCCTGACCCCAAATCGGTCCACACGCTGTCTCGTGAGCCCCGATAGGTACACGCGTCGTCTCCTACGCCCCGATCGGTCCACGCGTAGTCTCCTAAGCCCCGCTCGGTTAACGCGCCGTTTCCGAGCCCCAATCGGTCTACGCGTCGTCTTCTAAGCTCCGATCGGTCCACGCATCGTCTCCTAATCCCCGATCGGTTAACGCGCCGTCTCCGCGCCCCGATCGGTCCACGCGCCGTCTCCTGAGCCCCGATATATCCACGCGCAGTCGCCGAGCCCCAATCGGTCCACGCGCGGTCTCCTGAGCCCCGGTCGGTCCACGCGCCGTCTCCGAGGCCCGATCGGTCCACGCATCGTCTCCTAAGCCCCGATCGGTTAACGCGCCGTCTCCGAGCCCCGATTGGTCCACACGCCGTCTCCGAGCCCCGATCGGTCCGCGTGCCGCATTCTACGCCACGGTCCATCCACGCGCCGTCTCCGAGCCCCGCTCGATCCACGCGTCGTCTCCTAAGCCTCAAACGGTCCACGCGCCGTCTCCGAGCGCCGATCGGTTCACGTGCCGTCTTCTAAGCCCCGATCGTTCCACCCGCCGCCTCCTAAGCCCCGATCGGTCCAGGCTTCGTCTGCTAAGCCCCGATCGGTCCACGCGCCGTCTCCGAGCGCCAATCGGTTCACTCGCCGTCTCCTGAGCCCCGATCGCTCCACGCGCCGTCTCCGAGCCCCGATCGGTCCAGGCGCCGTCTCCTGAGCCCGGATCGGTCCACGCGCCGTCGCCGAACCCCCAATAGGTCCCCGCGCAACCGCCTGAGCCCCGGTTGGTCCACTCGCTGTCTCCGAGCCCCGATCGGTCCACGCGTCGTATCCAAACCCCGATCGGTTCACGCGCCGTCTCCTGAGCCCCGATCATTCCACGCGATGTCTCCGAGCCCCGATCGGTCCACGCGCCGTCTCCTAAGCCCCGATCGGTCCACGCGCCGTCTCCGAGCGCCAATCGGTTCACGCGCCGTCTCCTGCGCCCCGATCCCTCCACGCGCCGTCTCCGAGCCCCCATCGGTCCACGCGTCGCCTCCGAGCCCCGATCGCTCCACGCGCCGATTTCTGAGCCCCGATCAATTGACGCGTCTTCTCCTGAGCCCCGATCGCTCCTCGCGCTGTCTTCTTAGCCCCGATGCCTCCACGCGCCGTCTCCAAGCGCCGATCGGTTCACGCGCGCGTCTCCTGTGCCCCGATCGTTCCACGCGCCATCTCCGAGCCCCGATTGGTCCACGCGCCGTCTCCTAAGCCCCGATCGGTCCACGCGCCTTCTCCTAAGCCCCGATCGGTTCACGCACCGTCTCCTGAGCCCCGATCGTTCCACGCGCCGTTTCCGAGCTCCGATCGGTCCACACGGCGCCTCCGGAGCCCCGATCGATCCACGCGCAGTCTCCTGAGCCCCGATCGGTCCACGCACCGCCTCCTGAGCCCCGGACGGTCCAGACGCCGTCTCCGAACCCCGATCGGTCAACGCGCCGTCTCCGAGCCCCGATCATTCCACGCGCCGTCTCCGAGCCCCGATCGGTCCACGCGCCGTCGCCGAGCCATGATCGGTCCACGCGCGGCCCCCTGAACCCCGGTTGCGTCATGCGCCGTATCCAACCCCCAATCGATCCACGCGCCGTCTCCTGAGCCCCGATCAGTTCACGCGCCGGCTCCGAGCCCGATCGGTCCACGCATCATCTCCTAAGCCCCGATCGGTTAATGTGCCGTTTCCGAGCCCCGATCGGTCCACGCGCCGTCTCCTGAGCCCCGGTCGGTTCACGCGCCTTCTTCGAGCCCCGATCGATCCACGCGTCGTCTTGTAAACCCAGATGCCTCCTCGCATCGTCTCCTAAGCCCCGATCGGTTAACGCGCCGTCTCCGAGCCCCGATCGGTCCACGCCCCGTCGCCGAACCCCAATTGGTCCACGCGCAACCTCCTGAGCCCCAGTCGGTCCACGCGCGGCCTCCTGAGCCATGGTCGGTTCACGCGCCGTCTCCTGCGGCCCGATCGGTCCACTCGTCGTTCCCTAAGCTCCGATCCATCCACGCGCAGTCTCCTGGGCCCCGATCGGTGCACGCGCCGTCTCCTGAGCCCCGGTCGGTTCACGCGCCATCTCCGAGCCGCGATCGGTCCACGCATCGTCTCCTAAGCCCCGATCGGTTAACGTGCCGTCTGCGAGCCCCGATCGGTCCACGCGCCGTCTCCTGAGCCCCGATACGTCCACGCGCAGTCGCCGAGCCCCGATCGGTCCAGGCGCGGTCTCCTGAGCCCCGATCTGTCCACGCGCCGTCTCCGAGCCCGATCGGTTCACGCGCCGTCTCCTGAGCCCCGATCATTCCACGCGATGTCTCCTAAGCCCCGATCGGTCCACGCGCCGTCTCCGAGCGCCAATCGGTTCACGCGCCGTCTCCTGAGCCCCGATCGCTCCACGCGCCGTCTCCGAGCCCCGATCGGTCCAGGCGCCGTCTCCTGAGCCCGGATCGGTCCACGCGCCGTCGCCGAACCCCAATTGGTCCACGCGCAACCGCCTGAGCCCCTGGTTGGTCCACGCGCCACCTCCTGAGCCCCAGTCGGTCCACGCGCGGCCTCCTGAGCCATGGTCGGTTCACGCGCCGTCTCCTGCGCCCCGATCGGTCCACGCGTCGTTACCTAAGCTCCGATCCATCCACGCGCAGTCTCCTGAGCTCCGATTGGTGGACGTGCCGTCTCCCAGCCACGATCGATCCACGCGCCGTCTCCTAAGCCCCAATCTGTCCACGACCCGTCTCTGGGCCCCGATCGGTGCACGCGCCGTCTCCTGAGCCCCGGTCGGTTCACGCGCCATCTCCGAGCCGCGATCGGTCCACGCATCGTCTCCTAAGCCCCGATCGGTTAACGTGCCGTCTGCGAGCCCCGATCGGTTCACGCTTCGTCTCCTAAGCCCCGATCGGTCCACGCGCCGTCTCCGAGCGCCGATCGGTTCACGCGCCGTCACCTGAGCCCCGATCGTTCCACGCGCCGTCTCCGAGCCTCGATCGGTCCACGCGCCGTCTCCTGAGCCCCGATACGTCCACGCGCAGTCGCCGAGCCCCGATCGGTCCACGCGCGGTTTCCTGAGCCCCGATCTGTCCACGCGCCGTCTCCGAGCCGCGATCGGTTCACGGATCGTCTCCTGAGCCCCGATCGGTTGACGTGCCGTCTCCGATCCCCGATCGGTCCACGCGCCGTCTCCGAGCCCCGGTCGGTCCACGCGCCGTCTCCGAGCCCCGATCGGTTCACGCTTCGTCTCCTAAGCCCCGATCGGTCCACGCGCCGTCTCCGAGCGCCGATCGGTTCACGCGCCGTCACCTGAGCCCCGATCGTTCCACGCGCCGTCTCCGAGCCTCGATCGGTCCACGCGCCGTCTCCTGAGCCCGGATCGTTCCACGCGTCGTCCCCGAATCCCCGATCCGTACACGCGTCGTCTCCGAGCCTCGATCGGTCCACGCGCCGTCGCCAAGCCCCGATCGGTCCAGGCGTATCCTCCTGAGCCCCGGTCGGTCTGCGCGCCGTCTCCTGAGCCCCGATCGGTCGCCGCGTCGTTTCCTGAGCCCCGATCGATCCACGCTTCGTCTCCTGAGTCCCGATCGCTCCAAGCGCCGTCTCCAGAGCCCGGATCGTTCCACGCGTCGTCCCCGAATCCCCGATCCGTACACGCGTCGTCTCCGAGCCTCGATCGGTCCACGCGCCGTCGCCGAGCCCCGATCGGTCCAGGCGTATCCTCCTGAGCCCCGGTCGGTCCGCGCGCCGTCTCCTGAGCCCCGATCGGTCCACGCATCGTCTTCGAGCACCGATCGGTCCACGCGCCGTTTTCTGAGCACCGTTCGGTCCACGCGTCGTCTTCAAAGCCCCGATGCCTCCACGCGCCGTCTCCGAGCCCCGATCGCTCCTCGCGCCGTCTCCTGAGCCCCGCTCGATCCATGCGTCGTCTTCTTAGCCCCGATGCCTCCACGCGCCGTCTCCTGAGCCCGGATCGGTCCACCCGTCGTCCTCGAATCCCCGATCCGCTCACGCGTCGTCTCCGAGCCTCGACCGGTCCACGCGCCGTCTCCTGAGCCCCGATCATTCCACGCGCCGTCTCCTAAGCCGCGATCTGTCCACGGGCCGTCTCCGAGCTGCTATCGGTAAACGCGCCGTCACCAAGCCCTGACCCGTACACGCGTCGTCTCCGAGCCCGATCGGACCACGTGCCGTCACCTAAGCCCCGGTCGGTTCACGCGCCGTCTCCGAGCCCCGATGGGTCCACGCGCCGTCTCCTGAGCCCGGATCGGTCCACCTGTCGTCCTCGAATCCCCGATCCGCACACGCGTCGTCTCCGAGCCTCGACCGGTCCACGCGCCGTCTCCTGAGCCCCGATCATTCCACGCGCCGTCTCCTAAGCCGCGATCCGTCCACGGGCCGTCTCCGAGCTGGTATCGGTAAACGCGCCGTCACCAAGCCCTGATCCGTACACGCGTCGTCTCCGAGCCCCGATCGGTCCACGCACCGTCTCCGAGCACCGATTGGTCCACGCGCCGTCGCCCGAACCCCAATTGGTCCACGCGCCGTCGCCCGAACCCCAATTGGTCCACGAGCAACCTCCTGAGCTCCAGTCGGTCCACGCGCAGTCGCCGAGCCCCGATCGATCCCCGCATCGTCTCCTAAGCCCCGATCGGTTGACGCGTCATTTACGAGCCCCGATCGGTCTACGCGCCGTCTCCTGAGCCCCAATCGGTCGACGCGTCGTCTCCTAAGACCCGACCGGTTCACCCGCCGTCTCCTGTGCACCGATCGATTCACGTGCCGTCTCCTAAGCCCCGATCGGTCCACACGTCGTCTCCTAAGCCCCAATCGGGCCACGCGTCGTCTCCTAATCCCCGATCAGTCGCCGCGTCGTCTCCTGAGCCCCGATCAATTGACGCGACTTCTCCTGAGCCCCGATCGCTCCTCGCGCCGTCTCCTGAGCCCCGCTCTGTCCATGCGTCGTCTTCTAAGCCCCCATGCCTCCACGCACCGTCTCCTGAGCCCCGATCGGTCCACGCGCCGTCGCCGAACCCCAATTGGTCCACGCGAAACCGCCTGAGCCCCAGTCGGTCCACGCGCTGTCTCCGAGCCCCGATCGGTCCACGCGTCGTCTCCGAGCCCCGATCGGTCCACGCGCCGTCTCCGAGCCTCGATCGGTCCTCGTACCGTCTCCGAAGCCCCGATCCGTCCACGCGCTATCTCCTGAGCCTCGATCGGTCCACGCATCGTCTCTTAACCCCCGATACGTCCACACGCCGTCTCCGAGCCCCGATCGATCCGCGTGACGCATTCTAAGCCACTGTCCGTCCACGCGCCGTCTCCGAGCACCGATCAGTCCACGCGCCGTCTCCTGAGCCCCGATCGGTCCACGCGTCGTCTCCGAGCTCCGGTCGGTCCACACGCCGTTTCCTGAGCCCCGATCGGTCCATGCGTCGTCTTCTTAGCCCCGATGCCTCCACGCGCCGTCTCCGAGCCACGATCGGTCCAGGCGCCGCTTCCTGAGCCCCGATCGGTCCACGCGCCGTCTCCGACCGCCGATTAGTTCACGCGCCGTCTCCTGAGCCCCGATCGCTCCACCCTCCGTCTCCGAGCCCCGATCGGTCCACGCGCCGTCTCCTGAGCCCGGATCGGTCCACGCGCCGTCTCCGAGCGCCGATCATTTCACGCGCCGTCTCCTGAGCCCCGATCGGTCCACGCGCCGTCTCCTAAGCCCCGATCGGTCCAAGCGCCGTCTCCGCGCCCCGATCGGTCCACGCGTCGTCTTCTAAGCCCAGATGCCCCAAGGCGCCGTCCCCGAGCCACGATCGGTCCAGGCGCCATTTCCTAAGCCCCGATCGGTCGACGCGTCCTCTGCTAAACCCCGATCGGTCCACGCGTCGTCTCCTGAGCCCCGATCGGTCCACGCGTCGTCTCCTGAGCCCCGATCGGTCCACGCGTCGTCTCCTAAGCCCCGACCGGTCCACGCGCCGTTTCCTGAGGCCCGATCGATTCACGCGTCGTCTCCTGAGCCCCGATAGCTCCACGCGCCGTTTCCTGAGCCCCGATCGGTCCACGCGTCGTCTCCTGATCTCCGATCGGTTCACGCGCCGTCTCCTAAGCCCCGATCGGTCCACGCGCCGTCTCCCAAGCCCCGATCGGTCCACGCGTCGTCTCCGAGCCTCGATCGGTCCACGCGCCGTCGCCGAGCCCCGATCGGTCCAGGCGTGGCCTCCTGAGCCCCGGTCGGTCCACGCGCCGTCGCCGAGCCCCGATCGGTTCACGCGCCGTCTCCTGAGCCCCGATGCGTTCAAGCGTCGTCTCCTGAGCCCCGATCGTTCCACGCGTCGTCTCCGAGCTCCGGTCGGTCCACACGCCGTTTCCTGAGCCCCGATCGGTCCATGCGTCGTCTTCTTAGCCCCGATGCCTCCACGCGCCGTCTCCGAGCCACGATCGGTCCAGGCGCCGCTTCCTGAGCCCCGATCGGTCCACGCGCCGTCTCCGAGCGCCGATAAGTTCAAGCGCCGTCTCCTGAGCCCCGATCTTTCCACGCGGCGTCTCCGAGCCTCGATCGATCAACGCGCCGTCTGCTGAGCCCAGATCGGTCGACGCGTCGTCTTCGGAGCCCCGATCGACCCACGCGTCGTCTCCTGAGCCCCAACCGCTCCACAAGCCGTTTCCGGAGCCCCGATCGGTCCACGCGTCGTCTTCAAAGCCCCGATGCCTCCACGCGCCGTCTCCGAGCCCCGATCGCTCCTCGCGCCGTCTCCTGAGCCCCGCTCGATCCATGCGTCCTCTTCTTAGCCCCGATGCCTCCACGCGCCGTCTCCTGAGCCCCGATCGTTCCACGCGCCGTCTCCGAGCCCCGATCGGTCCACGCGCCGTCTCCTGAGCCCGGGTCGGTCCACGCGTCATCGCCGAATCCCCGATCCGTACACGCGTCGTCTCCGAGCCTCGATCGGTCCACGCGCGGCCTCCTGAGCCCCGATCGGTTCACGCGCCGGCTCCGAGCCCGATCGGACCACGTGCCGTCTCCTAAGCCCCGGTCGGTTCACGCGCCGTCTCCGAGCCCCGATGGGTCCACGCGCCGTCTCCTGAGCCCGGATCGGTCCACCTGTCGTCCTCGAATCCCCGATCCGCACACGCGTCGTCTCCGAGCCTCGACCGGTCCACGCGCCGTCTCCTAAGCCCCGATCGTTCCACACGCCGCTTCCGATC
Source organism: Netelia fuscicornis (assembly GCA_946811545.1). NCBI lineage: Eukaryota > Metazoa > Arthropoda > Insecta > Hymenoptera > Ichneumonidae > Netelia > Netelia fuscicornis. Next base: position 13,366,230 of record OX328016.1, on the reverse strand, counting down.
CCCGATCGGTCCACGCGCGGTCTCCAGAGCCCCGATCTGTCCACGCGCCGTCTCCGAGCCCCGATCGGTCCACGCGCCGTCTCCGAGCCCCGATCGGTCCACGCGCCGTCTCCGAGCCCTGATCGGTCCGCGCGCCGTCTCCTGAGCCCCAATCGGTCCACTCGCTGTCTCCTGAGCCCCGATAGGTACACGCGTCGTCTCCTACGCCCCGATCGGTCCACGCGCCGCCTTCGTGCCCCGATCGGTCCACGCACCGCCTCCTGATCCCCATCGGTCCACGCGCCGTCTCCTGAGCCACGATCGATCCACATGCCGTCTCCGAGCCCCGATCGGTCCGCGTGCCGCATTCTAAGCCACGGTCCATCCACGCGCCGTCTCCGAGCCCGGATCGGTCCACGCGTCGTCTCCTCAGCCCCGATCGGTCCACGCGCCGTCTCCGACCGCCGATTAGTTCACGCGCCGTCTCCTAAGCCCCGATCGCTCCACCCTCCGTCTCCTGAGCCCCGATCGGTCCACGCGTCGTCTCCTGAGCCCCGATCGGTCCACGCGTCGTCTCCTAAGCCCCGACCGGTCCACGCGCCGTTTCCTGAGGCCCGATCGATTCACGCGTCGTCTCCTGAGCCCCGATAGCTCCACGCGCCGTTTCCTGAGCCCCGATCGGTCCACGCGTCGTCTCCTGATCTCCGATCGGTTCACGCGCCGTCTCCTAAGCCCCGATCGGTCCACGCGCCGTCTCCCAAGCCCCGATCGGTCCACGCGTCGTCTCCGAGCCTCGATCGGTCCACGCGCCGTCGCCGAGCCCCGATCGGTCCAGGCGTGGCCTCCTGAGCCCCGGTCGGTCCACGCGCCGTCGCCGAGCCCCGATCGGTCCGCGCATCGTCTCCTAAGCCCCGATTGGTCCACGCGCCGTCTCCGAGCGCCGATCGGTTCACGCGCCGTCTCCTGAGCCCCGATGCGTTCAAGCGTCGTCTCCTGAGCCCCGATCGTTCCACGCGTCGTCTCCTGAGCCCGGATCGGTCCTGAGCCTCGGTCGGACGACGCGTCCTCTGCTAAAGCTCGATGGGCCCACGCGTCGCCTCCTGAGCCCCGATCGATCCACGCGAGTCTCCTGAGCCCCGGTCGGTCCACGCGCCGTCTCCTGAGCCCCGATGCGTCGACGCGTCCTCTCCTGAGCCCCGATCAATTGACGCGTCTTCTCCTGAGTCCCGATCGGTCCACGCGCCGTCTCCTGGGCCCCGATCCGTACACGCGTCGTCTCCGAGCCCCGATGGGTCCACGCGCCGTAGCCGAGCCTCGTAGCCGAGCCTCGTAGCCGAGCCTCGAACGGTCCACGCGCATCCTCCTGAGCCCCGGTCGGTTCACGCGCCGTCTCCGAACCGCGATCGGTCCACGCATCGTCTTCTAAGCCCCGATCGGTTAAGGCGCCGTCTCCGAGCCCCGATCGGTCCACGCGCCGTGTCCTGAGCCCCCATCGGTCTACGCGTCGTCTCCTAAGCCCCGATACGTCCACAGCCAGTGTCCGAGCACCGATCGGTCCACGCGCCGTCTCCTCAGCCCTGATCCGTACACGCTTCGTCTCCGAGCCCCGATCGGTCCACCCGCCGTCGCCGAACCCCGATTGGTCCCCGCGCGGCCGTCTGATCACCAATCGGTCCACGCGCTGTCTCGTGAGCCCCGATCGGTCTACGCGTCGTCTCCTAAGCCCCGATCGGTCCACGCGTCGTCTCCTAAGCGCCGATCGGTCCACGCGCCGTCTCCGAGCCGCAATCGGTCCACGCACCATCTCCTGATCCCCGATCGGTCCACGTGCCGCCTCCGGAGCCCCGATCGATCTACGCGAGTCTCCTAAGCCCCGACCCGTCCACGCGCCGTCTCCTGAGCCGCGATCGGTCAACGCGCCGGCTCCTGAGCCCCGATCGGTCCACGCGCCGTCTCCTCAGCCCCGATCGGTCCATGCATCGTCTCCTAAGCCCCGATACGTCCACACGTTGTCTCCTAAGCCCCGATGCGTCGACGCGTCGTCTCCTGAGCCCCGATCAATTGACGCGTCTTCTCCAGAGCCCCGATCGCTCCTCGCGCCGTCTCCTGAGCCCCGCTCGGTGAATGCGTCGTCTTCTTAGCCCCGATGCTTCCACGCGCCGTCTCCGAGCCACGATCGGACCAGCCGCCGCTTCCTGAGCCCCGATCGGTCCACGCGCCGTCTCCTAAGCCCCAATCGGTCCACGCGCCATCTCCTGAGCCCCGATCGGGTAACGCGCGATCTCCGAGCCCCGATCGGTCCACGCGCTGTCTCCTGAGCACCGATCGTTCCACGCGCCGCCGCCGAGCCCCGATCGGGCCACGCGCCGACTCCGGGCCGCCATCGGTTCACGCACCGTCTCCTGATCCCCGATCGGTCCACGCGCGGCCTCCTGAGCCCCGGTCGGTCCACGCGCCGTCTCCGAGCCCCGATCGATCCACGCGAATCTTCTGAGCTCCGGTCGGTCCACGCGCCGTCTCTTGAGCCCCGATCGGTCCACGCATCGTTTCCTAAGCCCCAATCGGTTAACACGCCGTCTCCGAGCCCCGATCGGTCCACGCGCCGTGTCCTGAGCCCCGATACGTCCACGCGCAGTCGCCGAGCCCCGATCGTTCCACGCGTCGTCCCCGAATCCCCGATCCGTACACGCGTCGTCTCCGAGCCTCGATCGGTCCACGCGCCGTCGCCGAGCCCCGATCGGTCCAGGCGTATCCTCCTGAGCCCCGGTCGGTCCGCGCGCCGTCTCCTGAGCCCCGATCGGTCCACGCATCGTCTTCGAGCACCGATCGGTCCACGCGCCGTTTTCTGAGCACCGTTCGGTCCACGCGTCGTCTTCAAAGCCCCGATGCCTCCACGCGCCGTCTCCGAGCCCCGATCGCTCCTCGCGCCGTCTCCTGAGCCCCGCTCGATCCATGCGTCGTCTTCTTAGCCCCGATGCCTCCACGCGCCGTCTCCTGAGCCCCGATCGGTCCACGCGCCGTCTCCTGAGCCCGGATCGGTCCACCCGTCGTCCTCGAATCCCCGATCCGCACACGCGTCGTCTCCGAGCCTCGACCGGTCCACGCGCCGTCTCCTGAGCCCCGATCATTCCACGCGCCGTCTCCTAAGCCCTGATCCGTCCACGGGCCGTCTCCGAGCTGGTATCGGTAAACGCGCCGTCACCAAGCCCTGATCCGTACACGCGTCGTCTCCGAGCCCCGATCGGTCCACGCACCGTCTCCGAGCACCGATTGGTCCACGCGCCGTCGCCCGAACCCCAATTGGTCCACGCGCCGTCGCCCGAACCCCAATTGGTCCACGAGCAACCTCCTGAGCTCCAGTCGGTCCACGCGCAGTCGCCGAGCCCCGATCGATCCCCGCATCGTCTCCTAAGCCCCGATCGGTTGACGCGTCATTTACGAGCCCCGATCGGTCTACGCGCCGTCTCCTGAGCCCCAATCGGTCGACGCGTCGTCTCCGAAGACCCGACCGGTTCACCCGCCGTCTCCTGTGCACCGATCGATTCACGTGCCGTCTCCTAAGCCCCGATCGGTCCACACGTCGTCTCCTAAGCCCCAATCGGGCCACGCGTCATCTCCTAATCCCCGATCAGTCGCCGCGTCGTCTCCTGAGCCCCGATCAATTGACGCGACTTCTCCTGAGCCCCGATCGCTCCTCGCGCCGTCTCCTGAGCCCCGCTCTGTCCATGCGTCGTCTTCTAAGCCCCCATGCCTCCACGCACCGTCTCCTGAGCCCCGATCGGTCCACGCGCCGTCGCCGAACCCCAATTGGTCCACGCGAAACCGCCTGAGCCCCAGTTGGTCCACGCGCTGTCTCCGAGCCCCGATCGGTCCACGCGTCGTCTCCGAGCCCCGATCGGTCCACGCGCCGTCGCCGAGTCATAATCTCTCCACGCGCGGGCTCCTGAGACCCGATCGGTCCACGCGCCGTCGCCGAGCCGCGATCGTTCCACGCGCCGTCGCCGAGCCGCGATCGGGCCACACGCCGTCTCCGAGCCCCGATCGGTCCACGCACTGTCTCCTGATCCCTATGGGTCAACGCGGCGCCTCCGGAGCCCCGATCGATCCACGCGAGGCTCCTGAGCCCCGATCGGACCACGCATCGTCTCCTAAGCCCTAATCGGTTAACGCGCCGTTGCCTGAGCCCCGATCGGTACACGCGCCGTCTCCAAGCCCCGATCGGTCCATGCATCGTCTCCTAAGCCCCGATCGGTTAACGCGCTGTCTCCGAGCGCCGATCGGTCCACGCGCCGTCGCCGAGCCGTGTTCGGTCCACGCACGGCCTCCTGAGCCCCGGTTGGTTCACGCGCCGTATCCGAGCCCCCATCGGTCCACGCGTCGTCTCCGAGCCCCGATCGGTCCACGCGCCGTCGCCGAGCCCTGATCGGTCCACGCATCGTCTCCGAGCACCGATCCGTCCACGCGTCGTCTCCTAAGATCCGATCGGTCCACGTGTCGTCTCCGAGCCCCGATGGGTCCACGCGCCGCCTCCTGAGCCCCGATCGGTCCACGCGTCGTCTCCTAAGCCCTGATCGGTCCACGTGCCGTCTCCGAGCCCCGATCGATCCACGCGCCGCCTCCTGAGCCTCGATCGGTCAACGCGCTGTCTCCTGAGCCCCGATAGGTACACGCGTAGTCTCCTAAGCCCCGATCGGTCCACGCGTCGTCTCCGAGCTCTGATCGGCCCACACGCCGTTTCCTGAGCCCCGATCGGTGCATGCGTCGTCTTCTTAGCCCCGATGCCTCCACGCGTCGTCTCCGAGCCACGATCGGTCCAGGCGCCGCTTCCTGAACCCCGGTCGGTCCACGCGCCGTATCCTAAGCCCCGATCGGTCCACGCGCCGTCCCCTGAGCCCGATCTATCCACGCGCCGTCTCCGAGCCCCGATCGGTTCACGGATCGTCTCCTAAGCCCCGATCGGTTAACGCGCCGTCTCCGAGCCCCGATCGGTCCACGCGCCGTCGCCGAACCCCAATTGGTCCACGCGCAACCGCCTGCGCCCCAGTCGGTCCACGCGCGGTCTCCGAGCCCCGATCGGTCCACGCGTCGTCTCCGAGCCCCGATCGGTCCACGCGTCGTCTCCTAAGCCCCGATCGGTTAACGCGCCGTCTCCGAGCCCCGAACGGTCCACGCGCCGTCGCCGAACCCCAATTGGTCCACGCGCAACCGCCTGAGCTCCAGTCCGTTCACGCGCGGTCGCCGAACCGCGATCGGTCCACGCGTCGTCTCCGAGCCCCGATCGGTCCACGCGCCGTCGCCGAGCTATGGTCGGTCCACGCGCGGCCTCCTGAGCCCCGATCGGTCCACGCGCTGTCGCCGAGCCGCGATCGGTCCACGCGCGGCCTCCTGAGGCCCGATTGGTTCACGCGCCGTATCCGAGCCCCAATCGGTCCACGCGCCGTCTCCTGAGCCCCGATCGGTCCACGCGTCGTCTCCGAGCCATGATCGGTCCAGGCGCCGCTTCCTGAGCCCCGATCGGTCCACGCGCCGTATCCTAAGCCCCGATCGGTCCACGCGCCGTCCCCTGAGCCCGATCTGTCCACGCGCCGTCTACGAGCCCCGATCGGTTCACGGATCGTCTCCTAAGCCCCGGTCGGTCCACGCGCCGTCTCCTAAGCCCCAATCGGTCCAGGCGCCGCTTCCTGCGCCCCGATCGGTCCACGCACCGTCTCCTGAGCCACGGTCGGTCCGCGCGCCGTCACCTGAGCCCCGATCGGTCAACGCGTCGTCTCCTAAGCCCCGATCGGTCCACGCGCCGTCTCCGAGCGCCGATCAGTTCACGCGCCGTCTCCTGAGCCCCGATCGTTCCAGGCGCCGTCTCCGAGCTCCGAGCGGCCCACGCGCCGTCTCCAAGCCCCGATCGATCCACGCGTCGTCTCCTGGGCCCCAATTGGTCCACGCGCCGTCTCCTGTGCCCCGATCGGCCCACGCGCGGCCTCCTGAGCCCCGATCGGTCCACGCGCCGTCACCGAGCCGCGATCGGTTCACGCGCGGCGTCCTAAGCCCCGATCGGTCCACGCGCCGTCGCCGAACCCCAATGTGTCCACGCGAAACCGCCTGAGCCCCAGTCGGTCGACGCGTCGTCTCCGGGCCCCGATCGGTGCACGCGCCGTCTCCTAAGCCCCGATCGGTCCACGCCCCGTCGCCGAGCGCCGAATGGTTCACGCGCCGTCTCCTGGGACCCGATCCGTCTACACGCTGGCGCCGAGCCGCGATCGGTCCACGCGCGGCCTCCTGAGCCCCAATTCGTTCACGCGCCGTCTCCTGAGCCCCGATTGGTCCACGCGCCGTCTCCTGAGCCCCGATCGGTCCACGCGTCGTCTCCTAAGCCCCGATCGGTCCACGCGCCGTCTCCTGAGCCCCGATCGGTCCACGCGTCGTCTCCTAAGCCACGATCGGTCCACGCGTCGTCTCCGAGCCCCGATGCCTCCACGCGCCGTCTCCGAGCCACTATCGGTCCGTGCGCCGCTTCCAGAGCCCCGATCGGTCCAGGCGCCGCTTCCTGCGCCCCGATCGGTCCACGCGCCGTCTCCTAAGCCCCAATCGGTCCACGCGGCGTCTCCGAGCGCCGATCATTTCCCGCGCCGTTTCCTGAGACCCGATAGTTCCACGCGCCGTCTCCGAGCCCCGATCGATCCACGCGCCGCCTCCTGAGCCCCGATCAGTCCAGGCGCCGTCTCCTAAGCCCCGATCGCTCCACGGGCCGTCTCCTGAGCCCCGATTGCTCCACTGGCCGTTTCCTGAGCCCCGATCGTTCCACACGCCGCCCCCTAAGTCTCGATCGGTCCAGGCGTCGTCTCCTAAGCCCCGACCGGCTCACGCGCCGTCTCCTGTGCCCCGATCGATTCACGTGCCGTCTCCTAAGCCCCGATCGGTCCACCCGTCGTCTCTTAAGCCCCAATCGGTCCACGCGCCATCTCCGAGCCCCGATCATTTCACGCGCTGTCTCCTGAGCCCCGGTCGGTCCACGCGCCATTTCCTGAGCCCCGATCGGTCCACGCGTCGTCTTTTAAGCCCAGATGCCTCCTTGTGCCGTCTCCCAACCACGATCGGTGCAGGCGCCGCTTCCTGAGCGCCGATCCCTCCACGCGTTTTCTCCTAAGCCCCGATCGGTCCACGCGTCGTCTCCTGAGCCCCGATCGGTCGACGCGTCGTCTTCTAAGCCCCGGTCGGTTCACACGTCGTCTCCGAGCCGCGATCGGTCCACGCATCGTCTCCTAAGCCCCGATCCGTTAACGTGCCGTCTCCGAGCCCCGATCGGTCCACGCGCCGTCTACGAGCTCCGATGGGTCCACGCGCCGCATCCCGAGCCCCGATCGGACGACGCGTCGTCTCCTGAACCGCGATTGCTCCTAGGCCCGTTTCCTGAGCCCCGATCGGTCCACGCGTCGTCTTCTAAGCCCCGGTCGGTTCACACGCCGTCTCCGAGCCGCGATCGGTCCACACATCGTCTCCTAAGCCCCGATCCGTTAACGTGCCGTCTCCGAGCCCCGATCGGTCCACGCGCCGTCTCCGAGCCCCGATCGATCCACGCACCGTCTCCGAGCCCCGATCGGTCCACGCATCGTCTCCTAAGCCCCGATCGGTTAACGCGCCGTCTCCGAGCCGCGATCGGTCCACGCGCCGTCGCCGAACCCCAATTGGTCCACGCGCAACCGCCTGAGCCCCAGTCGGTCGACGCGTTGTCTCCGTGCACCAATCGGTCCACGCGCCGTTTCCTGAGCCCCGATCGGTCCATACGTCGTCTTCTAAACCCCGATGCCTCCACGCGCCGTCTCCGAGCCAGATCGGTTCAGGCGCCGCTTCCCGAGCCCCGATCAGTCCACGCGCCGTCTCCTAAGCCCCGATCGCTCCACGGGCCGTCTCCTGAGCCCCGATTGCTCCACGGGCCGTTTCCTGATCCCCGATCGTTCCACACGCCGCCCCCTAAGTCTCGATCGGTCCAGGCGTCGTCTCCTAAGCCCCGACCGGCTCACGCGACGTCTCCTGTGCCCCGATCGATTCACGTACCGTCTCCTAAGCCCCGATCGGTCCACCCGTCGTCTCTTAAGCCCCAATCGGTCCACGCGCCATCTCCGAGCGCCGATCATTTCACGCGCTGTCTCCTGAGCCCCGGTCGGTCAACCGCCGTCACCTGAGCCCTGATCGGTCGACGCGTCGTCTCCTGAGCCCCGATCGCTCCACACGCCGTTTCTTGAGCCCCGATCGGTCCACGCGTCGTCTTCAAAGCCCCGATCCGTACACGCGTCGTCTCCGAGCGTCGATCTGTCCACGCGCCGTCGCCGAGCCCCGATCGGTCCACGCGCCGCCTCCGAGCCCCGATCGGTCCACGCGTCGTCTCCTAAGCCCCAATCGGTTAACGCGCCGTCTCCGAGCCCCGATCGGTCCACGCGACGTCTCCTGTGCACCGATCGAAACACGTGCCGTCTCCTAAGCCCCAATCGGTCCACGCCTCGTCTCCTAAGCCCCGATCCGTCGCCGCTTCGTCTCCTGAGCCCCGATCAATTGACGCGTCTTCTCCTGAGCCCCGATCGCTCTTCGCGCCGCCTCCTGAGCCCCGCTCGGTCAACGCGCCGCCTCCTGAGCCCCGATCGATCCACGCATCGGCTCCTGAGCCCCGATCGGTCCACGCATCGTCTTCGAGCACCGATCGATCCACGCGCCGTTTCCTGGGCCTCGATCGGTCCACGCGTCGCCGCCGGAGCCCCGATCGACCTACGCGCCGCCTCATGAGCCCCGATGGGACAACGCATCGTCTCATAAGCCCCGATACGTTCACAGGCTGTCTCCGCGTCCCGATCGTTCCACGCGCCGTCTCCGAGCCCCGATCGGTCCACGCATCGTCTCCTAAGCCCCGATCGGTTAACGCGCCGTCTCCGAGTCCCGATGTGACCACGCGCCGCCTCCTAAGCCCCGATCGGTCCATGCGTCGTCTCCTCAGCCCCGATCGGTCGACGGGTCGTCTCCTAAGCCCCGATCAGTCGACGCGTCGTCTCCTAATCCCCGGTCGGTCCACGCGCCGTCGCCGAACCCCAATTGGTCCAAGCGCAACCTCCTGAGCCCCAGTCGGTTCACGCGCTGTCTCCTAGCACCGATCGGTCCACGCATCGTGTCCTAAACCCCGCTCTGTTAACGCGTCGTCTTCTGAGCCCCGATCGATCCACGCGCCATCTCCTGAGGCCCGATCGGTCCACGCGAGTCTCCTGAGCTCCGGTCGGTCCGCGCGCCGTCTCCTGAGCCCCGATCGATCCACGCGTCGTCTCCTGAGCCCCGATCGCTCCACGCGCCGTTTACTGAGCCCCGATCGATCCACGCGTCGTCTTCTGAGCCCCGATCGATCCACGCGTCGTCTTCTAAGCGCAGATCGCTCCACGCACCGTTTCCTGGGCCCCGATCCGTCCACGCATCGTCTCCTAAGCCCCGATCGGTCCACGCGCTGTCGCCGAGCCTCGATCGGCCCACGCGTCGTCTTCTAAGCGCAGATGCCTCCTCGTGCCGTCTCCGAGCCACGATCAGTACAGGCGCCGCTTCCTGAGCCCCGATCGGTCCACGCGTTGTCTCCTAAGCCACGATCGGTCCAGGCGCCACTTCCTAAGCACCGATCGGTCCACGCGTCGTGTCCTAAGCCCCGATCGGTCCACGCGCCGTCTCCTGAGCCCCGATCGGTCGACGGGTCCTCTTCTAAGCCCCGATCGGTCCACGCGTCGTCTCCTAAGCCCCGATACGTCCACACGCCGTCTCCGAGCTCCGATGGGTTCACGCGTCCCCTCCTGAGCCCCGATCGATCCACGGGAGTCTCCTGAGCCCCGGTCGGTCCACGCGCCGTGTCCTGATCCCCGATCGTTCCACGCGTCGTCTCCTAAGCCCCGATCGGTCCACGCGTCGTCTCCTAAGCCCCGATCCGTCGACGCGTCGTCTCCTGAGCCCCGATCAATTGACGCGTCTTCTCCTGAGCCGGGGTCGCTCCTCGCGCCGTCTCCTGAGCCCAACTGGGTCCATGCGTCGTCTTCTTAGACCCCATGCTTCCACGCGCCGTCTCCGAGCCACGATCGGTCCACGCGTCGTCTCCTAAGCCCCGATCGGTCCACGCGCCGTCTCCGAGCCCCGATCCGTCCACGCACCGTCTCCTGATCCCCATCGGACCACGCGGCGGCTGCGGAGCCCCGATCGATCCACGCGAGTCTCCTGAGCTCCGGTCAGTCCGCGCGCCGTCTCCTGAGCCCCGATCGATCCACGCGTCGTCTCCTGAGCCCCGATCGCCCCACGCGCGCGTTTACTGAGCCCCGATCGATCCACGCGTCGTCTCCTGAGCCCTGATCGTTCCACGCGCTTTCTCCTAAGCCACGATCGGTCTTCGCGCCGTCTACGAGCGCCGATTGGTTCACGCGCCGTCTCCTGAGCCCCGATCGTTCCAAGCGCCGTTTCCGATCCCCGATCGGTCTACGCGCCGTCTCCTGAGCCCCGATCGGTCTATGCGCCGTCTCCTGAGCCCTGATCGGTTAACGCGCCGTCTCCGAGCCCCGATCGGTCGGAGCGCCGCTTCCAGAGCCCCGATCGGTCCACGCGTCATCTCCTGTTCCCCGATCGGTTCACGCGCTGTCGCCTGAGCCCGGATCGTTTCACGCGTCGTCCCCGAATCCCCGATCCGTACACGCGTCTTCTCCGAGCCTCGATCGGTCCACGCGCCGTTGCCGAGCCCCGATCGGTCCAGGCGTGGCCTCCTGAGCCCCGGTCGGTCCACGCGTCGTCTCCGAGCGAGGATCGGTCCACGCATCGACTCCTAAGCCCCGATCGGTTAACGCGCCGTCTCCTAAGCCCCGATCGGTTCACGCGCCCTCTCCGGAGCCCCGATAGATCCACGCAAGTCTCCTAAGCCCCGACCGGTCCACGCGTCATCTCCTGATCCCCGATCGGTCCACGCGCCGTCTCCTGAGCCCCGATCGTTCCAAGCGCCGTTTCCGATCCCCGATCGGTCTACGCGCCGTCTCCTGAGCCCCGATCGGTCTATGCGCCGTCTCCTGAGCCCCGATCGGGGCACGCGCCTTATCCGAGCCCCGATCGGGCCATGCATCGTCTCCTAAGCCCTGATCGGTTAACGCGCCGTCTCCGAGCCCCGATCGCTCCACACGCCGTTTCCTGAGCCCCGATCGGTCCACGCGTCGTCTTCAAAGCCCCGATGCCTCCACGCACCGTCTCCGAGCCACGATCGGTCGGAGCGCCGCTTCCAGAGCCCCGATCGGTCCACGCGTCATCTCCTGTTCCCCGATCGGTTCACGCGCTGTCGCCTGAGCCCGGATCGTTTCACGCGTCGTCCCCGAATCCCCGATCCGTACACGCGTCTTCTCCGAGCCTCGATCGGTCCACGCGCCGTTGCCGAGCCCCGATCGGTCCAGGCGTGGCCTCCTGAGCCCCGGTCGGTCCACGCGTCGTCTCCGAGCGAGGATCGGTCCACGCATCGACTCCTAAGCCCCGATCGGTTAACGCGCCGTCTCCTAAGCCCCGATCGGTTCACGCGCCCTCTCCGGAGCCCCGATAGATCCACGCAAGTCTCCTAAGCCCCGACCGGTCCACGCGTCATCTCCTGATCCCCGATCGGTCCACGCGCCGTCTCCTAAGCCCCGATCGGTCCAAGCGCCTTCTCCCAAACCCCGATCGGTCCACGCGCCGTCTCCGAGCGCCGATCGGTCCACGCCTCATCTTCTAAGCTCCGATTGGTTCACGCATCGGCTCCTAAGCCCCGATCGGTCCACGCGTCGTCTCCTAAACCCCGATCCACCGACGCGTCGTCTCCTGAGCCCCGATCGGTCCACGCGTCGTCTCCGAGCCCCGATCGGTCCACACGCCGTCGCCGAGCCATGATCGCTCCACGCACGGCCTCCTGAGCCCCGGTCGCGTCACGCGCCGTATCCAAGCCCCAATCGGTCCACGCGCCGTCTACTGAGTCCCGATCGGTCCTCGCGCCGTCTTCTGAGCCCCGCTCGGTCGATGCGTCGTCTTCTTAGCCCCGATGCCTACACGCGCCGTCTCCGAGCCACGATCGGTCCACGCGCCGTCTCCTGAGCCCCGATCGTTTCACGCGCCTTCTCCTAAGCCATGATCGGTCCACGCGCCGTGTCCGAACCCCAGTCGGTCCACGCGCTGTCTCCGAGCACCGATCGGTCCACACGCCGTCTCCGAGCCCCGATCGGTCGACGCACCGTCTCCTGATCCCCATCGGTCCACGCGGCGCCTCTGGAGCCCCGATCGATCCATGCGAGTCTCCTGAGCCCCGGTCGGTCCGCGCGCCGTCTCCTGAGCCCCGATCGGTCGACGCGTCGTCTCCTGAGCCCCGGTCGGTCCACGCGCCGTCTCCGAGCCCCGATCGGTCCACGCATCGACTCCTAAGCCTCGATCGGTTAACGCGCCGACTCCGAGCCCCGATCGTTCCACGCGCCGTCTCCGAGCCCCTATCGATCCACGCGAGTCTCCTGAGCCCCGGTCGCTCCACGCGCCGTTTCCTCGGCCCCGATCGGTCCACGCATCGTCTCCGAGCACCGATCGGTCCACGCGCCGTCTCCGAGCCCCGATCGGTCCACCCGCCGTTTCCGAGCCCCGATCGCTCCACGTGCCGTCTCCTAAGCCCCGATCGGTCCACGCGCCGTTTCCGAGCCCCCATCGGTCCACGCGCCGTCTCCTAAGCCCCGATCGCTCCACACGCCGTTTCCTGAGCCCCGATCGGTCCACGCGTCGTCTTCAAAGCCCCGATGCCTCCACGCGCCGTCTCCGAGCCACGATCGGTCCGTGCGCCGCTTCCAGAACCCCGATCGGTCCATGCGTCATCTCCTGATCCCCGATCGGTCCACGCGCCGTCTCCTAAGCCCCGATCGGTCCAAGCGCCTTCTGCCAAACCCCGATCGGTCCACGCGCCGTCTCCGAGCCCCGATCGGTCCAAGCGTGGCCTCCTTAGCCCCGGTCGGTCCACGCGCCGTTTCCGAGACCCGATCGTTTCGTGCGCCTTCTCCTAAGCCACGATCGGTCCACGCGCCGTCTCCGAGCCCCAGTCGGTCCACGCGCTGTCTCGTGAGCCCCGATAGGTACACGCGTCGTCCCCTACGCCCCGATCGGTCCACGCTTCGCCTCCTAAGCCCCGATCGGTCCACGCGCCGTCTCCGAGCCCCGATCGGTCCACGCACCGTCTCCTGATCGACATCGGTCCACGCGGCGCCTCCGGAGCCCCGATCGATCCACGCGAGTCTCCTGAGCCCCGGTCGGTCCGCGCTCCGTCTCCTGAGCCCCGATCGGTCCACGCGCCTTCTCCTAAGCCCCGATCGGTCCACGCGCCGTCTCCGAGCCCCGATCGGTCCACGCGTCGGCTCCTAACCCCCGATCGGTTCACGCGCCGTTTCCTGAGCCCCGATCGGTCCACGCGTCGTCTTCTAAGCCCAGATGCCCCACCGCGCCGTCTCCGAGCCGCGATCGGTCCGTGCGCCGCTTCCTGAGCCCCGACCGGTCCACGCGCCTGCTCCTAAGCCCCGATCGGTCGACGCGCCGTCTCCGAGCGCCTATCGGTTCACGCGCCGTCTCCTGAGCCCCGATCGTTCCACGCGCCATCTGCGAGCCCCGATCTGTCCACGTACCGTATCCGAATCCCCGATCGGTCCACGCGCCGTCTCCGAGCCCCGATCGGTCCACGCGCCGTCTCCTCAGCCCAGATCGTTTCACGCGTCGTCCCCGAATCCCCGATCCGTACACGCGTCGTCTCCGGAGCCCCGATAGATCCACGCGAGTCTCCTAAGCCCCGACCGGTCCACGCGCCGTCTCCTGAGCCCCAATCGGTCTAAGCGTCGTCTCCTGAGCCCCGATCGCCCCACGCGTAGTCTCCTGAGCCCCGAACGCTCCACACGCCGTTTCCTGAGCCCCGATCGGTCCACGCGCCGTCTCCGAGCGCCGATCGGTTCGCGCGGCGTCACCTGAGTCCCGATCGTTCCACGCGCCGTCTCCGAGCCCCGATCGGTCCACGCGCCGTCTCCTGAGCCCGGATCGTTTCACGCGTCGTCCCCGAATCCCCGATCCGTACACGCGTCGTCTCTGAGCCTCGATCGGTCCACGCGCCGTCGCCGAGCCCCGATCGGTCCAAGCGTGGCCTCCTTAGCCCCGGTCGGTCCACGCGCCCTTTCCGAGCCCCGAACGGTCCACGCGCCGTCTCCGAGCCCCGATCGGTCCACCCGCCGTTTCCGAGCCCCGATCGCTCCACGTGCCGTCTCCTAAGCCCCGATCGGTCCACGCGTCGTCTCCGAGCCCCGATAGGTCCACGCGCCGTCTCCTGAGCCCCGATCGTTTCGTGCGCCTTCTCCTAAGCCACGATCGCTCCACGCGCCGTCTCCGAGCCCCAGTCGGTCCACGCGCTGTCTCGTGAGCCCCGATAGGTACACGCGTCGTCCCCTACGCCCCGATCGGTCCACGCTTCGTCTCCTAAGCCCCGATCGGTCCACGCGCCGTCTCCGAGCCCCGATCGGTCCACGCACCGTCTCCTGATCGCCATCGGTCCACGCGGCGCCTCCGGAGCCCCGATCGATCCTCGCGAGTCTCCTGAGCCCCGGTCGGTCCTCGCGCCGTCTCCTGAGCCCCGATCGGTCAACGCGTCGTCTCCTGAGCCCCGGTCGGTCCACGCGCCGTCTCCGAGCCCCGATCGGTCCACGCATCGACTCCTAAGCCCCGATCGGTCGACGCGTCGTCTCCTGAGCCCCGATCGCTCGACACACCGTTTCCTGAGCCCCGATGGGTCCACGCGTCGCCGCCTGAGCCCCGATCCGTCCACGCGCCGTCTCCGAGCCACGATCGGTCCGTGCGCCGCTTCCTGAGCCCCGATCGGTCCACGCGCCTTCTCCTAAGCCCCGATCGGTCCACGCGCCGTCTCCGAGCCCCGATCGGTCCACGCGTCGGCTCCTAACCCCCGATCGGTTCACGCGCCGTTTCCTGAGCCCCGATCGGTTCACGTGCCGTCTCCTGAGCCCCGATCGTTCCACGCGCCATCTGCGAGCCCCGATCTGTCCACGTACCGTATCCGAATCCCCGATCGTTCCACGCGCCGTCTCCTGAGCCCCGATCGTTCCACGCGCCGTCTCCGAGCCCCGATCGGTCCACGCAACGTCGCCTAAGCCCCGATCGGTTAACGCGCCGATTCCGAGCCCCGATCGTTCCACGCGCCGTCTCCGAGCCCCGATCCGTCCACGCGTCGTCTCCTGAGTCCCGATCGCTCCACGCGCCGTTTCCTGAGCCCCGATCGGTCCACGCATCGTCTCCGAGCACCGATCGGCCCACGCGCCGTTTCTGAGCACCGTTCGATCCACCCGTCGTCTTCAAAGCCCCGATGCCTCCACGCGCCGTCTCCGAGCCCTGATTGGTCCGTGCGCCGCTTCCTGAGCCCCGATCGGTCCACGAGCCTTCTCCTAAGCCCCGATCGGTCCACGCGCGCGTCTCCGAGCGCCGATCGGTTCACGCGCCGTCTCCTGAGCCCTGATCGTTCCACGGGCCGTCTCCAAGCTCCGATCGGTCCACGCGCCGTCTCCAAGCCCCGATCCATACACGCGCAGTCGCCGAGCCCCGATCGGTTCACGCGCGGTCTCCTGAGCCCCAGTCGGTACACGCGCTGTCTCCGAGCCCCGATCGGTTCACGCATCGTCTCCTAAGCCCCGCTCGGTTACCGCGTCGTTTCGGAGCCCCGATCGGTCTACGCGCCGTCTCCTGAGCCCCGATCGGTCCACGCGCCGTCTCCGAGCCCCGTTCGGTCCACGCGCCGTCTTCTGAGCCCCGATCGGTCCAAGCGTCGTCTCCTGAGCCCCGATCGCTCCACGCGCCGTCTCCTGAGCCCCGATCGGTCCACGCGTCGTCTCCTGAGCCCCGATCGTTCCACACGCCGTCTCCGAGCCCCGATCGGTTCACGCGTCGGCTCCTAAGCCCCGATCGGTCCACGCGTCGTCTCCGAGCCCCGATCGGTCCACGTGCCGTCGCCGAGCCATGATCGCTCCGCGCGCGGCCTCCTGAGCCCCGGTCGCGTCACGCGCCGTATCCAAGCCCCAATCGGTCCACGCGCCGTTCCCTGAGTCCCGATCGGTCCACGCGCCGGCTCCTGAGCCATGATCGGTCCACGCGCGGCCTCCTGAGCCCCGATCGTTCCACGCGCCGTCTCCGAGCCCCGATCGGTCCACGCATCGTCGCCTAAGCCCCGATCGGTTAACGCGCCGATTCCGAGCCCCGATCGTTCCACGCGCCGTCTCCGAGCCCCGATCGGTCCACGCGTCGTCTCCTGAGTCCCGATCGCTCCACGCGCCATTTCCTAAGCCGCGATCGGTCCACGCGCCGTCTCCGAGCGCCTATCGGTTCACGCGCCGTCTCCTGAGCCCCGATCGGTCCACGCGCCGTCTCCGAGCCCCGATCGGTCCACGCGCCGTCTCCTCAGCCCAGATCGTTTCACGCGTCGTCCCCGAATCCCCGATCCGTACACGCGTCGTCTCCGGAGCCCCGATAGATCCACGCGAGTCTCCTAAGCCCCGACCGGTCCACGCGCCGTCTCCTGAGCCCCAATCGGTCTAAGCGTCGTCTACTGAGCCCCGATCGCTCCACGCGTAGTCTCCTGAGCCCCGATCGCTCCACACGCCGTTTCCTGAGCCCCGATCGGTCCACGCGTCGTCTTCAAAGCCCCGATGCCTCCACGCGCCGTCTCCGAGCCACGATCGGTCCGTGCGCCGCTTCCAGAACCCCGATCGGTCCATGCGTCATCTCCTGATCCCCGATCGGTCCACGCGCCGTCTCCTAAGCCCCGATCGGTCCAAGCGCCTTCTCCCAAACCCCGATCGGTCCACGCGCCGTCTCCGAGCGCCGATCGGTTCGCGCGGCGTCACCTGAGTCCCGATCGTTCCACGCGCCGTCTCCGAGCCCCGATCGGTCCACGCGCCGTCTCCTGAGCCCGGATCGTTTCACCCGTCGTCCCCGAATCCCCGATCCGTACACGCGTCGTCTCTGAGCCTCGATCGGTCCACGCGCCGTCGCCGAGCCCCGATCGGTCCAAGCGTGGCCTCCTTAGCCCCGGTCGGTCCACGCGCCGTTTCCGAGCCCCGAACGGTCCACGCGCCGTCTCCGAGCCCCGATCGGTCCACCCGCCGTTTCCGAGCCCCGATCGCTCCACGTGCCGTCTCCTAAGCCCCGATCGGTCCACGCGTCGTCTCCGAGCCCCGATAGGTCCACGCGCCGTCTCCTGAGCCCCGATCGTTTCGTGCGCCTTCTCCTAAGCCACGATCGGTCCACGCGCCGTCTCCGACCCCCAGTCGGTCCACGCGCTGTCTCGTGAGCCCCGATAGGTACACGCGTCGTCCCCTACGCCCCGATCGGTCCACGCTTCGTCTCCTAAGCCCCGATCGGTCCACGCGCCTCTCCGAGCCCCGATCGGTCCACGCACCGTCTCCTGATCGCCATCGGTCCACGCGGCGCCTCCGGAGCCCCGATCGATCCTCGCGAGTCTCCTGAGCCCCGGTCGGTCCTCGCGCCGTCTCCTGAGCCCCGATCGGTCAACGCGTCGTCTCCTGAGCCCCGGTCGGTCCACGCGCCGTCTCCGAGCCCCGATCGGTCCACGCATCGACTCCTAAGCCCCGATCGGTCGACGCGTCGTCTCCTGAGCCCCGATCGCTCGACACACCGTTTCCTGAGCCCCGATGGGTCCACGCGTCGCCTCCTGAGCCCCGATCAATCCACGCGAGTCTCCTGAGCCCCGGACGGTCCACGCGTCGTCTCCGAGCCCCGATCCGCCCACGCGCCATCTCCTAAGCCCCGATCCGTCCACGCGCCGTCTCCGAGCCACGATCGGTCCGTGCGCCGCTTCCTGAGCCCCGATCGGTCCACGCGCCTTCTCCTAAGCCCCGATCGGTCCACGCGCCGTCTCCGAGCCCCGATCGGTCCACGCGTCGGCTCCTAACCCCCGATCGGTTCACGCGCCGTTTCCTGAGCCCCGATCGGTTCACGCGCCGTCTCCTGAGCCCCGATCGTTCCACGCGCCATCTGCGAGCCGCGATCTGTCCACGTACCGTATCCGAATCCCCGATCGGTCCACGCGCCGTCTCCTGAGCCCCGATCGTTCCACGCGCCGTCTCCGAGCCCCGATCGGTCCACGCAACGTCGCTTAAGCCCCGATCGGTTAACGCGCCGATTCCGAGCCCCGATCGTTCCACGCGCCGTCTCCGAGCCCCGATCCGTCCACGCGTCGTCTCCTGAGTCCCGATCGCTCCACGCGCCGTTTCCTGAGCCCCGATCGGTCCACGCATCGTCTCCGAGCACCGATCGGCCCACGCGCCGTTTCTGAGCACCGTTCGATCCACCCGTCGTCTTCAAAGCCCCGATGCCTCCACGCGCCGTCTCCGAGCCCTGATTGGTCCGTGCGCCGCTTCCTGAGCCCCGATCGGTCCACGAGCCTTCTCCTAAGCCCCGATCGGTCCACGCGCGCGTCTCCGAGCGCCGATCGGTTCACGCGCCGTCTCCTGAGCCCTGATCGTTCCACGGGCCGTCTCCAAGCTCCGATCGGTCCACGCGCCGTCTCCAAGCCCCGATCCATACACGCGCAGTCGCCGAGCCCCGATCGGTTCACGCGCGGTCTCCTGAGCCCCGGTCGGTACACGCGCTCTCTCCGAGCCCCGATCGGTTCACGCATCGTCTCCTAAGCCCCGCTCGGTTACCGCGTCGTTTCGGAGCCCCGATCGGTCTACGCGCCGTCTCCTGAGCCCCGATCGGTCCACGCGCCGTCTCCGAGCCCCGTTCGGTCCACGCGCCGTCTTCTGAGCCCCGATCGGTCCAAGCGTCGTCTCCTGAGCCCCGATCGCTCCACGCGCCGTCTCCTGAGCCCCGATCGGTCCACGCGTCGTCTCCTGAGCCCCGATCGTTCCACACGCCGTCTCCGAGCCCCGATCGGTTCACGCGTCGGCTCCTAAGCCCCGATCGGTCCACGCGTCGTCTCCGAGCCCCGATCGGTCCACGCGCCGTCGCCGAGCCATGATCGCTCCGCGCGCGGCCTCCTGAGCCCCGGTCGCGTCACGCGCCGTATCCAAGCCCCAATCGGTCCACGCGCCGTTCCCTGAGTCCCGATCGGTCCACGCGCCGGCTCCTGAGCCCCGATCGGTCCACGCGTAGTCTCCTAAGCCCCGATAGGTCCACACGCCGGCTCCGAGCCCCGATTCGTCGCCGCGTCGTCTCCTGAGCCACGATCAATTGACGTGTCTTCTCCTGAGCCCCGATCGCTCCTCGCGCCGTCTCCTGAGCCCCACTCGCTCGATGCGTCGTCTTCTTAGCCCCGATGCCTTCACGCGCCGTCTCCGAGCCCCAGTCGGTCCACGCGCTGTCTCCGAGCACCGATCGGTCCACGCGTCGTCTCCGAGCCCCGATCGGTCCACGCGCCGTTGCCGAGCCATGATCGGTCCACGCGCGGCCTCCTGAGCCCCGATCGTTCCACGCGCCGTCTCCGAGCCCTGATTGGTCCGTGCGCCGCTTCCTGAGCCCCGATCGGTCCACGAGCCTTCTCCTAAGCCCCGATCGGTCCACGCGCGCGTCTCCGAGCGCCGATCGGTTCACGCGCCGTCTCCTGAGCCCTGATCGTTCCACGGGCCGTCTCCAAGCTCCGATCGGTCCACGCGCCGTCTCCAAGCCCCGATCCATACACGCGCAGTCGCCGAGCCCCGATCGGTTCACGCGCGGTCTCCTGAGCCCCAGTCGGTACACGCGCTGTCTCCGAGCCCCGATCGGTTCACGCATCGTCTCCTAAGCCCCGCTCGGTTACCGCGTCGTTTCGGAGCCCCGATCGGTCCACGCGCCGTCTCCGAGCCCCGTTCGGTCCACGCGCCGTCTTCTGAGCCTCGATCGGGCCAAGCGTCGTCTCCTGAGCCCCGATCGCTCCACGCGCCGTCGCCGAGCCATGATCGCTCCGCGCGCGGCCTCCTGAGCCCCGGTCGCGTCACGCGCCGTATCCAAGCCCCAATCGGTCCACGCGTCGTCGCCTGAGCCCTGATCGCTCCACGTGCCGTTTCCTGAGCCGCGATCGGTGCACGCATCGTCTCCGAGCACCGATCGGTCCACGCGTCGTTTTCTGAGCACCGTTCGGTCCACGCGTAGTCTTCAAAGCCCCGATGCCTCCACGCGCCGTCTCCTGAGCCCCGATCGGTCCACGCGTCGTCTCCTGAACCCCGATCGTTCCATGCGCCGTCTCCGAGCCCCGATCGGTCCAAGCGCCGTCTTCTGAGCCCCGATCGGTCCACGCGCCGTCTCCGAGCGCCGATCGGTCCACGCGCCGTCTTCTGAGCCCCGATCGGTCCACGCATCGTCTCCTAAGGCCCGGACGGTCCACGCACCGTCTCCTGAGCCCCGATCGTCCCATGCGTTGTCTCCTGAGCCCCGATCGGTCCACGCGTCGTCTCCTGAGCCCCGATCGTTCCACGCGCCGTCTCCTAAGCCCCGATCAGTCCAAGCGCCTTCTCCCAAACCCCGATCGGTCCACGCGCCGTCTCCGAGCGCCGATCGGTTCACGCGGCGTCACCTGAGCCCCGATCGTTCCACGCGCCGTCTCCGAGCCCCGATCGGTCCACGCGCCGTCTCCTGAGCCCGGGTCGTTCCACGCGTCGTCCCCGAATCCCCGATCCGTACACGCGTCGTCTCCGAGCCTCGATCGGTCCACGCGCCGTCGCCGAGCCCCGATCGGTCCAGGCGTGGCCTCCTGAGCCCCGGTCGGTCCACGCGACGTCTCCGAGCCTCGATCGGTCCACGCGTCGTCTCCTGAGCCCCGATCGATCCACGCGTCGTCTCCTGAGCCCCGATCGCTCCACACACCGTTTCCTGAGCCCCGATCGGTCCACGCGTCGACTTCAAAGCCCCGATCCGTACACGCGTCGTCTCCGAGCCTCGATCGGTCCATGCGCCGTTTCCAAGCTGCGATCGGTCCACGCGCCGTCGCTTGAGCCCCGATCGGTGCAGGCTTCGTCTCCTAAGCCGCGATCGGTCCACGCGTCGTCTCCAAGCCCCTATCGGTCCACGCGCCGTCGCCTGACCCCCGATCGGTGTAGGCGTCGTCTCCTAAACCGCGATCGGTCCACGCGTCGTCTTCTATGCCCCGGACGGTCCACGCGTCGTCTCCGAACCCCGATTGTTCCACGCGCGGCCTCCTGAGCCCGGACCGTGTCACGTGCCGTCTCCTAAGCCCTGAACCGTACACGCGCCGTCTCCGAATTCGATCGGTCCACGCGTCGTCTCCTAAGAGCCGATCGGTCCACGCGCCGTCTCCTAAGCCCCGACCGGTCTACGCGCCGTCTCCTGAGACCCGATCGGTCCACGCGTCGTCTCCTAAGCCCCGATCGGTCCACGCGCCATCTCCGAGTCCCGATCAATCCACGCATCGTCTCCTAAGCCCCGATCGGTCCACGCGTCGTCTCCTAAGAGCCGATCGGTCCACGCGCCGTCTCCTAAGCCCCGACCGGTCTACGCGCCGTCTCCTGAGACCCGATCGGTCCACGCGTCGTCTCCTAAGCCCCGATCGGTCCACGCGCCATCTCCGAGTCCCGATCAATCCACGCATCGTCTCCTAAGCCCCGATCGGTCCTGGCGTCGTCCCCTAATCGCTGACCAGTCCACGTGCCGTCTCCTGAGCCCCGATCGTTCCACGCGCTGTTTCCCAGCCACGATAGGTCCACGCGCCGTCTCCGAGCCACGATCGGTCCAGGCGCCGCTTCCTGAGCCCCGATCGGTCCACGCGCCGTTTCCTGAGTCCCGATCGGTCCACGCGTCGTTTTCTAAGCCCAGATGCCCCAACGCGCTGTCTCCGAGCCCCGATCGGTCCACGCACCGTCTCCTGATCCTCATCGGTCCACGCGGAGCCTCCGAAGCCCCGATCGGTCCATGCGCCGTCTCCTGAGCCCCGACTGTTCCACGTGTCGTCTCCCAAGCCCCGATCGGTCGACGCGCCGTCTCGTAAGCCCCGATCAGTCCACGCGTCGTTTCCTAAGCCCGATCGGTCCACGCGTCGTTCCCTAAGCCCCGATTCATTCTCGCGCCGTCTCCTGATCCCCAATCGGTCAACTTGCTGTCTCCTGAGCCCCGATCGGTCCACGCGTCGTCTCCTAAGCCCCGATCGGCCGCGCGTCGTCTCCTAAGCCCCGACCGGTCCACGCGCTGTCACCTGAACCCCGATCGGTCCACGCGTCTTCTTCTAAGCCCAGATGCCTCGTCGCACCGTCTCCGAGCCACGATCGGTCCAGGCGCCGCTTCCTGAGCCCCGATCTGTCCACGCGCCGCTTCCTGAGCCCCGATCGGTCCACGCGCCGTCTCCTAAGCCCCGAACGGTTCACGCGCCATTTCCGGAGCCCCGATAGATCCACGCGCCGTCTCCTGAGCCCCGATCGGTCGACGCGTCGTCTCCGAGCACCGCTCGGTCCACGGGCCGTTTCCTGAGCCCCGATCGGTCCATGCGTCGTCTTTTAATCTCCGATACCTCCACGCGCCGTCTCCGAGCCGCGATCGGTAAAGCCGCCCTCATCAAGCCCCGATCGGTCCACGGCGCCGTCTCCGAGCCACGATCGATCCACGCGCCGTCTCCTGAGCCCCGATCATTCCACGCGCCTTCTCCTAAGCCACGATCGGTCCACGCGCCGTCTCCGAGCCCCAGTCGGTCCACGCGCTGTCTCCGAGCACCGATCGGTCTACGCGTCGTCTCCGAGCCCCAATCGGTCCACGCGCCGTCGCTGAGCCATGATCGGTCCACGCGGGGCCTCCTGAGCCCCGATCGGTCCACACGCCGTCGCCGAGCCGCGATCGGTCCACGCGCGGCCTCCTGAGCCCCGGTCGGTTTACGCGCCGTATCCGAGCCCCAATCGGTCCACGAGCCGTCTCCTGAGCCCCGATCGTTCCACGCGCCGTCTCCGAGCCCCGATCGTTCCACGCGGCGTCTCCTGAGCCCCAATCGGTCCACACGCTGTGTCGTGAGCCCCGATAGGTACACGCGTCGTCTCCTACGCCCCGATCGGTCCACGCGTCTTCTCCTGAGCCCCGATCGTTCCACGCGCCGTCTCCGAGCCCCGATCGGTCCACGCGCCGTCTCCTGAGCCCCGATAGGTCCACGCGCCGTCTCCGAGCCCCGAACGGTTCACGCACCGTCTCCTGATTCCAATCGGTCCACGCGGCGCCTCCGGAGTCCCGATCGATCCACGCGAGTCTCCTGAGCCCCAGTCGGTCCGCGCGCCGTCTCCTGAGCCCCGATTGGTCGACGCGTCGTCTCCTGAGCCCCAATCGGTCCACGCGTCGTCTCCTAACCCCCGATCTGTCCACACGTCGTCTCCTAAGCCCCAATCGGTCCACGCGTCGTCTCCTAACCCCCGATCGATTAACGCGTCGTTTCCGAGCCCCGATCGGTTTACGCGCCGTCTCCTGAGCCCCGATCGTTCCACGCGTTGTCCCGAGCCACGATCGGTCCAGGCGCCGCTTCCTGAGCCCCGATAGGTCTACGCGTCGTTCCCTAAGCCCCAATCCATCCACGCGCCGTCCCCTGAGCCCCGATCGGTCCTCGCGTCGTTCCCTAAGCCCCGCTCTATCTGCGCGCCGTCTCCTAATCCCCAATCGATCCAGGCGTCGTCTCCTGAGCCCCGTTCGCCATGCCCCAACTCCTGAGCCCCGATCGCTCCACGCGTCGTCTCCGAGCCCCGATCGGTCCACGCGTCTTCTTCTAAGCCCAGATGCCTTCTCGCACCGTCTCCGAGCCGCGATCGGTCCACGCGCCGTCGCCGAACCCCAATTGGTCCACGCGCAACCGCCTGAGCCCCAGTCGGTACACGTGTTGTCTCCGAGCTCCAATCGGTCCACTCGCCGTTTCCTGAGCCCCGATCGGTCAATACGTCGTCTTCTAAACCCCGATGCCTCCACGCGCCGTCTCCGAGCCAGATCGGTTCAGGCGCCGCTTCCCGAGCCCCGATCAGTCCACGCGCCGTCTCCTAAGCCCCGACCGCTCCACGAGCCGTCTCCTGAGCCCCGATTGCTCCACGGGCCGTTTCCTGAGCTCCGATCGTTCCACACGCCGCCCCCTAAATCTCGATCGGTCCAGGCGTCGTCTCCTAAGCCCCGACCGGCTCACGCGCCGTCTCCTGTACCCCGATCGATTCACGTACCGTCTCCTAAGCCCCGATCGGTCCGCGCGCCATCTTCGAGCGCCGATCATTTCACGCGCCTTCTCCTGAGCCCCGGTCGGTCCATGCGCCGTCACCTGAGCCCTGATCGGTCGACGCGTCGTCTCCTGAGCCCCGATCGCTCCACACGCCGTTTCTTGAGCCACGATCGGTCCACGCGTCGTCTTCAAAGCCCCGATCCGTACACGCGTCGTCTCCGAGCCTCGATCTGTCCATGCGCCGTCGCCGAGCCCCGATCGGTCCACGCGCCGTCTCCGAGCCCCGATCGGTCCACGCATCGTCTCCTAAGCCCCGATCGGTTAACGCGCCGTCTCCGAGCCCCGAACGGTCCACGCGCCGTCGCCGAACCCCAATTGGTCCACGCGCAACCGCCTGAGCCCCAGTCGGTTCACGCGCGGTCGCCGAACCCCGATCGGTCCACGCGTCGTCTCCGAGCCCCGATCGGTTCACGCGTCGTCTCCGAGCTCCAATCGGTCCACGCGCCGTTTCCTGAGACCTGATCGGTCCATGCGTTGTCTTCTAAGCCCCGATGCCTCCACGCGCCGTCTCCGAGCCACGATCAGTTCAGGCGCCGCTTCCCGAGCCCCGATCAGTCCACGTGCCGTCTCCTAAGCCCCGATCGCTCCACGGACCGGTTCCTGATCCCCGATCGGTCCACGCGCCGCCTCCTGAGTCCTGATCGGTCAACGCGTCGTGTCCTAAGCCCTGATCGATCCACGCGCCGTCTCCTGAGCCCGATCGGTCCACGCATCGTCTCCTATGCCCCGATCGGTTAACGCGCCGTCTCCGCGCCGCGATCGGTCCACGCGCCGTCGCCGAACCCCAATTGATCCACGCGCAACCGCCTGAGCCCCAATCGGTCCACGCGAGTCTCCTAAGCCCCGACCGGTCCACGCGCCGTCTCCTGAGCCCCTATCGCTCCACGCGTCGTCTCCGAGCCCCGATCGGTCCACGCGCCGTCTCCTGAGCCCCGATCGGTCGACGCGTCCTCAGATAAACCCCGATCGGTCCACGCGTCGTCTCCTAACCCCCGATCAGTCCACGCGTCGTCTCCGAGCCCCGATCGGTCTACGCGTCGTCTCCGAGCACCGATCGATCCACGCGCTGTCTCCTGAGCATCGATCGGTCCACGCGTCGTCTCCTAAGCCCCGATCGGTCCACGCGTCGGCTCCTAAGCCCCGATCGGTTCGCGCCCCGTTTCCTGAGCCCCGCTCGGTCCACGCGTCGTCTTCTAAGCTCAGATACCTCCTCACGCCATCTCTGAGCCACAATCGTTCCACGCTTCGTCTCCTAAGTCCCGATCCATCCACGCGCCGTCTCCTACGCTCCGATCGGTCCACGCGTCGTCTCCGAGCCCCGATGTGTCCACGCGCCGTCTCCTGATCTCCAATCGGTCCACGCGCTGTCTCCTGAGCCACGGTAGGTCCACGCGCCGTCTCCAAGCGCCGATCGGTTCACGCCCCGTTTCCTGAGCCCCGATCGGTCCGCGCGTCGTGTCCTAAGCCCCGACCGGTCCACGCGCCGTCTCCTGATCCCCGATTGGTCCACGCGCCGTCTCCAAGCGCCGATTGGTTAACGCGCCGTCCCCTGAACCCCGATCGTTCCACGCGTCGTCTCCGAGCTCCGATGTGTCCACGCGTCGTCTTCTAAGCCCCGATCGGTCCACGCGCCATCTCCGAGCCCCGATGGGTCCACGCGCCGCCTCCTGACGCCCGATCGGTCCACGCCCCGTCTCCGAGCGCCGATCGGTTCTCGCGCCGACTCCTGAGCCCCGATCGTTCCACGCGCTGTCTCCTGAGCCCCGATCGGTCGACGCGTCCTCTCCTAAACCCCGATCGTTCAACGCATCGTCTCCTAGTTCCCGTTCAGTCCACGCGCGGTCTCCTGAGCCCCGATGGATCTACGCGCCGTCTCCTAAGCCCCGACCGGTCCAAACGGCGTCTCCGAGCGCCGATCGGTTCACGCGCCGTCTCCTGATCCCCGATCGTTCCACGCGTTGTCTCCGAGCCCCAATCCGTTCACGCGTCGTCTCCTAAGCCCCGATCGGTTCACGGGCCGTTTCCTGAGCCCCGATCGGTCCACGCGCCGTCTCCTGAGCCGCGATCGGTCCACGCGCCGTCTCCTGAGCCCCGATCGGTCCACGCGTCGCTTCCTAAGCCCCATCGGTCCACGCGTCGTCTCCTAACCCCGGACGGTACGCGCGTTGTCTCCTAAGCCCCGATCGGTCCACGCGCCGTCTCCGAGCCCCGATCGGTCCACGCACCATCTCCTGCTCTCCAATCGGTCCACGCCCCGCCTCCGGAGCCCCGATCGATCCACGCGACTCTCCTGAGCTCCGGTCGGTCCACGCGCCGTCTCCTGAGCCCGGATCGGTCCACGCGTCGTCCCCGAATCCACGATCAGTACACGCGTCGTCTCCGAGCCTCGATCGGTCCACGCGCCGTCGCCGAGCCCCGATCGGTCCACGCATCGTCTCCTAAGCCCCGAACTGTCCACGCGTCGTTCCCTAATCCCCGATCCGTCCGCGCGTCTTTCCCTAATCCAAGATCCATCCACGTGCAGTCTCCTGAGCCCCGATCGGCCGCGCGTCGTCTCCTAAGCCCCGACCGGTCCACGCGCCGTCCCCTGAGCCCCGATCGGTCCTCGCGTCGTTCCCTAAGCTCCGCTCTATCTACGCGCCGTCTCCTGATCCCCAATCGATCCAGGCGTCGTCTCCTGAGCCCCGTTCGCCATGCCCCAACTCCTGAGCCCCGATCGCTCCACGCGCCGTCTCCTGAGCCCCGATCGGTCCACGTGTCGTTCCCTAAGCCCCGATCCATCCACGCGCCGTCTCCTGAGCCCAGCTCGGCCCACGCGCTGTCTCCGAGCCCCGATCGGTCTACGCATCGTCTCCTAAGCCCCGCTTGGTTAACGCGTACTTTCCGAGCCCCGATCGGTCTACGCGCCGCCTCCTGAGCCCCGATCGGTCCACGCGTCGTCTCCGAGCCCCGATCGGTTAACGCGCCGTCTCCGAGCCACGATCAATTGACGCGTCTTCTCCTGAGCCGGGATCGCTCCTCGCGCCGTGTCCTGAGCCCAGCTGGGTCCATGCGTCGTCTTCTTAGACCCGATGCCTCCACGCGCCGTCTCCGAGCCACGATCGGTCCACGCACCGTCTCCGAGCCCCGATCGGTCCACGCGCCGTCTCCGGAGCCCCAATCGGTCCACGCACTGTCTCCTGAGCCCCGATAGCTACACGCGGGGTCCCCTACGCCCCGATCGGTCCACGCGTCGTCTCCTAAGCCCCGATCGGTCCACGCGCCGTCTCCGATCCCTGATCGGTCCACGCACCGTCTCCTGATCCCCATCGGTCCACGCGGCGCCTCCGGAGCCCCGATCGATCCACGCGAGTCTCCTGAGCTCCGGTCGGTCCGCGCGCCGTCTCCTGAGCCCCGATCGATCCACGCGTCGTCTCCTGAGCCCCGATCGCTCCACGCGCCGTTTACTGAGCCCCGATCGATCCACGCGTCGTCTTCTGAGCCCCGATCGATCCACGCGTCGTCTTCTAAGCGCAGATCGCTCCACGCACCGTTTCCTGGGCCCCGATCCGTCCACGCATCGTCTCCTAAGCCCCGATCGGTCCACGCGCTGTCGCCGAGCCTCGATCGGCCCACGCGTCGTCTTCTAAGCGCAGATGCCTCCTCGTGCCGTCTCCGAGCCACGATCAGTACAGGCGCCGCTTCCTGAGCCCCGATCGGTCCACGCGTTGTCTCCTAAGCCACGATCGGTCCAGGCGCCACTTCCTAAGCACCGATCGGTCCACGCGTCGTGTCCTAAGCCCCGATCGGTCCACGCGCCATGTCCTGATCCCCGATCGTTCCACGCGTCGTCTCCTAAGCCCCGATCGGTCCACGCGTCGTCTCCTAAGCCCCGATCCGTCGACGCGTCGTCTCCTGAGCCCCGATCAATTGACGCGTCTTCTCCTGAGCCGGGGTCGCTCCTCGCGCCGTCTCCTGAGCCCAACTGGGTCCATGCGTCGTCTTCTTAGACCCCATGCTTCCACGCGCCGTCTCCGAGCCACGATCGGTCCACGCGTCGTCTCCTAAGCCCCGATCGGTCCACGCGCCGTCTCCGAGCCCCGATCCGTCCACGCACCGTCTCCTGATCCCCATCGGACCACGCGGCGGCTGCGGAGCCCCGATCGATCCACGCGAGTCTCCTGAGCTCCGGTCAGTCCGCGCGCCGTCTCCTGAGCCCCGATCGATCCACGCGTCGTCTCCTGAGCCCCGATCGCCCCACGCGCGCGTTTACTGAGCCCCGATCGATCCACGCGTCGTCTCCTGAGCCCTGATCGTTCCACGCGCTTTCTCCTAAGCCACGATCGGTCTTCGCGCCGTCTACGAGCGCCGATTGGTTCACGCGCCGTCTCCTGAGCCCCGATCGTTCCAAGCGCCGTTTCCGATCCCCGATCGGTCTACGCGCCGTCTCCTGAGCCCCGATCGGTCTATGCGCCGTCTCCTGAGCCCCGATCGGGGCACGCGCCTTATCCGAGCCCCGATCGGGCCATGCATCGTCTCCTAAGCCCTGATCGGTTAACGCGCCGTCTCCGAGCCCCGATCGGTCGGAGCACCGCTTCCAGAGCCCCGATCGGTCCACGCGTCATCTCCTGTTCCCCGATCGGTTCACGCGCTGTCGCCTGAGCCCGGATCGTTTCACGCGTCGTCCCCGAATCCCCGATCCGTACACGCGTCTTCTCCGAGCCTCGATCGGTCCACGCGCCGTTGCCGAGCCCCGATCGGTCCAGGCGTGGCCTCCTGAGCCCCGGTCGGTCCACGCGTCGTCTCCGAGCGAGGATCGGTCCACGCATCGACTCCTAAGCCCCGATCGGTTAACGCGCCGTCTCCTAAGCCCCGATCGGTTCACGCGCCCTCTCCGGAGCCCCGATAGATCCACGCAAGTCTCCTAAGCCCCGACCGGTCCACGCGTCATCTCCTGATCCCCGATCGGTCCACGCGCCGTCTCCTGAGCCCCGATCGTTCCAAGCGCCGTTTCCGATCCCCGATCGGTCTACGCGCCGTCTCCTGAGCCCCGATCGGTCTATGCGCCGTCTCCTGAGCCCCGATCGGGGCACGCGCCTTATCCGAGCCCCGATCGGGCCATGCATCGTCTCCTAAGCCCTGATCGGTTAACGCGCCGTCTCCGAGCCCCGATCGCTCCACACGCCGTTTCCTGAGCCCCGATCGGTCCACGCGTCGTCTTCAAAGCCCCGATGCCTCCACGCACCGTCTCCGAGCCACGATCGGTCGGAGCGCCGCTTCCAGAGCCCCGATCGGTCCACGCGTCATCTCCTGTTCCCCGATCGGTTCACGCGCTGTCGCCTGAGCCCGGATCGTTTCACGCGTCGTCCCCGAATCCCCGATCCGTACACGCGTCTTCTCCGAGCCTCGATCGGTCCACGCGCCGTTGCCGAGCCCCGATCGGTCCAGGCGTGGCCTCCTGAGCCCCGGTCGGTCCACGCGTCGTCTCCGAGCGAGGATCGGTCCACGCATCGACTCCTAAGCCCCGATCGGTTAACGCGCCGTCTCCTAAGCCCCGATCGGTTCACGCGCCCTCTCCGGAGCCCCGATAGATCCACGCAAGTCTCCTAAGCCCCGACCGGTCCACGCGTCATCTCCTGATCCCCGATCGGTCCACGCGCCGTCTCCTAAGCCCCGATCGGTCCAAGCGCCTTCTCCCAAACCCCGATCGGTCCACGCGCCGTCTCCGAGCGCCGATCGGTCCACGCCTCATCTTCTAAGCTCCGATTGGTTCACGCATCGGCTCCTAAGCCCCGATCGGTCCACGCGTCGTCTCCTAAACCCCGATCCACCGACGCGTCGTCTCCTGAGCCCCGATCGGTCCACGCGTCGTCTCCGAGCCCCGATCGGTCCACACGCCGTCGCCGAGCCATGATCGCTCCACGCACGGCCTCCTGAGCCCCGGTCGCGTCACGCGCCGTATCCAAGCCCCAATCGGTCCACGCGCCGTCTACTGAGTCCCGATCGGTCCTCGCGCCGTCTTCTGAGCCCCGCTCGGTCGATGCGTCGTCTTCTTAGCCCCGATGCCTACACGCGCCGTCTCCGAGCCACGATTGGTCCACGCGCCGTCTCCTGAGCCCCGATCGTTTCACGCGCCTTCTCCTAAGCCATGATCGGTCCACGCGCCGTGTCCGAACCCCAGTCGGTCCACGCGCTGTCTCCGAGCACCGATCGGTCCACACGCCGTCTCCGAGCCCCGATCGGTCGACGCACCGTCTCCTGATCCCCATCGGTCCACGCGGCGCCTCTGGAGCCCCGATCGATCCATGCGAGTCTCCTGAGCCCCGGTCGGTCCGCGCGCCGTCTCCTGAGCCCCGATCGGTCGACGCGTCGTCTCCTGAGCCCCGGTCGGTCCACGCGCCGTCTCCGAGCCCCGATCGGTCCACGCATCGACTCCTAAGCCTCGATCGGTTAACGCGCCGACTCCGAGCCCCGATCGTTCCACGCGCCGTCTCCGAGCCCCTATCGATCCACGCGAG
The DNA here is from genome assembly GCA_946811545.1 of Netelia fuscicornis. Classification (NCBI taxonomy): domain Eukaryota; kingdom Metazoa; phylum Arthropoda; class Insecta; order Hymenoptera; family Ichneumonidae; genus Netelia; species Netelia fuscicornis. The sequence continues at coordinate 13,335,501 of OX328016.1, read as the reverse complement.
TCTCCTGAGCCCCGGTCGCTCCACGCGCCGTTTCCTCGGCCCCGATCGGTCCACGCGCCGTCTCCTGAGCCCGGATCGTTTCACACGTCGTCCCCGAATCCCCGATCCGTACACGCGTCGTCTCTGAGCCTCGATCGGTCCACGCGCCGTCGCCGAGCCCCGATCGGTTCGCGCGGCGTCACCTGAGTCCCGATCGTTCCACGCGCCGTCTCCGAGCCCCGGTCGGTCCACGCGCCGTTTCCGAGACCCGATCGTTTCGTGCGCCTTCTCCTAAGCCACGATCGGTCCACGCGCCGTCTCCGAGCCCCAGTCGGTCCACGCGCTGTCTCGTGAGCCCCGATAGGTACACGCGTCGTCCCCTACGCCCCGATCGGTCCACGCTTCGCCTCCTAAGCCCCGATCGGTCCACGCGCCGTCTCCGAGCCCCGATCGGTCCACGCACCGTCTCCTGATCGACATCGGTCCACGCGGCGCCTCCGGAGCCCCGATCGATCCACGCGAGTCTCCTGAGCCCCGGTCGGTCCGCGCTCCGTCTCCTGAGCCCCGATCGGTCCACGCGCCTTCTCCTAAGCCCCGATCGGTCCACGCGCCGTGTCCGAGCCCCGATCGGTCCACGCATCGTCTCCTAAGGCCCGGACGGTCCACGCACCGTCTCCTGAGCCCCGATCGTCCCATGCGTTGTCTCCTGAGCCCCGATCGGTCCACGCGTCGTCTCCTGAGCCCCGATCGTTCCACGCGCCGTCTCCTAAGCCCCGATCAGTCCAAGCGCCTTCTCCCAAACCCCGATCGGTCCACGCGCCGTCTCCGAGCGCCGATCGGTTCACGCGGCGTCACCTGAGCCCCGATCGTTCCACGCGCCGTCTCCGAGCCCCGATCGGTCCACGCGCCGTTTCCTGAGCCCGGGTCGTTCCACGCGTCGTCCCCGAATCCCCGATCCGTACACGCGTCGTCTCCGAGCCTCGATCGGTCCACGCGCCGTCGCCGAGCCCCGATCGGTCCAGGCGTGGCCTCCTGAGCCCCGGTCGGTCCACGCGACGTCTCCGAGCCCCGATCGATCCATGCGCCGTTTCCAAGCTGCGATCGGTCCACGCGCCGTCGCTTGAGCCCCGATCAATTCACGCGAGTCTTCTGAGCCCCGATCGTTCCACGCGTCGTCTCCTAAGCCCCGATCGGTCCACGCGTCGTCTCCTAAGCCCCGATCGGTCCACGCGCCGTCTCCGAGCCACGATCGGTCCACGCGCAGTCTCCTGAGCCCCGATCCGTCCACGCGCAGTCGCCGAGCCCCGATCGGTCCACGCAACGTCTCCTAAGCCCCAATCGGTTCACGCGCCGTCTCCTGAGCCCCGATCGTTCTACGCGCCGTCTCCGAGCCCCGATCCGTCCACGCGCAGTCGCCGAGCCCCGATCGGTTCACGCGCGGTCTCCTGATCCCCAGTCGGTACACGCTCTGTCTCCGAGCCCCGATCGGTCCACGCATCGTCTCGTAAGCCCCGCTCGGTTAACGCGTCGTTTCGGAGACCCATCGGTCTACGCGCCATCTCCGAGCCCCGATCGGTCCACGCGCCGTCTCCTGAGCCCCGATACGTCCACGCGCAGTCGCCGAGCCCCGATCGGTCCACGCGCGGTCTCCTGAGCCCCGATCTGTCCACGCGCCGTCTCCGAGCCCCGATCGGTTCACGGATCGTCTCCTAAGACCCGACCGGTTCACCCGCCGTCTCCTGAGCCCCGGTCGGTCCACGCGCCGTCTCCGAGCCCCGATCGATCCACGCGTCGTCTTCTAAGCCCAGATGGCTCCTCGCGCCGTCTCCGAGCCACGATCGGTCCAGGCGCCGCTTCCTGAGCCCCGATCGGTTAACGCGCCGACTCCGAGCCCCGATCGTTCCACGCGCCGTCTCCGAGCCCCGATGGGTCCACGCGCGGTGTCCTGAGCCCCGGTCGGTCCAGGCCCCGTCTCCGAGCGCCGATCGGTTCACGCGCCGTCTCCTGAGAACGATCCGTCCACGCGCCGTCTCCTGAGTCCCGATCGGTCGACGCGCCGTCTCGTGAGCCCCGATCGGTCCACGCGCCGTCTCCGAGCCCCGATCGGTCCACGCGCCGTCTCCTGAGCCCCGATCGGTCCACGCGTCGTTCCCGAAGCCCCGATCCATCCACGCGCAGTCTCCCGAGCCCCGATCGGTCCACGCATCGTCTCCTAAGCCCCGATCGGTTAACGTGCCGTCTCCGAGCCCCGATCGGTCCACGCACCGTGTCCTGATCCCCATCGGTCCACGCGGCGCCTCCGGAGTTCCGATCGATCCACGCGAGGCTTCTAAGCCCCGATCGGTCCACGCGTCGTCTCCTAAGCCCGATCGGTCCACGCGTCGTTCCCTAAGCCCCGATTCATTCACGCGCCGTCTCCTGATCCCCAATCGGTCCACTTGCTGTCTCCTGAGCCCCGATCGGTCCACGCGTCGTCTCCTAAGCCTCGATCGGCCGCGCGTCGTCTCCTAAGCCCCGATCGGTCCACGCGTCATCTCCTAAGCTCCGATCGGTTCACGCGTCGGCTCCTAAGCCCCGATCGGTCCACGCGTCGTCTCCTAAACCTCGATCCGCCGACGCGTCGTCTCCTGAGCCCCGATCGGTCCACGCGTCGTCTCCGAGCCCCGGTCGGTCCACGCGCCGTCGCCGAGCCATGATCGCTCCCCGCGCGGCCTCCTGAGCTCCGGTCGCGTCACGCGCCGTATCCAAGCCCCAATCGGTCCTCGCGCCGTCTCCTGATCCCCGCTCGGTCGATGCGCCGTCTCCGAGCCCCAGTCGGTCCACGCGCTGTCTCCGAGCACCGATCGGTCCACGCGTCGTTTCCGAGTCCCGATCGGTCCACGCGCCGTCGCCGAGCCATGATCGGTCCACCCACGGCCTCCTAAGCCCCGATCGCTTCACGCGTCGTCTCCGAGCCCCGATCGGTCCACGCGTCTTCTTCTAAGCCCAGATGCCTCGTCGCACCGTCTCCGAGCCATGATCGGTCCAGGCGCCGCTTCCTGAGCCCCGATCGCTCCACGCGCCGTCTCCTGAGCCCCGATCGGTCCACTCGCCGTCTTCTGAGCCCCGATCGATCCACGCATCGTGTCCTAAGCCCCGGACGGTCCACGCGCCGTCTCCTGAGCCCCGATCCGTCCACGCGTCGTCTCCTAAGCGCCGATCGGTCCACGCGCCGTCTCCTGATCCCCGATTGGTCCACGCGCCGCCTCCGGAGCCCCGACCGATCCACGCGAGTCTCCTAAGCCCCGACCGGTCCACGCACCATCTCCTGAGCCCCGCTGGGTCCACGCGCCGCCTCCCGAGTCCCGATCGATCCATGCGAGTCTCCTGAGCCCCGGTCGGGCTATGCGCCGTCTCCTAAGCCCCGATCGGTCCACGCGTCGTCTCCTAAGCCCCGACCGGTCCACGCGCCGTCTCCTGAGCCCCGATCGGTCCACGCGCGGTCTCTTGAGCCCCGATCGGTCCACGCGCCGTCGCCCGAACCCCACTTGGTCCACGCGGAACTTCCTGAGCCCCAGTCGGTCCACGCGCTGTCTCCGAGTCCCGATCGGTCCACGCGTCGTCTCCTGAGCCCCGTTCGCTCCACGCCCCAACTCCTGAGCCCCGATCGCTCCACGCGTCGTCTCCGAGCCCCGATCGGTCCACGCGTCTTCTTCTAAGCCCAGATGCCTCGTCGCACCGTCTCCGAGCCATGATCGGTCCAGGCGCCGCTTCCTGAGCCCCGATCGCTCCACGCGCCGTCTCCTGAGCCCCGATCGGTCCACTCGCCGTCTTCTGAGCCCCGATCGATCCACGCATCGTGTCCTAAGCCCCGGACGGTCCACGCACCGTCTCCTGAGCCCCGATCGGTCCAAGCGTCGTCTCCTGAGCCCCGATCGCTCCACGCGCCGTCTCCTGAGCCCCGTTCGGTCCACGCGTCATCTCCTAAGCTCCGATCGGTTCACGCGTCGGCTCCTAAGCCCCGATCGGTCCACGGGTCGTCTCCGAGCCCCGATCGATCCACGCGCCGTCGCCGAGCCATGATCGCTCCACGCGCGGCCTCCTGAGCCCCGGTCGCGTCACGTGCCGTATCCAAGCCCCAATCGGCCCACCCGCCGTCTCCTGAGTCCCGATCGGTCCACACGCCGTCTCCTGCGCCCCGATCGGTCCACGCGTCGTCTCCTAAGCCCCGATAGGTCCACGCGCCGTCTCCGAGCCCCGATCCGTCGCCGCGTCGTCTCCTGAGCCCGGATCAATTGACGCGTCTTCTCCTGAGCCCGGATCGCTCCTCGCGCCGGCTCCTGCGACCCGCTCGGTCGATGCGTCGTCTTCTTAGCCCCGATGCCTTCACGCGCCGTTTCCGAGCCACGATCGGTCAACGCGCCGTCTCCTGAGCCCCGATCATTCCACGTGCCTTCTCCTAAGCCACGATCGGTCCACGCGCCGTCTCCGAGCCCCAGTCGGTCCACGCGCTGTCTCCGAGCATCGATCGGTCAACGCGTCGTCTCCGAGCCCCGATCGGTCCACGCGCCGTTGCCGAGCGATGATCGGACCACGCGCGGCCTCCTGAGCCCCGATCGGTCTACCCGCCGTAGCCGAGGCGCGATCGGTCCACGCGCGGCCTCCTGAGCCCCGGTCGGCGCATGCGCCGTATCCGAGCCCCACTCGGTCCACGCGCCGTCTCCTGAGCCCCGATCGTTCCACGCACCATCTCCGAGCCCCGATCGGTCCACGCGCCGTCTCCGAGCCTTGATCGGTCTACGCACCATCTTCTGATCCCCGATCGTTCCACGCGTCGTCTCCGAGCCCCGATCGGTCCACGCGCCCTCTCCTAAGCCCCGATCATTCCACGCGCCGTCTCCGAGCGCCGATCGGTCCACGCGCCGTCTCCTGAGCCCCGATCGACCCACGCGTCGTCTCCTGAGCCCCGATCGCTCAACGCGTCGTCTCCTAAGCCCCGATCGATCCACGCGTCGTCTCCTGAGCCCCGATCGGTCCACGTGCCGTCTGCTAAGGCCCGATCGGTCCACGCGCCGTCTCCGAGCGCCGATCGGTTCATGCGCCGTCTCCTGAGCCCGGTCGTTCCAGGCGGCGTCTCCGAGCCCCGATCGGTTCACGCGCCGTCTCCTGAGCCCCGATCGTTCCACGCGTCGTCTCCGAGCCCCGATCGGTCCACGTACGGTATCCGAAGCCCCGATACGTTCACACGCTGTCTGCGAGCCCCGATCGGTCCGCGTGCCGCATTCTAATCCCCGGTCCGTCCACGCACCGTCTCCGATCCCCGATTGGTCCACGCGCCGTTTCCTGAGCCCCGATCGTTCTACGCGTCCTCTCCGAGGCTCGATGGGTCCACGCGCCGCTTCCTGAGCTCCGATCGGTCCACACGTCGTCTCTTGAGCCCCGATCGGTCCACGCGCCGCCTCCGGAGCCCCGATAGATCCACGCGAGTCTCCTAAGCCTGGACCGGTCCTCGCGCCGTCTCCTGAGACCCGGTCGGTCCACGCGCCGTCTCCGAGCCATGATCGGTCCACCCACGGCCTCCTAAGCCCCGATCGCTCCACGCGTCGTCTCCGAGCCCCGATCGGTCCACGCGTCTTCTTCTAAGCCCAGATGCCTCGTCGCACCGTCTCCGAGCCATGATCGGTCCAGGCGCCGCTTCCTGAGCCCCGATCGCTCCACGCGCCGTCTCCTGAGCCCCGATCGGTCCACTCGCCGTCTTCTGAGCCCCGATCGATCCACGCATCGTGTCCTAAGCCCCGGACGGTCCACGCGCCGTCTCCTGAGCCCCGATCCGTCCACGCGTCGTCTCCTAAGCGCCGATCGGTCCACGCGCCGTCTCCTGATCCCCGATTGGTCCACGCGCCGCCTCCGGAGCCCCGACCGATCCACGCGAGTCTCCTAAGCCCCGACCGGTCCACGCACCATCTCCTGAGCCCCGCTGGGTCCACGCGCCGCCTCCCGAGTCCCGATCGATCCATGCGAGTCTCCTGAGCCCCGGTCGGGCTATGCGCCGTCTCCTAAGCCCCGATCGGTCCACGCGTCGTCTCCTAAGCCCCGACCGGTCCACGCGCCGTCTCCTGAGCCCCGATCGGTCCACGCGCGGTCTCTTGAGCCCCGATCGGTCCACGCGCCGTCGCCCGAACCCCACTTGGTCCACGCGGAACTTCCTGAGCCCCAGTCGGTCCACGCGCTGTCTCCGAGTCCCGATCGGTCCACGCGTCGTCTCCTGAGCCCCGTTCGCTCCACGCCCCAACTCCTGAGCCCCGATCGCTCCACGCGTCGTCTCCGAGCCCCGATCGGTCCACGCGTCTTCTTCTAAGCCCAGATGCCTCGTCGCACCGTCTCCGAGCCATGATCGGTCCAGGCGCCGCTTCCTGAGCCCCGATCGCTCCACGCGCCGTCTCCTGAGCCCCGATCGGTCCACTCGCCGTCTTCTGAGCCCCGATCGATCCACGCATCGTGTCCTAAGCCCCGGACGGTCCACGCACCGTCTCCTGAGCCCCGATCGGTCCAAGCGTCGTCTCCTGAGCCCCGATCGCTCCACGCGCCGTCTCCTGAGCCCCGTTCGGTCCACGCGTCATCTCCTAAGCTCCGATCGGTTCACGCGTCGGCTCCTAAGCCCCGATCGGTCCACGGGTCGTCTCCGAGCCCCGATCGATCCACGCGCCGTCGCCGAGCCATGATCGCTCCACGCGCGGCCTCCTGAGCCCCGGTCGCGTCACGTGCCGTATCCAAGCCCCAATCGGCCCACCCGCCGTCTCCTGAGTCCCGATCGGTCCACACGCCGTCTCCTGCGCCCCGATCGGTCCACGCGTCGTCTCCTAAGCCCCGATAGGTCCACGCGCCGTCTCCGAGCCCCGATCCGTCGCCGCGTCGTCTCCTGAGCCCGGATCAATTGACGCGTCTTCTCCTGAGCCCGGATCGCTCCTCGCGCCGGCTCCTGCGACCCGCTCGGTCGATGCGTCGTCTTCTTAGCCCCGATGCCTTCACGCGCCGTTTCCGAGCCACGATCGGTCAACGCGCCGTCTCCTGAGCCCCGATCATTCCACGTGCCTTCTCCTAAGCCACGATCGGTCCACGCGCCGTCTCCGAGCCCCAGTCGGTCCACGCGCTGTCTCCGAGCATCGATCGGTCAACGCGTCGTCTCCGAGCCCCGATCGGTCCACGCGCCGTTGCCGAGCGATGATCGGACCACGCGCGGCCTCCTGAGCCCCGATCGGTCTACCCGCCGTAGCCGAGGCGCGATCGGTCCACGCGCGGCCTCCTGAGCCCCGGTCGGCGCATGCGCCGTATCCGAGCCCCACTCGGTCCACGCGCCGTCTCCTGAGCCCCGATCGTTCCACGCACCATCTCCGAGCCCCGATCGGTCCACGCGCCGTCTCCGAGCCTTGATCGGTCCACGCACCATCTTCTGATCCTCGATCGTTCCACGCGTCGTCTCCGAGCCCCGATCGGTCCACGCGCCCTCTCCTAAGCCCCGATCATTCCACGCGCCGTCTCCGAGCGCCGATCGGTCCACGCGCCGTCTCCTGAGCCCCGATCGACCCACGCGTCGTCTCCTGAGCCCCGATCGCTCAACGCGTCGTCTCCTAAGCCCCGATCGATCCACGCGTCGTCTCCTGAGCCCCGATCGGTCCACGTGCCGTCTCCTAAGGCCCGATCGGTCCACGCGCCGTCTCCGAGCGCCGATCGGTTCATGCGCCGTCTCCTGAGCCCGGTCGTTCCAGGCGGCGTCTCCGAGCCCCGATCGGTTCACGCGCCGTCTCCTGAGCCCCGATCGTTCCACGCGTCGTCTCCGAGCCCCGATCGGTCCACGTACGGTATCCGAAGCCCCGATACGTTCACACGCTGTCTGCGAGCCCCGATCGGTCCGCGTGCCGCATTCTAATCCCCGGTCCGTCCACGCACCGTCTCCGATCCCCGATTGGTCCACGCGCCGTTTCCTGAGCCCCGATCGTTCTACGCGTCCTCTCCGAGGCTCGATGGGTCCACGCGCCGCTTCCTGAGCTCCGATCGGTCCACACGTCGTCTCTTGAGCCCCGATCGGTCCACGCGCCGCCTCCGGAGCCCCGATAGATCCACGCGAGTCTCCTAAGCCTGGACCGGTCCTCGCGCCGTCTCCTGAGACCCGGTCGGTCCACGCGCCGTCTCCGAGCCACGATCGGTCCACGCGTCGTCTCCTGAGCCCCGACCAGTCCATGCGCCGTCTCCTGAGCCCCGATCGATCTACGCGCCGTCTCCTAAGCCCCGACCGGTCCAAGCGGCGTCTCCGAGCGCCGATCGGTTCACGCGCCGTCTCCTGAGCCCCGATCGTTCCACGCGCCGTTTCCGAGCCACGATCGGTCTACGCTCCGTCTCCTGAGCCCCGATCGGGGCACGCGCCGTCTCCGAGCCCCGATCGGGCCATGCATCGTCTCCTACGCCCCGATCGGTTAACGCGCCGTCTGCGAGCTCCGATCAGTCCACGCGCCGTCTCCAAGCCCCGATCCATACACGCGTCGTCTCCGAGCCCCGATCTGGCCACGGGCCGTCTGCGAGCTCCGATCGGTCCAAGCGCCGTCTCCAAACCCCGATCCATACAGGCGTCGTCTCCGAGCCCCGATCGGTCCCCGCGCCGTCTCCTGACGCCCGATCGGTCCACGCCCCGTCTCCGAGCGCCGATCGGTTCTCGCGCCGTCTCCTGAGCCCCGATCGTTCTACGCGCTGTCTCCTGAGCCCCGATCGGTCGACGCGTCCTCTCCTAAACCCCGATCGTTCAACGCATCGTCTCCTAATTCCCGTTCGGTCCACGCGCCGTCTCCTGAGCGCCGATCGGTTCATGCGCTGACTCCGAGCCCCGATGGATTCACGCGTCGTCTCCTAAGCCCCGATCAGTCCACGCGCAGTCGCCGAGCCCCGATCGCTTCACGCGCGGTCTCCTGAGCCCCGGTCGGTCCACGCGCCGTCGCCGAGCCCCGATGCGTCCACGCGCCGCCTCCTGAGCTCCGATCAGTCCACGCGTCGTCTGCGAGACCCAATCGTTCAACGTGTCGTCTCCTAACTCCCGTTCGGTCCACGCGCCGTCTCCTGAGACCCGTTCGGTCCACGCGTCGTCTCCTAAGTCCCGATCGGTCCACGCGCCGTCTCCTGAGGCCCGATCGGTCCACGCGCCGTCTCCGAGCTCCGATACGTCCACGCACCGTCTCCGAGCCCCGATCGGTCCCCCTTCGACTCCTAAGCCCTGAACGGCCGACGTGCCGTCTCCGAGACCCGATCGGTCCATGCACCATCTCCTGATCCCCGATCGGTCCAATCGCCGCCTCCGCCGCCCCTATAGTTCCACGCGAGTCTCCTAAGCCCCGACCGGTCTACGCGCCGTCTCCTGAGCCACGATCGGTCCACGTGTCGTCTCCTAAGCCCCGATCGGTCCACGCGTCGTCTCTTAACCCACGATCGGTCCACGCATCGTCTTCTAAGCCCCGATGCCTCCACGCGCCGTCTCCGAGCCACGATCGAACCAGGCGCCGCTTCCTGAGCCCCGATCGGTCCACGCCCCGTCTTCTAAGCCCCCATACGTCCACGCGCCGTCTCCGAGCACCGATCGGTTCACACGCCGTCTCCTGAGCCCCGATCGGTCTACGCGTCGTTCCCTAAGCCCCGGTCCATCCCCGCACCATCTCCTGATCCCCAATCGGTCAACGCGCCGTCTCCTGAGCCCGATCGGTCGACGCGCCGTCTCCGAGCGCCTATCGGTCCACGCATCGTCTCCTAAGCCCCAGACGGTCCACGCGCGGTCTACTAGCCCCGATCGGTTGACGCGCCGTCTCCTGAGCGCCGATCGGGGCACGCGCCGTCTCCGAGCCCCGATCGGTCCACCCATCGTCTCCTAAGCCCCGCGCGGTTAACGCGTCGTTTCCGAGCCCCGATCGGTCTACGCGCCCTCTCCTGAGCCCCGATCGGTCCACGCGTCGTTCCCTAAGCCCAGATCCATCTACGCGCAGTCTCCTGAGCCCCGATCGGTCCACGCATCGTCTCCTAAGCCCCAGACGGTCCACGTGCCGTTTCCGAACCCCGATCGGTCGAGGCGCCGTCTCCGAGCGACGATCGGTCCACGCGCCGTCTCCTGAGCCCCGACCGGTCCTCGCGCCGTCTCCTGAGACCCGATCGGTCCACGCGCCGTCTCCTGCGCCCCGATCGTTCCACGCGCCGTCTCCTGGGCCCCGATCGGTCCACGCGCCGCCTCCGGAGCCCCGATAGATCCACGCGAGTCTCCTAAGCCCCGACCGGTCCTCGCGCCGTCTCCTGAGACCCGATCGATCCACGCGCTGTCTCCGAGCCCCGATCGGTCCACGCGCCGTCTCCTGCGCCCCGATCGTTCCACGCGCCGTCTCCCAGCCCCGATCGGTCCACGCGCCGTTTCCTGAGCCCCGGTTGGTCCACGCGTCGTCTTCTAAGCCCAGATGCCCCAACGCGCTGTCTCCGAGCCCAGAGCGGTCCACGCGCCGTCTCCGAGCGCCGATCGGTTCACGCGCCGTCTCCTGAGCCCCGATCGTTCCACGCGTCGTCTCCGAGCCCCGATCGGTTCACGCGCCGTCTCCTGGGCCCCGATCGTTCCACGCGTTGTCCCGAGCCACGATAGGTCCAGGCGCCGCTTCCTGAGCGCCGGTTGGTCTACGCGTCGTTCCCTAAGCCCCGATCCATCCACGCGCCATCTCGTAAGCTCCGATCGGTCCACGCGCCGTCTCCGAGCGCCGATCGGTTCACGCGCTGCCTCCTGAGCCCCGATCGTTCCACGCGTCGTCTCCTAAGCCCCGATCGGTCCACGCGCGGTCTCCTGAGCCCCGACCAGTCCATGCGCCGTCTCCTGAGCTCCGATCGATCTACGCGCCGTCTCCTAAGCCCCGACCGGTCCAAGCGGCGTCTCCGAGCGCCGATCGGTTCACGCGCCGTCTCCTGAGCCCCGATCGTTCCACGCCGTCTCCTGAGCCCCGATCGGTCTACGCGTCGTTCCCTAAGCCCCGGTCCATCCACGCACCATCTCCTGATCCCCAATCGGTCAACGCGCCGTCTCCTGAGCCCGATCGGTCGACGCGCCGTCTCCGAGCGCCTATCGGTCCACGCATCGTCTCCTAAGCCCCAGACGGTCCACGCGCGGTCTACTAGCCCCGATCGGTCGACGCGCCGTCTCCTGAGCGCCGATCGGGGCACGCGCCGTCTCCGAGCCCCGATCGGTCCACACATCGTCTCCTAAGCCCCGCGCGGTTAACGCGTCGTTTCCGAGCCCCGATCGGTCTACGCGCCCTCTCCTGAGCCCCGATCGGTCCACGCGGCGTTCCCTAAGCCCAGATCCATCTACGCGCAGTCTCCTGAGCCCCGATCGGTCCACGCATCGTCTCCTAAGCCCCAGACGGTCCACGTGCCGTTTCCGAACCCCGATCGGTCGAGGCGCCGTCTCCGAGCGACGATCGGTCCACGCGCCGTCTCCTGAGCCCCGACCGGTCCTCGCGCCGTCTCCTGAGACCCGATCGATCCACGCGCTGTCTCCGAGCCCCGATCGGTCCACGCGCCGTCTCCTGCGCCCCGATCGTTCCACGCGCCGTCTCCTGGGCCCTGATCGGTCCACGCGCCGCCTCCGGAGCCCCGATAGATCTACGCGAGTCTCCTAAGCCCCGACCGGTCCTCGCGCCGTCTCCTAGGACCCGATCGATCCACGCGCTGTCTCCGAGCCCCGATCGGTCCACGCGCCGTCTCCTGCGCCCCGATCGTTCCACGCGCCGTCTCCCAGCCCCGATCGGTCCACGCGCCGTTTCCTGAGCCCCGGTCGGTCCACGCGTCGTCTTCTAAGCCCAGATGCCCCAACGCGCTGTCTCCGAGCCCAGAGCGGTCCACGCGCCGTCTCCGAGCGCCGATCGGTTCACGCGCCGTCTCCTGAGCCCCGATCGTTCCACGCGTCGTCGCCGAGCCCCGATCGGTTCACGCGCCGTCTCCTGGGCCCCGATCGTTCCACGCGTTGTCCCGAGCCACGATAGGTCCAGGCGCCGCTTCCTGAGCGCCGGTTGGTCTACGCGTCGTTCCCTAAGCCCCGATCCATCCACGCGCCGTCTCGTAAGCTCCGATCGGTCCACGCGCCGTCTCCGAGCGCCGATCGGTTCACGCGCTGCCTCCTGAGCCCCGATCGTTCCACGCGTCGTCTCCTAAGCCCCGATCGGTCCACGCGCGGTCTCCTGAGCCCCGACCAGTCCATGCGCCGTCTCCTGAGCCCCGATCGATCTACGCGCCGTCTCCTAAGCCCCGACCGGTCCAAGCGGCGTCTCCGAGCGCCGATCGGTTCACGCGCCGTCTCCTGAGCCCCGATCGTTCCACGCGTTGTCTCCGAGCCCCAATCCGTCCACGCGTCGTCTCCTAAGCCCCGATCGGTTCACGGGCTGTTTCCTGAGCCCCGATCGGTCCACGCGCCGTCTCCTGAGCCCCGATCGGTCCACGCGTCGCTTCCTAAGCCCCATCGGTGCACGCGTCGTCTCCTAACCCCGGACGGTACACGCGTTGTCTCCTAAGCCCCGATCGGACCACGCGCCGTCTCCGAGCCCCGATGGGTCCACGCACCATCTCCTGCTCCGCAATCGGTCCACGCGCCGCCTCCGGAGCCCCGATCGATCCACGCGAATCTCCTGAGCTCCGGTCGGTCCACGCGCCGTCTCCTTAGCCCGGGTCGGTCCTCGCACCGTTTCCTGAGCCCCGATCGGTCCACGCGCCGTCTCCTGAGCCCGGATCGGTCCACGTGTCGTCTCCTGAGCTCCGATCGGTCCACGCGTCGTCTCCTAAGCCCCGATCTGCCCACACGTCGTCTCCTAAGACCCAATCGGTCCACGCGTCGTCTCCTAAGCCCCGATCGGTCCACGCGCCGTCTCCTGAACCCCGATCGGTCCACACCCCGTCTCCTAAGCCCAGATCCGTCCACGGGCCGTCTCCGAGCCACGATCGGTCAACGCGCCGTCACCAAGCCCCGATCCGTACACGCGTCGTCTCCGAGCCCCAATTAGTTCACGCGCGGTCTCCTAAGCCCCGATTCGTCCACGGGCCGTCTCCGAGCGCCGATCGGTCCACGCGCCGTCTCCTAAGCCCCGATCGGTCCACGCGCCGTCTCCTGAACCCCGATACGTCGACGCGCATTCGCCGAGCCCCGATCGGTTCACGCGCCGTCTCCTGAGCCCCGATCGTTCCATGCGTTGTCCCGAGCCACGATCGGTCCAGGCGCCGCTTCCTGAGCCCCGATAGGTCTACGCGTCGTTCCCTAAGCCCCAATCCATCCACGTGCCGTCTCCTAAGCTCCGATCGGTCCACGCGCCGTCTCCGATCGCCGATCGGTTCACGCGCCGCCTCCTGAGCCCCGATTGTTCCACGCGTCGTTTCCTAAGCCCCGATCGGTCCACGCGCCGTCTCCGAGCCCCAATCGGTCCACGCGCTGTCTCCTGAGAATCGATCGGTCCACGCGTCGTCTCCTAAGCCCCGATGGTTCCACGCGTCGTCTCCTGAGCCCCGATCGCTCCACGCGCCGTTTCCTGAGCCGCGATCGGTCCACGCATCGTCTCCGAGCACCGAACGGTCCACGCGTCGTTTTCTGAGCACCGTTCTGTTCACACGTAGTCTTCAAAGCCCCGATGCCTCCACGCGCCGTCTCCGAGCTCCGATGGGTTCACGCGTCCCCTCCTGAGCCCCGGTCGATCCACGCGAGTCTCCCGAGCCCCGGTCAGTCCACGCGCCGTCTCCGAGCTCCGATCGGTCCACGCGCCGTCTCCTGAGCCCCAATCGGTCCACACGCTGTCTCGTGGGCCCCGATAGGTACACGCGTCGTCTCCTACGCCCCGATCGGTCCACGCGTCGTTTCCTAAGCCCCGATCGGTCCACGCGCCGTCTCCGAGTCCCGATCGGTCCACGCGGCGTCTCCTAAGCCTCGATCGGTTCATGCTTCGTCCCCGAGGCCCGATCGGTCCGAGCACCGTCTCCTGATCCCCGATCGGTCCACACGCCGCCTCCGGAGCGCCGATAGATCCACGCGAGTCTCCTAAGCCCCGACCCGTAGACGCGCCGTCTCCGGAGCCCCGGTCCGTCCATGCGTCGTCTCCTAAGCCCTCATCGGTCCACGCGTCGTCTCCTAACCCCCGGACGGTCCACGCTTCGTCTCCGAGCCCCGATGGGCCCACGCGCCGCCTCCTAAGCTCCGATCGGTCCACACGCCCTCTCCGAGCGACGATCGGTCCAGGCGCCGCTTCCTGAGTCTCGATCGGTCCACGCGTCGTCTCCTAAACCCCGATCGGTCCACGGGCCGTCGCCGAGCCCCGATGCGTCCACGCGCCGCCTCATGAGCTCCGATCGGTCCACGGGCCGTCGCCGAGCCCCGATGCGTCCACGCGCCGTCTCCTGAGCTCCGATCGGTCCACGCGTCGTCTGCGAGACCCAATCGTTCAACGCGTCGTCTCCTAACTCCCGTTCGGTCCACGCGCCGTCTCCTGAGCCCCGTTCGGTCCACGCGCCGTCTCCAGAGGCCCGATCGGTCCACGCGCCGTCTCCTGAGCCCCGATCCGTCCACACGCAGTCGCCGAGCCCCGATCGGTTCATGCGCCGTCTCCGAGCCCCGATCGATCAACGCGTCGTCTTCTAAGCGCAGATGCCTCCTCGCGCCGTCTCCGAGCCACGCTCGGTCCAGGCGCCGCTTCCTGAGCCCCTATCGGTCCACGCGTTGTCTCCTAAGCCCCGATCGGTCCACGCGCCGTATCCGAGCCCCGATTGGTTCACGCATCGTCTCCTAAGCCCCGATCGGTTACCGCGGCGTCTCCGAGCGCCGATCGGTCCACGCGCCGACTCCGAAGCCTCGATCGGTTCACGTGCCGTTTCCTGAGCCCCGATCGGTCCACGCGTCGTCTTCTAAGCCCAGATGCCCCCAGGCGCCGTCTGCGAGCCACGATCTGTCCAGGCGCCACTTCCTGAGCACCGATCGGTCCACGCGTCGTGTCCTGAGCCCCGATCGGTCCACGCGCCGTCTCCTGAGCCCCGATCGGTCGACGCGTCCTCTGCTAAACCCCGATCGGCCCACACATCGTGTCCTAAGCCCCGATCGTTCCACGCGCAGTCGCCGAGCCCCGATCGGTTCACGCGCTGTCTCCGAGCCCCGATCGGTTCACGCGCCGTCTCCTGAGCCCCGATCGTTCCACGCGTTGTCTCCGAGCACCAATCCGTTCACGCGTCGTCTCCTAAGCCCCGATCGGTTCACGGGCCGTTTCCTGAGCCCCGATCGGTCCACGCATCGTTCCCTAAGCCCCGCTCTATCCACGCGCCGTCTCCTGATCCCCAATCGATCCAGTCGTCGTCTCCTGAGCCCCGTTCGCTCCACGCCCCAACTCCTGAGCCCCGATCGCTCCACGCGTCGTCTCCGAGCCCCCATCGGTCCACGCGTCCTCTTCTAAGCCCAGATGCCGCGTCGCACCGTCTCCGAGCCACGATCGGTCCAGGCGCCGCTTCCTCAGCCCCGATCGGTCCACGCGCCGCCTCCTAAGCCCCGATCGGTTCACGCGCCATTTCCGGAGCCCCGATAGATCCACGCGAGTCTCCTAAGCCCCGATCGGACCACGCGCCGTCTCCTGAGCCACGATCGGTCCGTGCGCCGCTTCCACAACCCCGATCGGTCCACGCGTCATCTCCTGATCTCCGATCGGTCCACGCGCCGTCTCCTAAGCCCCGATCGGTCCGTGCGCCGTCTCCGAGCGCCGATCGGTTGACGCGCCGTCTCCTGAGCCCCGATCGTTCCACGCGCCGTCTCCTGAGCCCCAATCGGTCCACACGCTGTGTCGTGAGCCCCGATAGGTACACGCGTCGTCTCCTACGCCCGATCGGTCCACGCGTCGTCTCCTGATCCCAATCGGTCCACGCGGCGCCTCCGGAGCCCCGATCGATCCACGCGAGTCTCCTGAGCCCCAGTCGGTCCGCGCGCCGTCTCCGAGCGCCGATCGGTTCACGCGCCGTCACCCGAGCCCCGATCGTTCCACACGCCGTCTCCGAGTCCCGATCGGTCCACGCTCCGTATCCTGAGCCCGGATCGTTCCATGCGTCGTCTCCTGATCCCCGATCCGTAAACGCGTCGTCTCCGAGCCTCGATCGGTCCACACGCCGTGTCCGATCCCCGATCGGTCCGCGTACCGCATTCTGAGCCGCGGTCCGTCCACGCGCCGTCTCCGAGCACCGATCGGTCCACGCGCCGTCTCAGAGCGCCGTTCATTTCACGCCCCGTCTCCTGAGCTCCGATCGTTCCACGCGCCGTCTCCGAGCCCCGATCGGTCCACACGCCGAATCCGAGCCCCGGTCGGTCCACGCGCCGTCTCCTAAGCCCCGATCGGTGCACGCGCCGTCTCCGAACGCCGATCGGTTCACGCGCCGTCTCCTGAGCCCCGATCATTCCACACGATGTCTCCGAGCCCCGATCGGTCCACGAGCCGTTTCCGAGCCTCGATCGGTACACGCGCGGCCTCCGTAGCCCCGGTCAGTCCACGCGCCGTCTCCGAGCCCCGATCGGTCCACGCTCCGTCTCCTGAGCCCGGATCGTTCCACGCGTCGTCTCCTCATCCCCGATCCGTAAACGCGTCGTCTCCGAGCCTCGATCGGTCCACACGCCGTGTCCGAACCCCGACCGGTCCGCGTGCCGCATTCTAAGCCGCGGTCCGTCCACGCGCCGCCTCCTGAGCCCCGATCGGTCAACGCATCGTCTCCTAAGCCCCGATCTGTACACGCGTCGTCTCCGAGCCCCGATCGGTTCACGCGCCGGCTCCGAGCCCGATCGGTCCACGCATCGTCTCCTAAGCCCCGATCGGTTAACGTGCCGTCTCCGAGCCCCGATTGGTCCACGCGCCGTCTCCTGAGCCCCGGTCGGTTCACGCGCCGTCCCCGAGCCACGATCGGTCCGTGCGCCGCTTCGAGAGCCCTATCGGTCCACGCGTCCTCTCCTGATCTCCTATTAGTCCACGCGCCATCTCCTAAGCCCCGATCGGTCCACGTGCCGTCTCCGCGCGCCGATCGATTCACGCGCCGTCTCCTGAGCCCCGATCGGTCCACGCGTCGTTCCCTAAGCTCCGATCCATCCACGCGCAGTCTCCTGAGCCCCGATCGGTCCACGGATCACCTTCTGAGCCCCAATCGGTTAACGCGCCGTCTCCTGAGCCCCGATCGTTCTACGCGCCGTCTCCGAGCCCCGATCCGGCCACGCGCAGTCGCCGAGCCCCGATCGGTTCACGCGCGGTCTCCTGAGCCCCAGTCGGTACACGCGCTGTCTCCGAGCCCCGATCGGTCCACGCATCGTCTCCTAAGCCCCGCTCGCTTAATGCGTCGTTTCGGAGCCCCGATCGGTCTACGCGTCGTCTCCTGAGCCGCGATCGGTCCACGCGCCGTCTCCTGAACCCCGCTCTGTCGATGCGTCGTCTTCTTAACCCCGATGCCTCCACGCGCCGTCTCCGAGCCACGATCGGTCCGTGCGCCGCTTCCTCAACCCCGATAGGTCCACGCGTCACCTCCTGATCTCCGATCGGTCCACGCGCCGTCTCCTAAGCCCCGATCGGTCCACGCGCCGTCTCCGAGCGCCGATCGATCCACGCGCAGCCTCCTGAGCCCCGATCGGTCCACGCGCCGTCGCCGCGCCGCGATCGTTCTACGCGCCGCTCCGAGCCCCCATCGGTCCACGCGCCGTCGCCGAGCTATGATCGGTCCACGCGCGGCCTCCTGAGCCCCGATCGGTCCACGCGCCGTCGCCGAACCGCGATCGGTCCACGCGCGGCCTCCTGAGGCCCGATTGGGTCACGCGCCGTATCCGAGCCCCAATCGGTCCACGCGCCGTCTCCTGAGCCCCGATCGGTCCACGCGCGGCCTCCTGAGCCCCGATCGGTCCACGCGCCGTCGCCGAGCCGCGATCGGTCCACGCGCGGGCTCCTGAGGCCCGATTGGTTCACGCGCCGTATCCGAGCCCCAATCGGTCCACGCGCCGTCTCCTGAGCCCCGATCGGTCCACGCGCGGCCTCCTGAGCCCCGATCGGTCCACGCGCCGTCGCCGAGCCGCGATCGGTCCACGCGCGGGCTCCTGAGGCCCGATTGGTTCACGCGCCGTATCCGAGCCCCAATCGGTCCACGCGCCGTCTCCTGAGCCCCGATCGGTCCACGCGCGGCCTCCTGAGCCCCGATCGGTCCTCGCGCCGTCGCCGAGCCGCGATCGGTCCACGCGTGGTCTCCGAGCCCCGATCGGTCCACGCGCCGTCGCCGAGCCGCGATCGGTCCACGCGCGGTCTCCGAGCGCCGATCGGTCCACGCACCATCTTCTGCTCCACAATCGATCCACGCGCCGCCTCCGGAGCCCCAATTGGTCCACGCGCAACCGCCTGAGCCCCAGTCGGTCCACGCGCTGTCTTCGAGCCCCGATCAGTCCACGCGTCGTCTCCGAGCCCCGATCGGTCTACGCGCCGTCGCCGCGCCATGATCGGTCCACGCGCGGCCTCCTGAGCCCCGATCGGTCCACGTGCCGTCTTCAAAGCCCCGATGCCTCCACGCGCCGTCTCCGAGCCACGATCGGTCCGTGCGCCGCTTCCACAACCCCGATCGGCCCACGCGTCACCTCCTGATCTCGGATCGGTCCACGCGCCGTCTCCTAAGCCCCGATCGGTCCACGCGCCGTCTCCGAGCTCCGATCGGTTGACGCGCCGTCTCCTGAGCCCCGATCGTTCCACGCGCCGTCTCCTGAGCCCCAATCGGTCCACACGCTGTGTCGTGAGCCCCGATAGGTACACGCGTCGTCTCCTACGCCCGATCGGTCCACGCGTCGTCTCCTGAGCTCCAGTCGGTCCGCGCGCCGTCTCCTGAGCCCCGATCGGTCCACGCGCCGTCTCCTAAGCCCCGTTCGGTCCAAGCGCCGTCGCCGAACCCCAATTGGTCCACGCGAAACCGCCTGAGCCCCAGTCGGTCCACGCGCCGCCTCCTGAGCCCCGATCGATTCACACGCCGTCTCCGAGCCCCGATCGGTCCACGGGGCGTCTCCTGAGCCCCGATCGGTTCACGCATCGTCTCCTAAGCCCCGATACGTCCACACGCCGTATCCGAGCCCCGATCGGTCCGCGTGACGCATTCTAAGCCACGGTCCGTCCACGCGCCGTCTTCGAGCCCCGATCGGTCCACGCATGGTCTCCTAAGCCCCAATCGGTTAACGCGCCATCCCCGAGCCCCGATCGGTCCACGCGATGTCTCCTAAGCCCCGATCGGTCCACGCGCCGCCTCCGAGTCCCGATCGGTCCACGCACTGTCTCCTGATCCCCATGGGTCCACGCGGCGCCTCCGGGGCCCCGATCGATCCACGCGAGGCTCCTAAGCCCCGATCGGTCCACGCGCAACCGCCTGAGCCCCAGTCGGTCGACGCGCTGTCTCCGAGCCCCGATCAGTCCACGCGTCGTCTCCGAGCCCCGATCGGTCCACGCGCCATCGCCGAGCCACGATCGGTCCACGCGCGGCCTCCTGAGCCCCGATCGTTCCACGCGCCGTCGCCGAGCCGCGATCGGTCCACGCGCGGTCTCCTGAGTCCCGGTTGGTTCACGCGCCGTATCCGAGCCCCAATCGGTCCACGCGCCGGCTCCTGAGCCCCGATCGGTCCACGCACCGTCTCCTGAGCCCCGATCGCTCCACGCACCGTTTTCTGAGCACCGTTTGGTCCACGCGTCGTCTTCAAAGCCCCGATGCCTCCACGCGCCGTCTCCGAGCCACGATCCGTCCGTGCGCCGCTTCCAGAGCCCTCTCGGTCCACGCGTCGTCTCCTGATCTCCGATCGGTCCACACGCCATCTCCTAAGCCCCGATCATTCCACGCGCCATCTCCGAGCCCCGATCGGTCCACGCGCCGTCTCATAAGCCCCGATCGGACCACGCGCCTTCTCCTCAGCCCCGATCGGTCCACGCGCCGTCTCCGAGCGCCGATTAGTTCATGCGCCGTCTCCTGAGCCCCGATCGCTCCACGCTCCGTCTCCCAGCCCCGATCGGTCCACGCGCCGTCTCCTGAGCCCGGATCGGTCCACGCGCCGTCGCCGAACCCCAATTGGTCCACGCGCCATCGCCTGTGCCCCAGTCGGTCCACGCGCCGTCTCCGAGCGCCGATCGGTTCACGCGCCGTCTCCTGAGCCCCGATCGTTCCACGCGCCGTCTCCGAGCTCCGATCGGTCCACGCGCCGTCTCCTAATCCCCGATCGGTCCAAGCGCCTTCTGCTAAGCCCCGATCGGTCCAAGCGCCTTCTGCTAAGCCCCGATCGGTCCACGCGCCGTCTCCGAGCGCCGATCGGTTCACGCGCCGTCACCTGCGCCCCGATCGTTCCACGCGCCGTCTCCGAGCCCCGATCGGTCTACGCGCCGTCTCCTAAGCCCCGATCGGTCCACGCGCCGTCTCGGAGCGCCGATTGGTTCACGCGCCGTCTCCTGAGCCCCGATCGCTCCACGCGCAGTCGCCGAGCTTCGATCGGTCCACGCGCCGTCTCCTAAGCCCCGATTGGTCCAAGCGCCTTCTGCTAAGCCCCGATCGGTCCAAGCGCCTTCTGCTAAGCCCCGATCGGTCCACGCGCCGTCTCCGAGCGCCGATCGGTTCACGCGCCGTCACCTGAGCCCCGATCGTTCCACGCGCCGTCTCCGAGCCCCGATCGGTCTATGCGCCGTCTCCTAAGCCCCGATCAGTCCACGCGCCTTCTCCTCATCCCCCGATCGGTCCACGCGCCGTCGCCGAACCCCAATTGGTCCACGCGAAACCGCCTGAGCCCCAGTCGGTCCACGCGCCGTCTCCGAGCCCTGATCGGTCCACGCGTCGTCTCCGAGCCCCGATCGGTCCACGCGCCGTCTTCGAGCCCCGGTCGGTTCACGCATGGTCTCCTAAGCCCCAGTCGGTTAACGCGCCGTCTCCGAGCCCCGATCGGTCCACGCGCCGTCGCCGAACCCCAATTGGTCCACGCGCAACCGCCTGAGCCCCAGTCGGTCCACGCGCTGTCTCCGAGCCCCGATCGGTCCACGCGTAGTCTCCGAGCCCCGATCGGTCCACGCGCCGTCGCCGAGTCATGATCTGTCCACGCGCGGCCTCCTGAGACCCGATCGGTCCACGCGCCGTCTTCGAGCCCCGATCGGTCCACGCCCCGTCTCCTGAGCCCCGATCGATCCACGCGTCGTTCCCTAAGCCCCGATCCATCCACGCGCTGTCTCCTAAGTCCCGATCGGTCCAGGCCCCGTCTCCGAGCGCCGATCGGTTCACGCGCCGTCTCCTGAGTCCCGATCCGTCCACTCACTGTCTCCTGAGCCCCGGTCGGTCCACGCGCCGCCTCCTGCGCTCCGATCGGTCCACGTGCCGTCTCCGAGCCCCGATCGGTTCACGTATCGCCTCCTAAGTCCCAATCGGATAACGCGCCATCTCCTGAGCCCCGATCGTTCCACGCGCCGTCGCCGAGCCGCGATAGGTCCACGCGCGGCCTCGTGAACCCCAGTTGGTTCACGCGGCGTATCTGAGCCCCGATCGGTCCCTGCGCCGTCTCCTGAGCCCCAATCGGTCCACTCGCTGTCTCCTGAGCCCCGATAGATACACGCGTCGTTTCCTACGCCCCGATCGGTCCACGCGTCGTCTCCTAGGCCCCAATCGGTCCACGCGCCGTCTCCGAGCCGCGATCGGTCCACGCACCGTGTCCTGATCCCCATCGGTCCACGCGGCGCCTCCGGAGCCCCGATCGATCCACGCGCAGTCTCCTGAGCCCCGATCGGTCCACGCATCGCCTCCTGAGCCCCGGACGGTCCAGGCGCCGTCTCCGAACCCCGATCGGTCGACGCGCCGTCTCCGAGCCCCGATCATTCCACGCGCCGTCTGCGAGCCCCGATCGGTCCACGCGCCGTCTCCGAGCCTCGATCGGTCCACGCGCCGTCTCCTGAGCCCGGATCGTTCCACGCGTCGACCCCGAATCCCCGATCCGTACACGCGCCGTCTCCGAGCGCCGATCGGTTCACGCGCCGTCTCCTTTGCTCCGATCGTTCCACGCGCCGTCTCCGAGCCGCGGTCGGTCCACACATCGTCTCCTAAGCCCCGATCGGTTAACGTGCCGTCTGCGAGCCCCGATCGGTCCACGCGCCGTCTCCTGAGCCCCGATACGTCCACGCGCAGTCGCCGAGCCCCGATCGGTCCACGCGCGGTCTCCTGAGCCCCGATCTGTCCACGCGCCATCTCCGAGCCGCGATCGGTTCACGGATCGTCTCCTAAGCCCCGATCGGTTCACGTGCCGTCTCCGATCCCCGATCGGTCCACGCGCCGTCTCCGAGCCCCGGTCGGTCCACGCGCCGTCTCCGAGCCCCGATCGGTTCACGGATCGTCTCCTAAGCCCCGATCGGATAACGTGCCGTCTCCGATCCCCGATCGGTCCACGCGCCGTCTCCGAGCCCCGGTCGGTCCACGCGCCGTCTCCGAGCCCCGATCGATCCACGCGCCGTCTCCTGAGCCCCAATCGGTCCACGGGTCGGCTCCTAAGACCCGAGACATCGACGCGTCGTCTCCTGAGCCCCGATCGATCCACGCGCCGTTTCCTGATCCCCGATCGGTCCACACGCCGTCTCCGAGCCCCGATCGGTCCAGGCGTGGCCTCCTGAGCCGCGGTCGGTCCACGCGCCGTTTCCTGAGCCCCGATCGGTCCGCGCGTCGTCTTCTAAGCCCAGATGCCTCCTTGCGCCGTCTCCCAACCACGATCGGTGCAGGCGCCGCTTCCTGAGCCCCGATCGGTCCACGCGTTTTCTCCTAAGCCCCGATCGGTTCACGCGTCGTCTCCTCAGCCTCGATCGGTCGACGCGTCGTCTCCTGAGCCCCGATCGATCCACGCGTCGTCTCCTCCGCCCCGACCGCTCCACGCGCCGTCTCCGAGCGCCGATCGGTGCACGCGCCGTCTCCTGAGCCCCGATCGTTCCACACGCCGCCTCCTAAGCCCCGATCGGTCCAGGCGTCGTCTCCTAAGCCCCGACCGGTCCACGCGCCGTCTCCTCAGCCCCGATCGGTCCACGCGCCGTCTCCTAAGCCCCGATCTGTCCACAGGCCGTCTCCGAGCCACGATCGGTAAAGCCGCCGTCATCAGGCCCCGATCCGTACACGCGTCGTCTCCGAGCCCCGATGGGTCCACTCGCCGTCTCCGAGCCCCGATCGGTTCACGCATCGTCTCCTAAGCCCCGATCGGTTAACGCGCCGTCTCCGATCCGCGATCGGTCCACGCGCCGTCGCCGAACCCCAATTGGTCCACGCGCAACCGCCTGAGCCCCAGTCGGTCCACGCTTCGTCTCCGAGCTCCAATCGGTCCACGCGCCGTTTCCTGAGACCTGATCGGTCCATGCCTCGTCTTCTAAGCCCCGATGCCTCCACGCGCCGTCTCCGAGCCACGATCGGTTCAGGCGCTGCTTCCCGAGCCCCGATCAGTCCACGTGCCATCTCCTAAGCCCCGATCGCTCCACGGACCGGTTCCTGATCCCCGATCGGTCCACGCGTCGTGTCCTAAGCCCTGATCGGTCCACGTGCCGTCTCCGAGCCCCGATGGGTCCCCGCGCCGCATCCTGAGCCCCGATCGGACGACGCGTCGTCTCCGGAGCTCCGATCGGTCCACGCGTCGTCTCCAAAGCCCCGATTCGTCCACGCGGCGTCTCCGGGCGCCGATCATTTCACGCGCCGTCTCCTGAGACCCGATCGTTCCACGCGCCGTCTCCGAGCCCCGATCGATCCACGCGCCGCCTCCTGAGCCCCGATCGGTCCACGCGCCGTCGCCGAACTCCAATTGGTCCACGCGCAACCGCCTGAGCCCCAGTCGGTCCACGCACTGTGTCCGAGCCCCGATCGGTCCACGCGCCGTCTTCGAGCGCCGATCGGCCCACGCGCCGTCTCCTAGCCCCGATCGGTTCACGCATCGTCTCCTAAGCCCCGATCGGTTAACGCGCGGCCTCCTGAGCCCCGATCGGTCCACGCGCCGTCACCGAGCCGCGATCGGTCCACGCGCCGTCTCCGAGCCACGATTCGTCCGTGCGCCGCTTCCAGAGCCCTCTCGGTCCACGCGTCGTCTCCTGATCTCCGATCGGTCCACACGCCATCTCCTAAGCCCCGATCATTCCACGTGCCATCTCCGAGCCCCGATCGGTCCACGCGCCGTCTCATAAGCCCCGATCGGACCACGCGCCTTCTCCTCAGCCCCGATCGGTCCACGCGCCGTCTCCGAGCGCCGATTAGTTCACGCGCCGTCTCCTGAGCCCCGATCGCTCCATGCGCCGTCACCTGAGCCCCGATCGGTCCACGCGCCATCTCCTGAGCCCGGATCGGTCCACGCGCCGTCGCCGAACCCCAATTGGTCCACGCGCCACCGCCTGTGCCCCAGTCGGTCCACGCGCTGTCTCCGAGCCCAGATCGGTCCACGCGCCGTCTCCGAGCGCCGATCGGTTCACGCGCCGTCTCCTGAGCCCCGATCGTTCCACGCGCCGTCTCCGAGCTCCGATCGGTCCACGTGCCGTCTCCTAAGCCCCGATCGGTCCAAGAGCCTTCTGCTAAGCCCCGATCGGTCCACGCGCCGTCTCCGAGCGCCGATCGGTTCACGCGCCGTCACCTGAGCCCCGATCGTTCCACGCGCCGTCTCCGAGCCCCGATCGGTCTACGCGCCGTCTCCTCATCCCCGATCGGTCCACGCGCCGTCTCGGGGCGCCGATTGGTTCACGCGCCGTCTCCTGAGCCCCGTTCGGCCCACGTGCCGTCTCCTAGCCCCGATCGGTTCACGCATCGTCTCCTAAGCCCCGATCGGTTAACGCGCGGTCTCCTGAGCCCCGATCGGTCCACGCGCCGTCACCGAGCCGCGATCGGTCCACGCGTGGCCTCCTGAGCCCCGGTTGGTTTACGCACCGTCTCCTGATCCCCATCGGTCCACGCGGCGCCTCCGGAGCCCCGATCGATCCACACGAGTCTCCTGAGCCCCGATCCCTCCACACGCCGCTTCTAGAGTCCCGATCGGTGCACGCGTCGTCTCCTGATCTCCGGTCGATCTACGCGCCGTCTCCTAAGCCCCGATCGGTCCACGCGCTTTCTCCTAAGCCCCGATCAGTCCAGGCACCGCTTCCTGAGCCCCGATCGGTCCACGCGCCGTCTCCGAGCGTCGATCATTTCACGCGCCGTCTCCTGAGCCCCGATCGTTCCACGCGCCGTCTCCTAGCCCCGATCGGTTCACGCATCGTCTCCTAAGCCCCGATCGGTTAACGCGCAGCCTCCTGAGCCCTGATCGGTCCACGCGCCGTCACCGAGCCGCGATCAATCCACGCGCGGCCTCCTGAGCCCCGGTTGGTTTACGCACCGTCTCCTGATCCCCATCGGTCCACGCGGCGCCTCCGGAGCCCCGATCGATCCACGCGCCGTCTCCTGAGCCCCGATCGGTCCACGCGCCGTATCCTAAGCCCCGATCGGTCCACGGGCCGTCTCTGAGCGCCGATAAGTTCAAGCGCCGTCTCCTGAGCCCCGATCGTTCCACGCGGCCCCTCCGAGCCCCGATCGATCCACGCGCCGTCTCCTGAGCCCCGGTCGGTCCGCGCGTCGTCTTCAAAGCCCCGATGCCTCCACGCGCCGTCTCCAAGCCCCGATCGCCCCTCGCGCCGTCTCCTGAGCCCCGCTCGATCCATGCGTCGTCTTCTTAGCCCCGATGCGTCCACGCGCCGTCTTCGAGCCACGATCGGTCCAGCCGCCGCTTCCTGAGCCCCGATCGGTCCACGCGCCGTCTCGTAAGCCCCAATCGGTCTACGCGCCCTCTCAGAGCGCCGATCATTTCACGCGCCGTCTCGTAAGCCCCGATCATTCCACGCCCCGTCTTCGAGCCCCGATCGGTCCACGCGCCGTCTCCTAAGCCCCTATCGGTCCACGCGCCGTCTCCGAGCGCCGATCGGTTCACGCGCCGTCTCCTGAGCCCCGATCGTTTCACGCGCCGTCTCCGAGCCCCGATCCGTCCACGCGCCGTATCCTGAGCCCGGATCGGTCCACGCGTCATCGCCGAATCCCCGATCCGTACACGCGTCGTCTCCGAGCCTCGATCGGTCCACGCGCCGTCGCGGAGCCCCGATCGGTCCAGGCGTGGCCTCCTGAGCCTCGATCGGTCCACGCGCGGCCTCCTGAGCCCCGGTCGGATCACGCGCCGTCTTTCAAGCCCAGATGCCTCCTCGCGCCGTCTCCGAGCCACGATCGGTCCAAGCGCTGCTTCCTGAGCCCCAATCGGTCCACGCGTTGTCTCCTAAGCCCCGATCGGTCCACGCGCCGTCTCCGAGCGCCGATCGGTTCACGCGCCGTCTCCTGAGCCCCGATCGTTTCACGCGCCGTCTCCGAGCTCCGATCGGTCCACGCGCCGTCTCCTAAGCCCCGATCGGTCCAAGTGCCTTCTCCTAAGCCCCGATGGGTCCACGCGCCGTCTCCGAGCGCCGATCAGTTCACGCGCCGGCACCTGAGCCCCGATCGTTCCACGCGCCGTCTCCGACCCCCGATCGGTCCACGCGCCGTCTCCTGAGCCGGAATCGTTCCACGCGTCGTCCCCGAATCCCTGATCCGTACACGCGTCGTCTCCGAGCCTCGATCGGTCCACGCGCCGTCGCCGAGGCTCGATCGGTCCACGCGCGGCCTCCTGAGCCCCGGTCGGTTCACGCGCCGCCTCCGAGCCCCGATCGATCCACGCGTCGTCTTCTAAGCCCAGATGCCTCCTCGCGCCGACTCCGAGCCACGATCGGTCCAGACGCCGCTTCGTGAGCCCGATCGGTCCACGCGCCGTCACCGGAGCCCCGATCGTTCCACGTGCCGTCTCCTAGCCCCGATTGGTGCACGCGCCGTCTCCTGAGCACCGATCGTTCCACACGCCGCCTCCTAAGCTCCGATCTGTCCAGGCGTCGTCTCCTAAGCGCCGACCGGTCCACGCGCCGTCTCCTGAGCCCCGTTCGGCCCACGTGCCGTCTCCTAGCCCCGATCGGTTCACGCATCGTCTCCTAAGCCCCGATCGGTTAACGCACGGCCTCCTGAGCCCCGATCGGTCCACGCGCCGTCACCGAGCCGCGATCGGTCCACGCGTGGCCTCCTGAGCCCCGGTTGGTTTACGCACCGTCTCCTGATCCCCATCGGTCCACGCGGCGCCTCCGGAGCCCCGATCGATCCACACGAGTCTCCTGAGCCCCGGTCGGTCCACGCGACGTCACCTGAGCCCCGATCGGTCCACGCATCGTCTCCTGAGCCCCGATCCCTCCACACGCCGCTTCTAGAGGCCCGATCGGTGCACGCGTCGTCTCCTGATCTCCGGCCGATCTACGCGCCGTCTCCTAAGCCTCGATCGGTCCACGCGCCTTCTCCTAAGCCCCGATCGGTCCAGGCACCGCTTCCTGAGCCCCGATCGGTCCACGCGCCGTCTCCGAGCGTCGATCATTTCACGCGCCGTCTCCTGAGCCCCGATCGTTCCACGCGCCGTCTCTGAGTCCCGATCGATCCACGCGCCGTCTCCTGAGCCCCGATCGGTCCACGCGCCGTATCCGAAGCCCCGATCGGTCCACGGGCCGTCTCTGAGCGCCGATAAGTTCAAGCGCCGTCTCCTGAGCCCCGATCGTTCCACGCGGCGTCTCCGAGCCCCGATGGATCCACGCGCCGTCTCCTGAGCCCCGATCCGTCCACGCGCAGTCGCCGAGCCTCGATCGGTCCAGGCGCCGTCTCCTGAGCCCCGATCGGTCCACGCGTCGTCTCCTACGCCCCGATAGGTCCGCGCGCCGTCTCCGAGCACCGATTGGTCCACGCGCTGTCGCCCGAACCCCAATTGGTCCACGCGCCGTCGCCCGAACCCCAATTGGTCCACGAGCAACCGCCTGAGCTCCAGTCGGTCCACGCGCAGTCGCCGAGCCCCGATCGATCCACGCGCCGTCTCCTGAGCCCCGATCCGTCCACGCGCAGTCGCCGAGCCCCGATCGGTCCAGGCGCCGTCTCCTGAGCACCGATCGTTCCACACGCCGCCTCCTAAGCTCCGATCTGTCCAGGCGACGTCTCCTAAGCCCCGACCGGTCCACGCGCCGTCTCCTGAGCCCCGATCGGTCCACGCATCGTCTCCTAAGCCCCGATACGTCCACACGCCGTCTCCGATCCCCGATCGGTCCGCGTGCCGCATTCTAAGCCGCGGTCCGTCCACGCGCAGTCTCCGAGCACCGATCGGTCCACGCGACGTCTCCTGAGCCACGATCGGTCCACGCGTCGGCTCCTAAGCCCCGATCGGTCCACGCGCCGTCTCCTAAGCCCCGATCGGTCGACGCGCCGTTTCCGAGCCCCGATCGGTCCATGCGTCGTCTCCGAGCCCCGTTCGGTCCACGCGCCGTCTCGTAAGCCCCAATCGGTCTACGCGCCGTCTCAGAGCGCCGATCATTTCACGCGCCATGTCGTGAGCCACGATCATTCCACGCCCCGTCTCCGAGCCCCGATCGGTCCACGCGCCGTCTCCTAAGCCCCTATCGGTCCACGCGCCGTCGCGGAGCCCCGATCGGTCCAGGCGCCGTCTCCTGAGCACCGATCGTTCCACACGCCGCCTCCTAAGCTCCGATCTGTCCAGGCGTCGTCTCCTAAGCCCCGACCGGTCCACGCGCCGTCTCCTCAGCCCCGATCGTTCCACGCGCCGTCTCCGAGCCCCGATCGATCCACGCGCCGTCTCCTGAGCCCCGATCGGTCCAGGCACCGCGTCCTGAGCCCCGATCGGCCCACGCGCCGTCTCGTGAGCACCGATCGGTCCACGCGACGTCTCCCGAGCCACGATCGGTCCACGCGTCGTCACCGAGCCGCGATCGGTCCACGCGTGGCCTCCTGAGCCCCGGTTGGTTTACGCACCGTCTCCTGATCCCCATCGGTCCACGCGGCGCCTCCGGAGCCCCGATCGATCCACACGAGTCTCCTGAGCCCCGGTCGGTCCACGCGACGTCACCTGAGCCCCGATCGGTCCACGCATCGTCTCCTGAGCCCCGATCCCTCCACACGCCGCTTCTAGAGCCCCGATCGGTGCACGCGTCGTCTCCTGATCTCCGGCCGATCTACGCGCCGTCTCCTAAGCCTCGATCGGTCCACGCGCCTTCTCCTAAGCCCCGATCGGTCCAGGCACCGCTTCCTGAGCCCCAATCGGTCTACGCGCCGTCTCAGAGCGCCGATCATTTCACGCGCCATCTCGTGAGCCACGATCATTCCACGCCCCGTCTCCGAGCCCCGATCGGTCCACGCGCCGTCTCCTAAGCCCCTATCGGTCCACGCGCCGTCGCGGAGCCCCGATCGGTCCAGGCGTGGCCTCCTGAGCCTCGATCGGTCCACGCGCGGCCTCCTGAGCCCCGGCCGGATCACGCGCCGTCTCCGAGCCCCGATCGATCCACGCGTCGTCTTCCAAGCCCAGATGCCTCCTCGCGCCGTCTCCGAGCCACGATCGGTCCAGGCGCTGCTTCCTGAGCCCCAATCGGTCCACGCGTTGTCTCCTAAGCCCCGATCGGTCCACGCGCCGTCTCCTAGCCCCGATCGGTTCACGCATCGTCTCCTAAGCCCCGATCGGTTAACGCGCGGCCTCCTGAGCCCTGATCGGTCCACGCGCCGTCACCTCAGCCCCGATCGGTCCACGCATCGTCTCCTGAGCCCCGATCCCTCCACACGCCGCTTCTAGAGCCCCGATCGGTGCACGCGTCGTCTCCTGATCTCCGATCGATCTACGCGCCGTCTCCTAAGCCCCGATCGGTCCACGCGCCTTCTCCTAAGCCCCGATCGGTCCAGGCACCGCTTCCTGAGCCCCGATCGGTCCACGCGCCGTCTCCCAGCACCGATCATTTCACGCGCCGTCTCCTCAGCCCCGATCGTTCCACGCGCCGTCTCCGAGCCCCGATCGATCCACGCGCCGTCTCCTGAGCCCCGATCGGTCCAGGCACCGCGTCCTGAGCCCCGATCGGCCCACGCGCCGTCTCGTGAGCCCCGATCCGTCCACGCGCAGTCGCCGAGCCCCGATCGGTCCTGGCGCCGTCTCCTGAGCCTCGATCGGTCCACACGCCTTTCCCTGAGCCCCGATCGGTCGACGCGTCGTCTCCTAAGACCCGACCGGATCACCCGCCGTCTCCTGAGCCCCGATCGGTCCACGCATCGTCTCCTAAGCCCCGATACGTCCACACGCCGTATCCGATCGCCGATCGGTCCGCGTGACGCATTCTAAGCCACGGTCCGTCCACGCGTCGTCTCCTGAGCCCCGATCGCTCGACGCGCCGTATCCGATCGCCGATCGGTCCGCGTGACGCATTCTAAGCCACGGTCCGTCCACGCGTCGTCTCCTGAGCCCCGATCCCTCGACGCGCCGTCTCCGAGCGCCGATTGGTCCACGCGACGTCTCCTGAGCCACGATCGGTCCACGCGTCGGCTCCTAAGCCCCGATCGGTCCACGCGCCGTTTCCGAGCCCCGATCGGTCCATGCGTCGTCTCCGAGCCCCGTTCGGTCCACGCGCCGTCTCGTAAGCCCCAATCGGTCTACGCGCCGTCTCAGAGCGCCGATCATTTCACGCGCCATCTCGTGAGCCACGATCATTCCACGCCCCGTCTCCGAGCCCCGATCGGTCCACGCGCCGTCTCCTAAGCCCCTATCGGTCCACGCGCCGTCGCGGAGCCCCGATCGGTCCAGGCGCCGTCTCCTGAGCACCGATCGTTCCACACGCCGCCTCCTAAGCTCCGATCTGTCCAGGCGTCGTCTCCTAAGCCCCGATCGGTCCACGCGCCGTCTCTGAGCGTTGATAACTTCACGCGCCGTCTCCTGAGCCCCGATCGGTCCACGCGTCGTCTCCTAAGCCCCACTCGGCTAACGCGTCATTTCCGAGCCCCGATCGATCCACGCGTCGTCTCCTGAGCCCCAATTAGTCCACGCGCCGTCTCCTAAGCCCCGCTCCGTCCACGGGCCGTAACCGAGCTCCGGTCGGTCCACGCGCCGTCTCCAAGCCTCGATCCGTACACGCATCGTCTCCGAGCCCCGATCGATCCACGCGCCATCGCCGAGCCCCGATCGGTCCACGCGCTGTCTTCGAGCCCCGATCAGTCCACGCGTCGTCTCCGAGCCCCGATCGGTCTACGCGCCGTCGCCGAGCCATGATCGGTCCACGCGCGGCCTCCTAAGCCCCGATCAGTACACGGGCCGTCTCCGAGCTGCTATCGGTAAACGCGCCGTCACCAAGCCCTGATCCGTACACGCGTCGTCTCCGAGCCGCGATCGGTCCACGCGCCGTCGCCGAGCCTCGATCAGTCCACGCGCGGCCTCCTGATCCCCGATCGGTTAACGTGCCGTCTCCGAGCCGCGATCGTTCCACGCGCCGTCGCGGAACCCCAATTGGTCCACGCGCAACCGCCTGAGCCCCAGTCGGTCCACGCGCCGTTTCCTGAGCCCCGATCGGTCCACGCGCCGTCTCCTGGGCCCCGATCGATCTACGCGTCGTCTCGTAAGCCCCGATTGGTGGACCTGCCGTCTCCCAGCCACGATCGGTCCACGCGCCGTCTGCAAAGCCCCGATCGATCCACGCGCCGTCGCCAAACCCCAATTGGTCCACGCGCAATCGCCTGAGCCCCAGTCGGTCCACGCGCCGTTTCCTGAGCCCCGATCGGTCCACGCGCCGTCTCCTGGGGCCCGATCGGTCTACGCGTCGTCTCCTAAGCCCCGATTGGTGGACGTGCCGTCTCCCATCCACGATCGGTCCACGCGCCGTCTGCTAAGCCCCAATCTGTCCACGACCCGTCTCCGGGCCCCGATCGGTGCACGCGCCGTCTCCTAAGCCCCGATCGATCCACGCGCCGTCGCCGAATCCCAATTGGTACACGCGCAACCGCCTGAGCCCCAGTCGGTCTACGCGCCGTCTCCTGAGCCCCGATACGTCCACGCGCAGTCGCCGAGCCCCGATCGGTCCACGCGCGGTCTCCTGAGCCCCGATCTGTCCACGCGCCGTCTCCGAGCCCCGATCGGTTCACGGATCGTCTCCTAAGACCCGACCGGTTCACCCGCCGTCTCCTGAGCCCCGGTCGGTCCACGCGCCGTCTCCGAGCCTCGATCGATCCACGTACCGTCTCCGAAGCCCCTATCGGTCCACGCGCCGTCTGCTGAGCCCCGATCGGTCCACGCATCGTCTCCTAAGCCCCGATACGTCCACACGCCGTGTCCGAGCCCCGATCGGTCCGCGTGACCCATTCTAAGGACCGATCGGTCCACGCGACGTCTCCAAAGCCCTGATCGGTCCACGTGCCGTCTCCGAGCCCCGATCGGTTCACGCGCCGTCTCCTGAACCCCGATACGTGCACGCGCAGTCGCCGAGCCCCGATCGGTCCGCGCGCCGTCGCCGAGCCTCGAGAGGTCCACGCGCGGCCTCCTGAGCCGCGGTCGGTTCACGCGCCGTGTCCGAGCCCCGATCGGTCCGCGTGACGCATTCTAAGGACCGATCGGTCCTCGCGCCGTCTCCGAGCCACGATCGGTCCAGGCGCCGCTTCCTGAGCCCCGATCGATCTACGCGCCGTCGCCGAACCCCAATTGGTCCACGCGCAATCGCCTGAGCCCCAGTCGGTCCACGCGCTGTCTCCGAGCCCCGATCGGTCCAGGCCCCGTCTCCGAGCGCCGATCGGTTCACGCGCCGTCTCCTGAGAACGATCCGTCCACGCGCCGTCTCCTGAGCCCCGATCGGTCGAAGCGCCGTCTCGTGAGCCCCGATCGGTCCACGCGCCGTCTCCTGAGACTCGATGCGTCCACGCGCTGTCTCCTGAGCCCCGATCGGTCGACGCGTCCTCTGCTAAACCCCAATCGGTCCACGCCCCGTCTCCGAGCGCCGATCGGTTCACGCGCCGTCTCCTGAGTCCCGATCGGTCCACGCGTCGTCTCCTAAGCCCCGATCGGTCCACGCGCCGTCTCCGAGCCACGATCGGTCCACGCGCAGTCTCCTGAGCCCCGATCCGTCCACGCGCAGTCGCCGAGCCCCGATCGGTCCACGCA
The DNA here is from genome assembly GCA_946811545.1 of Netelia fuscicornis. Classification (NCBI taxonomy): domain Eukaryota; kingdom Metazoa; phylum Arthropoda; class Insecta; order Hymenoptera; family Ichneumonidae; genus Netelia; species Netelia fuscicornis. Next base: position 13,302,470 of record OX328016.1, on the reverse strand, counting down.
ACGTCTCCTAAGCCCCAATCGGTTCACGCGCCGTCTCCTGAGCCCCGATCGTTCTACGCGCCGTCTCCGAGCCCCGATCCGTCCACGCGCAGTCGCCGAGCCCCGATCGGTTCACGCGCGGTCTCCTGATCCCCAGTCGGTACACGCTCTGTCTCCGAGCCCCGATCGGTCCACGCATCGTCTCGTAAGCCCCGCTCGGTTAACGCGTCGTTTCGGAGACCCATCGGTCTACGCGCCATCTCCGAGCCCCGATCGGTCCACGCGCCGTCTCCTGAGCCCCGATACGTCCACGCGCAGTCGCCGAGCCCCGATCGGTCCACGCGCGGTCTCCTGAGCCCCGATCTGTCCACGCGCCGTCTCCGAGCCCCGATCGGTTCACGGATCGTCTCCTAAGACCCGACCGGTTCACCCGCCGTCTCCTGAGCCCCGGTCGGTCCACGCGCCGTCTCCGAGCCCCGATCGATCCACGCGTCGTCTTCTAAGCCCAGATGGCTCCTCGCGCCGTCTCCGAGCCACGATCGGTCCAGGCGCCGCTTCCTGAGCCCCGATCGGTTAACGCGCCGACTCCGAGCCCCGATCGTTCCACGCGCCGTCTCCGAGCCCCGATGGGTCCACGCGCGGTGTCCTGAGCCCCGGTCGGTCCAGGCCCCGTCTCCGAGCGCCGATCGGTTCACGCGCCGTCTCCTGAGAACGATCCGTCCACGCGCCGTCTCCTGAGTCCCGATCGGTCGACGCGCCGTCTCGTGAGCCCCGATCGGTCCACGCGCCGTCTCCGAGCCCCGATCGGTCCACGCGCCGTCTCCTGAGCCCCGATCGGTCCACGCGTCGTTCCCGAAGCCCCGATCCATCCACGCGCAGTCTCCCGAGCCCCGATCGGTCCACGCATCGTCTCCTAAGCCCCGATCGGTTAACGTGCCGTCTCCGAGCCCCGATCGGTCCACGCACTGTGTCCTGATCCCCATCGGTCCACGCGGCGCCTCCGGAGTTCCGATCGATCCACGCGAGGCTTCTAAGCCCCGATCGGTCCACGCGTCGTCTCCTAAGCCCGATCGGTCCACGCGTCGTTCCCTAAGCCCCGATTCATTCACGCGCCGTCTCCTGATCCCCAATCGGTCCACTTGCTGTCTCCTGAGCCCCGATCGGTCCACGCGTCGTCTCCTAAGCCTCGATCGGCCGCGCGTCGTCTCCTAAGCCCCGATCGGTCCACGCGTCATCTCCTAAGCTCCGATCGGTTCACGCGTCGGCTCCTAAGCCCCGATCGGTCCACGCGTCGTCTCCTAAACCTCGATCCGCCGACGCGTCGTCTCCTGAGCCCCGATCGGTCCACGCGTCGTCTCCGAGCCCCGGTCGGTCCACGCGCCGTCGCCGAGCCATGATCGCTCCCCGCGCGGCCTCCTGAGCTCCGGTCGCGTCACGCGCCGTATCCAAGCCCCAATCGGTCCTCGCGCCGTCTCCTGATCCCCGCTCGGTCGATGCGCCGTCTCCGAGCCCCAGTCGGTCCACGCGCTGTCTCCGAGCACCGATCGGTCCACGCGTCGTTTCCGAGTCCCGATCGGTCCACGCGCCGTCGCCGAGCCATGATCGGTCCACCCACGGCCTCCTAAGCCCCGATCGCTCCACGCGTCGTCTCCGAGCCCCGATCGGTCCACGCGTCTTCTTCTAAGCCCAGATGCCTCGTCGCACCGTCTCCGAGCCATGATCGGTCCAGGCGCCGCTTCCTGAGCCCCGATCGCTCCACGCGCCGTCTCCTGAGCCCCGATCGGTCCACTCGCCGTCTTCTGAGCCCCGATCGATCCACGCATCGTGTCCTAAGCCCCGGACGGTCCACGCGCCGTCTCCTGAGCCCCGATCCGTCCACGCGTCGTCTCCTAAGCGCCGATCGGTCCACGCGCCGTCTCCTGATCCCCGATTGGTCCACGCGCCGCCTCCGGAGCCCCGACCGATCCACGCGAGTCTCCTAAGCCCCGACCGGTCCACGCACCATCTCCTGAGCCCCGCTGGGTCCACGCGCCGCCTCCCGAGTCCCGATCGATCCATGCGAGTCTCCTGAGCCCCGGTCGGGCTATGCGCCGTCTCCTAAGCCCCGATCGGTCCACGCGTCGTCTCCTAAGCCCCGACCGGTCCACGCGCCGTCTCCTGAGCCCCGATCGGTCCACGCGCGGTCTCTTGAGCCCCGATCGGTCCACGCGCCGTCGCCCGAACCCCACTTGGTCCACGCGCAACTTCCTGAGCCCCAGTCGGTCCACGCGCTGTCTCCGAGTCCCGATCGGTCCACGCGTCGTCTCCTGAGCCCCGTTCGCTCCACGCCCCAACTCCTGAGCCCCGATCGCTCCACGCGTCGTCTCCGAGCCCCGATCGGTCCACGCGTCTTCTTCTAAGCCCAGATGCCTCGTCGCACCGTCTCCGAGCCATGATCGGTCCAGGCGCCGCTTCCTGAGCCCCGATCGCTCCACGCGCCGTCTCCTGAGCCCCGATCGGTCCACTCGCCGTCTTCTGAGCCCCGATCGATCCACGCATCGTGTCCTAAGCCCCGGACGGTCCACGCACCGTCTCCTGAGCCCCGATCGGTCCAAGCGTCGTCTCCTGAGCCCCGATCGCTCCACGCGCCGTCTCCTGAGCCCCGTTCGGTCCACGCGTCATCTCCTAAGCTCCGATCGGTTCACGCGTCGGCTCCTAAGCCCCGATCGGTCCACGGGTCGTCTCCGAGCCCCGATCGATCCACGCGCCGTCGCCGAGCCATGATCGCTCCACGCGCGGCCTCCTGAGCCCCGGTCGCGTCACGTGCCGTATCCAAGCCCCAATCGGCCCACCCGCCGTCTCCTGAGTCCCGATCGGTCCACACGCCGTCTCCTGCGCCCCGAGCGGTCCACGCGTCGTCTCCTAAGCCCCGATAGGTCCACGCGCCGTCTCCGAGCCCCGATCCGTCGCCGCGTCGTCTCCTGAGCCCGGATCAATTGACGCGTCTTCTCCTGAGCCCGGATCGCTCCTCGCGCCGGCTCCTGCGACCCGCTCGGTCGATGCGTCGTCTTCTTAGCCCCGATGCCTTCACGCGCCGTTTCCGAGCCACGATCGGTCAACGCGCCGTCTCCTGAGCCCCGATCATTCCACGTGCCTTCTCCTAAGCCACGATCGGTCCACGCGCCGTCTCCGAGCCCCAGTCGGTCCACGCGCTGTCTCCGAGCATCGATCGGTCAACGCGTCGTCTCCGAGCCCCGATCGGTCCACGCGCCGTTGCCGAGCGATGATCGGACCACGCGCGGCCTCCTGAGCCCCGATCGGTCTACCCGCCGTAGCCGAGGCGCGATCGGTCCACGCGCGGCCTCCTGAGCCCCGGTCGGCGCATGCGCCGTATCCGAGCCCCACTCGGTCCACGCGCCGTCTCCTGAGCCCCGATCGTTCCACGCACCATCTCCGAGCCCCGATCGGTCCACGCGCCGTCTCCGAGCCTTGATCGGTCCACGCACCATCTTCTGATCCCCGATCGTTCCACGCGTCGTCTCCGAGCCCCGATCGGTCCACGCGCCCTCTCCTAAGCCCCGATCATTCCACGCGCCGTCTCCGAGCGCCGATCGGTCCACGCGCCGTCTCCTGAGCCCCGATCGACCCACGCGTCGTCTCCTGAGCCCCGATCGCTCAACGCGTCGTCTCCTAAGCCCCGATCGATCCACGCGTCGTCTCCTGAGCCCCGATCGGTCCACGTGCCGTCTCCTAAGGCCCGATCGGTCCACGCGCCGTCTCCGAGCGCCGATCGGTTCATGCGCCGTCTCCTGAGCCCGGTCGTTCCAGGCGGCGTCTCCGAGCCCCCATCGGTTCACGCGCCGTCTCCTGAGCCCCGATCGTTCCACGCGTCGTCTCCGAGCCCCGATCGGTCCACGTACGGTATCCGAAGCCCCGATACGTTCACACGCTGTCTGCGAGCCCCGATCGGTCCGCGTGCCGCATTCTAATCCCCGGTCCGTCCACGCGCCGTCTCCGATCCCCGATTGGTCCACGCGCCGTTTCCTGAGCCCCGATCGTTCTACGCGTCCTCTCCGAGGCTCGATGGGTCCACGCGCCGCTTCCTGAGCTCCGATCGGTCCACACGTCGTCTCTTGAGCCCCGATCGGTCCACGCGCCGCCTCCGGAGCCCCGATAGATCCACGCGAGTCTCCTAAGCCTGGACCGGTCCTCGCGCCGTCTCCTGAGACCCGGTCGGTCCACGCGCCGTCTCCGAGCCACGATCGGTCCACGCGTCGTCTCCTGAGCCCCGACCAGTCCATGCGCCGTCTCCTGAGCCCCGATCGATCTACGCGCCGTCTCCTAAGCCCCGACCGGTCCAAGCGGCGTCTCCGAGCGCCGATCGGTTCACGCGCCGTCTCCTGAGCCCCGATCGTTCCACGCGCCGTTTCCGAGCCACGATCGGTCTACGCTCCGTCTCCTGAGCCCCGATCGGGGCACGCGCCGTCTCCGAGCCCCGATCGGGCCATGCATCGTCTCCTACGCCCCGATCGGTTAACGCGCCGTCTGCGAGCTCCGATCAGTCCACGCGCCGTCTCCAAGCCCCGATCCATACACGCGTCGTCTCCGAGCCCCGATCTGGCCACGGGCCGTCTGCGAGCTCCGATCGGTCCAAGCGCCGTCTCCAAACCCCGATCCATACAGGCGTCGTCTCCGAGCCCCGATCGGTCCCCGCGCCGTCTCCTGAGCCCCGATCGGTCCACGCGCCGTCTCCAAGCGCCGATTGGTTCACGCGCCGTCTCCTGAGCCCCGATCGTTCCACGCGTCGTCTCCGAGCTCCGATGTGTCCACGCGTCGTCTTCTAAGCCCCGATCGGTCCACGCGTCATCTCCGAGCCCCGATGGGTCCACGCGCCGCCTCCTGACGCCCGATCGGTCCACGCCCCGTCTCCGAGCGCCGATCGGTTCTCGCGCCGTCTCCTGAGCCCCGATCGTTCTACGCGCTGTCTCCTGAGCCCCGATCGGTCGACGCGTCCTCTCCTAAACCCCGATCGTTCAACGCATCGTCTCCTAATTCCCGTTCGGTCCACGCGCCGTCTCCTGAGCGCCGATCGGTTCATGCGCTGACTCCGAGCCCCGATGGATTCACGCGTCGTCTCCTAAGCCCCGATCAGTCCACGCGCAGTCGCCGAGCCCCGATCGCTTCACGCGCGGTCTCCTGAGCCCCGGTCGGTCCACGCGCCGTCGCCGAGCCCCGATGCGTCCACGCGCCGCCTCCTGAGCTCCGATCAGTCCACGCGTCGTCTGCGAGACCCAATCGTTCAACGTGTCGTCTCCTAACTCCCGTTCGGTCCACGCGCCGTCTCCTGAGACCCGATACGTCCACGCACCGTCTCCGAGCCCCGATCGGTCCCCCTTCGACTCCTAAGCCCTGAACGGCCGACGTGCCGTCTCCGAGACCCGATCGGTCCATGCACCATCTCCTGATCCCCGATCGGTCCAATCGCCGCCTCCGCCGCCCCTATAGTTCCACGCGAGTCTCCTAAGCCCCGACCGGTCTACGCGCCGTCTCCTGAGCCACGATCGGTCCACGTGTCGTCTCCTAAGCCCCGATCGGTCCACGCGTCGTCTCTTAACCCACGATCGGTCCACGCATCGTCTTCTAAGCCCCGATGCCTCCACGCGCCGTCTCCGAGCCACGATCGAACCAGGCGCCGCTTCCTGAGCCCCGATCGGTCCACGCCCCGTCTTCTAAGCCCCCATACGTCCACGCGCCGTCTCCGAGCACCGATCGGTTCACACGCCGTCTCCTGAGCCCCGATCGGTCTACGCGTCGTTCCCTAAGCCCCGGTCCATCCCCGCACCATCTCCTGATCCCCAATCGGTCAACGCGCCGTCTCCTGAGCCCGATCGGTCGACGCGCCGTCTCCGAGCGCCTATCGGTCCACGCATCGTCTCCTAAGCCCCAGACGGTCCACGCGCGGTCTACTAGCCCCGATCGGTTGACGCGCCGTCTCCTGAGCGCCGATCGGGGCACGCGCCGTCTCCGAGCCCCGATCGGTCCACCCATCGTCTCCTAAGCCCCGCGCGGTTAACGCGTCGTTTCCGAGCCCCGATCGGTCTACGCGCCCTCTCCTGAGCCCCGATCGGTCCACGCGTCGTTCCCTAAGCCCAGATCCATCTACGCGCAGTCTCCTGAGCCCCGATCGGTCCACGCATCGTCTCCTAAGCCCCAGACGGTCCACGTGCCGTTTCCGAACCCCGATCGGTCGAGGCGCCGTCTCCGAGCGACGATCGGTCCACGCGCCGTCTCCTGAGCCCCGACCGGTCCTCGCGCCGTCTCCTGAGACCCGATCGATCCACGCGCTGTCTCCGAGCCCCGATCGGTCCACGCGCCGTCTCCTGCGCCCCGATCGTTCCACGCGCCGTCTCCTGGGCCCCGATCGGTCCACGCGCCGCCTCCGGAGCCCCGATAGATCCACGCGAGTCTCCTAAGCCCCGACCGGTCCTCGCGCCGTCTCCTGAGACCCGATCGATCCACGCGCTGTCTCCGAGCCCCGATCGGTCCACGCGCCGTCTCCTGCGCCCCGATCGTTCCACGCGCCGTCTCCCAGCCCCGATCGGTCCACGCGCCGTTTCCTGAGCCCCGGTTGGTCCACGCGTCGTCTTCTAAGCCCAGATGCCCCAACGCGCTGTCTCCGAGCCCAGAGCGGTCCACGCGCCGTCTCCGAGCGCCGATCGGTTCACGCGCCGTCTCCTGAGCCCCGATCGTTCCACGCGTCGTCTCCGAGCCCCGATCGGTTCACGCGCCGTCTCCTGGGCCCCGATCGTTCCACGCGTTGTCCCGAGCCACGATAGGTCCAGGCGCCGCTTCCTGAGCGCCGGTTGGTCTACGCGCCGTCTCCTAAGCCCCGACCGGTCCAAGCGGCGTCTCCGAGCGCCGATCGGTTCACGCGCCGTCTCCTGAGCCCCGATCGTTCCACGCGTTGTCTCCGAGCCCCAATCCGTCCACGCGTCGTCTCCTAAGCCCCGATCGGTTCACGGGCTGTTTCCTGAGCCCCGATCGGTCCACGCGCCGTCTCCTGAGCCCCGATCGGTCCACGCGTCGCTTCCTAAGCCCCATCGGTGCACGCGTCGTCTCCTAACCCCGGACGGTACACGCGTTGTCTCCTAAGCCCCGATCGGACCACGCGCCGTCTCCGAGCCCCGATGGGTCCACGCACCATCTCCTGCTCCGCAATCGGTCCACGCGCCGCCTCCGGAGCCCCGATCGATCCACGCGAATCTCCTGAGCTCCGGTCGGTCCACGCGCCGTCTCCTTAGCCCGGGTCGGTCCTCGCACCGTTTCCTGAGCCCCGATCGGTCCACGCGCCGTCTCCTGAGCCCGGATCGGTCCACGCGTCGTCTCCTGAGCTCCGATCGGTCCACGCGTCGTCTCCTAAGCCCCGATCTGCCCACACGTCGTCTCCTAAGACCCAATCGGTCCACGCGTCGTCTCCTAAGCCCCGATCGGTCCACGCGCCGTCTCCTGAACCCCGATCGGTCCACACCCCGTCTCCTAAGCCCAGATCCGTCCACGGGCCGTCTCCGAGCCACGATCGGTCAACGCGCCGTCACCAAGCCCCGATCCGTACACGCGTCGTCTCCGAGCCCCAATTAGTTCACGCGCGGTCTCCTAAGCCCCGATTCGTCCACGGGCCGTCTCCGAGCGCCGATCGGTCCACGCGCCGTCTCCTAAGCCCCGATCGGTCCACGCGCCGTCTCCTGAACCCCGATACGTCGACGCGCATTCGCCGAGCCCCGATCGGTTCACGCGCCGTCTCCTGAGCCCCGATCGTTCCATGCGTTGTCCCGAGCCACGATCGGTCCAGGCGCCGCTTCCTGAGCCCCGATAGGTCTACGCGTCGTTCCCTAAGCCCCAATCCATCCACGTGCCGTCTCCTAAGCTCCGATCGGTCCACGCGCCGTCTCCGATCGCCGATCGGTTCACGCGCCGCCTCCTGAGCCCCGATTGTTCCACGCGTCGTTTCCTAAGCCCCGATCGGTCCACGCGCCGTCTCCGAGCCCCAATCGGTCCACGCGCTGTCTCCTGAGAATCGATCGGTCCACGCGTCGTCTCCTAAGCCCCGATGGTTCCACGCGTCGTCTCCTGAGCCCCGATCGCTCCACGCGCCGTTTCCTGAGCCGCGATCGGTCCACGCATCGTCTCCGAGCACCGAACGGTCCACGCGTCGTTTTCTGAGCACCGTTCTGTTCACACGTAGTCTTCAAAGCCCCGATGCCTCCACGCGCCGTCTCCGAGCTCCGATGGGTTCACGCGTCCCCTCCTGAGCCCCGGTCGATCCACGCGAGTCTCCCGAGCCCCGGTCAGTCCACGCGCCGTCTCCGAGCTCCGATCGGTCCACGCGCCGTCTCCTGAGCCCCAATCGGTCCACACGCTGTCTCGTGGGCCCCGATAGGTACACGCGTCGTCTCCTACGCCCCGATCGGTCCACGCGTCGTTTCCTAAGCCCCGATCGGTCCACGCGCCGTCTCCGAGTCCCGATCGGTCCACGCGGCGTCTCCTAAGCCTCGATCGGTTCATGCTTCGTCCCCGAGGCCCGATCGGTCCGAGCACCGTCTCCTGATCCCCGATCGGTCCACGCGCCGCCTCCGGAGCGCCGATAGATCCACGCGAGTCTCCTAAGCCCCGACCCGTAGACGCGCCGTCTCCGGAGCCCCGGTCCGTCCATGCGTCGTCTCCTAAGCCCTCATCGGTCCACGCGTCGTCTCCTAACCCCCGGACGGTCCACGCTTCGTCTCCGAGCCCCGATGGGCCCACGCGCCGCCTCCTAAGCTCCGATCGGTCCACACGCCCTCTCCGAGCCACGATCGGTCCAGGCGCCGCTTCCTGAGTCTCGATCGGTCCACGCGTCGTCTCCTAAACCCCGATCGGTCCACGGGCCGTCGCCGAGCCCCGATGCGTCCACGCGCCGCCTCATGAGCTCCGATCGGTCCACGGGCCGTCGCCGAGCCCCGATGCGTCCACGCGCCGCCTCCTGAGCTCCGATCGGTCCACGCGTCGTCTGCGAGACCCAATCGTTCAACGCGTCGTCTCCTAACTCCCGTTCGGTCCACGCGCCGTCTCCTGAGCCCCGTTCGGTCCACGCGCCGTCTCCAGAGGCCCGATCGGTCCACGCGCCGTCTCCTGAGCCCCGATCCGTCCACACGCAGTCGCCGAGCCCCGATCGGTTCATGCGCCGTCTCCGAGCCCCGATCGATCAACGCGTCGTCTTCTAAGCGCAGATGCCTCCTCGCGCCGTCTCCGAGCCACGCTCGGTCCAGGCGCCGCTTCCTGAGCCCCTATCGGTCCACGCGTTGTCTCCTAAGCCCCGATCGGTCCACGCGCCGTATCCGAGCCCCGATTGGTTCACGCATCGTCTCCTAAGCCCCGATCGGTTACCGCGGCGTCTCCGAGCGCCGATCGGTCCACGCGCCGACTCCGAAGCCTCGATCGGTTCACGTGCCGTTTCCTGAGCCCCGATCGGTCCACGCGTCGTCTTCTAAGCCCAGATGCCCCCAGGCGCCGTCTGCGAGCCACGATCTGTCCAGGCGGCACTTCCTGAGCACCGATCGGTCCACGCGTCGTGTCCTGAGCCCCGATCGGTCCACGCGCCGTCTCCTGAGCCCCGATCGGTCGACGCGTCCTCTGCTAAACCCCGATCGGCCCACACATCGTGTCCTAAGCCCCGATCGTTCCACGCGCAGTCGCCGAGCCCCGATCGGTTCACGCGCTGTCTCCGAGCCCCGATCGGTTCACGCGCCGTCTCCTGAGCCCCGATCGTTCCACGCGTTGTCTCCGAGCACCAATCCGTTCACGCGTCGTCTCCTAAGCCCCGATCGGTTCACGGGCCGTTTCCTGAGCCCCGATCGGTCCACGCATCGTTCCCTAAGCCCCGCTCTATCCACGCGCCGTCTCCTGATCCCCAATCGATCCAGTCGTCGTCTCCTGAGCCCCGTTCGCTCCACGCCCCAACTCCTGAGCCCCGATCGCTCCACGCGTCGTCTCCGAGCCCCCATCGGTCCACGCGTCCTCTTCTAAGCCCAGATGCCGCGTCGCACCGTCTCCGAGCCACGATCGGTCCAGGCGCCGCTTCCTCAGCCCCGATCGGTCCACGCGCCGCCTCCTAAGCCCCGATCGGTTCACGCGCCATTTCCGGAGCCCCGATAGCTCCACGCGAGTCTCCTAAGCCCCGATCGGACCACGCGCCGTCTCCTGAGCCACGATCGGTCCGTGCGCCGCTTCCACAACCCCGATCGGTCCACGCGTCATCTCCTGATCTCCGATCGGTCCACGCGCCGTCTCCTAAGCCCCGATCGGTCCGTGCGCCGTCTCCGAGCGCCGATCGGTTGACGCGCCGTCTCCTGAGCCCCGATCGTTCCACGCGCCGTCTCCTGAGCCCCAATCGGTCCACACGCTGTGTCGTGAGCCCCGATAGGTACACGCGTCGTCTCCTACGCCCGATCGGTCCACGCGTCGTCTCCTGATCCCAATCGGTCCACGCGGCGCCTCCGGAGCCCCGATCGATCCACGCGAGTCTCCTGAGCCCCAGTCGGTCCGCGCGCCGTCTCCGAGCGCCGATCGGTTCACGCGCCGTCACCCGAGCCCCGATCGTTCCACACGCCGTCTCCGAGTCCCGATCGGTCCACGCTCCGTATCCTGAGCCCGGATCGTTCCATGCGTCGTCTCCTGATCCCCGATCCGTAAACGCGTCGTCTCCGAGCCTCGATTGGTCCACACGCCGTGCCCGATCCCCGATCGGTCCGCGTACCGCATTCTGAGCCGCGGTCCGTCCACGCGCCGTCTCCGAGCACCGATCGGTCCACGCGCCGTCTCAGAGCGCCGTTCATTTCACGCCCCGTCTCCTGAGCTCCGATCGTTCCACGCGCCGTCTCCGAGCCCCGATCGGTCCACACGCCGAATCCGAGCCCCGGTCGGTCCACGCGCCGTCTCCTAAGCCCCGATCGGTGCACGCGCCGTCTCCGAACGCCGATCGGTTCACGCGCCGTCTCCTGAGCCCCGATCATTCCACACGATGTCTCCGAGCCCCGATCGGTCCACGAGCCGTTTCCGAGCCTCGATCGGTACACGCGCGGCCTCCGTAGCCCCGGTCAGTCCACGCGCCGTCTCCGAGCCCCGATCGGTCCACGCTCCGTCTCCTGAGCCCGGATCGTTCCACGCGTCGTCTCCTCATCCCCGATCCGTAAACGCGTCGTCTCCGAGCCTCGATCGGTCCACACGCCGTGTCCGAACCCCGACCGGTCCGCGTGCCGCATTCTAAGCCGCGGTCCGTCCACGCGCCGCCTCCTGAGCCCCGATCGGTCAACGCATCGTCTCCTAAGCCCCGATCTGTACACGCGTCGTCTCCGAGCCCCGATCGGTTCACGCGCCGGCTCCGAGCCCGATCGGTCCACGCATCGTCTCCTAAGCCCCGATCGGTTAACGTGCCGTCTCCGAGCCCCGATTGGTCCACGCGCCGTCTCCTGAGCCCCGGTCGGTTCACGCGCCGTCCCCGAGCCACGATCGGTCCGTGCGCCGCTTCGAGAGCCCTATCGGTCCACGCGTCCTCTCCTGATCTCCTATTAGTCCACGCGCCATCTCCTAAGCCCCGATCGGTCCACGTGCCGTCTCCGCGCGCCGATCGATTCACGCGCCGTCTCCTGAGCCCCGATCGGTCCACGCGTCGTTCCCTAAGCTCCGATCCATCCACGCGCAGTCTCCTGAGCCCCGATCGGTCCACGGATCACCTTCTGAGCCCCAATCGGTTAACGCGCCGTCTCCTGAGCCCCGATCGTTCTACGCGCCGTCTCCGAGCCCCGATCCGGCCACGCGCAGTCGCCGAGCCCCGATCGGTTCACGCGCGGTCTCCTGAGCCCCAGTCGGTACACGCGCTGTCTCCGAGCCCCGATCGGTCCACGCATCGTCTCCTAAGCCCCGCTCGCTTAATGCGTCGTTTCGGAGCCCCGATCGGTCTACGCGTCGTCTCCTGAGCCGCGATCGGTCCACGCGCCGTCTCCTGAACCCCGCTCTGTCGATGCGTCGTCTTCTTAACCCCGATGCCTCCACGCGCCGTCTCCGAGCCACGATCGGTCCGTGCGCCGCTTCCTCAACCCCGATAGGTCCACGCGTCACCTCCTGATCTCCGATCGGTCCACGCGCCGTCTCCTAAGCCCCGATCGGTCCACGCGCCGTCTCCGAGCGCCGATCGATCCACGCGCAGCCTCCTGAGCCCCGATCGGTCCACGCGCCGTCGCCGCGCCGCGATCGTTCTACGCGCCGCTCCGAGCCCCCATCGGTCCACGCGCCGTCGCCGAGCTATGATCGGTCCACGCGCGGCCTCCTGAGCCCCGATCGGTCCACGCGCCGTCGCCGAACCGCGATCGGTCCACGCGCGGCCTCCTGAGGCCCGATTGGGTCACGCGCCGTATCCGAGCCCCAATCGGTCCACGCGCCGTCTCCTGAGCCCCGATCGGTCCACGCGCGGCCTCCTGAGCCCCGATCGGTCCACGCGCCGTCGCCGAGCCGCGATCGGTCCACGCGCGGGCTCCTGAGGCCCGATTGGTTCACGCGCCGTATCCGAGCCCCAATCGGTCCACGCGCCGTCTCCTGAGCCCCGATCGGTCCACGCGCGGCCTCCTGAGCCCCGATCGGTCCACGCGCCGTCGCCGAGCCGCGATCGGTCCACGCGCGGGCTCCTGAGGCCCGATTGGTTCACGCGCCGTATCCGAGCCCCAATCGGTCCACGCGCCGTCTCCTGAGCCCCGATCGGTCCACGCGCGGCCTCCTGAGCCCCGATCGGTCCTCGCGCCGTCGCCGAGCCGCGATCGGTCCACGCGTGGTCTCCGAGCCCCGATCGGTCCACGCGCCGTCGCCGAGCCGCGATCGGTCCACGCGCGGTCTCCGAGCGCCGATCGGTCCACGCACCATCTTCTGCTCCACAATCGATCCACGCGCCGCCTCCAGAGCCCCAATTGGTCCACGCGCAACCGCCTGAGCCCCAGTCGGTCCACGCGCTGTCTTCGAGCCCCGATCAGTCCACGCGTCGTCTCCGAGCCCCGATCGGTCTACGCGCCGTCGCCGCGCCATGATCGGTCCACGCGCGGCCTCCTGAGCCCCGATCGGTCCACGTGCCGTCTTCAAAGCCCCGATGCCTCCACGCGCCGTCTCCGAGCCACGATCGGTCCGTGCGCCGCTTCCACAACCCCGATCGGCCCACGCGTCACCTCCTGATCTCGGATCGGTCCACGCGCCGTCTCCTAAGCCCCGATCGGTCCACGCGCCGTCTCCGAGCTCCGATCGGTTGACGCGCCGTCTCCTGAGCCCCGATCGTTCCACGCGCCGTCTCCTGAGCCCCAATCGGTCCACACGCTGTGTCGTGAGCCCCGATAGGTACACGCGTCGTCTCCTACGCCCGATCGGTCCACGCGTCGTCTCCTGAGCTCCAGTCGGTCCGCGCGCCGTCTCCTGAGCCCCGATCGGTCCACGCGCCGTCTCCTAAGCCCCGTTCGGTCCAAGCGCCGTCGCCGAACCCCAATTGGTCCACGCGAAACCGCCTGAGCCCCAGTCGGTCCACGCGCCGCCTCCTGAGCCCCGATCGATTCACACGCCGTCTCCGAGCCCCGATCGGTCCACGGGGCGTCTCCTGAGCCCCGATCGGTTCACGCATCGTCTCCTAAGCCCCGATACGTCCACACGCCGTATCCGAGCCCCGATCGGTCCGCGTGACGCATTCTAAGCCACGGTCCGTCCACGCGCCGTCTTCGAGCCCCGATCGGTCCACGCATGGTCTCCTAAGCCCCAATCGGTTAACGCGCCATCCCCGAGCCCCGATCGGTCCACGCGATGTCTCCTAAGCCCCGATCGGTCCACGCGCCGCCTCCGAGTCCCGATCGGTCCACGCACTGTCTCCTGATCCCCATGGGTCCACGCGGCGCCTCCGGGGCCCCGATCGATCCACGCGAGGCTCCTAAGCCCCGATCGGTCCACGCGCAACCGCCTGAGCCCCAGTCGGTCGACGCGCTGTCTCCGAGCCCCGATCAGTCCACGCGTCGTCTCCGAGCCCCGATCGGTCCACGCGCCATCGCCGAGCCACGATCGGTCCACGCGCGGCCTCCTGAGCCCCGATCGTTCCACGCGCCGTCGCCGAGCCGCGATCGGTCCACGCGCGGTCTCCTGAGTCCCGGTTGGTTCACGCGCCGTATCCGAGCCCCAATCGGTCCACGCGCCGGCTCCTGAGCCCCGATCGGTCCACGCACCGTCTCCTGAGCCCCGATCGCTCCACGCACCGTTTTCTGAGCACCGTTTGGTCCACGCGTCGTCTTCAAAGCCCCGATGCCTCCACGCGCCGTCTCCGAGCCACGATCCGTCCGTGCGCCGCTTCCAGAGCCCTCTCGGTCCACGCGTCGTCTCCTGATCTCCGATCGGTCCACACGCCATCTCCTAAGCCCCGATCATTCCACGCGCCATCTCCGAGCCCCGATCGGTCCACGCGCCGTCTCATAAGCCCCGATCGGACCACGCGCCTTCTCCTCAGCCCCGATCGGTCCTCGCGCCGTCTCCGAGCGCCGATTAGTTCATGCGCCGTCTCCTGAGCCCCGATCGCTCCACGCTCCGTCTCCCAGCCCCGATCGGTCCACGCGCCGTCTCCTGAGCCCGGATCGGTCCACGCGCCGTCGCCGAACCCCAATTGGTCCACGCGCCATCGCCTGTGCCCCAGTCGGTCCACGCGCCGTCTCCGAGCGCCGATCGGTTCACGCGCCGTCTCCTGAGCCCCGATCGTTCCACGCGCCGTCTCCGAGCTCCGATCGGTCCACGCGCCGTCTCCTAATCCCCGATCGGTTCAAGCGCCTTCTGCTAAGCCCCGATCGGTCCAAGCGCCTTCTGCTAAGCCCCGATCGGTCCACGCGCCGTCTCCGAGCGCCGATCGGTTCACGCGCCGTCACCTGCGCCCCGATCGTTCCACGCGCCGTCTCCGAGCCCCGATCGGTCTACGCGCCGTCTCCTAAGCCCCGATCGGTCCACGCGCCGTCTCGGAGCGCCGATTGGTTCACGCGCCGTCTCCTGAGCCCCGATCGCTCCACGCGCAGTCGCCGAGCTTCGATCGGTCCACGCGCCGTCTCCTAAGCCCCGATTGGTCCAAGCGCCTTCTGCTAAGCCCCGATCGGTCCAAGCGCCTTCTGCTAAGCCCCGATCGGTCCACGCGCCGTCTCCGAGCGCCGATCGGTTCACGCGCCGTCACCTGAGCCCCGATCGTTCCACGCGCCGTCTCCGAGCCCCGATCGGTCTATGCGCCGTCTCCTAAGCCCCGATCAGTCCACGCGCCTTCTCCTCATCCCCCGATCGGTCCACGCGCCGTCGCCGAACCCCAATTGGTCCACGCGAAACCGCCTGAGCCCCAGTCGGTCCACGCGCCGTCTCCGAGCCCTGATCGGTCCACGCGTCGTCTCCGAGCCCCGATCGGTCCACGCGCCGTCTTCGAGCCCCGGTCGGTTCACGCATGGTCTCCTAAGCCCCAGTCGGTTAACGCGCCGTCTCCGAGCCCCGATCGGTCCACGCGCCGTCGCCGAACCCCAATTGGTCCACGCGCAACCGCCTGAGCCCCAGTCGGTCCACGCGCTGTCTCCGAGCCCCGATCGGTCCACGCGTAGTCTCCGAGCCCCGATCGGTCCACGCGCCGTCGCCGAGTCATGATCTGTCCACGCGCGGCCTCCTGAGACCCGATCGGTCCACGCGCCGTCTTCGAGCCCCGATCGGTCCACGCGCCGTCTCCTGAGCCCCGATCGATCCACGCGTCGTTCCCTAAGCCCCGATCCATCCACGCGCTGTCTCCTAAGTCCCGATCGGTCCAGGCCCCGTCTCCGAGCGCCGATCGGTTCACGCGCCGTCTCCTGAGTCCCGATCCGTCCACTCACTGTCTCCTGAGCCCCGGTCGGTCCACGCGCCGCCTCCTGCGCTCCGATCGGTCCACGTGCCGTCTCCGAGCCCCGATCGGTTCACGTATCGCCTCCTAAGTCCCAATCGGATAACGCGCCATCTCCTGAGCCCCGATCGTTCCACGCGCCGTCGCCGAGCCGCGATAGGTCCACGCGCGGCCTCCTGAGCCCCAGTTGGTTCACGCGGCGTATCTGAGCCCCGATCGGTCCCTGCGCCGTCTCCTGAGCCCCAATCGGTCCACTCGCTGTCTCCTGAGCCCCGATAGATACACGCGTCGTTTCCTACGCCCCGATCGGTCCACGCGTCGTCTCCTAGGCCCCAATCGGTCCACGCGCCGTCTCCGAGCCGCGATCGGTCCACGCACCGTGTCCTGATCCCCATCGGTCCACGCGGCGCCTCCGGAGCCCCGATCGATCCACGCGCAGTCTCCTGAGCCCCGATCGGTCCACGCATCGCCTCCTGAGCCCCGGACGGTCCAGGCGCCGTCTCCGAACCCCGATCGGTCGACGCGCCGTCTCCGAGCCCCGATCATTCCACGCGCCGTCTCCGAGCCCCGATCGGTCCACGCGCCGTCTCCGAGCCTCGATCGGTCCACGCGCCGTCTCCTGAGCCCGGATCGTTCCACGCGTCGACCCCGAATCCCCGATCCGTACACGCGCCGTCTCCGAGCGCCGATCGGTTCACGCGCCGTCTCCTTTGCTCCGATCGTTCCACGCGCCGTCTCCGAGCCGCGGTCGGTCCACACATCGTCTCCTAAGCCCCGATCGGTTAACGTGCCGTCTGCGAGCCCCGATCGGTCCACGCGCCGTCTCCTGAGCCCCGATACGTCCACGCGCAGTCGCCGAGCCCCGATCGGTCCACGCGCGGTCTCCTGAGCCCCGATCTGTCCACGCGCCATCTCCGAGCCGCGATCGGTTCACGGATCGTCTCCTAAGCCCCGATCGGTTCACGTGCCGTCTCCGATCCCCGATCGGTCCACGCGCCGTCTCCGAGCCCCGGTCGGTCCACGCGCCGTCTCCGAGCCCCGATCGGTTCACGGATCGTCTCCTAAGCCCCGATCGGATAACGTGCCGTCTCCGATCCCCGATCGGTCCACGCGCCGTCTCCGAGCCCCGGTCGGTCCACGCGCCGTCTCCGAGCCCCGATCGATCCACGCGCCGTCTCCTGAGCCCCAATCGGTCCACGGGTCGGCTCCTAAGACCCGAGACATCGACGCGTCGTCTCCTGAGCCCCGATCGATCCACGCGCCGTTTCCTGATCCCCGATCGGTCCACACGCCGTCTCCGAGCCCCGATCGGTCCAGGCGTGGCCTCCTGAGCCGCGGTCGGTCCACGCGCCGTTTCCTGAGCCCCGATCGGTCCGCGCGTCGTCTTCTAAGCCCAGATGCCTCCTTGCGCCGTCTCCCAACCACGATCGGTGCAGGCGCCGCTTCCTGAGCCCCGATCGGTCCACGCGTTTTCTCCTAAGCCCCGATCGGTTCACGCGTCGTCTCCTCAGCCTCGATCGGTCGACGCGTCGTCTCCTGAGCCCCGATCGATCCACGCGTCGTCTCCTCCGCCCCGACCGCTCCACGCGCCGTCTCCGAGCGCCGATCGGTGCACGCGCCGTCTCCTGAGCCCCGATCGTTCCACACGCCGCCTCCTAAGCCCCGATCGGTCCAGGCGTCGTCTCCTAAGCCCCGACCGGTCCACGCGCCGTCTCCTCAGCCCCGATCGGTCCACGCGCCGTCTCCTAAGCCCCGATCTGTCCACAGGCCGTCTCCGAGCCACGATCGGTAAAGCCGCCGTCATCAGGCCCCGATCCGTACACGCGTCGTCTCCGAGCCCCGATGGGTCCACTCGCCGTCTCCGAGCCCCGATCGGTTCACGCATCGTCTCCTAAGCCCCGATCGGTTAACGCGCCGTCTCCGATCCGCGATCGGTCCACGCGCCGTCGCCGAACCCCAATTGGTCCACGCGCAACCGACTGAGCCCCAGTCGGTCCACGCTTCGTCTCCGAGCTCCAATCGGTCCACGCGCCGTTTCCTGAGACCTGATCGGTCCATGCCTCGTCTTCTAAGCCCCGATGCCTCCACGCGCCGTCTCCGAGCCACGATCGGTTCAGGCGCTGCTTCCCGAGCCCCGATCAGTCCACGTGCCATCTCCTAAGCCCCGATCGCTCCACGGACCGGTTCCTGATCCCCGATCGGTCCACGCGTCGTGTCCTAAGCCCTGATCGGTCCACGTGCCGTCTCCGAGCCCCGATGGGTCCCCGCGCCGCATCCTGAGCCCCGATCGGACGACGCGTCGTCTCCGGAGCTCCGATCGGTCCACGCGTCGTCTCCAAAGCCCCGATTCGTCCACGCGGCGTCTCCGGGCGCCGATCATTTCACGCGCCGTCTCCTGAGACCCGATCGTTCCACGCGCCGTCTCCGAGCCCCGATCGATCCACGCGCCGCCTCCTGAGCCCCGATCGGTCCACGCGCCGTCGCCGAACTCCAATTGGTCCACGCGCAACCGCCTGAGCCCCAGTCGGTCCACGCACTGTGTCCGAGCCCCGATCGGTCCACGCGCCGTCTTCGAGCGCCGATCGGCCCACGCGCCGTCTCCTAGCCCCGATCGGTTCACGCATCGTCTCCTAAGCCCCGATCGGTTAACGCGCGGCCTCCTGAGCCCCGATCGGTCCACGCGCCGTCACCGAGCCGCGATCGGTCCACGCGCCGTCTCCGAGCCACGATTCGTCCGTGCGCCGCTTCCAGAGCCCTCTCGGTCCACGCGTCGTCTCCTGATCTCCGATCGGTCCACACGCCATCTCCTAAGCCCCGATCATTCCACGTGCCATCTCCGAGCCCCGATCGGTCCACGCGCCGTCTCATAAGCCCCGATCGGACCACGCGCCTTCTCCTCAGCCCCGATCGGTCCACGCGCCGTCTCCGAGCGCCGATTAGTTCACGCGCCGTCTCCTGAGCCCCGATCGCTCCATGCGCCGTCACCTGAGCCCCGATCGGTCCACGCGCCATCTCCTGAGCCCGGATCGGTCCACGCGCCGTCGCCGAACCCCAATTGGTCCACGCGCCACCGCCTGTGCCCCAGTCGGTCCACGCGCTGTCTCCGAGCCCAGATCGGTCCACGCGCCGTCTCCGAGCGCCGATCGGTTCACGCGCCGTCTCCTGAGCCCCGATCGTTCCACGCGCCGTCTCCGAGCTCCGATCGGTCCACGTGCCGTCTCCTAAGCCCCGATCGGTCCAAGAGCCTTCTGCTAAGCCCCGATCGGTCCACGCGCCGTCTCCGAGCGCCGATCGGTTCACGCGCCGTCACCTGAGCCCCGATCGTTCCACGCGCCGTCTCCGAGCCCCGATCGGTCTACGCGCCGTCTCCTAAGCCCCGATCGGTCCACGCGCCTTCTCCTCATCCCCGATCGGTCCACGCGCCGTCTCGGGGCGCCGATTGGTTCACGCGCCGTCTCCTGAGCCCCGTTCGGCCCACGTGCCGTCTCCTAGCCCCGATCGGTTCACGCATCGTCTCCTAAGCCCCGATCGGTTAACGCGCGGTCTCCTGAGCCCCGATCGGTCCACGCGCCGTCACCGAGCCGCGATCGGTCCACGCGTGGCCTCCTGAGCCCCGGTTGGTTTACGCACCGTCTCCTGATCCCCATCGGTCCACGCGGCGCCTCCGGAGCCCCGATCGATCCACACGAGTCTCCTGAGCCCCGATCCCTCCACACGCCGCTTCTAGAGTCCCGATCGGTGCACGCGTCGTCTCCTGATCTCCGGTCGATCTACGCGCCGTCTCCTAAGCCCCGATCGGTCCACGCGCTTTCTCCTAAGCCCCGATCAGTCCAGGCACCGCTTCCTGAGCCCCGATCGGTCCACGCGCCGTCTCCGAGCGTCGATCATTTCACGCGCCGTCTCCTGAGCCCCGATCGTTCCACGCGCCGTCTCCTAGCCCCGATCGGTTCACGCATCGTCTCCTAAGCCCCGATCGGTTAACGCGCAGCCTCCTGAGCCCTGATCGGTCCACGCGCCGTCACCGAGCCGCGATCAATCCACGCGCGGCCTCCTGAGCCCCGGTTGGTTTACGCACCGTCTCCTGATCCCCATCGGTCCACGCGGCGCCTCCGGAGCCCCGATCGATCCACGCGCCGTCTCCTGAGCCCCGATCGGTCCACGCGCCGTATCCTAAGCCCCGATCGGTCCACGGGCCGTCTCTGAGCGCCGATAAGTTCAAGCGCCGTCTCCTGAGCCCCGATCGTTCCACGCGGCCCCTCCGAGCCCCGATCGATCCACGCGCCGTCTCCTGAGCCCCGGTCGGTCCGCGCGTCGTCTTCAAAGCCCCGATGCCTCCACGCGCCGTCTCCAAGCCCCGATCGCCCCTCGCGCCGTCTCCTGAGCCCCGCTCGATCCATGCGTCGTCTTCTTAGCCCCGATGCGTCCACGCGCCGTCTTCGAGCCACGATCGGTCCAGCCGCCGCTTCCTGAGCCCCGATCGGTCCACGCGCCGTCTCGTAAGCCCCAATCGGTCTACGCGCCCTCTCAGAGCGCCGATCATTTCACGCGCCGTCTCGTAAGCCCCGATCATTCCACGCCCCGTCTTCGAGCCCCGATCGGTCCACGCGCCGTCTCCTAAGCCCCTATCGGTCCACGCGCCGTCTCCGAGCGCCGATCGGTTCACGCGCCGTCTCCTGAGCCCCGATCGTTTCACGCGCCGTCTCCGAGCCCCGATCCGTCCACGCGCCGTATCCTGAGCCCGGATCGGTCCACGCGTCATCGCCGAATCCCCGATCCGTACACGCGTCGTCTCCGAGCCTCGATCGGTCCACGCGCCGTCGCGGAGCCCCGATCGGTCCAGGCGTGGCCTCCTGAGCCTCGATCGGTCCACGCGCGGCCTCCTGAGCCCCGGTCGGATCACGCGCCGTCTTTCAAGCCCAGATGCCTCCTCGCGCCGTCTCCGAGCCACGATCGGTCCAAGCGCTGCTTCCTGAGCCCCAATCGGTCCACGCGTTGTCTCCTAAGCCCCGATCGGTCCACGCGCCGTCTCCGAGCGCCGATCGGTTCACGCGCCGTCTCCTGAGCCCCGATCGTTTCACGCGCCGTCTCCGAGCTCCGATCGGTCCACGCGCCGTCTCCTAAGCCCCGATCGGTCCAAGTGCCTTCTCCTAAGCCCCGATGGGTCCACGCGCCGTCTCCGAGCGCCGATCAGTTCACGCGCCGGCACCTGAGCCCCGATCGTTCCACGCGCCGTCTCCGACCCCCAATCGGCCCACGCGCCGTCTCCTGAGCCCGAATCGTTCCACGCGTCGTCCCCGAATCCCTGATCCGTACACGCGTCGTCTCCGAGCCTCGATCGGTCCACGCGCCGTCGCCGAGGCTCGATCGGTCCACGCGCGGCCTCCTGAGCCCCGGTCGGTTCACGCGCCGCCTCCGAGCCCCGATCGATCCACGCGTCGTCTTCTAAGCCCAGATGCCTCCTCGCGCCGACTCCGAGCCACGATCGGTCCAGACGCCGCTTCGTGAGCCCGATCGGTCCACGCGCCGTCACCGGAGCCCCGATCGTTCCACGTGCCGTCTCCTAGCCCCGATTGGTGCACGCGCCGTCTCCTGAGCACCGATCGTTCCACACGCCGCCTCCTAAGCTCCGATCTGTCCAGGCGTCGTCTCCTAAGCGCCGACCGGTCCACGCGCCGTCTCCTGAGCCCCGTTCGGCCCACGTGCCGTCTCCTAGCCCCGATCGGTTCACGCATCGTCTCCTAAGCCCCGATCGGTTAACGCGCGGCCTCCTGAGCCCCGATCGGTCCACGCGCCGTCACCGAGCCGCGATCGGTCCACGCGTGGCCTCCTGAGCCCCGGTTGGTTTACGCACCGTCTCCTGATCCCCATCGGTCCACGCGGCGCCTCCGGAGCCCCGATCGATCCACACGAGTCTCCTGAGCCCCGGTCGGTCCACGCGACGTCACCTGAGCCCCGATCGGTCCACGCATCGTCTCCTGAGCCCCGATCCCTCCACACGCCGCTTCTAGAGGCCCGATCGGTGCACGCGTCGTCTCCTGATCTCCGGCCGATCTACGCGCCGTCTCCTAAGCCTCGATCGGTCCACGCGCCGTCTCCGAGCGTCGATCATTTCACGCGCCGTCTCCTGAGCCCCGATCGTTCCACGCGCCGTCTCTGAGTCCCGATCGATCCACGCGCCGTCTCCTGAGCCCCGATCGGTCCACGCGCCGTATCCGAAGCCCCGATCGGTCCACGGGCCGTCTCTGAGCGCCGATAAGTTCAAGCGCCGTCTCCTGAGCCCCGATCGTTCCACGCGGCGTCTCCGAGCCCCGATGGATCCACGCGCCGTCTCCTGAGCCCCGATCCGTCCACGCGCAGTCGCCGAGCCTCGATCGGTCCAGGCGCCGTCTCCTGAGCCCCGATCGGTCCACGCGTCGTCTCCTACGCCCCGATAGGTCCGCGCGCCGTCTCCGAGCACCGATTGGTCCACGCGCTGTCGCCCGAACCCCAATTGGTCCACGCGCCGTCGCCCGAACCCCAATTGGTCCACGAGCAACCGCCTGAGCTCCAGTCGGTCCACGCGCAGTCGCCGAGCCCCGATCGATCCACGCGCCGTCTCCTGAGCCCCGATCCGTCCACGCGCAGTCGCCGAGCCCCGATCGGTCCAGGCGCCGTCTCCTGAGCACCGATCGTTCCACACGCCGCCTCCTAAGCTCCGATCTGTCCAGGCGACGTCTCCTAAGCCCCGACCGGTCCACGCGCCGTCTCCTGAGCCCCGATCGGTCCACGCATCGTCTCCTAAGCCCCGATACGTCCACACGCCGTCTCCGATCCCCGATCGGTCCGCGTGCCGCATTCTAAGCCGCGGTCCGTCCACGCGCAGTCTCCGAGCACCGATCGGTCCACGCGACGTCTCCTGAGCCACGATCGGTCCACGCGTCGGCTCCTAAGCCCCGATCGGTCCACGCGCCGTCTCCTAAGCCCCGATCGGTCGACGCGCCGTTTCCGAGCCCCGATCGGTCCATGCGTCGTCTCCGAGCCCCGTTCGGTCCACGCGCCGTCTCGTAAGCCCCAATCGGTCTACGCGCCGTCTCAGAGCGCCGATCATTTCACGCGCCATGTCGTGAGCCACGATCATTCCACGCCCCGTCTCCGAGCCCCGATCGGTCCACGCGCCGTCTCCTAAGCCCCTATCGGTCCACGCGCCGTCGCGGAGCCCCGATCGGTCCAGGCGCCGTCTCCTGAGCACCGATCGTTCCACACGCCGCCTCCTAAGCTCCGATCTGTCCAGGCGTCGTCTCCTAAGCCCCGACCGGTCCACGCGCCGTCTCCTCAGCCCCGATCGTTCCACGCGCCGTCTCCGAGCCCCGATCGATCCACGCGCCGTCTCCTGAGCCCCGATCGGTCCAGGCACCGCGTCCTGAGCCCCGATCGGCCCACGCGCCGTCTCGTGAGCACCGATCGGTCCACGCGACGTCTCCCGAGCCACGATCGGTCCACGCGTCGTCACCGAGCCGCGATCGGTCCACGCGTGGCCTCCTGAGCCCCGGTTGGTTTACGCACCGTCTCCTGATCCCCATCGGTCCACGCGGCGCCTCCGGAGCCCCGATCGATCCACACGAGTCTCCTGAGCCCCGGTCGGTCCACGCGACGTCACCTGAGCCCCGATCGGTCCACGCATCGTCTCCTGAGCCCCGATCCCTCCACACGCCGCTTCTAGAGCCCCGATCGGTGCACGCGTCGTCTCCTGATCTCCGGCCGATCTACGCGCCGTCTCCTAAGCCTCGATCGGTCCACGCGCCTTCTCCTAAGCCCCGATCGGTCCAGGCACCGCTTCCTGAGCCCCAATCGGTCTACGCGCCGTCTCAGAGCGCCGATCATTTCACGCGCCATCTCGTGAGCCACGATCATTCCACGCCCCGTCTCCGAGCCCCGATCGGTCCACGCGCCGTCTCCTAAGCCCCTATCGGTCCACGCGCCGTCGCGGAGCCCCGATCGGTCCAGGCGTGGCCTCCTGAGCCTCGATCGGTCCACGCGCGGCCTCCTGAGCCCCGGCCGGATCACGCGCCGTCTCCGAGCCCCGATCGATCCACGCGTCGTCTTCCAAGCCCAGATGCCTCCTCGCGCCGTCTCCGAGCCACGATCGGTCCAGGCGCTGCTTCCTGAGCCCCAATCGGTCCACGCGTTGTCTCCTAAGCCCCGATCGGTCCACGCGCCGTCTCCTAGCCCCGATCGGTTCACGCATCGTCTCCTAAGCCCCGATCGGTTAACGCGCGGCCTCCTGAGCCCTGATCGGTCCACGCGCCGTCACCTCAGCCCCGATCGGTCCACGCATCGTCTCCTGAGCCCCGATCCCTCCACACGCCGCTTCTAGAGCCCCGATCGGTGCACGCGTCGTCTCCTGATCTCCGATCGATCTACGCGCCGTCTCCTAAGCCCCGATCGGTCCACGCGCCTTCTCCTAAGCCCCGATCGGTCCAGGCACCGCTTCCTGAGCCCCGATCGGTCCACGCGCCGTCTCCCAGCACCGATCATTTCACGCGCCGTCTCCTCAGCCCCGATCGTTCCACGCGCCGTCTCCGAGCCCCGATCGATCCACGCGCCGTCTCCTGAGCCCCGATCGGTCCAGGCACCGCGTCCTGAGCCCCGATCGGCCCACGCGCCGTCTCGTGAGCCCCGATCCGTCCACGCGCAGTCGCCGAGCCCCGATCGGTCCTGGCGCCGTCTCCTGAGCCTCGATCGGTCCACACGCCTTTCCCTGAGCCCCGATCGGTCGACGCGTCGTCTCCTAAGACCCGACCGGATCACCCGCCGTCTCCTGAGCCCCGATCGGTCCACGCATCGTCTCCTAAGCCCCGATACGTCCACACGCCGTATCCGATCGCCGATCGGTCCGCGTGACGCATTCTAAGCCACGGTCCGTCCACGCGTCGTCTCCTGAGCCCCGATCGCTCGACGCGCCGTATCCGATCGCCGATCGGTCCGCGTGACGCATTCTAAGCCACGGTCCGTCCACGCGTCGTCTCCTGAGCCCCGATCCCTCGACGCGCCGTCTCCGAGCGCCGATTGGTCCACGCGACGTCTCCTGAGCCACGATCGGTCCACGCGTCGGCTCCTAAGCCCCGATCGGTCCACGCGCCGTTTCCGAGCCCCGATCGGTCCATGCGTCGTCTCCGAGCCCCGTTCGGTCCACGCGCCGTCTCGTAAGCCCCAATCGGTCTACGCGCCGTCTCAGAGCGCCGATCATTTCACGCGCCATCTCGTGAGCCACGATCATTCCACGCCCCGTCTCCGAGCCCCGATCGGTCCACGCGCCGTCTCCTAAGCCCCTATCGGTCCACGCGCCGTCGCGGAGCCCCGATCGGTCCAGGCGCCGTCTCCTGAGCACCGATCGTTCCACACGCCGCCTCCTAAGCTCCGATCTGTCCAGGCGTCGTCTCCTAAGCCCCGATCGGTCCACGCGCCGTCTCTGAGCGTTGATAACTTCACGCGCCGTCTCCTGAGCCCCGATCGGTCCACGCGTCGTCTCCTAAGCCCCACTCGGCTAACGCGGCATTTCCGAGCCCCGATCGATCCACGCGTCGTCTCCTGAGCCCCAATTAGTCCACGCGCCGTCTCCTAAGCCCCGCTCCGTCCACGGGCCGTAACCGAGCTCCGGTCGGTCCACGCGCCGTCTCCAAGCCTCGATCCGTACACGCATCGTCTCCGAGCCCCGATCGATCCACGCGCCATCGCCGAGCCCCGATCGGTCCACGCGCTGTCTTCGAGCCCCGATCAGTCCACGCGTCGTCTCCGAGCCCCGATCGGTCTACGCGCCGTCGCCGAGCCATGATCGGTCCACGCGCGGCCTCCTAAGCCCCGATCAGTCCACGGGCCGTCTCCGAGCTGCTATCGGTAAACGCGCCGTCACCAAGCCCTGATCCGTACACGCGTCGTCTCCGAGCCGCGATCGGTCCACGCGCCGTCGCCGAGCCTCGATCAGTCCACGCGCGGCCTCCTGATCCCCGATCGGTTAACGTGCCGTCTCCGAGCCGCGATCGTTCCACGCGCCGTCGCGGAACCCCAATTGGTCCACGCGCAACCGCCTGAGCCCCAGTCGGTCCACGCGCCGTTTCCTGAGCCCCGATCGGTCCACGCGCCGTCTCCTGGGCCCCGATCGATCTACGCGTCGTCTCGTAAGCCCCGATTGGTGGACCTGCCGTCTCCCAGCCACGATCGGTCCACGCGCCGTCTGCAAAGCCCCGATCGATCCACGCGCCGTCGCCAAACCCCAATTGGTCCACGCGCAATCGCCTGAGCCCCAGTCGGTCCACGCGCCGTTTCCTGAGCCCCGATCGGTCCACGCGCCGTCTCCTGGGGCCCGATCGGTCTACGCGTCGTCTCCTAAGCCCCGATTGGTGGACGTGCCGTCTCCCATCCACGATCGGTCCACGCGCCGTCTGCTAAGCCCCAATCTGTCCACGACCCGTCTCCGGGCCCCGATCGGTGCACGCGCCGTCTCCTAAGCCCCGATCGATCCACGCGCCGTCGCCGAATCCCAATTGGTACACGCGCAACCGCCTGAGCCCCAGTCGGTCCACGCGCCGTCTCCTGAGCCCCGATACGTCCACGCGCAGTCGCCGAGCCCCGATCGGTCCACGCGCGGTCTCCTGAGCCCCGATCTGTCCACGCGCCGTCTCCGAGCCCCGATCGGTTCACGGATCGTCTCCTAAGACCCGACCGGTTCACCCGCCGTCTCCTGAGCCCCGGTCGGTCCACGCGCCGTCTCCGAGCCTCGATCGATCCACGTACCGTCTCCGAAGCCCCTATCGGTCCACGCGCCGTCTGCTGAGCCCCGATCGGTCCACGCATCGTCTCCTAAGCCCCGATACGTCCACACGCCGTGTCCGAGCCCCGATCGGTCCGCGTGACCCATTCTAAGGACCGATCGGTCCACGCGACGTCTCCAAAGCCCTGATCGGTCCACGTGCCGTCTCCGAGCCCCGATCGGTTCACGCGCCGTCTCCTGAACCCCGATACGTGCACGCGCAGTCGCCGAGCCCCGATCGGTCCGCGCGCCGTCGCCGAGCCTCGATAGGTCCACGCGCGGCCTCCTGAGCCGCGGTCGGTTCACGCGCCGTGTCCGAGCCCCGATCGGTCCGCGTGACGCTTTCTAAGGACCGATCGGTCCTCGCGCCGTCTCCGAGCCACGATCGGTCCAGGCGCCGCTTCCTGAGCCCCGATCGATCTACGCGCCGTCGCCGAACCCCAATTGGTCCACGCGCAATCGCCTGAGCCCCAGTCGGTCCACGCGCTGTCTCCGAGCCCCGATCGGTCCAGGCCCCGTCTCCGAGCGCCGATCGGTTCACGCGCCGTCTCCTGAGAACGATCCGTCCACGCGCCGTCTCCTGAGCCCCGATCGGTCGAAGCGCCGTCTCGTGAGCCCCGATCGGTCCACGCGCCGTCTCCTGAGACTCGATGCGTCCACGCGCTGTCTCCTGAGCCCCGATCGGTCGACGCGTCCTCTGCTAAACCCCAATCGGTCCACGCCCCGTCTCCGAGCGCCGATCGGTTCACGCGCCGTCTCCTGAGTCCCGATCCGTCCACTCACTGTCTCCTGAGCCCCGATCGGTCGACGCGTCCTCTGCTAAACCTCGATCGGTCCACGAGTCGTCTCCTGAGCCCCGATCGGTCGACGGGTCCTCTCCTAAGCCCCGATCTGTCCACGCGTCTTCTCCTGAGCTCCGATCAGTCCACGCGTCGTCGCCTAAGCCCCGATACGTCCACACGCCGTCTCCGAGCCCCGATGGGTCCCCGCGTTGCCTCCTTAGCCCCGATCGATCCACGCGAGTCTCCTGAGCCCCGATCGGTCCACGCGCCGTCTCCTAAGCCCCAATCGGTCCACGCACCGCCTCCTGCGCCCCAATCGGTCCACGCGCCGTCTCCTGGGCCCCGATCGGTCTACGCGTCGTCTCCTAAGCCCCGATTGGTGGACGTGCCGTCTCCCAGCCACGATCGGTCCACGCGCCGTCTGCTAAGCCCCAATCTGTCCACGACCCGTCTCCGGGCCCCGATCGGTGCACGCGCCGTCTCCTAAGCCCCGATCGATCCACGCGCCGTCGCCGAACCCCAATTGGTCCACGCGCAATCGCCTGAGCCCCAGTCGGTCCACGCGCTGTCTCCGAGCCCCGATCGGTCCACCCGCCGTCTTCGAGCCCCGATCGGTCCACGCATCGTCTCCTAAGCCCCAATCGGTTAACGCGCCGTCTCCTGAGCCCCGATCGTTCCACGCGCCGTCTCCGAGCCCCGATCGGTCCCTGCGCCGTCTCGTGAGTCCCAATCGGTCCACTCGCTGTCTCCTGAGCCCCGATAGGTACACGCGTCGTCTCCTACGCCCCGATCTGTCCACGCGTCGTCTCCTAGGCCCCGATCGGTCCACGCGCCGTCTCCTAGGCCCCGATTGGTCCACGCGCCGTCTCGTAAGCCCCAATCTGTCCACGACCCGTCTCTGGGCTCCGATCGGTGCACGCGCCGTCTCCTGAGCCCCGGTCGGTTGACGCGCCATCTCCGAGCCGCGATCGGTCCACGCATCGTCTCCTAAGCCCCGATCGGTTAACGTGCCGTCTGCGAGCCCCGATCCGTCCACGCGCCGTCTCCTGAGCCCCGATACGTCCACGCGCAGTCGCCGAGCCCCGATCGGTCCACGCGCGGTCTCCTGAGCCCCGATCTGTCCACGCGCCGTCTCCGAGCCGCGATCGGTCCACGCATCGTCTCCTAAGCCCCGATCGGTTGACGTGCCGTCTCCGATCCCCGATCGTTCCACGCGCCGTCTCCGAGCCCCGGTCGGTCCACGCGCCGTCTCCGAGCCCCGATCGGTTCACGCATCGTCTCCTAAGCCCCGATCGGTCCACGCGCCGTCTCCGAGCGCCGATCGGTTCACGCGCCGTCACCTGAGCCCCGATCATTCCACGCGCCGTCTCCGAGCCCCGACCGGTCCACGCGTCGTCTCCTGAGCCCCTGTCAGTTCCCCCGCCGTCTCCGAGCCCCGATCGGTCCATGCGCGGTCTCCTGAACCCCGATACGTCCACGCGCAGTCGCCGAGCCCCGATCGGTCCACGCGCCGTCTCCTGAGCCCCTGTCAGTTCACGCGCCGTCTCCGAGCCCGATCGGTTCACGCGCCGTCTCCTGAGCCCCGATCGGTCCACGCGCCGTCTCCGAGCGCCAATCGGTTCACGCGCCGTCTCCTAAGCCCCGATCGGTCCACGCGCCGTGTCCGAGCGCCAATCGGTTCACGCGCCGTCTCCTGAGCCCCGATCGCTCCACGCGCCGTCTCCGAGCCCCGATCGGTCCAGGCGCCGTCTCCTGAGCCCGGATCGGTCGACGCGCCGTCGCCGAACCCCAATTGGTCCACGCGCAACCGCCTGAGCCCCGGTTGGTCCACGCGCTGTCTCCGAGCCCCGATCGGTCCACGCGTCGTATCCAAACCCCGATCGGTTCACGCGCCGTCTCCTGAGCCCCGATCATTCTACGCGATGTCTCCGAGCCCCGATCGGTCCACGCGCCGTCTCCTAAGCCCCGATCGGTCCACGCGCCGTCTCCGAGCGCCAATCGGTTCACGCGCCGTCTCCTGAGCCCCGATCGCTCCACGCGCCGTCTCCGAGCCCCCATCGGTCCACGCGTCGCCTCCGAGCCCCGATCGCTCCACGCGCCGATTTCTGAGCCCCGATCAATTGACGCGTCTTCTCCTGAGCCCCGATCGATCCTCGCCCCGTCTCCTGAGCCCCGCTCGGTCCATGCGTTGTCTTCTTAGCCCCGATGCCTCCACGCGCCGTCTCCAAGCGCCGATCGGTTCACGCGCCGTCTCCTGAGCCCCGATCGTTCCACGCGCCATCTCCGAGCCCCGATTGGTCCACGCGCCGTCTCCTAAGCCCCCATCGGTCCACGCGCCTTCTCCTAAGCCCCGATCGGTTCACGCACCGTCTCCTGAGCCCCGATCGTTCCACGCGCTGTTTCCGAGCTCCGATCGGTCCACGCGGCGCCTCCGGAGCCCCGATCGATCCACGCGCAGTCTCCTGAGCCCCGATCGGTCCACGCATCGCCTCCTGAGCCCCGGACGGTCCAGGCGCCATCTCCGAACCCCGATCGGTCGACGCGCCGTCTCCGAGCCCCGATCATTCCACGCGCCGTCTCCGAGCCCCGATCGGTCAACGCGCCGTCGCGAAGCCATGATCGGTCCACGCGCGGCCTCCTGAGCCCCGGTTGCGTCATGCGCCGTATCCAACCCCCAATCGATCCACGCGCCATCTCCTGAGCCCCGATCAGTTCACGCGTCGGCTCCGAGCCCGATCGGTCCACGCATCATCTCCTAAGCCCCGATCGGTTAATGTGCCGTCTCCGAGCCCCGATCGGTCCACGCGCCATCTCCTGAGCCCCGGTCGGTTCACGCGCCTTCTTCGAGCCCCGATCGATCCACGCGTCGTCTTGAAAACCCAGATGCCTCCTCGCATCGTCTCCTAAGCCCCGATCGGTTAACGCGCCGTCTCCGAGCCCCGATCGGTTCACGCATCGTCTCCTAAGCCCCGATCGGTCCACGCGCCGTCTCCGAGCGCCGATCGGTTCACGCGCCGTCACCTGAGCCCCGATCATTCCACGCGCCGTCTCCGAGCCTCGATCGGTCCACGCGCCGTCTCCTGAGCCCGGATCGTTCCACGCGTCGTCCCCGAATCCCCGATCCGTACACGCGTCGTCTCCGAGCCTCGATCGGTCCACGCGCCGTCGCCGAGCCCCGATCGGTCCAGGCGTATCCTCCTGAGCCCCGGTCGGTCCGCGCGCCGTCTCCTGAGCCCCGATCGGTCGACGCGTCGTTTCCTGAGCCCCGATCGGTCCACGTATCATCTCCTAAGCCCCGCTCGGTTAACGCGTCGTTTCCGAGCCCCGCTCGGTCCATGCGTCGTCTTCTTAGCCCCGATGCCTCCACGCGCCGTCTCCGAGCCACGATCGGTCTAGGCGCCACTTCCTGAGCCCCGATCGGTCCAGGCGCCGCTTCCTGAGCCCCGATCGGTCCACGCGCCGTCTCCTAAGCCCCAATCGGTCCACGCGCCGTCTCCTAAGCCCCGATCGGTCCAAGCGGCGTCTCCGAGCCTCGATCGGTCCAAGCGGCGTCTCCGAGCCTCGATCGGTCCACGCGCAACCGCCTGAGCCCCAGTCGGTCCACGCGCTGTCTCCGAGCCCCGATCGGTCCACGCGTCGTCTCCGAGCACCGATTGGTCCACGCGCCGTCGCCGAGCCATGATCGGTCCACGCGCGGCCTCCTGAGCCCCGATCGGTCCACGCGCCGTCGCCGAGCCGCGATCGGTCCACGCGCGGCCTCCTGAACCCCGATCGGTCGACGCGCCGTCCCCGAGCCGCGATCGGTCCACGCCCGACCTCCTGAGCCCCGGTTGGTTCACGCGCCGTATCCGAGCCCCCATCGGTCCACACGTCGTCTCCGAGCCCCGATCCGTCCACGCGCCATCGCCGAGCCATGATCGGCCCACGCGAGCCTCCTGAGCCCCGGTCGATCCGCGCGCCGTCTCCTGAGCCCCGATCGGTCGACGCGTCGTTTCCTGAGCCGCGATCGATCCACGCGTCGTCTTCTTAGCCCCGATGCCTCCACGCGCCGTCTCCAAGCCACGATCGGTCTAGGCGCCGCTTCCTAAGCCCCGATCGCTCCTCGCGCCGTCTCCTGAGCCCCGCTCGGTCCCTGCGCCGTCTTCTTAGCCCCGATGCCTCCACGCGCCGTCTCCGAGCCACGATCGGTCTATGCGTCGCTTCCTGATCCCCGATCGGGCCTCGCGCCGTCTCCTAAGCCCCAATCGGTCCAGGCGCCGTCTCCTAAGCCCCGATCGATCCACGCGCCGTCTCCGAGCGCCGATCTGTTCACGCGCCGTCTCCTTTGCTCCGATCGTTCCACGCGCCGTCTCCGAGGCCCGATCGGTCCTCGCGCCGTCTCCTGAGCCCCGCTCGGTCCATGCGTCGTCTTCTAAGACCCCATGCCTCCACGCACCGTCTCCTGAGCCCCGATCGTTCCACGTGCCGTCTCCGAGCCCCGATCGCTCCACGCGCCGTCTCCGAGCGCCGATTGGTGCACGAGCCGTCTCCTGAGCACCGATCGTTCCACACGCCGCCTCCTAAGCCCCGATCTGTCCAGGCGTCGTCTCCTAAGCCCCGCTCGGTCCATGCGTCGTCTTCTAAGCCCCCATGCCTCCACGCACCGTCTCCTGAGCCCCGATCGTTCCACGTGCCGTCTCCGAGCCCCGATCGCTCCACGCGCCGTCTCCGAGCGCCGATTGGTGCACGAGCCGTCTCCTGAGCACCGATCGTTCCACACGCCGCCTCCTAAGCCCCGATCTGTCCAGGCGTCGTCTCCTAAGCCCCGACCGGTCCACGTGCCGTCTCCTGAGCCCCGTTCGGCCCACGCGCCGTCTCCTAAGCCCCGATCTGTCCACGGGCCGTCTCCGAGCCGCGATCGGTAAACGTGCCGTCACCAAGCCCCGATCCGTACACGCGTCGTCTCCAAGCCCCGATGGGTCTACGCGCCGTCGCCGAGCCTCGATCGGTCCACGCGCGGCCTCCTAAGCCCCGGTCGGTTCACGCGCTATCTCCGTGCCGCGATCGGTCCACGCGCCGTCTCCTGAGCCCCGATACGTCCACGCGCAGTCGCCGAGACCCGATCGGTCCACGCGCGGTCTCCTGAGCCCCGATCTGTCCACGCGCCGTCTCCGAGCCTCGATCGGTCCACGTACCGTCTCCGAAGCCCCGATCGGTCCACGCGCCATCTCCTGAGCCCCGATCGGTCCACGCATCGTCTCTTAACCCCCGATACGTCCACACGCCGTCACCGAGCCCCGATCGATCCGCGTGACGCATTCTAAGCCACTGTCCATCCACGTGCGGTCTCCGAGCACCGATCAGTCCACGCGCCGTCTCCTGATCTCCGATCGGTCCACGCGCCGTCTCCTAAGCCCCGCTCGGTTCACGCGCCGTCTCCGAGCCCCGATCGGTTCACGTGCCGTCTCGTGAGCCCCGATCGTTCCACGCGCCGTCTCCGAGCCCCGATCGGTCCACGCTCCGTCTCCAGAGCCCGGATCGTTCCACGCGTCGTCTCCTGATCCCCGATCCGTAAACGCGTCGTCTCCGAGCCTCGATCGGTCCACACGCCGTGTCCGATCCCCGATCGGTCCGCGTGCCGCATTCTAAGCCGCGGTCCGTCCACGCGCCGTCTCCGAGCACCGATCGGTCCACGCGCCGTCTCAAAGCGCCGATCATTTCACGCGCTGTCTCCTGAGCCCCGATCGTTCCACGCGCCGTCTCCGAGCGCCGATCGGTTCACGCGCCGTCTCCTGAGCCCCGATCGTTCCACGCCCCGTCTCCGAGCCCCGATCGGTCCACGCGCCGTCTCCTAAGCCCCGATCGGTCCACGCGCCTTCTCCTCATCCCCGATCGGTCCACGCGCCGTCTCGGAGCGCCGATTGGTTCACGCGCCGTCTCCTGAGCCCCGATCGCTCCACGCGCCGTCTCCTGAGCCCCGATCGTTCCACGCGCCTTCTCCTGAGCCACGATCGGTCCACGCGCCGTCTCCGAGCGCCGATCATTTCACGCGCCGTCTCCGAGCTCCGATCGGTCCACGCGCCGTCACCTGAGCCCCGATCGGTCGACGCGTCGGCTTCTGAGCCCCGATCGACCCACGCGTCGTCTCCTGAGCCCCGACCGCTCCACACGCCCTTTCCTGAGCCCCGATCGGTCCACGCATCGTCTCCGAGCACCGATCGGTCCACGCGCCGTCCCCTAAGCCCCGATCGGTCCACGCGCCGTCTCCGAGCGCCGATCGTTCCACGCGCCTTCTCCTGAGCCCCGATCGGTCCGCGTGACGCATTATAAGCCACGTTCCGTCCACGCCCCGTCTCTGAGCACCGATCGGTCCACGCGCCGTCTCCTGAGCCCCGTTCGGTCCAAGCGTCTTCTCCTAAACCCCGGTCGGTCCACGCGCCGTCTCCTAAGCCCCGATCGGTGCACGCGCCGTCTCCGAGCGCCGATCGGTTCACGCGCCGTCTCCTGAGCCCCGATCATTCCACGCGATGTCTCCGAGCCCCGATCGGTCCACGCGCCGTCTCCTAAGCCCCGATCGGTCCACGCGCCGTCTCCGAGCGCCGATCGGTCCACGCGCGGTCTCCGAGCCTCGATCCGTACACGCGCCGTCTCCGAGCCCCGATCGGTCCACGCGTCGTCTCCGAGCACCGTTCGGTCCACGCGCCGTTTCCTGAGCCCCGATCGGTCCACGCGTCGGCTCCTAAGCCTCGATAGGTCCACGCGCGGCCTCCTTAGCCCCGGTCGGTCCACGCGCCGTCTCCGAGCCGCGATCGGTCCACGCATCGTCTCCTAAGCCCCGATCGGTTAACGCGCCGTCTCCCCGCCCCGATCGGTCCACGCGCCATCTCCTGAGCGCCGATACGTCCACGCGCAGTAGCCGAGCCAGAATCAGTCCACGCGCGGCCTCCTAAGCCCCGGTAGGGTCACGCGCCGTCTCCCCGCCCCGATCGGTCCACGCGCCGTCTCCTGAGCCCTGATCCGTCCACGCGCGGCGTCGAGCCGCGATCGGACCACGCGCGGCCTCCTGAGCCCCAATCGGTCCACGCGTCGTATCCTAAGCCCCGATCCGTCGCCGCGTCGTCTCCTGAGCCCCGATCAATTGACGCGTCTTCTCCTGAGCGCCGATCGCTCCTCGCGCCGTCTCCTGAGCCCCGCTCGGTCCATGCGTCGTGTTCTTAGCCCCGATGCCTCCACGCGCCGTCTCCGAGCCACGATAGGTCGAGGCGCCGCTTCCTGAGCCCCGATCGATCCACGCGCCGTCTCGTAAGCCACAATCGGTCCACGCGCCGTCTCAGAGCGCCGATCATTTCACGCGCCGTCTCCTGAGCCCCGATCGTTCCACGCGCCGTCTCCGAGCACCGATCGGTCCACGCGCCGTCTCCTGAGGCCCGATCGGTCCACGCGTCGTCTCCTAAGCCCTGATCGGTCCACGTGCCGTCTCCGAGCCCCGATGGGTCTACGCGCCGACTCCTGCGCCCCGATCGGTCCACGCGCCGTCCCGGAGTCCCGATCGGTCCACGCGCCGTTTCCGAGCCCCGATCGATCCACGCGCCGTCTCCTGAGCCCCGATCGTTCTACGCGCCTTCTCGTAAGCCACGATCGGTCCACGCGCCGTGTCCGAGCGCCGATTGGTTCATGCACCGTCTCCTGAGCCCCGATCGTTCCACGCGCCGTCTCCGAGCCGCGATCGGTCCACGCGCCGTCGCCGAGCCATGATCGGACCACGCGCAGCCTCCTGAGCCCCGATCCGTCCACGCGTCGTCTCCGAGCCCCGATGGGTCCACGCACCGCCTCCTGAGCCCCGATGGGTCCACGCGCCGTAGCCGAGCCTCGATCGGTCCACGAGCATCCTCCTGAGTCCCGGTCGGTTCACGTGCCCTCTCCGAACCGCGATCGGTCCACGCATCGTCTCCTAAGCCCCGATCGGTTAACGCGCCGTCTCCGAGCCCCGATCGTTCCACGCGCCGTCTCCTGAACCCCGATACGTCCACGCGCACTCGCCGAGCCCCGATCCGTCGACGCGTCGTCTCCTGAGACCCGATCGATCCACGCGTCTTCTCCTGAGCCCCGATCGCTCCACGCGCCGTCTCCTGAGCTCCGATCGTTCCACGCGCCGTCTCCGAGCCCCGACCAGTTCACTCGCCGTCTCCTGAGCCCCGATCGTTCCACGCGCCGTCTCCGAGCAGCGATCGCTCCACGCATCGTCTCCTAAGCCCCGCTCGGTTAACGCATCGTTTCCGATCCTCGATCAGTCCACACGCCGTCGCCTGAGCCCCGATCGGTTCACATGTCGTCCCCTAGTCCCCGATCCGTACACGCGTCGTCGCCGAGCCTCGATCGGTCCGGGCGCCGTCGCCGAGCCCCGATCGGTCCACGCGCAGCCTCCTGAGCCCTATCGGTCCACGCGCCGTCTGCTGAGCCCCGATCGGTCCACGCGCCGTTTCCGAGCCCCGATCGATCCACGCGCCGTCTCCTGAGCCGCGATCGGTCCACGCGTCGTCTTCGAGCA
Source organism: Netelia fuscicornis (assembly GCA_946811545.1). NCBI lineage: Eukaryota > Metazoa > Arthropoda > Insecta > Hymenoptera > Ichneumonidae > Netelia > Netelia fuscicornis. The sequence goes on along the minus strand of OX328016.1, from coordinate 13,266,480 downwards.
CCGATCGATCCACGCGCCGTCTCCTGAGCGCCGATCGTTCCACGCGCCTTCTCCTAAGCCACGATCGGTCCACGCGCCGTGTCCGAGCGCCGATTGGTTCACGTGCCATCTCCTGAGCCCCGATCGGTCCACGCGTCGTCTTCGAGCTCCGATCGGTCCACGCGCCGTTTCCTGATCCCGGATCGGTCCATACGTCGTCTTCTAAACCCCGATGCCTCCACGCGCCGTCTCCTGAGCCCCTATCGCTCCACGCGTCGTCTCCGAGCCCCGATCGATCCGCGTGACGCATTCTAAGCCACGGTCCGTCCACGCGCCGTCTCCGAGCACCGATCGGTCCACGCGCCGTCTCCTGAGGCCCGATCGATCCACGCGTCTTCTCCTGAGCCCCGACCGCTCCACGCGTCGTCTCCGAGCTCCGATCGGTCCAGGCGCCGTTTCCGAGCCCCGATTGGTCCATGCGTCGTCTTCGAAGCCCCGATGCCTCCACGCGCCGTCTCCGAGCCACGATCGGTGCAGGCGCCGCTTCCTGAGCCCCGATCGGTCCACGCGCTGTCTCCTGAGCCCCGATCCATCCACGCGCAGTCGCCGAGCCCCGATCGGTCCACGCGCGGTCTACTGAGCTCCGGTCGGTCCACACGCCGCGGCGAACCCCAATTGGTCCACGCGCAACCTCTCGACCCCCAGTCGGTAAACGCGCTGTCTCCGATCCCCGATCGGTCCAAGCGCCGTCTCCAAGCCTCGATCCGTACACGCGTCGTCTCCGAGCCCCGATCGCTCCACGCGCCATCGCCGAACCCCGATCGGTCGACGCGCCGTCCCCTGAGCTCCGAACGGTCCACACCCCTTGTCCTGAGCCCCGATCGGTCGACGCGTCGTCTCCTAAGCCCCGACCGGTTCACGCGCCGTCTCCTGTGCACCGATCGCATCACGGGCCGTCTCCTAAGCCCCGATCGGTCCACACGTCGCCTCCTAAGCCCCAATCGGTCAACGCGTCGTCTCCTAAGCCCCGATTCGTCGCCGCGTCGTCTCCTGAGCCCCGATCAATTGACGCGTCTTCTCCTGAGCCCCGATCGCTCCTCGCGCCGTCTCCTGAGCCCCGCTCGGTCCATGCGTCGTCTTCTTAGCCCCGATGCCACCACGCGCCGTATCCTAAGCCCCGATCTGCCCACGGGCCGTTTCCGAGCTCCGATCGGTCCACGCGCCGTCTCCAAGCCTCGATCCGTACACGCGCCGTCTCCTAACCACGATCGGTGCAGGCGCCGCTTCCTGAGCCCCGATCGGTCCACGCGTTTTCTCCTAAACCCCGATCGGTCCACGCGTCGTCTCCTCAGCCCCGATCGGTCGACGCGTCGTCTCCGAGCGCCGATCGGTGCACGCGCCGTCTCCTGAACCCCGATCGTTCCACACGCCGCCTCCTAAGCCCCGATCGGTCTAGGCGTCGTCTCCTAAGCCCCGACCGGTCCAGGCGCCGTCTCCTGAGCCCCGATCGTTCCACGCGCCGTCTCCGAGCCCGGTTCGGTCCACGCGCCGTCTCCTCAGCCTCGATCGGTCCACGCATCGTCACCTAAGATCCGATCGGTTAACGCACCGTCTCCCCGCCCCGATCGGTCCACGCGCCGTCTCCTGAGCCCCGATACGTCCACGCGCAGTCTCCGAGCCCCGATCGCTCCACGCGCCGTCTCCTGAGCGCCGATCCGTCCACGCGCCGTCTCCTGAGCCCCGATCGGTCCACGCGTCGTCTCATAAGCCCCGATCGGTTCACGCGCCGTATCCGAGGCCCAATCGGTCCACGCGCCGTCTCCTAAGCTCCAATCGGTCCACGCGCCGTCTCCTGAGCCCCGATACATCGACGCGCAGTCGCCGAGCCCCAATCGTTCCACGCGCTATCTCCTGAGCCCCGATGGGTACACTCGTCGTCTCCTACACCCCGAACGGTCCACGCGTCGTCTCCTAAGCCGCGATCAGTCCACGCGCAGTCTCCGAGCCCCGATGGGTCCACGCACTGTCTCCTGATCCCCATGGGTCCACGCGTCTTCTCCTGAGCCCCGATCGGTCCACGCGCCGTCTCCAGAGGCCCGATCGGTCCACGCGTCGTCTCCTAAGCCCCGATCGGTTACCGCGCCGTCTGCGAGCCCCAATCGGTCCACGCGTCGTCTCCGAGCCCCGATCCGTCCACGCGCCGTCGCGGAGCCATGATCGGTCCACGCGAGGCTCCTGAGCCCCGGTCGGTCCGCGCGCCGTCTCCTGAGCCCCGATCGGTCCACGCGCCGTCTCCTAAGCCCCGATCGTTTCATGCGCCTTCCTCGAGCCCCGATCGGTCCACGCGCCGTCTCCTGAGCCCGGATCGGTCCACGCGTCGGCTCCTAAGTCCCGATCGGTCCACGCGTCGTCTCCTAAGTCCCGATCCGTCGACGCGTCGTCTCCTGAGCCCCGATCGATCCACGCGTCTTCTCCTGAGCCCCGATCGCTCCACGCGCCGTCTCCTGAGCGCCGATCCGTCCACGCGCCGTCTCCTGAGCCCCGATCGGTCCACGCGTCGTCTCATAAGCCCCGATCGGTTCACGCGCCGTATCCGAGGCCCAATCGGTCCACGCGCCGTCTCCTAAGCTCCAATCGGTCCACGCGCCGTCTCCTGAGCCCCGATACGTCGACGCGCAGTCGCCGAGCCCCGATCGTTCCACGCGCTATCTCCTGAGCCCCGATGGGTACACTCGTCGTCTCCTACACCCCGAACGGTCCACGCGTCGTCTCCTAAGCCGCGATCAGTCCACGCGCAGTCTCCGAGCCCCGATGGGTCCACGCACTGTCTCCTGATCCCCATGGGTCCAAGCGTCTTCTCCTGAGCCCCGATCGCTCCTCGCGCCGTCTCCTGAGCCCCGCTCGGTCCATGCGTCGTGTTCTTAGCCCCGATGCCTCCACGCGCCGTCTGCGAGCCACGATAGGTCCAGGCGCCGCTTCCTGAGCCCCGATCGATCCACGCGCCGTATCGTAAGCCACAATCGGTCCACGCGCCGTCTCAGAGCGCCGATTATTTCACGCGCCGTCTCCTGAGCCCTGATCGTTCCACGCGCCGTCTCCGAGCCCCGATCGGTCCACGCGGCGTCTCCTGAGCCCCGATCGGTTCACGCATCGGCTCCTAAGCCCCGATACGTCCACACGCCGTATCCGAGCCCCGATCGATCCGCGTGACGCATTCTAAGCCACGGTCCGTCCACGCGCCGTCTCCGAGCACCGATCGGTCCACGCGCCGTCTCCTGAGGCCCGATCGGTCCACGCGTCGTCTCCTAAGCCCCGATCGGTTACCGCGCCGTCTGCGAGCCCCAATCGGTCCACGCGTCGTCTCCGAGCCCCGATCCGTCCACGCGCCGTCGCGGAGCCATGATCGGTCCACGCGAGGCTCCTGAGCCCCGGTCGGTCCGCGCGCCGTCTCGTAAGCCACAATCGGTCCACGCGCCGTCTCAGAGCGCCGATCATTTCACGCGCCGTCTCCTAAGCCCCGATCGTTTCATGCGCCTTCCTCGAGCCCCGATCGGTCCACGCGCCGTCTCCTGAGCCCGGATCGGTCCACGCGTCGGCTCCTAAGTCCCGATCGGTCCACGCGTCGTCTCCTAAGTCCCGATCCGTCGACGCGTCGTCTCCTGAGCCCCGATCGATCCACGCGTCTTCTCCTGAGCCCCGACCGCTCCACGCGTCGTCTCCGAGCTTCGATCGGTCCAGGTGCCGTTTCCGAGCCCCGATTGGTCCATGCGTCGTCTTCGAAGCCCCGATGCCTCCACGCGCCGTCTCCGAGCCACGATCGGTGCAGGCGCCGCTTCCTGAGCCCCGATCGGTCCACGCGCTGTCTCCTGAGCCCCGATCCATCCACGCGCAGTCGCCGAGCCCCGATCGGTCCACGCGCGGTCTACTGAGCTCCGGTCCATCCACACGCCGCGGCGAACCCCAATTGGTCCACGCGCAACCTCTCGACCCCCAGTCGGTAAACGCGCTGTCTCCGATCCCCGATCGGTCCAAGCGCCGTCTCCAAGCCTCGATCCGTACACGCGTCGTCTCCGAGCCCCGATCGCTCCACGCGCCATCGCCGAACCCCGATCGGACGACGCGCCGTCTCCTGAGCTCCGAACGGTCCACACCCCTTGTCCTGAGCCCCGATCGGTCGACGCGTCGTCTCCTAAGCCCCGACCGGTTCATGCGCCGTCTCCTGTGCACCGATCGCATCACGGGCCGGCTCCTAAGCCCCGATCGGTCCACACGTCGCCTCCTAAGCCCCAATCGGTCAACGCGTCGTCTCCTAAGCCCCGATCCGTCGCCGCGTCGTCTCCTGAGCCCCGATCAATTGACGCGTCTTCTCCTGAGCCCCGATCGCTCCTCGCGCCGTCTCCTGAGCCCCGCTCGGTCCATGCGTCGTCTTCTTAGCCCCGATGCCACCACGCGCCGTATCCTAAGCCCCGATCTGCCCACGGGCCGTTTCCGAGCTCCGATCGGTCCACGCGCCGTCTCCAAGCCTCGATCCGTACACGCGCCGTCTCCCAACCACGATCGGTGCAGGCGCCGCTTCCTGAGCCCCGATCGGTCCACGCGTTTTCTCCTAAGCCCCGATCGGTCCACGCGTCGTCTCCTCAGCCCCGATCGGTCGACGCGTCGTCTCCGAGCGCCGATCAGTGCACGCGCCGTCTCCTGAACCCCGATCGTTCCACACGCCGCCTCCTAAGCCCCGATCGGTCTAGGCGTCGTCTCCTAAGCCCGGACCGGTCCAGGCGCCGTCTCCTGAGCCCCGATCGTTCCACGCGCCGTCTCCGAGCCCGGTTCGGTCCACACGCTGTCTCGTGAGCCCCGATAGGTACACGCGCCGTGTCCTACGCCCCGATCGGTCCACGCGTCGTCTCCCAAGCCCCGATCGGTCCACGCTGCGTCTCCGAGCCCCGATCGGTCCACACGCCGTATCCGAGCCCCGATCGGTCCGCGTGATGCATTCTAAGCCACGGTCCGTTCACGCGCCGTCTCCGAGCACCGATCGGTCTACGCGCCGTCTCCTGAGCCCCGATCGGTCTACGCGCCGTCTCATGAGCCCCGATCGGTCAACGCATCCTTTCCTAAGCCCCGATACGTTCACACGCCGTCTCCTAAGCCCCGATCGGTTAACGCGCCGTCTCCGAGCCCCGATCAGTCCACGCGCCGTCTCATGAGCCCTGGTCGGTTCATGCGCCGTCTCCGAGCCCCCGTTCGATCAACGCGTCGTCCTGTAAGCCCAGATGCCTTCTCGCGCCGTCTCCGAGCCTCGATCGGTCCACGCGCCGTCGCGGAGCCCCGATCGGTCCAGGCGTGGCCTCCTGAGCCTCGATCGGTCCACGCGAGTCTCCTAAGCCCCGACCGGTCCACGCGCCGTCTCCTGAGCCCCCATCGGTCCACGCGTCGTCTCCTAAGCCCCGATCGCTCCTCGCGCCGTCTCCTGAACCCCGCTCGGTCCATGCGTCGTGTTCTTAGCCCCGATGCCACCACGCGCCGTCTCCGAGCCACGATAGGTCGAGGCGCCGCTTCCTGAGCCCCGATCGATCCACGCGCCGTCTCGTAAGCCACAATCGGTCCACGCGCCGTCTCAGAGCGCCGATCATTTCGCGCGCCGTCTCCTGAGCCCCGATCGTTCCACGCGCCGTCTCCGAGCACCGATCGGTCCACGCGCCGTCTCCTGACGCCCGATCGGTCCACGCGTCGTCTCCTAAGCCCCGATCGGTTAACGCGCCGTCTCCGAGCCGCAATCGGTCCACGCGCCGTCTCCTGAACCCCGATACGTCCACGCGCAGTCGCCGAGGCCCGATCGGTCCACGCGCCGTCTCCTGAGCCCCGATCGGTCCACGCGTCGTCTCCTAAGCCCTGATCGGTCCACGTGCCGTCTCCGAGCCCCGATGTGTCTACGCGCCGACTCCTGATCCCCGATCGATCCACGCATCGGCTCCTGAGCCCCGATCGGTCCACGCGTCGTCTTCGAGCACCGATCGATCCACGCGCCGTTTCCTGGGCCCCAATCAGTCCACGCGCGGCCTCCTGAGCCCCGGTCGGTTCACGCGCCGTCTCCCCGCCCCGATCGGTCCACGCGCCGTCTCCTGAGCCCTGATCCGTCCACGCGCGGCGTCGAGCCGCGATCGGTCCACGCGCGGCCTCCTGAGCCCCAATCGGTCCACGCGTCGTATCCTAAGCCCCGATCCGTGGCCGCGTCGTCTCCTGAGCCCCGATCAATTGACGCGTCTTCTCCTGAGCCCCGATCGCTCCTCGCGCCGTCTCCTGAGCCACGCTCGGTCCATGCGTCGTGTTCTTAGCCCCGATGCCTCCACGCGCCGCCTCCGAGCCACGATAGGTCGAGGCGCCGCTTCCTGAGCCCCGATCGATCCACGCGCCGTCTCGTAAGCCACAATCGGTCCACGCGCCGTCTCAGAGCGCCGATCATTTCACGCGCCGTTTCCGAGCCCCGATACGTCTACACGCCGTATCCGAGCCCCGATCGGTCCACGTGACGCATTCTAAGCTACGGTCGGTCCACGCGCCGTCTCCGAGCGCCGATCGGTCCACGCGCCGTCTCCTGAGCCCCGATCGGTCCACGCGTCGTCTCCTGAGCCCCGATCGGTTAACGCGCCGTCTCCGAGCCCCGATCAGTCCACGCGCCGTCTCCTGAGCCCCGGTCGGTTCATGCGCCGTCTCCGAGCCCCGATCGATCCACGCGCCGTCTCCGAGCGCCGCTCGGTTCACGCGCCGTCTCCTGTGCTCCGATCGTTCCACGCGCCGTCTCCGAGCCCCGATCGGTCCACGCGGCGTCTCCTGAGCCCCGTTCGGTCCACGCGCCCTCTCCTAAGCCCCAATCTGTCCACGGGCCGTCTCCGAGCCGCGATCGGTAAAGCCGCCGTCATCAAGCCCCGATCCGTACACGCGTCGTCTCCGAGCCCCGATGGGTCCACTCGCCGTCTCCGAGCCCCGATCGGTCCACGCATCGTCTCCTATGCCCCGATCGGTTAACGCGCCGTCTCCGCGCCGCGATCGGTCCACGCGCCGTCGCCGAACCCCAATTGATCCACGCGCAACCGCCTGAGTCCCAATCGGCCCACGCGAGTCTCCTAAGCCTCGACCGGTCCACGCGCCGTCTCCTGAGTCCCGATCGGTCCACGCGCCGTCTCCTGAGCCCCGATCGGTCCATGCGTCGTCTCCTAAGCCCCGATCGGTCCACGCGCCGTCTCCGAGCCCCGATCGGTCCACGTACCGTCTCCGAAGCCCCGATCGGTCCACGCGCCGTCTCCTGAGCCGCGATCGGTCCACGCGTCGACTCCTAAGCCCCGATCGGTTCACGCGCCGTATCCGAGCCCCAATCGGTCCACGCGCCGTCTCCTAAGCTCCAATCGGTCCACGCGCCGTCTCCTGAGCCCCGATACGTCGACGCGCAGTCGCCGAGCCCCGATCGGTCTACGCGCTGTCTCCTGAGCCCCGATAGGTACACGCGTCGTCTCCTACACCCCGAACGGTCCACGCGTCGTCTCCTAAGCCCCGATCAGTCCACGCGCCGTCTCCGAGCCCCGATGGGTCCACGCACTGTCTCCTGATCCCCATGGGTCCACGAGGCGCCTCCGGAGCCCCGATCGATCCACGCGAGGATCCTGCGCCCAGATCGATCCACGCATCGTCTCCTAAGCCCCACTCGGTTAACGCGCCGTCTCCGAGCCCCAATCGGTCCACGCGCCGTCTCCTGAACCCCGATCGTTCCACGCGCCTTCTCCTAAGCCACGATCGGTCAGCGCCGTCTCCGAGCGCCGATCGGTGTACGCGCCGTCGCACGAGCCGCGATCGGTCCACGCGCGGCCTCCTGAGCCCCGGTTGCTTCACGCGCCGTATCCGAGGCCCAATCGGTCCACGCACCGGTTCCTGAGCCCCGATCGCTCCACGCGCCGTCTCCGAGCCCCGATCGGTCCACGCGCCGTATCCTGAGCCCGGATCGGTCCACGCGCCGTCGCCGAACCCCAATTGGTCCACGCTCAACCGTCTGAGCCCCGGTTGGTCCACGCGCTGTCTCCGAGCCCCGATCGGTCCACGCGTCGTATCCGAACCCCGATCGGTCCAGGCGCCGTCTCCTGAGCCTGGATCGGTCCACGCGTCGTCTCCTAAGCCCCGATCCGTCGTCGCGTCGTCTCCTGAGCCCCGATCGATCCACGCGTCTTCTCCTGAGCCCCGACCGCTCCACGCGTCGTCTCCGAGCTCCAATCGGTCCACGCGCCGTTTCCGAGCCCCGATCGGTCCATGCGTCGTCTTCTAACCCCCGATGCCTCCACGCGCCGTCTCCGAGCCACGATCGGTGCAGGCGCCGCTTCGTGAACCCCGATCGGTCCACGCGCTGTCTCCTGAGCCCCGATCCATCCACGCGCAGTCGCCGAGCCCCGATCGGTCCACGCGCGGTCTACTGAGCTCCGGTCGGTCCACACGCCGCTGCGAACCCCAATTGGTCCACGCGCAACCTCTCGAGCCCCAGTCGGTAATCGCGCTGTCTCCGAGCCCCGATCGGTCCACGTATGTTCTCCTAAGCCCCAATTAGTCCACGCGCCGTCTCCTAAGCCCCGATCTGCCCACGAGCCGTCTCCGAGCTCCGATCGGTCCACGCGCCGTCTCGAAGCCTCGATCCGTACACGCGTCATCTCCGAGCCCCGATCGGTCCACGCGCCATCGCCGAACCCCGATCGGTCCACGCGTCGTCTCCTGAGCCCCGATCAATTGACGCGTCTTCTCCTGAGCCCCGATCGCTCCTCGCGCCGTCTCCTAAGCCCCGCTCGGTCCATGCGTCGTCTTCAAAGCCCCGATGCCTCCACACGCCGTCTCCGAGCCACGATCGGTCCGTGCGCCGCTTCCACAACCCCGATCGGTCCACGCGTCATCTCCTGATCTCCGATCGGTCCACGCGCCGTCTCCTAAGCCCCGATCGGTCCACGCGCCGTCTCCGAGCGCCGATCGGTTGACGCTCCGTCTCCTAAGCCCCGATCGGTCCACGCGCCGTCTCCGAGCCCCGATCGGTCCACGCGTCGGCTCCTAAGCCTCTATCGGTCCACGCGCGGCCTGCTTAGTCCCGGTCGGTCCACGCGCCGCCTCCTAAGCCCCGATCGGTCCACGCGCCGTCTCCGAGCCACGATAGGTCCAGGCGCCGCTTCCTGAGCCCCGATCGATCCACGCGCCGTCTCGTAAGCCACAATCGGTCCACGCGCCGTCTCCGAGCACCGATCGGTCCACGCGCCGTCTCCTGAGCCCCGATCGGTCCACGCGTCGTCTCCTAAGCCCTGATCGGTCCACGTGCCGTCTCCGAGCCCCGATGGGTCTACGCGCCGCCTCCTGAGATCCGATCGATCCACGCATCGGCTCCTGAGCCCCGGTCGGTCCACGCGTCGTCTTCGAACACCGATCGATCCACGCGCCGTTTCCTGGGCCACGATCGGTCCACGCGTCGCCTCCTTAGCCCCGGTCGGTCCACGCGCCGTCTCCGAGCCCCGATCGGTCCACGCATCGTCTCCTGAACCCCGATCGGTTAACGCGCCGTCTCCGAGCCCCGATCAGTCCACGCGCCGTCTCCTGAGCCCCGGTCGGTTCATGCGCCGTCTCCGAGCCCCGATCGATCCACGCGTCGTCTTGTAAGCCCAGATGCCTTCTCGCGCCGTCTCCGGCCCACGATCGGTCCAGGCGCCGCTTCCTGAGCCACGATCGGTCCACGCGCCTTCTCCGAGCCCCGATCGGTGCACGCGCCGTCTCCTGAGCCCCGATCGGTCCACGCGTCGTCTCCTGAGCCCCGATCGGTCCACGCGCCGTCTCCTGAGCCCCGATCGGTCCACGCGTCGTCTCCTGAGCCCCGATCGGTCCACGCGCCGTCTCCTGAGCCCCGATCGGTCCACGCGCCGTCGCCGAACCCCAATTGGTCCACGCGAAACCGCCTGAGCCCCAATCGGTCCACGCGCTGTCTCCGAGCCCCGATCGTTCCACACGCCTCCTCCTAAGCCCCGATCGGTCCAGGCGTCGTCTCCTAAGCCCCGACCGGTCCACGCGCCGTCTCCTGAGCCCCGATCGGTCCACGCGCCGTCTCCTAAACCCGATCTGTCCACGGGCCGTCTCCGCGCCGCGATCTGTCCACGCGCCGTCGCCGAACCCTAATTGATCCACGCGCAACCGCCTGAGTCCCAATCGGTCCACGCGAGTCTCCTAAGCCCCGACCGGTCCACGCGCCGTCTCCTGAGCCCCTATCGCTCCACGCGTCGTCTCCGAGCCCCGATCGGTCCATGCGCCGTCGCCGAGCCATGATCGCTCCACGCGCGGCCTCCTGAGCCCCGGTCGCGCCACGCGCCGTATCCACGCCCCAATCGATCCACGCGCCGTCTCCTGAGTCCCGATCGGTCCACGCGCCGTCTCTTGAGCCCCGATCGGTCCACGCGTCGTCTCCTAAGCCGCGATCGGTCCACGCGCCGTCTCTAAGCCCCGATCCGTCGCCGCGTCCTGTCCTGAGCCCCGATCAATTGACGCGTCTTCTCCTGAGCCCCGATCGCTCCTCGCGCCGTCTCCTGAACCGCGCTCGGTCGATGCGTCGTCTTCTTAACCCCGATGCCTCCACGCGCCGTCTCCGAGCCACGATCGGTCCACGCACCGTCTCCGAGCCCCGATCGGTCCACGCGCCGTCGCCGAGCCATGATCGGTCCACGCGCGGCCTCCTGAGCCCCGATCGGTCCACGCGCCGTCGCCGAGCCGCGATCGGTCCACGCGCGGCCTCCTGAGCGCCGATTGGCTCACGCGCCGTATTCGAGCCCCAATCGGTAAACGCGCCGTCTCCTGAGCCCCGATCGGTCCGCGCGCCGTCTCCTGAGCCCCGATCGGTCCACGCGTCGTCTCCTAAGCCACCATTGGTCCACGTGCCGTCTCCCAGCCCCGATCGGACCACGCGCCGTCGCCGAACCCCAATTGGTCCACGCGAAACCGCCTGAGCCCCAGACGGTCCACGCGCTGTCTCCAAGCCCCGATCGGTCCACGCGTCGTCTCCGAGCCCCGATCGGTCCACGCGCCGTCGCCGAGTCATGATCTGTCCACGCGCGGCCTCCTGAGACCCGATCGGTCCACGCGCCGTCTTCGAGCCCCGATCGGTCCACGCATGGTCTCCTAAGCCCCAATCGGTTAACGCGCCGTCCCCGAGCCTCGATCGGTCCACGCGCCGTCTCCTGAGCCCCGATACGTCCACGCGCAGTCGCCGAGCCCTGATCGGTCCACGCGCTGTCTCCTGAGCCCCGATAGGTACACGCGTCGTCGCCTACACCCCGATCGGTCCACGCGTCGTCTCCTAAGCCCCGATCGGTCCACGCCCGTCTCCTAAGCCCCGATCGGTCAACGCGCCTTCTCCTCCGCCCCGATTCGTCCACACGCCGTTGCCGAACCCCAATTGGTCCACGCTCAACCGCCTGAGCCCCGGTTGGTCCACGCGCTGTCTCCGAGCCCCGATCGGTCCACGCGCCGTATCCAAACCCCGATCGGTCCACGCGCCGTCGCCGAGCCATGATCGGTTCACGCGCCATCTCCTGAGCCCCGATCGGTCCACGCGCCGTCTCCGGGCCCCGATCGGTCCACGCACCATCTCCTGCTCTGCAATCGGTCCACGCGCCGCCTCCGGAGCCGCGATCGATCCACGCTAGGCTCCTGAGCCCCGGCCGGTCCACGTGCCATCTCCGAGCCCCGATGGGTCTACGCGCCGCCTCCTGAGCCCCGATCGATCCACGCATCGGCTCCTGAGCCCCGGTCGGTCCACGCGCCGTCTCATGAGCCCCGGTCGGTTCATGCGCCGTCGCCGAGCCTCGATCGGTCCACGCGCGGCCTCCTTAGCCCCGGTCGGTCCACGCGCCGTCGCCGAGCCTCGATCGGTCCACGCGCGACCTCCTTAGCCCCGGTCGGTCCACGCGCCGTCTCCGAGCCCCGATCGGTCCACGCATCGTCTCCTGAGCCCCGATCGGTTAACGCCCCGTCTCCGAGCGCCGATCAGTCCACGCGCCGTATCCGAGCCCCAATCGGTCCACGCGCCGTCTCCTGAGCCCCGATTGTTCCACGCGCCGTCTCCGAGCCCCGCTCGTTCCACGCGGCGTCTCCTGAGCCCCAATCGGTCCACACGCTGTGTCGTGAGCCCCGATAGGCACACGCGTCGTCTCCTACGCCCGATCGGTCCACGCGTCGTCTCCTGAGCCCCGATCGTTCCACGCGCCGTCTCCGAGCCCCGAAAGGTTCACGCACCGTCTCCTGATCTCAATCGGTCCACGCGGCGCCTCCGGAGCCCCGAACGATCCACGCTAGGCTCCTGAGCCCCGGCCGGTCCGCGCGCCGCCTCCTGAGCTCCGAACAGTCGACGCGTCGTCTCCTGAGCCCCAATCGGCCCACACGCAGTCTCGTGAGCCCCGATAGGTACACGCGTCTTCTCCTGAGCCCCGATCGCACCTCACGCCGTCTCCTGAGCCCCGCTCGGTCCATGCGTCGTGTTCTTAGCCCCGATGCCTCCACGCGCCGTCTCCGAGCCACGATAGGTCCAGGCGCCGCTTCCTGAGCCCGGATCGATCCTCGCGCCGTCTCGTAAGCCACAATCGGTCCACGCGCCGTCTCAGAGCGCCGATCATTTCACGCGCCGTCTCCTGAGCCCCGATCGTTCCACGCGCCATCTCCGAGCCCCGATCGGTCCACGCGGCGTCTCCTGAGACCCGATCGGTTCACGCATCGTCTCCTAAGCCCCCATACGTCTACATGCCGTATCCGAGCCCCGATCGGTCCACGTGACGCATTCTAAGCTACGGTCGGTCCACGCGCCGTCTCCGAGCGCCGATCGGTCCACGCGCCGTCTCCTGAGCCCCGATCGGTCCACGCGTCGTCTCCTAAGCCCTGATCGGTCCACGTGCCGTCTCCGAGCCCCGATGGGTCTACGCGCCGCCTCCTGAGCCCCGATCGATCCACGCATCGGCTCCTGAGCCCCGGTCGGTCCACGCGCCGTCTCATGAGCCCCGGTCGGTTCATGCGCCGTCGCCGAGCCTCGATCGGTCCACGCGCGGCCTCCTTAGCCCCGGTCGGTCCACGCGCCGTCGCCGAGCCTCGATCGGTCCACGCGCGACCTCCTTAGCCCCGGTCGGTCCACGCGCCGTCTCCGAGCCCCGATCGGTCCACGCATCGTCTCCTGAGCCCCGATCGGTTAACGCCCCGTCTCCGAGCGCCGATCAGTCCACGCGCCGTATCCGAGCCCCAATCGGTCCACGCGCCGTCTCCTGAGCCCCGATTGTTCCACGCGCCGTCTCCGAGCCCCGCTCGTTCCACGCGGCGTCTCCTGAGCCCCAATCGGTCCACACGCTGTGTCGTGAGCCCCGATAGGCACACGCGTCGTCTCCTACGCCCGATCGGTCCATGCGTCGTCTCCTGAGCCCCAATCGTTCCACGCGCCGTCTCCGAGCCCCGAAAGGTTCACGCACCGTCTCCTGATCTCAATCGGTCCACGCGGCGCCTCCGGAGCCCCGAACGATCCACGCGAGTCTCCTGAGCCCCAGTTGGTCCGCGCGCCGTCTCCTGAGCCCCGATTCTTCGACGCGTGGTCTCCTGAGCCCCGATCGATCCACGCGTCGTCTCCTGAGCCCCGATCGCGCCACACGCCGTTTCCTGAGCCCCGATCGGTCCACGCGTCGTCTTCAAAGCCCCGATGCCTCCACGCGCCGTCTCCGAGCCACGATCGGTCCGTGCGCCGCTTCCACAACCCCGATCGGTCCACGCGTCAACTCCTGATCTCCGATCGGTCCACCCGCTGTCTCCTGAGCCCCGATCGTTCCACGCGCCGTCTCCGAGCCCCGATCGGTCCACGCGCAACCCCCTGAGCCCCAGTCGGTCCACGCGCTGTCTCCGACCCCCGATCGGTCCACGCGTCGTCTCCGAGCACCGATTGGTCCACGCGCCGTCGCCGAGCCATGATCGGTCCACGCGAGTCCTCCTGAGCACCGATCGGTCCTCGCGCCGTCGCCGAGCCGCGATCGGTCCACGCGCGGCCTCCTGAACCCCGATCGGTCCACGCGTCGTCTCCTGAGCCCCGATCGTTCCACGCGCCGTCTCCGAGCCGCGATCGGTCCACGCGCCGTCTCCTGAGCCCCGATCGGTCCACGCGCCGTCTCCGAGCCCCGATCGATCCACACGAGTCTCCTGAGCCCCGGTCGGTCCGGCCGCCGTCTCCTGAGCCCCGATCGGCCCACGCGCTGTCTCCTGAGCCCCGATCCGTCCACGCGCCGTCTCCTGAGCCCCGATCGTCCAACGCGCCGGCTCCGAGCCCGATCGGACCACGTGCCGTCTCCTGAGCCCCGGTCGGTTCACGCGCCGTCTCCGAGCCCCGATGGGTCCACGCGCGGTCTCCTGAGCCCCGGCGGTCCACGCGCCGTCGCCGAACCCCAATTCGTCCACGCGCAACCTCCTGAGCCCCAGTCGGTCCACGCGCCGTCTCCTAAGCCCCAATCTGTCCACGACCCGTCTCTGGGCCCCGATCGGTGCACGCGCCGTCTCCTGAGCCCCGATCGGTCCACGCGCCGTCTACTGAATCCCGATACGTCCACACGCAGTCGACGAGCCCCGATCGGTCCACGCGCCGTCGCCGAGCCTCGATCGGTCCACGCGCGGCCTCCTGAGCCCCGGTCGGTTCACGCGCCGTTTCCGAGCCACGATCGGTCCAGGCGCCGCTTCATTAGCCCCGATCGGTCCACGCGCCGCCTCCTAAGCCCCAATCGCTCCACGCGCCGTCTCCGAGCGCCGATCATTTCACGCGCTGTCTCCTGAGTCCCGATCGTTCCACGCGCCGTATCCGAGCCCCGATCCATCGACGCGCCGTGTCCTGATGCCCAATCGTTCCACGCGCAGTCTCCTGAGCCCCGATAGGTACACGCGTAGTCTCCTAAGCCCCGATCGGTCCACGCGCCGCCTCCGGAGCCCCAATTGATCAACGTGAGTCTCCTAAGCCCCGATCGGTCCACGTGCCGTCTCCGAGCCCCGATCGGTCCACGCGTCGTCTCCTAATCCCCGATCGGTCCACACGCCGTCTCCGAGCCCCGATGGGTCTACGCTTCGCCTCCTGAGCCCCGGTCGGTCCACGCGCCGTCTCCTGAGCCCCGATCGGTCCACGCGTCGTCTCCTAAGCCCCGATCGGTCCACGCGTCGTCTCCTAAGCCTCGATCCGTCGACGCGTCGTCTCCTGAGCCACGATCAATTGACGCGTCTTCTCCTGAGCCCGATCGCTCCACGCGCCGTCTCCTGAGCCCCGATCGGTCCACGCGCCGTCTCCGAGCTCCGATCGGTCCACGCGCCGTCTCCTAAGCCCCGATCGGTCCAAGCGCCTTCTGCTAAGCCCCGATCGGTTTACGCGCCGTCACCTGAGCCCCGATCGCTCCTCGCGCCGTCTCTGGGCCCCGATCGGTCCACGCGCCGTCTCCTGAACCCCGATACGTCCACACGCAGTCGCCGAGCCCCGATCGGTCCACGCGTCGTTCCCCAAGCCCCGATCCATCGACGCGCCGTTTCCTGATGCCCAATCGGTCCACGCGCAGTCTCCTGAGCCCCGATAGGTACACGCGTAGTCTCCTAAGCCCTGATCGGTCCACGCGCCGCCTCCGGAGCCCCAATCGATCAACGTGAGTCTCCTAAGCCCCCATCGGTCCACGTGCCGTCTCCGAGCCCCGATCGGTCCACGCGTCGTCTCCTAAGCCCCGATCGGTCCACGCGCCGTCTCCTGAGCCCCGATCGGTCCACGCGCCTTCTCCTCATCCCCGATCGGTCCACGCGCCGTCTCGGAGCGCCGATTGGTTCACGCGCCGTCTCCTGAGCCCCGATCGCTCCACGCGCAGTCGCCGAGCCTCGATCGGTTCACGCGAGGTCTCCTGAGCCCCGGTCGGTCCACGCGCCGTCGCCGAACCCCAATTGGTCCACGCGCAACCTCCTGAGCCCCAGTCGGTACACGCGCCGTCTCCGAGCCCCGATGGGTCCACGCGTCGCCTCCTGAGCCCCGATCGGTCCACGCGTCGTCTCCTAAGCCCCGATCGGTCCACGCGTCGTCTCCTAAGCCCCGATCCGTCGACGCGTCGTCTCCTGAGCCACGATCAATTGACGCGTCTTCTCCTGAGCCCGATCGCTCCTCGCGCCGTCTCCTGAGCCCCGATCGGTCCACGCGTCGTGTCCGAGCTCCGATCGGTCCATACGCCGTCTCCGAGCCACGATCGGTCCAGGCATCGCTTCCTGAGCCACGATCGGTCCACGCGCCGTATCCTAAGCCCCGATCGGTCCATGGGCCGTCTCTGAGCGCCGATAAGTTCAAGCGCCGTCTCCTGAGCCCCGATCGTTCCACGCGGCGTCTCCGAGCCCCGATCGATCCACGCGCCGTCTCCTGAGCCCGGATCGGTCGACGCGTCGTCTTTTGAGCCTCGATCGATCCACCCATCGTCTACTGAGCCCCAACCGCTCCACACGCCGTTACCTGAGCCCCGTTCGGTCCACGCATCGTCTCCGAGCACCGATCGGTCCACGCGCCGTTTTCTGAGCACCGTTCGGTCCACGCGTCGTCTTCAAAGCCCCGATGCCTCCACGCGCCGTCTCCAAGCCCCGATCGCCCCTCGCGCCGTCTCCTGAGCCCCGCTCGATCCATGCGTCGTCTTCTCAGCCCCGATGCCTCCACGCGCCGTCTTCGAGCCACGATCGGTCCAGGCGCCGCTTCTTGAGCCCCGATCGGTCCACGCGCCGTCTCGTAAGCCCCAATCGGTCTACGCGCCGTCTCAGAGCGCCGATCATTTCACGCGCCGTCTCGTGAGCCCCGATCATTCCACGCGCCGTCTCCGAGCGCCGATCGGTCCACGCGCCGTCTCCTGAGCCCCGATCGGTCCACGCGTCGTCTCCTAAGCCCTGATCGGTCCACGTGCCGTCTCCGAGCCCCGATGGGTCTACGCGCCGCCTCCTGAGCCCCGATCGATCCACGCATCGGCTCCTGAGCCCCGGTCGGTCCACGCGCCGTCTCATGAGCCCCGGTCGGTTCATGCGCCGTCGCCGAGCCTCGATCGGTCCACGCGCGGCCTCCTTAGCCCCGGTCGGTCCACGCGCCGTCGCCGAGCCTCGATCGGTCCACGCGCGACCTCCTTAGCCCCGGTCGGTCCACGCGCCGTCTCCGAGCCCCGATCGGTCCACGCATCGTCTCCTGAGCCCCGATCGGTTAACGCCCCGTCTCCGAGCGCCGATCAGTCCACGCGCCGTATCCGAGCCCCAATCGGTCCACGCGCCGTCTCCTGAGCCCCGATTGTTCCACGCGCCGTCTCCGAGCCCCGCTCGTTCCACGCGGCGTCTCCTGAGCCCCAATCGGTCCACACGCTGTGTCGTGAGCCCCGATAGGCACACGCGTCGTCTCCTACGCCCGATCGGTCCATGCGTCGTCTCCTGAGCCCCGATCGTTCCACGCGCCGTCTCCGAGCCCCGAAAGGTTCACGCACCGTCTCCTGATCTCAATCGGTCCACGCGGCGCCTCCGGAGCCCCGAACAATCCACGCGAGTCTCCTGAGCCCCAGTTGGTCCGCGCGCCGTCTCCTGAGCCCCGATTCTTCGACGCGTGGTCTCCTGAGCCCCGATCGATCCACGCGTCGTCTCCTGAGCCCCGATCGCGCCACACGCCGTTTCCTGAGCCCCGATCGGTCCACGCGTCGTCTTCAAAGCCCCGATGCCTCCACGCGCCGTCTCCGAGCCACGATCGGTCCGTGCGCCGCTTCCACAACCCCGATCGGTCCACGCGTCAACTCCTGATCTCCGATCGGTCCACCCGCTGTCTCCTGAGCCCCGATCGTTCCACGCGCCGTCTCCGAGCCCCGATCGGTCCACGCGCAACCCCCTGAGCCCCAGTCGGTCCACGCGCTGTCTCCGAGCCCCGATCGGTCCACGCGTCGTCTCCGAGCACCGATTGGTCCACGCGCCGTCGCCGAGCCATGATCGGTCCACGCGAGTCCTCCTGAGCACCGATCGGTCCTCGCGCCGTCGCCGAGCCGCGATCGGTCCACGCGCGGCCTCCTGAACCCCGATCGGTCCACGCGTCGTCTCCTGAGCCCCGATCGTTCCACGCGCCGTCTCCGAGCCGCGATCGGTCCACGCGCCGTCTCCTGAGCCCCGATCGGTCCACGCGCCGTCTCCGAGCCCCGATCGATCCACACGAGTCTCCTGAGCCCCGGTCGGTCCGCCCGCCGTCTCCTGAGCCCCGATCGGCCCACGCGCTGTCTCCTGAGCCCCGATCCGTCCACGCGCCGTCTCCTGAGCCCCGATCGTCCAACGCGCCGGCTCCGAGCCCGATCGGACCACGTGCCGTCTCCTGAGCCCCGGTCGGTTCACGCGCCGTCTCCGAGCCCCGATGGGTCCACGCGCCTTCTCCTCATCCCCGATCGGTCCACGCGCCGTCTCGGAGCGCCGATTGGTTCACGCGCCGTCTCCTGAGCCCCGATCGCTCCACGCGCAGTCGCCGAGCCTCGATCGGTTCACGCGAGGTCTCCTGAGCCCCGGTCGGTCCACGCGCCGTCGCCGAACCCCAATTGGTCCACGCGCAACCTCCTGAGCCCCAGTCGGTACACGCGCCGTCTCCGAGCCCCGATGGGTCCACGCGTCGCCTCCTGAGCCCCGATCGGTCCACGCGTCGTCTCCTAAGCCCCGATCGGTCCACGCGTCGTCTCCTAAGCCCCGATCCGTCGACGCGTCGTCTCCTGAGCCACGATCAATTGACGCGTCTTCTCCTGAGCCCGATCGCTCCTCGCGCCGTCTCCTGAGCCCCGATCGGTCCACGCGTCGTGTCCGAGCTCCGATCGGTCCATACGCCGTCTCCGAGCCACGATCGGTCCAGGCATCGCTTCCTGAGCCACGATCGGTCCACGCGCCGTATCCTAAGCCCCGATCGGTCCATGGGCCGTCTCTGAGCGCCGATAAGTTCAAGCGCCGTCTCCTGAGCCCCGATCGTTCCACGCGGCGTCTCCGAGCCCCGATCGATCCACGCGCCGTCTCCTGAGCCCGGATCGGTCGACGCGTCGTCTTTTGAGCCTCGATCGATCCACCCATCGTCTACTGAGCCCCAACCGCTCCACACGCCGTTACCTGAGCCCCGTTCGGTCCACGCATCGTCTCCGAGCACCGATCGGTCCACGCGCCGTTTTCTGAGCACCGTTCGGTCCACGCGTCGTCTTCAAAGCCCCGATGCCTCCACGCGCCGTCTCCAAGCCCCGATCGCCCCTCGCGCCGTCTCCTGAGCCCCGCTCGATCCATGCGTCGTCTTCTCAGCCCCGATGCCTCCACGCGCCGTCTTCGAGCCACGATCGGTCCAGGCGCCGCTTCTTGAGCCCCGATCGGTCCACGCGCCGTCTCGTAAGCCCCAATCGGTCTACGCGCCGTCTCAGAGCGCCGATCATTTCACGCGCCGTCTCGTGAGCCCCGATCATTCCACGCGCCGTCTCCGAGCGCCGATCGGTCCACGCGCCGTCTCCTGAGCCCCGATCGGTCCACGCGTCGTCTCCTAAGCCCTGATCGGTCCACGTGCCGTCTCCGAGCCCCGATGGGTCTACGCGCCGCCTCCTGAGCCCCGATCGATCCACGCATCGGCTCCTGAGCCCCGGTCGGTCCACGCGCCGTCTCATGAGCCCCGGTCGGTTCATGCGCCGTCGCCGAGCCTCGATCGGTCCACGCGCGGCCTCCTTAGCCCCGGTCGGTCCACGCGCCGTCGCCGAGCCTCGATCGGTCCACGCGCGACCTCCTTAGCCCCGGTCGGTCCACGCGCCGTCTCCGAGCCCCGATCGGTCCACGCATCGTCTCCTGAGCCCCGATCGGTTAACGCCCCGTCTCCGAGCGCCGATCAGTCCACGCGCCGTATCCGAGCCCCAATCGGTCCACGCGCCGTCTCCTGAGCCCCGATTGTTCCACGCGCCGTCTCCGAGCCCCGCTCGTTCCACGCGGCGTCTCCTGAGCCCCAATCGGTCCACACGCTGTGTCGTGAGCCCCGATAGGCACACGCGTCGTCTCCTACGCCCGATCGGTCCATGCGTCGTCTCCTGAGCCCCGATCGTTCCACGCGCCGTCTCCGAGCCCCGAAAGGTTCACGCACCGTCTCCTGATCTCAATCGGTCCACGCGGCGCCTCCGGAGCCCCGAACGATCCACGCGAGTCTCCTGAGCCCCAGTTGGTCCGCGCGCCGTCTCCTGAGCCCCGATTCTTCGACGCGTGGTCTCCTGAGCCCCGATCGATCCACGCGTCGTCTCCTGAGCCCCGATCGCGCCACACGCCGTTTCCTGAGCCCCGATCGGTCCACGCGTCGTCTTCAAAGCCCCGATGCCTCCACGCGCCGTCTCCGAGCCACGATCGGTCCGTGCGCCGCTTCCACAACCCCGATCGGTCCACGCGTCAACTCCTGATCTCCGATCGGTCCACCCGCTGTCTCCTGAGCCCCGATCGTTCCACGCGCCGTCTCCGAGCCCCGATCGGTCCACGCGCAACCCCCTGAGCCCCAGTCGGTCCACGCGCTGTCTCCGAGCCCCGATCGGTCCACGCGTCGTCTCCGAGCACCGATTGGTCCACGCGCCGTCGCCGAGCCATGATCGGTCCACGCGAGTCCTCCTGAGCACCGATCGGTCCTCGCGCCGTCGCCGAGCCGCGATCGGTCCACGCGCGGCCTCCTGAACCCCGATCGGTCCACGCGTCGTCTCCTGAGCCCCGATCGTTCCACGCGCCGTCTCCGAGCCGCGATCGGTCCACGCGCCGTCTCCTGAGCCCCGATCGGTCCACGCGCCGTCTCCGAGCCCCGATCGATCCACACGAGTCTCCTGAGCCCCGGTCGGTCCGCCCGCCGTCTCCTGAGCCCCGATCGGCCCACGCGCTGTCTCCTGAGCCCCGATCCGTCCACGCGCCGTCTCCTGAGCCCCGATCGTCCAACGCGCCGGCTCCGAGCCCGATCGGACCACGTGCCGTCTCCTGAGCCCCGGTCGGTTCACGCGCCGTCTCCGAGCCCCGATGGGTCCACGCGCGGTCTCCTGAGCCCCGGCGGTCCACGCGCCGTCGCCGAACCCCAATTCGTCCACGCGCAACCTCCTGAGCCCCAGTCGGTCCACGCGCCGTCTCCTAAGCCCCAATCTGTCCACGACCCGTCTCTGGGCCCCGATCGGTGCACGCGCCGTCTCCTGAGCCCCGATCGGTCCACGCGCCGTCTACTGAATCCCGATACGTCCACACGCAGTCGACGAGCCCCGATCGGTCCACGCGCCGTCGCCGAGCCTCGATCGGTCCACGCGCGGCCTCCTGAGCCCCGGTCGGTTCACACGCCGTTTCCGAGCCACGATCGGTCCAGGCGCCGCTTCATTAGCCCCCATCGGTCCACGCGCCGCCTCCTAAGCCCCAATCGCTCCACGCGCCGTCTCCGAGCGCCGATCATTTCACGCGCTGTCTCCTGAGTCCCGATCGTTCCACGCGCCGTATCCGAGCCCCGATCCATCGACGCGCCGTGTCCTGATGCCCAATCGTTCCACGCGCAGTCTCCTGAGCCCCGATAGGTACACGCGTAGTCTCCTAAGCCCCGATCGGTCCACGCGCCGCCTCCGGAGCCCCAATTGATCAACGTGAGTCTCCTAAGCCCCGATCGGTCCACGTGCCGTCTCCGAGCCCCGATCGGTCCACGCGTCGTCTCCTAATCCCCGATCGGTCCACACGCCGTCTCCGAGCCCCGATGGGTCTACGCTTCGCCTCCTGAGCCCCGGTCGGTCCACGCGCCGTCTCCTGAGCCCCGATCGGTCCACGCGTCGTCTCCTAAGCCCCGATCGGTCCACGCGTCGTCTCCTAAGCCTCGATCCGTCGACGCGTCGTCTCCTGAGCCACGATCAATTGACGCGTCTTCTCCTGAGCCCGATCGCTCCACGCGCCGTCTCCTGAGCCCCGATCGGTCCACGCGCCGTCTCCGAGCTCCGATCGGTCCACGCGCCGTCTCCTAAGCCCCGATCGGTCCAAGCGCCTTCTGCTAAGCCCCGATCGGCTTTCGCGCCGTCACCTGAGCCCCGATCGCTCCTCGCGCCGTCTCTGGGCCCCGATCGGTCCACGCGCCGTCTCCTGAACCCCGATACGTCCACACGCAGTCGCCGAGCCCCGATCGGTCCACGCGTCGTTCCCCAAGCCCCGATCCATCGACGCGCCGTTTCCTGATGCCCAATCGGTCCACGCGCAGTCTCCTGAGCCCCGATAGGTACACGCGTAGTCTCCTAAGCCCTGATCGGTCCACGCGCCGCCTCCGGAGCCCCAATCGATCAACGTGAGTCTCCTAAGCCCCCATCGGTCCACGTGCCGTCTCCGAGCCCCGATCGGTCCACGCGTCGTCTCCTAAGCCCCGATCGGTCCACGCGCCGTCTCCTGAGCCCCGATCGGTCCACGCGCCTTCTCCTCATCCCCGATCGGTCCACGCGCCGTCTCGGAGCGCCGATTGGTTCACGCGCCGTCTCCTGAGCCCCGATCGCTCCACGCGCAGTCGCCGAGCCTCGATCGGTTCACGCGAGGTCTCCTGAGCCCCGGTCGGTCCACGCGCCGTCGCCGAACCCCAATTGGTCCACGCGCAACCTCCTGAGCCCCAGTCGGTACACGCGCCGTCTCCGAGCCCCGATCGGTCCACGCGTCGTCTCCTGAGCCCCGATCGTTCCACGCGCCGTCTCCGAGCCGCGATCGGTCCACGCGCCGTCTCCGAGCGCCGATCGGTTCACGCGCCGTCTCCTGAGCCCCGATCGTTCCACGCGCCGTCTCCGAGCTCCGATCCGACCACGCGCCGTCTCCTGAGCCCGGATCGTTCCACGCGTCATCGCCGAATCCCCGATCCGCACACGCGTCGTCTCCGAGCCTCGATCGGTCCACGCGCCGTCGCGGAGCCCCGATCGGTCCAGGCGTGGCCTCCTGAGCCTCGATCGGTCCACGCGCGGCCTCCTGAGCCCCGGTCGGTTCACGCGCCGTCTCCGAGCCCCGATCGATCCACGCGTCGTCTTCCAAGCCCAGATGCCTCCTCGCGCCGTCTCCGAGCCACGATCGGTCCAGGCGCTGCTTCCTGAGCCCCAATCGGTCCACGCATCGTCACCTAAGCCCCGATCGGTCCACGCGCCGTCACCGAGCCATGATCGGTCCACGCGCGGCTCCTGAGCCCCCAT
This sequence comes from Netelia fuscicornis, assembly GCA_946811545.1. NCBI lineage: Eukaryota > Metazoa > Arthropoda > Insecta > Hymenoptera > Ichneumonidae > Netelia > Netelia fuscicornis. Next base: position 13,243,276 of record OX328016.1, on the reverse strand, counting down.
CGGTCCACGCGCCGTCGCCGAGCCGGGATCGGTCCACGCGCGGGCTCCTGAGTCCCGGTTGGTTCACGCGCCGTATCCGAGCCCCAATCGGTCCACGCGCCGGCTCCTGAGCACCGATCGGTCCACGCGCCGTCTCCTGAGCCCCGATCGCTCCACGCACCGTTTTCTGAGCACCGTTTGGTCCACGCGTCGTCTTCAAAGCCCCGATGCCTCCACGCGCCGCCTCCGGAGCCCCGATCGATCCACGCGAATCTCCTGAGCTCCGGTCGGTCGACGCGCCGTCTCCTCAGCCCCGATCCGTCCACGCGTCGTCTCCTAAACCCCGATTCGTCGACGCGTCGTCTCCTGAGCCCCGATCAATTGACGTGTGTTCTCCTGAGCCCCGATCGCTCCTCGCGCCGTCTCCTGAACCCCGCTCGGTCCATGCGTCGTCTTCTTAGCCCGGATGCCTCCACGCGCCGTCTCCGAGCCACGATCGGTCCAGGCGCCGCTTCCTGCGCCCCGATCGGTCCACGCGCCGTCTCCTAAGCGCCAATCGGTCCACGCGGCGTCTCCGAGCGCCGATCATTTCACGCGCCGTCTGCTGAGACCCGATCGTTCCACGCGCCGTCTCCGAGCCCCGATCGATCCACGCGCCGCCTCCTGAGCCCCGATCGGTCCACGCGCTGTCTCCTGAGCCCCGATAGGTACACGCGTAGTCTCCTAAGCCCCGATCGGTCCACGCGTCGTCTCCGAGCTCTGATCGGTCCACATGCCGTTTCCTGAGCCCCGATCGGTCCACGCGTCGTCTTCAAAGCCCCGATGCCTCCACGCGTCGTCTCCGAGCCACGATCGGTCCAGGCGCCGCTTCCTGAGCCCCGATCGGTCCACGCGCCGTATCCTAAGCCCCGATCGGTCCCCGTGCCGTCTCTGAGCGCTGATAACTTCACGCGCCATCTCCTGCGCCCCGATCGGTCCACGCGTCGTCTCCTAGGCCCCGCTCGGCTAACGCGTCGTTTCCGAGCCCCGATCGGTCCAGGCGCCGGTTCCTGAGACCCGATCGTTCCACGGGCCGTATCCTAAGCCCCGATCGGTCCACGTGCCGTCTCTGAGCGCTGATAACTTCACGAGCCGTCTCCTAAGCCCCGATCGGTCCACCCGTCGTCTCTTAAGCCCCAATCGGTCCACGCGCAATCTCTGGGCGCCGATCATTTTACGCGCCGTCTCCTGAGCCCCGGTCGGTCCGCGCGCCATCACCTGAGCCCCGATCGGTCAACGCGTAGTCTCCTAAGCCCCGATCGGTGCACGCGCCGTCTCCGAGCTTCGATCAGTCCACGCGCCGTCTCCTAAGCCCCGATCGTTCCACACGCCGCCCCCTAAACCTCGATCGGTCCAGGCGTCGTCTCCTAAGCCCCGACCGGCTCACGCGTCGTCTCCTGTGCCCCGATCGATTCACGTGCCGTCTCCTAAGCCCCGATCGGTCCACGCGCCGTCTCCGAGCGCCGATCGGTTCACGCGCCGCCTCCTGAGCCCCGATCGGTCCACGCGCCTTCTCCGAGCGCCGTTCGGTCCACGCGCCGTCTCCTCAGCCCCGATCGGTCCACGCGTCGGCTCCTAAGCCTCGATAGGTCCACGCGCTGCCTCCTTAGCCCCGGTCGGTCCACGCGCCGTCTCCGAGCCCCGATCGATCCGCGTGACGCATTCTAAGCCACGGTCCGTCCACACGCCGTCTCCGAGCGCCGATCCGTCCACGCGCCATCTTCTGAGCCCCGATCGACCCACGCGCCGTTTCCGAGCCCCGATCGGTCCACGCGTCGTCTCCGAGCGCCGATCGGTTGACGCGCCGTCTCCTGAGCCCCGATCGGTCACCGCGCCGTCTCCTAAGCCCCGTTCGGTCCAAGCGTCTTCTCCTAAACCCCGGTCGGTCCACCCGCCGTCTCCGAGCCCCGATCGTTCCACGCGCCGTCCCCGATCCCCGATCGATCCACGCGCCGTCTCCGAGCGCCGATCGGTCCGCGCGCCATCTCCTAAGCCTCGATAGGTCCACGCGCTGCCTCCTTAGCCCCGGTCGTTCCACACGCCGTCTCCGAGTCCCGATCGGCCCACGCTCCGTCTCCTGAGCCCGGATCGTTCCACGCGTCGTCTCCTGATCCCCGATCCGTAAACGCGTCGTCTCCGAGCCTCGATCGGTCCACACGCCGTGTCCGATCCCCGATCGGTCCGCGTACTGCATTCTGAGCCGCGGTCCGTCCACGCGCCGTCTCCGAGCACCGATCGGTCCACGCGCCGTCTCAGAGCGCCGATCATTTCACGCCCCGTCTCCTGAGCTCCGATCGTTCCACGCGCCGTCTCCGAGCCCCGATCGGTCCACGCGCCGTCTCCTGAGCCCTAATCGGTCCACACGCTGTCTCGTGAGCCCCGATAGGTACACGCGCCGTGTCCTACGCCCCGATGGGTCCACGCGTCGTCTCCTGGTCCCCGATCCGTAAACGCGTCGTCTCCGAGCCTCGATCGGTCCACGCGTCGTCTCCGAGCCCCGATCGGTCCACGCGTCGTCTTCGAGCCCCAATCGGTCCACGCGCCGTCTCAGAGCGCCGATCATTTCACGCGCCGTCTCCTGAGCCCCGATCGTTCCACGCGCCGTCTCCGAGCCCCGATCGGTCCACGCGGCGTCTCCTGAGCCCCGATCGGTTCACGCGCCGTCGCGGAACCCCAATTGGTCCACGCGCAACCGCCTGAGCCCCAGTCGGTCCACGCGCCGTTTCCTGAGCCCCGATCGGTCCACGCGCCGTCTCCTGGGCCCCGATCGGTCTACGCGTCGTCTCCTAAGCCCCGATTGGTGGACCTGCCGTCTCCCAGCCACGATCGGTCCACGCGCCGTCTGCTAAGCCCCAATCTGTCCACGACCCGTCTCCGGGCCCCGATCGGTGCACGCGCCGTCTCCTAAGCCCCGATCGATCCACGCGCCGTCGCCGAACCCCAATTGGTCCACGCGCAATCGCCTGAGCCCCAGTCGGTCCACGCACTGTCTCCGAGCCCCGATCGGTCCACCCGCCGTCTTCGAGCCCCGATCGGTCCACGCATCGTCTCCTAAGCCCCAATCGGTTAACGCGCCGTCTCCTGAGCGCCGATCGTTCCACGCGCCGTCTCCGAGCCCCGATCGGTCCCTGCGCCGTCTCGTGAGTCCCAATCGGTCCACTCGCTGTCTCCTGAGCCCCGATAGGTACACGCGTCGTCTCCTACGCCCCGATCTGTCCACGCGTCGTCTCCTAGGCCCCGATCGGTCCACGCGCCGTCTCCGAGCCCCGATCGGTCCACGCACCGTGTCCTAATCCCCATCGGTCCACGCGGCGCCTCCTGAGCCCCGATCGGTCGACGCGTCGTCTCCTGAGCCGCGATCGATCCACGCGTCGTCTCCTGAGCCCCGATCGCTCCAGGCGCCGTTTTCTGAGCACCGTTCGGTCCACGCGTCGTCTTCAAACCCCGATGCCTCCACGCGCCGTCTCCTGAACGCCGATCGGTTCACGCGCCGGCTCCGAGCCCGATCGATCCAGGCATCGTCTCCTAAGCCCCGATCGGTTAACGTGCCGTCTCCGAGCCCCGATCGGTCCACGCGCCGTCTCCTGAGCCCCGGTCGGTTCACGCGCCGTCTCCGAGCCCCGATCGATCCACGCGTCGTCTTGTAAACCCAGATGCCTCCTCGCATCGTCTCCTCAGCCCCGATCGGTCCACGCGCCGTCGCCGAGCCGCGATCGGTCCACGCGTCGTCTCCTGAGCCCCAACCGCTCCACACGCCGTTTCCTGAGCCCCGATCGGTCCACGCATCGTCTCCGAGCACCGATCGGTCCACGCGCCTTTTTCTGAGCACCGTTCGGTCCACGCGCCGTCTCCTGAGCCCCGATCGTTCCACGCGCCGTCTCCGACCCCCGATCGGTCCACGCGCCGTCTTATAAGCCCCGATCGGACCACGCGCCTTCTCCTCAGCCCCGATTGGTCCACGCGCCGTCTCGAAGCACCGATTGGTTCACGCGCCGTCTCATGAGCCCCGATCGCTCCACGCGCCGTCGCCGAGCCGCGATCGGTCCACGCGTCGTCTCCTGAGCCCCAACCGCTCCACACGCCGTTTCCTGAGCCCCGATCGGTCCACGCATCGTCTCCGAGCACCGATCGGTCCACGCGCCTTTTTCTGAGCACCGTTCGGTCCACGCGCCGTCTCCTGAGCCCCGATCGTTCCACGCCCCGTCTCCGACCCCCGATCGGTCCACGCGCCGTCTTATAAGCCCCGATCGGACCACGCGCCTTCTCCTCAGCCCCGATTGGTCCACGCGCCGTCTCGAAGCACCGATTGGTTCACGCGCCGTCTCATGAGCCCCGATCGCTCCACGCGCCGTCTCCGAGCGCCGATCGGTCCACGCGCCGTCTCCTAAGCCCCGATCGGTTAACGCGCCGTCTCCGAGCGCCGAGCGGTCCATGCATCGTTTCCTAAGCCCCGATCGGTTAACGCGCTGTCTCCGAGCGCCGATCGGTCCACGCGCCGTCGCCGAACCCCAAATGGTCCACGCGCAACCGCCTGAGCCCCGATCGGTCCACGCGTCGTCTCCGAGCACCGATCGGTCCACGCGCCGTCGCCGAGCCATGATCGGTCCACACGAGGCTCCTGAGCCCCGGTCGGTCCGCGCGTCGTCTCCTAAGCCCCGATCGGTCGACGCGTCGTTTCCTGAGCCCCGATCGATCCACGCGTCGTCTCCTGAGCCCCGATCGCTCCACGCGCCGATTTCTGAGCCCCGATCAATTGACGCGTCTTCTCCTGAACCCCGATCGGCCCACGCGCCGTCTCCTAAGCCCCGATCGGTCCAAGCGCCTTCTCCTAAGCCCCGATGCCTCCACGCGCCGTCTCCGAGCCACGATCGGTCCGTGCACCGCTTCCAGAGCCCCGACCTGTGCCCGCGTCTTCTCCTGATCTCCGATCGGTCCACGCGCCGTCTCATAAGCCCCGATCGGTCCACGCGCCGTCTCCGAGCGCCGATCGGTTCACGGGCCGTCTCTGAGCCGCGATCGATAAAGCCGCCGTCATGAAGCCCCGATCCGTACACGCGTCGTCTCCGAGCCCCGATGCCTCTACGCGCCGTCTCCGAGCCACGATCGGTTCAGGCGCCGCTTCCCGGGCTCCGATCAGTCCACGTGCCGTCTCCTAAGCCCCGATCGCTCCACGGACCGTTTCCTGATCCCCGATCGGTCCACGCGCCGCCTCCTGAGTCCTGATCGGTCAACGCGTCGTGTCCTAAGCCCTGATCGGTCCACGTGCCGTCTCCGAGCCCCGATGGGTCCACGCGCCACATCCTGAGCCCCGATCGGACGACGCGTCGTCTCCTGACCCTTGATCGATCCACGCGTCGTCTCCTGAACCCCGATTGCTCCACGGGCCGTTTCCTGAGCCCCGATCGGTCCACGCGTCGTCTTCTAAGCCCAGATGCCTCCTCGCGCCGTCTCCGAGCCACGATGGGTCCAGGCGCCGCTTCCTGAGCCCCGATCGGTCCACGCGTTGTCTCCTAAGCCCCGTTCGGCCCATGCGCCGTCTCCTAAGCCCCGATCATTCCACGCGCCGTCTCCGAGCCCCGATCGGTCCACGCGCCGGCACCTGAGCCCGGATCGGTCCACGCGCCGTCGCCGAACCCCAATTGGTCCACGCGCAACCGCCTGAGCCCCAGTCGGTCCACGCGCTGTCTCCGAGCCCCGATCGGTCCACGGGCCGTCTCCGAGCGCCGATCGGTCCGCCCGCCGACTCCTGAGCCCCGTTCGGCCCACGCGCCGTCATCTAAGCCCCGATCTGTCCATGGGCCGTCTCCGAGCCGCGATCGGTAAACGCGCCGTCACCAAGCCCCGATCCATACACGCGTCGTCTCCGAGCCCCGATGGGCCCACGCGCCGTCGCCGAGCCTCGATCGGTCCACGCGCAGCCTCCTAAGCCCCGGTCGGTTCACGCGCTACCTCCGAGCCGCGATCGGTCCACGCGCCGTCTCCTGAGCCCCGATACGTCCACGCGAAGTCGCCGAGCCCCGATCGGTCTACGCGCGGTCTCCTGAGCCCCGATCGTTCCACGCGCCGTGTCCGAGCCCCGATCGATACACGCGCCGTCTCCTGAGCCCAAATCGGTCCACACGCAGTCTCGTGAGCCCCGATAGGTACAGGCGTCGTCTCCTACGCCCCGATCGGTCCACGCGTAGTCTCCTAAGCCCCGCTCGGTTAACGCGTCGTTTCCGAGCCCCGATCGGTCCACGCGTCGTCTCCTGAGCCCCAATTAGTCCATGCGCCGTCTCCTAAGCCCCGATCTGTCCACGGGCCGTGTCCGAGCTCCGATCGGTCTACGCGTCGTCTCCGAGCCCAGATCGGTCCACGCGCCATCGCCGAGACCCGATCGGTCCACACCCCTTCTCCTGAGCCCCGATCTGTCGACGCGTCGTCTCCTAAGCCCCGACCGGTGCACGCGCCGTCTCCTGTGCCCCGATCGATTCACGTGCCGTCTCCTAAGCCCCGATCGGTCCACCCGTCGTCTCTTAAGCCCCAATCGGTCCACGCGCCCTCTCCGAGCGCCGATCATTTCACGCGCCGTCTCCTGAGCCCCGGTCGGGCCGCGCGCCGTCACCTGAGCCCCGATCGGTCGACGCGTCGTCTTCTGAGCCCCGATCGGTCCACGCGCAGCCTCCTAAGCCCCCATAGGTACACGCGTCGACTTCTAAGCCCCGATCGGTCCACGCGTAGTCTCCTAAGCCCCGCTCGGTTAACGCGTCGTTTCCGAGCCCCGATCGGTCCACGCGTCGTCTCCTGAGCCCCAATTAGTCCATGCGCCGTCTCCTAAACCCCGATCCGTCCACGGGCCGTGTCCGAGCTCCGATCGGTCCACGCGTCGTCTCCGAGCCCTGATCGGTCCACGCGCCATCGCCGAGCCCCGATCGGTCCACGCGCCGTCGCCGAGTCATGATCTGTCCACGCGCGGCTTCCTGAGACCCGATCGGTCCACGCGCCGTCTTCGAGCCCCGATCAGTCCACGCATGGTCTCCTAAGCCCCAATCGGTTAACGCGCCGTCCCCGAGCCCCGATCGGTCCACGCGTCGTCTCCTGATCTCCGATCGGTCCACACGCCATCTCCTAAGCCCCGATCATTCCACGCGCCATCTCCGAGCCCCGATCGGTCCACGCGCCGTCTCATAAGCCCCGATCGGACCACGCGCCTTCTCCTCAGCCCCGATCGGTCCACGCGCCGTCTCCGAGTCCCGATCGGTCCACGCACTGTCTCCTGATCCCCATGGGTCCACGCGGCGCCTCCGGGGCCCCGACCGATCCACGCGAGGCTCCTAAGCCCCGATCGGTCCACGCGCAACCGCCTGAGCCCCAGTCGGTCGACGCGCTGTCTCCGAGCCCCGATCGGTCCACGCGTCGTCTCCGAGCCCCGATCGGTCCACGCGCCATCGCCGAGCCACGATCGGTCCACGCGCGGCCTCCTGAGCCCCGATCGGTCCACGCGCCGTCGCCGAGCCGCGATCGGTCCACGCGCGGTCTCCTGAGTCCCGGTTGGTTCACGCGCCGTATCCGAGCCCCAATCGGTCCACGCGCCGGCTCCTGAGCCCCGATCGGTCCACGCACCGTCTCCTGAGCCCCGATCGCTCCACGCACCGTTTTCTGAGCACCGTTTGGTCCACGCGTCGTCTTCAGAGCCCCGATGCCTCCACGCGCCGTCTCCGAGCCACGATCCGTCCGTGCGCCGCTTCCAGAGCCCTCTCGGTCCACGCGTCGTCTCCTGATCTCCGATCGGTCCACACGCCATCTCCTAAGCCCCGATCATTCCACGCGCCATCTCCGAGCCCCGATCGGTCCACGCGCCGTCTCATAAGCCCCGATCGGACCACGCGCCTTCTCCTCAGCCCCGATCGGTCCACGCGCCGTCTCCGAGCGCCGATTAGTTCATGCGCCGTCTCCTGAGCCCCGATCGTTCCACGCGCCGTCTCCGAGCTCCGATCGGTCCACGCGCCGTCTCCTAATCCCCGATCGGTCCAAGCGCCTTCTGCTAAGCCCCGATCGGTCCAAGCGCCTTCTGCTAAGCCCCGATCGGTCCACGCGCCGTCTCCGAGCGCCGATCGGTTCACGCGCCGTCACCTGCGCCCCGATCGTTCCACGCGCCGTCTCCGAGCCCCGATCGGTCTACGCGCCGTCTCCTAAGCCCCGATCGGTCCACGCGCCGTCTCGGAGCGCCGATTGGTTCACGCGCCGTCTCCTGAGCCCCGATCGCTCCACGCGCAGTCGCCGAGCTTCGATCGGTCCACGCGCCGTCTCCTAAGCCCCGATTGGTCCAAGCGCCTTCTGCTAAGCCCCGATCGGTCCAAGCGCCTTCTGCTAAGCCCCGATCGGTCCACGCGCCGTCTCCGAGCGCCGATCGGTTCACGCGCCGTCACCTGAGCCCCGATCGTTCCACGCGCCGTCTCCGAGCCCCGATCGGTCTATGCGCCGTCTCCTAAGCCCTGATCAGTCCACGCGCCTTCTCCTCATCCCCCGATCGGTCCGCGCGCCGTCGCCGAACCCCAATTGGTCCACGCGAAACCGCCTGAGCCCCAGTCGGTCCACGCGCTGTCTCCGAGCCCTGATCGGTCCACGCGCCGTCTTCGAGCCCCGGTCGGTTCACGCATGGTCTCCTAAGCCCCGATCGGTCCACGCGTAGTCTCCGAGCCCCGATCGGTCCACGCGCCGTCGCCGAGTCATGATCTGTCCACGCGCGGCCTCCTGAGACCCGATCGGTCCACGCGCCGTCTTCGAGCCCCGATCGGTCCACGCGCCGTCTCCTGAGCCCCGATCGATCCACGCGTCGTTCCCTAAGCCCCGATCCATCCACGCGCTGTCTCCTAAGTCCCGATCGGTCCAGGCCCCGTCTCCGAGCGCCGATCGCTTCACGCGCCGTCTCCTGAGTCCCGATCCGTCCACTCACTGTCTCCTGAGCCCCGGTCGGTCCACGCGCCGCCTCCTGCGCTCCGATCGGTCCACGCGCCGTCTCCTGAGCCACGATCGGTCGACGCGCCGTCTCGTGAGCCCCGATCGGTCCACGCGCCGTCTCCTGAGCCCCGATCGGTCCACGCGTCGTTCCCTAAGCCCCGATCCATCCACGCGCAGTCTCCCGAGCCCCAATCGGTCCACGCGCCGTCTCCTGAGCCCCGATCGGTTCACGCATCGTCTCCTAAGCCCCGATCGGTTAACGCGCCGTCTCCGAGCCCCAATCGGTCCACGCGCCGTCTCCTGAGCCCCGATCGGTCCACGCATCGTCTCCTAAGCCCCGATCGGTTAACGCGCCGTCTCCGAGCCCCGATTGGTCCACGCGCAACCTCCTGAGCCCCAGTCGGTACACGCGCTGTCTCCGAGCCCCGATCGGTCCCCGCATAGTCTCCTAAGCCCCAATCGGTTAACGCGCCGTCTCCGAGCCCCGATCGGTCCACGCGCCGTCGCCGAACCCCAATTGGTCCACGCGCAACCGCCTGAGCCCCAGTCGGTCAACGCGCTGTCACCGAGCCCCGATCGGTCCACGTGTGGTCTCCGAGCCCCGATCGGTCCACGCGCCGTCGCCGAGCCACGATCGGTCCACGCGCGGCCTCTTTAGCCCCGATCGGTCCACGGGCCGTCGCCGAGGCGCGATCGGTCCACGCGCGGCCTCCTGAGCCCCGATTGGTTCACGCGCCGTATCCGAGCCCCAATCGGTCCACGCGCCGTCTCCTGAGCCCCGATCGGTCCACGCGCCGTCTCCTGAGCCCCGATCGGTTCACGCGTCGTCTCCTAAGCCCCCATTGGTCCACGTGCCGTCTCGCAGCCCCGATCGGTCCACGCGCCGTCTCCTAATCCCCAATCTGTCCACGACCCGTCTCCGGGCCCCGATCGGTACACGTGCCGTCTCCTAAGCCCCGATCGGTCCACGCGCCGTCGCCGAACCCCAATTGGTCCACGCGAAACCGCCTGAGCCCCAGTCGGTCCGGGCGCTGTCCCCGAGCCCCGATCGGTCCACGCGCCGTCTCCTGAGCCCCGATACGTCCACGCGCAGTCGCCGAGCCCCGATCGGTCCACGCGCCGTCTCCGAGCCCCGATCGGTCCACGCACTGTCTCCTGATCCCCATGGGTCAACGCGGCGCCTCCGGAGCCCCGGTCGATCCACGCGAGGCTCCTGAGCCCCGATCGGACCACGCATCGTCTCCTAAGCCCCAATCGGTTAACGCGCCGTCTCCGAGCCCCGATCGGTCCACGCGCCGTCGCCGAACCCCAATTGGTCCACGCGCAACCGCCTGAGCCCCAGTCGGTCCACGCACTGTCTCCGAGCCCCGATCGGTCCACGCGTCGTCTCCGAGCCCCGATCGGTCCACGCGCGGTCTCCTAATCCCCAATCTGTCCACGATCCGTCTCCGGGCCCCGATCGGTGCACGCGCCGTCTCCTAAGCCCCGATCGGTCCACGCGCCGTCGCCGAACCCCAATTGGTCCACGCGAAACCGCCTGAGCCCCAGTCGGTCCACGCGCCGCCTCCTGAGCCCCGATCGATTCACACGCCGTCTCCGAGCCCCGATCGGTTCACGCATCGTCTCCTAAGCCCCGATACGTCCACACGCCGTATCCGAGCCCCGATCGGTCCGCGTGACGCATTCTAAGCCACGGTCCGTCCACGCGCCGTCTTCGAGCCCCGATCGGTCCACGCATGGTCTCCTAAGCCCCAATCGGTTAACGCGCCATCCCCGAGCCCCGATCGGTCCACGCGATGTCTCCTAAGCCCCGATCGGTCCACGCGCCACCTCCGAGTCCCGATCGGTCCACGCACTGTCTCCTGATCCCCATGGGTCCACGCGGCGCCTCCGGGGCCCCGATCGATCCACGCGAGGCTCCTAAGCCCCGATCGGTCCACGCGCAACCGCCTGAGCCCCAGTCGGTCGAAGCGCTGTCTCCGAGCCCCGATCGGTCCACGCGTCGTCTCCGAGCCCCGATCGGTCCACGCGCCATCGCCGAGCCACGATCGGTCCACGCGCGGCCTCCTGAGCCCCGATCGTTCCACGCGCCGTCGCCGAGCCGCGATCGGTCCACGCGCGGTCTCCTGAGTCCCGGTTGGTTCACGCGCCGTATCCGAGCCCCAATCGGTCCACGCGCCGGCTCCTGAGCCCCGATCGGTCCACGCACCGTCTCCTGAGCCCCGATCGCTCCACGCACCGTTTTCTGAGCACCGTTTGGTCCACGCGTCGTCTTCAAAGCCCCGATGCCTCCACGCGCCGTCTCCGAGCCACGATCCGTCCGTGCGCCGCTTCCAGAGCCCTCTCGGTCCACGCGTCGTCTCCTGATCTCCGATCGGTCCACACGCCATCTCCTAAGCCCCGATCATTCCACGCGCCATCTCCGAGCCCCGATCGGTCCACGCGCCGTCTCATAAGCCCCGATCGGACCACGCGCCTTCTCCTCAGCCCCGATCGGTCCACGCGCCGTCTCCGAGCGCCGATTAGTTCATGCGCCGTCTCCTGAGCCCCGATCGCTCCACGCTCCGTCTCCCAGCCCCGATCGGTCCACGCGCCGTCTCCTGAGCCCGGATCGGTCCACGCGCCGTCGCCGAACCCCAATTGGTCCACGCGCCATCGCCTGTGCCCCAGTCGGTCCACGCGCCGTCTCCGAGCGCCGATCGGTTCACGCGCCGTCTCCTGAGCCCCGATCGTTCCACGCGCCGTCTCCGAGCTCCGATCGGTCCACGCGCCGTCTCCTAATCCCCGATCGGTCCAAGCGCCTTCTGCTAAGCCCCGATCGGTCCAAGCGCCTTCTGCTAAGCCCCGATCGGTCCACGCGCCGTCTCCGAGCGCCGATCGGTTCACGCGCCGTCACCTGCGCCCCGATCGTTCCACGCGCCGTCTCCGAGCCCCGATCGGTCTACGCGCCGTCTCCTAAGCCCCGATCGGTCCACGCGCCGTCTCGGAGCGCCGATTCGTTCACGCGCCGTCTCCTGAGCCCCGATCGCTCCACGCGCAGTCGCCGAGCTTCGATCGGTCCACGCGCCGTCTCCTAAGCCCCGATTGGTCCAAGCGCCTTCTGCTAAGCCCCGATCGGTCCAAGCGCCTTCTGCTAAGCCCCGATCGGTCCACGCGCCGTCTCCGAGCGCCGATCGGTTCACGCGCCGTCACCTGAGCCCCGATCGTTCCACGCGCCGTCTCCGAGCCCCGATCGGTCTATGCGCCGTCTCCTAAGCCCCGATCAGTCCACGCGCCTTCTCCTCATCCCCCGATCGGTCCACGCGCCGTCGCCGAACCCCAATTGGTCCACGCGAAACCGCCTGAGCCCCAGTCGGTCCACGCGCCGTCTCCGAGCCCTGATCGGTCCACGCGTCGTCTCCGAGCCCCGATCGGTCCACGCGCCGTCTTCGAGCCCCGGTCGGTTCACGCATGGTCTCCTAAGCCCCAATCGGTTAACGCGCCGTCTCCGAGCCCCGATCGGTCCACGCGCCGTCGCCGAACCCCAATTGGTCCACGCGCAACCGCCTGAGCCCCAGTCGGTCCACGCGCTGTCTCCGAGCCCCGATCGGTCCACGCGTAGTCTCCGAGCCCCGATCGGTCCACGCGCCGTCGCCGAGTCATGATCTGTCCACGCGCGGCCTCCTGAGACCCGATCGGTCCACGCGCCGTCTTCGAGCCCCGATCGGTCCACGCGCCGTCTCCTGAGCCCCGATCGATCCACGCGTCGTTCCCTAAGCCCCGATCCATCCACGCGCTGTCTCCTAAGTCCCGATCGGTCCAGGCCCCGTCTCCGAGCGCCGATCGGTTCACGCGCCGTCTCCTGAGTCCCGATCCGTCCACTCACTGTCTCCTGAGCCCCGGTCGGTCCACGCGCCGCCTCCTGCGCTCCGATCGGTCCACGCGCCGTCTCCTGAGCCACGATCGGTCGACGCGCCGTCTCGTGAGCCCCGATCGGTCCACGCGCCGTCTCCTGAGCCCCGATCGGTCCACGCGTCGTTCCCTAAGCCCCGATCCATCCACGCGCAGTCTCCCGAGCCCCAATCGGTCCACGCGCCGTCTCCTGAGCCCCGATCGGTTCACGCATCGTCTCCTAAGCCCCGATCGGTTAACGCGCCGTCTCCGAGCCCCAATCGGTCCACGCGCCGTCTCCTGAGCCCCGATCGGTCCACGCATCGTCTCCTAAGCCCCGATCGGTTAACGCGCCGTCTCCGAGCCCCGATTGGTCCACGCGCAACCTCCTGAGCCCCAGTCGGTACACGCGCTGTCTCCGAGCCCCGATCGGTCCCCGCATAGTCTCCTAAGCCCCAATCGGTTAACGCGCCGTCTCCGAGCCCCGATCGGTCCACGCGCCGTCGCCGAACCCCAATTGGTCCACGCGCAACCGCCTGAGCCCCAGTCGGTCAACGCGCTGTCACCGAGCCCCGATCGGTCCACGTGTGGTCTCCGAGCCCCGATCGGTCCACGCGCCGTCGCCGAGCCACGATCGGTCCACGCGCGGCCTCTTTAGCCCCGATCGGTCCACGGGCCGTCGCCGAGGCGCGATCGGTCCACGCGCGGCCTCCTGAGCCCCGATTGGTTCACGCGCCGTATCCGAGCCCCAATCGGTCCACGCGCCGTCTCCTGAGCCCCGATCGGTCCACGCGCCGTCTCCTGAGCCCCGATCGGTTCACGCGTCGTCTCCTAAGCCCCCATTGGTCCACGTGCCGTCTCGCAGCCCCGATCGGTCCACGCGCCGTCTCCTAATCCCCAATCTGTCCACGACCCGTCTCCGGGCCCCGATCGGTACACGCGTCGTCTCCGAGCCCCGATCGGTCCACGCGCGGTCTCCTAATCCCCAATCTGTCCACGATCCGTCTCCGGGCCCCGATCGGTGCACGCGCCGTCTCCTAAGCCCCGATCGGTCCACGCGCCGTCGCCGAACCCCAATTGGTCCACGCGAAACCGCCTGAGCCCCAGTCGGTCCACGCGCCGCCTCCTGAGCCCCGATCGATTCACACGCCGTCTCCGAGCCCCGATCGGTCCACGGGGCGTCTCCTGAGCCCCGATCGGTTCACGCATCGTCTCCTAAGCCCCGATACGTCCACACGCCGTATCCGAGCCCCGATCGGTCCGCGTGACGCATTCTAAGCCACGGTCCGTCCACGCGCCGTCTTCGAGCCCCGATCGGTCCACGCATGGTCTCCTAAGCCCCAATCGGTTAACGCGCCATCCCCGAGCCCCGATCGGTCCACGCGATGTCTCCTAAGCCCCGATCGGTCCACGCGCCGCCTCCGAGTCCCGATCGGTCCACGCACTGTCTCCTGATCCCCATGGGTCCACGCGGCGCCTCCGGGGCCCCGATCGATCCACGCGAGGCTCCTAAGCCCCGATCGGTCCACGCGCAACCGCCTGAGCCCCAGTCGGTCGACGCGCTGTCTCCGAGCCCCGATCAGTCCACGCGTCGTCTCCGAGCCCCGATCGGTCCACGCGCCATCGCCGAGCCACGATCGGTCCACGCGCGGCCTCCTGAGCCCCGATCGTTCCACGCGCCGTCGCCGAGCCGCGATCGGTCCACGCGTAGTCTCCGAGCCCCGATCGATCCACGCGCCGTCGCCGAGTCATGATCTGTCCACGCGCGGCCTCCTGAGACCCGATCGGTCCACGCGCCGTCTTCGAGCCCTGATCGGTCCACGCGCCGTCTCCTGAGCCCCGATCGATCCACGCGTCGTTCCCTAAGCCCCGATCCATCCACGCGCTGTCTCCTAAGTCCCGATCGGTCCAGGCCCCGTCTCCGAGCGCCGATCGGTTCACGCGCCGTCTCCTGAGTCCCGATCCGTCCACTCACTGTCTCCTGAGCCCCGGTCGGTCCACGCGCCGCCTCCTGCGCTCCGATCGGTCCACGTGCCGTCTCCGAGCCCCGATCGGTTCACGTATCGCCTCCTAAGTCCCAATCGGATAACGCGCCATCTCCTGAGCCCCGATCGTTCCACGCGCCGTCGCCGAGCCGCGATAGGTCCACGCGCGGCCTCCTGAGCCCCAGTTGGTTCACGCGGCGTATCTGAGCCCCGATCGGTCCCTGCGCCGTCTCCTGAGCCCCAATCGGTCCACTCGCTGTCTCCTGAGCCCCGATAGATACACGCGTCGTTTCCTACGCCCCGATCGGTCCACGCGTCGTCTCCTAGGCCCCAATCGGTCCACGCGCCGTCTCCGAGCCGCGATCGGTCCACGCACCGTGTCCTGATCCCCATCGGTCCACGCGGCGCCTCCGGAGCCCCGATCGATCCACGCGCAGTCTCCTGAGCCCCGATCGGTCCACGCATCGCCTCCTGAGCCCCGGACGGTCCAGGCGCCGTCTCCGAACCCCGATCGGTCGACGCGCCGTCTCCGAGCCCCGATCATTCCACGCGCCGTCTCCGAGCCCCGATCGGTCCACGCGCCGTCTCCGAGCCTCGATCGGTCCACGCGCCGTCTCCTGAGCCCGGATCGTTCCACGCGTCGTCCCCGAATCCCCGATCCGTACACGCGCCGTCTCCGAGCGCCGATCGGTTCACGCGCCGTCTCCTTTGCTCCGATCGTTCCACGCGCCGTCTCCGAGCCGCGGTCGGTCCACACATCGTCTCCTAAGCCCCGATCGGTTAACGTGCCGTCTGCGAGCCCCGATCGGTCCACGCGCCGTCTCCTGAGCCCCGATACGTCCACGCGCAGTCGCCGAGCCCCGATCGGTCCACGCGCGGTCTCCTGAGCCCCGATCTGTCCACGCGCCATCTCCGAGCCGCGATCGGTTCACGGATCGTCTCCTAAGCCCCGATCGGTTCACGTGCCGTCTCCGATCCCCGATCGGTCCACGCGCCGTCTCCGAGCCCCGGTCGGTCCACGCGCCGTCTCCGAGCCCCGATCGGTTCACGGATCGTCTCCTAAGCCCCGATCGGATAACGTGCCGTCTCCGATCCCCGATCGGTCCACGCGCCGTCTCCGAGCCCCGGTCGGTCCACGCGCCGTCTCCGAGCCCCGATCGATCCACGCGCCGTCTCCTGAGCCCCAATCGGTCCACGGGTCGGCTCCTAAGACCCGAGACATCGACGCGTCGTCTCCTGAGCCCCGATCGATCCACGCGCCGTTTCCTGATCCCCGATCGGTCCACACGCCGTCTCCGAGCCCCGATCGGTCCAGGCGTGGCCTCCTGAGCCGCGGTCGGTCCACGCGCCGTTTCCTGAGCCCCGATCGGTCCGCGCGTCGTCTTCTAAGCCCAGATGCCTCCTTGCGCCGTCTCCCAACCACGATCGGTGCAGGCGCCGCTTCCTGAGCCCCGATCGGTCCACGCGTTTTCTCCTAAGCCCCGATCGGTTCACGCGTCGTCTCCTCAGCCTCGATCGGTCGACGCGTCGTCTCCTGAGCCCCGATCGATCCACGCGTCGTCTCCTCCGCCCCGACCGCTCCACGCGCCGTCTCCGAGCGCCGATCGGTGCACGCGCCGTCTCCTGAGCCCCGATCGTTCCACACGCCGCCTCCTAAGCCCCGATCGGTCCAGGCGTCGTCTCCTAAGCCCCGACCGGTCCACGCGCCGTCTCCTCAGCCCCGATCGGTCCACGCGCCGTCTCCTAAGCCCCGATCTGTCCACAGGCCGTCTCCGAGCCACGATCGGTAAAGCCGCCGTCATCAGGCCCCGATCCGTACACGCGTCGTCTCCGAGCCCCGATACGTCCACACGCCGTATCCGAGCCCCGATCGGTCCGCGTGACGCATTCTAAGCCACGGTCCGTCCACGCGCCGTCTTCGAGCCCCGATCGGTCCACGCATGGTCTCCTAAGCCCCAATCGGTTAACGCGCCATCCCCGAGCCCCGATCGGTCCACGCGATGTCTCCTAAGCCCCGATCGGTCCACGCGCCGCCTCCGAGTCCCGATCGGTCCACGCACTGTCTCCTGATCCCCATGGGTCCACGCGGCGCCTCCGGGGCCCCGATCGATCCACGCGAGGCTCCTAAGCCCCGATCGGTCCACGCGCAACCGCCTGAGCCCCAGTCGGTCGACGCGCTGTCTCCGAGCCCCGATCGGTCCACGCGTCGTCTCCGAGCCCCGATCGGTCCACGCGCCATCGCCGAGCCACGATCGGTCCACGCGCGGCCTCCTGAGCCCCGATCGGTCCACGCGCCGTCGCCGAGCCGCGATCGGTCCACGCGCGGTCTCCTGAGTCCCGGTTGGTTCACGCGCCGTATCCGAGCCCCAATCGGTCCACGCGCCGGCTCCTGAGCCCCGATCGGTCCACGCACCGTCTCCTGAGCCCCGATCGCTCCACGCACCGTTTTCTGAGCACCGTTTGGTCCACGCGTCGTCTTCAAAGCCCCGATGCCTCCACGCGCCGTCTCCGAGCCACGATCCGTCCGTGCGCCGCTTCCAGAGCCCTCTCGGTCCACGCGTCGTCTCCTGATCTCCGATCGGTCCACACGCCATCTCCTAAGCCCCGATCATTCCACGCGCCATCTCCGAGCCCCGATCGGTCCACGCGCCGTCTCATAAGCCCCGATCGGACCACGCGCCTTCTCCTCAGCCCCGATCGGTCCACGCGCCGTCTCCGAGTCCCGATCGGTCCACGCACTGTCTCCTGATCCCCATGGGTCCACGCGGCGCCTCCGGGGCCCCGACCGATCCACGCGAGGCTCCTAAGCCCCGATCGGTCCACGCGCAACCGCCTGAGCCCCAGTCGGTCGACGCGCTGTCTCCGAGCCCCGATCGGTCCACGCGTCGTCTCCGAGCCCCGATCGGTCCACGCGCCATCGCCGAGCCACGATCGGTCCACGCGCGGCCTCCTGAGCCCCGATCGGTCCACGCGCCGTCGCCGAGCCGCGATCGGTCCACGCGCGGTCTCCTGAGTCCCGGTTGGTTCACGCGCCGTATCCGAGCCCCAATCGGTCCACGCGCCGGCTCCTGAGCCCCGATCGGTCCACGCACCGTCTCCTGAGCCCCGATCGCTCCACGCACCGTTTTCTGAGCACCGTTTGGTCCACGCGTCGTCTTCAGAGCCCCGATGCCTCCACGCGCCGTCTCCGAGCCACGATCCGTCCGTGCGCCGCTTCCAGAGCCCTCTCGGTCCACGCGTCGTCTCCTGATCTCCGATCGGTCCACACGCCATCTCCTAAGCCCCGATCATTCCACGCGCCATCTCCGAGCCCCGATCGGTCCACGCGCCGTCTCATAAGCCCCGATCGGACCACGCGCCTTCTCCTCAGCCCCGATCGGTCCACGCGCCGTCTCCGAGCGCCGATTAGTTCATGCGCCGTCTCCTGAGCCCCGATCGTTCCACGCGCCGTCTCCGAGCTCCGATCGGTCCACGCGCCGTCTCCTAATCCCCGATCGGTCCAAGCGCCTTCTGCTAAGCCCCGATCGGTCCAAGCGCCTTCTGCTAAGCCCCGATCGGTCCACGCGCCGTCTCCGAGCGCCGATCGGTTCACGCGCCGTCACCTGCGCCCCGATCGTTCCACGCGCCGTCTCCGAGCCCCGATCGGTCTACGCGCCGTCTCCTAAGCCCCGATCGGTCCACGCGCCGTCTCGGAGCGCCGATTGGTTCACGCGCCGTCTCCTGAGCCCCGATCGCTCCACGCGCAGTCGCCGACCTTCGATCGGTCCACGCGCCGTCTCCTAAGCCCCGATTGGTCCAAGCGCCTTCTGCTAAGCCCCGATCGGTCCAAGCGCCTTCTGCTAAGCCCCGATCGGTCCACGCGCCGTCTCCGAGCGCCGATCGGTTCACGCGCCGTCACCTGAGCCCCGATCGTTCCACGCGCCGTCTCCGAGCCCCGATCGGTCTATGCGCCGTCTCCTAAGCCCTGATCAGTCCACGCGCCTTCTCCTCATCCCCCGATCGGTCCGCGCGCCGTCGCCGAACCCCAATTGGTCCACGCGAAACCGCCTGAGCCCCAGTCGGTCCACGCGCTGTCTCCGAGCCCTGATCGGTCCACGCGCCGTCTTCGAGCCCCGGTCGGTTCACGCATGGTCTCCTAAGCCCCGATCGGTCCACGCGTAGTCTCCGAGCCCCGATCGGTCCACGCGCCGTCGCCGAGTCATGATCTGTCCACGCGCGGCCTCCTGAGACCCGATCGGTCCACGCGCCGTCTTCGAGCCCCGATCGGTCCACGCGCCGTCTCCTGAGCCCCGATCGATCCACGCGTCGTTCCCTAAGCCCCGATCCATCCACGCGCTGTCTCCTAAGTCCCGATCGGTCCAGGCCCCGTCTCCGAGCGCCGATCGCTTCACGCGCCGTCTCCTGAGTCCCGATCCGTCCACTCACTGTCTCCTGAGCCCCGGTCGGTCCACGCGCCGCCTCCTGCGCTCCGATCGGTCCACGCGCCGTCTCCTGAGCCACGATCGGTCGACGCGCCGTCTCGTGAGCCCCGATCGGTCCACGCGCCGTCTCCTGAGCCCCGATCGGTCCACGCGTCGTTCCCTAAGCCCCGATCCATCCACGCGCAGTCTCCCGAGCCCCAATCGGTCCACGCGCCGTCTCCTGAGCCCCGATCGGTTCACGCATCGTCTCCTAAGCCCCGATCGGTTAACGCGCCGTCTCCGAGCCCCAATCGGTCCACGCGCCGTCTCCTGAGCCCCGATCGGTCCACGCATCGTCTCCTAAGCCCCGATCGGTTAACGCGCCGTCTCCGAGCCCCGATTGGTCCACGCGCAACCTCCTGAGCCCCAGTCGGTACACGCGCTGTCTCCGAGCCCCGATCGGTCCCCGCATAGTCTCCTAAGCCCCAATCGGTTAACGCGCCGTCTCCGAGCCCCGATCGGTCCACGCGCCGTCGCCGAACCCCAATTGGTCCACGCGCAACCGCCTGAGCCCCAGTCGGTCAACGCGCTGTCACCGAGCCCCGATCGGTCCACGTGTGGTCTCCGAGCCCCGATCGGTCCACGCGCCGTCGCCGAGCCACGATCGGTCCACGCGCGGCCTCTTTAGCCCCGATCGGTCCACGGGCCGTCGCCGAGGCGCGATCGGTCCACGCGCGGCCTCCTGAGCCCCGATTGGTTCACGCGCCGTATCCGAGCCCCAATCGGTCCACGCGCCGTCTCCTGAGCCCCGATCGGTCCACGCGCCGTCTCCTGAGCCCCGATCGGTTCACGCGTCGTCTCCTAAGCCCCCATTGGTCCACGTGCCGTCTCGCAGCCCCGATCGGTCCACGCGCCGTCTCCTAATCCCCAATCTGTCCACGACCCGTCTCCGGGCCCCGATCGGTACACGTGCCGTCTCCTAAGCCCCGATCGGTCCACGCGCCGTCGCCGAACCCCAATTGGTCCACGCGAAACCGCCTGAGCCCCAGTCGGTCCGGGCGCTGTCCCCGAGCCCCGATCGGTCCACGCGCCGTCTCCTGAGCCCCGATACGTCCACGCGCAGTCGCCGAGCCCCGATCGGTCCACGCGCCGTCTCCGAGCCCCGATCGGTCCACGCACTGTCTCCTGATCCCCATGGGTCAACGCGGCGCCTCCGGAGCCCCGGTCGATCCACGCGAGGCTCCTGAGCCCCGATCGGACCACGCATCGTCTCCTAAGCCCCAATCGGTTAACGCGCCGTCTCCGAGCCCCGATCGGTCCACGCGCCGTCGCCGAACCCCAATTGGTCCACGCGCAACCGCCTGAGCCCCAGTCGGTCCACGCACTGTCTCCGAGCCCCGATCGGTCCACGCGTCGTCTCCGAGCCCCGATCGGTCCACGCGCGGTCTCCTAATCCCCAATCTGTCCACGATCCGTCTCCGGGCCCCGATCGGTGCACGCGCCGTCTCCTAAGCCCCGATCGGTCCACGCGCCGTCGCCGAACCCCAATTGGTCCACGCGAAACCGCCTGAGCCCCAGTCGGTCCACGCGCCGCCTCCTGAGCCCCGATCGATTCACACGCCGTCTCCGAGCCCCGATCGGTTCACGCATCGTCTCCTAAGCCCCGATACGTCCACACGCCGTATCCGAGCCCCGATCGGTCCGCGTGACGCATTCTAAGCCACGGTCCGTCCACGCGCCGTCTTCGAGCCCCGATCGGTCCACGCATGGTCTCCTAAGCCCCAATCGGTTAACGCGCCATCCCCGAGCCCCGATCGGTCCACGCGATGTCTCCTAAGCCCCGATCGGTCCACGCGCCACCTCCGAGTCCCGATCGGTCCACGCACTGTCTCCTGATCCCCATGGGTCCACGCGGCGCCTCCGGGGCCCCGATCGATCCACGCGAGGCTCCTAAGCCCCGATCGGTCCACGCGCAACCGCCTGAGCCCCAGTCGGTCGAAGCGCTGTCTCCGAGCCCCGATCGGTCCACGCGTCGTCTCCGAGCCCCGATCGGTCCACGCGCCATCGCCGAGCCACGATCGGTCCACGCGCGGCCTCCTGAGCCCCGATCGTTCCACGCGCCGTCGCCGAGCCGCGATCGGTCCACGCGCGGTCTCCTGAGTCCCGGTTGGTTCACGCGCCGTATCCGAGCCCCAATCGGTCCACGCGCCGGCTCCTGAGCCCCGATCGGTCCACGCACCGTCTCCTGAGCCCCGATCGCTCCACGCACCGTTTTCTGAGCACCGTTTGGTCCACGCGTCGTCTTCAAAGCCCCGATGCCTCCACGCGCCGTCTCCGAGCCACGATCCGTCCGTGCGCCGCTTCCAGAGCCCTCTCGGTCCACGCGTCGTCTCCTGATCTCCGATCGGTCCACACGCCATCTCCTAAGCCCCGATCATTCCACGCGCCATCTCCGAGCCCCGATCGGTCCACGCGCCGTCTCATAAGCCCCGATCGGACCACGCGCCTTCTCCTCAGCCCCGATCGGTCCACGCGCCGTCTCCGAGCGCCGATTAGTTCATGCGCCGTCTCCTGAGCCCCGATCGCTCCACGCTCCGTCTCCCAGCCCCGATCGGTCCACGCGCCGTCTCCTGAGCCCGGATCGGTCCACGCGCCGTCGCCGAACCCCAATTGGTCCACGCGCCATCGCCTGTGCCCCAGTCGGTCCACGCGCCGTCTCCGAGCGCCGATCGGTTCACGCGCCGTCTCCTGAGCCCCGATCGTTCCACGCGCCGTCTCCGAGCTCCGATCGGTCCACGCGCCGTCTCCTAATCCCCGATCGGTCCAAGCGCCTTCTGCTAAGCCCCGATCGGTCCAAGCGCCTTCTGCTAAGCCCCGATCGGTCCACGCGCCGTCTCCGAGCGCCGATCGGTTCACGCGCCGTCACCTGCGCCCCGATCGTTCCACGCGCCGTCTCCGAGCCCCGATCGGTCTACGCGCCGTCTCCTAAGCCCCGATCGGTCCACGCGCCGTCTCGGAGCGCCGATTCGTTCACGCGCCGTCTCCTGAGCCCCGATCGCTCCACGCGCAGTCGCCGAGCTTCGATCGGTCCACGCGCCGTCTCCTAAGCCCCGATTGGTCCAAGCGCCTTCTGCTAAGCCCCGATCGGTCCAAGCGCCTTCTGCTAAGCCCCGATCGGTCCACGCGCCGTCTCCGAGCGCCGATCGGTTCACGCGCCGTCACCTGAGCCCCGATCGTTCCACGCGCCGTCTCCGAGCCCCGATCGGTCTATGCGCCGTCTCCTAAGCCCCGATCAGTCCACGCGCCTTCTCCTCATCCCCCGATCGGTCCACGCGCCGTCGCCGAACCCCAATTGGTCCACGCGAAACCGCCTGAGCCCCAGTCGGTCCACGCGCCGTCTCCGAGCCCTGATCGGTCCACGCGTCGTCTCCGAGCCCCGATCGGTCCACGCGCCGTCTTCGAGCCCCGGTCGGTTCACGCATGGTCTCCTAAGCCCCAATCGGTTAACGCGCCGTCTCCGAGCCCCGATCGGTCCACGCGCCGTCGCCGAACCCCAATTGGTCCACGCGCAACCGCCTGAGCCCCAGTCGGTCCACGCGCTGTCTCCGAGCCCCGATCGGTCCACGCGTAGTCTCCGAGCCCCGATCGGTCCACGCGCCGTCGCCGAGTCATGATCTGTCCACGCGCGGCCTCCTGAGACCCGATCGGTCCACGCGCCGTCTTCGAGCCCCGATCGGTCCACGCGCCGTCTCCTGAGCCCCGATCGATCCACGCGTCGTTCCCTAAGCCCCGATCCATCCACGCGCTGTCTCCTAAGTCCCGATCGGTCCAGGCCCCGTCTCCGAGCGCCGATCGGTTCACGCGCCGTCTCCTGAGTCCCGATCCGTCCACTCACTGTCTCCTGAGCCCCGGTCGGTCCACGCGCCGCCTCCTGCGCTCCGATCGGTCCACGCGCCGTCTCCTGAGCCACGATCGGTCGACGCGCCGTCTCCTGAGCCCCGATCGGTCCACGCGCCGTCTCCTGAGCCCCGATCGGTCCACGCGTCGTTCCCTAAGCCCCGATCCATCCACGCGCAGTCTCCCGAGCCCCAATCGGTCCACGCGCCGTCTCCTGAGCCCCGATCGGTTCACGCATCGTCTCCTAAGCCCCGATCGGTTAACGCGCCGTCTCCGAGCCCCAATCGGTCCACGCGCCGTCTCCTGAGCCCCGATCGGTCCACGCATCGTCTCCTAAGCCCCGATCGGTTAACGCGCCGTCTCCGAGCCCCGATTGGTCCACGCGCAACCTCCTGAGCCCCAGTCGGTACACGCGCTGTCTCCGAGCCCCGATCGGTCCCCGCATAGTCTCCTAAGCCCCAATCGGTTAACGCGCCGTCTCCGAGCCCCGATCGGTCCACGCGCCGTCGCCGAACCCCAATTGGTCCACGCGCAACCGCCTGAGCCCCAGTCGGTCAACGCGCTGTCACCGAGCCCCGATCGGTCCACGTGTGGTCTCCGAGCCCCGATCGGTCCACGCGCCGTCGCCGAGCCACGATCGGTCCACGCGCGGCCTCTTTAGCCCCGATCGGTCCACGGGCCGTCGCCGAGGCGCGATCGGTCCACGCGCGGCCTCCTGAGCCCCGATTGGTTCACGCGCCGTATCCGAGCCCCAATCGGTCCACGCGCCGTCTCCTGAGCCCCGATCGGTCCACGCGCCGTCTCCTGAGCCCCGATCGGTTCACGCGTCGTCTCCTAAGCCCCCATTGGTCCACGTGCCGTCTCGCAGCCCCGATCGGTCCACGCGCCGTCTCCTAATCCCCAATCTGTCCACGACCCGTCTCCGGGCCCCGATCGGTACACGCGTCGTCTCCGAGCCCCGATCGGTCCACGCGCGGTCTCCTAATCCCCAATCTGTCCACGATCCGTCTCCGGGCCCCGATCGGTGCACGCGCCGTCTCCTAAGCCCCGATCGGTCCACGCGCCGTCGCCGAACCCCAATTGGTCCACGCGAAACCGCCTGAGCCCCAGTCGGTCCACGCGCCGCCTCCTGAGCCCCGATCGATTCACACGCCGTCTCCGAGCCCCGATCGGTCCACGGGGCGTCTCCTGAGCCCCGATCGGTTCACGCATCGTCTCCTAAGCCCCGATACGTCCACACGCCGTATCCGAGCCCCGATCGGTCCGCGTGACGCATTCTAAGCCACGGTCCGTCCACGCGCCGTCTTCGAGCCCCGATCGGTCCACGCATGGTCTCCTAAGCCCCAATCGGTTAACGCGCCATCCCCGAGCCCCGATCGGTCCACGCGATGTCTCCTAAGCCCCGATCGGTCCACGCGCCGCCTCCGAGTCCCGATCGGTCCACGCACTGTCTCCTGATCCCCATGGGTCCACGCGGCGCCTCCGGGGCCCCGATCGATCCACGCGAGGCTCCTAAGCCCCGATCGGTCCACGCGCAACCGCCTGAGCCCCAGTCGGTCGACGCGCTGTCTCCGAGCCCCGATCAGTCCACGCGTCGTCTCCGAGCCCCGATCGGTCCACGCGCCATCGCCGAGCCACGATCGGTCCACGCGCGGCCTCCTGAGCCCCGATCGTTCCACGCGCCGTCGCCGAGCCGCGATCGGTCCACGCGTAGTCTCCGAGCCCCGATCGATCCACGCGCCGTCGCCGAGTCATGATCTGTCCACGCGCGGCCTCCTGAGACCCGATCGGTCCACGCGCCGTCTTCGAGCCCTGATCGGTCCACGCGCCGTCTCCTGAGCCCCGATCGATCCACGCGTCGTTCCCTAAGCCCCGATCCATCCACGCGCTGTCTCCTAAGTCCCGATCGGTCCAGGCCCCGTCTCCGAGCGCCGATCGGTTCACGCGCCGTCTCCTGAGTCCCGATCCGTCCACTCACTGTCTCCTGAGCCCCGGTCGGTCCACGCGCCGCCTCCTGCGCTCCGATCGGTCCACGTGCCGTCTCCGAGCCCCGATCGGTTCACGTATCGCCTCCTAAGTCCCAATCGGATAACGCGCCATCTCCTGAGCCCCGATCGTTCCACGCGCCGTCGCCGAGCCGCGATAGGTCCACGCGCGGCCTCCTGAGCCCCAGTTGGTTCACGCGGCGTATCTGAGCCCCGATCGGTCCCTGCGCCGTCTCCTGAGCCCCAATCGGTCCACTCGCTGTCTCCTGAGCCCCGATAGATACACGCGTCGTTTCCTACGCCCCGATCGGTCCACGCGTCGTCTCCTAGGCCCCAATCGGTCCACGCGCCGTCTCCGAGCCGCGATCGGTCCACGCACCGTGTCCTGATCCCCATCGGTCCACGCGGCGCCTCCGGAGCCCCGATCGATCCACGCGCAGTCTCCTGAGCCCCGATCGGTCCACGCATCGCCTCCTGAGCCCCGGACGGTCCAGGCGCCGTCTCCGAACCCCGATCGGTCGACGCGCCGTCTCCGAGCCCCGATCATTCCACGCGCCGTCTCCGAGCCCCGATCGGTCCACGCGCCGTCTCCGAGCCTCGATCGGTCCACGCGCCGTCTCCTGAGCCCGGATCGTTCCACGCGTCGTCCCCGAATCCCCGATCCGTACACGCGCCGTCTCCGAGCGCCGATCGGTTCACGCGCCGTCTCCTTTGCTCCGATCGTTCCACGCGCCGTCTCCGAGCCGCGGTCGGTCCACACATCGTCTCCTAAGCCCCGATCGGTTAACGTGCCGTCTGCGAGCCCCGATCGGTCCACGCGCCGTCTCCTGAGCCCCGATACGTCCACGCGCAGTCGCCGAGCCCCGATCGGTCCACGCGCGGTCTCCTGAGCCCCGATCTGTCCACGCGCCATCTCCGAGCCGCGATCGGTTCACGGATCGTCTCCTAAGCCCCGATCGGTTCACGTGCCGTCTCCGATCCCCGATCGGTCCACGCGCCGTCTCCGAGCCCCGGTCGGTCCACGCGCCGTCTCCGAGCCCCGATCGGTTCACGGATCGTCTCCTAAGCCCCGATCGGATAACGTGCCGTCTCCGATCCCCGATCGGTCCACGCGCCGTCTCCGAGCCCCGGTCGGTCCACGCGCCGTCTCCGAGCCCCGATCGATCCACGCGCCGTCTCCTGAGCCCCAATCGGTCCACGGGTCGGCTCCTAAGACCCGAGACATCGACGCGTCGTCTCCTGAGCCCCGATCGATCCACGCGCCGTTTCCTGATCCCCGATCGGTCCACACGCCGTCTCCGAGCCCCGATCGGTCCAGGCGTGGCCTCCTGAGCCGCGGTCGGTCTACGCGCCGTTTCCTGAGCCCCGATCGGTCCGCGCGTCGTCTTCTAAGCCCAGATGCCTCCTTGCGCCGTCTCCCAACCACGATCGGTGCAGGCGCCGCTTCCTGAGCCCCGATCGGTCCACGCGTTTTCTCCTAAGCCCCGATCGGTTCACGCGTCGTCTCCTCAGCCTCGATCGGTCGACGCGTCGTCTCCTGAGCCCCGATCGATCCACGCGCCTTCTCCTCAGCCCCGATCGGTCCACGCGCCGTCTCCGAGAGCCGATTAGTTCACGCGCCGTCTCCTGAGCCCCGATCGCTCCATGCGCCGTCACCTGAGCCCCGATCGGTCCACGCGCCATCTCCTGAGCCCGGATCGGTCCACGCGCCGTCGCCGAACCCCAATTGGTCCACGCGCCACCGCCTGTGCCCCAGTCGGTCCACGCGCTGTCTCCGAGCCCAGATCGGTCCACGCGCCGTCTCCGAGCGCCGATCGGTTCACGCGCCGTCTCCTGAGCCCCGATCGTTCCACGCGCCGTCTCCGAGCTCCGATCGGTCCACGTGCCGTCTCCTAAGCCCCGATCGGTCCAAGAGCCTTCTGCTAAGCCCCGATCGGTCCACGCGCCGTCTCCGAGCGCCGATCGGTTCACGCGCCGTCACCTGAGCCCCGATCGTTCCACGCGCCGTCTCCGAGCCCCGATCGGTCTACGCGCCGTCTCCTAAGCCCCGATCGGTCCACGCGCCTTCTCCTCATCCCCGATCGGTCCACGCGCCGTCTCGGGGCGCCGATTGGTTCACGCGCCGTCTCCTGAGCCCCGTTCGGCCCACGTGCCGTCTCCTAGCCCCGATCGATTCACGCATCGTCTCCTAAGCCCCGATCGGTTAACGCGCGGTCTCCTGAGCCCCGATCGGTCCACGCGCCGTCACCGAGCCGCGATCGGTCCACGCGTGGCCTCCTGAGCCCCGGTTGGTTTACGCACCGTCTCCTGATCCCCATCGGTCCACGCGGCGCCTCCGGAGCCCCGATCGATCCACACGAGTCTCCTGAGCCCCGATCCCTCCACACGCCGCTTCTAGAGTCCCGATCGGTGCACGCGTCGTCTCCTGATCTCCGGTCGATCTACGCGCCGTCTCCTAAGCCCCGATCGGTCCACGCGCTTTCTCCTAAGCCCCGATCAGTCCAGGCACCGCTTCCTGAGCCCCGATCGGTCCACGCGCCGTCTCCGAGCGTCGATCATTTCACGCGCCGTCTCCTGAGCCCCGATCGTTCCACGCGCCGTCTCCGAGCCCCGATCGATCCACGCGCCGTCTCCTGAGCCCCGATCCGTCCACGCGCAGTCGCCGAGCCCCGATCGGTCCAGGCGCCGTCTCCTGAGCACCGATCGGTCCACGCATCGTCTCCTAAGCCCCGATACGTCCACACGCCGTCTCCGATCCCCGATCGGTCCGCGTGCCGCATTCTAAGCCGCGGTCCGTCCACGCGCAGTCTCCGAGCACCGATCGGTCCACGCGACGTCTCCTGAGCCACGATCGGTCCACGCGTCGGCTCCTAAGCCCCGAACGGTCCACGCGCCGTCTCCTAAGCCCCGATCGGTCCACGCGCCGTTTCCGAGCCCCGATCGGTCCATGCGTCGTCTCCGAGCCCCGTTCGGTCCACGCGCCGTCTCGTAATCCCCAATCGGTCTACGCGCCGACTCAGAGCGCCGATCATTTCACGCGCCATCTCGTGAGCCACGATCATTCCACGCCCCGTCTCCGAGCCCCGATCGGTCCACGCGCCGTCTCCTAAGCCTCTATCGGTCCACGCGCCGTCGCGGAGCCCCGATCGGTCCAGGCGTGGCCTCCTGAGCCTCGATCGGTCCACGCGCGGCCTCCTGAGCCCCGGCCGGATCACGCGCCGTCTCCGAGCCCCGATCGATCCACGCGTCGTCTTCCAAGCCCAGATGCCTCCTCGCGCCGTCTCCGAGCCACGATCGGTCCAGGCGCTGCTTCCTGAGCCCCAATCAGTCCACGCGTTGTCTCCTAAGCCCCGATCCGTCCACGCGCCGTCTCCTAGCCCCGATCGGTTCACGCATCGTCTCCTAAGCCCCGATCGGTTAACGCGCAGCCTCCTGAGCCCTGATCGGTCCACGCGCCGTCACCGAGCCGCGATCAATCCACGCGCGGCCTCCTGAGCCCCGGTTGGTTTACGCACCGTCTCCTGATCCCCATCGGTCCACGCGCCGTCTCCTGAGCCCCGGTCGGTCCGCGCGTCGTCTTCAAAGCCCCGATGCCTCCACGCGCCGTCTCCAAGCCCCGATCGCCCCTCGCGCCGTCTCCTGAGCCCCGCTCGATCCATGCGTCGTCTTCTTAGCCCCGATGCGTCCACGCGCCGTCTTCGAGCCACGATCGGTCCAGCCGCCGCTTCCTGAGCCCCGATCGGTCCACGCGCCGTCTCGTAAGCCCCAATCGGTCTACGCGCCCTCTCAGAGCGCCGATCATTTCACGCGCCGTCTCGTAAGCCCCGATCATTCCACGCCCCGTCTTCGAGCCCCGATCGGTCCACGCGCCGTCTCCTAAGCCCCTATCGGTCCACGCGCCGTCTCCGAGCGCCGATCGGTTCACGCGCCGTCTCCTGAGCCCCGATCGTTTCACGCGCCGTCTCCGAGCCCCGATCCGTCCACGCGCCGTATCCTGAGCCCGGATCGGTCCACGCGTCATCGCCGAATCCCCGATCCGTACACGCGTCGTCTCCGAGCCTCGATCGGTCCACGCGCCGTCGCGGAGCCCCGATCGGTCCAGGCGTGGCCTCCTGAGCCTCGATCGGTCCACGCGCGGCCTCCTGAGCCCCGGTCGGATCACGCGCCGTCTCCGAGCGCCGATCGATCCACGCGTCGTCTTTCAAGCCCAGATGCCTCCTCGCGCCGTCTCCGAGCCACGATCGGTCCAAGCGCTGCTTCCTGAGCCCCAATCGGTCCACGCGTTGTCTCCTAAGCCCCGATCGGTCCACGCGCCGTCTCCGAGCGCCGATCGGTTCACGCGCCGTCTCCTGAGCCCCGATCGTTTCACGCGCCGTCTCCGAGCTCCGATCGGTCCACGCGCCGTCTCCTAAGCCCCGATCGGTCCAAGTGCCTTCTCCTAAGCCCCGATGGGTCCACGCGCCGTCTCCGAGCGCCGATCAGTTCACGCGCCGGCACCTGAGCCCCGATCGTTCCACGCGCCGTCTCCGACCCCCGATCGGTCCACGCGCCGTCTCCTGAGCCCGAATCGTTCCACGCGTCGTCCCCGAATCCCTGATCCGTACACGCGTCGTCTCCGAGCCTCGATCGGTCCACGCGCCGTCGCCGAGGCTCGATCGGTCCACGCGCGGCCTCCTGAGCCCCGGTCGGTTCACGCGCCGCCTCCGAGCCCCGATCGATCCACGCGTCGTCTTCTAAGCCCAGATGCCTCCTCGCGCCGACTCCGAGCCACGATCGGTCCAGACGCCGCTTCGTGAGCCCGATCGGTCCACGCGCCGTCACCGGAGCCCCGATCGTTCCACGTGCCGTCTCCTAGCCCCGATTGGTGCACGCGCCGTCTCCTGAGCACCGATCGTTCCACACGCCGCCTCCTAAGCTCCGATCTGTCCAGGCGTCGTCTCCTAAGCGCCGACCGGTCCACGCGCCGTCTCCTGAGCCCCGTTCGGCCCACGTGCCGTCTCCTAGCCCCGATCGGTTCACGCATCGTCTCCTAAGCCCCGATCGGTTAACGCGCGGCCTCCTGAGCCCCGATCGGTCCACGCGCCGTCACCGAGCCGCGATCGGTCCACGCGTGGCCTCCTGAGCCCCGGTTGGTTTACGCACCGTATCCTGATCCCCATCGGTCCGCGCGGCGCCTCCGGAGCCCCGATCGATCCACACGAGTCTCCTGAGCCCCGGTCGGTCCACGCGACGTCACCTGAGCCCCGATCGGTCCACGCATCGTCTCCTGAGCCCCGATCCCTCCACACGCCGCTTCTAGAGCCCCGATCGGTGCACGCGTCGTCTCCTGATCTCCGGCCGATCTACGCGCCGTCTCCTAAGCCTCGATCGGTCCACGCGCCTTCTCCTAAGCCCCGATCGGTCCAGGCACCGCTTCCTGAGCCCCGATCGGTCCACGCGCCGTCTCCGAGCGTCGATCATTTCACGCGCCGTCTCCTGAGCCCCGATCGTTCCACGCGCCGTCTCTGAGTCCCGATCGATCCACGCGCCGTCTCCTGAGCCCCGATCGGTCCACGCGCCGTATCCGAAGCCCCGATCGGTCCACGCGTCGGCTCCTAAGCCCCGATCGGTCCACGCGCCGTCTCCTAAGCCCCGATCGGTCGACGCGCCGTTTCCGAGCCCCGATCGGTCCATGCGTCGTCTCCGAGCCCCGTTCGGTCCACGCGCCGTCTCGTAAGCCCCAATCGGTCTACGCGCCGTCTCAGAGCGCCGATCATTTCACGCGCCATGTCGTGAGCCACGATCATTCCACGCCCCGTCTCCGAGCCCCGATCGGTCCACGCGCCGTCTCCTAAGCCCCTATCGGTCCACGCGCCGTCGCGGAGCCCCGATCGGTCCAGGCGCCGTCTCCTGAGCACCGATCGTTCCACACGCCGCCTCCTAAGCTCCGATCTGTCCAGGCGTCGTCTCCTAAGCCCCGACCGGTCCACGCGCCGTCTCCTCAGCCCCGATCGTTCCACGCGCCGTCTCCTGAGCCCCGATCGGTCCAGGCACCGCGTCCTGAGCCCCGATCGGCCCACGCGCCGTCTCGTGAGCACCGATCGGTCCACGCGACGTCTCCCGAGCCACGATCGGTCCACGCGTCGTCACCGAGCCGCGATCGGTCCACGCGTGGCCTCCTGAGCCCCGGTTGGTTTACGCACCGTCTCCTGATCCCCATCGGTCCACGCGGCGCCTCCGGAGCCCCGATCGATCCACACGAGTCTCCTGAGCCCCGGTCGGTCCACGCGACGTCACCTGAGCCCCGATCGGTCCACGCATCGTCTCCTGAGCCCCGATCCCTCCACACGCCGCTTCTAGAGCCCCGATCGGTGCACGCGTCGTCTCCTGATCTCCGGCCGATCTACGCGCCGTCTCCTAAGCCTCGATCGGTCCACGCGCCTTCTC
This sequence comes from Netelia fuscicornis, assembly GCA_946811545.1. Taxonomy (NCBI): domain Eukaryota; kingdom Metazoa; phylum Arthropoda; class Insecta; order Hymenoptera; family Ichneumonidae; genus Netelia; species Netelia fuscicornis. Next base: position 13,211,755 of record OX328016.1, on the reverse strand, counting down.
CTAAGCCCCGATCGGTCCAGGCACCGCTTCCTGAGCCCCAATCGGTCTACGCGCCGTCTCAGAGCGCCGATCATTTCACGCGCCATCTCGTGAGCCACGATCATTCCACGCCCCGTCTCCGAGCCCCGATCGGTCCACGCGCCGTCTCCTAAGCCCCTATCGGTCCACGCGCCGTCGCGGAGCCCCGATCGGTCCAGGCGTGGCCTCCTGAGCCTCGATCGGTCCACGCGCGGCCTCCTGAGCCCCGGCCGGATCACGCGCCGTCTCCGAGCCCCGATCGATCCACGCGTCGTCTTCCAAGCCCAGATGCCTCCTCGCGCCGTCTCCGAGCCACGATCGGTCCAGGCGCTGCTTCCTGAGCCCCAATCGGTCCACGCGTTGTCTCCTAAGCCCCGATCGGTCCACGCGCCGTCTCCTAGCCCCGATCGGTTCACGCATCGTCTCCTAAGCCCCGATCGGTTAACGCGCGGCCTCCTGAGCCCTGATCGGTCCACGCGCCGTCACCTCAGCCCCGATCGGTCCACGCATCGTCTCCTGAGCCCCGATCCCTCCACACGCCGCTTCTAGAGCCCCGATCGGTGCACGCGTCGTCTCCTGATCTCCGATCGATCTACGCGCCGTCTCCTAAGCCCCGATCGGTCCACGCGCCTTCTCCTAAGCCCCGATCGGTCCAGGCACCGCTTCCTGAGCCCCGATCGGTCCACGCGCCGTCTCCCAGCACCGATCATTTCACGCGCCGTCTCCTCAGCCCCGATCGTTCCACGCGCCGTCTCCGAGCCCCGATCGATCCACGCGCCGTCTCCTGAGCCCCGATCGGTCCAGGCACCGCGTCCTGAGCCCCGATCGGCCCACGCGCCGTCTCGTGAGCCCCGATCCGTCCACGCGCAGTCGCCGAGCCCCGATCGGTCCTGGCGCCGTCTCCTGAGCCTCGATCGGTCCACACGCCTTTCCCTGAGCCCCGATCGGTCGACGCGTCGTCTCCTAAGACCCGACCGGATCACCCGCCGTCTCCTGAGCCCCGATCGGTCCACGCATCGTCTCCTAAGCCCCGATACGTCCACACGCCGTATCCGATCGCCGATCGGTCCGCGTGACGCATTCTAAGCCACGGTCCGTCCACGCGTCGTCTCCTGAGCCCCGATCGCTCGACGCGCCGTATCCGATCGCGGATCGGTCCGCGTGACGCATTCTAAGCCACGGTCCGTCCACGCGTCGTCTCCTGAGCCCCGATCCCTCGACGCGCCGTCTCCGAGCGCCGATTGGTCCACGCGACGTCTCCTGAGCCACGATCGGTCCACGCGTCGGCTCCTAAGCCCCGATCGGTCCACGCGCCGTTTCCGAGCCCCGATCGGTCCATGCGTCGTCTCCGAGCCCCGTTCGGTCCACGCGCCGTCTCGTAAGCCCCAATCGGTCTACGCGCCGTCTCAGAGCGCCGATCATTTCACGCGCCATCTCGTGAGCCACGATCATTCCACGCCCCGTCTCCGAGCCCCGATCGGTCCACGCGCCGTCTCCTAAGCCCCTATCGGTCCACGCGCCGTCGCGGAGCCCCGATCGGTCCAGGCGCCGTCTCCTGAGCACCGATCGTTCCACACGCCGCCTCCTAAGCTCCGATCTGTCCAGGCGTCGTCTCCTAAGCCCCTACCGGTCCACGCGCCGTCTCCTGAGCCCCGATCGGTCCACGCATCGTCTCCTAAGCTCCGATACGTCCACACGCCGTCTCCGATCCCCGATCGGTCCATGCGTCGTCTCCGAGCCCCGTTCGGTCCACGCGCCGTCTCGTAAGCCCCAATCGGTCTACGCGCCGTCTCAGAGCGCCGATCATTTCACGCGCCATCTCGTGAGCCACGATCATTCCACGCCCCGTCTCCGAGCCCCGATCGGTCCACGCGCCGTCTCCTAAGCCCCTATCGGTCCACGCGCCGTCGCGGAGCCCCGATCGGTCCAGGCGTGGCCTCCTGAGCCTCGATCGGTCCACGCGCGGCCTCCTGAGCCCCGGCCGGATCACGCGCCGTCTCCGAGCCCCGATCGATCCACGCGTCGTCTTCCAAGCCCGGATGCCTCCTCGCGCCGTCTCCGAGCCACGATCGGTCCAGGCGCTGCTTCCTGAGACCCAATCGGTCCACGCGTTGTCTCCTAAGCCCCGATCGGTCCACGCGCCGTCTCCTAGCCCCGATCGGTTCACGCATCGTCTCCTAAGCCCCGATCGGTTATCGCGCGGCCTCCTGAGCCCTGATCGGTCCACGCGCCGTCACCGAGCCGCGATCAATCCACGCGCGGCCTCCTGAGCCCCGGTTGGTTTACGCACCGTCTCCTGATCCCCATCGGTCCACGCGGCGCCTCCGGAGCCCCGATCGATCCACACGAGTCTCCTGAGCCCCGGTCGGTCCGCGCGCCGTCACCTCAGCCCCGATCGGTCCACGCATCGTCTCCTGAGCCCCGAACCCTCCACACGCCGCTTCTAGAGCCCCGATCGGTGCACGCGTCGTCTCCTGATCTCCGATCGATCTACGCGCCGTCTCCTAAGCCCCGATCGGTCCACGCGCCTTCTCCTAAGCCCCGATCGGTCCAGGCACCGCTTCCTGAGCCCCGATCGGTCCACGCGCCGTCTCCCAGCACCGATCATTTCACGCGCCGTCTCCTCAGCCCCGATCGTTCCACGCGCCGTCTCCGAGCCCCGATCGATCCACGCGCCGTCTCCTGAGCCCCGATCGGTCCAGGCACCGCGTCCTGAGCCCCGATCGGCCCACGCGCCGTCTCGTGAGCCCCGATCCGTCCACGCGCAGTCGCCGAGCCCCGATCGGTCCTGGCGCCGTCTCCTGAGCCTCGATCGGTCCACACGCCTTTCCCTGAGCCCCGATCGGTCGACGCGTCGTCTCCTAAGACCCGACCGGATCACCCGCCGTCTCCTGAGCCCCGATCGGTCCACGCATCGTCTCCTAAGCCCCGATACGTCCACACGCCGTATCCGATCGCCGATCGGTCCGCGTGACGCATTCTAAGCCACGGTCCGTCCACGCGTCGTCTCCTGAGCCCCGATCGCTCGACGCGCCGTATCCGATCGCCGATCGGTCCGCGTGACGCATTCTAAGCCACGGTCCGTCCACGCGTCGTCTCGTGAGCCCCGATCCCTCGACGCGCCGTCTCCGAGCGCCGATTGGTGCACGCGCCGTCCCCTGAGCACCGATCGTTCCACACGCCGCCTCCTAAGCCCCGATCGGTCCAGGCGTCGTCTCCTAAGCCCCGACCGGTCCACGCGCCGTCTCCTGAGCCCCGTTAGGTCCACGCGCCGTCTCCTAAGCCCCGATCTGTCCACGGGCCGTCTCCGAACCGCGATCGGTAAACGCGATGTCATCAAGCCCCGATCGGTTCACGCGCCGCCTCCAAAGCCCCGGTCGTTCCACGCGAGTCGCCTGAGCCCCGGTCGGTCCGCGCGCCGTCTCCTGAGCCCCGATCGGTCCACGCGTCGTCTCCTACGCCCCGATCGGTCCACGCGCCGTCTCCGAGCACCGATTGGTCCACGCGCCGTCGCCCGAACCCCAATTGGTCCACGCGCCGTCGCCCGAACCCCAATTGGTCCACGCGCCGTCGCCCGAACCCCCATTGGTCCACGAGCAACCTCCTGAGCTCCAGTCGGTCCACGCTCAGTCGCCGAGCCCCGATCGATCCCCGCATCGTCTCCTAAGTCCCGATCGGTTGACGCGTCATTTACGAGCCGCGATCGGTCTACGCGCCGTCTCCTGAGCCCCGATCGGTCCACACGCCGTCTCCTAAGCCCCGATCCGTCCACGGCCCGTCTGTAAACCGCGATCGGTCAACACTCCGTCACCAAGCCCCGATCCGTACAAGCGTCGTGTCCGAGCCCCGATCGGTTAACGCGCCGTCTCCGAGCCCCGATCGGCCCACGCGCCGTCTCCTGAGCCCCGATCCGTCCACGCGCAGTCGCCGAGCCCCGGTCGGTCCAGGCGCCGTCTCCTGAGCCCCGATCGGTCCACACCCCTTCCCCTGAGCCCCGATCGGTCGACGCGTCGTCTCCTTAGACCCGACCGGTTCACCCTCCGTCTCCTGTGCACCGATCGATTCACGTGCCGTCTCCTAAGCCCCGATCGGTCCACACGTCGTCTGCTAAGCCCCAATCGGGCCACGTGTCGTCTCCTAAGCCCCAATCCGTCGCCGCGTCGTCTCCTGAGTCCCGATCAATTGACGCGTCTTCTCCTGAGCCCCGATCGCTCTCCGCGCCGTCTCCTGAGCACCGCTCGGTCCATGCGTGGTCTTCTAAGCCCCAATGCCTCCACGCACCGTCTCCTGGGCCCCGATCGTTCCACGTGCCGTCTCCGAGCCCCGATCGCTCCACGCGCCGTCTCCGAGCGCCGATTGGTGCACGCGCCGTCTCCTGAGCACCGATCGTTCCACACGCCGCCTCCTAAGCTCCGATCTGTCCAGGCATCCTCTCCTAAGCCCCGACCGGTCCACGCGCCGTCTCCTGAGCCCCGATCGGTCCACGCATCGTCTCCTAAGCCGCGATACGTCCACACGCCGTCTCCGATCCCCGATCGGTCCGCGTGCCGCATTCTAAGCCGCGGTCCGTCCACGCGCAGTCTCCGAGCCGCGATCGGTCCACGCACCGTCTCCTGATCCCCGATCGGTCCACGTGCCGCCTCCGGAGCCCCGATCGATCTACGCGAGTCTCCTAAGCCCCGACCCGTCCACGCGTTGTCTCCTGCGCCACGATCGGTCCAGGCGCCGCCTTCTGAGTCCCGATCGGTCCACGTGTCGGCTCCTAAGCCCCGATCGGTTAACGCGCCGTCTCCGAGCCCCGATCGGTCCACGTGCCATCTCCGAGCCCCGATCGGTGCACGCATCGTCTCCTGAGCGCCGATCGGTTAACGCGCCCTCTCCGAGCCCCGATCGGTCCACACGCCGTCTCCGAGCCCCGATCGGTACACGTGCCGCATTCTAAGCGATGGTCCACACACGCGCCGACTCCGAGCACCGATCGGTCGATGCGTCGTCCCCTAATACGCGATCGGTCCACGCGGCGTCTCCTGAGCCCCGATCGATCCACGCGCCGCCTCCTGAGCCCCGATCGCTCCACGTATCGTCTCCTAAGCCTCGATCGGTCCACGCCCCGTCTCCTGCACCCCGATCAGCCCACGCGTCGGGTCCTAAGCCCCGATCGGTCCACGTGCCGTCTCCGAGCCCCGATGGGTCCACGCGTCGCCTCCTGACCTCCGGTCGGTCGACGCGCCGTCTCCTGTGCCCGGATCGGTCCACGCGTCGTCTCCGGGCCCCGATCGGTCCACGCGCCGTCTCCGAGCGCCGATCGGTTCACGCGCCGTCTCCTGAGCCCCGATCGTTTCACGCGCCGTCTCCGAGCTCCGATCGGTCCACGCGCCGTCTCCTAAGCCCCGATCGGTCCAAGTGCCTTCTCCTAAGCCCCGATGGGTCCACGCGCCGTCTCCGAGCGCCGATCAGTTCACGCGCCGGCACCTGAGCCCCGATCGTTCCACGCGCCGTCTCCGACCCCCGATCGGTCCACGCGCCGTCTCCTGAGCCCGAATCGTTCCACGCGTCGTCCCCGAATCCCTGATCCGTACACGCGTCGTCTCCGAGCCTCGATCGGTCCACGCGCCGTCGCCGAGGCTCGATCGGTCCACGCGCGGCCTCCTGAGCCCCGGTCGGTTCACGCGCCGCCTCCGAGCCCCGATCGATCCACGCGTCGTCTTCTAAGCCCAGATGCCTCCTCGCGCCGACTCCGAGCCACGATCGGTCCAGACGCCGCTTCGTGAGCCCGATCGGTCCACGCGCCGTCACCGGAGCCCCGATCGTTCCACGTGCCGTCTCCTAGCCCCGATTGGTGCACGCGCCGTCTCCTGAGCACCGATCGTTCCACACGCCGCCTCCTAAGCTCCGATCTGTCCAGGCGTCGTCTCCTAAGCGCCGACCGGTCCACGCGCCGTCTCCTGAGCCCCGTTCGGCCCACGTGCCGTCTCCTAGCCCCGATCGGTTCACGCATCGTCTCCTAAGCCCCGATCGGTTAACGCGCGGCCTCCTGAGCCCCGATCGGTCCACGCGCCGTCACCGAGCCGCGATCGGTCCACGCGTGGCCTCCTGAGCCCCGGTTGGTTTACGCACCGTCTCCTGATCCCCATCGGTCCGCGCGGCGCCTCCGGAGCCCCGATCGATCCACACGAGTCTCCTGAGCCCCGGTCGGTCCACGCGACGTCACCTGAGCCCCGATCGGTCCACGCATCGTCTCCTGAGCCCCGATCCCTCCACACGCCGCTTCTAGAGCCCCGATCGGTGCACGCGTCGTCTCCTGATCTCCGGCCGATCTACGCGCCGTCTCCTAAGCTTCGATCGGTCCACGCGCCTTCTCCTAAGCCCCGATCGGTCCAGGCACCGCTTCCTGAGCCCCGATCGGTCCACGCGCCGTCTCCGAGCGTCGATCATTTCACGCGCCGTCTCCTGAGCCCCGATCGTTCCACGCGCCGTCTCTGAGTCCCGATCGATCCACGCGCCGTCTCCTGAGCCCCGATCGGTCCACGCGCCGTATCCGAAGCCCCGATCGGTCCACGGGCCGTCTCTGAGCGCCGATAAGTTCAAGCGCCGTCTCCTGAGCCCCGATCGTTCCACGCGGCGTCTCCGAGCCCCGATGGATCCACGCGCCGTCTCCTGAGCCCCGATCCGTCCACGCGCAGTCGCCGAGCCTCGATCGGTCCAGGCGCCGTCTCCTGAGTCCCGATCGGTCCACGCGTCGTCTCCTACGCCCCGATAGGTCCACGCGCCGTCTCCGAGCACCGATTGGTCCACGCGCTGTCGCCCGAACCCCAATTGGTCCACGCGCCGTCGCCCGAACCCCAATTGGTCCACGAGCAACCGCCTGAGCTCCAGTCGGTCCACGCGCAGTCGCCGAGCCCCGATCGATCCACGCGCCGTCTCCTGAGCCCCGATCCGTCCACGCGCAGTCGCCGAGCCCCGATCGGTCCAGGCGCCGTCTCCTGAGCACCGATCGTTCCACACGCCGCCTCCTAAGCTCCGATCTGTCCAGGCGACGTCTCCTAAGCCCCGACCGGTCCACGCGCCGTCTCCTGAGCCCCGATCGGTCCACGCATCGTCTCCTAAGCCCCGATACGTCCACACGCCGTCTCCGATCCCCGATCGGTCCGCGTGCCGCATTCTAAGCCGCGGTCCGTCCACGCGCAGTCTCCGAGCACCGATCGGTCCACGCGACGTCTCCTGAGCCACGATCGGTCCACGCGTCGGCTCCTAAGCCCCGATCGGTCCACGCGCCGTCTCCTAAGCCCCGATCGGTCGACGCGCCGTTTCCGAGCCCCGATCGGTCCACGCGCCGTCTCCTAAGCCCCTATCGGTCCACGCGCCGTCGCGGAGCCCCGATCGGTCCAGGCGCCGTCTCCTGAGCACCGATCGTTCCACACGCCGCCTCCTAAGCTCCGATCTGTCCAGGCGTCGTCTCCTAAGCCCCGACCGGTCCACGCGCCGTCTCCTCAGCCCCGATCGTTCCACGCGCCGTCTCCGAGCCCCGATCGATCCACGCGCCGTCTCCTGAGCCCCGATCGGTCCAGGCACCGCGTCCTGAGCCCCGATCGGCCCACGCGCCGTCTCGTGAGCACCGATCGGTCCACGCGACGTCTCCCGAGCCACGATCGGTCCACGCGTCGTCACCGAGCCGCGATTGGTCCACGCGTGGCCTCCTGAGCCCCGGTTGGTTTACGCACCGTCTCCTGATCCCCATCGGTCCACGCGGCGCCTCCGGAGCTCCGATCGATCCACACGAGTCTCCTGAGCCCCGGTCGGTCCACGCGACGTCACCTGAGCCCCGATCGGTCCACGCATCGTCTCCTGAGCCCCGATCCCTCCACACGCCGCTTCTAGAGCCCCGATCGGTGCACGCGTCGTCTCCTGATCTCCGGCCGATCTACGCGCCGTCTCCTAAGCCTCGATCGGTCCACGCGCCTTCTCCTAAGCCCCGATCGGTCCAGGCACCGCTTCCTGAGCCCCAATCGGTCTACGCGCCGTCTCAGAGCGCCGATCATTTCACGCGCCATCTCGTGAGCCACGATCATTCCACGCCCCGTCTCCGAGCCCCGATCGGTCCACGCGCCGTCTCCTAAGCCCCTATCGGTCCACGCGCCGTCGCGGAGCCCCGATCGGTCCAGGCGTGGCCTCCTGAGCCTCGATCGGTCCACGCGCGGCCTCCTGAGCCCCGGCCGGATCACGCGCCGTCTCCGAGCCCCGATCGATCCACGCGTCGTCTTCCAAGCCCAGATGCCTCCTCGCGCCGTCTCCGAGCCACGATCGGTCCAGGCGCTGCTTCCTGAGCCCCAATCGGTCCACGCGTTGTCTCCTAAGCCCCGATCGGTCCACGCGCCGTCTCCTAGCCCCGATCGGTTCACGCATCGTCTCCTAAGCCCCGATCGGTTAACGCGCGGCCTCCTGAGCCCTGATCGGTCCACGCGCCGTCACCTCAGCCCCGATCGGTCCACGCATCGTCTCCTGAGCCCCGATCCCTCCACACGCCGCTTCTAGAGCCCCGATCGGTGCACGCGTCGTCTCCTGATCTCCGATCGATCTACGCGCCGTCTCCTAAGCCCCGATCGGTCCACGCGCCTTCTCCTAAGCCCCGATCGGTCCAGGCACCGCTTCCTGAGCCCCGATCGGTCCACGCGCCGTCTCCCAGCACCGATCATTTCACGCGCCGTCTCCTCAGCCCCGATCGTTCCACGCGCCGTCTCCGAGCCCCGATCGATCCACGCGCCGTCTCCTGAGCCCCGATCGGTCCACGCGCCGTATCCGAAGCCCCGATCGGTCCACGGGCCGTCTCTGAGCGCCGATAAGTTCAAGCGCCGTCTCCTGAGCCCCGATCGTTCCACGCGGCATCTCCGAGCCCCGATCGATCCACGCGCCGTCTCCTGAGCCCCGATCCGTCGACGCGCAGTCGCCGAGCCCCGATCGGTCCAGGCGCCGTCTCCTGAGCCCCGATCGGTCCACGCGTCGTCTCCTACGCCCCGATAGGTCCACGCGCCGTCTCCGAGCACCGATTGGACCACGCGCCGTCGCCCGAACCCCAATTGGTCCACGCGCCGTCGCCCGAACGCCAATTGGTCCACGAGCAACCTCCTGAGCTCCAGTCGGTCCACGCGCAGTCGCCGAGCCCCGATCGATCCACGCGCCGTCTCCTGAGCCCCGATCCGTCCTCGCGCAGTCGCCGAGCCCCGATCGGTCCAGGCGCCGGCTCCTGAGCACCGATCGGTCCACGCATCGTCTCCTAAGCCCCGATACGTCCACACGCCATCTCCGATCCCCGATCGGTCCGCGTGCCGCATTCTAAGCCGCGGTCCGTCCACGCGCAGTCTCCGAGCACCGATCGGTCCACGCGACGTCTCCTGAGCCACGATCGGTCCACGCGTCGGCTCCTAAGCCCCGAACGGTCCACGCGCCGCCTCCTAAGCCCCGATCGGTCCACGCGCCGTTTCCGAGCCCCGATCGGTCCATGCGTCGTCTCCGAGCCCCGTTCGGTCCACGCGCCGTCTCGTAATCCCCAATCGGTCTACGCGCCGTCTCAGAGCGCCGATCATTTCACGCGCCATCTCGTGAGCCACGATCATTCCACGCCCCGTCTCCGAGCCCCGATCGGTCCACGCGCCGTCTCCTAAGCCCCTATCGGTCCACGCGCCGTCGCGGAGCCCCGATCGGTCCAGGCGTGGCCTCCTGAGCCTCGATCGGTCCACGCGCGGCCTCCTGAGCCCCGGCCGGATCAAGCGCCGTCTCCTGAGCCCCGATCGTTCCACGCGGCCCCTCCGAGCCCCGATCGATCCACGCGCCGTCTCCTGAGCCCCGGTCGGTCCGCGCGTCGTCTTCAAAGCCCCGATGCCTCCACGCGCCGTCTCCAAGCCCCGATCGCCCCTCGCGCCGTCTCCTGAGCCCCGCTCGATCCATGCGTCGTCTTCTTAGCCCCGATGCGTCCACGCGCCGTCTTCGAGCCACGATCGGTCCAGCCGCCGCTTCCTGAGCCCCGATCGGTCCACGCGCCGTCTCGTAAGCCCCAATCGGTCTACGCGCCCTCTCAGAGCGCCGATCATTTCACGCGCCGTCTCGTAAGCCCCGATCATTCCACGCCCCGTCTTCGAGCCCCGATCGGTCCACGCGCCGTCTCCTAAGCCCCTATCGGTCCACGCGCCGTCTCCGAGCGCCGATCGGTTCACGCGCCGTCTCCTGAGCCCCGATCGTTTCACGCGCCGTCTCCGAGCTCCGATCGGTCCACGCGCCGTCTCCTAAGCCCCGATCGGTCCAAGTGCCTTCTCCTAAGCCCCGATGGGTCCACGCGCCGTCTCCGAGCGCCGATCAGTTCACGCGCCGGCACCTGAGCCCCGATCGTTCCACGCGCCGTCTCCGACCCCCGATCGGTCCACGCGCCGTCTCCTGAGCCCGAATCGTTCCACGCGTCGTCCCCGAATCCCTGATCCGTACACGCGTCGTCTCCGAGCCTCGATCGGTCCACGCGCCGTCGCCGAGGCTCGATCGGTCCACGCGCGGCCTCCTGAGCCCCGGTCGGTTCACGCGCCGCCTCCGAGCCCCGATCGATCCACGCGTCGTCTTCTAAGCCCAGATGCCTCCTCGCGCCGACTCCGAGCCACGATCGGTCCAGACGCCGCTTCGTGAGCCCGATCGGTCCACGCGCCGTCACCGGAGCCCCGATCGTTCCACGTGCCGTCTCCTAGCCCCGATTGGTGCACGCGCCGTCTCCTGAGCACCGATCGTTCCACACGCCGCCTCCTAAGCTCCGATCTGTCCAGGCGTCGTCTCCTAAGCGCCGACCGGTCCACGCGCCGTCTCCTGAGCCCCGTTCGGCCCACGTGCCGTCTCCTAGCCCCGATCGGTTCACGCATCGTCTCCTAAGCCCCGATCGGTTAACGCGCGGCCTCCTGAGCCCCGATCGGTCCACGCGCCGTCACCGAGCCGCGATCGGTCCACGCGTGGCCTCCTGAGCCCCGGTTGGTTTACGCACCGTCTCCTGATCCCCATCGGTCCGCGCGGCGCCTCCGGAGCCCCGATCGATCCACACGAGTCTCCTGAGCCCCGGTCGGTCCACGCGACGTCACCTGAGCCCCGATCGGTCCACGCATCGTCTCCTGAGCCCCGATCCCTCCACACGCCGCTTCTAGAGCCCCGATCGGTGCACGCGTCGTCTCCTGATCTCCGGCCGATCTACGCGCCGTCTCCTAAGCCTCGATCGGTCCACGCGCCTTCTCCTAAGCCCCGATCGGTCCAGGCACCGCTTCCTGAGCCCCGATCGGTCCACGCGCCGTCTCCGAGCGTCGATCATTTCACGCGCCGTCTCCTGAGCCCCGATCGTTCCACGCGCCGTCTCTGAGTCCCGATCGATCCACGCGCCGTCTCCTGAGCCCCGATCGGTCCACGCGCCGTATCCGAAGCCCCGATCGGTCCACGGGCCGTCTCTGAGCGCCGATAAGTTCAAGCGCCGTCTCCTGAGCCCCGATCGTTCCACGCGGCGTCTCCGAGCCCCGATGGATCCACGCGCCGTCTCCTGAGCCCCGATCCGTCCACGCGCAGTCGCCGAGCCTCGATCGGTCCAGGCGCCGTCTCCTGAGCCCCGATCGGTCCACGCGTCGTCTCCTACGCCCCGATAGGTCCACGCGCCGTCTCCGAGCACCGATTGGTCCACGCGCTGTCGCCCGAACCCCAATTGGTCCACGCGCCGTCGCCCGAACCCCAATTGGTCCACGAGCAACCGCCTGAGCTCCAGTCGGTCCACGCGCAGTCGCCGAGCCCCGATCGATCCACGCGCCGTCTCCTGAGCCCCGATCCGTCCACGCGCAGTCGCCGAGCCCCGATCGGTCCAGGCGCCGTCTCCTGAGCACCGATCGTTCCACACGCCGCCTCCTAAGCTCCGATCTGTCCAGGCGACGTCTCCTAAGCCCCGACCGGTCCACGCGCCGTCTCCTGAGCCCCGATCGGTCCACGCATCGTCTCCTAAGCCCCGATACGTCCACACGCCGTCTCCGATCCCCGATCGGTCCGCGTGCCGCATTCTAAGCCGCGGTCCGTCCACGCGCAGTCTCCGAGCACCGATCGGTCCACGCGACGTCTCCTGAGCCACGATCGGTCCACGCGTCGGCTCCTAAGCCCCGATCGGTCCACGCGCCGTCTCCTAAGCCCCGATCGGTCGACGCGCCGTTTCCGAGCCCCGATCGGTCCACGCGCCGTCTCCTAAGCCCCTATCGGTCCACGCGCCGCCGCGGAGCCCCGATCGGTCCAGGCGCCGTCTCCTGAGCACCGATCGTTCCACACGCCGCCTCCTAAGCTCCGATCTGTCCAGGCGTCGTCTCCTAAGCCCCGACCGGTCCACGCGCCGTCTCCTCAGCCCCGATCGTTCCACGCGCCGTCTCCGAGCCCCGATCGATCCACGCGCCGTCTCCTGAGCCCCGATCGGTCCAGGCACCGCGTCCTGAGCCCCGATCGGCCCACGCGCCGTCTCGTGAGCACCGATCGGTCCACGCGACGTCTCCCGAGCCACGATCGGTCCACGCGTCGTCACCGAGCCGCGATCGGTCCACGCGTGGCCTCCTGAGCCCCGGTTGGTTTACGCACCGTCTCCTGATCCCCATCGGTCCACGCGGCGCCTCCGGAGCCCCGATCGATCCACACGAGTCTCCTGAGCCCCGGTCGGTCCACGCGACGTCACCTGAGCCCCGATCGGTCCACGCATCGTCTCCTGAGCCCCGATCCCTCCACACGCCGCTTCTAGAGCCCCGATCGGTGCACGCGTCGTCTCCTGATCTCCGGCCGATCTACGCGCCGTCTCCTAAGCCTCGATCGGTCCACGCGCCTTCTCCTAAGCCCCGATCGGTCCAGGCACCGCTTCCTGAGCCCCAATCGGTCTACGCGCCGTCTCAGAGCGCCGATCATTTCACGCGCCATCTCGTGAGCCACGATCATTCCACGCCCCGTCTCCGAGCCCCGATCGGTCCACGCGCCGTCTCCTAAGCCCCTATCGGTCCACGCGCCGTCGCGGAGCCCCGATCGGTCCAGGCGTGGCCTCCTGAGCCTCGATCGGTCCACGCGCGGCCTCCTGAGCCCCGGCCGGATCACGCGCCGTCTCCGAGCCCCGATCGATCCACGCGTCGTCTTCCAAGCCCAGATGCCTCCTCGCGCCGTCTCCGAGCCACGATCGGTCCAGGCGCTGCTTCCTGAGCCCCAATCGGTCCACGCGTTGTCTCCTAAGCCCCGATCGGTCCACGCGCCGTCTCCTAGCCCCGATCGGTTCACGCATCGTCTCCTAAGCCCCGATCGGTTAACGCGCGGCCTCCTGAGCCCTGATCGGTCCACGCGCCGTCACCTCAGCCCCGATCGGTCCACGCATCGTCTCCTGAGCCCCGATCCCTCCACACGCCGCTTCTAGAGCCCCGATCGGTGCACGCGTCGTCTCCTGATCTCCGATCGATCTACGCGCCGTCTCCTAAGCCCCGATCGGTCCACGCGCCTTCTCCTAAGCCCCGATCGGTCCAGGCACCGCTTCCTGAGCCCCGATCGGTCCACGCGCCGTCTCCCAGCACCGATCATTTCACGCGCCGTCTCCTCAGCCCCGATCGTTCCACGCGCCGTCTCCGAGCCCCGATCGATCCACGCGCCGTCTCCTGAGCCCCGATCGGTCCACGCGCCGTATCCGAAGCCCCGATCGGTCCACGGGCCGTCTCTGAGCGCCGATAAGTTCAAGCGCCGTCTCCTGAGCCCCGATCGTTCCACGCGGCATCTCCGAGCCCCGATCGATCCACGCGCCGTCTCCTGAGCCCCGATCCGTCGACGCGCAGTCGCCGAGCCCCGATCGGTCCAGGCGCCGTCTCCTGAGCCCCGATCGGTCCACGCGTCGTCTCCTACGCCCCGATAGGTCCACGCGCCGTCTCCGAGCACCGATTGGACCACGCGCCGTCGCCCGAACCCCAATTGGTCCACGCGCCGTCGCCCGAACGCCAATTGGTCCACGAGCAACCTCCTGAGCTCCAGTCGGTCCACGCGCAGTCGCCGAGCCCCGATCGATCCACGCGCCGTCTCCTGAGCCCCGATCCGTCCTCGCGCAGTCGCCGAGCCCCGATCGGTCCAGGCGCCGTCTCCTGAGCACCGATCGGTCCACGCATCGTCTCCTAAGCCCCGATACGTCCACACGCCATCTCCGATCCCCGATCGGTCCGCGTGCCGCATTCTAAGCCGCGGTCCGTCCACGCGCAGTCTCCGAGCACCGATCGGTCCACGCGACGTCTCCTGAGCCACGATCGGTCCACGCGTCGGCTCCTAAGCCCCGAACGGTCCACGCGCCGCCTCCTAAGCCCCGATCGGTCCACGCGCCGTTTCCGAGCCCCGATCGGTCCATGCGTCGTCTCCGAGCCCCGTTCGGTCCACGCGCCGTCTCGTAATCCCCAATCGGTCTACGCGCCGTCTCAGAGCGCCGATCATTTCACGCGCCATCTCGTGAGCCACGATCATTCCACGCCCCGTCTCCGAGCCCCGATCGGTCCACGCGCCGTCTCCTAAGCCCCTATCGGTCCACGCGCCGTCGCGGAGCCCCGATCGGTCCAGGCGTGGCCTCCTGAGCCTCGATCGGTCCACGCGCGGCCTCCTGAGCCCCGGCCGGATCACGCGCCGTCTCCGAGCCCCGATCGATCCACGCGTCGTCTTCCAAGCCCAGATGCCTCCTCGCGCCGTCTCCGAGCCACGATCGGTCCAGGCGCTGCTTCCTGAGCCCCAATCAGTCCACGCGTTGTCTCCTAAGCCCCGATCCGTCCACGCGCCGTCTCCTAGCCCCGATCGGTTCACGCATCGTCTCCTAAGCCCCGATCGGTTAACGCGCAGCCTCCTGAGCCCTGATCGGTCCACGCGCCGTCACCGAGCCGCGATCAATCCACGCGCGGCCTCCTGAGCCCCGGTTGGTTTACGCACCGTCTCCTGATCCCCATCGGTCCACGCGGCGCCTCCGGAGCCCCGATCGATCCACGCGCCGTCTCCTGAGCCCCGATCGGTCCACGCGCCGTATCCTAAGCCCCGATCGGTCCACGGGCCGTCTCTGAGCGCCGATAAGTTCAAGCGCCGTCTCCTGAGCCCCGATCATTCCACGCGGCCCCTCCGAGCCCCGATCGATCCACGCGCCGTCTCCTGAGCCCCGGTCGGTCCGCGCGTCGTCTTCAAAGCCCCGATGCCTCCACGCGCCGTCTCCAAGCCCCGATCGCCCCTCGCGCCGTCTCCTGAGCCCCGCTCGATCCATGCGTCGTCTTCTTAGCCCCGATGCGTCCACGCGCCGTCTTCGAGCCACGATCGGTCCAGCCGCCGCTTCCTGAGCCCCGATCGGTCCACGCGCCGTCTCGTAAGCCCCAATCGGTCTACGCGCCCTCTCAGAGCGCCGATCATTTCACGCGCCGTCTCGTAAGCCCCGATCATTCCACGCCCCGTCTTCGAGCCCCGATCGGTCCACGCGCCGTCTCCTAAGCCCCTATCGGTCCACGCGCCGTCTCCGAGCGCCGATCGGTTCACGCGCCGTCTCCTGAGCCCCGATCGTTTCACGCGCCGTCTCCGAGCTCCGATCGGTCCACGCGCCGTCTCCTAAGCCCCGATCGGTCCAAGTGCCTTCTCCTAAGCCCCGATGGGTCCACGCGCCGTCTCCGAGCGCCGATCAGTTCACGCGCCGGCACCTGAGCCCCGATCGTTCCACGCGCCGTCTCCGACCCCCGATCGGTCCACGCGCCGTCTCCTGAGCCCGAATCGTTCCACGCGTCGTCCCCGAATCCCTGATCCGTACACGCGTCGTCTCCGAGCCTCGATCGGTCCACGCGCCGTCGCCGAGGCTCGATCGGTCCACGCGCGTCCTCCTGAGCCCCGGTCGGTTCACGCGCCGCCTCCGAGCCCCGATCGATCCACGCGTCGTCTTCTAAGCCCAGATGCCTCCTCGCGCCGACTCCGAGCCACGATCGGTCCAGACGCCGCTTCGTGAGCCCGATCGGTCCACGCGCCGTCACCGGAGCCCCGATCGTTCCACGTGCCGTCTCCTAGCCCCGATTGGTGCACGCGCCGTCTCCTGAGCACCGATCGTTCCACACGCCGCCTCCTAAGCTCCGATCTGTCCAGGCGTCGTCTCCTAAGCCCCGACCGGTCCACGCGCCGTCTCCTGAGCCCCGTTCGGCCCACGTGCCGTCTCCTAGCCCCGATCGGTTCACGCATCGTCTCCTAAGCCCCGATCGGTTAACGCGCGGCCTCCTGAGCCCCGATCGGTCCACGCGCCGTCACCGAGCCGCGATCGGTCCACGCGTGGCCTCCTGAGCCCCGGTTGGTTTACGCACCGTCTCCTGATCCCCATCGGTCCACGCGGCGCCTCCGGAGCCCCGATCGATCCACACGAGTCTCCTGAGCCCCGGTCGGTCCACGCGACGTCACCTGAGCCCCGATCGGTCCACGCATCGTCTCCTGAGCCCCGATCCCTCCACACGCCGCTTCTAGAGGCCCGATCGGTGCACGCGTCGTCTCCTGATCTCCGGCCGATCTACGCGCCGTCTCCTAAGCCTCGATCGGTCCACGCGCCTTCTCCTAAGCCCCGATCGGTCCAGGCACCGCTTCCTGAGCCCCGATCGGTCCACGCGCCGTCTCCGAGCGTCGATCATTTCACGCGCCGTCTCCTGAGCCCCGATCGTTCCACGCGCCGTCTCTGAGTCCCGATCGATCCACGCGCCGTCTCCTGAGCCCCGATCGGTCCACGCGCCGTATCCGAAGCCCCGATCGGTCCACGGGCCGTCTCTGAGCGCCGATAAGTTCAAGCGCCGTCTCCTGAGCCCCGATCGTTCCACGCGGCGTCTCCGAGCCCCGATGGATCCACGCGCCGTCTCCTGAGCCCCGATCCGTCCACGCGCAGTCGCCGAGCCTCGATCGGTCCAGGCGCCGTCTCCTGAGCCCCGATCGGTCCACGCGTCGTCTCCTACGCCCCGATAGGTCCACGCGCCGTCTCCGAGCACCGATTGGTCCACGCGCTGTCGCCCGAACCCCAATTGGTCCACGCGCCGTCGCCCGAACCCCAATTGGTCCACGAGCAACCGCCTGAGCTCCAGTCGGTCCACGCGCAGTCGCCGAGCCCCGATCGATCCACGCGCCGTCTCCTGAGCCCCGATCCGTCCACGCGCAGTCGCCGAGCCCCGATCGGTCCAGGCGCCGTCTCCTGAGCACCGATCGTTCCACACGCCGCCTCCTAAGCTCCGATCTGTCCAGGCGACGTCTCCTAAGCCCCGACCGGTCCACGCGCCGTCTCCTGAGCCCCGATCGGTCCACGCATCGTCTCCTAAGCCCCGATACGTCCACACGCCGTCTCCGATCCCCGATAGGTCCGCGTGCCGCATTCTAAGCCGCGGTCCGTCCACGCGCAGTCTCCGAGCACCGATCGGTCCACGCGACGTCTCCTGAGCCACGATCGGTCCACGCGTCGGCTCCTAAGCCCCGATCGGTCCACGCGCCGTCTCCTAAGCCCCGATCGGTCGACGCGCCGTTTCCGAGCCCCGATCGGTCCATGCGTCGTCTCCGAGCCCCGTTCGGTCCACGCGCCGTCTCGTAAGCCCCAATCGGTCTACGCGCCGTCTCAGAGCGCCGATCATTTCACGCGCCATGTCGTGAGCCACGATCATTCCACGCCCCGTCTCCGAGCCCCGATCGGTCCACGCGCCGTCTCCTAAGCCCCTATCGGTCCACGCGCCGTCGCGGAGCCCCGATCGGTCCAGGCGCCGTCTCCTGAGCACCGATCGTTCCACACGCCGCCTCCTAAGCTCCGATCTGTCCAGGCGTCGTCTCCTAAGCCCCGACCGGTCCACGCGCCGTCTCCTCAGCCCCGATCGTTCCACGCGCCGTCTCCGAGCCCCGATCGATCCACGCGCCGTCTCCTGAGCCCCGATCGGTCCAGGCACCGCGTCCTGAGCCCCGATCGGCCCACGCGCCGTCTCGTGAGCACCGATCGGTCCACGCGACGTCTCCCGAGCCACGATCGGTCCACGCGTCGTCACCGAGCCGCGATCGGTCCACGCGTGGCCTCCTGAGCCCCGGTTGGTTTACGCACCGTCTCCTGATCCCCATCGGTCCACGCGGCGCCTCCGGAGCCCCGATCGATCCACACGAGTCTCCTGAGCCCCGGCCGGATCACGCGCCGTCTCCGAGCCCCGATCGATCCACGCGTCGTCTTCCAAGCCCAGATGCCTCCTCGCGCCGTCTCCGAGCCACGATCGGTCCAGGCGCTGCTTCCTGAGCCCCAATCGGTCCACGCGTTGTCTCCTAAGCCCCGATCGGTCCACGCGCCGTCTCCTAGCCCCGATCGGTTCACGCATCCTCTCCTAAGCCCCGATCGGTTAACGCGCGGCCTCCTGAGCCCTGATCGGTCCACGCGCCGTCACCTCAGCCCCGATCGGTCCACGCATCGTCTCCTGAGCCCCGATCCCTCCACACGCCGCTTCTAGAGCCCCGATCGGTGCACGCGTCGTCTCCTGATCTCCGATCGATCTACGCGCCGTCTCCTAAGCCCCGATCGGTCCACGCGCCTTCTCCTAAGCCCCGATCGGTCCAGGCACCGCTTCCTGAGCCCCGATCGGTCCACGCGCCGTCTCCCAGCACCGATCATTTCACGCGCCGTCTCCTCAGCCCCGATCGTTCCACGCGCCGTCTCCGAGCCCCGATCGATCCACGCGCCGTCTCCTGAGCCCCGATCGGTCCAGGCACCGCGTCCTGAGCCCCGATCGGCCCACGCGCCGTCTCGTGAGCCCCGATCCGTCCACGCGCAGTCGCCGAGCCCCGATCGGTCCTGGCGCCGTCTCCTGAGCCTCGATCGGTCCACACGCCTTTCCCTGAGCCCCGATCGGTCGACGCGTCGTCTCCTAAGACCCGACCGGATCACCCGCCGTCTCCTGAGCCCCGATCGGTCCACGCATCGTCTCCTAAGCCCCGATACGTCCACACGCCGTATCCGATCGCCGATCGGTCCGCGTGACGCATTCTAAGCCACGGTCCGTCCACGCGTCGTCTCCTGAGCCCCGATCGCTCGACGCGCCGTATCCGATCGCCGATCGGTCCGCGTGACGCATTCTAAGCCACGGTCCGTCCACGCGTCGTCTCCTGAGCCCCGATCCCTCGACGCGCCGTCTCCGAGCGCCGATTGGTCCACGCGACGTCTCCTGAGCCACGATCGGTCCACGCGTCGGCTCCTAAGCCCCGATCGGTCCACGCGCCGTTTCCGAGCCCCGATCGGTCCATGCGTCGTCTCCGAGCCCCGTTCGGTCCACGCGCCGTCTCGTAAGCCCCAATCGGTCTACGCGCCGTCTCAGAGCGCCGATCATTTCACGCGCCATCTCGTGAGCCACGATCATTCCACGCCCCGTCTCCGAGCCCCGATCGGTCCACGCGCCGTCTCCTAAGCCCCTATCGGTCCACGCGCCGTCGCGGAGCCCCGATCGGTCCAGGCGCCGTCTCCTGAGCACCGATCGTTCCACACGCCGCCTCCTAAGCTCCGATCTGTCCAGGCGTCGTCTCCTAAGCCCCGACCGGTCCACGCGCCGTCTCCTGAGCCCCGATCGGTCCACGCATCGTCTCCTAAGCTCCGATACGTCCACACGCCGTCTCCGATCCCCGATCGGTCCATGCGTCGTCTCCGAGCCCCGTTCGGTCCACGCGCCGTCTCGTAAGCCCCAATCGGTCTACGCGCCGTCTCAGAGCGCCGATCATTTCACGCGCCATCTCGTGAGCCACGATCATTCCACGCCCCGTCTCCGAGCCCCGATCGGTCCACGCGCCGTCTCCTAAGCCCCTATCGGTCCACGCGCCGTCGCGGAGCCCCGATCGGTCCAGGCGTGGCCTCCTGAGCCTCGATCGGTCCACGCGCGGCCTCCTGAGCCCCGGCCGGATCACGCGCCGTCTCCGAGCCCCGATCGATCCACGCGTCGTCTTCCAAGCCCGGATGCCTCCTCGCGCCGTCTCCGAGCCACGATCGGTCCAGGCGCTGCTTCCTGAGACCCAATCGGTCCACGCGTTGTCTCCTAAGCCCCGATCGGTCCACGCGCCGTCTCCTAGCCCCGATCGGTTCACGCATCGTCTCCTAAGCCCCGATCGGTTAACGCGCGGCCTCCTGAGCCCTGATCGGTCCACGCGCCGTCACCGAGCCGCGATCAATCCACGCGCGGCCTCCTGAGCCCCGGTTGGTTTACGCACCGTCTCCTGATCCCCATCGGTCCACGCGGCGCCTCCGGAGCCCCGATCGATCCACACGAGTCTCCTGAGCCCCGGTCGGTCCGCGCGCCGTCACCTCAGCCCCGATCGGTCCACGCATCGTCTCCTGAGCCCCGATCCCTCCACACGCCGCTTCTAGAGCCCCGATCGGTGCACGCGTCGTCTCCTGATCTCCGATCGATCTACGCGCCGTCTCCTAAGCCCCGATCGGTCCACGCGCCTTCTCCTAAGCCCCGATCGGTCCAGGCACCGCTTCCTGAGCCCCGATCGGTCCACGCGCCGTCTCCCAGCACCGATCATTTCACGCGCCGTCTCCTCAGCCCCGATCGTTCCACGCGCCGTCTCCGAGCCCCGATCGATCCACGCGCCGTCTCCTGAGCCCCGATCGGTCCAGGCACCGCGTCCTGAGCCCCGATCGGCCCACGCGCCGTCTCGTGAGCCCCGATCCGTCCACGCGCAGTCGCCGAGCCCCGATCGGTCCTGGCGCCGTCTCCTGAGCCTCGATCGGTCCACACGCCTTTCCCTGAGCCCCGATCGGTCGACGCGTCGTCTCCTAAGACCCGACCGGATCACCCGCCGTCTCCTGAGCCCCGATCGGTCCACGCATCGTCTCCTAAGCCCCGATACGTCCACACGCCGTATCCGATCGCCGATCGGTCCGCGTGACGCATTCTAAGCCACGGTCCGTCCACGCGTCGTCTCCTGAGCCCCGATCGCTCGACGCGCCGTATCCGATCGCCGATCGGTCCGCGTGACGCATTCTAAGCCACGATCCGTCCACGCGTCGTCTCGTGAGCCCCGATCCCTCGACGCGCCGTCTCCGAGCGCCGATTGGTGCACGCGCCGTCCCCTGAGTACCGATCGTTCCACACGCCGCCGCCTAAGCCCCGATCGGTCCAGGCGTCGTCTCATAAGCCCCGACCGGTCCACGCGCCGTCTCCTGAGCCCCGTTAGGTCCACGCGCCGTCTCCTAAGCCCCGATCTGTCCACGGGCCGTCTCCGAACCGCGATCGGTAAACGCGATGTCATCAAGCCCCGATCGGTTCACGCGCCGCCTCCAAAGCCCCGGTCGTTCCACGCGAGTCGCCTGAGCCCCGGTCGGTCCGCGCGCCGTCTCCTGAGCCCCGATCGGTCCACGCGTCGTCTCCTACGCCCCGATCGGTCCACGCGCCGTCTCCGAGCACCGATTGGTCCACGCGCCGTCGCCCGAACCCCAATTGGTCCACGCGCCGTCGCCCGAACCCCAATTGGTCCACGCGCCGTCGCCCGAACCCCCATTGGTCCACGAGCAACCTCCTGAGCTCCAGTCGGTCCACGCGCAGTCGCCGAGCCCCGATCGATCCCCGCATCGTCTCCTAAGTCCCGATCGGTTGACGCGTCATTTACGAGCCGCGATCGGTCTACGCGCCGTCTCCTGAGCCCCGATCGGTCCACACGCCGTCTCCTAAGCCCCGATCCGTCCACGGCCCGTCTGTAAACCGCGATCGGTCAACACTCCGTCACCAAGCCCCGATCCGTACAAGCGTCGTGTCCGAGCCCCGATCGGTTAACGCGCCGTCTCCGAGCCCCGATCGGCCCACGCGCCGTCTCCTGAGCCCCGATCCGTCCACGCGCAGTCGCCGAGCCCCGGTCGGTCCAGGCGCCGTCTCCTGAGCCCCGATCGGTCCACACCCCTTCCCCTGAGCCCCGATCGGTCGACGCGTCGTCTCCTTAGACCCGACCGGTTCACCCTCCGTCTCCTGTGCACCGATCGATTCACGTGCCGTCTCCTAAGCCCCGATCGGTCCACACGTCGTCTGCTAAGCCCCAATCGGGCCACGTGTCGTCTCCTAAGCCCCAATCCGTCGCCGCGTCGTCTCCTGAGTCCCGATCAATTGACGCGTCTTCTCCTGAGCCCCGATCGCTCTCCGCGCCGTCTCCTGAGCACCGCTCGGTCCATGCGTGGTCTTCTAAGCCCCAATGCCTCCACGCACCGTCTCCTGGGCCCCGATCGTTCCACGTGCCGTCTCCGAGCCCCGATCGCTCCACGCGCCGTCTCCGAGCGCCGATTGGTGCACGCGCCGTCTCCTGAGCACCGATCGTTCCACACGCCGCCTCCTAAGCTCCGATCTGTCCAGGCATCGTCTCCTAAGCCCCGACCGGTCCACGCGCCGTCTCCTGAGCCCCGATCGGTCCACGCATCGTCTCCTAAGCCGCGATACGTCCACACGCCGTCTCCGATCCCCGATCGGTCCGCGTGCCGCATTCTAAGCCGCGGTCCGTCCACGCGCAGTCTCCGAGCCGCGATCGGTCCACGCACCGTCTCCTGATCCCCGATCGGTCCACGTGCCGCCTCCGGAGCCCCGATCGATCTACGCGAGTCTCCTAAGCCCCGACCCGTCCACGCGTTGTCTCCTGCGCCACGATCGGTCCAGGCGCCGCCTTCTGAGTCCCGATCGGTCCACGTGTCGGCTCCTAAGCCCCGATCGGTTAACGCGCCGTCTCCGAGCCCCGATCGGTCCACGTGCCATCTCCGAGCCCCGATCGGTGCACGCATCGTCTCCTGAGCGCCGATCGGTTAACGCGCCCTCTCCGAGCCCCGATCGGTCCACACGCCGTCTCCGAGCCCCGATCGGTACACGTGCCGCATTCTAAGCGATGGTCCACACACGCGCCGACTCCGAGCACCGATCGGTCGATGCGTCGTCCCCTAATACGCGATCGGTCCACGCGGCGTCTCCTGAGCCCCGATCGATCCACGCGCCGCCTCCTGAGCCCCGATCGCTCCACGTATCGTCTCCTAAGCCTCGATCGGTCCACGCCCCGTCTCCTGCACCCCGATCAGCCCACGCGTCGGGTCCTAAGCCCCGATCGGTCCACGTGCCGTCTCCGAGCCCCGATGGGTCCACGCGTCGCCTCGTGACCTCCGGTCGGTCGACGCGCCGTCTCCTGTGCCCGGATCGGTCCACGCGTCGTCTCCGGGCCCCGATGGGTCCACGCACCGCCTCCTGAGCCCCGATGGGTCCACGCACCGTAGCCGAGCCTCGATCGGTCCACGAGCATCCTCCTGAGCCCCGGTCGGTTCACGTGCCCTCTCCGAACCGCGATCGGTCCACGCATCGTCTCCTAAGCCCCGATCGGTTAACGCGCCGTCTCCGAGCCCCGATCGTTCCACGCGCCGTCTCCTGAACCCCGATACGTCCACGCGCACTCGCCGAGCCCCGATCCGTCGACGCGTCGTCACCTGAGACCCGATCGATCCACGCGTCTTCTCCTGAGCCCCGATCGCTCCACGCGCCGTCTCCTGAGCCCCGATCGTTCCTCGCGTCGTCTTCGAGCACCGATTGGTTCACGCACCGTCTCCTGAGCCCCGATCGATCCACGCGCCGTCTCCTGAGCCGCGATCGGTCCACGCGTCGTCTTCGAGCACCGATCGATCCACGCGCCGTCTCCTGAGCCCCGATCGTTCTACGCGCCTTCTCGTAAGCCACGATCGGTCCACGCGCCGTGTCCGAGCGCCGATTGGTTCACGCACCGTCTCCTGAGCCCCGATCGTTCCACGCGCCGTCTCCGAGCCGCGATCGGTCCACGCGCCGTCGCCGAGCCATGATCGGACCACGCGCAGCCTCCTGAGCCCCGATCCGTCCACGCGTCGTCTCCGAGCTCCGATGGGTCCACGCACCGCCTCCTGAGCCCCGATGGGTCCACGCGCCGTAGCCGAGCCTCGATCGGTCCACGAGCATCCTCCTGAGTCCCGGTCGGTTCACGTGCCCTCTCCGAACCGCGATCGGTCCACGCATCGTCTCCTAAGCCCCGATCGGTTAACGCGCCGTCTCCGAGCCCCGATCGTTCCACGCGCCGTCTCCTGAACCCCGATACGTCCACGCGCACTCGCCGAGCCCCGATCCGTCGACGCGTCGTCTCCTGAGCCCCAATTAGTCCATGCGCCGTCTCCTAAACCCCGATCGGTCCACGCGCCGTCTCAGAGCGCCGATCATTTCACGCCCCGTCTCCTGAGCTCCGATCGTTCAACGCCCCGTCTCCGAGCCCCGATCGGTCCACGCGCCGTCTCCTGAGCCCCAATCGGTCCACACGCTGTCTCGTGAGCCCCGATAGGTACACGCGTCGTGTCCTACGCCCCGATCGGTCCACGCGTCGTCTCCTAAGCCCCGATCGGTCCACGCGCCGTCTCCGAGCCCCGATCGGTCCGCGCACCGTCTCCTCATCCCCATCGCTACACGCGGCGTCTCCGGAGCCCCGATCGATCTACGCGAGTCTCCTGAGCCCCGATCGGTCCACGCACCGTCTCCTGATCCCCATCGGTCCACGCGGCGCCTCCGGAGCACCGACCGATCCACACGAGTCTCCTGAGCCCCGGTCGCTCCACGCGCCGTCTCCGAGCGCCCATTGGTGCACGCGCCGTCTCCTGAGCACCGATCGTTCCACACGCCGCCTCCTAAGCCCCGATCTGTCCAGGCGTCGTGTCCTAAGCCCCGACCGGTCCACGCGCCGTCTCCTGAGCCCCGTTCGGCCCACGCGCCGTCTCCTAAGCCCCGATCTGTCCATGGGCCGTCTCCGAGCCGCGATCGGTAAACGCGCCGTCACCAAGCCCCGATCCGTACACGCGTCGTCTCCGAGCCCCGATCGGTCCACGCGCGACCTGCTGAGCCCCAATCGGTCCACGCGTCGTCTCCTAAGCCCCGATCGGTCCACGCGCCGTCTCCTAAGCCCCGATCGGTCCACGCGCCGTCTCCGAGCGCCGATCGGTTCACGCGCCGCCTCCTGAGCCCCGAACGGTCCACGCGCCGTCTCCGAGCCCCGTTCGGTCCACGCGCCGTCTCCTCAGCCCCGATCGGTCCACGCGTCGGCTCCTAAACTCGATAGGTCCACGCGCTGCCTCCTTAGCCCCGGTCGGTCCACGCGCCGTCTCCGAGCTCCGAACGATCCGCGTGACGCATTCCAAGTCACGGTCCGTCCACACGCCGTCTCCGAGCACCGATCAGTCCACGCGCCGTCTCCTGAGCCCCGATCGGTCCACGCGCCGTCTCCGAGCCTCGATCGGTCCACGTACCGTCTCCGAAGCCCCGATCGGTCCACGCGCCATCTCCTGAGCCCCGATCGGTCCACGCATCGTCTCTTAACCCCCGATACGTCCACACGCCGTCTCCGAGCCCCGATTGATCAGCGTGACGCATTCTAAGCCACGGTCCGTCCACGCGCCGTCTCCGAGCCCCGATCGGTCCACGCGCCGTCGCCGAGCTGCGATCGGTCCACGCGCGGCCTCCTGAGCCCCGGTCGGTTCACGCGCCGTATCCGAGCCCCACTCGGTCCACGCGCCGTCTTGTGACTCCCAATCGGTCCACGCGCCGTCTCCTGAGCCCCGATCGGTCCACGCGCCGTCTCCGAGCCTCGATCGGTCCACGTACCGTCTCCGAAGCCCCGATCGGTCCACGCGCCATCTCCTGAGCCCCGATCGGTCCACGCATCGTCTCTTAACCCCCGATACGTCCACACGCCGTCTCCGAGCCCCGATTGATCAGCGTGACGCATTCTAAGCCACGGTCCGTCCACGCGCCGTCTCCGAGCCTCGATCGGTCCACGTACGGTCTCCGAGCCCCGATCGGTCCACGCGCCGTCGCCGAGCTGCGATCGGTCCACGCGCGGCCTCCTGAGCCCCGGTCGGTTCACACGCCGTCTCCGAGCCCCGATTGATCAGCGTGACGCATTCTAAGCCACGGTCCGTCCACGCGTCGTCTCCGAGGCTCGATCAGTCCACGCGTCGTCGCCGAGACCCGATCGGTCCACACGCGGCCTCCTCAGCACCGGTCGGTCCACGCGCCGTCTCCGAGCCTCGATCGGTCCACGTACCGTCTCCGAAGCCCCGATCGGTCTACGCGCCTTCTCCTGAGCCCCGATCGGTCCACGCGCCGTCTCCGAGCCACGATCGGTCCGTGCGCCGCTTCCAGAGCCCCGATCGGTCCACGCGTCATCTCCTGATCTCCGATCGGTCCACGCGCCGTCTCCTAAGCCCCGATCGGTCCACGCGCCGTCTCGGAGCCCCGATCGGTTCACGTGCCGTCTCGTGAGCCTCGATCGTTCCACGCGCCGTCTCCGAGCCCCGATCGGTCCACGCTCCGTCTCCTGAGCCCGGATCGTTCCACGCGTCGTCTCCTCATCCCCGATCCGTAAACGCGTCGTCTCCGAGCCTCGATCGGTCCACACGCCGTGTCCGAACCCCGATCGGTCCGCGTGCCGCATTCTAAGCCGCGGTCCGTCCACGCGCCGCCTCCTGAGCCCCGATCGGTCAACGCATCGTCTCCTAAGCCCCGATCATTTCACGCGCTGTCTCCTGAGCCCGGATCGGTCCACGCCACGTCTCCGAGCTCCGATCGGTCCACGCGCCGTTTCCGAGCCCCGATCGGTCCATACGTCGTCTCCGAGTTCCGATCGGTCCACGCGCCGTTTCCGAGCCCCGATCGGTCCGCGCGCCGTCTCCTGAGCCCCGGTGGGTCCACGCGCCGCCTCCTGAGCCCCGATCCGTTCACGCGCCGGCTCCGAGCCCGATCGGACCACGCATCGTCTCCTAAGCCCCGATCGGTTAACGTGCCGTCTCCGAGCCCCGATTGGTCCAGGCGCCGTCTCCTGAGCCCCGGTCGGTTCACGCGCCGTCCCCGAGCCACGATCGGTCCGTGCGCCGCTTCCAGAGCCCTATCGGTCCACGCGTCCTCTCCTGATCTCCTATTAGTCCACGCGCCATCTCCTAAGCCCCGATCGGTCCACGTGCCGTCTCCGCGCGCCGATCGATTCACGCGCCGTCTCCTGAGCCCCGATCGGTCCACGCGTCGTTCCCTAAGCTCCGATCCATCCACGCGCAGTCTCCTGAGCCCCGATCGGTCCACGCATCACCTTCTGAGCCCCAATCGGTTAACGCGCCGTCTCCTGAGCCCCGATCGTTCTACGCGCCGTCTCCGAGCCCCGATCCGTCTACGCGCAGTCGCCGAGCCCCGATCGGTTCACGCGCGGTCTCCTGAGCCCCAGTCGGTACACGCGCTGTCTCCGAGCCCCGATCGGTCCACGCATCGTCTCCTAAGCCCCGCTCGGTTAACGCGTCGTTTCGGAGCCCCGATCGGTCTACGCGTCGTCTCCTGAGCCGCGATCGGTCCACGCGCCGTTTCCTGAACCCCGCTCGGTCGATGCGTCGTCTTCTTAACCCCGATGCCTCCACGCGCCGTCTCCGAGCCACGATCGGTCCGTGCGCCGCTTCCACAACCCCGATCGGTCCACGCGTCACCTCCTGATCTCCGATCGGTCCACGCGCCGTCTCCTAAGCCCCGATCGGTCCACGCGCCGTCTCCGAGCGCCGATCGATCCACGCGCAGCCTCCTGAGCCCCGATCGGTCCACGCGCCGTCGCCGAGCCGCGATCGTTCTACGCGCCGCTCCGAGCCCCCATCGGTCCACGCGCCGTCGCCGAGCTATGATCGGTCCACGCGCGGCCTCCTGAGCCCCGATCGGTCCACGCGCCGTCGCCGAACCGCGATCGGTCCACGCGCGGCCTCCTGAGGCCCGATTGGTTCACGCGCCGTATCCGAGCCCCAATCGGTCCACGCGCCGTCTCCTGAGCCCCGATCGGTCCACGCGCGGCCTCCTGAACCCCGATCGGTCCACGCGCCGTCGCCGAGCCATGATCGGTCCACGCGCGGCCTCCTGAGGCCCGATTGGTTCACGCGCCGTATCCGAGCCCCAATCGGTCCACGCGCCGTCTCCTGAGCCCCGATCGGTCCACGCGCGGCCTCCTGAGCCCCGATCGGTCCTCGCGCCGTCGCCGAGCCGCGATCGGTCCACGCGTGGACTCCGAGCCCCGATCGGTCCACGCGCCGTCGCCGAGCCGCGATCGGTCCACGCGCGGTCTCCGAGCGCCGATCGGTCCACGCACCATCTTCTGCTCCACAATCGATCCACGCGCCGCCTCCGGAGCCCCAATTGGTCCACGCGCAACCGCCTGAGCCCCAGTCGGTCCACGCGTTGTCTCCGAGCTCCAATCGGTCCACGCGCCGTTTCCTGAGCCCCGATCGGTCCATACGTCGTCTTCTAAACCCCGATGCCTCCACGCGCTGTCTTCGAGCCCCGATCAGTCCACGCGTCGTCTCCGAGCCCCGATCGGTCTACGCGCCGTCGCCGCGCCATGATCGGTCCACGCGCGGCCTCCTGAGCCCCGATCGGTCCACGCGCCGTCGCCGAGCCGCGATCGGTTCTCGGGCGGCCTCCTGAGCCCCGGTCGGGCCACGCGCCGTCTCCTGAGTCCCGATCAGTCCACGCGTCGTCTCCTAAGCCCCAATCGGTCCACGCGCCGCCTCCGGAGCCCCGATCGATCCACGCGAATGTCCTGAGCTCCGGTCGGTCGACGCGCCGTCTCCTCAGCTCCGATCGGTCCACGCGTCGTCTCCTAAGCCCCGATTCGTCGACGCGTCGTCTCCTGAGCCCCGATCAATTGACGTGTCTTCTTCTGAGCCCCGATCGCTCCTCGCGCCGTCTCCTGAACCCCGCTCGGTCCATGCATCGTCTTCTTAGCCCGGATGCCTCCACGCGCCGTCTCCGAGCCACGATCGGTCCAGGCGCCGCTTCCTGCGCCCCGATCGGTACACGCGTAGTCTCCTAAGACCCGATCGGTCCACGCGTCGTCTCCGAGCTCTGATCGGTCCACACGCCGTTTCCTGAGCCCCGATCGGTCCATGCGTCGTCTTCTTAGCCCCGATGCCTCCACGCGTCGTCTCCGAGCTACGATCGGTCCAGGCGCCGCTTCCTGAGCCCCGATCGGTCCACGCGCCGTATCCTAAGCCCCGATCGGTCCACGCGCCGTCTCCTGAGCCCGATCTGTCCACGCGCCGTCTCCGAGCCCCGATCGGTTCACGGATCGTCTCCTAAGCCCCGATCGGTTAACGCGCCGTCTCCGAGCCCCGATCGGTCCACGCGCCATCGCCGAACCCCAATTGGTCCACGCGCAACCGCCTGCGCCCCAGACGGTCCACGCGCGGTCTCCGAGGCCCGATCGGTCCACGCGTCGTCTCCGAGCCCCGGTCGGTCCACGCGCCGTCTCCGAGCCCTGATCGGTTCACGCATCGTCTCCTAAGCCCCGATCGGTTAACGCGCCGTCTCCGAGCCGCGATGGGTCCACGCGCCGTCGTCGAACCCCAATTGGTACACGCGCAACCGCCTGAGCCCCAGTCGGTCCACGCGTTGTCTCCGAGCTCCAATCGGTCCACGCGCCGTTTCCTGAGCCCCGATCGGTCCATACGTCGTCTTCTAAACCCCGATGCCTCCACGCGCCGTCTCCGAGCCAGATCGGTTCAGGTGCCGCTTCCCGAGCCCCGATCAGTCCACGCGCCGTCTCCTAAGCCCCGACCGGCTCACGCGCCGTCTCCTGTGCCCCGATCGATTCACGTACCGTCTCCTAAGCCCCGATCGGTCCAGCCGTCGTCTCTTAAGCCCCAATCGGTCCACGCGCCATCTCCGAGCGCCGATCATTTCACGCGCTGTCTCCTGAGCCATGGTCGGTCCACGCGCCGTCACCTGAGCCCTGATCGGTCGACGTGTCGTCTCCTGAGCCCCGATCGCTCCACACGCCATTTCTTGAGCCACGATCGGTCCACGCGTCGTCTTCAAAGCCCCGATCCGTACACGCGTCGTCTCCGAGCCTCGATCTGTCCACGCGCCGTCGCCGAGCCCCGATCGGTCCACGCGCCGTCCCCGAGCCCCGATCGGTCCACACATCGTCTCCTAAGCCCCGATCGGTTAACGCGCCGTCTCCGAGCCCCGAACGGTCCACGCGCCGTCGCCGAACCCCAATTGGTCCACGCGCAACCGCCTGAGCCCCAGTCGGTCCACGCGCTGTCTTCGAGCCCCGATCAGTCCACGCGTCGTCTCCGAGCCCCGATCGGTCTACGCGCCGTCGCCGAGCCATGATCGGTCCACGCGCGGCCTCCTGAGCCCCCATCGGTCCACGCGCCGTCGCCGAGCCGCGATCGGTTCTCGGGCGGCCTCCTGAGCCCCGGTCGGTTCACGCGCCGTATCCGAGCCCCAATCGGGCCACGCGCCGTCTCCTGAGTCCCGATCAGTCCACGCGTCGTCTCCTAAGCCCCAATTGGTCCACGCGCCGCCTCCTGAGCCCCGATCGGTCCACGCGCTGTCTCCTGAGCCCCGATAGGTACACGCGTAGTCTCCTAAGCCCCGATCGGTCCACGCGTCGTCTCCGAGCTCTGATCGGTCCACACGCCGTTTCCTGAACCCCGATCGGTCCATGCATCGTCTTCTTAGCCCCGATGACTCCACGCGTCGTCTCCGAGCCACGATCGGTCCAGGCGCCGCTTCCTGAACACCGATCGGTCCACGCGCCGTATCCTAAGCCCCGATCGGTCCACGCGCCGTCTCTGAGCGTTGATAACTTCACGCGCCGTCTCCTGAGCCCCGATCGGTCCACGCGTCGTCTCCTAAGCCCCACTCGGCTAACGCGTCATTTCCGAGCCCCGATCGATCCACGCGTCGTCTCCTGAGCCCCAATTAGTCCACGCGCCGTCTCCTAAGCCCCGCTCCGTCCACGGGCCGTAACCGAGCTCCGGTCGGTCCACGCGCCGTCTCCAAGCCTCGATCCGTACACGCGTCGTCTCCGAGCCCCGATCGATCCACGCGCCATCGCCGAGCCCCGATCGGTCCACGCGCTGTCTTCGAGCCCCGATCAGTCCACGCGTCGTCTCCGAGCCCCGATCGGTCTACGCGCCGTCGCCGAGCCATGATCGGTCCACGCGCGGCCTCCTAAGCCCCGATCAGTCCACGGGCCGTCTCCGAGCTGCTATCGGTAAACGCGCCGTCACCAAGCCCTGATCCGTACACGCGTCGTCTCCGAGCCGCGATCGGTCCACGCGCCGTCGCCGAGCCTCGATCAGTCCACGCGCGGCCTCCTGATCCCCGATCGGTTAACGTGCCGTCTCCGAGCCCCGATCGTTCCACGCGCCGTCGCGGAACCCCAATTGGTCCACGCGCAACCGCCTGAGCCCCAGTCGGTCCACGCGCCGTTTCCTGAGCCCCGATCGGTCCACGCGCCGTCTCCTGGGCCCCGATCGATCTACGCGTCGTCTCGTAAGCCCCGATTGGTGGACCTGCCGTCTCCCAGCCACGATCGGTCCACGCGCCGTCTGCAAAGCCCCGATCGATCCACGCGCCGTCGCCAAACCCCAATTGGTCCACGCGCAATCGCCTGAGCCCCAGTCGGTCCACGCGCCGTTTCCTGAGCCCCGATCGGTCCACGCGCCGTCTCCTGGGGCCCGATCGGTCTACGCGTCGTCTCCTAAGCCCCGATTGGTGGACGTGCCGTCTCCCATCCACGATCGGTCCACGCGCCGTCTGCTAAGCCCCAATCTGTCCACGACCCGTCTCCGGGCCCCGATCGGTGCACGCGCCGTCTCCTAAGCCCCGATCGATCCACGCGCCGTCGCCGAATCCCAATTGGTACACGCGCAACCGCCTGAGCCCCAGTCGGTCCACGCGCCGTCTCCTGAGCCCCGATACGTCCACGCGCAGTCGCCGAGCCCCGATCGGTCCACGCGCGGTCTCCTGAGCCCCGATCTGTCCACGCGCCGTCTCCGAGCCCCGATCGGTTCACGGATCGTCTCCTAAGACCCGACCGGTTCACCCGCCGTCTCCTGAGCCCCGGTCGGTCCACGCGCCGTCTCCGAGCCTCGATCGATCCACGTACCGTCTCCGAAGCCCCTATCGGTCCACGCGCCGTCTGCTGAGCCCCGATCGGTCCACGCATCGTCTCCTAAGCCCCGATACGTCCACACGCCGTGTCCGAGCCCCGATCGGTCCGCGTGACGCATTCTAAGGACCGATCGGTCCACGCGACGTCTCCAAAGCCCTGATCGGTCCACGTGCCGTCTCCGAGCCCCGATCGGTTCACGCGCCGTCTCCTGAACCCCGATACGTGCACGCGCAGTCGCCGAGCCCCGATCGGTCCGCGCGCCGTCGCCGAGCCTCGATAGGTCCACGCGCGGCCTCCTGAGCCGCGGTCGGTTCACGCGCCGTGTCCGAGCCCCGATCGGTCCGCGTGACGCATTCTAAGGACCGATCGGTCCTCGCGCCGTCTCCGAGCCACGATCGGTCCAGGCGCCGCTTCCTGAGCCCCGATCGATCTACGCGCCGTCGCCGAACCCCAATTGGTCCACGCGCAATCGCCTGAGCCCCAGTCGGTCCACGCGCTGTCTCCGAGCCCCGATCGGTCCAGGCCCCGTCTCCGAGCGCCGATCGGTTCACGCGCCGTCTCCTGAGAACGATCCGTCCACGCGCCGTCTCCTGAGCCCCGATCGGTCGAAGCGCCGTCTCGTGAGCCCCGATCGGTCCACGCGCCGTCTCCTGAGACTCGATGCGTCCACGCGCTGTCTCCTGAGCCCCGATCGGTCGACGCGTCCTCTGCTAAACCCCAATCGGTCCACGCCCCGTCTCCGAGCGCCGATCGGTTCACGCGCCGTCTCCTGAGTCCCGATCCGTCCACTCACTGTCTCCTGAGCCCCGATCGGTCGACGCGTCCTCTGCTAAACCTCGATCGGTCCACGAGTCGTCTCCTGAGCCCCGATCGGTCGACGGGTCCTCTCCTAAGCCCCGATCTGTCCACGCGTCTTCTCCTGAGCTCCGATCAGTCCACGCGTCGTCGCCTAAGCCCCGATACGTCCACACGCCGTCTCCGAGCCCCGATGGGTCCCCGCGTTGCCTCCTTAGCCCCGATCGATCCACGCGAGTCTCCTGAGCCCCGATCGGTCCACGCGCCGTCTCCTAAGCCCCAATCGGTCCACGCACCGCCTCCTGCGCCCCAATCGGTCCACGCGCCGTCTCCTGGGCCCCGATCGGTCTACGCGTCGTCTCCTAAGCCCCGATTGGTGGACGTGCCGTCTCCCAGCCACGATCGGTCCACGCGCCGTCTGCTAAGCCCCAATCTGTCCACGACCCGTCTCCGGGCCCCGATCGGTGCACGCGCCGTCTCCTAAGCCCCGATCGATCCACGCGCCGTCGCCGAACCCCAATTGGTCCACGCGCAATCGCCTGAGCCCCAGTCGGTCCACGCGCTGTCTCCGAGCCCCGATCGGTCCACCCGCCGTCTTCGAGCCCCGATCGGTCCACGCATCGTCTCCTAAGCCCCAATCGGTTAACGCGCCGTCTCCTGAGCCCCGATCGTTCCACGCGCCGTCTCCGAGCCCCGATCGGTCCCTGCGCCGTCTCGTGAGTCCCAATCGGTCCACTCGCTGTCTCCTGAGCCCCGATAGGTACACGCGTCGTCTCCTACGCCCCGATCTGTCCACGCGTCGTCTCCTAGGCCCCGATCGGTCCACGCGCCGTCTCCGAGCCCCGATCGGTCCACGCACCGTGTCCTGATCCCCATCGGTCCACGCGGCGCCTCCGGAGTCCCGATCGATCCACGCGAGGCTTCTGAGCCCCGGTCGGTCCGCGCGCCGTCTCCTGAGCCCCGATCGGTCGACGCGTCGTCTTCTTAGCCCCGATGCCTCCACGCGCCGTCTCCAAGCGCCGATCCGTTCACGCGCCGTCTCCTGAGCCCCGATCGTTCCACGCGCCATCTCCGAGCCCCGATTGGTCCACGCGCCGTCTCCTAAGCCCCGATCGGTCCACGCGCCTTCTCCTAAGCCCCGATCGGTTCACGCACCGTCTCCTGAGCCCCGATCGTTCCACGCGCTGTTTCCGAGCTCCGATCGGTCCACGCGGCGCCTCCGGACCCCCGATCGATCCACGCGCAGTCTCCTGAGCCCCGATCGGTCCACGCATCGCCTCCTGAGCCCCGGACGGTCCAGGCGCCATCGCCGAACCCCGATCGGTCGACGCGCCGTCTCCGAGCCCCGATCATTCCACGCGCCGTCTCCGAGCCCCGATCGGTCAACGCGCCGTCGCCAAGCCATGATCGGTCCACGCGCGGCCTCCTGAGCCCCGGTCGGTTCACGCGCCTTCTTCGAGCCCCGATAGATCCACGCGTCGTCTTGAAAACCCAGATGCCTCCTCGCATCGTCTCCTAAGCCCCGATCGGTTAACGCGCCGTCTCCGAGCCCCGATCGGTCCACGCCCCGTTGCCGAACCCCAATTGGTCCACGTGCAACCTCCTGACCCCCAGTCGGTCCACGCGCGGCCTCCTGAGCCATGGTCGGTTCACGCGCCGTCTCCTGCGCCCCGATCGGTCCACGCGTCGTTCCGTAAGCTGCGATCCATCCACGCACAGTCTCCTGAGCCCCGATTGGTGGACGTGCCGTCTCCCAGCCACGATCGGTCCACGCGCCGTCTCCTAAGCCCCAATCTGTCCACGACCCGTCTCTGGGCCCCGATCGGTGCACGCGCCGTCTCCTGAGCCCCGGTCGGTTGACGCGCCATCTCCGAGCCGCGATCGGTCCACGCATCGTCTCCTAAGCCCCGATCGGTTAACGTGCCGTCTGCGAGCCCCGATCGGTCCACGCGCCGTCTCCTGAGCCCCGATACGTCCACGCGCAGTCGCCGAGCCCCGATCGGTCCACGCGCGGTCTCCTGAGCCCCGATCTGTCCACGCGCCGTCTCCGAGCCGCGATCGGTTCACGGATCGTCTCCTGAGCCCCGATCGGTTGACGTGCCGTCTCCGATCCCCGATCGGTCCACGCGCCGTCTCCGAGCCCCGGTCGGTCCACGCGCCGTCTCCGAGCCCCGATCGGTTCACGCATCGTCTCCTAAGCCCCGATCGGTCCACGCGCCGTCTCCGAGCGCCGATCGGTTCACGCGCCGTCACCTGAGCCCCGATCATTCCACGCGCCGTCTCCGAGCCCCGACCGGTCCACGCGTCGTCTCCTGAGCCCCTGTCAGTTCCCCCGCCGTCTCCGAGCCCCGATCGGTCCATGCGCGGTCTCCTGAACCCCGATACGTCCACGCGCAGTCGCCGAGCCCCGATCGGTCCACGCGCCGTCTCCTGAGCCCCTGTCAGTTCACGCGCCGTCTCCGAGCCCGATCGGTTCACGCGCCGTCTCCTGAGCCCCGATCGGTCCACGCGCCGTCTCCGAGCGCCAATCGGTTCACGCGCCGTCTCCTAAGCCCCGATCGGTCCACGCGCCGTGTCCGAGCGCCAATCGGTTCACGCGCCGTCTCCTGAGCCCCGATCGCTCCACGCGCCGTCTCCGAGCCCCGATCGGTCCAGGCGCCGTCTCCTGAGCCCGGATCGGTCCACGCGCCGTCGCCGAACCCCAATTGGTCCACGCGCAACCGCCTGAGCCCCGGTTGGTCCACGCGCTGTCTCCGAGCCCCGATCGGTCCACGCGTCGTATCCAAACCCCGATCGGTTCACGCGCCGTCTCCTGAGCCCCGATCATTCCACGCGATGTCTCCGAGCCCCGATCGATCCACGCGCCGTCTCCTAAGCCCCGATCGGTCCACGCGCCGTCTCCGAGCGCCAATCGGTTCACGCGCCGTCTCCTGAGCCCCGATCGCTCCACGCGCCGTCTCCGAGCCCCCATCGGTCCACGCGTCGCCTCCGAGCCCCGATCGCTCCACGCGCCGATTTCTGAGCCCCGATCAATTGACGCGTCTTCTCCTGAGCCCCGATCGATCCTCGCCCCGTCTCCTGAGCCCCGCTCGGTCCATGCGTTGTCTTCTTAGCCCCGATGCCTCCACGCGCCGTCTCCAAGCGCCGATCGGTTCACGCGCCGTCTCCTGAGCCCCGATCGTTCCACGCGCCATCTCCGAGCCCCGATTGGTCCACGCGCCGTCTCCGAAGCCCCCATCGGTCCACGCGCCTTCTCCTAAGCCCCGATCGGTTCACGCACCGTCTCCTGAGCCCCGATCGTTCCACGCGCTGTTTCCGAGCTCCGATCGGTCCACGCGGCGCCTCCGGAGCCCCGATCGATCCACGCGCAGTCTCCTGAGCCCCGATCGGTCCACGCATCGCCTCCTGAGCCCCGGACGGTCCAGGCGCCATCTCCGAACCCCGATCGGTCGACGCGCCGTCTCCGAGCCCCGATCATTCCACGCGCCGTCTCCGAGCCCCGATCGGTCAACGCGCCGTCGCGAAGCCATGATCGGTCCACGCGCGGCCTCCTGAGCCCCGGTTGCGTCATGCGCCGGATCCAACCCCCAATCGATCCACGCGCCGTCTCCTGAGCCCCGATCAGTTCACGCGTCGGCTCCGAGCCCGATCGGTCCACGCATCATCTCCTAAGCCCCGATCGGTTAATGTGCCGTCTCCGAGCCCCGATCGGTCCACGCGCCATCTCCTGAGCCCCGGTCGGTTCACGCGCCTTCTTCGAGCCCCGATCGATCCACGCGTCGTCTTGAAAACCCAGATGCCTCCTCGCATCGTCTCCTAAGCCCCGATCGGTTAACGCGCCGTCTCCGAGCCCCGATCGGTCCACGCCCCGTTGCCGAACCCCAATTGGTCCACGTGCAACCTCCTGACCCCCAGTCGGTCCACGCGCGGCCTCCTGAGCCATGGTCGGTTCACGCGCCGTCTCCTGCGCCCCGATCGGTCCACGCGTCGTTCCGTAAGCTCCGATCCATCCACGCGCAGTCTCCTGAGCCCCGATTGGTGGACGTGCCGTCTCCCAGCCACGATTGGTCCACGCGCCGTCTCGTAAGCCCCAATCTGTCCACGACCCGTCTCTGGGCTCCGATCGGTGCACGCGCCGTCTCCTGAGCCCCGGTCGGTTGACGCGCCATCTCCGAGCCGCGATCGGTCCACGCATCGTCTCCTAAGCCCCGATCGGTTAACGTGCCGTCTGCGAGCCCCGATCCGTCCACGCGCCGTCTCCTGAGCCCCGATACGTCCACGCGCAGTCGCCGAGCCCCGATCGGTCCACGCGCGGTCTCCTGAGCCCCGATCTGTCCACGCGCCGTCTCCGAGCCGCGATCGTTTCACGGATCGTCTCCTGAGCCCCGATCGGTTGACGTGCCGTCTCCGATCCCCGATCGTTCCACGCGCCGTCTCCGAGCCCCGGTCGGTCCACGCGCCGTCTCCGAGCCCCGATCGGTTCACGCATCGTCTCCTAAGCCCCGATCGGTCCACGCGCCGTCTCCGAGCGCCGATCGGTTCACGCGCCGTCACCTGAGCCCCGATCATTCCACGCGCCGTCTCCGAGCCCCGACCGGTCCACGCGTCGTCTCCTGAGCCCCTGTCAGTTCCCCCGCCGTCTGCGAGCCCCGATCGGTCCATGCGCGGTCTCCTGAACCCCGATACGTCCACGCGCAGTCGCCGAGCCCCGATCGGTCCACGCGCCGTCTCCTGAGCCCCTGTCAGTTCACGCGCCGTCTCCGAGCCCGATCGGTTCACGCGCCGTCTCCTGAGCCCCGATCGGTCCACGCGCCGTCTCCGAGCGCCAATCGGTTCACGCGCCGTCTCCTAAGCCCCGATCGGTCCACGCGCCGTGTCCGAGCGCCAATCGGTCCACGCGTCGTCTCCTGATCTCCGATCGGTCCACACACCATCTCCTAAGCCCCGATCATTCCACGCGCCATCTCCGAGCCCCGATCGGTCTACGCGCCGTCTCCTAAGCCCCGATCGGTCCAAGCGCCTTCTGCTAAGCCCCGATCGCTCCTCGCGCCGTCTCCTGAGCCCCGCTCGGTCCATGCGTCGTCTTCTTAGCCCCCATGCCTCCACGCGCCGTCTCCGAGCCACGATAGGTCCAGGCGCCGCTTCCTGAGCCCCGATCGATCCACGCGCCGTCTCGTAAGCCACAATCGGTCCACGCGCCGTCTCCGAGCGCCGATCATTTCACGCGCCGTCTCCTGAGCCCCGATCGTTCCACGCGCCGTCTCCGAGCCCCGATCGGTCCACGCGCCGTCTCCTGAGCCGCGATCGGTTCACGCATCGTCTCCTAAGCCCCGATACGTCCACACGCCGTATCTGAGCCCCGATCGGTCCGCGTAACGCATTCTAAGCCACGGTCCGTCCACGCGCCGTCTCCGAGCACCGATCGGTCCACGCGCCGTCTCCTGAGCCCCGATCGATCTTCGCGTCGTCTCCTAAGGCCTGATCGGTCCACGTGCCGTTTCCGAGCCCCGATGGGTCCACGCGCCGCCTCCTGAGCCCCGATCGGTCCACGCATCGTCTCCTAAGCCCCGCTCGGTTAACGCGCCGTCTCCGAGGCCCGATGGGTCCACGCGCCGCCTCATAAGCCCCGATCGGTCGACGCGTCGTCTCCTAAGCCCCGGTCGGTCCACGCGCCGTCGCCGAACCCCAATTGGTCCACGCGCAACCTCCTGAGCCCCAGTCGGTCCACGCGCTGTCTCCGAGCACCGATGGGTCCACGCATCGTTTCCTAAGCCCCGCTCTGTTAACGCGCCGTCACCTGAGCCCCGATCGTTCCACGCGCCGTCTCCGAGCCCCGATCGGTCCACGCGCCGTCTCGGAGCGCCGATTGGTTCACGCGCCGTCTCCTGATCCCCGATCGCTACACGCGCCGTCTCCGAGCCCCGATCGGTCCACGCGCCGTCTCCTGAGCCTGGATCGGTCCACGCGCCATCGCCGAACCCCAATTGGTCCACGCGCAACCGCCTGAGCCCCAGTCGGTCCACGCGCTGTCCCCGAGCCCCAATTGGTCCACGCGCCGTCTCCTAAGCCCCGATCGGTCCAAGCGCCTTCTACTAAGCCCCGATCGGTCCACGCGCCGTCTCCGAGCGCCGATCGGTTCACGCGCCGTCACCTGAGCCCCGATCGTTCCAAGCGCCGTCTCCGACCCCCGATCGGTCCACGCGCCGTCTCCTAAGCCCCGATCGGTCCACCCGCCGTTTCCGAGCCCCGATCGGTCCATGCGCCGTCTCCGAGCGCCGTTCAGTCCACGCGCCGTTGCCGAGCCATGATCGTTCCACGCGCGGCCTCCTGAGCCCCGATCGGTACACGTGCCGTCGCCGAGCCGCGATCGGTCCACGCGCCGTCGCCCAGCCCCGATCGGTCCGCGCGCCGTCTCCTGAGCCCCAATCCGTCCACGCGCAGTCGCCGAGCCCCGATCGGTCCACGCGCGGTCTCCTGAGCACCCGTCGGTCCACGCGCCGTCGACGAACCCCAATTGGTCCACGCGCAACCTCCTGAGCCCCAGTCGGTCCACATGCCATCTCCTGAGCCCCGATCGGTCCACGCATCGTCTTCTAAGCCCCGATACGTCCACACGCCGTCTCCGATCCCCGATCGGTCCGCGTGCCGCATTCTAAGCCGCAGTCCGTCCACGCGCAGTCTCCGATCACCGATCGGTCCACGCGCCGTCTCCTGAGCCCCGATCGGTCCACGCGCCGTTTCCGAGCTCCGATCGGTCCATGCGTCGTCTTCTAAGCCCCGATGCCTCCACGCGCCGTCTCCGTGCCCCGATCGGTGCAGGCGCCGCTTACTGAGCCCCGATCGGTCCACGCGCCGTCTCCTAAGCCCCGATCCGTCGCCGCGTCGTCTCCTGAGACCCGATCAATTGACGCGTCTTCTCCTGAGTCCCGATCGGTCCACGCGTCGTCTCCTAAGCCCCGATCGCTCCTCGCGCCGTCTCCTGAACCCCGCTCGGTCGATGCGTCGTCTTCTTAACCCCGATGCCTCCACGCGCCGTCTCCGAGCCACGATCGGTCCACGCGCCGTCTCCTGAGCCCCGATCATTCCACGCGCCTTCTCCTAAGCCACGATCGGTCCACGCGCCGTCTCCTGAGCCCCGATCGTTCCACGCGCCGTCTCCGAGCCCCGATCGTTCCACGCGGCGTCTCCTGAGCCCCAATCGGTTCACACGCTGTGTCGTGAGCCCCGATAGGTACACGCGTCGTCTCCTACGCCCGATCGGTCCACGCGTCGTCTCCTGATCCCAATCGGTCCACGCGGCGCCTCCGGAGCCCCGATCGATCCACGCGAGTCTCCTGAGCCCCAGTCGGTCCGCGCGCCGTCTCCTGAGCCCTGATTGGTCGACGCGTCGTCTCCTGAGCCCTGATCGATCCACGCGTCGTTTCCTGAGCTCCGATCGTGCCACACGCCGTTTCCTGAGCCCCGATCGGTCCACGCGTCGTCTTCAACGCCCCGATGCCTCCACGCGCCGTCTCCGAGCCACGATCGGTCCGTGCGCCGCTTCCACAACGCCGATCGGTCCACGCGTCATCTCCTGATCTCCGATCGGTCCACGCGCCGTCTCCTAAGCCCCGATCGGTCCACACGCTGTGTCGTGAGCCCCGATAGGTACACGCGTCGTCTCCTACGCCCGATCGGTCCACGCGTCGTCTCCTGATCCCAATCGGTCCACGCGGCGCCTCCGGAGCCCCGATCGATCCACGCGAGTCTCCTGAGCCCCAGTCGGTCCGCGCGCCGTCTCCGAGCCCCGATCGGCCCACGCATCGTCTCCTACGCCCCGATCGGCTAACGCGTCGACTCCGAGCCCCGATCGTTCCACGCGCCGTCTCCGAGCACCGATCGGTCCACGCGCCGTCTCAGAGCGCCGATCATTTCACGCCCCGTCTCCTGAGCTCCGATCGTTCCACGCGCCGTCTCCGAGCCCCGATCGGTCCACACGCCGTATCCGAGCCCCGATCGGTCCGCGTGACGCATTATAAGCCACGTTCCGTCCACGCCCCGTCTCTGAGCACCGATCGGTCCACGCGCCGTCTCCTGAGCCCCGTTCGGTCCAAGCGTCTTCTCCTAAACCCCGGTCGGTCCACGCGCCGTCTCCTAAGCCCCGATCGGTGCACGCGCCGTCTCCGAGCGCCGATCGGTTCACGCGTCGTCTCCTGAGCCCCGATCATTCCACGCAATGTCTCCGAGCCCCGATCGGTCCACGAGCCGTTTTCTGAGCACCGTTCGGTCCACGCGTCGTCTTCAAAGCCCCGATGCCTCCACGCGCCGTCTCCGAGCCACGATCGGTCCGTGCGCCGCTTCCAAAGCCCTATCAGTCCAGGCGTCCTCTCCTGATCTCCGATCGGTCCACGCGCCGTCTCCTAAGCCCCGATCGGTGCACGCGCCGTCTCCGAGCGCCGATCGGTTCACGCGCCGTCTCCTGAGCCCCGATCATTCCACGCGATGTCTCCGAGCCCCGATCGGTCCACGCGCCGTCTCCTAAGCCCCGATCGGTCCACGCGCCGTCTCCGAGCGCCGATCGGTCCACGCGCGGTCTCCAAGCCCCGATCCGTCCACGCGTCGTCTCCGAGCCCCGATGGGTCCACGCACCGCCTCCTGAGCCCCGATGGGTCCACGCGCCGTAGCCGAGCCTCGATCGGTCCACGAGCATCCTCCTGAGTCCCGGTCGGTTCACGTGCCCTCTCCGAACCGCGATCGGTCCACGCATCGTCTCCTAAGCCCCGATCGGTTAACGCGCCGTCTCCGAGCCCCGATCGTTCCACGCGCCGTCTCCTGAACCCCGATACGTCCACGCGCACTCGCCGAGCCCCGATCCGTCGACGCGTCGTCTCCTGAGACCCGATCGATCCACGCGTCTTCTCCTGAGCCCCGATCGCTCCACGCGCCGTCTCCTGAGCTCCGATCGTTCCACGCGCCGTCTCCGAGCCCCGACCAGTTCACTCGCCGTCTCCTGAGCCCCGATCGTTCCACGCGCCGTCTCCGAGCAGCGATCGCTCCACGCATCGTCTCCTAAGCCCCGCTCGGTTAACGCATCGTTTCCGATCCTCGATCAGTCCACACGCCGTCGCCTGAGCCCCGATCGGTTCACGTGTCGTCCCCTAGTCCCCGATCCGTACACGCGTCGTCGCCGAGCCTCGATCGGTCCGGGCGCCGTCGCCGAGCCCCGATCGGTCCACGCGCAGCCTCCTGAGCCCTATCGGTCCACGCGCCGTCTGCTGAGCCCCGATCGGTCCACGCGCCGTTTCCGAGCCCCGATCGATCCACGCGCCGTCTCCTGAGCCGCGATCGGTCCACGCGTCGTCTTCGAGCACCGATCGATCCACGCGCCGTCTCCTGAGCCCCGATCGTTCCACGCGCCTTCTCGTAAGCCACGATCGGTCCACGCGCCGTGTCCGAGCGCCGATTGGTTCACGCACCGTCTCCTGAGCCCCGATCGTTCCACGCGCCGTCTCCGAGCCGCGATCGGTC
The DNA here is from genome assembly GCA_946811545.1 of Netelia fuscicornis. Lineage (NCBI taxonomy): Eukaryota > Metazoa > Arthropoda > Insecta > Hymenoptera > Ichneumonidae > Netelia > Netelia fuscicornis. Next base: position 13,169,449 of record OX328016.1, on the reverse strand, counting down.
CACGCGCCGTTTCCTGATCCCGGATCGGTCCATACGTCGTCTTCTAAACCCCGATGCCTCCACGCGCCGTCTCCTGAGCCCCTATCGCTCCACGCGTCGTCTCCGAGCCCCGATCGGTCCACGCGCCGTCTCCTGAGCCCCGATCGGTCCACGCATCGTCTCCTAAGCCCCGATCGGTCCACGCGCCGTCTCCAAGCCCCGATCCGTCGCCGCGTCGTGTCCTGAGCCCCGATCAATTGACCCGTCTTCTCCTGAGCCCCGATCGCTACTCGCGCAGTCTCCTGAACCCCGATCATTCCACGCGCCTTCTCCTAAGCCACGATCGGTCCACGTGCCGTCTCCGAGCCCCAGTCGGTCCACGCGCTGTCTCCGAGCACCGATCGGACTACGCGTCGTCTCCGAGCCCCGAACGGTTCACGCACCGTCTCCTGATCTCCGATCGGTCCACGCGCCGTCTCCTAAGCCCCGATCGGTCCACGCGCCGTCTCCGAGCGCCGATCGGTTGACGCGCCGTCTCCTGAGCCCCGATCGGTCCACGCGCCGTCTCCGAGCCCCGATCGGTCCACGCATCGTCTCCTAAGCCCCGATCGGTCCACGCGTCGGCTCCTAAGCCTCTATCGGTCCACGCGCGGCCTGCTTAGCCCCGGTCGGTCCACGCGCCGTCTCCGAGCCCCGATCGGTTCACGCATCGTCTCCTAATCACCGATCGGTTAACGCGCCGTCTCCGAGTCGCGATTGGTCCACGCGCCGTCGCCGATCCCCAATTGGTCCACGCGCAACCGTCTGAGCCCCAGTCGGTCCACGCGTTGTCTCCGAGCTCCAATCGGTCCACGCGCCGTTTCCTGAGCCCCGATCGGTCCATACGTCGTCTTCTAAACCCCGATGCCTCCACGCGCCGCCTCCGAGCCAGATCGGTTTAGGCGCCGCTTCCCGAGCCCCGATCAGTCCACGCGCCGTCTCCTAAGCCCCAACCGGTCCACGCGCCATCTCCGAGCGCCGATCATTTCACGCGCTGTCTCCTGAGCCCCGCTCGGTCCACGCGCCGTCACCTGAGCCCTGATCGGTCCACGCGTCGTTTCTTGAGCCGCGACCGGTCCACGCGTCGTCTTCAAAGCCCCGATCCGTACACGCGTCGTCTCCGAGCCTCGATCTGTCCACGCGCCGTCGCCGAGCCCCGATCGGTTCACGCGTCGTCTCCGAGCCCCGATCGGTCCACGCGCCGTCGCCGAGCCATGATCGGCCCACGCGAGGCTCCTGAGCCCCGATCGGTCCACGCGCCGTCTCCTAAGCCCGGATCGTTTCACGCGCCGTCCTCGAGCCCCGATCGGTCCACGCGCCGTCTTCTGAGCCCGGATCGGTCCACGCGTCTTCTCCTGAGCCCCGACCGCTCCACGCGTCGTCTCCGAGCTCCTATCGGTCCACGCGCCGTTTCCGAGCCCCGATCGGTCCATGCGTCGTCTTCTTAGCCCCGATCGGTCCATGCGTCGTCTTCTTAGCCCCGATGCCTCCACGCGCCGTCTCCTAAGCCCCGATCTGCCCACGGGCCGATTCCGAGCTGCGATCGGTCCACGCGGGGTCTCCAAGCCTCGATCCGTACACGCGCCGTCTCCGAGCCCCGATCGGTCCACGCGCCGTCTCCTGAGCCCCGATAGGTTCACGCATCGTCTCCTAAGCCCCGATACGTCTACACGCCGTATCCGAGCTCCGATCGGTCCGCGTGACGCATTCTAAGTCACGGTCCGTCCACGCGCCGTCTCCGAGCACCGATCGGTCCACGCGCTGCCTCCTAAGCCCCGATCGGTCCACGCGTCGTCTCCTAAGCCCCGATCGGTCGACGGGTCGTCTCCTAAGCCCCGATCGGTCGACGCGTCGTCTCCTAATCCCCGGTCGGTCCACGCGCCGTCGCCGAACCCCAATTGGTCCATGAGCCACCTCCTGAGCCCCAATTGGTCCACGCGCTGTCTCCGATCACCAATCGGTCCACGCATCGTCTCCTAAACACTGCTCTGTTAACGCGTCATCTCCTGCACTCCGATCGCTCCACGCGCCGTCTCCTGAGCGCCGGTCGGTCCTCGTACCGTTTCCGAGCCCCGATCGGTCCACGTACCGTCTCCGAAGCCCCGGTCGGTCCACGCGCCGTCTCCGAGCTCCGATCGGTTCACGCATCGTCTCCTAAGCCCCGATCGGTTAACGCGCCGTCTCCGAGTCGCGATTGGTCCACGCGCCGTCGCCGAACCCCAATTGGTCCACGAGCCACCTCCTGAGCCCCAATTGGTCCACGCGCTGTCTCCGAGCACCAATCGGTCCACGCATCGTCTCCTAAACACTGCTCTGTTAACGCGTCATCTCCTGCACTCCGATCGCTCCACGCGCCGTCTCCTGAGCGCCGATCGGTCCACGCGCCGTCTCCGAGCACCGTTCGGTCCACGCGCCGTTTCCTGAGCCCTGATCGGTCCATCCGTCGTCTCCTAAGCCCCGATCCGTCGCCGCGTCGTCTCCTGAGCCCCGATCAATTGACGCGTCTTCTCCTGAGCCCCGATCGCTCCTCGCGCCGTCTCCTGAGCCCCGCTCGGTCCATGCGTCGTGTTCTTAGCCCCAATGCCTCCACGCGCCGTCTCCGAGCCACGATAGGTCCAGGCGCCGCTTCCTGAGCCCCGATCGATCCACGCGCCGTCTCCTAAGCCACAATCGGTCCACGCGCCGTCTCAGAGCGCCGATCATTTCACGCGCCGTCTCCTGAGCCCTGATCGTTCCACGCGCCGTCTCCGAGCCCCGAACGGTCCACGCGTCGTCTCCTAAGCCGCGATCAGTCCACGCGCAGTCTCCGAGCCCCGATGGGTCCACGCACTGTCTCCTGATCCCCATGGGTCCACGCGTCTTCTCCTGAGCCCCGATCGGTCCACGCGCCGTCTCCTGAGGCCCGATCGGTCCACGCGTCGTCTCCTAAGCCCCGATCGGTTACCGCGCCGTCTGCGAGCCCCAATCGGTCCACGCGTCGTCTCCGAGCCCCGATCCGTCCACGCGCCGTCGCGGAGCCATGATCGGTCCACGCGAGGCTCCTGAGCCCCGGTCGGTCCGCGCGCCGTCTCCTGAGCCCCGATCGGTCCACGCGCCGTCTCCTAAGCCCCGATCGTTTCATGCGCCTTCCTCGAGCCCCGATCGGTTACCGCGCCGTCTGCGAGCCCCAATCGGTCCACGCGCCGTCTCCTGAGCCCGGATCGGTCCACGCGTCGGCTCCTAAGTCCCGATCGGTCCACGCGTCGTCTCCTAAGTCCCGATCCGTCGACGCGTCGTCTCCTGAGCCCCGATCGATCCACGCGTCTTCTCCTGAGCCCCGATCGCTCCACGCGCCGTCTCCTGAGCGCCGATCCGTCCACGCGCCGTCTCCTGAGCCCCGATCGGTCCACGCGTCGTCTCCTGAACCCCGATACGTCGACGCGCAGTCGCCGAGCCCCGATCGTTCCACGCGCTATCTCCTGAGCCCCGATGGGTACACTCGTCGTCTCCTACACCCCGAACGGTCCACGCGTCGTCTCCTAAGCCGCGATCAGTCCACGCGTCTTCTCCTGAGCCCCGATCGCTCCTCGCGCCGTCTCCTGAGCCCCGCTCGGTCCATGCGTCGTGTTCTTAGCCCCGATGCCTCCACGCGCCGTCTGCGAGCCACGATAGGTCCAGGCGCCGCTTCCTGAGCCCCGATCGATCCACGCGCCGTATCGTAAGCCACAATCGGTCCACGCGCCGTCTCAGAGCGCCGATCATTTCACGCGCCGTCTCCTGAGCCCTGATCGTTCCACGCGCCGTCTCCGAGCCCCGATCGGTCCACGCGGCGTCTCCTGAGCCCCGATCGGTTCACGCATCGGCTCCTAAGCCCCGATACGTCCACACGCCGTATCCGAGCCCCGATCGATCCGCGTGACGCATTCTAAGCCACGGTCCGTCCACGCGCCGTCTCCGAGCACCGATCGGTCCACGCGCCGTCTCCTGAGGCCCGATCGGTCCACGCGTCGTCTCCTAAGCCCCGATCGGTTACCGCGCCGTCTGCGAGCCCCAATCGGTCCACGCGTCGTCTCCGAGCCCCGATCCGTCCACGCGCCGTCGCGGAGCCATGATCGGTCCACGCGAGGCTCCTGAGCCCCGGTCGGTTCGCGCGCCGTCTCGTAAGCCACAATCGGTCCACGCGCCGTCTCAGAGCGCCGATCATTTCACGCGCCGTCTCCTAAGCCCCGATCGTTTCATGCGCCTTCCTCGAGCCCCGATCGGTCCACGCGCCGTCTCCTGAGCCCGGATCGGTCCACGCGTCGGCTCCTAAGTCCCGATCGGTCCACGCGTCGTCTCCTAAGTCCCGATCCGTCGACGCGTCGTCTCCTGAGCCCCGATCGATCCACGCGTCTTCTCCTGAGCCCCGACCGCTCCACGCGTCGTCTCCGAGCTTCGATCGGTCCAGGTGCCGTTTCCGAGCCCCGATTGGTCCATGCGTCGTCTTCGAAGCCCCGATGCCTCCACGCGCCGTCTCCGAGCCACGATCGGTGCAGGCGCCGCTTCCTGAGCCCCGATCGGTCCACGCGCTGTCTCCTGAGCCCCGATCCATCCACGCGCAGTCGCCGAGCCCCGATCGGTCCACGCGCGGTCTACTGAGCTCCGGTCCGTCCACACGCCGCGGCGAACCCCAATTGGTCCACGCGCAACCTCTCGACCCCCAGTCGGTAAACGCGCTGTCTCCGATCCCCGATCGGTCCAAGCGCCGTCTCCAAGCCTCGATCCGTACACGCGTCGTCTCCGAGCCCCGATCGCTCCACGCGCCATCGCCGAACCCCGATCGGTCGACGCGCCGTCTCCTGAGCTCCGAACGGTCCACACCCCTTGTCCTGAGCGCCGATCGGTCGACGCGTCGTCTCCTAAGCCCCGACCGGTTCACGCGCCGTCTCCTGTGCACCGATCGCATCACGGGCCGGCTCCTAAGCCCGGATCGGTCCACACGTCGCCTCCTAAGCCCCAATCGGTCAACGCGTCGTCTCCTAAGCCCCGATCCGTCGCCGCCGTCTCCTGAGCCCCGATCAATTGACGCGTCTTCTCCTGAGCCCCGATCGCTCCTCGCGCCGTCTCCTGAGCCCCGCTCGGTCCATGCGTCGTCTTCTTAGCCCCGATGCCACCCGCCGTATCCTAAGCCCCGATCTGCCCACGGGCCGTTTCCGAGCTCCGATCGGTCCACGCGCCGTCTCCAAGCCTCGATCCGTACACGCGCCGTCTCCCAACCACGATCGGTGCAGGCGCCGCTTCCTGAGCCCCGATCGGTCCACGCGTTTTCTCCTAAGCCCCGATCGGTCCACGCGTCGTCTCCTCAGCCCCGATCGGTCGACGCGTCGTCTCCGAGCGCCGATCAGTGCACGCGCCGTCTCCTGAACCCCGATCGTTCCACACGCCGCCTCCTAAGCCCCGATCGGTCTAGACGTCGTCTCCTAAGCCCCGACCGGTCCAGGCGCCGTCTCCTGAGCCCCGATCGTTCCACGCGCCGTCTCCGAGCCCGGTTCGGTCCACACGCTGTCTCGTGAGCCCCGATAGGTACACGCGCCGTGTCCTACGCCCCGATCGGTCCACGCGTCGTCTCCCAAGCCCCGATCGGTCCACGCTGCGTCTCCGAGCCCCGATCGGTCCACACGCCGTATCCGAGCCCCGATCGGTCCGCGTGATGCATTCTAAGCCACGGTCCGTTCACGCGCCGTCTCCGAGCACCGATCGGTCTACGCGCCGTCTCCTGAGCCCCGATCGGTCTACGCGCCGTCTCATGAGCCCCGATCGGTCAACGCATCCTTTCCTAAGCCCCGATACGTTCACACGCCGTCTCCTAAGCCCCGATCGGTTAACGCGCCGTCTCCGAGCCCCGATCAGTCCACGCGCCGTCTCATGAGCCCTGGTCGGTTCATGCGCCGTCTCCGAGCCCCCGTTCGATCAACGCGTCGTCCTGTAAGCCCAGATGCCTTCTCGCGCCGTCTCCGAGCCTCGATCGGTCCACGCGCGGTCTCCTGAGCCCCGGTTGGTTCACGCGCCGTCTCCGAGCCCCGATCGATCCATGCGTCGTCTTCGAAGCCCAGATGCCTCCTCGCGCCGTCTCCGAGCCACGATCGGTCCAGGCGCTGCTTCCTGAGCCCCAATCGGTCCACGCATCGTCACGTAAGCCCCGATCGGTCCACGCGCCGTCGCCGAGCCGGGATCGGTCCACGCGCGGGTTCCTGAGTCCCGGTTGGTTCACGCGCCGTATCCGAGCCCCAATCGGTCCACGCGCCGGCTCCTGAGCCCCGATCGGTCCACGCGCCGTCGCCGAACCCCAATTGGTCCACGCGCAACCGCCTGAGCCCCAATCGGTTCACGCGAGTCTCCTAAGCCCCGACCGGTCCACGCGCCGTCTCCTGAGCCCCGATCGGTCCACGCGTCGTCTCCTAAGCCCCGATCGCTCCTCGCGCCGTCTCCTGAACCCCGCTCGGTCCATGCGTCGTGTTCTTAGCCCCGATGCCTCCACGCGCCGTCTCCGAGCCACGATAGGTCGAGGCGCCGCTTCCTGAGCCCCGATGGGTCCACGCACTGTCTCCTGATCCCCATGGGTCCACGAGGCGCCTCCGGAGCCCCGATCGATCCACGCGAGGATCCTGAGCCCCGATCGATCCACGCATCGTCTCCTAAGCCCCACTCGGTTAACGCGCCGTCTCCGAGCCCCAATCGGTCCACGCGCCGTCTCCTGAACCCCGATCGTTCCTCGCGCCTTCTCCTAAGCCACGATCGGTCAGCGCCGTCTCCGAGCGCCGATCGGTGTACGCGCCGTCGCACGAGCCGCGATCGGTCCACGCGCGGCCTCCTGAGCCCCGGTTGCTTCACGCGCCGTATCCGAGGCCCAATCGGTCCACGCACCGGCTCCTGAGCCCCGATCGCTCCACGCGCCGTCTCCGAGCCCCGATCGGTCCACGCGTCGTCTCCTAAGCCCCGATCCGTCGTCGCGTCGTCTCCTGAGCCCCGATCGATCCACGCGTCTTCTCCTGAGCCCCGACCGCTCCACGCGTCGTCTCCGAGCTCCGATCGGTCCACGCGCCGTTTCCGAGCCCCGATCGGTCCATGCGTCGTCTTCTAACCCCCGATGCCTCCACGCGCCGTCTCCAAGCCACGATCGGTGCAGGCGCCGCTTCGTGAACCCCGATCGGTCCACGCGCTGTCTCCTGAGCCCCGATCCATCCACGCGCAGTCGCCGAGCCCCGATCGGTCCACGCGCGGTCTACTGAGCTCCGGTCGGTCCACACGCCGCTGCGAACCCCAATTGGTCCACGCGCAACCTCTCGAGCCCCAGTCGGTAATCGCGCTGTCTCCGAGCCCCGATCGGTCCACGTATGTTCTCCTAAGCCCCAATTAGTCCACGCGCCGTCTCCTAAGCCCCGATCTGCCCACGAGCCGTCTCCGAGCTCCGATCGGTCCACGCGCCGTCACGAAGCCTCGATCCGTACACGCGTCATCTCCGAGCCCCGATCGGTCCACGCGCCATCGCCGAACCCCGATCGGTCCACGCGTCGTCTCCTGAGCCCCGATCAATTGACGCGTCTTCTCCTGAGCCCCGATCGGTCCACGCGCCGTCTCCTAAGCCCCGATCGGTCCACGCGCCGTCTCCGAGCGCCGATCGGTTGACGCTCCGTCTCCTAAGCCCCGATCGGTCCACGCGCCGTCTCCGAGCGCCGATCGGTTGACGCTCCGTCTCCTAAGCCCCGATCGGTCCACGCGCCGTCTCCGAGCCCCGATCGGTCCACGCGTCGGCTCCTAAGCCTCTATCGGTCCACGCGCGGCCTGCTTAGTCCCGGTCGGTCCACGCGCCGCCTCCTAAGCCCCGATCGGTCCACGCGCGGCCTCCTGAGCCCCGATTGGTTCACGCGCCGTATCCGAGCCCCAATCGGTCCACGCGCTGTCTCCGAGCCCTAATCGGTCCACACGTCGTCTCCGAGCCCCGATCGGTCTACGCGTCGTCTCCTGAGCCCCGATCGCTCCACGCGCCGTCTCCTGAGCGCCGATCGGTCCACGTGTCGTCTCCGAGCACCGTTCGGTCCACGCGCCGTTTCCTGGGCCCCGATCGGTCCATCCGTCGACTTTTAAGCCCCGATACCTCCACGCGCCGTCTCCGAGCCACGATCGGTCCAGGCGTGGCCTCCTGAGCCTCGGTCGGTCCACACGCCGTTTCGTGAGCCCCGATCGGTGCACGCGTCGTCTTCTAAGCCCAGATGCCTCCTTACGCCGTCTCCCAACCACGATCGGTGCAGGCGCCGCTTCCTGAGCCCCGATCGGTGCACGCGCCGTCTCCTGATCCCCGATCGTTCCACACGCCGCCTCCTAAGCCCCGATCGGTCTAGGCGTCGTCTCCTAAGCCCCGACCGGTCCAGGCGCCGCCTCCTGAGCCCCGATCGATCCACGCATCGGCTCCTGAGCCCCGGTCGGTCCACGCGTCGTCTTCGAACACCGATCGATCCACGCGCCGTTTCCTGGGCCCCGATCGTCCACGCGTCGCCGCCGGAGCCCCGATCGGTCTACGCGCCGTCTCATGAGCCCCGGTCGGTTCATGCGCCGTCGCCGAGCCTCGATCGGTCTACGCGCGGCCTCCTTAGCCCCGGTCGGTCCCCGCGCCGTCTCCGAGCCCCGATCGGTCCACGCATCGTCTCCTGAGCCCCGATCGGTTAACGCGCCGTCTCCGAGCCCCGATCAGTCCACGCGCCGTCTCCTGAGCCCCGGTCGGTTCATGCGCCGTCTCCGAGCCCCGATCGATCCACGCGTCGTCTTGTAAGCCCAGATGCCTTCTCGCGCCGTCTCCGGCCCACGATCGGTCCAGGCGCCGCTTCCTGAGCCACGATCGGTCCACGCGCCTTCTCCGAGCCCCGATCGGTGCACGCGCCGTCTCGTGAGCCCCGATCGGTCCACGCGTCGTCTCCTGAGCCCCGATCGGTCCACGCGCCGTCTCCTGAGCCCCGATCGGTCCACGCGCCGTCGCCGAACCCCAATTGGTCCACGCGAAACCGCCTGAGCCCCAGCCGGTCCACGCGCTGTCTCCGAGCCCCGATCGGTCCACGTGCCGTCTCCCAGCCCCGACCGGTCCACGCGCCTTCTCCTAATCCCCAAGCTGTCCACGACCCGTCTCCGGGCCCCGATCGGTGCACGCGCCGTCTCCTAAGCCCCGATCGGTCCACGCGCCGTCGCCGAACCCCAATTGGTCCACGCGAAACCGCCTGAGCCCCAGTCGGTCCACGCGCTGTCTCCGAGCCCCGATCGGTCCACGCGTCGTCTCCGAGCCCCGATCGGTCCACGCGCCGTCGCCGAGTCATGATCTGTCCACGCGCGGCCTCCTGAGACCCGATCGGTCCACGCGCCGTCGCCGAGCCGCGATCGGTCCACGCGCGGCCTCCTGAGCCCCGATTGGTTCACGCGCCGTATCCGAGCCCCAATCGGTCCACGCGCTGTCTCCGAGCCCTAATCGGTCCACACGTCGTCTCCGAGCCCCGATCGGTCTACGCGCCGTCGCCGAGCCATGATCGGTCCACGCGCGGCCTCCTGAGCCCCGATCGGTCCACGCGCCGTCGCCGAGCCGCGATCGGTTCTCGCGCGACCTCCTGAGCTCCGGTCGGTCCACGCGCCGCCTACGGAGCCCCGGTCGATCCACGCGAATCTCCTGAGCTCCGGTCGGTCGACGCGCCGTCTCCTGAGCCCCGATCGGTCCACGCGCCGTCGCCGAGCCATAATCCGTCCACGCGAGGCTCCTGAGCCCCGGTCGGTCCGCGCGCCGTCTCCTGAGCCCCGATCGGTCCACGCGCAGTCTCCTAAGCCCCGATCGTTTCACGCGCCTTCCTCGAGCCCCGATCGGTCCACGCGCCGTCTCCTGAGCCCGGATCGGTCCACGCGTCGGCTCCTAAGTCCCGATCGGTCCACGCGTCGTCTCCTAAGCCCCGATCGGTCGACGCGTCGTCTCCTAATCCCCGGTCGGTCCACGCGCCGTCGCCGAACCCCAATTGGTCCACGCGCCACCTCCTGAGCCCCAGTCGGTCTACGCGCTGTCTCCGAGCAGCGATCGGTCTACGCATCGTCTCCTAAACCCCGCTCTGTTAACGCGTCGTCTCCTGAGCCCCGATCGCTCCACGCGCCGTCTCCTGAGCGCCGATCGGTCCACGTGTCGTCTCCGAGCACCGTTCGGTCCACGCGCCGTTTCCTGGGCCCCGATCGGTCCATCCGTCGACTTTTAAGCCCCGATACCTCCACGCGCCGTCTCCGAGCCACGATCGGTCCAGGCGTGGCCTCCTGAGCCTCGGTCGGTCCACACGCCGTTTCGTGAGCCCCGATCGGTCCACGCGTCGTCTTCTAAGTCCAGATGCCTCCTTACGCCGTCTCCCAACCACGATCGGTGCACGCGCCGTCTCCTGATCCCCGATCGTTCCACACGCCGCCTCCTAAGCCCCGATCGGTCTAGGCGTCGTCTCCTAAGCCCCGACCGGTCCAGGCGCCGTCTCCTGAGCCCCGATCGTTCCACGCGCCGTCTCGTGAGCCCCGATAGGTACACGCGTCGCGTCCTACGCCCCAATCGGTCCACGCGTCGTCTCCTAAGCCCCGATCGGTCCACGCGCCGTCTCCGAGCCCCGATCGCACCTCACGCCGTCTCCTGAGCCCCGCTCGGTCCATGCGTCGTGTTCTTAGCCCCGATGCCTCCACGCCCCGTCTCCGAGCCACGATAGGTCCAGGCGCCGCTTCCTGAGCCCCGATCGATCCACGCGCCGTCTCGTAAGCCACAATCGGTCCACGCGCCGTCTCCGAGCACCGATCGGTCCACGCGCCGTCTCCGAGCCCCGATCGATCCACGCGTCGTCTTGTAAGCCCAGATGCCTTCTCGCGCCGTCTCCGGCCCACGATCGGTCCAGGCGCCGCTTCCTGAGCGACGATCGGTCCACGCGCCTTCTCCGAGCCCCGATCGGTGCACGCGCCGTCTCGTGAGCCCCGATCGGTCCACGCGTCGTCTCCTGAGCCCCGATCGGTCCACGCGCCGTCTCCTGAGCCCCGATCGGTCCACGCGCCGTCGCCGAACCCCAATTGGTCCACGCGAAACCGCCTGAGCCCCAGCCGGTCCACGCGCTGTCTCCGAGCCCCGATCGGTCCACGTGCCGTCTCCCAGCCCCGACCGGTCCACGCGCCTTCTCCTAATCCCCAAGCTGTCCACGACCCGTCTCCGGGCCCCGATCGGTGCACGCGCCGTCTCCTAAGCCCCGATCGGTCCACGCGCCGTCGCCGAACCCCAATTGGTCCACGCGAAACCGCCTGAGCCCCAGTCGGTCCACGCGCTGTCTCCGAGCCCCGATCGGTCCACGCGTCGTCTCCGAGCCCCGATCGGTCCACGCGCCGTCGCCGAGTCATGATCTGTCCACGCGCGGCCTCCTGAGACCCGATCGGTCCACGCGCCGTCGCCGAGCCGCGATCGGTCCACGCGCGGCCTCCTGAGCCCCGATTGGTTCACGCGCCGTATCCGAGCCCCAATCGGTCCACGCGCTGTCTCCGAGCCCTAATCGGTCCACACGTCGTCTCCGAGCCCCGATCGGTCTACGCGCCGTCGCCGAGCCATGATCGGTCCACGCGCGGCCTCCTGAGCCCCGATCGGTCCACGCGCCGTCGCCGAGCCGCGATCGGTTCTCGCGCGACCTCCTGAGCTCCGGTCGGTCCACGCGCCGCCTACGGAGCCCCGGTCGATCCACGCGAATCTCCTGAGCTCCGGTCGGTCGACGCGCCGTCTCCTGAGCCCCGATCGGTCCACGCGCCGTCTCCTGAGCCCTGATCGTTCCACGCGCCGTCTCCGAGCCCCAATCGGTCCACGCGTCGTCTCCGAGCCCCGATCCGTCCACGCGCCGTCGCCGAGCCATAATCGGTCCACGCGAGGCTCCTGAGCCCCGGTCGGTCCGCGCGCCGTCTCCTGAGCCCCGATCGGTCCACGCGCCGTCTCCTAAGCCCCGATCGTTTCACGCGCCTTCCTCGAGCCCCGATCGGTCCACGCGCCGTCTCCTGAGCCCGGATCGGTCCACGCGTCGGCTCCTAAGTCCCGATCGGTCCACGCGTCGTCTCCTAAGCCCCGATCGGTCGACGCGTCGTCTCCTAATCCCCGGTCGGTCCACGCGCCGTCGCCGAACCCCAATTGGTCCACGCGCCACCTCCTGAGCCCCAGTCGGTCTACGCGCTGTCTCCGAGCAGCGATCGGTCTACGCATCGTCTCCTAAACCCCGCTCTGTTAACGCGTCGTCTCCTGAGCCCCGATCGCTCCACGCGCCGTCTCCTGAGCGCCGATCGGTCCACGTGTCGTCTCCGAGCACCGTTCGGTCCACGCGCCGTTTCCTGGGCCCCGATCGGTCCATCCGTCGACTTTTAAGCCCCGATACCTCCACGCGCCGTCTCCGAGCCACGATCGGTCCAGGCGTGGCCTCCTGAGCCTCGGTCGGTCCACACGCCGTTTCGTGAGCCCCGATCGGTCCACGCGTCGTCTTCTAAGTCCAGATGCCTCCTTACGCCGTCTCCCAACCACGATCGGTGCACGCGCCGTCTCCTGATCCCCGATCGTTCCACACGCCGCCTCCTAAGCCCCGATCGGTCTAGGCGTCGTCTCCTAAGCCCCGACCGGTCCAGGCGCCGTCTCCTGAGCCCCGATCGTTCCACGCGCCGTCTCGTGAGCCCCGATAGGTACACGCGTCGCGTCCTACGCCCCAATCGGTCCACGCGTCGTCTCCTAAGCCCCGATCGGTCCACGCGCCGTCTCCGAGCCCCGATCGCACCTCACGCCGTCTCCTGAGCCCCGCTCGGTCCATGCGTCGTGTTCTTAGCCCCGATGCCTCCACGCCCCGTCTCCGAGCCACGATAGGTCCAGGCGCCGCTTCCTGAGCCCCGATCGATCCACGCGCCGTCTCGTAAGCCACAATCGGTCCACGCGCCGTCTCCGAGCACCGATCGGTCCACGCGCCGTCTTCTGAGCCCCGATCGGTCCACGCGTCGTCTCCTAAGCCCTGATCGGTCCACGTGCCGTCTCCGAGCCCCGATGGGTCTACGCGCCGCCTCCTGAGATCCGATCGATCCACGCATCGGCTCCTGAGCCCCGGTCGGTCCACGCGTCGTCTTCGAACACCGATCGATCCACGCGCCGTTTCCTGGGCCACGATCGGTCCACGCGTCGCCTCCTTAGCCCCGGTCGGTCCACGCGCCGTCTCCGAGCCCCGATCGGTCCACGTGCCGTCTCCCAGCCCCGATCGGTCCACGCGCCTTCTCCTAATCCCCAATCTGTCCACGACCCGTCTCCGGGCCCCGATCGGTGCACGCGCCGTCTCCTAAGCCCCGATCGGTCCACGCGCCGTCGCCGAACCCCAATTGGTCCACGCGAAACCGCCTGAGCCCCAGTCGGTCCACGCGCTGTCTCCGAGCCCCGATCGGTCCACGCGCCGTCTCCTGAGCCCCGATCGTTCCACACGCCGCCTCCTAAGCCCCGATCGGTCCAGGCGTCGTCTCCTAAGCCCCGACCGGTCCACGCGCCGTCTCCTGAGCCCCGATCGGTCCACGCGCCGTCTCCTAAACCCGATCTGTCCACGGGCCGTCTCCGCGCCGCGATCTGTCCACGCGCCGTCGCCGAACCCCAATTGATCCACGCGCAACCGCCTGAGTCCCAATCGGTCCACGCGAGTCTCCTAAGCCCCGACCGGTCCACGCGCCGTCTCCTGAGCCCCTATCGCTCCACGCGTCGTCTCCGAGCCCCGATCGGTCCATGCGCCGTCGCCGAGCCATGATCGCTCCACGCGCGGCCTCCTGAGCCCCGGTCGCGCCACGCGCCGTATCCACGCCCCAATCGATCCACGCGCCGTCTCCTGAGTCCCGATCGGTCCACGCGCCGTCTCTTGAGCCCCGATCGGTCCACGCGTCGTCTCCTAAGCCGCGATCGGTCCACGCGCCGTCTCTAAGCCCCGATCCGTCGCCGCGTCCTGTCCTGAGCCCCGATCAATTAACGCGTCTTCTCCTGAGCCCCGATGGCTCCTCGCGCCGTCTCCTGAACCGCGCTCGGTCGATGCGTCGTCTTCTTAACCCCGATGCCTCCACGCGCCGTCTCCGAGCCACGATCGGTCCACGCACCGTCTCCGAGCCCCGATCGGTCCACGCGCCGTCGCCGAGCCATGATCGGTCCACGCGCGGCCTCCTGAGCCCCGATCGGTCCACGCGCCGTCGCCGAGCCGCGATCGGTCCACGCGCGGCCTCCTGAGCGCCGATTGGCTCACGCGTCGTCTCCTAAGCCACCATTGGTCCACGTGCCGTCTCCGAGCGCCGCTCGGTTCACGCGCCGTCTCCTGTGCTCCGATCGTTCCACGCGCCGTCTCCGAGCCCCGATCGGTCCACGCGGCGTCTCCTGAGCCCCGATCGGTCCACGCGCCCTCTCCTAAGCCCCGATCTGTCCACGGGCCGTCTCCGAGCCGCGATCGGTAAAGCCGCCGTCATCAAGCCCCGATCCGTACACGCGTCGTCTCCGAGCCCCGATGGGTCCACTCGCCGTCTCCGAGCCCCGATCGGTCCACGCATCGTCTCCTATGCCCCGATCGGTTAACGCGCCGTCTCCGCGCCGCGATCGGTCCACGCGCCGTCGCCGAACCCCAATTGATCCACGCGCAACCGCCTGAGTCCCAATCGGCCCACGCGAGTCTCCTAAGCCTCGACCGGTCCACGCGCCGTCTCCTGAGTCCCGATCGGTCCACGCGCCGTCTCCTGAGCCCCGATCGGTCCATGCGTCGTCTCCTAAGCCCCGATCGGTCCACGCGCCGTCTCCGAGCCCCGATCGGTCCACGTACCGTCTCCGAAGCCCCGATCGGTCCACGCGCCGTCTCCTGAGCCGCGATCGGTCCACGCGTCGACTCCTAAGCCCCGATCGGTTCACGCGCCGTATCCGAGCCCCAATCGGTCCACGCGCCGTCTCCTAAGCTCCAATCGGTCCACGCGCCGTCTCCTGAGCCCTATACGTCGACGCGCAGTCGCCGAGCCCCGATCGGTCTACGCGCTGTCTCCTGAGCCCCGATAGGTACACGCGTCGTCTCCTACACCCCGAACGGTCCACGCGTCGTCTCCTAAGCCCCGATCAGTCCACGCGCCGTCTCCGAGCCCCGATGGGTCCACGCACTGTCTCCTGATCCCCATGGGTCCACGAGGCGCCTCCGGAGCCCCGATCGATCCACGCGAGGATCCTGAGCCCCGATCGATCCACGCATCGTCTCCTAAGCCCCACTCGGTTAACGCGCCGTCTCCGAGCCCCAATCGGTCCACGCGCCGTCTCCTGAACCCCGATCGTTCCTCGCGCCTTCTCCTAAGCCACGATCGGTCAGCGCCGTCTCCGAGCGCCGATCGGTGTACGCGCCGTCGCACGAGCCGCGATCGGTCCACGCGCGGCCTCCTGAGCCCCGGTTGCTTCACGCGCCGTATCCGAGGCCCAATCGGTCCACGCACCGGCTCCTGAGCCCCGATCGCTCCACGCGCCGTCTCCGAGCCCCGATCGGTCCACGCGTCGTATCCGAACCCCGATCGGTCCAGGCGCCGTCTCCTGAGCCTGGATAGGTCCACGCGTCGTCTCCTAAGCCCCGATCCGTCGTCGCGTCGTCTCCTGAGCCCCGATCGATCCACGCGTCTTCTCCTGAGCCCCGACCGCTCCACGCGTCGTCTCCGAGCTCCGATCGGTCCACGCGCCGTTTCCGAGCCCCGATCGGTCCATGCGTCGTCTTCTAACCCCCGATGCCTCCACGCGCCGTCTCCAAGCCACGATCGGTGCAGGCGCCGCTTCGTGAACCCCGATCGGTCCACGCGCTGTCTCCTGAGCCCCGATCCATCCACGCGCAGTCGCCGAGCCCCGATCGGTCCACGCGCGGTCTACTGAGCTCCGGTCGGTCCACACGCCGCTGCGAACCCCAATTGGTCCACGCGCAACCTCTCGAGCCCCAGTCGGTAATCGCGCTGTCTCCGAGCCCCGATCGGTCCACGTATGTTCTCCTAAGCCCCAATTAGTCCACGCGCCGTCTCCTAAGCGCCGATCTGCCCACGAGCCGTCTCCGAGCTCCGATCGGTCCACGCGCCGTCACGAAGCCTCGATCCGTACACGCGTCATCTCCGAGCCCCGATCGGTCCACGCGCCATCGCCGAACCCCGATCGGTCCACGCGTCGTCTCCTGAGCCCCGATCAATTGACGCGTCTTCTCCTGAGCCCCGATCGGTCCACGCGCCGTCTCCTAAGCCCCGATCGGTCCACGCGCCGTCTCCGAGCGCCGATCGGTTGACGCTCCGTCTCCTAAGCCCCGATCGGTCCACGCGCCGTCTCCGAGCGCCGATCGGTTGACGCTCCGTCTCCTAAGCCCCGATCGGTCCACGCGCCGTCTCCGAGCCCCGATCGGTCCACGCGTCGGCTCCTAAGCCTCTATCGGTCCACGCGCGGCCTGCTTAGTCCCGGTCGGTCCACGCGCCGCCTCCTAAGCCCCGATCGGTCCACGCGCGGCCTCCTGAGCCCCGATTGGTTCACGCGCCGTATCCGAGCCCCAATCGGTCCACGCGCTGTCTCCGAGCCCTAATCGGTCCACACGTCGTCTCCGAGCCCCGATCGGTCTACGCGTCGTCTCCTGAGCCCCGATCGCTCCACGCGCCGTCTCCTGAGCGCCGATCGGTCCACGTGTCGTCTCCGAGCACCGTTCGGTCCACGCGCCGTTTCCTGGGCCCCGATCGGTCCATCCGTCGACTTTTAAGCCCCGATACCTCCACGCGCCGTCTCCGAGCCACGATCGGTCCAGGCGTGGCCTCCTGAGCCTCGGTCGGTCCACACGCCGTTTCGTGAGCCCCGATCGGTGCACGCGTCGTCTTCTAAGCCCAGATGCCTCCTTACGCCGTCTCCCAACCACGATCGGTGCAGGCGCCGCTTCCTGAGCCCCGATCGGTGCACGCGCCGTCTCCTGATCCCCGATCGTTCCACACGCCGCCTCCTAAGCCCCGATCGGTCTAGGCGTCGTCTCCTAAGCCCCGACCGGTCCAGGCGCCGCCTCCTGAGCCCCGATCGATCCACGCATCGGCTCCTGAGCCCCGGTCGGTCCACGCGTCGTCTTCGAACACCGATCGATCCACGCGCCGTTTCCTGGGCCCCGATCGTCCACGCGTCGCCGCCGGAGCCCCGATCGGTCTACGCGCCGTCTCATGAGCCCCGGTCGGTTCATGCGCCGTCGCCGAGCCTCGATCGGTCTACGCGCGGCCTCCTTAGCCCCGGTCGGTCCCCGCGCCGTCTCCGAGCCCCGATCGGTCCACGCATCGTCTCCTGAGCCCCGATCGGTTAACGCGCCGTCTCCGAGCCCCGATCAGTCCACGCGCCGTCTCCTGAGCCCCGGTCGGTTCATGCGCCGTCTCCGAGCCCCGATCGATCCACGCGTCGTCTTGTAAGCCCAGATGCCTTCTCGCGCCGTCTCCGGCCCACGATCGGTCCAGGCGCCGCTTCCTGAGCCACGATCGGTCCACGCGCCTTCTCCGAGCCCCGATCGGTGCACGCGCCGTCTCGTGAGCCCCGATCGGTCCACGCGTCGTCTCCTGAGCCCCGATCGGTCCACGCGCCGTCTCCTGAGCCCCGATCGGTCCACGCGCCGTCGCCGAACCCCAATTGGTCCACGCGAAACCGCCTGAGCCCCAGCCGGTCCACGCGCTGTCTCCGAGCCCCGATCGGTCCACGTGCCGTCTCCCAGCCCCGACCGGTCCACGCGCCTTCTCCTAATCCCCAAGCTGTCCACGACCCGTCTCCGGGCCCCGATCGGTGCACGCGCCGTCTCCTAAGCCCCGATCGGTCCACGCGCCGTCGCCGAACCCCAATTGGTCCACGCGAAACCGCCTGAGCCCCAGTCGGTCCACGCGCTGTCTCCGAGCCCCGATCGGTCCACGCGTCGTCTCCGAGCCCCGATCGGTCCACGCGCCGTCGCCGAGTCATGATCTGTCCACGCGCGGCCTCCTGAGACCCGATCGGTCCACGCGCCGTCGCCGAGCCGCGATCGGTCCACGCGCGGCCTCCTGAGCCCCGATTGGTTCACGCGCCGTATCCGAGCCCCAATCGGTCCACGCGCTGTCTCCGAGCCCTAATCGGTCCACACGTCGTCTCCGAGCCCCGATCGGTCTACGCGCCGTCGCCGAGCCATGATCGGTCCACGCGCGGCCTCCTGAGCCCCGATCGGTCCACGCGCCGTCGCCGAGCCGCGATCGGTTCTCGCGCGACCTCCTGAGCTCCGGTCGGTCCACGCGCCGCCTACGGAGCCCCGGTCGATCCACGCGAATCTCCTGAGCTCCGGTCGGTCGACGCGCCGTCTCCTGAGCCCCGATCGGTCCACGCGCCGTCTCCTGAGCCCTGATCGTTCCACGCGCCGTCTCCGAGCCCCAATCGGTCCACGCGTCGTCTCCGAGCCCCGATCCGTCCACGCGCCGTCGCCGAGCCATAATCGGTCCACGCGAGGCTCCTGAGCCCCGGTCGGTCCGCGCGCCGTCTCCTGAGCCCCGATCGGTCCACGCGCCGTCTCCTAAGCCCCGATCGTTTCACGCGCCTTCCTCGAGCCCCGATCGGTCCACGCGCCGTCTCCTGAGCCCGGATCGTTCCACGCGTCGGCTCCTAAGTCCCGATCGGTCCACGCGTCGTCTCCTAAGCCCCGATCGGTCGACGCGTCGTCTCCTAATCCCCGGTCGGTCCACGCGCCGTCGCCGAACCCCAATTGGTCCACGCGCCACCTCCTGAGCCCCAGTCGGTCTACGCGCTGTCTCCGAGCAGCGATCGGTCTACGCATCGTCTCCTAAACCCCGCTCTGTTAACGCGTCGTCTCCTGAGCCCCGATCGCTCCACGCGCCGTCTCCTGAGCGCCGATCGGTCCACGTGTCGTCTCCGAGCACCGTTCGGTCCACGCGCCGTTTCCTGGGCCCCGATCGGTCCATCCGTCGACTTTTAAGCCCCGATACCTCCACGCGCCGTCTCCGAGCCACGATCGGTCCAGGCGTGGCCTCCTGAGCCTCGGTCGGTCCACACGCCGTTTCGTGAGCCCCGATCGGTCCACGCGTCGTCTTCTAAGTCCAGATGCCTCCTTACGCCGTCTCCCAACCACGATCGGTGCACGCGCCGTCTCCTGATCCCCGATCGTTCCACACGCCGCCTCCTAAGCCCCGATCGGTCTAGGCGTCGTCTCCTAAGCCCCGACCGGTCCAGGCGCCGTCTCCTGAGCCCCGATCGTTCCACGCGCCGTCTCGTGAGCCCCGATAGGTACACGCGTCGCGTCCTACGCCCCAATCGGTCCACGCGTCGTCTCCTAAGCCCCGATCGGTCCACGCGCCGTCTCCGAGCCCCGATCGCACCTCACGCCGTCTCCTGAGCCCCGCTCGGTCCATGCGTCGTGTTCTTAGCCCCGATGCCTCCACGCCCCGTCTCCGAGCCACGATAGGTCCAGGCGCCGCTTCCTGAGCCCCGATCGATCCACGCGCCGTCTCGTAAGCCACAATCGGTCCACGCGCCGTCTCCGAGCACCGATCGGTCCACGCGCCGTCTCCGAGCCCCGATCGATCCACGCGTCGTCTTGTAAGCCCAGATGCCTTCTCGCGCCGTCTCCGGCCCACGATCGGTCCAGGCGCCGCTTCCTGAGCCACGATCGGTCCACGCGCCTTCTCCGAGCCCCGATCGGTGCACGCGCCGTCTCGTGAGCCCCGATCGGTCCACGCGTCGTCTCCTGAGCCCCGATCGGTCCACGCGCCGTCTCCTGAGCCCCGATCGGTCCACGCGCCGTCGCCGAACCCCAATTGGTCCACGCGAAACCGCCTGAGCCCCAGCCGGTCCACGCGCTGTCTCCGAGCCCCGATCGGTCCACGTGCCGTCTCCCAGCCCCGACCGGTCCACGCGCCTTCTCCTAATCCCCAAGCTGTCCACGACCCGTCTCCGGGCCCCGATCGGTGCACGCGCCGTCTCCTAAGCCCCGATCGGTCCACGCGCCGTCGCCGAACCCCAATTGGTCCACGCGAAACCGCCTGAGCCCCAGTCGGTCCACGCGCTGTCTCCGAGCCCCGATCGGTCCACGCGTCGTCTCCGAGCCCCGATCGGTCCACGCGCCGTCGCCGAGTCATGATCTGTCCACGCGCGGCCTCCTGAGACCCGATCGGTCCACGCGCCGTCGCCGAGCCGCGATCGGTCCACGCGCGGCCTCCTGAGCCCCGATTGGTTCACGCGCCGTATCCGAGCCCCAATCGGTCCACGCGCTGTCTCCGAGCCCTAATCGGTCCACACGTCGTCTCCGAGCCCCGATCGGTCTACGCGCCGTCGCCGAGCCATGATCGGTCCACGCGCGGCCTCCTGAGCCCCGATCGGTCCACGCGCCGTCGCCGAGCCGCGATCGGTTCTCGCGCGACCTCCTGAGCTCCGGTCGGTCCACGCGCCGCCTACGGAGCCCCGGTCGATCCACGCGAATCTCCTGAGCTCCGGTCGGTCGACGCGCCGTCTCCTGAGCCCCGATCGGTCCACGCGCCGTCTCCTGAGCCCTGATCGTTCCACGCGCCGTCTCCGAGCCCCAATCGGTCCACGCGTCGTCTCCGAGCCCCGATCCGTCCACGCGCCGTCGCCGAGCCATAATCGGTCCACGCGAGGCTCCTGAGCCCCGGTCGGTCCGCGCGCCGTCTCCTGAGCCCCGATCGGTCCACGCGCCGTCTCCTAAGCCCCGATCGTTTCACGCGCCTTCCTCGAGCCCCGATCGGTCCACGCGCCGTCTCCTGAGCCCGGATCGGTCCACGCGTCGGCTCCTAAGTCCCGATCGGTCCACGCGTCGTCTCCTAAGCCCCGATCGGTCGACGCGTCGTCTCCTAATCCCCGGTCGGTCCACGCGCCGTCGCCGAACCCCAATTGGTCCACGCGCCACCTCCTGAGCCCCAGTCGGTCTACGCGCTGTCTCCGAGCAGCGATCGGTCTACGCATCGTCTCCTAAACCCCGCTCTGTTAACGCGTCGTCTCCTGAGCCCCGATCGCTCCACGCGCCGTCTCCTGAGCGCCGATCGGTCCACGTGTCGTCTCCGAGCACCGTTCGGTCCACGCGCCGTTTCCTGGGCCCCGATCGGTCCATCCGTCGACTTTTAAGCCCCGATACCTCCACGCGCCGTCTCCGAGCCACGATCGGTCCAGGCGTGGCCTCCTGAGCCTCGGTCGGTCCACACGCCGTTTCGTGAGCCCCGATCGGTCCACGCGTCGTCTTCTAAGTCCAGATGCCTCCTTACGCCGTCTCCCAACCACGATCGGTGCACGCGCCGTCTCCTGATCCCCGATCGTTCCACACGCCGCCTCCTAAGCCCCGATCGGTCTAGGCGTCGTCTCCTAAGCCCCGACCGGTCCAGGCGCCGTCTCCTGAGCCCCGATCGTTCCACGCGCCGTCTCGTGAGCCCCGATAGGTACACGCGTCGCGTCCTACGCCCCAATCGGTCCACGCGTCGTCTCCTAAGCCCCGATCGGTCCACGCGCCGTCTCCGAGCCCCGATCGCACCTCACGCCGTCTCCTGAGCCCCGCTCGGTCCATGCGTCGTGTTCTTAGCCCCGATGCCTCCACGCCCCGTCTCCGAGCCACGATAGGTCCAGGCGCCGCTTCCTGAGCCCCGATCGATCCACGCGCCGTCTCGTAAGCCACAATCGGTCCACGCGCCGTCTCCGAGCACCGATCGGTCCACGCGCCGTCTTCTGAGCCCCGATCGGTCCACGCGTCGTCTCCTAAGCCCTGATCGGTCCACGTGCCGTCTCCGAGCCCCGATGGGTCTACGCGCCGCCTCCTGAGATCCGATCGATCCACGCATCGGCTCCTGAGCCCCGGACGGTCCACGCGTCGTCTTCGAACACCGATCGATCCACGCGCCGTTTCCTGGGCCACGATCGGTCCACGCGTCGCCTCCTTAGCCCCGGTCGGTCCACGCGCCGTCTCCGAGCCCCGATCGGTCCACGTGCCGTCTCCCAGCCCCGATCGGTCCACGCGCCTTCTCCTAATCCCCAATCTGTCCACGACCCGTCTCCGGGCCCCGATCGGTGCACGCGCCGTCTCCTAAGCCCCGATCGGTCCACGCGCCGTCGCCGAACCCCAATTGGTCCACGCGAAACCGCCTGAGCCCCAGTCGGTCCACGCGCTGTCTCCGAGCCCCGATCGGTCCACGCGCCGTCTCCTGAGCCCCGATCGTTCCACACGCCGCCTCCTAAGCCCCGATCGGTCCAGGCGTCGTCTCCTAAGCCCCGACCGGTCCACGCGCCGTCTCCTGAGCCCCGATCGGTCCACGCGCCGTCTCCTAAACCCGATCTGTCCACGGGCCGTCTCCGCGCCGCGATCTGTCCACGCGCCGTCGCCGAACCCCAATTGATCCACGCGCAACCGCCTGAGTCCCAATCGGTCCACGCGAGTCTCCTAAGCCCCGACCGGTCCACGCGCCGTCTCCTGAGCCCCTATCGCTCCACGCGTCGTCTCCGAGCCCCGATCGGTCCATGCGCCGTCGCCGAGCCATGATCGCTCCACGCGCGGCCTCCTGAGCCCCGGTCGCGCCACGCGCCGTATCCACGCCCCAATCGATCCACGCGCCGTCTCCTGAGTCCCGATCGGTCCACGCGCCGTCTCTTGAGCCCCGATCGGTCCACGCGTCGTCTCCTAAGCCGCGATCGGTCCACGCGCCGTCTCTAAGCCCCGATCCGTCGCCGCGTCCTGTCCTGAGCCCCGATCAATTAACGCGTCTTCTCCTGAGCCCCGATGGCTCCTCGCGCCGTCTCCTGAACCGCGCTCGGTCGATGCGTCGTCTTCTTAACCCCGATGCCTCCACGCGCCGTCTCCGAGCCACGATCGGTCCACGCACCGTCTCCGAGCCCCGATCGGTCCACGCGCCGTCGCCGAGCCATGATCGGTCCACGCGCGGCCTCCTGAGCCCCGATCGGTCCACGCGCCGTCGCCGAGCCGCGATCGGTCCACGCGCGGCCTCCTGAGCGCCGATTGGCTCACGCGCCGTATTCGAGCCCCAATCGGTAAACGCGCCGTCTCCTGAGCCCCGATCGGTCCGCGCGCCGTCTCCTGAGCCCCGATCGGTCCACGCGTCGTCTCCTAAGCCACCATTGGTCCACGTGCCGTCTCCCAGCCCCGATCGGACCACGCGCCGTCGCCGAACCCCAATTGGTCCACGCGAAACCGCCTGAGCCCCAGACGGTCCACGCGCTGTAACCAAGCCCCGATCGGTCCACGCGTCGTCTCCGAGCCCCGATCGGTCCACGCGCCGTCGCCGAGTCATGATCTGTCCACGCGCGGCCTCCTGAGACCCGATCGGTCCACGCGCCGTCTTCGAGCCCCGATCGGTCCACGCATGGTCTCCTAAGCCCCAATCGGTTAACGCGCCGTCCCCGAGCCTCGATCGGTCCACGCGCCGTCTCCTGAGCCCCGATACGTCCACGCGCAGTCGCCGAGCCCTGATCGGTCCACGCGCTGTCTCCTGAGACCCGATAGGTACACGCGTCGTCGCCTACACCCCGATCGGTCCACGCGTCGTCTCCTAAGCCCCGATCGGTCCACGCGCCGTCTCCGAGCCCCGATCGGTCCACGCCCGTCTCCTAAGCCCCGATCGGTCAACGCGCCTTCTCCTGAGCCCCAATCGCTCCACGCGCCGTTTTCTGAGCACCGTTCGGTCCACGCGTCGTCTTGAAAGCCCCGATGCCTCCACGCGCCGTCTCCGAGCCACGATCGGTCCGTGCGCCGCTTTCAGAGGCCTATCGATCCACGCGTCGTCTCCTAATCTCCGATCGGTCCACGCGCCGTCTCCTAAGCCCCGATCATTCCACGCGCCGTCTCCGAGCCCCGATCGGTCCACGCCCGTCTCCTAAGCCCCGATCGGTCAACGCGCCTTCTCCTCCGCCCCGATTCGTCCACGCGCCGTTGCCGAACCCCAATTGGTCCACGCTCAACCGCCTGAGCCCCGGTTGGTCCACGCGCTGTCTCCGAGCCCCGATCGGTCCACGCGTCGTATCCAAACCCCGATCGGTCCACGCGCCGTCGCCGAGCCATGATCGGTCCACGCGCCGTCTCCTAAGCCCAGATCGGTCCACGCGCCGTCTCCGAGCGCCGATCGGTTCACGCGCCATCTCCTGAGCCCCGATCGGTCCACGCGCCGTCTCCGGGCCCCGATCGGTCCACGCACCATCTCCTGCTCTGCAATCGGTCCACGCGCCGCCTCCGGAGCCGCGATCGATCCACGCTAGGCTCCTGAGCCCCGGCCGGTCCGCGCGCCGCCTCCTGAGCCCCGAACGGTCGACGCGTCGTATCCTGAGCCCCAATCGGCCCACACGCAGTCTCGTGAGCCCCGATAGGTACACGCGTCGCGTCCTACGCCCCGATCGGTCCACGCGTCGTCTCCTAAGCCCCGATCGGTCCTCGCGCCGTCTCCGAGCCCCGATCAGTCCGCGCACCGTCTCCTGATCCCCATCGCTCCACGCGGCGTCTCCGGAGCCCCGATCGATCCACGCGAGTCTCCTGAGCCCCGGTCGGTCCGCGCACCGTCATCTGAGCCCCGATCCGTCGCCGCGTCGTCTCCTGAGCCCCGATCAATTGACGCGTCTTCTCCTGAGCCCCGATCGCACCTCACGCCGTCTCCTGAGCCCCGCTCGGTCCATGCGTCGTGTTCTTAGCCCCGATGCCTCCACGCGCCGTCTCCGAGCCACGATAGGTCCAGACGCCGCTTCCTGAGCCCGGATCGATCCTCGCGCCGTCTCGTAAGCCACAATCGGTCCACGCGCCGTCTCAGAGCGCCGATCATTTCACGCGCCGTCTCCGAGCCCCGATCGGTCCACGCGGCGTCTCCTGAGACCCGATCGGTTCACGCATCGTCTCCTAAGCCCCGATACGTCTACACGCCGTATCCGAGCCCCGATCGGTCCACGTGACGCATTCTAAGCTACGGTCGGTCCACGCGCCGTCTCCGAGCGCCGATCGGTCCACGCGCCGTCTCCTGAGCCCCGATCGGTCCACGCGTCGTCTCCTAAGCCCTGATCGGTCCACGTGCCGTCTCCGAGCCCCGATGGGTCTACGCGCCGCCTCCTGAGCCCCGGTCGGTTCATGCGCCGTCGCCGAGCCTCGATCGGTCCACGCGCGGCCTCCTTAGCCCCGGTCGGTCCACGCGCCGTCTCCGAGCCCCGATCGGTCCACACGCCGTCTCCTGAGCCCCGGTCGGTTCATGCGCCGTCTCCGAGCCCCGATCGATCCACGCGCCGTCTCCGAGCGCCGCTCGATTCACGCGCCGTCTCCTGTGCTGCGATCGTTCCACGCGCCGTCTCCGAGCCCCGATCGGTCCACGCGGCGTCTCCTGAGCCCCGATCCGTCCACGCGCCCTCTCCTAAGCCCCGATCTGTCCACGGGCCGTCTCCGAGCCGCGATCGGTAAAGCCGCCGTCATCAAGCCCCGATCCGTACACGCGTCGTCTCCGAGCCCCGATGGGTCCACTCGCCGTCTCCGAGCCCCGATCTGTCCACGCATCGTCTCCTATGCCCCGATCGGTTAACGTGCCGTCTCCGCGCCGCGATCGGTCCACGCGCCGTCGCCGAACCCCAATTGATCCACGCGCAACCGCCTGAGTCCCAATCGGCCCACGCGAGTCTCCTAAGCCCCGACCGGTCCACGCGCCGTCTCCTGAGCCCCTATCGCTCCACGCGTCGTCTCCGAGCCCCGATCGGTCCATGCGCCGTCGCCGAGCCATGATCGGTCCACGCGAGTCCTCCTGAGCACCGATCGGTCCACGCGCCGTCGCCGAGCCGCGATCGGTCCACGCGCGGCCTCCTGAACCCCGATCGGTCCACGCGCCGTCACCGAGCCGCGATCGGTCCACGCGCGACCTCCTGAGCCCCGGTTGGTTCACGCGCCGTATCCGAGCCCCCATCGGTCCACGCGTCGTCTCCTAAGCCCCGATCGGTCCAAGCGGCGTCTCCGAGCCCCGATCGGTCCACGCACCGTCTCCTGATCCCCATCGGTCCACGCGGCGTTTTCTGAGCACCGTTCGGTCCACGCGTCGTCTTCAAAGCCCCGATGCCTCCACGCGCCGTGTCCGAGCCACGATCGGTCCGTGCGCCGCTTCCTGAGCCCCGATCGGTCCACGCGCCGTATCCTAAGCCCCGATCGGTCCCCGTGCCGTCTCTGAGCGCTGATAACTTCACGCGCCATCTCCTGCGCCCCGATCGGTCCACGCGTCGTCTCATAGGCCCCGCTCGGCTAACGCGTCGTTTCCGAGCCCCGATCGGTCCAGGCGCCGGTTCCTGAGACCCGATCGTTCCACGGGCCGTATCCTAAGCCCCGATCGGTCCACGTGCCGTCTCTGAGCGCTGATAACTTCACGAGCCGTCTCCTAAGCCCCGATCGGTCCACCCGTCGTCTCTTAAGCCCCAATCGGTCCACGCGCCATCTCCGGGCGCCGATCATTTTACGCGCCGTCTCCTGAGCCCCGGTCATTCCACGAGCCGTCTCCTAAGCCGCGATACATCCACGGGCCGTCTCCGAGCTGCTATCGGTAAACGCGCCGTCACCAAGCCCTGATCCGTACACGCGTCGTCTCCGAGCCCCGGTCGGTCCACGCGCCGTCACCGAACGCCAATTCGTCCACGCGCAACCTCCTGAGCCCCAGTCGGTCCACGCGCCGTCTCCTGAGACCCGATCGGTCCACGTATCGTCTCCTACGCCCCGATCGGTCCACGCGTCGTCTCCTAAGCCCCGAACGGTCCACGCGCCGTCTCCGAACCCCGATCGGTCCACGCACCGTCTCCTGATCCCCATCGATCCACGCGGCGCCTCCGGAGCCCCGATCGATCCACACGAGTCTCCTGAGCCCCGGTCGGTCCGCCCGCCGTCTCCTGAGCCCCGATCGGTCCACGCGCCGCCTCCTAAGCCCCAATCGCTCCACGCGCCGTCTCCGAGCGCCGATCATTTCACGCGCTGTCTCCTGAGTCCCGATCGTTCCACGCGCCGTATCCGAGCCCCGATCGATCCACGCGCCGTCTCCTGATGCCCAATCGGTCCACGCGCAGTCTCCTGAGCCCCGATAGGTACACGCGTAGTCTCCTAAGCCCCGATCGGTCCACGCGCCGCCTCCGGAGCCCCAATTGATCAACGTGAGTCTCCTAAGCCCCGATCGGTCCACGTGCCGTCTCCGAGCCCCGATCGGTCCACGCGTCGTCTCCTAAGCCCCGATCGGTCCACGCGCCGTCTCCTGTGCCCCGATCGGTCGACGCGTCCTCTCCTAAACCCCGATCGGTCCACGCGTCGTCTCCTAATCCCCGATCGGTCCACACGCCGTCTCCGAGCCCCGATGGGTCTACGCTTCGCCTCCTGAGCCCCGGTCGGTCCACGCGCCGTCTCCGAGCTCCGATCGGTCCACGCGCCGTCTCCTAAGCCCCGATCGGTCCAAGCGCCTTCTGCTAAGCCCCGATCGGTTTACGCGCCGTCACCTGAGCCCCGATCGTTCCACGCCCCGTCTCCGAGCCCCGATCGGTCCACGCGCCGTCTCCTAAGCCCCGATCGGTCCACACGCCTTCTCCTCATCCCCGATCGGTCCACGCGCCGTCTCGGAGCGCCGATTGGTTCACGCCCCGTCTCCTGAGCCCCGATCGCTCCACGCGCCGTCTCCTGAGCCCCGATCTTTCCACGCGCCTTCTCCTAAGCCACGATCGGTCCACGCGCCGTCTCCGAGCGCCGATCATTTCACGCGCCGTCTCCTGAGCCCCGATCGTTCCATGCGCCGTCTCCGAACCCCGATCGATCCACGCGCCGTCTCCTGAGCCCCGATCGGTCCACGCGTCGTTCCCCAAGCCCCGATCCATCGACGCGCCGTCTCCTGATGCCCAATCGGTCCACGCGCTGTCTCCTGAGCCCCGATAGGTACACGCGTAGTCTCCTAAGCCCCGATCGGTCCACGCGCCGCCTCCTGAGCCCCAGTCGATCAACGTGAGTCTCCTAAGCCCCGATCGGTCCACGTGGCGTCTCCGAGCCCCGATCGGTCCACGCGTCGTCTCCTAAGCCCCGATCGGTCCACGCGCCGTCTCCTGTGCCCCGATCGGTCGACGCGTCCTCTCCTAAACCCCGATCGGTCCACGCGTCGTCTCCTAATCCCCGATCGGTCCACACGCCGTCTCCGAGCCCCGATGGGTCTACGCTTCGCCTCCTGAGCCCCGGTCGGTCCACGCGCCGTCTCCGAGCTCCGATCGGTCCACGCGCCGTCTCCTAAGCCCCGATCGGTCCAAGCGCCTTCTGCTAAGCCCCGATCGGTTTACGCGCCGTCACCTGAGCCCCGATCGTTCCACGCCCCGTCTCCGAGCCCCGATCGGTCCACGCGCCGTCTCCTAAGCCCCGATCGGTCCACACGCCTTCTCCTCATCCCCGATCGGTCCACGCGCCGTCTCGGAGCGCCGATTGGTTCACGCGCCGTCTCCTGAGCCCCGATCGCTCCACGCGCCGTCTCCTGAGCCCCGATCTTTCCACGCGCCTTCTCCTAAGCCACGATCGGTCCACGCGCCGTCTCCGAGCGCCGATCATTTCACGCGCCGTCTCCTGAGCCCCGATCGTTCCATGCGCCGTCTCCGAACCCCGATCGATCCACGCGCCGTCTCCTGAGCCCCGATCGGTCCACGCGTCGTTCCCCAAGCCCCGATCCATCGACGCGCCGTCTCCTGATGCCCAATCGGTCCACGCGCTGTCTCCTGAGCCCCGATAGGTACACGCGTAGTCTCCTAAGCCCCGATCGGTCCACGCGCCGCCTCCTGAGCCCCAGTCGATCAACGTGAGTCTCCTAAGCCCCGACCGGTCCACGCGCCGTCTCCTGAGCCCCGATCGGTCCACGTATCGTCTCCTAAGCCCCGATCGGTCCACTCGTCGTCTCCTAAGTCCCGATCGGTCCACGCGCCGTCTCCTGAGCCCCGATCGGTCCACGTATCGTCTCCTAAGCCCCGATCGGTCCACTCGTCGTCTCCTAAGTCCCGATCGGTCCACGCGCCGTCTCCGAGCCCCGATCGGTCCACGTGTCGTCTCCTAAACCCCGATCGGTCCACGCGCCGTCTCCTGTGCCCCGATCGGTCGACGCGTCCTCTCCTAAACCCCGATCGGTCCACGCGTCGTCTCCTAAGCCCCGATCGGTCCACGCGTCGTCTCCTAAGCCCCGATCCGTCGAGGCGTCGTCTCCTGAGCCACGATCAATTGACGCGTCTTCTCCTGAGCCCGATCGCTCCTCGCGCCGTCTCCTGAGCCCCGATCGGTCCACGCGTCGTCTCCGAGCTCCGATCGGTCCACACGCCGTTTCCTGAGCCCCGATCGGTCCATGCGTCGTCTTCTTAGCCCCGATGCATCCACGCGCCGTCTCCGAGCCACGATCGGTCCAGGCGCCGCTTCCTGAGCCCCGATCGGTCCCTGCGCCGTATCGTAAGCCCCGATCGGTCCACGCGCCGTCTCCGAGCGCCGATAAGTTCAAGCGCCGTCTCCTGAGCCCCGATCGTTCCACGCGGCGTCTTCGAGCCTCAATCGATCCACGCGCCGTCTCCTGAGCCCCGATCGGTCGACGCGTCGTCTTCTGAGCCCCGATCGATCCACGCGTCGTCTCCTGAGCCACGATCAATTGACGCGTCTTCTCCTGAGCCCGATCGCTCCTCGCGCCGTCTCCTGAGTCCCGATCGGTCCACTCGTCGTCTCCGAGCTCCGATCGGTCCACACGCCGTCTTCGAGCGCCGATTAGTTCACGCGCCGTCTCCTGAGCCCCGATCGCTCCACGCTCCGTCTCCCAGCCCCGATCGGTCCACGCGCCGTCTCCTGAGCCCGGATCGGTCCACGCGCCGTCGCCGAACCCCAATTGGTCCACGCGCCACCGCATGTGCCCCAGTCCGCCCACGCGCTGTCTCCGAGCCCAGATCGGTCCACGCGCGGTCTCCGAGCTCCGATCGGTCCACGCGCCGTCTCCTAAGCCCCGATCGGTCCAAGCGCCTTCTGCTAAGCCCCAATCGGTCCAAGCGCTTTCTGCTAAGCCCCGATCGGTCCACGCGCGGTCTCCGAGCGCCGATCGGTTCACGCGCCGTCACCTGAACCCCGATCGTTCCACGCGCCGTCTCCGAGCCCCGATCGGTCTACGCGCCGTCTCCTAAGCCCCGATCGGTCCACGCGCCTTCTCCTCATCCCCGATCGGTCCACGCGCCGTCTCGGAGCGCCGATTGGTTCACGCGCCGTCTCCTGAGCCCCGATCGCTCCACGCGCAGTCGCCGAGCCTCGATCGGTTCACGCGAGGTCTCCTGAGCCCCGGTCGGTCCACGCGCCGTCGCGGAACCCCAATTGGTCCACGCGCAACCTCCTGAGCCCCAGTCGGTACACGCGCCGTCTCCGAGCCCCGATCGGTCGACGCATCGTCTCCTAAGCCCCGATCGGTTAACGCACCGGCTCCGAGCCCCGATCGTCCCACGCACCGTCTCCGAGCCACGATCGGTCCACGCGTCGTCTCCTAAGCCCCGATCGGTCCACGCGCCGTCTCCTGTGCCCCGATCGGTCGACGCGTCCTCTCCTAAACCCGGATCGGTCCACGCGTCGTCTCCTAAGCCCCGATCGGTCCACACGCCGTCTCCGAGCCCCGATGGGTCCACACGCCGTTTCCTGAGCCCCGATCGGTCCATGCGTCGTCTTCTTAGCCCCGATGCATCCACGCGCGGTCTCCGAGCCACGATCGGTCCAGGCGCCGCTTCCTGAGCCCCGATCGGTCCCTGCGCCGTATCGTAAGCCCCGATCGGTCCACGCGCCGTCTCCGAGCCCCGATCGGTCCACGTGTCGTCTCCTAAACCCCGATCGGTCCACGCGCCGTCTCCTGTGCCCCGATCGGTCGACGCGTCCTCTCCTAAACCCCGATCGGTCCACGCGTCGTCTCCTAAGCCCCGATCGGTCCACGCGTCGTCTCCTAAGCCCCGATCCGTCGAGGCGTCGTCTCCTGAGCCACGATCAATTGACGCGTCTTCTCCTGAGCCCGATCGCTCCTCGCGCCGTCTCCTGAGCCCCGATCGGTCCACGCGTCGTCTCCGAGCTCCGATCGGTCCACACGCCGTTTCCTGAGCCCCGATCGGTCCATGCGTCGTCTTCTTAGCCCCGATGCATCCACGCGCCGTCTCCGAGCCACGATCGGTCCAGGCGCCGCTTCCTGAGCCCCGATCGGTCCCTGCGCCGTATCGTAAGCCCCGATCGGTCCACGCGCCGTCTCCGAGCGCCGATAAGTTCAAGCGCCGTCTCCTGAGCCCCGATCGTTCCACGCGGCGTCTTCGAGCCTCAATCGATCCACGCGCCGTCTCCTGAGCCCCGATCGGTCGACGCGTCGTCTTCTGAGCCCCGATCGATCCACGCGTCGTCTCCTGAGCCACGATCAATTGACGCGTCTTCTCCTGAGCCCGATCGCTCCTCGCGCCGTCTCCTGAGTCCCGATCGGTCCACTCGTCGTCTCCGAGCTCCGATCGGTCCACACGCCGTCTTCGAGCGCCGATTAGTTCACGCGCCGTCTCCTGAGCCCCGATCGCTCCACGCTCCGTCTCCCAGCCCCGATCGGTCCACGCGCCGTCTCCTGAGCCCGGATCGGTCCACGCGCCGTCGCCGAACCCCAATTGGTCCACGCGCCACCGCATGTGCCCCAGTCCGCCCACGCGCTGTCTCCGAGCCCAGATCGGTCCACGCGCGGTCTCCGAGCTCCGATCGGTCCACGCGCCGTCTCCTAAGCCCCGATCGGTCCAAGCGCCTTCTGCTAAGCCCCAATCGGTCCAAGCGCTTTCTGCTAAGCCCCGATCGGTCCACGCGCGGTCTCCGAGCGCCGATCGGTTCACGCGCCGTCACCTGAACCCCGATCGTTCCACGCGCCGTCTCCGAGCCCCGATCGGTCTACGCGCCGTCTCCTAAGCCCCGATCGGTCCACGCGCCTTCTCCTCATCCCCGATCGGTCCACGCGCCGTCTCGGAGCGCCGATTGGTTCACGCGCCGTCTCCTGAGCCCCGATCGCTCCACGCGCAGTCGCCGAGCCTCGATCGGTTCACGCGAGGTCTCCTGAGCCCCGGTCGGTCCACGCGCCGTCGCGGAACCCCAATTGGTCCACGCGCAACCTCCTGAGCCCCAGTCGGTACACGCGCCGTCTCCGAGCCCCGATCGGTCGACGCATCGTCTCCTAAGCCCCGATCGGTTAACGCACCGGCTCCGAGCCCCGATCGTCCCACGCACCGTCTCCGAGCCACGATCGGTCCACGCGTCGTCTCCTAAGCCCCGATCGGTCCACGCGCCGTCTCCTGTGCCCCGATCGGTCGACGCGTCCTCTCCTAAACCCGGATCGGTCCACGCGTCGTCTCCTAAGCCCCGATCGGTCCACACGCCGTCTCCGAGCCCCGATGGGTCCACGCGTCGCCTCCTGAGCCCCGGTCGGTCCACGCGCCGTCTCCTGAGCCCCGATCGGTCCACGCGTCGTCTCCTAAGCCCCGATCGGTCCACGCGTCGTCTCCTAAGCCCCGATCCGTCGACGCGTCGTCTCCTGAGCCACGATCAATTGACGCGTCTTCTCCTGAGCCCGATCGCTCCTCGCGCCGTCTCCTGAGCCCCGATCGGTCCACGCGTCGTGTCCGAGCTCCGATCGGTCCATACGCCGTCTCCGAGCCACGATCGGTCCAGGCATCGCTTCCTGAGCCACGATCGGTCCACGCGCCGCATCCTAAGCCCCGATCGGTCCATGGGCCGTCTCTGAGCGCCGATAAGTTCAAGCGCCGTCTCCTGAGCCCCGATCGTTCCACGCGGCGTCTCCGAGCCCCGATCGATCCACGCGCCGTCTCCTGAGCCCGGATCGGTCGACGCGTCGTCTTTTGAGCCTCGATCGATCCACCCATCGTCTACTGAGCCCCAACCGCTCCACACGCCGTTACCTGAGCCCCGTTCGGTCCACGCATCGTCTCCGAGCACCGATCGGTCCACGCGCCGTTTTCTGAGCACCGTTAGGTCCACGCGTCGTCTTCAAAGCCCCGATGCCTCCACGCGCCGTCTCCAAGCCCCGATCGCCCCTCGCGCCGTCTCCTGAGCCCCGCTCGATCCATGCGTCGTCTTCTCAGCCCCGATGCCTCCACGCGCCGTCTTCGAGCCACGATCGGTCCAGGCGCCGCTTCTTGAGCCCCGATCGGTCCACGCGCCGTCTCGTAAGCCCCAATCGGTCTACGCGCCGTCTCAGAGCGCCGATCATTTCACGCGCCGTCTCGTGAGCCCCGATCATTCCACGCGCCGTCTCCTGAGCCCCGATCGCTCCACGCACCGTTTTCTGAGCACCGTTTGGTCCACGCGTCGTCTTCAAAGCCCCGATGCCTCCACGCGCCGTCTCCGAGCCACGATCCGTCCGTGCGCCGCTTCCAGAGCCCTCTCGGTCCACGCGTCGTCTCCTGATCTCCGATCGGTCCACACGCCATCTCCTAAGCCCCGATCATTCCACGCGCCATCTCCGAGCCCCGATCGGTCCACGCGCCGTCTCGTAAGCCCCAATCGGTCTACGCGCCGTCTCAGAGCGCCGATCATTTCACGCGCCGTCTCGTGAGCCCCGATCATTCCACGCGCCGTCTCCGAGCGCCGATCGGTTCACGCGCCGTCTCCTGAGCCCCCATCGGTCCACGCGCCGTCGCTGAGCCGGGATCGGTCCACGCGCGGGCTCCTGAGTCCCGGTTGGTTCACGCGCCGTATCCGAGCCCCAATCGGTCCACGCGCCGGCTCCTGAGCACCGATCGGTCCACGCGCCGTCTCCTGAGCCCCGATCGCTCCACGCACCGTTTTCTGAGCACCGTTTGGTCCACGCGTCGTCTTCAAAGCCCCGATGCCTCCACGCGCCGCCTCCGGAGCCCCGATCGATCCACGCGAATCTCCTGAGCTCCGGTCGGTCGACGCGCCGTCTCCTCAGCCCCGATCCGTCCACGCGTCGTCTCCTAAGCCCCGATTCGTCGACGCGTCGTCTCCTGAGCCCCGATCGGTCCAGGCGCCGCTTCCTGCGCCCCGATCGGTCCACGCGCCGTCTCCTAAGCCCC
This sequence comes from Netelia fuscicornis, assembly GCA_946811545.1. Taxonomy (NCBI): domain Eukaryota; kingdom Metazoa; phylum Arthropoda; class Insecta; order Hymenoptera; family Ichneumonidae; genus Netelia; species Netelia fuscicornis. Next base: position 13,135,341 of record OX328016.1, on the reverse strand, counting down.
AATCGGTCCACGCGGCGTCTCCGAGCGCCGATCATTTCACGCGCCGTCTGCTGAGACCCGATCGTTCCACGCGCCGTCTCCGAGCCCCGATCGATCCACGCGCCGCCTCCTTAGCCCCGATCGGTCCACGCGCTGTCTCCTGAGCCCCGATCGGTCCACGCGTCTTCTCCTAAGCCCTGATCGGTCCACGTGCCGCCTCCTGAGCCCCGATCGATCCACGCATCGGCTCCTGAGCCCCGATCGGTCCACGCGTCGTGTTCGAGCCCCAATCGATCCACGCACCGTCTCGTAAGCCACAATCGGTCCACGCGCCGTCTCAGAGCGCCGATCATTTCACGCGCCGTCTCCTGAGCCCCGATCGTTCCACGCGCCGTCTCCGAGCCCCGATCGGTCCACGCGGCGTCTCCTGAGCCCCGATCGGTTCACGCGCCGTCGCGGAACCCCAATTGGTCCACGCGCAACCGCCTGAGCCCCAGTCGGTCCACGCGCCGTTTCCTGAGCCCCGATCGGTCCACGCGCCGTCTCCTGGGCCCCGATCGGTCTACGCGTCGTCTCCTAAGCCCCGATTGGTGGACCTGCCGTCTCCCAGCCACGATCGGTCCACGCGCCGTCTGCTAAGCCCCAATCTGTCCACGACCCGTCTCCGGGCCCCGATCGGTGCACGCGCCGTCTCCTAAGCCCCGATCGATCCACGCGTCGTCGCCGAACCCCAATTGGTCCACGCGCAATCGCCTGAGCCCCAGTCGGTCCACGCACTGTCTCCGAGCCCCGATCGGTCCACCCGCCGTCTTCGAGCCCCGATCGGTCCACGCATCGTCTCCTAAGCCCCAATCGGTTAACGCGCCGTCTCCTGAGCGCCGATCGTTCCACGCGCCGTCTCCGAGCCCCGATCGGTCCCTGCGCCGTCTCGTGAGTCCCAATCGGTCCACTCGCTGTCTCCTGAGCCCCGATAGGTACACGCGTCGTCTCCTACGCCCCGATCTGTCCACGCGTCGTCTCCGAGGCCCCGATCGGTCCACGCGCCGTCTCCGAGCCCCGATCGGTCCACGCACCGTGTCCTAATCCCCATCGGTCCACGCGGCGCCTCCTGAGCCCCGATCGGTCGACGCGTCGTCTCCTGAGCCCCGATCGATCCACGCGTCGTCTCCTGAGCCCCGATCGCTCCAGGCGCCGTTTTCTGAGCACCGTTCGGTCCACGCGTCGTCTTCAAACCCCGATGCCTCCACGCGCCGTCTCCTGAACGCCGATCGGTTCACGCGCCGGCTCCGAGCCCGATCGGTCCAGGCATCGTCTCCTAAGCCCCGATCGGTTAACGTGCCGTCTCCGAGCCCCGATCGGTCCACGCGCCGTCTCCTGAGCCCCGGTCGGTTCACGCGCCGTCTCCGAGCCCCGATCGATCCACGCGTCGTCTTGTAAACCCAGATGCCTCCTCGCATCGTCTCCTCAGCCCCGATCGGTCCACGCGCCGTCGCCGAGCCGCGATCGGTCCACGCGTCGTCTCCTGAGCCCCAACCGCTCCACACGCCGTTTCCTGAGCCCCGATCGGTCCACGCATCGTCTCCGAGCACCGATCGGTCCACGCGCCTTTTTCTGAGCACCGTTCGGTCCACGCGCCGTCTCCTGAGCCCCGATCGTTCCACGCGCCGTCTCCGACCCCCGATCGGTCCACGCGCCGTCTTATAAGCCCCGATCGGACCACGCGCCTTCTCCTCAGCCCCGATCGGTCCACGCGCCGTCTCGAAGCACCGATTGGTTCACGCGCCGTCTCATGAGCCCCGATCGCTCCACGCGCCGTCTCCGAGCCCCGATCGGTCCACGCGCCGTCTCCTAAGCCCCGATCGGTTAACGCGCCGTCTCCGAGCGCCGAGCGGTCCATGCATCGTTTCCTAAGCCCCGATCGGTTAACGCGCTGTCTCCGAGCGCCGATCGGTCCACGCGCCGTCGCCGAACCCCAAATGGTCCACGCGCAACCGCCTGAGCCCCGATCGGTCCACGCGTCGTCTCCGAGCACCGATCGGTCCACGCGCCGTCGCCGAGCCATGATCGGTCCACACGAGGCTCCTGAGCCCCGGTCGGTCCGCGCGTCGTCTCCTAAGCCCCGATCGGTCGACGCGTCGTTTCCTGAGCCCCGATCGATCCACGCGTCGTCTCCTGAGCCCCGATCGCTCCACGCGCCGATTTCTGAGCCCCGATCAATTGACGCGTCTTCTCCTGAACCCCGATCGGCCCACGCGCCGTCTCCTAAGCCCCGATCGGTCCAAGCGCCTTCTCCTAAGCCCCGATGCCTCCACGCGCCGTCTCCGAGCCACGATCGGTCCGTGCACCGCTTCCAGAGCCCCGATCTGTGCCCGCGTCTTCTCCTGATCTCCGATCGGTCCACGCGCCGTCTCATAAGCCCCGATCGGTCCACGCGCCGTCTCCGAGCGCCGATCGGTTCACGGGCCGTCTCTGAGCCGCGATCGATAAAGCCGCCGTCATCAAGCCCCGATCCGTACACGCGTCGTCTCCGAGCCCCGATGCCTCTACGCGCCGTCTCCGAGCCACGATCGGTTCAGGCGCCGCTTCCCGGGCTCCGATCAGTCCACGTGCCGTCTCCTAAGCCCCGATCGCTCCACGGACCGTTTCCTGATCCCCGATCGGTCCACGCGCCGCCTCCTGAGTCCTGATCGGTCAACGCGTCGTGTCCTAAGCCCTGATCGGTCCACGTGCCGTCTCCGAGCCCCGATGGGTCCACGCGCCACATCCTGAGCCCCGATCGGACGACGCGTCGTCTCCTGACCCTTGATCGATCCACGCGTCGTCTCCTGAACCCCGATTGCTCCACGGGCCGTTTCCTGAGCCCCGGTCGGTCCACGCGTCGTCTTCTAAGCCCAGATGCCTCCTCGCGCCGTCTCCGAGCCACGATGGGTCCAGGCGCCGCTTCCTGAGCCCCGATCGGTCCACGCGTTGTCTCCTAAGCCCCGTTCGGCCCATGCGCCGTCTCCTAAGCCCCGATCATTCCACGCGCCGTCTCCGAGCCCCGATCGGTCCACGCGCCGTCTCCTGAGCCCCGATCGGTCCACGCGTTGTTTCCTAAGCCCCCATCGGTCCTCGCGTCGTCTCCTAAGCCCCGATCCGTCGACGCGTCGTCTCCTGAGCCCCGATCGATCCACGCGCCGTCTCCGAGCCCCGATCGATCCAGGCGCCGTTTCCGAGCCCCGATTGGTCCATGCGTCGTCTTCGAAGCCCCGATGCCTCCACGCGCCGTCTCCGAGCCACGATCGGTGCAGGCGCCGATTCCTGAGCCCCGATCGGTCCACGCGCCGTCTCCTGAGCCCCGATCGGTCCACGCGTTGTCTCCGAGCACCGTTCGGTCCACGCGCCGTTTCCTGAGCCCCGATCGGTCTATGCGTCGTCTTTTAAGCCCCGATACCTCCACGCGCCGTCTACGAGTCACGATCGGTCCAGGCGCCGCTTCCTGAGCCCCGATCGGTCCACGCGTCGTCTCCTAAGCCCCAATCGGTCCACGCGCCGTCTCCTAAGCCCCGATCGGTCCACGCACCGTCGCCGAGCCATGATCGGTCCACGCGCTGCCTCCTGAGCCCCAATCGGTCCACGCGTTGTCACCTAAGCCCCGATCGGTCCACGCGCCGTCTCCGAGCGCCGATCGGTTCACGCGCCGTCTCCTGAGCCCCGATCGGTCCACGCGGCGCCTCCGGAGCCCCGATGGGCCCACGCGCCGTCGCCGAGCCTCGATCGGTCCACGCGCAGCCTCCTAAGCCCCGGTCGGTTCACGCGCTACCTCCGAGCCGCGATCGGTCCACGCGCCGTCTCCTGAGCCCCGATACGTCCACGCGAAGTCGCCGAGCCCCGATCGGTCTACGCGCGGTCTCCTGAGCCCCGATCGTTCCACGCGCCGTGTCCGAGCCCCGATCGATACACGCGCCGTCTCCTGAGCCCAAATCGGTCCACACGCAGTCTCGTGAGCCCCGATAGGTACAGGCGTCGTCTCCTACGCCCCGATCGGTCCACGCGTAGTCTCCTAAGCCCCGCTCGGTTAACGCGTCGTTTCCGAGCCCCGATCGGTCCACGCGTCGTCTCCTGAGCCCCAATTAGTCCATGCGCCGTCTCCTAAGCCCCGATCCGTCCACGGGCCGTGTCCGAGCTCCGATCGGTCTACGCGTCGTCTCCGAGCCCAGATCGGTCCACGCGCCATCGCCGAGACCCGATCGGTCCACACCCCTTCTCCTGAGCCCCGATCTGTCGACGCGTCGTCTCCTAAGCCCCGACCGGTGCACGCGCCGTCTCCTGTGCCCCGATCGATTCACGTGCCGTCTCCTAAGCCCCGATCGGTCCACCCGTCGTCTCTTAAGCCCCAATCGGTCCACGCGCCCTCTCCGAGCGCCGATCATTTCACGCGCCGTCTCCTGAGCCCCGGTCGGGCCGCGCGCCGTCACCTGAGCCCCGATCGGTCGACGCGTCGTCTTCTGAGCCCCGATCGGTCCACGCGCAGCCTCCTAAGCCCCCATAGGTACACGCGTCGACTTCTAAGCCCCGATCGGTCCACGCGTAGTCTCCTAAGCCCCGCTCGGTTAACGCGTCGTTTCCGAGCCCCGATCGGTCCACGCGTCGTCTCCTGAGCCCCAATTAGTCCATGCGCCATCTCCTAAACCCCGATCCGTCCACGGGCCGTGTCCGAGCTCCGATCGGTCCACGCGTCGTCTCCGAGCCCTGATCGGTCCACGCGCCATCGCCGAGCCCCGATCGGTCCACGCGCCGTCGCCGAGTCATGATCTGTCCACGCGCGGCTTCCTGAGACCCGATCGGTCCACGCGCCGTCTTCGAGCCCCGATCAGTCCACGCATGGTCTCCTAAGCCCCAATCGGTTAACGCGCCGTCCCCGAGCCCCGACCGGTGCACGCGCCGTCTCCTGTGCCCCGGTCGATTCACGTGCCGTCTCCTAAGCCCCGATCGGTTCACCCGTCGTCTCTTAAGTCCCAATCGGTCCACGCGCCCTCTCCGAGCGCCGATCATTTCACGCGCCGTCTCCTGAGCCCCGGTCGGTCCGCGCGCCGTCACCTGAGCCCCGATCGGTCCGCGCGCCGTCACCTGAGCCCCGATCGGGCCACGCGCCGTCTCCGAACCCGAACGGTTCACGCACCGTCTCCTGATCCCAATCGGTCCACGCGGCGCATCCGGAGCCCCGATCGATCCACGCGAGTCTCCTGAGCCCCAGTCGGTCCGCGCGCCGTCTCCTGAGCCCCGATTGGTCGACGCGTCGTGTCCTGAGCCCTGATCGATCCACGCGTCGTCTCCTGAGGCCCGATCGCGCCACACGCCGTTTCCTGAGCCCCGATCGGTCCACGCGTCGTCTTCAAAGCCCCGATGCCTCCACGCGCCGTCTCCGAGCCACGATCGGTCCGTGCGCCGCTTCCACAACCCCGATCGGACCACGCGTCACCTCCTGATCTCGGATCGGTCCACGCGCCGTCTCCTAAGCCCCGATCGGTCCACGCGCCGTCTCCGAGCGCCGATCGGTTGACGCGCCGTCTCCTGAGCCCCGATCGTTCCACGCGCCGTCTCCTGAGCCCCAATCGGTCCACACGCTGTGTCGTGAGCCCCGATAGGTACACGCGTCGTCTCCTACGCCCGATCGGTCCACGCGTCGTCTCCTGAGCTCCAGTCGGTCCGCGCGCCGTCTCCTGAGCCCCGATCGGTCCACGCGCCGTCTCCTAAGCCCCGTTCGGTCCAAGCGTCTTCTCCTAAACCCCGGTCGGTCCACGCGCCGTCTCCGAGCCCCGATCGGCCCACGCATCGTCTCCTGAGCCCCGATAGGTACACGCGTCGTCGCCTACACCCCAATCGGTCCACGCGTCGTCTCCTAAGCCCCGATCGGTCCACGCGCCGTCTACGAGCCCCGATCGGTCCACGCACTGTCTCCTGATGCCCATGGGTCCACGCGGCGCATCCGGGGCCCTGATCGACCCACGCGAGGCTCCTAAGCCCCGATCGGTCCACGTGCCGTCTCCTGAGCCCCGATCGTTACACGCGCCGTCTCCGAGCCCCGATCGGTCCACGCGCCGTCTCCGAGCCCCGATCGGTCCACGCACTGTCTCCTGATCCCTATGGGTCAACGCGGCGCCTCCGGAGCCCCGATCGATCCACGCGAGGCTCCTGAGCCCCGATCGGACCACGCATCGTCTCCTAAGCCCCAATCGGTTAACGCGCCGTTGCCTGAGCCCCGATCGGTCCACGCGTCGTCTTCTAACCCCAGACGCCTCCTCGCACCGTCTCCGAGGGCCGATCGGTTCACGCGCCGTCTCCTGAGCCCCGATCGTTCCACGCATCGTCTCCGAACCCCGATATGTCCACGCGTCGGCTCCTAAGCCCCGATCAGTCCACGCGCCGTCTCCGAGCCCCGATCGGTCCACGCGCTGTCTCCTGAGCCCCGATAGGTACACGCGTCGTCGCCTACACCCCAATCGGTCCACGCGTCGTCTCCTAAGCCCCGATCGGTCCACGCGCTGTCTCCGAGCCCCGATCGGTCCACGTGTCGTGTCCGAGCTCCGATCGGTCCATACGCCGTTTCCTGAGCCCCGATCGGTCCATGCGTCGTCTTCTTAGCCCCGATGCCTCCACGCGCCGTCTCCGAGCCACGATCGGACCAGGCGCCGCTTCCTGAGCCCCGATCGGTCCACGCGCCGTATCCTAAGCCCCGATCGGTACACGGGCCGTCTCTGAGCGCCGATAAGTTCAAGCGCCGTCTCCTGAGCCCCGATCGTTCCACGCGGCGTCTCCGAGCCCCGATCGATCCACGCGCCGTCTCCTGAGCCCCGATCGGTCGACGCGCCGTCTCCTGAGCCCCGATGCGTCCACGCGCAGTCGCCGAGCCCCGATCGGTCCACGCGTCGTCTCCTAAGCACCGATCGTTCGACGCGTCGTCTCCTAAGCCCCGATCGGTCGACGCGTCGTCTCCTGAGCCCCAGTTGGTCCACGGGCTGTCTCCGAGCCCCGATCGATCCACGCACCTCCTCCTGAGCTCCGATCGGTCGACGCGCCGACTCCTAAGCCCCGATCGGTCCAAGCGCCTTCTGCTAAGCCCCGATCGGTCCAAGCGCCTTCTCCTAAGCCCCGATCGGTCCACGCGCCGTCTCCGAGCGCCGATCGGTTCACGCGCCGTCACCTGAGCCCCGATCGTTCCACGCGCCGTCTCCGAGCCCCGATCGGTCTACGCGCCGTCTCCTAAGCCCCGATCGGTCCACGCGCCTTCTCCTCATCCCCGATCGGTCCACGCGCCGTCTCGGAGCCCCGATTGGTTCACGCGCCGTCTCCTGAGCCCCGATCGCTCCACGCGCAGTCGCCGAGCCTCGATCGGGTCACGCGCGGTCTCCTGAGCCCCGGTCGGTCCACGCGCCGTCGCCGAACCCCGATTGGTCCACGCGCAACCTCCTGAGCCCCAGTCGGTACACGCGCTGTCTCCGAGCCCCGATCGGTCCCCGCATAGTCTCCTAAGCCCCGCTCGGTTAACGCGTCGTCTCGGAGCCCCGATCGGTCCAGGCGCCGCTTCCTGAGCACCGACCGGTCCACGCGTCGTCTCCTGAGCCCCGATCGGTCGACGGGTCCCCTCCTAAGCCCCGATCGGTCCACGCGCCTTCTCCTGAGCCCCGATCGGTCCACGCGCCGTCTCCGAGCGCCGATCATTTCAGGTGACGTCTCCTGAGCCCTGATCGTCCCACGCGCCGTCTTCGAGCCCCGAGCGTTCCACGCGCCGTCTCCTGAGCCCCAATCGATCCACGCACAGCCTCCTGAGCCCCGATCGGTCCACGCGCCGTCGCCGAGCCGCGATCGTTCTGAGCGCCGCTCCGAGCCCCGATCGGTCCACGCGCCGTCGCCGAGCTATGATCGGTCCATGCGCGGCCTCCTGAGCCCCGATCGGTCCACGCGCCGTCGCCGAGCCGCGATCGGTCCACGCGCGGCCTCCTGAGGAGCGATTGGTTCACGCGCCGTATCCGAGCCCCAATCGGTCCACGCGCCGTCTCCTGAGCCCCGATCGGTCCACGCGCGGCCTCCTGAGCCCCGATCGGTCCACGCGCCGTCGCCGAACCCCAATTGGTCCACGCGCAACCGCCTGAGCCCCAGTCGGTCCACGCGCTGTCACCGAGCCCCGATCGGTCCACGTGTGGTCTCCGAGCCCCGATCGGTCCACGCGCCGTCGCCGAGCCCCGATCGGTCCACGCGCCGTCTCCGAGCACGGATCGGTCCACGCGCCGTCTCCTGAGCCCCGATCGGTCTACGCGCCGTCTCACGATCGGTCCACGCGCGGCCTCCTGAGCCCCGATTGGTTCACGCGCCGTATCCGAGCCCCAATCGGTCCACGCGCCGTCTCCTGAGCCCCGATCGGTCCACGCGCCGTCTCCTGAGCCCCGATCGGTCCACGCGTCGTCTCCTAAGCCCCCATTGGTCCACGTGCCGTCTCCCAGCCCCGATCGGTCTACGCGCCGTCTCCTAATCCCCAATCTGTCCACGATCCGTCTCCGGGCCCCGATCGGTGCACGCGTCGGCTCCTAAGCCCCGATCGGTCCACGCGTCGTCTCCTAAGCCCCGATCCGTCGACGCGTCGTCTCCTGAGCCCCGATCGATCCACGCGTCTTCTCCTGAGCCCCGACCGCTCCACGCGTCGTCTCCGAGCTCCGATCGGTCCATGCGCCGTTTCCGAGCCCCGATCGGTCCATGCGTCGTCTTCTAAGCCCCGATGCCTCCACGCGCCGTCTCCGAGCCACGATCGGTGCAGGCGCCGCTTCGTGAACCCCGATCGGTCCACGCGGTGTCTCCTGAGCCCCGATCCATCCACGCGCAGTCGCCGAGCCCCGATCGGTCCACGCGCGGTCTACTGAGCTCCGGTCGGTCCACACGCCGCTGCGAACCTCAATTGGTCCACGCGCAACCTCTCGTGCCCCAGTCGGTAAACGCGCTGTCTCCGAGCCCCGATCGGTCCACGTATGTTCTCCTAAGCCCCAATTAGTCCACGGGCCGTCTCCGAGCTCCGATCGGTCCACGCGCCGTCTCGAAGCCTCGATCCGTACACGCGCCGTCTCCTGAGCCCCGATCATTCCCCGCGTCGTCTCCTAAGCCCCGATCCGTCGTAGCGTCGTCCCCTGAGCCCCGATCAATTGACGCGTCTTCTCCTGAGCCCCGATCGCACCTCACGCCGTCTCCTGAGCCCCGCTCGGTCCATGCGTCGTGTTCTTAGCCCCAATCGATCCACGCGTCGTCTTGTAAGCCCAGATACCTTCTCGCGCCGTCTCCGGCCCACGATCGGTCCAGGCGCCGCTTCCTGAGCCACGATCGGTCCACGCGCCTTCTCCGAGCCCCGATCGGTGCACGCGCCGTCTCCTGAGCCCCGATCGGTCCACGCGTCGTCTCCTGAGCCCCGATCGGTCCACGCGCCGTCTTCTGAGCCCCGATCGGTGCACGCGCCGTCTCCGAACCCCAATTGGTCCACGCGAAACCGCCTGAGCCCCAGTCGGTCCACGCGCTGTCTCCGAGCCCCGATCGGTCCACGTGCCGTCTCCCAGCCCCGATCGGTCCACGCGCCGTCTCCTAATCCCCAATCTGTCCACGACCCGTCTCCGGGACCCGATCGGTGCACGCGCCGTCTCCTAAGCCCCGATCGGGCCACGCGCCGTCGCCGAACACCAATTGGTCCACGCGAAACCGCCTGAGCCTCAGTCGGTCCACGCGCTGTCTCCGAGCCCCGATCGGTCCACGCATCGTCTCCGAGCCCCGATCGGTCCACGCGCCGTCGCCGAGTCATAATCTGTCCACGCACGGCCTCCTGAGACCCGATCGGTCCACGCGCCGTCTTCGAGCCCCGATCGGTCCACGCATGGTCTCCTAAGCCGCAATCGGTTAACGCGCCGTCCCCGAGCCCCGATCGGTCCACGCGCCGTCTCCTGAGCCCCGATACGTCCACGCGCAGTCGCCGAGCCCTGATCGGTCCACGCGCTGTCTCCTGAGCCCCGATAGGTACACGCGTCGTCGCCTACACCCCGATCGGTCCACGCGTCGTCTCCTAAGCCCCCATTGGTCCACGTGCCGTCTCCCAGCCCCGATCGGTCCACGCGCGGTCTCCTAATCCCCAATCTGTCCACGATCCGTCTCCGGGCCCCGATCGGTGCACGCGCCGTCTCCTAAGCCCCGATCGGTCCACGCGCCGTCGCCGAACCCCAATTGGTCCACGCGAAACCGCCTGAGCCCCAGTCGGTCCACGCGCCGCCTCCTGAGCCCCGATCGATTCACACGCCGTCTCCGAGCCCCGATCGGTCCACGGGGCGTCTCCTGAGCCCCGATCGGTTCACGCATCGTCTCCTAAGCCCCGATACGTCCACACGCCGTATCCGAGCCCCGATCGGTCCGCGTGACGCATTCTAAGCCACGGTCCGTCCACGCGCCGTCTTCGAGCCCCGATCGGTCCACGCATGGTCTCCTAAGCCCCAATCGGTTAACGCGCCATCCCCGAGCCCCGATCGGTCCACGCGATGTCTCCTAAGCCCCGATCGGTCCACGCGCCGCCTCCGAGTCCCGATCGGTCCACGCACTGTCTCCTGATCCCCATGGGTCCACGCGGCGCCTCCGGGGCCCCGATCGATCCACGCGAGGCTCCTAAGCCCCGATCGGTCCACGCGCAACCGCCTGAGCCCCAGTCGGTCGACGCGCTGTCTCCGAGCCCCGATCGGTCCACGCGTCGTCTCCGAGCCCCGATCGGTCCACGCGCCATCGCCGAGCCACGATCGGTCCACGCGCGGCCTCCTGAGCCCCGATCGGTCCACGCGCCGTCGCTGAGCCGCGATCGGTCCACGCGCGGTCTCCTGAGTCCCGGTTGGTTCACGCGCCGTATCCGAGCCCCAATCGGTCCACGCGCCGGCTCCTGAGCCCCGATCGGTCCACGCACCGTCTCCTGAGCCCCGATCGCTCCACGCACCGTTTTCTGAGCACCGTTTGGTCCACGCGTCGTCTTCAAAGCCCCGATGCCTCCACGCGCCGTCTCCGAGCCACTATCCGTCCGTGCGCCGCTTCCAGAGCCCTCTCGGTCCACGCGTCGTCTCCTGATCTCCGATCGGTCCACACGGCATCTCCTAAGCCCCGATCATTCCACGCGCCATCTCCGAGCCCTGATCGGTCCACGCGCCGTCTCATAAGCCCCGATCGGACCACGCGCCTTCTCCTCAGCCCCGATCGGTCCACGCGCCGTCTCCGAGCGCCGATTAGTTCATGCGCCGTCTCCTGAGCCCCGATCGCTCCACGCTCCGTCTCCCAGCCCCGATCGGTCCACGCGCCGTCTCCTGAGCCCGGATCGGTCCACGCGCCGTCGCCGAACCCCAATTGGTCCACGCGCCATCGCCTGTGCCCCAGTCGGTCCACGCGCCGTCTCCGAGCGCCGATCGGTTCACGCGCCGTCTCCTGAGCCCCGATCGTTCCACGCGCCGTCTCCGAGCTCCGATCGGTCCACGCGCCGTCTCCTAATCCCCGATCGGTCCAAGCGCCTTCTGCTAAGCCCCGATCGGTCCAAGCGCCTTCTGCTAAGCCCCGATCGGTCCACGCGCCGTCTCCGAGCGCCGATCGGTTCACGCGCCGTCACCTGAGCCCCGATCGTTCCACGCGCCGTCTCCGAGCCCCGATCGGTCTATGCGCCGTCTCCTAAGCCCCGATCAGTCCACGCGCCTTCTCCTCATCCCCCGATCGGTCCACGCGCCGTCGCCGAACCCCAATTGGTCCACGCGAAACCGCCTGAGCCCCAGTCGGTCCACGCGCTGTCTCCGAGCCCTGATCGGTCCACGCGTCGTCTCCGAGCCCCGATCGGTCCACGCGCCGTCTTCGAGCCCCGGTCGGTTCACGCATGGTCTCCTAAGCCCCAATCGGTTAACGCGCCGTCTCCGAGCCCCGATCGGTCCACGCGCCGTCGCCGAACCCCAATTGGTCCACGCGCAACCGCCTGAGCCCCAGTCGGTCCACGCGCTGTCTCCGAGCCCCGATCGGTCCACGCGTAGTCTCCGAGCCCCGATCGGTCCACGCGCCGTCGCCGAGTCATGATCTGTCCACGCGCGGCCTCCTGAGACCCGATCGGTCCACGCGCCGTCTCCTGATCTCCGATCGGTCCACGCGCCGTCTCCTAAGCCCCGATCATTCCGCGCGCCGTCTCCGAGCCCCGATTGGTCCACGCGCAACCTCCTGAGCCCCAGTCGGTCCGGGCGCTGTCTCCGAGCCCCGATCGGTCCACGCGTCGTCTCCGAGCCCCGATCGGTCCACGCGCCGTCGCCGAGTCAGGATCTGTCCACGAGCGGCCTCCTGAGACCCGATCGGTCCACGCGCCGTCTTCGAGCCCCGATCGGTCCACGCATGGTCTCCTAAGCCACAATCGGTTAACGCGCCGTCCCCGAGCCCCGATCGGTCCACGCGCCGTCTCCTGAGCCCCGATACGTCCACGCGCAGTCGCCGAGCCCCGATCGGTCCACGCGCCGTCTCCGAGCCCCGATCGGTCCACGCACTGTCTCCTGATCCCCATGGGTCAACGCGGCGCCTCCGGAGCCCCGATCGATCCACGCGAGGCTCCTGAGCCCCGATCGGACCACGCATCGTCTCCTAAGCCCCAATCGGTTAACGCGCCGTCTCCGAGCCCCGATCGGTCCACGCGCCGTCGCCGAACCCCAATTGGTCCACGCGCAACCGCCTGAGCCCCAGTCGGTCCACGCACTGTCTCCGAGCCCCGATCGGTCCACGCGTCGTCTCCGAGCCCCGATCGGTCCACGCGTCGTCTCCTAAGCCCCGATCGGTCCACGCACCGTCTCCTGAGCCCCGATCGGTCCACGCGCCGTCTCCTGAGCCCCAATCGCGCCACGCGCCGTTTTCTGAGCACCGTTTGGTCCACGCGTCGTCTTGAAAGCCCCGATGCCTCCACGCGCCGTCTCCGAGCCACGATCGGTCCGTGCGCCGCTTCCAGAGGCCTATCGGTCCACGCGTCGTCTCCTGATCTCCGATCGGTCCACGCGCCGTCTCCTAAGCCCCGATCATTCCACGCGCCGTCTCCGAGCCCCGATCGGTCCACGCGCCGTCTCCTAAGCCCCGATCGGTCAACGCGCCTTCTCCTCAGCCCCGATTGGTCCACGCGCCGTCTCCGAGCGCCGATCGGTTCACGCGCCGTCTCCTGAGCCCCGATCGCTCCACGCGCCATCTCCGAGCACCGATCGGTCCACGCGCCGTCTCCGAGCCCCGATCGGTCCACGCGCCGTCGCCGAACCCCAATTGGTCCACACGCAACCGCCTGAGCCCCAGTCGGTCCACGCACTGTCTCCGAGCCCCGATCGGTCCACGCGTCGTCTCCGAGCCCCGATCGGTCCACGCGTCGTCTCCTAAGCCCCGATCGGTCCACGCACCGTCTCCTGAGCCCCGATCGGTCCACGCGCCGTCTCCTGAGCCCCAATCGCGCCACGCGCCGTTTTCTGAGCACCGTTTGGTCCACGCGTCGTCTTGAAAGCCCCGATGCCTCCACGCGCCGTCTCCGAGCCACGATCGGTCCGTGCGCCGCTTCCAGAGGCCTATCGGTCCACGCGTCGTCTCCTGATCTCCGATCGGTCCACGCGCCGTCTCCTAAGCCCCGATCATTCCACGCGCCGTCTCCGAGCCCCGATCGGTCCACGCGCCGGCTCCTAAGCCCCGATCGGTCAACGCGCCTTCTCCTCAGCCCCGATTGGTCCACGCGCCGTCTCCGAGCGCCGATCGGTTCACGCGCCGTCTCCTGAGCCCCGATCGCTCCACGCGCCATCTCCGAGCACCGATCGGTCCACGCGCCGTCTCCTGAGCCCGGATCGGTCCACGCGCCGTCGCCGAACCCCAATTGGTCCACGCGCAACCGTCTGAGCCCCGGTTGGTCCACACGCTCTCTCCGAGCCCCGATCGGTCCACGCGTCGTATCCGAACCCCGATCGGTCCACGCGCCGTCGCCGAGCCATGATCGGTCCACGCGCGGGCTCCTGAGCCCCGGTTGGTTCACGCGCCGTATCCGAGCCCCCATCGGTCCACGCGTCGTCTCCGAGCCCCGATCGGTCCACGCGCCGTCGCCGAGCCATGATCGGTCCACGCGCGGGCTCCTGAGCCCCGGTTGGTTCACGCGCCGTATCCGAGCCCCCATCGGTCCACGCGTCGTCTCCGAGCCCCGATCGGTCCACGCGCCGTCGCCGAGCCATGATCGGCCCACGCGAGGCTCCTGAGCCCCGATCGGTCCACGCGCCGTCTCCTGAGCCCGGATCGGTCCACGCGTCGGCTTCTAAGCCCCGATCGGTCCACGCGTCGTCTCCTAAGCCCCGATCCGTCGACGCGTCGTCTCCTGAGCCCCAATCGATCCACGCGTCTTCTCCTGAGCCACGACCGCTCCACGCGTCGTCTCCGAGCTCCGATCGGTCCATGCGCCGTTTCCGAGCCCCGATCGGTCCATGCGTCGTCTTCTAAGCCCCGATGCCTCCACGCGCCGTCTCCGAGCCCCGATCGGTCCACGCGCCGTCGCCGAACCCCAATTGGTCCACACGCAACCGCCTGAGCCCCAGTCGGTCCACGCACTGTCTCCGAGCCCCGATCGGTCCACGCGTCGTCTCCGAGCCCCGATCGGTCCACGCGTCGTCTCCTAAGCCCCGATCGGTCCACGCACCGTCTCCTGAGCCCCGATCGGTCCACGCGCCGTCTCCTGAGCCCCAATCGCGCCACGCGCCGTTTTCTGAGCACCGTTTGGTCCACGCGTCGTCTTGAAAGCCCCGATGCCTCCACGCGCCGTCTCCGAGCCACGATCGGTCCGTGCGCCGCTTCCAGAGGCCTATCGGTCCACGCGTCGTCTCCTGATCTCCGATCGGTCCACGCGCCGTCTCCTAAGCCCCGATCATTCCACGCGCCGTCTCCGAGCCCCGATGGGTCCACGCGCCGTCTCCTAAGCCCCGATCGGTCAACGCGCCTTCTCCTCAGCCCCGATTGGTCCACGCGCCGTCTCCGAGCGCCGATCGGTTCACGCGCCGTCTCCTGAGCCCCGATCGCTCCACGCGCCGTCTCCGAGCACCGATCGGTCCACGCGCCGTCTCCTGAGCCCGGATCGGTCCACGCGCCGTCGCCGAACCCCAAATGGTCCACGCGCAACCGTCTGAGCCCCGGTTGGTCCACGCGCTCTCTCCGAGCCCCGATCGGTCCACGCGTCGTATCCGAACCCCGATCGGTCCACGCGCCGTCGCCGAGCCATGATCGGTCCACGCGCGGGCTCCTGAGCCCCGGTTGGTTCACGCGCCGTATCCGAGCCCCCATCGGTCCACGCGTCGTCTCCGAGCTCCGATCGGTCCATGCGCCGTTTCCGAGCCCCGATCGGTCCATGCGTCGTCTTCTAAGCCCCGATGCCTCCACGCGCCGTCTCCGAGCGACGATCGGTGCAGGCGCCGCTTCGTGAACCCCGATCGGTCCACGCGCTGTCTCCTGAGCCCCGATCCATCCACGCGCAGTCGCCGAGCCCCGATCGGTCCACGCGCGGTCTACTGAGCTCCGGTCGGTCCACACGCCGCTGCGAACCCCAATTGGTCCACGCGCAACCTCTCGTGCCCCAGTCGGTAAACGCGCTGTCTCCGAGCCCCGATCGGTCCACGTATGTTCTCCTAAGCCCCAATTAGTCCACGCGCCGTCTCCTAAGCCCCGATCTGCTCACGGGCCGTCTCCGAGCTCCGATCGGTCCACGCGCCGTCTCGAAGCCTCGATCCGTACACGCGTCGTCTCCGAGCCCCGATCGGTCCACGCGCCATCGCCGAACCCCGATCGGTCCACGCGCCGTCTCCTGAGCTCCGAACGGTCCACACCCCTTGTATTGAGCCCCGATCGGCCGACGCGTCGTCTCCTAAGCCCCGACCGGTTCACGCGCCGTCTCCTGTGCACCGATCGAATCACGTGCCGTCTCCTAAGCCCCGATCGGTCCACACGTCGTCTCCTAAGCCCCAATCGGTCCACGCGTCGTCTCCTAAGCCCCGATCCGTCGCGGCGTCGTCTCCTGAGCCCCGCTCGGTCCATGCGTCGTCTTCTTAGCCCCGATGCGACCACGCGCCGTCTCCTAAGCCCCGATCTGCCCACGGGCCGTTTCCGAGCTCCGATCGTTCCACACGCCGTCTCCAAGCCTCGATCCGTACACGCGCCGTCTCCGAGCCCCGATCGGTCCACGCGCCGTCTCCTGAGCCCCGATCGGTCCACGCGCCGTTTCCTGAGCCCCGATCGGTCCACGCGTCGTCTTCTAAGCCCAGATGCCTCCTTGCGCCGTCTCCCAACCACGATCGGTGCAGGCGCCGCTTCCTGAACCCCGATCGGTCCACGCGTTTTCTCCTAAGCCCCGATCGGTCCACGCGTCGTCTCCTCAGCCCCGATCGGTCGACGCGTCGTCTCCGAGCGCCGATCGGTGCACGCGCCGTCTCCTGAACCCCGATCGTTCCACACGCCGCCTCCTAAGCCCCGATCGGTCTAGGCGTCGTCTCCTAAGCCCCGACCGGTCCAGGCACCGTGTCCTGAGCCCCCATCGTTCCACGCGCCGTCTCCGAGCACCGTTCGGTCCACGCGCCGTCTCCTCAGCCCCGATCGGTCCACGCGTTGGCTCCTAAGCCTCGATAGGTCCACGCGCGGCCTCCTTAGCCCTGGTCGGTCCACGCGCAGTCGCCGAGCCCCGGTCAGTCCACGCGCGGCCTCCTGAGCCCCGGTCGGTTCACGCGCCGTCTCCCCGCCGCGATCGGACCACGCGCCGTCTCCTGAGCCCTGATCCGTCCACGCGCGGCGTCGAGCCGCGATCGGTCCACGCGCGGCCTCCTGAGCCCCAATCGGTCCACGCGTCGTCTCCTAAGCCCCGATCGGTCCGTGCGCCGTCTCCGAGCCCCGATCGGTCCACGCACCATCTCATGCTCCCCAATCGGTCCATGCGCCGCCTCCGGAGCCCTGATCGATCCACGCGAATCTCCTGAGCTCCGGTCGGTCCTCGTACCGTCTCCGAGCCCCGATCGGTCCACGCGTTGTCTCCTAGGCCCCGATCGGTCCACGCGCCTTCTCCGAGCCCCGATCGGTTCACGCATCGTCTCCTAAGCCCCGATCGGTTAACGCGCCGTCTCCGAGCCCCGAACGGTCCACGCGCCGTCGCCGAACCCCAATTGGTCCACGCGCAACCGCCTGAGCCCCAGTTGGTTCACGCGCTGTCGCCGAACCCCGATCGGTCCACGCGTCGTCTACGAGCCCCGATCGGTCCACGCGCCGTCGCCGAGCCATGATCGGTCCACGCGCGGCCTTCTGAGCCCCGATCGGTCCACGCGTGGTCTCCGAGCCCCGATCGGTCCACGCGCCGTCGCCGAGCCGCGATCGGCTCTCGCGCGGCCGCCTGAGCCCCGGTCGGTCCACGCGCCGCCTACGGAGCCCCGATCGATCCACGCGAATCTCCTGAGCTCCGGTCGGTCGACGCGCCGTCTCCTGAGCCCCGATCGGTCCACGCGCCGTCTCCTAAGCCCCGATTCGTCGACGCGTCGTCTCCTGAGCCCCGATCAATTGACGCGTCTTCTCCTGAGCCCCGATCGCTTCTCGTGCCGCCTCCTGAGCCCCACTCCGTCGAGGCGTCGTCTCCGGAGCCCCGATCAATTGACGTGTCTTCTCCTGAACCCCGCTCGGTCAATGCGTCGTCTTCTTAGCACGGATGCCTCCACGCGCCGTCTCCGAGCCACGATGGGTCCAGGCGCCGCTTCCTGCGCCCCGATCGGTCCACGCACCGTTTCCGGATCCCCGATCGATCCACACGCCGTCTCCTGAGCCCCGATCGCTCCACGCGCCGATTTCTGAGCCCCGATCAATTGACGCGTCTTCTCCTGAGCCCCAATCGCTCCTCGCGCCGTCTCCTGAGCCCCGCTCGGTCCATGCGTCGTCTTCTTAGCCCCGATGCCTCCACGCGCCGTCTCCAAGCCACGATCGGTCTAGGCGCCGCTTCCTGAGCCCCGATCGGTTCAGGCGACGCTTCCTGAGCCCCGATCGGTCCACGCGCCGTCTCCTAAGCCGCGATCCGTCCACGGGCCGTCTCCGAGCTGCTATGGGTAAACGCGCCGTCACCAAGCCCTGATCCGTACACGCGTCGTCTCCGAGCCCCAACCGGTCCACGCGCCGTCGCCGAGCCTCGATCGGTCCACGCGCGGCCTGCTGAGCCCCGATCGGTTCACGCGCCGGCTCCGAGCCCGATCGGACCACGTGCCGTCTCCTGAGCCCCGGTCGGTTCACGCGCCGTTTCCGAGCCCCGATCGGTCCACGCGCTGTCTCCTGAGCCCGGATCGGTCCACCCGTCGTCCTCGAATCCACGATCCGCACACGCGTCGTCTCCGAGCCTCGACCGGTCCACGCGCCGTCTCCTGAGCCCCGATCATTCCACGCGCCGTCTCCTAAGCCGCGATCCGTCCACGGGCCGTCTCCGAGCTGCTATCGGTAAACGCGCCGTCACCAAGCCCTGATCCGTACACGCGCCGTCTCCGAGCCACGATCGGTCCAGGCGCCGCTTCCTGAGCCCCGATCGGTCCACGCGTCGTCTCCTAAGCCCCAATCGCTCCACGCGCCGTCTCCGAGCGCCGATCATTTCACGCGCTGTCTCCTGAGTCCCGATCGTTCCACGCGCCGTATCCGAGCCCCGATCGATCGACGCGCAGTCTCCTGAGCCCCGATAGGTACACGCGTAGTCTCCTAAGCCCCGATCGGTCCACGCGCCGCCTCCGGAGCCTCAATCGATCAATGTGAGTCTCCTAAGCCCCGACCGGTCCACGCGCCGTCTTCTGAGCCCCGATCGGTCCACGTATCGTCTCCTAAGCCCCGATCGGTCCACACACCGTTTCCTGAGCCATGATCGGTCCATGCGTCGTCTTCTTAGCCCCGATGCCTCCACGCGCCGTCTCCGAGCCGCGATCGGTCCAGGCGCCGCTTCCTGAGCCCCGATCGGTCCATGCGCCGTATCCTAAGCTCCGATCGGTCCACGCGCCGTCTCCGAGCGCCGATAAGTTCAAGCGCCGTCTCCTGAGCCCCGATCGTTCCACGCGGCGTCTCCGAGCCTCGATCGATCCACGCGCCGTCTCCTGAGCCCCGATCGGTCGACGCGTCGTCTTCTGAGCCCCGATCGACCCACGCGTCGTCTCCTGAGCCCCAACCGCTCCACACGCCGTTTCCTGAGCCCCGATCGGTCCACGCATCGTCTTCGAGCACCGATCGGTCCACGCGAAGTTTTCTGAGCACCGTTCGGTCCACGCGTCGTCTTCAAAGCCCCGATGCCTCCACGCGCCGTCTCCGAGCCCCGTTCGCTCCTCGCGCCGTCTCCTGAGCCCCGTTCGATCCATGCGTCGTCTTCTTAGCCCCGATGCCTCCACGCGCCGTCTCCTGAGCCCCGATCTTTCCACGCGCCGTCTCCGAGCCCCGATGGGTCCACGCGCCGTCTCCTGAGCCCGGATCGGTCCACCTGTCGTCCTCGAATCCCCGATCCGCACACGCGTCGTCTCCGAGCCTCGACCGATCCACGCGCCGTCTCCTGAGCCCCGATCATTCCACGCGCCGTCTCCTAAGCCACGATCCGTCCACGGGCCGTCTCCGAGCTGCTATCGGTAAACGCGCCGTCACCAAGCCCTGATCCGTACACGCGTCGTCTCCGAGCCCCGATCGGTCCACGCACCGTCTCCGAGCACCGATTGGTCCACGCGCCGTCGCCCGAACCCCAATTGGTCCACGAGCAACCTCCTGAGCTCCAGTCGGTCCACGCGCAGTCGCCGAGCCCCGATCGATCCCCGCATCGTCTCCTAAGCACCGATCGGTTGACGCGTCATTTACGAGCCCCGATCAGTCTACGCGCCGTCTCCTGAGCCCCAATCGGTCGACGCGTCGTCTCCTAAGACCCGACCGGTTCACCCGCCGTCTCCTGTGCACCGATCGATTCACGTGCCGTCTCCTAAGCCCCGATCGGTCCACACGTCGTCTCCTAAGCCCCGATCGGTCCACACGTCGTCTCCTAAGCCCCAATCGGGCCACGCGTCTTCTCCTAAGCCCCGATCAGTCGCCGCGTCGTCTCCTAAGCCCCGATCAGTCGCCGCGTCGTCTCCTGAGCCCCGATCAATTGACGCGCCGTCTCCGAGCCCCGATCGGTCCACGCGCCGTCTCCGAGCCCTGATCGGTCCACGCGCCGTCTCCTGAGCCCCAATCGGTCCACTCGCTGTCTCCTGAGCCCCGATAGGTACACGCGTCGTCTCCTACGCCCCGATCGGTCCACGCGCCGCCTTCGTGCCCCGATCGGTCCACGCACCGCCTCCTGATCCCCATCGGTCCACGCGCCGTCTCCTGAGCCACGATCGATCCACATGCCGTCTCCGAGCCCCGATCGGTCCGCGTGCCGCATTCTAAGCCACGGTCCATCCACGCGCCGTCTCCGAGCCCCGATCGGTCCACGCGTCGTCTCCTAAGCCCTGATCGGTCCTCGTGCCTTCTGCGAGCCCCGAAGGGTCCACGCGCAGCCTCCTGAGCCCCGATCGGTCGACGCGTCGTCTCCGAGCCCCGATCGGTCCACGAGCCGTCTCCTGAGCCCCGGTTGGTTCACGCACCGTCTCCTGATCCCCATCGGTCCACGCGGCGCCTCCGGAGCCCCGATCGATCCACGCGCCGTCTCCGAGCGCCGATCGGTGCACGCTCCGTCTCCTGAGCCCCGATCGTTCCACACGCCGCCTCCTAAGCCCCGATCGGTCCAGGCGTCATCTCCCAAGCCCCGATCTGTCCACAGGCCGTCTGCGAGCCGCGATCGGTAAAGCCGCCGTCATCAAGCCCCGATCCGTACACGCGTCGTCTCCTGAGCCCCGATCGGTCCACGCGCCGTCTCCCAGCCCCGATCGGTCCACGCGCCGTCTCCTAATCCCCAATCTGTCCACGACCCGTCTCCGGGCCCCGATCGGTGCACGCGCCGTGTCCTACGCCCCGATCGGTGTGCGCAGCGTCTCCTGATCCCCATCGGTCCACGCGGCGCCTCCGGAGCCCCAATCTGTCCACGCGCCGTCTCCGAGCCCCGATCGGTCCACGCGCCGTCTCCGAGCGCCGATCGGTTCACGCGCTGTCACCCGAGTCTCGATCGTTCCACACGCCGTCTCCAAGCCCCGATCGGTCCACGCTCCGTATCCTGAGCCCGGATCGTTCCACGCGTCGTCTCCGGATCTCCGATCCGGAAACGCGTCGTCTCCGAGCCTCGATCGGTCCACACGCCGTGTCCGATCCCCGATCCGTAAACGCGTCGTCTCCGAGCACCGATCGGTTCACGCGCCGTCACCCAAGCCCCGATCGTTCCACACGCCGTCTCCAATCCCCGATCGGTCCACGCTCCGTCTCCTGAGCCCGGATCGTTCCACGCGTCGTCTCCTGATCCCCGATCCGTAAACGCGTCGTCTCCTGAGCCCCAATCGGCCCACACGCAGTCTCGTGACCCCCGATCGGTCCAGGTGCCGTCTCTTGAGCCCCAATCGGTCCACGCGTTGTCTCCTAAGCCCCGATCGGTCCACGCGCCGTCTCCGAGCCCCGATCGGTCCGCGCACCGTCTCCTGATCCCCATCGCTCCACGAGTCGTCTCCGGAGCCCCGATCGATCCACGCGAGTCTCCTGAG
Source organism: Netelia fuscicornis (assembly GCA_946811545.1). Lineage (NCBI taxonomy): Eukaryota > Metazoa > Arthropoda > Insecta > Hymenoptera > Ichneumonidae > Netelia > Netelia fuscicornis. The sequence continues at coordinate 13,113,670 of OX328016.1, read as the reverse complement.
CCCCGGTCGGTCCGCGCACCGTCACCAAGCCCCGATCCGTACACGCGTCGTCTCCGAGACTCGATCGGTCCACGCCCCGTCGCCGAGCCCCGATCGGTCCGGGCGTGGCCTCCTGAGCCGCAGTCGGTCCACGCGCCGTTTCCTGAGCCCCGATCGATCCACGCGTCGTCTTCTAAGCCCAGATGCCTCCTTGCGCCGTCTCCCCACCACGATCGGTGCAGGCGCCGCTTCCTGAGCCCCGATCGGTCCACGCGTCGTCTCCTGAGCCCCGATCGGTCCACGCGCCGTCTCCTGAGCCCCGATCGGTCCACGCGCCGTCGCCGAATCCCAATTGGTCGACGCGAAACCGCCTGAGCCCCAGGCGGTCCACGCGCTGTCTCCGAGCCCCGATCGGTCCACGTGCCGTCTCCCAGCCCCGATCGGTCCACGCGCCGTCTCCTAATCCCCAATCTGTCCACGACCCGTCTCCGGGCCCCGATCGGTGCACGCGCCGTCTCCTAAGCCACGATCGGTCCACGGGCCGTCGCCGAACCCCAATTGGTCTACGCGAAACCGCCTGAGCCCCAGTCGGTCCACGCGTCGTCTCCGAGTCCCGATCGGTCCACGCGCCGTCGCCGAGTCATGATCTGTCCACGCGCGGCCTCCTGAAACCCGATCGGTCCACGCGCCGTCGCCGAACCGCAATCGGTCCACGCGCGGCCTCCTGAGCCCCGATTGGTTCACGCGCCGCATCCGAGCCCCAATCTGTCCACGCGTCGTCTCCTAAGCCCCGATCGGTCCACGCGTCATCTCCTAAGCCCCGATCGGTCCACGCGCCGTCTCCGAGCCCCGATCGGTCCACGCACCGTCTCCTCATCCCCATCGGTCCACGCGGCGCCTCCGGAGCCCCGATCGATCCACGCGAGTCTCCTGAGCCCCGGTCGGTCCGCGCGCCGTCTCCTGAGCCCTAATCGGTCCACGCGTCGTCTCCTGAGCCCCGATCGCTCAACACGCCGTTTCCTGAGCCACGATCGGTCCACGCGTCGTCTTCAAAGCCCCGATCCGTACACGCGTCGTCTTCGAGCCTCGATCGGTCCACGCGCCGTCGCCGAGCCCCGATCGGTCCACGCGCGGCCTCCTGAGCCCCGATCCGTAAACGCGTCGTCTCATGAGCCCCAATCGGCCCACACGCAGTCTCGTGAGCCCCGATAGGTACCCGCGCCGTCTACTGAGCTCCGATCGTTCCACGCGCCGTCTCCGAGCCCCGATCGGTCCAGGCGCCGTCTCCTGAGCCCCAATCGGTCCACACGCTGTCTCGTCAGCCCCGATAGGTACACGCGTCGCGTCCTACGCCCCGATCGGTCCACGCGTCGTCTCCTAAGCCCCGATCGGTCCACGCGCCGTCTCCGAGACCCGATCGGTCCGCGCACCGTCTCCTGATCCCCATCGCTCCACGTGGCGTCTCCGGAGCCCCGATCGATCCACGCGAGTCTCCTGAGCCGCGGTCGTTCTGCGCGCCGTCATCTGAGCCCCGATCGGTCGACGCGTCGTCTCCGAGACTAGATCGGTCGATGCGCCGTCGCCGAGCCGCGATCGGTCCAGGCGTGGCCTCCTGAGCCGCGGTCGGTCCACGCGCAGTTTCCTGAGCCCCGATCGGTCCATGCGTCGTCTTCTAAGCCCCGATGCCTCCACGCGCCGTCTCCGTGCCACGATCGGTTCAGGCGCCGCTTCCCGAGCCCCGATTAGTCCACGTGCCGTCTCCTAAGCCCCGATCGCTCCACGGACCGGTTCCTGATCCCCGATCGGTCCACGCGCCACCTCCTGCGTCCCGATCGGTCAACGCGTCGTGTCCTAAGCCCTGATCGGTCCACGCGCCGTCTCCTGAGCCCCGATCGGTCCACGCGTCGTCTCCTAAGCCCTGATCGGTCCACGTGTCGTCTCCGAGCCCCGATGGGTCCACGCGGCGCCTCCTGAGCCCCGATCGATCCACGCATCGGCTCCTGAGCCCCGATCGTTCCACGCGCCGTCTCCGAGCCCCGATCGGTCCACGCGCCGTCTCATGAGCCCCGATCGGTCCACGCGTCGGCTCCTAAGCCTCGATCGGTCCACGCGCGGCCTCCTTAGCCCCGGTCGGTCCACGCGCCGTCTCCTGAGCCCCGATACGTCCACGCGCAGTCGCCGAGCCCCGATCGGTCCACGCATCGTCTCCTAAGCCCCGATCCATCGACGCGTCATTTCCTGAGCCCCGATCGCTCCACGCGCCGTTTTTTGAGCACCGTTCGGTCCACGCGTCGTCTTCAAAGCCCCGATGCCTCCACGCGCCGTTTCCGAGCCACGATCGGTCCGTGCGCCGCTTCCATAGCCCTATCAGTCCAGGCGTCCTCTCCTGATCTCCGATCGGTCCACGCACCGTCTCCGAGCGCCGATCGGTTCACGCGCCGTCTCCTGAGCCCCGATCATTCCACGCGCTGTCTCCGAGCCCCGATCGGTCCACGTGTTGTCTCCTAAGCCCCGATCGGTCCACGCGCCTCCTCCGAGCGCCGAGCGGTCCACGCGCCGTCGCCGAACCCGAATTGGTCCACGCGCAACCGCCTGAGCCCCAGTCGGTCCACGCGCTGTCTCCGAGCCCCGATCGGTCCACGCGCCGTTGCCGAGCTATGATCGGTCCACGCGCGGTCTCCTGAGCCCCGATCGGTCCACGCGCCGTCGCCGATCCACGATCGGTCCGTGCGCCGCTTCCAGAGCCCTATCGGTCCACGCATCGTCTCCTGATCTCCGATCGGTCCACGCGCCGTCTCCTAAGCCCCGATCGGTCCACGTATGTTCTCCTAAGCCCAAATTAGTCCACGCGCCGTCTCCTAAGCCCCGATCTGCCCACGGGCCGTCTCCGAGCTCCGATCGGTCCACGCGCCGTCTCCAAGCCTCGATCCGTACACGCGTCGTCTCCGAGCCCCGATCGGTCCACGCGCCATCGCCGAACCCCGATCCGTCCACGCGCCGTCTCCTGAGCTCCGAACGGTCCACACCCCTTGTCCTGAGCCACGATCCGTCGCCGCGTCGTCTCCTGAGCCCCGATCAATTGACGCGTCTTCTCCTGAGCCCCGATCGCTCCTCGCGCCGTTTCCTGAGCCCCGCTCGGTCCATGCGTCGTCTTCTTAGCCCCGATGCCACCACGCGCCGTCTCCTAAGCCCTGATCTGCCCACGGGCCGTTTCCGAGCTCCCATCGGTCCACGCGCCGTCTCCAAGCCTCGATCCGTACACGCGCCGTCTCCGAGCCCCGACCGGTCCACGCGCCGTCTCCTGAGCCCCGATCGGTTCACGCATCGTCTCCTAAGCCCCGATACGTCCACACGCCGTATCCGAGCCCCGATCGGTCCGCGTGACGCATTCTAAGTCACGGTCCGTCCACGCGCCGTCCCCGAGCACCGATCGGTCCACGCGCCGTCTCCTGAGCCCCGATCGGTCCACGCGTCGTCTCCTAAGCCCCGATCGGTTAACGCGCCGTCTCCGAGCCCCGATGGGTCCACGCACCGCCTCCTAAGCCCCGATCGGTCCACGCGTCGTCTCCTAAGCCCCGATCGGTTGACGGGTCGTCTCGTAAGCCCTGATCGGTCGACGCGTCGTCTCCTAATCCCCGGTCGGTCCACGCGCCGTCGCCGAACCCCAATTGGTCCACGCGCCACCTCCTGAGCCCCGATCGCTCCACGCGCCGTCTCCTGAGCGCCGATCGGTCCACGCGTCGTCTCCGAGCACCGTTCGGTCCACGCGCCGTTTCCTGAGCCCCGATCGGTCCATCCATAGTCTTTTAAGCCCCGATACCTCCACGCGCCGTCTCCGAACCACGATCGGTCCAGGCGTGGCCTCCTGAGCCGCGGTCCGTCCACGCGCCGTTTCCTGAGCTCCGATCGGTCCACGCGTTTTCTCCTAAGCCCCGATCGGTCCACGCGTCGTCTCCTCAGCCCCGACCGGTCCAGGCGCCGTCTCCTGAGCCCCGATCGTTCCACGCGCCGTCGCCGAGCCCCGTTCGGTCCACGCGCCGTCTCCTCAGCCCCGATCGGTCCACGCGTTGGCTCCTAAGCCTCGATAGGTCCACGCGCGGCCTCCTTAGCCCCGGTCGGTCCACGCGCCGTCTCCGAGCCCCGATCGGTCCACGCATCGTCACCTAAGATCCGATCGGTTAACGCACCGTCTCCCCGCCCTGATCGGTCCACGCGCCGTCTCCTGAGCCCCGATACGTCCACGCGCAGTCGCCTAGCCTCGATCAGTCCACGCGCGGCCTCCTGAGCCCCGGTCGGTTCACGCGCCGTCTCCGCGCCCCGATCGGTCCACGCGCCGTCTCCTGAGCCCTGATCCGTCCACGCGCGGCGTCGAGCCGCGATCGGTCCACGCGCGGCCTCCTGAGCCCCAATCGGTCCACGCGTCATCTCCTAAGCCCCGATCGGTCCGTGCGCCGTCTCCGAGCCCCGATCGGTCCACGCACCATCTCATGCTCCCCAATCGGTCCATGCGCCGCCTCCGGAGCCCTGATCGATCCACGCGAATCTCCTGAGCTCCGGTCGGTCCTCGTACCGTCTCCGAGCCCCGATCGGTCCACGTACCGTCTCCGAAGCCCCGATCGGTCCACGCGTCGTCTCCTAAGCCCCGATCGGTCCACGCGCCGTCTCCGAGCCCCGATGGGTCCACGCACTGTCTCCTGATCCCCATGGGTCCACGCGGCGCCTCCGGAGCCCCGATCGATCCACGCGAGGATCCTGAGCCCCGATCGATCCACGCATCGTCCCCTAAGCCCCAATCGGTTAACGCGCCGTCTCCGAGCCCCAATCGGTCCACGCGCCGTCTCCTGAACCCCGATCGTTCCACGCGCCTTCCCCTAAGCCACGATCGGTCAGCGCTGTCTCCGAGCGCCGATCGGTGCACGCGCCGTCGCTCGAGCCGCGATCGGTCCACGCGCGGCCTCCTGAGCCCCGGTTGCTTCACGCGCCGTATCCGAGGTCCAATCGGTCCACGCACCGTCTCCTGAGCCCCGATCGCTTCACGCGCCGTCTTCGAGCCCCGATCGGTCCACGCGCCGTCTCCTGAGCCCGGATCGGTCCACGCGCCGTCGCCGAAACCCAATTGGTCCACGCGCAACCGTCTGAGCCCCAGTTGGTCCACGCGCTGTCTCCGAACCCCGATCGGTCCACGCGTCGTATCCGAACCCCGATCGGTCCACGCGCCGTCGCCGAGCCATGATCGGTCCACGCGCGGCCTCCTGAGCCCCGGTTGGTTCACGCGCCGTATCCAAGCCCCCATCGGTCCACACGTCGTCTCCGAGCCCCGATCGGTCCATGCGTCGTCTTGTAAGCCCCGATGCCTCCACGCGCCGTCTCCGAGCCCCCATCGGCCCACGCGCGGTCTACTGAGCTCCGGTCGGTCCACACCCCGCTGCGAACCCCAATTGGTCCACGCGCAACGTCTCGAGCCCCAGTCGGTAAACGCGCTGTCTCCGAGCCCCGATCGGTCCACGCGCCACCTCCTGAGCCCCAGTCTGTCCACGCGCTGTCTCCGAGCGCCGATCGGTCCTCGCGTCGTCTCCGAGCACCGTTCGGTCCACGCGCCGTTTCCTGAGCCCCGATCGGTCCATCCGTCGTCTTTTAAGCCCCGATACCTCCACGCGCCGTCGCCGAGCCATGATCGATCCACGCGCGGCCTCCTGAGCCCCGGTTGGTTCACGCGCCGTATCCGAGCCGCCATCGGTCCACGCGTCGTCTCCGAGCCCCGATCAGTCCACGCGCCGTCGCCGAGCCATGATCGGCCCACGCGAGGCTCCTGAGCCCCGGTCGGTCCGCGAACCGTCTCCTGAGCCCCGATCGGTCGACGCGTCGTTTCCTGAACCCCGATCGGTCCACGCGCCGTCTCCTAAGCCCGGATCGTACCACGCGCCGTCCTCGAGCCCCGATCGGTCCACGCGCCGTCTCCTGAGCCCGGATCGGTCCACACGTCGGCTCCTAAGCCCCGATCGGTCCACGCGTCGTCTCCTAAGCCCCGATCCGTCGTCGCGTCGGCTCCTGAGCCCCGATCGATCCACGCGTCTTCTCCTGAGCTCCGACCGCACCACGCGTCGTCTCCGAGCTCCGATCGGTCCACGCGCGGTCTACTGAGCTCCGGTCGGTCCACACGCCGCTGCGAACCCCAATTGGTCCACGCGCAACCTCTTGAGCCCCAGTCGGTAAACGCGCTGTCTCCGAGCCCCGATCGGTCCACGTATGTTCTCCTAAGCCCCAATTAGTCCACGCGCCGTCTCCTAAGCCCCGATCTGCCCACGGGCCGTCTCCGAGCTCCGATCGGTAAACGCGCTGTCTCCAAGCCTCGATCCGTACACGCGCCGTCTCCGAGCCCCGATCGGTCCACGCGCTGTCTGCGAGCACCGATCGGTCCACGCATCGTCTTCTAAACCCTGCTCTGTTAACGCGTCGTCTCCTGCACTCCGATCGCTCCACGCGCCGTGTCCTGAGCGCAGATCGGTCCACGCGTCGTCTCCGAGCACCGTTCGGTCCACGCGCCGTTTCCTGAGCCCCGTTCGGTTCACGCGCCGTCTCCCCGCCCCGATCGGTCCACGCGCCGTCTCCTGAGCCCTGAACCGTCCACGCGCTGCGTCGAGCCGCGATCGGTCCACGCGCGGTCTACTGAGCTCCGGTCGGTCCACACGCCGCTGCGAACCCCAATTGGTCCACGCGCAACCTCTCGAGCCCCAGTCGGTAAACGCGCTGTCTCCGAGCCCCGATCGGTCCACGTATGTTCTCCTAAGCCCCAATTAGTCCACGCGCCGTCTCCTAAGCCCCGATCTGCCCACGCGCTGTCTCCGAGCCCCGATCGGTCCACGCGTCGTCTCCGAGCCCCGATCGGTCTACGCGCCATCGCCGAGCCATGATCGGTCCACGCGCGGCCTCCTGAGCCCCGATCGGTCCACGCGCCGTCGCCGAGCCGCGATAGGTTCTCGCACGGCCTCCTGAGCCCCGGTCGGTTCACGCGCCGTATCCGAGCCCCAATCGGGCCACGCGCCGTCTCCTGAGTCCCGATCGGTCCACGCGTCGTCTCCTGATCCCCATTGGTCCACGCGGCGCCTCCGCAGCCCCGATCGATCCACGCGAGTCTCCTGAGCCCCGGTCGGTCCGCGCGCCGTCTCCTGACCTCTAATCGGTCCGAGCGTCGTCTCCTGAGCCCCGATCGCTCCACACGCCGTTTCCTGAGCCACGATCGGTCCACGCGTCGTCTCCGAGCCTCGATCGGTCCACGCGCCGTCGCCGAGCCCCGATCGGTCCACGCGCGGCCTCCTGAGCCCCGGTCGGTCCACGCGCCGTCTTCTGAGCCCCAATTAGTCCACGCGCCGTCTCCTAAGCCCTGATCCGTCCACGGGCCGTGTCCGAGCTCCGATCGGTTCACGCGCCGTCTCCAAACCTCGATCCGTACACGCGTCGTCTCCGAGCCCTGATCGGTCCACGCGCCATCGCCGAGCCCCGATCGGTCCACGCGCCCTCTCCTAGCGCCGATCATTTCACGCGCCGTCTCCTGAGCCCTGATCGGTCCACACCCCTTCTCCTGAGCCCCGATAGATTCACGTGCCGTCTCCTAAGCCCCGATCGGTTCACTCGTCGTCTCTTAAGTCCCAATCGGTCCACGCGCCCTCTCCGACCGCCGATCATTTCACGCGCCGTCTCCTGAGCCCCGGTCGGTCAGCGCGCCGTCACCTGAGCCCCGATCGGTCGACGCGTCGTCTTCTGAGCCCCGATCGATCCACGCGAGGCTCCTGAGCCCCGATCGGACCACGCATCGTCTCCTAAGCCCCAATCGGTTAACGCGCCGTTGCCTGAGCCCCGATCGGTCCACGCGTCGTCTTCTAACCCCAGACGCCTCCTCGCACCGTCTCCGAGGGCCGATCGGTTCACGCGCCGTCTCGTGAGCCCCGATCGTTCCATGCATCGTCTCCGAACCCCGATATGTCCACGCGTCGGCTCCTAAGCCCCGATCAGTCCACGCGCCGTCTCCGAGCCCCGATCAGTCCACGCGTCGTCTCCTAAGACCCGATTGGTCCACGTATCGTCTCCTAAGCCCCGATGGGTCCACGCGCCGTCTCCTGAGCCCCGATACATCCACGCGCAGTCGCCGAGCCCCGGTCGGTCCACGCGCCGTCTCCGAGGCCCGATCGGTCCACCCATCGTCTCCTAAGCCCCGATCCATTAACGCGCCGTCTCCGAGCCCCGATTGGTCCACACGCAGTCTCCGAGCCCCGATCGGTCCGCGTGCCGCATTCTAAGCCACGGTCCATCCACGCGCCGTTTCCGAGCTCCGATCGGTCCACGCGCAGTCTCCGAGCCCCGATCGATCCACGCGTCGTCTTGTAAACCCAGATGCCTCCTCGCATCGTCTCCTAAGCCCCGATCGGTCTACGCGTCGTCTCCTAAGCCCCGATTGGTGGACGTGCCGTCTCCCAGCCACGATCGGTCCACGCGCCGTCTCCTAAGCCCCAATCGGTCCACGCGCCGTTTCCTGAGCCCCGATCGGTCCACGCGCCGTCGCCGAGCCGCGATCGGTCCACGCGCGGCCTCCTGAGCCCCAGTTGGTTCACGCGCCGTATCTGAGCCCCCATCGGTCCACGTGCCGTCTCCGAGCCCCGATCGGTTCACGTATCGCCTCCTAAGTCCCAATCGGATAACGCGCCATCTCCTGAGCCCCGATCGTTCCACGCGCCGTCGCCGAGCCGCGATAGGTCCACGCGCGGCCTCCTGAGCCCCAGTTGATTCACGCGCCGTATCTGAGCCCCGATCGGTCCCTGCGCCGTCTCCTGAGCCCCAATCGGTCCACTCGCTGTCTCCTGAGCCCCGATAGGTACACGCGTCGTTTCCTACGCCCCGATCGGTCCACGCGTCGTCTCCTAGGCCCCAATCGGTCCACGCGCCGTCTCCGAGCCGCGATCGGTCCACGCACCGTGTCCTGATCCCCATCGGTCCACGCGGCGCCTCCGGAGCCCCGATCGATCCACGCGCAGTCTCCTGAGCCCCGATCGGTCCACGCATCGCCTCCTGAGCCCCGGACGGTCCAGGCGCCGTCTCCGAACCCCGATCGGTCGACGCGCCGTCTCCGAGCCCCGATCATTCCACGCGCCGTCTCCGAGCCCCGATCGGTCCACGCGCCGTCTCCGAGCCTCGATCGGTCCACGCGCCGTCTCCTGAGCCCGGATCGTTCCACGCGTCGTCCCCGAATCCCCGATCCGTACACGCGCCGTCTCCGAGCGCCGATCGGTTCACGCGCCGTCTCCTTTGCTCCGATCGTTCCACGCGCCGTCTCCGAGCCGCGATCGGTCCACACATCGTCTCCTAAGCCCCGATCGGTTAACGTGCCGTCTGCGAGCCCCGATCGGTCCACGCGCCGTCTCCTGAGCCCCGATACGTCCACGCGCAGTCGCCGAGCCCCGATCGATCCACGCGCCGTTTCCTGATCCCCGATCGTTCCACACGCCGCCTCCTAAGCCCCGATCGGTCCAGGCGTCGTCTCCTAAGCCCCGACCGGTCCACGCGCCGTCTCCTGAGCCCCGATCGGTCCACGCGCCGTATCCGAACCCCGATCGGTCCACGGGCCGTCTCTGAGCGCCGATAAGTTCAAGCGCCGTCTCCTGAGCCCCGATCGTTCCACGCGGCGTCTCCGAGCCCCGATCGATCCACGCGCCGTCTCCTGAGCCCCGATCGTTCCACGCGCCGTCTCCGAGCCCCGATCGATCCACGCGCCGTCTCCTGAGCCCCGATCGGTCCACGCGCCGTATCCGAAGCCCCGATCGGTCCACGGGCCGTCTCTGAGCGCCGATAAGTTCAAGCGCCGTCTCCTGAGCCCCGATCGTTCCACGCGCCGTCGCCCGAACCCCAATTGGTCCACGAGCAACCTCCTGAGCTCCAGTCGGTCCACGCGCAGTCGCCGAGCCCCGATCGATCCACGCGCCGTCTCCTGAGCCCCGATCCGTCCACGCGCAGTCGCCGGGCCCCGATCGGTCCAGGCGCCGTCTCCTGAGCACCGATCGGTCCACGCATCGTCTCCTAAGCCCCGATACGTCCACACGCCGTCTCCGATCCCCGATCGGTCCGCGTGCCGCATTCTAAGCCGCGGTCCGTCCACGCGCAGTCTCCGAGCACCGATCGGTCCACGCGACGTCTCCTGAGCCACGATCGGTCCACGCGTCGGCTCCTAAGCCCCGAACGGTCCACGCGCCGTCTCCTGAGCCCGAATCGTTCCACGCGTCGTCCCCGAATCCCTGATCCGTACACTCGTCGTCTCCGAGCCTCGATCGGTCCACGCGCCGTCGCCGAGGCTCGATCGGTCCACGCGCGGCCTCCTGAGCCCCGGTCGGTTCACGCGCCGCCTCCGAGCCCCGATCGATCCACGCGTCGTCTTCTAAGCCCAGATGCCTCCTCGCGCCGACTCCGAGCCACGATCGGTCCAGACGCCGCTTCGTGAGCCCGATCGGTCCACGCGCCGTCACCGGAGCCCCGATCGTTCCACGTGCCGTCTCCTAGCCCCGATTGGTGCACGCGCCGTCTCCTGAGCACCGATCGTTCCACACGCCGCCTCCTAAGCTCCGATCTGTCCAGGCGTCGTCTCCTAAGCCCCGACCGGTCCACGCGCCGTCTCCTGAGCCCCGTTCGCCCCACGTGCCGTCTCCTAGCCCCGATCGGTTCACGCATCGTCTCCTAAGCCCCGATCGGTTAACGCGCGGCCTCCTGAGCCCCGATCGGTCCACGCGCCGTCACCGAGCCGCGATCGGTCCACGCGTGGCCTCCTGAGCCCCGGTTGGTTTACGCACCGTCTCCTGATCCCCATCGGTCCACGCGGCGCCTCCGGAGCCCCGATCGATCCACACGAGTCTCCTGAGCCCCGGTCGGTCCACGCGACGTCACCTGAGCCCCGATCGGTCCACGCATCGTCTCCTGAGCCCCGATCCCTCCACACGCCGCTTCTAGAGCCCCGATCGGTGCACGCGTCGTCTCCTGATCTCCGGCCGATCTACGCGCCGTCTCCTAAGCCTCGATCGGTCCACGCGCCTTCTCCTAAGCCCCGATCGGTCCAGGCACCGCTTCCTGAGCCCCGATCGGTCCACGCGCCGACTCCGAGCGTCGATCATTTCACGCGCCGTCTCCTGAGCCCCGATCGTTCCACGCGGCGTCTCCGAGCCCCGATGGATCCACGCGCCGTCTCCTGAGCCCCGATCCGTCCACGCGCAGTCGCCGAGCCCCGATCGGTCCAGGCGCCGTCTCCTGAGCCCCGATCGGTCCACGCGTCGTCTCCTACGCCCCGATAGGTCCACGCGCCGTCTCCGAGCACCGATTGGTCCACGCGCTGTCGCCCGAACCCCAATTGGTTCACGCGCCGTCGCCCGAACCCCAATTGGTCCACGAGCAACCGCCTGAGCTCCAGTCGGTCCACGCGCAGTCGCCGAGCCCCGATCGATCCACGCGCCGTCTCCTGAGCCCCGATCCGTCCACGCGCAGTCGCCGAGCCCCGATCGGTCCAGGCGCCGTCTCCTGAGCACCGATCGTTCCACACGCCGCCTCCTAAGCTCCGATCTGTCCAGGCGACGTCTCCTAAGCCCCGACCGGTCCACGCGCCGTCTCCTGAGCCCCGATCGGTCCACGCATCGTCCCGTAAGCCCCGATACGTCCACACGCCGTCTCCGATCCCCGATCGGTCCGCGTGCCGCATTCTAAGCCGCGGTCCGTCCACGCGCAGTCTCCGAGCACCGATCGGTCCACGCGACGTCTCCTGAGCCACGATCGGTCCACGCGCCGTCTCGTAAGCCCCAATCGGTCTACGCGCCGTCTCAGAGCGCCGATCATTTCACGCGCCATGTCGTGAGCCACGATCATTCCACGCCCCGTCTCCGAGCCCCGATCGGTCCACGCGCCGTCTCCTAAGCCCCTATCGGTCCACGCGCCGTCGCGGAGCCCCGATCGGTCCAGGCGCCGTCTCCTGAGCACCGATCGTTTCACACGCCGCCTCCTAAGCTCCGATCTGTCCAGGCGTCGTCTCCTAAGCCCCGACCGGTCCACGCGCCGTCTCCTGAGCCCCGATCGGTCCACGCATCGTCTCCTAAGCCCCGATACGTCCACACGCCGTCTCCGATCCCCGATCGGTCCGCGTGCCGCATTCTAAGCCGCGGTCCGTCCACGCGCAGTCTCCGAGCACCGATCGGTCCACGCGACGTCTCCCGAGCCACGATCGGTCCACGCGTCGGCTCCTAAGCCCCGATCGGTCCACGCGCCGTCTCCTAAGCCCCGATCGGTCCACGCGCCGTTTCCGAGCCCCGATCGGTCCATGCGTCGTCTCCGAGCCCCGTTCGGTCCACGCGCCGTCTCGTAAGCCCCTATCGGTCCACGCGCCGTCGCGGAGGCCCGATCGGTCCAGGCGTGGCCTCCTGAGCCTCGATCGGTCCACGCGCGGCCTCCTGAGCCCCGGCCGGATCACGCGCCGTCTCCGAGCCCCGATCGATCCACGCGTCGTCTTCCAAGCCCGGATGCCTCCTCGCGCCGTCTCCGAGCCACGATCGGTCCAGGCGCTGCTTCCTGAGCCCCAATCGGTCCACGCGTTGTCTCCTAAGCCCCGATCGGTCCACGCGCCGTCTCCTAGCCCCGATCGGTTCACGCATCGTCTCCTAAGCCCCGATCGGTTAACGCTCGGCCTCCTGAGCCCTGATCGGTCCACGCGCCGTCACCGAGCCGCGATCAATCCACGCGCGGCCTCCTGAGCCCCGGTTGGTTTACGCACCGTCTCCTGATCCCCATCGGTCCACGCGGCGCCTCCGGAGCCCCGATCGATCCACACGAGTCTCCTGAGCCCCGGTCGGTCCGCGCGCCGTCACCTCAGCCCCGATCGGTCCACGCATCGTCTCCTGAGCCCCGATCCCTCCACACGCCGCTTCTAGAGCCCCGATCGGTGCACGCGTCGTCTCCTGATCTCCGATCGATCTACGCGCCGTCTCCTAAGCCCCGATCGGTCCACGCGCCTTCTCCTAAGCCCCGATCGGTCCAGGCACCGCTTCCTGAGCCCCGATCGGTCCACGCGCCGTCTCCCAGCACCGATCATTTCACGCGCCGTCTCCTCAGCCCCGATCGTTCCACGCGCCGTCTCCGAGCCCCGATCGATCCACGCGCCGTCTCCTGAGCCCCGATCGGTCCAGGCACCGCGTCCTGAGCCCCGATCGGCCCACGCGCCGTCTCGTGAGCCCCGATCCGTCCACGCGCAGTCGCCGAGCCCCGATCGGTCCTGGCGCCGTCTCCTGAGCCTCGATCGGTCCACACGCCTTTCCCTGAGCGCCGATCGGTCGACGCGTCGTCTCCTAAGACCCGACCGGATCACCCGCCGTCTCCTGAGCCCCGATCGGTCCACGCATCGTCTCCTAAGCCCCGATACGTCCACACGCCGTATCCGATCGCCGATCGGTCCGCGTGACGCATTCTAAGCCACGGTCCGTCCACGCGTCGTCTTCTGAGCCCCGATCGCTCGACGCGCCGTATCCGATCGCCGATCGGTCCGCGTGACGCATTCTAAGCCACGGTCCGTCCACGCGTCGTCTCGTGAGCCCTGATCCCTCGACGCGCCGTCTCCGAGCGCCGATTGGTGCACGCGCCGTCCCCTGAGCACCGATCGTTCCACACGCCGCCTCCTAAGCCCCGATCGGTCCAGGCGTCGTCTCCTAAGCCCCGACCGGTCCACGCGCCGTCTCCTGAGCCCCGTTAGGTCCACGCGCCGTCTCCTAAGCCCCGATCTGTCCACGGGCCGTCTCCGAACCGCGATCGGTAAACGCGATGTCATCAAGCCCCGATCGGTTCACGCGCCGCCTCCAAAGCCCCGGTCGTTCCACGCGAGTCGCCTGAGCCCCGGTCGGTCCGCGCGCCGTCTCCTGAGCCCCGATCGGTCCACGCGTCGTCTCCTACGCCCCGATCGGTCCACGCGCCGTCTCCGAGCACCGATTGGTCCACGCGCCGTCGCCCGAACCCCAATTGGTCCACGCGCCGTCGCCCGAACCCCAATTGGTCCACGCGCCGTCGCCCGAACCCCCATTGGTCCACGAGCAACCTCCTGAGCTCCAGTCGGTCCACGCGCAGTCGCCGAGCCCCGATCGATCCCCGCATCGTCTCCTAAGTCCCGATCGGTTGACGCGTCATTTACGAGCCGCGATCGGTCTACGCGCCGTCTCCTGAGCCCCGATCGGTCCACACGCCGTCTCCTAAGCCCCGATCCGTCCACGGGCCGTCTGTAAACCGCGATCGGTCAACACTCCGTCACCAAGCCCCGATCCGTACAAGCGTCGTGTCCGAGCCCCGATCGGTTAACGCGCCGTCTCCGAGCCCCGATCGGCCCACGCGCCGTCTCCTGAGCCCCGATCCGTCCACGCGCAGTCGCCGAGCCCCGGTCGGTCCAGGCGCCGTCTCCTACGCCCCGATCGGTCCACACCCCTTCCCCTGAGCCCCGATCGGTCGACGCGTCGTCTCCTTAGACCCGACCGGTTCACCCTCCGTCTCCTGTGCACCGATCGATTCACGTGCCGTCTCCTAAGCCCCGATCGGTCCACACGTCGTCTGCTAAGCCCCAATCGGGCCACGTGTCGTTTCCTAAGCCCCAATCCGTCGCCGCGTCGTCTCCTGAGTCCCGATCAATTGACGCGTCTTCTCCTGAGCCCCGATCGCTCTCCGCGCCGTCTCCTGAGCACCGCTCGGTCCATGCGTGGTCTTCTAAGCCCCAATGCCTCCACGCACCGTCTCCTGGGCCCCGATCGTTCCACGTGCCGTCTCCGAGCCCCGATCGCTCCACGCGCCGTCTCCGAGCGCCGATTGGTGCACGCGCCGTCTCCTGAGCACCGATCGTTCCACACGCCGCCTCCTAAGCTCCGATCTGTCCAGGCATCGTCTCCTAAGCCCCGACCGGTCCACGCGCCGTCTCCTGAGCCCCGATCGGTCCACGCATCGTCTCCTAAGCCGCGATACGTCCACACGCCGTCTCCGATCCCCGATCGGTCCGCGTGCCGCATTCTAAGCCGCGGTCCGTCCACGCGCAGTCTCCGAGCCGCGATCGGTCCACGCACCGTCTCCTGATCCCCGATCGATCCACGTGCCGCCTCCGGAGCCCCGATCGATCTGCGCGAGTCTCCTAAGCCCCGACCCGTCCACGCGCCATCTCGTGAGCCACGATCATTCCACGCCCCGTCTCCGAGTCCCGATCGGTCCATGCGCCGTCTCCTAAGCCCCTATCGGTCCACGCGCCGTCGCGGAGCCCCGATCGGTCCACGCGTAGCCTCCTGAGCCTCGATCGGTCCACGCGCGGCCTCCTGAGCCCCGGTCGGTTCACGCGCCGTATCCGAACCCCGATCGGTCCACGTATCGTCTTCTAAGCCCCGATCGGTTAACATGCCGTCTCCGAGCCCCGATCGGTCCACCGCCGTCTCCTGAGCCCCGATCCGTCCACGGCCCATCTCCTGCTCCCCAATCGGTCCACGCGCCGCCTCCGGAGCCCGGATCGATCCACGCGAATCTCCTGAGCTCCGGTCGGTCCACGCGCCGTCTCCTGAGCCCCGGTCGGTCCTCGCGCCGTCTCCGAGCCCCGATCGGTCCACGTACCGTCTCCGAAGCCCCGATCGGTCCACACGCCATCTCCGAGCCGCGATCGGTCCACGCACCGTCTCCTGATCCCCGATCGGTCCACGTGCCGCCTCCGGAGCCCCGATCGATCTACGCGAGTCTCCTAAGCCCCGACCCGTCCACGCGTTGTCTCCTGCGCCACGATCGGTCCAGGCGCCGCCTTCTGAGTCCCGATCGGTCCACGTGTCGGCTCCTAAGCCCCGATCGGTTAACGCGCCGTCTCCGAGCCCCGATCGGTCCACGTGCCATCTCCGAGCCCCGATCGGTGCACGCATCGTCTCCTGAGCGCCGATCGGTTAACGCGCCCTCTCCGAGCCCCGATCGGTCCACACGCCGTCTCCGAGCCCCGATCGGTACACGTGCCGCATTCTAAGCGATGGTCCACACACGCGCCGACTCCGAGCACCGATCGGTCGATGCGTCGTCCCCTAATACGCGATCGGTCCACGCGGCGTCTCCTGAGCCCCGATCGATCCACGCGCCGCCTCCTGAGCCCCGATCGCTCCACGTATAGTCTCCTAAGCCTCGATCGGTCCACGCCCCGTCTCCTGCACCCCGATCAGCCCACGCGTCGGGTCCTAAGCCCCGATCGGTCCACGTGCCGTCTCCGAGCCCCGATGGGTCCACGCGTCGCCTCCTGACCTCCGGTCGGTCGACGCGCCGTCTCCTGTGCCCGGATCGGTCCACGCGTCGTCTCCGGGCCCCGATGGGTCCGCGCACCGCCTCCTGAGCCCCGATGGGTCCACGCGCCGTAGCCGAGCCTCGATCGGTCCACGAGCATCCTCCTGAGCCCCGGTCGGTTCACGTGCCCTCTCCGAACCGCGATCGGTCCACGCATCGTCTCCTAAGCCCCGATCGGTTAACGCGCCGTCTCCGAGCCCCGATCGTTCCACGCGCCGTCTCCTGAACCCCGATACGTCCACGCGCGGGCTACTGAGCCCCGGTTGGTTCACGCGCCGTATCCGAGCCCCAATCGGTCCACGCGCCGGCTCCTGAGCCCCGATCGGTCCACGCGCCGTCTCCTGAGCCCCGATCGCTCCACGCACCGTTTTCTGAGCACCGTTTGGTCCACGCGTCGTCTTCAAAGCCCCGATGCCTCCACGCGCCGTCTCCGAGCCACGATCCGTCCGTGCGCCGGTTCCAGAGCCCTCTCGTTCCACGCGCCGTCTCCGAGCCCCGATCAGTTTACGCGCCGTCTCCTAAGCCCTGATCGGTCCACGCGCCTTCTCCTCATCCCCGATCGGTCCACGCGCCGTCTCGGAGCGCCGATTGGTTCACGCGCCGTCTCCTGAACCCCGATACGTCCACACACAGGCGCCGAGCCCCGATCGATCCACGGGTCGTCTTCTAAGCCCAGATGCCTCCACGCGCCGTCTCCTGAGCCCTGATCGGTCCACGCGTCGGCTCCTAAGCCCCGATCGGTCCACGCGCCGTCTCCTGAGCCCCGATCGGTCCAGGCGTCGTCTCCGAGCCCGATCGGTCGACGCGTCTTCTCCTGAGCCCCGATCGCTCCTCGCGCCGTCTCCTGAGCCCCGCTCGGTCCATGCGTTGTCTTCTTAGCCCCGATGCCTCCACGCGTCGTCTCCGAGCCACGATCGGTCCAGGCGCCGCTTCCTGAGCCCCGATCGGTCCACGCGCCGTCTCGTAAGCCCCAATCGGTCCACGCGCCGTCTCCGAGCCCCGATCGGCCCACGCGCCGTCTCCTGAGCCCCGATCCGTCCACGCGCAGTCGCCGAGCCCCGATCGGTCCAGGCGCCGTCTCCTGAGCCTCGATCGGTCCACACGCCTTTCCCTGAGCCCCGATCGGTCGACGCGTCGTCTCCTAAGACCCGACCGGATCACCCGCCGTCTCCTGAGCCCCGATCGGTCCACGCATCGTCTCCTAAGCCCCGATACGTCCACACGCCGTATCTGATCGCCGATCCGTCCGCGTGACGCATTCTAAGCCACGGTCCGTCCACGCGTCGTCTCCTGAGCCCCGATCGCTCGACGCGCCGTATCCGATCGCCGATCGGTCCGCGTGACGCATTCTAAGCCACGGTCCGTCCACGCGTCGTCTCCTGAGCCCCGATCGCTCGACGCGCCGTCACCTGAGCCCCGATCGTTCCACGCGCCGTCTCCAAGCCCCGATCGGTCTACGCGCCGTCTCCTAAGCCCCGATCGGTCCACGTGCCTTCTCCTCATCCCCGATCGGTCCACGCGCCGTCTCCGAGCCCCGGTCGGTCCACGCGCCGTCTCCGAGCCCCGATCGATCCACGCGCCGTCTCCTGAGCCCCGATCGTTCCACACGCCGCCTCCTAAGCCCCGATCGGTCCAGGCGTCGTCTCCTAAGTCCCGACCGGTCCACGCGCCGTCTCCTGAGCCCCGATCGGTCCACGCGCCGTCTCCTAAGCCCCGATCTGTCCACAGGCCGTCTCCGAGCCACGATCGGTAAAGCCGCCGTCATCAAGCCCCGATCCGTACACGCGTCGTCTCCGAGCCCCGATGGGTCCACTCGCCGTCTCCGAGCCACGATCGGTTCAGGCGCCGCTTCCCGAGCCCCGATCAGTCCACGTGCCATCTCCTAAGCCCCGATCGCTCCACGGACCGGTTCCTGATCCCCGATCGGTCCACGCGTCGTGTCCTAAGCCCTGATCGGTCCACGTGCCGTCTCCGAGCCCCGATGGGTCCCCGCGCCGCATCCTGAGCCCCGATCGGACGACGCGTCGTCTCCTCAGCCCGGATCGGTCCACCCGTCGTCCTCGAATCCCCGATCCGCACACGCGTCGTCTCCGAGCCTCGATCGGTCCACGCGCCGTCTCCTAAGCCGCGATCCGTCCACGGGCCGTCTCCGAGCTGCTATCGGTAAACGCGCCATCACCAAGCCCTGATCTGTACACGCGTCGTCTCCGAGCCCCGATCGGTCCACGCGCCGTCGCCGAGCCTCGATCGGTCCACGCGCCGCCTCCTGAGCCCCGATCGGTTCACGCGCCGGCTCCGAGCGCCAATCGGTTCACGCGCCGTCTCCTGAGCCCTGATCGCTCCACGCGCCGTCTCCGAGCCCCCATCGGTCCACGCGTCGCCTCCTGAGCCCCGATCGCTCCTCGCGCCGTCTCCTGAGCCCCGCTCGGTCCATGCGTCGTCTTCTTAGCCCCGATACCTCCACGCGCCGTCTCCGAGCGCCGATCGGTTCACGCGCCGTCTCCTGAGCCCCGATCGTTCCACGCGCCATCTCCGAGCCCCGATTGGTCCACGCGCCGGCTCCTAAGCCCCGATCGGTCCACGCGCCGTCTCCTAAGCCCCGATCGGTTCACGCACCGTCTCCTGAGCCCCGATCGTTCCACGCGCCGTTTCCGAGCTCCGATCGGTCCACGCGCAGTCTCCGAGCCCCGATCGATCCACGCGTCGTCTTGTAAACCCAGATGCCTCCACGCATCGTCTCCTAAGCCCCGATCGGTCTACGCGTCGTCTCCTAAGCCCCGATTGGTGGACGTGCCGTCTCCCAGCCACGATCGGTCCACGCGCCGTCTCCTAAGCCCCAATCGGTCCACGCGCGGCCTCCTGAGACCCGATCGGTTCACGCATCGTCTCCTAAGCCCCGATACGTCTACACGCCGTATCCGTGCCCCGATCAGTCCGCGTGACGCATTCTAAGCCACGGTCCGTCCACGCGCCGTCTCCGAGCACCGATCGGTCCACGCGCCGTCTCCTTAGCCCCGATCGGTCCACGCGTCGTCTCCTAAGCCCTGATCGGTCCACGTGCCGTCTCCGAGCCCCGATGGGTCTACGCGCCGCCTCCTGAGCCCCGATCGATCCACGCATCGGCTGCTGAGCCCCGGTCGGTCCACGCGTCGCCTTCGAGCACCGATCGATCCACGCGCCGTTTCCTGGGCCCCGATCGGTCCACGCGTCGCCACCGGAGCCCCGATCGGTCTACGCGCCGTCTCATGAGCCCCGATCGGTTAACGCGCCGTCTCCGAGCCCCGATCAGTCCACGCGCCGTCTCCTGAGCCCCGGTCGGTTCATGCGCCGTCTCCGAGCCCCGACCGATCCACGCGTCGTCTTGTAAGCCCAGATGCCTTCTCGCGCCGTCTCCGGCCCACGATCGGTCCAGGCGCCGTCTCCGGCCCACGATCGGTCCAGGCGCCGCTTCCTGAGCCACGATCGGTCCACGACCCGTCTCCGGGACCCGATCGGTGCACGCGCCGTCTCCTAAGCCCCGGTCGGGCCACGCGCCGTCGCCGAACACCAATTGGTCCGGGCGAAACCGCCTGAGCCCCAATCGGTCCACGCGCTGTCTCCGAGCCCTGATCGGTCCACGCGTCGTCTCCGAGCCCCGATCGGTCTACGCGCCGTCGCCGAACCCCAATTGGTCCACGCGCAACCGCCTGAGCCCCAGTCGGTCCACGCACTGTCTCCGAGTCCCGATCGGTCCACGCGTCGTCTCCGAGCCCCGATCGGTCCACGCGCCGTCGCCGAGCCATGATCGGCCCACGCGAGGCTCCTGAGCCCCGGTCGGTCCGCGAGCCGTCTCCTGAGCCCCGATCGGTCGACGCGTCGTTTCCTGAACTCCGATCAGTCCACGCGCCGTCTCCTAAGCCCGGATCGTTCCACGCGCCGTACTCGAGCCCCGATCGGTCCACGCGCTGTCTCCTGAGCCCGGATCGGTCCACGCGTCGGCTCCTAAGCCCCGATCGGTCCACGCGTCGTCTCCTAAGCCCCGATCCGTCGACGCGTCGTCTCCTGAGCCCCGATCGATCCACGCGTCTTCTCCTGAGCCCCGACCGCTCCACGCGTCGTCTCCGAGCTCCGATCGGTCCATGCGCCGTTTCCGAGCCCTGATCGGTCCATGCGTCGTCTTCTAAGCCCCGATGCCTCCACGCGCCGTCTCCGAGCCACGATCGGTGCAGGCGCCGCTTCGTGAACCCCGATCGGTCCACGCGCTGTCTCCTGAGCCCCGATCCATCCATGCGCAGTCGCCGAGCCCCGATCGGTCCACGCGCGGTCTACTGAGCTCCGGTCGGTCCACACGCCGCTGCGAACCCCAATTGGTCCACGCGCAACCTCTCGTGCCCCAGTCGGTAAACGCGCTGTCTCCGAGCCCCGATCGGTCCACGTATGTTCTCCTAAGCCCCAATTAGTCCACGCGCCGTCTCCTAAGCCCCGATCTGCCCACGGGCCGTCTCCGAGCTCCGATCGGTCCACGCGCCGTCTCGAAGCCTCAATCCGTACACGCGTCGTCTCCGAGCCCCGATCGGTCCACGCGCCATCGCCGAACCCCGATCGGTCCACGCGCCGTCTCCTGAGCTCCGAACGGTCCACACCCCTTGTCCTGAGCCCCGATCGGCCGACGCGTCGTCTCCTAAGCCCCGACCGGTTCACGCGCCGTCTCCTGTACACCGATCGAATCTCGTGCCGTCTCCTAAGCCCCGATCGGTCCACACGTCGTCTCCTAAGCCCCAATCGGTCCACGCGTCGTCTCCTAAGCCCCGATCCGTCGCCGCGTCGTCTCCTGAGCCCCGATCAATTGACGCGGCTTCTCCAGAGCCCCGATCGCTCCTCGCGCCGTCTCCTGAGCCCCGCTCGGTCCATGCGTCGTCTTCTTAGCCCCGATGCCTCCACGCGTCGTCTCCTAAGCCCCGATCGGTCCACGCGCCGTCTCCGGGCCCCGATCGGTCCACGCACCATCTCCTGCTCTCCAATCGGTCCACGCGCCGCATCCTGAGCCCCGATCGTTCCACACGAGGCTCCTGAGCCCCGGTCGGTCCGCCCGCCGACTCCTGAGCCTCGATCGGCCCACGCGCCGTCTCCTGAGCCCCGATCCGTCCACGCGCCGTCTCCTGAGCCCCGATCGTCCAACGCGCCGTCTCCGAGCACCGATCGGTCCACGCGCCGTCTCCGAGCGCCGATCGGTTCACGCGCCGTCTCCTAAGCCCCGATCGCTCCACGCGACTTCTCCGAGCCCCGATCGGTCCACTCGCCGTCTCCTGAGCCCGGATCGGTCCACGCGCCGTTGCCGAACCCCAATTGGTCCACGCTCAACCGCCTGAGCCCCGGTTGGTCCACGCGCTGTCTCCGAGCCCCGATCGGTCCACGCGTCGTATCCAAACCCCGATCGGTCCACGCGCCGTCGCCGAGCCATGATCGGTTCACGCGCCGTCTCCTGAGCTCCGATCGGTCCACGCGCCGTCTCCGGGCCCCGATCGGTCCACGCACCATCTTCTGCTCTCCAATCGGTCCACGCGCCGCCTCCTGAGCCCCGGCCGGTCCGCGCGCCGCCTCCTGAGCCCCGAAGGGTCGACGCGTCGTCTCCTGAGCCCCGATGCGTCCACGCGCAGTCGCCGAGCCCCGATCGGTCCACGCGGGGTCTCCTGAGCCCCGATCGGTCCACGCGCCGTCTCCTAAGCCCCGATCGATCCACGCGCCGTCTCCGAGCGCCGCTCGGTTCACGCGCCGTCTCCTGTGCTCCGATCGTTCCACGCGCCGTCTCCGAGCCCCGATCGGTCCACGCGCCGTCTCCTGAGCCCCGATCGTTCCACACGCCGCCTCCTAAGCCTCGATCGGTCCAGGCGTCGTCTCCTAAGCCCCGACCGGTCCACGCGCCGTCTCCTGAACCCCGATCGGTCCACGTGCCGTCTCCTAAGCCCCGATCTGTCCACGGGCCGTCTCCTAAGCCCCGATCGGTCCACGCGCCGTCTCCTGAGCCCCTATCGCTCCACGCGTCGTCTCCGAGCCCCGATCGGTCCATGCGCCGTCGCCGAGCCATGATCGCTCCACGCGCGGCCTCCTGAACCCCGGTCGCGTCACGCGCCGTATCCACGCCCCAATCGATTCACGCGCAGTCTCCTGAGTCCCGATCGGTCCACGCGCCGTCTCCTGAGCCCCGATCGGTCCACGCGTCGTCTCCTAAGCCCCGATCGGTCCACGCGCCGTCTCCGAGCCACGATCGGTCCACGCGCCGTCTCCTGAGCCCCGATCATTCAACGCGCCTTCTCCTAAGCCACGATCGGTCCACGCGCCGTCTCCGAGCCCCAGTCGGTCCACGCTCTGTCTCCGAGCACCGATCGGTCTACGCGTCGTCTCCTAGCCCCGATCGGTCCACGCGCCGTCGCCGAGCCATGATTAGTCCACGCGCGGCCTCCTGAGCCCCGATCGGTCCACGCGCCGTCTCCGAGCCCCGAACGGTTCACGCACCGTCTCCTGATCCCAATCGCTCCACGCGGCGTCTCCGGAGCCCCGATCGATCCACGCGAGTCTCCTGAGCCCCGGTCGGTCCGCGCGCTGTCATCTGAGTCCCGATCGGTCGACGCGTCGTCTCCGAGACTCGATCGGTCCACGCGCCGTCGCCGAGCCCCGATCGGTCCAGGCGTGGCCTCCTGAGCCGCGGTCGGTCCACGCGCCGTTTCCTGAGCCCCGATCGGTCCACGCGTCGTCTTCTAAGCCCAGATGCCTCCTTGCGCCGTCTCCCAACCACGATCGGTGCAGGCGCCGCTTCCTGAGCCCCGATCGGTCCACGCGTTTTGTCCTAAGCCCCGATCGGTCCACGCGTCGTCTCCTCAGCCCCGATCGGTCGACGCGTCGTCTCTTGAGCCCCGATCGGTGCACGCGCCGTCTCCTGAGCCCCGATCGTTCCACACGCCGCCTCCTAAGCCCCGATCGGTCCAGGCGCCGACTCCAGAGCCCCGATCGGTCCACGCGCCGTCTCCTAAGCCCCGATTGATCTACGCGCCGGCTCCGAGCGCCGATCGCTTCATGCGCTGTCTCCTGTGCTCCGATCGTTCCACGCGCCGTCTCCTGAGCCCCGATACGTCCACGCGCAGTCGCCGAGCCCCGATCGGTCCACGCATCGTCTCCTAAGCCCCGATCCATCGACGCGTAATTTCCTGAGCCCCGATCGGTCCACGCGCCGTCTCCTAAGCCCCGATCGGTCCACGCGCCGTCTCCGAGCGCCGATCGGTTCACGCGCCGTCTTTTGAGCCCCGATCATTCCACGCGATGTCTCCGAGCCCCGATCGGTCCGCGCGCCGCCTCCTGAGCCCCGAAGGGTCGTCGCGTCGTCTCCTGAGCCCCGATGCGTCCACGCGCAGTCGCCGAGCCCCGATCGGTCCACGCGCTGTCTCCGAGCCCCGGTCGGTCCACACGCCGTTGCCGAGCTATGATCGGTCCACGCGCGGTCTCCTGA
This sequence comes from Netelia fuscicornis, assembly GCA_946811545.1. Classification (NCBI taxonomy): domain Eukaryota; kingdom Metazoa; phylum Arthropoda; class Insecta; order Hymenoptera; family Ichneumonidae; genus Netelia; species Netelia fuscicornis. The sequence goes on along the minus strand of OX328016.1, from coordinate 13,089,873 downwards.
GCCCCGATCGGTCCACGCGCCGTCGCCGATCCACGATCCGCCCGTGCGCCGCTTCCAGAGCCCTATCGGTCCACGCATCGTCTCCTGATCTCCGATCGGTCCACGCGCCGTCTCCTAAGCCCCGATCGGTCCACGCGCTGTCTCCGAGTGCCGATCGGTTCACGCGCCGTCTCCTGAGCCCCGATCATTCCACGTGCCGTCTCCGAGCCCGGATCGGTCCACGCGTCGTCTCCCGAGCCCCGATCGGTCCACGCGCCGTCTCCAAGCCCCGATCGGTCCATGCATCGTTTCCTAAGTATCTGCAGTACGTTCGCAGATTTGAAACTGTATCATTGATCGAGATCGTTCTCACATCTTAACGGAAAAATTATTCGCGTACGTGAAATTGAGAGTTGTAACATATCCACGGAAACGTTACTGAGAATTTCTATCAGAATAATACCTGGCTAGATTTCCAGTATACTCGTGCCTTCACACACGAAATGGATGAATCAACCAATTCTCCATACATTCGACTTTTTAACTGGCACTCTCTTCTATCATGAATAATTCTTCAACCGTTATAAAAAAATAGAAAAAATAAAAAAGAATACATCTCGAAAACGATAACTTATTAACTGCTAAGCCTTAATAAAATATATTTCTGAAGAGGATCCAGACCAGGATCGAAACGTAAACATTGTTTTTTTCACTATCGCCTAACATCATCGACCGAGACATAGCCGAAAATCCACCAATAACGGACTTCCACACGGTCACTCACAACATTCATCTGCTTCCATCGTTTCCTAAGCCCGGATCGGTTAACGCACTGTCTCCGAGCGCCGATCGGTCCACGCGCCGTCGCCTAACCCCAAATGGTCCACGCGCAACCGCCTGAGCCCCGATCGGTCCACGCGTCGTCTCTGAACACCGATCGGTCCACGCGCCGTTGCCGAGCCATGATCGGTCCACGCGCGGCCTCCTGAGCCCCGATCGGTCCACGCGCCGCCGCCGAGCCGCGATCGGTCCACGCGCGGCCTCCTGAGCCCCGATCGGTCCACGCGCTGTCACCGAGCCGCGATCGGTCCACGCGAGGCTCCTGAGCCCCGGTTGGTCCGCGCGCCGCCTCCTGAGCCCCGATCGGTCGACGCGTCGTTTCCTGAGCCCCGATCGATCCACGCGTCGTCTCCTGAGCTCCGATCGCTCCACGCGCCGATTTCTGAGCCCCGATCAATTGACGCGTCTTCTCCTGAGCCCCGATCGCTCCTCGCGCCGTCTCCTGAGCCCCGCTCGGTCCATGCGTCGTCTTCTTAGCCCCGATGCCTCCACGCGCCGTCTCCTGAGCCCCGATCGTTCCACGCGTCATCGCCGAATCCCCGATCCGTACACGCGTCGTCTCCGAGCCTCGATCGGTCCAGGCGCTGCTTCCTGAGCCCCAATCGGTCCACGCGTTGTCACCTAAGCCCCGATCGGTCCACGCGCCGTCTCCGAACCCCGATCAGTTCACGCATCGTCACCTAAGCCCCGATCGGACCACGCACCGTCTCCTGAGCCCCGATCGCTCCACGCTCCGTCTCCGAGCCCCGATCGGTCCACGCGCTGGCTCCTGAGCCCAGATCGGTCCACGCGCCGTCGCCGAACCCCAATAGGTCCACGCGCAACCGCCTGAGCCCCGGTCGGTCCGCCCGCCGTCTCCTGAGCCCCGATCGGCCCACGCGCCGTCTCCTGAGCGCCGATCCGTCCACGCGCCGTTTCCTGAGCCCCGATCGTCCAATGCGCCGTCTCCGAGCACCGATCGGTCCACGGGCCGTCTCCTGAGCCCCGATCGGTCCACGCGTCGTCTCCAAAGCCCTGATCGGTCCACGTGCCGTCTCCGAGCCCCGATCGGTCCACGCGCCGTCTCCTGAACTCCGATACGTCTACACGCAGTCGCCGAGCCCCTATCGGTCCACGCGCCGTCGCCGAGCCTCGATCGGTCCACGCGCGGCCTCCTAAGCCCCGACCGGTTCACGCGCCGTCTCGTGAGCCCCAATCGGTCCACGCGCCGTCTCAGAGCGCCGATCATTTCACGCGCCGTCTCCTGAGCCCCGATCGTTCCACACGCCGTCTCCAAGCCCCGATCGGTCCACGCGCCATCTCCTGAGGCCTAATCGGTCCACACGCTGTCTCGTGAGCCCCGATAGGTACACGCGTCGTATCCTATGCCCCGATCGGTCCACGCGCCGTCTCCGAGCACCGATTGGTCCACGCGCCGTCGCCCGAACCCCAATTGGTCGACGCGCCGTCGCCCGAACCACAATTGGTCCACGAGCAACGTCCTGAGCTCCAGTCGGTCCACGCGCAGTCGCCGAGCCCCGATCGATCCCTGCATCGTCTCCTAAGCCCCGATCGGTCCACGTGCCGTCTCCGAGCCTCGACCGGTCCACGCGCCGTCTCCTGAGCCCCGATCATTCCACGCGCCGTCTCCTAAGCCGCGATCCGTCCACGGGCCGTCTCCGAGCTGCTATCAGTAAACGCGCCGTCACCAAGCCCTGATCCGTACACGCGTCGTCTCCGAGCCCCGATCGGTCCACGCACCGCCTCCTGATCCCCATCGGTCCACGCGCCGTCTCCTGAGCCACGATCGAACCACATGCCGTCTCCGAGCCCCGATCGGTCCGCGTGCCGCATTCTAAGCCACGGTCCATCCACGCGCCGTCTCCGAGCCCCGATCGGTCCACGCGTCGTCTCCTAAGCCCTGATCGGTCCTCGTGCCTTCTGCGAGCCCCGAAGGGTCCACGCGCAGCCTCCTGAGCCCCGATCGGTTGACGCGTCGTTTCCTGAGCCCCGATCGAACCACGGGTCTTCCCCTGAGCCCCGACCGCTCCACGCGCCGTCTCCTGAGCCCCGATCGCTCCTCGCGCCGTCTTCGAGCCCCGATCGGTCCACGCATGGTCTCCTAAGCCCCAATCGGTTAACGCGCCGTCCCCGAGCCCCGATCGGTCGACGCGTCGTCTTCTGAGCCCCGATCGACCCACGCGTCGTCTCCTGAGCCCCGACCGCTCCACACGCCCTTTCCTGAGCCCCGATCGGTCCACGCATCGTCTCCGAGCACCGATCGATCCACGCGCCGTCCCCTAAGCCCCAATCGGTCCACGCGCCGTCTCCGAGCGCCGATCGGTTCACGCGCCGTCTCCTGAGCCCCGATCGTTGCACGCGCCGTCTCCGAACTCCGATCGGCCCACGCGCCGTCTCCTAAGCCCCGATCGGTCCAAGCGCCTTCTCCTAAGCCCCGATCGGTCCACGCGCCGTCTCCGAGCCCCGATCGGTCCACGCGCCGTCTCCTGAGCCCCGATCGGTCCACGTGCCGTCTCCGAGCCCCGATCGGTCCACGCACTGTCTCCTGATCCCGTTGGGTCAACGCGGCGCCTCCGGAGCCCCGATCGATCCACGCGAGGCTCCTGAGCCCCGATCGGACCACGCATCGTCTCCTAAGCCCCAATCGGTTAACGCACCGTCTCCGAGCCCCGATCGGTCCACGCGCCGTCGCCGAACCCCAATTGGTCCACGCGCGACCGCCTGAGCCCCAGTCGGTCCACGCGCTGTCTCCGAGCCCCGATCGGTCCACGCGTCGTCTCCGAGCCCCTATCGATCCACGCGCAGTCTCCAGAGGCGCGATCGGTCCACGCATGCCCTCCTGAGCCCCGGACGGTCCACGCGCCGTCACCGAACCCCGATGGGTCGACGCGCCGTCTCCGAGCGCCGATCGGTTAACGCGGCGTCTCCCCGCCCAGATCAGTCCACGCGCTGTCTCCTGAGCCCCAATCGGTCTACGCGTCGTCTTCTAAGCTCCGATCGGTCCACGCGCCATCTCCGAGCCCCGATCGGTCCACGCACCATCTTCTGCTCCCCAATCGGTCCACGCGCCGCCTCCGGAGCCCCAATTGGTCCACGCGCAACCGCCTAAGCCCCAGTCGGTCCACGCGCTGTCTCCGAGCCCCGATCGGTCCACGCGTCGTATCCGAACCCCGATCGGTCCACGCGCCGTCGCCGAGCCATGATCGCTCCACGCGCGGTCTCCTGAGCCCCGGTTGGTTCACGCGCCGTATCCGAGCCCCCATCGGTCCACGCGTCGTCTCCGAGCCTCGATCGGTCCACGCGCCGTCGCCGAGCCATGATCGGCCCACGCGAGGCTCCTGAGCCCCGGTCGGTCCGCGCGCCGTCTCCTGAGCCCCGATCGGTCGACGCGTCGTTTCCTGAGCCCCGATCGATCCACGCGTCGTCTCCTGAGCCCCGATCGCTCCACGCGCCGATTTCTGAGCCCCGATCAATTGACGCGTCTTCTCCTGAGCCCCGATCGCTCCTCGCGCCATCTCCTGAGCCCCGATCGGTCCAGACGCCGCTTCCTGAGCCCCGATCGGTCCACGCGCCGTCTCCTAAGCCCCAATCGGTCCACGCGCCGTCTCCTAAGCCCCGATCGGTCCAAGCGGCGTCTCCGAGCCCCCATCGGTCCACGCGGCGTTTTCTGAGCACCGTTCGGTCCACGCGTCGTCTTCAAAGCCCCGATGCCTCCACGCGCCGTCTCCGAGCCACGATCGGTCCGTGCGCCGCTTCCAGAGCCCCGAACGGTGCACGCGTCTTCTCCTGATCTCCGATCGGTCCACGCCCCGTCTCATATGCCCCGATCGGTCCACGCGCCGTCTCCTAAACCCCGATCGGTCCACGCGTCGTCTCCTAAGCCCCGATCCGTCGACGCGTCGTCTCCTGAGCCACGATCAATTGACGCGTCTTCTCCTGAGCCCAATAGCTCCTCGCGCCGTCTCCTGAGCCCCGATCGGTCCACGCGTCGTCTCCTAAGCCCCGATCGGTCCACGCGTCGTCTCCTAAGCCCCGATCCGTCGACGCGTCGTCTCCTGAGCCACGATCAATTGACGCGTCTTCTCCTGAGCCCAATAGCTCCTCGCGCCGTCTCCTGAGCCCCGATCGGTCCACGGGTCGTCTCCTAAGCCCCGATCGGTCCACGCGCCGTCTCCTGTGCCCCGATTGGTCGACGCGTCCTCTCCTAAACCCCGATCGGTCCACGCGTCGTCTCCTAAGCCCCGATCGGTCCACACGCCGTCTCCGAGCCCCGATGGGTCCACGCGTCGCCTCCTGAGCCCCGGTCGGTCCACGCGCCGTCTCCTGAGCCCCGATCGGTCCATGCGTCGTCTTCTTAGCCCTGATGCCTCCACGCGCCGTCTCCGAGCCACGATCGGTCCAGGCGCCGCTTCCTGAGCCCCCATCGGTCCATGCGCCGTATCCTAAGCCCCGATCGGTCCACGCGCCGTCTCCGAGCGTCGATAAGTTCAAGCGCCGTCTCCTGAGCCCCGGTCGTTCCACGCGGCGTCTCCGAGCCCCGATCGATCCACGCGTCGTCTCCTGTGCCCCAACCGCTCCACACGCCGTTTCCTGAGCCCCGATCGGTCCACGCATCGTCTCCGAGCACCGATCGGTCCACGCGCCGTTTTCTGAGCACCGTTCTGTCCACGCGTCGTCTTCAAAGCCCCGATGCCTCCACGCGCCGTCTCCGAGCCCCGATCGCTCCTCGCGCCGTCTCCTGAGCCCCGCTCGATCCATGCGTCGTCCTCTTAGCCCCGATGCCTCCACGCGCCGTTTCCGAGCCACGATCGGTCCAGGCGCCGCTTCCTGAGCCCCGATCGGTCCACGCGCCGTCGCGTAAGCCCCAATCGGTCTACGCGCCGTCCCAGAGCGCCGATCATTTCACGCGCCGTCTCCTGAGCCCCGATCATTCCACGCCCCGCCTCCGAGCCCCGATCGGTCCACGCGCCGTCTCCTAAGCCCCTATCGGTCCACGCGCCGTCTCCGAGCGCCGATCGGTCCACGCGCCGTCTCCTGAGCCCCGATCGTTCCACGCGCCGTCTCCGACCCCCGATCGGTCCACGCGCCGTCTCATAAGCCCCGATCGGACCACGCGCCTTCTCCTCAGCCCCGATCGGTCCACGCGCCGTCTCGGAGCACCGATTGGTTCACGCGCCGTCTCCTGAGCCCCGATCGCTCCACGCGCCGTCTCCGAGCGCCGATCAGTTCATGCGCCATCACCCGAGCCCCGATCGTTCCACACGCCGTCTCCGAGCCCCGATCGGTCCACGCTTCGTCTCCTGAGCCCGGATCGTTCCACGCGTCGTCTCCTGATCTCCGATCCGTAATCGCGTCGTCTCCGAGTCTCGATCGGTCCACACGCCGTGTCCGATCCCCGATCGGTCCGCGCGGCGTCTCCGGAGCCCCGATCGATCCACGCGAGTCTCCTGAGCCCCGGTCGGTCCGCGCGCCGTCATCTGAGCCCCGATCGGTCGACGCGTCGTCTCCGAGACTCGATCGGTCCACGCGCCGTCGCCGAGCCCCGATCGGTTCACGCGCGGCCTCCTGAGCCCCGGTCGGTCCACGCGCCGTCTCCGAGCCCCCATCGGTCCACGCGTTGTCTCCTAAACCCCGATCGGTCCACGCGCCGTCTCTGAGCCCCGATCGGTTCACGCATCGTCTCCTAAGCCCCGGTCGGTCCACGCGCCGTCTCCTGAGCCCCGATCGGTCCACGCGTCGTCTCCTAAGCCCCGATCGGTCCACGCGTCGTCTCCTAAGCCCCGATCCGTCGACGCGTCGTCTCCTGAGCCACGATCAATTGACGCGTCTTCTCCTGAGCCCAATAGCTCCTCGCGCCGTCTCCTGAGCCCCGATCGGTCCACGGGTCGTCTCCTAAGCCCCGATCGGTCCACGCGCCGTCTCCTGTGCCCCGATTGGTCGACGCGTCCTCTCCTAAACCCCGATCGGTCCACGCGTCGTCTCCTAAGCCCCGATCGGTCCACACGCCGTCTCCGAGCCCCGATGGGTCCACGCGTCGCCTCCTGAGCCCCGGTCGGTCCACGCGCCATCTCCTGAGCCCCGATCGGTCCATGCGTCGTCTTCTTAGCCCTGATGCCTCCACGCGCCGTCTCCGAGCCACGATCGGTCCAGGCGCCGCTTCCTGAGCCCCCATCGGTCCATGCGCCGTATCCTAAGCCCCGATCGGTCCACGCGCCGTCTCCGAGCGTCGATAAGTTCAAGCGCCGTCTCCTGAGCCCCGGTCGTTCCACGCGGCGTCTCCGAGTCCCGATCGATCCACGCGTCGTCTCCTGTGCCCCAACCGCTCCACACGCCGTTTCCTGAGCCCCGATCGGTCCACGCATCGTCTCCGAGCACCGATCGGTCCAAGCGCCGTTTTCTGAGCACCGTTCTGTCCACGCGTCGTCTTCAAAGCCCCGATGCCTCCACGCGCCGTCTCCGAGCCCCGATCGCTCCTCGCGCCGTCTCCTGAGCCCCGCTCGATCCATGCGTCGTCTTCTTAGCCCCGATGCCTCCACGCGCCGTTTCCGAGCCACGATCGGTCCAGGCGCCGCTTCCTGAGCCCCGATCGGTCCACGCGCCGTCGCGTAAGACCCAATCGGTCTACGCGCCGTCCCAGAGCGCCGATCATTTCACGCGCCGTCTCCTGAGCCCCGATCATTCCACGCCCCGCCTCCGAGCCCCGATCGGTCCACGCGCCGTCTCCTAAGCCCCTATCGGTCCACGCCCCGTCTCCGAGCGCCGATCGGTTCACGCGCCGTCTCCTGAGCCCCGATCGTTCCACGCGCCGTCTCCGAGCGCCGATCGGTCCACGCGCCGTCTCATAAGCCCCGATCGGACCACGCGCCTTTTCCTCAGCCCCGATCGGTCCACGCGCCGTCTCGGAGCACCGATTGGTTCACGCGCCGTCTCCTGAGCCCCGATCGCTCCACGCGCCGTCTCCGAGCGCCGATCAGTTCATGCGCCGTCACCCGAGCCCCGATCGTTCCACACGCCGTCTCCGAGCCCCGATCGGTCAACGCTTCGTCTCCTGAGCCCGGATCGTTCCACGCGTCGTCTCCTGATCCCCGATCCGTAATCGCGTCGTCTCCGAGTCTCGATCGGTCCACACGCCGTGTCCGATCCCCGATCGGTCCGCGCGGCGTCTCCGGAGCCCCGATCGATCCACGCGAGTCTCCTGAGCCCCGGTCGGTCCGCGCGCCGTCATCTGAGCCCCGATCGGTCGACGCGTCGTCTCCGAGACTCGATCGGTCCACGCGCCGTCGCCGAGCCCCGATCGGTTCACGCGCGGCCTCCTGAGCCCCGGTCGGTCCACGCGCCGTCTCCGAGCCCCCATCGGTCCACGCGTTGTCTCCTAAGCCCCGATCGGTCCACGCGCCGTCTCTGAGCCCCGATCGGTTCACGCACCGTCTCCTAAGCCCCGATCGGTTAACGCGCCGTCTCCGAGCGCCGAGCGGTCCACGCGCCGTCGCCGAACCCCAATTGGTCCACGCGCAACCGCCTGAGTCCCAGTCGGTCCACGCGCTGTCTCCGAGCCCCGATCGGTCCACGCGCCGTCGCCGAGCCATGATCGGTCCACGCGCGGCCTCCTGAGCCCCAATCGGTCCACGGGCCGTCGCCGATCCACGATCGGTCCGTGCGCCGTTTCCAGAGCACTATCGGTCCACGCGTCGTCTCCTGATCTCCGATCGGTCGACGCGCCATCTCCTAAGCCCCAATCGGTCCACGCACCGTCTCCGAGCGCCGATCGGTTCACGCGCCGTCTCCTGAGCCCCGATCATTCCACGCGCTGTCTCCGAGCCCCGATCGGTCCACGCGTTGTCTCCTTAGCCCCGATCGGTCCACGCGCCGTCTCCGAGCGCCGAGCGGTCCACGCGCCGTCGCCGAACCCCAAATGGTCCACGCGCAACCGCCTGAGCCCCGATCGGTCCACGCGTCGTCTCCGAGCACCGATCGGTCCACGCGCCGTCGCCGAGGCATGATCGGTCCACGCGCGGCCTCCTGAGCCCCGATCGGTCCACGCGCCGTCTCCTGAGCCCGGATCGGTCCACGCGCCGTTGCCGAACCCCAATTGGTCCACGCTCAACCGCCTGAGCCCCGGTTGGTCCACGCGCTGTCTCCGAGCCCCGATCGGTCCACGCGTCGTATCCAAACCCCGATCGGTCCACGCGCCGTCGCCGAGCCATGATCGGTCCACGCGCCGTCTCCTAAGCCCCGATCGGTCCACGCGCCGTCTCCGAGAGCCGATCGGTTCACGCGCCGTCTCCTGAGCTCCGATCGGTCCACGCGCCGTCTCCGGGCCCCGATCGGTCCACGCACCATCTCCTGCTCTCCAATCGGTCCACGCGCCGCCTCCTGAGCCCCGGCCGGTCCGCGCGCCGCCTCCTGAGCCCCGAAGGGTCGACGCGTCGTCTCCTGAGCCCCGCTGCGTCCACGCGCAGTCGCCGAGCCCCGATCGGTCCACGCGGGGTCTCCTGAGCCCCGATCGGTCCACGCGCCGTCTCCTAAGCCCCGATCGATCCACGCGCCGTCTCCGAGCGCCGCTCGGTTCACGCGCCGTCTCCTGTGCTCCGATCGTTCCACGCGCCGTCTCCGAGCCCCGATCGGTCCACGCGCCGTCTCCTGAGCCCCGATCGTTCCACACGCCGCTTCCTAAGCCCCGATCGGTCCAGGCGTCGTCTCCTAAGCCCCGACCGGTCCACGCGCCGTCTCCTGAACCCCGATCGGTCCACGTGCCGTCTCCTAAGCCCCGATCTGTCCACGGGCCGTCTCCTAAGCCCCGATCGGTCCACGCGCCGTCTCCTGAGCCCCGGTCGCGTCACGCGCCGTATCCACGCCTCAATCGATTCACGCGCCGTCTCCTAAGTCCCGATCGGTCCACGCGCCGTCTCCTGAGCCCCGATCGGTCCACGCGTCGTCTCCTAAGCCCCGATCGGTCCACGCGCCGTCTCCGAGCCACGATCGGTCCACGCGCCGTCTCCTGAGCCCCGATCATTCAACGCGCCTTCTCCTAAGCCACGATCGGTCCACGCGCCGTCTCCGAGCCCCAGTCGGTCCACGCTCTGTCTCCTGAGCCCCGATCGCGCCACACGCCGTTTCCTGAGCCCCGATCGGTCCACGCGTCGTCTTCAAAGCCCCGATGCCTCCACGCGCCGTCTCCGAGCTACGATCGGTCCGTGCGCCGCTTCCACAACCCCGATCGGTCCACGCGTCAACTCCTGATCTCCGATCGGTCCACGCGCCGTCTCCTAAGCCCCGATCGGTCCACGCGCCGTCTCCGAGCGCCGATCGGTTGACGCGCCGTCTCCTGAGCCCCGATCGTTCCACGCGCCGTCTCCGAGCTCCGATCGGTCCACGCGCCGTCTCCTAAGCCCCGTTCGGTCCAAGCGCCTTCTCCTAAACCCCCGTCGGTTCACGCGCCGTCTCCGAGCCCCGATCGGTCCACGCATCGTCTCCTAAGCCCCGATCGGCTAACGCGTCGACTCCGAGCCGCGATCGTTCCACGCGCCGTCTCCGAGCCCCGATCGGTCCACGCTTCGTCTCCTGAGCCCGGATCGTTCCACGCGTCGTCTCCTGATCCCTGATCCGTAAACGCGCCGTCTCCTGAGCTCCGATCGGTCCACGCGCCGTCTCCGGGCCCCGATCGGTCCACGCACCATCTCCTGCTCTCCAATCGGTCCACGCGCCGCCTCCTGAGCCCCGGCCGGTCCGCGCGCCGCCTCCTGAGCCCCGAAGGGTCGACGCGTCGTCTCCTGAGCCCCGATGCGTCCACGCGCAGTCGCCGAGCCCCGATCGGTCCACGCGGGGTCTCCTGAGCCCCGATCGGTCCACGCGCCGTCTCCTAAGCCCCGATCGATCCACGCGCCGTCTCCGAGCGCCGCTCGGTTCACGCGCCGTCTCCTGTGCTCCGATCGTTCCACGCGCTGTCTCCGAGCCCCGATCGGTCCACGCGCCGTCTCCTGAGCCCCGATCGTTCCACACGCCGCCTCCTAAGCCCCGATCGGTCCAGGCGTCGTCTCCTAAGCCCCGACCGGTCCACGCGCCGTCTCCTGAACCCCGATCTGTCCACGGGCCGTCTCCTAAGCCCCGATCGGTCCACGCGCCGTCTCCTGAGCCCCTATCGCTCCACGCGTCGTCTCCGAGCCCCGATCGGTCCATGCGCCGTCGCCGAGCCATGATCGCTCCACGCGCGGCCTCCTGAGCCCCGGTCGCGTCACGCGCCGTATCCACGCCCCAATCGATTCGCGCGCCGTCTCCTAAGTCCCGATCGGTCCACGCGCCGTCTCCTGAGCCCCGATCGGTCCACGCGTCGTCTCCTAAGCCCCGATCGGTCCACGCGCCGTCTCCGAGCCACGATCGGTCCACGCGCCGTCTCCTGAGCCCCGATCATTCAACGCGCCTTCTCCTAAGCCACGATCGGTCCACGCGCCGTCTCCGAGCCCCAGTCGGTCCACGCTCTGTCTCCGAGCACCGATCGGTCTACGCGTCGCCTCCTAGCCCCGATCGGTCCACGCGCCGTACCCGAGCCATGATCAGTCCACGCACTGTCTCCTGACCCCTATGGGTCAACGCGGCGCTTCCGGAGCCCCGATCGATCCACGCGAGGCTCCTAAGCCCCAATCGGTTAACGCGCCGTTGCCTGCGCCCCGATCGGTCCACGCGTCGTCTTCTAACCCCAGACGCCTCCTCGCACCGTCTCCGAGGGCCGATCGGTTCACGCGTCGTCTCCTACGCCCCGATCGGTCTACGCGCGGTCTCCTGAGCCCCGATCTGTCCACGCGCCGTCTCCGAGCCCCGATCGGTCCACGCGCCGTCTCCGAGCCCTGATCGGTCCACGCGCCGTCTCCTGAGCCCCAATCGGTCCACTCGCTGTCTCCTGATCCCCGAAAGGTACACGCGTCGTCTCCTACGCCCCGATCGGTCCACGCACCGCCTCCTGCTCCCCATCGGTCCACGCGCCGTCTCCTGAGCCACGATCGATCCACATGCCGTCTCCGAGCCCCGATCGGTCCGCGTGCCGCATTCTAAGCCACGGTCCGTCCACGCGCCGTCTCCGAGCCCCGATCGGTCCACGCGTCGTCTCCTAAGCCCTGATCGGTCCTCGTGCCTTCTGCGAGCCCCGAAGGGTCCACGCGCAGCCTCCTGAGCCCCGATCGGTCGACGCGTCGTCTTCTGAGCCCCGATCGACCCACGCGTCGTCTCCTGAGCCCCGACCGCTCCACACGCCCTTTCCTGAGCCCCGATCGGTCCACGCATCGTCTCCGAGCACCGATCGGTCCACGCGCCTTCTCCTAAGCCCCGATCGGTCCACGCGCCGTCTCCGAGCCCCGATCGGTCCAAGCGCCTTCTCCTAAGCCCCGATCGGTCCACGCGCCGTCTCCGAGCCCCGATCGGTCAACGCACCGTCTCCTGAGCCCGGATCGTTCCACGCGTCGTCCCCGAATCCCCGATCCGTTCACGCGTCGTCTCCGAGCCTCGATCGGTCCACGCGCCGTCGCCGAACCCCAATTGGTCCACGCGAAACCGCCTGAGCCCCAGTCGGTCCACGCGCTGTCTCTGAGCCCCGATCGGTCCACGCGCGGCCTCCTGAGACCCCATCGGTCCACGCGCCGTCTTCGAGCCCCGATCGGTCCACGCATGCTCTCCTAAGCCCCAATCGGTTAACGCGCCGTCCCCGAGCCCCGATCGGTCCACGCGCCGTCTCCTGAGCCCCGATACGTCCACGCGCAGTCGCCGAGGCCTGATCGGTCCACACGCTGTCTCCTGAGCCCCGATAGGTAAACGCGTCGTCGCCTACACCCCAATCGGTCCACGCGTCGTCTCCTAAGCCCCGATCGGTCCACGCGCCGTCTCCGAGCCCCGATCGGTCCACGCACTGTCTCCTGATGCCCATGGGTCCACGCGGCGCCTCCGGGGCCCCGATCGGTCCACGTGCCGTCTCCTGAGCCCCGATCGTTACACGCGCCGTCTCCGGGCCCCGATCAGTCCACGCGCCGTCTCCGAGCCCCAATCGGTCCACGCACTGTCTCCTGACCCCTATGGGGCAACGCGGCGCTTCCGGAGCCCCGATCGATCCACGCGAGGCTCCTAAGCCGCAATCGGTTAACGCGCCGTTGCCTGCGCCCCGATCGGTCCACGCGTCGTCTTCTAACCCCAGACGCCTCCTCGCACCGTCTCCGAGGGCCGACCGGTTCACGCGCCGTCTCCTGAGCCCCGATCGTTCCACGCATCGTCTCCGAACCCCGATGGGTCCAGGCGTCGGCTCCCAAGCCCCGATCAGTCCACGCGCCGTCTCCGAGGCCCGATCGGTCCACGCGTCGTCTCCTAAGACCCGATCGGTCCACGTATCGTCTCCTAAGACCCGATCGGTCCACACGCCGTATCCGAGCCCCGATGGGTCCACGCGTCGCCTTCTGAGCCCCGGTCGGTCCACGCGCCGTCTCCGAGCGCCGATAACTTCACGCGCCGTCTCCTGAGCCCCGATCGTTCCACGCGCCGTCTCCGAGCCCCGATCGATCCACGCGCCGTCTCCTGAGCCCAAATCGGTCCACACGCTGTCTCGTGAGCCCCGATAGGTACACGCGTCGTCTCCTACGCCCCGATCGGTCCACGCGTAGTCTCCTAAGCCCCGCTCGGTTAACGCGTCGTTTCCGAGCCCCGATCGGTCCACGCGTCGTCTCCTGAGCCCCAATTAGTCCATGCGCCGTCTCCTAAGCCCCGATCCGTCCACGGGCCGTGTCCGAGCTCCGATCGGTCCACGCGTCGTCTCCGAGCCCTGATCGGCCCACGCGCCATCGCCGAGCCCCGATCGGTCCACGCGCCATCGCCGAGCCCCGATAGGTCCACACCCCTTCTCCTGAGCCCCGATCGGTCGACGCGTCGACTCCTAAGCCCCGACCGGTGCACGCGCCGTCTCCTGTGCCCCGATCGATTCACGTGCCGTCTCCTAAGCCCCGATCGGTTCGCCCGTCGTCTCCTAAGTCCCAATCGGTCCACGCGCCCTCTCCGAGCGCCGATCATTTCACGCGCCGTCTCCTGAGCCCCGGTCGGTCCGCGCGCCGTCACCTGAGCCCCGATCGGTCGACGCGTCGTCTTCTGAGCCCCGATCGTTCCACGCGCCGTCTCCGAGCTCCGATCGGTCGACGCGTCGTCGCCTACACCCCAATCCGTCCACACGTCGTCTCCGAGCCCCGATGGGTCCACGAGTCGCCTCCTGAGCCCCGGTCGGTCCACGCGCCGTCTCCTGAGCCCCGATCGGTCCACCCGTCGTCTTCTAAGCCCCGATCGGTCCACGCGTTGTCTCCTAAGCCCCGATCGGTCCACGCGTAGTCTCCTAAGCCCCGCTCGGTTAACGCGTCGTTTCCGAGCCCCGATCGGTCCACGTGTCGTCTCCTAAGCCCCAATTAGTCCACGCGCCGTCTCCTAAGCCCTGATCCGTCCACGGGCCGTGTCCGAGCTCCGATCGGTTCACGCGCCGTCTCCAAACCTCGATCCGTACACGCGTCGTCTCCGAGCCCTGATCGGTCCACGCGCCATCGCCGAGCGCGGATCGGTCCACGCGCCATGGCCGAGCCCCGATCGGTCCACGAGCCGTCTCCTGAGCCCCGATCGGTCCACACCCCTTCTCCTGAGCCCCGATCGGTCGACGCGTCGTCTCCTAAGCCCCGACCGGTGCACGCGCCGTCTCCTGTGCCCCGATCAATTCACGTGCCGTCTCCTAAGCCCCGATCGGTTCACCCGTCGTCTCTTAAGTCCCAATCGGTCCACGCGCCGTCTCCGAGCCCCGATCGGTCCACGCACTGTCTCCTGATCCCCATGGGTCCACGCGGCGCCTGCGGGGCCCCGATCGATCCACGCGAGGCTCCTAAGCCCGGATCGGTCCACGTGCCGTCTCCGAGCCCCGATGTGTCCACGCGCCGCCTCCTGAGCCCGGATCGATCCACGCATCGGCTCCTGAGCCCCGATCGCTCCACGCGCCGATTTCTGAGCCCCGATCAATTGACGCGTCTTCTCCTGAGACCCGATCGCTCCTCGCGCCGTCTCCTGAGCCCCGCTCGGTCCCTGCGCCGTCTTCTTAGCCCCGATGCCTCCACGCGCCGTCTCCGAGCCACGATCGGTCTATGCGTCGCTTCCTGATCCCCGATCGGGCCTCGCGCCGTCACCTAAGCCCCAATCGGTACACGCGCCGTCTCCTAAGCCCCGATCGATCCACGCGCCGTCTCCGAGCGCCTATCTGTTCACGCGCCGTCTCCTTTGCTGCGATCGCTCCACGCGCCGTCTCCGAGGCCCGATCGGTCCACGCATCGTCTCCTAAGCCCCAGATGGTTCTCGTGCCGTCTCCGAACCCCGATCGGTCGACGCGCCGCCTCCGAGCGCCGATCGGTTCACGCGCTGTCTCCTGAGCCCCGATCGCTCCACGCGACTTCTCCGAGCCCCGATCGGTCCACGCGCCGTCTCCTGAGCCCGGATCGGTCCACGCGCCGTTGCCGAACCCCAATTGGTCCACGCTCAACCGCCTGAGCCCCGGTTGGTCCACGCGCAGTCGCCGAGCCCCGATCGGTCCACGCGGGGTCTCCTGAGCCCCGATCGGTCCACGCGGCGTCTCCTAAGCCCGGATCGATCCACGCATCGGCTCCTGAGCCCCGATCGCTCCACGCGCCGATTTCTGAGCCCCGATCAATTGACGCGTCTTCTCCTGAGACCCGATCGGTCCACACCACTTCTCCTGAGCCTCGATCGATTCACGTGCCGTCTCCTAAGCCCCGATCGGTTCACCCGTCGTCTCTTAAGTCCCAATCGGTCCACGCGCCCCGTCCGACCGCCGATCATTTCACGCGCCGTCTCCTGAGCCCCGGTCGGTCCGCGCGCCGTCACCTGAGCCCCGATCGGTCGACGCGTCGTCTTCTGAGCCCCGATCGACCCACGCGTCGTCTCCTGAGCCCCGACCGCTCCACACGCCCTTTCCTGAGCCCCGATCGGTCCACGCATCGTCTCCGAGCGCCGATCGGTTCACGCGCCGTCTCCTGAGCCCCGATCGTTCCACGCGTCGACTCCGAGCTCCGATCGGCCCACGCGCCGTCTCCTAAGCACCGATCGGTCCAAGCGCCGTCTCCGAGCCCCGATCGATCCACGCGTCGTCTCCTAAGACCCGATCGGTCCACGTATCGTCTCCTAAGCCCCGATCGGTCCACACGCCGTCTCCGAGCCCCGATGGGTCCACGCGTCGCCTCCTGAGCCCCGGTCGGTCCACGCGACGTCTCCTGAGCCCCGATCGGTCCACCCGTCGTCTTCTAAGCCCCGATCGGTCCACGCGTCGTCTCCTAAGCCCCGATCGGTCCACGCGCCGTGTCCGAGCCCCGATCGATCCACGCGCCGTCTCCTGAGCCCAAATCGGTCCACACGCTGTCTCGTGAGCCCCGATAGGTACAAGCGTCGTCTCCTACGCCCCTATCGATCCACGCGTAGTCTCCTAAGCCCCGCTCGGTTAACGCGTCGTCTCCGAGCCCCGATCGGTCCACGCGCCATCGCCGAACCCCGATCGGTCCACGCGCCGTCTCCTGAGCTCCGAACGGTCCACACCCCTTGTCCTGAGCCCCGATCGGCCGACGCGTCGTCTCCTAAGCCCCGACCGGTTCACGCGCCGTCTCCTGTGCACCGATCGAATCTCGTGCCGTCTCCGAAGCCCCGATCGGTCCACACGTCGTCTCCTAAGCCCCAATCGGTCCACGCGTCGTCTCCTATGCCCCGATCCGTCGCCGCGTCGTCTCCTGAGCCCCGATCAATTGACGCGCCTTCTCCAGAGCCCCGATCGCTCCTCGCGCCGTCTCGTGAGCCCTGCTCGGTCCATGCGTCGTCTTCTAGGCCCCGATGCCTCCACGCGTCGTCTCCTAAGCCCCGATCGGTCCACGCGCCGTCTCCGGGCCCCGATCGGTCCACGCACCATCTCCTGCTCTCCAATCGGTCCACGCGCCGCCTCCGGAGCCTCGATCGATCCACGCTAGGCTCCTGAGCCCCGGCCGGTCCGCGCGCCGTCTCCTGAGCCCCGAACGGTCGACGCGTCGTCTCCTGAGCCCCGATCAATCCACGCGCCGTCTCCTAAGCCCCGATCGGTCCACGCGCCGTCTCCTAATCTCCAATCTGTCCACGACCCGTCTCCGGGCCCCGATCGGTGCACGCGCCGTCTCCTAAGCCTCGATCGGGCCACGCGCCGTCGCCGAACACCAATTGGTCCACGCGAAACCGCCTGAGCCCCAGTCGGTCCACGCGCTGTCTCCGAGCCCCGATCGGTCCACGCGTCGTCTCCGAGCCCCGATCGGTCCACGCGCCGTCGCCGAGTCATGATCTGTCCACGCGCGGCCTCCTGAGACCCGATCGGTCCACGCGCGGTCGCCGAGCCCCGATCGGTCCACGCGCGGCCTCCTGAGCCCCGATTGGTTCACGCGCCGTATCCGAGCCCCAATCGGTCCACGCGCTGTCTCCGAGCCCTGATCGGTCCACGCATCGTCTCCGAGCCCCGATCGGTCTACGCACCGTCGCCGAGCCATGGTCGGTCCACGCGCGGCCTCCTGAGCCCCGATCGGTCCACGCGCCGTCGCCGAGCCGCGATCGGTTCTCGCGCGGCCTCCTGAGCCCCGGTCGGTCCACGCGCTGCCTACGGAGCCCCGATCGATCCACGCGATTCTCCTGAGCTCCGGTCGGTCGACGCGCCGTCTCCTGAGCCCCGATCGGTCCACGCGTCGTCTCCTAAGCCCCGATTCGTCGACGCGTCGTCCCCTGAGCCCCGATCAATTGACGCGTCTTCTCCTGAGTCCCGATCGCTTCTCGTGCCGCCTCCTGAGCCCCACTCCGTCGAGGCGTCGTCCCGGAGCCCCGATCAATTGACGTGTCTTCTCCTGAGCCCCGATCGCTCCTCGCGCCGTCCCCTGAACCCCGCTCGGTCAATGCGTCGTCTTCTTAGCACGGATGCCTCTACGCGCCGTCTCCGAGCCACGATGGGTCCAGGCGCCGCTTCCTGCGCCCCGATCGGTCCACGCGCCGTCTCCTAAGCCCCAATCGGTCCACGCGGCGTCTCCGAGCGCCGATCATTTAACGCGCCGTCTCCTGAGACCCGATCGTTCCACGCGCCGTCTCCGAGCCCCGATCGGTCCGCGTGCCGCATTCTAAGCCACGGTCCATCCGCGCGCCGTCTCCGAGCCCCGCTCCATCCACGCGTCGTCTCCTAAGCCCCGAACGGTCCACGCGCCGTCTCCTAAGCCCCGATTGATCCACGCGCCCTCTCCCAGCCCCGATCGATCCACGCGCCGTCTCATGAGCCCCAATCGGTCCACGCGTCGGCTCCTAAGCCCTGATCCATCAACGCGTCGTCTCCTGAGCCCCGATCGATCCACGCGCCGCCTCCTGAGCCCCGATCGCTCCACGCACCGTTTCCTGATCCCCGATCGGTCCACACCCCGTCTCCGAGCCCCGATCGGTCCGCGTGCCGCATTCTAAGCCACGGTCCATCCACGCGATGTCTCCGAGCCCCGATCGGTGCACGCGCCGTCTCCTAAGCCCCGATCGTCCACGCGCCGTCTCCGAGCGCCGATCGGTTCACGCGCCGTCTCCTGAGCCCCGATCGCTCCACGCGACTTCTCCGAGCCCCGATCGGTCCACGCGCCGTCTCCTGAGCCCGGATCGGTCCACGCGCCGTTGCCGAACCCCAATTGGTCCACGCTCAACCGCCTGAGCCCCGGTTGGTCCACGCGCAGTCGCCGAGCCCCGATCGGTCCACGCGGGGTCTCCTGAGCCCCGATCGGTCCACGCGGCGTCTCCTAAGCCCCGATCGATCCACGCGCCGTCTCCGAGCGCCGCTCGGTTCACGCGCCGTCTCCTGTGCTCCGATCGTTCCACGCGCCGTCTCCGAGCCCCGATCGGTCCACGCGCCGTCTCCTGAGCCCCGATCGTTCCACACGCCGCCTCCTAAGCCCCGATCGGTCCAGGCGTCGTCTCCTAAGCCCCGACCGGTCTACGCGCCGTCTCCTGAGCCCCGCTCGATCCACGCGTCGTCTCCTAAGCCCTGATCCGTCCACGCGCGGCGTCGAGCCGCGATCGGTCCACGCGCGGCCTCCTGAGCCCCAATCGGTCCACGCGTCGTCTCCTAAGCCCCGATCGGTCCACGCGCCGTCTCCGGGCCCCGATCGGTCCACGCACCATCTCCAGCTCTCCAATCGGTCCGCGCGCCGCCTCCGGAGCCCCGATCGATCCACGCTAGGCTCCTGAGCCCCGGCCGGTCCGCGCGCCGTCTCCTGAGCCCCGAACGGTCGACGCGCCGTCTCCTGAGCCCCAATCGGCCCACACGCTGTTTCGTGAGCCCCGATAGGTACACGCGTCGCCTCCTACGCCCCGATCGGTCCACGCGTCGTCTCCTAAGCCCCGATCGGTCCACGCGTCGTCTCCTAAGCCCCGATCGGTCCACGCGCCGTCTCCGAGCCCCGATCGGTCCACGCACCGTCTCCTGATCCCCATTGGTCCACGCGGCGCCTCCGCAGCTCCGATCGATCCACGCGAGTCTCCTGAGCCCCGGTCGGTCCGCGCGCCGTCTCCTGAGCCACGATCGGTCCACGCGTCGTCTTCAAAGCCCCGATCCGTACACGCGTCGTCTCCGAGCCTCGATCGGTCCACGCGCCGTCGCCGAGCCCCAGTCGGTCCACGCGCTGTCTCCGAGCCCCGATCGGTCCACGCGCCGTCTCCGAGCGCCGATCGGTTCACGCGCTGTCACCCGAGTCTCGATCGTTCCACACGCCGTCTCCAAGCCCCGATCGGTCCACGGTCCGTATCCTGAGCCCGTATCGTTCCACGCGTCGTCTCCTGATCTCCGATCCGTAAACGCGTCGTCTCCGAGCCTCGATCGGTCTACACGCCGTGTCCGATCCCCGATCGGTCCGCGTACCGCATTCTAAGCCGCGGTCCGTCCACGCGCCGTCTCCGAGCACCGATCGGTTCACGCGCCGTCACCCGAGCCCCGATCGTTCCACACGCCGTCTCCAAGCCCCGACCCGAGCGCGTCGTCTCCTGAGCCCCAATCGACCCACACGCAGTCTCGTGAGCCCCGATAGGTACACGCGCCGTCTCCTGAGCTCCGATCGTTCCACGCGCCGTCACCCGAGCCCCGATCGTTCCACACGCCGTCTCCAAGCCCCGACCCGAGCGCGTCGTCTCTTGAGCCCCAATCGACCCACACGCAGTCTCGTGAGCCCCGATAGGTACACGCGCCGTCTCCTGAGCTCCGATCGGTCCACGCGCCGTCTCCGAGCCCCGATCGGTCCGCACACCGTCTCCTGATCCCCATCGCTCCACGAGGGGTCTGCAGAGCCCCGATCGATCCACGCGAGTCTCCTGGGCCCCGGTCGGTCTGCGCACCGTCATCTGAGCCCCGATCGGTCGACGCGTCGTCTCCGAGACTCGATCGGTCCACGCCCCGTCGCCGAGCCCCGATCGGTCCAGGCGTGGCCTCCTGAGCCGCGTTCGGTCCACGCGCCGTTTCCTGAGCCCCGATCGGTCCACGCGTCGTCTTCTAAGCCCAGATGCCTCCTTGCGCCGTCACCCAACCACGATCGGTGCAGGCGCCGCTTCCTGAGCCCCGATCGGTCCACGCGTTTTCTCCTAAGCCCCGATCGGTCGACGCGTCGTCTCCTGAGCCCCGATCGATCCACGCGTCGTCTCCTCAGCCCCGATCGCTCCACGCGCCGTCTCCGAGCGCCGGTCGGTGCACGCGCCGTCTCCTGAGCGCCGATCGTTCCAGACGCCGCCTCCTAAGCCCCGATCGGTCCAGGCGTCGTCTCCTAAGCCCCGACCGGTCCACGCGCCGTCTCCTGGGCCCCGATCGGTCCACGCGCCGTCTCCTAAGCCCCGATCTGTCCACGGGCCGTCTCCGAGCCTCGATCGGTTCACGCATCGTCTCCTAAGCCCCGATCGGTTAACGCGCCGTCTCCGATCCGCGATCGGTCCACGCGCCGTCGCCGAACCCCAATTGGTCCACGCGCAACCGCCTGAGCCCCAGTCGGTCCACGCGTCATCTCCGAGCTCCAATCGGTTCACGCGCCGTTTCCTGAGACCTGATCGGTCCATGCGTCGTCTTCTAAGCCCCGATGCCTCCACGCGCCGCCTCCTGAGTCCCGATCGGTCAACGCGTCGTGTCCTAAGCCCTGATCGGTCCACGTGCCGTCTCCGAGCCCCGAAGGGTCCACGCGCCGCATCCTGAGGCCCGATCGGACGACGCGTCGTCTCCTGAGCCCCGATCGGTCCACGCGTCGTCTCCTGAGCCCCGATCGGTCCACGCGCCGTCTCCTGAGCCCCGATCGGTCCACGCGGCGTTGCCGAACCCCAATTGGTCCACGCGAAACCGCCTGAGCTCCAGTCGGTCCACGCGCTGTCTCCGAGCCCCGATCGGTCCACGTGCCGTCTCCCAGCCCCGATCGGTCCACGCGCCGTCTCCTAATCCCCAATCTGTCCACGACCCGTCTCCGGGCCCCGATCGGTGCACGCGCCGTCTCCTAAGCCCAGATCGGTCCACGGGCCGTCGCCGAACCCCAATTGGTCCACGCGAAACCGCCTGAGCCCCAGTCGGTGCACGCGCTGTCTCCGAGCCCCGAACGGTCCACGCGTCGTCTCCGAGCCCCGATCGGTCCACGCGCCGTCGCCGAGCCGCGATCGGTCCACGCGCGGCCTCCTGAGCCCCGATCGGTCCACGCGCCGTCGCCGAGCCGCGATCCGTTCTCGCGCGGCCTCCTGAGCCCCGGTCGGTTCACGCGCCGTATCCGAGCCCCAATCGGGCCACGCTCCGTCTCCTGAGTCCCGATCGGTCCACGCGTCGTCTCCTAAGCCCCAATCGGTCCACGCGCCGCCTACGGAGCCCCGATCGATCCACGCGAATCTCCTGAGCTCCGGTCGGTCGACGCGCCGTCTCCTGAGCCCCGATCGGTCCACGCGTCGGCTCCTAAGCCCCGATCCATCGACGCGTCGTCTCCTGAGCCCCGATCGATCCACACGCCGTCTCCTAAGCCCCGATCGGTCCACGCGCCGTCTCCGGGCCCCGATCGGTCCACGCACCATCTCCAGCTCTCCAATCGGTCCGCGCGCCGCCTCCGGAGCCCCGATCGATCCACGCTAGGCTCCTGAGCCCCGGCCGGACCGCGCGCCGTCTCCTGAGCCCCGAACGGTCGACGCGCCGTCTCCTGAGCCCCAATCGGCCCACACGCTGTTTCGTGAGCCCCGATAGGTACACGCGTCGCCTCCTACGCCCCGATCGGTCCACGCGTCGTCTCCTAAGCCCCGATCGGTCCACGCGTCGTCTCCTAAGCCCCGATCGGTCCACGCGCCGTCGCCGAGCCCCAGTCGGTCCACGCGCTGTCTCCGAGCCCCGATCGGTCCACGCGCCGTCTCCGAGCGCCGATCGGTTCACGCGCTGTCACCCGAGTCTCGATCGTTCCACACGCCGTCTCCAAGCCCCGATCGGTCCACGGTCCGTATCCTGAGCCCGTATCGTTCCACGCGTCGTCTCCTGATCTCCGATCCGTAAACGCGTCGTCTCCGAGCCTCGATCGGTCTACACGCCGTGTCCGATCCCCGATCGGTCCGCGTACCGCATTCTAAGCCGCGGTCCGTCCACGCGCCGTCTCCGAGCACCGATCGGTTCACGCGCCGTCACCCGAGCCCCGATCGTTCCACACGCCGTCTCCAAGCCCCGACCCGAGCGCGTCGTCTCCTGAGCCCCAATCGACCCACACGCAGTCTCGTGAGCCCCGATAGGTACACGCGCCGTCTCCTGAGCTCCGATCGTTCCACGCGCCGTCTCCGAGCCCCGATCGGTCCAGGCGCCGTCTCCTGAGCCCCAATCGGTCCACACGCTGTCTCGTCAGCCCCGATAGGTAAACGCGTCGCGTCCTACGCCCCGATCGGTCCACGCGTCGTCTCCTAAGCCCCGATCGGTCCACGCGCCGTCTCCGAGCCCCGATCGGTCCGCGCACCGTCTCCTGATCCCCATCGCTCCACGAGGGGTCTGCAGAGCCCCGATCGATCCACGCGAGTCTCCTGAGCCCCGGTCGGTCCGCGCACCGTCATCTGAGCCCCGATCGGTCGACGCGTCGTCTCCGAGACTCGATCGGTCCACGCCCCGTCGCCGAGCCCCGATCGGTCCAGGCGTGGCCTCCTGAGCCGCGTTCGGTCCACGCGCCGTTTCCTGAGCCCCGATCGGTCCACGCGTCGTCTTCTAAGCCCAGATGCCTCCTTGCGCCGTCTCCCAACCACGATCGGTGCAGGCGCCGCTTCCTGAGCCCCGATCGGTCCACGCGTTTTCTCCTAAGCCCCGATCGGTCGACGCGTCGTCTCCTGAGCCCCGATCGATCCACGCGTCGTCTCCTCAGCCCCGATCGCTCCACGCGCCGTCTCCGAGCGCCGGTCGGTGCACGCGCCGTCTCCTGAGCGCCGATCGTTCCACACGCCGCCTCCTAAGCCCCGATCGGTCCAGGCGTCGTCTCCTAAGCCCCGACCGGTCCACGCGCCGTCTCCTGAGCCCCGATCGGTCCACGCGCCGTCTCCTAAGCCGCGATCCATCCACGGGCCGTCTCCGAGCTGCTATCGGTAAACGCGCCGTCACCAAGCCCTGATCTGTACACGCGTCGTCTCCGAGCCCCGGTCGGTCCACGCGCCGTCGCCGAGCCCCGATCGGACGACGCGTCGTCTCCTGAGCCCGGATCGGTCCACCCGTCGTCCTCGAATCCCCGATCCGCACACGCGTCGTCTCCGAGCCTCGATCGGTCCACGCGCCGTCTCCTAAGCCGCGATCCGTCCACGGGCCGTCTCCGAGCTGCTATCGGTAAACGCGCCGTCACCAAGCCCTGATCTGTACACGCGTCGTCTCCGAGCCCCGATCGGTTCACGCGCCGGCTCCGAGCCCGATCGGTCCACGCATCGTCTCCTAAGCCCCGATCGGTTAACGTGCCGTCTCCGAGCCCCGATCGGTCCACGGGCCGTCTCCTGAGCCCCGGTCGGTTCACCCGCCGTCTCCGAGTTACGATCGGTCCGTGCGCCGCTTCCAGAGCCCTATTGGTCCACGCATCCTCTCCTGATCTCCTATTAGTCCACGCGCCGTCTCCTAAGCCCCGATCGGTCCACGTGCCGTCTCCCCGCGACGATCGATTCACGCGCCATCTCCTGAGCCCCGATCGGTCCACGCGTCGTTCCCTAAGCTCCGATCCATCCACGCGCAGTCTCCTGAGCCCCGATCGGTCCACGCATCGCCTCCTGAGCCCCGGACGGTCCAGGCGCCGTCTCCGAACCCCGAGCGGTCGACGCGCCGTCTCCGAGCCCCGATCGGTCCACGCGCCGTCGCCGAACCCCAATTGGTCCACGCGCAACCGCCTGACCCCCAGTCGGTCCACGCGCCGTTTCCTGAGCCCCGATCGGTCCACGCGCCGTCTCCTGAGCCCCGATCGATCTACGCGTCGTCTCCTAAGCCCCGATTGGTGGACGAGCCGTCTCCCATCCACGATCGGTGCACGCGCCGTCTCCTAAGCCCCCATCTGTCCACGACCCGTCTCCGGGCCCCGATCGATGCACGCGCCGTCTCCTAAGCCCCGATCGATCGACGCGCCGTCGCCGAACCCCAATTGGTCCACGCGCAACCGCCTGAGCCCCAGTCGGTCCACGCACTGTCTCCAAGCCCCGATCGGTCCACGCGCCTTCTTCGAGCCCCGGCCGGTCCACGCAACGTCTCCTAAGCCCCAATAGGTTAACGCGCCGTCTCCTGAGCCCCGATCGTTCTACGCGCCGTCTCCGAGCTCCGATCCGTCCACGCGCAGTCGCCGAGCCCCGATCGGTTCACGCGCGGTCTCCTGAGCCCCAGTCGGTACACGCGCTGTCTCCGAGCCCCGATCGGTCCACGCATCGTCTCCTAAGCCCCGCTCGGTTAACGCGTCGTTTCGGAGCCCCGATCGGTCTACGCGTCGTCTCCTGAGCCCCGATCGGTCCACGCGCCGTCTCCTGAGCCCCGATTGGTTCACGCGCCGTATCCGAGCCCTAATTGGTCCACGCGCCGTCTCCTGAGCCCTGATCGGTCGACGCGTCGTCTCCTGAGCCCCGATCGATCCACGCGTCGTCTCCTGACCCTGATCGCTCCACGCGCCGTTTCCTGAGCCCCGATCGGTCCACGCATCGTCTCCGAGCCACGATCGGTCCGTGCGCCGCTTCCTGAGCCCCGATCGGTCCACGCGTCGTCTCCTAAGCCCCGATCCGTTCACGCGCCGTTTCCTGAGCCCCAATCGGTCGACGCATCGTCTTCTAAGCCCACATGCCCCCACGCGCCTTCTCCGAGCCACGATCGGTCCAGGCGCCGCATCCTGAGCACCGTTCGGTCCACGCGTCGTGTCCTAAGCCCCGATCGGTCCACGCGTCGTCTCCTAAGCCCCGATCGTCCACGCGCCGTCAGCGAGCCCCAATCGGTCCACGCACCGTCTCCTGATCCCCATCGGTCCACGCGGCGCCTCCGGAGCCCCGTTCGATCCACGCGAGTCTCCTGAGCTCCTGTCGGTCCGCGCGCCGTCTCCTGAGCCCCGATCGGTCGACGCGTCGTCTCCTGAGCCCCGATCGATCCACGCGTCGTCTCCTGAGTCCCGATCGCTCCACACGCCGTTTCCTGAGCCTGGAGCGTTCCAGGCGTCGTCCCCGAATTCCCGATCCGTACACGCGTCGTCTCCGAGCCTCGATCGGTCCACGCGCCGTCTCCGAGCCCCGATCGGTCCACGCATCGTCTCCTAAGCCCCGATCGGTTAACGCGCCGACTCCGAGCCCCGATCGTTCCACGCGCCGTCTCCGAGCCCCGATCGGTCCACGCATCGTCTCCTAAGCCCCATCGGTCAACGCGTCGTCTCCTAAGCCCCGATCTGTCCACGCGCCGTCTCCGAGCCCCGGTCGGTCCACGCGCCGTCGCCGAACCCCAATTGGTCCACGCGCGGCCTCCTCAACCCCGGTTGGACCACGCGCCATCTCCTAAGCCCCGATCGGTTCACGCGCCGTCTCCGGAGCCTCGATAGATCCACGCGCTGCCTCCTGAGCCCCGGTCGGTCCACGCGCCGTGTCCGAGCCTTGATCGGTCCACGTACTGTCTCCGAAGCCCCGATCGGTCCGCGTGACGCATTCTAATCCACGGTCCGTCCACGCCCCGTCTCCGAGCACCGATCGGTTCACGCGCCGTCTCCTGAGCCCGGATCGGTCCACGCGTCGTCTCCTAAGCCCTAATCGGTCCACGTGTCGTCTCCGAGCCCCGATGGGTCCACGCGCCGCCTCCTGAGCCCCGGTCGGTCCACGCGCCGTCTCCGAGCCCCGATCGGTCCACGTACCGTCTCCGAAGCCCCGATCGATCCACACGCCGTCTTCTCAGCCCCGATCGGTCCACGCGTCGTCCCCTAAGCCCCGATCGGTCCAAGCGCCGTCTCCTAAGCCCCGATCGGTCCACGTGCCATCTTCGAGCGCCGATCATTTCACGCGCTGTCTCCTGAGCCCCGATCGTTCCACGGGCCGTCTCCGAGTCACGATCGGTCCACGCGCCGTCTTCGAGCACCGATCGATCCCCGCGCCGTTTCCTGTGCCCCGATCGGTCGACGCGTCGTCTCCTGAGCCCCGATCGGTCCCCGCGTCGTCTCCTAAGCCGCGATCGGTTCACGCATCGGCTCCTGAGCCCCGATCGGTCCACGCGTCGTCTTCGAGCACCGATCGATCCACGCGCCGTTTCCTGAGCCCCGATCCGTACACGCGTCGTCTCCGAGCCACGATCGGTCCACGCGCCGTTTCCTGGGCCCCGATCGGTCCACGCGTCGACGCCGGAGCCCCGATCGGTATATGCACCGTCTCCCAGCCCCGATCGGTCGACGGGTCGTCTCCTGAGCCCCGGTCAATTGAAGCGTCTTCTCCTGAGCTCCGATCGCTCCTCGCGCCGTCTCCTGAGCCCCGCTCGCTCCATGCGTCGTCTTCTTAGCCCCGATGCCTCCACGCGCCGTCTCCGAGCCATGGTCGGTCCAGGCACCGCTTCCTGAGCCCCGATCGGTCCACGCGGCGCCTCCGGAGCCTCGATCGATCCACGCGCCGTTTCCTGAGCCCTGATCGGTCCACGCATCGTCTTCGAGCACCGATTGGTCCACGCGCCGTTTTCTGAGCACCCTTCCGTCCACGCGTCGTTTTCTGAGCACCCTCCGGTCCACGTGTCGTATTCTAAGCCCAGATGCCCCCACGCGCTGTCTCCGAGCCACGATCGGTCCAGGCGCCGCTTCCTGAGCACCGATCGGTCCACGCGTCGTGTCCTAAGCCCCGATCGGTCCACGCGCCGTCTCCTGAGCCCTGCTCGGTCGACGTGTCCTCTGCTAATCCCCGATCAGTCCACGTGCCGCCTCCGGAGCCCCGATCGATCTACGGGAGTCTCCTAAGCCCCGACCCGTCCACGCGCCGTCTCTTGAGCCCCGATCGGTCAACGCGCCGTCTCCTGAGCCCCGATCGGTCCACGCGCCGTCTCCTCAGCCCTGATCGGTCCATGCATCGTCTCCTAAGCCCCGATTCGTCCACACGTTGTCTCCTAAGCCCCGATGCGTCGACGCGTCGTCTCCTGAGCCCCGATCAATTGACGCGTCTTCTCCAGAGCCCCGATCGCTCCTCGCGCCGTCTCCTGAGCCCCGCTCGGTGAATGCGTCGTCTTCTTAGCCCCGATGCTTCCACGCGCCGTCTCCGAGCCACGATCGGACCAGGCGCCGCTTCCTGAGCCCCGATCGGTCCACGCGCCGTCTCCTAAGCCCCAATCGGTCCACGCGCCGTCTCCTGAGCCCCGATCGGTCCACGCGTCGTCTTCGAGCAGCGATCGATCCACGCGCCGTTTCCTGGGCCCCGATCGGTCCACGCGTCGACGCCGGAGCCCCGATCGGTATACGCACCGTCTCCCAGCCCCGATCGGTCGACGGGTCGTCTCCTGAGCCCCGGTCAATTGAAGCGTCTTCTCCTGAGCTCCGATCGCTCCTCGCGCCGTCTCCTGAGCCCCGCTCGCTCCATGCGTCGTCTTCTTAGCCCCGATGCCTCCACGCGCCGTCTCCGAGCCATGGTCGGTCCAAGCACCGCTTCCTGAGCCCCGATCGGTCCACGCGGCGCCTCCGGAGCCTCGATCGATCCACGCGCCGTTTCCTGAGCCCTGATCGGTCCACGCATCGTCTCCGAGCACCGATTGGTCCACGCGCCGTTTTCTGAGCACCCTTCCGTCCACGCGTCGTTTTCTGAGCACCCTCCGGTCCACGTGTCGTATTCTAAGCCCAGATGCCCCCACGCGCTGTCTCCGAGCCGCGATCGGTCCAGGCGCCGCTTCCTGAGCACCGATCGGTCCACGCGTCGTGTCCTAAGCCCCGATCGGGCCACGCGCCGTCTCCTGAGCCCTGCTCGGTCGACGCGTCCTCTGCTAATCCCCGATCGGTCCACGCGTCGTCTCCGAGCCCCGATCGGTCCACGCGCCGTCGCCGAGCCATGATCGGTCCACGCATCGGCTCCTGAGCCCCGATCGGTCCACGCGTCGCCTCCTGAGCCCCGATCGGTCGACGGGTCCTCTCCTAAGCCCCGATCGGTCCACGCGTCGTCTCCTACGCGCCGATCGGTCCTCGCGCCGTCTCCGAGCCCCGATCGGTCCACGCGCCGGCTCCGAGCCCCGATCCGTCCACGCACCGTCTCCTGGTCCCCATCGGTCCACGCGTCTCCTCCTGAGCCCCGATACGTCTACGCGCAGTCGCCGAGCCCCGATCAGTCCACGCGCCGTCTCCGAGCGCCGATCGGTGCACGCGCCGTCTCCTGAGCCCTGATCCGTCCACGCGCGGCGTCGAGCCGCGATCGGTCCACGCGCGGCCTTCTGAGCCCCAATCGGTCCACGCGTCGTCTCCTAAGCCCCGATCGGTCCACGCGCCGTCTCCGAGCCCCTATCGTTCCACGCACCATCTCATGCTCCCCAATCGGTCCACGCGCCGCCTCCTGAGCCCCGATCGATCCACGCGAATCTCCTGAGCTCCGGTCGGTCCTCGTACCGTCTCCGAGCCCCGATCGGTCCACGTACCGTCTCCGAAGCTCAAATCGGTCCACGCGCCGTCTCCTGAGCCCCGATCGGTCCACGCGTCGTCTCCTAAGCCCCGATCGGTTCACGCGCCGTAGCCGAGCCCCATTCGGTCCACGCGCCGTCTCCTAAGCTCCAATCGGTCCACGCGCCGTCTCCTGAGCCCCAATACGGCCACGCGCAGTCGCCGAGTCCCGATCTGTCCACGCGCTGTCTCCTGAGCCCCGATAGTTACACGCGTCGTCTCCTACACCCCGATCGGTCCACGCGTCGTCTCCTAAGCCCCGATCGGTCCACGCGCCGTCTCCGAGCCCCGATGGGTCCACGCACTGTCTCCTGATCCCCATGGGTCCACGCGGCGCCTCCGGTGCCCCGATCGATCCACGCGAGGATCCTGAGCCTAGATCAATCCACGCATCGTCTCCTAAGCCCCAATCGATTAACGCGCCGTCTCCGAGCCCCGATCGGTCCACGCGCCGTCTCCTGAACCCCGATACGTCCACGCGCAGTCGCCGAGGCCCGATCGGTCCACGCGCTCTCTCCTGAGCCCCGATAGGTACACGCGTCGTCTCCTACGCGCCGATCGGTCCTCGCGCCGTCTCCGAGCCCCGATCGGTCCACGTACCGTCTCCGAAGCCCCGATCGGTCCACACGCCGTCTCCTGAGCCCCGATCGGTTCACGCGCCGTTTCCTGAGCCCCGATCGGTCCACGCGACGTCTTCTAAGCCCAGATGCCCCAAGGCGCCGTCCCCGAGCCACGATCGGTCCAGACGGCACTTCCTGAGCACCGATCGGTCCATGCGTCGTGTCCTAAGCCCCGATCGGTCTACGCGCCGTGTCCTGAGCCCCGATCGGTCAACGCGTCCTCTGCTAAACCCCGATCGGTCCACGCGTCGTCTCCTGAGGCCCGATCGGTCCGCGCGTCGTCTCCTAAGCCCCGACCGGTCCACGCGCCGGCTCCGAGCCCCGATCCGTCCACGCACCGTCTCCTGGTCCCCATCGGACCACACGGCGCCTCCTAAGACCCGATCCGTCGACGCATCGTCTCCTGAGCCCCGGTCAATTGACGCGTCTTCTCCTGAGCTCCGATCGCTCCTCGTGCCGTCTCCTGAGCCCTGCTCGGTCCATGCGTCGTCTTCTTAGCCCCGATGCCTCCACGCGCCGTCTCTGAGCCATGGTCGGTCCACGCGTCGTCTCCTAAGCCCTGATCGGTGCACGTGCCGTCTCCGAGCCCCGATGGGTCCACGCGCCGCCTCCTGACCTCCGATCGGTCGACGTGTCGTCTCCTGAGCCCCGATCGCTCCACGCGCCGTTTCCTGAGCCCCGATCCGTACACGCGCCGTCGCCGAACCCCAATTGGTCCACGCGCAACTGCCTGAGCCCCAGTCGGTCCACGCGCCGTCCCCGAGCCCCGATCGGTCCACGCGTCGTCTCCGAGCCCCGATTGGTCCACGCGCCGTCGCCGAGCCATGATCGGTCCACGCGCGGCCTCCTGAGCCCCGATCGGTCCACGCGTGGTCTCCGAACCCCGATCGGTCCACGCGCCGTTTCCGAGCCCCGATCGGTCCACGCGTCGTCTCCTGAGCCCCGATCGGTCCACGCGTCATCTCCTGAGCCCCGATCGGTCCACGCGTCGTCTCCTAAGCCCCGACCGGTCCACGCGCCGTTTCCTGAGCCCCGATCGATTCACGCGTCGTCTCCTGAGCCCCGATAGCTCCACGCGCCGTTTCCTGAGCCCCGATCGGTCCACGCGTAGTCTCAGAATCCCTGATCCGTACACGCGTCGTCTCCGAGCCTCGATCGGTCCACGCGCCGTCTCCGAGCCCCGAACGGTCCACGCGCCGTCGCCGAACCCCAATTGGTCCACGCGCAACCGCCTGAGCCCCAGTCTGTTCACGCGCGGTCGCCGAACCCCGATCGGTCCACGCGTCGTCTCCAAGCCCCGATCGGTCCACGCGCCGTCGCCGAGCTATGATCGGTCCACGCGCGGCCTCCTGAGCCCCGATCGGTCCACGCGCCGTCGCCGAGCCGCGATCGGTCCACGCGCGGCCTCCTGAGGCCCGATTGGTTCACGCGCCGTATCCGAGCCCCAATCGGCCCACGCGCCGTCTCCTGAGCCCCGATCGGTCCACGCGCGGCCTCCTGAGCCCCGATCGGTCCACGCGCCGTCGCCGAGCCGCGATCGGTTCTCGGGCGGCCTCCTGAGCCCCGGTCGTTTCACGCGCCGTATCCGAGCCCCAATCGGGCCACGCGCCGTCTCCTGAGTCCCGATCAGTCCACGCGTCGTCTCCTAAGCCCCAATCGGTCCACGCGCCGCCTCCGGAGCCCCGATCGATCCACGCGAATCTCCTGAGCTCCGGTCGGTCGACGCACCGTCTCCTCAGCCCCGATCGGTCCACGCGTGGTCTCCTAAGCCCCGATCGCTCCACGCGTCGGCTCCTAACCCCCGATCGGTCCACTCTTCGTCTCCTAAGCCCCGATCCGTCGACGCGCCGTCTCCTGAGACCCGATCGTTCCACGCGCCGTCTCCGAGCCCCGATCGATCCACGCGCCGCCTCCTGAGCCCCGATCGGTCCACGCGCTGTCTCCTGAGCCCCGATAGGTACACGCGTAGTCTCCTAAGCCCCGATCGGTCCACGCGTCGTCTCCGAGCTCTGATCGGCCCACACGCCGTTTCCTGAGCCCCGATCGGTGCATGCGTCGTCTTCTTAGCCCCGATGCCTCCACGCGTCGTCTCCGAGCCACGATCGGTCCAGGCGCCGCTTCCTGAACCCCGATCGGTCCACGCGCCGTATCCTAAGCCCCGATCGGTCCACGGGCCGTCCCCTGAGCCCGATCTGTCCACGCCCCGTCTCCGAGCCCCGATCGGTTCACGGATCGTCTCCTAAGCCCCGATCGGTTAACGCGCCGTCTCCGAGCCCCGATCGGTCCACGCGCCGTCGCCGAACCCCAATTGGTCCACGCGCAACCGCCTGCGCCCCAGTCGGTCCACGCGCGGTCTCCGAGCCCCGATCGGTCCACGCGTCGTCTCCGAGCCCCGGTCGGTCCACGCGCCGTCTCCGAGCCCCGATCGGTTCACGCATCGTCTCCTAAGCCCCGATCGGTTAACGCGCCGTCTCCGGAGCCCCAATTGGTCCACGCGCAATCGCCTGAGCCCCAGTGGGTCCACGCGCTGTCTTCGAGCCCCGATCAGTCCACGCGTCGTCTCCGGGCCCCGATCGGTCTACGCGCCGTCGCCGAGCCATGATCGGTCCACGCGCGGCCTCCCGAGCCCCGATCGGTCCACGCGCCGTCTCCTAAGCCCTGCTCGGTTAACGCGTCGTTTCCGAGCCCCGATCGGTCGACGCGTCGTCTCCTGAGCCCCTATTAGTCCACGCGCCGTCTCCTAAGCCCTGATCCGTCCACGGGCCGTGTCCGAGCTCCGATCGGTTAACGCGCCGTCTCCGAGTCCCGATCAGTCCACGCGCTGTCTCCTGAGCCCCAATCGGTCTAGGCGTCGTCTTCTAAGCCCCAATCGGTCCACGCGCCGTCTCCAAGCCCCGGTCGGTCCACGCGTCGCCTTCGAGCACCGATCGATCCACGCGCCGTTTCCTGGGCCCCGATCGGTCCACGCGTCGCCACCGGAGCCCCGATCGGTCTACGCGCCGTCTCATGAGCCCCGGTCGGTTCATGCGCCGTCGCCGAGCCTCGATCGGTCCACGCGCGGCCGCCTTAGCCCCGGTCGGTCCACGCGCCGTCTCCGAGCCCCGATCGGTCCACGCATCGTCACCTGAGCCCCGATCGGTTAACGCGCCGTCTCCGAGCCCCGATCAGTCCACGCGCCGTCTCCTGAGCCCCGGTCGGTTCATGCGCCGTCTCCGAGCCCCGATCGATCCACGCGTCGTCTTGTAAGCCCTGATGCCTTCTCGCGCCGTCCTCGGCCCACGATCGGTCCAGGCGCCGCTTCCTGAGCCACGATCGGTCCACGCGCCTTCTCCGAGCCCCGATCGGTGCACGCGCCGTCTCCTGAGCCCCGATCGGTCCACGCGTCGTCTCCTGAGCCCCGATCGGTCCACGCGCCGTCTCCGAGCGCCGATCGGTCCACGCGCGGTCTCCAAGCCTCGATCCGTACACGCGCCGTCTCCGAGCCCCGATCGGTCCACGCGTCGTCTCCGAGCACCGTTCGGTCCACGCGCCGTTTCCTGAGCCCCGATCGGTCCATCCGTCGTCTTTTAAGCCCCGATAGCTCCACGCGCCGTCTCCGAGCCACGATCGGTCCAGGCGCCGCTTCCTGAGCCCCGATCGGTCCACGCGTCGGCTCCTAAGCCTCGATAGGTCCACGCGCGGCCTCCTTAGCCCCGGTCGGTCCACGCGCCGTCTCCGAGCCGCGATCGGTCCACGCATCGTCTCCTAAGCCCCGATCGGTTAACGCGCCGTCTCCCCGCCCCGATCGGTCCACGCGCCGTCTCCTGAGCATTAATCCGTCCACGCGCGGCGTCGAGCCGCGATCGGTCCACGCGCGGCCTCCTGAGCCCCAATCGGTCCACGCGTCGTCTCCTAAACCCCGATCCGTCGCAGCGTCGTCCCCTGAGCCCCGATCAATTGACGCGTCTTCTCCTGAGCCCCGATCGTACCTCACGCCGTCTCCTGAGCCCCGCTCGGTCCACGCGTCGTCTCCTGAGCCCCGATCGGTCCACGCGCCGTCTTCTGAGCCCCGATCGGTCCACGCGTCGTCTCCTGAGCCCCGACCGGTCCACGCGCCGTCTTCTGAGCCCCGATCGGTCCACGCGCCGTCGCCGAACCCCAATTGGTCCACGCGAAACCGCCTGAGCCCCAGTCGGTCCACGCGCTGTCTCCGAGCCCCGATCGGTCCACGTGCCGTCTCCCAGCCCCGAACGGTCCACGCGCCGTCTCCTAATCCCCAATCTGTCCACGACCCGTCTCCGGGACCCGATCGGTGCACGCGCCGTCTCCTAAGCCCCGATCGGGCCACGCGCCGTCGCCGAACACCAATTGGTCCACGCGAAACCGCCTGAGCCCCAGTCGGTCCACGCGCTGTCTCCGAGCCCCGATCGGTCCACGCGTCGTCTCCGAGCCCCGATCGATCCACGCGTCTTCTCCTGAGCCCCGACCGCTCCACGCGTCGTCTCCGAGCTCCGATCGGTCCATGCGCCGTTTCCGAGCCCCGATCGGTCCATGCGTCGTCTTCTAAGCCCCGATGCCTCCACGCGCCGTCTCCGAGCCACGATCGGTGCAGGCGCCGCTTCGTGAACCCCGATCGGTCCACGCGCTGTCTCCTGAGCCCCGATCCATCCACGCGCAGTCGCCGAGCCCCGATCGGTCCACGCGCGGTCTACTGAGCTCCGGTCGGTCCACACGCCGCTGCGAACCCCAATTGGCCCACGCGCAACCTCTCGTGCCCCAGTCGGTAAACGCGCTGTCTCCGAGCCCCGATCGGTCCACGTATGTTCTCCTAAGCCCCAATTAGTCCACGCGCCGTCTCCTAAGCCCCGATCTGCCCACGGGCCATCTCCGAGCTCCGATCGGTCCACGCGCCGTCTCGAAGCCTCGATCCGTACACACGTCGTCTCCGAGCCCCGATCGATCCACGCGCCATCGCCGAACCCCGATCGGTCCACGCGCCGTCTCCTGAGCTCCGAACGGTCCACACCCCTTGTCCTGAGCCCCGATCGGCCGACGCGTCGTCTCCTAAGCCCCGCTCGGTCCATGCGTCGTCTTCTTAGCCCCGATGCCTCCACGCGTCGTCTCCTAAGCCCCGATCGGTCCACGCGCCGTCTCCGGGCCCCGATCGGTCCACGCCCCATCTCCTGCTCTCCAATCGGTCCACGCGCCGCCTCCGGAGCCCCGATCGATCCACGCTAGGCTCCTGAGCCCCGACCGGTCCGCGCGCCGTCTCCTGAGCCCCGAACGGTCGACGCGTCGTCTCCTGAGCCCCGATCGATCCACGCGCCGTCTCCTAAGCCCCGATCGGTGCCCGCGCCGTCTCCGAGCGCCGATCGGTTCGCGCGCCGTCTCCTGAGCCCCGATCATTCCACGCGATGTCTCCCAGCCCCGATCGGTCCACGAGCCGTTTTCTCAGCAGCGTTCGGTCCACGCGTCGTCTTCAAAACCCCGATGCCTCCCCGCGCCGTCTCCGAGCCACGATCGGTCCGTGCGCCGCTTCCAAAGCCCTATCAGTCCAGGCGTCCTCTCCTGATCTCCGATCGGTCCACGCGCCGTCTCCTAAGCCACAATCGGTCTACGCGCCGTCTCCTGAGCCCCGATCCGTCCACGCGCCGTCTCCTGAGCCCCGATCGTCCAACGCGCCGTCTCCGAGCACCGATCGGTCCACGTGCCGTCTCCGAGCCCCGATCGGTCCACGCGCCGTCTCCTGAACCCCGATACGTCCACACACAGTCGCTGAGCCCCGATCGGTCCACGCGCCGTCGCCGAGCCTCGATCGGTCCACGCGCGGCCTCCTGAGCCGCGGTCGGTTCACGCGCCGTCTCCGAGCCCCGATCGATCCACGCGTCGTCTTCTAAGCCCAGATGCCTCCTCGCGCCGTCTCCGAGCCACGATCGGTTCAGGCGCCGCTTCGTGAGCCCCGATCGGTCCACGCTCCGTCACCAAGCCCCGATACGTACACGCGTCGTCTCCGAGCCCCGGTCGGTTCACGCGCCGTCTCCGAGCCCCGATGGGTCCACGCGCGGTCTCCTGAGCCCCGGTCGGTCCACGCGCTGTCGCCGAACCCCAATTCGTCCACGGGCAACCTCCTGAGACCCAGTCGGTCCACGCGCCGTCTCCTGAGCCCCGATCGGTCCACGTATCGTCTCCTACGCCCCGATCGGTCCACGCGTCGTCTCCTAAGCCCCGAACGGTCCACGCGCCGTCTCCGAGCCCCGATCCGTCGCAGCGTCGTCCCCTGAGCCCCGATCAATTGACGCGTCTTCTCCTGATCCCCGATCGCACCTCACGCCGTCTCCTGAGCCCCGCTCGGTCCATGCGTCGTGTTCTTAGCCCCGATGCCTCCACGCGCCGTCTCCGAGACACGATAGGTCCAGGCGCCGCTTCCTGAGCCCCGATCGATCCACGCGCCGTCTCGTAAGCCACAATCGGTCCACGCGCCGTCTCAGAGCGCCGATCATTTCACGCGCCGTCTCCTGAGCCCCGATCGTTCCACGCGCCGTCTCCGAGCCCCGATCGGTCCACGCGGCGTCTCCTGAGCCCCGATCGGTTCACGCATCGTCTCCTAAGCCCCGATACGTCTACACGCCGTATCCGAGCCCCGATCGGTCCGCGTGACGCATTCTAAGCCACGGTCCGTCCACGCGCCGTCTCCTTAGCCCCGATCGGTCCACGCGTCGTCTCCTAAGCCCTGATCGGTCCACGTGCCGTCTCCGAGCCCCGGTCGGTCCACGCGTCGCCTTCGAGCACCGATCGATCCACGCGCCGTTTCCTGGGCCCCGATCGGTCCACGCGTCGCCACCGGAGCCCCGATCGGTCTACGCGCCGTCTCATGAGCCCCGGTCGGTTCATGCGCCGTCGCCGAGCCTCGATCTGTCCACGCGCGGCCGCCTTAGCCCCGGTCGGTCCACGCGCCGTCTCCGAGCCCCGATCGGTCCACGCATCGTCACCTGAGCCCCGATCGGTTAACGCGCCGTCTCCGAGCCCCGATCAGTCCACGCGCCGTCTCCTGAGCCCCGGTCGGTTCATGCGCCGTCTCCGAGCCCCGATCGATCCACGCGTCGTCTTGTAAGCCCAGATGCCTTCTCGCGCCGTCTCCGGCCCACGATCGGTCCAGGCGCCGCTTCCTGAGCCACGATCGGTCCACGCGCCTTCTCCGAGCCCCGATCGGTGCACGCGCCGTCTCCTGAGCCCCGATCGGTCCACGCGTCGTCTCCTGAGCCCCGATCGGTCCACGCGCCGTCTTCTGAGCCCCGATCGGTCCACGCGCCGTCTCCTAAGCCCCGATCGGGCCACGCGCCGTCGCCGAGCCGCGATCGGTTCTCGCGCGGCCTCCTGAGCCCCGGTCGGTCCACGCGCCGCCTACGGAGCCCCGATCGATGCACGCGAATCTCCTGAGCTCCGGTCGGTCGACGCGCCGTCTCCTGAGCCCCGATCGGTCCACGCGTCGTCTCCTAAGCCCCGATTCGTCGACGCGTCGTCTCCTGATCCCCGATCAATTGACCCGTCTTCTCCTGAGCCCCGATCGCTTCTCGTGCCGCGTCCTGAGCCCCACTCCGTCGAGGCGTCGTCTCCGGAGCCCCGATCAATTGACGTGTCTTCTCCTGAGCCCCGATCGCTCCTCGCGCCGTCTCCTGAACCCCGCTCGGTCAATGCGTCGTCTTCTTAGCACGGATGCCTCCACGCGCCGTCTCCGAGCCACGATCGGTCCAGGCACCGCTTCCTGCGCCCCGATCGGTCCACGCGTCGTCTCCGAGCCCCGATCGGTCCACGCGTCGTCGCCGAGTCATGATCTGTCCACGCGCGGCCTCCTGAGACCCGATCGGTCCACGCGCCGTCTTCGAGCCCCGATCGGTCCACGCATGGTCTCCTAAGCCACAATCGGTTAACGCGCCGTCCCCGAGCCCCGATCGGTCCACGCGCCGTCTCCTGAGCCCCGATACGTCCACGCGCAGTCGCCGAGCCCTGATCGGTCCACGCGTCGTCTCCTAAGCCCCGATCGGTCCACGCGAGGCTCCTGAGCCCCGATCGGTTAACGCGCCGTCTCCGAGCCCCGATCGGTCCACGCGCCGTCGCCGAACCCCAATTGGTCCACGCGCAACCGGCTGAGCCCAAGTCGGTCCACGCACTGTCTCCGAGCCCCGATCGGTCCACGCGTCGTCTCCGAGCCCCGATCGGTCCACGCGCCGTCGCCGAGCCATGATCGGCCCACGCGAGGCTCCTGAGCCCCGGTCGGTCCGCGAGCCGTCTCCTGAGCCCCGATCGGTCGACGCGTCGTTTCCTGAACCCCGATCAGTCCACGCGCCGTCTCCTAAGCCCGGATCGTTCCACGCGCCGTCCTCGAGCCCCGATCGGTCCACGCGCCGTCTCCTGAGCCCGGATCGGTCCACGCGTCGGCTCCTAAGCCCCGATCGGTCCACGCGTCGTCTCCTAAGCCCCGATCCGTCGACGCGTCGTCTCCTGAGCCCCGATCGGTCCATGCGTCGTCTTCTAAGCCCCGATGCCTCCACGCGCCGTCTCCGAGCCACGATTGGTGCAGGCGCCGCTTCGTGAACCCCGATCGGTCCACGCGCTGTCTCCTGAGCCCCGATCCATCCACGCGCAGTCGCCGAGCCCCGATCGGTCCACGCGCGGTCTACTGAGCTCCGGTCGGTCCACACGCCGCTGCGAACCCCAATTGGTCCACGCGCAACCTCTCGTGCCCCAGTCGGTAAACGCGCTGTCTCCGAGCCCCGATCGGTCCACGTATGTTCTCCTAAGCCCCAATTAGTCCACGCGCCGTCTCCTAAGCCCCGATCTGCCCACGGGCCGTCTCCGAGCTCCGATCGGTCCACGCGCCGTCTCGAAGCCTCGATCCATACACGCGCCGTCTCCTGAGCCCCGATCATTCCACGCGATGTCTCCGAGCCCCGATCGGTCCACGAGCCGTTTTCTCAGCACCGTTCGGTCCACGCGTCGTCTTCAAAGCCCCGATGCCTCCACGCGCCGTCTCCGAGCCACGATCGGTCCGTGCGCCGCTTCCAAAGCCCTATCAGTCCAGGCGTCCTCTCCTGATCTCCGATCGGTCCACGCGCCGTCTCCTAAGCCCCGATCGGTGCACGCGCCGTCTCCGAGCGCCGATCGGTTCACGCGCCGTCTCCTGAGCCCCGATCATTCCACGCGATGTCTCCTCAGCCCCGATCGGTCCACGCGCCGTCTCCGAGCGCCGATTAGTTCACGCGCCGTCTTCTGAGCCCCGCTCGCTCCACGCTCCGTCTCCCAGCCCCGATCGCTCCACGCGCCGTCTCCTGAGCCCGGATTGGTCCACGCGCCGTCGCCGAACCCCAATTGGTCCACGCGCCACCGCCTGTGCCCCAGTCGGTCCACGCGCTGTCTCCGAGCCCAGATCGGTCCACGCGCCGTCTCCGAGCGCCGATCGGTCCACGCGCTTTCTCCTGAGCCCCGATCGGTCCACGCGCCGTCTCCGAGCGCCGATCATTTCACGTGACGTCTCCTGAGCCCTGATCGTTCCACGCGCCGTCTTCGAGCCCCGAGCGGTCCACGCGCCGTCTCCTGAGCCCCAATCGATCAACGCGCAGCCTCCTGAGCCCCGATCGGTCCACGCGCCGTCGCCGAGCTGCGATCGTTCTACACGCCGCTCCGATCCCCGATCGTTCTACGCGCCGTCGCCGAGCTATGATCGGTCCACGCGCGGCCTCCTGAGCCCCGATCGGTCCACGCGGCGCCTCCGGAGCCCCGATCGATCTACGCGAGTCTCCTGAGCCCCAGTCGGTCCGCGCGCCGTCTCCGGAGCCCCAATCGCGCCACGCGCCGTTTTCTGAGCACCGTTTGGTCCACGCATCGTCTTGAAAGCCCCGATGCCTCCACGCGCCGTCTCCGAGCCACGATCGGTCCGTGCGCCGCTTCCAGAGGCCTATCGGTCCACGCGTCGTCTCCTGATCTCCGATCGGTCCACGCGCCGTCTCCTAAGCCCCGATCATTCCACGCGCCGTCTCCGAGCCCCGATCGGTCCACGCGCCGTCTCCTAAGCCCCGATCGGTCAACGCGCCTTCTCCTCAGCCCCGATTGGTCCACGCGCCGTCTCCGAGCGCCGATCGGTTCACGCGCCGTCTCCTGAGCCCCGATCGCTCCACTCGCCGTCTCCGAGCACCGATCGGTCCACGCGCCGTCTCCTGAGCCCGGATCGGTCCACGCGCCGTCGCCGAACCCCAATTGGTCCACGCGCAACCGTCTGAGCCCCGGTTGGTCCACGCGCTCTCTCCGAGCCCCGATCGGTCCACGCGTCGTATCCGAACCCCGATCGGTCCACGCGCCGTCGCCGAGCCATGATCGGTCCACGCGCGGCCTCCTGAGCCCCGGTTGGTTCACGCGCCGTATCAGAGCCCCCATCGGTCCACGCGTCGTCTCCGAGCCCCGATCGGTCCACGCGCCGTCGCCGAGCCATGATCGGCCCACGCGAGGCTCCTGAGCCCCGGTCGGTCCGCGAGCCGTCTCCTGAGCCCCGATCGGTCGACGCGTCGTTTCCTGAACCCCGATCAGTCCACGCGCCGTCTCCTAACCCCGGATCGTTCCACGCGCCGTCCTCGAGCCCGGATCGGTCCACGCGTCGGCTCCTAAGCCCCGATCGGTCCACGCGTCGTCTCCTAAGCCCCGATCCGTCGACGCGTCGTCTCCTGAGCCCCGATCG
Source organism: Netelia fuscicornis (assembly GCA_946811545.1). NCBI lineage: Eukaryota > Metazoa > Arthropoda > Insecta > Hymenoptera > Ichneumonidae > Netelia > Netelia fuscicornis. Next base: position 13,049,584 of record OX328016.1, on the reverse strand, counting down.
ATCCACGCGTCTTCTCCTGAGCCCCGACCGCTCCACGCGTCGTCTCCGAGCTCCGATCGGTCCATGCGCCGTTTCCGAGCCCCGATCGGTCCATGCGTCGTCTTCTAAGCCCCGATGCCTCCACGCGCCGTCTCCGAGCGACGATCGGTGCAGGCGCCGCTTCGTGAACCCCGATCGGTCCACGCGCTGTCTCCTGAGCCCCGATCCATCCACGCGCAGTCGCCGAGCCCCGATCGGTCCACGCGCGGTCTCCTGAGCTCCGAACGGTCCACACCCCTTGTCCTGAGCCCCGATCGGCCGACGCGTCGTCTCCTAAGCCCCGACCGGTTCACGCGCCGTCTCCTATGCACCGATCGAATCTCGTGCCGTCTCCTAAGCCCCGATCGGTCCACACGTCGTCTCCTAAGCCCCAATCGGTCCACGCGTCGTCTCCTAAGCCCCGATCCGTCGCCGCGTCGTCTCCTGAGCCCCGATCAATTGACGCGTCTTCTCCAGAGCCCCGATCGCTCTTCGCGCCGTCTCCTGAGCCCCGCTCGGTCCATGCGTCGTCTTCTTAGCCCCGATGCCTCCACGCGTCGTCTCCTAAGCCCCCATCGGTCCACGCTCCATCTCCGGGCTCCGATCGGTCCACGCACCATCTCCTGCTCTCCAATCGGTCCACGCGCCGCCTCCGGAGCCCCGATCGATCCACGCTAGGCTCCTGAGCCCCGGCCGGTCCGCGCGCCGTCTCCTGAGCCCCGAACGGTCGACGCGTCGTCTCCTGAGCCCCGATCGATCCACGCGCCGTCTCCTAAGCCCCGATCGGTGCACGCGCCGTCTCCGATCGCCGATCGGTTCACGCGCCGTCTCCTGAGCCCCGATCATTCCACGCGATGTCTCCGAGCCCCGATCCGTCCACGAGCCGTTTTCTGAGCACCGTTCGGTCCACGCGTCGTCTTCAAAGCCCCGATGCCTCCACGCGCCGTCTCCGAGCCACGATCGGTCCGTGCGCCGCTTCCAAAGCCCTATCAGTCCAGGCGTCCTCTCCTGCTCTCCGATCGGTCCACGCGCCGTCTCCTAAGCCCCGATCGGTGCACGCGCCGTCTCCGAGCGCCGATCGGTTCACGCGCCGTCTCCTGAGCCCCGATCATTCCACGCGATGTCTCCGAGCCCCGATCGGTCCACGCGCCGTCTCCTAAGCCCCGATCGGTCCACGCGCCGTCTCCGAGCGCCGATCGGTCCACGCGCGGTCTCCAAGCCTCGATCCGTACACGCGCCGTCTCCGAGCCCCTATCGGTCCACGCGTCGTCTCCGAGCACCGTTCGGTCCACGCGCCGTTTCCTGAGCCCCGATCGGTCCATCCGTCGTCTTTTAAGCCCCGATACCTCCACGCGCCGTCTCCGAGCCACGATCGGTCCAGGCGCCGCTTCCTGAGCCCCGATCGGTCCACGCGTCGGCTCGTAAGCCTCGATAGGTCCACGCGCGGCCTCCTTAGCCCCGGTCGGTCCACGCGCCGTCTCCGAGCCGCGATCGGTCCACGCATCGTCTCCTAAGCCCCGATCGGTTAACGCGCCGTCTCCCCACCCCGATCGGTCCACGCGCCGTCTCCTGAGCCCTGATCCGTCCACGCGCGGCGTCGAGCCGCAATCGGTCCACGCGCGGCCTCCTGAGCCCCAATCGGTCCACGCGTCGTCTCCTAAGCCCCGATCTGTCGCAGCGTCGTCCCCTGAGCCCCGATCAATTGACGCGTCTTCTCCTGAGCCCCGATCGCACCTCACGCCGTCTCCTGAGCCCCGCTCAGTCCATGCGTCGTGTTCTTAGCCCTGATGCCTCCACGCGCCGTCTCCGAGACACGATAGGTCCAGGCGCCGCTTCCTGAGCCCCGATCGATCCACGCGCCGTCTCGTAAGCCACAATCGGTCCACGCGCCGTCTCAGAGCGCCGATCATTTCACGCGCCGTCTCCTGAGCCCCGATCATTCCACGCGCCGTCTCCGAGCCCCGATCGGTCCACGCGGCGTCTCCTGAGCCCCGATCGGTTCACGCATCGTCTCCTAAGCCCCGATACGTCTACACGCCGTATTCGAGCCCCGATCGGTCCGCGTGACGCATTCTAAGCCACGGTCCGTCCACGCGCCGTCTCCGAGCACCGATCGGTCCACGCGCCGTCTTCTGAGCCCCGATCGGTCCACGCGCCGTCGCCGAACCCCAATTGGTCCACGCGAAACCGCCTGAGCCCCAGTCGGGCCACGCGCTGTCTCCGAGCCCCGATCGGTCCACGTGCCGTCTCCCAGCCCCGATCGGTCCACGCGCCGTCTCCTAATCCCCAATCTGTCCACGACCCGTCTCCGGGACCCGTTCGGTGCACGCGCCGTCTCCTAAGCCCCGATCGGGCCACGCGCCGTCGCCGAACACCAATTGGTCCACGCGAAACCGCCTGAGCCCCAGTCGGTCCACGCGCTGTCTCCGAGCCCCGATCGGTCCACGCGTCGTCTCCGAGCCCCGATCGGTCCACGCCCCGTCGCCGAGTCATGATCTGTCCACGCGCGGCCTCCTGAGACCCGATCGGTCCACGCGCCGTCTTCGAGCCCCGATCGGTCCACGCATGGTCTCCTAAGCCCCAATCGGTTAACGCGCCGTCCCCGAGCCCCGATACGTCCACGCGCAGTCGCCGAGCCCTGATCGGTCCACGCGCTGTCTCCTGAGCCCCGATAGGTACACGCGTCGTCGCCTACACCCCGATCGGTCCATGCGTCGTCTCCTAAGCCCACATTGGTCCACGTGCCGTCTCCCAGCCCCGATCGGTCCACGCGCCGTCTCCTAATCCCCAATCTGTCCACGATCCGTCTCCGGGCCCCGATCGGTCCACGCACTGTCTCCTGATCCCCATGGGTCCACGCGGCGCCTCCGGGGCCCCGATCGATCCACGCGAGGCTCCTAGGCCCCGATCGGTCCACGCGCAACCGCCTGAGCCCCAGTCGGTCGACGCGCTGTCTCCGAGCCCCGATCGGTCCACGCGTCGTCTCCGAGCCCCGATCGGTCCACGCCCCATCGCCGAGCCACGATCGGTCCACGCGCGGCCTCCTGAGCCCCGATCGTTCCACGCGCCGTCTCCGAGCTCCGATCGGTCCACGCGCCGTCTCCTAATCCCCGATCGGTCCAAGCGCCTTCTGCTAAGCCCCGATCGGTCCAAGCGCCTTCTGCTAAGCCCCGATCGGTCCACGCGCCGTCTCCGAGCGCCGATCGGTTCACGCACCGTCACCTGCGCCCCGATCGTTCCACGCGCCGTCTCCGAGCCCCGATCGGTCTACGCGCCGTCTCCTAAGCCCCGATCGCTCCACGCACCGTTTTCTGAGCACCGTTTGGTCCACGCGTCGTCTTCAAAGCGCCGATGCCTCCTCGCGCCGTCTGCGAGCCACGATCCGTCCGTGCGCCGCTTCCAGAGCCCTCTCGGTCCACGCGTCGTCTCCTGTACTCCGATCGGTCCACACGCCATCTCCTAAGCCCCGATCATTCCACGCGCCATCTCCGAGCCCCGATCGGTCCACGCGCCGTCTCATAAGCCCCGATCGGACCACGCGCCTTCTCCTCAGCCCCGATCGGTCCACGCGCCGTCTCCGAGCGCCGATTAGTTCACGCGCCGTCTCCTGAGCCCCGCTCGCTCCACGCTCCGTCTCCCAGCCCCGATCGGTCCACGCGCCGTCTCCTGAGCCCGGATTGGTCCACGCGCCGTCGCCGAACCCCAATTGGTCCACGCGCCACCGCCTGTGCCCCAGTCGGTCCACGCGCTGTCTCCGAGCCCAGATCGGTCCACGCGCCGTCTCCGAGCGCCGATCGGTCCACGCGCTTTCTCCTGAGCCCCGATCGGTCCACGCGCCGTCTCCGAGCGCCGATCATTTCACGTGACGTCTCCTGAGCCCTGATCGTTCCACGCGCCGTCTTCGAGCCCCGAGCGGTCCACGCGCCGTCTCCTGAGCCCCAATCGATCAACGCGCAGCCTCCTGAGCCCCGATCGGTCCACGCGCCGTCGCCGAGCCGCGATCGTTCTACGCGCCGCTCCGAGCCCCGATCGTTCTACGCGCCGTCGCCGAGCTATGATCGGTCCACGCGCGGCCTCCTGAGCCCCGATCGGTCCACGCGGCGCCTCCGGAGCCCCGATCGATCTACGCGAGTCTCCTGAGCCCCAGTCGGTCCGCGCGCCGTCTCCGGAGCCCCAATCGCGCCACGCGCCGTTTTCTGAGCACCGTTTGGTCCACGCATCGTCTTGAAAGCCCCGATGCCTCCACGCGCCGTCTCCGAGCCACGATCGGTCCGTGCGCCGCTTCCAGAGGCCTATCGGTCCACGCGTCGTCTCCTGATCTCCGATCGGTCCACGCGCCGTCTCCTAAGCCCCGATCATTCCACGCGCCGTCTCCGAGCCCCGATCGGTCCACGCGCCGTCTCCTAAGCCCCGATCGGTCAACGCGCCTTCTCCTCAGCCCCGATTGGTCCACGCGCCGTCTCCGAGCGCCGATCGGTTCACGCGCCGTCTCCTGAGCCCCGATCGCTCCACGCGCCGTCTCCGAGCACCGATCGGTCCACGCGCCGTCTCCTGAGCCCGGATCGGTCCACGCGCCGTCGCCGAACCCCAATTGGTCCACGCGCAACCGTCTGAGCCCCGGTTGGTCCACGCGCTCTCTCCGAGCCCCGATCGGTCCACGCGTCGTATCCGAACCCCGATCGGTCCACGCGCCGTCGCCGAGCCATGATCGGTCCACGCGCGGCCTCCTGAGCCCCGGTTGGTTCACGCGCCGTATCAGAGCCCCCATCGGTCCACGCGTCGTCTCCGAGCCCCGATCGGTCCACGCGCCGTCGCCGAGCCATGATCGGCCCACACGAGGCTCCTGAGCCCCGGTCGGTCCGCGAGCCGTCTCCTGAGCCCCGATCGGTCGACGCGTCGTTTCCTGAACCCCGATCAGTCCACGCGCCGTCTCCTAACCCCGGATCGTTCCACGCGCCGTCCTCGAGCCCCGATCGGTCCACGCGCCGTCTCCTGAGCCCGGATCGGTCCACGCGTCGGCTCCTAAGCCCCGATCGGTCCACGCGTCGTCTCCTAAGCCCCGATCCGTCGACGCGTCGTCTCCTGAGCCCCGATCGATCCACGCGTCTTCTCCTGAGCCCCGACCGCTCCACGCGTCGTCTCCGAGCTCCGATCGGTCCATGCGCCGTTTCCGAGCCCCGATCGGTCCATGCGTCGTCTTCTAAGCCCCGATGCCTCCACGCGCCGTCTCCGAGCGACGATCGGTGCAGGCGCCGCTTCGTGAACCCCGATCGGTCCACGCGCTGTCTCCTGAGCCCCGATCCATCCACGCGCAGTCGCCGAGCCCCGATCGGTCCACGCGCGGTCTCCTGAGCTCCGAACGGTCCACACCCCTTGTCCTGAGCCCCGATCGGCCGACGCGTCGTCTCCTAAGCCCCGACCGGTTCACGCGCCGTCTCCTGTGCACCGATCGAATCTCGTGCCGTCTCCTAAGCCCCGATCGGTCCACACGTCGTCTCCTAAGCCCCAATCGGTCCACGCGTCGTCTCCTAAGCCCCGATCCGTCGCCGCGTCGTCTCCTGAGCCCCGATCAATTGACGCGTCTTCTCCAGAGCCCTGATCGCTCTTCGCGCCGTCTCCTGAGCCCCGCTCGGTCCATGCGTCGTCTTCTTAGCCCCGATGCCTCCACGCGTCGTCTCCTAAGCCCCCATCGGTCCACGCTCCATCTCCGGGCCCCGATCGGTCCACGCACCATCTCCTGCTCTCCAATCGGTCCACGCGCCGCCTCCGGAGCCCCGATCGATCCACGCTAGGCTCCTGAGCCCCGGCCGGTCCGCGCGCCGTCTCCTGAGCCCCGAACGGTCGACGCGTCGTCTCCTGAGCCCCGATCGATCCACGCGCCGTCTCCTAAGCCCCGATCGGTGCACGCGCCGTCTCCGATCGCCGATCGGTTCACGCGCCGTCTCCTGAGCCCCGATCATTCCACGCGATGTCTCCGAGCCCCGATCGGTCCACGAGCCGTTTTCTGAGCACCGTTCGGTCCACGCGTCGTCTTCAAAGCCCCGATGCCTCCACGCGCCGTCTCCGAGCCACGATCGGTCCGTGCGCCGCTTCCAAAGCCCTATCAGTCCAGGCGTACTCTCCTGCTCTCCGATCGGTCCACGCGCCGTCTCCTAAGCCCCGATCGGTGCACGCGCCGTCTCCGAGCGCCGATCGGTTCACGCGCCGTCTCCTGAGCCCCGATCATTCCACGCGATGTCTCCGAGCCCCGATCGGTCCACGCGCCGTCTCCTAAGCCCCGATCGGTCCACGCGCCGTCTCCGAGCGCCGATCGGTCCACGCGCGGTCTCCAAGCCTCGATCCGTACACGCGCCGTCTCCGAGCCCCGATCGGTCCACGCGTCGTCTCCGAGCACCGTTCGGTCCACGCGCCGTTTCCTGAGCCCCGATCGGTCCATCCGTCGTCTTTTAAGCCCCGATACCTCCACGCGCCGTCTCCGAGCCACGATCGGTCCAGGCGCCGCTTCCTGAGCCCCGATCGGTCCACGCGTCGGCTCGTAAGCCTCGATAGGTCCACGCGCGGCCTCCTTAGCCCCGGTCGGTCCACGCGCCGTCTCCGAGCCGCGATCGGTCCACGCATCGTCTCCTAAGCCCCGATCGGTTAACGCGCCGTCTCCCCACCCCGATCGGTCCACGCGCCGTCTCCTGAGCCCTGATCCGTCCACGCGCGGCGTCGAGCCGCGATCGGTCCACGCGCGGCCTCCTGAGCCCCAATCGGTCCACGCGTCGTCTCCTAAGCCCCGATCTGTCGCAGCGTCGTCCCCTGAGCCCCGATCAATTGACGCGTCTTCTCCTGATCCCCGATCGCACCTCACGCCGTCTCCTGAGCCCCGCTCGGTCCATGTGTCGTGTTCTTAGCCCCGATGCCTCCACGCGCCGTCTCCGAGACACGATAGGTCCAGGCGCCGCTTCCTGAGCCCCGATCGATCCACGCGCCGTCTCGTAAGCCACAATCGGTCCACGCGCCGTCTCAGAGCGCCGATCATTTCACGCGCCGTCTCCTGAGCCCCGATCGTTCCACGCGCCGTCTCCGAGCCCCGACCGGTCCGCGTGCCGCATTTTAAGCGGCGGTCCTTCCACGCGCCGTCTCCGAGCACCGATCGGTCCACGCGCCGTCTCAAAGCGCCGATCAATTCACGCGCTGTCTCCTGAGCCCGGATCGGTCCACGCCACGTCTCCGAGCTCCGATCGGTCCACGCGCCGTTTCCGAGCCCCGATCGGTCCATACGTCGTCTCCGAGTTCGGATCGGTCCACGCGCCGTTTCCGAGCCCCGATCGGTCCGCGCGCCGTCTCCTGAGCCCCGGTGGGTCCACGCGCCGCCTCCTGAGCCCCGATCGGTCAACGCATCGTCTCCTAAGCCCCGTACGTTCACACGCCGTCTCCGAGCCCCGATCGGTCCACGCGCCGTCGCCGAGCCTCGATCGGTCCACGCGCGGCCTCCGTAGCCCCGGTCGGTCCACGCGCCGTCTCCGAGCCCCGATCGGTCCACGCACCGTCTCCTGAGCCCCGATCGTTCCACGCGCCGTCTCTGAGCACCGATCGGTCTACGCGCCGTCTCCTGAGCCCCAATCCGTCCACACGCTGTCTCGTGAGCCCCGATAGGTACACGCGTCGTGTCCTACGCCCCGATCGGTCCACGCGTCGTCTCCTAAGCCCCGATCGGTCTGCGCAGCGTCTCCTGATCCCCATCGGTCCACGCGGCGCCTCCGGAGCCCCGATCGATCCACGCGCCGTCTCCGAGCGCCGATCGGTGCACGCTCCGTCTCCTGAGCCCCGATCGTTCCACACGCCGCCTCCTAAGCCCCGATCGGTCCAAGCGTCGTCTCCCAAGCCCCGATCTGTCCACGGGCCGTCTGCGAGCCGCGATCGGTAAAGCCGCCGTCATCAAGCCCCGATCCGTACACGCGTCGTCTCCGAGCCCCGATGGGTCCACGCGCCGTCGCCGAGCCTCGATCGGTCCACGCGCGGCCTCCTGAGCCCCGATCGATCCACGGGCCGTCGCCGAACCCCAATTGGTCCACGCGAAACCGCCTGAGCCCCAGTCGGTCCACGCGCTGTCTCCGAGCCCCGATCGGTCCACGTGCCGTCTCCCAGCCCCGATCGGTCCACGCGCCGTCTCCTAATCCCCAATCTGTCCACGACCCGTCTCCGGGCCCCGATCGGTGCACGCGCCGTGTCCTACGCCCCGATGGGTCCACGCGCCGTCGCCGAGCCTCGATCGGTCCACGCGCGGCCTCCTGAGCCCCGATCGGTTCACGCGCCGTATCCGAGCCCCAATCGGTCCACGCGCTGTCTCCGAGCCCTGATCGGTCCACGCGTCGTCTCCGAGCCCCCATCGGTCTACGCGCCGTCGCCGAGCCATGATCGGTCCACGCGCGGCCTACTGAGCCCCGATCGGTCCACGCGCCGTATCCGAGCCCCAATCGGGCCACGCTCCATCTCCTGAGTCCCGATCGGTCCACGCGTCGTCTCCTAAGCCCCAATCGGTCCACGCGCCGCCTACGGAGCCCCGATCGATCCACGCGAATCTCCTGAGCTCCGGTCGGTCGACGCGCCGTCTCCTGAGCCCCGATCGGTCCACGCGTCGGCTCCTAAGCCCCGATCCATCGACGCGTCGTCTCCTGAGCCCCGATCGATCCACGCGCCGCCTCCTGAGCCCCGATCGCTCCACGCACCGTTTCCTGATCCCCGATCGGTCCACACGCGGTCTCCGAGCCCCGATCGGTCCGCGTGCCGCATTCTAAGCCACGGTCCATCCACGCGCCGTGTCCGAGCCCCGCTCGATCCACGCGTCGTCTCCTAAACCCTGATCCGTCCACGCGCGGCGTCGAGCCGCGATCGGTCCACGGGCCGTCGCCGAACCCCAATTGGTCCACGCGAAACCGCCTGAGCCCCAGTCGGTCCACGCGCTGTCTCCGAGCCCCGATCGGTCCACGCGTCGTCTCCAAGCCCCGATCGGTCCACGCGCCGTCGCCGAGTCATGATCTGTCCACGCGCGGCCTCCTGAGACCCGGTCGGTCCACGCGCCGTCGCCGAGCCGCAATCGGTCCATGCGCGGCCTCCTGAGCCCCGATTGGTTCACGCGCCGCATCCGAGCCCCAATCGGTCCAAGCCCTGTCTCCGAGCCCTGATCGGTCCACGCGTCGTCTCCGAGCCCCGATCGGTGTACGCGCCGTCGCCGAACCATGATCGGTCCATGCGCGGCCTCCTGAGCCCCGATCGGTCCACGCGCCGTCGCCGAGCCGCGATCGGTTCTCGCGCGGCCTCCTGAGCCCCGTTCGGTTCACGCGCCGTATCCGAGCCCCAATCGGGCCACGCTCCGTCTCCTGAGTCCCGATCGGTCCACACGTCGTCTCCTAAGCCCCAATCGGTCCACTCGCCGCCTACGGAGCCCCGATCGATCCACGCGTCATCTCCTGATCTCCGATCGGTCCACGCGCCGTTTCCTAAGCCCCGATCGGTCCACGCGCGGTCTCCGAGCCCCGATCGGTTCACGTGCCGTCTCGTGAGCCCCGATCGTTCCACGCGCCGTCTCCGAGCCCCGATCGGTCCACGCTCCGTCTCCAGAGCCCGGATCGTTCCACGCGTCGTCTCCTGATCCCCGATCCGTAAACGCGTCGTCTCCGAGCCTCGATCGGTCCACACGCCGTGTCCGATCCCCGATCGGTCCGCGTGCCGCATTCTAAGCCGCGGTCCGTCCACGCGCCGTCTCCGAGCACCGATCGGTCCACGCGCCGTCTCAAAGCGCCGATCATTTCACGTGCTGTCTCCTAAGCCCGGATCGGTCCACGCCACGTCTCCGAGCTCCGATCGGTCCACGCGCCGTTTCCGAGCCCCGATCGGTCCATACGTCGTCTCCGAGTTCGGATCGGTCCACGCGCCGTTTCCGAGCCCCGTTCGGTCCGCGCGCCGTCTCCTGAGCCCCGGTAGGTCCACGCTCCGTCTCCTGAGCCCGGATCGTTCCACGCGTCGTCTCCTGATCCCCGATCCGTAAACGCGTCGTCTCCGAGCCTCGATCGGTCCACACGCCGTGTCCGATCCCCGACCGGTCCGCGTGCCGCATTTTAAGCGGCGGTCCGTCCACGCGCCGTCTCCGAGCACCGATCGGTCCACGCGCCGTCTCAAAGCGCCGATCATTTCACGCGCTGTCTCCTGAGCCCGGATCGGTCCACGCCACGTCTCCGAGCTCCGATCGGTCCACGCTGATCGGGCTCTGAGTCGGCGCGTGGACCGATTGTGGCTTACGAGACGGCGCGTGGATCGATCGGGGCTCAGGAAGCGGCGCCTGGACCTATCGTGTCTCGGAGACGGCGCGTGGAGGCATCGGGGCTAAGAACACGACGCATGGACCGAGCGGGGCTCAGGAGACGGCGTGAGGTGCGATCGGGGATCAGGAGAAGACGCGTCAATTGATCGGGGCTCAGGGGACGACGCTGCGATGGATCGGGGCTCGGAGACGGCGCGTGGACCGTTCGGGGCTTAGGAGACGACGCGTAGACCGATCGGGGCGTAGGAGACGATACGTGGACCGATCGGGGCTCAGGAGACGGCGCGTGGACCGACTGGGTCTCAGGAGGTTGCCCGTGGACGAATTGGGGTTCGGCGACGGCGCGTGGACCGACCGGGGCTCAGGAGACCGCGCGTGGACCCATCGGGGCTCGGAGACGGCGCGTGAACCGACCGGGGCTCGGAGACGACGCGTGTACGTATCGGGGCTTGGTGACGGAGCGTGGACCGATCGGCGCTCACGAAGCGGCGCCTGAACCGATCGTGGCTCGGAGACGGCGCGAGGAGGCATCTGGGCTTAGAAGACGACGCGTGGATCGATCGGGGCTCGGAGACGGCGCGTGAACTGACCGCGGGTCAGGAGGCCGCGCGTGGACCGATCGAGGCTCGGCGACGGCGCGTGAACCGATCGGGGCTCGGCGACTGTGTGTGGACGTATCGGGGTTCAGGACACGGCGCGTGGACCGATCGGGGCTCGGAGACGGCACGTGGACCGATCGGTGCTCGGAGACGGCGCGTTGGACGATCGGGGCTCAGGAGACGGCGCGTGGACGGATCGGGGCTCAGGAGACGGCGCGTGGGCCGATCGAGGCTCAGGAGACGGCGGGCGGACCGACCGGGGCTCAGGAGCCTCGTGTGGAACGATCGGGGCTCAGGAGACGGCGCGTGAAATGATCGGCACTGTGAGACGGCGCGTGGACCGATTGTGGCTTACGAGACGGCGCGTGGATCGATCGGGGCTCAGGAAGCGGCGCCTGGACCTATCGTGTCTCGGAGACGGCGCGTGGAGGCATCGGGGCTAAGAACACGACGCATGGACCGAGCGGGGCTCAGGAGACGGCGTGAGGTGCGATCGGGGCTCAGGAGAAGACGCGTCAATTGATCGGGGCTCAGGGGACGACGCTGCGACGGATCGGGGCTTAGGAGACGACGCGTGGACCGATTGGGGCTCAGGAGGCCGCGCGTGGACCGATCGCGGCTCGACGCCGCGCGTGGACGGATCAATGCTCAGAAGACGGCGCGTGGACCGATCGGGGCTCGGCGATGGCGCGTGGACCGATCAGGGCTCGGAGACGACGCGTGTACGGATCGAGGTTTGGAGACGGCGCGTGAACCGATCGGAGCTCGGACACGGCCCGTGGACGGATCAGGGCTTAGGAGACGGCGCGTGGACTAATTTGGGCTCAGGAGACGACGCGTGGACCGATCGGGGCTCGGAAACGACGCGTTAACCGAGCAGGGCTTAGGAGACGGCGCGTGCACCGGTCGGGGCTTAGGAGACGACGCGTCGACAGATCGGGGCACAGGAGAAGGGGTGTGGACAGATCGGGGCTCAGGAGACGGCGCGTGGACCGATCGGGGCTCGGCGATGGCGCGTGGACCGATCGGGTCTCGGCGATGGCGCGTGGACCGATCAAGGCTCGGAGACGACGCGTGGACCGATCGGAGCTCGGACACGGCCCGTGGACGGATCGGGGCTTAGGAGACGGCGCATGGACTAATTGGAGCTCAGGAGACGACGCGTGGACCGATCGGGGCTCGGAAACGACGCGTTAACCGATCGGGGCTCAGGAGACGACGCGTGGATCGATCGGGGCTCAGGAAACGACGCGTCGACCGATCGGGGCTCAGGAGTCGGCGCGCGGACCGACCGGGGCTCAGGAAGCGGCGCCTGCACCGATCGTGGTTGGGAGACGGCGCAAGGAGGCATCTGGGCTTAGAAGACGACGCGTGGACCGATCGGGGCTCAGCAGACGGCGCGTGGACCGATAGGGGCTTCGGAGACGGTACGTGGATCGATCGAGGCTCGGAGACGGCGCGTGGACCGACCGGGGCTCAGGAGACGGCGGGTGAACCGGTCGGGTCTTAGGAGACGATCCGTGAACCGATCGGGGCTCGGAGACGGCGCGTGGACAGATCGGGGCTCAGGAGACCGCGCCTGGACCGATCGGGGCTCGGCGACTGCGCGTGGACGTATCGGGGCTCAGGAGACGGCGCGTGGACCGATCGGGGCTCGGAGACGGCACGTTAACCGATCGCGGCTTAGGAGACGATGCGTGGGCCGATCGCGGCTCGGAGATGGCGCGTAGACCGATGGGTCTCCGAAACGACGCGTTAACCGAGCGGGGCTTACGAGACGATGCGTGGACCGATCGGGGCTCGGAGACAGAGCGTGTACCGACTGGGGATCAGGAGACCGCGCGTGAACCGATCGGGGCTCGGCGACTGCGCGTGGACGGATCGGGGCTCGGAGACGGCTCGTAGAACGATCGGGGCTCAGGAGACGGCGCGTGAACCGATTGGGGCTTAGGAGACGTTGCATGGACCGATCGGGGCTCGGCGACTGCGCGTGGACGGATCGGGGCTCATGAGACTGCGCGTGGATGGATCGGAGCTTAGGGAACGGCGCGTTGACTGATCGGGGCTCAGGAGACGGCGCGTGGACCGAGCATGGCTCAGGAGGCCGCGCGTGGACCGACTGGGGCTCAGGAGGTTGCGCGTGGACCAATTGGGGTTCGGCGACGGGGCGTGGACCGATCAGGGCTCGGAGACGGCGCGTTAACCGATCGGGGCTTAGGAGACGATGCCAGGAGGCATCTGGGTTTATAAGACGATGCGTGGATCGATCGGGGCTCGGAGACGGCGCGTGAACCGACCGGGGCTCAGGAGACGACGCGTGGATCGATCGAGGCTCAGGAGACGACGCGTCGACCGATCGGGGCTCAGGAGACGGCGCGCGGACCGACCGGGGCTCAGAAGCCTCGCGTGGATCGATCCGGGCTCAGGAGACGGCGCGTGGACCGATCGGGGCTCGAGGACGGCGCGTGGAACGATCCGGGGTTAGGAGACGGCGCGTGGACTGATCGGGGTTCAGGAAACGACGCGTCGACCGATCGGGGCTCAGGAGACGGCTCGCGGACCGACCGGGGCTCACGAGCCTCGCTGGGCCGATCATGGCTCGGCGACGGCGCGTGGACCGATCGGGGCTCGGAGACGACGCGTGGACCGATGGGGGCTCGGATACGGCGCGTGAACCAACCGGGGCTCAGGAGGCCGCGCGTGGACCGATCATGGCTCGGCGACGGCGCGTGGACCGATCGGGGTTCGGATACGACGCGTGGACCGATCGGGGCTCGGAGAGAGCGCGTGGACCAACCGGGGCTCAGACGGTTGCGCGTGGACCAATTGGGGTTCGGCGACGGCGCGTGGACCGATCCGGGCTCAGGAGACGGCGCGTGGACCGATCGGTGCTCGGAGACGGCGCGTGGAGCGATCGGGGCTCAGGAGACGGCGCGTGAACCGATCGGCGCTCGGAGACGGCGCGTGGACCAATCGGGGCTGAGGAGAAGGCGCGTTGACCGATCGGGGCTTAGGAGACGGCACGTGGACCGATCGGGGCTCGGAGACGGCGCGTGGAATGATCGGGGCTTAGGAGACGGCGCGTGGACCGATCGGAGATCAGGAGACGACGCGTGGACCGATAGGCCTCTGGAAGCGGCGCGTGGCGCGATTGGGGCTCCGGAGACGGCGCGCGGACCGACTGGGGCTCAGGAGACTCGCGTAGATCGATCGGGGCTCCGGAGGCGCCGCGTGGACCGATCGGGGCTCAGGAGGCCGCGCGTGGACCGATCATAGCTCGGCGACGGCGCGTGGAACGATCGGGGCTCGGAGCGGCGCGTAGAACGATCGCGGCTCGGCGACGGCGCGTGGACCGATCGGGGCTCAGGAGGCTGCGCGTGGATCGATTGGGGCTCAGGAGACGGCGCGTGGACCGCTCGGGGCTCGAAGACGGCGCGTGGAACGATCAGGGCTCAGGAGACGTCACGTGAAATGATCGGCGCTCGGAGACGGCGCGTGGACCGATCGGGGCTCAGGAGAAGGCGCGTGGACCGATCGGCGCTCGGAGACGGCGCGTGGACCGATCTGGGCTCGGAGACAGCGCGTGGACCGACTGGGGCACAGGCGGTGGCGCGTGGACCAATTGGGGTTCGGCGACGGCGCGTGGACCAATCCGGGCTCAGGAGACGGCGCGTGGACCGATCTGGGCTGGGAGACGGAGCATGGAGCGAGCGGGGCTCAGGAGACGGCGCGTGAACTAATCGGCGCTCGGAGACGGCGCGTGGACCGATCGGGGCTGAGGAGAAGGCGCGTGGTCCGATCGGGGCTTATGAGACGGCGCGTGGACCGATCGGGGCTCGGAGATGGCGCGTGGAATGATCGGGGCTTAGGAGATGGCGTGTGGACCGATCGGAGTACAGGAGACGACGCGTGGACCGAGAGGGCTCTGGAAGCGGCGCACGGACGGATCGTGGCTCGCAGACGGCGCGAGGAGGCATCGGCGCTTTGAAGACGACGCGTGGACCAAACGGTGCTCAGAAAACGGTGCGTGGAGCGATCGGGGCTTAGGAGACGGCGCGTAGACCGATCGGGGCTCGGAGACGGCGCGTGGAACGATCGGGGCGCAGGTGACGGCGCGTGAACCGATCGGCGCTCGCAGACGGCGCGTGGACCGATCGGGGCTTAGCAGAAGGCGCTTGGACCGATCGGGGCTTAGCAGAAGGCGCTTGGACCGATCGGGGATTAGGAGACGGCGCGTGGACCGATCGGAGCTCGGAGGCGCCGCGTGGACCGATCGGGGCTCAGGAGGCCGCGCGTGGACCGATCATAGCTCGGCGACGGCGCGTGGAACGATCGGGGCTCGGAGCGGCGCGTAGAACGATCGCGGCTCGGCGACGGCGCGTGGACCGATCGGGGCTCAGGAGGCTGCGCGTGGATCGATTGGGGCTCAGGAGACGGCGCGTGGACCGCTCGGGGCTCGAAGACGGCGCGTGGAACGATCAGGGCTCAGGAGACGGAGCGTGGAGCGAGCGGGGCTCAGGAGACGGCGCGTGAACTAATCGGCGCTCGGAGACGACGCGTGGACCAAACGGCGCTCAGAAAACGGTGCGTGGAGCGATCGGGGCTTAGGAGACGGCGCGTAGACCGATCGGGGCTCGGAGACGGCGCGTGGACCGATCGGGGCTTAGCAGAAGGCGCTTGGACCGATCGGGGCTTAGCAGAAGGCGCTTGGACCGATCGGGGATTAGGAGACGGCGCGTGGACCGATCGGAGCTCGGAGACGGCGCGTGGAACGATCGGGGCTCAGGAGACGGCGCGTGAACCGATCGGCGCTCGGAGACGGCGCGTGGACCGACTGGGGCACAGGCGATGGCGCGTGGACCAATTGGGGTTCGGCGACGGCGCGTGGACCGATCCGGGCTCAGGAGACGGCGCGTGGACCGATCGGGGCTGGGAGACGGAGCGTGGAGCGATCGGGGCTCAGGAGACGGCGCATGAACTAATCGGCGCTCGGAGACGGCGCGTGGACCGATCGGGGCTGAGGAGAAGGCGCGTGGTCCGATCGGGGCTTATGAGACGGCGCGTGGACCGATCGGGGCTCGGAGATGGCGCGTGGACCGATTGGGGCTCGGATACGGCGCGTGAACCAATCGGGGCTCAGGAGGCCACGCGTGGACCGATCGCGGCTCGGCGACGGCCTGTGGACCGATCGGGGCTCAGGAGGCCGCGCGTGGACCGATCATGGCTCGGCGACGGCGCGTGGACCGATCGGGGCTCGGAGACGATGCGTGGACCGATCCAGGTTCGGCGACAGCGCGTGAACCGACTGGGGCTCAGGCGGTTGCGCGTGGACCTATTGGGGTTCGGCGACCGCGCGTGGACCGTTCGGGGCTCGGAGACGGTGCGTTAACCGATCGGGGCTCGGATACGGCGTGTGGACCGATCGGGGCTCGGAGACGCCGCGTGGACCGATCGGGGCTTAGGAGACGACGCGTTTACGGATCGGGGATCAGGAGACGACGCGTGGAACGATCCGGGCTCAGGCGACGGAGCGTGGACCGATCGGGACTCGGAGACGGCGTGTGGAACGATCGGGGCTCGGGTGACGGCGCGTGAACGGATCGGCGCTCGGAGACGGCGAGTGGATCGATCGGGGATCGGGGACGGCGCGTGGAACGATCGGGGCTCGGAGTCGACGCGTTAGCCGATCGGGGCTTAGGAGACGATGCGTGAGCTGATCGGGGGTCGGAGACGGCGCGAGGACCGACCGGGGTTTAGGAGAAGACGCTTGGACCGAACGGGGCTTAGGAGACGGCGCGTAGACCGATCGGGGCTCCGGAGACGGCGCGCGGACCGACTGGGGCTCAGGAGACTCGCGTAGATTGATCGGGGCTCCGGAGGCGCCGCGTGGACCGATTGGGATCAGGAGACGACGCGTGGACCGATCGGGCGTAGGAGACGACGCGTGTACCTATCGGGGCTCACGACACAGCGTGTGGACCGATTGGGGCTCAGGAGACGGCGCGTGAACCGATCGGCGCTCGGAGACGGCGCATGGACCGATCGGGGCTTAGGAGACGGCGCGTGGACCGATCGGGGCTCAGGAGACGGCGCGTGGACCGATCGCGGCACGGAGACGGCGCGTGGACCGATAGGGGCTTAGGAGACGGCGCGTGGACCGAGCATGGCTCGGCGACGGCGCGTGGACCGATCGGGGTTTGGATACGACGCGTGGACCGATCGGGGCTCGGAGACAGCGCGTGGACCAACCGGGGCTCAGGCGGTTGAGCGTGGACCAATTGGGGTTCGGCGACGGCGCGTGGACCGATCCGGGCTCAGGAGACGGCGCGTGGACCGATCGGGGCGGGGAGACGGTGCGTGGACCTATCGAGGCTTAGGAGCCAACGCGTGGACCGATCGGGGCTGAGGAGACGGCGCGTGGACCGAACGGGGCTCGGAGACGGCGCGTGGAACGATCGGGGCTCAGGAGACGGCGCCTGGACCGGTCGGGGCTTAGGAGACGACGCCTAGACCGATCGGGGCTTAGGAGGCGGCGTGTGGAACGATCGGGGTTCAGGAGACGGCGCGTGCACCGATCGGCGCTCGGAGATGACGCGTCGACCGATCGGGGCTGAGGAGACGACGCGTGGACCGATCGGGGCTTAGGAGAAAACGCGTGGACCGATCGGGGTTCAGGAAGCGGCGCCTGCACTGATCGTGGTTGGGAGACGGCGCAAGGAGGCATCTGGGCTTAGAAGACGACGCGTGGACCGATCGGGGCTCAGGAAACGGCGCGTGGACCGATCGGGGCTCAGGAGACGGCGCGTGGACGATCGGGGCTCAGGAGAAGACGCGTCAATTGATCGGGGCTCAGGAGACGACGCGGCGACGGATCGGGGCTTAGGAGACGACGCGTGAACCGATTGGGGCTTAGGAGACGACGTGTGGACCGATCGGGGTGGGGAGACGGCGCGTTAACCGATCAGGGCTTAGGAGACGATGCGTGGACCGATCGCGGCTCGGAGACGGCGCGTGGACCGACCGGGGCTAAGGAGGCCGCGCGTGGACGTATCGAGGCTTACGAGCCGACGCGTGGACCGATCGGGGCTCAGGAAGCGGCGCCTGGACCGATCGTGGCTCGGAGACGGCGCGTGGAGGTATCGGGGCTTAAAAGACGACGGATGGACCGATCGGGGCTCAGGAAACGGCGCGTGGACCGAACGGTGCTCGGAGACGACGCGTGGACCGATCGGGGCTCGGAGACGGCGCGTGTACGGATCGAGGCTTGGAGACCGCGCGTGGACCGACCGGGGCTAAGGAGGCCGCGCGTGGACGTATCGAGGCTTACGAGCCGACGCGTGGACCGATCGGGGGTCAGGAAGCGGCGCCTGGACCGATCGTGGCTCGGAGACGGCGCGTGGAGGTATCGGGGCTTAAAAGACGACGGATGGACCGATCGGGGCTCAGGAAACGGCGCGTGGACCGAACGGTGCTCGGAGACGACGCGTGGACCGATCGGGGCTCGGAGACGGCGCGTGTACGGATCGAGGCTTGGAGACCGCGCGTGGACCGATCGGCGCTCGGAGACGGCGCGTGGACCGATCGGGGCTTAGGAGACGGCGCGTGGACCGATCGGGGCTCGGAGACATCGCGTGGAATGATCGGGGCTCAGGAGACGGCGCGTGAACCGATCGGCGCTCGGAAACGGCGCGTGCACCGGTCGGGGCTTAGGAGACGGCGCGTGGACCGATCGGAGAGCAGGAGAGGACGCCTGGACTGATAGGGCTTTGGAAGCGGCGCACGGACCGATCGTGGCTCGGAGACGGCGCGTGGAGGCATCGGGGCTTTGAAGACGACGCGTGGACCGAACGGTGCTCAGAAAACGGCTCGTGGACCGATCGGGGCTCGGAGACATCGCGTGGAATGATCGGGGCTCAGGAGACGGCGCGTGAACCGATCGGCGCTCGGAGACGGCGCGTGCACCGATCGGGGCTTAGGAGACGGCGCGTGGATCGATCGGGGCTCAGGAGACGACGCGTCGACCGTTCGGGGCTCAGGAGACGGCGCGCGGACCGGCCGGGGCTCAGGAGCCTAGCGTGGATCGATCGGGGCTCCGGAGGCGGCGCGTGGACCGATTGGAGAGCAGGAGATGGTGCGTGGACCGATCGGGGCCCGGAGACGGCGCGTGGACCGATGGGGGCTTAGGAGACGACGCGTGGAGGCATCGGGGCTAAGAAGACGACGCATGGACCGAGCGGGGCTTAGGAGACGACGCGTGGACCGATTGGGGCTTAGGAGACGACGTGTGGACCGATCGGGGCTTAGGAGACGGCACGAGATTCGATCGGTGCACAGGAGACGGCGCGTGAACCGGTCGGGGCTCAGGAGACGGCGCGTGGACCGATCGGGGTTCGGCGATGGCGCGTGGACCGATCGGGGCTCGGAGACGACGCGTGTACGGATCGAGGCTTCGAGACGGCGCGTGGACCGATCGGAGCTCGGAGACGGCCCGTGGGCAGATCGGGGCTTAGGAGACGGCGCGTGGACTAATTGGGGCTTAGGAGAACATACGTGGACCGATCGGGGCTCGGAGACAGCGCGTTTACCGACTGGGGCACGAGAGGTTGCGCGTGGACCAATTGGGGTTCGCAGCGGCGTGTGGACCGACCGGAGCTCAGGAGAAGGCGCGTGGACCGATCGGCGCTCGGAGACGGCGCGTGGACCGATCTGGGCTCGGAAACAGCGCGTGGACCGACTGGGGCACAGGCGGTGGCGCGTGGACCAATTGGGGTTCGGCGACGGCGCGTGGACCAATCCGGGCTCAGGAGACGGCGCGTGGACCGATCGGGGCTGGGAGACGGAGCGTGGAGCGAGCGGGGCTCAGGAGACGGCGCGTGAACTAATCGGCGCTCGGAGACGGCGCGTGGACCGATCGGGGCTGAGGAGAAGGCGCGTGGTCCGATCGGGGCTTATAAGACGGCGCGTGGACCGATCGGGGCTCGGAGATGGCGCGTGGACCGATCGGGGCTCAGGAGAAGGCGCGTGGACCGATCGGCGCTCGGAGACGGCGCGTGGACCGATTTGGGCTCGGAGACGGCGCGTGGACCGACTGGGGCACAGGCGGTGGCGCGTGGACCAATTGGGGTTCGGCGACGGCGCGTGGACCAATCCGGGCTCAGGAGACGGCGCGTGGACCGATCGGGGCTGGGAGACGGAGCGTGGAGCGAGCGGGGCTTAGGAGACGGCGCGTGAACTAATCGGCGCTCGGAGACGGCGCGTGGACCGATCGGGGCTGAGGAGAAGGCGCGTGGTCCGATCGGGGCTTATAAGACGGCGCGTGGACCGATCGGGGCTCGGAAACGGCGCGTGGACCGATCGGAGCTCGGAGACGTGGCGTGGACCGATCCGGGCTTAGGAGACAGCGCGTGAAATGATCGGCGCCTTGAGACGGCGCGTGGACCGATCGGTGCTCGGAGACGGCGCGTGGACGGACCGCGGCTTAGAATGCGGCACGCGGACCGATCGGGGATCGGACACGGCGTGTGGACCGATCGAGGCTCGGAGACGACGCGTTTACGGATCGGGGATCAGGAGACGACGCGTGGAACGATCCGGGCTCTGGAGACGGAGCGTGGACCGATCGGGGCTCGGAGACGGCGCGTGGAACGATCGGGGCTCACGAGAAGGCACGTGAACCGATCGGGGCTCGGAGACGGCGCGTGGACCGATCGGGGCTTAGGAGACGGCGCGTGGACCGATCGGAGATCAGGAGACGGCGCGTGGACTGATCGGTGCTCGGAGACGGCGCGTGGATGGACAGTGGCTTAGAATGCGTCACGCGGACCGATCGGGGCTCGGATATGGCGTGTGGACCGATCGGGGCTCGGAGACGCCGCGTGGACCGATCGGTGCTCGGAGACGGCGCGTGGACCGGTCGGGGCTCAGGAGACGGCGCGTGGACCGATCGACGCTCGGAGACGGCGCGTCGAACGATCGGGGCTCAGGAGACGACGCGTGGACCGATCGGGGCTCAGGAGACGACGCGTAGACCGATCGGGGCTCCGAAACGACGCGTTAACCGAGCGGGGCTTAGGAGACGATGCGTTTACGGATCGGGGATCAGGAGACGACGCGTGGAACGATCCGGGCTCAGGAGACGGAGCGTGGACCGATCGGGACTCGGAGACGGCGTGTGGAACGATCGGGGCTCGGGTGACGGCGCGTGAACCGATCGGCGCTCGGAGACGGCGCGTGGATCGATCGGGGATCGGGGACGGCGCGTGGAACGATCGGGGCTCGGAGTCGACGCGTTAGCCGATCGGGGCTTAGGAGACGATGCGTGGGCCGATCGGGGCTCGGAGACGGCGCGTGGACCGACCGGGGTTTAGGAGAAGACGCTTGGACCGAACGGGGCTTAGGAGACGGCGCGTGGACCGATCGGGGCTCAGGAGACGGCGCGCGGACCGACTGGGGCTCAGGAGACTCGCGTGGATTGATCGGGGCTCCGGAGGCGCCGCGTGGACCGATTGGGATCAGGAGACGACGCGTGGACCGATCGGGCGTAGGAGACGACGCGTGTACCTATCGGGGCTCACGACACAGCGTGTGGACCGATTGGGGCTCAGGAGACGGCGCGTCAACCGATCGGCGCTCGGAGACGGCGCGTGGACCGATGGGGGCTTAGGAGACGGCGCGTGGACCGATCGGAGATCAGGAGACGGCTCGTGCACCAATCGGCGCTCGGAGACGGCGCGTGGAGCGATCGGGGCTCGGAGACGGCACGTGGAACGATCGGGGCTCAGGAGACGGTGCGTGGAGGCATGGGGGCTTAGAAGACGACGCATGGACTGAGCGGGGCTTAGGAGACGACGCTTGGACAGATCGGGGCTTAGGAGGCGGCGTGTGGAACGATCGGTGCTCAGGAGACGGCTCGTGCACCAATCGGCGCTCGGAGACGGCGCGTGGAGCGATCGGGGCTCAGGAGACGGCGCGAGGAGCGATCGGGGCTCAGGAGAAGTCGCGTCAATTGATCGGGGCTCAGGAGACGACGCGGCGACTGATCGGGGCTTAGGAGACGACGCGTGGCCCGATTGGGGCTTAGGAGACGACGTGTGGACCGATCGGGGCTTAGGAGACGGCACGTGAATCGATCGGTGCACAGGAGACGGCGGGTGAACCGGTCGGGTCTTAGGAGACGACGCGTCGACCGATCGGGGCTCGGAGAAAGCGCGTGGACCGACTGGGGCTCAGGCGGTTTCGCGTCGACCAATTGGGGTTCGGCGACGGCGCGTGGACCGATCGGGGCTCAGGAGACGGCGTGTGGACCGATCGGGGCTCAGGAGACGACGCGTGGACCGATCGGGGCTCAGGAAGCGGCGCCTGCACCGATCGTGGTGGGGAGACGGCGCAAGGAGGCATCTGGGCTTAGAAGACGACGCGTGGACCGATCGGGGCTCAGGAAACGGCGCGTGGACCGACCGCGGCTCAGGAGGCCACGCCTGGACCGATCGGGGCTCGGCGACGGGGCGTGGACCGATCGAGTCTCCGAGACGACGCGTCGACCGATCGGGGCTCAGATGACGGCGCGCGGACCGACCGGGGCTCAGGAGACTCGCGTGGATCGATCGGAGCGTAGGACGCGACGCGTGTACCTATCGGGGCTGACGAGACAGCGTGTGGACCGATTGGGGCTCAGGAGACGGCGCCTGGACCGATCGGGGGTCTCGAGACTGCGTGTGGGCCGATTGGGGCTCAGGAGACGACGCGTTTACGGATCGGGGATCAGGAGACGACGCGTGGAACGATCCGGGCTCAGGAGACGGAGCGTGGACCGATCGGGGCTTGGAGACGGCGTGTGGAACGATCGGGGCTTGGGTGACGGCGCGTGAACCGATCGGTGCTCGGAGACGGCGCGTGGACGGACCGCGGCTTAGAATGCGGTACGCGGACCGATCGGGGATCGGACACGGCGTGTGGACCGATCGAGGCTCGGAGACGACGCGTTTACGGATCGGAGATCAGGAGACGACGCGTGGAACGATCCGGGCTCAGGATACGGAGCGTGGACCGATCGGGGCTTGGAGACGGCGTGTGGAACGATCGAGACTCGGGTGACAGCGCGTGAACCGATCGGCGCTCGGAGACGGCGCGTGGACCGATCGGGGCGTAGGACACGGCGCGTGCACCGATCGGGGCCCGGAGACGGGTCGTGGACAGATTGGGGATTAGGAGACGGCGCGTGGACCGATTGGGGATTAGGAGACGGCCCGTGGACCGACCGGTGCTCAGGAGGCCGCGCGTGGACCGATCGGGACTCGGCGACGACGCGTGGACTGATCGAGGCTCGGAGACGACGCGTGTATGGATCGGGTATTAGGGGACGACGCTTGGAACGATTGGGGCTCAGGAGACGGCGCGTGCACCGACCGGCGCTCGGAGACGGCGTGTGGAGCG
Organism: Netelia fuscicornis; assembly: GCA_946811545.1. Lineage (NCBI taxonomy): Eukaryota > Metazoa > Arthropoda > Insecta > Hymenoptera > Ichneumonidae > Netelia > Netelia fuscicornis. Next base: position 13,026,229 of record OX328016.1, on the reverse strand, counting down.
ATCGGGGCACAGGAGGCGACGCGTGGATCGATAGGGGCTCTGGAGACGACGCGTCGACCGATCGGGGCTTAGGAGACGACGCCTGGACAGATCGGGGCTTAGGCGGCGGCGTGTGGAACGATCGGTGCTCAGGAGACGGCTCGTGCACCAATCGGCGCTCGGAGACGGCGCGTGGAGCGATCGGGGCTCGGAGACGGCACGTGGAACGATCGGGGCTCAGGAGACGGTGCGTGGAGGCATGGGGGCTTAGAAGACGACGCATGGACCGAGCGGGGCTCAGGAGACGGCGCGAGGAGCGATCGCGGCTCAGGAGAAGTCGCGTCAATTGATCGGGGCTCAGGAGACAACGCGGCGACTGATCGGGGCTTAGGAGACGACGCGTGGCCCGATTGGGGCTTAGGAGACGACGTGTGGACCGATCGGGGCTTAGGAGACGGCACGTGAATCGATCGGTGCACAGGAGACGGCGGGTGAACCCGTCGGGTCTTAGGAGACGACGCGTCGACCGATTGGGGCTCAGGAGACGGCGCGTAGACCGATCGGGGCTCGTAAATGACGCGTCAACCGATCGGGGCTTAGGAGACGATGCGGGGATCGATCGGGGCTCGGCGACTGCGCGTGGACCGACTGGAGCTCAGGAGGTTGCTCGTGGACCAATTGGGGTTCGGGCGACGGCGCGTGGACCAATTGGGGTTCGGGCGACGGCGCGTGGACCAATCGGTGCTCGGAGACGGTGCGTGGACCGATCGGGGCTCGGAGACGACGCGTGTACGGATCAGGGCTTGGTGACGGCGCGTTTACCGATAGCAGCTCGGAGACGGCCCGTGGACGGATCGCGGCTTAGGAGACGGCGCGTGGAATGATCGGGGCTCAGGAGACGGCGCGTGGACCGGTCGAGGCTCGGAGACGACGCGTGTGCGGATCGGGGATTCGAGGACGACGGGTGGACCGATCCGGGCTCAGGAGACGGCGCGTGGACCGATCGGGGCTTAGGTGAAAACGCGTGGACCGATTGGGGCTCAGGAAGCAGCGCCTGGACCGATCGAGGCTCGGAGACGACGCGTGTACGGACCGGGGATTCGGCGATGACGCGTGGACCGATCCGGGCTCAGGAGACGGCGCGTGGACCGATCGGGGCTCGGAGACGGCGCGTGGAACGATCGGGGCTCAGGAGACGGCGCGTGGAGGCATCGGGGCTAAGAAGACGACGCATGGATCGAGCGGGGCTCAGGAGACGGCGCGAGGAGCGATCGGGGCTCGGAGACGGCGCGTGGAGGCATCGGGGCTTTGAAGACGACGCGTGGACCGAACGGTGCTCAGAAAACGGCGCGTGGACCGATCGGTGCTCGAAGACGATGCGTGGACCGATCGGGGCTCAGGAAACGGCGTGTGGAGCGGTTGGGGCTCAGGAGACGACGCGTGGGTCGATCGGGGCTCAGAAGACGACGCGTCGACCGATCGGGGCTCAGGAGACGGCGCGTGGATCGATCGAGGCTCAGAGATGCCGCGTGCAATGATCGGGGCTCAGGAGACGGCGCTTGAACTTATCGGCGCTCGGAGACGGCGCGTGGACCGATCGGAGCTTAGGATACGGCGCATGGACCGATCGGGGCTCAGGAAGCGGCGCCTGGACCGATCGTGGCTCGGAGACGGCGCGTGGAGGCATCGGGGCTAAGAAGACGACGCATGGACCGATCGGGGCTCAGGAAACGGCGTGTGGACCGATCGGAGCTCGGAGACGACGCGTGGACCGATCGGGGCTCAGGAGACGGCGCGAGGAGCGATCGGGCTCAGGAGAAGACGCGTCAATTGATCGTGGCTCAGGAGACGACGCGTCGACGGATCGGGGCTTAGGAGACGACGCGTGGACCGATCGGGGCTTAGGAGACGACGCGTAGACCGATCGGGGTTTAGGAGAGGACGCGTCGACCGATCGGGACACAGGAGACGGGGCGTGGACCGATCGGGGTTTAGAAGACAACACGTGGACCGATCGGGGCTCGGAGACGGCGCGTGGACCGATCGGGGCTCAGGAGCCGGCGCGTGGATCGATCGGGGCTCAGGGGACGGCGCGTGGACCGGTCGAGGCTTAGGAGACTCGCGTCGATCTACCGGGGCTTCGGAGACGGCGCGTGAACCGATCGGGGCTTAGGAGACGGCGCGTGGACTGATCGGGGCTCAGTAAGCGGCGCCTGCACCGATCGGGGCACGGAGACGGCGCGTGGAGGCATCGGGGCTTAGAAGACGACGCATGGACCGATCGGGGCTCGGAAACGGCGCGTGGACCGATCGGGGCTCAGGAGACGGCGCGTGGACCGATCGGTGATCGGAGACTGCGCGTGGACGGACCGCGGCTTAGAATGCGGCACCCGGACCGATCGGGGATCGGAGACGGCGTGTGGACGTATCGGGGCTTAGAAGACGATGCGTGGACCGATCGGGGCTCAGGAGATGGCGCGTGGACCCACTGGGGCTCAGGAGGTTGCGCGTGGACCAATTGGGGCTTAGGAGACGGCGCGTGAACCGACCGGGGCTCAGGAGGCCGCCCGAGAACCGATCGCGGCTCGGCGACGGCGCGTGGACCGATCGGGGCTCAGGAGGCCGCGCGTGGACCGATCATGGCTCGCCGACGGCGCGTAGACTGATCCGGGCTCGGAGACGACGCGTGGACTGATCGGGGCTCGAAGACAGCGCGTGGACCGACCGGGGCTCAGGCGGTTGCGCGTGGACCAATTGGGGCTCCGGAGGCGGCGCGTGGATCGATTGTGGAGCAGAAGATGGTGCGTGGACCGATCGGGGCTCGGAGACGGCGCGTGGACCGATCGGAGCTTAGAAGAGGACGCCTAGACCGATTGGGGCTCAAGAGACAGCGCGTGGACTGATCGGGGCTCGGAGACGGCGCGTTAACCGATCGGCGCTCGGAGACAGCGCGTCGACCGATCGGGGTTCGGTGACGGCGCGTGGACCGTCCGGCGCTCAGGGGGGGATGCGTGGACCAATCGCGGCTCTGGACACTGCGCGTGGATCGATCGGGGCTTAGGGAACAACGCGTGGACCGATCGGGGCTCAGGAGACGGCGCGTGTACCGACCGGGGCTCAGGAGACCGCGCGTGGACCGATCGTGGCTCGGCAACGGCGCGAGGACCGATCGGGGCCCAGGAGGCCGCGCGTGGACCGATCGGGGCTCGAAGACGGCGCTTGGAACGATCAGGGCTCAGGAGACGTCACGTCAAATGATCGGCGCTCGGAGACAGCGCGTGGACCGATCGGGGCTTAGGAGAAGGCGCGTGGACCGATCGGGGCTCAGGAGAAGGCGCGTGGACCGATCGGGGCTTAGGAGGGGACCCGTCGACCGATCGGGGCTCAGGAGACGACGCGTGGACCGGTCGGTGCTCAGGAAGCGGCGCCTGGACCGATCGGGGCTCCGCGACGACGCGTTAACTGAGCGGGGCTTAGGAGACTATGCGGGGACCAATCGGGGCTCGGAGACAGCGCGTGTACCGACTGGGGCTCAGGAGGTTGCGCTTGGACCAATTGGGGTTCGGCGACGGCGCGTGGACCGACCGGGGCTCAGGAGACCGCGCGTGAACCGATCGAGGCTCGGCGACTGCGCGTGGAGCGATCGGGGCTCAGGAGACGGCGCGTGAACCAATCGGCGCTCCGAAGCGGCGCGTGGACCGATCGGGGATGAGGAGAAGGCGCGTGGACCGATCGGGGCTTAGGAGACGGCGCGTAGACCGATCGGGGCTCGGAGACGGCGCGTGGAACGATCGGGGCTCAGGTGACGGCGCGTGAACCGATCGGCGCTCGGAGACGGCGCGTGGACCGATCGGGGCTTAGTAGAAAGCGCTTGGACCGATCGGGGGTTAGAAGACGACGCGTGTACCGATCGAAGCTCGGAGACGGCGCGTGGAACGATCGGGGCTCAGGAGACGGCGCGTGAACCGATCGGCGCTCGGAGACGGCGCGTGGACCGATCGGGGTTCGGATACGACGCGTGGACCGATCGGAGCTGGGAAACAGCGCGTGGACCAACCGGGGCTCAGACGGTTGCGCGTGGATCAATTGGGGTTCGGCGACGGAGCGTGGACCGATCCGGGCTCACGAGACGGCGCGTGGACCGATCGGGGCTCGGAGACGGCGCGTGTACGGACCAGGGATTCGGGGACGACGCGTGGAACGATCCGGGCTCAGGAGACGGCGCGTGGACCGATCGGGGGTCGGAGACGGCGCGTGGATCGTTCGGGGCTTAGGAGAAGGCGCTTGGACCGATCGGGGCTTAGGACTCGGCGCGTGGACCAATTGGGGCTCGGAGACAGCGCGTGGACCGACTGGGGCTCAGGCAGTTGCGCGTGGACCAATTGGGGTTCGGCGACGGCGCGTGGACGGATCGGGGCTCGGAGACGGCGCGTAGAACGATCGGGGCTCAGGAGACGGCGCGTGAACCGATTGGGGCTTAGGAGACGTTGCATGGACCGATCGGCGCTCGGAGACGACGCGTGGACCGATCGGGGTTCGGATACGACGCGTGGACCGATCGGGGCTGGGAAACAGCACGTGGACCAACCGGGGCTCAGACGGTTGCGCGTGGATCAATTGGGGTTCGGCGACGGAGCGTGGACCGATCCGGGCTCACGAGACGGCGCGTGGACCGATCGGGGCTCGGAGACGGCGCGTGGAGCGATCGGGGTTCAGGAGACGGCGCGTGAACCGATCGGCGCACGGAGACGGCGCGTGGACCAATCGGGGCTCAGGAGGATACGCCTGGACCGATCGGGGCTCGGCGACGGCGCGTGGACCGATCGGGGCTCAGGAGACGGTGCGTGGACCGATTGGGGCTCGGATACGGCGCGTGCACCGATCGGCGCTCGGAGACGGCGCTAACCGATCGTGGCTTAGGAGAAGGCGCGTGGAACGATCGGGGCTCGGAGACGGCGCGTGGAACGATCGGGGCTCCGAGTCGGCGCGTTAACCGATCGGGGCTTAGGAGACGATGCGTGGACCGATCGGGGCTCGGCGATGGCGCGTGGACCGATCGAGGCTCGGAGACGACGCGTGTACGGATCGAGGATTCGGAGACGACGCGTGGAACGATCCGGGATCAGGAGACGGCGCGTGGGCCGATCGGAGCTCGGAGACGGCGCGTGGAACGATCGGGGCACAGGAGACGGCGCGTGAACCGATCGGCGCTCGGAGACGGCGCGTGGGCCGTTCAGGGCTTAGGAGACGCCGCGTCGACCGATCGGGGTTCGGTGACGGCGCGTGGACCGTCCGGCGCTCAGGAGGGGATGCGTGGACCAATCGCGGCTCTGGACACTGCGCGTGGATCGATCGGGGCTTAGGGAACAACGCGTGGACCGATCGGGGCTCAGGAGACGGCGCGTGGACCGACCGGGGCTCAGGAGACCGCGCGTGGACCGATCGCGGCTCGGCGACGGCGGGTGGACCGATCGGGGCTCAGGAGGCCGCGCGTGGACCGGTCGTGGCTCGGCAACGGCGCGTGGACTGATCGAGGCTCGGAGACCACGCGTGGACCGATCGCGGCTCGGCGACGGCGCGAGGACCGATCGGGGCTCAGGAGGCCGCGCGTGGACCGATCGGGGCTCGAAGACGGCGCTTGGAACGATCAGGGCTCAGGAGACGTCACGTGAAATGATCGGCGCTCGGAGACGGCGCGTGGACCGATCGGGGCTCAGGAGAAGGCGCGTGGACCGATCGGGGCTTAGGAGGGGACCCGTCGACCGATCGGGGCTCAGGAGACGACGCGTGGACCGGTCGGTGCTCAGGAAGCGGCGCCTGGACCGATCGTGGCTCGGAGACGACGCGTGGAGGCATTGGGGCTAAGAAGACGACGCATGGACCGATCAGGGCTCAGGAAACGGCGTGTGAACCGATCAGAGCTCGGAGACGACGCGTGGACCGATCGGGGCTTAGGATACGGCGCGTGGACCGATCGGGGCTCAGGAAGCGGCGCCTGGACCGATCGTGGCTCGGAGACGACGCGTGGAGGCATTGGGGCTAAGAAGACGACGCATGGACCGATCGGGGCTCAGGAAACGGCGTGTGGACCGATCAGAGCTCGGAGACGACGCGTGGACCGATCGGGGCTTAGGAGACTACGCGTGTACCTATCGGGGCTCAGGAGACAGCGCGTGGACCGATCGGGGCTCAGGAGGCGGCGCGTGGATCGATCGAGGCTCGGAGACGGCGCGTGGACGGATCAGGGCTCAGGAGACGGCGCGTGAACCAATCGGCGCTCGAAGACGGCGCGTGGACCGATCGGGGCTTAGGAGACGGCGAGTGCACCGACCGGAGCTCAGGAGATTCGCGTGGATCGATCGGGGCTCCGGATGCGGCGCGTGGACCGATCGGGGCCTAGGAGACGACGCGTGGACAGATCGGGGCGTAGGAGACGACGCGTGTACCTATCGGGGCTCAGGAGACAGCGAGGGGACCGATTGGGACTCACGAGACGGCGCAGGGACCGATCGGGGCTCGGAGACGGCGCGTGGAACGATCGGCGCTCAGGAGACGGCGCGTTAAGCGATTGGGGCTTAGGAGACGATGCGTGGACCGATCGGGGCTCGAAGACGGCGGGTGGACCGATCGGGGCTCGGAGACAGTGCGTGGACCGACTGGGGCTCAGGCGATTGCGCGTGGACCAATTGGGGTTCGGCGACGGCGCGTGGATCGATCGGGGCTTAGGAGACGGCGCGTGCACCGATCGGGGCCCGGAGACGGGTCGTGGACAGATTGGGGCTTAGCAGACGGCGCGTGGACCGATCGTGGCTGGGAGACGGCAGGTCCACCAATCGGGGCTTAGGAGACGACGCGTAGACCGATCGGGGCCCAGGAGACGGCGTGTGGACCGATCGGGGCTCAGGAAACGGCGCGTGGACCGACTGGGGCTCAGTCGGTTGCGCGTGGACCAATTGGGGTTCCGCGACGGCGCGTGGACCGATCCGGGCTCAGGAGACGGCGCGTGGACCGATCGGGGCTCGGAGACGGCGCGTGGAGCGATCGGGGCTCAGGAGACGGCACGTGAATCGATCGGGGCACAGGAGACGGCGCGTGAGCCGGTCGGGGCTTAGGAGACGACGCCTGGACCGATCGAGGTTTAGGGAGCGGCGTGTGGAACGATCGGGGCTTAGGAGACGGCGCGTGGAGGCTTCGGGGCTTAGAAGACGACGTATGTACCGTTCCGGGCTCAGGAAACGGCGCGTGGACCGATTGGAGCTCGGAGACGGCGCATGTACCGATCGGGGCTCGGCGACGGCGCGTGGACAGATCGAGGCTCGGAGTCGACGCGTGTACGGATCGGGGCTTTGAAGACGACGCGTGGACCGATCGTGGCTCAAGAAACGGCGTGTGGAGCGATCGGGGCTCAGGAGACGACGCGTCGACCGATCAGGGCTCAGATGACGGCGCGTGGACCGATCGGGGCTCGGAGACCGCGCGTCGAACGATCGGGTCTCAGGAGGCCGCGCGTGGACAGATCATGACTCGGCGACGGCGCGTGGACCGATCGGGGCTCGGAGACGACGCGTGGACCGATCGGGGCTCGGAGACAGCGCGTGGACCGACTGGGGCTCAGGCGGTTTCGCGTGGACCAATTGGGGTTCGGCGAAGGCGCGTGGACCGATCGGGGCTTAGCAGACGGCACGTGCACCGATCGGGGCCCGGAGACGGGTCGTGGACAGATTGGGGATTAGGAGACGGCGCGTGGACCGATCGGGGCTGGGAGACGGCACGTGGACCAATGGGGGCTTAGGAGACGATGCGTTGACCGATCGGGGCTCATGAGACGGCGCGTAGACCGATCGGGGCTACGGCGGCGACGCGTGAACTGATCGGGGCCCAGGAAACGGCGCGTGGATCGATCGGTGCTCGAAGACGACGCGTTGACCGATCGGGGCTCAGGAGCCGATGCGTGGATCGATCGGGGCTCAGGAGGCGGCGCGTGGACCCATCGGGGCTCGGAGACGGCGCGTGGACGGACCGTGGCTTAGAATGCGTTTCACGGACCGATCGGGGCTCGGATACGGCGTGTGGACGTATCGGGGCTTAGGAGACGATGCGTGAACCGATCGGGGCTCAGGAGACGCCGCGTGGACCGATCGGGGCTCGGAGACGGCGCGTGGAACGATCGGGGCTCAGGAGACGGCGCGTGAAATGATCGGCGCTCGGAGACGACGCGTGGACCGATCGAGGCTCGGAGACGGCGCGTGGAACGATCGGAGCTCAGGAGACGGGGCGTGAAATGATCGGCGCTCTGAGACGGCGCGTGGACCGATCGCTGCTCGGAGACGGCGCGTGGACGGACCGCGGCTCAGAATGCAGTACGCGGACCGATCGGGGATCGGACACGGCGTGTGGACCGATCGAGGCTCGGAGACGACGCGTTTACGGATCGGGGATCAGGAGACGACGCGTTAACCGATTGGGGCTCAGGAGGCGATGCGTGGACCGATCGGGGCGCAGGAGACTGCGCGTGGATGGTTCGGAGCTTAGGGAACGACGCGTGGACCGATCGGGGCTCAGGAGACGGCGCGTGAATCGATCGGCGCGCGGAGACCGCACGTGGACCGATCGGGGCTTAGGAGACGGCGCGTGGACTAATAGGAGATCAGGAGAGGACGCGTGGACCGATAGGGCTCTGGAAGCGGCGCACGGACCGATCGTGGCTCGGGGACGGCGCGTGAACCGACCGGGGCTTAGGAGACGGCGCCTGGACCGATCGGGGCTCGGAGACGGCACGTTAACCGATCGGGGCTTAGGACACGACGCGCTGACCGATCGGGACTCAGGAGGCGGCGCGCGGACCGATCGGGGATCAGGAACCGGTCCGTGGAGCGATCGGGGCTTAGGAGATGGCACGTGGACTGATCGGGGCTCGGGAAGCGGCGCCTGAACCGATCGTGGCTCGGAGACGGCGCGTGAAGGCATCGGGGCTTAGAAGACGACGCATGGACCGATCAGGTCTCAGGAAACGGCGCGTGGACCGATTGGAGCTCGGAGACGACGCGTGGACCGACTGGGGCTCAGGCGGTTGCGCGTCGACCAATTGGGGTTCGGCGACGGCGCGTGGACCGATCGGGGCTGGGAGACGGCACGTGGACCAATGGGGGCTTAGGAGACGATGCGTTGACCGATCGGGGCTCATGAGACGGCGCGTAGACCGATCGGGGCTACGGCGGCGACGCGTGAACTGATCGGGGCCCAGGAAACGGCGCGTGGATCGATCGGTGCTCGAAGACGACGCGTTGACCGATCGGGGCTCAGGAGCCGATGCGTGGATCGATCGGGGCTCAGGAGGCGGCGCGTGGACCCATCGGGGCTCGGAGACGGCGCGTGGACGGACCGTGGCTTAGAATGCGTTTCACGGACCGATCGGGGCTCGGATACGGCGTGTGGACGTATCGGGGCTTAGGAGACGATGCGTGAACCGATCGGGGCTCAGGAGACGCCGCGTGGACCGATCGGGGCTCGGAGACGGCGCGTGGAACGATCGGGGCTCAGGAGACGGCGCGTGAAATGATCGGCGCTCGGAGACGACGCGTGGACCGATCGAGGCTCGGAGACGGCGCGTGGAACGATCGGAGCTCAGGAGACGGGGCGTGAAATGATCGGCGCTCTGAGACGGCGCGTGGACCGATCGGTGCTCGGAGACGGCGCGTGGACGGACCGCGGCTCAGAATGCAGTACGCGGACCGATCGGGGATCGGACACGGCGTGTGGACCGATCGAGGCTCGGAGACGACGCGTTTACGGATCGGGGATCAGGAGACGACGCGTTAACCGATTGGGGCTCAGGAGGCGATGCGTGGACCGATCGGGGCGCAGGAGACTGCGCGTGGATGGTTCGGAGCTTAGGGAACGACGCGTGGACCGATCGGGGCTCAGGAGACGGCGCGTGAATCGATCGGCGCGCGGAGACCGCACGTGGACCGATCGGGGCTTAGGAGACGGCGCGTGGACTAATAGGAGATCAGGAGAGGACGCGTGGACCGATAGGGCTCTGGAAGCGGCGCACGGACCGATCGTGGCTCCGGGACGGCGCGTGAACCGACCGGGGCTTAGGAGACGGCGCCTGGACCGATCGGGGCTCGGAGACGGCACGTTAACCGATCGGGGCTTAGGACACGACGCGTTGACCGATCGGGACTCAGGAGGCGGCGCGCGGACCGATCGGGGATCAGGAACCGGTCCGTGGAGCGATCGGGGCTTAGGAGATGGCACGTGGACTGATCGGGGCTCGGGAAGCGGCGCCTGAACCGATCGTGGCTCGGAGACGGCGCGTGAAGGCATCGGGGCTTAGAAGACGACGCATGGACCGATCAGGTCTCAGGAAACGGCGCGTGGACCGATTGGAGCTCGGAGACGACGCGTGGACCGACTGGGGCTCAGGCGGTTGCGCGTCGACCAATTGGGGTTCGGCGACGGCGCGTGGACCCATCGGGGCTCGGAGACGACGCGTGTACGGATCGGGGCTTGATGGCGGCGGCTTTACCGATCGCGGCTCGGAGACGTCCCGTGGACAGATCGCGGCTTAGGAGACGGCGTGTGGACCGATCGGGGCTCAGGAGACAGCGCGTGGACCGGTCGGGGCTTAGGAGACGACGCGTGGAGCGATCGGGGCTCAGGAGGCGGCGCGTGGATCGATCGGGGCTCAGGAGACGACGCGTCGATGGATCGGGTCTTAGGAGCCGACGCGTGGACCGATTGGGGCGTAGGACAAGACGCGTGTACCTATCGTGGCTCAGGAGACAGCGTGTGGACCGATTGGGGCTCAGGAGACGGCGCGTAGATCGATCGGTGCTCACAGACGGCGCGTGAAAGAATCGGGGCTGAGGAGACGACGCGTGGACCGATCGGGGCTCAGGAGACGGCGCGTGGACCGACCGGGGCTCAGGAGGCGACGCGTGGACCCATCGGGGCTCGGAGACGGCGTGTGGACCGATCGGGGCTTAGGAGACGACGCGTGGACCGATCGGGGTTTAGGAGAGGACGCGTCGACCGATCGGGGCACAGGAGACGGCGCGTGGACCGACCGGGGCTCAGGAGGCCGCGCGTGGACCGGTCGGGGCTCGGCGACTGCGTGTGGACGTATCAGGGTTCAGGAGACGGCGCGTGGACCGATCGGGGCTCGGAGACGGCGCGTGTACGGATCAGGGATTCCGGGACGACGCGTGGACCGATCCGGGCTCAGGAGACGGCGCGTAGACCGATCATGGCTCGGAGACGGTGCGTGGGACGATCGGGGCTCGGAGCCGGTGCGTTAACCGATCGGGGCTTAGGAGACGATGCGTCGACCGATCGGGGCTCGGAGACGGCGCGTGGACCCACCGGGGCTCGGGAGACAGCGCGTGGACCGATTGGGGCTCAGGAGACGGCGCATGGACCGCTCGGGGCTCGGAGACGGCGCGTAGAACGATCGCGGCTCGGCGACGACGCATGGACCGATCGAGGCTCAGGAGGCTGCGCGTGGATCGATTGGGGCTCAGGAGACGGCGCGTGGAACGCTCGGGGCTCGAAGACGGCGCGTGGAACGATCAGGGCTCAGGAGACGTCACGTGAAATGATCGGCGCTCGGAGACGGCGCGTGGACCGATCGGTGCTCAGGAACCGGCGCCTGGACCGATCGGGGCTCCGAGACGACGCGTTAACCGAGCGGGGCTTAGGAGACTATGCGGGGACCGATCGGGGCTCAGAGACAGCGCGTGTACCGACTGGGGCTCAGGAGGTTGCGCGTGGACCAATTGGGGTTCGGCGACGGCGCGTGGACCGACCGGGGCTCGGGAGACCTCGCGTGAACCGATCGAGGCTCGGCGACTGCGCGTGGAGCGATCGGGGCTCAGGAGACGGCGCGTGAACCAATCGGCGCTCCGAGTCGGCGCGTGGACCGATCGGGGATGAGGAGAAGGCGCGTGGACCGATCGGGGCTTAGGAGACGGCGCGTAGACCGATCGGGGCTCGGAGACGGCGCGTGGAACGATCGGGGTTCAGGTGACGGCGCGTGAACCGATCGGCGCTCGGAGACCGCGCGTGGACCGATCGGGGCTTAGCAGAAGGCGCTTGGACCGATTGGGGCTTAGCAGAAGGCGCTTGGACCGATCGGGGCTTAGGAGTCGACGCGTGGACCGATCGGGGCTCGGAGACGGCGCGTGGACCGACCGGGGCTAAGGAGGCCGCGCGTGGACCGATCGAGGCTCGGCGACGGCGCATGAACCGACCGGGGCTCATGAGACGGCGCGTGGACCGACCGGGGCTCAGGAGCCGATGCGTGGATCGATCGGGGCTCAGGAGGCGGCGCGTAGACCCATCGGGGCTCGGAGGCGCCGCGTTGACCCATAGGGATCAGGAGACAGTGCGTGGACCGATCGGGGCTCGGAGACGGCGCGTGGACCGATCGGGGCTCGGAGACGGCGCGTGGACCGATCAGGGCTCGGAGACGACGCGTGTACGGATCGAGGTTTGGAGACAGCGCGTGAACCGATCGGAGCTCGGACACGGCCCGTGGACGGATCATGGCTTAGTTGACGGCGCGTGGACTAATTGGGGCTCAGGAGACGACGCGTGGACCGATCGGGGCTCGGAAACGACGCGTTAACCGAGCAGGGCTTAGGAGACGGCGCGTGCACCGGTCGGGGCTTAGGAGACGACGCGTCGACAGATCGGGGCTCAGGAGAAGGGGTGTGGACAGATCGGGGCTCAGGAGACGGCGCGTGGACCGATCGGGGCTCGGCGATGGCGCGTGGACCGATCGGGGCTCGGCGATGGCGCGTGGACCGATCAGGGCTCGGAGACGACGCGTGGACCGATCGGAGCTCGGACACGGCCCGTGGACGGATCGGGGCTTAGGAGACGGCGCATGGACTAATTGGGGCTCAGGAGACGACGCGTGGACCGATCGGGGCTCGGAGACGGCGCGTGGACCGATCGGGGCTCGGAAACGACGCGTTAACCGAGCAGGGCTTAGGAGACGGCGCGTGCACCGGTCGGGGCTTAGGAGACGACGCGTCGACAGATCGGGGCTCAGGAGAAGGGGTGTGGACAGATCGGGGCTCAGGAGACGGCGCGTGGACCGATCGGGGCTCGGCGATGGCGCGTGGACCGATCGGGGCTCGGCGATGGCGCGTGGACCGATCAGGGCTCGGAGACGACGCGTGGACCGATCGGAGCTCGGACACGGCCCGTGGACGGATCGGGGCTTAGGAGACGGCGCATGGACTAATTGGGGCTCAGGAGACGACGCGTGGACCGATCGGGGCTCGGAAACGACGCGTTAACCAAGCGGGGCTTAGGAGACTACGCGTGGACCGATCGGGGCTTAGAAGACGACGCGTGTACCTATCGGGGCTCAGGAGACAGCGCGTGGACCGATCGGGGCTCGGGGACGGCGCGTGGACCGATCGGGGCTCGGAGACGACGCGTGGACCGATCCGGGCTCAGGAGACGGCGCCTGGAGCGGTCGGGGCTCAGGGGAAGACCCGTGGATCGATCGGGGCTCAGGAGACGACGCGTCGACCGATCGGAGCTCAGGAGGCTGCGCGTGGACCCTTCGGGGTTCGCAGAGGGCACGAGGACCGATCAGGGCTTAGGAGACGACGCGTGGACCGATCGGGGCTCGGAGACGGCGCGTGGATTGACCGTGTCTTAGAATGCGGCACGCGGACCGATCGGGGCTCGGAGACGGCATGTGGATCGATCGTGGCTCAGGAGACGGCGCGTGGACCGATCGGAGCTCGGACGCGGCCCGTGGACGGATCAGGGCTTAGTTGACGGCGCGTGGACTAATTGGGGCTCAGGAGACGACGCGTGGACCGATCGGGGCTCGGAAACGACGCGTTAACCGAGCAGGGCTTAGGAGACGGCGCGTGCACCGGTCGGGGCTTAGGAGACGACGCGTCGACAGATCGGGGCTCAGGAGAAGGGGTGTGGACAGATCGGGGCTCAGGAGACGGCGCGTGGACCGATCGGGGCTCGGCGATGGCGCGTGGACCGATCGGGGCTCGGCGATGGCGCGTGGACCGATCAGGGCTCGGAGACGACGCGTGGACCGATCGGAGCTCGGACACGGCCCGTGGACGGATCGGGGCTTAGGAGACGGCGCATGGACTAATTGGGGCTCAGGAGACGACGCGTGGACCGATCGGGGCTCGGAAACGACGCGTTAACCAAGCGGGGGTTAGGAGACTACGCGTGGACCGATCGGGGCTTAGAAGTCGACGCGTGTACCTATCGGGGCTTAGGAGGCTGCGCGTGGACCGATCGGGGCTCAGAAGACGACGCGTCGACCGATCGGGGCTCAGGTGACGGCGCGCGGCCCGACCGGGGCTCAGGAGACGGCGCGTGAAATGATCGGCGCTCGGAGAGGGCGCGTGGACCGATTGGGGCTTAAGAGACGACGGGTGGACCAATCGGGGCTTAGGAGACGGCACGTGAATCGATCGGGGCACAGGAGACGGCGCGTGCACCGGTCGGGGCTTAGGAGACGACGCGTCGACAGATCGGGGCTCAGGAGAAGGGGTGTGGACCGATCGGGTCTCGGCGATGGCGCGTGGACCGATCAGGGCTCGGAGACGACACGTGGACCGATCGGAGCTCGGACACGGCCCGTGGACGGATCGGGGCTTACGAGACGGTGCATGGACTAATTGGGGCTCAGGAGACGACGCGTGGACCGATCGGGGCTCGGAAACGACGCGTTAACCGAGCGGGGCTTAGGAGACTACGCGTGGACCGATCGGCGCTCGGAGACGGCGCGTGGACCGATCGGGGCTCTGAGACAGCGCGTGGACCGACTGGGGCTCAGGCGGTTGCGCGTGGACCAATTGGGGTTCGGCGACGGCGCGTGGACCGATCCGGGCTCAGGTGCCGGCGCGTCGACCGATCGGGGCTCGGAGACGGAGCGTGGACCGATCGGGGCTCGGAGAGGGAGCGTGGAGCGATCGGGGCTCAGGAGACGGCGCGTGGTCCGATCGGGGCTTAGGTGACGATGCGTGAACCGATCGGGGCTCGGAGACGGCGCGTGGACCGATCGGGGCTTAGGTGACAACGCGTGGACCGATTGGGGCTCAGGAGGCAGCGCGTGGACCGATCATGGCTCGGCGACGGCGCGTGGACCGATCGGGGCTCGGAGACGGCGCGTGGATCGATCGGGGCTTAGGAGACGGCGCGTGGACCGATTGGGGCTTAGGAGACGACGCGTGGACCGATCGGGGCTCAGGAAGCGGCGCCTGGACCGACCGTGGCTCGTAGACGGCGCGTGGAGGTATCGGGGTTTAAAAGACGACGCATAGACCGATCGGGGCTCAGGAAAAGGCGCGTGGACCGAACGGTGCTCGGAGACGACGCGTGGACCGATCGGGGCTCAGGAGACGGCGCGTGGACCGATCGGGGCTCAGGAAGCGGCGCCTGCACCGATCGTGGCTCGGAGACGGCGCGTGGAGGCATCGGGGCTTCGAAGACGACGCATGGACCAATCGGGGCTCGGAAACGGCGCCTGGACCGATCGGGGCTCGGAGACGGCGCGTGGATCGATCGGGGCTCAGGAGACGACGCGTCGACGGATCGGGGCTTAGGAGACGACGCGAGGACCGATCGGGGCTTAGGAAACAACGCGTGGACCGATCGGGGCTCAGGAGACGGCGCGTGGACCGATCGGGGCTCGGAGACGGCGCGTGGAATGATCGGGGCTTAGGAGACGGCGCGTGGGCCGAACGGGGCTTAGGAGACAACGCGTGGACCGATCGGGGCTTAGGAGACGGCGCGTGGACCGATCGGAGATTAGGAGACGATGCGTGGACCGATAGGGCTCTGGAAGCGGCGCACGGACCGATCGTGGATCGGCGACGGCGCGTGGACCGATCGGGGCTCAGGAGACCGCGCGTGGACCGATCATAGTTCGCGCAACGGCGCGTGGACAGATCGGGGCTCGGAGACAGCGCGTGGACCGACTGCGGCTCAGGCGGTTGCGCGTGGACCAATTGGGGTTCGGCGACGGCGCGTGGACGGCTCGGCGCTCGGAGACGGCGCGTGGACCGATCGGGGCTAAGGCGACAACGCGTGGACCGATCGGGGCTCGGAGACAGCGCGTGGACTGATCGGGGCTCAGGAGACGGCGCGTGAACCGATCGGCGCTCGGAGACGGTGCGTGGACCGATCGGGGCTTAGGAGACGGCGCGTCGACCGTTCGGAGATCAGGAGACGATGCGTGGACCGATAGGGCTCTGGAAACGGCGCACGGACCGATCGTGGATCGGCGACGGCCCGTGGCCTGATTGGGCCTCAGGAGGCCGCGCATTGACCGATCATGGCTCGGCGACGGCGCGTGGAACGATCGGGGCTCAGGAGACGACGCGTGGACCGATCAGGCGTAAGAGACGATGCGTGTACCTATCGGGGCTCCCGACACAGCGTGTGGACCGATTGGGGCTCAGGAGACGCCGCGTGGAACGATCGGGGCTCGGAGACGGCGCGTGGACCGGTCGGGGCTTAGGAGACGACGCCTGGACCGATCGGGGCTTAGGAGGCGGCGTGTGGAACGATCGGGGCTTAGGAGACGACGCCTGGACCGATCGGGGCTCAGGAGACGACGCGTCGACCGTTCGGGGCTCAGGAGACGGCGCGCGGACCGGCCGGGGCTCAGGAGCCTAGCGTGGATCGATCGGGGCTCAGGAGACGACGCGTCGACTGTTCGGGGCTCCGGAGGCGCCGCCTAGACCGAGGGGGATCAGGAGGCGGTGCGTGGACCGACCGGAGCTCAGAAGATTCGCGTGGATCGATCGGGGCTCCGGAGGCGGCGCGTGGACCGATTGGAGACCAGGAGATGGTGCGTGGACCGATCGGGGCTCGCAGACGGCGCGTGGGCCGATCGGGGCTTAGGAGACGACTCGTGGACCGATTGGGGCTCAGGAGGCCGCGCGTGGACCGATCGCGGCGCGACGCCGCGCGTGGACGGATCAGGGCTCAGGAGGCTGCGCGTGAACCAATCGGCGCTCAGAGACGGCGCGTGGACCGATCGGGGCTTAGGAGACGGCGAGTGCTCCGATCGGGGCCCGGAGACGGGTCGTGGACAGATTGGGGCTTAGGAGACGGCGCGTGGACCGATTGGGGCTCGGATACGGCGCGTGAACCGACCGGGGCTCAGGAGGCCGCGCGTGGCCCGATCGCGGCACGGTGACGGCGCGAGGAGGCATCTGGGCTTAGAAGACGACGCGTGGATCGATCGGGGCTCGGAGACGGCGCGTGAACCGACCGGGGCTCAGGAGGCCGCGCTTGGACCGGTCGAGACTCGGCGACGGCGCGTGGACCGACCGGGGCTCGGAGACGGCGCGTGGAGCGATCGGGGCTCAGGAGGCCGCGCGTGGAACGATCGCGGCTCGGCGGCGGCGCGTGGACCGATCGGGGCTCAGGAGGACGCGCGTGGACCGATCATGCCTCGGCGACGGCGCGTGGACCGATCGGTGCTCGGAGACGACGCGTGGACCGATCGGGGCTCAGGCGGTTGCGCGTGGACCATTTGGGGTTCGGCGACGGCGCGTGGACCGCTCGGCGCTCAGATACGGCGCGTGGAGCGATCGGGGCTAAGGAGACAACACGTGGACCGATCGGGGCTCGGAGACGGCGCGTGGAATGATCGGGGCTCAGGAGACGGCGCGTGAACCGATCGGCGCTCGGAGACAGTGCGTGGACCGATCGGGGCTTAGGAGACGGCACGTGGACCGATCGGAGATCAGGAGACGATGCGTGGACCGATAGGGCTCTGGAAACGGCGCACGGACCGATCGTGGATCGGCGACGGCCCGTGGACCGATTGGGGCTCAGGAGGCCGCGCGTGGACCGATCATGGCTCGGCGAAGGCGCGTGGACCGATCGGGGCTCGGAGACAGCGCGTGGACCGACTGGGACTCAGGCGGTTGCGCGTGGACCAATTGGGGTTCGGCGACGACGCGTGGACCGCTCGGCGCTCGGAGACGGCGCGTTAACCGATCGGGGCTTAGGAGACGATGCGTGAACCGATCGGGGCGCGGAGACGGCGCGTGGACCGATCGGGGCTTAAGAGACAACGCGTGGACCGATGGGGGCTCAGATGACGGCGCGCGGACCGACCGGGGCTCAGGAGACTCGCGTGGACCGACTGGGGCTCAGGAGGTTGCGCGTGGACCAATTGGGGTTCGGCGGGTTGGGCGACGGCGCGTGGACCGATCGCGGCTTGGCGACGGCGCGTGTACCGATCGGGGCTCTGGAGGCCGCGCGTGGAACGATCATGGCTCGGCGACGGCGCGTGGACTGAACGGGGCTTAGGAGACGGCGCGTGGACCGATCGGGGCTCAGTAAGCGGCGCCTGCACCGATCGGGGCAAGGAGACGACGCGTGGAGGCATCGGGGCTTAGAAGACGACGCATGGACCGATCGGGGCTCGGCGACGGCGCGTGTACCGATCGGGGCTCTGGAGGCCGCGCGTGGAACGATCATGGCTCGGAGACGGCGCGTGGAGCGATCGGGGCTCAGGAGACGGCGCGTGAACCAATCGGTGCTTCGAGACGGCGCGTGGACCGATCGGGGCTGAGGAGAAGGCGCGTGGTCCGATCGGGGCTTATAAGACGGCGCGTGGACCGATCGGGGGTCGGAGACGGCGCGTGGAACGATCGGGGCTCAGGAGACGGCGCGTGGACCGATCGGGGCTCAGGAAACGGCGTGTGGAGCGGTTGGGGCTCAGGCGACGACGCGTGGATCGATCGGGGCTCGGAGACGCCGCGTGGAACGATCGGGGCTCAGGAGACGGCGCTTGAACTTATCGGCGCTCGGAGACGGCGCGTGGACCGATCGGGGCTTAGGATACGGCGCATGGACCGATGGGGTCTCAGGAAGCGGCGCCTGGACCGATCGTGGCTCGGAGACGGCGCGTGGAGGCATCGTGGCTAAGAAGACGACGCATGGACCGATCGGGGCTCAGGAGACGGCGCGTGGACCGACCGGGGCTCAGGAGGCGACGCGTGGACCCATCGGGGCTCGGAGACGGCGTGTGGACCGATCGGGGGTTAGGAGACGACGCGTGTACCGATCGAAGCTCGGAGACGGCGCGTGAACCGATTGGGGCTTAGGAGACGTTGCATGGACCGATCGGCGCTCGGAGACGACGCGTGGACCGATCGGGGTTCGGATACGACGCGTGGACCGATCGGGGCTGGGAAACAGCACGTGGACCAACCGGGGCTCAGACGGTTGCGCGTGGATCAATTGGGGTTCGGCGACGGAGCGTGGACCGATCCGGGCTCACGAGACGGCGCGTGGACCGATCGGGGCTCGGAGACGGCGCGTGGAGCGATCGGGGTTCAGGAGACGGCGCGTGAACCGATCGGCGCACGGAGACGGCGCGTGGACCAATCGGGGCTCAGGAGGATACGCCTGGACCGATCGGGGCTCGGCGACGGCGCGTGGACCGATCGGGGCTCAGGAGACGGTGCGTGGACCGATTGGGGCTCGGATACGGCGCGTGCACCGATCGGCGCTCGGAGACGGCGCTAACCGATCGTGGCTTAGGAGAAGGCGCGTGGAACGATCGGGGCTCGGAGACGGCGCGTGGAACGATCGGGGCTCCGAGTCGGCGCGTTAACCGATCGGGGCTTAGGAGACGATGCGTGGACCGATCGGGGCTCGGCGATGGCGCGTGGACCGATCGAGGCTCGGAGACGACGCGTGTACGGATCGAGGATTCGGAGACGACGCGTGGAACGATCCGGGATCAGGAGACGGCGCGTGGGCCGATCGGAGCTCGGAGACGGCGCGTGGAACGATCGGGGCACAGGAGACGGCGCGTGAACCGATCGGCGCTCGGAGACGGCGCGTGGGCCGTTCAGGGCTTAGGAGACGCCGCGTCGACCGATCGGGGTTCGGTGACGGCGCGTGGACCGTCCGGCGCTCAGGAGGGGATGCGTGGACCAATCGCGGCTCGAAGACGGCGCTTGGAACGATCAGGGCTCAGGAGACGTCACGTGAAATGATCGGCGCTCGGAGACGGCGCGTGGACCGATCGGGGCTCAGGAGAAGGCGCGTGGACCGATCGGGGCTTAGGAGGGGACCCGTCGACCGATCGGGGCTCAGGAGACGACGCGTGGACCGGTCGGTGCTCAGGAAGCGGCGCCTGGACCGATCGTGGCTCGGAGACGACGCGTGGAGGCATTGGGGCTAAGAAGACGACGCATGGACCGATCAGGGCTCAGGAAACGGCGTGTGGACCGATCAGAGCTCGGAGACGACGCGTGGACCGATCGGGGCTTAGGATACGGCGCGTGGACCGATCGGGGCTCAGGAAGCGGCGCCTGGACCGATCGTGGCTCGGAGACGACGCGTGGAGGCATTGGGGCTAAGAAGACGACGCATGGACCGATCGGGGCTCAGGAAACGGCGTGTGGACCGATCAGAGCTCGGAGACGACGCGTGGACCGATCGGGGCTTAGGAGACTACGCGTGTACCTATCGGGGCTCAGGAGACAGCGCGTGGACCGATCGGGGCTCAGGAGGCGGCGCGTGGATCGATCGAGGCTCGGAGACGGCGCGTGGACGGATCAGGGCTCAGGAGACGGCGCGTGAACCAATCGGCGCTCGAAGACGGCGCGTGGACCGATCGGGGCTTAGGAGACGGCGAGTGCACCGACCGGAGCTCAGGAGATTCGCGTGGATCGATCGGGGCTCCGGATGCGGCGCGTGGACCGATCGGGGCCTAGGAGACGACGCGTGGACAGATCGGGGCGTAGGAGACGACGCGTGTACCTATCGGGGCTCAGGAGACAGCGAGGGGACCGATTGGGACTCACGAGACGGCGCAGGGACCGATCGGGGCTCGGAGACGGCGCGTGGAACGATCGGCGCTCAGGAGACGGCGCGTTAAGCGATTGGGGCTTAGGAGACGATGCGTGGACCGATCGGTGCTCGAAGACGGCGGGTGGACCGATCGGGGCTCGGAGACAGTGCGTGGACCGACTGGGGCTCAGGCGATTGCGCGTGGACCAATTGGGGTTCGGCGACGGCGCGTGGATCGATCGGGGCTTAGGAGACGGCGCGTGCACCGATCGGGGCCCGGAGACGGGTCGTGGACAGATTGGGGCTTAGCAGACGGCGCGTGGACCGATCGTGGCTGGGAGACGGCAGGTCCACCAATCGGGGCTTAGGAGACGACGCGTAGACCGATCGGGGCCCAGGAGACGGCGTGTGGACCGATCGGGGCTCAGGAAACGGCGCGTGGACCGACTGGGGCTCAGTCGGTTGCGCGTGGACCAATTGGGGTTCCGCGACGGCGCGTGGACCGATCCGGGCTCAGGAGACGGCGCGTGGACCGATCGGGGCTCGGAGACGGCGCGTGGAGCGATCGGGGCTCAGGAGACGGCACGTGAATCGATCGGGGCACAGGAGACGGCGCGTGAGCCGGTCGGGGCTTAGGAGACGACGCCTGGACCGATCGAGGTTTAGGGAGCGGCGTGTGGAACGATCGGGGCTTAGGAGACGGCGCGTGGAGGCTTCGGGGCTTAGAAGACGACGTATGTACCGTTCCGGGCTCAGGAAACGGCGCGTGGACCGATTGGAGCTCGGAGACGGCGCATGTACCGATCGGGGCTCGGCGACGGCGCGTGGACAGATCGAGGCTCGGAGTCGACGCGTGTACGGATCGGGGCTTTGAAGACGACGCGTGGACCGATCGTGGCTCAAGAAACGGCGTGTGGAGCGATCGGGGCTCAGGAGACGACGCGTCGACCGATCAGGGCTCAGATGACGGCGCGTGGACCGATCGGGGCTCGGAGACCGCGCGTCGAACGATCGGGTCTCAGGAGGCCGCGCGTGGACAGATCATGACTCGGCGACGGCGCGTGGACCGATCGGGGCTCGGAGACGACGCGTGGACCGATCGGGGCTCGGAGACAGCGCGTGGACCGACTGGGGCTCAGGCGGTTTCGCGTGGACCAATTGGGGTTCGGCGAAGGCGCGTGGACCGATCGGGGCTTAGCAGACGGCACGTGCACCGATCGGGGCCCGGAGACGGGTCGTGGACAGATTGGGGATTAGGAGACGGCGCGTGGACCGATCGGGGCTGGGAGACGGCACGTGGACCAATGGGGGCTTAGGAGACGATGCGTTGACCGATCGGGGCTCATGAGACGGCGCGTAGACCGATCGGGGCTACGGCGGCGACGCGTGAACTGATCGGGGCCCAGGAAACGGCGCGTGGATCGATCGGTGCTCGAAGACGACGCGTTGACCGATCGGGGCTCAGGAGCCGATGCGTGGATCGATCGGGGCTCAGGAGGCGGCGCGTGGACCCATCGGGGCTCGGAGACGGCGCGTGGACGGACCGTGGCTTAGAATGCGTTTCACGGACCGATCGGGGCTCGGATACGGCGTGTGGACGTATCGGGGCTTAGGAGACGATGCGTGAACCGATCGGGGCTCAGGAGACGCCGCGTGGACCGATCGGGGCTCGGAGACGGCGCGTGGAACGATCGGGGCTCAGGAGACGGCGCGTGAAATGATCGGCGCTCGGAGACGACGCGTGGACCGATCGGGGCTTAGGACACGACGCGTTGACCGATCGGGACTCAGGAGGCGGCGCGCGGACCGATCGGGGATCAGGAACCGGTCCGTGGAGCGATCGGGGCTTAGGAGATGGCACGTGGACTGATCGGGGCTCGGGAAGCGGCGCCTGAACCGATCGTGGCTCGGAGACGGCGCGTGAAGGCATCGGGGCTTAGAAGACGACGCATGGACCGATCAGGTCTCAGGAAACGGCGCGTGGACCGATTGGAGCTCGGAGACGACGCGTGGACCGACTGGGGCTCAGGCGGTTGCGCGTCGACCAATTGGGGTTCGGCGACGGCGCGTGGACCCATCGGGGCTCGGAGACGACGCGTGTACGGATCGGGGCTTGATGGCGGCGGCTTTACCGATCGCGGCTCGGAGACGTCCCGTGGACAGATCGCGGCTTAGGAGACGGCGTGTGGACCGATCGGGGCTCAGGAGACGGCGCGTGGACCGGTCGGGGCTTAGGAGACGACGCGTGGAGCGATCGGGGCTCAGGAGGCGGCGCGTGGATCGATCGGGGCTCAGGAGACGACGCGTCGATGGATCGGGTCTTAGGAGCCGACGCGTGGACCGATTGGGGCGTAGGACAAGACGCGTGTACCTATCGTGGCTCAGGAGACAGCGTGTGGACCGATTGGGGCTCAGGAGACGGCGCGTAGATCGATCGGTGCTCACAGACGGCGCGTGGAACGATCGGGGCTGAGGAGACGACGCGTGGACCGATCGGGGCTCAGGAGACGGCGCGTGGACCGACCGGGGCTCAGGAGGCGACGCGTGGACCCATCGGGGCTCGGAGACGGCGTGTGGACCGATCGGGGCTTAGGAGACGACGCGTGGACCGATCGGCGTTTAGGAGAGGACGCGTCGACCGATCGGGGCACAGGAGACGGCGCGTGGACCGACCGGGGCTCAGGAGGCCGCGCGTGGACCGGTCGGGGCTCGGCGACTGCGTGTGTACGGATCAGGGATTCCGGGACGACGCGTGGACCGATCCGGGCTCAGGAGACGGCGCGTAGACCGATCATGGCTCGGAGACGGTGCGTGGGACGATCGGGGCTCGGAGCCGGTGCGTTAACCGATCGGGGCTTAGGAGACGATGCGTCGACCGATCGGGGCTCGGAGACGGCGCGTGGACCCACCGGGGCTCGGGAGACAGCGCGTGGACCGATTGGGGGTCAGGAGACGGCGCATGGACCGCTCGGGGCTCGGAGACGGCGCGTAGAACGATCGCGGCTCGGCGACGACGCATGGACCGATCGAGGCTCAGGAGGCTGCGCGTGGATCGATTGGGGCTCAGGAGACGGCGCGTGGAACGCTCGGGGCTCGAAGACGGCGCGTGGAACGATCAGGGCTCAGGAGACGTCACGTGAAATGATCGGCGCTCGGAGACGGCGCGTGGACCGATCGGTGCTCAGGAACCGGCGCCTGGACCGATCGGGGCTCCGAGACGACGCGTTAACCGAGCGGGGCTTAGGAGACTATGCGGGGACCGATCGGGGCTCAGAGACAGCGCGTGTACCGACTGGGGCTCAGGAGGTTGCGCGTGGACCAATTGGGGTTCGGCGACGGCGCGTGGACCGACCGGGGCTCGGGAGACCTCGCGTGAACCGATCGAGGCTCGGCGACTGCGCGTGGAGCGATCGGGGCTCAGGAGACGGCGCGTGAACCAATCGGCGCTCCGAGTCGGCGCGTGGACCGATCGGGGATGAGGAGAAGGCGCGTGGACCGATCGGGGCTTAGGAGACGGCGCGTAGACCGATCGGGGCTCGGAGACGGCGCGTGGAACGATCGGGGTTCAGGTGACGGCGCGTGAACCGATCGGCGCTCGGAGACCGCGCGTGGACCGATCGGGGCTTAGCAGAAGGCGCTTGGACCGATTGGGGCTTAGCAGAAGGCGCTTGGACTGATCGGGGCTTAGGAGTCGACGCGTGGACCGATCGGGGCTCGGAGACGGCGCGTGGACCGACCGGGGCTAAGGAGGCCGCGCGTGGACCGATCGAGGCTCGGCGACGGCGCATGAACCGACCGGGGCTCATGAGACGGCGCGTGGACCGACCGGGGCTCAGGAGCCGATGCGTGGATCGATCGGGGCTCAGGAGGCGGCGCGTAGACCCATCGGGGCTCGGAGACGGCACGTGGACCGATCAGGGCTTAGGAGACGACGCGTGGACCGATCGGGGCTCAGGAGACGGCGCGTGGACCGATCGGCGCTCGGAGACGGCGCGTGGACCGACCGTAGCTTAGAATGCGTCACGTGGACCGATCGGGGCTCGGATACGACGTGTAGACGTATGGGGGCTTAGGAGACGATGCGTGAACCGATCGGGGCTCGGAGACGGCGCGTGGAACGATCGGGGCTCAGGAGACGGCGCGTGAAATGATCGGCGCTCTGAGACGGCGCGTGGACCGATTGTGGCTTACGAGACGGCGCGAGGATCGATCCGGGCTCAGGAAGCGGCGCCTGGACCTATCGTGGCTCGGAGACGGCGCGTGGAGGCATCGGGGCTAAGAACACGACGCATGGACCGAGCGGGGCTCAGGAGACGGCGTGAGGTGCGATCGGGGCTCAGGAGAAGACGCGTCAATTGATCGGGGCTCAGGAGACGGCGCGGCGACGGATCGGGGCTCAGATGACGGTGCGCGGACCGACCGGGGCTCAGGAGACTCGCGTGGATCGATCGGGGCTCCGGAGACGCCGCGTGGAGCGATGGGGATCAGGAGACGGTGCGCGGACTGATCGGGGCTCGGAGATGGCGCGAGGACCGATCGGGGCTTAGGAGACGACGCGTGGACCGATTGGGGCGTAGGACGCGACGCGTGTACCTATCGGGGCTCACGAGACAGCGCGTGGAACGATCGGGGCTCAGGAGCCTCGCGTGGATCGATCGGGGCTCCGGAGGCGCCGCATTGACCCATGGGGATCAGGAGACAGTGCGTGGACTGATCGGGGCTCGGAGACGGCGCGTGGACCGATCGGGGCTTAGGAGACGACGCGAGGACCGATCGGGGTGTAGGCGACGATGCGTGTACCTATCGGGGCTCAGGAGACAGCGCGTGGACCGATCAGGGCTCGGCGACTGCGCGTGGACGTATCGGGGCTCAGGAGACGGCGCGTGGACCGATCGGGGCTCGGGGACGGCGCGTTAACCGATTGGGGCTTAGGAGACCATGCGTGGACCGATCGGGGCTCGAAGACGGCGCGTGGACCGATCGGGTCTCAGGAGGCCGCGCGTGGACAGATCATGACTCGGCGACGGCGCGTGGACCGATCGGGGCTCGGAGACGACGCGTGGACCGATCGGGGCTTGGAGACAGCGCGTGGACCGTCTGGGGCTCAGGCGGTTTCGCGTGGACCAATTGGGGTTCGGCGACGGCGCGTGGTCCGATCGGGGCTTAGGAGACGGCGCATGAACCGACCGGGGCTCAGGAGACGGCGCGTGGACTGATCGGGGCTCGGAGACGGCGCGTTAACCGATCGGGGCTTAGGAGGCCGCGCGTGGACCGATCGAGGCTCGGCGACGGCGCGTGGACCGATCGGGGCCCAGGATCCTCGCGTGGATCGATCGGGGCTCCGGAGGCGCCGCGTGGACCCATGGGGATCAGGAGACAGTGCGTGGACCCATCGGGGCTCGGAGACTGCGCGTGGACTGATCGCGGCTTAGGAGACGACGCGTGGACCGTTCGGGGTGTAGGAGACGACGCGTGTACCCATCGGGGCTCAGGAGATAGCGCGTGGAACGATCGGGGCTCGGCGACTGCGCGTCGACGTATCGGGGCTCAGGAGACGGCGCGTGGACCGATTGGAGCTTAGGAGACGGCGCGTGGACCGATTGGGCCTCGGATACGGCGCGTGAACCGATCGGGGCTTATGAGACGACGCGTGGACCGATCGGGGCTCAGGAGACGGCGCGTGGACGGATCGGCGCTCAGGAGACGGCGCGTGGAGCGATCGGGGCTCGGAGCCTGCGCGTGGACGTATCGGGGCTCAGGAGACGGCGCGTGGACCGATCGGGGCGGGGGGACGGTGCGTTAACCGATCGGATCTTAGGTGACGATGCGTGAACCGATCGGGGCTCGGAGACGGCGCGTGGACCGACCGGGGCTAAGGAGGCCGCGCGTGGACCTATCGAGGCTTAGGAGCCACCGCGTGGACCGATCGGGGTTGAGGAGACGGCGCGTGGACCGAACCGGGCTCGGAGACGGCGCGTGGAACGATCGGGGCTCAGGAGACGGCGCCTGGACCGGTCGGGGCTTAGGAGACGACGCCTAGACCGATCGGGGCTTAGGAGGCGGCGTGTGGAACGATCGGGGTTCAGGAGACGGCGCGTGCACCGATCGGCGCTCGGAGACGACGCGTCGACCGATCGGGGCTGAGGAGACGACGCGTGGACCGATCGGGGCTTAGGAGAAAACGCGTGGACCGATCGGGGCTCAGGAAGCGGCGCCTGCACCGATCGTGGTTGGGAGACGGCGCGTGTACGGATCGAGGCTTGGAGACGGCGCGTGGACCGATCGGAGCTCGGAAACGGCCCGTGGGCAGATCGGGGCTTAGGATACGGCGCGTGGTGGCATCGGGGCTAAGAAGACGACGCATGGACCGAGCGGGGCTCAGGAGACGGCGCGAGGAGCGATCGGGGCTCAGGAGAAGACGCGTCAATTGATCGGGGCTCAGGTGACGACGCGGCGACGGATCGGGGCTTAGGAGACGACGCGTTGACCGATTGGGGCTTAGGAGGCGACGTGTGGACCGATCGGGGCTTAGGAGACGGCCCGTGATGCGATCGGTGCACAGGAGACGGCGCGTGAACCGGTCGGGGCTTAGGAGACGGCGCGTCGACCGATCGGAGCTCAGGAGGCGGCTCGTGGACCCTTCGGGGCTCGGAGACGGCGCGTGGACCGATCGGTGCTTAGGAGACGACGCGTGGACGGATTGAGGCTTAGGAGACGGCGTGTGAACCGGTCGGGGCTTAGGAGACTCGCGTGGATCTATCGGGGCTCCGGAGGCGGCGCGTGGACAGATCGGGGGTCAGGAGACGGCGCGTGGCCCGATCGGCGCTCGGAGACGGTGCGTGTACGGATCGGGGATTAGGAGACGACGCGTGGACAGATCGGGGCTTAGGAGACGAGGCGTGGACCGATCGAAGCTTAGGAGACGCCGCGTGGACCGATCGGGGCTCGGAGACGGCGCGTGGACCGATCGGGGCTTAGGAGACGAGGTGTGGACCAATCGGGGCTCCATGATGGCGCGAGGACCGATCGGGGCTCTGGCGGCGACGCGTGGACCGATCGGGGCTCAGGAAACGGCGCGTGGAGCGATCGGGGCTCAGGAGACGACGCGCCGATCGATCGAGGCTCGGAGACGACGCGTGTTCGGATCGGGGCTTAGGAGACGACGCGTGGACCGATCGGAGCTTAAGAGACGACTCGTGAACCGATCGGGGTTCAGGAAGCGGCGTGTGGACCGATCGGGGCTTAGGAGACGACGCGTGGACAGATCGGGGCTCAGGAGACGGCGCGTGGACCGACCGGTGCTCAGGAGGCCGAGGGTGGACCGATCGGGGTTCGGCGACGGCGAGGGAACCGATCGGGGCTCGGAGATGGCGCGCTAACCGATCGGTGCTTTGGAGACGATGCGTGGACCGATCGGGGCTCAGGAGAGAGCGCGTAGACCGATCGGAGCTCTGGAGACGGCGCGTGGACCGATCGGACTCGGAGACGGCGCGTGGAACGATAGGGGCTCGGAGAAGACGCGTGGACCGATCGGGGCTTAGGAGACGACACGTGCACCGATCGGGTCCCGGAGACGGCGCGTGGACCGTCCGGGCCTTAGGAGATGACGCATGGACCGATCGGAGCTCAGGAGACGGCGCATGGACCGATCGGGCTCGGAGACGGCGCGTGGATCGTCCGGGGCATAGGATACAACGCGTGGACCGATCGAGGCTCAGGAGACGGCGCGTGGACCTATCGGGGCGCGGAGACGGCGCGCTAACCGATCGGGGCTTTGGTAACGATGCGTGGACCGATCGGGGCTCGGAGACGGCGCGTGGACCGACCGGGGCTCAGGAGGCCGCGCGTGGACCGATCAGGGCTCAGGAGACGGCGCGTGGACCGATCGGGGCTCGGAGACGGCGCGTAGACCGATCGGGGTTCGCAGACGGTCCGTGAACTGATTCGGGCTTTGGAGACGATGCGTGGACCGATCGGGGCTCGGAGACGGCGCGTGGACCGACCGGAGCTCAGGAGGCCGTGCATGGACCGATCGGGGCTCATGAGACGGCGCGTGGACCGATCGGGGCTCGGAGACGGCGCGTGGACCGATCGGGAATTAGGAGACGACGCTTGAAACGATATGGACTCGGAGACGACGTGTGGACCGATCGGGGTTCGCAGACGGTCCGTGAACTGATTCGGGCTTTGGAGACGATGCGTGGACCGATCGGGGCTCGGAGACGGCGCGTGGACCGATCGGGGCTCGGAGGCGGCGCGTGGACCGATCGAGGCTTAGGAGAAGACGCCTGGCCCGATCTGGGCTCGGAGACTGCGCGTGGATCGATCGGGGCTTAGGAGACGACGCGTGGCCCGATCGGAGCTTACGAGCCGACTCGTGGACCGATCGGGGTTCAGAAAGCGGAGTGTGGACCGATCGGAGCTTAGGAAACGACACGTGGACAGATCGGGGCGCAGGTGACGGCGCGTGGACCGATCGGGGCTGGGAGACGGCGTGTGGACCGTTCGGGGCTCGGAGACGACGCGTGGACCGATACGTGCTCAGCAAGTGGCGCCTGGACTGATCGTGGCTCGGAGACGGCGCGTGGACCTATCGGGGCTGGGAGACGGTGCGTGGAATGATCGGGGCTCAGGAGACGGCGCGTGGACCGATCGGGGCTTAGGAGAAGGAGCGTGGACCGATCGGGGCTTAGGAGACTCGCGTGGATCTATCGGGGCTCAGGAGGGGACGCGTGAACCGATCGGGCATCAGGAGACGGTGCGTGGACGTATCGGGGCTTAGGAGACAACGCGTGGACCGATCGGGGCTTAGGAGAAGGAGCGTGGACCGATCGGGGCTCGGAGACGGCGCGTGGACCGACCGGGGCTCAGGAGGCCGCGCGTCGACTTATCGAGGCTCGGCTGCAGCGCGTGCACCGATCGGGGCTCGGAGACGGCGCGTTAACCGATCGGGGCTTAGGAGACGATGCGTGGACCGATCAGGCTCGGAGACGGCGCGTGAACCGACCGGGGCTCAGGAGGCCGCGCGTGGACCGATCAGGGCTCAGGAAACGGCGCGTGGACCGATCGGGGCTCGGAGACGGCGCGTAGACCGATCGGGGTTCGCAGACGGTCCGTGAACTGATTCGGGCTTTGGAGACGATGCGTGGACCGATCGGGGCTCGGAGACGGCGCGTGGACCGATCGGGGCTCGGAGGCGGCGCGTGGACCGATCGAGGCTTAGGAGAAGACGCCTGGCCCGATCTGGGCTCGGAGACTGCGCGTGGACCGGTCGAGGCTCGGAGACGACGCGGGGAGCGATCGGGGCTCGGAGACGGCGCGTGGAACGATCGGGGCTAGGCGACTGCGCGTGGACGTATCGGGGCTCAGGAGACGGCGCGTGAACCGATCGGGGCTCGGAGACGGTGCGTTAACCGATCGGGGCTTAGGAGACGATACGTGGAACGTCCGGGGCTTAGGAGACGATGCGTGGACCGATCGGGGCTTGGAGACGGCGCGTGGGCCGGTCGAGGCTCGGAGACGGCGCGTTAACCGATCGGGGCTTACGAGACGATGCGTGGACCGATCGCGGCTCGGCGCCAGCACGTAGACGGATCGGGGCTCAGGCGACGGCGTGTGGATGTATCGGAGATTAGGAGACGATGCGTGGACCGATCGGGGCCCAGGAAACGGCGCGTGGATCGATCGGTGCTCGAAGACGACGCGTGGACCGATCGGGGTTCAGGAGACGGCGCGTGGACCGATCGGTGCTCGTAGACGATGCGTGGACCGATCGGGGCTCAGGAAAAGACGCGTGGAGCGATCGGTGCTCAGGAGACGACGCGGGTACGGATCGGGGCTTGGAGACGGCGCGTAGACCGATCGCGGCTCGCAGACGGCGCGTGGAACGATTGGAGCTCAGGAGACGGCGCTTGAACCGATCGGCGGTCGGAGACGGCGCGTGGACCGATCGGGGCTCGGAGACGGCGCGTGGACCGATCGGGGCTCGGAGGCGGCGCGTGGACCGATCGAGGCTTAGGAGAAGACGCCTGGCCCGATCTGGGCTCGGAGACTGCGCGTGGACCGATCGGGGCTTAGGAGACGACGCGTGGCCCGATCGGAGCTTACGAGACGACTCGTGGACCGATCGGGGTTCAGAAAGCGGAGTGTGGACCGATCGGAGCTTAGGAAACGACACGTGGACAGATCGGGGCTCAGGAGACCGCGCGTGGACCGATCGGGGCTGTCGAAGCGGCGCCAGGACCGATCGTGGCTCGGAGACGGAGCGTGGAGGCATCGGGGTTTATAAGATGACACATGGACCGATCGGGGCTCAGGAAACGGCGAGTGGACCGATCGGAGCTCGGAGACGACGCGTGGACCGATACGTGCTCAGCAAGTGGCGCCTGGACTGATCGTGGCTCGGAGACGGCGCGTGGACCTATCGGGGCTCGGAGACGGTGCGTGGAATGATCGGGGCTCAGGAGACGGCGCGTGGACCGATCGGGGCTTAGGAGAAGGAGCGTGGACCGATCGGGGCTTAGGAGACTCGCGTGGATCTATCGGGGCTCAGGAGGGGACGCGTGAACCGATCGGGCATCAGGAGACGGTGCGTGGACGTATCGGGGCTTAGGAGACAACGCGTGGACCGATCGGGGCTTAGGAGAAGGAGCGTGGACCGATCGGGGCTCGGAGACGGCGCGTGGACCGACCGGGGCTCAGGAGGCCGCGCGTCGACTTATCGAGGCTCGGCTGCAGCGCGTGGACCGATCGGCGCTCGGAGACGGCGCGTGGACGTATCGGGGTTCAGGAGACGGCGCGTGCACCGATCGGGGCTCGGAGACGGCGCGTTAACCGATCGGGGCTTAGGAGACGATGCGTGGACCGATCAGGCTCGGAGACGGCGCGTGAACCGACCGGGGCTCAGGAGAGGGCGCGTGGACCGGTCGGGGCTTAGGAGACGACGCCTCGATCGATCGGGGCTTAGGAGGCGGCGCGTGGACCGATCGGGGCTTAGGAGACGACACGTGCACCGATCGGGTCCCGGAGACGGCGCGTGGACCGTCCGGGGCTTAGGAGACGACGCATGGACCGATCGGAGCTCAGGAGACGGCGCATGGACCGATCGGGCTCGGAGACGGCGCGTGGATCGTCCGGGGCATAGGATACAACGCGTGGACCGATCGAGGCTCAGGAGACGGCGCGTGGACCTATCGGGGCGCGGAGACGGCGCGCTAACCGATCGGGGCTTTGGTAACGATGCGTGGACCGATCGGGGCTCGGAGACGGCGCGTGGACCGACCGGGGCTCAGGAGGCCGCGCGTGGACCGATCGGGGCTCATGAGACGGCGCGTGGACCGATCGGGGCTCGGAGACGGCGCGTGGACCGATCGGGAATTAGGAGACGACGCTTGAAACGATATGGACTCGGAGACGACGTGTGGACCGATCGGGGTTCGCAGACGGTCCGTGAACTGATTCGGGCTTTGGAGACGATGCGTGGACCGATCGGGGCTCGGAGACGGCGCGTGGACCGATCGGGGCTCGGAGGCGGCGCGTGGACCGATCGAGGCTTA
This sequence comes from Netelia fuscicornis, assembly GCA_946811545.1. NCBI lineage: Eukaryota > Metazoa > Arthropoda > Insecta > Hymenoptera > Ichneumonidae > Netelia > Netelia fuscicornis. Next base: position 12,993,866 of record OX328016.1, on the reverse strand, counting down.
GGAGAAGACGCCTGGCCCGATCTGGGCTCGGAGACTGCGCGTGGACCGGTCGAGGCTCGGAGACGACGCGGGGAGCGATCGGGGCTCGGAGACGGCGCGTGGAACGATCGGGGCTAGGCGACTGCGCGTGGACGTATCGGGGCTCAGGAGACGGCGCGTGGACCGATCGGGGCTCGGAGACGGCGCGTTAACCGATCGGGGCTTAGGAGACGATACGTGGAACGTCCGGGGCTTAGGAGACGATGCGTGGACCGATCGGGGCTTGGAGACGGCGCGTGGGCCGGTCGAGGCTCGGAGACGGCGCGTTAACCGATCGGGGCTTACGAGACGACGCTTGGACCGATCAGGGCTGAGGAAGCGGCGCCTGGACCGATCGTCGCTCGGAGACGGCGCCCGGAGGCTCCTGGGCTAAGAAGACGACGCGTGGACCGATCGGGGCTCAGGAAACGGGGTGTGCATGGACCGATCGGGGCTCATGAGACGGCGCGTGGACCGATCGGGGCTCGGAGACGGCGCGTGGACCGATCGGGCCTTAGGGGATGACGCGTAGACCGATCGGGACTCGGAGACGATGCGTGGACCGATCGGGGCTTAGGAGACCGTACGTAGACCGGTCGGGGCTTAGGAGACGACGCGTGGACCGATCGGGGCTCAGAAAGCGGCGCCTGGACCGATCGTGGCTCGGAGACGGCGCGAGGAGGCATCTGGCCTTAGAAGACGACGCGTGGACCGATCGGGGCTCGGAGACGACGCGTGGAACGATCGGGGATCAGGAGACGGCGCGTGAACCGATCGGCGCTCGGAGACGGCGCATGGACCGATCGGGGCCTAGGAGACGGCGCGTGAACCGATCGGGGCTCGGAGACGGCGTGTGGACCGATCGGGGCTTAGGAGACCGTTCGTAGACCGATCGGGTCTTAGGAGACGACGCTTGGACCGACCGGAGCTTACGAGACGAGGTGGACCGATCGGGGTTTCGGAGGCGGCGTGTGGACCGATCGGGGCCTAGGAGACGACTCGTGGATAGATCGGGGCTCAGGATACGGCGCGTGCGCCGACCGGGGCTCGGAGACGGCCCGTCGATCGATCGGGGCCTAGGAGACGGCGCGTGAACCGATCGGGGCTCGGAGACGGCGTGTGGACCGATCGGGGCTTAGGAGACCGTTCGTAGACCGATCGGGTCTTAGGAGACGACGCTTGGACCGACCGGAGCTTACGAGACGAGGTGGACCGATCGGGGTTTCGGAGGCGGCGTGTGGACCGATCGGGGCCTAGGAGACGACTCGTGGATAGATCGGGGCTCAGGAGACGGCGCGTGCGCCGACCGGGGCTCGGAGACGGCCCGTCGATCGATCGGGGCTTAGGAGACGACGCGTGGACCGATCCGGGCTCAGGAGACGGCACGTGGATCGAACGGGGCTCGGAGTCGGCGGGTGTACGGATCGGGGATTAGGAGACGACGCGTGGACACATCGGGGCTTGGGAGACGAGGCGTGGACCGATCGGAGCTTAGGAGACGCCGCGTGGACCGTTCGGGGCTCGGAGACGGTGCGTGGACCGATCGGGGCTCGGAGACGGCGCGTTAAGGGAACCCGGTGGTCTAGCGCACGAAAATGACACCTATTTTGACGATTTTTTTTTTGGTATTAAAAATTAAAAAAACGATGTTCTAACTTTTCGAGCTTATTATTACGTTTATTAATCATACAAAAAAAATTTTTTTTTTCATTTTAAAAACAATATTTATTATTATAAAAATGCCGCTAAAGATGACCCTCTCGAAAAATCGGATCCGGACCGCGTAGGTGATTTCGAGACTTCTACTCATCTGAAACAAAAAATCCAAAGACATTCTTAATCAGAAAGAGTGCAGTTATGGTCGGAACTAGAACAAATCGAAAAAATTGAAAATTGACAAATTGGCGGGCGTTGAAAAAAAAAGTTCGTAAAATCCGGTTTTTTTCACTAGTTCTTTAGTGTAAACAATAGGAAATTATTAAAATAAAATTATAATTCTAGTTCCGACGATAGCCATACATGTTGTGAACAACATATCCAAATTTCAAGTCATTCGGTTGAATAGTTTTTTTATTTTCACCCCCGCCGTGCCGAAAAAAGTCGTTTCGAGATAAATGAGTTTAAAGTTTGAGGTACAGATATTTTCAAAAATTGAGCAAATTTTGAATACTTACAGTTAATCCGCGATTCCGGCGCCATAGAGGATCCCTTCGGAACGTTTGTATTCCTCGATTTCGTCACTCCTTTCATTTTTTCGAGCTGCTCGAGCTTCTTTGGAGTTGTCAGTGCTCCTACGATTGGCGCTCCATACTCGCCGCTCGTCTCGGTTTCGTGCGAGTTGCTCCGCATGTGGCCCGATTGTTATGCCCATGGTCTCCATTATTTTAATAGCGATGCAAAGCCCTCGTTGAATATACACGCGGAAAAATAGGTGGCAATTTCCACGATTTTTTTGCCGGCAAACATATGTTTCGGCGCAAGGTGCCACACACAAGCGTTAAAACTTTCGTTGTTGTTCTGCGTATTGCTGCCAATACACATTTCCAATAAATTTTCGGCGGTCAATTCTTCATAAATTGGTTTTAATATTTCTTGTGCATCATCGTCGAGAGCAGGTGGATGCTTGTAGGTGTCTAAAGTACCTGCAGCCTCACTTTGACGCCACTTGCACCACGATTCGGAACCTGGAGGACAGTACGAGTGTTGCGGATTTTCATCTGTTGAAATTTTGTGATAATATGCGGCCCATATTTCACTTCTCATCCCTTCAGTTGAATCTGAATTACGTCTAACTGCTAGACCGTAATAAGTGGACAGCTCTTGCAATAATTTATTCGTCAATTGTTGACGCTTCGGTGTTTTATCTTTCGGTTTTTTAACTTTCCGCTGTGTTTGTTTTTCCTCTTCTTTTCCTACCAATTTCTTTGTTGCTTTTTTTATTTGTGCATGACGGGAAGGCTATATATAGATATATAGTATATAGTATATACAGGTATATATTTGCGGAGAAGGGTCGGGACAGCTGCCGCGCTCCGAGTGCTGAACCCGCGTTAGGAGCCCGCGGACCGCTCTCTACCTGGTTAATAGGCTGTAGAAGCTATAATATTGGAAATTTCCGCATGAAAATTTCACAGTATATTTTTAAGATACTATACTTTCGAAATATTGAAAAAAAAATCGATTTTTTGAAATTTTTAGACCAGGAGGTTCCCTTAACCGATCGGGGCTCAGGAGACGGCGCGTGGAACGATCGGGGCTCAGGAGGGCGCGCGTGGACCGACCGGGGTTCGGGGAGGGCGCGTGGACCGATCGGGGCTCGCAGACGGCGCGTGGAAGGATCGGGGCTCGGAAACGACCCGTGAACGGAGTGGGGCTTAGAGGATGACACGTGGACCTATCGTAGCTCAGGACACGGCGCGTGGACCGATCGGGGCTCAGGAGACGGCGCGTCGACCGTCCGGGGTTTAGGAGACGACGCATGGACCGATCGGAGCTCAGAATACGGCGCGTGGACTGATAGTGGCTTAGGAGACGACGCGTGGACCGATCGGGCCTCATAGACGGCGCGAGGACCGATCAGGATTCAGGAGACGGTGCGTGGACCGATCGGGGCTCAGAGACGGCGCGTGGACCGATCGGGGCTTAGGAGACGACATCTGGCCCGATCTGGGCTCGGAGACTGCGCGTGGGCCGATCGGGGCTTAGGAGACGACGTGTGGACCGATCGGGGCTTAGGAGACCACGCGGGGACTGATCGAGGCTCAGGAGACGGCGCGTGGACCTATCGGGGCTCGGAGACGGCGCGCTAACCGATCGGGGCTTTGGAGACGATGCATGGTCCAATCGGGGCTTAGAAGACCACGCGTGGACTGATCGGGGCTCGGAGACGGCGCGTGGACCGAACGGGAATTAGGAGACGCCGCGCGCACCGATCCCGGCTCAGAGGTCGCGCGTGGAACGATCGGGGCTCGGAGACGGCGCGTGAACCGATCTGAGCTTAGGAGACGCCGCGTCGACCGATCGAGGCTTAGGAGACGACGCTTGGACCGATCGGGGCGCAGGAGACAGTGCGTGGACCGATCGTGGCTCAGAGACGACGAGTGGACCGATCGGAGCTCAGGAGGCGGCTCGTGGACCCTTCGGGGCTCGGAGACGGCGCGTGGACCGATCGGTGCTTAGGAGACGACGCGTGGACGGATTGAGGCTTAGGAGACGGCGTGTGGACCGGTCGGGGCTTAGGAGACTCGCGTGGATCTATCGGGGCTCCGGAGGCGGCGCGTGGACAGATCGGGGGTCAGGAGACGGCGCGTGGCCCGATCGGGGCTCGGAGACGGCGCGTGTACGGATCGGGGATTAGGAGACGACGCGTGGACAGATCGGGGCTTAGGAGACGAGGCGTGGACCGATCGAAGCTTAGGAGACGCCGCGTGGACCGATCGGGGCTCGGAGACGGCGCGTGGACCGATCGGGGCTTAGGAGACGAGGTGTGGACCAATCGGGGCTCCATGATGGCGCGTGGACCGATCGGGGCTTAGGAGACGACGCGTGGACCGATCAGGGCTCGGAGACGGCGCGTGGATGGATCGGGACTTAGGGAACGACGCGTGGACCGATCGGGGCTCAGGAGATGGCGCGTGGACCGAACGGGCGTTAGGAGACGACGCCTGGAACGATCGCGGCTCACAGACGACGCGTAGACCGATCGGAGGTCAGGAGGCGGCGCGTGGACACATCGGGGCTCGGAGACGGCGCGTGGATCAATCGGGGCTTAGGAGACGACGCGTGGATCGACCGGGGCTCAGGAGACCGCGCGTGGAGCGATCGGGGCTCAGGAGACGACGCGTGTATCGATCGGCGCTCGGAGACGACGCGTAGACCGATCGGGGCTCAGGAGACAGCGTGTGGACCGATTGGGGATCAGGAGACGGCGCTGGATGGATCGGGGCTTAGGGACCGACGCGTGGACCGATCGGGGCTCAGGAGACGCCGAGTGAACCGATCGGCGCTCGGAGACGTCGCGTGGACCTATCGGGGCTTAGCAAAGAAGAAAATTATCCAGAGAGAAAGGAAAATTCACTCACCTGGACCGACCCGAGGACCATCCCCATCGCCACTCACCCGTCACCCATCCAGAAGACCACATGTTATTAATTGTCGCCCGACAATTAAAGAAAACGCAGCAAAAATCACCCGCACGACACACAAACTCTCCACCTGTCAAAACTCATGCACCCGTCCGTCCCCGCACACCGGCCATCCATCGGCCGTGCGGCGACAAAGTGACGAGAGGGCAGTAGCGCACGGCGATTACCCTACCTTCCTTCTTACCCGACATAATAAATTCCCGTCCGCAATTATACCCATACTTATCGACCGGCCTAATTACTTACCTTCTCCCGATAGATCCCGCTCGCGACAGTCCCGAATAAATCACACGTTTGACCCTTCTCCCATCGATCCGTGTCGCTACTGCCTCGTTGATCGATGCCGGCCGGTAGCCAATCAGCGCGCGAGAAAAATTCGCGAGCTTCCGGCCGGCCATGCGGCCGTCATATATATATATATATATATATATATATATATATATATATATATATATATATATAACACATGGATCAATAAGTCCCGAGACTAACCCAGAAATGACGCTCGTAGTAAACCAGTAACCACGTCTTTCTAGAGTACTAACCTTTGCTTGAAACGTGTCAAAATTTTAAGTCGATCGGACCAGAAACAGCTGAGTTATCGAGGTTGGAGTAAAGTCGTTTTGTAGTTTGTTTGAAAAATGGAAAAAACCGAGTTTCGTGTTCTGATAAAACATTGTTTTTTAATGGGTAAAAACACCGTGCAAGCGAAACAATGGATTGAAAAATGTTACCCGGACTCTTGTCCATCAAAAGCAACGATTTGTCGGTGGTTTGCCGAGTTTAAACGTGGTCGTACCGACACAAATGACGCGGAACGCTCGGGTAGACCTGTGGAAGCCGTTACACCGGAAAATGTGAGTGAAGTGACAAAAATTATAATGAAAGATCGTAAAGTGAAGCTCCGTGAGATTGCTGAGATGACACAGATATCATATGGAAGTGTATTTACTATCCTTCATGAAAAATTGAGCATGAAAAAGGTTTTTTCCAAGTGGGTGCCGCGATTCCTTTCGATGGAACAAAAACAGCAACGAGTCGATGATTCAGAAAGCTGTTTATCGCTATTTACTCGCAACAAAAAAGATTTCTTGCGTCGTTACGTGACCATGGACGAAACATGGATACATCACTACACTCCAGAGTCGAAGCGACAGTCATCTGAGTGGCGCACAGCTGGTGAAAGCCGTCCGAAGCGTCCGAAAACGCAGCAGTCAGCTGGCAAAGTCATGGCGTCAGTTTTTTGGGATACGCATGGCGTGATTTTCATTGACTACCTCGAAAAAGGTAAATCGATCAACAGTGATTATTATATTGACTTGCTGGTGCGTTTGAAGGAGGAAATCGCAAAAAAACGACCGCACATGCAGAGAAAAAAAATCCTTTTTCACCAAGACAATGCACCCTGCCACAAGTCGATGAAAACAATGGCAAAATTGAACGAATTGGGCTTTGATCTGCTTCCCCACCCCCCATACTCGCCAGATTTAGCCCCCAGTGACTACTGGCTCTTTGCTGATCTTAAAAAAATGCTCCAGGGAAAAAGATTTGGCTCAAATGAGGAGGTCATCGCTGAAACTGAAGCTTATTTTGAAGCGAAAGATAATTTTTTTTATAAACATGGTATTGAAAAATTGGAAAAGCGTTGGAACGATTGTATCACCCTAAAAGGTGATTATGTTGATGAATAAAAAAAAATTTTGCAAAAAAAATGTTGTTTTCATTGTTAGTCTCGGGACTTATTGATCCATGTGTTATATATATATATATATATATATATATATATATATATATATATATATATATATATATATATATATATATATATATACATGACATATGCGTGATACATATATGCGTATACATACATATATGCGTGACAATATATATATATATATATATATATATATATATATATATATATTGTCACGCCGTTTATATTGTCACTCGTATATATATATATATATATGTCGAAACCGACAGTGTGGGAAATGACGAGTAGTCAATTTTGTCGAATGAATTTTATTAAAGAAAAAAGAATTAAATTATGATCAGTGTAAGAGAATATAAATGCGCACAAGGATTTAAACGATGAATTGATTGGGACTCCTTAGACGCCAGCTCGTTCGTCTTTGCTCGCTCGACCGATCTCGACTTACGCTTCTTCTTCTTGCGGCGCCCACTCTGATTGTCAACATCAGGCGATACTTTGCGAAAGTTCGTTGTTATCGTCATTCGAGAAATTTCGACAATGCTAATCCTCTTTCAAAACTTCCCGAATTTTCGACAACGGTTTGTCACGATCGACGGATCCTACACTCGGCCATCCTGCATTGATATCATCCTCGATATCATTCGTCACTTTTCTCGTTGTCAAACTCCGTGTCTCTCTCATCGAGTCCTGCTGTTTCACTCGGGCCTCGCCTTCTGTGTCCGTCTCATACTCATACTCGCTTGGCTGAGACCATCGTTTCATATGATCAGCTGACGTGCTCGTCGCGAACGGTCCGTCATGTTTACCAATTCGCTCGACTTTATACCGATTATTTCGCAGCACAGCTGTCACTTTGTACGGTCCAAAAAACTTTGCAGCGAATTTTTGTCCTGGGCCAAACTGAGTATTCTGAATGGCTACGAGGTCTCCGTCCTTGTAGGATTTGGCTGCTTTACGTCGTTTGTCAAATTGCCTCTTATTTTCGATTTGTATCTTTGCGATGCTTGTCTTCGCCTCTTCTCGCATTTCAACTCGTTTTTCATCGTATACTGCCAAAAATTCTTCCTCAATGATTTGTTTCAATCTCAAATCATCTTTGCAACGCATCGTCTGACCAATTAATAGCTCGAACGGTGTCCGTTTGATACTACGCTGGAACGTCGAATTCATAATTTGTTGCACCTGATCAACAAATTTGAACCACTGTGCATGGTCTGCTTCAGACAATTTTGTCAAAATGGGAATTATCGTTCTATTGACTCTTTCTGCTTGTCCGTTCCCTCGTGGAACGCCAGCTGTAATCAATACATGCTCGATCTTTTCGTCACGGCAATAGTCTTGAAAAACATGCGCCGTAAACGCGGTTCCTCGGTCTGATATGATCCGTCGTGGGATTCCAAAAATTGTAGCTTGCCTTTTCAGTCTTGTTATTGTTTCGGCGGATGTCGTTGACTTGGTGGGGTACAGCCACACGCACTTGGTGAATGCGTCTACTACTACTACTAGCAAGTGTTTATAGTTTTTGTTCGTCGAAGGCATCGGTCCTAAATGGTCGATGTGGTAGGTATCCAGCGGCGAATCTCCTTTATCAATAGGACTTAGAAATCCTTCGCTTTTACCGGCTTTTCTTTCGGCGAGAATACAACTGACACAGCTATCTATCATTCGTTGTATTTTTTCGCGCATTTGAGGGAACCAGAATTCTCGTAATAGTAGATACGCCGTCTTTGTATAACCAAAATGTCCTCTTTCGTGGGCTTGTCGAATTACTTCATTTTCCATTACTCTTGGCACCACCAGCATCGTTGATTTGCGTAGAGTTTTATATAAAATTTCGTGTTTCATTACAAAATTTGTCTCATCACCGGATTTCACTTTTTCGATTAACTTCGCGATTGATGGATCGTCTCCTTGAACTTTTTGAATTTTCGCGCTCACTGAGTCAGTGTTCAGTTGAATCGTCAAAACGTCAGCAGGGTTCCGGCTTAGCGCATCGACATGTTTCATCGACGTACCCGGTCGATATTCGATTGTGTAGTCGAATTCCTCTATCGTCAATGCCCAACGCGCGATGCGGAGGCAAACATCTTTTTTCGCCATCGTCAGCATAAAAGCTCGGCAATCTATCACTATTTTCACTAGAAAACCATGTAGGTAAACTCTAAATTTTTTCAAGGATTTTATAATTGATAATATCTCGAGCTCATAACTTGTATAGCGCTCTTCGGTCGGTGTTGTTTTCCAACTGGCAAAATATATCGGGTGTAGCAAATCGTCGTCGGGGTTCTTCTGAAATAGGATTGCTCCTAGTCCATACATACTCGCGTCTGTATGTAGCTCTGTCGTGGCTCCCACTCGGTATAGTTTCAATACGGGATCTTCGGCAAGCGATCTCTTTCACGTCGCGAACGCTATCTCTTGTTCAACTCCGAATTCGAACTTTTCACCAGATTTAACAATTTTGACAATGGTCTAGCGATCGAAGCAAAATGCGGAATAAATTTTGTAAAATATCCCGTGAGTCCGAGAAAAGATTGCACTTGTTTTAATGTCTTAGGCTTTGGGAAGTTCATTACGGCTGTCGTCTTTCGCTCATATGGTTTCACCGTGCCGTTTTCGATCACGTGACCAAGGTATTCAACTCGGTTAACTAATATCTGACACTTTTTCCAGTTTATGTTTAGCCCGTACTCGCTGGCTCTTTGTAATACTTGTGACAACTTGATATAGCCGTCGCGCTCGTCTTCACCAAGAATAATAATATCGTCGAGGTACGCCAACACTATTCCGTCAGTCAGGAAATCACGAAAAACTGCTCGTATTAATCGCTGAAAACACGCGGGGGAATTACTCAGTCCAAACGGTGCGCACAAAAATTCGTATTGTCCGTCAGGCACGATAAACGATGTAAAGCCGATACTGTCGTCCTCGATCGGTACGTGAAAAAAGCCGTCTTTGAGATCTAAAGAGCTAAATACTTTCGCGCGCGATATCTTGTCGATCTCGTCTTCGATTACCGGCAACGGATATCGGTCACGCACTATTTTTCTATTTAGTAGTCGATAGTCTACGCAAAGTTTCGGTTCACCATTTTTCTTCTGTACCACCACCACTGGACTGGCATGCGTGGATATACTTGGTCTTATCACGTTTTCTTTTAGCCACTTCTCTATTATTCCGTTTACTACGGCGCGCTGTTCAATCGAAAGTCGTCGGGGACTTTGGAACACTGGTATTTCGTCGTTGAAGATAATCCTCATTTTCACACCGCTACTTTTCATTTTATTTGGTCGGTATTTGCGGACTGTCTGTTGAACTTCATGTCTTATCTCAGGGTCACTCACGTGGTGTAACGCGACTTTATCATCCTTCATACTTGTTTCTTCGTCGTTTACGTTTATACACAACACCGCGTGCCAATTCGGATCTGTATTATCATCGGTCGACTCTGTCAACCTAGACAACGTTGCTTGCCTCTGTTTCAGCTTAACTTCGACGAAATCTGACAATTCACCGCCGATTAATAAATCATGCCCTGTATATTCGTCGGGAATCACATCAAAATTCAACTCAATGGGAATGCCGTCGATTATTATAGTTGATGTGAATCTGCCAAGGGTCTTTGCGCCCTTCGAACCAATGCCGGCAAATGGTATCTGCATAGCTTTGAGTACCGGTGCACCTAACTTTACGTATAACGTCGAACGAACAAGGTGCAGGTCGCTTCCGGAGTCTATTACTGCGGCAATGTTCTGACCAAGAATGTTTACAGTCTTGTACGTCTTTTTGTCGGTTGCGGTTGCGATATCGCATCGGGACGTCTTCGTCGTTCTCTTCTGTATATCACCTTCACATTTCGACGCGATGTGACCGAAATTACCACAGTTAAAACATTTCGCACCTTTCGATTTATCCGAACAACTACAACTCATTGTCAGTAATGACCGAACGTCAGTGGCATATGTCCTCTAGTCGGTAAAAGAGCGCTCTGCGTAGTTACCCCTAGTATCGACATAGTAGATAGTTCCACCTAGTAAGTAAATAGTACAACTTATCTTAGTACGAAGAGATGGTAGGGAAAACCCAGCCTATCACAAGAACTTCCCGACCCTCTCCTAAGGGAAAACCGAAACTCCACCCAAAACCAAATCCCTTCCACCCAAAATTAGAGCACCTATAAAAAGGACGATCTGACTCAAATTCAGGACATAATTATTACACAACTCGAGTTCTCTCATTAAGTCATCCGTTACTCTCTGTAAAACGTCTCGTTCGCCGTTCTGTTCAGTTAAACCAACAGAAACTAAGTGTTATTCTCTATCATTTATTCAGTGTGAATAAACTCAATCATTAACTGTTATCCATCGTGCTGTTCTCTTCAACTGTGCATAGCAGGAGTCGAATTTCATAAAGAACCTCAGAACCTCCGAATTTCCGAATCTTAACTCGATCAGAATATCAGTTCACTCTGATCAAACTGAGCGTACTCCTTGAATTTCGTGCCGACAAAGTATATCGACGGAGTCAACGGAACTGCGTTACCAACCAGTTCCAAATCACCATCGAAGACGTAACACCACTACTGCCGTGGCATCCAAGTTGTTGTAGTTGGTACGTCTTATATCTAGACATAATTATTGCCTCGTTCATCTTCATCTGCCAAACGACGGATACGCCTCTCCAGTTTTCTCGTTGCCACCCAAGGCACTGTTTTCCTTCAGACCTACATTTTGTTAGGTGGACTACGAACCACTGGTAATGAGAGTAAAACGCACATAGAAAAATACCATTTGTACGGGCGGGAAGAGTGTCCGGACCGATTGCATGTGAGCCGCAAACGCTACCCACTGCGTCATTGCCTCTCCGATCAAATACTATAGCTATGCTATTTATAAAATAACGAGACAAAAATTTCTGTTTTTTTTTTTTCATCGAAGTTTGTTATTATTTGTCTATTCATGTTTTTACGAATGCTGTAAAACTTAGCATTTATGTCATAAGTAAGGGATATAACAAAAAATTTCTGTCAACATCGAGACAATAGAGGATCAAAAGTATTGTGTTTTCCTTCAAGCGAGTAATGCAATCGAAGGTATATTGCATATTTATTATATTATCATTTTTATAATATAGCGTAACATTATTACTTCTATAATAATAACCATAGCACCACGAACTCTTCACAGTAAGTTTCAACTTACTTTCTAAAAGCGTACTGCACGCAATTTAACACTCCGAGGGTGGCCTCGTCTGTGGCCTCTCTACTCTTCTCATGATGTAAACATAAATTAAAATTTTTCTAACTGACTAGACTCATTCATTATAAAATATTCGTACAAGATCATTAATCAGAATCGCAGACGAGTAAGTATTTAAAAACGCCAATCGTAATGATATTGTATTTTGGATTGACAAAAATCTTGAAATATTCTTAAGAATGTCGTAGCGATCTGAAGCGAGATGTCCTGAAGAACAGTGGGCTCACTTCATTTGTGAAATTACTTGAAACGGAATCGGGCATTAAGCACCTTAAAAATGAAATAGTTACCACCCCTGAGATGCATTATGACACGGGAGATCGTACATGTCTTTATTTTTTATGTTAGTAACTTGATTCCGCTTCTCGGAACCCACACAGTTTTTTTGGCGAAAGCTCGCTCCTAACGTTTATTCATTACTGCATATCTTTTTTTTCTGGAGACTTCTTTAATGTGTTTTTAATTCCAACACCCTACCTAGATAGATGGGCGTTATCTTTATCAATTGTCAAGGAGTAATACACAAATCCAGAGATATATATTGCAATGCCAGTGTCTACTGAATACCGCTTCCTCGTACATATGCAGAGATGTATGGTATAAAAAGCATGAATTCGCATAATTGAGGAGGGCGATGCATGTTGGTGAGATTTTTGACAATATATCAATGAATAATTGTACGATCGGCCGTAGTTATAAAGTTTCTATCATCAATGTTATGAACATTCCTTTATGACTTTAAACTCTTTTTAAAGTGTTTAGTGCGCGAATGTTATGCCACTCTTCCGCCACTCATTTAGATTCCACCATCATTATTATAGTGTAATCTACCGATTATTCACGTAGCAAAATGTTATCGCAGTTCCGCCTATTTATGTTTCGTAACCATTGAAATCAATAAACTCACTCGACTTATATCCATTGATTCCAAGTGAGATATTTATTGTGAAATCATTTATTTAACTATAAAGTTATTCCTTCTTTTTCTTTTATCCATCACATAATGCAAGGTTACACGGTACAACATGGAAAATAAATTCTGTCAAACACTATTCTATAGGCTTATTCAAATAATGTTTTAACCGTAACGAACAATCGTAATGTATTACTTTCACATAACCTGGAAACGATCTTAATTAAATAAAAAAAAAAAAGATAATATGTAATATTGGCAGCTGACATAAAATGCTCATAATTTGAATATATATTCATTGATGAGAAACCAATAATAATTTAAAGTCAGTGGTGTATCGCCAAGCATACGCGAGAAAATAATCACCAGGAGACGATATATTCGATACTTCGACGTTAATTATTGAGCGAATAATATAATTTAAAAATAATTAATCTCCATTATGTAACGCACCATTCACCATTTAGCGCACTAATCGTTATCGTATAGAGGATCATTGACACCAATGTCATTATTATCATCATCATTATCGCCCTCACTGTGTCAACTACCTTATCATTTTAAAATCATATTATTTCAATCACATCCCAAATGTTCTTCAATTTGTAGTAAATTTCATTAACAGTATCGCCCAATGAAAGGTAAGAAGAAAAATTGAATGGCTCCTGGATTGTACGTTCTCGTCTATGTTTTAAGTAGTCACTTAACTGTTTGTTTTTTTTTCTTCAATGGGAGCCGACTCGATGGACGGGATCGTTTATCAGATCCTAAGTTAGTCCTTGTTATCATCCGAATAAAAAGCGTTTAAACTCGGAACCTAATAACGTGGTGGCAATTGAAAGTAATGACAATAATAATAGTAGTCGACAGTTACTTCTGCACTAATATTATATCACCGGAAAACTATCACTTTTCATGGATATCTCATAAAGAGAGAGCTCGTCAGATATTTTCGAAATGGAGGGCGCTGATAGATTGTTTAATGTTTTTTTGTAATCCAATTTCCCTCTCACGATAAAAACGTAAGTAACATATAGTAATTGATGATAGTGTAGCCATTAATTGTGTCTTGATATAACGTTTCCCAGATGGCCGATTCCCGTGCTAAGCTCAAAAGAAGTATTTCCAATTTTCAACTATCTCAATCGGCTATCAACAACTGAACCCACTGTTGTTGAAAAGACCAGACTCGTTAGAAAATATGTAATACCTTTGCGATGCAAAAATCATATGAGATACAAAAATTTCTGAATAGAATGTCGCATCGGTATTAAATTAATAGCCTGATATATTACCGCCATCAATATCGTGCGTCGTATTACGAGTTACATTACCAAATGGCAACGCTAACAAGGTAACTCATTTCTTAAGTATGAGCATCAATGCTAACAAAAGAGGCTGGTTACAGATTTCATTTCATCTTGTTCCGAAAGACTTTTGTCAAGGTTCAATAATTCGGCCATTCATTGACAATACATTGACATTTTTCTGCTGCAGGATTCACGGGATTAATTTGAATTAATTTGCTTGCGCTCGTATTAATGAATTCTTCTTGAAGCGACAAATTTGTCGAGAAATGAATATGATTATTAATATTACATCGTCAAATACTTGCGGAAGCGGTTCCGTAATCCAATGCGTATTCGATTTTGGCCGCGTATCAATTAACAAAATTGATCATTGTTCATTGCGTATTGAAAGTTTTGAGGCCACGGTACACAGTTTTTGAGGCCATCACTTTACGGAATACTGCTATCAGGAAGATGCTGCACACTGAGTTGAGTTGCGGCCTCCCTCATCTTTACCTACATGGTATACATCTATGAATTTGGGTGTTGATCTTAGTCATTGAAGTACCGAAGGTGATAAACCATCACTCGTTGCGCAATATCCGCGACGTTTGGAAAATTTTTCGATTCAATTTGATTTTTCCCATGATAATTTAAAACTGCCTTGACCTCAGCAAAGTGCACCTTTTGTAATAAATTTGGCCAACCATAGGTAATGAACCTTTCAATTTTAGCCCCCTCCACCATTCTTGATAACGACAAGTAAAAATAATTATCTACACAGTAAGAAAACATCGCTTAAAGCACTGGATTTGCTACTATTTCATGGTATCTATCTACTCCTTGAAGATCGAGATTAGTCGTTCTGGGCGCAGCAACTACCACATTTGGGTTAGTCTCCCAATGAAAATGATCATCAATCTACCTTTTAGATGGTTGAATCTTGCTACCCCGTGTATTTTTGTCTATTTCGTTAGACCAGGTAGTATTTTTAGAATGGACTTATTATCGAATCGTAGCTAGACGATTGTTTTGGAAAGTTATGCATAGGGACGTTCTTAGATTCACTTATGATTAGCTTGCGGACGGTCCGGTTCGCCTGGTTGTTAGTGTTCCTCCGGACGTTATTCAGAACTCGACGATAACGGCTGAGCAAGCTGCCAATTCCTAGAATTCAAGCCGATATGCGCTACAACTGGTTTCATGATCTTGCAGATTAATTGTGCATCTAGATGCTGACGGTGAAAGATCGATATGATTTGCGGCGAGTGCTTCTTCGTTGTCAGCTACCCAATACCCCAAGGTGTCAGTATCGTAAGTAGGTATCATAGTAACCTCTGAAAAAGGAAAAAAAGAATAGCCGTTAAATCTTAGACCCCAGTAATATAAGATAATAAAGTGCGATCAGTATTATAAAATATGGTGCTGATAACGGACTTTATGCTATGTCGTTATTTCGGTACTTCTCGTGTTTAATTAGCATTGAGTGTATTGGCACCGTCGCATTATGTATTTAAGAAAAACCTCAGGCATCGTATACATAGTATTAACTAGTTTTACAACCAACTGGTATAACATTCTAAGAAAGCTTACATGAGTATTAAAATATTTTACCACACATATGAATGAGATGCGGATTTCTAGCGCACACATTGACATAACAGCATCTGAATATACTATATGAAAATATAATCCATACGTATGGCAAAAAGTCACTGTTGTCAGCTAAATTTTATCCCGATTATTTATGCGATATCGCAAAATTTAAGAATCGTAGTAGTCTGTATATACTATGTAACACTACCTCTTAACAGAAGGCAATTTATAGATGTAAGCTAGTCGAAACAAAGATCTTTTTCATGACACAATTCGCTGATGCTCACAAGCTTGTAACGATTACTTAAGCTATAAATAGAAATTCGTGTGAATATTTATTCATACCCATATATAGCTTGGTAGTATGTAATACTAGTATTATCAAATTGAATGACTTCTCGAGAAGCAAGGCTTTTGGGAAGTAGTATGGAATTTGTGAAATGTACATAAAAAAGAACTTCCAATAACAAGTGTGTGAAGAAATAGTTGAAATCAATATTCATTCCCGCGCATACATGACTGTCTTATTTCAATTGACGTGCTACAACTCGAGTAACTCCGAGGTTTGTGCTAAAAATCTAAATAAATGTATGCAGTATATATTTTTTGTATTTTAAAACGTTTCGATTCGTACTCGTTATGGTTTCCTGCAAAATATTACTTCTTTATATGATAGCTCTTTTAAAATAAATTAACCGTTAAAGTCATTCGTTACACTATTAGTCGAAGATCAACAACAATGTTCTCAATACATGAAAATGAATTTTATTCGAAAAACGTTAGCATGGTCTGACAAGGAACATCACTTTGGTACCCCCCCCCCCCTCCCCATTTTATTGAAACTTTGGTATGTGGTAAAGTGTTGAAAACTAAGGAACATGTACTTTTTTTATCGGCGGAAAAACGGTCTTAGGGGATTTTAGACGGTATGCAAATTTACATCTCGATCGATTAAAAATTCTCGGATATATGTATAGAAAAATTCGATTTTTGCAATAAACAATGTAAAATTTGTTGTTATCTGCATCGTTCTTGTCTCCAATGTATAGTATGTAAGAAGGAAAAATAAAGATTGTTAGAATTTGATTTTTTTAATATCTTATAAAGTAAAAACGTTATCGCCGAAAAATGAAAAAAAAAACAGTTTTCGGGGTCTGTTACACCCACTAGAACTGTTTTTTCCGTCGATAAAAACGAATCAAAGGCGGGCACCAAAGTGATGTTCTTTGTGAGCGAAACTTCCAGGTGTGAACTTCTCTGCCAGAAAGTAAACATTGATCATTATGATTGATAATAAAGTAAGTTTTGTGGATAGAGGGATGTTATGGCCAACCAGTGTGCGTGCGATGCAGTAAACATAATTTCCATTAATTTTTTCATGGAATATGCTCTGTATATACCACGTACGTACGTGCCAGACTAATTAAAACGTTCAGAATATAATTTATTGTATTAGGTAGCTGCGTTTAATATTATAATTTTTAAAGTCTAGAATTCATTTCACAAGCTTTTGTTTCCTGATTGGTAGGGTCTAGGTGTGCCGAAAGTAAAAATCTTATTCAATAAGGACTCAGTCAAGTCGTTGTTGACAATTTTAAGGTGTACGTATCAGACCACATAAGCCAATGAACATGTGTGCAAAAGTTTAATGCATGATAAATATTGAATGGACGTACCCAGATCCTTATCCTCCCAAGTTTTCTTAGCATCTAGCAGGGCATCGTAGACTTCTCGACTCGGTTCCGTTCCACTAAAGACATAATATCTTGCCCGGATTCTTTTGAAAAATTCGATAGAACTATAATATGAATTTCCATGGTGTGGAACGTATGTGAGATCCATGTAAACTGGTTGAATCTTGTTTTTTAAGTCTTTAGATTTCTTTTCAGTTTTTATTGGACTTTCTGATCGTTTCTTGTTTTTAATATTTTCAGAAATTACTTTCTTTGGTTGTCTCCTTTCTTTTTTCGGAGTCGATGGTGCTCCTTTATTTGAAGCCTCATCAGTGTTTGCTACTGGTGACGGTAATCTAAGTGGTTCACCCCAATCATTAAATGCATCGAAGTCAGTTGATCCTGACGATATATCAGTTGAGTTATTTGATCTTGTAATTGTTCGTAAATTGAATTTTCTTGGTGGTTTAGGGGAGGGTAATCCCAGAGGCGTGCCCCAAGTAGCCAACGGATCTTTCTTTGTGTCATCCTGCGGTCCATTGTCTTTGTTTAATGATGGCGATGATGATTCGTTACTGCTAGGATGACCAGTGGAAGTTACACAAGTAGATTGCATATCATTCTTCATTTCTTTACGTTCGATTAAAGCTTTCTCAAAGTCAAGATCAGCCTCATCAATGTATGTTTTGCTACTGAACTTTTCGCTAGCTGATACATCGGCATGTTCCTTCTTGACCATAAATTTCTTGAAAGAAAAGTCACTATCCGTAGGTGAAGAACTACAGATTCCAACACCCTCCGTACCGCTGGTCTCCAGATAAGCAGTTTGTATAGTGCTAGCTGTCGGTGGTAATGCGGGTAGCTCGCCGTAAAAACTACTGCTCATGTCGGCTTCTGAAAATTCTGCGCTCTTGTGCGACGAGAGCTTTCCAAAACTATGCTCGCCGAAGTGATACGTCGATTGAGGAGAATAACCGACTTGGGATGAAGTGGAAAGTGGCGAGCCTGGTACTTCTTCCTCTGAATACGCATGTCTCTCTTCACTCTCCCATACATGAGTACCAGCTCTGCTGTGCAAACTGCTATGATCACTCGGCGGGCTAACGGGATCCACATCGATTTCACTCGACAAATCAGCAGGCACCTTCGTGCTTTCAAAACCACCACTCAATGTTCCGTCGCCGATATCTGTTGGAAGAATTCTATCTTCGACTTTAACGTCAGTCTTCTCCGCTAAAATAATAGTCTCTCCATTTTCGTTAGTTGTCTCGGTAATTTCCATCGTTGTTGTAATTATGTCTCCTTCTTCGGACATCGTACGGGTAGTAGTAATAGTAGTTCTGATTACTTCGTTTGATCGAAAGCCTTCGGGGGTCGCAGTTCTCGAGCGACTCGTCGGTCGTTTATCGGGCGTCGATCTTCCGGATCTTTGGGGATGCCCTGTAACACTTTCTCTCATGAGTGGTGAAATAGGAATGTTAGACGTTGAAATGCCTACTGAACTAATAACAGCCTGAACATCTTTAGACAATGACTTGTCAGTCAAAGTTTTTCCAGAAAAAGTTCGCTGATCGAAAAGAAGATCCTTGGTTACCGGCGACATCGGATGTTCTAGTCTTTCAGGTTGAATCTCTCTGAGAGACTTGACTTTTTCATCGCATAAACCAGAATAAGTAGTCAAGGGTTCTGAATCAGTTTTAAATCCAAATATTTCACTTTTCGGTGCTGGTATCATCTTATCCAAGGTTTCTGTCGTAATTGTTTCCAATTGAACACTTCCACATGTTTTTGCAATCACAACTTTATCGATATCTTCGGTCTTCATACAAGAACGATCTGCTCCAGTTTCGAATGATCGGGATTCTTCTAAGTTAATTGGAGTTCCTTGCACATTCTCGTCGGTGCTCGTTTCAAAGTCGGATTTTATTGAAGACGTCAATGTGGTCACTGTTCTTTTAACATCCGTTCTTACCACCGGTCCAACGGATGCATAATTTTCCGTTATTTCCACAGATTCAGGCTCCGACAAAATTGTCTTTGGCGATATTTCAGAATCATCATGACAAGGTACATGGTCCGTTATAAGAGTCTTAGTGGTTCTTATCGTAACTGTTTCAAGCGTTTCCGGCGACTTTTCTTCGCTAATCGGTAATGTTGGGCGCAGTTCATAATCATTAGTGGTGTCACAATCCTGATCAATTATTGAATGTCGTATTATTGTTGTGATCACTTCTGGACTTTCTTCCACAGTTTCCTTCCGAATGACTCGTCTCTCGATTACAGGTCTGTCTTCACACATGATTTTGGTTCCGATTATTGTTGTCGGTGATTTTGGTTTTTCTTCTTCGTATCCTCTTTTCGATATTGTTTTCATCGTACCGGGCATCTCATCCGGATCATGTTCTAGTCGAGATATTTTGCTATCTTGTAGAGCCACAGCTTTTAGGGTGTCCGGAAACGTTTCACGAGGGGTATTACTGCCACTCTGAACTGATTTTCGCATATGGCAACACGGGGAATCTAAATCGCCTGCAACTCTTGTGGCAATCGTCCCCTTAGTAACCTGTCCGCTGAGAGTCGATGGTGCCTGCTCCTTTGCTTGCGGTGATTCATGATCGGGCTTATCGATTCGCGTGACCTCATCGTTAATAAACTGTTGTTCAAACTTTGCCTTACTGCTGCTTTTCATACACTGTGATAGGGATGCCAATGCTTCATCAGGCATACTATAGTCAGGCGTTGATTTACCAGAAAGAGTTGTTATATGAGTGGTTCTAATTTCTGTCATCCCACCTACGAAAGCTTTATGAAATGGGCTTTCATACTCGGCAGAATATGATGACATTTCGTTATTACATTTATTGTCGTATTGTCGAACTTCTGGAGTAGAGTATCCAGAGGCTTTTGGGTCCGGTGTAGATTTACCGGAAAGCTCAACTGACTGATCTTCGGTTACTATATACTCTGGCAATAATCTCGTTCTTGTTCCTACAGTATCATAAATTGCATCGTCAACCATTCCCCTCTGCGACATTTTTTGCGTCACAATAACGTTTTCAATTATATCCAACAAGACAGATTTTGACACTCCCATCCTTGTAATAATTTGTTCGAGAACTAAAACTGTAATTTGTCTCCCCTTCTTTACACATTCTTCCATTAGGTATGTCTCAATTTCAATACGCTTCTGTTCGGAAATGATTGAATCTGTCTCACTAACCAACTTATAGTCGGTATTTATGGAAGGAAGATGGCCCTCCATGTCACTGCCTTGAGATATTGGTGATTGTTGACTCGGGACACCCTTAAGCTCGATACATTCCAAGTCTTTTGCTGCTGACTGAACAATCTCGGCTCTTGAGTCGTCAAGAATTCCATCCTCGATGATCCCAAGCGTCAGTAGTTTCCTCTCAATAACCATTTTCTTAATTATCATTATAATCGTTTGCCTTGAAATAGACTTCAAAGCTGCTATTTCGTCCAGTACTTTCGATGAAATTTTTCTATTTTTTGTATCAAATTCTTCGAGAATATAATTTTCAATATCCTGCCGTTTTTCAATGGATACATTATTTACACCGATACTCTCATCACTCAAATCGCCAATTGGAACATACATTTCACAATCTTTCGGAATATTTATAACAGATTCCCTAGGCACATTCCTCTTTACGATAACAGCCTCAATAAGTTGTAAGACGATATCTCTCGGTATTGAGTGGAGTGTTACAATTTCGTCTACTATCCGAGGAGTAATTATTTCTTTGTTTATGATATACTTATTTATGACGCATTCTTCGAAGCTCATCGTTCTATCAGTTGTGGTACGAACTTTTGAAAATTTGTCAGCGATATCTTCCTCGATTGCCATACTCATTGGCATAATAATTGCAGTGTCCTGCGATCCGGTCTTTGCGTCGCTACAAAAAGATACTACTTCAGGTACTTTATCTTCAAAGAGACTTGCTGTTCTTGATCGACCCGGAAGCGTTTTTTCATCAGCATCAAATAAACTATGAGAACGTGATCGATGTTGGGGAGTATCATGATGTGCTATTTCTTCAGGTGGCATATTGTCACTGTATTTTGGTTCTACTGATGTTTCGGCTCCCGTTTCAACTAATTTTTGCAATATTTGGGATATATAACGTTCATCCGGCTGGCTGCCCGGTGTAGTCTCAACGTTAGATATTTCATATTTTGTTATGTGACAGGTTGTCGCATCAAGTCCCTGAGCGTCAACAACATTTGCAGATTTGGATTTAATCCCTAGATGTGTTTTATCATCAACAATCGCAGATTTTGAAAGATCAATTGGTTCATGCTCATCGTCTTTTTCGTCCGCTATACTTTGCGATTTATGTTCGTATGGTAATAAATGTTTACCAGCAAGGTGATCTTCGACAATGATCGATGATTGTGAGGGATCTGGTGATATCCCTTCTTCGTGTTTTATACTAGCAATACTCGACGATGCTTTATTGGTGGGCGATGTTTTGGTAGGATCACTAGGGACTGCGGCACTTCCCTCACCAATCGTAGAAGGTAACATAAGTTTCTTCCCTTGTTTTTCTGGCGTCTTTTGAATGTATTTTTCATCACCAATACTTAATGATACAGGAAGAACTTTTAATGACTTCTCATCATCTTTTTCGCTTGGATCATCAAGCATACTATATTTTTCAAACAAATTAGATGTGTCGAAATGCGTACTTTCATGCTTATCATCGGATAAACCGGACAACCTTAACATGTCGCCAGGCATTTGATCACCTCCTTTACTAAGATCTTCTTGTGTCGTCAGTATTCGATCTTGCTCCATGATGGTTACTTCGCTTTGAACGCTGGATGATTTCAAACCGTCCCCTGAATCATCTCGTTTCTCACTGGATATACTACCTGATTGGGGTTTTTCAATTGGTTCCGTAGTATCCGGAGATGTAGAATCTAGTAATTTGGTGTGATGTATCGGATCTTTTTCATCTCCTTTATCGATATCAATGGGAGAAAATTTGAGGCGGTCAGGAGTTTCCATTTTAGTTTGCATTGCAGCGGTAGTGATAGATGAAAGTGAATGAGCATATGGTTCTTTATCGTCCGTTTCTGCACTAGCAATGTTGAACCAGCTGGAATGATCTACTTGCTTCTTTTCGTCCTGTTTCTCAGATAAGGCACAAGGAGAGAGCGAAAAGCTGATGGGTTCTATTTTCTCTTGCTCATCAGCAATAATGGGCGTCCTTGAAACATGTATTGATTCCATTAGACACGCCTTCTGAGTAACAGTACTGGATGACACAAAACAGCCAATCGGTTCTTTTCTATCATCCTTTTCGACAGCAATGCTTATTAAAGTAGATGACACTGGTGTTTCGTTTTCCTTTTGCATTTCTACAGTAACGCTAGAGGACCTCGAATATGTAACCGGTTTTATTTTATTTTCTTTCTCATCAATGATATTGAGAGGTTTGGAACTGTCCATTTGCTCTTTTTCAAGTATTTTTTCACCAAGGACATTCGGCGACAACGATGGGCTCTTTCGTTTTATTTTCTCTTGCTTCTCAATTGCAACACTGGCAGACCTTACATCGTCAATCGGTTTTGTTTCTTCCACCTTCTTCGTAAAAATACTGGGAGATTTTAAACATTCAAGCAGTTGCGTTTCATCCTGATTCTCAGTCGCAATGCTAAATGATCTTAAATGCTGGGCTGAACCTATGTCCTCTTGTTTCTCAGCAGCAATACTGGGCGATCTGGAATAGTCAATTGGTTTCGTTTCATCTTCCTGCTTCTCATTAATAGTCGATGTCTCAGCATAGAAAACTAATTCATTTTCAGTCTCGTTTCCAATAACACTGCACTCTAAGTCGCATCGTACTGACTTTTCTTTCTCGGCTTGCTTTCCAGTGGCAATGTTGGGTAACTTTGAACGTTTTGCCAATTCCATTGCTTCTTGTTTCTCAGCAATACTACATAATTTGATATTGTCAGTAGATTCTTCATCGCCTGTTTCCCCGCCAGCAATGCTCAGTGATGTGGGCTCACTAACTGATACCCTTTTCTCAAGTTTGTCAGCTGCAGCACTGGATAATCTTGAATGGCCAATCTCTTCACTTTCTTCCGTGTAAGAAACAATGCTGGGTTTTCGTGGATGGTCAAGTGATGCAGTTTCATCCAGCTTCTCAGCAGTTGTGCTTGGTGACCTCGAAATATTATCCGACTCCCTCTCATTCTCTTTCTTAGCAACAATACCGGGTGATGTAGATCCGTCAAAAGTTTCTGTTTCATCCTGCATTTCAACAGAAACGGTGGATGATTTTAAAGGGGTAAACAATCTGCCATGATCAGCTGAAAGCGTTTCATTCTGTTCCTCTGTAGAAATTCTGAGTGGTATCGAGCATTCAATCGAAACCGTTTCCTCTGATTTCTCAGAAGTAATACTAGATGGTGGTGAATATTGAGAGAGCATCTTATCGCCATGTGCTTCAAGAGCAGTGCTGAGCGGGTTCCACTGTTCAGGGCGGTTCTCCACCCCTTGTTTTTTAGGAGTAATGTTGGAGAACTTTGGGAATTCAGGAATCGACTTATCTTCCTGTGTTGCACAGATGATGCTCGATGATTTCAAATCTTTAGAGGTGATCTCATCTTTCTGTTTTTCGGCAGTGCTGGGTAATCTCAAATGTTCGGCGGGGGTCTCGTCATTCTGTGTTTCAGGAGAAATCGAGGGTGATTTCGAACGGTCGAAGGGAACCTTCCCATCCTGTTTTTCGTGGGCAATTGAGCTTTCGCACGGAATCTCATTGTCCTGTTTTTCAGCGGCAATGCTGAGTGACTTCGAACGTTCAATGGTGATTTTATCATCATGTATTTCAGGAGTCATGCTGGGCGATCTCGGGTATTCAGAAAGAATTTCATCATCCTGTTTTTCGGGAGTAGTGCTTGGCGATATTGAAAGATTGGAAGGAGTTTTCACGTCCTGTTTTTCAGTAATTAAACTAAGTGACCTTGACTGTTCGGGGGAATCTTTTTCATCCTGTCGTTGGGAAGTAGTGCTGGGTGACTTCAAACGTTCGGGGAGATCTGTATCAGCCTGTTGTTGAGCAGTAATGCTGGGTGACGTCGAATATTCGGAGGGGATCTTCATATGCTGTTTTTCAAGACCAATGATCGGTGACTTCAAGTGTTCAGAGAGAATTCGGTCGCTCTGCTTTTCCAGAGCAATACTGGGTAATATCAAACGTTGAGAGGGAGTCTTCTCGTCCTGCTTTTCAACAGCTAAACTGGGTGACCTTGATTGTGCGGAAGGGGTCTTCTCGTCTTCTTTTTCAGAAGCAATGCTGGGTGACCTCGTATGTTCCGAGGATATATTCTCGTCTTGTTTTTCAGGACAAATACTAGGTGATTTCGAACATTCGGAGGGGGTCTTCTCCTCAAGTTCTTCAGAAGCAATGCTAAGTGACCTCAAGTGTTCAGAAAGCATCTCATCATCCCCATTTTCTGCACGTATATTAGAAGATCTTGATTGTTCAGAGGGGGTCTTCTCACCCTGTTTTGCAGGAGAAATACTGGGAGATTTCGAGCGTTCGAAGGGGGACATCTCATCTTGTTTTTCAATAGAAATACTGGGTGATCTCGAACATTCGGAGGGGATCTCCGCATATTGTTTCTCAGGGGCAATGCTAAGTGATCTCAACTGTTCAGAGAATATCGCATCGTCCTGATTTTCACCAGTTATGCTGGGAGACCTCGAATGTTCGGAGGGGGCCTTGTCGTCCTGTTCCTGCGAAACAATGCTGGGCGACTTCGTATGTTCCAAGGGGGTCTTCTCATCCTGTTTTTCAGGAGGAATACTGGGTGATCTCGAATGTTCGGAGGGAGAGTTCTCGTCCTGTTTTTCATAAGCAATGATGGGTGATATTGAACGTTCAGAGAGAATTTTTTTATCTTGTTTTTCAACAGTTATACTGGAAGACCTTGAAGGTTCGGAGGGGGCCTCGTCGTCCTGTTCTTGCAAAACGATGCTGGGCGACTTCTTATATTCCGAGGGGGCTTTCTCATCCTGTTGTTCAGGAGGAATACTAGGTGATCTCGAACGTTCAGAGAGAGTCTTCTCGGCTTGTTTTTCATAAGCAATGGTGGGTGATATTGACGGTTCGGAAAGAATTTTTCCATCTTCTTTATCAACAGTTATACTGGAAGATCTTGAATGTTCGGAGGGGACCTTGTCACCTTGTTCTTGAGAAACAACGCTAGGCGACTTCGTGTGTTCCAAGGGGGTCTTCAAATCCTGTATCTCAGGAAGAATACTGGGTGATTTTGAACGTTCGGAGGGAGTCTTATCGTCCTGTTTTTCATAAGCAATGGTGGGTGATATTGAACGTTCGGAGAGAATTCTTTCATCTTGTTTATCAACAGTTATACTGGAAGACCTTGAACGTTCGGAGGGCGCGTTCTCATCCTGTTCTTGAGAAACAATGCTGGGCGACTTCGTATGTTCTGAGGGAGTCTTCTCACCCTGATTTTCAGGAGAAATACTCGGTGATCTCGAACGTTCGGAGATAGTCTTCTCGTCTTGTTTTTCATAAGCAATGGTAGGTGACATTGAACGTTCAGAGAGAATTTCTCCATCTTGTTTTTCAACAGTTATGCTGGGAGACCTTGAACGTTCTGAGAGAGTCTTCTCGTTTTGTTTTTCATAAGCAATGGTGGGTGATATTGAACGTTCAGAGAGAATTTCTCCATCTTGTTTTTCAACAGTTATACTGGGAGACCTTGAACGTTCGAAGGGAGTCTTCTCGTCCTGTTTTTCATAAGTAATGGTGGGTGATATTGAAGGTTCAGAGATAATTTTTCTAT
The DNA here is from genome assembly GCA_946811545.1 of Netelia fuscicornis. Lineage (NCBI taxonomy): Eukaryota > Metazoa > Arthropoda > Insecta > Hymenoptera > Ichneumonidae > Netelia > Netelia fuscicornis. Next base: position 12,967,408 of record OX328016.1, on the reverse strand, counting down.
CTTGTTTTTCAACGATTATACTGGGAGACCTTGAACGTTCGGAGGGCGCTTTGTCATTCTGTTCTTGAGAAACAATGCTGGACGACTTCGTATGTTCTGAGGGAGTCCTCTCACCCTGAATTTCAGGAGGAATACTCGGTGACCTCGAACGTTCGGAGGGAGGTTTCTCATCCTGTTTTTCAGGAGGAATGCTGTGTGATCTCGAAGTTTCGGAGGGGGTCTTCTCATCCTTTTTTTCATAAGCAATGGTGGGTGATATTGAAGGTTCAGAGAGAATTTTTCTATCTTGTTTTTCAACAGTTATGCTGGGAGATCTTGAACGTTCGCAGGGAGACTTGTCGTCCTGTTCTTGAGAAATAATGCTGGGTGACTTCGTATGTTCTGAGGGAGTCTTCTCATTCTGTTCTTCAGGAGAAATACTGGGTGCTCTTGAACGTTCGGAAGGAGTCTTCTCGTCCTGTTTTTCATAAGCAATGGTGGGTGATATTGAACGTTCGGGGAGAATTCTTTCATCTTGTTTTTCAACAGTTACACTGGGAGACCTTGAACGTTCGGAGGGCGCTTTCTCATCCTGTTCTTGAGAACCAATGCTGGGCGACTTCGTATGTTCTGAGGGCGTCCTCTCACCCTGAATTTCAGGAGGAATGCTCGGTGGCCGCGAACGTTCGGAGGGAGGCTTCTCATCCTGTTTTTCAGGAGGAATGCTGTATGATCTCGAAGTTTCGGAGGGGGTCTTCTCGTCCTTTTTTTCATAAGCAATGGTGGGTGATATTGAAGGTTCAGAGATAATTTTTCTATCTTGTTTTTCAACAGTTATACTGGGAGATCTTGAACGTTCGCAGGGAGCCTTGTCGTCCTGTTCTTGAGAAATAATGCTGGGCGACTTCGTATGTTCTGAGGGAGTCTTCTCATCCTGCTCTTCAGGAGAAATACTGGGTGCTCTTGAACGTTCGGAAGGAGTCTTCTCGTCCTGTTTTTCATAAGCAATGGTGGGTGATATTGAACGTTCGGGAAGAATTCTTTCATCTTTTTTTTCAACAGTTACACTGGGAGACCTTGAATGTTCGGAGGGTGCTTTCTCATCCTGTTCTTGAGAAACAATGCTGGGCGACTTCGTATGTTCTGAGGGAGTCCTCTCACCCTGAATTTCAGGAGGAATGCTCGGTGACCTCGAACGTTCGGAGGGAGGCTTCTCATCCTGTTTTTCAGGAGGAATGCTGTATGATCTCGATGTTTCGGAGGGGGTCTTCTCGTCCTTTTTTTCATAAGCAATGGTGGGTGATATTGAAGGTTCAGAGAGAATTTTTCTATCTTGTTTTTCAACAGTTATATTGGGAGATCTTGAACGTTCGCAGGGAGCCTTGTCGTCCTGTTCTTGAGAAACAATGCTGGGCGACTTCGTATGTTCTGAGGGAGTCTTCTCATCCTGTTCTTCAGGAGAAATACTGGGTCCTCTTGAACGTTCGGAAGGGGTCTTCTCGTCCTGTTTTTCATAAGCAATGGTGGGTGATATAGAACGTTCGGGGAGAATTCTTTCATCTTGTTTTTCAACAGTTACACTGGGAGACCTTGAATGTTCGGAGGGCGCTTTCTCATCCTGTTCTTGAGAAACAATGCTGGGCGACTTCGTATGTTCTGAGGGAGTCCTCTCACCCTGAATTTCAGGAGGAATGCTCGGTGACCTCGAACGTTCGGAGGGAGGCTTCTCATCCTGTTTTTCAGGAGGAATGCTGTGTGATCTCGAAGTTTCGGAGGGGGTCTTCTCGTCCTTTTTTTCATAAGCAACGGTGGGTGATATTGAAGGTTCAGAGAGAATTTTTCTATCTTCTTTTTCAACAGTTATACTGGGAGATCTTGAACGTTCGCAGGGAGCCTTGTCGTCCTGTTCTTGAGAAATAATGCTGGGCGACTTCGTATGTTCTGAGGGGGTCTTCTCATCCTGTTCTTCAGGAGAAATACTGGGTGCTCTTGAACGTTCGGAAGGAGTCTTGTCGTCCTGTTTTTCATAAGCAATGGTGGGTGATATTGAACGTTCGGGGAGAATTCTTTCATCTTGTTTTTCAACAGTTACACTGGGAGACCTTGAATGTTCGGAGGGCGCTTTCTCATCCTGTTCTTGAGAAACAATGCTGGGCGACTTCGTATGTTCTGAGGGAGTCCTCTCACCCTGAATTTCAGGAGGAATGCTCGGTGACCTCGAACGTTCGGAGGGAGGCTTCTCATCCTGTTTTTCAGGAGGAATGCTGTATGATCTCGATGTTTCGGAGGGGGTCTTCTCGTCCTTTTTTTCATAAGCAATGGTGGGTGATATTGAAGGTTCAGAGAGAATTTTTCTATCTTGTTTTTCAACAGTTATACTGGGAGATCTTGAACGTTCGCAGGGAGCCTTGTCGTCCTGTTCTTGAGAAACAATGCTGGGCGACTTCGTATGTTCTGAGGGAGTCTTCTCATCCTGTTCTTCAGGAGAAATACTGGGTCCTCTTGAACGTTCGGAAGGAGTCTTCTCGTCCTGTTTTTCATAAGCAACGGTGGGTGATATTGTACGTTCGGGGAGAATTCTTTCGTCTTGTTTTTCAACAGTTACACTGGGAGACCTTGAATGTTCGGAGGGCGCTTTCTCATCGTGTTCTTGAGAAACAATGCTGGGCGACTTCGTATGTTCTGAGGGAGTCCTCTCACCCTGAATTTCAGGAGGAATGCTCGGTGACCTCGAACGTTCGGAGGGAGGCTTCTCATCCTGTTTTTCAGGAGGAATGCTGTGTGATCGCGAAGTTTCGGAGGGGGTCTTCTCGTCCTTTTTTTCATAAGCAATGGTGGGTGATATTGAAGGTTCAGAGAGAATTTTTCTATCTTCTTTTTCAAAAGTTATACTGGGAGATCTTGAACGTTCGCAGGGAGCCTTGTCGTCCCGTTCTTGAGAAATAATGCTGGGCGACTTCGTATGTTCTGAGGGAGTCTTCTCATTCTGTTCTTCAGGAGAAATACTGGGTGCTCTTGAACGTTCGGAAGGAGTCTTCTCGTCCTGTTTTTCATAAGCAATGGTGGGTGATATTGAACGTTCGGGGAGAATTCTTTCATCTTGTTTTTCAACAGTTACACTGGGAGACCTTGAACGTTCGGAGGGCGCTTTCTCATCCTGTTCTTGAGAAACAATGCTGGGCGACTTCGTATGTTCTGAGGGTGTCCTCTCACCCTGAATTTCAGGAGGAATGCTCGGTGACCTCGAACGTTCGGAGGGAGGCTTCTCATCCTGTTTTTCAGGAGGAATGCTGTGTGATCTCGAAGTTTCGGAGGGGGTCTTCTCGTCCTTTTTTTCATAAGCAATGGTGGGTGATATTGAAGGTTCAGAGAGAATTTTTCTATCTTCTTTTTCAACAGTTATACTGGGAGATCTTGAACGTTCGCAGGGAGCCTTGTCGTCCTGTTCTTGAGAAATAATGCTGGGCGACTTCGTATGTTCTGAGGGAGTTTTCTCACCCTGATTTTCAGGAGAAATACTGGGTGATCTCGAACGTTCGGAGGGACTAGTCAATTCGGGAGACTTCTCGTCCTGTTTTTCATAAGCAATGGGGGGTGATATTGTACGTTCAGAGAGAATTTTTCCATCTTGTTTTTCAACAGTTATACTGGGAGACCTTGAATGTTCGGAGGAGGCCTTGCCGTCCTGTTCTTGAGAAGCAATGCTGGGCGACTTCGTATGTTCTGAGAGAGTCTTCTCGTCCTGTTTTTCAGGAGAAATACTGGGTGATCTCGAACTTTCGGAGGGAGACTTCTCATCCTGTTTTTCATAAGCAAGGGTGGGTGATATTGAACGTTCAGAGAGAATTCTTTCATCTTGTTTTTCAACAGTTATACTGGGAGACCTTGAATGTTCGGAGGGCGCCTTGTCGTCCTGTTCTTGAGAAATAATGCTGGACGACTTCGTATGTTCCGAGGGAGTCTTCTCATCCTGTCTTTCAGGAGAAATACTGGGTGATTTCGAACGTTCGGAGGGAGACTTCTCGTCCTGTTTTTCATAAACAATGATGGGTGATATTGAACGATCGGAGAGAATTCTTTCATCTTGTTTTTCAACAGTTATACTGGGCGACCTTGAATGTTCGGAGGGGGCCTTGTCGTCCTGTTCTTGAGAAACAATGCTGGGCGACTTCGTATGTTCTGAGAGAGTCTTCTCATCCTGTTTTTCAGGAGAAATACTGGGTGATCTCGAACTTTCGGATGGAGACTCCTCGTCCTGTTTTTCATAAGCAATGGTGGGTGAGATTGAACGTTCGGAGAGAATTCTTTCATCTTGTTTTTCAACAGTTATACTGGGAGACCTTGAATATTCGGAGGGCGCTTTGTCATCCTGTTCTTGAGAAATCATGCTGGGCGACTTCGTATGTTCTGAGGGAGTCTTCTCATCCTGTCTTTCAGATGAAATACTGGGTGATCTCGAACTTTCGGAGAGAGTCTTCTCGTCCTGTTTTTCATGAGCAATGGTGGGTGATATTGAACGTTCGGAAACAATGCTTTCATCTTGTTTTTCAGCGGTTATACTGGGAGACCTTGAATGTTCGGAAGGAGTCTTCTCGTCCTGTTTTTCATAAGCAATAGTGGATGATATTGAACGTTCGGGGAGAATTCTTTCATCTTGTTTTTCAGCAGTTATACTGGGAGACCTTGAATGTTCGGAGGGAGCCTCGTCGTCCTGTTCTTGAGAAACCATGCTGGGCGATTTTTGATGTTCCGAGAGGGTAATCTCATCCTGTTTTTCAGGAGGAATACTGGGTGATCTCGAACATTCGGAGGCGGTCTTCTTGTCCTGTTTTTCGTAAGCAATGATGGGTGATATTGAATGTTCGGAGAGAATTTTTCCATCTTGTTTCTCAACAGTTATACTGGAAGACCTTGGCTGTTCGGAGGGGGCTTTGTCGTCCTGTTCTTGAGAAACAATGCTAGGCGACTTCGTATGTTCTGAGGGAGTCTTCTCATCCTGTTTTTCAGGGGAAATACTGGGTGATCTCGAACGTTCGGAGAGAGTCTTCTCGTCCTGTTTTTCATAAGCAATGGTGGGTGATATTGAACGTTCGGAGAGAATTCTTTCATTTTGTTTTTCAACAGTTATACTGGGAGACCTTGAATGTTCGGAGGGCGCCTTGTCGTCCTGTTCTTGAGAAACAATGCTGGGCGATTTCTTATATTCCGAGGGGGTTTTCTCGTCCTGATTTTCGGGAGGAATACTGGGTGATCTCAAATGTTCGGAGGTGGAACGTGCATCCACTTCGTCAAGAGGAATACTGGGTGATCTCGAACGTTCGGAGTTGATCTCATCACCCTGCTTTTCATAAGCAATACTGGGTGACATTGAACGTTCAGAGGAAGTCTTGTCATCCAATTTTTCAGCAGATGTACTAGGTGACATTGAATGCTCGAAGGGAGCCTTGTTGTCCTGTTTTTCAGAGGCAATGCTGCATAGCTCTGAACGTTCCAAGGGAATCTCATCGGCCTGTTTTGCATTAGTAATGGTAGATGGCACCGAGCGTTGCGAAGGGAGCTTATTTTTCCGTTGATCGGGAGCAATTCTCGGAGACTTCGAACCTGCAATGTTTGCTTTGTCATCTTGTTCTTCAGCAGTTGGGGATCTTGAATATGCCGTAAGGACCGGGTTCTCCAGTTTTTCAGACATAATGCTCTGGGATCGTGTATTGTCACAGAGGGTCTGCTCATCGAGTTTTTCGGGAGCAATACTTATCGATCCAAAATGTTTAGAGAACATCTTAACATTCTGTTTTTCGAGAGTATCAATTGGTGATATCGATCGATCAGAGTAAACCTCCCCATCCTGTTTTCCGGTAGTTACACTTAGTGCTCTCAGACGTTCGGAGGGATCCTTATCATCTTGTATTTCGAGAACAAGGCTGGGGGACTTCGAGCGTTTGGAGACGGTCTCATCATAACCTTTTTCAGGGATAATTCTGGGTGACTGCGAATGTTCAGAGTGAGTCTTTTTATCCTCTATTTCAAGAGTGATGCTGGGGGACCTCGATCGATCGGAAGAAATCTCATCCCACGGTTTTTCAGGGGTAATACTGAATGACTTTTTATACTCGGTACGGGTCATGTCGTCCAGATTTTCAAGATCAGTGCTTGGTGATTTTGAATGTCCAACGATTTTCTCATCCGACTTTTCACCGGTTATACTTGGTGCCTTCGAACGATTAAATGATTTTTCTTCGTCATGCTTTTTGATAGTTATATCGGTTGTCATTGAGCCCTCGCTCCTCAATTTTATGTCGTTATTAATTTCATCTTTTTCATCGGACGGTATAAATGTTTCAAGATGTTCTATGGCTTGTTTTACGTGATCTTCCTTTCCAATCATCCTAGATGATCCTGAATAATCCACTGAGGCTCTTTTACTTCGTTTTTCATTGTCTGTACTGAGCAATTCTATTGTGCCAATACCATTTCCCGTAACAGATAATATAGTTTTATCATCTTCTTTGACAGTGAGGAGAGAAATATCGTCGGCGCCCGATTCGCCGACTTTTGTCCTCCCCTCGATGTAAGATTCTGACTTATCCTCTACCTGGATGTGTTTTCTTGGTATAAGATCAGCAAAGAGGGTTTTGTCATTGCGTATTCCCCCAAGTTCTCTAGGTAACTCAGATTTTTCCAACGGTTCAAGCACCGTCGCTAGATCATCGGTTTCCTTAATGGCAGTAAGGTCATGTACATCCTTTATTTCGTATACGTCGATTTGCAATTCGTTTTTGGGCATAAGTTTATCTATATCGTTCGGAGCCATAGTCCCGAGATATTCTGATGCATGGAATGTGGTTTCTCGTTCTATTTCACTTGGTTCGATATCTGTGTTGATCATTATACTGGAAGTCTGCAATGTAGTCGAAGACGTTTCGACGGCAACTCCTTCTGTAATAATGCCTTCATCGGAAGAATCGAGCCTCGGCGGGGATTGTTGCGCATCGGGAACTTCATCATCCTCAGTGCTTGGCATTCGGGCCAGCGAATGCGCATAAATTGCATTATCAATGGTATCTGACGTGAGCACTTTACTAACAGATTCACTTCCATCATCCACCACGGTGCCTAAACGTTTTAGATCTTCGAGGATTTGTTGTTCCTCGGGCGGGCTATCGGGGACGGTCTTGACCATCTCAGATGTCGTGCTGGTTTTTTTAAATAATTGCGGTTCCCTACTGTATTGTGTAGATGTAGCAATTTGCACTGGGAAGTCCATTGAAACTGGAACTGTATGTTCTGGTACATCAATATGAGGTATGGCTGCTCCCATCTCTTTTAATTTAGTCACATCTGACTTATCTAGACTGTCTTCGAGATCCTGAGAATCTCGTGTGCCTATTGGAGATCTATCCAAACTGTCCTCAGGGGTAATTTTTTCCTCATCCTTAGTGCCAGGTGTAGATTTATCGGATATGCTATTCCTGCCCGGCGTACTAGCACTAGAATGCAAAGATTCGTCTTCATACTGTAGCGAATCTGGATCGGTTGTAGTTTTAATTGGTGAACTTTTCAGTGAATCATCTGGAGTAAATATAATACTTCCTGTGGGGCAAACTTCAATTTCTTGTCCGCCATCTTCGCTACTTGCGGTTATAACCATTCGATGCACCGTACTACTGGAAACTCCGGTTTCATTCGTGACGCTGACATCATTTAATGACTCTCCGTACTTTAGCGATTTTGGCTCGACCGTTGATGCAGTTTCATCGAGAACTTCAAAGGTCGACGATTCTTCTACGTCACGACGATCACGTTTCACTTCCAGAGTATCGATTGTACCCTCATTTATCGGACTTCCTGTTTTCAGTTCTTCATAAACTTCTATTTGTTCTTTATCTAATTTTAGTGCGTCGCACTCTTTCCTTTTTGCGGCATCTATTGTGTTCACTTCTAGCAAAACTGTTTGTTCAAGCACGTCTGAAATTTCCATCATTTTGGGTTTCATTTTCTCAAGATTCACTTCGATATCAGTAGCATCAGGTACACTGTAATCGGTCAATTCTTTTGGTTGAAGGTTTTTCCGTTCGTCTACTGAATAGTAGCGGTCAATTTTTAAATCTTTAAAAATGCCTACTTCTACGTCAGAGGTTGAATGAGATTCTTTTGAGTTATCACTTGATCCATGTGAATGCTGCACTTCATATATCTCCTCCTTAATTTTTTCTTCTGTTCCTATGAAGTACTTTTCTATTTTATCGATAACTTCCGAATCTTCAATTTTGTCTTCAAATTTTAATGCGTCTGTGATCGCTTCTACTATTGGTGGCACAGTTGCACATATGTCTTCTTGAGCTTCGACAACATTGCTTGTATTATCATCGATTTCTTCCTCTAAGTCATCGCTAATTTTTTCGTCTATTATCGGGATCTGAACCTTCAATCCCTTGTGTTCAATTTCGCTGGTCGCTAGCCCATGAATTTTATATTCTTGTTCTACGGCTTCGAAATCATCAACATCCGCGTCAAATTCTTTCAGCCTATCTTCGACCCGCTCTACGATGTGGGCATCATCTCTTAACGTGCCATCCTTAAACGGAATACTGATAAATCCATCGACTAACTTATCTTCATCATCTCGCGCTAAGTCTTTCGTTATGGCTTCAACATAAGTTTTATCACCTTTATCCTCTGTTTTTACCACGGCAAGCAATTCAGATAATTCATTATCAGTGATATCCAAAATTACATTTCTTGCAATATTTCTTTTGGCAATTATTTCTTCTATTATTTCAATGATAATACGTCTCGAGACTTTGTACCGGATACAAATATCTTCGAATGTATATGGCGTGATTCTCTTTTCCCTTGAAATAAATTCATCAATAATGGTACTTTCGATTTTGGATCTTTCGCCTATTGTTGGTTCAATTACCCCACTACCTATTACTGGCGGTTTCTTATCAGGTTCAGTAGCAATGGTTTGTTCATCAATTTCTTTCTCTTCAGCAGCTAACAATTCCGACAACTGCTTATCAGATATATCGATGACCGATGACCTGCGCAGTTTGCGTTTAATAATTATTTCCTCAATTATTTCAATAAATATTCGCCTGGAAACACCATTTCGTATACAAGCAGCTGTCAATATTTGTGGAGTTATTTTACGCTTTGTTCTTATGAATTCGTCGGAGATATATTCCGTGATCTCCAGTTTCTTGTCTGCCGTTATTGACACATTGGCTTCAATATCATCTATTTCACATTTTGGTTCGGAGATTGCTTTATCTATATCCTCATACGTATCCTCCAAAGCAAGTGGCTCTGATAATTTATCTAGCGAGATATCAAAAATTGATGATCGGGAAATATTGCGGTGCACCATCATTTCCTCGATTATTTGAAGAAACATCCGCTTAGAAACTTGTTTTCTGATACAAACATCATTAATGAGTTCAGGTGTGATTTTTTTCTCCTTTGCAATTACTTCGCTTACGATATACTTTTCGATTTCAGAACGCTTTTCCACCATCGCTGAAATTATTTCTTGGGATTTGTCGTCTTCGATAGCACTGATTTTAGGTGCAGTCACTTCTGAATCCTGCGTTAGTAAAAGCAGCTGCGGGAATTCCTTTTCAGAAATGTCGGTGTGAAATATTTGTTCACGTGGAATATTCTTATTAATCATCATCTCTTTAAGAATCTCGATAATAATACGTCTAATAACGAATGTAACTTTCGAAATCTCTTCGATACTTTCCATTGAAATTCTTTTGTTTTTTGTGATATATTCCTTATCAATGAATTGTTGGATTTCTCCACGTTGTTGACTTGACACTTCATCTGACCTCAATAAATCAAGGTCTTCAAGTACAGTATTGGGTGGGACGCCTCGGCTTGCAATTGATTCTTCGATTATGCGAATAACTGTTTCTCGTGGAATTTTTCGAATCGCCGTTAAATATTCAAAAACTTCTCGAGTAATTTTATATCGTTTCTCGGAAATCATGTAATCAATGACTTCGGGAAGAGGTATTTGATTAGTAAATTCATGTTCCAATTTAGCTACCAGCTGGAGAAACCAGTCGTTTGCTTTCAGTGACCCCGGAATTTCTTCAGTATGTAATTTATCAGTCAATGTTTTTGATGACGTTGGTGACAAATCTGGAGTCACTATTACAACTTCGACTGTTCCCGGCGTTATTTTACGTTTAAGCACAATGTCTCGTTCATCTACTTCGTGGCCTTCAACATCTTTTATGCTTCTTTCAGGCTGCAGCTTCTGTTTAACGCAAATTGGTTCTATTCCCTCTTCCATCACATTGGACTTCACTTGATCATCATAAAGGCTTCGTTTCTGTCTTGATGAGGAGGACTCTTCTTTCATCAATTCGGCACAAATATTCATACCGTAAATTCTATCATCAGCCGGATTCCTTTCCTGTATAATTGTATCTCCCGCTTTAATAGTCTTAACAGAAGGATCATCGTGGACCTCAGCCTCAGACAGTGGTAGTTCTTCTGTTATCGCTTTTTCTTTTGGTATTACGTTTTCCGTGATATTGACCCTTTCAGATTTGTTTTCATCGTCGCTAACCTCGTCAGCTATATTGGACACATCCTCGTCAAAGAGTACATCGTGCGAAAGAAAATCGTCCTTTTTTAATACCTGAGCAACTTTTTTAACGATTTCTATAACGTCTTTCGGTTTATCTTCTATCAAAATTCCAGCGGACCCGGCAAGAACTTCGCCGACATCACGTACAGCTTCTTTGAGATCTTTTGTCGATATAGCTTCAGCTTCCTGAGATTCATTCTCAATATAGTCGACTTTCGGAACATCAAATGAAACCTTTTCCATTTTGTTTGGGTCTAAGGTCTCATCTCCGTCGCGAAGTTGTATATCTTCTAATTTCCCTACAACTTCGGATAACGTATCTTTAACGACATCTTTGGACACTGCTTCTAACTCAACGCGCACCATCTCCTCTTCGGCGATCTTCTCGTCTAATGATTCGAGCGAATCACGAAGGCTGTCTTTAACCGTTTTGAATTTCATTGAGGCTTCTACCAATAGAGCCACAACGTCTTCAGCATCTTCTTCGACCACAAGTTCAGTTATCGCGCTCTCTAATTTATCTTTACCATCTACCGGACAATATTTGTCAAATGATGGATCTTTTAGTTTCGAAGTTTCGATATCCTCTGTAATTGATAGCTTGTCATCAGAATACGTAGTTTTCTGCAAATCCTCAATTTCCTCTTGCAGAAAAGTAACAGTGTCTTTGATAGCAGCTAGTTTAATCTTATTAATTTCGGGTTTATCCTTTTCAAATACTTCTGACACTTCACGAGTTTGTCTGACTTTCGGAAACACCGTGCTTATATCGTCAACTTCAATGCCATCCAAAAATGAAATATTTTGACATTTCGTTTCTTTTGGTGAACCTGATTTGGACGATGATTTTTCATCAACATCTTTTTCAGAATCACGTCGCGACTTTCCTGTTAGTTTATCGATGCCCTTTTCAAATTTATCGGCTACCTTGCCGAAAAAGCTAAATACACCTTTCTGCTCTTTGACTGGTGGTGTTTCTGGTTCTTTGATTTCTTGATGTTGCGTGGTCACCTGACTGGACTTTTCTTCTTTGCTTTTTCCAAAATCATCCATTTGATAGAGTGTTGGGTCGACCTCTTCGTGAACTGGGAGATCCGCAACTTCGTCTGGTGTTTTAACAATTTCTCGCTGAATACCATGGAGCGGAGGGCGTACTTCGAATGGTTTAGCTTCGAGTTTCGGTTCGACGGAAATCTGTCCCGCAGGAGACTCTTTAACTCGTATAACATTAACCTTCTCCTGAACTTGATCGCCACCATATTTTTCGTCTATCACTTCTTTTATTTCATCGAGAGGAATACGCTCGTCTTCGGGCAATGTAGGTGCAGTGGTTGTTGCACCGGATTCTAATGTCGATATCCTTTCATGCGATTCTTCTAATTTTTCAGGAATCTGTTGATCCCTTTGGTCAGCACCAATTTTTACGTCGGTATCAGTCGTTTTCTTTTCAGATGAATCAAATTTATCGGGACTCAAGCTTGATGGTTCTTTCGTGATATCTTCGCTATCTTTCTTGCCGGAATCATCTTTATCATCTGTCTTGTGAACTATTTCAGCTGCAGAAGCAATTATTTCTTTCACTTCTGCCTCCAATAGTTCCGTGCGACTAGAGTATAAGTCATCAGGTTTCGTTTCCTTAAGATTTCGTTTCAGGCCTAACTGCTTTTCTGGAGTGTCAGCCTTTTCGTGTCCTTCTGATATCTCTGCTTCTTCAATTTCTTTTTTTTCTTGATCTTCTACTTCTTCTTGCTCCGGAATATCCACGTCTTTTATTGTTTTTGCAGTCTCCGATTCCACAACATCGAGTAAATGCTTTTGTTCGCCTTCACCGCTCTGAATGGAATCCTCGATATAAATTTCTTCTTTTTCAATTATCAGATATTCATCTTCCTCGGTTAGTTCATGACTTGTTTTCCGCGAAGTTTCTTTTTTCGGCAATTCTTCAATATCCGCTGTAACATCATCTTCAGTCATGTCATCTTCTTTTTTATCGATTACTTCCGCAGTTATATCATCATCACCATCAAGATGATCATCTCTTCTGACCCCTTCAATCCTTTCAGCTTTTTGTAGGACTGCTTCGATCTCTTCGACAACTTCGCGTTCCTCTTTCAGATCGGCGAGAACCTTACTTTCTATGGAGTCAAGAGACATATCTTCTGATTTTTCGATTAAACTTTTGTCAACCAGCTTTGTCATGGAGTCAATTTCTATTCCCGACGGAGTAGATACCGTTGAAGAATCTGTTGTTCCACGATCACCTTTTATCTTTCTGATGACCCCGTCTTTGTCGGATTTCACGGACGTCGTCGGCGTACTGCGCATGGACTTTGTCGGGCTGATTGGAGGTCGGGCCTTGCTCGGACTGAGTGGCTTTATGCGACGGCCAATTGGTTTTCGCTCTGAGACTTTCTGCTTTGCAAGAACCTTTGTGACCGCAGGTATAGCTACACCTGCCGCAGTTGCGATCTCAACATTTTTTTGTTCTACCACTTTTCGGTTATTTGCGTCTTTCGTACTTTTTGCTGGCATCGTTGATGGAGACTGTTTCCAAGGATGTTTTGTTATAAGTCGTGGAGTTGTCCTAAGAAGATCGACCTTTGGTGTTGAAACATTCATAACTTTCTTTGGTGTTGGTGGCGATGCTTTAGCAGAATCCTTCCTATCCATCGAAGGTTTCGCTTTTTTGTCCAGACTTTTGGCTGATGATTTCAAAAGCGAATCTATTTGACTCATTTTGACTGGTTTCAATTCCTTCATTTCTTTTCTTTTCATGTCGGACTTAACCTTGTATTCCCTAGCATGCGGTAGCTTTTCATCTTCTACTTTTGCCCTATACCCTTCCAAACTTTTAATTTCCGAATCTTTCTCTGTCTTAGATACAACGTTCTTTCCGAACTCTTTTTTTAAATCTTTTAAGTCCTTCTCGACCTTTTTACTTTCCGTTTCGATTTTTCTGTTCTCGATAACCTTTTTCGTTTTCCCATCTATTTTAGCAGGTTGCATTTTTGATATCGGAATAACTGGAGCCGTCGCTTGAGACGTTGGTTTGGACCCAAAGTCTTCGGTGCCTTTCGGCAATTTGGATTCAGCCATATCTCGTTTATCTTTCTTCTGGTCGGAAAACTTTTTCGTGTCCTCGATAAGACCGAACTTTTGTTTTAAAACCGATTTATCCTTTAGAACTAATAAGGACGTTGATGGGGAAATACTCTTCGCCGTGCAAACAGGATGTTTGAGAAATTCAAGATGTTTGAGACGTTCGATACCTTCAAAAATTTTGTGCTGTGGTGTACTTCCGGGGAAAAGAATTCTCGTTATGGTATCCTCAGGATTTGCTGGTTGCCAAACGAGGAGGGCGCAAATAGACGCAAGATTTTGGATAGGGAATGTTAAGTTATTTGAGTCTTTTCTGTAAGAACCAGCAAATAGCTTCGAATCCGCCGCATGCCACTTGGTCAAAAATTCTCTTACTTCACGGCTATCCTTGCTTGGACTTAGAACATACATGTCCAGCGTTCCATGCCCAACTTTATGGTATAGATTGACTGGATTGGGATCTCTGTAGCATGGATGCGCACGGAGATTTATCTTTCTCAAATCAACCATCATCTCCTGACCGATGTCTGTCAGGTTCAAGATCAACGGATCCAGATCTTTATCACCATCGGGAGAGGTGGACATCCTTCGTTCCTGTGTGGTAAGAAATTAGTTCATCGTTATACATTTTTAAATGTAGATAATGAATACTGTATAAAATGTTGGCCCCCATTTAATAAATCAATATGCAAAAATATATGATTTTCCTCGCGAATACGCCGATTAGATTTAGAAAAAGAAAGTTGAAGAAACTAAAAATTATGTGAATTAAATTAGCGCATCGCTTCCTCTTGATATTCACTTGGTCACATAGCTTCCTCCATGAGCGCGCAGCTAACAAACATGGAATATAGAAACTAAGTCTCTACATGAAAACTAAATGTTAGTTTCCATATACAGGGTGATTCACGTAACCTGAAACTTTGAAATATGTTGAAAAATACGCATCGTACAGAAAATTCGTCGAATCAAAACTTTAATGTCGCCGAGAGGGGCACCCGTTCGTGCTCAATTATACCCACACCCGTGCTCCCTGTCGGCGGGGCGGGGGGCAACTTTTATATCTTAAATAGGAACCCTTATTTTTTATCGTAGATTTGGATTCTACGTTGAAAACTACGTATGATTTGTCCGAAACATTTTTTGTTTTTTTCCGATAGGTGGCGATATAATCGCAAGTAATGAAACAGAAATCGAACGAATAAAGAACAGCGAAACATGTATTTAATATTTGGCGAGGGGCTGTTCAATGGTTCGGATACGTCTTCATCGTCATTCCCGAATTATGCTACCAATCACCCCGCTATCATCATTGAACAGCCCGTCGCCAAATATTAAATACGTGTTTCGCTGTTTTTTATTTATTCGATTTCTGTTTCATTACTTGCGATTATATCGCGACCTATTGCAAAAAACAAAAAATGTTTCGGACAAATCATACGTGGTTTTCGACGTAGAATCCAAATCTGCGATAAAAAGTAGGGGTTCCTATTTAAGATATAAAAGTTGCTCCCCGCCCCGCCGACAGGGAGCACGGGGATGGGTATAATTGAGCATGAACGGATGCCCCTCTTAGAGACATTAAAGTTTCGATTTGACGAATTTCCTGTACGATGCGTATTTTTCAAGATATTTCAAAGTTTCAGGTTACGTGAATCACCGTGTATAGGAAAATATTTGTAGTGGAACAAATCAACGCGAGGAAGCAGATTATTATGTAAGCAATTAACGCTCCTTCATTCAGCATTGGGACTGTTTTTAGTACACTTGTAAAAACTAAATGATAATAAGTGGTTTGCACTGACTTTTAAAGAAATGGCGAAAATTAAACTTCTATGGAAAATAACATTCGTTGGCTTTACCCAATCATATTCTACACGTATCATTGAAAGGGTTAATATCTTGTGTATTATTCTTTGTATTCTTTTAGCCTAAATCTTATCTTCAGACAAATTGAATGATAAAAAGTCGTGGGTGATATGTATGTTTCTCAATGTTGAGTCCTCATACCGAAGGCCCATAACACGTCTCTTAACAAGTAAAAATCCGGAAAATTATACCAAATGAAAAAAATCGAAAGTTGGTTCTAACAAGGAACATCACTTAGGTGTCCCCCTCCGATTTTGTTGAAACTTTGGTATGTGGTAGAGTATCGAAAACTACGCGACGCGTTTTTTTTTTTATCACCGGAAAACGGTTTTAGGGGGTGAAACACACCCTCAAAAATAGGGTTTTTTTTTTTCATTTTTCGGCGATAACTTTTAACGGTACGAGATATTAAAAAAATTCAAATTGCAACAACCCTTATTTTTTTTACGTACTATACATTGGAGATGAAAGCCATACAAATAACCATAAATTTCATATTGTTTATTGCAAAATTCTAATTTTTTCATACGTATGAGAGTTTTTAATCGATTGAGATGAAAATTTGCATACACATGGAGGATGGGAAATTAGCGAATATATGTTTTTTGTTTTTCCGATATCTCGCAATCCAGGGGTTGTAACTACCCCTCGATTTTTGAGGCAAGAGCATCGTATACTCAGCTAGCATTATGGAATTCCGGGGTAAATTCACGTCATTATTGACATTTGTGTGCACGTTTGTAAATACCCCCGCCCTCGCCACTCCCCCGAAAAAAAAATTAAAGGGCGAACCACCCTTGTATTTATCTTTTCCCCACCCTCTATGAGAACGAGGTGGATCTAATTGAAGGAAACGTATTCTATTTTGATGGTAATACAAAAATCTAGTTGGGGTGTTTTTGCATTTTTTCCAAATAGCAACCTTAAGGGGGTAAACTACCCTCTCCCCGAACTTTCGTACCGGGATCGTCTTTTCCCATTTAACACGTCTTGGCCAATTCAAAATATTTTTAACAACTCTGAATCGACGTTTCCTCATGTTGCGAACTCAATATGAGACCCTGATCGTGAGAGGGTAATCGAACCCCCTCTATTTTCCTTCTCGAACTATCCTTGTATCTTTCCCCCACCCTTTATGAGAACGAGGTGGATCTAATTGAAGGAAACCTGTTCTGTTTTGATGGTAACACAAAAATCTCGTTGGCGTGTTTTTGCATTTTTTCCAAATGGCAACCTTAAGGGGGTAAACTGCCCTCTACCCGAACTTTCTTACCGAGGTCGTCTTTTCCCATTTAATACGTCTTGGTGTATTTACAAACGTGCACACAAATGTCAATAAAATGACGTGAATTTACCCCGGAATTCCATATTGCTAGCTGAGTATACGATGCTCTTGCCTCAAAAATCGAAGGGTAGTTACAACCCCTTAATTGCGAGATATCGGAAAAACAAAAAACATGTATTCGCTAATTTCCCATCTTTCACGTGTATGCAAATTTTCATCTCAATCGATTAAAAATTCTCGGAGGAAAAACTCTCATACGTATGAAAAAATTAGAATTTTGCAATAAACAATATGAAATTTATTGTTATTTGTATGGCTTTTGTCTCCAATGTATAGTACGTACAAAAATAAGGATTGTTGCAATTTGAATTTTTTAAATATCTCGTACTGTTAAAAAGTTATCGCCGAAAAATGGAAAAAACCCCCATTTTTGAGGGTGTGTTTCACCCCCTAAAACCGTTTTCCGCCGATAAAAAAATACGTGCCGCTTAGTTTTCGATACTCTACCACATACGAAAGTTTCAACAAAATCGGAGGGGGACACCTAAGTGATGTTCCTTGTAAGTAATATTAAATCAGCATAACAAAGTTAAGACTCTATTGGCAACTAGGTTAATTGCCAATGTACGGATTATGGCATTCTTGAAATTCCGTTCACAGTAAATTTTTAAATCATTTAATAAATGAAAGCCACGCATTTTTCAATTGGCAACTGTTGTGACATAACTGAAATAAATGGATTTAAAAAATTCACTAATCAGCTTTATTACCGTCTTACCGCCGTCTAATTTTAGAAGATTCGACTTTATTTTGCATAAAAACCCTTTCAGTACGAGGAGCGCGTCAAGTGTCTTTGCCTACACATCACGGAGGAACACTTTGAATTCACTTTTCTCAAAATTACGATTCTCAATTTTCTTATTGCGATATCTCTTAATTCATTTAACCTATGCACAGAGTGGTCCATTTATCTTGCCACAGTCAAATATCTCAGAAACCAACAGGAATATAAAAAAAATGTTTATTATGAAACTTTCTTAGCACGAAGGGTACAACATTTAATGGCTCAATAATACAGATTTTCCATAACGACCCTTTAAAAGTCAGATGAAGGGTAACTTCATTTCTTAAAAATGGAAACCGATGTTTTTCAGTACGAATCATTATTCTAAGTAAAAATAAAAAGATGTTTCATTTGAAACATCTTCTTCATTTGAAACATATCTTACCGTTAAAATCACCTATCAATTAAAGCGCGATAAAAGTTGTAGTGTTTGTACTAACGAATAACACTAAACTTGATGCGAAGTCACCAAAATCTAGTAAGCGGTGGCAGAAAATATATATCAAATTCTAGATAGCATGGTTCAATAACTTCACGCTTTATATTTTTTCTTTTCCATCAATAAGATTCATTTAAAATAGATGTGTTCTCTGTACACGAAGAAATTGAAACGGAAATTATTACCTACCAATATTATGCATGTTGATCAATAAAATTTCGATTCCTAAAAATGGTATACGCCCCCAAAATTGTATTACCACCCCCGCCACCCCACTGGATTAATGTCATCGGTATCTCGTTCTTTATGTTGTATTTACTATAATGGCAAGCATTGCAACATTTATCACGCAATTGAAAAACGGTTATATGTGGAAAAAAACGTTTCGAAGAAAAAATCTTTATACTTTCACGTAGAATAATAATTTGTACTGAAATATATCGGTTTCCAATTGAAAAAATGAAATTGCCCTTCATCTGTCCCTTAAAGGGCATTACGATAAATATGTGCATAGCGCCTTTAAACGTACTCCTCCACACGAAGAAAGTTTGATAATACATCTTTTTTCACATTCCCGTTGGTTTCCGAAATATTTGGTTGTGCTAAGATAAATGGACCACCTTGTATAGAAAATTTGAAAATTTGGTTCAGTACGCATTTTGATATACTTTGAGTCATTGAAACCTTAAGATTAAAAAAATTATGATCTATAGGGTACTGGAAAAGATTGAGAAGGGCGAGGTGAATTTTCAATCTTTTAGGAAACTAAAAAATTATCATAATATGATCGTGGCATATTTATCATCGAGGCTGAATGTACACTTATACATTTTTCTTCCCTCCCTTTTTTCTTTTATATTATTAAAAATATTGTAATCACAGCCAGAAGGTACTGATTAACTGTTGCATACTTTTTCTTTCTTCCCCCCTCTCATTGTTCACTTACTTTCATGAAAACATGAACAATTCGAAAAAAAAAAAAAAAAAAAAAAAAAAAAAAATTTGTCTTCGCAGGTTCGTCGAAAAAATATAATAGCAATCATAGAAATAATTACGTGAAAATAGAATATATTCAAAAAAAAGGGGACATTGACCTTAATTTTAATTTTTTTAAATATACTTTACTCTCGCAAAAGATAAAATCATTTTTAAAATCGTTTTCTTTTTCTTGCGATACCGGATTTATGGGACTAATAATATCTGCTGTCTTTGGTAAAAAGAAAGCACAAAAATATCAAAAAAATGACGGAAAAAAGAATTCAAATATCTGTCCCGTGGTATTAAATTTGGTAATGATTGGAAAAATAAAGGTTGCAACTATCGTCCACCGCTACCTGTATAAAAAAAACTTCAAACTTGCCACGTGAAATCATACGCAATAGAAGTGGCAATCAGGCTTATTCAGTTCAATAATGCTCGGGCATAACGTCTTAAACGAAGGTCGTACTGATTTGAGAATTTGGTAAAGGTTTTCCACGAGTTATCGTATTTATTAACAAAATTGATTAGTCGTTAATAAATTGACAAATATAAGTGATATACTCACAATCAAATTACAGAAAAAATGTCCAATCTGCGGATACACGTGCATCTCTCTCTTCTTACACAGAACGCTTGACATACCGCCCATGTTGCTGTTATTAATTCTCGTGAGCAAAACTGCGTCGAGACGATCAAGATGTCTTGCAAAATCCCAAAAGCACGCTTTTCTCGCAAAGCCTCCATCGACCAACATGTTGAAGCCGTTAATCCCAAAAAGGGCGGCATCTCCCTGTCCACCGGGGAAGACATACAAAGTCGGATGACTAAATCGAATATTACCAACAACGTCGGACGGCTCCATAAGTTGATCCAACGTTTGCGATATGAGATATTGTCCAACATAGCTTGTGAAACTGGCAATTGCAGGAACGCCGGCAGTAAGAACATCGTCAGGATTCAGTCTTACGCGGCAGGATCTGTAAAAAAACATCTTGAGGTGTACGAGCATTTCCGAATATCCCGACTCAGGAATGTGTTAAAGAAGATATCACGCTTGAGCCGTCTCGAGGGAACCAGAAAGGTTTGAACCAGTGAAAATGGAGATATTGATATCTCTCATCAGAACATTCATATTTTCACAACTTTCGAAGATTCTTTTAACCATCAAGAGTGCATTAAAGAAATCTTATATGAACAAAAACATCATATATTTTATTCGTTCGTCCACAATGACGATTCGAATCTGGACGAGTCTTCGACCATTGAAACCTGTCTTATCGTCTTAAGAGTATTTAAAGAAAAAAAGTTGATAATATTTTAAGCAGCCTCTCCAAAGCAATATGAAAAACATACCTGGTACAAGCCTCCTTTGAAATACGAGAAGTTGACCATTCGCCCACTTCTGCGCAATTAATATCTACGGTTACACTGTTTCCGTAAGCTCGAAGAACCCTTTGTACTTCATGTTCGCTGAACGCATCCAGAAAGTCTGCGAGGCTGAAGGTCCCATCCTAAAACAGGGACAATACACATAGTCACGTATTGTTATTCGTCGATGAGGAAACGGATGTAATGGAAGAATTATTATACAGCCCGTAAACGCGAGATCAAACCCGCCAATGATTTTCGACGTGTTTATATCCCTTACGCTCATTGAGTATACGAGGGTGGTTGGCAAAGCTTTGGACCTAGCCAAGATACAAGACATGTTTTTATTAAATTTATTTTTATTCTTCTACATAGTCTCCTTTCGGGTCTACACACTTCTCCCAGCGATTTCCCCATCTTTTTAACCGGTCCAAATAGGACTCGACATCTTCCCCTGCAAAATAATTGTTTACAAAGGTGATAGGCCTTTTCATTTAACGAAAATCTCCGGCGCATTACCTTGGTGAAACAAAATTTTTGCTGTGCAAATCTGGCCGTTATGTCCACAATTTTTGCCTTCAGTTTGTCCATTTTGAAAATAATCGATTAAGATAACTCCATGACTATTCGAAAAAACTATCGCCATCACTTATCCGGCCGAAAAAGCACTTTTTGCTTTTTTCAGAGCAGATTGCCCCTTGGCACTCCACTGTTTTAACAGCGAACACGTTTTTAGTCTAATGTGACACTCAACGCGCAGATATTTTTCATGCCTAAATCTTCATTCAATACGCGACAAACACGTTCTTTTGACATTTTCGTAGTCTCTGCTATCTCTCTCACTTTGATTCGACGATCGTAGACTAGGATCATTTGATGAATTTGGCGGATTTAATCGTAAAATCTTAATCTACGCCTGCGAGGCGTACTTACACATTGAGCGTGCGCTTTATTTACCTCTAAAATAGATTAGGCTTCTAGGGTTAAACAATGATTGTCTAACAACAACTGGGTATCCAGACTGTCTACAATTTTGGTGGGTACCTTTTAAGAGATGGACAAACAGATTCCCTAGCTATTGTAGACGAGTCCTGCCATCTTCATGTGTGCGGTCGGAAACTTTTCAGACGGCCCTCGTATGTTGATCTCTTAACGTTGCCAATGGAAATATTAATGTTGCACTGTTAGCGACGTAGCAGCTAATTACTTACACGTTCGAGGCTTTTTTTTATGTTAAAACTGCATGCAGAATCAAAATCCGATCGTTGAATGCTCAATCGGCATAACAGTGCAGATGACATAGGGGCACTGAAAGGCATTTTTCGTAGTCTTATAAGGCTGGGGCCATATAAGCAGATTACGCTACATAGGAACAATGGAGGTAATCCTAATTAATAATCACATCATATTGCATAAAACCGACGTTATTACATTCACACGTGTCTCATTATGGTGGAAGCTTGACGACAATGATAAAAAGATCTATGTCGGAATTTTAAGAAGTCGCTCAAGACTTCTGAGAATTATCTACACAACTATTAAGCGAAAAAGCTTGTCGACTAAACTCATTGGTAACATTCGAGCCATTCGATTAAATTGTCTCCCAGATTCAGACGTTTCGTGTATTTTTTAACGTCATTCCCTAGCAACTTGGAATGTTTTAAGTATTTGCGTCTTAATATTTTCTTCAATCTCTGGCATTCGCCTTGGTGGGTAATCAAAATAGCAACAATGGTATGATTTATTATCCCGCTTTTCCATCTTTATCAATCATCAAAGAACTTCACACATCAGTATAAAGTGAAAACTAAAATCTGAATTTATAACCGCTTAACTCCCGTTGTTTCCATAATAAAGGTTGAGAACATCGGTGACTAGAAGATTTGAAAAGAATGGAATCATTAAAACATATAATTTCCATTGGTCATTAATGATTATGGCGATTTACTGCATATACGCAATAGACGTTGGGTGCCGAAAAATCGCTCAGCCATATGTTTGACTAATCGCATTGATTTAAACGAATGTTCATAAATCGTTATAGTTATTAACAAAGAATCGTAATGACATTACTAATCATTCCGCCTCATTCGAGTGAAGGAGTAACCGACATTTTTCCCACTTTTGTAGAGTTTGTCAACAAATATAACCGAGAGAATTTGAATGCCTTTAATGTTTATCGTGTTACGGATCGAACCACCCGGCCAATGAATCCGCGGCCATCAAATTCCGAAGCAACGTGGAACTCACAAACCAAACTCCGGAAACTGCGTGGTTAACAAATTCCACAAAGGTATCTAACCTCGCGGTGGAACGACCTCCCATCGCAACGATCGCCGTCGCAACGCACGCGCTGCACACCATCAGCACCCTTTAAGTCGGCGTTCCCTTGAAGTGGCGATCATCGATTGAGAAATTAACCAAATTTCAAAGAACTGATTTCTCAATCTATAACCCAACACTTCCCGGTTACCCCCACGAGACCCCCTACATTGCCGCTCGCTAAGGTATCGAGGATTCCGCCACACCGAATGTTCATCAGTCTTAATTAATCGCTCTGTCTTGACAGACATAGCCCTCGGTCGACCGGTACTCATACCTTAACGGCAAGCATATTCTCGCGCGTACAGATTCTCGTGAGTGTACCTTCGAGAGTTCGGTAAATCGAGTCAAAACCAGATAAGAACTCTATACGTGTAATCAACCCTTTAGCGGCGCTTCACGGTTCTCGTAATATTTCTGTACCGCGATAATTACCTGAGCGGCCATTACGCGTCGGAATATTTCGAGTATCAAATATCACTCACAATCAGTAAGCAATAGTTTAAGAACCCGGCGAGTCGTATCGCATTTCGAACGCTCGCCTTTTGCCGACCCAGCGAAACCGCGACATCGTAGTGACAGCGTCGAATACGAGTGCGTCTATGTAAGCCACTACGATCGTTCTGTCAGTGTACGAAATAAAAAAACTCGCCACCATCTGACGAACCTTATCACGATTCACCGACCCATCCGGCTACGTCAGCACATCGACGACACACACATATACAGACGGAAAAAAGGTGAGGTGCGTTACGCCGCTTCAAAACGGACGGAACCAACGAGTCGAGTCCCCTGACAACTCGACTCTAAATAATAACAATAACCAAAATTTCTAAACGTATTACGATGGAAACTCGTACGTAACAATCGATTGATTTCATTGCACCGTGGTATGAACGAGCCCGTTGCCGTTCATATTTGGCAGGGTTTGGATACTTGTCCGGACGTGAGGACCCATTCAAATTAAATATGACTATTACGCGAAGTGCCGTATCTTTTATTAACATTGTCGACACAAAAAAGTGTAAGTTTGAAATTAGCTGTCTTGTGCAATGTAATCGCAGGAACCGGGTTTAATTAGAGTGAGAAAGTTGGAAAAAAATTGGAAAGTTGCGTAAAAGATGTAGAGGATTTGGTGACGTGCTTACAAGAAACGATCTGATATTTCTAGTGTCTAGAGTTGCTGAATGAAATTTGAGCAGATGTTAGAATTGCTCGAATTATTTATTTTCTTTGCCTCCTGATGATACGGATCAAGTCCTGGCCCCGGTCAATTGAAAAATTATAAAAAACGAGTGTGCGGCTGCCTGGAAAAAATAATTATAGGTATATAAAATGCCGATATATAATTTTAACAAAGATTTCTACACCATCACATCGTTATATATAAAAATTGTAATTATATGTAAAAATTATAGTTATATGTAAAAGTCGTAATATGTAAAAATTGTAGTCACATGCCCAAATGTGAGGATGTAAAAATTAGTGTCGAAATTGTACATCGGCGTTTCACATAAGTACGCTGATTTCTTCATTGGGGCAATTATTTTTTCCAAGCCGCTGCGCCCTCGGTTTCAGATTAAAAATTCAAATCCGATAATGTTTGAGAATATGCAATGCCTGGGAAAATTCAGCCATTCAACCATCCTCTCACTGTAACGACAGAGATACAATAATTGTCACTTCTAGCGATATCCTTACCCGGGTATTGATTCCCTCCCCTCCACTCCCCCTCCTGCCGCCGTTCTTCCTTTCCACATCGTTCCAAATTAATTTATTCCCACTTAACTTGCTTGTTATCGATATGCTTGGAAATTCCATCTTTTTCCAAATTATTGGGTATATTTGCTTATGTTCAGGAAAGTTCGTCGTGCCGGGAGTTCATGCAAGAGGTAAGTAACATAAGGAGAGTCCTCGATCTCCGCCGGTACTCGCTTGGTCTCCGCGGTACTCCAGCGTAGGTACTGCTGACATATTCCCCCATCAAACAACATGGATTTTCGCCATCTTGTTCAAATCTACCGGGAAGGTACTTCTGATTAGCACGCTTCCAAGTTCTTTTATTATATTTTAATATATTTATCTCGGCATTTAAATACGGCGGCAATCTTCTTTACATTCAGTGAATCCAACGATAAGACGATTTACGACCGGCTTTCTTTCTTTGATACTTCTTCTTGGTTGTGGCAATTTATCAACACGGACTTTACGGTAACAAATTGGTTTATTCCTACGGACAATGTCCATCGGCTACATTCGCGTGAACGGGCGGCAGCCATTATGCACGTGCAGTGTGTAAGGTTAATAAAGTATTGTTATCTTTGTTAATTGTTAACAACAGTGCGCCACATTTTGTTTTGGACCCTTCAACTTCTGTCATCCCAATTGCCTCGAATATATACCCACGTCTTAACCTTAAGTCCACATGCGAGGTCTGTACCCCAGGCAGCTTACAACTAGCACAATAAATAGTAGTTAAACCTTGATCAATCTTCGAGTATTCACAATTAATTTTCACTATCCTGTCATGCGCAACTATTTTTGAAGGCTATTCTATTGTAGCAAATTTAAGGTTCCAAAAGTGTATACACATTTAGATTTTTGCGATTAAATACAAATAAGGCGTAGACCTTTCAGCAATATTCATAGTCATATTTGTAGAGCAACGTAGCACACAATATCGCATTGGGAATTTTCTATACATTTATATTCAGTATGAATCTTCGAACATTATTTTATTTTGGACTTACAAAGTTAATTTAATCATCTGCTATTTTGCGTTAAGTGCCGAGACTGTATGGGCGTATGCAAATATTTCTACCGCACGGTAATGCAATAATGTTTGCATTACGGCGGTTTTCTTTTCCGACTGCATACCGCGTATCCTCCATTGTTTTACCCCAAACTACAGGATGCCTTAAGTCTAAGCAGGGCTGTCTTTAGTTATATGGTGGCACTTAGCACATTTGGTTTTGGGGGCCCCTTCACGAAAGTTACTGGCACTTCTTAACTCAATTAATAGAACGGTTATTTCCCTTACACCATTGTTCATTATTGTACTAAAAATTATAAGAAGTTTAAGGATTTCATGATTGTTCAGAAACGTGCGTAGTGTCGGGAGTCCATGCGAGAGGTCAGCAGGTCTCGGCCTTTGACTCTCGGGTGGACTCGGCCGTACTTGCGCGTAACGAGCTCTCCCCCACCTGTCAATCGATGAGCGAGATCGATTTCCGGCATCTTCACTTCTAGTTCGGCTTCCATTACAAAAGGGTTTCGTCGCGCGCTTCTAATTTTCTTCAATTGTGTATTTGACTTCGGCTATTCTTTCGATTACTTCTTGTGACACAGTGGACTATTTTCGAACCGGCTTTCCTTCGTGGAGATTCTGATTGACTGTGGTAAACTTCGATACGATCCCTTATAACGACAACGGCTTTTCTAAACGGACGAATTCTAACGGCCACGCGGTCGTGAGTTACGCTGCCGCCATTAATCGGCTCGCACGCCGGTACAACATTATTTTGTATTTTTATACTCTTATAATAAACATTGTTATATTATTTTGTTAATTCTTCCGGTGTCTTCATCATTCTATTTCACTATGCTATTTCCGTGTCTCACTTCCCCTAACCCAGATCCCGGATCTGCTCCCACCTTTGCAGACAATGATATATAACTCTCCTTTAGCGTTACCCGGAACTATAACGACTTGGACGCAGGGAGTGTTTATGTAGCCCTTTATTTTTTTTTATTTTATAATTTTTTTTATTTCTAATTTCTTTCTTTCTTTGCGTCTTTTTTTAAATTTATTTTTAAGTTTTTGGCCTTCTTAAAGTCAAATATTAGGTACAGGGTAAAAAATGGTGTTTCGGCGACACCGAAATTATGTTTAAGTTTGCGGCGCTCGATTTAGACTCGTAATCGATAGAGGAGTGAGCTTCGCTCGATACAAGCCGCTCCCCCCTCTACGAGGCTCTCGTCTCATGTTCGCCGGCACCGACCAGGTTGATCGGACGCCGGCTACTGATTGTGAGATCAGTATTAGGACCATCTCGGTGTCATACCAACGCTCAGTTCATTGTAATCTTACACAACAGTTATCATTTACATTCGACTTTGTTACACCCCGGATCGCGACATTTATTACTGTGAAATTATACTCGATACGGCTCGTTAACGGCTATTGAAGTAGTGAAATATAACTTGGTCGGCTCGTGGCAATTTACTGTTACGCGAGGTGCGCTCGAAACGCAGAACGGCAGCCATCTTTTGCTCGACCCTTTATTAGAAATGCTCGTGTCGGCTCGGTGTTCGGAATTAGTTTACGGACGACTAATTACATCGAGAACATTTCTTGCCATCGCGCGTCTTAGCCGTCATCAAGTTTTCTTTCGCTTATTTAGACCATCGCTTATCACGGACCATCGATCTCTACATAGTTTTTCGACCGTCTCTGTATGCTCATTTGTGATTTGCTCGAAGTGTGAGCTCTTGGGCCTGCTCAAATTTGACGTATAAAATAAATAGCGAACTAGTGAAGTGACCGCGCGTATACCGGCTTCTCGCATCTATATCCTTGTACTGTATTTTGACCCCCGCAAACCTTCTGTTCTTCTCTGTATCACGTGTGGAATTGTATATCGAATTGACTCTACGAAAGGGATAACTCTTGACCATGCTCGCGTTTAAGTAAATGCTCGGTGTTGATCGGCTCTTCGTTAGTCCGCTCTACAGTGTATTCGGCTAATTTGTACATTCTTAGACGTCGATAATAAAGAGAAGAAATGACAGGCGACAATTGTCGAGACCACCAGTTCTGAGTGCCGTGTTTCTTATTGTTTCTCGCCCCCTTTATCCGCTGACCAGATCCTCGCTCAAACAAACGGAGATATTTCAAAATAAAGAAACGAACTATTTTTCTATGAAAATCAAAGAACATTAAAAAGAAACACTAAAAACGGTCTTAATATTAAGAAGACAAGTCTAAAACAACAAACTGAATAAAGTCTACATTGACAATAGTAACTTTTTTCTTGATTTTTGATATGCGAAATCATCTATTACTTCCTCAAAGTCAATTCCTTTGAGAATGTCACTTTCGATACTCATCAATGATAAGCCATTTAATCTTTCTTGAAGCATAGTACTCCTAAGTTCGTTTTTAATTCTGTTCAACTTACAATTAGAAAAGGAGCCTTGACCACTGCAGTTTGTTATTACTAATAACAAGAAAACCCTTAACGATATTCCTACATTAGAAAAAGTGTCTTAAATCGTGTTCGTTCTCATGAGATGATATAATTCTGAAGTATTTATTTCTTTATTTTCACTGCGTCGAACATTTTTTAAATATTGCGTTAAATGAAGACATCCCGACTGTAATTCTTCTGCGTTAACATCGTCGTGGGGTATATTTCGGCAAATTCTTTGCAACTATTTTTCAATTCGTCTGATTTAATAATCTTTAAGCAAGAAGGAAAACCAAATCGTTAATTAATTTCTTTGTACGTATCTGATCATTGGTTTAAGTGGATGATCAAGATATCAATCATTGGAGGAAACGTTTCTGTTTTAAATTTCTCTTTATCAGTTATTTGAACAGTTTCCGTCGATCCGCCATAAAATGCAATGCACGAGCTTCTAGTTCTTGTTCTTTGAGAGAGGTCCTTGTAGTAAGCATCTGGAAAATTTTCTTTGGCAGAGGATTCGTACCGATGAAAATTATTTCTACCATTACCAATGAAATCAGCAAGAGAAGCAAAACAATTCTATCGCAACGTCCATTGTTAGAGTGCCGTTTTGAAGGTTCAGACTTGTTTTGTTTATACTTCCCAATATGTTACTCCGTATCTCCGTTAAAATAATAATTTTCAATGTTTCCATTTTTCTGGCACAGACTAAGAGCTCCGTTTCTGGGTTTTCCTGGTTGGTCGGTATCTCTAGCAATTGATATCAAAGCTTTCAAAATTTGCTTGTAACTCCGATGCAAAGCACGTACAGCATCAGCACGTGTGGACCATCTAGTTTCAGAAAGGCACTTTATAACTTTAATCGAACACAAACACTCTCTCAGTATAGTCCACCGATGGGTAGAGCTCGAAAAAAAATTCCACAATTTTTGTACTAACTGAAAAAAGCTTGTTACCTCTAGAACGTATCCAGTAGCATTAATGCCCACCAGTTAAGAGAATGTGCCGCACATGGTACGAAAATAAGAAGTTTGCATTTCTCCTTGATTCTTGCTTGTAAACCCGAGTAACTCTGTCCGCGGCAATCCTTTATTGAAATATCCTAATCTTCCAGAAATTTCAAAAGTATCTCCGCCAAATATTCCGCTGTATGTTCCTTTATAGGTAAGTATTGTAAAAATCTCTCAACGGGGATTACGTCTTTCACGTACCGAACAATGTAAGTCAGCTGATCAACATGCGAGATATCGGGTGTAGAATCTACACTAATAGAAACATATTTTGCTGCTTTCAGTTCACGTACAATTTTCATTAAGATTTTTTTTTCCCATAATACTAATACATTCATTGCATATATTAGCTGACAAGTATCAAGTATTCCCTTTCCCCGTATTTCCGTACTTTTTTATATGATCCATAAAAAATGGAACATCCCAAATAATATGCGTTGTTTTGAGATCCAAAGTTTTCATTATTACCACGAAACGCAATTCCTCTTGATGCCAAAAATTTAATAACTGCAACAATCCTCTTTAATATGCTCTTCCAGTAATCTACTTCTGCCTTATGTATGTATATTGAGAAAGCAGGTCAATACCCACTCTACCAACAGTTTTACTACGCGCAACGTACGTCATCATAGATTGCTTGTGCGCTAAACTATTCTCGTGTCGTCCTATATGAGGTTATTGATATGCTTGCAATCATTACATCCACTCGGAGAACTGAAGTTTGTATTAGAAGCATTGCAAAGACAACATGAATAACAAAATATAGACATCTGCAATGGTGAATAGAGGAGCCATTTTCTTTCAATACTTTCACCATTGTTTAATTTGCGGACGAAAATTGTCTTGTTCAAATTCCTTGTTTTTATTTTACCACATGCTCTATGTAACTTCTGGAAGCTTCTGAGAAGTCGCAGTCTTTATTTTTGAAAAACTCTGGTCCTTTGCGAATTCACAATTCACGTACGTTTTTCGGCACTACTGCATCCCAATAATTACTAGGATCGTGTGAAACGTTTTCGTTGCCTGCTGAAAATTGCAGTTGATCTAAAACATCAGTTGTCCGTGTAGTTACGTCGCATTGCCAATCGCTTCCGGAGTTAGAAATAGATTTTAATGTTCTGTCATTGTTTTCTTATTGCGACAAGTTTGAAGAATCAATTACCTTGCTACTTTCAGGGGCAGCAGGAGCTTCGGGTGTAAAAAATGAAGTTAACTTTCGTTATTCGTCAATAGTTTCGTTTTGGTGAGCACCATTTTTTTCTTTTCTTTGCACTGCTGGGATATAATCATTTCGACCTGATTAAAAAATGTTGAAATTACGAGTATTACAAGTTTAATAAACAGTGTTGTTGGATTTTGTTATCTATTATTATTATGAAATTTTTTATCTTGTAGCATACTGTAGTTCTGTATTGTAACAAAGAATATTACACGGAAGATTAAGGGGGAGTCATAGCATGAAGAAAGACGCTATATAAATCTATGTATGAACGCGCGGATTAAATTTCTTAAGTGAAAAGAAAAAGAATATATAAAGAAATTCGAGATGTGAATGAATTTGAAATTTGAGGTGAGAAAGTCCACTAAGCAGTGGAGGAAGGTTATGGACTGTAATGAAAAGAAAACTCCGCTGAACAGTGGAACGTAGTAACCGAAAACCCACTCGCAATAACGTAACTGCGATTGTTAGTAGGAGAGCGTACGACGGAAATCCTACGGTCTGTTGAATTTACCAGATTATCAGTATTATCACGGGTCTGCGATAGAGAGTAGGCATTAAAGTGCCCCGTGTCCCGATACTTTTAGTGTCATAAGATGTTGAAAAAATACCGCCAGATTTGATACGGTACGCACCGCGGCCGTCGCAATTCGCCGAGTTGGTTCCGGTGGATGATGATCGGTGGACGTGTGTACCTTCCACTTTTACAAAGTCACAAAGCAGTGGAATGTTTTGAGAAAATGAGATACATAAAAGTTGACAGTTGCTCGCGATCGCAATTCGGATTCGAATCGAGACCGACGATCTAACAGAAAAGAAGACACGATGTAGACTAGAAAGAAGTAAAACTATGAATGTTCTGGTGAATATATTTGTCATTTAGTAGATAAATTGTTATTAAATTTGTAAGTTTTCTTGATTCTACCCCTAACCGACTGTTTGTTCGCCGAGGCCCCCTGGAACCCGGGGCCCTTGGCCCGAGCCCAGCAGGCCCATGTGTAAAGATGGTCCTGACATATACACGATTTTCTGATCTTTTCATTTTGAAGATCATTTTTACAAGGACAAATTTCTCGTTACAGTGAATAGAGGCCAAGTTAGTTGGAGCCAATAGTGGCCATAGAAAAAGTTCGTAGGAGTAAAACGATAGAAATACGAGCGAAATATGATAAAAACCGATCGATATTACTCAATCATTTTACTCATGAAAAATTATTCTTTACGACGTGTTTTTCGGTTTTCTTCTGCATCAAATGCAGCCAATGTATACCGTGCGCGTTTGCCCAAACTTTTTCACCACAACAGTTTGAACAAGATAAAACTTGATTTTATGCCATCTCATGTGATCGTTCACACCACGGTAAGCTTAATCGGTCGTGACTTGACAATTTTTTATTATGAAATCCACAGATATTTTCGAAGGTTCGATTAAATAAACAGGTTCGACGGTTTTTCATACCGTACATAAGAAAGAATTGTTATGTTTAAAAAATGTTTGCCGGTGGCCTTTGAACAATTATTCGATGTAATGAGCAACACGAACGTTTTCAGGTTATTCAACGTGTTGTAAGTAATAGTAAATATAATACTTGGATAGTTTCGCGCGATTAGTATAAAAGTACGAAGCGTTAATATCAGCTGACCTACCTGCAATATCCAGGAACCATTTCCACCGAATGTATATCCAGCATGAATGATGTGCCGATGCTTGGTAAAGCTTGCGAGAAGATTTCTGACACATTGCAACAATGTGTTGGTTTGAGGGTGTATCAGCACTTCTGTTACGAGATTTTCTGTAGCGTACTGTATGAGACGTTCACCTAGAAGTTCGACAATACATTATAAATTGGCGTGTATCAGACAATCTTATTACAAAGGCCTTCGCTAACAAGCACGCGTATATATATATACAGGGTGAATTTCATAAGGCGTGACAAGCTTTATTCTAAGGTAAATGCAATCATTACAAAAAAAAGTTGTAAATATACATTAGGGATATGATTAATAGTTTATGAGATATAAATTGTTAAAGCTGGTCCAATGAAAGCGCACCAAGAAGTATTGGAGCCGCTCACTCCAACCTTTCTCGGCATGCTCGACAAAATGCAGAGCACTCAATGCCCGAGAAATAAAAATCACTGCGTAATAATATAATAAATAAAATTGACTGCTCTGAATTTTGCAATTCCAAATGTAACACCCTACACCGTGCGCCATCTCTACGGCTAGGACGGGAGTGGGCGGCTTCAACGCTTCACGGCGTGCTCTGATTGGACCAATTTTAATCATTTTTATATCATGTAAACTGTTAAAAATATCCCTAATTCATGTGTTTTTGCAACTTTTGTCCGCAATTATCCCAACTACCTTAGAATAAAGCCTCTTACACCTTATGAAATTCACCCTGTATAGGCACGCTAAGTGCATGTATATTTATAATATTTCTCATATCTCTCTATGACTTTAAAATAAAGTTATTTGTGAATTTTGTATGTTGCAATATTCTCGAGGGCGGTTCTTTTCAAGGGGCATACAACTTTTTTTTCATATGGGACAATAATATTTTGCGGGGAGAGACCGTCTATATGCTTCATGAGATAAAAATATAATCCGTGCCGTTAGCGTTAGGATTTTTAGGTTTTGAGTTAGGATAGTAACTTTTGCTTGGACTTGAATTTTGCGCAAGCTCAATATGCAACCAAGT
Source organism: Netelia fuscicornis (assembly GCA_946811545.1). Taxonomy (NCBI): domain Eukaryota; kingdom Metazoa; phylum Arthropoda; class Insecta; order Hymenoptera; family Ichneumonidae; genus Netelia; species Netelia fuscicornis. Next base: position 12,934,497 of record OX328016.1, on the reverse strand, counting down.
TAATTTCGTTATGAGTTGAAAAGCTTTTTCTCAAATACGATTTGCAATTTGAAACAAACTAAATAATGGAATACAGGATGTTTACCGTTTCTGGCCTCTTCACCTTCAGGTGCCTGTGCTACGAGAGCTTGCAACTCCTTTTCTAGATCGACGTGACAACTGTCCTTATCCCACGACAGAAACCCTGCAACAAGTAATTAATCCCATAATGTACTAACTTTCATTAGTTGCGCTTGTTTTCGTAAAATACGAAAACAAGTTCTTCCTATCATATCGTAAAGAGATACAAAGTTCCTTATTAAGTGACAAGGTCTTTTAGAGTTCGTACCACTAACTCTTGTTATAAGGTTAAAGGATTCTAGTAACCATTACACCAACATAAGATACAGTTTCGACATAATGCGCATAATTTTGATCACCATTACAATTTGCCATCACCATGCCAATGATTATGTTGTAATATCGGTACATTTTTTGTTTCTTCTCCTTATAATATTTCAAGGTCTTCCCAATTGTTACAGGGTTTTCAATTGTCGTAATCGTCTATAAGATATTAGAATGTTCTCATGATTCTCAATCCCGTGCCTCGGTTATAGCATGGTCGGTGCTGGGTTAATGGACCATTCCGTTATAACTTGCTTGAAAATTGCTGATTGACACGATCTTTTTAAAAATAAAATTTGATAATCATTCCCTTTTTTTGCATTTATTCCAATGTTGTACATAATAATATTTGTAATGTTTTATTTTTTTGTTCTTACATTTATAAGTTTTCAGTCACCGCAAAATGATGCTTGAAAAATAATACCTGACGATGGAAAGTCATATTCCTCAAAAACTTGTCTGATATAAAAAGATATTTAAAAAATCATAAATATTATAATATTTATGATTTTTTTTTATATCTTTCGAACGTTCATTCACAAACCGTGAAATCTTACAAACACATTAAGCCGTAGTTGGTATCGAAAATGGAAAAATTGTCCAAGTTACAAGTGTAGGTATCGTTCGGTAGGAAGGTTGAGCCACTTTGAGTGATCGACCACACGGTTCAATCATTGTGTACGAGCACAAGAGATCTGTCACAGAATTACGCCGAGCACGCAGATCATCTCAAAAAGAGGCACAGAATGCTTAATCGGCTGCCGAAAGGGACATGTGTGGGCCAGAAATCGCTGATCGTCGGTAGGGAGGTCTCGTAAAACTTTCATTCGCGATACTTTAAATTGATACATATGTAGGTATATCTTTCAAACTGGCCCCAAGTAATTCTCGTAAATTATCGATTCTGGTGCTATGAAATTTGTATAAACAAATTTTAAACCCGCTCTACTCATCCCGTCCAAGACGTCTTTACGAATGTCTCGGGTGAGACTCACCTCTCACGAGACATGACTACTCACGAGATAATTACTATAATAGACGAAACGAAGTTCCAATTGATATTTTGAGTTTCCGTTCGCAATCTCCGAATTCGCGAATTACCAAGTACCAAGATTCGTCCAAATCAAATAAAATCATCTCACCACCTTACTTTTGAAATTTTTGGTTCATTTCTACGATCACTAAGCTCATGTCCTCGAGCGTTATGCATAAGCAATTTTTTGATTCGATTGAAAGAAAAATAGACAAAGGTATCTGCCCACTATATCATCTAACGTATGTAATCTTACGGCATTAAACGTAGAATAAAACAGTTTAAGTTTAAGAAAATAATGAAGATCAGAAATCAAAAATAATGTTTTTGAAATATTGAGATTTTTCTCGAAAAAATCAAAAATTTCAAAGAGTATGACAAGCACGTTTATAAACGAAACATTTGAAAGAAAAAAAAAATAAGAACAAAAAATACGCCTCCATTGACCAATTTTTGCAAAGTTATGAGCGTTTGAAAATGGTTGAAAAAACGAAAGACGTTTTCTTTACTAAAAGTTCATAATTTTTTTTCGGTTAGGTAAACAAATTTGAAAAAAATTCACAAAAATGTTTTTAATGGAGTAGTATAACATAGAATTTTCAGCAAAATTGAAAATGTTTGGGTTCACAAGTGGGCGAAATGATATAGAATCAGAGTCAGTCATATACCTGGTGTCCCTTTTATCTCTACGATCCGAAACAACTCGGTAATAATCCACAACACAAAAAGTATTCCAAACAAAAGTTGTACGGTATGGAGGGGGCTATCAAATGCGACCATTTTTTTGTTTTATTTCAGTGGGGACGTTTACGCACAGTGAAGGTCACCTTTACTTTTTTTTTAAATGGAGTGCTACATTTTTTATAATTATCTTGCAGACCACCTCAAGGCGCATAAAAAATATTAAGTGATCAAGATCATTGAAAATCATGCAAGGTCAGTATCGATGATACAATCCAAAATATCCTGGACTACCAAAGATTTCGTAGTCTTATAAACATTTAGTAGTAAAACGTTTGGAAGTGAACCGAGCTGAAACAACCTGAAAATATTTTATTTCAATAGATGTTCAAAATGACCTCCATCATCCTCCAAATATTTCTGCAGTCGGACAGTCAGCCACTATTTCGATCGTAGAATGCTTTCTGGACTGATGCTGTTACACACATTGATGATGCGTTGATAAACTTTATTCTTCAACGTCCGCGATAACAAAAAATCAAGTCGGGTTAAGTCCGCTAATCGAACAGGCTAGCATATTCTTGATCCTCGGTTGATCTGCTTATTATCAAATTTTTGGTCGACAACATTGCGAGCTATCGGTGCAAAATGAGCTGAACAATCATCATGTTGATACCAGATTTTTGCCGATCCCAGAAGTTTAGATCATCAAGCAATACAGGTAATATTTCTTCCAGAAAAGCAGCATACTTAACTCCAGTCTAATTACCATCAATGAAGTGTGAGCCAATAATTGTATTTTTCTATATGCCGCACCACACATTAACAATCCGTGGTCGTTGATGGGCAACATGTAACCATCTGAGATTTTCCTCCGCCCAATAGTGCAAATTATGCGTATTCACTTGTCAATAGTTTGTGAACGTTGACTCGTTAGTAAATAACACATTTAGCCCAAGCAATAGAGCTCTAAAATCATCAGATTTTCACAAAAATAGCACCCGATATCGGCGGGTGCCATCAGACGCGGAACAGCCTCCCGATCATAACTGACCACTTTGCGACTCCTGATTCCCATTTTATTTTTTGTTATTAAGAAATTAGTGAACAAAATACGTTTTTTTTTTCATTTTTTGCTTATAAAACAAAAAATAATGAAGGAATCATTGATCAAGGGAGATACACTGAAAAAAAAACCGAGAAAAAAAGCATTTTTTTTTTTTCAAAATGTATAACTCCGCCATTTTTAAAGTTCTAGGCCAGGCTCTTCGCGAGATAGTAGGTATTGATACATACTTTTTGTGTGCGTGACCGGGACTCTGTCGGATAATTAGGTGTTGCATTATTGCAATGAACATTTTATTCTACCATATTTTGCGGAGAGCTTCCATGCTCTGGTGGTCGTCCGATTTAACTTTAACCAAGCGGCTTTTGAAACTAGAACTATTGATCTATAAATCGTCAATTTTAGATTTTCGTTTAATTGCGTTTAAGTAGATGAAAATCGCGCCTAAACATGACCAAAAACGCCCGAGCGAGCGAAAGTGGTCGTGCAGTGGGGATAGACCGGCAGACGCGGGGAAGCCGCATATATAGTGATAGAAGCGCGCTCGGCCCAAGTTTCGTATCTATGTATTTGATTATTTCAAGAACCAGCGGGACTATTTTAACATATTTTTTTTTTATTTCGGGTAACTCGATCACCGGAATCTGATTCTTTATTCAGATTTCATGTAAAATGAACGAACAAGATTTCTTCATTATTTGTTGTTTTATAAGCAAAAAAAAAACGAAAAAAACGTGTTTTTTCACTAATTTGTTAATAAAAAAAAAATAAAAAAATGGCAATCAGTAGTCGAAAAGTGGTTAGTTGTGATCGGGAGACTGTTCTGCGTCTGATGGCACTTGCCGTTATCGGGTACTATTTTTGTCCAAAAAAAACGCTTATTTGCTTGGCCTAATTATTAAACAATTGTTCGTCCGTTCGCAATTGTGTCCGCAGACAGAAGTTGATGCGATTTTAAAAATTATTGGCTTCGAAAGACTGATGCAGCGAGTGTTAGGTATGTATGGAAATAATGACGTTTGAGGATTCTTCACACACTTGATTTTGAAATCGGATATTGTTTAAAGAGAGGCATATAACTAACACGAGGGTCTATAATAACGGTACCCAAGATTGCAGTTTCTGTATTACCCGTGATTCACGTCTTAGCATGTTTTTTTTTAACAGGATTAACACTACCTATTGCACGAAATGACGTCACTACCGCGTCAAACGTTCGCCAGCTTAGACACTATCGATCTGAAAACTGCTCATTGTCAGTATACAAGAAACATGTTCTTGTGGAACGTTTTCTTGCTTCACCATAACGCAGTACTATGTCCACATTTTTGAATTGCCAATACATTTTCAAATAAAGAACGGCTTTGATAGAAATTCGAGATTAACCTGAACCACAACCTCGATTGACCTGTCTACTATACAGATTGTGAAATAATGACACTGGCCGGGGTAGATGAGGGCGCAGATATATTTTATTCCGTTGTAAGTCTGCTCGACTGCTCATAGCTAAAACATTAGTCTCAACTGCCCGTTTGGTTGAAGGCGCGCGCGCGTTCACGCACACCCAAACACTTACAAGCACACCTGCGTCGTGTGTGTGTGTGTGCGTGTGTTTATACTAAGCTTATCGATACGCCGGAGATATCACACCTCACTCTTCTTATTCCGTAGCCGATCCGATCGGCGCAATGAACATTACTGATTGGCTTCTTGGTATTCATATTTTGTTTTATGATTTTCTAACACCTTCGTCATCACATTTAATCACTCGATTTGCATGTCGTTTCCTACCTCCCGGTCGCTTACTTTAATCATGTACGTCACTCCCAGCACTAAAATTTTCTCTACCGTTCCATGAACCCATGACTCTTTTCCTCCGTTGGTGTATTTTTTTTGTCATGACTGGATCGCTTTCTTCTTCGAAAACTGGATCGCTTTCTTCGAAGAAGAAGGATCCAGTGTTTATTTCCCGGATGATTTGAAATTTGCCGAGCCTGATGCGTTTTCATACGTTCATACTTCGGTAATCGAATAGGAATTTTGTCACCGCATTTTCAAACGATAAACCGTTTCCAAGCGTGCACGTTACTTTGCGTTTGAACGTGTCCACGAAGTTCTCCATAGTTCCGTTGGTCGCTGGGCAACATATGGATGTAGTGATATGTCCAATATCGCTTTATTTAATCATTTTTTAAAATTCTTTTCCGACGAACGTGCAGTAATCGCATCGGTGACCAAATGAGCTGGGAAACCGCTCTTCGGGAATACGTCATTGAAGGCCCGAATTGTACTTACTTCATTCATTGAGGCCATTGTTATTGCCTTTGGCCATTTAGAATGGCTATCCATAATGTTGACTACCACGGTTTTGCCGAAAGATGAGCCTAGAAAATCCGCGTGGATACGGCGCCACGGTGTTGTAGCCCAAAATCACGGGGCTACCGCAATTTTCGGCGGCGCTTTTCGATTTTGGAGGCATAATAGACATGCCGGAATGATTGACTCCGCTTCTTTATCCATTCCTGGCCGCCACACAAATTACTTCGCAAGTGCTTTCATTTTTGTTACTCCAAAGTGGTTGTGACGCAGCTCCTTTTATACAAATTTTTGCAATTTTTTTGGTATTACCTCTCTATGAACCCAAAGGAGACAATCGTTATCGACGTAAGTGCTTCCCGCTTATTCCAGGGGGAGTTGATTGGTTCCTCCGATAGCGGCTTTTCGCTCCAGCCGCCAATACAGTAACGGTATACTTTTGCACTGCCGCCAATTCATGCGACGCCAAATGGTAGTCATCGATTAGATCGAGGCTTGTATACATCGAATTTTGTAAGATTGAGAATTCTTTCGCATCATTCTTATTGTTAGTGGTTTCCAACGGCAGCCTGCTAAGCCAATCGGCATAATTTTGTTGTTCGCAAATATGTTTAATCCTATAGCCGATGGTGCGAAAAATAGTGATCATCGCTGTAATCTTGCTGCTGTGATCTCAGGGGCTGCCCTTTCCGGGTTGAAAATTCTCGACAACACCGCCGAATCGGTTTGCGAAATAAACCGCCGCCCGTACAGATATTCGAAATATTTGCGAGTTCCGAAAATTATTGCGAGCCCCTCTTCGTCGAGGTGCGTGCAATTTCGTTGAGGTGAGAATTGTTTGTTTATCTGGATCGAAGTGGACCAATATTTTTTTTGTGTCAACTCCCGTTTGATGTATTCGAATTCTGCGTTGCATTCTTTTGTGCAGTTAAAGGTGTTTTACTCAAGGCATACAAAAAAAAAAAGAGGAGAGATTTTTGTGTCATATTTTCAATGAATCCGTAATAGTTAATTGATCCCAGAAAACTTCATCGTTGCGATACCTTATTTGGCCTTGGTGCATCTTTAATGGTTTTGATTTTTTAAGCGATCGAATACCGTCTTTATTTACTAGCAAACTTAACCGTAACAAACTTCATCTTTCAAAAAGTTGCATTTCTCAAATTTCAATCGCAGCCCTGCTTCGACTAATCGTTTTAACACTTGGTCGACTCTATTCAAATGTACAGTTATACCTCCGGCGCGAATATTATGATATTATCGATAAAAACGATTGTGCTCGGGACCCCTACCACTAACGTCGCCATAATTCTTTGGAATGATCCTGGCCCGGTGGCCACGCCGTACCTGTAATCTATGATACTGAACGATCCTACGTGCGTGCGTTCTAATGACTACCAATTTTTGGGATTCTTCAGGCCGTGGTAATAATTGCAAGTAGCCCTCGGATAGGTCTAATTACGTAAAAAAAATTCCCCCCTCATAGGGTTTCCAGAACTTCTTCAACACGAAGGAGTGGGTATCTGTCAACTTGGAGATATTTATTCAATGTCGCTTTATAATCCCCCGCATAATCTGATTGTGCCATTGTTTTTTAACACTGGAACTACCGGCGTTCCCCAATCCGAAAATTCAGTTGGTGAGATAATTTTTAGACTTTGCAATCTTTTCAATTCCTATTCGACTTTATTGCGAAACGCAAAGGGCTTTTTCCTGGGCTGAATAAACTTAGGTCGTGCCTCTTTTGTGACAGTTAGTTTTAATTCTTCTTTCGTGAATTTTCCAATTCCCGGTTGAAAAACTCTTGGAAACATTTTTTTTTTTTTCAAATTTCATTGTTTCGGTCGTATCTGGGATTTTTTCGCTTTCGGTATGTTTTATCTTCGCGCTCTTATCACGCTCTTATCTTTAATTTCGGTACTTCTGAATTTTTGTTAAACGATACGCGCGGCCACATTATGAATTCGCGCTACCAAATCCGACCCAAAATCGGTTTACCCCTCCCTTCTTTCACTACGTATAAATTCTCGTTGATTGGAGTATTATTTGTTTTGCTTAAAGTCAGACATACCCTACTAAGTATCGGTAATTTTTGTTTATCATAAGCACGTAATGCTATTTTTGAAGAACGCATCGGAATCTTTGAAAAGAATTGTTCATACCATTCCTTTGATATTGCAGATACGTCAGCGCCTGAATCTACTTGAAATTTTTAATGGGATTTTCTCGATTGTGACTGATGCAAACTGAGATTCGATTTTTTTCTCTTAACCTACTTTTTACTACTTCTATGGCTTGTACCGGAAAAAGATCGCCCACCAAACGATCGTCTATATCTCTTCTTGATCCTCATCTGCGCCTGCCGTGTCTTTCGTCGCGATGTAGTTCCGCGTCAGCGTCCGTGGCTTTGACGTGATTGCGACCTCCACAACAATAATAAATTTGTTCGTTGTCACCGCGTTCACTTCGCCCCATACTCCTCTCGTGCGTTCGCCGTCCACGCTGAGGTATTGTCAGCCGGCGCTTACAGCAATTCGTATCTGATCTGTTTATTGTGTATGCTAGCAATGAGTTGATCTTTCAGCTATTTATTTTGGCGGCACTGAATTAGCATTTCTGTACTAGTTTCTTCAACGCCGTTAAGAATTCTTGAACCGATTCGGTTGGACTTTGTTTAGTGCCTCTAAACGTGAACCTCCGAAGTTGTTTATTTGGCCGCGTATTATCTAAGCGGGTGTCCCCAGCTTATCCTTAATCACCCAATATGCTAATGACAGCGGAGCTTCATTTTCACAAATCGCGGGAATTTCTGCAAAGGCCTCCTGAGACACTTGTGTTAAAAGCAAGGCTGATTTGTTTCCTCCTCCACGCCCTTTAATTGTACGAGTATAAACGCTTCCATTTGCTGTATGAACGCACTCCAGTTTCCTCCTCTTTGGAACGATTTAATATGACCGTGTCACGTGGCCACTTTTGGTCCTTCCGGTATGCCGATTTTTATTTGTCCCAGTAATTTGACGAATTGACCTCGCTCTCTAACGAAACTCGCTAACCGTTCACGAATTGCGTCAATTGGCCGATGAGTGTTTATACGTCCACATCAAATTTCTTAGAAATTTTGAATAACTTCCACTTCACTTATTGGCTCTTTCACTCCGAGCATGTTATTTCGTTATTTAATTGATCCCATCCTCGTCGCCAGTGTGAAATAATGACACCAGGCTAAATAAGGGCACAGATGTACCTATTTTATTCCTTATGTGAGTCTGCTCAAGACTGGTCACAGCGAAAGCCTAACCTCAACTGCTCATTTGGTTGAAGACACAAAGCTGCATCGTGTGTGTGGACGTATGCGTTTACAATAAGCTTATCGCTACACCACTGATATCACACAGATTAACGCGGATTATAGTAAATAAAGACAAGGTATTCGAAGTATCGTCAATGACGTTCTACGATCTCCGAAGATATCTCTCCTTTTCAGCTAAGCTTTTAGCGCGGATCAGTACCAAATGTTTATAGGGCCACGAAATATTTGTTAGCCTGAAATATTTAGATTTGTATCATCGATACTGACCGTGAATGACCTTAAACGACGTTGACCTCCTAATGTTTGTATGCGGCTCGAGGTGTTCTATAAGATGGTTGAAATAAAAATGTAGTATTCCATTTAAAAAAAAGTGAAAGTGACCTTCACCGTGCGTAAACGTATCCACTGAAATAACAAAAAAAAATGATCGCATTGTTGAATTGAAATCGTCGGAATTACTGTCAAACCATACTGTTTGACAAATCTTTTGTCAAACAGTTCGGTTGTTTTGTCTCAATAGCTCGAGATAGTGTAATTAGTGAGGAAGTGAATTTGTCAATCTCGGAACGGTCAGTCGAGGATTGGAAATGGAAACTGACCTGTAACACGAAAACGAGTAAGTCCGAAATAAATCTGTAGTTTTCTTTGTTGTAGACTACGAAACTTTTTGATGATTCCGCGACTCCTCGGGCCATCCAGCTGTACCCTCCCTGTGTCAGTCTCACGGTATATTTGACATTTAATGAGTGTTAGCCTCATAAGGCTAACTGGCGCCCAACTATTTGTTCATAAAATTTTCTAATATTTATTAAACTTTCCAAAAGAGCCCTGCCAGCCCTTGACCCAGGCCGCGGCAAGTGAGGGAAAAAGAGAATCCCGTCTCACGTTAAAATAAAATAAAAATAAAAAAAAGGAAGACACAGTCAGTATAACCTTCAAATTCGAAATGACTTATCAAACTTTTTTCGGTCTTGGCGTTCCAGGATGCCTGCAGTGGTGCTGCTTCACTCTATTCCAAAACGCGTATTAACTTTTGACAACTGACAAGAGACTAACATACAATATGGCTGAAAAATGTATAGATACTTGTCAGACAGGTGCACCAATACAACAATGAAAACATCGAGTCAATCGGACTAATAAAACCCGCGAAATTAGAAAACTCCCGTTATTTATTGAACACACTTCGTGGACCGATCCGTAATCCTGCGTGTAACTCTTGGAGACAGGTTTTCCTAGATGATAGGAAAGATGATATATTGCTACTGAATACGAGGAAAAAAGGAGGCGTGTATTGTTATTGGGAATCTCCGCTGTTGGAATTTAAGTCGATATATATAAGAACTTAAGCAAATATATGCTCAGTTTATAGATTCACAATTCACGATTTATGGAATTACAATTTCATGTTTCTACTATAGCTGCGAGCGTAAAGGGTATTGACCAAAAAATCGCGCAGTGTTCAAAAACTCTCACCAATAAGACAACTTCAACGTAAAGAAGTCTGTGCACCTTTCTGGGTGCCAGATGTTTTATGCCTTAGGGGTTTTCCCCCGGGGGGGGGGGGGGGGGGGGTGTACATACGCAAAAATCGTATGGTCTTGTATAGAATCCTTACCCTAGTGGCAGTGAGATTTATGACCGCTGGACTGGAATACGAAAATTTCGTGGACAACGTTGAGTATGTAACATAATGGTACTTGTATTAATAAATTACCGATAGCAGATAGGAAAAGCAAAACAAAACAAAAACTGTTGTTCGACTGCAATTTTACCGCTAAACTGACAATGGTGACGTAATCTTTGCATAGGATTAATTTTTTAGAGGACATTACAGTGCGCACGCAACTTTTGTAGGAAGAATTTTTCAATAAAATTCATTCCAAAAACACTTTTAAAAAAGCGAGTTTTTTTAACAATCTCTGGTGGCTAAAAAACATACGATTTTTTTGCGAAACCTTCAGGACGTGTTCCTGAAGGTCGAAATAATCTACAAAAAATAGTGCTGTTCTTGCATCTTTGAATAGAACTCGTATCTCTTCCAACTGTACTATTTATCAAGGTCGTGAAAACGGATGTTTCGTCGAATTTATTATCACTATTAACAGGTCTTCCGTTAATAAAAACAAAAAAATTTAACAATAGGTAGCACATCCGCGAATATTTTGTTTTAGACTCGGACGGTAGTTTGGAATGGGAAGGCACCTCGCGACCTTTTTAAATCGATATTTTGTTAACGAAGGCTACGAAATTTTTCACCACTCCGACGCGGCTCCAAAAAATGAAAATTTCCAACGTTTTAAATTCTATTTCGATAAACTATGTCAAATAATTTTAGAGAATGACACTAACTAGTTCTTATAAAAATTAAATTAGAACTAATAATAATTCTACTAATATAATTTCCCTTTTCAGATGTAGGGTTCGAAATGTATCGTAAATATTGGTAGTTGCGGTAATAAATCTGCTATAGACAACACAATTGTCTCTTCAATTTAAGTTACTCGTCAAGCCCAAATGCATCAAACGATGAAATTTTTCATGCGGTGTAAGTTGAATTCGAGGCATATTGGAATTGAAGCATGAAACTATTTTGGCCTAATGGTAAAGGAGCGTCGTTGAACATAGGGTCGAATGAAAGTGTGTGTGTGAATCAGTGTCACAGAGCACACACGGTGACGGTACCAGAGATATGTCGAGTTGCCTGGAAGCCCCGAAAGTGATATACGAGAAGCCGTGCTGCGAGTCACCCTCTTCAATGCTCATCGAACCACTCGCTAAATCAGTTTCCGATAGGTACTCGCGAATCTTTCGGCGACGATGAGTTTTTACGTTTTAATTCTGGGACGAATTGGTAGATACATTTCGCCATAGTAAAAACGTTTTCACGAGGACGTGTAAGTGGATGCAGCGCTTCAACTTGCATCGCTCTCACTCTCAGACTGGTTTAATATTTTTTATTCATATTTTGCCGGTTATTTTGTAGTATCAGCACAGTTCCATAATATCGAGCAAAGAAATCGTGCTGTTCTCACAAAATATCTGGCAAAATATGAAAAAATTCTTAACGGTGCCCGTGAGTGAGACCGGTATGAGGTGAAGCACTGCATCCACTTACGCGTCATTCTCGTGAAAACCTGCTACCCACTATGACGAAACTAACCAATTCTTGACCGAGAATTAAATCATAAAAGCTTAGGGGAAATCGGCAATCGGCACGATTAAAAATTCTCCGATGCCAACGACAGTTATCAGGTTCAATTATTCTAATTAAGTGCTTGGAAGGAGAGTCGTAGGTATTGGTTTTTTCGACTTTATCAAAATTTTTCGGTTATAGATGAATCAAGCTATAAAATTATCAAGCGATGCGATTTCAAGTTTTAACGAACAATAATAAAACAAACCGGACGAAATAAGACGAGAAGAGCTTTATCGCAAATGTCTTCTGCTCGCCCCACGATTACGATCATGGGCAACTCGAACCCAAAAGTTATCGTGACAATGGAAGGATCCTCTTTGGTTGTTTGAATTATTATTTTTGATCCGCACATATTCCTTTACAGTTTCCCAATCGTTTAAAATAAATAAATAATTAGATCAATCTTCTATACGCTTATACAAAGTTTTCCTTATGTGTAATTCAATGTCTGTCAATTTAATTCCCCATAGAGAAAAACGTGTCAAATGAAAAAAATGACGAAGCAAATAATAATTAGGTATATGTATTTTGATGACACAGGTCTACCTGAAAAAAAGTCGTGTGTGCTCGTACGTGTCAGATGATGTTTTTCTGGTGTAGGCATATTTTCCCGCCGAACACGAATCTGAAGTCAGAATTGGGGCTCGTCTAGCAAATAATCAAGAAAACACCCAAAAATTATAAAAACCACGACCTAATAATTTTTTCTGAATGACGATAAAATTCTTCTAGTGTTGGCCGTTTCCTGGCTCTTTTGGCCTCAAATGACCTATGCAGTGAATTTCTGCTGCACTTTTTTCTAATCTGCAAACGTATTTACTCCCCACTGTGCCCGAAATCGCCGATCAAACTCATACCTCCCCAGATCTTACAAGTACGAGGGCGTTTCGACTTTGACGGAAGGACAATGCCAACTCGTCGTCAGATACACTACGGCATTATTCTTATATTCTAGCGGTTCCCTGCAAAACAGCGCGCCTTCGCTGGCTTCAAACACCACCACAAAGTGTTGATTAGCGAATCACTCTACACATCCCATTAAAGGGCAATTGCCACCGTAGTCCGAACATTTCGTGGTAGCAGCAGGTTTCTACATGGTTCCGACTTGTACCAACTTTTCATGTTTGTCAAAAACAAATAATAAAAAATAAATGAGACAGAAGGCAGAGGCAGTGAATCGACATATGTAGGTATTTGCAAATTACGGTTGGATACTACCGTACAAAGAGGAACAAGCAAAAACCGCGTGAAAATAATATCATGCAGAAAAAATGAGTAGATCGTGATTTCGATCGTTTTCGGGATTTTCTCGATTATTTGCTGAGCGACCACCCCCAATTCTGACTTGGGATTCGTGTTCAGCGGGAAAAAATACGCCGCAAAACAACGTAATCCGGCAGCGAGCACACGCCGCTTTTCTTTTTTGTGGACCTGTGTAATCAGTAATTGCCATCGTTGGCCAACACCTACCTTCTATAAGTTCGTCTCTCTGACCTTGGCTTCGCTCCGAACTCTCGTAATTTTTAAATCTCGCGCGTGTCTCCTTACCGTTTCCGGAATAAATCGGTTATATATCACTTTTTTTGGCATCACGGACGATGGATCTTTACTCGATTATATAATTGGATATTAATCGATAAGTCGAAATAGAGAGTCGATGACACGAATCTTATCTATCAATGTATTTCATTTATCGCGTCTCAAGGACACCTCAAATTACCTGCTCTATGCTCTGCGACCTCTTGAGACTTCATTGTTGTTTTGTTTTTCTTTCTATTATCGTACGCAATCAAAAGCACATCCGAAAATATTTTAATAATCGCTATGAAAGTAAGCGAAATGTTTTATTTTAATCTCTTTAATGATTTGTAACAGACGCGAGTGACGATCGTTTGTATCACGATGATTGAGAATAGTCTCTCCTTTATTAAGATCATAAATCGAGTGCGAAACTCAAGATTGTAGCGTGTGCGTCGCGTCGCGTCGCGCCGCCATCTTAAATTTAGTACCCTCCAATCAGGACTCACCATTAACCCTGATTGGGGGGTACAGTCGCCTCTCTTGGTTCTACTTAAGGGCAGGGTAGGATTAATTCGTGTGAAAAAAGGCACATTTTTATGATTTTTTTTTTTTGACGAAACGGTTAAAATCTATTTATTTAAACCAATGGTGAATTAAAGTGTGACATTCGAAGAATATTGTGTCCAATTTTCACGAAGAAATATTAAGAAATACGGCGATGGCAGCAATTTTTGTCAAGCGTCTCGAAAAAAAGTTGAATTGCGGTGCCCATCATAACTCCGTGCTGAATCATCTGAAATAAAAAAATCAAAGTTATATCGTTAGATAAGGACTTTCCCCAGGTAACGCTGGGGGGGGGGGGGGGGGGGGGGGGGGGTCGAAATTTTTATTTTTCAATTTTTGGGAACACTTTAAAGGAAAAAACGCAATTTTGAGCAAAAAAATCGGTTAGTTTGTTATTATAAAATGAAAAATATAAACAAATTTGAAAAAAAAACTCTCCACCGTTACCTCGTAAATTATGTACAGAAATAGTGTGCAAAATTTCAAAAGGATCGGTGCAATAGTTTTGAAGTTATGATGGGCACCGGCTTTGAAAATGTGAGTTGTGGGAAAAACGCTTTAAAGTTTTGAACACTACAAAATTTAAGATGTAACGTTCGTAAGTGAGTTTTATCGGCTTACCTCACACTGAATCATCAATGCCAGGTCCATAAAGGATGTTGCTGTCATCCAGGATGTCTAAAGCATCTTCTTGCTCTTGTCTACGACGAATCCTGCCTTCTTTCGTCTGTTTTTCGGCTTCCTGATGTGCTCGGCCTATACGCATAGGGTCAGATGATCCCACTCATGAGCGTTTGGTCCACTACTGATTCCCATTTCTTGCATGAAGGTTAGTAAAGCAAAAGAACCTTCATTGAACACACATGCTGCTACACAAGCTGCAATCTGAACGATGACAGAGGTTCCACCCACATGCTTTGGTGAGATTTTCCAAATAAGTTGGTTCAAACTCTCATTGTTGTTCTGCATAAAGCCTCCGACACATCGCTCTAGGATGGCATCTTTGCTCAGATCTTCATAGATGGGCTTGATGGTATCCAAAATATCCTTGGGAAGAGCACTGTACGTGTGTTTGAACGAATCCAATCCATTATACGCAACAATAGTGCGCTCCGGTCAGGTAGGCAGAAAATTCAGGCAGGTATAAAAATACTCATAACGTCATCAATTTTGCTCCGACAAATTTTAAATTTAAACACAATATTCTTGAGATATTATGCTTTCAGTTAAAATTGAAAAAACAATCGAAAAATAAACATTTTTAAACCCTACCCTGCCGTTAAGTACCTTTTTTCTCTGGTCCCGCATTCTTAACCGAAATTAATAAAGTTATCTATTGTTTCGTGTTTGACAAATACATTTACCTTTGATTATTCCTGATAGCATAAAAATTATTAACCGCGATAGAAGAGCCCCCACAAGATAAGTACATTGTTTCGTGCCTACGCAAAGATGCTTTTTGGTGAAAGCTTTGTTGGGGACTTTAAAGCATTACAAGAATAAGATTTGGAGTTTGCAATGGGCACCTTCAATGTTTCTAATCTGGCCTAATCGTCCCAAGTTTACTTAAGTTTAGAAACCGAAAGAACGGTATTTACGGACTTGCAGTTTATTTAGTATGGAGTATCCCGCGGACATGTGCCTCTACTAACGAGCCTACTGTCAAGTGGAGAGTTATCAGGCGCTTTTGTTTCACAACGAGGTCAACTGTTTTGCAACAGAAATGCTGATGCATCTTCGTCGTTTTCGCTACATATAGCTATATTACGATGACTTAATCGAAAGGCAGCATATTTATAATAGTTTGCGTGTTAAATGTACTGGTCGGCATATATGTAGGTCGATGATAGTATAAAGTTCTATGGAATGAAATTTACGTAGTGATGTAGGTACGTACTGACTTATATTATTAGACGGGGCACTCACACAGCTTTATACAGTTATTTCTGATCACGTTTCAAGTAATTGCATTCAATTATAATAATTGGATCGTGCAATGTATGGCCAACATTGATTATAATCGTATCCACACCACAGTAGGTATGTATTCCCTATGATTACGAGAGCTCGATAAACAATATTCTTTACCTTCCATTCCACAAATATGCGGAATTCGATAAGTAACAACAACGTGTTAAAAAGTGAAGTATCTAATTAAGCCAACGAACGACCCAATACTAAAACAATTGAATTGCGTTCAAAGTGTCCGAATTCAATTTATTGCATTATTAATTGAAATGGGAAAAAAGAAAAGCTGTTATTTTCGTTCGGTGAAATTTCTTTTCATATCACGAATATCCCAGGAGGGTAACGTTAAATCGCTAATTAATCCTCGATCATCGAAAGCGATCATCGAATAAAATTACAGTATTTCTTTCACTTATCGTGCGTGATAACTAGGAACTTCGGGAAAACGAGGTTGAGATTAAGTTCAAGAATATACTAGGGGTATCGAAAGACTTGCGGATGGTGGCACGGCCAAAGTAAAACCGAGAGTACGCAGAGGTGGTAACTACTGGCGAATATGGTATCTCAACAAAATTAGATTAGCTATGTTTCTCGTACTGTATTGGGTAATCAGACGGGACTTGTTTTTCTCATCCAGTACAGAACGGCTCCTATTTTGGTCATTGCAGTTAATGTTGCGAACATGTTCTATCTACTTTTCGTCCTGTTATGTCCTGAAGAAGTTTTGTCATTCGGTACGATTGAGTATACTACGATCGTGAGTACCTTATTGAGTAAGTTATTTTAGTACTACACTACCAATTTTTCACACTTATACTGCCAAGATTATGAAATGCCTACCAACACATTTTTCTACGGATGTTTCTTGGACAACAGCAAAAGAATACAATTACTATTTCTTTACAACTCCAAAAATAGCGCATACGTATTATCGAAGAACTTTATACAAGTCATGCAGCGTTTTACGTAGAAAATGTGGTGGATATTTTGTTACGGAAATACAGAACGGTTTGTAAACAAGTCCTACCTACATACATTGGTTAATAAGGTCACGAACGTGTATAGAGGAAGCTCGCGACGCTTATGATGAGTTTCTGGGATTCGAAATGCGCTTTTTGAATTCAACAAGCAAAACAGATGTACTTATTGCTGCAAGTGTGGTCGAATCACTGAAATATCTTGCTGCACGATAAACTATGAATCTGTATAACAACATGTGTGATCAAAAATATTATTACTTTCAAGTAGTACTTACTGTGCCAAATTATTATTTACAAGAAGAAACAAATCGTGAAAGATTGTAACACCGTTGCGGTCAAAACAAACTTCTGTCATACCAAAACCTATGTGAGCATACGTGGTTGCTTCTTCCTTTTTTCGATACAAATATTCTCTGTGCTTTAGTATAAAAGTTACTGATTTCGTTCCCTGTATTTTTTCAACGTTTTTGTGTTTTAGTACCACATATTTTAGCTTATCTTATTTCATACTTGTAACTTATTCTCATTACTTGAGTTTATAAAATGGCAATAAAACAGTCGCAATGTTCGTGCAAACACAAAATATGTGAAATATTTTTAGTAACATCGATATGGCGATTCGGTATTGATCAACGTTCGTATAATATGTTGTCGGGCGCGACCTACCGTCGTCCCAATAATTAGGATCAATATCGTTCAATACATTGGCCGGATATTTGTCAATGTGATGGTCCAGTAACGTTTGCTACAATGGCTCGGATCAACGGGACGAGACTGTTGGTCCCGCGTTATTATTGAACTACTGGGCTTGCGTCTAGCTGTAGATGATTGGAATTGCCGCACCATTACTGCTTCGTTTGCAGATCACGATCGCTATTCTCTGGAACGATGTGCAGGGACTGCACGTGACAGAGTGCAAGGACAAAATCTGTCCCCTACCAGGTACTTATAGGTTTGGGTTTGGGTTTGGGTGAAATCCCTGATATCGCACTGAACCACGTCAACTACAATAGTTGAACAATAATTACGATAACGGACATTGATTAGCGGCGAAACGTGCGTTAAGGTATCCGAACGGAATTCGAGGCCCGAGTCTCGCATAGTACGAAACATGGACACGTGCACTCACAAAGAACATCACTTTGGGGTCCCCTTCCAATTGTGTTGCAACTTTGGTATGTGGTAGAGTGTCAAAAACTAAACGATATGTATTTTTTTTTATTGGCGGAAAAACGGTTTTAGGGGGCAAAACACACTCTCAAAAATGATTTTGTTTTTTGTTTATTTTTCGGCAATAATGTTTTAACGGTACAAAATATTTAAAAAATTCAAATTGCAATAATCTTGATATTTTCACGCGCTTATTCATTGGAGACGAGAACGATGCAGATAACAATAAATTTCATATTATTTGTTGCAAAAATCGAATTTTTAATCGATTGAGATGTACATTTGCATATACGTGGAGCCTATTACTAAAGGAAACCTATTCTATTTTGGTGGAAACACAAAATTCTAGTTAACGTGTTTTTGCATTTTTTCCAAATAGCAACCATAAGAGAGTAAACTACACTCTATCCGAGATTCCGTACCGCAGTCGTCGTTTCCCATTTAATATGTTACGTCTTTGCTGATTCCAAATATTTGTAACAACTCCGAATCAACGTTTCCTGTTGTCCTAGTTTTTCACCCTTCGCGTGTATGCAAATTTACATGTCAATCGATTAAGAATTGTCGGAGATACGTATGAAAACATTCGATTTTTGCAATAAACAATATGAAATTTATTGCTCAATGCATCGTTCTCATCTCCAATGTATAGTACGTGAAAAAATAAAGGGTGTTGCAATTAAAATTTTTTTATATCTTGTACCGTTAAAATGTTATTGCCGAAAGATGAAAAAAAAACCCCGATTTTTGAGAATGTCCCCCCCCCCCCCCCCCACCGCCAACCGTGTTTTCACCGATAAAACAAAAAATACGTGTCGCTTAGTTTTCGGTTATTACATACCAAAGTTTTAACAAAATCGGAGGGGCACACCAAAGTCATGTTCCTCGTCAGAGCCATCGACATGAATTGGGAGGAGAGTTGCACTCTTGATCAAAGTCGGATCGCTCTTGTCATCCGCCATCGGATATGCGTTTAGTTTGAGGATCTGCCCGAACATTTGGGCATCATAAACCAAAAAACTACACTCCTGTCATCGGATGTGGCTAGAACCAAAACGTTCACGAAAGAAAACAAGGAAGCCATATACCCTGTGAGATGTCCTAAGTACACTGAAATTGTAGGACGTTGCGAAAGCCCCGGAACAAACAGATTGACGCTATCCTTACGACGGAATACTTCGAAATTAACGAAATGGTAGCAGCTGTATTTACCAAACTATTGGTAAGATTCGAATACGAAAAATATGTAAAAGTATCGAGCATTAAAACATATTGAGAAGCGCATCCGCGACTACCTCGAGAGCAAGCGTTGAGAATTACACATTGAGCGATGAACTAAAAACTATTTTTCCCCACATTGTCTATTCTGCATTATACTAATACTGTACGACAAGTTATCGAATTTCCATCATACAAACAAACAAAATTGCTTCAGCTTTTCTGACAAAAATATTTATTTTTTAATCGAAAAAAAAAAAGAAATAGAAAGGAGAATCTGCCATTTATGAATCTTGCGGCATAAAACTAAGAATAAATCAGTTAAAAAAAAATGGAAATAAGAAATTAAAAATTTCATAGACTACGACTTGGACATTTTTTTTGTATTTTTTTTTTAAGTACGTTTAAAAACGAACAATTTGGAAAAAACGTCTCCATTAACGAATTTTTGAAAAAATTATGAGCGTTTAAAGGTTGTTGAAAAACAAAAGGACGCTCTTTTTTTTAAATTCATAACTTTTTTTTGGTTGCGTAAAAAATTTTAACAAATTCACAAAATCGTTTTTAGTGGGATGGTATGACGTATAAAATTTTTAGCAGAATTAAAAATGGTCCAATACAAAAGTGGTCGAAATCGTATGGAATTATTCATATATGTATAATATATGTAACAGGCCTCGTCGTCGTCAATAAGATCCACACAAAGAGGAGATGCAGCGAATTCGTTTTACCAAAGAAACGCGATCGACTGTCTTAATTTACCCCCTTAGAGGTGCAATTTCCGGAAAATCATTCTTAAGCGATTATCCATGTAATTATAGGAATGCATTGTCAAAATTTGACAGTGCATTTACATCGAGCACTTTTGTCCAGGCGGCGTGTGCCGGTTAATCGCGGAACGGAATATATGGGGCATGCCAAGTGGGTCAGGTTCAAAAATTTTTTTTTAATATTTTCCGAATTTTCTAATATTTTTTAGTATACATTGAGATTTTTTTTAATTACCCGTTCAAAAGATATCGAATTTTCGAAAAATCCCTCTTTTTTCGATTCTTTTGCTCATAACTTTTCTTTAAAAGTAGGCCAAATTGAATCTTTTTCTTTTGCCAAATTTTCGTTTGTGAATGTAGTTAAAAGAAAAAAAGTATTGAAAAATGATTTCAGGTGTTTTTGAATGTGATTTTTAAAGTTTTAAAGCTTAAAACTTTTTTTAAAAGAGAGTGCATATTTGGTTTTTTTGAAAATTTATTATTTTACACTACAATTTAACAATCTTTAAGCCTGGGTAGATCGTGGGCTGCCCATAATGACTATTTTTTTGTTATTTTTGAAAATTTCAAAACACAAATTTTTTTCGCCAATAATTATTAGAACCGTTATATATAACTATACAATCTCTTTTCAATTATTATGAATAAATTGTTATACGTTTTTGTTATTAACAGGCATCTGAAATTGACAGTAAGTCATTATAAGTATGTTTATAAATAATGGTAACAAAAGTTTTTATTCAGTTGGGTATTCTTTGAAAAATGTTACATATACGATAATTATTTGAACTAGAACACCCTTTAGCTCGTATGTTTTAGCTGACAATGAGTGAAATTTGAGTGTCCCTATGATTGACTTACGATAAATCAATCACAGGGACACAAGAATGTGACTCACAATCAGTTATTCCGATGGATACCAAAAACATACGCGTTAAAGGCTATTCTAGTTCAAATAATGATGATCGTACTTACGTATATGTAACATTTTCAAAAGAATACCCAACTAAATAAAAACTTTAGTTATTATTATTTATAAACATACTTATAATGACTCGTTATTAATTGTGGTCTGTTCACAACAAAAAAGTATAAAATCTTATTTATAATAATTGGAAAAAGATTATATACGTAGATCCCAAATATAGGAGCTTATTGCCAAGCGAGGGACGCCAGCCACTCTGTTTAGCGACAGACAGCGCGAAAGGTGAACCATGAAAACCAGAAAGAACGAGAAAAGAAAAGAGGCGCGTGGTTCGAGAGATTCGAGAGCATTCGGGAGCGTGTATGTTTGTATATGTGTATACGAGGGTGAAGCCCAAAGGAGTCGGTCGAAGGAAGACGGGCTCGAGAACGAAATAAGTGCCGATCGATATTAAAGACGCTCAACGACGTAAGACGTATTAAATAGGTGTTGTAGATTTCAGTAAAGAAATACTTTCTAAGACGGAAGACCCGTATAAGAAGTTTCAATATATTGTTTCATATAAAAGGCGGTCGAGTTATTTACATCCTTTCATACTTCCCCTCGGTTTCATTGCCCATAAGGCTTTACTAAGAATAATTCCTACATATAGTTGTGAAAAAAAGGTTTTAACAGTTATTTAAAAAAAAAAAAAAAAAAAAAAAAATTCTTCAATTTTTCAAGAATCAAAAAAAATAGTAATTATGGGCAGCTCACGATCTACCCAGGCTTAAACGTTGTTAAATTGATAGCACTTGAAAATAATAAATTTTCAAAAATTTCAAATTATGCACTCTGTTATGATCAAATTATTATATCTTCTCACGCTTGGTACTCAATGCGAACCGGGTTGTAAGGCCTGTTCTCAATTTGGATATTGACGCTAATCGTCAGGTACGTTCGTAAGTGAAATTAATCGCCTACGCACTCGGGTTGTTTTGAATAATTCACTCGATGGTAACTTGAACTTGAGATATATTTTTTATATTATAAACGAGTATGAATCTACCAGATCGCGTATTGAATTTGAGCGACTGATGCGTACGGTATTTGGTTGTAGACTGAAATCTTAGAGCTCTCCGAACAATCCCTTCGGTCTTTTCTTTTCACAATTTATTGTGTGCATAATGCTGATTGGTCACTCTAGGGCTGCCTGCGGAAGGCGGAGATTTGTCGTGACCAATCCCAAAAAAGTTGAGATAAATGAAAAACGTTACTAAAAACTGAACGGAGTTTTTTTTCCGAGAGCTCAGGAAATGTGTCTGGTAAGTCTCGCGATTAGAAAGAAGTCACGTATATGAATATTCAGAAAACAATGCTGTATATATAAAAAATAGAAAGGTTTCAACGGGATAGGTGCTCGACGACGAGACATTTGGTAGCCAAATGTTTTATTGTCTTGTGAGTCATCGAGCACGCGTCGAAGACAGGCAAGACCCTTGTTTCTTACTTTATGACGGTCAGCTGGGCGAGAGTTCCAGTCTGACCAGGCGTAGTGAGGTAAACCAAATTGAAGGCGATGGCTCGACTTACCAGATTTGTATAGTTTTTTCGAATAGAAATATGTAAAGAAAGAAAAAATATGAAACGTTGTCTAAGGACGGAACAGTTGACAATGTGAGTTTTTATGACAAAATATTCCAAATAACTGTGCTCGATCTAATTTTAAGGTAAGCTATTATTTGAAATTGTGTAACTTTAGTTTACATACATATTATGTGATAGGTCTGTTTATCTCACGTCAGTTTCTATTACCAATTAGCAATGGAATTAATCGTCCTTTATTGCCTTTATTCGGAAAACATAAGTTATGTTTTGATGTTTTTTGTTAATAATGTATTTGGGGCGAAACGATCTCTTCATAAAGTGGGCTAAATGATCCCAGGATCATTTTACCCCCTGCCTACCTACTCCCGATCGTGTTCAGTTAATTTTTAATAAATATTGATCTAGTTTTTTTTTTAATATGAAGTATGAAGTTAAGCCAGTGATACTAGTCAAAAAGAGGGTGTTGTTGTTAAGATTGTGTTCAAAAACATCAATAATGCTGTATAACTGCTATTACTGTTATAGAGATTTACGAGAATGAAGAATTTACTGTATGATTATTAAGATAAAGCTGTTTAAAGTTGTTGCCAAGACTGAATCTATAACAACAAAAAAACTACCAAAAAATGTTATTGAATGTTTTATTTCTTGCTTGAATTTTGAATAGTGGGATAAAATGATCCAGGGTTCATTTTACCCGCACCCGGGAACCATTTTGAACACGGGGATGTACAAAATAATCCTTTAATAGACCTTCACGAAAACATTAATAAGAATTATTTTTAATGATTTATGCGATTCAACGCTTACTAAATTTGTAGTTCGATTGAATAGCTACCCGTCAAATATTTTAAATTAAAAGAAAGCTGCATACACTCGTTGCACAGCTGTTTTCCCTTAGGGGGATCATTTTGTACCATCTTCCCAGATTATAATTAAACAGCATACCAATAAAAGTTTATTCGTATGTAGGCAACAATGCAGATTTGTCTATATAATTTAAAAAAGTTGTGCACCGACACAGAAAATGTTTGTTTCAAGATTCTAAGATTTCAGATACATTCCATCTTTCTCGCATTTCACGTTGCGCTCAGGGTGAGGGCAAGATGGAATTTATTATAGTTATGGTACATTCGTTATTATAATGATCTTACTTGTAATTATTTATAAAACAATTACATTACAAGATAACTTTACAATTACTTTTTAAATACTGATGATAATAAAAATTGTATACTTGGTTGTTCCATTTTGTTTACGTCATAAAGTTAGCCATTTCATTTTCCCCTCCCTTCTTCCCCATATGGAAACCGCTTTGGTAGTGATAACTGACGTCAATGCCGGGAAGATGACGCACGTCGCGTCAAAGAACGTAAACTGGTAGTGCTTATTGTTTTCGTTATGCCT
This sequence comes from Netelia fuscicornis, assembly GCA_946811545.1. NCBI lineage: Eukaryota > Metazoa > Arthropoda > Insecta > Hymenoptera > Ichneumonidae > Netelia > Netelia fuscicornis. The sequence goes on along the minus strand of OX328016.1, from coordinate 12,910,398 downwards.
GTATAGCAGATCAGCTTTCGCTCGAGCCTCTATAGACTGCAATAATGGATAAAATAAATGTGACTGCAATGTAACGTTTGAGATGTTTGACCAAGTTTACGAATCTTGGAAACTTTGGCTCTTCGTCGGTCGGTACAATAGATAAACGTACTTGCTAAAAATGCCTACTGCGCGACTCTTGGTACGTTCAGAATTCAGGTCAAAATGTAATTATATTAACATGGTCTTGGGCTGCTAACGCAACATCCGATCGGACCTTTCATCGCGACACAAGACGGCATACAGAGATACCACTGCTCGTTAAATCGTACGGAAATAACGTCTCGCTATTTCTCTTCTTCGTCTCATTTTTTCCGCCACTGCCGTCGAGCGCCGAATCTCCCCTTCGCTAAGTAGATGGATTATTGATCCAAGTTTCGTGACTGCGAGGATGCAGCCATCGGCGTGTTATACCGCCACGCCGTGCGCATGCCGCATCGCCGGATACAGCTAGTGCGTCACACGCACGCACCACTCGGATTACCGCATCACCGAGTACCTATAATAAGGCTGTCATCGCTTTGCCTCTCTGTTTCATTATGACCGAATCTTTATATCCGAATATACGCCTATATTCTACATTGCTGACTGAAGCTCCCAATGTTGTTGCTCCGTGCTTGTTTCAGCTCGCAACAATGAAAAACTTTAGGCAGTCGGTATTTACAGAGAGGACAAGGATTCAATTCATAGTTTTAAACGAGGCGTTGGTCTCTCGAGAAATCAGTGAACCATTTAATCTGAAATCAGACTAGGAATCACTAAAAAAAATCGTTGGAAATCGCTGATTTGCTGAATTCCCGATTATTCCTGATTCCCTCGTGATTTCTCCAAACGTATAGGAAATCATTGAGAACAATAAAGAAATCGTATGATTTCGAGAATCGCTGGACATCACTCATCCCCTCTCCAAGCGAGCAAGCATTTATCAAAGTTTTTTTACCGACAGTCCATAAATTCCGGTTTCTAAAATTCGGGAATCACTGGAAATTGTTGGAGTCGTCAGTCGTTGTACCACTGAATCTGCGAATGGCCAACCTCGCGGTTTTAAATATACCTACTGTTCCGTAGGTATATTAATAAATTGAGAAAAAAACAAGACCTCTATAACTATGGCAAATGATGAGTACATTCGATCATAAAAATATTTCAACACTAACATAGAGTAGCTCTTCCTGTTCTTTATTCCAACCAAATGTTCGAAGATACAATTTCCGTAAACGTAACTCTTAAGTTGGGGAGGGGTTATGACAAATATGAGTAATGGAATATTCATTAGATTCGTTGCCAATATTTCCAAAAATCTGTCGGAAAGTCAAAATCATTTCATTTTAAATACCCCAGTTAATCATTCTCCATCGACAGAAAGGAAAAGGTTATCGTAAAATTGCATATCCGTTGAAAATTCAACTTTGGACTTTAATCGGGAATACGATGTATTGAGTCAATAAACAGTACATGAATGCGAAAACGCGTTAAATAAAACAGTACATTCTGAAACAACACAACAGCTCAAAGCAACAGAACTCGAATCGACTGAGGCTGAAGCTTGTAGCGTGAAGACGCAGTGCGATTATTTGTTTCGTACGATATGGGTTATAGTAAGAGAGGCTCTGGGTACCAATACGATAGTCTAGAACGGTTATGCTGCAATAATTGATACGCAACCTGGACGCGTTTTAGATTATACGACTCGAAATAGAAAATGTCGCCTATGTGATTTGGGCTATGTCAAAAACACACATGATTGTCGTCTCAACTTTCATGGCAATGCCAAGGCGATGGGGGCAAATGCTGCTGTTGAATTGCCCACCGATAGACGTGTATTGCGCGAAAGAAATGTACAAGTCAGAGTTTTCATAAGTGACAACGATAGCAGCAGCTCTCGAGTTAGAGAGATGCGAGCGATCACACCGACGTAAAACAGTCGGGCAGAAATCATACGACGAAAGGAATAAAAAGTTTGCTGTACAAAACCGCCAATAAAAAAGAGATTACAGGCTTGAATACCGAGGCAATCAGCTACTTATATCCTTGTGTCGCTTATGCACTTGCACAGAACGAAGGAAATGGTGATAATATGTCAACAGCTGCGAAAAACATTCCATATTATGCATTCGATATGCATGCCAATTGTGGAGAATGGTGTGCATATAGAGAACATCCTCAAAGTTACCAACACACAACTGTTCTCGGTAAACAATTAAAAAATTAAAATTTGTTCAAAAAATTGGTGTCAATTTTTGAGAGACAGGGAAACAACGCGGAAAAATTTTCATGTCCAGCATCGAGTCCAGATAATAAAAGTTTGAACAGCATTATATCGAACAAAGCACCCAAAGATATATACTATTCTTTGTCAGAGTCATCCTACTACTGATTTGCATGCGCCGTGGGCCGACAGAAATAAAGGAGAGGGTTACGTGCAACATGCCTTCAAAAAGCACCAAATTCTGGCTGCCAATTATGAAAGCATGTTGAGCGTATCATGAAATCTCATCATGTCAGGTCAATAAGAGCCAAATAACCCGAGTTCGAATCTAGACGCCAACTTTTGAAAAAGATGAGAATCCAACTTCAACATGGAATTATCTCAACACATTTTAGTCGCACACAATTGTGCGTTCGATGCTCCACGCTTTGTTCGGATCATACGAGTATATGATACATCTCTTCAAGACGAATTTTCGAAAGATATTGAGAGCTTCGTTGATTCTTTGCCACTATTCAGGAAGAAGTTTCGCCAAAAAAAAAAATGTAATCTGGGCATACTGGCCGCTAAAAGATTTCATTTTAATATGACAAAAGCTCACGATGCATTGTATGATGTGCTTATGTTGGAAAATATAGGTTTCCATAATTTCACACTCGATGAATTCACAGCAAACAAAACAAGTTTCACAAAGTTTCTCGAGGGTCCAAAGAATTTTTATTTACTGGCACCTCTGAATGCATGCATACCCAAACAAATCAGTTCGAGAACGTCCGACGAAGGTAGGAATTACAATAATTTGTTGAATAAATACCGTGCAGGATAAATGGAAAACACCGAGTTCCTCGAAAAAAAAAAAAAAAAATGCTGGGAAGAAAACCGTGATAAAAACAAAAAGTTTTGTCGCAGATTTTAAAAAATTTCAAGCTGCTCATGCAGTAATGTTTTATTTTATTCTGGAATATTTGATAGCTTTATTAAAAAAAAAGATATTTATATCGACAATGTTTATTGTCAATATTGAGGCAATGTTTGATCATATATTCGCTGTTTGAATTCAAATTTTATGTATTTCCTCCATGATTTCATAATCTCCACTAAATTTCATACGAAATGTGTTACTATTTTCTAAGAGTTACCTAAGTCACATGTAGATCTCGTAGGAAATTCATCTTTAAAGATGAAAATATACCAACTGAAACCACTATTAGATAATAAAAGAATCTCTTAAAATGATCAATTGTTGTTTATTGTTAAATGTATTTTTTCGCAAGTTTCATTTATAATATACCTTTGGTCATTCGGGTTAATTCGGCTCAAGTCGGCTTAAACCGAGTTTCACGCTTATACATGCACACATTACATATTCAAATTCCCGCGCGACATTGCCACATTTCTTACGATATAGAAATGTAAGTATCGAGTTTCGAATTTTATCGAGAGTTTTAATTAATTCCTCAATAACTATGAGGCGAGGAAAGATAAATCTAGCATCAAATCATTTCCAAAAGTACCCTCTTCATTTGTTAAATTTTGTATGAACATCTTATTATCTTTTCATTCTTGAAATTTTCTTGAAATATCAGTGATCGTATTTCGATTGCCATAAGAGTTAATGCATAACAGCGAAATTTCAACAATTTATTTCGGAAAAACTACGAGGTCAAAAAATCTGAAATTTTGCACACCTCTTTTGTTATTATTCGTGAACATACATTTTTTTTGCAGCCAATCCTTATATTTATTTCGTGACCTAACCTCCTTAACGTATTTCTCTGACCAAAATCATAAAGGGGGAAGTTAAAGCTTTAATTTCATTTTTTAGAAACTTTTCTACGAGTTTTTTCCCAAAGATATTTCGTGTTTTTGACAAAAATTAGATAATTCGAAAATTGCTGCAGAGGACGATAGCGATGAGGTTTCCAACGAAACCTCAAGACGGTAAAGAGTTGTATTACTTCTTTTTGAGTTCACGAGAACTTTTCCAGATTCTCTGTTTCGGATTATTTTTTCCATCTGTTTTCGGTCAAAGCTCAATTCATCCGAATACCATGAAAATAATATAATTAAATTGTTTACTTACGTATTCAACTTTTGTCTCCTCGAAGAAACCTCCTTATGCCGATAGCACGTATTTCACCATACGTACACCATCCTCTCGACAAGTTTTTGGAACACTCCGAGAGATATTCACATAACTTGTGGAGAGGATGCGGCGTTTGGTGAAACGTGTGCTGTCGGCGAGAGGAGACGTTTCTTTGATGAGACCAAAATTTAATATATAAGTAAAAAATTTATTTACATTATTTTCACGGTAGTCACATAAAATCGAGCTTTGGCCGGACATAGATGGAAACGAAAATTCGAAGAAAAAAATCTGAAAACATTCTCGTGAACTCAGCAAGATGTAATACAACTTTTTTTTACCCTCTTGAGGATTTATTGTAAACCTAATCGTTTTCGTCCTCCGGAGCAATTTAAAAATGATTTATTTTTTCTCAAAAAACCGAAATATCTTTCAAGAAAAACGTGTAGAAAATTTTAAAAAATGGTTTAATTAGCTTCCGGCGAAATGGCATAAGAAACCGTTCCGGCACTCTTTTCTATTTTTGTCCGGAAACCTTTCGCCGGCAGAGTATGTATTCCAAACACATACATTAACCAAATTCCTTTAAAATGACATTTGTCGTTTATTATATCAACTAAAAAAATCAACTAATAATTAATGAACTCACCATATATTGTGGTATATTCAAATAACAATTATCGGTCATCGTTCATTAAATAATTAAGATATATGTATTAGGGTGCTTCTTATTTTTCGACTTTTGAAAAGTAACTGCGTCAACCCGCCATTCGCTTCTCTCATCCAAAAAACGAGCTCATTATTTTTATTTTATTTTTAAATCAAATTTTAGGGGTCGCTACCGAGCATCAAAGTTTTAATATTTTGTTTAATTTGATAATTTTTATTTTATTACTTTAAAGAGACATATAATAGTTTTTGTATTATTGAATCAAGATAAAATTTGCTTTTTCAACTATCGACGCATGATTCAACAAAGTAAACACTCGATTTACACTTGCCCCCTTCCCCCGCAACCTTCAGTGTGCGCCCGTTCGCCTCGGAATACTAGTACACAACAAGCTGTGATAACGAGCGCACGTCGCGTCACGTTTTGCCGCGCCGCGTTGTACTTGAGATAATGGCGTCCTCTGCTAGTTCAGGTTTGTTTACAAGAAACAAAACTAACATTTGGTTAATAGGACCAACATGCGACCACTTGAATAAAAGCAAGTTACCGATGATCAAAGAAGTTATGACTTTATTTTTTCATTACAAAATTGTCATGAAACGAAACAATCGGAGTGCAAGTGATTCTACTGCTTGTGACGTTATGGCAATCTGGGAACGAGCGGGAATCCCGACAAAATTAAAGAAGGATGTCATAAAGAAGATAGAAAACATATTCAAGGAATGGCAGAAATTGAAGAAAAATAAAGAAAATAAGGCTAAGCGTTCTGAAAGCTTACAAAAAAAAAGAAAAGCTGTGGCAGGACAACTTGGAAAACCTCTTTGATATAGCTCACGCTGATGCATTAAACAGGATCACTGTTGAGGAAGACAGACAATTTTTGATCGAGCAGAGAAAAAAAGGGCGCCCTGATTCAATAGGTGGTGTCGATAAAATACATATGAAAAAAATTAATAAGAAAGGGGAACAAGACGCTCGCCTCCAACGTCTTATAAATAGAGGAAAAAGTTATACTGAATCCCTGCAAGAAAAGTGTATACTGTCTTCTTCGACTACCAGCAGCGATGATGAAAAAAAAAAGTACGACGTCGGAAATCTCAGTGACAGCAGGACCATCGACCGCTGATGTACCTCCACCTAAACGTAAACGTGGTTCAATAAACCTCGTCGATGAAGGTTTATCTGCAAGTCTGGATTATGCCAAATTAAGTGACGGGAAAGCCGCTGTTGTTTTTACCTCAACGCTCAAGACCGCGGGAACTAATGCCTCAAAATTTAATGTTAATTCGTCCTCAATTCGACGCCACCGTATGAAGCAAAGACAAAGAATAGCGGAGTCTTTAAAGAAAGAATTTAAATCAAATGTACCACTTACTATTCATTGGGATGGTAAGTTAATTGAAAATATAACAGGTCACGAGACAGTGGATCGCCTACCTATTTTAGTGTCAGGACTTGGTGTAGATCAACTTTTGGCAGTTCCCAAAGTTTGTCGTGGAACTGGAGAAGCGTGCGCTTCAGCTGTGTATAACACTATTCAATCCTGGAATTCATGTGACAAAATAAAATGCTTTGCTTGGACACTACTGCCGTCAACACCGGCTTACGAAATGGTGCGTGCATTTTATTGGAGCAGAAGATGGAAAAAGATGTTCTGTGGCTAGCTTGCCGACATCATATAATGGAAATAATGTTAGAAGCAGTCGTAATTCAAGCACTAGGTCCATCAAGTGGGCCAGAAATATTGATATTTAAACGTTTTAAAAAGGCTTGGCCTAAAATTGATCAAGATAAGTTCAGTACAGTTTCTTCAGATACTGACGTTTTCCAGTACGTCGAAAATGCAGCAAGTAGTGTGATTTTATTCGCTGAGAAGCAACTAAATGATTATCAACCTCGAGACGATTATAAGGAGTTGTTAAATCTTATGTTACAATCATATTTTTGGGCGGTGTACCTGATAAGGGAATATCATTCAGAGTGCCAGCTGGTCTACATCGTGCTCGATGGACGGCAAAAGCCATTTATTGTCTCAAGATTTTTTTGTTTAAAGATCAGTTCAAATTATCAAAAAAAAGAACTCAAAGCGATCTCTGATATTTGTGTCTTTGTTGTAATAATTTATGTCAGATGCTGGTTTCAAGCTTCTGTACCAACATCAGCACCAAGAAATGATTTATGGTTGCTAAAAGATCTCAAGAGTTTTGAAAAAATAAACAAAGCGATATCGAAAAAAGCTATAACAAAGTTTCTAGGGCATTTATGGTACCTCTCTGAAGAACTTGTTGCATTTTCTTTTTTTGATGACAAAGTTTCATTGGAAAGTAAACAAAATATGGTTATTGCACTAAATGAAGAAGGTTTAGACTTTAGCCCTAAGCGGATTACCTTAGATGTAAGTCACATCGAAGAAAAAAATTTAGAAGACTTTGTTACCAGCAACACCTTACGGTTTTTTTTAGAATTCTTGGTATTTCATCCGCATTTTTAAAAAAAGATCCTTCTCTTTGGGAGGAAGATGAAGAATATAAAGCTTCTAGAGAAATTATATGCTCCATGAAAGTAGTGAATGATTTGGCGGAGCGGGGAGTGGCATTAATGGAAGAGTACAACAAATTAATTGCCATCGATGAGGAACAAAAACAATACCTTCTTTTAGTTGTGAAAAATTTTAGACAGAAGTACCCAAATACAAATAAAAATACATTGTTATCATAGTTAATTTTTCCTTATCATAGCTCCCTACTAATTATATGATTTAAGAATGATTATAATTTTTTTCACTGAATAAAAATACTATTCAAAAATATATTTTTTTTTATTTTACTGGCCGGTAGCGACCCCTAAATATTACTTTAAAAATGTGAAAAAAATAATTTAGTACTTTTTTGGATGATAGAAGAGAATGAATGGGTGACGTGAGTAATATTAAAAAAAAAAAATTTTTTTGCCCGTTTAAGAAGCACCCTAATATGTATCTAGTTTATTTTATAAATAATAATGACCGTTGGGGTAGTGTTACGTCCTAGTAACATAATAGTTGCCCTATTTTTGACCTTAGCAAAGCTAACGAGTCTTGGGAAACGGGCTAATGGAGTTTGACCAGATAAATGAATTTTTGACTATGGAGTCCCCAGAAATTAGAAGGAATTGGGATTAATGTGTAAGGAAGGCATCCTCTGAGTTCGAGGTGGTCCTCGCAACTCGACGGATGATGGAAGGATAGAGCTCGCTGTTGTCCTTGCAACTCATTTCTTCTTTGGGGAATCTATCGAACTCGGGGTGGACCGCGCAGTTCAATGGGTTGTGTAGGACGATGATCGAACTCGAGGTGGGCCTCGCAGTTCAATATGGAGTATTGGAGGATGGTCGAACTCGGGGTGGTCCACGCAATTCGACTTGTTGTTAAGAAGGAATTTCGAACTCGAGGTGGTCCTCGCAATTCAATAATTTGTAGGAGTCAGTTATTAACTTACTCTTTTCTATTTTTGGTGGTTGAGTTGAGACTGGTAAAGCAGTACAGGGATTTTGCTCTATCCAGGACTTTTACAATTTTGAAGACTTAAGAGAAGCTTACAAGTTTGAATGTTGATGGAGAACCCTTTTTTATGCTAAAATTCGGGCCTTATATACTAGTCTATCAACTATCTTTGTCTATTGCGTAGGGTTTGGAGAAGGTAGTTTACAATTTCCTTATTGGTCCAAAATCTCCACCGTCTTCCACCCCTTGCTTTTCGAATTCGGAGGAAAATTTATCCTTATCGCCTGTCCCCACTCTTGGGCCCGAGCATCTCTCCCCGCCGCGTTCATCCCCGTGTTAAGGTTGCGTCGTGCGTTGGCGTAAGGAGGGATGCTCGTCTTTAAGGCGCGATGGTGGTTACGTTATTGGGATGTAACAGTAATCATTAGAAAGGAGAAGATATACGCAATAAAATATGCGGACGATGTGGTGGCGGTAGCAGATTCGGCAGAAGGACTGAGGAGTATAGTACGGGGCCTGGAGGGTTGGGAAAGGGAAAAGAGGATGGAGATAAATGTAAAGAAGACAAAGATTATGATTTTTAGTAATGGAGGAAAAAGAAAAAAAGAAAATGAGTGGGCAATTTGGGGAAAAAAGTTGAGGTAGTGAATAAATTTAAATATTTAGGGCATTGGTTCACGTGTAAACATTCAATCTGGTTACATGGGGAAAATGGCGGGGACGGCGCATAAAGCTGCGAAGAAGGTGATGGGGGGTATGGAAGAGGGCTGAAAGGGAGATTATGGAGGAAAGGTTGTATGCTCTAGATTCGTTAGTGAGAGCAGGAGCGATATATGGAGTTGCGGTGTGGGGACTATTAGGATAGATATTGGGATATTTGAAAGAATTCAGAAAAGGTACTGCAAGTTAGCGCTAGGAGTTGATGAAAGCACGTCGGACTATTTATGGAGAAGAGAACTTGGGGTGGCTACTTTTGCGTACACGATAAGGGAAAGAGCCTTGACATCAGGAAAGGCGGTATCGAGGATGGAAGAGACTGGGTGTCCAAGAATCTGCTTATGGGAGGAAATTAGAGCGATTAAAAATGGAGGAGACCGTCAAAGTGCGGGAGGGGCTTGGTGAAAGTGGTACAATATATGGAGATAGACAATTTAATAGAAATAATTTGGGAGAGAATGGACGTGGAAGAGATTGAGGAAAGAATAAAGGAACAACTGGAAAGGCTGAAAAAGGAAAGACTAAGAAAGGAAGAGGAAAAGATAAATAGGCCAACATACAGTGGGATTGATAAATATATTTGTAAGAATGAGGAGACACCGTGGAGTTATTGGTCGGAGGAACGAGCGAAGGGAAAGAATAAGGAGATGTGGGCAAAAATGAGGCGTGGGAACATAGGAAGAGCGGGAAAGAAAGGGGAAAAGGAGTGGCTATGTAGGATTTGTGACGAAAAAAAATGAAACGCTGGAGCATCTATTGAATAAATGAGGATGTGTGTGAGTACTGTAGACAAATAAAATAGGAGTGCGAGAAGAGTGGGAGGGAGAAGAAAGAAAACGATGGTAGGGTGAATTAGATTTAAGAACAATCGCGAGATTTTGTAAAAAAACTTTATGTAAAGTTGTGCAAATAAAACTGGCTACTACTACTAATAATGACTGTTGCCAGCGAGCCTGAAACAAAGATTAATGTTTATTTTTAACACGAATAACTAAAATATGGGAATAGAAAAATCGAAAAAAAGATCCCATCGTTATCCCATTATCTACTTAGGCTTAAATGTTGTGGAACAAGTGACAGTTATTTACAAAAAAAAATTCAAAAAAATCGATCAGTACAGGTCGTTTTTTTGTTTTTTTTTTTTTTTTTTTGAGATCAAAGATTTATATTTACATTTGAAAATCTTGAAGAAATACGGCTTGAAAGCTTTGTTCGATATGTTTTTATCAAAAGTGCGTTTAAAAAAGAAAATTTTAAAAACGTCCAACTTAGCCCATTTTTGAAGAGTTATAGGCGATTAAAAAAAAGTAGTAATGTTATTTTTTTTTTAATCCATATCGTTATATACGTGTTAAAATATTTCGATCCCCAGTCGCGTCTCAGTATAATCATGGTATCGACGTTCATCAAGAATTAGGCGTACGAGACCAAAACCGTTAGAATTACTAACCAATCACATGTGTGAACGAACGTGTGATTTCGGAGAAAGAAAGTTCTCGAAGTAATACGCGTAGACAATAAAAGGGACTGCGCAAGAGGATACGCGGCACTCGGTAGTCGAGAAGTAATTGACGCGAGTGTCAACGAGTGAGAATGAGAGCACCGATTTTGAGCAATCGAGTTACTTCAGCGCAACCTTACAATTAGCTACTGCTGTTATAACGTATTTTCTGTTTTTGTATCAACCAGTTCGATAAATAATTACACGGCTTTGCCACATCTATACCAACAATAAAAACTTTAACATACATTTTAATTAAAAAATATTTATAAAATAGTAGGATTCATTCTTTCACAAACAAATTTAAGATGACCAAGATGAGCCGAGCCGTAGTTTTCAAGATACAACACGAATTATAGTATCAGCGAGCGGAACGCTCCGCGCACCGTTTCGCTCGTCTGCAACTTTTTTGTTCACAAAGAATCGTACAACTTTATACGTTTTTTTTTAATTATTAAAATATACAAAGCGGTTGATCGTTGAGAAAAAGTAGCTTTTAACATTAATGTTAAACAACCTGTATCGGCGGAGGTTTTCTGCAGTTTCCCTCCGTCCATGGCGAATACGATACAGGGAGAGTAAAGAGAATGCGAAGCGGCTGCAGCCGTCAGAGCAAGGGGATGACAGAGAGAGAGAGAGAAAGAGAGAAAGAGAGACGACAGATTGTAAAAACCCGAGAGGGTGTGCAAGTAAAACTCCCACATTAATGTTAAACACTTTTAATGAACTAATTAATTTTGTTAAAACAAATAACATATTCTTAAAGTACGTAGTAAATAATTTCAAAATCGCTCTTGACTTTTTAAAATTCATGTATTTTTCGGGAAGATAAAAATCTGGGAACTTAGTCACGACGTCCAACCGTAAAAGAGTCATGAATTTTGAAAAAATCGTCTTTCCTTATTTCAACCATTTTCAAACGGTCATAACTTTTTTTTTAATTTTTCGTTTTTAAACGAGCGTTTCAGAAAAAAAAAATACATGACAAATACATTGAAGCCATACTCCATGAAATTTTTCATTTTTTTAGAAAAATATCTCAATTTATCAAAAACTCCATTTTTAATTTTTGATTTTCAATTTTTGTTTAACTTTGATTTAGGTACTCTGTGTTTAATGCCGCAAGAATAGTGGTGGGCAACAGTTTTTCTTTTTTTTTATTTTCGATTCATTTTAAACTTTGATTTATTCTGAGTTTAATGTCGCAATTCCATTATTTTCGCACAGTTAATTGAATTATTATTTAAGAGTGGTAGATATATTTTAATATCAGCAATATTTAGTTGACAGTAATGTCGAATATCAAGAGTACGCAAATAGCTTGGATGAAACTTAGTAATTACTTCATATTAACTTAAATAAACTTTAATTATCGGTATTCATTATTCACGCCAAATTTTATTTTCATTACCATTTCATATTTATCGAAACTGAAGTTTTATGATCATTTTCACGATCGCTTACATCGAATGACAATGTTGTATCATCATTGTTTTCAATAATATTATCATCATCGTCATCCTCATCAATATCGCTGACTTTGCATTCTTACATTTGACCTTCGACATTAATGTCACATAAATATTGTTCTAATACATCTATCATTGAAAAATTACAAATTTATTAATTGTTCCAAAGAATGGAATTTCATTATTTTTGTAAACATCATTTTATAAATAGATAAACTCCCTTCCTCGTGAGTACCCATGCGGATATTTACACCTCCCGTCTGTTCCACTGATTTTTTTCTTAACCCTATTCGTACACATATTTCTTACAATCCGATTTCTGTTTTCACTTCCTTCTTTCAAGTTTTCCCTCTGAGTCCTCTGCTCTCTCTTCCTGGCTAACTTCTCGAATTGTCTCGCCATCTGGCACATTTCTTCTATTATTTCTTTTCTCTCCAAGGTCCTACGATATGTCGTCTCTCTCTCCCTCACCCTCCTGCTCATTCGCCCATCGTTCGAATTTCCCGTTCTCGCTTCGTCCTCCATGAAACCCCTTGCCGTCTCACATTGCCAAAAATATGCTCTAGAGTTTCTTCTGTCGTATTGCAGACTCTGCATTTTGTGTGTTTTAAAACCCTTCTCTTTTTTCCAACTCCCACATCTCATCCTTGCCCATGTTTCCTATATTTCCCATATATCCCCCCCCCCCCCCCCCCCGCCCATGTCGCTCTTGTCCACCGGTACTCCTCCACTTCTAGCTCTCTTTTTCTGTCTCTATATCCGTGCAAAACCCTGGTCTATCGATGTTTTCCCAATTCCTCCTCTGTATTTCTTGGCTCGTCGTGTTTTTCGCTGGTCTCCCTGTTTTCTTGGCTTGGCTCGTTCCCAAAACCAATAATTTATGTGCTTTCTTGCAGCTACGTAATTGCGTTTATTTGAACTTGAGAAGTATTGGCTACATAAAGGAATATACCATTGCTCTTTTTCGCTGAGATTTTTTTAATTAAAAAATCTTCGCGATCCTCCGAGCGGTTGCTTAAATAATAGAAATTATGATGTACTTTTCAATTTAATGCGCGCAATAATACGCCGTGGACATCGTTTTTCTCGCGCGGGTGACTCCCCGGCCCTGCCTACAGAATTACGCCCCACGGGCAATCTTTTGGAGGAGTGCCAATTACCACTTACTAAGAAGGTAATTGATTCAATATATTTAGTTCTATACTCGAGGAAGACGCTCGGGTCTTCGTTTTTCTAAAATTGTTAATATAGGTATTAGCTATAAACACGTGTGAACTTCATTAACTAATAACGAGACACCTAAGCAATTTATCAAGATGTTTATTTTTTCAAAAGATACGCTGTTGAAAGCCCCGCCTTTTCAGCTTAATTGCAAATGTGTAAAATTAAGATAGTCCAAGAAAATTGTCAAAACTCGACAAAATGTTGTTGTTGTTTTGTTTTTTATTTATTAATAAAGCGATAGTTTACGCTCGTAAGAACCAAGCGACTATTTGTTTCGCAACACTATCATGAAAAACGTAAGTATCCGACCGCGAATAGCTTTCGAGGGATGAAATTAAATAATATTCCCTAACTATTGTTCCGAGGTTCTGAAAGCTAAAAGGTAATTATTCATATTGAATATATTAACATGTTCATTTTATGCAAACAATCGAATGCGGTTACAAACAAATAATACTTTTTCAAATTGGCATAACGTATTATTATGAGAAATTTAATCGCGAATAAATTTTAATATAACGATTTTTTCGTCCAACTCTATTATTTACGGAACTAATTGTTAAAAAACTGAAAAAATGCATTGATTCTTTAGTTTTCGATTTTCAGCTGTCTTGCTTAACGTTTGCTCGCGTGCGCAGCCCTGCAGTTTTTCTCATGTCATTGAAAAATTATTGTAGAAAACATTCATATCTAGTGAACTTAGAGCCACGTACACTCGATGGTATTAGCCTCATTCAGTGCACGAAACAGCTATGAGATCGCTCCCCCTCTTAACGCTTTTTTCCGTTGAATGCTTTGCTGAGTAAACACGGACAATTTTTTATTTGCGAACGTAAAATACTGGGAACACTCGCAATATATCGAATATTTAATTACGATCATAAATGCGCTGTATACACAATTATAACACGAAATCTACAAAAGATTAAAGTTTAGGCACGATCGATCTAATTATACTTTTAATTATACGTATCATTCTTCAATTTCTCGTGTGTCTTCAATGAATCCACAATATTGTAGCTTAATCCCTCATATACAAGATACATATTCACTTTCATAAAAAGCCGTTACGGTCCAGTGTAAAATAACCATAACACGACAGCCACGTAGGACACCTAGCAACAGTTGTTCCGATGTAGCTTACAATTTTTTGCTTTAAAACATGGCGTTTGCTAACGTAACATGTTATGAGAGCGCTTCGTATCATAGGACATTCGCGCAATAAACCCACAATTGTTCCGTGCGCCGAATGCGGCCTTCATGAATTTCAACTTAATAGGTATACGTCATGCGTCACACAAGTTGCGGCCCGTCCGAACCGAAAAGAAAGTGAGCTCATCGGCCCGAGTCCTATCCGAATGATAGAGCCGAAATTTTCGTTATCGGCCCATCCCTACATATTGCTAGACAAACATTCATGCGGAAATATAATCTGACCATTTTCGTCTGACTACTCGAGACATTTTTGACACGTCTGCATATTTATCTGAAAAAGCCTTTGATGCAAATGAAACGTCCTTTCTGAACGAAGAAATACGTGATCAATTCAATCGGATCGCTCGAGTATCTTTCAACGTAACAAAAACGAACATCGAATATTGAACAAGTAATACGAATAAAATATACGCCCGCATAACGCGTTAAATGCCAAGGCGAATCGACTGTCTAAAACCATGCAATGTACATAATAAGCTATAATTTATTTTCTTCGTCTTGTTTATTTGTGTGTGTGTGTGTGTGTGTGTGTGTGTGTGTGTGTGTTCCAAGAAATTTGCGGGGTGCATTTGATGAATCCACGATTGAAATGCTTGTCACGTGGATAAAGTATCGAACGTCGTATTATCACGAACCGACAGTAGATATCCGTAGCATATATACGGAATGACGATACGTGCTCGTGATTCTTATCCATTTCGAATTTTAATTATCGAAAGACCTACCGAGTAGGTACTACTGGTCGGTACATATATTGTTTCCGTGTAATTTTTATTTTATTTTCGTACGTCAATGAATTAACGTAAAAATTAGAAGAACTTTAGTATAGCGAGCCCGATCGACGTGGTACTCAATCAAGGGCGAAGCAAGCCGATTTTCCAAATAATCCAAAGCAAACCTTTCGTACGTTCTTTTCTTGAGTTGCCGAATCAGAACATCTTACACGTGACCTACCCGCAAGACTCCTCGCATTCTGAGGCAACGGATCACAATAACTCGCTAAAATCATTCGGTTATTATTAAACCTACCCATTACATATCGATAATTTTGACATCGGTGAGCGGATTATAAGGCGAGTATACTTTAGGTTAGTTTTTTACTGCGCGAAGTATTTAATTGCAAGCCCATTTATATATTCATTCAAGTTCAATTATTTTATGAATTTTCATCTAAATAATTTGTAGTATAATAATTTTGTATTGTGCATACATATGCATATACGAGTATATAGGGGTTAGGCAACTATCGCTATACAGAAAATATCGAAATATTTGACGTCGGTACAAGCAAAATGGATTTATTTAAATTGTTCTTGATGTAATTTCTCTCATATTGATTAATTCGAAAAGTTTGAAAGTTTCAACTATGGAGTCTGTATAAGGAGACCGCACTCTGTAATGCCCAGGTGGTGTCACACTAGCGTGCCATCTAGCAATTCGGATGGCGCCGATGGCGGCGCTGCCGTCAGATAATAGCCAAATTACACCACACAAAATTGGTGTACACGCGCTACGTCTATAAACTTAGCCGGCGACTATTAAAATATCGATCTTTTTTATGCCAATCGATTCTTAGTCGTTTGTTAGTGTTTGTTAAATAAAATCTGGCGTTAGTTAGACTTTATTTATTGACTAATAGGAACAACAAATTTCGTGTTAAAGTTATAGCCGCGCGAAAATGATTTTTAATAATTTCGAACTTTTCTTCGTAACCAATCCGTTTGTTAGTCGTCACTAACAATCACTAACAATCGACCAAGAATCGAGTAGCATGAGAAGAATCAATATGTTTCCAAAATTGAGGAGTTACATCGGCAAAGCGGTGCCCGGTTGTCGTGGTAATGCAGCTCTAGCTTCACGTGCTTTGCAGCTTGCTGTAACACTAATAAACACTAACAACCGAATGAGAAACGATTGGTTACGAAGAAAACTTCGAAATCATTAAAAATCATTTTCGCGCGGCTAACTTTGACACGAAATTAATTTTTCGTATTAGGCAATAAATAAAGTCTAATAAACGTTAGATTTTATCTAACAAACACTAACAAACGATTAACGATCGATTGGCATAAAAAAAATTCGACATTTAAATAGTCGCGGGCTAAGTTTATAGAGCTGCACGAGCTCTGGTTCATGTAAACACGACGAACACACGCACAAAAAGCGTATCTCCGACGATAGTGCTTTCAGTGGTCAGAAGTTAAACCAATTGAGAACCGAAAAGCGTGACCATCTTTTTTGGTGGCAATGTATTATGTTCGGTCTCCTTATACAGACTCCATATTTTGAACAGTGTGCCATTGAACCACCTGCACTTAACGTAATCGTATTGAGCGTGGGGGGTCTGAATCTTATTCCCGTTTTTTTTTACATTTTAAGTGGACTGAGATTTTAAGTTCATTGAGAAAAGTTGTTGCAAATCGACTAAAGAATAATATACTCAAAATTCAAATCGATTCTACGTAAAATTTATTTGTTATATAATAAACAAAATCATGATTTTTTCCATAAGATTTCCTACAAAAACTAATTGAAGCTTCTTTGATGTCATATAAAAATGTGTGCAACATTTCAACAGACTTCATCGACCAAATAATCGAGATACTCATTGTATAATGTTGCGATATTTAACACGGTTCTGCAAATTTTCAGTGAAATCTATAACGGAAACGTGGTAACAATAGGACCACCTTAAGTGATAAAGAATATATATTGTATTTCTCTACCACGTCAACGCGTCATTCGTTTATTAACTTTTATTTGCTCAAGATTTACAAAAAAAGCAACAATTTGTGGAAAAAAAGTCGTGAGCGGGCACGTTTCGAACCCGAAATTTCGGTACTTATCAACAGGTTATTCAGTTGCATCGTTAGCCAACAGGCCTTTAAATTGTATTTCGCGCCTCTTCCTCAAGATCAAACTATAATACCCCGGCCTCACACCGATGTCGTCACTATTTTTAAGGCGGGTTGTTCCTTTACTTCCAAGTAAAGGTGACCTCAACGTAAATTCGTAATTAGCGAATTTCCGCCAATGGGAAAGCTGAAAATCCGCCAGTTAGGAATTTACCCAGAGATTACCTTTATTTACCATTGCCACGACATTCGATCTCGTCATTTTTCCTCCTTGTGCCGAACACATCACACGAATTGTCAATGAGAATTTAAAATTTACTAATGATGGAAAGTTGCAGTAGATTAAAGTCGGAGAACGAAGGAAGGAAGGAAGGAAGGAAGGGATAATAAGAAAATAAAACATCGTAGTGAGTATTTTGTCTATTCTAGATTAGGATGCCTATGGAACACGTGGCCGTCGCATAGTCGAAAAGATTTCTCTCCGAGTGAGGTTAATAAGACTTGCGGGAGTCTTGCGTCCGGATTGCATCAAACTACGTGGTGGCTGTCACCGAAGCTTTAATCTCACAATGAATGAGAAAAACATGAATGCATAATCTTGCAAAATTTTATGTTACTCCTTGCAACGAGAGGCTGTATTAGCGTTGTGCTTTTCCGATCTTCCTCGACAAGTAAGCGCCGTAGACGTCGATCTAATAATAGAAAGCATGTTGGGCCGCAGTTTATCGAATTCCCCGAATCGCCTCTCGTCGGATTAAGAAAATCAGATTAGAGAGGAATCGGCAACGAACGGCCCGGCGAATACTAGTGCACCGTCAGTTATACGCAACCCGCTCGTCATTCAACTACCGGATTCTGCACCGCCACCGTCGTTCTTGGCGGAGGTTAATGAAACAGTTTCAATCCAAGTTCAGGATATTATGAAAAAAGGTTGCCAACAGAAGAGGGAAAACCTCTCTAGGAAAAATTTTCTCCATCTGCGAACGCTCTATTTATGGAACTGCCCAAGCTTAACTCTGAGGTAAAAATGTCCGTCCAGGAAGTTATCGTGAAGAGGGACGAACGCATAATCGAAAAACAAGACCGTGACATGGCGTGCTTAGCTGGCATGGTAAAGCTAATATTCTTGGTTTTCTCGCTGAACATTAACGAGAAACTGCCGCTGATTGAGAACGCGGGAGGTATCGCGAGAAATCTCGCCGTTATAAGGAGTTTGATCTTGAAAAACATCGACACATCGTTTTGAGACTCCTCGAGCGCCTCGTATACGGATGCGTGGTTATTCGGAGAGCTCAGAGGATCAAATTTGGCTCAGAGGATCAAAATAGCGAAGGCTCTGAAAATGCCGAACGCTGCCCGGAAACCGGAAGCTCCGAAAGTAAAAACGTCTGGACCAAGAAACGAGAAGAGTCCGCTACGACGGTCAGGATTGAAGGCAAGAAACAGAGGAGCGTTGAGCGGGCAAAAGTCGACTCGAAAAAGGAATTATTCTCGTTGAGGGAACGAGCTACGCCGCGAGGCGTTTAAAAGAATTTCAAGATTCGTGAGAAAAGGTTATCCAAAATAAAACGATTTTGGGCTGGATCGATGAGTATCGCATTCCCTTCGGGAAGCGAGCAATACAACGAGTACCCTCTACGAAATGGAAATGGTCCTCGCAGGAGATGAAACTTATCATAGCTTAAATTGAAGAGCCTGAAAGAAACACGGCGATTATAGAAGTTCCTCTGTGTAAGGATCAGTTTATATCGAAGATTTTTGTAGTTTCTAAGGCGAGCGGTGGTCGATTCATACTCAATTTTAAAAAGTTGAATGAGTTTATAAACACTCAACATTTTAAGCTCGAGGATGGGAAAACTGTTCAGAAGGATTGTATCGCATCGTTAGATATTAAGGCCGCGTATTATCTAGTTTCGATTAGGTAATGAGAAAATATCTGATGAGATTTAATTTTCCACAAAATGTTAATCGATTTGAGTGCCCGCCCTTCGGGCTTAAACTGCGCCTTACTGGTTTATTTATCTTGACGGTATCTTGATGTTCGGGAGTAATTATGAAACTTGTCTCGAGAACGCTCGGCATACAAAATATTTGTATTAGAGAGCTTAGGATTTTAGGTTAATACGAACAAAGGCATCTTAACGCCTTGAACGAGATGTACATTCTTGGAACTGATACATCATTCGGTGTGCATATCGATTGAACTTCCGACAGATAAAGCAGGAAAAACGCGGGCTCTTATTGGAAAATTTAACATGGCGAAACGTAGTAAAATCCGAGATTTTATTTTCTTTGTCGGAACATCAGAGTCGTGTCGTCCTCCATTGAGATACGGGAGAGTTCACATCAGGAAAATTGGACAGAACCAAGTTTTGGCGAAGTTTAGGCGTAACGAGGAAAATCTCGATAGAATAATGGAGATTCCGAGGAATTTATCGGATGTATTCGACTGGTGAGCCCGTAATATTAACACCGCAAGAGACTACATAGCGATATTTATCTCTAAAATCGAGATATTTTCAGAGGCCTCCATATTAATCATCTTAAATTAAAGGTCGCGTTATTTGCCCTGAAATGTTTAGCGAACCATTTACGCGATTGCGACGTTTTTTTACGAGTAGATAATACCACAATGGTGGCGTATAGTAATAAGAAAGGCGGGGTGCGGTTTCAAAAATTGAATGACGTTGCCAGAGAAATCTGGGTATAGTGCAAGCATCTGAATCTATGGCTTGTCGCGTTACTTATACGATCCGAGCATACCAAAGAGGCAAATGAGGAATCTCGCAGGCTAGAGACGGAAACTGAATATTTCTTAGTAGGTGAGGCAGGGCCACAGCTTCATTACAATAGGATACGTTGGATACTACAGTTTGATCTCTAGGAAGAGGCGCTACATACAATTATGATCGAACTTCACTTACAGATAAGTTCGTTTAATCATTTCATTTTGCGAATTAATATTCCGCGAATGTCCATCGCAGGCAAACAAAAAAACGACTATGCTTGTACTAACGTCATGTAGGTACCTAGGTATTTTCTGTGTCTAGATAGTTGTCTAACACCCTATATATATTCGCTCGTCTTATCAAGATGATAGCAACGTCGAAAGTGCACGAAGTTATAAACTTACAAGTCACATGCTCATTCCTGATGATTAAACGTTACTCGTGTCTGATCACTTGAAGCTCTTGATATGCATGCTGCGTTCCACATACGGCGGTGTACCCACTTGATAATAAAGTAACTTATTATGATGCGAGTCGTCGAAAGTTTACAAAGCGAATGACCTCACTATCACAGTTTCGGTATAATATTAAAATTGTTTTATCGTTGTGTTTAATCGTAGCGTATGAGAAGGAAGCAGCGCAGGCGATGCCATGTAAAGAAGAACAAACTCGCATTTAAGGGGGTAATCCAGGTAAAACTTTGAAAAATTGACTTTTGTTGTTGTTGTTGCGTAAAACATTAATTTATATCTCTAAGAATATTGTGTCAAAGTTTGGAAGCGAAATTCGAAGCCATATTAAAGTTGCCGCCTATGAGCGCAACTTGTGTCGGAGCGCGCCTTAGGCGCGCCCGCAGGTCCCCGGGTAGGAATTTTGTAGGGTTTACCTTATTTTCCACGAGGCCCCGATCAGGTAGCGTACGGCTTGTCATAACATGGCAAGCCTGAGAAACTTCCGACGGCCCTGCAAAGGTCTACCGTAAGACCAGAGAACATAGATTTACATGGAAGGACAGGTCTTATGGGGGCACTTGGCTGGGGTACGCTTAGTGCTCACCCCAGCCACCGCGGCGCTGTTTAATATCTGTATGCACGCACACATTGACGCTGGGGTGATAGCTCGCGCTTTTTTGCACCCATGCGTTCAACCATGCTTGGGGTGCGATATCGCTCTCGCTCGCACTCACGAGCTGTGTACCCCGAGATTGGGGTACTTGGGGTCTCGATATAAGATGCTGGTTCGTTTATTTGTAGAGCCTGTATAATGGTGAAGATAGATTTTATTCATCACAGATAATAAAGATGCTTTTTTTTCTAGAAAGTTAAACGATGTTGTTGTGAATTAACCATTTAAGATATTAAGCCTTCCTGATGATGGGTTCGATAAATGTTTCCTTCTAACTTAAATTTGTAAAATGGTCACCCGGTGAGCATGCAGACATAGCAATGTTATGGTTAATGGATCGATTCCCCAGCGTGCAAATTCTTGTTTCCTTTTTTGTCAGAAAATACAAATTTATTGATTATGACCGAGAAATAAATTATTCGCGATTCAACTAAAATTATGAACAGGAAAAAAATAAAATGTAGACTCCTCGTAGTAAAGGCAGATTTTTTTCCCGCAAAACAATTTGAAAAACGTTCTGGCAAAGAAAAAAATTGTTAATGGTATTACGGTGGTTGTTGATAAATGGTCGCGATTTTTAAATTATGTAATTCGAAGATAGAATACCAAGTTCGTTGAAAATGTAAAAATATTAAGTCATACGAAGGATTACATACTTTGTTGCATTGAGTTTAAACATTCCGTTAAAATATAACGGATTTTCAATTCCATTAAAATGCCTGTATTTTGATTTTTCTCAAATATCGATTTGTTTTCGCTCTATTCTTATCGCACTCATTTAAACCCTTACTTTGTCAATATATCGCGGTTAGTTGCGAAACGTCTCCTGGCGGCATAGGACGTGCTTGACTTTCGAGAAGCGAATTTTTTCTTTTGTGCACGAATCACTTTTTCTTTCTACTTTGAATAAAACTTCTGTTTCTTATTCGTTAAAGCATTGTTTCGTTTTCTATTGTGTACCTTGATAATTGTGAATTGTTTGACTATGCCAAAAAGTAATCTTTGTGCCTACAACGGATGTTGTAATTCCGCGCTGAATAAGCCTGATCTCAGTTTCCACCGATTTCCTCGTAACGATATCGAACGGTATGCACTTAGGTGATAAGGGTAAGCCAATTTTAATAACAGACGTTGCAACGATAGATTGCAACGATAGGTCAACATGTCCAATATATTTTGAAAACTTGGTATTTTCATCGGGATGGAAGAAGTAGTAGTCAAACGATATGCTACTTTGATAACGGCAGTAGGTAATTGTAAATAATTCACTCTGCAATAATGCTCCCACAAGAATTACTTATTCACAATTTTGAACATATTCTATAGGTTTGAATAATGCATTTCAATGAAGAGAAATAATTGTTTAGTCTCTTCTGACTAATCTCGTTATTCTAACTCGCTATGCTACTAAGTAAAGAAGAATGTATAGAAGTCAATGATAAATTGTTTAAAACCCTCTAACGCCTAAGAAGCATGCTTCGGACGAGCCCTTTTCTAGTTCATTGTTAACAACGAAAACGTCATCGAAAAAATTCGTCAACTGCATTGTTTACTATTTTCGAGGTTACTCTTTACAGTCGTACAATTTAAATTTGGCTAAAATTTGGTTTTTTAATGCACTTTTTCAAAATAAATCATAAAAGAAGACACATTCGAGATTCGCTTTTTTCAACCCACGATTCAGAAGCCTGATCATGCTATTTTTCAATAATAAAGTCCATAAATAGTGTCATCGATGTTTGCATTTTCGAAGCATGTACTCAGGACTTTTTCATAGGCTTACCGTTGCAAATTAACGATAGAACTGCGAAAAAAATGTTGATCTTCACTAAAATAATTTACTCAAACAATTTGTTTAAACCAACTACGATGGAACATTCAACATTTTTTAAATCGTTTGACGATGGAATCGTCATTTACGCCGGAAAATATGTTAAAAAGACATTGTTATAATTTGTTTAAACAATTTTTAAAAATAAATTATAACAAAAACTTAAAAATTTTTTAAATCGTTGTTTACTGTGAATAACGCTAAGATATATAGATATAGATATATTTTTCGTTTCTTTTCGTGCAAAAATGTTTTTTTTTTTTCAAAACGTTATCTCTATTCGAATGCGATGCAAATCCATGGATATGTCGTTATTTTACTGTAAATAAGATGAACATCTCTATTACATTTCTTTTATACCCCGAAAATATTCTGAAATCTTTGGCAATCGATTTATGCTTGATATTTGAACACTAAACAAATATTGTAGGCGAGACCGAGTCAAAACGGGGTTCGTAAACAATTCCGCAATTTTCTTTTTCATTCATCAATTTTTTATATTTTTCCAAAAATGAAAACGTGGAATTCTTTTACAATTTAAATTTTTACATTTTTGGAACTTCTATTTTTTGGGTAAAATTTCTATTTTTTTTTAATGACTTTTTTTTATACTTGCACCTTTTTTTATACTTTAATAATGCCGACTTCTTAAAAAAAAAAAAAAAGCCGCATTAAATTGAAATTAGAGTAAAAAAAATGTTTACAGATAGGTTTTCAAATAGGTTAATAGTTTAATTTAAGGTAGTCGTATCGTTACAACGTTTTCGTTAGATTTCACTGACAATTTGCAGAAACGTTTGTTTGATGTCATATGTACGAGTGTGTAAAATTTTAGGGGCCTTCATTGACTCAAAAATCACGATGTTTATTCGTGAACATGGTAATTTTTCGCAATCCCTCATGAGAGCCGCTGTTAAATATCGCAATATTATACAATGAGTATCTCGATTATTTGGTCGATGAAGCCTGTTGAAATTTTGCACGCATTTTTATATGACATCGACGAAGCTTCAATTAGTTTTTATAAAACATTTTATGGAAAAAAATACATGATTTTGTTTATTATATAACAAATAAACTTTACGTACCATCAACCTCAATTTTGAGTATGTTGCTTTTTAGTCAATTTGCAACAACTTTTCTTAATGAAATTAAACGCTCAGGCTCCTTGGAATGCGAAAAAAAACTGGAATAAAATTTTAATCCCTCCCTCAACGACACGACTACCTTTTAAAACCGTCTTCATAAATTAAATGATTGACTAAACTTCTTGATGGAATCTTTGATAGTTCAGGAAGCATGTCATTCTGCATGTTGCTTTTTACGGTGTTTTTAGCTTTAAAAAGTGGATTGTCCGAGCTGAAACAAATGAGTGGTTGGAGAGCGAGCCTCAGAACCTGGAAAATCAGCGTATCTGTTCGGTAAATTTTCAAAAAAACCGATTTCATGGAAAACAATTCCGTCAAGAATCAACGGCGATTAAATGATAAAGCTGTACCAGTTGTGTATACTTTCCATAGTAATTTGATTCAATCAAATCCGTCTACGAAATTAACAAACCCGATTGAATCGGAACCGGGCATTTCGGGAGCCGCGGATGTGTTTCGATCGCGTGATGTTACTGCGGGGCCGCATAATGATCCTCCTTTATCCCGGCGAGAGATTTATTTAATGAAGAAGAATACAATGTTGACGATGAAGTTGAAGAAAGCTGGTCAAGAGATTCGCAATCTTAAAAGAAAAAATAACAAACGTGTAACAATTCCCGAAGCAATCGACGCTGCCTCTCATTTTCTTGATGGAAACCGCTTATTACTTTTGAAAATGCAGTTAAATCACCTTAAAACCTCGCCATGGTTAGACAAAGAAAAACAATTTGCTTTAAGTTTATTTTATATGTCAGCCAAAACTTACACTTTTTTAAAAGAAAAGAAAAAAATTGCTTTGCCATGTATTACTTTGATTAGACAGTGGGTGAATAATTTAAATTTAACGACTGGCATTAGTCCACAAGTTTTTGAACTATTAAAAATAAAAGCTTCGACATTAGATGAATATCAACGTCAATGCATTCTAATATGGGATGAAATGTCAATGAAACAGCTGTTGGAATGCAATTCGAAAGAAGATCTTGTGGAAGGGTACAAAGATCTCGGGCATCTTGGTCGTACCGATAAAGTCGCAAGATATGCGCTTTTATTTATGCTCCGCGGCTTAATAACATCATGGAAACAGCCGATTGCATTTTACGTCTCGCATTCAAACGTTAATGGTGCGAATTTACAAAATATCATAACTACGGTTGTGAGTGCTGTATTTGATGCTGGATTTGTTGTAAGATCCATGGTGTGCGACCAAGGACCTCCCAACAGGAAGGCAATCAACGCTATGGGGATAAATGAGGATATCCATTTTGTAGGTTTATCGGGTCATAAAATTTATCGTAATTTAGATGTTCCTCATTTGTTCAAGTGTATCCGGAACAATTTATACGCCAAAGATTTTATTATCGGAAATTCGCCTTCATCGTGGACCGCAATTAGAGAGCTATACAATGCGCGACGCAACAAAGGGTGTAAAGCTACGCCTAAACTCAGCGATCGCCATATCGATCCAAATACTTTTCAACGGATGACCGTGCGATATGCCACTCAAATTTTTAGCGCTTCCGTCTCCGTCGCAATGACTACCGGAAGAATGACGCATGACGGGAGATTTAACCAATACATGTAATATCGTGACAGCCAACTTAATAAAAAAATTAAATGATATTTTTGATTGCCTCAATAGTCGATTGGCGAACGACCCTAACCCGTTGAAAAAGGCATTGCCAATGAAATCCCCTCAAGTACAACAATGTTTAGAAAATGCGCTTCCGTGGATCGATCAATGGACCGAGTGGAGGGGGGTTCAAAATCACCTTGTCTCGCAGGTTTAAAAATGGCCATAAAATCAATTTTAATGTTATGGAATGATCTACACGCGGAAGGAATTCTTTATCTTTTAACAGCACGGATAAATCAAGACCCGTTGGAAAATCAATTTTCAGTTTTGCGGCGTCGTTCTGGCCACAACGACAATCCATCCGCTAAACAATTTAGATGCAATTTGTAATACGTATTAACCGTCGATCTAGAAAAACCTCCGAAAGGAACGAATTGCGAGGAAGACGGAATGCTTACATTGCTCGCGAAAAAAACCACATTAAAAGTTGGTTCCTGAAAACGACACGATGGACGAAATTGATGATAATAGTGAAGATGTAGTCGGAAACGACTCAATCAGCGACATTGACCAGACACTGGACGATAAAATAGATCAAACAATGCCGACGTTGATAAACACCAAAGAAGATAGTAACGAAATAACTCTTGAAAAGTGCAGCATGAATTATGTTTCTGGTTACTTACTCCATAGATGTCTGGAAAAGTTTCAGTGTGCGAAATGCAAAGAACTTTTTGTTAAAAGTAACCAGAATTTCGAAAATAACAGTCAGCTTTTAGTTTTTTTTTACAAGTTTCATACTTTGATAGTTGCTGGTTACAGACGACTTGAAAGTGAATTTTCACTGCACAAACATGAAGTCGGCATTGGTAAATATCTCAGACGATGTCTGCATGAAACATTGACAGCGACCGACCGTGACTTTTGGTTAAAAATCGTTGCTTGCAAAGACCAACGCGATTTTATTGTAGATTTGTTCGTTCGAACACATCTTTATAATTATTTGAAGTGGATATCCCGTGATTTGAGAGATGTAACTAATAAAAAAACGGCCAAACAGCGACGTTCTTGCGAAACCGAATCGCAAGTTATTGAAAGTTTCTCACAACTGAAGCGATTTTTTTACGTTCTTAACCGTTTCAATAAAATATTTTTAATCTGTCAAATTAGAATTAAAATTGAAATTCAAATTAGAATTTAATTTCACATGAAAGTACATGCTTTGCCGCTTTTTTCAGTTAGATTCATTAATTTTCCTTCTTCCTACCCTCCCTTAGTCCTTATGGTCGGTTTCTGAAATCCAAAAACTCGTTTTAGGATTGTAAAAAGCTAGCCATTATTCCTTCCCATCCTGACGAAAAATACTCACCACCTTCACGTGGTTTTCGTCGAGTAACATCGATCACTATTATAGCCTGTTTGATTTTCTCATTTTATCGTTCGTTTTGTTAATAATAATGCACTACAAACGCTTTACATGTATACGTACCGATTGATATTAGCTAAGAGCGAGTCCAATTGAAAAATATGCACATATTTATTTGTAACATTTTTTTAAAATAAATAACTCTCAAATTACAGACTCAAAAGAGAAAAAGTTCTGTTAGATAAGTTTATTATTTCATTCCGTATCTGAATATAATTTTTTTACATGTCATGCAGTTATGGTGGCGAGACATATGCACACATTTTTTTACAGAACGTATTTCTCTTTCGATTTAAAAAAATAATCATTTTTACAAAAAGTAGGAGTCAATATTATGAATATTGAACTTTAATGTAAAATAAAATCTACTAAAAAAGAAAACTCCAATACTAGGATTCGATCCATGAACCCCTAACATGTAATCCCTCTCTTCGCTTTCGAGCGTGCTGCTGATACAAGAGTGAGTGAGATACACCCATCCGCAGGCACGCGTAAGTGCAAGCGAGATAGCATGAGAGTGGGGGTCAGCTGATGCGTCGGCTGTGTGCGGCACACCGATACATCCCTGCGCACTCTACAGCCCATAACTGGAACTACGCTTTCCGTGCCAAAACTTAACACGGGTCTTTAACGAGTTCTTTGGTAAGACCGCCGTGCTCATGTTTGTCTTACAGCGCCCTTCCAATGCTTGCCGTAAGCCGCTCCGTACTCATGCTTGCCTTACAGCGTCCTGCTGAGACAGCCGCCATCATACTATCCCATTAATTTTCTTACGGAGCAGCGCACTCGATCTCCCCACTCCAGCGCGACACGACAGTATCGCGAGGACCCTCTAGTTCACCCGTTGCCACAGAGATGTGGACGCCGGCGTTCTTAGGTCTCGGCAGTGGAAGGGCGCGAGAGTAAGGATACGTAGGCGAAGAAAGTTTCTTTCATAATATAAGCATAAAAACTAGTCATCACGATCAATAATATGAATGATAATCGTAATTTGACGATTTACTTTTTTTTAACAGTTTTCAATAGAAATATCTTATTATTTCTTAACAGATATTGGAAATTTGTTTACGGTTCCGATATAATCATTTTTTTTGCAGCGTTTTAGCGCGTACGTTCCATGCTCATACACTTTACTAAAATCAAATGAGAACATTATATATTTTTATTTTCATGGAAAGTCATTACATCGTATCACCGGTGTCACGCGTTGATGAAAATATATCTTTTGACAAGTGTTTATAGATTGTGTATCGATTTAGGATATGTTACCCCGAGTATAAATTGTAGTAGGTAGGACACTGTTATGTCACTCGTAAGGCAACCATTAGCGCCGTGATCAGGCACCCTGATCAGGACCGTATTAGGCGAGGCGTTACAGATTGTAGCGGGGCGGTAAGGGCTCCCGTACGAGTGCCGTAACAGGGCAATCAGACAGGCTGAGAGCGTTAGGAGCGGGCCCCTAGTACAATTTCTACCCGGGTAGCTCTCACAGGACGGAGAAACTAATTCCCTGGCAGGGTCCTCCAACAGTCGAGGTTGCTCCAAGTTCTACCTTTTGCTTTTTTGCAACAGCTACGTCACATTTCCGCTAGATAAGCTGCCACCCGAAGAGTTTACATTCATTCATCGTTAAACATTCTGTCGGCTTAAGAGTCATTGTTACAGGTGGCGAGCGATTCGAAAATGCGATACATATTTTCTCCGGCACTGAACAACTAATACATAGACAATTATGGTGCAATGTACCTGACTCTCGCTTTTTTTTATCAATTTTGAAAATAGTGTTGCAGACGACGATTCGAAAACGCCATCCGTACTTCCTCCGGTTCTGAGCGTCAAAGTTCTGAGGCTATCTGGAGAATGAGGACAGTTATTTTTAAAAAAATGTACATACTTATCGCTATAATTTTTTAGATCCCCTCCAAATTTTAATCCGGCCGGTTGCTCAGTGCTGAAGAAAATACGGATCGCGTTTTAGAATCGCTTGTCGTCTGTAGGTAACACTGACGCATAACACATCTCTACTCGTTTTTGAAGTAAAGTGCGGGTTCTACTTTCCTCAGTTTGTAAAATAATGCATTTCTGTCACGTTCGTTAAATGCAAGTGTCGTAAAAATAATTTCTCTCATTGTCAGATGTACATCGCTGACTCGCTGGAAAAATATCAACTTTGTCATTTTGAGTCGTGACCCACTTTCAAAAAGTAACAAATTTTTGCATTCCGACATGAAACCAATCAATACGGGCGTGAGATCCGCATCAGTTCTAACGGTGCCAAGGTCGATGGGGGTCTGAACGCTGCTTAAGGCGGGTAGCCATCCTCAAATGTGTATATATTTTCATAATACACTTTGACATGGTACGACAAATTTAGGCCACAATTGGTATTGAAAATCGCGAAATTGTCCAAATTATAAGTATTTTTTGATAGAACGGTTAATCCGCCGCGAACGGACGAACCCACGATTCAATCAGTGTATACGAGGTCAAAAAGCGCGAAGGAAACACGTCAAGCACGTAGATCATCTGAAAATGAGGCCTAGGATACGTAAGAGGCAATGTTAGTCGGCGAAAAATTCAGCTACTAAGCACCAATATGACAGGACAGGCAAAACGCCGAGGCATCGTACCGATATGCGGTCGCCCGCGTTTTCCCTGCAGCTCACGTCGCAAGGAATGGGATGAAGTGAAAACAAGCAACTCGCACAAAAACTGATCGCCCAGCTTCGGTCATGTGAATATTACAACGACCGGCGAACAGCTTCCGGACAAAAGCTGAAAAGTGTGCCGATACGGTTTTTATGCAATTTCGCCGGTAGTTAGCCTAGGTCAATTTAACCAACGCCATTTTAAAGAAGAGGGAATTTACTTTCATTTTGGTCTTTTTAAAAAATGTTTACGTTTTTTTTTTTTTTTTTTACAATTAGCACCCAGTTTTGAAAACGACGATGTTTGTCGTTCTTTGTTCGTTTTTGAGTGGACTCCGTTTGTGGTAAACAAAAATTTTAAAGCATTTCTTTGATCAAAATCATAATGGGCGAAGTCTAACGTCCAATTTCGATTTTTAGAAAATGTTTTACGATTTTTATTTCCAAAGATATTTCATTTTTTTTTCAGAAAAAAAATAGGTGATTTGAAAATTGCTCGGAAGGACGAAAACGATGAGGTTTACAACAAACCCTCAAGATGGTAAAACGTTGTATTACTTCCTGTTGGGTTCACAACAATATTTTCAAATTTTTTTTTCGAAATTTGTTCTCATGTTACGGACCGTTCAGCCTAGCAACAACCTGGCTGAACAATCTATCGATGCACACGCATCCCCGTCAGCAAATTCCACCAAACACGTCGACCCGCGATGGAAATTTCCGACGCAATTCTACGCGCTACTTAGCCATCACTTATTTTAAGCAGTTCTAAGAACGTTTGCAATAATCAATCGACCGATTTCCCAATAGGCGATTCGACGCTCCCGAATTACCCCCACGGGGCTCCCCAACACCGTCGCCCCATGGTAACGAGTATACCAATCGATCGAAGAATCATCAGTCTTAATTGATTATTCCGTCTTGGCAGACGTGCCCCTCGATCGACCGTTACTCAGACCTTAAGGGTAAGCATTCTCTCGCGCGCATAGAGTGTCGCGAGTGTACCTTCGATTTAGGGAAATCGAGTCAACAAATCGGCTAAGAACTCTTCCGAGTAGAAATATTGTCAGGCTGGCTTCATATTTGATCCGGGCTTGACCATCCTGTAGTACGGAGGCTTGACTTAAGGTATGCCGCAATTGGCTTGATCCGGCTAGTTTCAAGTGATTATCGCGTAACTGGACTTATAGCATTTGGTGCGAAAAACGTGCCTAACCTTATCTGGTGAAATGCTACAGTAACCCGAGAGAAGCGCGCGCCCAACTAATGAGTGCATATATTTTCACGAATAACGTCTGAAAATTGAAAATTTGCGATGGACAACGAATCCCGCAAGAAAATTGCACACCGACTACGGATACGCGAATGGCGCAAGGAAAGAAAAGAAGAATTAACATGAAATCGGGTTAGTATAACCCAATAATTACTTTTTCCTATGACTTTTAGAAAATCAGAACCTAACAAATTTATTGTGAGATTATGATTATGTAAATACATTAAATCTTTAAGCATAAAATAGATTTAATGTCAGGCTATAAATTAATCATACGTCCCATTAGATATGAATTGAGTGAAATATTGATTTTTACTGTTAGCTAGCCTCAGAGTCTAGAGTTAACAAACGCTGGCGCGGTGGTAAATAACTCCAGCGAAACAAGTTCGCGTACTGCTAATTGTTAATTGGGATTTGATGTTGAAGCCATCGTGGATGACGAATTCCGCAAAGATGTAGAAGAAAACACATATGAAAATAGCACCGAAAGCGATGGATTTAGGGAAGGAACAGCCGATGACAATTTTAACGAAATTCAGGCATTCAGACAGTGGGTTATAGAATGTGCAGTTCCCCATACTCACCTTGATCGGTTGCTTCAAATTCTTTCGGTAAGACTTTTGCCAGAATTGCCAAAATCATCGAAGGCGTTTTTAAAAACTCCGTATGTCGTACCGATTATTAATGTCATGAGCAGCAAACAAATAGAAGGAAAATTTGCTTATTTCGGAATAAAAAAATCATTGCTTAGAGTTATCAATCCAGAACTACACAAAGAGAAATCGATATCTCTGCTGCTCTACATTGATGGTTTACCGCTATTTAAATCGAGCCGAAAACAATTGTGGCCGATATTATGTCAAATATGGTGTGATCCATCTATAGTATATAAAGTTTTCCCAGTAGCAATTTACGAAGGGAATACAAAGCCTTCTAACGTGTCCGAGTATTTCGCGAAGTTCGTGGATGAAGTAACGGTTAATTCATGAAGGTTTAGAAATTGAACAACACAAATTTCAGATAGATGTGAAAGCTTTTGTTTGCTATAGACCCGCTCGGTCCTTTGTCAAATTTATGAAAGGCCATGGAAGCTTCTACGCCTGCGAACGCTGTACCATTCCAGGGCAAAGGTTCCATAATCGAACCGTTTATGTAGAACAGGATTATGTACTGCAAACTGATCAATCTTTTCGATCGCAAAAACAACTCGAACACCACATAGGTCTCTCTCCGCTCTTGTCCCTGGGCTGGACATGGTTGCGGATTTTCCATTAGACTTCATGCATTTATGCTGCCTAGGAATAATGCAAAAAATGTTGAACGATTATTGGATAGAGGGACCACGGCATGTAAAAATTAGTTATAACCAGAAAGCTCGATTATCTGAGATATTGATTCAAATTAACCGTTGCTTTCCAAAAGAGTTCCAACGTACAACAAGAACGCTAGACAATGTTCCTACATGGAAAACCACGGAATATCGATTCTTTCTTTTATATATTGGCCCAATTGTGCTTAAACAAATTCTTCCAAATAATTTATACACGCGCTTTTTATTATTTCACGTCAGTTGCCCCATACTTTGTTCGGGCGAATTTTGTTTACAACATGCAAACTATGCAGAGGAATATTTAAAAAAATTCGTCTCTCTTGCGAAGGTTTTATATGGTACACAAAGCCAAATTTTGAACATGCATAACTTAATTCACTTGACAGACGATGTTCGTGTAATATCACGTTCGTTATCTCACTTTACGGCTTTTCCATTCGAAAATACCCTCGGTCACATAAAAAACAATGCTGCGAAATGGTCACGACCCTTTGGCACAAATTTGCAGACGTTATTGCGAAAAAATGACATTGGGTGAAAAAAAAAATTTCGATCAGACCAGATATTATAATTTTAAAACAGAAACGAAGACGATCTTTAAAAGGAAACTCAGTCGCAAAACTCGAGTATAAAGATATGGTACTGACTTGTGCGCAACCCGATAACGTAATCTTTTTAAATGACAATACGGTGGTCAGAATCGATGAAATGTTTATTTTACCGAACACGGAAAAAAGACGACCGAATATCTGGTACAATAATGAATGCCGATGACGCGATTTTTCTAATATCCATTTCGATTTAAAAAATTTGTACATGTAGAAGGTACACGGTTTTAAAGGACGGAAAACATTTGGATTGCCTGCGATAAAATAGAAAATGATTTGCATTGAAATCTCTGCGCAGCGTTCAGACGCAAAGAAAATGTATGTAATGCCAATTTTCCACACTTAAAAGCGCGGACTGACGATGCGTCAGGTTGGGTTAAAGTGGATTATTCCACGGAACCCTAGTGACGTGAACGTGTCGAACGAAAATTATAACCTGTCAAAATTTTCACAGATATCGCGGGCCATTTGTGCGGTCTGCATTGTTGCGTTTTATTTTCCATTCATTGTGATATTTCGGTAAGATAAGTGATTTCCCAGTATAATAATAAGTTTGGATTTCGGCCATTTCATGCGTTTGTTTACATTTTTTCCGTTCCCCACGTCTAACCATTCTTTCCAGAAGCATTACCTAATTTTACGAGATGTCGAATTACACTCACGAAATCGTCGAATTTCTCGGCGAAACGAAAGAAGGAAGCGAGGCCGTTCGCGACGTCGCATGTTGCGAATGGATTAGTTATAACCCAAAAAAAACGGATGGAAACCAAATTTATGGTGCTTCCGTATACGGCAGAACCGATTGCAACGTTACGTCGCGCAGTGCGATATTCCAAACCGACAGCGAGTGATTGGCCCTTCTACGAAATAAAAATAGTAGGAAGTGCATGTAAGTATCATGTAATTATGATTATGCTATCATTGTTGTACTTTGTCGCTTGCAATAATCGCATTTCTTTTCGTTATTCACAGCCTCTTACAACGATGTTATAAAAAATTTGAAAGGTTCTAAAACGAAGAGTGACGCGTTTACGAACGACGATGAGGAGGGTACAACGGCAAAATAGACTGCAGCCATTTCTCGTTACATGGTCCCCGAGAAAGAAGTCGAACCGGAATGGCACGTATCGGCGCTACCTTTACGTAAGTTAAAATTCGTATTGTTTTGTCTTCCCCTAAATTTCGTTTCCTTAAATTCCTCAAAATCTCCTTTCTTAGAGGAGAAAGAAAACTGTAAAAAATTTAAGCAAAGAAAAATTTGAGACAGACTGCGTAGCATCCAAATGTAATGCCATCGGTGTACGTTACATGATAGGGCAGCCATCAAATGCAGCAGAGACCGACCCCATTGGCTCCCCCATTTGGTATAGGAGAAAAGCGATGGACTAGCCAATCGTAACAATTACAACTATATTATATATATATTATTATGCATTTCATATATGTTTTAAATTGTTAGCTGCCGACCCTTCAGCTGAAATTCCTATCGTCGATTGGTTGTCATTTTCTCATTCGGGGGTCGCGGCCGAACAAGATGAACAGTGAGAAAAATTGCTTAGTGGATTCAACGTCATCTATGGCGATATGCAGTACGAGAAGATAATTCGTGGTATGTATAATAAATTAACAATCGTGACGATTAATAATCGAATAATTGGAAAACAAAATTTTTAAACATGAATCGACACATTAAATTTGAAAATTAATTATGGTTTAGATATTGGTGATATAGAAAGTATTGGGGACATCTTTGATCCCTCTCACACAATCCGTGAAAGGAATAGAGGATCAGATAAGCCTGCTCAACAACCAAGTTAAAGAGTTGTCCAGAGAAATGAGAGGCATGAAAACCGACATTATGTGCCTCAAACCGGCAAACTCAAGCACGGCAACAACATTTCTTGACCACGAATTTGAGTTGCCCTTAAAAACGATCAATGATTTTACTTCATTTGAAGAAATCGTTGAAAAATGTAAACTTTTAAAACTTACGTCTTAAAATTTGTTTTCCAGAAAACTCTCATTTGCCACCACATCGACGTTTCGCGGAAGCCAGTAGAGTCAATAAGACAGATAATAAAAACTGTTCTGACTAGGGGCGTTATCTCCGACTTCACAGCCGTTAAACCATCGGGAACGAAAAAAGTTTTCATCAAAAGAACTATTTTTTCATTCATCCATGGTGAGCAGCCTGTAATGTGCATATAGATACAATCGAAATCGAATATCGCGGAGTTTTAAATATAGTAATCACACCATTTTGTGATAAGTTTTTTTTAAAAGATCGAGAAGCCTGCTGTTTAAAAAAAAAGAAACTATACTAAAAGTGTCCTTTGGAAAGATTTTAATACTAAATGGTGAAATTACTATGTTCAGAGTCCAGCTCACGATTTTGTAAGAGTCGGAAAATGGTTGAAAAACCGGCATATTCAAGATGACGCGCGGATGTAAAAAGATTATAAAAATGATAAAGCAAAAATGAAGCTAGTTTTATCCTTTTCAAAAGCCTGTTTAGGGAAATTGGTTTACGATTTTTTTCTACCAAAATATTAGATATTATATGTCCGCATAAAGAATTTACGTACTATATTTATTTTTGATTAATATTGTATATGTGGCTCTTGAATCTTAAGTGGGATATATATTTTCGAATTTTTTAGCCGCAGTGATCTCAAAATACAAAGAACATGGCATCGAAGTTCTATCAAGACCAGTGGGACAAGCTGTTGGGGCGGTGTTTAATGCCGCAAAATACTGGGATAAATGTCGCGAAGTCCGGAAAACTCCGCAGTAAAAACAATTTGTCGATATCTTAAAGCATCTGTCCGTACACGTATTTATTTATTGACGAGTATTATTTTCTTTTTTTTTTATCAGAGTTTATTTTACATTTTTTCTCTCAAAAATATAACGTAAAACAAAGATTTGTTTATTGTTTGGGTAATTATGATAATATGTTATAAAAGATATTATTTAGTATACGACATGTGATAAAGCAACAACGTGATAAATGTTCTAAGTCGACTGATACGTGATAAAATAGATAATAAAAATTCTTGTTTAAAGATAAGATCAGGCTTTAATTTTGTAACATAATCAAGACTTGATGATTTATTTTGGTCAGACCTTGATGTTTTACCCGGATCAGGCCGAAGTCAGGGAAAATGTCACAAAAACTTCCAGGGCTTGATCAAGCCCTGACGAAAAGATCAAGAGTCTTGATCAAGCCATTTTTGTAGTCGGACCAGGATTTCTACTCAGGTCTATGCGTGAAAGTAACCCTTTTGCGGCACATCACGTTCTCGTAATACCTTTGTACCACGATAATTACCGGAACGGCATTATGCGTCGGAATATTTCGAGTGTCAAATATCATCCCGTAAACAAACTGTAAGAACTCTGCGAGTCGTATCGCTCTCCAAATGCTCGGCTCCTTCTTTTTGCCGACCCAGCGGAACCACAACATCGTAGTGGCAGCGTCGAGTACGAGCACGCCCGTGTAAGCCAGGACGATCGTATTTGTGTTAGTATACAAATAAATAACTCGCTACCATCAACGAACTGAGAGGAGAACTCATTCCGACCTACCCAACTTCCTCAGCTATTCGCCGGCGCCAGCAAATCGACGGAACACACACACACACAAACACACATACGAAAATACGGTGAGGTGGATTACGCCGCTTTAATCTGACAGAACCCACACGTCGAGTACCCTGACAACTCGACTTTTAAAATAGTAATAAAATCTTAACATATTACGACGGAAACCCGTACGTAACACTCCATCTATTTCCGGCCAAAATTCGATTGATCTAAATACAATACTATGAAAATAATATAATTAAATTATTTACTTACATATTAAACTTTGATCTCGTCGAAGAAACCTCCTTTCGCCGATAGCAGGCTTTTCGCCGTACGCGGCATCCACTCCACAAGTTTTTGAAACACCCCGAGAGATATTGCCCCGAGGTATACAGAGTGAGTTTCATAAGCATTCTCAAATTTTATTTTAAGGTAGATGGGATTATTACAAACAAAAATTGCATATATACATTCGGAACATTTGTAATAGTTTACGAGATATAAATTTTTTAAGTTGGTCCAATCTGAGCGCGCCGAGAACCGTTAGAGCAGCCCACTCTCGGGGCCCTAGGCGTAATGATATCACAGTGTAGGGCGTTACATTTGGAGTTGCAAAATTCAGAGCAGTCAATGCCCGAGAAATAAAAATGACTGTGTAATAAAATAAAAAATAAAATTGGCATAAAAAACGAGACATGGAATTTTTCCAAACTCATGACATAAAACTTTCGTGTAAATACTGATTATGAAGTTCAAACCAAGTAGAACATAATCCCAGATCATTTACATTAAAACAACAATATTTTTTATATATACCGGAATCGACGAAGTAATACAATGGGCTCCGAAGCAGACGCAATGGAGCTCCAATAATCGCCTATCATTTTAATTAAAGAGGTAATGGATAGCCAACCGTTGAAAATCGACAATCCTTACCGGA
The DNA here is from genome assembly GCA_946811545.1 of Netelia fuscicornis. Classification (NCBI taxonomy): domain Eukaryota; kingdom Metazoa; phylum Arthropoda; class Insecta; order Hymenoptera; family Ichneumonidae; genus Netelia; species Netelia fuscicornis. Next base: position 12,872,710 of record OX328016.1, on the reverse strand, counting down.
TTCATCTCGGTTTTACAACAATTTGCTTCGTAAAGATATTAGCACCTCAAATAGTTACCACAGCGATAAACGAACATGATGGGAGAGCAGGTAAACGAAACCAGGAAAGGAAGAGACGCGAACGCCAGTGATGACGGCGCGAGAGGGGAGGTCGCGACTGATACCGAACCTGAGAATATACTCAGTCCTTCGACGCACAACTTACTCAATCCACCGAGAGTTTTACCTGCACCGAGTGGCGGAACCGGAGGCAAAGATAATACTCGCTTAAGCGAGCCGGCAACCACCTTACCTTCTCGGTGCCAAAAGAACGACCGAAAGCAAGGAACGCGATAAGGAATACGCAAACGCAGCCGGTCCAAATACAATCATTCCACCTCTGGTGCGGTACAGATGCTTTCAGCACCAGAGGTCGAATGCACTTCGAGATCAGAGGAACATATGTTAAAATAACGGAAAAGTCGTAAAGTCCACGACGTGCAGTGTGGATACAGAATACCTTTCAGCGCGTATGTTTTAGTTGAATGAAATTTTTGTGTCCCTATGATTGGCTCACGATAAGTCAATTACAGAGACACACAAATTTTACTCACTATCAGTTATTCCGATAGATACCAAAAACATACGAGTTAAAGGCTATTCTAGTTCGAATAATGATCGTACTTATATGCAACATTTTCAATACAAAACCCAACTGAATAAAAGCTTTTGTTACTATTATTTATAAACATACTTATAATGACTTATTATTAATTTCAGAGGTCTGTTAACAACAAACATTATACAAATTTTTGATGGGCCACTTTCTTGAACAATATAAAAAAATTGAGGAAGAAACAAATTTTTTTCTGAAACTTGCCCGTTTTTCGTGGAATGCCCCATATATATTTATATATATAAGATGAATATGTCCGCGATTGTTACATCGACCTTGCCATAGCTCTTGAATAGAGAGCTAACGTACAATAAAAATACACACAATTAGCCCGTTACTTCAAATTTTTTTAAATGAAATGAAAATTTTTTGTAGTATAATACTACAAAAAAATTTTGTAGACGAAAATTGTCAGAGACAATTTTTTTTGTATTATTCCATCGTATCCCTGACTGTTGAAATATTATTGAACGATAATTTGTCAAAGGATATAATTTGAAGTTGCGTGATAAACAATTTTCTCATAAAACAGTCTTTTTGCGACAACTTTAATTAGAATAATGTTTTTAATACACTTATAGGAAAAAAAATACAATTATTAATTAAAAAGTTAGACAATTTTGTATTATTCGGAACTCGAACATTTTGGTAACTAAAAAAAATTCATTCCAAAACGTTAAAAAATTCATACTAAAAAAAAATTGTTTAACATAACATATCTCAAGAGGGACATATCGCAGGCTGAGGTATGCTATGTTAAACATTGTTTTTCGAGCATGAATTTTTAAAATATTAAACAAATGAATACATGATGAAAAAAAAATATCCCGACGAGACAATTATAACACCAATCCATACAATTTTTAAATTTGTATTTGCGACATTCCATCTCAAAGTTATTGTAGGCCAAAGTTTATTCATTCATTTTCATCTATTCGTTTAACGGTGTGAGAAAAAAATACCCCAAATGTTTTTTTAAGCCAGAAATTTCTGTATTTTAACGGGTAGTCGCTATTTTTTGCAGGTAAGAAGGCAAATTATTTATTGCTGATTATGTCACCAGCATGCATATTTTGTACATATTTATTGAATTTTCATCATTATACTATGCATGTACCTCGTTTGTATCAACCTTGCACCCGGTAGTACAACATTGAACGCGTTACAACTTGAAAAATATTAATTTTAGAAAAAAAAAGCTTCAAGTAGAAGATGTAGAAAGTTTATCGCTTTAAAAGTTTGGTTGCTAGCAGTTTATTGTTTAAACAATTATTAGGAGAGATATCAGACAATAAAAAAAGAATAAGTCAGAAAACAAAAAGTAATAGTCATATAAGTCGTAAACGGTAAGTGATAAACAAAAATTATTTAATAAAAAAAAAAAAAAAAAAAAATAGGAAATTTCATTATCTACAATAAAGACCATTACCATTTGTTGCCTCAAGTGCACGGTTACGGAGATATAGGCCAAAACGGTTAGTCGCAAAATGGCGGCGTTTGGGCTACCTTAATTTGTAAGTATTTCGTATATTTACATTCAGGAGGGGCTTACTAAACTTTTATAATTAGGTGCAGAAAAAATCATCTATTGCCTGTGCTATAATGTATACGCTCGCTATCATCGAGAAACGCAGGGCTGCGATTCGAAGACGCAAATGAGTTCTAGCGTGCTGTGAGCAACCGATTGAATTAAAATGTTTCCCATTGCATCGAGCACACTAACAAAATTGGGGAATGTTTTCGCAAAATTCGAAAAACAAATCCCACTTTTCGTTACTACCGTTGAAAAAAAAACAATATTTTTAAATATTTAACGAACGGCTAATGCACAATAAATATACGCGCGCGTTTTTCATTTTATTTAATTGCATTTGGTGGAAAAATGAACGAGTATCTATTGTAGGTGCCAAGACGCACTTGGCGGTAAACAGCAGCGGTCAAATTGCCCGAAAAGATAGGCAAATAAGAACCGAGCGGAGTACCGCTGCTACCCTCTTCTGCCCCTCCACCTAAAACCGTGCGAACAAAGAGGACACGCAGCGCAAAAGACGGGTAGCGCGAGAGACGAAGCAGTTAGTCTCATGCTAGGGAGACAGTCTAGTCCATTGAAATGTTACAAAAATAAGGCCTAACCCTGCATTTCTCAAAGTCAGCAATTTTTTTTTGATCCATAGGAGATGGTATAGGAAGCTTAAGTCCAAGTTTGTGGGGATGTAACCCTTGAGGAAAACCCGCCATCTTGAACAAGGGTTAAAACATTTTTTGCGTTATAACAATGAAACTATCCACCGCGCAAGAAAATTATGCTGTCGTTTTTTGTAGGAAATTAAATCCTCTACAAATTCACTCTCTTGACTTTTTGCCGTAAAATCTAAAATAGCTAAGTTATTAACAATAAATGACAACAAATGGAAAAACATCGTTTTTTTGAGTCGCTGTAACTTTTTATTTTTGCATTTTTCGGAAAAATTTGTTCTTAGAAATTTTTTGGCGCTCCTTGAGACGAAAAAATTTCACCGCTTATTTTTAAAATTTCGTTTATTTTAAAGGATTTTACAGCCATTCAAAAGTAAAAATATGCCTCAACACATCATATTTTGGGTTTAGGTTTAAAATCGTTGTATTGATATGACAGGAAAAGTATCCACCGCGCAAGCAAATTACTATACCGTTTTTTGTAGGAAATGAAATTCTCTACGAATTTACTCTCTTGATTTTTTATCGTAAAATCCAAAATACCAAAGTTATTAACAAACAACGATAAAAAGTGAACGAGTAATTTCTTTTAAGTCGCTCTAACGTTTTGTTTTTGCATTTTTCAGAAAAATATGTTTGGAGCTTTTTGATACAGGATTTTTAGACGAACAAATTCACCCCTCATTTTTTAAATTTCATTTATTTTTAACCTTTTAAATACGGCTGAATTCTGCGTCTGGCTATTTCCCTGGACGGCAGGGTCTGACGTGAACAACGTATAATTGATATAACACTGCAAAGTGTGACGGGCAATTCCGTTCTGTGCACGAGAACATTCAAATAAAGTATTTGATGATTAAGTCATAATTTTTTTTAAATATATATTAAACATACTTTAACTATAACAATCCACTTTAATAACTAATAATATAATTGAGTATGGTAGATTTTGAATCATGGTACAATATATAAACCTACGTCACAATGTTCACATTCATAACGAGATCACACTGCCGTAAAAAACAAAGACTGTATATTCCGTCTGTCTACTGTTTTATTTATACTATTGTAAATCGATGTACAGAAAAAAGAAGTGTACAACAATTATCCATATGAAGACAATTATTGCGTATGAAGACGATTTTTCAATTCAAATGGTGAACGAGTGAGTCACTACAGGGAGCCACTACACTGGCGCGTCGTTCAAATATCACATCCGTGAAAGCCACGATAGTGGCGCGTCGTTCAGAGAGATGACATACACGAAAGCCACTATAGTGGCGCGTCGTCCTGAAAAATGATATCCGCGAAAGCCACTATAGTGGCGCGTAGTATCTAAAAGGTTAAAGATTTTACAGCCATTCAAAGGTAAAAATATGCCTCAGCACATAATATTTTGGGTTTTGGTTTAAAATCGTTGTATTAATATAACAGAAAAACTATCCACCGCGCAAGAAAATTTTTCAGTTATTTTTTATAGGAAATTTAATTCTCTGCAAATTTTCTTTTTTGACTTTTTGTCGTACAATCAAAAATATCAAAGTTATTAACAAACAACGACAAAAAATGAAGGAGTCCTTTAAGTCGCTCTAACTTTTTTCTTTTCATTTTGCAGAAAAATATATTCAATGCATTTCGATAGAACACCTTCTGACGAATAAATTTCAATATAAATGTGTCAACGTTTGTTTATTTATAAACATTTTACAGTGCTGCAAAGGTAAGTGTCGGAGTACTCGAAAATAGACATAAAAATGAACGATTATGCGTCGTTTCTTTGCAAACTTCATTAATTGCGGCGGACAAATTTTATTTGTTGCTATTGCAATGTTCATAATAATTAGTTATGAACTCTTTCCGCGCCACCTACGAGGAGTTAATAATAATAATTAGTTATGAACTCTTTTCCGCTCTACCTGCGAGGAGTTCATAGCTAATTATTATGAATATTGCAATAACAACAAATAAAATTTGTCCGCCGCAATTAATGAAATTTGCAAAGAAACGACGCATGATCGTTCATTTTTATGTCTATTTTCGAGTACTCCGACACTTACCTTTGCAGCACTGTAAAATGTTTATAAATAAACAAAAGTTGACACATTTATATTGAAACTTATTCGTCAGAAGGTGTTCTATCGAAATGCATTGAACATATTTTTCTGTAAAATGAAAAGAAAATAAGTTAGAACGACTTAAAGGAAATTACTCCTTCATTTTTTGTCGTTGTTTGTTAATAACTTTAATATTTTTGGGTTTACGACAAAAAGTTAAAAGAGTAAATTTGTAGAGAATTTAATTTCCTACAAAAAAAATAACTTAATAATTTTCTTACGTAGTGGATAGTTTTCCTGTTATATCAATACAACGATTTTAAACCCAAACCCAAAATATTGTGTGCTGAGGCATATTTTTACCTTTGAATGGCTGTAAAATCTTTAAAAATAAATGAAATTTAAAAAGTGAGAAGTGAAATTTGTTCGTCTAAAAATCTTCTATCAAAAAGCTCTAAACATATTGTTCTGAAAAATGCAAAAACAAAACGTTAGATCGACTTAAAAGAAATTACTCGTTCACTTTTTTGTCGTTGTTTGTTAATAACTTTGGTATTTTGAATTTTACGACAAAACGTCAAGAGAGCAAATTTGTAGAGAATTCCATTTCCTACAAAAAACGACGAGATACTTTTCTTGCGCGGTGCATAGTTTCATAATTATTTTGCAAAAACTATTTCACCCCTTTTTTCAAGATGGCGGATTTTCCTCAAGGGTTACAACCCCACAAACTTGGATTGAAGCTTCCTACTTATACCATCCCCTATGCATAAAAAAAATTGCTGACTTTGATAAATGCAGGGTCAATGTAACATTTCAATGGACTAGTCGGTCAATTATCGAGAGCGTATTAGACCCCGGATCATACATCCCTTTGTTTAATAAAGAATTTCATCAGTTCTCCGATTATTATTCTTATACAGTAGAGTCATGTGGGGTAAGTGTGCGCAGCGGGTAAGTGTGCGCATATGAAATATCTCAGAAACGATTTATAACTAAAGCGCCGCACCTCCCATATTCAGTGCCCCGTGCGATGTCCTGCGAAGAGGTCGATTTTTAGTAGCACCTAATCCGCCGTTTTGTTTTAGCAGGTAAGTGATTTTTTTTGCTCAAATTGTTACGATATTTTACTATTTTTGGCGTCCAATCTTTTGTAGACTTGTGCCCATTTTGGACGTTTCATATTTATCATCGAGTACTACGTAGTATTCAGTTTGACAAGTAACCATTTTTCAATTTTTGAGATAACGCAATCCCGAACTATTTTGATGAAATCCCGTTTTGATGGGTTGGGGTAAGTATGCGCACATGCTTGCTGTGTAAGTGTGTGCATGCGCACACTTATCCCGTTTTAGAAACTTCGTATTAATACTGCAATATTTTGTTTCAGGATCGAAAGGTACAATATCAATGCCGTCAATGTTCGTTACAATTCATCTTTTTGAAGTTTATTCTTGTTTTCAAATTGTTTTTTATTAGTACCGTTAAAACATCTAATAATAATAAATAAAAATTTGCCATGTTCCTGTGTCTGGTTATACTTATTTAATAGGTAAAAATCTCGTCATTTTATGTTGCGCACCCTTACCTACACTGCTGCGCACACTTACCCCTATATTGGGGTAAGTGTACGCATTTCGGACTATGTTAGTCAATTGGTCTATATTTGGTCAATTTTTGAGAATTCGTGCCGTTGACGAATATTATTTCTATCGTCAAGTTATTGCTTAATAACCACTCTAACCAATTAACGTCGTTTTATTGCATTAAACTTGGAATTTTCGATTCTATGGCATTTCAAAGCTTAAGTGCGCACACTTGCCCCACATGACTCTAACCCACCGCTCCTTATTGCCTCCTACACTATCAACCCGATCGCCGGCGCCCAAGCAGACACGGGATCCGCACCCATAGCGTCTTGTACGCGGGCAGATCCGCCTGAAGTAGGCCTAATGCGTAGCGTACGTTGGTTTTCATATATATATATATATATACAGGAGGCCCATGAGGTCGCCTGAGTCGGGTAACAGTTGGTGACGAAGGAGGCCAGGCTTCGCGATCTAAGCATATACATAAATATATGGTGGCAATGCTTTCCTGCATTTGTTTCGGCCTTCGCGCGGTTACCGTACGATTTCCTGAGAAAATTTCGCCAGCGCATTCACGCGGAATTTCGATACATTTTTTTCGCATGTCGGTAACATTATCAATATCTTCTCGTCAACAACTTTCAACAGTACGCACACAGCACAGAATGTTGCAGCAATGTTTGCTAGAATCTTTCAATATTGCACATTGCCATGCAACATTGCTGCAATGTTGATAGAATCTTGATCAGAAAATATCGCCACAATACTGTGACAATATTGAATGTTTAACAAAACAAAAAAAGAATTAAAGATACAATGGGCTTTATTCGTCCAAGTTGCCTGAAATTACCAATTATGTTCTTATTAAGCGTAAGAATGAATTTAATATTTTTTTAGTAAAATAAAAATCGTTGAATTTAAAAAATAAAAACGACCGGTATATATACCCACTGAGCGCATCTGTGTGTTGTCTGTGGTGTGCGCAAAATCAATTGTTAGCAGGACTGTGATAATTTACGATGATTTCTCTAGGGATATCAGGACGCTCGTACACAAAACTCCTCGATCGCGTCATGTCGTTAATGTCGGAGATGGTGAATATTACCAGTTTGGATTAAAAGCCGCCCTAGAGCAAATGGCGCGTGCTCTTCCTGCTGCATCGGAGCATATTAACTTGATCATTAGTAAATATCGACGGCTTACCTTTGTCAAAATCCTCTAGAGCATTGTTGTGGCCAATATTGTGTTTCAGTTCAGAAAATACTGATGTGTATATTATCGGTGCTTACTTCGGAAACACGAAATCCGAACGCTTCGAAGTATTTTTGCGTGAACTTGTCAATGAATTGACAGAACTTATCCAGAACCGTTATCAATGTGATAGGAGAACCATAGCGATTCGCCACAAAAGGTCACGCAGGATTTAATAGCTGCTCCAAGTGCAAAATTGAAGGGATCGGTCTCAAAAATAGAACATGTTTGACGCGTTCGGTAGGGCCCAATATCTTTTTAAGAAGTGATGAAGGATTTAGGAACATGTTATATGACGATTATCAAACTACCAGGAGTATTTTAATAAAAGTACATGGGTTCGATCTAATTGCTTACGGGGAAGATGTACATACGAGTATAGGGTGTATTTCGGAAATGTTGGAAAAATTGCAAAAAAAAAAACGCCACGTGATATTGGTGGCAGACTTCAACGTCTCTCCGAGTACAGACAATGGAAATCCATTCAATTCCGAACCTTTTTACTGTACACGGGTCCAATACTAGTTAATAGATTTGTTACAGCTGAAGTTTATCGCCATTTTTTGTCTCTTCGCGTCGATATAACAATAAGTACTAATCAGCCATAGTATGAGTAAAGTTCCGAATTACTTTTCATGCGCTGAAGCTTTGTTACTTAATTTATTTCGTAAACTCATTGGAAACTTTGTACTGCAAGCATTTCATTTCACACAACGTCCACAATCTATTACACCTTTGCAATGATATTAAAGTGTACGGGTCGTTAGATTCATTTAGTGCTTTCCGTTTCGAGAAGTATTTGGCCTCTATAAAACGGCAGCTCAGAAAAAGTGAAAAGCCGTTGCAACAGCTGTAGAATCGATATAAAGAATTGAATATGGACAATGAGACGCATAATGAAGTAGAAGTTCATCCTTAAAAATAACATGACGGGCCGGTGATCGATTGCTTGGCTATAACAGAACAATATAAAGTTTATAACGCTCATCCTCTGAATATTCGATGTGATACTGCCAATGATTGTTTTTATATTTTTAAAAATGGTAAATGTGTTGGAGAGATCGTCTTTATCGATTCCCCTTCTAAAAGGACAATCTGCCAATCTCCCAACCTATAGTATACTCTATGCTTCTTCAGGAGAATTTTATAGCGAGTCACGTTACACCCGAGATATTGAAAGACCATAAATAAATCCGTTTTTCTATCACGCACCCCTTGTAGAACATCCTTTTAAACAACGAAACCCAACAGGTTATGGGCCCAGAGACAATGTTTGATAAATATTTCTCGAGGGAAGTGTATCGCGGACAGTAGAATCGTGAAAATATAGTGACGCTGAATTTTGAGGGTATTCCCTGCATTGTGCAGCAGTGGAAAGAAATAATCGGCAAAATGGGGAGTGAGCTTACAAGAGTTGCTAAGTTGACAAGTAGAGAAACCTGGGCGGTTTGGAAGTTTCAAATACGAGCGATACTGAACTAGCAAGGTGCAGTAGAAGTAACATTGGGAGAGAGGGTGAAACCGAACCTAAGTGTGCATACGGATGCCGCTGCGCAAACCACGCATGCAAAGGAGCTTGAGTCGTGGAACAAACTCGACGCAAGTGCTCAAAAGTGATCGCGACGACTGTCGGGCCGCAGCCGACGATGCACATCATAAACTGTACGTCCGCAGCAGACATGTGGCAGAAATTATCCTCGATCTATGAACAGAAGTCTGAAGCGAGCGTACACATGCTTCAACAGGATTGGTACAACGTCACAAAAGAGAAATCGGACGACATCTCGACTCACATCGCCAAGCTGGAAGATATAGCACACCGACTAAAAATAATAGGAGAGGAAATTTCTAACTCAATGATGATCACGAAAATCTTCATGACTCTGCCTGCAAATTTCCGATACTTCGTCAGTGCGTGGGACTCCCGCCAGCGGGAGAGCGCACGCTCGACAATCTGAAGGCGAGATTGTTAACAGAGGAATCGAGGATGACTGTTCGAGAAGGTAAGAGTGGAAACGCTCTAACGACGAACACCCAATGAGGAAAATCCAAGCGCGGTAGAGGACGTAGATCGAGAGGTGCGTCGAACGGTTCGTCAAAGCCAGGCAAATGCTACGTCTGCGGAGAGGCGGGGCATTGGGCCAGAGAGTGCTCACAGAGGAAGGAAGACGGTGACGCAGGCGGATCAGGAAACAACAGAGCGTCGGACAAGAAACCTTGCGGCAAAGGTCTAGTGAGCGTGGCGCTCCAATCAGCGCCGTGGCAATCCGTCGGAGACGCAGGCTGGATCATGGACTCGGGAGCCAGCGACCATATGAGCTGTCGAAGAGACTGGTTCATCACGTAAGGAGCCTTCGATTACCCTGTGTCCGTGTGCATAGGCGACGGGGGTTGAATCGAGGCTTTAGGGAGGGGCTGCATCAACGTCGACAAGCATGTCTCCGTTGAACACAACGGAGAAACCTGGAACGGGAATCACCTCGTTGATGTATTATATGTTCCCATGATGTATTATATTCTCGGTCGATGCGTCACTCGACAAAGGACTCAAAATGCAATCGACGAGCACAACCTGCAAATTGATGAGAAAAGGTTGCACCATCGCGATGGGGACACGTCGGGGGAAACTCTTCGTCATGCAGTTCGCAGTCAAGGAGCCATCGTGGTCGAGATGGAAGGAAGATCCGCCACAAGTGTACATGAGCTCGACAGACACGCTGCAAAATTCGCACGAGAGACTGGCTCACCAAAACTTCCGTCATGTGAGACAGATCCTCAAGAGACTTGAAATACCCGTGAAGGAACTGAAAGGCCCGGTTTGCGAGGCATGCGTCGTTGGGAAAATGCGCCGACTCTCCTTTTTGGAAAAACACGTCGAAATCTGAGAGAATTGGCGAGATCATACACGCTGATCTTTGCGGGCCTATGCCTACAAAGTCTCTCGGAGGATCGAGATATTTTCTTCAGCTGGAGGATGACTATTCGCATTACCGCGAAGTTTATTTTCTCGAGAGCAAAGCGGAAAGAGAGCTGTAAGTTGCGTTGAAAATTTTGTCAAGAAGTCGGAGAAACATTGTCCGGGAGGCGTCCGAGTATTTCGCACGGACAACGGACTTGAATTTGTCGACAGCGAGATGGAAGCGTTGACAAATGCACTAGGAATTCGACATCAACGCACGGTTGTGCACACTCCGGAGCAAAATGGATCCGCAGAAAGAGACAACCGCACTCCGAAGGAAGCGGGAAGGACGCTCATGCTCGCGAGAGGTCTCGGCGCGAAATTTTGGGTAGAAGCGATCAACACGGCTGTATCCACCTTGAATTTGATCGGGACAAGCGGCATTAAAGGCACAACACCATCAGAACTGTGGTTCGGAAAAGAACCAGACGCAAAAACCCTCCGCAACTTCGGTGAAGAGGTCTTCACGCACGTGCCGAAGGAGAAGCGTCGAGCACTAGACGCGAACGCGAAGAAAGACTATTTCATCGGCTATGGTGAAGAGATAAAAGGATATCAAGTATGGTATCTTGAAGACAACGAAATCGCAACCGTGAGACACATTATCTTCTCCGGAGAATTCGACCGAGCATCCACGAAGGGAGCTCGGGAAGGCGATGACGCATGGTTGAGCGAGGAGCACGAACGAAAAGGTTCGGAGGACGACGCAGATGCGATCGAGCATGGTGATGGAGAAGACGCACCTGAGGTCGAACAAGTCGAACCAAATGTTGAACCTGAGGGAGCGGCGGAAGAAATAAGCCTCGACGATGGAAGAGACAATAATCAAAGCGAAGGCTAGAGACTTCGAGAGAGAGGGATGTTGAGACTTCCCGAGAGATACCGTGACTTCATAGATAATTTATTTCTGGCTGAAAGCCAGAAGCCTCTCTCATATCGCGAAGCTATCGAAAGCAAAGAAGCGACAATGTGGAAGAAAGCTATGGACGAGGAATTCGAGTCCCTCACTCAAAATAATGTATGGGAACTCGTAGAAGCAGTCGACAATCCGAGAACAATTGACTGCAAATGGACGTTCAAGCTGAAGAGAGATGCTGACGGGAACGTTCAGCGTTATAAGGCGAAACTCGTCGCGTGCGGATTCAGGCAGCGGGAGGGAATCGATTACCAAGAGACTCACAGTCCTGTAGTCAGATTCGACTCGATAAGGACAATCATCGCTATAGCTGCGAGCGATTGCATGAAGGTAAATTAGTTCGACGTTAAAACGACATTTTTGTATGATGATATCAAGGAGACGATTCACATGCAGCAACCGGAGAGATATAATGACGGAACTGGTAGCATTTGACGATTGAAACGAAGTTTGTATGGTCTCAAACAATCATCTCGTTGCTGGAAGCAACGCTTCACAGAATTCCTAAAAAGATTCGACCTGAAGGCGACAATCGCGGATCCGTGCGTATTCACCAGCCAAGACGACAACGAGAAACTAATGACTCTTGGCGATCTGCATAGATGACGGACTCATCGTTTCACAGAATCAAGCGTTAGACTTCTCGACGGTCTCAAGACAAAATTTCAAATAACGCATAACAACGCAAACCTGTTTTTGGGTATGCAGATAGAGCGATCGCAGGACGGCTCAATGTTTCTGCATCAAGGGACGTACGCGAAGAGGATATTGGAGCGATTCAGGATGGAATAGGCAAACCCAGTAACCATCCCCGCAGATCCTCACCAAGAACTGAGTCCTGTTGTCCAAGCGGGAGAACAAAGCGACTCGACAACCGCACCATATCGTAAAGCGGTTGGAAGCCTAATGTATTTGTCAGTGGCAACGAGACCCGATATCATATTTGCGGTGCATCAAGCAAGTCGTTATCTGGAAAACCCGACGACAACGCATTGGAAAGCTGTAAAACGAATCATCAGGTATCTCAAGGGTACCATCGGATACGGGCTGCACTTCGGATGCGGCAAGAAAAAGGAACTGCTCGCGTACAGCGACGCAGATTACGCGGGAGAACTGAAGACGAGACAGTCCACTACCGGATACATCCTGAAACTCGCCTCGGCAACGATCTCGTGGAATTCACAGAGGCAACAATCCGTTGCCCTGTCGACAACGGATTCGGAATACATGGCTGCTTGCCAGACTGCAAAAGAGATCGCATGGATGAAATCCCTCATCAAAGAACTTCTAAACACCAAGGGCGTCCCCACGGCGCTGTATATAGTGTAACGTTGTACAATTTCCCTCCCGCCAGTGGCCCCTTAAAGGCAACCGTTCTACGTAAAAATTGAACGAGTAAGTTATAAATTATTATCTAATCCCCTAATTCTCGTCCCTCCCAATGATTGTAAACTGTGCAACACTTATCGACGCCCCGAAGAAACTCGAAGAATGAAAAAAGAAGATCGCCACCATCAAGGACATCCTGAGGACACCCCGACGGGCCCAACGTATCACCACCGGAGGTATCAGGACGTCCAGGAAGAAGCACGCAAGATCCACCGTCACTCTCACCGCACCGAAGGAAAATCCGCCAAAAATCAAACAGATTCATCCGTTCATCTTCCACCGGTCATCGATCGACGCGGTGACACAGGAACGAACGACATGGCAGCAGCGCACAACGAGTATTATCAAATCCTAATTACCCTAAATCCCGATACCTATGAGAGCGACCCTACAATATCGACCTAATTACGTCCATCTCCCGCTAGATCTCTCCCACTATCATTCTCAGCTATCGATTCCCCATCGACCCGATATCGAGTAACCCGTGCCGCTGTTGCCCAATAAAAAATCAGGACGTCCCGGCCACGAGGCCGAGAAAATTTGGAGTTTCCGGCGAAGCATATGTGACTGACTTTGCGGATAGCCACCGGCGAGTACGGACGACAATTTGCGGAACGAAATCTTAGAAAAAAAAAAAAGGAAATTTGTAATTAGAGGAAATAGCTTGGAGAAGAAGTTTGAGAAACGAGGCGAAAATTTGAAAAGAGTGAGAGTGAGAGTGAAAGTGAGAGTGCTGAGAATTAGAGACGAAAGAAATTATATAAAGAAAAGGATACTGATCAAGAAAAGAGAAAGAGGAGACATCACCACGCCACTCCAACGAATTGTAAGTGTTTGCACAGTTCTTTCCCCAAAATATTTGGCAGATTCTTTTTTGAGATTACCCCCTTTTCGCGCGAGATATAATTTGTATTTTAGAGTATCCCCTCCCGAACTCCGTAGTGCGTTTTTAGCTCCCCCCCCCCCCCCCCCTTATCATCATTAGAAGGCATTTTGAGCCGAGTAAAATTTTCTTCGAGTTGAAACGTGGAACGGTTGTGCGACTAGCCGTTAAGATTAGAGTAACCTCCTCTCCCTTCATTCCCCTTCCCCGAGCCACCAGTTTCCAACCGTCTCACCTTCTAGAACATCCCGAATTTCAAATCAATTTCGAAACACCAGTGATAATCAGCAAGAGGCCAAATAGAGTCGGAGAACCTCATTCCCTGAGATACCCTTCCCCTCCCCTTAGAGCTGTTATTTATACTAGTATTATTTGCGTGTTATTTTTTTTTTTGGTTTTCTATTATTTTGTTAATTTTTAATTATAAATTAACTGGCGCCCAAACCACCCCAATATTGTATAAACACCTCCCCAGAGATCGTCCGCCGATAGAAATATTTAATTTGTTTTTTTTTTCTTTTTATTGTGAGTTATACATTTTTTTTTGAGTTGTTAAATATTCCGTATAATAAAATATTTGTCATTTTTGTTCTTGTAAATCCTTGCCCAGATTATTAATTTCTTTTACCCCCGTCCCGTGATATCCCCCTCCCATCGGCGTGGCAATAGATAACCAGAGTACCATATGCTCAGTGAAAAACCCTGTGTTCTTACTGGAACACGTCGCATCAAACGAGCAACAGGCGGACATCTTAACAAAGCCGCTGCCTCGACAGCAGTTCCAGCGCAATCGTGAAGGACTGGGAGTTCGCGAAGACGAGCAACCATCCAAAGAAAGAGGTAGAAGGAATTGACGATAGTCGATAAAGCCAAAGCGGGAGTGTTGGAAAGATCGTCTTTATCGACTCTTCCTCTAAAAGGACAGGCTGTTAACCTCCCAACCTATATATTCTATGCTGCTTCAGGAGAATTTTATAGCGATTCACGTTACACCCGAATTATTGAAAGATCATAAATAAATCCGTTTTTCTATCACCCACCCTTTGTGGAACATCCTTTTAAAGAACGAAACCCAACAAAATGTGTTTACACTGAAAATACTGTTGAAACGGTCGGTGGTAATATTTCCATGATCGGCAGGATACGGAACTGCGTTAGAAATTTGTATACGTGATCATGCTGTTTGCAGAAACTAACTATTCTCGTAGTCACTAAAAACGGTTTTAGGCAACATTACTGGAGTGTTAAAGATATATGTATAATGCGTAAGGCATGGGGAATCCCAAATGACGATTATTTTGTACTTTTTGCTATTCTACATACAACGAATTCAGATGGAATGTAATTTCAAACCGTTTAATTTAGCAATACAAAATATTCACGTTTTTACCGTATACATTTTACATTATTAGCCATTTTTCCTGTTTTCTTGCATTTATATATTTCAACATTTTTCGGTATAATTTATTCCATTAATTATTCAGAAAATATGGCGAAATACACAGTGGTCGAATTCAAAGAGGTATTGAGTGTTGTTCCGACAATTTGGCTAAAATATACGAATGAAGGATTAGTATGCATCTGGCCACAACATCTGAAAACTCAGTGGGATTTAACCGAAGCCATTAAAAATCGCGATATGCCGCGGAAAGGTATTGAATGGCCCACCGTACCCATCGTCAGAAAATTTGGGAAATGTGGTATGTATTTTCTACTGTACTTTAACAGAGACAAATATAGTCTATTAACAAGTGCACTTTATGAAAAAAAAGCTTATGATCATTTCACTTCCACTCACCTCGAATCATTGAAGTAATCACACGTACATTTATATTGTGAATAAAGCAAAGTGATTTGTTTTCAGATTCTTATGACGCATCTACAAAAAAATGTTTTCGAGCTGAAGAAACCTCCAATCTCGATGATACAGAAGTCGGCGATGAAGCAAATGAATCGAGGATTTGCCAGAAAAAAAGAAAAAAAAACAAATACGACGTCTCAACGCCAACAGAAAGTGGTCGACCGATGAAGAAGATGAAAATGTCGAAAAAGAGACTATTTGACATGAAGAAATTAAAAAATCAAAGATGCTGAGAAAATACCCTGTATTTCCGTTGAAAAATACTGGCAAACAATATCATCCATTAAGAGTGTGAAATCAAAACTCCGGTAAATACAAAATCTCTGCTGATGAATTATTATTTTATCTTCTTTGTATTATTATTATGTAACATTTTCGCACAAATTTTTACTTTTTTTTACATTCCATATCACTGAAATGACTGATTTCTAAACGGCACTGACAATAATATGAAAATTTGAAACTACACTTGTTAACTTTGAAAAATGATTATACGATGCTATGTGCACATTCTATTTTGTTAGTCGAAACAGACATGCGAGTTTCGATATCGGTTGTTCCAATTATTCCCCAAGTGAAAAGTACTGCAGTTTAGATGAACCTTTTACATGCCACCTCAAAGTCTAGTATTTCGTCGTTGTCAGAGCCAGAGGATACTGACAAATGGAAGGAACTTCGAGGTATTATTACATTACCTATCATTTACGTTGAGATAATTATAATTCAATTCCATTGACCATATATTTTTTTAAACATTTATCTCCGAATTTTCTGACGACAAAAAACAAATTTTTTGCTGCTCAATCAAAAACTGGATTATCTGGCTGGGCAAATGTCTGCTTTGGAAGGTCGCAGTGGTAACGTACAGGATCCCGGTTTGTATGCTACGGTAGAAAAAGCGTTACCGTTAGCCAATGAGGAGGGTCTTGGCATCTTCGAAAGAGAATTGCAGGATGAGGCCTTCTTTTCTTCTACTGTTTGTATTAATTTTCAAATGGGTTTCTGATATTTTTTTGGTGGGACTATCGAAAATTACATATAAGTTATAGTTTTCTTTTGTTCTACGCATTGGTGAAAATAGTATTGAAAATGAGGGTTCTTGAAATCGAGCGTGCATTGGTTTTGGGATATATTAAAAAATTAGGTGCTAATTGTCAAAAGAGTTGGCGGTTCAGATCTGATTTGCTCAATAGGCGCGATGATGAAAAAGCTAATGACGGATGACGTAGCAGTAAAATATAGCGTTCTAGGTCATAAGGGCAAATGAGCTTTCAAGAATCTCACGTTGTGGAGAATTCTTACTCGTAAGTATAGAAAATAATATGTATATGTATATATATAACAATTAATAATAATTAATTTTTGTAATATCTTTTTTTTCGGTCAGAATCGGTTTACGAATACCATCCCAGCAATACCACGGACGACCATATTACGAAGCAATTAGGATTATGTTTGGCGCAAGCGAAAATCCCGAAAACTCGACGGGAAGAAAAAAATGCCGCGGAATCTGATTAGTAGAACACCCTAAAGGATTTGAGCATAACATATATTTTAAATATAATGATGTCAAATCATATCTTATCTATATATTTCCTATATTTTTTCTATCATATGCAATGATATGCATATTCTGTAAAGGTCTCATATATATATATATATATATATATACTAGCGGTACCCGGCTTGCGTTGCAACGCCGTTTTGGTGTCATAATTTATTTGACACGCAATATTTTTTGTTTTTTTGTCCATATGCGGAGTATAGACTTTCCAAATATAATGTATACTATACACATTTTTAGCGATTGTCCCCGTGCTTCGTTGATGGGCATTGCAAATGCGAGTCGCACCGGAGACTGCAAACGTTTGAAATCGAATGGCATATATTTTGGTATCATTGGCATACGCGACAACAGTACATCGTCTTTTCCTTCAAATTTTCTATTTTAAATTGTGGTTTCGCTGATATGTTCATCATATTTTTCCCAGTACCGTTACAAAGTCATGGTGGATTGATGTTTCGTAAAAGTATGATAGGCACGCCCGTTTTCAATGTTACAACGTGCGGCGCTATGCCTGGTAAATGAAACGAATTCAGGAATTCAGTTGGATAATTAATAACTTTTGTTTTTCTCCTCATGTGTGAAGCATGAACTTTCCAAATATAATCTCTACTATACACATTTTGAGAGACTGTCCCATTACTTCGTTGATGGACATTGCAAATGCGAGTCGCACTGGAAACTGCCAACGTTTGAAATCGAATGGCATATATTTTGATATCATTAGGATATGTGGCAACAGCACATCTTCTCCTTTAAATTATCCATTTTTAATTGTAGTCTCATTCGGATTGTTCATCACATTTTTCCCGAAAACCACAGTACCGTTGCAAAGTCGTGGTGGATTGATGTTTCAACGATTCGATAAAAGAATGAAGTACTCTCATTTTTAATGTTACAACGTGCGGCGGTATCCTGGCAAATTAAGAGAATTCAAGAATTTAGTTACATAATTAACAACTTGTTCTTGATTAATAAAAGCAGCAATCGAAATGTACATTTCAGCTTCTCATGGTATTCTCTTTTGAATCGTGAAATTTATATACTTGACATTGGTTTTTTTGCTGCTAATATAGCACGTTCCCTTAACCACATATGTTTTTTGTAGTTATGTACAATATTTTCAAAAACTTTGTTAATTAATTCGCCTGTTATTGCTGTTATTTTAAGAAACTTTGTACGTCGTCGTACGTACTCCAACTGTTTCCTGTCTTGCTTTCTCGTTGCTCGTCCATTTCTGAAGCTCGTAATGTATTTTTCATTTGTGACTGACGTGTATATCTTCCAATCGTATTCCGATTTAATGTTACAATTAAGGAAATTTATCTGGTCAGCGAATTAAAAACATATATTGATTAAAAAATCAGAATATAGTTATCAGTATCTATAAAGTCATGTTTTCAAATTTTGAAGACTCGAGGATACGTTATTCGCGGAACATAAATAAAAACATATTTTTCCTAAATTAACACGTACCTTTATGGGTTTCAATGGTTTTTCCGTCTACGAACATTAAATTCACAACCATTGACAAACAGTTGTTGACCAAAATTGCAGAATTAATAAAACAATATCTAAGGAATATTTGTAGAGCTTCATAAAATCGATTAAGTACTCATGAGATTCATAATAAATTAATTTGTCACGAATAATAATAATTTTTGCGAGGTTAAGCATTCGCGGCACCGTCAAACATGCTGAATTGACTACGCTCGTCACACAAATTTTTTCACACTTTTGACTTACTCGATACTACATAAACCTCCTTAATTTGACATTCGCTGTCAAATGAATTATGCAATCGATATGTGTAATATCTAGTCGATCGAGTCGTTAAAACAAATGCGTGTCTTTTGTTTCTCACGTCATTTTGGTAGTATACTTTGATAGCTGTCAAATAATCTGTATATATAGATATACATAAATGTTAATTTTGTTTTGCCCCGTACGCGTTTATTTTGGCAATTAAAATTATTCTACTAACGCAGAAACCTTCTCCGGAGTGCGGACTACAACTCACCAAATTTTCATCGCAATCGGACGAATGGTATAGGAGATTACTCGTGACACACAGACAAACAAACATTCTTCCATTTTTATATATAAGAATATATATATTGTAACGGGAGATGGCACATCGGCACTAAGCACAAGCCGAACAATAAATTAAACATACAGTCCACGGAGCTCCCGGCAGAGGGACAAGAAACAAAATCCGCCCTCGCCAGCGATATAGCCACGAGCAACAAATAAAAGGCCAACGAAACGAACGATTGATACCCTTCTCTGTGGTCAAAGCTCGATAAAGAGTACCCGGCCTCAGATCGCTATAGGAGTACAACGGTGGGTGACTTTTTGAGGTCCGACATTATCACGCAAGTGGTAATTCGGATAGGCTCATATGTTGTTAAACCCGAGGAAACTATATGCGAAAAGGAGTCAGGGAAATTTAAAAGGCAACAGAACTGACCCGTACATTGTACAGTCAGCTGTGTCTCCGGCGGCCATCATCGCGCCAATAGAGAGAGGGAGAGATAGAGGGACGACAACATCGAGAGACTTCGGAGACACCGCACACCGACACACCAACACTGTCTCGACGAGACACAACACACCGACACACACACACCGTAGCGACTTCGATCATCGAGGAGAGACCAAGACAATAAGAGCGAGAAACGACGGAACTACGCTTAAGAAAGAGAGAGACGGCCGAACGCACGAGTCGCACGGTGGCGACTCGGTAACGAAAACCACACAGACACACAAGACCATCTCAAAATAAACACAATACACATACACAAGAGATGAGCTGCAGTACCATTTAAATTTACTATTGTACTTAATCTAAAATTTCAATAAATTTCGTCGATTTTATGAGTGCCTTTTACAAAATTCTTTAGCTCCTGCTCGAGTCCCGAACAGAATTAAATACTGAAACCGCAATACGTTTCAATATATAAATATATATGTATAAGTACACTAAACGTGTAAAAAATATAACGCTCAAAATGTTAATAGATGGAATATTTGGCAAAATTTGGTGCTGCTTTAATTAAATATTTCCGAAAAATATTGCAACAATATTTTATCGTAATATTGCAGCAAGTGGGCATTCATACATTGCTGCAATGTTGCTACAATATTGCTGCACTAGTTGACAATATTACTGCAATATTCCTGCGTTGTGTCAAAGTTTTTGAAGTATGTTGCAGCAAGCGGACATTTTGACATTATTGCAAATATATGTGTGCATTATTGCAATGTTGTCAATAAAATATTGCCGTAATATTATTGCCATATTTCTGTGATGTGTGGGATGTGTCGTCCCGGAATCGATGATCGAACGTATTTCTCGTAAAAGCGCACCGTTGGCCGAAAAACCGCGCATTTACTTTCTTTTACAATTGTCGCCAAACTATATATTTCGAACTGGTTCCAAATAAATCTCGAAAACTCTCACTCCGGTTGCTATGAAAATAGTACACAATGCTTTTAGATGTATGTATCATCTAAAATGTAGCGTATGACTTTTGTGATTAAATAAATTGTTTTTTATTCGCGTATTTCTCGTGAATTTACGACGGAAAATACACATTTTTTTCTTCTTCGGCTCACCATAATTACCCTAATTGTGGCATAAAAAAAGTTAGTATGCTACCGTGTAGCGACACTACCCACGAACAAGCTATTTTTTCAGATGCTACTTGTCGACGATTCACCTGCAGGAACATACGCGCGTGTTATGCGGAGGACGACCGTGCAAACTCTTGTAGCGCCGCCATTTTTTAATGTTATGAAATTTAAATTTGTTTCAGGCCTTGTTAAAGACGTTTCTTACCTCGTATTGATAAATACAAATACTTCGCGTTTCATAGTTTCGAGTTTATGGGTTTTTTTTTAAATATATTCATTTACTGGACTGCCATGGTGGCCACCCGCCTTACGAAGGTTCGACATAGTGCAGAGTCAAAAAGGGTTGAAATGGAATATCGAAAAAAATGGCACGAAAGAAGTTTCATAAAACTTGAATAAACTCACACAAAAAATGGCATAAATCAAATACTGAGAAAAGTTACGTAGAAAGTAGGGATTTTTCGAGATTACATAAATTGATCCGAAAGTTGTCTAGCTTTGAATATTCTCTAAAGCTCTATTCTTCTTTATATATAAAAATGGAAGAATGTTTGTCTGTCTGTCTGTTTGTCACGAGTAAGCTCCTATACCATTCATCCGATTGCGATGAAAATTTGGTGAATCGCAGTCCGCACTCCCGAGAAGGTTTCTGCGTTAGTAGAATAATTTTAATTGCCAAAATAAACGCGTACGGGGCAAAACAAAATTAACATTTATGTATATCTATATATAGAGATTATTTGACAGCTGTCAAAGTATGCTACCAAAATGACATGCGAAATAAAAGACACGCATTGCATAATTCATTTGACAGCGAATGTCAAATTAAGGAGGTTTGTCTGGTATCGAGTAAGTCAAAAGAAAAATTTGTGTGACAAGCGTAGTCAATTCAGCATGTTTGACGGTGCCGCGAATGCTTAACCTCGCAAAAATTATTATTATTCGTGACAAATTAATTTATTATGAATCTCATGAGTACTTAATCGATTTTATGAAGCTCTACAAATATTCCTTAGATATTGTTTTATTAATTCTGCAATTTTGGTCAACAACTGTTTGTCAATGGTTGTGAATTTAATGTTCGTAGACGGAAAAACCATTGAAACCCATAAAGGTACGTGTTAATTTAGGAAAAATATGTTTTTATTTATGTTCCGCGAATAACGTATCCTCGAGTCTTCAAAATTTGAAAACATGACTTTATAACATAGATACTGATAACTATATTCTGATTTTTTAATCAATATATGTTTTTAATTCGCTGACCAGATAAATTTCCATAATCGCGACATTAAATCGGGAAACGATTGGAAGATATACACGCCAGTCACAAATGAAAAATACATTACGAGCTTCAGAAACGGACGAGCAACGAGAAGCAAGACAGGAAACAGTTAGAGTACGTACGACGACGTACAAACTTTCTTAAAATAACAGCAATAATAGACGAATTAATTAACAAAGTTTTTAAAAATATTGCAGATAACTGCAAAAAACACAAGTGGTTAAGGGAACGTGCTATATTAGCAGCAAAAACACCAATGTCAATTATATAAATTTCACGATTCAAAAGAGAATATTATGAGAAACTAAAACGTACAAGTCGATTGCTGATTTTATTAATCAAGAGCAAGTTAATAATTATCCAACTGAATTCCTGAATTCGTTTCATTTGCCAAGCATAGCGCCGCACGTTGTAACATTAACAATGGGCGTACCTATAATTCTTTTATCGAATCGTTGAAACGTCAATCCACCAAGACTTTGCAACGCTACTATGGTTTTCGGGAAAAATGTGATGAACAATCCAAATGAGACCACAATTAAAAATGGATAATTTAAAGAAGATGTGCCGTTACCACGTATCCTAATGATATCAAAATATATGCCATTAGAATTCAAATGTTCGCAGTTTCCAGTGCGACTCGCATTTGCCATGCCCATCAACGAACACAGGGACAATCGCTACAAGTGTGCATACTATAGATTATATTTGGAAAGTCTATACTCCGCATATGGAAAAAAAGAACAAAAAATATTGTGTGTCAAATAAATTATGACACCAAAACGGCGTTGCAACGCATGCCGGGTACCGCTAGTATTTATATAAAATTGTCAATAAGGTTCTTTTGAACAAAATGAAAGAATAATCGTCGAATTGTTGTTGAATAGTTCTGGGGAAATCGTAATTTGTAATAAAGAAGCTCCTACATTCTAGGTACTTTCTCTCAGCAACTATATGGTTGATTTTTTAGTTTCGTTAAAGTGCTATAAACATTTTTGCGAGGCGTTTTTTCGATATTTCGTTTCAGTCTTTTTTGACGGCACTTTGACATTCCAGAACAGGGTTCTTTTTAGACGAAAAACATAATAAATTTTTTAGGAAATGCGATTTTTCCAAAAAGTTTGACTTTTCAATGGGTTCCGGGGTATTTGTTGTATCGATCGAAACAACTATCGATACTCATTGTTAGATCATGTAAACACTTTGGAATCTTTTTATTTTTACCAACTGTTATTTTGGAATTCCTCACTGTAAAATAACTTTTCTTTCCATTTTTTTATTTTGTTACTTTTGTTTGTTTGATTTTGTTTTTAAACTGCCCCGACGAACATTAAGGGTTTTTTAAGAAGAGAAACGAATTCCTCTTACGCTTCTGGGATATTTTAATTATTTATTTTTTTTGTTTTTATAATTAATAAAGTATTTTTCCGGTGTATATGATAATTTATTCATTGATCATAAATTGCGTTAATATATATTTATATGTATACATATTTTGTTTCTGTAGGAGCAGAGTAAGTTTCGAAAAGTTGGGAATTTCTGTGAAACTGCTTGAAATTATAATATTTCACACGCTAACTTCAGAGAATTATTTGATACATTTTCACTGCTCATTATTTCATGTGGATTGCACTAAATACCTATCAATGAAGGCTCTTACTTTCAGAACAAAAAATGCATTTTTTGACTCCGAAATACTATATGAAACCTCCTTGAGCAGAAGCGCACTGTGACTGTCGGAAAAAACCTTTGTATGAATTTTTCAATCCACTTGACCGTGTCTTTGGGCTCAATCAACAACACGGATACGTTATTCCACCATACATTACAGTAGATTCATGTAAATTGTTTAATGAAAAAACAAGAACAGTACTTGAAGTGTGATAACTCGAGCAATAACATTTTGGAATTGTAATAGCTATCATTAAGCGTAGCTACTCTTGATTTTACTGATTTTTCAAAATATGATCACGTTTCGAAATAAAAAGTATTACTTTTCACCTAAAATATTTTCATTGAAGACGTTTTATAAAATAGTAATAAGAAAAAAAAAAAAAAAAAAAACACTGCTGCATTCTTGTTTCCTTCGAACATTTGTTGTTTTCTCGAGGCGCTTTCAATTCGTAGGTCGTGAACAGATAGTATTTAATTAATAACAGCTAGTGCAAAAAATGGGTCTACGTGTTTTCGTTCTCTCACTCGTCTTTTACGAAGCATATTGGACGTGGCACATCAACGAAAAATACTCGTAATACTTTGCTCGTTGAGAAAGTTTTAAAACACAATTGCATTAACCAGATGTTATAAAGATCGATGATAACGTTTTTATAAAGTAACCATTTTGAACAACACCATAAATTATTATTTGACAAATTCCTTACAGTTTAAAAAAGAAATGAGAATAGCCATTCTTTCTCGATTTTGATATAACGAGGATTCAAAGAATTATGTTAGTTTCACAGTGAATATTGGAGAGGAGAAGATAACGGTAATAGTTGCACGAAATCCAAATTGGACGTCATTATAAAATTCATAAATATAAGAGTATCTCATCCAAAAGAAGATGGTGGGTTTTGAGCCGCATCGCTCGACTTTCGAAAACATCCGTTTATTCCCGCCATTTGGCCCGAAAACGTGGTAAAATCCTCATTATGAAACGATCGTATTCCGAATATCCCACCCTACTCCGATAATTAGAGGAAAAGCTTGACCTTAATGACCAAAATAATGACCACGAGAGTAAAGAACTGACAATTTAAGGAGGTTTATCCGGTAACGAGTAAGTCAAAAGAAAAGTTTGTGTGACTAGCGCAGCGTACAATGTCATGGAAAAGTAATTCCATCCGTAACTCTTTTGGATGCTTTGCCTGAACTGTACATTTTCTTGGGAGGCTTGAATGCGTTTTAGTTGTGCATAATTGTACATTTGATCGCTCAACTCGAGTCTTTTATCAGCTATTAAAAAAAGCTTTTTCACACAATATTTTCAAGCAGTAATATTTGGTTTCTCAGAAGGCATAGTTTGTTATTTCAAGAAGTGCGCGGTTGCGACGTTTCCATGTTCAGAGTACCTACTATCAGGCTTCACCCCGCAGAAAATATCATTATTATTATTCGAGAGAAATTAATTTTTTACGAATCTCATGAGTACTCGATCGATTTTATGAAGCTCTCCAAATATTCCTTAGATATTTTTTTTATTAATTCTGCAATTTTCGTCAAATACTTGTTGTCAATGATTGTGAATTTAATGTTTATAGACGGAAAAACCACTGAAACCCATAAAGGCACGTGCTAATTTAGGAAATATGTTTTTATTTATTTCTCACGAACAAGGTATCCTCGAGTCTTGGAATTTTAAAAGATGACTTTGTAGATACTGGTAACTGTAACTATGTACCGATTTGTTCATCAATATCTGTGTGTTTGTTAATTCGTTGACCGGATATAAACCTCCTTAAACAAAATTTGATTCGGGAGAAAAGTTTTTTTTGTGAACTATTGGGTGGTGTTTGTGTCGAAGGTTTGTAATAGGATTTTTGTACTTACAGTAGCATTAGAAAGCATCATGTTTTCAATGTTTTCGCTTTATTTTCTAATACTTTTCCTCTTCTCGAAAATTGTCGTGGAACCTTAACCGTTCGGGATCTCGTTATATAGGTACCTAGGTTGTCCCGAAGATTGTTCATAATTTGCAATGGGCGATGAATCTATGAGACATAAAGATGCTGCTGATTTTACCGACATATGCGATCCTCGCAGATACTACCGTGTCCCATCGGGTCGCCTATAAATATGAGCAGATATTTAAAACTCGGTACGGCCCCGAAACGTCATACGCCCGTTCGAACGTTCGGAACACCATGGACCCATGCCTCGTGTCCCCGCATGCCGTACCACAACGCACTAAGACTTTGCATCGGCCTCCGGAGGTCTGAGAGACGAGTTGTTTTTTTTTCCTCATGCTTTAAAGAATGCAGCAAATAGAGCAGTAAGCATTCGGCTTCTTAAATTCTCTCTCTCTCTCTCTCTCTCTCTCTTATTCGTCGGGTGTATATTTCCATAGCACAGCTAAATTTACACGAGGAGAAAGACCAGATGAGCCAAAAGTAAAAGCAAATAATTCGCAAGAACTTTCGACGAGACGGTACGGTCACCAATGGAAAAGAAAAACGGAAACGAGGTGATTAAATAAGTGTGCAAATTCTAAACAGAACTATATCTTATTATATAGTGTATAATATTGTATACTGTATATGTATACCATAAACACGTATAATTATCTACCATTGAATTAGAAATCGTACTTGAATAAAATAAACAGCCGGTTATAATTTGATACAAAATTGCATCGTGATAAGTCGTATCCTATAGGAAAATACCCGTCGACATTTCGCTCCAGCAATCCATTAATTTTAGTTAATTTTTCGCAACATGATGATCTTTGTGATATTAGACATAAAAAATCTCAATATCTACTGAAGTTTATTTAGAAATGTTCACATTCTCCAAACGAAACATTTTTTTTAGTATCAGCGTCGTGCGCATCGCGTCCTACGATCTCGAGACCGCCAACGTAATCTCATTACAATACGGAGTAAAAGTATATATAGTACCTAGGTTTGCACATTTAAACTAACGAGCGACGTTCCAGAGCGAGTCAAGCTTGATTTGATTTTTCCATGTTTTTTTAAAAAGCTCGATCATTTAGCGCTTTAAATCAGGCTCGGTCATTTTTATATTCACAGATCAATCGATGATTATAATGGTAAAAGTTCAAAGGACCATTATTTTTTATTCTAACACACCTTATCAAACGCCAATTTCTCGCGACGAGAAAAGTTTGAAAAAATTCGTCCGACATATCGAAATAAAAAAGCCTTAGCCCGCAGCATTGGAGAATATTTTAAAGAAAAAAATCAAGAAAATATATGCGCGGCTGAAAATTGCTTCAAACATTCGAACGATGAGATAATGGAGAATTGTACGCGATGCTTTATTTCCTTGCGCACCATCGCAGTAACGAAGAGCTAACATTGTACGTTAAATCTTTTTAACGGTTTCGTAAGAAGATTATCTACGGATATCCGCTTAGTATAAAAGTGCCGTGATGAAAAAACCTATTATAATAGGTCAACTATATTTCGTAGTAAACCTATTGTGAGAAGTTCTCGAAAAGTGTTCGCATATCGAACCCCGAGGTGTTGCAAATGTATGCTGAATAAGTCGTCGTCGGGGCGTGATGCGCGTTATCGATCTTTGCGACGCCATGCGTCCCCTCCCACCACGACGACGCCCGCGAAAATACTAACACTGGACGAGTGTTTCGTTCGTTTGCCGGGACCCATTGCCGCACCAATTCGCGCCTTCAAATTCCTTAGAAAAATATGTATATGGGTAAATAAATAAACTGCTTATATATGCGCATTTCGTTATCCCCAATAGTTGTAATTTCTCTTACTCAGGTGTTCGACGTGTAAGTATGAATATTTACGGCTCTTGAATACCATATTTCTGTTATCTTCGAAATATCATTGTTTCTCCAAAAGATTTCAATACTGTAAATACTCTATGAACCATAGTAAGAAATATTTATAATCGAGATATTACTTCAAATATTAATATGCTGGCGGTGCCCGGCATGCGTTGCAATGCCGTTTTCGTGTCATAATTCATTTGACACGCAATTTTTTTTGTTTTTCTCTTCTTCATGTGTGAAGCATCAACTTTCCAAATATAATCTATACTATACACATTTTGAGCGATTATCCCCGTGCTTCGTTGATGGAGATTGTAAATGTGGGTCGCACTGAAAACTGCAAACGTTCGATATCGAATGGCATATATTTTCGTATCATTGGGATACGCGACAACAGTACATCCGCAGTTTCGCTGATACAGTCCATCATATTTTTCCCTGGAAGCCCAGTACAATTGCAAAGTCGTGGTGGATTCGTCGTGGCTGTTTCGTAAAAGTATGATAGGCACGCCCATTTTCAATGTTACAACGTGCGGCTGCGCTATGCCTGGCAAATGAAACGAATTCAGGAATTCAGTTGGATAATTAACAACTTGTACTCTAATGGTTTTCAGTCTTCGTTCTCGGTGCTCGTCCGTTTCTGAACGTAGAAACGTGTAGATCTTTCAATCGCTTCCCAATTTAGAGTCAAATAATCTCTATATATAGATATATGTACATAAATGTCAATGTTGTTTTGCTCCGTATGTGTTTATGTTGGCAAATAAAATTATTCTACTAACGCAGAAACCTTCTCGGGAGTGCGGACTACAATTCAACAAATTTTCATAGCAATCGGATGAATGGTATTATAGGAGCTTACTCGTGACAAACAAACAAACAAACAAACAAACAAACAAACATTCTTCTATTTTTATATGTATATAAGAAGATTCTATAATAGTAGGTTTGTATCTTCAACCTGCTCAAGGCGCGAGATCCGGTTTAGCGTAACCCGGCGAACGATTCTTCAAAGTCGTAGTGAACGTCAACAAATCCATCGTATTAAATTTTTTTTTAAATCTTCGAAACGGGCGTACGTTATTTTAACGATCCTCATAACTTATATTGAAACTAAAAAAGTAAAAGAAAACTTTATAATAAAGACAATAATGTTACGAGACTTATGATGAATTCATTCGATAACTTTTCTTTCGTTGCATCAAAAATCGCCGTAATTTTCGTAGATGAAAAAGAAAAATACTTTTTCGTGCAAATCGGAAAAAGACCAAGGCCATTTAAAAGTACAACCTTTTAGCTTTCTAAAGGCGCTTATTAAAAGGTTGTTTTTTTTTCTCCATAAAAATACAACATTTTGAACAAAAAAAAAACGCATTTCGACGAAAGTTTTAGGACGGATGTTGATATTTTTAACTTTAACTTTTTTTAAACATAAATATATGACAAATCGCACAAAGACCATCATATTTTCAAGGTAATGGGCAATGTATTGCAAACAAAATGTTGCAATTGATGAATTATATCCCAAGATACAGCCGATCAAAGTTCCTGGTTTCTCCTAATGTGTGCTCGTACTCGACGGAACTTTCGTTAGGTCGTACTGCGATGGTTAAGAAATATCTGGTAAGTTGTTTGAAAATTGCATTTTGTCGCAACGTGCCTGCAAGTTTCTATAAAATGCTTAATTTTATGTTCGTTTCAATATACTTTATCGAGGTCCGGTACTGAGGCATGAAAAGAAATCCCCATTTGATTTTTGTTTAAATAATTGCGCATAATGTTTCCTCGGATAACAGCGTCTCCGAGGTAACTCTACAGCCCAGAATCTAGCCCAGCTCTATTGGACTTAGGCCGATCCGTAAAAATAACACGCTACTGGTTCTCACTCTCTTTAATCGTTCATCATCATTCTAAGTTTATCATTTACTTCACTCGGTCATCAATTGATGTTTTCGTTATTTCTTTGAACGGGTCAAGATTAGCTACGAGTATAAATAGTAAAATATCGATTTCTTTCGTTTCGGTTTTCAAAAAAACTTATCCTCCGAAGCATATTGTGTAAATAATTACATAGCTTTTAGACAAACAACAAGATTTTGTTGCTCGACGGATTTGTTTTTTGACGAATCCTCACTCAAAAGGATTATGACAAAAATGGGCCTTCTTTCCTTAAAGGTATTATCCAATTTACAGTCCCGGTATTTCTATAAAAACGGATTATTTTTAAAAAACGTTCGATCCCTGACAACAACCTGCCACGAAAAAGTCTGTGTTTCAAGTAAGTACCTACGACGTTTCGTTGAGGGAAGACACTTGAAACGTATTTTGGCTGCAAAATAGTGCGTTTCAAGCGCGTTTCAACCGTGTTTCACATTACAGGGTTGAAACGTTCTTTTTCGCATGCCATCCAAACGGAATAGTTTGGTGGCTCCAGAATAGTATGCAGCTTTTTCTTAAACTTCAAATATTTAAGGGGTAGCTACTCGATCAAAATACAAATTTGGCAAGCGCCGAATCGCATTAGAAATAATTTTGATTAATGTTTTCATGAAGGTTTACTAAAGGATCATTTTGTCATCATCCTCGTATCCAAAATGATGCCCCGCGTGTAGGCGGGGATCTATTCAAAATTCAAGCAAGAAATAAAACATTCACTAATATTTTTTAGTAGTTTTATTATAAATATAATATTCTCAACATTCTCAACTCACTCATTAATAGCAGTTTTATAGTATTACTGATATTTCTGAACAGAATCTTAACAACAATACTCTCATTTTAACTGGTATCACTGGCTTAATTTTATACTTCATATTAGAAAAAAAATATTTATTAAAAGTTAACTGAACACGATCGGAAGTAGTTAGGTAGGTACCCTATGAAGGGATCGTTTTGTCCCAAATGAAGGGACAACCTTGTTAACGAAAACCATCAAAATATAACCCATGTTTTTCGAATACTGTAATGAAGGACGGTTAATTCAATTGCTAATTGTTAACGGAAACTGTCAAATACTTAATGGCTTGCCTTAGATTTTATCGCTCGGCCGTCGGAGCGCGAAATTCACCTAAAATATCCTGGATGTCGATATTAAGTCGGTATAACAGCCAGGGATCGTTTTACGTCGAGGGATAATTTTATGCCAGTTTTGCCTACTTTTTCGCGTGCCGTCGACGCGAATTTCCCATCACAGAAATAGTACGCTTCAAGCGCGTTTCGAAACGCGCTTGGAGCATAATTGTTTGTATTACTGCGTTCCAAGCGCGTGCCAAGCGCGTACCGCGTACGCATGCGCACCCTGAAACGCGCTGGTTACATAAAATGAAACTTGGTTGCGATTCAAATTCAAATGCATGTCATATGCTTTAGCGTTTTCCGAAAGGCGTGTAGACAGTACTCGATTTTATCAGGGATCTAATAGTAGTAAATAAAAATTTACATATTTCTTCATAAAAGAAATACACTAAGCAATCAAAAATAAAACAGTTCACATAATTGTCGTCCGTTTCAACTGGAACACCCGGTATATGCTTCGTACCATTTATATGTGAGTTTTTTAGGGATCTTGTTGAGTGTGAATCATCAACCTTTACGGGTTCCCGAGAAAAGAATTTTTTTTTGTGAAAAATGTATTCTCAAACCATTGCAATAGAGATCGATCGAAATGAAATAAGCAATTAAATAAACTTTGATCGTGAAATGTATGATGTACCTTTGTTTTACTGGTTTGAACTCTACCTATGTACATATATACCTAGTCGTAACTCTTCAAATCGCCCAACATTATCATTGTATACGCAACTTAATTGTCCGATTACATACATTGATACAGATTTGTGAACAACGACACTATTGTTAAAATCAATATCTCTGTCATTTTTTACGTATTTGATTTTTACGTAATTTTGCAGCCGCGAATATATTATTTGTGCACAATAAACATGTTAGTATATTCAATAAAAATAACTCTACCTTTTGGACCCCAGAATCTCAAATAATTAATGTTACCATCATTAAAACATCATTAAAACCAAATTAAACGTTCAAGTATGTTTTTTTTAACAAACCTCCATTCTGAGCTGGCGTTTTTGTCGATCCTATAACCGTAAAGTATCGCTTCGTTGAGAAAACAAAAACGAAAAACTAGTGTATTTGTATCTTGTTTGTAGCTTGGAATTTTACTTACAATTAGTTAGTTAGTTTTCATTCGGATAAGCAAATTCATTTCTTTTTTCATTTTTTTGTATAATTATTTTATTGCCGCCGCTGTTTTCTGTTTTATTCGTTCAACTATCAAATCTGTGTAGACGAATTGGATATTTTTTTAACAAAGGTTTTTAAATAATGTGGAAAAAGTATAATTTTGTATTGCCAGTCCCGCTTCATCGAGATAAGGGTTTAATGTTTTTCTGTTATAGTGGGATATTATTTGGCAGAAATAGAAGAATCTTGAACTAGCAACGCGAGATAGCCGCGACACGAATGGTGCTTTTATTTTTCAGCTTTTACAGTGTCTCGTGAATAAAACGTCGATCGATCTAGCTTCGTTATATGTATGTTTTCTGAACTCCATTGAAAAATTACAAAGCCATTTACTGTTCCTTCAGCCATTTGTTATTTTATTATATGACAGTCATTTGATGTAAGTTGTGAATTCAATTGATAATAAGAATAAACGAAACTCTTGTCAAATCACAGAAAGTGTATTAAGAACACTTTTTATTTGTTTAAAAGGTTTCTAGTAGCTACGAAGCCGAATACAGTAAAAAAATTCACAGACCTTTGTACGTTGTCACGTCCATGGAGAGACATATCACGGGGATTGGGTAAACCAAAGTATTAATTAATACTGACGTCACGATGACTTAAACATATAACGATAGTGAACAGTTTATTAACTCCAATATAATAATAACGGAAGAAGTTTCTCCAATACAAAAAACAGAATGTATCCTTCGCTCAAAAAAAACGCATGATAATTGATACTGTATCGGCAGACGATCTCCGGGAAGGATAATCCCAATATATCGAGATTTCCAAGCAAAACGTTAAATAAAACTAACTCTAATTAACAAAACGAATAAAAATAATATTGTTATAAGGAATATTGGGGCTAGGCTAGCTGGGTGATGGGGTTATACTGAAAGGGGGAAGGGGAGCTCAGGGTGCGTTATCCGACTCTATTTGCCCTCTTAGTTATTATCACTGGTTTGTTGAATATTTAAGAAATATCCGGGACTTGGGATACTCTAACAATTGATCTGTACTTTCGAACTCTGTTCGAAGGACAGACTTTACAGAAGAAAAGAAAATGTTTTCGCTATGGACACGGGCCGGCAACTGGACCGGACGGCGGGTGACTGCGGGGAGCGATGGAGCGGGGAGGGGGGCGTCGCACTTACGCTAGAGTTAACGGTTACACGCACGACCGGTTCCACCTTTACATAAAAGAAAAAATGTCTGACTCGAAATACACTATATTGTACGGGGAAAAATCTAAAAAGCGTACGGTGGGAAGCTGGTTTGGGAGGGGGTAACTCTACTTTACAATTTCGTGGCTGATAGAAAGGGGAAATTTCAAAAAGAAAATATGCCAATATTTTTGGGGAAGGAACTGTACAAACACTTATACTTTATTCGCTTACACGTACTCACGCCTTTCTGCCCTCGCACTCTAAATACTAGATTCTGTCGTACTTGATACTCGTTCGCATTCGACGCTCGTTCGCCGTTTCTCACTTTCTTTTCAATCCTTTCCTCTCGTTATTTCTTCACTCTAATCTTTTACTCCGCTAATTTTCTTTCACTCTAACTTCGCTCTTTTTGTTCCGCAAATTGTGGTCGCCTACACTCGCCAGCGGCTGTCCTCAAAGTGCCGGCCGGAAACTCGCGAGATTTGCACGGTCTCGCCATTGGCCATTAGGACGTACTGAATTTTGATTGGCGGTAGCAGCGACGTCGGTCAAGCGATAACGGGTCGATGAGTAATCAATAATTTCGGGGCAGTGCTAGGCAGATCTATCGGGAAAAGGTGTAATTAGGTCAGGCGGTCCATATGGCAGGGTCGTTCTCATGGATCCCGGGACTTTGGGTAATGGGAATTTAGTGATGCTCGGCGCGCGCTGCTGCCATCTCACTCCTTCCTCCGTCACTATGCCGATTCATGGCTGATTGACGGGGAGTATACGAGATGGCGAATTTTGTCACGTGCTGAGTGAGAGTGAAGTTTGTCGTGCGTGACGCATTATTTGTGTTTTTGGGCGTCCTGGTAAATTTCTTCGGCGATATCCTAGGCCGGTCAGGATTGCTTCAGGAGATTCTTTTTGTGGCGATGGAGAAAGTAAGTATTTTCCTCCTATTTTCTCCCTCTTTTGTTTTCCTGGAGACAATCCAATTTCGGCGGGTTTTCTCCTTCTTCGGGAATGGTGGGTATCTTCGGGGCAACGGTAAGTATTTACACATTTACAATAATTGGGAAGGGACGGGAACTTGGAAATAAAATAATAATATCTTACTTACTTTTTTAGGTTTTACGTGGAACGGCTGCCTTTGAGGACCACCGGCGCGACGGAAATTGTGCAATGTCACAACGTATCGAGCCTGTAATAATTCAAGGTGTTTGCACAATCGAGATTGTATCGGTTTCAAATGGACGCTTTCAAAGAGCATCGTTTGCGTAACGGTTAATCTCTCCAAAACGCGTAGTAATCTGGCAAATATATGTATATCGCATCGTCGCAGTAAATAAAAATAGCTTACTTGTGTTTTTAATCCAAATGTAAAAGCGAGAATCGTCACGTAACGGAACGATACAATCTCGATTGTATACGCACTTTCGAATTATTAAACTATTTCGGTTGTATAAAAATGTCTTAATCATACTAAGCCTTAAAAGAAAAGTTACAAGAAAATTATTAAAACTTGGGACTTTCTGTGGCACTTGGGTGTATCATATCGAGAGAAGATAGTAGTAGCACGTGAACACTTGTTTTTTAATCCGTTATTGGTGGATTTTCGGCTATGTCTCGGTCGATGATGTTAGGCGATAGTGAAAAAAACAATGTTTACGTTTCGATCCTGGTCTGGATCCTCTTCAGAAATATATTTTATTTAGGCTGAAATAATCATATTCAAGTCATTATAATGAGTATTTTGTGTAACGTTAATTTGTACATTTTCCTAATCGATCCTATTGATGATCAGCAGTATGGACAATTTATACATGTTAAATGTTGTAAGAGTGGACATACCTTAGCAGTTAATTAGTTATCGTTTTCGAGATGTATTCTTTTTTATTTTTTCTATTTTTTTAAATACCGGTAACGGTTGAAGAATTATTCATGATAGAAGAGAGTGCCAGTTAAAAAGTCGAATGTATGGAGAATTGGTTGATTCATCCATTTCGTGTGTGAAGGCACGAGTATACTGGAAATCTAGCCAGGTATTATTCTGATAGAAATTCTCTGTGAATTGTTAAAACGAGCAAATAATAAGTAAATTTCTCTTCATCTATATTAATGAAAAATGGCTAATTAATTACCAGTAACGTTTTCGTGGATATGTTACAACTCTCAATTTCACGTAAGAGAATAATTTTTCCGTTAAGAAGTGAGAACGATCTCGATCAATGATACAGTTTGAAATCTGCGAACGTACTAATGCCGAGGGACATTCGAGGCCTCTTTGTATACCGGAGCAGTGCCGGATATATTAATTTCGCAAAAGGTGAAGAATGGCCCCTCATTACGTTAATGCGTGGTATTAGGAATTAATAGTTTTCTTATTTGTTATCATTAGGTATATTAAGTACCAATATATTAAAGTGTATTGTTATAGTACAATGTATGTTGCTATTGTCATTGGTAATATTAGTTATTTGTTAAGTTATCTGATTGTTCTCATTTGAATATGTCCTTTTATAAAATGCTGTTATATATGCTACTCAACTTATGGATATCGGTTTTGAAATTAATAGAATCGCTGTATCATTGATCGAGATCGTTCTCACTTCTTAACGGAAAAATTATTCTCTTACGTGAAATTGAGAGTTGTAACATATCCACGGAAACGTTACTGGTAATTAATTAGCCATTTTTCATTAATATAGATGAAGAGAAATTTACTTATTATTTGCTCGTTTTAACAATTCACAGAGAATTTCTATCAGAATAATACCTGGCTAGATTTCCAGTATACTCGTGCCTTCACACACGAAATGGATGAATCAACCAATTCTCCATACATTCGACTTTTTAACTGGCACTCTCTTCTATCATGAATAATTCTTCAACCGTTACCGGTATTTAAAAAAATAGAAAAAATAAAAAAGAATACATCTCGAAAACGATAACTAATTAACTGCTAAGGTATGTCCACTCTTACAACATTTAACATGTATAAATTGTCCATACTGCTGATCATCAATAGGATCGATTAGGAAAATGTACAAATTAACGTTACACAAAATACTCATTATAATGACTTGAATATGATTATTTCAGCCTAAATAAAATATATTTCTGAAGAGGATCCAGACCAGGATCGAAACGTAAACATTGTTTTTTTCACTATCGCCTAACATCATCGACCGAGACATAGCCGAAAATCCACCAATAACGGACTTCCACACGGTCACTCACAACATTCATCTGCTTGTTTTTTAATAATATATTCTTTGTAAAATGTATATTTGATTGTAAATGTAAAGAACCGAATCACCGGACAATTTATTTATTATTTATTTATTTTATATATTGTGTTTATTTAGGATGGTATATAATTACAAAAGGAAATCGAAGAGAGGAATGGTCTGAAGATGCCATGAAGAAAAAAGCGCCCAACGCCGTTTTAAGGGAAAAATGGGGTGCGCGTTGACTGCTAAGTCCTTTTCAGTCCTACACACCAAATTAGACAAAAAAATTAAATAGTTTTGTGAAAATAATAATGAAATACAAAATCTGAAGGTACCACCATTGGGACCCAGATCACCTATATTTTCACAAAAGAAGCTGAGCTGGTGGATTATTTACTAGACATGGGAAGCAGGTGTTATGGTCTTACGACCAATGATTTAAGGCACATGATTTATCAACTTGATGTACACAAGCAATAAGCCTTGTCCCTTTAGTACTAAGAGGGCTGAAGCTGGGAAGCATATGTTTAGAAATTTTTGGCAAGACACCTACAATGTCCATTAGAAAACCGGAAAACACCTCAGCTACAAGAGTTGCCGGTTTCATTAAGGTAGTTGTCAAAAATCTTTTCAATGTGTTGATAAACATGTGCGACGAGTACAAATTGACTCGGGATCGCATAAATAACTGTGACGAAACAGATGCATTAGTTTTAGGTGGTACCTAAACCCAGGTCAGAAATTACAACTAGAAAAGATCAGAAACAAGTATGAGCAATAGTGTCAGCTGCAAGAGGAACAACTATTAAAAGACAAAATTTGCTTTAGCACCATCCGGCATTATGTATCGCCGATACTTATGGTCCTAAGAAAGAGGATGAACCCTGAATTGATGATGAATGCTGCGTCGAGATATTGGGGTGTATGCACTGATTCGGGTTGGATGGTAGCGGCGCGTTTTCTGGAATGATTAACAAGTTTATCAAATTTAGCGATGCGTCAATAGATTGCCCAGTATTATAATTTTATTATTGGGTGGATGCATCACACCAACTCAAAACATAGACCCCTAGTTAATGAAACTAGACGAAGTGGAGTGAAAATTGTATGTTTCCCACCGCAAACCACGCAACCATTTTTAACCCGATGATGTGCTTTTCATGAGACTATGGAGCATATGCTACGACCAAATTATATCGATATGATGCGACATGTGAGGAAATGAACAAAATATTAGCTTTTGTTGACGATCCAGTAAAGAGCCAGTCGTCTGACTCTAAGAACCGAGGAGGAAAGATTACTGGCTGGCCCACAACCTGAAGATCGGGAACCAGAGACTGGGGACCACAGTTAACCGTTCTGGTCCATCGTCTAAGAGTTCTAGATACCACAGTTCGAAATTGAACACGAGGGAAAAAGAATCGCGGAACCGGGTTCAATCATTTTTTGAATCACCTGTACGAAGCGAAGTCAGACTGTTAAAGTATCGACAGAGCAGCGCGAAATCCGATGTGTGTAAAAGCTGCTGCCGTGTTTATATTGTCTTCAATGAAATATGCGATGCGGGAGGAGGAGGAGAAGGACCCAGGCCAGTCACCATAAAATTAGGGAATAGGGAAAGAGGGGCGGAGACCTAAGTAATTCAAATACTGTTCAAATGAAATTTCTCGATTATTGGCTTTCTTAAACCGAACGAAAAGCGCAGAATTGAGAAAGTTAGTAGCATATATCGAGAAAAAAAAGTTCGGAAGTGAAGCTTCTTCTGGCAGGGGTAAACCTAATTCGCGTCACGTAAAGTGAAACGGGCAATAAGTGGGGGAATACTCTCCCCACTCTTACCTACCACTCTGACTCACTGTTTAATATCATCCCCTCTCAACCTTATCGACAGGTACAGAAGTTTCACTTCTAACGTGTGTGGCGGCCACGCACCCATGTTTTTTTTTCTTTTCCTTTTTTTGTTAAATTATAATTCTTTATTATCTCACCTAAAAACCTTCAATAAAACACGATATTCGGCGGGTCCAAATAACAAATGAATTGTATTGAAACTTTGCTCCGCTTCAATGCCGATTCCCTCATGTCGCCTGAAAATGATATTTTCTCAACGCGAAAATTACACAAGGCTAGTTTGTACCGAAACATGTTTGTTATTGGCCATTGAAAGACTCAATGCATTAATACACGTTATGCATTTATATAGTATGTATTATCTTCAGGCTTATCTCGAAACAAGTGCTCGGCGATGAAGAGAGTACGAGCTATATTTATTTCTCAATCGCAAATCATTAATAGGAGGCAACCAATATTTAAAAAAATGCTTATCTAGTGTAAACTATGATATATCTGGTAACATTTTCTTCGAACTCGTTAACAAACGATTTCATACGATAATACATTTGTATACGAAAGATTATGTTTTTAAATAGCAAAATCGAGTGTTGTAAGCAAAAGATATGCGATTCAATCAATGTCGCAAGTAACGCCCCTATCTGACCTTTACTTCAAATTAGGATGTCTCCAAAACTATCCAATATCTTTCGACGATTCTTCTTTTACTTTGTCCGGAGGGACTTTATTGACAATTCTATATGTAGTCTTAGAGGATATTCAAATTAGAAAAAAATTCGAGTCAATTCAATTTAGGGTCAACACCTACTTTCTAGGTACCCTTTCTCAGCAACTATGTTTAATTTGTATCATTTTTGACGAGTTTATTAACGTGCCCCAAAAATTGCGTCGAGCCATTTTTTCGATATTTCGTTTAAGCATTTTTTGACATCGTTTTGAAATTTTGTTATCCTTCCGAGCATTCTCTTTTACCTTTAAACATGTTTGGTCAAGTCTAAATCGTTTTTTTTTTTTTTTTTTTTTTTCGAAAACTGAATAAATAAACAAATAAACCATATAAAAACATGGCTCTACACACTCTTCACTTGAATGCACTTGTTACGAAAAGAAAAATTATACTGATACGATTAATATATTCCGAGAAAAGGGAACTTTCAGGTGGAAAAACAGACCTTTTCAGGAAATAGGATTTTCAGAGATTTAGACCATCTAAGCAGTTATTGCAGAGAAAAGTATACCTACCTCTTACGCTTGCGGGGCATTTTAGTTATTAATTTTCCTATTTAATGATTTCCTTATTTACTTATATAATTAATCAATTGTTTATCCAATGCATATGGTAATTTATTCATTTATTATAAATCGTATTCTTATATACGGAATGTTCCTTTTATCTCTGCCACTCGAAATAACTCGGTAATTATCGACATCACAAAAAAATGTTTCAAACAAAAGTTGTACAGTGTAGAGGGGGTCACCGAATGCAATTATCTTTTTTTATTTCGGTGGAAGCGTTTACAAATAGTGAAGGTTACCTTCACTTTTTTAAATGGAATAATACATTTTTTCTCAACCAACTTGCAGAGCACCTCAAGATACATAAACAACATTGGGGGCTCAACGCCGTTCAACGTCATTCAAGATCGTTATCGATAATATAAATCTAAATATCAGCTTACAAGTGTTCCACTTGGCCTTGATAGTGAAACATTTGGTGGCGATCCGAGCTAAAAATAGCTGGAAATGAGAGATATCGGAGGGAGATCATAATCATTGTCAACATTCGGAATATCTTCTGTTTATTTACCAACCCGCGTTAATCGGTATCGTAGATAATTCAATCGGACAAATCGGTTGTCGTTCGGTTTGATTTCGAATTTCGATAAGATCTATTCATAATTTAAAAATGCACCGGCAATCCGAAAAAGTGGACATGGTACTGTGTTACATTGAAGCAAGAAAAAATTCCACAAGAGCGCGTTTGTTGTATGCCGAGCAATTTCCAGATCGACAATGTTCAAGCCGGCGAACACTTAACGCGATAGTCGCGTCATTTCGCGCATCGGGTATTATTAATCCTACTGAGAAAACCGTGTTAAAACACGAACCACGGAAAATGTTGAAATTGCTATCTTGGGTGCCGCTGCTGTAAACCCTCTCGTTAGTTGTAGGGCTCTCTCCAAAGAATATCCGATTTCCAAGTCAAGTGTGAAGAAGAGAATTGAGATCAAATATTTTCAAGTGATTTCAGCTCGAATCACTACCAAATGTTTATAAGACCGACAAATATGTGGTAGCCCGAGATATTTAGATTTGTATCATCGATACTGACCTTAAATGACCTTGATGGATTTTCAACCCCACCGTTTTTCATGCGGCTTGAGCTGTTCTACAAAATGGTTAAAAAAATGTGCCATTCCATTTACAAAAGTGAAGGTGACACCATCACTGTGCGTAAAGGCCTTCACCGAAAAAAAAGGAATGGTCGCACTTCGGTGGCCCCCTCCACACCGTACAACTTTTGTTTTAAACATTTTTTTGTGACATCGATTATTACGGAGTTATTTCGGGTGGTAGAGATAAAAGAGACTATAACCCTGTGTGTGCCAGATCTAATATTTTCGTACCATATTTAAAAACAAATGAATTAATTGATAAAATGATGTATAATCATATGAAGTTCGAGTGAAAATACCACAGAATTATTATTGGATCAACAACTATCGGGAGTAAAAAAAAGGGCAAAATTATAAATGATGGTTCATGCGATATAAGTACTTGAAACAATAATGATCTCAGGGAGTCGGGTGAGAATTTAGAATCCGAGGATAATAATGAGGCGAACCTCAATACGATTCTCTCTAATGAATCAGAAGAATGTAGACTCACCACACACAATGAATTGGAAAAATGCATTCTCCCAGATAATTATAAAGATTATATTCAAGAACCCGGCATATTCATTTACGAGTAACGATGAATTGAATATTTACGTTGGATATCAAAAAGATTCTCGTAAAATTGACAAAGAAATCTGTCACTGGGCAGAGCAAATTTCGAATACGTTATGGGTTAACGTCATTACAAATCTGTTAACAATAAGCAAAGAAGCGAAGAAGGTTACGTATCACACTACCAAAAATTACGCAAACTTTATTAGGCACAAAACACAATGGATGATGCGTTTAGTAAGGAGACTAATCGAGAATATTCGTAAGTGAAGAATCGAGAATGGGTTACTAAAAGTAATATCAGCCAATGTTTACGTATGTTGTTCATACGAAGGAAGTATAACAGTCAACCCGTGTCGCGTTTGATTGTCGCGCGTCTTTTCTAGTTTTCATTTATTACTGTACGCTCAGCGCTGATGTCGCGCATAGTCCTATTACTGCGTTTATGTATAGAGCTGTGACTACTCGCCTTCTACTTCTTCTTAGCACACGCTGTCGGTTAGTTCGTTTTTAATAAAGCCTTAGTGATATATCAGCATTAATAGTCGTATCGTTTATTGATGAAAACCTGCCTCGTCATAACCAACAACGTATAAAATGAAGTGGCTGTTTTAATCCACATCGATGACTTGCAAATATTTAATAGTTCCTAAATCCAAATTTAGCCCATAGCTGTCAAAGTATTTACTGAAGAGTACTAACAATAAGTGCTTCGTTACAAGCATTTACCATGAAGATTCCAAACCACAAAATATTGTAGAATATTTTAATAATCGTATAATATAATAAAGAAGGCTAAAACACTTGTAGAGAATAGAGTGACAGTATATAAAACATTTATTAATTTAGAATTATTGCGTTGATTGCTGACTTTTCACCAAGAGCATCGTGAACGTGCCTCAAATATCCAGATACAAATACGTATGCGGATGCGAGTCGTTCAAAACGGTCGAAGGTATTATTTAAATGTTTAAAAGAGCAGCCCGATCATTATAAAATAAAATAGAGAGCCCAATTAAGTAATGTAAGTTTTGCCATTTTTTTCTTCGATGCACTTGTTAAATGCATCTAATAAACGTCACTCATAAATAGGTGACGTTCTTCTTTGTCCAGAAAAATTATATTCTACGAGTTATTGAACATAATTGCATTTCCCAGTGAACACAGTTTATAACAGTTATATAACATGGAAGGTATAAGTTATGTTACATTGGTTACTTTTATGTAATATAACAGTTATATAACATGAGAATAGCTAATTATATTGTATTTGTTATATGTATTTTATATATTAATTATATTACATTCTTAGGCTTATGTTATATAATTCGATTACAGCTATGTTCTATATGAGAAATATAACAATGTTCCCTCCACGCAACATTACATTAGTTATATCCAAATTATATGTAAGTTATATAACATTGCTACATTTATGCTATATTGCGTGGAGGTCACCGTGTTATATATTAGCAATACAACAGTGTTCCCTTCGTGCAATATTGTATTCGTTACATCCAAGTCATATATATGAAGTATTTCGCATGAAGTCATCCAGCCTAAAACATAAAAGTTTTGTAATCGTCTTGAAATTTTTATGGTCGATAGTCCTATTGATAATGAAGGTTCAGCAAAAATGTTACGACTCTAGCTCAAATAGTTGCCTAGCAATAGGGGCTCAAATTTGTACCA
Source organism: Netelia fuscicornis (assembly GCA_946811545.1). Classification (NCBI taxonomy): domain Eukaryota; kingdom Metazoa; phylum Arthropoda; class Insecta; order Hymenoptera; family Ichneumonidae; genus Netelia; species Netelia fuscicornis. The sequence continues at coordinate 12,829,867 of OX328016.1, read as the reverse complement.
TGTTGGCCGTCGTGGCAACATTCCCAGGTTTTTATCTTCTCGAGAAATATAGCGATTTTAAAAAGTCAGGAGTGATTTTTTAAAGAATTGTTTGCGTACTTTAAGAATATATTTTTTATTTTTAATCAAATTAATAAGTTCATAACAATTTTTTAAGGTAAATGTTAAAAATGACTTTTTCTCAAAGATCGACACCTTCGATTTTTATAAAAAAAATTTATAAAATAGTAGGGTCCTTTCTGAACGAAAAAGTATATAATGTCCAAGATGGGCCGGACCTTAGTTTCGGAGATACAGTAGGATTTACCAGCGAGCGGGCGCTTCACGTAGTGCTCACGTAGAGCTCAAGCCCGAACGTAGCCTGGAGGGTTGCCGCGCGATACTATTATAGTACGTGGAGCGCCCGCTCACTGGTAAATCCTACTATATCTCCGAAAATAAGGCCCGGCCCATCTTGGACATTATATACTTTTTTGTTCAGAAAGGACCCTACTATTATATAAATTTTTGTTATAAAAATCGAAGGTGTGGATCTTTGAGAGAAAGTCATTTTTAACATTAACCTTAAACAATTGTTATGAACGTATTAATTTTATTAAAAATAAAATATATATTCTTAAAGTACGCAGAAAATTCTTTAAAAATCACTCCTGACTTTTTAAAATCGCTATATTTCTCGGGAAGATAAAAACCTGGGAATGTTGCCACGACGGCCAACATGGTACAAATTTGATCCCCTATTGCTAGGCAACTATTTGAGCTAGAGCCTTAAAATTTTTGCTGAAGCTTCACTATCAATAGGACTATCGACCATAAAAATTTTAAGACGATTACAAAACTTTTATGTTTTAGGCTGGATGACTTCATGCGAAATGCCCCATATACAAATGAGCTTACGATTAAACGTGTATTTTTCTATGAAACAATTTTGATATACTACATTGTTATTGGTAATTAACATAGGATAGAAGGAAAAGACTACACGAGCAAATGAAAAAAAAAAGAGAAGAAAAGGCTGCATGAATGGGCGGAGGAAAACCATGTAATTCACAGACATCGACAAAAGACCAAGGAACGAGGCCGTTTTTGCAATTCTTAAAAGTTAGTAAGTACCTACCCTTGTGTTTTTATTGCGTGTTTCTCTTCACTTTTGTATTCATTTTTAATTGCAAATACGATATAAGCAATTAGTTTTTCAAAATACGAGATATAGATACTTGGTTTATTCACTCTCTACAACAAGGTCGATAAAGTTTGTTTGCTTTCGATGATCGATTTTGCGTGGGTATCGATACCGTTTGTACTTGACGGTGAACCTCGTGTCATTTCGCATGTCACACGTATTACAATGGAACGATAAATAAGATTTTGTGTACAACCAGAATTCTGTGTTGTACACAAAATCTAATTTATTGTTGAGAACTTTTTTCACCATCAACACTATTTTCTACTCACCTCTCTGAAGAATTCGCGTTAAACGCCCGACTTTCGAGGTTTTATATCTCAACATTATATGGGTAAGATCTTATCAAACGACAAGTTTGCCATGCACTAATTTCGAATATTGATAAATTTCTGTTTTGCTGCAACTTGAAATTAGAATATATAATAAACGATATCGTCGGACTCATCGTCGGAGCCTTTGACCCTTAGACAGACCTGATAATTATAATAATAGAATCCATGCGCCACTTTCACCATCATACCATCCCGGTGCACACATTTCGTAACAGTAATGTAACCCAAAATTCATTACATAACATGTTACTGTCATGTGATATTGCCCTACAATACGACAGGGTTGGTAACAGCGATGTTGCATAGACGTTGCATTATTGCATATTATCGACTATAAGTCATAATATTTATAATTGCACATCGTGATTTCTGGCAGTTTATTTCAATAGCCTTTTTTCAATTGTGATTTAAGGCATTCACTGATCCGATAACTGTTTCAAACAATCTTCTCAAGGTTATTTTAATACATTTCAACATAACGTTGAAGAAAATTCACGCAAATTTCCAAGAAATTGTCTTCCAAAAATTATACATGTTGATTTTACCAACATAAACTAAAATTCTTACATATCCGTGGTAAGCCAATTAAATTTAGTGGTCGTTTTCAAATTATGTTAAATAGCATATTCATTCCTTTTTAGAAGAAGTAATGTGTGCATGTGCTCCATTCCAAGAGGTGGAATTTATCGACATGAGCTCTGCATGGTGTCGATTTTCAAAGCAATGATATATACGGTCGCAAGGAAAACGAAAGCCCCAGGACAAAGAGCCTAATGAAAAGGATGAATAACATAAAATGTGACTTATTCCTAAATATATGTACTTTTGGAAAATGTAGTCAGATTAAAAAGTTTCTATGATTTATATAATTTACTTTCGATACAGAAGTTTATTTGCTTTCAACTATTTTTATACTACGATAAAAACTTCTGTTCAATATTTTCTAATTGAAAAATACTTCTATCCGTTTGTGACTAATGTTTGTATTATTTGATTTGATTATTATTTTATATTACTGCATAAAAGCTCCTAGTCAATGTTTTCTAATTTTAAAAGACTTCTATTAATTACTGACCGATGTTTGTATTATTTTAGTTCATATTATTCTAAACAAAATCCGATTCAGTAGTTTCCTATTCATTTATTCAAACTAATATTTTTAAAAAACAGTTAAGTTTATTTTAGAAAATCTTATCGTGTCTCCATTAGCGATTGGGGCGGTAAAACTATACCCAAAGAATGTATGTGATTTCTGTTATTCAAGCTCCGTTGTACTTGATATATAGAATGAAGAAATAATATAAAATACATTTGATAGATAATTAAACAAATCAAATAATTTCTAGGTCGACTTCTGGCTACTATATCCCCGAAAAAGAGTTTTTATAACATATATAATTCTTGTTACTTGGTACTTGAATGTTTCATAACTGGTACGTATTTATTGATGTACTCAGTTACGTAACAGTAATGTAACAAAAGTTACGTTACTTGTAACATTCAGGAGGGGGAAATGGCAACTTACGTGTAAGCAACGTGTAACGTTTTTATAACACAAACATCACTCTGTTCACTGGGATATAAATAATTCCCAGTAAACACAGTTATGTTTGTACAACATTGCCGTTATGTACTGAATATCACATGCAATGTAATAAGAACGTTACATGTCGCTTACATGTAAGTTGCTATTTCCGCTTCCTGAATGTTACAAGTAACGTAACTTTTGTTACATTATTGTCACACAACTGACTACACCAATAAATACGTATCAGTTATGAAAAATTCACGAAACAAGTCATGTAATAGCAATGAAAATAGTATATATATTATAAAAACTCTTTTTCGGGGATATAGTAGGCAGAGATCGACCTAGAAATTATTTGAATCGTTTAATTATGCATCAAACGTATTTTATATTATTTCTTCATTCTTTATACGTGTCAGAAGAATGAATAAGTATTATATATGTAAAACACAACGAAGTTTGAATAACAAAAATCACATACGTTCTTTGGGCATAGTTTGTTATCCTAACCGCTAATGGAAACGCGATACAGTTTTCAAAAATAAACTTAATTATTTTTCTAAATGTTAGTCTGAATAAAAGAATATGGAAATTCTAAATAGGAACTTTTAGAATCATTTGAAATAATAAGGAAATAAAATAATACAAACATCAGTCACAGTATGCATCAAATATTATTTCCATGGCTCTTATTTTTTTGAAATCATTATTTTAATGGAAATATTATTTAATCTCACTCAATACAGTTTTTCTTTTCGTAAAATCCATTTTTGTCGAGCAAGAAAATCAGTTCAACAAATAAAATCATTTTCATCAAATAAAATTACAGTGATTCGAGAAAATACTTGTTTGGATTAATGTTTTAAATATATCAATCTTTTTATTCAATATTTTTTTTATCAGCTCGTCAAAATAGGAATTAAGTCATAAATGTTATATCACTTATATATAACTTGGATGGAACCTCAATGCAATATTGCATGAAGGGAACACTGTTATATTGCCAATATATAATATGGTGACCTCCACACAATATAACATTAATCTAGCAATCTTATATCACTTACATATAACTTGGATGTAAGACATGTAATGGTGCATGGAGACAACATTGTTATATTTCTGATATATAACATAGCTGTAACCGAGTTATATAACATAAGCCTAACAATGTAATATAACTAATATATAATATACATGTAACAAATGCAATATAACTAGTTACACTCATGTTATATAATTGTTATATTACATAGAAGTAACCAATGTAATATAACTTGTAAATGCCATGTTATATAACTATTATAAACTGTGTTCACTGGGTTTTGTGCAATAAACTTTCCAAGTATTTACTGATAAAATCCTTTGGAATCACTATTTGGTTGAGGATACGAAGTAAACAACGAATGATTCATTATATTCCCGAAAATGGCACAGTCACTGAAATCTACGGATTATTTTTTTATATATGTATAAGCGACGAAAATATTTTGTTTTTATCAATTTTGTTTAATTTTTTATACATCATATTTCGTTGGTCTAGAACTGTAATTGATATGCTAGCAGTATTCTCCAAATAAAGCCTACATATTATATATTCTCAACAATTCTGTAAAATTAAACACGTACGGAAGGTCCTAATATTTAATGGAAACAATTTGTTGTCCTAACTCAAGTCTTCTATCCGACTACATAATCGTGACGAAAACCTCATTTCCAATTAAAAATTCAACCTATTACTCTAAATTCCAAGAGGCTGCTTTTAAAATATATTTCGTATGATGGTTATTTGTCTCCACGTACCGACGAAAGAAACGTATCCAGGATCCTCCAAACGGCTTTACATTATAAATTGTAAAATATTTCATGTACTAAATGCGCAACTAACTTTTCGGATTTTGTTCATCAATAAAAAATCGAAAATTGGAAGACATATACAAAAGGGTTTATTCGAAGTTTTGCCCCTCGCTGTTCACACATTTTTTCCATCTCTCGGGCAATACATAAATTTTGCGACGATAAAAGGGCGAATCTTTTGACTGAAACCATTCCGACAACCAATTTGGAACCGCCTCATAATTGGCTAAGTAAGTGCAGCCTACCCAACTCATGCGCCATCGATCAATGGAACAGGTGGTAGTCCGAAGGGCCCAGGTCTGGCGAATACGGTGGATGCGGTAGCAGACCTCATTTAAACGTTTTAATGGTCTCTTGGACCATGGAACTGCGATGGCACAGAGCAGTGCCCTGCTGCAATATCACACGCTCGTCTCTCGTATCCCATTCTGACCGTTTTTCGAGTAATACGTGGTTTAAATTAATCAACTGTCAGTTTTTTTCCGAAGCGATTTGACCGTGGCGTCGATATTGATGCTTCACCAAGTGAAAGCCACGATTTTCTGCGTTTGGTGTTCTCTAAATGTATCCATTTTTCGTCACCAGTAATAATTCGATGCGGGAAACTTTTATTATTGTGCCGCAAAAACAGAATTTCGGAAGTGGCTCTTCGATTTTCCATCTGCCTCTCAATCAACTCATAGAGAACTGACTTTCCTTCCTTATGAATCTCTCCCATGGCATGTAAACGTTTGGAAATGCATTGCCGAGTCACATTATTTAATGTCTCGAAAAGTTGATCTTCCGTTTGTGTATCACCTTCGTCCAATAACGTTTGCAAATCGGTGTCTTCAAACGTTTGCGGTCTTTCCGAGCGCTCCTTATCGTCGGTATCAAAATCGCCACTTCCGAACCGCTTGCACCAATCTTCACATGTTATTTTCGACGGCGCATGGTAACGGTAGGCCCTCTTAATTAAGCGACATGCTGCAGCTGCAGGTTTTTTTGTTTTTTTTTTTTTGTTTTTCAAGTTGACGCAGAAAAGCAATACTTCCCGCAAATACTGTTTTTTCGGCACAATGTTTGCCATGGTAGATGTTAGAAAAAAGGTCGCTTTATTAGGATATGTGTTAATATTATCACTGGATATTCTTAATAGATGTCAAAGCTATAAACACTGCCAATTTCAGACCTCTATGCCGAGGACAGGTGTCGCTAGCGACATCCATGTGTGAAACTCGGGAACTTAGTTGCGCACTTAAGGCCTTCACATACACGAATGTTCTTAACACGTAATACGTAAACCATAAGGTAATCCTCCAATCAGAGTCGACTATTTCCCTTTGCAAGACGGGAATAAAGGAGAATAGTCAACTCTGATTTGAGGATTTCCGTATCGTTTATGTATTACGTATTAAGTCGGTTCGTGTATGAAGGACTTAACCAACGCTATGAAAAGTGTTTGCCATCTAGGAGAAAACATAACGTGGATTATGAGGAATGTCTTATATAATGGTATATCAGTAAGGATAAAATAGATGTACCCCGTCAGATCTGCAGATCATCCATGATGAATTTTTATTTCATTTCCAGATACACGACGCCCGACGAATCTCTTTAACGAATATTTTAGAAACTTTGTTTTTACTATTAGATTGTAATATAACGACATCAGCATCGTATCGGTAGTCTATTTTATTAATCGCCCCGAAAGCCAATTATGAAAATCAAATTGTTTTTCTTAATTAGTCAAGTTTCTATGTACGAATTAAGTAGTGTTGGTTTGACAACGAATACGCTTGCAGCAAAGCTTTGATCGTCAATGGTAAATCATGAAAATTGATCGGATTTCATCACTCATTACCTATGTAGGAGAAGATAATTGTTTCGTCATTACTTTAGCTCAACGATAAAACTTCTTATATAAGGAGATTAATATTAAACTCTCCAGTGATCATGTGACATTGAAAGTTAGTTGATTATCGAGTGTTTTTTTTTCGGCCTGGCGGGAAAAACGAAGATTCGGGATGTTGACTTTATAGTTTTCGAACTATGGTTAAAGGAACTTTTTAATGATAAAATAAATAAATAAAATTTATAATTTATAAATTTATAATTAATAAATAATATATATATATAAATCTAACGTATACGTTCTCAAGTCGGGTTATTTCATTACTTTTGTAAATGTAAGTTCGTATCTTATTTTGCAGACGGCTTAATGTAATGATGTTGCAGCTGATTGATTGTTTTTTTTATCGAACCAATAGATGACAAAATCTAAGCGTATATATAGTAGTACCAGATAACGGTGAGAAATAAAAGCCCCGCGTCCTTACACCACTCTCAACATTGTTATAATCGTTATCGTTGACGCGTTCTCGTTCCAAGAATTAAAATTGGATGAACGTCGATTATTCATAAGTTTTCTTGGTATATAGAAGTGTATCTCGGGACACTCGACAACGCATTTTTCGTCTGCTAATCGAAACATGTCTACATTTTGTTGTTGTTAAAGGTATGCAACAAGTTCGCGAGCGATATTGTCCCGAAAAAATAGTTCGCAAATAGGAGGAATTCTTAACGTGTACGACAGCTATCAAATTTAAGAAAATATTCATACGTAACCCTACGCCGAACCTACCTTTGGCAAGACGATTGAGTATAAGGTTCGTATGTTGTGCGGTATGAGGTTCGGGAAGCACGACAAGAAGATAGCATCCACTAAGAGGCGAAGGTGGCGGATGTTGCTGATGATAAGATCCAGGTGATACCGCGATCCCCGTTGAAGGATTAACCAAAGTCAAATTCTCGTCGGCGGATGCGGCCGACGTTGGCCCTCCTCCTCCATCGCCAATGGGATCCATCGTGCTCATACCTGTGATCAAACGCATACCATCGAAACAGTGAAATTGGCCAAGTAACGTAGCTACATTTATGAGTGATTCGTTCATTCGGACTAACGATAAGTTAAGAATATACATAAATATACATATTGCGGCTGGAGTTGAATATTTTTTTCTTTTTTAGTGCTCCACGACTTAGGTCACGACGGCAGAAAAAAAAATTAATTTTTCGTTGAATTAAGATAGAAAACGGCATTGAGCGTGAAAACACACTTGGCAAGGAGACCCTTAATGTCGGCGGTGCGTTCGAACATTGAGATTTCGGTCGAAGATAATCGTATTACGTCGATCAAATTTTGCGTTGATCTTTAAATTTTCAAACCTGTAATGGTAACGCTTTCTTGGATCATTTCTGAATGGAAGCCCGATGATGAATTTACGAAAAAACTATTATTGCTGTTGAGGGCACTGTAATAAATGAAAGAATAATCTGTCGTCCATTTTAACGAACCCATTCTAAACGTTAGCGACTTTGATTAATTCTTTTTTCTGGTTTCTGTTAGCCTATTTCTTGAGGAGGTATTACACTTTAAAGTAACAAGTACAATTTTTAATTCAAGTCGTTATAACTCGGTGAGAAAAAATCGTATTGCTGGTATTAAAAGGAACAAATTTGTAATTAAATGTTCAACCTTTGCAATGGAATCAAAAAATTTGGGCTAACAAATTTTTATTGAAAGCCTTCAGCCAAAGCTGGACGATGAAAATTTTAAGGAATTTGTATTTCGATTACTTTTTGACACGCAACTTTGTTAGATATCAATGAAAACAAAACTCCTATAGCATGCTAGCTTCGAGTTTCAATTTACTTTTTGTTACTTCCATACGACAATACAGCCCAAGTTACGTGTCAAAAAGTAATGGAAATACAAATTCCTTAAAATTTTCATCGTCTAGCTTTGGCTTAGACTTTTAATAAAAATTTGTTTGCCTAAATTTTTTACAATATAATTCAAAGTGAATAAAAATTGATGAATAACACAAAAAACAAATAGAAAAATAAATATCTTACGAACCGTCGGCGTTATAATTTCTTGTTTTTTATTCTTGTAATTGGATTTTAAATTAAAATTTTTAATTGGTAAAAGAAAAACGTCGATCGGATCAGTAGAAGTGGAGACAATAAATACTATGTATGCAATGATTCAAGTAAATCCAGCAAATTGTCAAAAATTTATACGTGAATATTTCCGAAGTACAATTTTTTTCAGCAGAATCCTTAAACACCTGTCAACTGATTTTATGCATATAAGTTGTGAACAAATTTTCATACGATTCTAAAAATGTCAAATTTAGATTGGTGTACGGTTTGTAAAAGAATCACTCATAAGGGATACCGCCCTGGGAAATATTGTTCTAAAAATTGAATCTTATGTTGGTGAAGCTGATTGTGAGTTTCGCCCGAATCCAAAGACTTTAGAGTAAAGGAATGAGAAAAAGGATAGATAGCCTATCGGACCAGAGATTCGTTGACCAAGTAAAATCGAATGAATAAATGGACAAAATAATATATGAAGTTATACGGTATTTTTGACATCAGTGTATTCAGTACGGACTCCAACGATGTGTTTTTGTGGCCAGTACTGAAAATTTCTTATCGGAAGGGCCGAGTACGAGGTACATAGACAGGTAAAAATAAATGTTCGTAGAGTACAACACGTACCCAGTGAACACAGTTTATAACAGTTAACATGGATAACATGGAAGTTACAAGTTATATTACATTGGTTACTTTGATGTAATATAACGGTTATATAACATGGGAGTAACTAATTATATTGCCTTTGTTCTCAGTATATTATATATTAGCAATATAACAGTGTTACCTTCATGCAATATTGCATTTGGTTACATCCAAGTTATATATAAGTGATATAACTTTTATGACCTAACCCTTTATTATGAAGAACTGATAAACAAATGATTGAATAAAAAGATGGATATATTTAAAACATTAATGCAAACAAGTATTTTCTCGAATCACTGCAATTTTATTTTATGAAAAATATTTGATTTGCTGAACTGGTTTTCTTGCTCGACGAAAATGATTTTTACTAAAAGAAAATCTGTATTGAATGAGATTAAATAATATTTCCATTAAAATAATGATTTCAAAGAGATAAGAGGCATGGAAATAATATTTGATGCACACTGACTGATGTATGTATTATTTTATTTTAATATTATCTCATATTATTCTAAAAGATCCTTTTCGGTATTTTGCTGTTCATTTATTCAAATTAACAATTACAAAAACAATTAAGTTTATTTTAGAAAATAAAAAAGCAACTTACATGTAAGCAACATGTAACGTTCTTGTAACATTGTATGTAATTTTCAGTACTTAACGGCGATGTTGTACAAACATAGCTGTGTTCACTGGGTATAAATGTTGAAAAATGACGCTTTCACGAACCGTCAAGCTATCCTGTTTTTTCAATTTAAGGTTGTTGTGGGGTCAGGTCGAAACGATGTCACTGAGATGAAATTTTGTATGAACGTTCATGATCCATTTACTAATCAACCTGTCAAATTTCAAAACAATCCACAGTACAGTACAGTACAGTATTTAAAAAAAAAATCGCAAACTTGGGGCATTTGATGTGCTTATCACATTATGTATATGGGAATTTTTCGAACATTTTTCAGTATATTATATATATCTGCCGAGAACACGATGGCACGGAGTTAAAAACAAACAGGTACGGTTAAATGAAATATCGGACTAACTTTTGGTGCTTTGAAAATAATAATTTACCGTACCGATTCAACGTTATTAATGATTATAATCGCGAATTTTCCCAAAAATTGAGCACACAAGACATAAGACTTCGGAAACATGACAACAGCGTAGATGGCACAAGCACTCCCTACCTTAGCGATCCTTTCCAACGAAAGAATTTTTTCCCGGGACCTATGTTCATGATTGATAAACAGACACTTCGATTTTACGGTTAAGAACGGAGCGGGTATATGACAGCTGTGCAACACCGCTGTCAACCCAAGCAATTATCGTGGGTCATAATTTACGTTGTTGCCAGTTCGTCTTCCAATAATTGATCTCTAACGAATTATCGAAAATAATGCCATAAACTAATAGAAATAACTCCTGTAACCATCACTTTGTCAAAAATGCATATTCTTTTAAACTGTTGTGGATCTTTTCCTTGAAAAATGATATTAAATACGACGATAATTTAACGACAAGCAGTTGGTAATAATTCATCGGTTCGGTGCATAAGCATAGGGCACCCCCCTCATGCTTCACCCCCGATGGCTAGACCCCGCAACAAACTTAAGTTTGTAGCAAACTTTATAATTTTTTTAATTTTTTGGAAATGCGAAACGATTGAATCAGTTGGTCAATCGGAATTCACAAAAGAAAATGCAAAGCATTATCGATATAATGTAATGGATTCAAGGTAGTTCGACGTTACAAGGGTGTTCTCGGTCGACAATGGCCAAATGGGGGGGGGGGGGGGGTCAATATGATTTGTGTTTATTCTCACATTTGAAGTGGACTGAGCATTTAAGATCATTAAGTTGTTGCAAATCGCCTAAAGAACAACATACTCAAAATTGAAGTTAATCCTACGTATAATTTATTTGTTATATGATAAACAAAATCATGAATTCTTTTTCCATAAGATTTTTTATAAAAACCAATTGAAGCTTCTTTAATGTCATATAAAAATGAGAGGAAAATTTCCACATACTTCATCGACCGTATAATCGAGATACTCATTGTATAAGGTTGCGATATTCAACACGGACTCTTATGGCATATTGCAAGAAATTACGATTTTCAAGAATAAATATCGTCATTTTTGAGTCGATAAAGGCCCCTGAAATTTTACACACTTGTACGTATGACATCAAATAACGTTTCTGCAAATTTTCAATAAAATCTAACGGAAACGCTGTAAAGATACCTTCACCTTACTTTAAGTCGCGCATGCGGACCGGCGGATACGACGACTCAAAAAATTAGAGAAAAAAAAATGAATAATTCGTCTTTTGATTTGCCGCACAATTTAATCCAATTCTAAACGGACAGATTCACAGAATGAAAAAAGTGAGCGAAAATCTCTCATGTACGTCCATTCTACCGTTTGCCACGTAGTACAAAGTGACAAATGAAATAATATCGATGCGGCAATCAGTTGCGATATTTTACATGGGCATACACTATAAAGCGGAAGAAGTGGTGAGCATGTGCATACTAATTACTATCTCTATTAAAATATATTGTTCCGTTGGTGTTGCAGAGTCAACATTGGGATAACATATTCATTTCGCATACAGTCGGACTTTCTGAGCGCTTAACGGGATTCGACGTAGCCGGAAGCTCTCCATCCGACCTTCTGTGTTTCAAATTAAAATTTCTCGAAAACATTCAATATTTTTCGACGATCCTTCTTGTATTTTGCTCGTAAGGACTTTATTGACCTTGTTGATCTTTATTTCTATATGTGATTTTAGCGGATATTCAAATTTGAAAAGTTTCGGATCAACTTAACTTGGACAAATTTTGTTCGAAAAATGGCTACTTTCTAGGTCCTTTTTCTCACCAACCATGTGTTTAATTTCTCCCAATTTTTCGTGGGTTCATTAAAGTATTGATAAAAGTTGTCTCGTGCAATTTTTCGATATTTCGCTTCAACATTTGTTCAAGTCGGGTTGAAACTAAAAAAAAAATGTTCATCACTTTTTTTACCTTCACATGTATTTTTCTCGGTACTGAACCGAAATATTTAAATAATGGCTCGAGACAACTTTTATCAACGCTTCAATGAGTCGACAATCAAATGGTATAAATCAAACATATAGAGTTGCTGAACAAAAATAACTAGAAAGTAGTCATTTCTCCAATCAATTTTTCCTAGGACAAATCGATGCCAAAGCTCTTATAATTTGAATATTTTCTTATGGAATTATCAAGAAAGCCCATCCGAACAAAATAAAAGAAGAATTGCTGAACATTTTTAATCGTTTTGGAAAAATCTTAATTTGAAGCAAAGAAGGTCAGACAGGGGCTTCCGAGCTACGTCGAACTCCGTTACGACGAATTACGCCGGACGGGTAATGCGCGACGTGTGGAGTGGGCATCGCAGGGAGAGTGTAGGTAAATTAGCTGGTTAACGAAGTGTCGCCTGAATTCCTCGGTCTCACTTTTATCGCCGATAATTCATTCATATGCCCAGCGCCCCAACGTTTTTTCCGACGTACCTATGTACCTAATAGACAATAATCCAGAAATATCGGCTACTTTTTTCATTCTGTTTCTCAAATTCTTGACAACGTCAATTTTTTAACCGAAGAACATCTCGACTACTTTTCCTATACGAAAACCTTATGTCGTTTATTTTTTCGCTGCTGAAATTTTCGGTATCCGTATAATTAGCGTATAGGGTAATAAAATTAACTCGAACAATATTTTGAATGCTGGAAAAGATAAGGAAATTACTGTGAAATACATAAGTGATTGATATTGTGGATATAGATGGACTAATAAAATTGGAGTAAAAATCCATGCCATGCCAGTAATACATGTATATGGTTGAAATGGTTATAAGCTCCGAATCAATCGAAATATATATGGGGCATTCCACGACAAAGGCACGGGTTTCAAAAAGTTTCTTTTTTTATTTTCTCAATTTTTTTTTTTTATATTTTTTAGTGCCCATCGAAAAACTCGTCGTAGTAAATTTTCAGATTTTTTTGATTCCCCGTTCAAAAGATATCGAATTTTCAAAACATCGCTCTTTTTCGGCTTTTTTGCTCATAACTTCTTTAACCCGATTCGTTTATCGTGGGTCGCTGAAGACCCAAGTCGTTTTTATTTTGTTCGGATTCTCAGAAACCGAGTGGGAAAGAAATACCTATCCCCACCCTAAAAAAACTTTAGGACACTAGGAGCTTACGTGCTGAATGGCATATCTTGAATATCGATTCGAACTGCGTAGTGAGCAAACAAAGTGCGCGTCGGGTGGGGAGCGACCCACGATAATCCTAACGTTGTATGAACCCATTTTTACTGCGAAGGTAAGTTTTTTTTTTTTTTTTTTTTTTTTTTCCTAAACTTTATAAACATTGCCGAAAGTTTATGCACTTTTTAGAGTCATTTATTGATTTGTCACCTTTCATAGTATGTGTCATCGAGAATCCCGTCAACTAACTAGAGTTCTTCGTCCTCGTTATGAAAATGGGAATTATTTGGACGAAGAAAACCAAGGACAAACTTCAAAAAAGAAAAAGGGGGTTTTGTATGCGATTCAAAAAAGGACAGAAAAGCTATAAATTGGTGTGTCAAATGTAAAACGCCAATTTGCGATGAACATCGATTTTATTGCGGCGGAAATTATTTGTGGTAATAAAACCTTTAATTTTAAGGCAAAAACATTTCTTGTAACTTTTCAAATAATTTTGATGATTTTTCAATAAATATATTTAACAATATATTGGAATATTTATTGAATCTACAAAAATTTCCGCTTTTGGAAAATGCTCTAGTTGACACGCCAAACTTAATCATTTCTTTTGTTTCTATCGAGCTAAAGCGTATTCTAGTTCAAATAATGATCGTTATATGTAACATTTTTAAAAGAATACCCAACTAATTATAAACTTTTCTTACTATTATTTATAAACATAATTATAATAACTTATTATCAATTTTAGAGGCCTGTTAGCACCAAAAAAGTATAAAAATTCATTCGTAATAATTGAAAAAAGATTATATAGTTATCAACAAAAATGGTTTTAAAGGTTATTAAGAAAAAAAAATTTAAGTTTTCAAACATAAAAAGAAAATAGTAATTCTGGGAAGCCCACGATCTACCCAGGCTTAAAACTTATTAAGTTAATAGAAGTTAAAACAACAAATTTTCAAAAAAATCAAAATATTCTCTTACTTTTAAAAAAATATTTAAATTTTAAAACTTAAACATCACATTAAAAAACACCTCGAATAATTTGTCTATATTTTGTTTATGAAAAGTACGTTCAAAAAGGAAAGTTAAAAAAAAGATTGAATTTGGCCCACGATTAGAGAAGTTACCATATGAGCAAAAAACCCGAAAAAAGAGCGGTTTTTTTCTAAATTCGGTATCATTTGAACGGGTAATTGAAAAAATCTAAAAATTTGCCACGAAGAGTTTTTCAATAGATACTGAAAGATATAAAAAATCGAGAAAATTAAAAAAAAATGAGCGAATGCCCTATATATACGGCCTATTCCACGTCATTTCGACCACTTTTGAACCCGGCCATTGTTTATTGTACGGAAAATGTTATGTTATGCTACCCGCCTTAAAAGATTTTTTTGCGAATTTAAACAATTGTTTTTACATAACCTAAAAAAGTTAACAACGTTGAAAAAAAAATTCTTCAACCATTTTCAAACACTCATGACTTTTTAAAAATTTGTCAATGAACACGATAGTTTTTTTTTGTCTTTAATTATTCGTTTATAAACGCGTTTTTTTTTTTTCAAATACAAAAATAGAAAAAAAATATTCAAATACTTTTTTTGTTTTAAACTTCAATTTATTCTGAGTTTAATGCCGCAAGATTTATAGAGAGCAGACTTTTTCTGCTTTGTGTTCGATTGAAAAAAAAGTTGTTTCAGTTTTTCTGAGACAGATATCAGTTTTCCGAAAACCCTTTTTAAAATTTTTGTTTTTCTATGTTTTGTTTAACTTTGATTTATTCTGAATTTAATGCTGCAAAATTCACAGTGGACAGATATCTTGTTCTATTTTTTTTCGATTGAAAAAAAGTTGCTTCGGCTATTTTGAGAAAAAATATATTGTTTTCAATCGAGAAAAAGAAATAGTTTTAAAAAAAATTGATAAGCAAAAAATAGGGGTTTTCGAAAAATCGCCATTTCTCTCAGATAAACTGACGCAATTCTTTTTTCAATCGAAAAATAAAATAAAAAAGAATATCTGCTCACTATGATTCTAGTAGCGGCATTGAACTGGGAATAAATAAAAAAAAGATGAAAAAAAAAAAAAAAATGAAAATAAAAAATAAAAAATGGGATTTTTCGGAAATTGAGATTTTTCTCTAAAAACATGAAAATTTTCATAGAGTTTAACTTGAATATTTTTTTATGTTCTTTTCTGAAAAGCACGCTGAAAATGAAAAATTTGAAAAAGAAAAACGTCTCGATTAACCAATTGTTGAAAAAGTTATGATCGTTTGAAAATGATTGAAAAAGAGAAAGACGTTTTTGTTAAAAATTCATAACTTTTTGGGTTGGGTAATAAAATTAAAAAAAATTCAACAATGTTTCTAGTGGGCTAGTACAAAATATAAAATTTTCAGCTAAATTGAAAATGATGAGATCTGACAGTGGTCGAAGCCCCATAATCTATCGAGCCAAAAGGATAGGTCTCCAAATAATAATTTTTTATCGCGTAAGCATTATCGTGATTTTATATCGTCCTCTTGTAAAGCAATCGATTGTTTACAATTCCCAATATTTCCCAATAGAGGATCGATACTTATGCCATGAAGAGGAAGCACGCCATATCGTAGCGGTATTCTCATTGTTCGTCAAGGACAAAAGTCGAGAGGGTAAACGGAAAAGTAGCGTCAGACTACAAATTCTCTTGCCTCATTTAGAACACTCTTCCCGAATATCAATACCAAATTCCCTTCCTAATTAATACACCGGCTATAATATGTGAGCTCGATACTTGAATCGTTGTTTACGCACATATTAGGACAAAGCATAAATTCTTTTTTAAAGAATAAATTGTCGAGAATAATGATAGGGAATAATCGAGTAGTAAGGCGTTACGGTAATGGCAGGGTGGGAGCAGCGAGACCGACTTGCGTATTGAATTTGGGTTGCAGAATCACACAGAGAACGTTTCTAGGTTTGCGCAGAGTACAAAAACTTTGACACATTTTTGCAAATACGTACACCGACCAATGGAATTATGTATCGCGAAAGTCATCGCCAACTTTATACACGGGTTTAACAATTTTTGCCGGAATTTCTCGTCGAAACTAGCCGCGTAAGAGAAGAGGGTTTAATGTCTGTCTGTGTGCGCGTGTGTGTGAGTGTGTGTGTGTGAGCAGATAACGAAAATATGCCTACCAGTCACGTACTGTACGAAGCCAGATTACTGAGTTTGCCCCTTCTTACGGTTGTCGACGCTTTTATTTATATATAGCACTGGTAATCAATAAGTAAATTAGAAATAAAATGTCCAAATTAAATTTCGAATAGAAATCAATTAAAAAAGCGCGCTCGAACGATTTGACGATGCGTCGCTTTTTCCAAAATTCGAGCCATCTTGGTGACGTAATGTTGCATCAACATCCCGAAACACGGAATGGGCTCGAAACGAAACGTTGCCACGAAGTTACTGTACGTAAGCGGCAGATGAATAACTTGGGATTAGAAGTAACGAAGAATCGGGAACGAAAATGCGTGGTTCAACAACAGTAGTCAGTCAAGATGACAATTGATCGCTCGATTGAGAATCTAACTTTGTCGAATATTGCAGGTCACACCGTGATACGAAGGACACCAAACGACTCTGTGACGATACGTTGCGGTCAATGAGGAATGCAGCCCGGCGAGTGTTATTGCGCAGAATCGAATAGGCGACTATCCCGCTGCGTCTGCAGCAATACCATCCGCATCAGGAACTATGGATGGGTGTTATTGGAAGCACGGATGCGCAAGGTTCAGCCAGAAGTGACTCAACTACTAGCACGGTTTGTCGTAGATCATTGATTCAAACTTTCTTTTCAACATCCCTTAAGAATTCATGACTAATCGAGTTTTAGAAATCACTTGTGTTGGTCGCTTATTCCTCGATGTATCACGTAATAAAAAAAAACGTTGATTCAATACTACGTGAAATGAGGATCTTCGTCCTTTTCAAAAGAACGTTGTATAAAGAGGAATAAGGCAGGAAAGAGTGTTTCGCACTTTCTTATCCGTGGACTATTCCTCGAATTTTCGATATGCACTTAAAAAAACAATTTTTTTTTTTTTCAACAAACGTTCGTTGAGCGTCAAAAAGCATCTTATAGGATAGCAATTTGTATAATTTAATACTGGCGCACCGCACTCCGCGACATAGAAAACCGTTATTTGAGCTTGCCAGTATCGAAGGGAATTGGAATGAAATCATCTTGCAGACTCACCGCACCCACGGCCTCCCATCGCTACTGCAAAGCGACCACCTAGTAACAACCCCTCCCTAGCCTAACCTCGCGTACGACCAATAAAATTCTCACGCAACCCGGTGACCCTTCTGTTTCATTTTCCAGAAATTGCACGCGCGCACACAATATCCCTATATATTCTTAGTCTATATATCACGTAAATACATACGTATGTGCATATCCTTCGTAAAGACTGAAATTTCGTTAAAACTGCGATAATGCAAATGGAGAAGATGTGACAACGGTAAAGATGATTGACATAAGAATCGGGCAGCAAGCAATCGCGATAGCTCGTTCAACGCGAGGCAAGAATACACGTTGGTAACAGGGCCCTTGGTGCCAATTGCATTCGAAGCGGTGTGTTATATATTTTGTGACAGTGATACTCATTTTGACGAATACTCACCAAACTAGGCGTTACTTATTCCAGCGTGTCACGGGTCTTTTGTTGGATTTTAATCTGGCCCGTTCGTTCAGCGGCTCGAAACGATGCGCAGGCCCGGCGATATAACGTTTACACGCTTGGGGAAGTAGAAGATGGCTCACCCACCAGTGATTCTGGTATACCAGCTTCTATCTCCACCTCCAATTTAATGTTATTTCCCCAAAAAATATTGGTCTCGTTAATCTTGGAACAAATAGCAACGAACCAATCAACGACTTGCGTTCTAATGTGTTACGGTACGGTATAAGTACTTATTACTTTTTCTTACTATGATATAATATCATAGGTTCGAAAGTGCGGAAACGTAGGCAGCAGCTCACGTTGCGAGCTGCCGGCTCTCTGACAGACTCGACGACTGGGGCTTTGTCGACCCCTTGCGCATTCACGTACTGGAAAAATCCCCTCCCTGTGGAACCGGCGCTGTGGCAGCTTCGCGGTGGCCATAGCGCACTGACACCCCACTTGCCCCACCGCCCGCTAAGCGTCGGCGTCCAGCGATCCGATCGCTCATTGGTCGAGAGACTCGGAGTGCTCAACTCCTTTCCTTCGATAATTCACCCCCTGTCGGCCGACCGCGGATCTTACATATATGCAATAAAACGTAGCAGTGTCCTAAAGCAGCAGAGACGGAATCACCAGAATCACCAGAAATCCAAAATACTAACATCGACAAGCCGCCTGTACATCGCTCTATATGTAAAGTTCGCTCTCTCTCTCTCTCTCTCTCTATATATATATATATATATATATATATATAGAGAGAGAGAGAGAGAGAGAGAAGAGAGACTGGATGGCCGTGCAACGACAGGTAACGTATTTAAGAAACGGCTCGTTCCATTACTATTGTAACACGTAAGGCGTCACCGAGCATGCGCACGTTGATCGATACCACGAAGGAGCTCCCGTTTTGATGATAGGTACCCAACATTTATTTCTGATTTGTACTCCGAATAAAATGAACTCGGTGAACAATACCTATCTCTCGCTCGTTAATTTCTCATTGTGACAAACTATCGCTATAGAAACAGATAATCAGATTCGCCAACAGTTATTTGGCTATCTAATACATTTTTACCAATATTAGGTTAATAAAAAATAAAATAGTTTATATACTCGTTGATACATGCTTCGAATGATTTTAATTCATTTGAAGACTTTCTAGGAGAATTGAGAAACGAATCGGAACTCGTATACAATTTGCAGAATTTGTTTAATACTCGACTACTTTTAGCTAAACCTTGATACTTTTTTTATTCGTGTTAAAATCTGAAAAACATTTCAAGATGCGGTTTTCACATGGTTGGGTGGTAGTAAAGATCATCGTGTAAGTTGGAGAGCAACCAGGGTCAAACTTTTGTCGCGTTGGCCTGGCGACTGACTCGTGTACATTTACTGCACTGCAGTAATATCTAGCTATGCCGCTATACGTTCGGCCAATGATCAAAGTGCTATTCCGATAAAAGTGAAAAGTACGTCCCATGAAAATCTATTGTTGACGAAAAGTATAATTTCGTGACATCAGCGTGAAACATCGGCGCGATCGAATAACTCAACATAAGCTTAATTAATGTCACGCTTGTTCGAAGTATACTTATTCGAAATTAATGAATTTGTAATGTAAGGGAGTATAAAGATTACGCGTTATTTATCAAGTTATCAACTCGCTTCTATATACCCGAATGCACATGCCTGCATTGCTTTTTTTTAGTGGGTAGACTGTTCCACTATTTTCATTTTTTTTGCAATCAATTTTTTTCCTCCTAAAGTCATAGCAATACTGTTTGGAAGTATAATTGTTAAGTAATGCGAACGATATTTACAAAGTCCCAAAGTTAAAATACACAGAATCCGAGGGTGCGACGAAGTAGGTACTTATTACAATTAGTCGACGGTCGAATACCAAAAGCTACTCAAAGATGTGAGGCTATCGCAGAAGCTAATACTTATGATATTCAATTTGTGACGGATTGGATTTGCGAGAAATGAGCCGTGAATAAATAGACTGAACGAAATAGTTAATAACTTGTATGTAGGCAAAATTATGTACTTGCGAGCAAAGTCTTGCTAAGGATTAGCTTCGGAGGGGTACAGATTTGAAAATGTCCGAAAGGTGTTAGGAAAGCATCTGTGAAAGGAAGAGTTTAGGAGTGAAAGGGATATCAAGCGCGAGGGTAATAGGGCTCCGCGGAATTGCGAAGTAGGCAAAGTTAAAGATTAGCGAGAAACAAGATTAGGAGTAGATAAGAGTGGTGAAAAAGAAATCTGTGACCATTACCCTCCCCTTTTTATAAAAAGAGTGAATACTCCTACACCGTCTTATACATTTTTTGCTGATTTATGTGACTCTATATAATATTAAATATTTGTGTTTACAAGAAAATATAAAATTCTGTTTGACTCTATATTATTTTTCTCTTGAATGGTCTGTGGTGTTTGCGCTTTTAGTTGTGTGCTTTCTTCTTGTTTTTAGATAACTTGTTGTTGTTGATTCTCGTAGGGATTTTGTAGACGACGTTGTTTTGTCTTGTAACTATAAAGATGGATTGTTTCTGGTGTTAGTGGGGGGTGGTGTGTTATGGTGAGAGAGGTAGGGCTGTGTGGTTGTATATTTGTTATATATATCTATACACTGCCGGTGAAACATTTCTGGATAAAAGGTGAGAAGAGTGCGGGTACAGCGATTTATGTCATTTCGCCTATAGTCGGCTTAGGTCAATTCGACCAACACCATTTTGAAAAGGAGAGGTTTACCTTCATTTTGGCTCTTTTAAAACATTTTTACGAGTTTTTTTTACAATTAGTACCCAATTTTGAAAACGACCATTTTTTGTCGTTTTTTTTTGTTGTTCTTTTTTAATTGCACTGTGTTTATGATACAAATTATTTTAACGCATTTCTTTGGACAAAATCATAAAGGGAGAAATCTAAATTTCAATTTCCGTTTTTAGAAAACTTTCTACGATTTGTTTCCAAAGATATTTCGTTTTTTGAGAAAAAAAAAAATAGATAATTTGAGAATCGCTCCAGAGGACGAAAACGATGAGGTTTACAACAAAACGTCATCATGATTATAAAGGCTCCTTGCTTCTTGTCGAGTTCACGAGCATTTATTCAGATTTTTTTTCGACATTTGTTTTCTATCTATTTCCGGTGTAAGCTCGATTGATCTGAATACCATGAAAATATAATAATATAATTAAATCTTTTACTTACATATTAAACTTTGGTCTGGTCGAAGAAACCTTCTCTCGCCGACAGCACGCTTTTCACGAGGTTCTTGAATATTTCTTGGGTTGTTCCAAAAACTTGGAAAAAGCGGGCTGTCGGCGAAAGGAGGTTTCTTCGACGAGACCAAAGTTTAATATGTAAGTAAACAATTTAATTATATTATTTTCATCGTATTCGGATCAATTGAGCTTTGACCGGAAGTAGATAGAAACAAAATTTCGAAACAAATCTGATATAATTCTCGTGAACTTAACACAAAGTAATACAACTTTTTACCGTCTTGAGATTTTCTTGTTAACCTCATCGTTTTCGTTATCCGGAGAAATGTACGGATTATCCATCCATTTTTTCACAAAAAAAAAAAACGAAATATCTTTGGAAAAAAAGTCATACAAAATTTTCTAAAAAACCCAATTGAAATTTAGACTTCTTCCTTTATGATTGTGGTCAAAGAAATGGGTTAAAATATTGTCATCGCAAACGGGGTCCACTCAAAAAAGAACCAAAAAAACGACAAGAATGGTCATTTTCAAATGTGGGTGCTAATTGTAAAAAGAATCATAAATTTTTGTTTAAAGTCAACTCAAGGTAAACTCCTCCTCTTTAACATGGCATTGCTCAAATTGACCCATACAGCACAGTATGTTTCAGAAAAATTTCAGAAAACTTTCAAAACTATTGCTACCTTTCATCACATTTCATGCACAATAATTCTGAGATAGCTCTGAAATACATTATCTGAAATGTTTCAAACAAAAATATTTCTCAAAGCTTTCAGTTGATATATTTTGGGAAAATATTTCACTTAAAGCATATCTGAAAGCTTGCACTTGAAATAAATCTGAAAACTTTCGTTTCAACTATTTCTAGAAGCTTTCAATTGAAATATTGTAAAAAACGTTGAGATTATCTCTGAAACTTTGCACATGCAATAAATTTGACAACGTTAATTTTCGAGATTTCTAAAAACTTGCATGTGAAATATTTTCAAGAATGTTTCATGTGACATTATTTCTGAAATATCTCATATCTATTATTATGTTTAATATATTTTAAAAAATTCATATGGGCTTTTTCTGAAAAGTTTGAAAAGTGTTCACTTGTGGTAATAAATAACTTGACAAATAAATGCGAGTGACGCGGATGAAAAAGATGACAGTGCATGATGTGTGCTCATCAGCACACCGAGAATCTGTAAAGTAGGTTTTATATTGTTAGTAATAAAGTACAAAATGTAATTTTTTCAAAAACAAATATCTCAAAACGGCGGCTCTGCAGCATATTTCCGGAGGCGCTGTTTTCGGAAAGGGGAGGAAAGAAACCTTCCTTAATTCTTGACCTCGAACATAAAACCGAAATTTTTTAGTTTCTATATAACATCAGCTATAGAACCACGTGGGATTTTTGTTGGATATATTGATTTTCGCAAAATGGTGCACGTTTTAAAAAAAGTTACAAATTTAACGCAAAAAAAACGTCATAAAATTGTCGATAAAACAAAAACTAGGCAATATTTCAAAAAACCCCTACGTGGCTCGATAGCCGATGTTATATAGAAACTAAAAAATTTCGGTTTTATATTCCAGGTCAAGAATTAAGGAAAGTTTCTTTCCTCCCCCTTACGAAAACAGCGCCTTCGGCAATATGCTGCAGAGCCGCCATTTTGAGATATTTGTTTTTGAAAAAATAACATTTTGTACTTCATTACTAACAATATAAAATCTACTTTACAGATTTTTGATTGAACCTTTCATTGAGCCAAAAAAAAATCCTGATAATATGCCTATTTTGTCGTGCTCTACTGTGATTTCCCCCCAATAAAGTCTATTGCGCGCGTTCGATCAACGAAAATTATTGTGCCACACCCCTCCACGAAAAATAGAGTACTCATTTTAAACTCGTGTTAACATAACGCCTCATACGATACATATGAGGCATTTCGCATGAAGTCATCCAGCCTAAAACATAAAAGTTTTGTAATTGTCTTGAAATTTTTATGGTCGATAGTCCTATTGATAGTGAAGCTTCAGCAAAAATTTTAAGGCTCTAACTCAAATAGTTGCCTAGCAATAGGGACTCAAATTTGTACCATGTTGGCCGTCGTGGCAACATTCCCAGGTTTTTATCTTCCCGAGAAATATAGCGATTTTAAAAAAGTCAGGAGTGATTTTTAAAGCATTTCCTGCGTACTTTAAGAATATATTTTTTATTTTTAATAAAATTAATAAGTTCATAACAGTTTTTTAAGGATGACTTTTTCTCAAAGATCGACTCCTTCGATTTTTATTTAAAAAAATTATAAAATAGTAGGGTTCTTTCTGAACAAAAAAGTATATAATATCCAAGATGGGCCGGACTTTAGTTTCGGAGATACAGTAACAGGTATTTTGAATTTTACGACAAAAAGTCAAGAGAGCAAATTTGTAGAGAATTCCATTTCCTACAAAAAACGACGTGATAATTTTCTTGCGCGGTGGATAGTTTTCCTGTTATATCAATACAACGATTTAAAACCCAAACCCAAAGTATGATGTGCCGACGCACATTTTTACCTTTGAATGGCTGTAAAATCTTTAAAAATAAACGAAATTTAAAAAATGAGGGGTGAAATTTGTTCATCTCAAGGAGCGCCAAAAAATTTCTCTGAACATATTTTTCTGAAAAATGCAAAAACAATAAGCAACTTAAGGTAGTTCTAAGGTACACGTACGAGCAAAAAGTTTCCCTCCTATCAGATAGCCGGGGACACTTTCTGCAGCGTAGCATTTTATGAAAACTTATGACATGACCTGTACCGCTCGAAGCGCCACCCATACACGTACCGTGTGTATGAATGCGATCTTCACATGTTTGAACGTGGTTCGTTGCAGCCGATTGTCTCGAGGCTTGGACCCGAATAAAAATGATATTTTTCAGAATACAATTTCTTGGAAACTATGTGGTAAACCATAATTTTTTTTTTTATGTAAATCCTACAATATTCCTTAAAACCCTTCTAGTTTGTTATCAAGCTGGTAAGATTAGTTTAGAAATTACAATTTGAAATGCCATCGTAAACGTATTTTTCCACATATACGCCATGTAAAATATGTTAAAAAATACATTTTTCAATCGAGAAAATTTCTGAAAGTAGATGGTGAATCGACTTAAAAATTTCAGGACTCATGCGTGATAAGCTAGTAAACAACATATTAAAATTTCAACACTTTGGTAAATATCAAAAAAGACTATAGAACTACCTTAAAGGAAATTACTCCTTAATTTTTTGTCGTTTTTTATTAATAACTTTGGTATTTTTGATTTTACGACAAAAAATCAAGAGAGCAAATTTGTAGAGAATTTAATTTCCTACAAAAAACGACGGCATAATTTTCTTGCGCGGTGGATAGTTTCATAGTTGTTTTGCAAAAACTACTTCACCCGTTTTTTCAAGATGGCGGATTTTCCTCAAGGGTTACAACCCCACAAACTTGGACTTAAGCTTTTCATACCTCCCCCTATGCACCAGAAAAAAAAATGCTGACTTTGATAAATGCAGGGTCAATGTAACATTTCAATGGACTACGTGTCGCTGTGACGGAACAAGCAGAGCAGTATGAATGCTACGAGTTACCCAATATTTCTTAATTGCGTTGTTTATTCAAGGTGCGCTCGAACTCTTTGGGTTGATGTCCGATGTGCTACAACGCACCGCAGTGACGTCACCGTCAGAGCAGAGCATTTGCCGCAACGCGAGAGCTGTCATATCTAGGATATCGGTTGACCCCTCGCCAAGTGTTTATTCAAAGTGCACTCGAACGCTTTGGGGTGGCGTACGATGACGACAGCCTACAAATTAGCTATCCTTCTTTTTCACAAACCTTAGAAAGAGAGAGAGAGAGAGCAACAGCATTACCACATTATTTGATCATCTCACATCTCGCGTACAAATAATTTTATTGTATTGGAAGAAGTGAACAGAGAAGCATCGGAAGAACATTGAGTGAGAGCGTTAACAATGGATATACGCGATTGCGATAGAATCGATTTTCTTTGCCAAAATATTATTTTGAAAATACAAATGTGTGCGATGTTACCAGTTTTAATTAAACTCAAGGTCTACAATGACGATGATGTAAATTTGCCGATTTGGAGAGTAAGTATAAATAATATTCTTCTTTATTTCAAAATTTTCTTTGTTACATATTGTGATTGTTTTCAGAGGAGGATACATTGTAAATCTACAGCGCAAGATATCGTACTAACGATAAAGACACGAGGACCATATGCATACGACAAATTTATACAAGCATTACGTCAAACGGGTCACAATGATGAAGCCAAACTTCTTAAAATGCCAGACTTATAGATGATATCAAATCATTTAAATTATTAATACAATTGCTCCCAACCACAATTAATTGGATCGTAGAAATCATTACCGATCAGAACAGGTTAGAAGCTGTTAAACTCAAATATATCTCGCAAATTCAATCTATTTAGTTTTTGAATGTTTTCAATCATGAATGTAATTTATCCGTTTTTTAATATTGGTTCCAGGTTACTATGAAATAATCGCAAAGGCTTTCATTCCATGGGAGTGGATGATAACACACACCCGAGTCCAAATCATGCTCGCTATAAACACGACGTTGACTGCAACAGTTTTGGACCTCGACAGCACAATGATGATTATTGAATTAGGATGAATAATGTGGCAACTCAACTTCATTGACGACTGAACCATCTTAATTGATGTTAACATGAACGCGAGATGCAACATACAATTTTTGCATTTTTATAAACCGTTTTCTTTTATAATTCATTTTTTTTATATATAATATACTTACATATTTTTTCCTATGTATTTTCATATGTACTCATTCCAAGTATATTTTCTCTCGAATAAAAATAAAAACATGTTACAAATATCTATGGTTTTATACAATTTTTATTCAATATCGTGGTTTCGTCTATTTGATATTACACTCAGTATTACATTCGTTATTACTTATAAAATTATTACATTTGAACAAATTCAATGTGATTATATACAGTCCCATGAGAGCGTAGTGCTAATCCATTTTCATGAGATGCACGAACCATCTCTTTGAACAGATATTCATTTGCCAGAATCGGTGTGGTCATCCGGGCTGGTAGAAAAACCGTACAAGTTTTTTCCAAATCCATGACGATTCTATTGCCATACTTGGTTCTTGCGATTCGTATATTGATAACTGGATACACCTCCTGCGGTGACAATTCGAACAGCTTTTTGGTTGGGAGAAACAGACCCACTTTGTTGATTTCATGTAAATCCATGTTGATCTAAAAAATACATTTTTTCCATAAAATTGTTTATCGTTAACACTCGAAATTATGAGAACACATAATTCACGGGACAAAACGTTTAATACAATCCTGCGATTTTTTTTCACGTTGATGCATCAAAATTTATTTGTTCAAATTTGGCTACCAACGATTGAGTTCGTGATCGTGCGATAATTATTTTCTTCACTCGTTGAATATTTCGTAATAATTGTTTAATGTCGATTAGCAATTCGCGTCTCTACAACTGTAACTTTGGATGTAACTTCGGATGCGATGACTTTTGATTGTGCTGTATGAAGACTGATGCAACGACTGATTTAAACAGTCGTGAGCGCATCTCATTTATACTGAATTTGATCTTCTATCTCATTTTAGTGACTAATTCTTAATTATTATTATTTCACTATGTGAATGCTATGAGGGAAGACTTCCGTTTCCGGTGCGTGCGTGGAAAGACGTGTGTGGGGAGTGCGTGAGAGAAAAGTAGTGAAAAGTGAGGCAAGTAGAAGAAAAAAGGGAAGAAAGGCAGTAGGAGGGAGGAAGAGAGGGAAGAGAAGAAGGCAGTGGAGAAAAAGCAGGGGAAAATAGGAAAGGTCGAAAATAAACAGAGGAGAAAAGTGCGAAAAACAGAAAGAGGTTAGGAGGCGGTAGGGGGAATACTGACAGGCTGGCACGGGAGAGGAAAGTAGGTAGAGGCGAGAGCGAGGTGGTGGGTAAGAGTAGCGGCGTAGCGCCAACGGTGAGAGGCGTGGGAAGCGAGTGAGTGAGGGAAGGTAGAGAGTCGGTAGGTAAGGAAGGGAGCGGCGAGGAAAAGAAAGTAGGAAGTGGAAAATACAAAGGGGAAGGAATAGAGGTGAAATAAAATAGGAAATGGGACCGGAAGGAAAAAAGGGAGAGGAAGAGGGGAAGAAAAGGGGTAGGAAAACGAATGTGGAGAAGCTAGGGATGGAAAGAAGTGCGAGCGAGGGGATTTGGTAGGAATAAATGAATTCTGGAAAAGAAAGAGAGAGAGGATAGAAGGAAAGGAAGGGGAAGAAGAGGAGGAAGAAAGGGAGGCAGCGCAGAAGAACAGGAGGATATATAGATCACCAGAGAATAAAAGGGGGGAGGAGGAGGAGAGTATAGTGGCAATGATAAGAGGAATGAGGGAGGAGATGAGGAAAGAGTTGCAGGGAATGAAACAGGAGATAAAGGGGCAGAGAGAGGAAATAGTAAGGGAAGTGAAAGAGGAAATAATGAGAGAAGTGAAAGAGGAAATAGTGAGAGAAGTGAAAGAGGGAATGGAGATGATAAAAGAGCAAATAAAAAAAGGGGAAGAAAGGTGGAGAAGGGAAAAAGAAGGACTGGAGGAGAGGTTGGGGAAATTAGAGAGGAGGGCGGAAGAAACGGAGCAAGGGAGGGAAGGAATGGAAGAGATAGAAAGGAGAATAAGAAGGATAGAAATACAGAGGGAAAAAGAAGGAAAGGGAGGGGATGGAAGGAGGACAGTAGAAGTAAGGAATAGGGAACTGGAAGAGAGGGTAAAGGAAATGGAGAGGAAAGAAGAGAGGAGAGAGAGAGAAGAAAGAAGAAGGAACATAGTAATAAAAAGGGTGGAAGTAGGGGGAACCGTGGAGGAAACAGTGAAGGGAGTACTCGAAAGAATAGGAGTACAGGCGAAAATGGAAAAAGCAAAAGAGATAGGAAAAGGAAGAGGAGGAAGGAGAGAGACGATGATAGAGGTGAGAATGGAGGACGAGGAAGGGAAGAGGGAGGTGATGAGGAAGAAAGGGAACCTAAGAGGAAGGAGGGAGATAATAGAGGAAGATATGACATGGCAGGAGAGAAGGATGCAATGGAGGATAAGGGAAATAGGGGAAAGGGAAAGAAGGAAGGGGAAAATAGTAAAGATGAGACGCGGGAAATTGTGGGTGAATGGGGAGTGGTGGTACTGGGACGAGGAGAGGGAAGGTATGAAGGATGGTAGAGGAAGAGAGAGGGGGGAGAAAGAAGACAGGGAGGAAGAAGGGGGAAGAACGAGTGAGGAGGGGGAAGGGGGAGAGAAGGAAGCGTCAAAAAACGGGGGAGAGGCGGGAAAGAAAGGAAGGGAGGAAGTGAAGAATGGAAAATAGGGTTTTGGAATGTGGCAGGGCTGGGGAACAAGGATGAGGATTTCTGGAAAGAGCTAGAGGAATGGGAAGTAATAGTGGCAATAGAAACGTGGATAGAGGGGAAAAATTGGGAGAAGATAAAGAGTAAGCTACCGAAGGGATATAAATGGACGAGACAAGGAGCGAAGAAGAGAAATAAGAAAGGGAGGGCGATGGGAGGAATGTTGATGGGGGTAAGAGAAGAGATGGCGATGGAGAAGGAAGAGGGGGAGCAGGAGGAAGAAGAAGGGATCATGTGGAGAAGGGTGAGAGCGGGGGAAGAGGTATGGACGGTAGTGGCGGTATATGTAAACGGAGATGTGGGAAGGAAACTAGAGAAAATAAGGGGGTTTATGGAAGGACAAAACGAGAAGGAAAAAGTGATAATAGGAGGGGATTTTAATGCAAGGACTGGAACGAAAGGGGGGAGAGCGGGAACAGAGGAGGAGGAGAAGGAAGGGGGAAGGAAATCAAAGGATGGGAAGGTGAACGAGGAAGGGAGGAACATGGTAAGTAGGTTAGAGGAAGTGGGATGGGAGATTATGAATGGGAATATAGAGGGAGACGAGGAGGAAGAGTATACGTACATAGGAGCGAGAGGGGAGACGGTGATAGACTATGTGCTGGGGGGTGAAAATACGAGAATGGGGATAAAGTGCTTGGAAGTAGGGGACAAGATAGATTCAGATCATCAGCCACTCGTGGTAACGGTGAAAAAAGGAAAGGGAGAGAGAAAGAAAAAAGGGGAGAGGAAAGAAGGGGGACACAGAAGGGGAAAATGGTCAGAGGAAAGAAAACAGAAATATGAAGAAGGAATACAGGGAATTAGGATGGAAGAAGAGGAGGCACAGAAAGCGATAAACGGGGCGATAGAGAGGATAAAGAGAGAGGTAAGGGAAAGCGAAGAAAAGGGAACAGAAAGGGAAAAGAAGAAAAGGAGGGAGGGATGGTGGGATGAAGAGTGCAGAGAGAAAAAAGCAGAGACGAGAAAGGAGCTGAGGAGAGTGAGGAAGAAAGGGGAAACCAAATAGAAATACAGAGAGAAAAAGAGGGAGTATAAGGAGTTATGTGAAAAGAAAAAGGAAGAGGAAAGGGAGAGAATGATAAAGGAAATAGAGCAGGCAAGGACAGAAGACAGTGTGTGGAGGATTGTGAATAGAGGAAGGAAAAGTAGGAAAAGGATAACGGAAGGAATAGAGAAAGAGGAGTGGAAGGAATATTTTATGGGACTGTTAGGGGGGGGTGGAGGGAAAAGTAAGGATGGGGATAGAAACAAAAGGGAGAAGAGGAGAGGAGGAAGAAATAAGCAAGGAGGAGATAAGGAAAGTGATAAAGAAATTGAAAGAAGAAAAGGCGATGGGGTGGGACGAGGTGCCGAATGAAGCGTGGAAGTGGGGGGGGGGGAGCAGTGGAGATGGCATGGGAGATATGCAGGAGGGTGTGGAGGGGGAAGGATGGCCGGAGGAATGGAAAACGGGAATAATTGCGCCGATAGTAAAAAAGGGAGAGGGGAGGACAGTGGAGGAGTACAGAGGGGTAACGCTAATGCCGACGATATATAAAATATATACGACGGTGTTCGCGAAGAGATTAGAGAAGGAAGTGGAGGAAAAGAAAATGATTCCACATAACCAGACGGGCTTCAGAAGAGGGATGGGAACAGTGGATAACATTTATGTATTAAACTACATTGTAAATAAAAGGCTAGCGGAAGAGAAAGGGAGAGTGATAGGGCTGTTTGTGGATTTAAAGGCGGCATTTGATACGGTGGATAGAAGAATTTTGATAGAGGCAATGGAAAAGAGAGGAGTAAGGGTAGGGTTGAGAGAGAGAGTAGAGGAGGTAACAGGAGGTGTTATATAGAGAAACGATAAGCAGGGTGAAAGCGGAGGGCGAGATAGGGGAAGGTTTTTGGACGGGAAGGGGGGTTAGACAGGGATGCCCAATGAGTCCGATTTTATTTAATATATTGACGGCAGATTTGGAAGAGGAGTTAGGTAAGGGAAGTTGGGGAGGGGTGAGAGTGGGAGGGAGGAGAATATGCTCGTTAGCTTATGCGGATGATGTGGTGGTGTTGGCGGAGAGAGAGGAGGAAATGGAGAGTATGATAAGGAGACTGGAAGGGTATTTTGAGAAAAAGAGATTGGAGGTAAACGTAGGGAAAACGAAGGTAATGAGGTTTAGGAAGGGGGCGGGAGGAGCACGGAAATAAAATGGAAGTGGAGAGGAAGGAGGATAGAGGAGGTAAAGGAATTCAAATATCTAGGATATGTGTTTAAAAAAAACGGGAGACAGGAGGGACAACTAAGGGATAGGATAAGGAAGACGGGGGCGGTGATGAAACAGGTGTGGGGTATAGGGAAAAGGAAATTCGAGAGAAATTGGGAAAGAAGGATGTGGCTGTTTGATTCGTTGGTGTGGACGGTGATGGGATACGGGGTAGAAATTTGGGGATGGGAGGAACGAAAGGGAATAGAGAGCATGCAGGAACGATATATAAGATGGACGTTAGGGTTGGACTGGAGGACGCCAGGATATATGGTCAGGGAAGAAGCGAAAAGGTGGAAAATAAGAACAAGGGCAGGAAGGAGGGCGTGGAGGTATGAAGAAAAGCTGAAAAGAGGAGAAGGAAGTGAGATAGCGAGAGAATGCTTAGAGGAAATAGAAAAAAGGGAGAGGGAGGGGGAAGAGCGATTGTCGAAATGGGAGAAGGAGAGAAAAGACATGAAAGAGAAAGGAAGAAAAGGGAGAGAGGAAAATGGGACGGAGGTGGCAGGATATGAGAAAGTAGAGAAGGAGGACAGGAGGGAGCAGGAGGAAGAAAGAGAGGAGAGGATTAGGGAGTCAAGGTACAATAGGTGGTACAGAGAGGTAAGGACGGGGGGGATACCAAAATACCTAAGGGCAGGCTGGGCAGAGGAAAGGTATAGCAGAATAGCAAGGTATAGGTTGGGGAACGAAATGAGGGAAGGGAAATACTGGGAGGAGGAGGAGGAAAGGACATGTAGAATGTGCGGAAGAGAAGAAGAGACGTGGGAACACGTGTTGGATAGGTGCAAGGGGGAAACAGAAGAGAGTAAGGGGATAGGGGAGAGGATAAGAGAAATATTGAGTGAGGAGGGGGGAGGAGAAGAGTGGATGAAAGAAATGAACGAAGCAAGAGAACGCAAGAAAAAGGAGGAACAGGGAAACGGGAAGGGGGAAGAGGAAAGAAGGGAGTGAAAGAAGGAATGGAATGAATGGAGAGGAAACGGAAGTCGGGAGAAGGAGGGAAGGAGAGGAGAGAAGGGCATTAGATAACTAGAGAATAGGAAAGCGAAATGTACAAAGGAGAGAAAGAAAGGCGGCGAGGAAAATGTAAAGGCGAGCGAGCGTGCGAGCGAGAGGCGAGGAAAAAGAAAAAGCGGAGTAGAAAATAAGACATAGAATAAAGAAAATGTAAATAGAATAAGGTAGACAATAAGTAGTAGATAAGGTAGAATAAGATCATAGCGTAAGGAAATGTAAATAGAGAAAGTGTAAAGAGCGAGAAACGGGAGTCTTGTAACCCTAAGGGGAAGCAATAAAGAATTACAAAAGAATGCTATGAGGGAATAAAGCTGTGACAAGTTGAAACGAGTCGAGACGAGTCGAAACAAGTCGAGACGTTTCCATCGTGGGGAACCATCGAACATTATTTGAATCGTTTTCGTTGGTGTATAGGGTATTCAAAATATAGCAAACACACATGATATATATTGAAATCTTTTATTTTCGAGGAACAAAAATACACTTAATTCTTGGGCAATTTTGGGCGAAGCCAATATTTTAGAGCTAGAACATTTTTGCTTGCGCAATTGAACTTTGATGAATACTTGTGATATGAACAATCAGTGCGTATGCTTTTCCGCAATTTCTGTAACGATGGACATTCGAGATAATCATCAAGATTGATTATGAGCCCCGCCCAACCATCCAAAAAATTCGTCAACCATTCTCTCTTCTCCGGACCCTTAACGTAAATTATTCGTGCATCGCGCAAAATGTTTTGAAGAATTCCGTTTATAGCATTATAGGGTATGGCGCCATAGTTCCATGGTAAGCCGTAATATCTATTTGTCAACCAAGCATTTGTACATCTATATTTGACTGGCAAATCAATCCATACGCATGGTGGTTTGAAGAAAAACGTTGACGGTGTTCGATTGGAATCCGTTAAAGAAATAACAGAAAATTCTTTTAGCATAAATTCCTTCGAGGGTTTTTTGAAACCTTGCAAGTCAACCACGTACTCCATTTCGGATACAACTGATTCCAATAACCGTCGCGTCCGATTTATAACAAATATTCAATACGCCCGCCGCTCCCCCTCCCTCCCACACCAAAAAACTTATGAATATATAGTAATAATAAAAGCCATAAAAAGTAAAAAGAAAAATATATAACTCTACAGATGAACGCGTCCTTACACTATTTTTTTTAACATTACCACTGATGGGGTTATATTCAACAATGCGGTCGTGTAAAATTAAACAATAAGCCGAGGTTTCAGCAGGAAAGGGATTTACAGATCCGAATTCAAGGCGAATATCGGCGGGGCCTGATTTCAACGATTCACTCTGCTTCGAACAATCGATAACAATTAGCGGCGCGTATTTCAAAAAGTCACCTTTGTTTATGAGTGGTTCGGGCTCCTTCTCGTAATAAGAAGACTGGAAATTTGCATACATTTCATAGAGCAAAGCATAATGATTGCGACTGATGTCGAGATTCAAGTTCCCATACGGATAACTCTGTGAATTTAAAAAGAGTTTAACATCTCGAATATGACAATGATCAAAATGACTCGCATTCTTAAGAGCATTATTTTTTCGTGCTGTTTGAAAACCTACGATTACGTATCGGGGTTTTTCGAGTTGAGTAGAAGTTTTTACTACCCAAACGTGTTTCGATGAAGCAGGCAATAGAGGGTACGCATACAGTTCCCACGTGCGAAAACTTATTGGGATGGGTGTATCTTTGGCTATGTAATTTAGCATTTGAATTTTTCTCTCATCGCAGACCTTGATATACCGTATCATCCATTCAATTTTCGATAGAATGATCTTAAATTCTTCCGGCGCAGCAGCCCCTTCCGGTCGAGTCCGTATGACTGCGTTCGTGTCGGTGTTTGCTCTCGTCAATATCAGCTCGTGGTTGGCATTGATGATGATTTTGCGATAGTCCTCGGCAAAACCCAATAACATACTCAGCGGTATCGAGATATCGAAGTATCCAGAAGCATCAGTTATTTGCAGCTCTTGTTCACTGGGTACCCAACCGGCGTTTTCCATTATCGATGTTTGACTAGGATTCTGAGACACATCATTTTTCATCACGCTCGTGAGACCAACATTTTTATATCGGTCAATCTCAATGGCGTTCAGTTCGTAGCGTATGTCCTCGAATAAGTGACAAATGGCATTGGTGACCAACGTTGTGCTTGTGGTCGGAGTTTGTCCATCGGGTCTCGTCAATCTACCGCTATCGTGCAGCGAGCTCTTACTAGGCAACAGGCACAAATCTTGATGCTGCACGGCGATACGAATTTCATCGCTGTTATTGAAGGTTACCGAGGCGAATGGTTGATGACCATGTATCTCGTAATGCGCAATGACATCATCAAACATAACGGGTTTTTGTGTTGTTAAGATTTCCGCCATGGTACGAAGCAAGTAATTGTGATGTAACAAGAATTTATTTTTGTAATTTGTTTCCCAGTTTCAGACCCAGACTCTTGAGATGTCGAATATTCTGAGGTGTTAGCTCCTTGCGGGGTGTTCGACGAATGTTTCGTTCGAAGCATGGTCGTTGAAATTTATACCCCTGTCCGCTCTTCGACCCGAAAACAATTCCCATTTTTTAGGATTTTATGTGTAGTCGGATCGTTGTTAGCTCGCCGCGGAAATTCGCCAACTCACCGTCTTGATCGACAATTTTCAATTGTAGATTATGTATCGATTTAACGGTAACTGGGAGATAGACGATGTCCGAGGGTATTTCGATAATTTTATACCCGGGTGGCACAGAGGGAAAAAATTCGTTAATCGTATGAACTCGTTACCCGTTGATGTATGCTCCCGAGGTTATATTACACTCGACTCGTAGAGAATTTATCTTGAGAATAGTAACCGGTAAATCGGATTTATGTGTAATATTAGCGGGAAGGATGCGTGGCGTAAAACTCAGCAGTCGACCTATAGAATCATTCGGTTCGAAATTTATCTCACAAGTGCTTTTAATTTCACTGCACAGAGTATTATTATTGGGTTTAAGAATGATATCGATATTACTATTAGAGAGTACGTTTTGCAGATAGCTCTCAATATCCTCAATTTCGTAGCTCCCAGTCGGTATGGTGTCTCGTCTATATTCGGAATTGAATTGAAGGATAGCAGTTCAAGGAGACCAAGAGTATAATGTTTATGCGGTGATAATTCGATCGGGGGGAAATAATGAGCCTCGAGTATGGAAGATGCGCCTGACAATGTCAACGTAAAAGATTTATCCATCGCGTCTAGCACTCGACTAATACCGCGATGCGTATAACGGTTCATTTTATAATTCTCCGCTGAGGAATTTGAGACACAAATGTCCACGCACTACTGTATCGTAGTCTTGATATTTTTGATAATTGTAATTGACAATGCTACCAACACCGAGGTATTTTATTAAATCGGACGGTGGTCGAAGATCACCGAAACTGTCGAAGTACATTACTTTGTTGTTCTTTTTCGTGTATACAACCCTATGTGTGACCGGACCATCTTTATTTTGAGGTCCATCCCTCGGTAGCGCATTTCTCATGTAAACACCGCGAAAATAAGGAATTTTCATGACTCCGGCGAACTTTGATAAATCGACATTGGTGAGCGCTCGGTGTGGTAGCCTTAGACGTTTACTCTCTTCGAGAGCATGTTTCGCGACCTCGGCATCATTCACAGCTTTAGCAATGCCCGCGGCGCCACCAGCAAGAGCTCCGGTAGCACTCAGCCCCGCGAAAATGGGTATAAGAAAGGGCAAAAAACCATCATTTTTTGGAGGTACAGGCAAAATGCGCGGCGATTGGATGTTTCTCTTGCCACCAGAATTTTTTACAGCTGCGCGTGCGCCCGTGAGAGCTGATTTCACCGCGTTCGTACCGGGAATCATCGATGTTTTCGCTGCTCGGATAATACTCTTTATCGATACTTTTTTCACTCGAGGCTTCCTCTTCATCCCCCCCCCCCCCCCCCCCCCCAGCACCCATACCGAGCTTAGTTTTAGTCTTCGTCAGAAGCAGCGTCGAGCGCTTTTATTCCCGAATCACCTCGTTCGAGTCTCCCAATTTAGTGCCAGGACCACAATATTGATAACCAGGTACATGCAGTTCAATCGGAAGCTTATTGATGAGATTGTAGACGAGCCCTTCTCCGTGCACGATCATTACTCGATGAGGAATAGTCGTAGACTGAGAAATTTTATTTCGAATAGCTTTTTTATCGGTAGGTACTGTGCTTCCGCGGATGTTCAAAATCGAATTTTATTTTATTCAGCAGCGTAGTTATTCCCATAAAACGTACAAACTGATACTGAGATAATCGATCTCGATGCCCATCATATTTATAAAAGGGTTCGCCCGTGTTTCGAGGCGTCAGTTATTCTCGAGATGAGGTTCCACAACCAATCGATCAAATTACCTACAACACATTTTGATGATCTCGTGCAAGATGAGGATAGGAGGGCAGGGAAGAGGCGTCATGGGGAATTGTTGCCATGTAGTGTACGCGCAGTATTTTACGGTACATCCAATTGCGGAAAGACTAATGCGCTCCTTACCCTCATTACCCATCCGAATGGTTTGAGATTTAAGAATGTTTACGTGTATTCAAAATCTTTGAATCAACCGAAGTACACGTTTCTCAAACGTCTGCTCGAATCTGTGAAAGGGGTGAAATATTTTCCTTTCACTGATCACGAGCAAGTCATCAAACCCGAGGAGGCTGGATCGAATTCGATCATGATTTTCGATGATATTGCCTGTGAAAAACTGAACAACCTGAGAGCATTTTTCTGCATGGGACGACACAGAGATATTATGGACTGCTTTTACTTGTGTCAAACGTACGCACGTATTCCGGAACATCTCGGGCGCGATAATACTAACCTATTGGTACTCTTTAAGCAGGATGAAATGAATTTGAAGCATGTATATGAGGATTACGTAAATACCGACATGTCGTACACGCAATTCAAAAGTTTATGCTCTAAGTGCTGGAACAACGATAAGTATGGGTTCGTGGTGACAGACAAAGATAGAGAATTAAACAAGGGTCGTTACAGGAAGGGGTTCGATTGCTTTATAAATTTGTAGTTTTCAACATAATCATCAGTTACAGCGTAGCCTTAAAAGCGTCAATATGCACGCAGCGGAGCTAAACATGGAGAAACATATTTTGCGTCAAATCGCGACTGCAAGCAATGCGATCCGTCGCAAGCATAGAATGTTGAAATTGGGAAAAATGACCTCTGAAAGAAAAATGGACGAAGTTTTTAGACCGGTGATAGCTCCACTGCAAAAACTAGTGGATCAGTCATCGTCACCATCGTCGGTAAAACAGGAATCAACTATCAAGAAAGAGCCAAATGTCGAATCACCCAAGAAAAACGAGGATTAACCCTTGTGTTCGCACCCAACTTTACCTACGTTGTTACGCACCCGGGGTACCCGGGTGCCCACCTCTTATTTTTCTTCGCTTTTCAAATAGTACGGCTCTGAAATCGATTCCTAAACCGTTATTTCTATAAATAAACATCACTATATAGTCTGGCAGGGGCCGTCAAATCGTCAGGGTGATGTTCGAGAAAAAAATCAGGGAGAACGCGTCGTAAAAGAGCTTGCAGCTCCGTACCGAGGCAGTGGTAGAAATATTACCATGGACAATTTGTTTACAACGTTACCCCTTGCCAAACACATGCTTTCATGGAATTTAACTGTCGTTGGCACTTTGAGAAAAAATAAATCTTGTGTTCCAAGTGTCATGGCTCCGCATAAGTCGAGAGAAGTATACTCGACTGAGTTTGCTTTCAGTGAAAGCGTCACGATGTGCTCATACGTGCCAAAGAAAAATAAAGCCGTAATTATGTTGTCGACTATGCATTCCGACAGAGCTGTAAATGATGACAGCAAAAAAACCAGTCATTATAACATACTACAATAAATACATATAAAGCTGGCGTTGATACTATGGACCAAATGTGCACTCGATACACTACGCAAAGTCGTACTCTGAGATGGCCGGTAGCTCTGTTCTACAATATGCTGGATATTAGCTCACTCGCGTCCTATTTAATTTATTACGAAAATAATAAGATGATTCCGAAGAGAACAAACCAACGACGACTATTTATGCGCCAATTGAGTGAAGAACTGGCAAAACCAGTAATTGAGAACCGGCCACAAAACGTTCAAATAATGCGAAATTACAGTACAAAAATCGCCATTGAAAGTGTGATCGGGCGGTCATTAAATCCCGTGGACATCGCTCCAAATCCTGCTAATGAACGCGATATGTCAGGAAGGATAAAAGTAACTGGCTCCTGTCATATTTGCTACAAAGCAGCAATAAAGAGGAGGAGAAAGACACGAAAGTCATGCTGCGATTGCAACAAACCTGTCTGCGATGAACATGCTACAACCTTAGCGAAGTGTCATGAATGCAGGGGCTAATTAATTTTCTACATTTATTTTGATGTATTTCGTATTATCACAAACCATATTCGACGTATTCTAATAAAATAAAATATCCCAAACCAATAATCCACTCAAAACGATTTTTTTCAAGGTGGGTACCGGGGTACCCGGGTGCGTCCATGACGTATATATACTTCACACTCGATTTTTTCTTAGTAATTAAACAAATTCTTTTATTCCAAACGAATCACCTACTTACAATTGAGTTGAATAACGACGATCCGGAGGTTTTTGCCGAAATTTCTATTTTTGACCAAGTTAAATTAAAAAATGTACCGTGGTGGGCACCCGGGTACCCGGGTGCGAACACAAGGGTTAAGGGAGCTTTCCAGTGTGACAGCCCGAAAAATCGCTGCTTTTCGCGATTTTTTTTTTAAAGAAAAAATAATCTAATCGGTCTGGTTTTTTTTGTATATTAATTGGGTATTGAAGAATACAAAACAATTTTTTAAAGATCGATTTATTTATTAATTAATATCTATAAAAATGATGAAACAATTATTGCAGGAAATGCACTTGGATGTGGTGTCCACGTTGGGGGTCACACTTTTGATCTGAAACAAAAAACACAAAAAGATTATTGATCGTTATATAATTGGCTTTCGTGCTATGGAGGCTTTTTTTTTGCAAAAATGGCGCCGGTTTGAACAAAAAGTATCGATTTTAGCATTTTTTTTTGGCAGTTTTTTTTACAAAAAAAATAGGAAGATGTCAAAAAAAAAACCTTCCATAGCGCGATAAACAATGACGTTAAGAATATTGTGTAAAAAATTCAACTCGATAGCTTTAAAACTCTGCCCTCCAAGTTGGACACCGTTTTGAAAAATGCTGTTTCGAGAAAAACGCGTTCAAAGTTTCAAGTGAGGAAATTTTAGGTAAATCGTTTACTTACGGTCAATCAGTGATGCCAGGTCCATACAATATCCCTTCTGCTTCTTCGAAAAGAGTGTATACTATTCGATAAAGCAAAAAAAAAATCGATTTTTTGAAAATTTCACACTGGAAAGCTCCCTTAATATATCGATGATGAGAATGTTCGATTTGAACAAACATTTGAAATAGCTCACGGGGATACCTCGGAACGGAATAATTAGTATTGAAGACGATATTAATGTTGATTTGTCACAAAATTACTTGCAACTGTTCGCCACTAAGAATAAGAAAGAATTGGACACGTCGTATGGAGTGCGGAACTTACAGGGAGATCGATTACTGATTGGGAATTCACCAATTACGTTCGAGCAAAATATCATTCGTGTTGGTGATAAGACTTATTATCAAAGTGAAGGTTTACTGGAGTTGATATTTAAAAAATCACTCGATGAATCTCTCATAACGGCGAATGATATGGAAAATTATGGTAAACTCCTTAACTCGACGAACGCTTACAGAAAACATTACATCAGCGATCACGCAATTCGCGAGGATAAAAGCATAAAAGTATAATTCAAAAGTATAATTGCACAAATTATCGCATCTCCGTTGAAAAAACGTGTGTCAAAGAGACACTCGGAACGATTGGGTAAAGGGTTGCCGCGATTCAAAATTGTTAGAAGAAACAGTAGTCTGGATTACGTTTATTGGGACGATCCCAACGAATTAGTCGATAGGTTAAGGCTCCTCCATGCATCCCAATCAGCCGGAAATTTTAGTCATGCGAACGAGATCGTTTCCATCATCGAGGAATTACGTGGAGCTGAAATTGTTTATTAATGCTGATTAACGAGTATGCGAGCGCAGTCTTCTCGCAACCGTCAAAATGAGCGTTGATGTGTTTGGTCATCATTTGAGAAAGAGTAGGAATGCTGATACCGATGGCAATCGAGGCCCTCGCGGAGAAGGATTTAAAATCACTGACGATGGTCAATACGACATGGTTAATCGAAGAATATGTAATTTAGGTGCTCCCGTAGGGGAACATGATGCTGTATCGGTGCGAGTGATGCACACTGCTATTGAGGAGGAATTTAGGCTTATTTACAGCGTTACATCTGCCTTGCGAAATAGTATCGACGATTCCGAAACAATGCTTCAAGTCCTCGAATCGAAATTTCAAGAACACGCGAAACAACTGCGAGCAAATGAGGCATCGGTACAAGAACTCGTTGCACGTGATTCCGAGCTTATTACTCGTTTGGACGAGCAGCTGAGGTCACACGAATTTAATGCGACGTACGCTATACAAAATCTGAAGACGCGAATCGAAGCGCTCGAAAAAAAATCGACTTTTACATAACTCCCAAATTTTGTCCGATCGTCTTGGATTAACTGCGTTGGAGCATGAAAAAACAGCCGATAGCGGATGAACTCCATAAACCAGCACGGAAAAATTATCCACGGCGCCATGTTGATATACGTGGATTGGACGAGACGTGGCAAGCTGATCTTGTTGATATGTCGGCATATGGGCAGTACAATAATGGCGACAAATACCTACTGAAAATTATCGATATTTTTTCAAAGTATGCTTGGGTCGTACCAACGAAGACGAAAAGTGGTAAAGATGTGTCGAGTGCCATGGCATCGATTCTTAAACTCGGTCGAACGCCAAAAAACTGCACGTTGATCGCGGTAAAGAATTTTATAACAGCGAATTTAAGACTGTGCTCCAACGGTACGGAATCACCATATACTCCACATTCAGTAATATGAAAGCATCGATATGCGAACGTTTTAATCGCACGCTTAAGGATAAAACGTGGAAAGAATTTTCCCTACGTGGATCATACAAGTGGATCGATATACTCAAAAATTTGATCACCAATTACAATAATTCTAAACATCGTACCATAAAGATAAGACCTCGCGACGTTACTACTCGAAATAAAAAAAAAATCTTGCTACATATTTATCGAAAATCAAAAGTCAATAGAACGCGAAAGATAAAATAAAAAATTAGTGATAAAGTACGAATAAGCAAGTATAAGCACGTTTTCGAAAAAGGTTATAAACCAAACTGGACAGCGGAAATATTCGTCAGAAGCAAAGTCATACATACCGATCCTGTAACGTACAAGTTGCGAGATTATCAAGACCAACCGATCGAGGGCGGCTTCTATCAGGAAGAACTCGCACCAGTCAAATATCCAAATACTTACCTTGTGGAAAAAGTTATTCGGAAACATGGAAATAAATTACTTGTAAAATGGTTAGGTTTTGATAGTTCGCACAATAGCTGGATAAACAAATCTGATTTGTAATTTTTTTATTTATATCATAAGTTTTTTAATCAATAAAAATAATAAACGAATTTAAAAAATGGTTTTATAATTCATTTTCAAACATGATTAGTACAGTGAAAATATATAAAGTTTATTCACTTTTTACATTATGTCGATGAACTATTTGTTCGTAGTTACACAGTTTCTTCACATTTATCCAGCCCTTCCACTCCATACATGGACATATTTTCACGGTGGTATCATAATTGAGATATGTCATCGAGGTGATGGTTTCAGCGATTGGATAATACCATGGATGTCGTATTATTTTTTTGACTTTACTCTGCGTTGACGGACGTGGTGTAACGAATCCAAGCTCTCGTTTCGCGATCCATTTCTCAAGCTCACCACTTCTAATGCCGCGAGTATGATCGGCTGCCTAGGCTTCTGGTGATCCACAGAATTTGGTGGAATTTCCATATTTCCAGTCCTCGGGTTGACAATGGGGGCAGGCACCCTCATAATCCTCCGCATCGAAGACGTGTATGAATTTGTGTCGATTTTTATTGTCCCACTTTCTAGCCCAATTTATCCAAGTATTGGCGTAACAGTAGGGATGAGGTCGCGACATACTACCTCTCAAATACGGGTGAAGTCTCAAATTGAAATTGAACTAAATGCTGCAGCGCATTTAAATATTCTTTTCTCTGCTGTAGTGGGAGATGTACCATATAAACAAAACTTCGTAGTCGTGTCGATTGTGCATGAAAAAACGGTATCGTATTGCACTTCTATAATAGTTTATGCGACGTGATCCTAGAAGAGGTTACCTAAAAAAAATCTAAACAAATGC
The DNA here is from genome assembly GCA_946811545.1 of Netelia fuscicornis. Classification (NCBI taxonomy): domain Eukaryota; kingdom Metazoa; phylum Arthropoda; class Insecta; order Hymenoptera; family Ichneumonidae; genus Netelia; species Netelia fuscicornis. Next base: position 12,787,008 of record OX328016.1, on the reverse strand, counting down.
TTGCGTTCAAGTGATACATAAGCCGAGTGTGTTTAGAAAAAATGTATAATATACAGTCAGTGACGAAATTGAGTGGACACTTTCTAGTATAAAGTGCCGGAACGGTTTTTATGTCATTTCGCCGGTAATTGGCCTAGGCCAATTTAACCAGCGTCATTTTAAAGAGGAGCAATTTACCTTCATTTCGGCTGTTTAAAAAAATTTTACGATTTTTTTTTTTTACAATTGGCACCCAGTTTTGAAAAAAAAATTTTTGGCCGTTTTCTTGTTCTTCTTTGAGTGGACACCTTTCGTAGTAAAATTTTTTTAGCACATTTCTTTAATCGTGATCGTAAAGGGAGTAGTCCAACCTTCAATTTCTTTTTTTTAGAAAAAATTGGACGATTTTTTTTTTCCAAAGATATTTCATTTTTAGAGAAAAAATAGACGATTTGAAAATTGCTGCGCAGGACGAAAACGATGAGGTTTATAACAAAACCTCAAGACGGTAAAAAGTTGTAATACTTCTTGATGAGTTCACGAGAATTTTTTCAGATTTTTTTTCGAAATTTGTTTTCCATCTATTTTCGGTCGAAGCTCGATTGATCTAAATACCATGAAAATAATAGAATTAAATTTATTACATACCAAATAAACTTTGGTGTCCTCGAATGAACCTCCGAACAGACCAAAGTTTAATATGTAAGTAAAAAATTTTATTCTATTGATTTCATGGTATTCGCATCAATCGAACTGACGGGAAATAGGTGGAAAACAAATTTCGAAAAAAAAAAATCTGAAAAAATTCTCGTGCACTCACCAAAAAGTGATACAACTTTTTAACATCTTGAGATTTTATTGTAAACCTCATCGTTTTCGTCCTGCAGAGCAATTTTCAAATCGTCTATTTTTTCTCAAAAAATGAAATATCTTTGAAAAAAAAAAATCGTAGCATGTTTTCTAAAAAAAGAAATTGAAGCTTGGATTGCTCCCTTTACGATCACAGTTAAAGAAATTTGCTAAAAAAATTTTACTACGAAAGGTGTCCACTCAAAGAAAAACAAGAAAACGGCCAAACATTTTTTTTCAAAACTGAGTGCCAATTGTAAAAAAAAAAAAAATCGTAAATTTTTTTTAATATAGCCAAAATGAAGATAAATTGCTCCTCTTTAAAATGACGCTGGTTAAATTGGCCTAGGCCAATTATCGGCGAAATGACATAAAAAACCGTTCCGGCACTTTACGAGTATACTAGAAAGTGTCCACTCAATTTCGTCACTGACTGTATATATTGTAACGTTGTACAATTTCCCTCCCGCCGGTGGCCCCTCAAAGGCAACCGTTCCAAGTAAAATTTGAATAAGTAAGTCGCAAATTATTATTTAATCTCCTAATTCCCGCCCCTCCCAATGATTGTAAACTGTGCAACACTTATCGACGCCCTGAAGAAGACCACCATCACAAGAAACCTATCAGCGTGAAGAGATCGCCGAAGGAATCCCACAGGACGTCCCGGAAAATACGCCCATCGGTACACCATACGTCGGCACTCGCACAACTCGCCTGTTAAAATCTCACAATTCGCATATTCCCCCGTTATCAGCCATCAATCGGCATGGTAACAGAGAGACGAGCGAGATGGCAGCAGCGCACACCGAGCATCCTAGATTACCCATACCCTAAATCCCGATACTTCTGAGAGCGACCCTACAATATCGACCTTATTAAGCCCATCTCCCGCTGGATCTCCCCCACTATCATTCCCAGCTACCGATCCCCCATCGACCCGATATCGAGTAACCCGTGCCGCTGCTGCCCAACCAAAAATCAGGACGTCTCGGCCACGAGGTCGAGGAAATTTGGAGTTTCCGGCGAAGCATATTGGACACTTTGCCACTTTGCGGATAGCCACCGGCGACTAAAGTCGACAATTAGCGAACTCAAAATTAGAGCAAGAGGTTAGAGGAAAGGAGTGGAGAAAAAGTGGAGAAAAATTGGAGAAGAATTTAAGAAAAGATTTTAGAGAAGAGTGAAGATTTTAGAGAATCGTAATAGCTTGGAGAGAATTATAGAATAGAAAAGAGTGTGCGAGTGAGTGCGAGGGAAAACGTGTGACCGAGAGAGAAAGGAAGGAACGAGCGAACGAGCGACGAGGAGGAAGACTTCGCCGCAACGAATAGTAAGTGTTTGCACAATTCCCTCCCAAAAATATTTAGCAAACCCCTTTTTGAGATTCACCCCTTTTCCGTTTGCGACATAATTTATAATTCAGAGTATCCCCTCCCGAACTCCCACAGTACGTTTCGAGATCTTCCCCAGTAAAAATTTTTTTGACAAATATAAAATTTTCTGTAATGCGAAACGTGGAACGGTTGTGCGACTAGCCGTTAAGATTAGAGTAACCCCCACTCCCTTCATTCCCCTTCCCCAAGTCACCAGTTTCCAACCGTCCCACCTTCTAGAACATTCCGAATTTAAACTCAATTTAGAAATACCAGTGGTAATCATCAAGAGGCCAAATAGAGTCGGAGAACCCCTTCCCTGAGATACCCCTCCCCTCCTCTTAGAGCCGTTGTTTATAGTAGTATTGTTAGCGTGTTATTTTTTTTTTGTTTTCTATCTTCATTTGTTAATTTTTAATTATAAATTAACTGGCGCCCAAAAGTTTTATTTTTGAGATTATCCTCCCCGGAGATCGTCCGCCGATAACATAATATTTAATTTGGGTTTCTTTTTTTTTTAATCGTGAATTATACTTTTTTTTTGAGTTGTTAAATATTCAGTATAATAAAGTATTTGTTATTTTGTTCCCGTAAGTCATTGCTCAGTTTATTAATTTGGTTTACCCCCGTCCCGTGATATCCCCCTCCCATCGGCGTGACAATATATACATATACACATAAGTTTTATTTACATTGATTCTCCAAACATTCTTCTTACTATACACTTCTATAATACTATATGTTTATAACTGTATACCCCACGGATGAGTATCGGTCATATTTGGATTTATTATTCGTTTATCATCATTCCAACTTAGAGCTATTTGTTTCTGATTCACAGTTTCGACTTTGTGATTTTTACTTCGAATTAAATTTTGATTTTTTATTAAAATTTGATGATCAAAGAGACATAGTTTATAATCGTCAAATGTTATTGTTTTCAGTGTGGCAGTGTGTCTTTACATCTTTCGCACGCATTTTGGCTGAGTTGTGCACTCTAAAACTATACATTTTGGCTTTTAATTCAACAAATTCTAGCATAATTTGCCCATTATTTTCATCTTTCATGGGCCCCAGAACTTTCTTATTAACTAACGGCATACCATACGCATTGTCTGCAGAATAATCGGATGTATCGAACTTGTGAGTGTCGCGTTTCATAATTTCATATATATCCGGAGTCCCTATGTGATAGAGTAAACTGTCGGTATCGGTGTACATTAGTTTAGCTCGATCGTCAAAAGTTTGCTTTATATAATTGTAGTGAAAGTCATAGATGTATGTTTTCGCTATATCGAGAATACAAAAACCAGTATATATAGGTTTATTAAATTTAACTTGAGCACGTGTCAATTCAATAATAACAGTCTCCTCGTCGAGTATGGTGCAGCTATGAAACGATGGTTTTGCTATGAGAGCTCGGGCTCCATAGCTACCATCCCATTTAGTAACTAGTCGTACATCGCGATGATTTCTCACATTTTCCACGGTTTTACCAAAAACGGCGTTATTCATGAGTTTGTAGAAATTTTGTTGAAAGTCATTTGTGGATTTTGTTCTCAAGTTGTTATTCAAATCAATGTATTTTTTCAGCCCAGGTTATTGTCGAAATTTAAGAGTTCTATAAACTTTAATGAGTTTTAACCCTAAATTCATATATTGCTTCAAATTTTTATAGTGTAATATGTATCGGTTTTTCGCGTACAACGTTGTCATTAATTTTGCTTGTTTACTACTAGGTGGTACATAAGGTTGAGGTGCCAGGGGTAAGTCTTCGTGTAGCTCATGCAACTCTCGCGGATACTCTAAATCAACTTCGAAAACATATCCTACGGCATTGTCATCTGGAATATCGCGCGGATCTATCGACTCTTCCTCTTCCCCCCACCCACTCGAAAGACCCAATAGGAAGATATTGACTCATTGCTGCAACATACAAATTATTTACATCATAATACATGAGATATGTTTCAGGTTTGTACTGATCGAATTTTGCGCCCATATAACGATTATTAGCTTTTGCATATCGGTTCGAGCACTGTGATAATCCACCTCGAATGCCTCTTTCTATAAACATAAGCATATCCACATCCGTAAAGAGCTCGAGCTTCACACCCGTACATTTTAGCGCGGCATCGAAAGCCAATCCAGGAGCGGTGTAATAGTGCAGTGGATCAAGGTCATATGTCATTTTACATTTCATTCGGAAATTTTCGAAAATGTCGGCTAAAAGAAGGACATCAGTTTTTAGATAGAGATCTGAGTATTCTCCCAAGGTTTTCACATTGAAAACTTCCCACACCGTGCATGCGTGAGAATACTCGGCGTCTGATATGTCCTCGCCCTTTAATTGTGAATAAAATTTTTGTTTCGTCGATAATTCATTCTCGTCCAGTCTTTTCCAACTGTCCACGTAATCATATGGGAAAACACCTTTTCTCGTTAATAAGTCGAATTCTTGCACATAATTCCAATGCTTCCTCGTAATTAGATTTTCGTTGTTACTAAGATACGATGCTAAGCTCTCGATACTGGATGGCATGAATCTGAATGAATCTGTAAATCGATAATCTATGATGGTACCCGTGACACTTTTCGTGAATGAAATATAATTTTCCTTGTTTACAGGCAAAAGCTTGATTGAACCCTCAAATTGTTTGGCAAGCGCTTTAATTAAAAAGTGTGAATGGTAGCCTGATAGATTATGAAAAACTACTGGAATGGTATGTGAATTTTTAAAATTCAAATTATACCCTTCGTGCGCTGCACCGCGATATTTACCCGAAAAATGACAATGATCGCGATGCTTGATATCTTCGGGTGTGAATGATTTTTGACAAATGTCGCAATTTTTGGCAAAAAGGAAGTCCATTCTTTCATCGTGAGTCATCAGATTCATCGGTTTGATCGAGTTCAAGGTTGCGCTCAACGGTTCAGCTATTTCTTTTAATTCACTGACAAACCATTCAATACAATCCTTGTTACGATAAATGTTGAATTTTGATAGAGAATCATCGAAGCTACATTTGAAATAATATGCAATACTGTGTGGGATATGTCTCTGATATGCCATTGTATTTGTACTGTATTTTGGTGTGATCGGATTCAAGATACATTCAAGATCGGCGTAAATTACGAATGGAACATCTATTTTATGTTTATAATTCTTGAATTTCAGAATCGAACCCTCACCCTTTGGCATAATAATTCTCGTCTTGTTTAAATCGGTGCAATCAACACCGTGTTTTTCAAGTCCACCTTCCGTATTAAAATGTGACAAACAACGATCGCGGAGCCACGTGGCATGGTCGTGCCTTGAAATTTGTGAGTTTACCAAACGCGAGAGATTTTCGATCCAAACAAAATGCATGATAAACCGTATTAAAGTTTATTCCTAGATCCTCATCACTATCTTCAGTATTTGCTTCATGCACAAGCAAGTGAATCGTGGATCTATCGGATTTATTATGGCTAAGGTAACTGGGTATTACCTCGTAAAGATGTTTTTTACCCTCATCACACTCAAGTCCATACACATTGATTGTCAAATTGTTCATTTTTTCAAATTTCGCAATATCTTTTAATCGCATAGGAAAGTCTATACCCTCATCCTTTAATACTGTGCTGAAGTGAGGATATGAAGTCGGACGAGTCGCATTAGATGAGCGTGGATGAAGAGCCGCGGTGACGGCCCACAGGAAACAGTAGGGGTCATCGTTTTGGATGTTGATGACTGCTTTCTTCTTTTGAATATTATGTGGAAGTTCGACGAATGTTGACAATCCTCCGCGTAATGGTATATATCTGTTGATGTTCACCGTCAAATTGATTATTTCTATTATGGACCAGCCCGAATCTTTTTCTTGAAAGTCTTCGACTTTCACAAGTAGTTTTTGAACTAACTCGGCGTACCACTGCTTAAAATTTATCGTTGTATACATTTCCTCGTTTCGCGTGTTGAAAAATTTAACCTCTTCGATGACGTCGTTATTTTTGGAGATTGAAAATTTACACGCAAGAATACAATTCACTTTCACACTGCTGTCCTTTAACAGAATGTTTTTCAATTTTCTGTTATCAAACTTTTCAAATCATCGAGAAAAAGTTTTACGTCTTTATGCCCAAGATTGATCACTATTCCGGTACGAATGCTTGATGCGAAAGCCGTCACGGAATCTTCCCACTGAACTCTGTCACTTCGTCGCGAAACACCAGCACCAACTTTATACAAAGATTTAATTTTCGCGTTTATGGTTTTAAGAATTCCGATTGTTGCGGAAATATGATTTTTCTCTCCCAGAGTTGTGGCTGTTTTCAACAGTTTGCTCAAAAGTTTAATATTTGTGTGCCCATTTTTTAGCCATTGTTCAATGTCGCGCACAGAAAACTTGTCTTTGAGCGATTCGTACGCTCTCTCCATAATTTGAATCAACTTTTGACACTCTTTTACTCCATTATGATATACGCAAAAATAATTAGATGTTAGATATTATTCCCGCTCGGGGATAGAACACACAATAATCTAAGCCCTTTGCTCACATGGTTCTTTATAAGAGAGATGTTTAAAAAATGGGGTAATGCTGCTGCTCTCTCTCTCTCTCTCTTTCTAAGGTTTGTGAAAGAGAAGGATAGCTAATTTTTTGGGCCGTCGTCATTGTTTATCATAAAACGTCTTGGAGAAGTGTCACCGATATCCTAGATATCGTGGTTAGCTCATTGCTTTCTCTCTCTCTCTCTTTCTAAGGTTTGTGAAAGAGAAGGATAGCTAAATTTTAAGCTGTCGTCATCGAACGCCACCTCAAAGCGTTCGAGTGCACTGTGAATAAACAACGCAATTAAGAAATATTGGGTAACTCGTAGCATTCATACTGCTCTGCTTGTTCCGTCACAGCGACACGTTCTAACACGTCGAACATTAAAAGATATGGGATACTCATATGCAGCTGCATCGGGGCTATAGATGAGAAAAATTCTACTTATTAAAACTCGTCGTGAGAATTATCTCGATGAGCCCCCCCGTCATCGGTATGTAACCATAAACCCACCCCCCTACCTTCGCTGAAAAAATCTGCTGTTCGACGGTATCAAAGAATATTTATGCGACAAAATATATCGCGTAACACATAGCGTCAAAACATTATTTATCTGACATTCGTCGGTTGAATAAACAATATGGCCGCTGTTGAACATTATTTATCTAACATTTGGCTATTGAATAAGCAATATGGCTGCTGTTGTTGATATCCGATATTGGTCATCGATGTGAAAGAATATTTATCCGACACTTTTTAAATAAACAGTACGGCTAAGCAAGATCGGATAACTCACACCTCATATCTCATATCAAGAATATTTATTAGACGCATTTAAATAAACAATTTAAATAAACAATTCGGCTAAGAAATGACACTTTTTAAATAAACAGTACGACTAAGCAAGATCGGATAACTCATACCTCATATCTCATATCAAGAATATTTATTAGGCACATTTAAATATTCTAGATGCCCATGGTGGCGTGGGGTATTCGAGATGCCCCCCCTCCCTCCCCCCCGCACCATGGAAGTCGGTGTGTATGTGTGGGTGTGTACGTGTGACGTGTACGCGTGCACTAACACACGTTGGTCCAGAACCGGCCTTGTTTATCTACTATCATCAAAAAATAATATGATTGTTCAAAGAAATAAATTGTTCTATTATACAGACTTCTGAGTGTCCATACAAACCCATTCAGAAATATGAATATTGTATATTGTAACGGGGCCACCTGAAACAGACGAATAAATTATCGTCACTAGAGGACGATGTCTCGCGTCAACGATGAAGTCAACCAACAAATATAAATAGTGTTAAATCAAATCTACAAGATACCCTTACCTAAATTGCTCTGACAGAGCTTACGTAACTGGTACCTTCCGACGCTCTAAAATTCCACTGTGGTGGAAAGGACGAGTATCGTTTCGTACATATGTTAGAAAGGTACACATCTGGAAAGACAAACTACGTATTAGTGTCGCACTAGAACGAGTTACTCACCTGGAAAGCAGAAAGTCTCTACCGCAGGACGACCCGACGGCGACCCTGTGACGCAGGCAGCACTCGTTGACGATCGGGGTATCGCAAGTCCGACACCGAGAACCATACCCGCCAATCGAATCACCAAAAGAATGTGTGGAACCATACACTCCTATTTTTTATCAAAACTAAAAATCACCTAACAATATGCACACGCGTGACATATGTGGCCGCGGCCATATTGGAGAGGACCACGCGCTCGGCAATTAGGACGCACCAAGGATGATCGGCAGCGCCAATAGCGATCAAACGACATCAGTACGCTTCGCGATGAACTAATTAGTGCGTCGGCGTGGGCTATAAGGCCTACCTGTAATTTCCACGAGAAGCTTCGTGAATAAATTTTTTCGCTTTACCAAAAGGTTGTTACACTATTGGACTTTTGAAAGTCTTTTCAAATTCGAATTACGTATATTTGGAACGTTTAGTCGATGGTCCGGCCTCGTTTTCGCCGTCTGGTTCTTCCTTGTAATCGTCGATGAAGGAGTCCGGAAGCTCAGGAGGTTCGGGGGTGACCTGTTCTGAGCGGTTTTCGTCACTACCAATGTCGTCTTCATCCAACAGGTCTCGAATTGCGACGACGTTTTTACAAGATTCCCCGCTGCAGTTGTGGCATAATATGGAACATTTGAGTCCAGCTTTGCGACAACCACACATTTTACCGCACATCGTCCTGCACCGAAAACGAGGCCGGACCTTCGACTAAACGTTCCAAATATACGTAATTTGAATTTGGAAAGACTTTCAAAAATATTCTGATAACAAAATAAAAGTTCATTTTTTTCATTATAAAAGTTATCCTGTGCGAAAAACTCATTATTTACAACCCCTCTTTTCTTTTCCTCTACCGTAAGCGCGCGTCCCAAAAATATGAACCTTATAAAAAAACAAAATCGGCATCATAATTGTATCAAATTAAATTTTCAACAACCCAAATTGTCATCAAATTTTTACAATAATCAACAAATAAACCAAAAATAATACGAAAAAATCAATAATAAACGCGATAATGGGACATTTAGGTTCACCCTCACCGCTTCTCAGGTATAAATCGAAAAATATCGGTCCTACCAAAAAATTGATAAGAACCAATATCGTAGGAAATTTAATTCTAAACAACTTTTATTATTACTATTTTTCGTGTAAAACTAAAAATAAACGAGTTATTCAATAAACAAAAATTGACCCTTAAAATCAAGATGGCGGAAAACGCAACGGATCGAATACCACGCAAAACTAAATTTACGTTATAGACAGTTTTCGGCTAAGTCTCGGTCGATGATTCCAGGTAGTAATGAAAAAAAAATGTTTTACGTTTCGATCCTGATTTGGATCCTCTTCAGAAATTTCGTTTTATTGCAGCTAAAATCGTGATATTATATTCGTTATAATGTGCGTTATGTGTAATATCAACTGAAACACAATTTCAACTTTAAAGAAGTAAAAATCTTAGTCAATGAAGAATGGTTGAGAAATCGACTCATTTTAGAAATGATCGAAATTAAATCACATTCTGCCTCCATAAATTTTAAAACCGACATTCAAAAATTAAGTTGCATTTACAACAGTGTTTTATAAATGACATATTCGAATGAAAATAATGCAATAATTTAACTAACCATTAACATGAACCATTGACAAGAGCAACACAAATTGCGCAATAACATTTATACTTAATAAGTGTTTTTATTCTAATACGCCTAAATAGAACAAAATAAATAACCATCAATTCCTATAGCTACATATTTAAAGAAATGAGCGCCGCTTCTTAATCATCTGTTAACTCACTACATACGGTACTGTTCCATAATACAAAGAGGCCTCGATGCTCTCTTAGCATCAGTACGTTCGCAGACTCGCGAACGCGACATTGATCTAGATCTTTGACAAAACATTAACGGAAATTTTCTCTTACTCAATGTAGAGAATTGCAATATCACCACTGAAACTTTATTGGTAACTACTCAGCATTTTCAAACTAATATTGATAATGATAAACTTTTCTTGTTATTTGCTCTTATCGATAATTCACAGATGATATCTAACAGAATTACTTGGCTAGATTTCCATCACACACGTTCTCCCATACACAAAATGGACGAACCGAAAAATTCTCCATGATCAACGTATTATAGTTGCACTCTCACCTATCTCAAATAAAGTTTCAACCTCTACCTGTAAGAGAAACACATCTAGAAAACTATAATTAATAAAATACTAAGGTATGTCCACATTTTAATACATAACCTATATGAATGGGTCCATGTGATGGATCCTTGATATGATAAAATACCAAAAATGTACTAGTTGACATTACACATAACGCACATTATAACGAATATAATATCACGATTTTAGCTGCAATAAAACGAAATTTCTGAAGAGGATCCAAATCAGAATCGAAACGTAAAACATTGTTTTTTCATTACTACCTGGAATCATCGACCGAGACTTAGCAGAAAACTGCCTATAACGAACATCCACATGGTCACACACAACATTCATCAACTTAAAACCAAATTTAGATTGCGAGTGACCCCCCCCCCCCCCCCCACGAATTCCGAAGGAAAATTGCTACTTAAGATTTTTTCCGGGTTTGCCCCTTCTTTGAGCTAATTCAACTGGGCTAATTCTGGAATTAACAATACGAGAAAAAGAAAATACTTAAGATAGTTTACATGTGGCCTGATCTATTATTTATCCTATAAGGAAGGAAAAAGAAAGGGGGGAATAATCTCAGGGGTAAGGGGTTCTCCGACTCGATTTGGCCTCTTGGCTATGGCCACTGAGGTAGGATAGTGACAAAGGGGATAGTTCTGGGTTTGGAAATATAACAACAGCGTCGCGCGACGCTCGACCGCTGTCCGAAGGACAGACGAGTATAAGGGAAAACAATAAGGCCGGATCGTATGCGCGGTATACGCGCTCTCGGTGTGGGACGCTCGGCGAAGGGGCGGGCGGCGCGGGAAGGAGGGGGGTTCCTAGTTAGGCTACGTTCTATGTCGTATGCTGCACGACCGTTCCACGCGCGAGATATTTTATCACAGAAAAATTTTACCTGAAACGCACTATCTACGGAGAGAAAGAGAGACACGGGAGATCGAAAATAGATAACGGTGATTCTGAGTACTCTAAAACGATTATAACTGCGCAAAATGGGTGAGAAAAGGGGGGGGGGGGGTTACGAATAATTTACACTTTTTTCTTGGTAAGGGGAGACTGTGCAAACACTTACTCTCGACGGTCTCCTTTGTGACAGGAGAATTGTCTCTCGACGTCACGAGAAAGAGTGCGTGCAGGCACAGAGGCATACGGGTAGGAGATCTACCAATAATTCGACTCCTTATTTCCAGTCGATATTGGGGTCTATTACATGCATGCTAATAGGCTAATTTTTCCCCCTCTAGGCGTCGACCGTGTGAACGATAATCTCGGGCCAGGAGATGACACTCGGTGTCTGCCGGCCTTAGCGAGAAATCCCTTAGTAAGGCGACTAGTTAAATAAAAGACCGTGATTTGAAAAAAGATCTCTGTTACGGAAATTAGTGTAATATTGTGTTTGATTTTGTTTGTATCGACTGTGGTCGAATTAAGTGTCAAGTCGAGAGTGAATCGACTGGACCAGGGAAAATAGAAATCCGAGGAGAGAGGTATCGGGCGGTTCGAATTCGTCTAATCGACAGACAAGGTAAGTCTTTCTCGAATTTCTTCGCCGATGCGGTGGATCATTCTCTCTCTCTCTCTCTCTCTCTCTCTCTCTCTCTGTCAAAAACGAAGGGTCGTCCAGCGTCCCCGACCTTGATCGGACTTAGCCGGAAATTATTGCGCGAATAGACAAAGGATTATTTTGCTAGTTTTAGAAAAACGTTAGATAATCTTTTAATACCTGATGACTTCTTTCCAGACTACCATTACTTTCTGGGTGAAAACTCGTTGTTGTGATGTGTTTGATTCCTAACATTTTCGTAAAATTCTTCATTAAATTGCTGGTGAAGTTGGTTCCTCTGTCAGTCAGGATTGCGCGTGGTACTCCAAAATATTTAACATATTCTTTCAAAAATGCTTCGATTACTGAAGAGTCTGTAAAGTCTTTGAGTTCAGCTGCTACGAAATATTTTGTTAAATAGTCTTGTATGGTTAACACATACTTATGTGATTGGCGGTCAATGGTAAGGGTCCGCAAATATCCATAGCGATCTTGTCATTGAACTTCTGCGGTGTGTCGGTGATTACCATGGGCATTCTTGTTGGATGCCGGTTAACCTTATTTTTCTGGCAAATCACGCAATTCTTCACGAAATTCTCGACGTCCTTTCTCAATGATTTCCAAAAGAAATTTTGTGATATACGGTAGTATGTTTTCTTGACTCCACCGTGACCTCCTATTGGACTGTTGTGATTTTCGTCAAGTATCTTCTCGATGTCTTCTATTCGTGGAATCAGTCGTTCTCTATCGTGAAGGTACACAGAACAATCACTTGGATTAAAAACTTCTCGCCATTGTTTCTCAATGTCTTTCCTCGAAATACCAGTCAATCGAATACAGCTTTCATGATCGACATGAATTTCTTCCCATTCCTCAGCAATTGCAACCGAACATAATTCTCTGATCTGTTTCAACAGTTCATCCTTAGACATACCTTGGTTTACGCTCATTATTACGTGAAATTCTCGATCACCCTCCTCGGAGAAGATTTCGAGATCTTGTGCGTTTTCATTTTCTTTTTCCTTTCGGATAAACGAAACATCTACGCTACCCTCAGGTATCGAAGAGTTCGTCAGAAATACTTGTCTACCCAATCTTATCACTGGCCGTTCAATGTCGCCATGTTCTTCATGTGGGAGTTCCTCGCATGGATTATCTTCATGATGATTCTGCGTTTGTGTTTCCAATTGGTCTTCTTCATGTTGGTTTTGTTCCGCTTCTTCCCCAGGTTGTTCAGTATCCGTATCGTTTTCTCATTCTTCTAGTCATCGGGATTTCCGTAGTTCGACCTGATTTTTACGTTTTCTCTTTCGATTTCCTTCTTCTTGGTTTTCTTCGTAGTCACCTTCGTCAACTAAGTCGTCTGCATTCATGCGGCGATTTATCAAAACTGGGTTTCTCGATAATGCATCAGCATTTGTATTGAGGGTACCCTTCTTGTACACTATCTCATATTCATAATCCTGTAATGTGATTCGCCATCTTGCGAGTCGTGAATGTGGGTCTTTGTGGTTCATCAACCAGATTAATGGGCGATGGTCGGTGATAATTTTAAATTTACGGCCATACAAATATGGTCGAAAATATTTAACACACCAAACAATTGCTAACAACTCTTTTTCTGTTGTTGAATAGTTTTGTTCGGCCTTGTTGAGGACACGGCTTGTGTAAGCAATTGGATGTTCTTTACCATTCTTCTCTTGAGATAATATTCCGCCCAGAGCGGTATCTGAAGCGTCTATAGTCAACGTAAACTGTCGCGAAAAATCAGGGTATAACAAAATCGGTTCTTCGCACAATTCCCTTTTTAGAACTGCAAATGCTCGTTCTTGTTCCGGTCCCCAATGAAAATCGGTATTTTTCTGTAGTAACTGAGTCAAGGCTTTGGTTTTCCTACTGTAATCTTTAATAAACTTCCGATAATAACCCGTTAGTCCCAGAAATTGACGAATGTTTTTAACGTTTTTTGGTTGCGGAAATTCCAAGACACATTTACATTTTTCCGGATTTGGTTTAACTCCCTCTTCGGTGATGACATGGCCTAAATATTGCAATTCCGGTCGCAAGTATTCACATTTATCTGGCTGAAGCTTTAAATTAGTCTCTCGCATTCTTTTAAAAAATGTACACAACTTTTCATTGTGCTCTTCCATGGTTTTTCCGTAAATAACAATATCGTCCAAATAGACGAAACAAGTATTACCAATTAACCCTCTCAAGGCGTTGTCGATCATCCTTTGGAACGTTGCAGGGGCGTTTTTCAGACCAAATGGCATTCTCAAGTATTCGAAATGGCCATGAGGTGTACTGAATGCTGTTTTTTTTCTATCTTGTTCTTTCATTGGGATTCGGTGGAACCCACTGGCTAGATCAAATGCTGAAAAATATCGAGCATTGCCCAGCTGATCTAGTATTTCTTCGATATTTGGCAACGGATATGCATCCTGTAAGGTTTTCTCGTTCACCTTTCTGAAATCTACGACTACTCTCCATTTTTGCTTCCCAGACGCGTCTTTCCTTTTTGGAACTACCCATAGGGGTGAATTGTACGGTGAGTTCGATTCTTGCACGATTCCTTTTTCATACATTTCCTCCACTTGTTTTAAGATTTCTTCGTGCTGAGCCGGCGGATATCGGTATTGTTTAACATTTATTGGGATATTATCGGTCAGCTCTATCGTGTGTTCGGCTAGGTTCGTGCATGGCAATGGATCACCCGGTAAATAAAAAACATCTTGATACGAGTCAATAATTTCCCAAAGGTTATCGCGATCTTTTTCATTTAGAATGTGTTGAATTCGAGTATTTTCTTTTAATAGGTGACTTCGAGACTGAGAACAAGTGATTGGCGATGAAGTGTTTACTTTAAAAAGCTTCGCTTCTGAATAGATTCTATTAAAAATAATCGTTCGTTGTTTCATACAAATAATTGCTTCTTCTTGTGTTAAAAAAGGTTGACCCGCGATTCCATCCTCCTCGAGAGGAAAATTGTTGGGAACGACTAAGAATATATGATCAATATGGCCAATAGAAATTTTACATTCTTGATCACAAATTACGGGCGTGGTATTAATTCCGGTTATTGAAGCTGAGGTTTTCCTTACCGGTAGTCCGGACGTATTCCTTTTTTTTATTACGTTCACTGCCGCTCCTGTATCTGCCAGGAAGGAGTGCTCTCGGGTTCCATAGGCGCTGTGTATCTTGAGGACGAAAGCTGCTCCAGGATTTGTGCGTCTTCTTGACATTCGGTGTATGCGATGTGGTTCGGTGGTGCGCTCGGCAATCGGCGCGACGGAAAATTTTGAGTGGGTGCTTTGTTCTTATTCGGACAATCTTTTATGAAGTGGCCCGTTGCCCCACATCCGTGGCACGGGAACCTTTTATTCTGGAACGATGATATGTTCTGATTCTTCCCTGCAGGATTTTGAATGTTGTTGAACTTCTTCTGATACCCTGAATTTTCGTTGGCTGGTTTTTTGAATAACGTTCGTGATATGCCTTCTTCCTTCTCGGTTTCTAGAGCAAGATTTTGTGCTTCTTTTATTGTCGTTGGTTTTCCTGCTTTTACAAATAGTTTAATGTTTGGTCGAAGTCCTCGAATAAATTGTGCCAATCCCTGTTTTTCTTCATTCTGGAGTATGATTGGTCGATGATTTATGTCAAGACTTGGATCACTTGTTACAGCCCGTTTCACGTTTAAATGACACTCCATAAATTTCTTATTGTACATTGTTACACTGTCATTATTTTGTTGACATTGGCTCCTCTCGAGCAGACTTATTTCGTATGACTTGCTCTCTCCAAAATGATTTCGCAGCACTTGGAACAAGTCTTCTACCGTCCGAATATCATGACCGTCGATTGTTTTTCGCGCACCTTTCACAACCTTTTTTGATATGATTAATCGAACGAACATTATTTTTTGAGTTTCCGGAATTTCTGCCAAGATTGATTTTACTTCAAAAATAAAAGTTTCCACTGAAATATTACCTCCTTCGAACTCAGTGATAAATTCTAAACTTTCTTTTAGTTGTTTAACAGTCGATATTGACCGATTTATTTCTCGCGCTGGTACTTCACTAGTCTCTTCCAATGAGTCTGCTCTACTACCGTTGCTCAGTTCGTCTATTTTCACATTTATATTATCAATTTCACTTTTAAGCGACGCCAAAATTGAACCAATTTCAGACGTCATTGGATCCATCTTTATTTATTTATTTATTTATTTATTTATTTTTTTTTTAATTTTTTTTTTAGGCAAACAACAACAAAAAATGAAAGAGAGACAATATTATTTCTCACTTACAACAGGACTGTGATTCCTTTCATTTCCGTAGGTCGATGTTCCGTAACACTGGTTTGAAATATCCTTTTAAGCTGCCACCAATTTTATGTTATGCCGTAGGGTTTATGTGGAAATTATATTTTGACACGCTCTGGTTTGGATTAATGAGTAGAATATTTATTATGATATTTTTAACAAATAAAAGAACTTAAACAAATTTTCTTTCTTTCTTCTAGTTCTGAGATAAATTCTAAGCTTTGACTTCTTAGACAACGTCTCTCGAGATCGTGTGTCGTTGAAGGAGCGTCAAAGACTGAGTTTCGTAAACCTACTAAAATCTACCTTAAGGCGTCTTCTCACTTTGGAAATTTAAAAAAATCGATTTTTTTTTTAATTTTGAAAGTACATATCTTCAAAAATGTCATCTCGAAATTTCATAAAGATCGGACGAGTCTAACTACATTTTTTGGCGACCGTTAGGTGACTACCTGAGAGTACCCGGCGATCCCTTTCACGCCGCTCGGACGGTCCCTGTATATCTGACTCTATACAATTGAATAGCCGTGTTCTTTTGTTAATGTAGTACCTATTTTGGACGAACACACCTTCTACGAAGAATCGGAAGGTCCATTGTATGGAGCAGGCATGACATATGCTTCATAGTTATGGCTATAGCGCATATCATCAGATTTTTGAAATTTTGATTTTAAGAATTTTTTTTTTACAAAAAACTGCAAAAAAATCGTGGTTTTTTTTTACTTTTTCGAAAAACGTGCGCCATTTTGTTATTTTCGCGAATATCACAAATCTGATGATATGCGCTATAGCCACTGACATACTGAATCTAAAACAGTTTTATTTTTTTGTTTCAGACGACCCGTCTCGGAGATACCATCAACAAGCCACGACCATAACATTTTTACACGGGTTTTTCGATGCTACTGATGTATTATAATAATTGTTTAAAAAAATTTAAAAAAAATTTTTTCATGTACTTGAAAGATGTGTTTATTACATAGGATCCGTTTTATCCCATAATTTTAAGCAAAAATCCTCGAAAAAAATCGCAAAAACAGCCTATTTTTGAGGCGCTTAAAGTGAGAAGATGCCTTAAGATCGAGGGTGTATTACTCCGCCTGCACTTTGCGCGTTGTCCAGCCGTAGCACGGCTGGACTCTCACGGTCACTTTTGCTGATCTAGTGGCAAAAGCGTGAGAATGCTGCTTCATCCTCTTATTCTAAATTCTTATCAACTAGACCGGATGGAAACAGAATATGAGTCGCTATGACTACTGGCATAACAATACATAGAAACACGGGTCGAAAAAAACAAAGAATATAGAATATTACCGTGCACTGTAAACCATAAGAAGCAATCTATAAATAATTTCTTTTACTGACAATGAATCATATTGTCAGGAGACAAACTAACGGTATTTATTTCGAGAATTAAAATTATCAGAGAGATAGATCAAAATTTTTTTATTCTCTTTTCCCTCTTCAATAAATTATTCGGTTAAAATTGTCTATTGTGAATCCAGAGTCCTTATTTATTTATTTATTTGATTATTTATTTGATCGTTGTTATTGTTAAAATTATTTGAATATTTAATGAATTTATAGCCGTTGTTGTCTCGGCAGATTAATGGAAACTTAAAAGAATTCAGGGAATTATTATTCTGAAAGGGTCTTGAAATAGTACGACAAATAAATTTTGGAGAAATTATATGAATGAAAAAGTTGTCCTGCCCAAGCGTTCGTCAGGTAAAAAGAATAAAGATTAAATAAATGTTAAAAACTCCGCCAAAGAAATGGGAAATGTCGAAAGTAAATTTGAGGTCAAATAGAAATAGAGAGCAGGGAAGAGGATCGGCCAGTGAGGCTCAACCCCTTATTGATAAAACGACAGTGTTGAATAGCAATCTCGGTGATTGGAATTTTGAACGCGACGACAGGCCTAATGTGCGCCACGAGCCTGATACTGGGCATGCGCAAGATCGAACCGGAAGGGATCCGGAGGGAGCATCGACAATGAATGCGGTGAGCGGCCCTATCGAAGGCGCGCGTTCTCAGCCCGGTGTAGCGTTCGAAGTGTCGCCAGGCCCTCCTGCGGAGAGGAGAGGGGCGATACCAAAGCCCACGGGTGGGGGGAACGGCAGAAGGTCTGCCTCTCCGAGCGACTCGGGGGTACGAAATTTCGACAGGATCGCGGAATCACTCCGTAAGGAAACGGAAGATTTAAGAGAACAGATGAAGGAAATAAGAAGATTATTAGAAGCGTTCAGCACACAGATTCAGGGTAAAAATTCGTCTGAAAGGATTTCGGAAGAAATTGAACAGATAAACGGAATCGCGAATGGAAAGAATTCTCGCGAAAACCGTTGAATTTTTTGTCGCACTCCATCCCAAGTGTAAGGGAGGGAGACAGGTCATATGTTGCATGGTCGGAAAAGGAATCCGCTGGATCAAGCAATAATTTAGAAAACGAAAACTGGAGTGGGTTGTGGAACACGCACTCCAGGGATAATTACGATCGACTATCTATTGCGAGAAACCGAGCAACGCCGTTGGAAGCACAGCTCGTGAGTAAGGGAAATAATGATTTTTTTAACGAACGTGATCAGGGGGGACTCAGGGGGCCCTCACCTGATAAAATCGGTGCCCCAAGGGAAAGTCGGATAGGAAATCTCGACTCGCGACTTGAATATGAAAATTTATTTGAAAATAATTATGAAATCGATACCGGGATGAGTAACCCAAAAAAAAATCATAACGTACAATTTAATATGGAAAAAACCCAGTATAACTTCCGACGGGATAAACAACTATATCGCGAAAATCGAAGCGAAGAAGAAAATAATTTCCCATTAAATGAAACCCACTTCATGCGCGAGATAAACCGTTTCTCGACACTCGATAGACGCGTATTATTTTTCTCGAAATAACGAGGAAAGGCCAAGTCGACAAAATACACATAACTATCGGGAAAGCGGTAGACCCGATTATAATACACACGATCCACGCGATCAATGGCGCCACCACAGGACTAATCCTGTGAGACGAGGTACGTTGGCATGGATGTCGAGTGAGTCAGAGAATTCGGACGACGAGCTTAGACTATTAGATGATCGAATGCGAAGAAGTCGTCCGTACTCAGAAGACGAATTTCAACCACAATACGGCCATGATCGAAATAGAAACCTGTCGTGCTTCGGTAAAGAATCCCGCCCATCCTATTATCGCGGATCATATACGGATCATCCATATTGAAACGGCACAACGTTTCAATAAATTTATTTGAGTGCGATGGCTCGACGATTATATAGTGTGTGAAGGTTTTTGGTGAGGAAAAGTAATTTCTCTTTGAGGCCTGTTTTTTGTATTGGTAACGAAATCGTTTATTCTCTTAGTTTCTGAGATTTTGAATTTTCAATTGGAGCGACTTCGCCTTTATTTTCTATATAAGTTTAAATGAAGGTAAAATTCCAGTATTTGGATATTATTGGTATATAATTCTATTAGTCGTGGGTCGGTATTCCCGCTCTGCTTGGCCGTCTCTGTACATCGTAGGTGTGCCGTCAAAACCTTGATTACCGCCTCGATCGCCGTTTCCTCTCCTCTCTCGTCAGCTGGTCTGGCGACGTAAACACAGGTGATCGCTCCTCTCCCCGCCTGTCCATTGACGATGCGTGTTGTTGTGTTTAGGTTACAGGTCAGTGCTCTTAGGCAGGACCTTTACTGCTCGTTCAACGTATTTTTCGTCGGGCAAGAATTCTTTTTCAGAATTCTTGCGTTAAATCACCGTTTCGCTCTTATTCAGAGTTCAATGCCGCTTACCGGGTTTCGTCTCTTCTTCAGAGCACCCACCCGGGTAAGTGACCAGCTATTAACTGATGATTTATCGAGATTTTTCCGGCCTCTCATACTAATTAGGCTGCTCGCCTATAGGTCGAAGGATTTTCAGACGGATCAATCAGCTGTTTTGACATTGGTGCCGTGTGCACTGGCGACGTTCGATCTTTCGATGGTGGGGGGATTTTGCTCGGGTGTATGAGACAATATCGTCTCAATATACGCCTCATGCTAGAGGGGGGAGGGAGATAGGCGAAAGCAGGCACCACGCCGACATACCGGCTATAAAAATAGGAAGAATCGTCAGTGGATGGAAAATCAATTTCCCAAAAACCGAAAATGATCCGGATCAGTTTCTGCTTGTTTTAAAAGATCTCTTAAGTACCAGCGGAATAGACAAAGATATGTTTGCCCCTGTTTGTCGAATCTCTTTGATGGACCATATAGACAGTGGTACTTACTGAACAAGGGAAACTGGCGAACATGGAAAGATTTTTCGAGAGACTTCCGATACCAATGGGGTATACGAAAAGCCGACGGCGATCTCTACGTTGAAATTCGAGATTTAAAACTCGACAGAGGTGAAAGCCTCGCCGAATTTACCTGCCGCGCGCGCTTTCTTTTTGAACGTATGCAACATCCGCCTGCATTTAAAGAACAACTAAAGCAGATAATGAGTAGATTTAACCCCAATACCGCACGGGAAATTTTAAATCTCTCCCTATGCGATTACAACGAACTCCTACATTATTTAAATGAAAGGAGCTATTTGTATCGACGGTCAATAAAGGCAAATCCCCGCGGTAATGCATTAAATTTACTCCAAAAAGAAACACCCGGATATAGAGACGACGTGATCGACTACTCTGACGAACAAGACGAGTCAGATGTGGCAAATGCGGAGGTTACAGATCTCAACGCGTTTCAAAACCGGTCAAATAATAACAACAGCAAAAATGGGATGGTAAATGACTGCAAGTCAATGACCCGACAAAGATTAGAGAAGAATTTGGAGCGACGTTCCAACGATGCGAATAAGGAACCGCTTCGACAAAACAACCCTTCGGATCGGAGGCATCAAATTGAACCACGTGATCTTACAATTAATCGAATACTTTGCTATAACTGCGGGAATCTAGGACATTTATCGCGTACCTGTAGGGCTAAACGGCAAGACATCTGCCATATTTGCAGACAAAAGGGTCATGTACACGTAGATTGCAATACCTTGTCGGGAAACGAGAAAAGCCCTCAGTCACCGAACCTCGAGTGACTGTAATGAGGGGCAAAACCGAGGAAAGTAAAATTGTCGAGTGTGATCCCGAATACACCAAACTTGAAAATCGCGAAACCAAGATCAATCGGGTAAAAGATCTCGATAGAACCGCAAAAGAAAATCAAAGGCAGAATCCTTTAAAACAGGAAAAAGAATTGTCGAGGGTTAATGAAATAATTTTGTTGGAACCCGACGAATCTGGGGAGGAAATGGAACTCTCCGAGAACGAAACGACCACTGAAAAAACCCCCTCAAACGTAGAACGAGAGGAGTTCAGCCTGAGAGTCATTGAACCCCCCGAGATAAATTTGGTTACTAACAACAGCTCTGTTGTAACCACGCATGTTGAATCTCTTAAAAGTTGGAGGCCAACAAGCGTTCCGCAACAATTCGTCCATCGACTAGCCCAACGACGCATTTTCTGCCCAGAAAATGGGGTAAGGGAACCGGAAAAGGCGGTTAAAATCCCAATCGAAATTTCAATCTTTGGCGAAACAATAAAAGGGTTCATCGACAGCGGTAGCGATCGCTCATATATTAGCAAGAGCGCATACGAACAAGTGAAGGATGAACAAGTTAAAGACGTTGAACCAGACTCAACGTCGACAACCGGGGTACGCATCGGCGATAGTTCGATTGTGAAAACCGAGGGTGGAACATGTTTTGTTATCGACGTAGGTGATGTGTATGGGCCGCAATGGTTTAGTATCTTCCCGGGATTGTCAGGTGATTTAATTTTGGGTATGGATTTTTGGCTATCGTTTAAAGTCATGTTAGACCCGAATAACCGAACGTGGACATTGGCTGGTAGTAGATATTCCCACCCATTGTCGCAGCGATTCGTCTTTCCAACAAATTTGAGATTTTTATCAGTCAAACAGGAACAGACGCTTACATCTTTTTTAGACGAAGAGTTTGCCAAGTTCGCGACATACGGGCAGGCATGCCCAACCTGATCGAACACGTTATTGAGTTATCAGACACAACTCCCCATAGGCTAAAACCATACGGCCGTAGTGAAACCGTGCGCGAATTTATCCGCGAGGAAGTCGGCCGGTTGCAGAAAAAGGGGTATGTGCAGGAAAGTTACAGCGATTGGGCGAGCTCTCCCGTCGTAGCCCCTAAGGCTAACGGTGGGTTGAGATTTTGCATCGACTATCGAGTACTCAATTCCAAAACGGAAAACCCCGCTTATCCTTTACCGCAAATGGGGTCGATTCTAAGCCAACTACATGGGGCTAAATTTATCTCGACCTTGGATATGAGTGAAGCATTTCACCAGATCCCAATGGACGTAGAAATCCGGAAGTACACAGCTTTTGTGGTCGAAGGTATCGGACTATTAGAATGGCTGCGAATGCCTTACGGTCTGACCGGTGCTCCAGCGACGTTCCAACGTCTGACGAACCAATTAAAATCACGCATAAGACAAGTAATAATCGACCGCAAACTTCCTGCTCGAGTAATTGACCAAATATTCATCTACTTAGATGATTGGATTGTTGTTAGCAATGAGTTCGATGAGCATTTGCTCCTCTTGTCAATCCTATTCGAGACATTACGCGCCGCTAACTTAAAAATTAATCGAGAAAACAGTAGTTTCGATTGTAAAGAAGTTAAATACCTCGGCTACATCATCGGCGAAAAAGGCACGCGACCAAACCCCGAAAAAATCAAACCGATAATCGAATTTCCTGTGCCAAAAGACCGCACGCAACTGCGCCAATTCAACGGTCTAGTGAATTGGTACCATCGTCACCTTAAGAACATTGCACGTATTCAAGGGGCTCTGAATAAATTGACGAGTCCAAAGATCCCGTGGCAATGGACCGAGGTCGAACAGAAATCGTTCGAGGAAGTAAAGGAAGCGCTGAAGAACGCTCCGCGCCTTTGCATCCCGATACCCGGTCAGCAATTCATCTTGTATACAGACGCAAGTGATTTCGGTCTGGGAGCTATATTGGTTCAAAAGGACCCAGAATCAGACAAAGAACTTCTGATCGAAGTGTTAAGTCGACCGTTGCGTGGTGCTGAAATACATTACACCACAACGGAGAAAGAATGTCTCGCGGTAGTCTGGTCTGTCGAGAAATTACGTTGTTATTTGGAAGGGATGCCGTTCAAAGTCGTTACTGACCCACCAAGCCCTTCGCTGGCTACATGGGTTGAAAAATCCTATTGGCCGTCTAGCTAGGTGAGCTATTTATCTCTTACAACATAATGTCGAAATAGAACATCAACGAGGAGCGACTAACGAAGCGCCAGACGCACTCTCGCGAATGTTTGACATCGACGTAGATTCTAAAGGGTGGGAAAAGGTGATCGACGAGGCGCGAGAAAGTCGGGTCCAATTAAATTCCATCTGTGGCCCAGATTGGTATGAAACCAAACGGCGATTAGTAAAAAAATTTCCCGACCTATTTCCCGATTGGAAAATACAGAACAACGAGCTTATGTACCATCAACCGGATTATGCGAAATTATACATCGACGATGAAAATCCATGGAAAACCATATAAAACCAGGTAGAATACTCGAAATAATGCGAGAAAATCACGCCGTGCCCTCAGCAGGCCACCTGGGACGCAATAAAACCCTCGATCGCGTACGCCAAAAATATTATTGGCCAGGAATGACGACGGATATAAAAAGATATGTTGACGAATGCGATGTCTGTATACGGGTTAAAAACAATCAACACCCTGTGAAAGGCCTTTTAAACTCTCGACCGTTGCAAAGTCCATGGTCTATAATATCAGTCGATACAGTCGACATGACTACGAGATCGAAAAAAGGAAATGTGAATATCGTTGTCGTACTAGATCTTTATACTAAATACATAGAGCTATTCCCAACGAGAAATAAAAAGGGGGATACAATCGTCCGCGTGTTAGATTTTGTATTCGATAGGTGGGGGGCGCCAAAATCGGTTCTCACAGACAATGGCACTGAATATATAAACCGCGACGTTAAAAATTATTTGATCGCGAGGGGCGTGACACATGTGACGACGCCCTTGGCTCACCCGCAAGCGAATCCTGTCGAACGCGTGAACTGCACAATCAAACCGATGATTACGGGATTCATTAAAGATAATCAAGATGAGTGGGACAAGTTCTTTCCAAAACTTCAATTCGCCTATAACACCGTCCCACATGCCGGTAGTCGAATTTCTCCTTTTTATTTGAATCTCGGCCGAGAAGCTAGCGCGAAACACGATCGACCATCCGATCTTTTTGTATTTTATATTAGGATAGCAGGATTGCACAGGGTGAAAAACCAGGCGAATAGATTGTGAAGAGAAAACTGTATTTAACTATGAAGCTCTATATAGAGAAATAGTAACACGCTGTTGTCGCATGGCCTATCGCCGAGAGAAGAGAGAGAGCTCAGGTGTCCGCGAATCTGTAGCAGAGAAGCTCCTTTCCCCTCCGATTGGCCGTTGCGCCCGTCACGCTCGTGTGTCCTATGTCGACACAACCTTTATGCTTAAGGCTTACTTTTCAACATATCTCTCTGATGCGGAAATAACACCAGTTACGACCGAATGGTTGGAACACATAAATAAAATAGATGAGTTAAGACACAAAATAGAAATGAATTTAAAGAAATACTCAGACGAACGCCTTGGGAGGGCAAACCCTGACAAAGTCTCCGAAATAAAACTGACACCTGGTATGGAGGTATTCTACCCCAATAAAAAGTTAAGCAATAAAGCCGGAGAGTATAACGCAAAGCTAGCCCATCGTTTTTTGAGACCTGCCACTATAAAAAGGATTTTGGGCCCAATGACAGTCGAGTTAGCTGATAAGGAGGGGAAGATAGTCGGCAAATATTATGTTACTGATGTAAAAATACCTCGACGCAGCACGCGTATAAGCCCCGATGTACTTCCACAGATTTGAATTCGACTAAAACAAGATGTCAGGCAACGGAGCACGGACGCCGTACACTTCCAACGCCGACCAGATTCATCGCTAGACTCTGGAACTCAGGGCCAAGGAGGCCGAAGAGCAGCTCGCCCAACTAAGATTGGAAATGGAGAACTTGAAAAAACCGGAGGAAGTTCCCACGGAGCCCTCCGAGTCCTCCGACTCTTCGGGTTCAGGCAGCTCCATGCAAACGGTCAGGGAAGTCGTGCCGAGGGAACCGGCTGCCTCGAGTGAAGACACCACCGAGGCAGTAGCTTCCGAAGCAGTCAAAGGCAGCGTACAGAAATTAATCGACACCGTACGAAACAAACCAGCTCCTCGACTAGTACCTAAAAAAGTGATCGTACTGAAGAAGTACGACCTGAAGAAGGATAATTCCAGTCGATGACGTTATGCTCTCGGACTTCGTGCTCGGGAAACAACTTCGAAGGGCAATCGACAGAAACTATCAAGTGACCTAGACGTAGTGGCGGTGGCTCCATCGGTAAAGGTTGAACCCTTACCACCAACTGTCTACCCGTCATTTGAGACATTGTTGTCTGAATTGGGGATCCCGGCGAGACCAACGAACGCCGGAGGAGCACCATTCGCCTACTTGGCCGATTACCGTGCGTTGACAGAGGACGAACTCAAGACACTCGTTATGCGGAGAGCGAACATGCTCGTCGCCAAGGATGACGAAAAGAAGGTGTCACGAGGCATTCAAACGTACGTGACTCAAGCTGCCAAACGACGACCAGTTGGCTGCGTAAACTGTCGCGTCGCAGGCCACCGGGTGAAGGACTGTCGACTGCCAATCCGTCCCGGATTTTGTCTAGAGTGCGGTGGGGACGGCTTCGATACCGAGGTCTGTATATATCCTCACGGAATCGAACACGAATGGACTCTCCATCGCTGCGCGGGCTGTGGATTCGACACCAGCCTGTATAGTCCAGAATGCCCAGACTGTAATATCCGATACGCCGGAATCGTCGACTGGCTACGGCTTAATTATGCCACCTGGCCAACCTGGCTAATTCCGGACGGTCACAAATATCTGGTGGACGAAGAAGAGCGGATCCTGAAGAGACGACTGAAGTACGACTTCGGGCTGGAAGAGAATTTACCGAATGAAATTCGGAGCTTCCTCATCAGAGAAAATGGTCTTGAGGAGGCGGCAAAGGTGACTCCGCATAAAATCCCCACGCCGTATCAGCTGTCGGAGGAAAAACGTCGTCAAGCCTTCCAGGCTCTCCTCCGCCCATCAACAAATTTCTGGACGAAATTATGGCCGCGAGGCCAGAATTAGACGACGGAGGAGAGGTCCACGTCATTATACCGACGAAATACAAGCTGAAGCCGAAGGAAACACCCCATCCAGCTTCGACCGCCCACGGCCAGCAACGAAATTAAAAACTACGGCCAAACCAACTGCTTATCCACGTTTCTTGAGAGAAGTCGAATTATTTTCGTTTTGGTTTATTATCTTCAGTATAGAATCGACTACTCTCTGTTTGTAACTCTTTTGTTTTTTTTTGTATCGACCATCGTCGAAAATTTTTATTTTGGTGTAATGTGCCACCCGACAATCAGAACTTCTGAACCGGGCCACACCGAGCAGAACAATCAGCTTATAGAAGCACCACTTTTTTTGATACTACGAATTGTTATCTGTGTGTCGTGTTGTTATTCATCCGTCCTTACCCCTTTGATACGGAGAGAGAGCGATAACGACCGTATCAATGATGCTTTTGCATGTTTAATCAGCTAGCGAGCACCTAGGCATCAGACAGGCGGAGAAGTTCGGGTGAGACTCCGATACCGTGACGTCAAGGTTGGAGGGAGGAGAGTGTGACAGGAGAATTGTCTCTCGACGTCACGAGAAAGAGTGCAGACACAGAGGCATACGGGAAATTAGCTTAATATTGTATTTGATTTTGTTTGTATCGACTGTGGTCGAATTAAGTGTTGAAGTGAATCGACTGGACCAAGGAAAAAGGAATCTGAGGACAGAGATATCGGCGATTTGAATTCGTCCAATCGACAGACAAGGTAGGCCTCTCACGAATTTCTTCGCCGATGCGGTGGACTGCTCTCTCTCTCTCTCTCT